>OZ008368.1:162208268-164834672 GCA_963931995.1 Phaonia tiefii
GTGATGTGCAAATTTCAACAATAAGTTTGAGCACGACTGGTCGCCCCAAAACTATTTGGCTCAATCAAGTTGAATCCGGAGCATCAGGTAAACAAATGAAAAATTTAGCAACCTTCATTCGAAGTACAGCAGGGCGAAAACCTATACCAGCAAATTATACGAAGCAGGCTTCAGATAGAGCTAAGCTCTTGGAAAATGTGTATTATTCCGGCATTTTTGAATTTGATATAGAAAAAACCCTGTCAAACAGAAAAGACCTGTCATTTGGGGTAATGCTGAGGAAATCTTGGATGCGGTAACAAGTAGACGCAATCTAATTGGCAATTACCTTATCAAAATAATGGCTGACGGCGGTCAAAGTTTCTTTAAAGTATGTATGACCATTATTCCAGAGGATTATCTGTCCGAATCCATCGCAGATTCAAATGAAGATCATTCGTCAGCGAAAAAAAGTAAAGTATACAAAGTAACAAGCGTTCATAAATTAATTATGTTGGCAATAGTAGAAGATATTATTTGATTTGATTAAAATAAACGACATTCCGTTCAAATTTGTGTCTGACCTAAAACTCCTGCTTATTGTCAACGGCCAACAAACAGCTGCCTCCTCGTTCCCATGCCCGTATTGCTTCGTGGAGCTGCAAGATTTGAGCAATCGTACGGACATAAATAGGGTTGATTCTCCCACAAATGACGAGAACAATAGAGATTTTCACGATGAACAACTTCTGGTGACGAAAACTTACGGCGATCTGCGCAAAGATTATCAAGAATTCGTATCTTTGGGTTGCGATAAAAAAGTTGCTAACTAGTCCAGGAGTACGATACATTTGCCTCTATTCGACGATGATGATAATGTTCCAGTACTGCAGAAGTGCATTATTCCCGAATTGCACATTCTCCAAGGGTTTGTGAATCATTTGTTTTGGACAGCTCTCGTACCTATTCTCGGGAAAGAGAAAGCTCTGTTATGGCCCCGAATATTAAAATTGGTATCAAAAAACTATCACGGAGAGGCTTTCGAAGGGAATGCCTGCAGAACTTTACTTAAGCGAGCAGATGTGTTATTGGACCAAAAAATCAGTGAACACTAGGGCGGATCTCTAGCTCTTCTACCATTCATTGCAGCTTTTAGAGCTTTGGATAAAATTGTGCACTCATGCTTTGCGGTAAGGAGGGTTGAATCCGAATTGAGTCAACATATTAAAGATTTGCAGACAGCTCTCCTCGCAATAGACGTATCTGAAACTCTTAAAATGCATATTACTCTATGCCACATTGAAGCAAGTCTCGAATTCTTGAACGATGATGAAGGTTTTGGATTATGGTCCGAGCAGGCTGGCGAATCGATACATAGAGACTTCCTTAAGTTTTGGGATAGACGTAAAATCAATAATCTAGATGATCCAGATTACCTGCTAAGATTAAAAGCTGCTGTTGTCGACTTCTCGTCAAAACATATTTGAATTTCCACAGAAAAAGAATGAATTGTATCAAAGTAGACAACATTTTGAAATATATTAGCCGAGACTGCTGTTTCATTATATGTTCATTGAGGTTTATCTTTTGGGACAATATAATTTAAATGAGAAAAATCGAATAAATAAAAACAAATCTAAAAAATAATAAATAAATTTGAGTCATGAAGATAAATTTTCACTATGTTTATTCAACCCTGAAATTTATTTTTACGGATTCACGAAAAAATCACGTTTAGGAACAGGTACGATTTGGGTGTAAGTTTTTTCTGTTTCCTGGAGACCTTGTTGACGATTTCCCGTCAATATGGCAGATCGTGTTCGTGAGCAAACTTTCAGTGTCTTCCAGACACCTGTGTGTATTGTGCGCTCTCATTTTGACATATTGCTACATTGCGGCGGCTACTGGCCCTTAAATATGCATCTTTGTTTGCAATGCTATCGTTACTTTCGAACTTACGATAAGATTTCAGTGCGATTTTTCTTGCATTGAAACATTTCGCGTTGAACCATCTTTGTTTTTTTCATATTTTAAAAACTTCTTAAAGGTGGCGTGCTGGGCGCTTTTTTTCGCGAAGACCAACACTCAGGGGTGTCCCCTATAAATGCAGTGCATTGCATTGGACTTAGGAAAGGGGGATAGGAGTAGGGGGAAAGAGAGAAATTTTATAATTGTGGTGATATTACTAAGTGTGAATATATCGCATTGCTGATTTTCAATTTCTATTAGATAACGTACTTTATCGTGGTATTCAGAACATTTGGAGTCATTCCATAACAATTTGGGTAGAAGAGTTTTGCTGGCACAATCGAGGTTATTCAACTTTATCTTCACAGCTAATTCAAGTGGTTGATGATCTGACCATATCATACTTACGACTTCAAAATAATGTACATTATTCAAAAACTCCTGCGAAACTGCACATATATCATTTACCGATTTCCAGGTGCCACTGAGAAATCTATATGCACCTTCTTCGTCCCCTCTAGTTATTCCATTTAGCACAACGCATCCAAAATCTCACTCAACTCAATAAAATGTCGACCCCTTACATTGACTATTTCATCCTTCGATTTTCGGAAAGTCATACCATAACTGAAAATTGTTTCTGTTATTTCATCCATATGCTTTTGCAATGTTCCAATCCTTGTGTTAAGGTCTCTAATTACTATTGGGTTTCCCAGACTAGTTTCTCTGAAAAGCGAGCCCAAATTTTTAAAATCTTCTATCCAGGTAGCTCCTCTCATGTACAATGATGGTATGATACTAAATTTTTGGCTGTTTATATTAAATTTAACAAAATGTATGCCGGCTTTATTTTCAAATGAATTCTTAACACCAATGCCTTTGAGGGTTTTTTAATTTCAATTAAACTACCGCCAATATTTCTACCAAATGAATAATTTCTAGATGCTGGATGCCATTCTAAATCGAAGTCTCCAAAGTATTTTTTAAAATTGTCAAAATTTTTAATGCATACATGTGTTTCTAGTAGAGCAATGACATCAAACTCACGCAAATAGTTAAAGAAATCTGAGAACAATAATTTATTTTCGAGGCCGTGTATATTATAGGATAACATATTTCAATAGTGGTCTTCAATTTGGGGTTTACTTTTACATATATTGCCTAGATTAAGTTTTTTTGGTTCAATTTCTCCGTAAATCTCTTTGAGTACAGTTTCGGCTTTGTTTCTCCCGCACATCAATACACGATCTTTGGAGCACGGCATCCATTTTGATCCCACCTTAATATAGTCCTTTTTTACACGAAATTTTTTGTGTTTTATCAAAAGAAAAGATTTCCCATTTAAGTACCGTCATAAATTTTCTGTCTTGTCGCCTAACGTCACATAAATCTTTCTATACTTTTATTCTGTTGTTCAATTCCATTTTCACGTTTGGATTGTTCCACAATACGTTTTAATTGTAGGCGATCCTTATTTATTTCTGCTTTCATCGATTCATTTTCCTTTCTGAGTTCTTCAAATTTCGAATCTATATCAGATGTGTTATTTTTTAACTCTTCAATATCCGCTTTTGTTGACACATTTTTAAGTTTCTCATTCATTGTCTCCTTCATTGTTCCTTGCATCATCTTCATTAGTACTGATAGTTCAACATTTCCCACTAAATTGTTTGAGGTACCTGGAATTTCTTCCTGTGGCGAAGTTTCCACTAATCGTCTGTTTTGTTGTTGTTTAGGTATATCTTTTGACGACGTTTGCTGCATATTTTGTTAGTGGTACGTAATTAGTCGAGACCACAACCAATAGAGAGTAATTAAAAAGTCGCTTCTGCAATGCTCTGTACTAATATTATGACGTTAGTGGGGCAATGCTCTGTACTAACATTATTACGTTAGTATGACAACGATTTTAAACAGTATTTATATGGGTTGGTATGGCAACTGCACACTGTGCAGTTGATGTCTTCTGGTTCCTCCCGGTTTCTTCAAATTTGCAGTCCTGTAAGTGTTGCTATTTTGCAGATTCTCAGAGCCTTCACGAAACACGTCTATCTTTCACAAAGACGGTATCGGTATGTTTTCGGAAGGTTGTGAGACTCTTTTCGAACTCAGAATGTTTATTGGGAATTAATAATTTAGATACTAATATCAATTTAAATAATACAATTTTATAAGTAGTAAAACTTCTCTGAATTTAAATAATACTAGTGGCAATAGTCTACCTAATGCAGCTAATTTTATAGGCTTCCTTCTCCGGTCGTGAATGGGAACTTTGTTCCTAAATCGTTTCCCTCTATGTTGAATCTGATCCACCTGATGTAATTTCTGTTACTGATAATTGTCTTTCGGGAATATTGCTACCGTCAGATAACATCCCAAATTGTGCCGCTTCGGCTTCGTCAACTCCGGCTAGTGAATATGCATGTGTTGCACGGGGTGATGACACTTGTTCAGCTTCTCAAGATGGTGGATGAGGGATTGTTCAAGGGTTAGTAGTTTGGTTGTTGAAATTAAAACTTTGTTTAATTAACTCAAGCATAATTCGGATAAGGAAGTAAAAAATCTCCTAAACGTCGTAAATATGACCGGAGTAGGCACCCGCTATTAGAACAGTAAGACTATGATACATCGGGAATATTAAAGCCGTCAAGTCCAAGCACAATATCATCAGAAAATGCTAAAATATTGACCTTTTGAATCATTTCGTAATGTTGCATGTGGAAGTTAAGATATTCAATTATGTTTCACACTACTTATTAGTGTTTCATTTTAATAAGCCCAATTTGGTTGTTACAGTAATTTAAGATATTTAATTATGTCTGACACTACGTATTAGTGTTCCATTTCAATAAAGCAAATATGTTCGGCGAATCGCCAGAACCGTTGATTCTCGCTTGAGTTGTTGAACTGACTTTGCCAACCTCCAATACTTGAAAAAGGTAGCTTGATGATATTGCTGATCTTGCGCCTCGTGCAAGATATTAGGTAAAACATACGTCTGGGTTTGACGTTGCAAAATACTTTGTTCTCGGGTGATAATGAAGAGAATAATTATTAAACTTGTTCATAATAACTTTACACTTATACACTAATATCGGATTTCGGTGGAGCAAGACATAATAAATTCAACTTCATTAGGGAAGATGAAATGGAATTATGAACTGAAATCAACACGCCACGTCCAATTTTGACAGCACGATCATATCTATAAGTATACACTGAATACTGAGGACAATTCTGATAAACAATGGCATAAGGTAAAATTAGTTTTTTGGATCAGATACCGGCAGACCAATATTTTTAAATCTTTTAGGCCTATCCCAATACATATATACCAAAACCCCAGGAGACTAAAACGATTCATAGACTGCTGCATTAATTAATTAAACATTAACTGCCTTATTCATAAAAAATAAACATTAATGTACCTCTAAAGTATTCATCAGTTATTGAAAGTTTTAAGATTTGGCGAAGGTTTAATTAGAACCGTATTCATAATTAGGGTGTTCACGAAGGACTGCTTATCAGCTTATCAGCTCATGTGCTTATCTCGCCAACAACAAAATACATTGAAATAAAATAAGCAACTTTGAGCAACCTGTGCCTTTGGCAAAAGCTTATCAGCTTATCGGCTTATTTTTAGTGTTGGAAAATACCAAAAATTTAACTTGCTGACAACACTAAAAACACGAAGTTTTAGCAAATGGCATCTCAAATTTTATATTTAAGTATTGGTAGCACTGGTATTTACATCTGTTTTTTGTTTATTAAAAAAAACAATCAAAATGAGCGCAAGTCGGGGGGTCGGGGAAACCTATGTGTACAAACGCAAAACCATAAATATTTACATCGTATACATTTCTGACTACTTACCTTTAATGAATTCAATTTCCAAAGTACTCATATTGACTCTGAAGTCTATAATTTGTTGTTTAATGCTCTGCTTAGGCATTTTACAAACAATTTCAATTGTACATTGATGGTTTTGATTTCATTTATCGAACAGCTGATTGAAAAAAATAAGCAGATAAGCAGATAACCAACATGGAAGGGTGTTCACGTAGCCCAGAGCTTATTTTTCATCTTTTCAGCACATAAGCTGATAATTGACTGACAACCCTGTTTTATGTATTCTCACAGTGCTTGTGATGTAAATGCAAGATGAACAATAACCGTTAGACCGAATTAATTTTATTTTTATTTAAATGCGTCAATGTATTCTTGAAAAATTTTAAACATTAATGGAAAGAACTATTCAATTAATATTTGCTATATTCAGAAATTTGGAAGAAGTGTCAAAAAATCATATTGAATTGGATTTCAGTTTTGGGTAGTCGAATATAAAACCGGATAATAGTTTCAATGTTTTGATTTTATATACATCACTATGTAAACAAAAGTACATTTTGGTTAAAAATTATAAAAATTGGAACGAAACTATTTGCTTGCTTAGCAGGATAATGTGACACTGCAACCGCTGCAAATATACACAAAATAATTCCAATTGTTTATATCGCATAAATATTTAAGTACGGCACGCGTGAAATGTAAAAAATAATTTATTTTGTGTATTAATGCGGACAAAATAGCCGCAAAGAAGGGTTAAAAGTTCAACAAAAATGGCGACGTTAGAGAACTCTTAACAGAGGAATTTATCGATTATGAATACAATTTTTGGGCTTTACCTTCTTAAACCTTTAACAAACCCATGACAACTTTTTATGAATAAGGCCGTTAGTCTCTATCATTAAATATGCAGATAATTTCTCACCAGTTGTATCGTGTGAAAGTCTAGAAATCAACTCTTTCTCGGCTGAACTACCACAAGATCACTTTCGACATTTCCTGAAATATGACAACTAGTAACATTATCTATATTACCAGTGATCGCACTACAGAGACTCAGAAGTTTCACCCAGTGGTTATTCCCACTACCCTTAGGGGTATTTTCCGGCTACAGAAATATACCAGTCCCTTCATTCGCCCTAGGGATGCCCAGAACATTGGTGGATAAAGATGCATACATTCGCTTTGGGGAGGAATTCACACCAGTATGCCAGATTTTACAAGTTTCTTCGATTCTCATCTTTGCCTCATGAATTAAGATACATTTCCAACAAAACCGTTAGACGATTCCAAAATGTTATCAAAACTCTTTCCATTGACATCAGCACTCTTAACCGTTTACTGACGAGAGCGGAATAATAGGAATTTTTTACAAATTGCTTTATGAATATGTACCTGAAAGTGAACTAAGAAACTCTGACCGTTACCATATGATAACAGTCGTCACAACCTTGTGAAAATTAACGTATTAATTAAAATTGTAAAGAATTACAATAATTATTTTAAAAAAACTGTTTTTATTGTGTCTTGTAATTGTATTTTATTGTATTTTGTCAAATATTTATATGTGAAAAATATTTTTTTTTTTGTCGACCATATATGTACAATTTTTTCGATAATATCCCTCTCTCTTTATCATATACTTTTTTCTCTTTTGGACTTTATTTGTAGTCCCGTTATCTATGATTATCGCTGTAAGTTTGCAATTCAATAGAAAATAATTATATGTGAAGTCG
Organism: Phaonia tiefii; assembly: GCA_963931995.1. Taxonomy (NCBI): domain Eukaryota; kingdom Metazoa; phylum Arthropoda; class Insecta; order Diptera; family Muscidae; genus Phaonia; species Phaonia tiefii. Next base: position 162,215,798 of record OZ008368.1, read on the forward strand.
CGTTCCTGAAACTTGACAAGTGAACATCTCTATTTTTCTCAGGTGTTTAGAATAAAATATCTTTCGTTACGTGATCGTTATAAGTATATATACATATGTATTCTAAGAAACGTTTTATTCACAGTTTAGTTTCTAGTTGAACTTGCCACGTGGAAGTGAACTTAAGGATGAGGAGCGCGGAAAATTTGTTGGAATGAGAGTTGCAGGTAAAGAAATTTGCAGCTGCGGTAAATCGGCATCGCAATACAGTTTCGAATTTCCTCAAACACCCCGAAAGCTATGGTTGTATTAAGCGCAGTAGACGCATCCTAACTGTGGACCAGAGGACTAAGCGGCGCGTTCGGCATTCAGCAGCTAATGAGAATATGAGTTGTAGGGAAATAAATGTGGAATTGGGTCTAAATGTAACGAGACAGCGTGTCGAGCAACTGCTAAAGGACGATATAGGACTTCGGTACCAAAGCAAAAAGGCCAAACTACGCTTAACCACCCAGCGTCATAAAAATGCGCGTATTGCTTTTGCAGAAAAGTAAAAGTTTTGGGAGGACGAATTTGAAACCGTTATATTTAGTGATGAGAAAAAGTTTAATTTGGACGGAGCTGATGGTCACCATAAATATTGGAGAGATTTACGACATCCTCGGCAAACGTTCTACAAGCGAAACCACGGTGTTGGATCTCTTATGATATGGGCTGCATTTCGAACACGAGGGAAGTCAGAAATATGCTTTGTCCCACCTAAAATGAATGCGGAAGCATATGTTGATCTGTTGGACAGCAATTCAATTGACTTTGCTGGCGAGTTATATGGAGATAACTGAACTTTTCTACAAGATAACGCCCCGATCCACATTGCTCAGCTCACAAGGCATTTATTTAAGTCCCGAAATATTCCATTACTGGAGTGGCCAGTCATAAGTCCTGACCTCAACCCAATTGAAGACCTCGGGGAGATACTTTCCGCCAAGGTGTTTTCAAAGTCGAAGCAGTATACGATGCTTAAAGACCTAAAACCAGCAATATTGATGGAATGGGAGAAAATTGACATGTCCACTTTAAGCAACTTAGTGAGTTCTATGCCACACAGGCTACCACAAGTTCTCATACACAAGGGCAACTCAATATCATATTAATTAAATATTTTAATTGGATAAGAATAAGAATTAAATTTAAGTTTAATTTTTGCATATATAAATAAATATTTTCTATGAAGAATATATCAAACACTTAAATATAAACTAATAAATCTAATATATAAAATTCTCGTGTCGCGGTGTTTGTTACAAAACTCCTCCGAAACGGCTGGACCGATTTGTGTGAAATTTTGTGTGCATATCGGGTAGGTCTGCGAATCGACCAACATCTATTTTTCATGGACCTGATAGGTGGCGCTGTTGTCGAAATTTAAATTTTTAACGTTTTGTATTACAAGGGTGCCTCCTAGAGGAGTCAAATGTATGTCCGACCCTCAATATTTTTGCAATCCCAACAGTTTACCAGAACATATCTACCCTCTATCTTCAACCCTTAGGGTGGTCCCCATACAATTTTTTTTTTTTAAATTAATTTTTGGCGCGAGTGTGGATTTATATCGAAAATCTAAATGTATGGCAAAACAACGTTTGCCGGGTCAGCTAGTATATAAAATAAAAATCAACAAAATTTTAGTTTTCTAAGCTCCAACTCAACATGATATGTACATTGCAACATATAAATATTTGACAGGGGTATACGGCGGGTAGTACATTTGCAAAACTGGTATGCGCGTCTGCGTCGTGATTTTGAAGGGGTAACATGATGGCACAGGGACATGGGACTGTCCGTGGAGGTGGAAAGTTTATGATTGCCATTCACTTGGGAGTGGCCAGAAATGATTCCTTCATTGGGCAGTCCAAGCAGCTCACTACTTCCACGCAGTATGTCCTGGGCAATGGCTTTTCGGAAACCTCCGTTAGCTAGCTAGAGTGAGAAGGTGAAACAAATGAGCATCAAATCAGGTATAGTAGGTGACTGATGTCACTGAAGCTCATCAAACAATCGGGCATATTCTTTTGTCCTTAGAAGGCGGATGAGCCAAACATACGGGCCAACGGCGGATAGAAACTTAAAGAAGAAAATCCAGGTTCAACATATCGCATCCTGGTCAGCGTCTGATCCATAATGGGCGGCTGCAATCAAATATCCTGGCAGTAGGTAAAATGCAAAAACCCGGTGGGCTGGGTTTGCCTCCCGCCACCGTTCATAATGGTAGTGAAAATACAAAAACGAAACAGAAAACATAAACAACCCCTATTTGTTGACGACCCCCGCAAACGTTATAAGGACCACGATTTACGGATATGCACTTGGAATGTAAGAACTCTATATAGATCCGGTGCAAGTATCCAACTGGCAGATGTCCTCGAAAGTTATAAGGCTGACATTACCGCTATCCAGGAAATGCGATGGACAGGACATGGCTGCACAAGAAAAAGAAACTGCGATATATACTACAGTTGCCATGAAAAAAAACATGAATTTGGTTGTGGATTTGTAGTTGGCAAAAGACTGCGACATCTAGTCTCTAGGTTCAATCCTGTGAGTGAACGAATAGCCACAATCCGCATAAAAGCGAAATATTTTTATATTTCCCTAATTTGTGTGCATGCCCCGACAGAAGAGAAAGATGATGTTGCCAAAGACATATTCTATGAGCTCCTAGAGGAAACGTATGACCGCTGCCCTGGCCATGACATTAAGATTGTACTAGGAGATTTTAATGCCAAAGTAGGAAGGGAGAATGTGTTTAATCCAACTATTGGCAATTTCAGTCTTCATGCTGACAGTTCCGACAACGGTATGAGACTGATTGACTTTGCCGCGGCAAAAAACATGGTCATCAGTGGCACAAGATTCCAGCATAAAGACATCCACAAGGCTACTTGGGTATCCCCTGATCAAAGAACTAGGAACCAAATTGATCACGTGGTAATTGATGGAAGGCACTCATCCAGTGTAATGGACGTACGAGTGATCAGAGGAGCTAACATCGATTCTGATCACTACCTGGTAGCAGCAAAGGTTCGCACAAGATTAAGTAGAGCGAAAATCGTACGAAACCAGACGCAGAGGAAGCTGGACATCGGAAAGCTGCAATTACCAGAGGTAGCCACAGCCTACTCAAGGAAGCTCTCGCAACTTTTGGCACAGAACCCACCCCCTCCCGATGACGATCCTGATGCGCAGTGGAAACCCATTTCCGACTCTATAAAAACTGCCGCAACAACCGTACTTGGTTTCGAAAAACCGCTTCGCAATAAACCGTGGTACGATTAAGAGTGTCGCATAGCAAATGACGAAAAGAACGCTGCACGTATGGTAATGCTTCAGTCAATTGCAACGCGAGCTGCAACTGAGCGGTATAGGGAGAAGAGAAAGGAGGTAAACCGTCTCTTTAGGCGTAAGAAACGGCAGTGGAGAAAACGCAAGAGTGAGAAAGAAGGAAGGACGAAGCCCGAAAATTCTACCAAAAAGTTAAAAACGGAACTAATGGACATGGTTCAGGGCCCCCCTTCTGTAAAGACAAAGACGGAAATCTCGTCGCAGATGTGCAGAGCATGTTGGGAATATGGAGAGAGCATTTCTCCGCGCTACTAGTACCTGAGATATCCGATGACGATGGGACAATCGATCACAATATGGACGACGACGTCGATTGCCCCCCTCCTAACCAAGACGAGGTCAGAACAGCTATTGCCCGGCTTAAGAACAACAAAGCCGCAGGAGCCGATGGATTACCGGCGGAGCTGTTTAAGGCTGGCGGCGATGAGCTGATAAGGTGTATGCATCAGCTCATTAGCAAAATTTGGTTAGATGAATGCATGCCCGGCGATTGGAGTCTCAGTGTACTATGTCCCATATTTAAAAAAGGTGACCCGAGTATTTGTGCCAACTACCGTGGAATAAGCCTTTTATCCATAGCATATAAGGTTCTATCAAGTATAATGTGCGAAAGACTAAAACCAATTATCGCTGACCTGATTGGACCATACCAGTGTGGCTTTAGGCCTGGAAAATCGACAACTGACCAGATTTTCACGCTACGCCAAATCCTGGAGAAGACACACGAAACACAAATCGACACCTATCATCTATTTATCGATTATAAAGCAGCCTTCGATAGTCCGATACGGGAGAAACTCTATGAAGCAATGTCTGAGCTTGGTATTCCTGCAAAACTCATACGCCTTTGCAGGATGACCTTGACGAACACCAAATCCGCAGTGAAAGTTGGTAAGGATCTTACCGAACCTTTCGAAACTAAGCGAGGCCTCAGGCAAGGCGACACCCTATCGTGCGATCTCTTTAACATCTTAATGGAGATCATTATGAGAAAAGCTGCAGTCAATATGAATAAAACCATCAGCAGCAAAAGTCACATGCTGCTCGCGTATACTGATGATATAGATATCATTGGGCGCACAATTAGAGAAGTTACTGCGGTTTTTTCGAGAATTGAGAAGGAGTCAGCAAAAGTGGGTCTGACGGTGAATGAGGACAAGACAAAATTAAAGGTTTCAACGAACAGGGCCTCCACGCGATTAGACCAAAGCGTGAACGTTGATAACCGTTATAACTTGAGATCAAACGGAGAATTGTGCTTGCGAATAGATGTTATTTTGGGCTAAGCAAGCACTTTAGAGATAAAGCCCTCTCTCGAGTAACAAAAGTCTAGCTGTACCAGACTCTCATTCAACCTGTCTTGCTTTATGGCGCAGAATCCTGGGTCCTATCGCAAGCAGACGAAACATCTGTAGGAGTCTTCGAGAGAAAAATACTCCGAAAAATTTATGGCCCTATAGTGCACAACGGCGAGTATCGGCGACGCATGAATCATGAGCTGTATGAGCTTTATCCTGACATTGACATAGTTAAGCGGATCAAGATAACGCGATTGCGCTGGCTAGGCCATGTCAGTAGAATGGATGAAGATGAACCAGCGCGAAGGCTTTTCGAAACCGAACTCGAAGGAAGACGAAAAATAGGAAGACCAAGACTCCGCTGGAGGGATCAGGTTGACGAATCCCTGCGTACACTTGGTATTGCCAACTGGAGAGATAAAGCAAAAGATCGAACTGGTTGGCGAAATATGTTATCTTCGTTTTGTAAGGTCCCTGACCCCCCGGGGTTGTCCGAGACCGGATAAGTAAGTAAGTAACATGATGGCACAATATATAAAATCGCGAACGTTGTATTTATTTATTTATGTCTTTATTACAATCCTTACAGGCTAGCTTAATTAAAAGTAATATAAATCCAAAATATTTTTAAATCTTTTAAGTGATTCATATTAATAGTATTATATTCCCTAAGACACCACAATATAGGCTCAAAAGAAGAGTAATTATTTCTATGAACAGACATATTAAAACAATCATTATTTCTAAGACACCATAAGGGAGTATTAATATTTATGCAGCTAAGAAGCGGAGGACAATCTCAATATCTCCAAATTAGTTTGTATAAAAACAATATAGAACACTTGGATCTGCGACTTCTGCATCATACATAAGATGGAATTGTACTATGGAAATTTACTTCAAAAAATGCGAATTTAATAAATTTCCTTTGCAATGACTCAATACGATTAATGCGTACATAAATGCGAAATAATGGCACCATAATCTAATTTATCTTTAATAATCTTTACTATTTCTTTTCACGCTTTAGGCACTATATAATCCACATGCAAGTTAAATACCAGTTTTGAATCAAAAACTATGCACAAATCTAACATTTTACCAAGTTTAGGTATTAAATAAGTCCCAATCAAACAGAGGGAGTTAACTACATTTATACGCTTTGCAAAAGGAAGATGGAAGCATTTAGCAGTAGTTAGTTTTAAATGATGACATTCACTCCAAATGACTAATCGATTGATGTTTTCCTGAAGTAATATAGAGTCTTGAAGACAAGATATTTTTGTAAAAAGTTTCAAATCGTCAGCATACATGAGATATTTAGAATATTTGAAACATGATTCAATATCATTAAGAAAAAATATAAAAAGAAGGGGTCCTAAAATACTACCTTGCGGTATACCAGAAGTTACTGTATACCTATTAGAGTATACATTATCAACACACACACACGACACACTCTATTACTTAAATACGATTCAAACCACTGTAAAAGACACGAATAAAATCCAATTTTAGCCAATTTCATTAAAAGTAAACTGTGCGATACCAACTAAGATTGAGTTCTTGTAGGATGAGCGTTGGGAAAATTTTCGAAATGGACGAACTTTAACGTTAGCAGGCCAAAGATAAGGTTTAAACAGTTCCTTGTAAAAATTACATTATTTACATTACATTAACGTCCTTTTTTTACTAATTTAAAGCAAGCCATATGAGCCTTACTGATGTCGGTATGCTTTTCAACATAGGCAATGATTTGATCCTCCGTAATATTTGATTTAAAGGAGGAGAAATGTATCCACTTCTTCTTCACAATGACTTCTAGTTCAACATCATCATTCTCCCCAATAATGATAGGTCTTTGGCGATTTTTACGGGATGTTACTCGCGTCCAATCTGAATTGTGTGCTGGGTTTCGATTTACATCCGAAAGATTAACAATATTATTTGTCTGCGCAAAGGGGACAGAAACATTATTGCCAGTAGAGCAAGGAGCACCACTACCTTCATTAGCATGCACAGAAACATAGTTAACACGAAAGTTATCACTCTCAGAAGCATGAGTTGCAATAGTGTGCAATAGTAAATAAGACGGAGTGTGAGTTTTGGCGACTGAAGCAGCATTGGTAGGCAGTATCACTGATGACTTAACAACGGCAGCATGCGACGTCAGAGATAGCAAGTTAGCAGCAGAATTCGAAGAGACGGTTTGAGCAGAACGTGTATTAGAAACATCGCTAAGTGTTGTTGGCTTATTGAGAAGCTCATGAAGCATTATTTTCAGCTCTCTCACTTCATTGGACAAGTGAGAAACAACAGAAACCAAATCAGTAGATGCATTAAGGCAGTCATCACAATTATAAACATTTTTTTATTGATGTGTTAACATCTATAGCGGCGTATAGGGACTAAATCTATCAAAGTCAACACATGCAAACAACACACAGACAGGATTTCTGCTGCTGCTAAAACCAGATTTTATGCTCCTGCTAAAACCAGATTTTATGCTGCTACTAAAACCAGATTTTCTGCGACTGCGAAAGAGAATAATGACGTGTTAAACAAAAATGAGCGTGCAAGAGAGCAATGAAAGAGTGGTGTGGTATGCTGCTGCTAAAACCAGATTTTCTGCGACTGCGAAAGAGAATAATGACGTGTTAAACAAAAATGAGCGAGCAAGAGAGCAGTGAAAGAGTGGTGTGACAGGGGTGGGGCAAACGAAATTGTGTCTATATCGTATGTATTAACATAATAATGTATGTATGTACATGTGTCTGTTGCTGTGTTGAACGGAGATATAAAGCATAGCCACGCAAAATTTCATTTGCAAGCCCATGGGCTTGCGCAGTCGACGTAATGGTGACACACTAATACGTCAGCTACTTCGTACAAAGTATGTGTGATGTTGTGTGTTTGGCTGTTTCGTTGCTGTTGATATGGCAAACATGTGGTTATGTGACACACGTATACGTCAGCTACTTCGGACAAAGTATGTGTGATGGTGTGTGCGGTTGTTTCGTTGTTGTTGCTATGGCCAAACAAAGCGAGTCATTTGATGTTCAGCATTGCCCGGTGTATACAAAAACAAGTAGAAACGGTGTTAGGTTCGGCCGGGCCGAAGCTAATATACCCTCCACCATGACAATTTACACTCACACTCTCCACTCTTTTCATTCCCTTAACAGTTTTTGATGTGTTAACATCTAGAGGTGCGGGTACGGCCTAAATTCACAAAGTGAATACATCCAAACACAATTTGTCCGACTGCGCTCACACAGATTTTCCGACAGCGATCACACATTGTTTGCCGTTAAACTCCTCCGAAACGGCTGGACCGATTTGTATGAAATTTTGTGTGCATACAGATTTGTCCGACTGCGAATCACAGATTGTCAAACTGCGAAAAAAACACACACACTGATGTAGCGGCAGCGAATAGTTGTATTCTGTGGGTGCGAAGCACTCTCACGGCAAAGAGAATAATGACGTGTTTATACGTCTATAAAATTGAGATATAAAGAGAGCAAAGAAAATTGTGAACTTGTGTAGCGTATATACGAACATAACAATGTATGTATGTATGTATATACAAGTGTCTGTTGCTTTGCATTCTCTGATTTTTGTGGGAATATAACAAAAAGTATTGAGCAAGAAAATAATGACACATGTGCTTGCACTGGTCTTTAAATAATTTTAAGTATTAAAATTATTTAAATGTAACGTCATCATATGATTGAACGCTGTTTTTTATTTTCCAATGTAACATTTCCAATGTAACATTTGTTCATAGAAATCGAACAGGCACCGTGTAATAAAAAGGTGTTAACACATCGCCCGTGAGTTCAAACACTCATTGGAGTTTTTTTTCAACGACTCAAACAGATTTAAATCAGCAACACCCGTACAAAAGTAATGAAATTTGCCATTGCAAATCTTGCACTTTACGTATTTCTCGGATTGTAAGGACTTAAAACAGTAAGCACACAACGTTTTAGGTGGATCAATTGACATCGCGTCTGCACAAATCAAAAGTCAGAGAGGTGGAGCCTGTTTATTTGTTGGTTTGTTTGTTTGCATTTTTTAGTACTGTATAGAGTAGAAAATGGTTGGACCGACATTTTTAAACTTTTCACAGAATGTAGCTGTGAGGCCGGTGGTGAAAATAGAGTACCTGAATTTTTGACATATTAAGTGGGCGTGGCCCAGCCCGTTGGACCCCATTTTTGAAAACGCTATATCTGGAGGTCTATTTTACCAATTGCCTTGAAAATTTGTGTGGATGCATTTGACAGCAAAATTCGTGATCCAACAAAAGTGGGCGGGATTGGTGCAGTGGACGTGGCATACAACTTGAAATTTCGTACGGCTGTATCTCATGAACTATTAGAGGTATGAATATGATATTTGCTATATAAGTTGTTCCGGCAATTCGAATTAAAGAAAGGGTGGAAGTGGGCGGTGCCACGCCCGCTTTTCAAAAATCGCTCTGACTGTTTTTCTAAACCGCCCAATAATAGACCACACAAATTGTGAGTGAGAACTCTCACCATACATAAGACCATAACATCAATTTCGAACTACAGACTACAACAATAAATATAATATGAATTCTCCAGCCAGCAAACGCACAAGATTGATTCGCCTTTCCGCGCAATGCAAGCGTTAGACAGCCGTTTTGATAAACTAACGTCAACACTCACAAACACATTAACAGAATCACTCACGAAACTAATACAGTACGAAATACTTCAATGTGAGCAGAGAATTATAGCAGAAGTGAATAAAAATATCTCTGTGACTGAGGCTAAATTGTTAAATGAGATATCTTAGATCTGAATTTCATGGAATTAGTAAACGTGTCACTTCCCTTGAGACACAGTATTCCGAGATCAGTGTATTAAGAGAAGCAATAGTGGTATTAAATAACAATATAAAAGCTGCTGAATTGAAAATACGGAATTTGGAAACTCATCTTGCGATATTCGCATTAATGGGATCCCATATGCACCAAATGAGAACTTAAATATGGTTTTCGACAATATTTGCAAAGCCATGAACATCAACACTCCAGGATATAGGACAATATACCAAACAAAAAATGCTCAAGATAAGCTGCCCGATACACCGATATTGGTAAAGCTTTTGTCATCTTGCGACAGAAATTTCGTTTTAAAGTCTGTGGCATTGTTTAGGAAAAATAATAAATCTAATTCATTTCTCAAACACATTGGGTTTGACTCGAATCGTAGCGTATATATTAATGAAAGCCTAACAACGGAAAACTTTAAACTACTTCGGCCGGCAAAAACATTGCAGAGGTCAAAAAAAAATCCAATGAGTGTTCGAACTCACGGGCGATGTGTTAACACCTTTTTGCTACACGGTACCTGTTCGATTTCTATGAACACATTCGTAAATGTTACATTGGAAAATAAAAAACAGCGTTCAATCATATGATGACGTTACAGTTAAATAATATTAATACTTAAAATTATTTAAAGACCCAGTGCAAGCACATGTGTCATTATTTTCTTGCTCAATACTTTTTGTTTTATTCCCACAAAAGTCAAAAAATGCAAAGCAACAGACACTTGTACATACATATACATACATTGTTATATTCGTACGATATAACCGAAGATCAACATAAAATACTTTTTTAATATTACTCCAAATTAAAATACTTCAATCTCGGCTCGCCGATATCGGATCGCCTTAATTTTTGGCCTAAACTCTTCATCGAAATCCGCACTAGCTTTTTAATCCAAAAATTAATAAAATCGGCTATGAATTTCCGGAGAAAATCGCGTGGGAAAATTATAAGAAAATCGCCCAATAATCACTTTCAATACCGACTGCCAAGCAACGAACAAACAAACGATGATAAGACAAAACCGAAGATCAACATAAAACACTCTTTTAATATTACTCCAAATTAAAACACTTAAATCTCGGCTCGCCGATATCGAATCGCCTTAATTTTTGGCCTAAACTCTTCGTCGAAATCCGCACTAGCTTTTTAATCCAAAAATTAATAAAATCGGCTATGAATTTCCGGAGAAAATCGCGTGGGAAAATTATATGAGAAGCAACGAACAAACAAACGATGATTTACTCTTACAAACCTAACACTTGCGTATGTATTAAATTTATAGTTTACTGCCCTAGAGGCGCGCGTATAGATGTTAACACATCAAAAATTTACACATCATTTTCGCTACGTGGCCTTGTGTTCATTAAGGTAAATCGATCGGATCCCCCTTATCGGATCTCAAGTCTTGCTGAACTTAACAACTTTTTTGTCGCACTTCTGAGGACAATTATGCACACGATATTACGTAGGAAAACTAATATAATACCGAACAAAACACAACTATTAACTAACATGCCTTTGCAACTTTTTCTCTGTAACTTAAATAAATACATGTGCAATCGTACACAACACAAAATTACATCTAAAAATATTGTCGACAAAGTTTACACTACAACATATATCTATGCAGATAATGGTGTTGCCATATTAGACTTTTATTGGATTTTCATTCCAACAGTGGATTATTTCATTAATGGATTCCTTCAACAATAATAATATAATGCTGGGTTCAAAGGCAAGCATGAAAACTGTGATACATGTCCTGGGCAAACAGCGTGATGGTCTCAACATTTGTCATATTAATTCTCAAAGCTTGCTTAATAAGATCGATGAGTTCAGATATATTTTTGAAACCTCTTTGATTGATGTTATCTGCATATCAGAGACTTAGTTTAATGAATCAATACAAGATGGTTTGATAGACTTAAATGGTTACAATCTATTAACGTCTGACCGACTTACACACGGCGGTGGTGTCGCAATATAACTGGTGACGCAAAAGTAATCCTCCTATCAGAAAATGCTATAAATTTTGCGATTGGCCCCTAATGTCAGTTCTGTTTTGACATTTGTGTAGTAAGCACATGCGAAATACACGTTAATAAACAATGTTACGCTACACTGCTTCAGAACGCGGAATATTGCTGACTATTTATTTGACCAATAATCGGTCGGTGACTTTGGCACAACGTGAATTCCGTCGCAGATTTCCTGGCTGTCCAACGCCTACTGGTGAAACACTGCGACGTTTAGCCGCTCGCCTCGAAGAGACTGGCACAACACGAGATGCTGCCAGGCGTGGCAGACCCCGGAGTAGCTGTTCTGCAGAGAATATTGCTGCTGTAGCCGAGGATGTCATGGAAGCGCCGTCGACATCGACCAGACGACGTGCCACGCTACAGAGCAATGATCAACGAGTTCTTTTTGCCGCAACTTGATGAATTGGGATTGGAAAACATGTGGTTCCAACAGGACGGTCCAACGGCACACACTGCACGTGCCACAACCGATATGCTGAAGGATGTATTTCCCGGGCGCCTAATCTCTCGTTTTGGCGATTTGCACTGGCCAGCAAGATCGCCTGATTTGACCGCTCCAGACTTCTTTTTGTGGGGCTTTTTGAAGTCGCGGGTTTATGTCAACAAGCCTCAGACTCTTGCAGCTCTTAAAGACAATATCCGTCAAGAATGTGAGGACCTATCGCCGGAAGTTTTGGCCAAAGTGATGGAAAATGCCATAAAAACGGCTCAAATGACAATCAACTGTGGCGGCGGCCATTTACATGACATCATATTCTCGACTTGATGTAAAAAAAATTAAAAGACCAAATATTAAAAGACCGAATCAAAGTTTTTCATTTTTTTTTTAAATTACAGCCAAAAAACATCGGAAGTTTACTTTTGCGCCACCTTGTACATAAGAAAAAGCATTCCCTATAAGATGATTTGTAAGTCTGATAATGCAAGTAAAATTGAGTTTATTTTTGTTGAAATAGGACTTAATGTTCATAAGATGCTATTGGGAAGTATCTATAGACCAAATCGACATGTTCCCTTTGATAACTTGATGGATATATTGACAACTTTGCTGCGCAGTACACAGATATTGTTATTGCTGGTGATTTTGACTCGAATCTTCTTAAATAATCTGCGCTTATTGATGCATTCTTGGCTATTGCTTTATATAATGTTAATACCACCACCCAAACTCATTTTACTTCTTCGAACAGTACTTTTCTTGATATTTATGTAGTAGCGGACAAAAATAAAGTAACATGATTTAATTTTTTTATCATATAACTTTAAAACCATCACTAAAAAGAAAGTATATCACTATTATGATTTCCGTAAAATCGATTACACTGTGCTTGCTTCTGAGTTTTCGAAAATTGACTGGCATCTGATATATAACATGTACTCTGCTGATGAACCAAATTGAATTTCTTAACAAACACGTGAATTATCTGTTCCACACTGTTACTCCGCTACGCTCATCTACCGATAGGCAGACGAATCACTGTTGGTTTAACTCCTTTATAAAGGTTTTATTAAATATTCGCGACCAGAAACATACTAGATGGAAGACCTTTAAAACCACAGAACTGCATACGGAATTTAAAAATGCTCGAAAGGCAGTTAACGATGCTATACTTGCAAATAAAATAATGCACTTTGGAAACAAATTCAGATCCGCAATAGGATCCAAAAAAACATGGCATGTTATCAGGGAAATTGGTATTGGAAAGTCTGTTCGTTCTGACGTTACCATCGATGTTAACGAACTCAACAATGGCTTTGTAAACTTCCAAACTCACGCTTCTAATTCTGCATCATTACAACCCTCGGCAACATCTTCAATAGTCTCATCTCATTCGCTATCCTCTAATCATCTACGCCATAGTCATAACTCTAATGCTCCAAATCCGCTAGTCACATCGAATTCTTCGAGTACAGGTACTACACATACTGTATTAGCATCTTCTGATTTTACTTCTGTAAACGCATCTGACGTTATGTCATGCTGCTTATCAACAAGGTATAAGGCAATTGGTATGGATAATGTGCACCCTAAATATTTAAAACTACTTCTGCCAAATCTCATCGCCTTCATTACACATATTTTCAATACGATAATAACCAAAAGCAGCTTTCCTATAATTTGGAAACATTCTAAAATAACTCCAATTCCGAAGTCAAATAATGAGTATAGTCCAATTGCGCTACTCCCATATTTATCTAAAGCATTCGAGAAAATTCTGCACCATCAAATAAATACATATTTGAATGAAAAAATTATGCTTTATTCCAAACAATCCGGGTTTAGAGCAAAACATAGCTGTATTACTGCTCTCGTTGATGTCTCGGAAGAAATACGGCGTAGCCGTTGAAGGGTATTCTCAAGCCCATTGGAAATTACTCGAGGAGTTCCTCAGGGATCAATCGTGGGACCGCTCCTATTTAGTATTTATATCAACGATTTACCTGAAGTTTTATCGCATTGCAATATACATATTTACGCAGATGATATACAACTGTTTCTTGGTGCCAATGAGAATAATTTAGATGAAGGTGTTCGAAAAATTAACCACAACCTGCATAATGTGTTCACCCGGGCATCAAACAACAGCCTCTCCTTAAATCCAACAAAATCAAAATATCTTTGTATATCCCGGAAAAATATAACTTTTCGCATGAACTGTTGATTGTACTTAACAACGAGAAGATTCAAGTCGATGACAAAGCTAAGAATCTTGGTATTATCTTCAATAATATGTACTCTAACATGGAAAGATCATATAACTAAAGTTGCTGGAATGACTTTTGGCGTGCTCAGCTCGCTTTACAATACGCAATCGTACACTCCCCAACATATTCGAGAGTTACTATCAAAAACGTATTTAATACCCAAACTTCTCTACGGCTGCGAGTTATTTGCTAATTGTGACACTTGCAGCAATCGTAGACTCAATGTTGCTTACAATGCCATAGTAAGATATGTCTACAAGATAAAAAGTTTTGAGAGTATCTCTGAATTCTCGAAGAAACTATACGGCGTATATTTTAATGACCACATTGTATAGGAGCAATTGATGGAAAACACGTCGCACAGTGCATCGTTCCCATACATTCGATGGACAAAAATAGAAGAAGTTGTCGTAGGGTTATGCAATTTGGCATGAGTCCCTAATATAATAGAATTAAACAAATTTCAAAGTATCGAAAAAATTGACCATGCCCATCAAATTTCATGAAAATCGCTTAACGACCATATTTATGGCCCACCGCCCATACAAACTTAAAATTATTTAATGAAAATCGCTTAAAGAACATATTTATGCAACATCTTTTAAAAAAAATCATTTCATCAACATTGACCACGCCCATCGCCCACCGCCCATACAAACCGAAATTATTTTTGGCTGTAAACATTTCACTATTGCGTCAAATTTCATTAAAATCGCTTGAAGAGCATATTTTTGTGCCACCTTCTCAAAAAATAGCATTTCAAACATATATAGAAAACATTAATAACAATAAAATTATACTTATCCATTAAACATGTAAACATTTCACTAATCATCATCTGTTGAATTTTCTAACCACCAGTCTTCGCTCAAAGAAGAATCAAATTTATCATCTATATCAACATATACATTTTGATTTAAAATATATTTTTCAATTTCTCCAAGTACTGCCGTATTTTTCATTCGGTTTAGACTCCTTTGTGATGATAACACAGGGTCTGAAGACAACAATAAATAAGTCATCAAATCCTTATTTGTTTTTGTTCTTGATATTTTAGTCGTATGAGACAATCGCACATTTCTCACATTTTTATGGGTTGCTTCCAATGCTTCTTCCGATAGACACCCTGAAATGAAAAATATGAAGCATATTGTAGTAGCTTTTATAAGAAATTAAACAGTTTTTGTTAAAAAAAATATACTCGTATTGTATAAATGCTACCCATTGGCAAATTGAAAAATTGAATAACGTCACATCCATGTATCAAAATTTTATACACGGTACTAGGCATGTAATACCACCCGTAATGTATTAAATACATATTCCTTGTTGTTGTTAGTAGGTTCTGAAAGGTTTTTTTACGTCAATTGGCATTCCACAAGATAACACCCTTAATATTGTTGCAAAATTTTCTATAAGACATTTATCAATTCCAGTAATTTCGGCCGCTATGTTACTGTCGTTAAAAATCGGCGAGCTGTATTGCCGTCATTGGTATTACCGCTTCCAGGCTTAACTTGATCAATTATTAGTCCTGTTCTCGTTCTGAATTCATTTTGTATCCTTGCTTTATTCTCTAAGAACTGTTTATTGTCTTTACTAACCCTCCAAACTTTTAAAGGAAGGCGGTAAGCGATATGTAGCAAGCATTCGAAAAACTCGATCCAGCAATGAAGTGTTGAAAGTCCATATTTATAGTTGTCAACAATTGACGTTCTTGAAAAGCTGATGTTGTTCATTTCTGTTGGAGAAGCTTTGCAAATAAAACACCTACTTGCCGAATTTGTACCGCTCAAAACATTTGCAACTGCACCATCAATCATTGTACAATGCATACCATATGAAACTTCAACAATTGTACCGTTAATTTCAATGACATCGCACTCAAGATTTTTTATTTTATAATCAAATGCATGGAAGGCTTTCCGAACTAAATTTGGGTTTTCCTTTTCTAGTACAAATTTAATTGGTCTGCAAAACTTCGGAGATGATGGTGTTTTATTTATCCATATAACTTTGTTTGCAGTCAAGTTAACCATTCTTTAAAATTTAAGTCAATATTAAAAATTAATATCGAAAAAAATGATTCGCCATTTACTTACCTAAGTGGAACAAAAGCTATGAAAACATGAATTCATCAGTATGATTGTCACTCTCAAATTTTTGTTTGTAGCGGCTATGGCCAGAGCTACCATCCATGCCCCACTTGCATTCCAGTGATAATTTTCTTTTTTCACCTTGTGCGTCACAAAGCTCAACTACACGTTCTGCAGTTCTACGCATAACAGTTTTTAAATCCAACTCTGCTGAAACTTCAGTTGCTGTTATGGGTGGTACCAATTTATGGTTTTCTCTTCGTAACGCATACAAAGATGGTAAAAAATTTGGATGTATTTCATTAATTGTTTGCCGTAAAGCGACGTATTTTCTCTCTGATAAATCTAAATCCATATGGAGGGCCAAAGCTTTTGAAACTTGTAAACATTTTAGATTATGTTGGCTTTCAGAATTAGAGTTTGATCTTGTTTTCTATTTATTGGCAGCATATTCCATTTCCTCAAGCGAATTGGCTTCAATAAGCTTACTAACTTTCCGATTTGGATGAAGACATATAAAAGTATTTTTTTGGTCTGCCGCGTTTTCTTTTTATCTATGTTTGAATTGCTGTTGGTGATTCTCTGTCTATTGTTGCTACTTTTGGTGCTCTTTGTTCATTTATTGTGGCTGATGTTGTTACCTGTCACCTGTGGTTCCCTGTCATCCACTTGTTTAAAACAATTTTTACTTGTCCTAGGTTGCTAATTACCGTATTGATTAAATGTATTATTAAAAATAAACAATTGTAAAACTTACATTATCGAGGTCGAAAACCGTCCAACTCAACCATTTTGAATATTTTTTTTCAAACACACTTCTACGATAGTAACTTTCTTTCCAATATTTCTTCATAGATGAAATTCATTTAAAAATCGAGATAAAACTGAAATGTTGAACCCGACCACCTCAGATATCGGTGAAATTTTGTTCATATCTAAATTTGGTCAATACAAACAAACTCTCATTTTTAGAAATGACTGTTTTGGGATTTTTTGGGCGTGGCACAGTGGGAAAGTTTTCGAAAAAACGCGTAAATGGTCGAAAAGAGCTCCATTTAAACTACAATAACTCAGAATCGGCTGAACCGATTTCCATGTTCTTGGTATCTTTAAAAAGATACTTTAACAGGCTTTATGACACGTTAAAAAAAATTTTATAACAAAAAAAAAATTTTAACTAACGAAAAAACTAAAAAGATCAAGGGTTTTTTTACAGAGTATTATTTTTTTAGGAAGGTTTATCCTTCACCTATACCATATCAAAAAATAAAAATGGGTTCTTTTTTAGTTTTTTTTATATAATTTTTTAAGTAGTGTCACTTCTAGTAATTGCCCTTATATTTCATATTTGCAGGTAGAATAAATAAACATTGTCCCAGGAAAATTCATTTTGCTCCATTTAAACTACAATAACTCAGAATCGGCTGAACCGATTTCCATGATCTTGGTATCATTAAAAGATATTTTAACAGGCTTTATGACACGTTTAAAAAAAATAAAAAAATACACTGTAAAAAATTTTAAAACAAAAAAAAATTTTAACTAACGAAAAAACCAAAAAGATCAAGGGTTTTTTTACAGTGTAGTATTTTTTTAGAAAGGTTTATCCTTCACCTATACCATGTCAAAAAATAAAAATGGGTTCTTTTTTAGTTTTTTTTATATAATTTTTTAAGTAGTGTCACTTCTAGTAATTGCCCTTATATTTCATATTTACAGGTAAAATAAATAAACATTGTCCCAGAAAAATTCATTTTGCTCCATTTAAACTACAATAACACAGAATCGGCTGAACCGATTTCCATGATCTTGGTATCATTAAAAAGATACTTTAACAGGCTTTATGACACGTTTAAAAAAAATAAAAAAATACACTGTTAAAAATTTTATAACAAAAAAAATTTTAACTAACGAAAAAACCAAGAAGATCAAGGGTTTTTTTTACAGTGTAGTATTTTTGTAGAAAGGTTTATCCTTCACCTATACCATATCAAAAAATAAAAATGGGTTCTTGTTTAGTTTTTTTTATATAATTTTTTAAGTAGTGTCACTTCTAGTAATTGCCCTTATATTTTATATTTACAGGTAAAATAAATAAACATTGTCCCAGGAAAATTATGAATATGTTTTAACCCCAAAAAGTTCTTGCTTGCCTTAAAAATTGCTATATAAATGCAGCTGATGAAGGTACCGAAATTCATAATTATAAACAGTTTCGAGAAGGCAAGATATCCCATTACAATGTTTACGCGTATATTTAAAAAATTTGAGTGAATATGAATTCAAACAATAAGTACAGATGCATAAAAATATCTAATAAGTGTTGCGCTTCGCTTCGTAAAATAAGTGAAAACGAGGGTGCAAATATAATTGAATATTTTCCAGCTGTCGCCAACATTCAGTTGAGCAGCGCAAAATTTCTTACAAATAATTAACTTAAAAAAAATGTAAATAAAATAAAACACAAATTAATAAAAACATGGCAAATAATATAAACAATTGTTGATGGTTTTTTATTTGTAAACATTTAAAAAATGTTAGAATTGTTGAACTATTTTGTAAATGTGTAAGAATGGGACCTGATATTTTCGCTGTTATTCGAATTATTTCGAAAACTTTCGGTACGTATTACTAGAAGTGACACTACTTAAAACATTATATAAAAAAAACTAAAAAAGAACCCATTTTTATTTTTTGATATGGTATAGGTGAAGGATAAACCTTTCTAAAAAAATACTACACTGTAAAAAAAAACCCTTGATCTTTTTGGTTTTTTCGTTAGTTAAAATTTGTTGTTGTTATAAAAATTTTTTACAGTGTATTTTTTTATTTTTTTTAAACGTGTCATAAAGCCTGTTAAAATATCTTTTTAATGATACCAAGATCATGGAAATCGGTTAAGCCGATTCTGAGTTATTGTAGTTTAAATGGAGCAAAATGAATTTTCCTGGGACAATGTTTATTTATTTTACCTGTAAATATGAAATAGACGGGCAATTACAAGAAGTGACACTACTTAAAAAATTATATAAAAAAAACTAAAAAAGAACCCATTTTCATTTTTTGATATGATATAGGTGAAGGATAAACCTTTCTAAAAAAATACTACACTGTAAAAAAAACTCTTGATCTTTTTGGTTTTTTCGTTAGTTAAAATTTTTTTTTGTTATAAAAATTTTTTACAGTGTATTTTTTTATTTTTTTTAAACGTGTCATAAAGCCTGGTAAAATATCTTTTTAATGATACCAAGATCATAGAAAGCGGTTCAGTAGATTCTGAGTTATTGTAGTTCAAATAGAGCTCTTTTCGACCATTTTCGCGTTTTTCGAAAACTTTCCCACTGTGCCACGCCCAAAAAATCGCAAAACAGTCATTTCTAAAAATGAGGGTTTGTTTGTATTGATCAAATTTAGCTATAAACAAAATTTCATCGATATCTGATGGGGTCGGGTTCAATGCACCTCGATTTTTACATGAAATTCATCCATATAAGAATTAAAAATATTTAAACTTTTCATTAAATTATTCTTATCAAAGTATGAATCACCAATCTTGAGTTGTATAAATTTGTATATCACTGATATTTTGTTATTTGAAGGTGCTGAAATCCAGCAATCAATTAAATCTGAATTTTTTATAATTGAAGCCATAACTAGAAATTACCACGTGTTGTTATAAAAATGTATTAACTATCCAATCATAGTGTAATAACAGAGTGAGAGCGTAACGAGTTGTCAAGAGGCAAAGAAGAGTGAGAGAAAGAGTGGAATACAAAACAAAACAAACAGTTTGACATAAGGTGGGTGCGATCAAAACAAACACCGATAAAAAACTTTTTGACAATTTCCTTAGGCCGAGGCCACGCAATGAGCGGCAAAGCGGTGAGCGGTGAGCGGCAAAATATTAAAACATATGAGATACCATTGGATTGGCCACGCAATGAGCGGCATGTAAGCGGCATTTCTGAAATAGAAATTGTTCTAATTTTTAGTTGGTTTCTGAGCGGCAATTGAGAAATGCTGTAACCTGTTTCAAAAAATACCCTACGTTTTATAAATATATGTATATATAAGGAAATTTGGAGGAGGTACATACGCAAGAAAATGAAATACATGCTATTATTCTTGACGATCTTCTGTCTGAGGAGGAAAATATATCGGTAAACAATACGCCTATCAGCAGCTGTACTCAAGAACTGTCATTGATGAATGCTATGCCTAGCACTAGCAATACTTCTATCGATTGTTTTACTCCAGTTCCATTAAAAAAAAAAAGAAGAGTGCACCAATGAACATTGATGCAGAATTTCTTAAATTGGAAAAAGAAAGGATGGAAATACTAAAAAGAGAGGTGGAAAGAAAAGAAGACAATGACGACATGCAGTTTCTCAAAAGTTTACTACCATTTATGGAAAAGTTTGATACTTTAGAAAAATTAGAAATTGGACGAGAAATGCAAAATTTAATATTACAGAAATTGAAATCAAAAGAAAATAAATAAAAAATAAACTTACCTCAAACATAAAACAAGCCTTTGCTCAGGAGATATTGCTTTTCTTTGTTTTGTCAATCTGGGTTTAACGTTTTCCAACAATAAATC
Organism: Phaonia tiefii; assembly: GCA_963931995.1. Classification (NCBI taxonomy): domain Eukaryota; kingdom Metazoa; phylum Arthropoda; class Insecta; order Diptera; family Muscidae; genus Phaonia; species Phaonia tiefii. The sequence goes on from OZ008368.1 coordinate 162,236,791, forward strand.
AAAGGATTCTATAGACATACGGCAGTATTGCCAAAATCTATCTGGAAATATGCGTAGGTTTTTATATAAATGATTAAATTCGCCATAATGTAGCCTTGCTCGATTTATAGGGTGAACACCAAATCTTCTTTTTCTTAAACGCATTAACTTTTTATAGATATGAATACGATTTTCGCGTAATAAAAGTAAACAAACCTCTCTTGACAATGGCATTTTAACAACTAACCGCTCACATATGCCGCTCAGTAATAAGCCACATGCCGCTCAAACATGCCGCTCTGCCGCTCACCGCTCTGCCGCTTTGCCGCTCATTGCGTGGCCTCGGCCTTATGCCTTGTACACGCTGCCGCGAAATTGAGGTCTTTCGCAATTTGGGCTGAAATTGAGTTGAAATTGCTCAATTTCGCATATATTTTGACAACCACGAAATTGAGATATTTACAACAATTTCGTTGAAATTGACTTGAAATTGTCGTATACAACGCTGTTTTTACTCAACGAAATTAACGTAGTACTCTTTTTTGCATATATGCAAGGAGAACGAAGCCGACAGAAGATTTTCCGGTGTGCCGCCGTCGTAGAAAATTTTTTTGAAGTTCACGTCGCCGTCATTAAGGCATGCTTCGACTTAAAATCTAGGCCGATATTATCGCCTAAACCGCTTTTAAAGTCCCGAATTACTAAAAAAATATCTAATTTTATTTTACACAACCAACGAGATGAGCCTAAAAGTAACGTCTGCCGAAAAATCACGTTTAAAAAAACTCAGTTGCCGCCGTCGATTCATTTTTTTGTTGCTCCAATGCCGTTGATAATTATGGGTCGGCTTCGTTCACCGAACACGTGGTTACTAAAATTACAACAAAAAACCAAACAATTGTATGCCGCCTAATTCATCAAATTTAAATTTTAACTTTTCGACGACATAGAGTAGTGAAAATAAATTAAAAGTCGTGGTGAATCAGGGGATCATGTTAAAGTTCACGTACCATTCATTTATTTTATTGTTTTCATTCATTTCCTAGCTAAATTTCGGTTATTGCGCCCAGGCACTAATGGTAATGTTTGTAAACAAACCGTTGTCATTTTTCAACGAAATTGATCAAATGCCAGTGTGAACGATTTCAATTTCGTTCGACAATTTCAATCCGAAATTGTCAATTTCGTGGCAGCGTGAACAAGGCATTACGCTCTCACTCTGTTATTACACTATGTATCCAATGAAACACAATTCCGCTAAGAAAAAAACAACATAAGAAAAACGTCAAATTAATCGGTAGCCTTCTTCATTGCGAATGAAAATAAAAGAAGATACACTTGCCACATTTTCCCCCGTTCCGTTCTTCTCACCTCGCTCTCTTAATGTCAGCACAATATCCGTTGATAGAGTTTTTAATGTTAGTAAAAATCATGGAAAAAAACATTTTTAAAAAACAATTTTTTCGTTATTTAATGGTTCGATAGGGACCTGTTTCGATTTTTCCCTGATAGACAGCTGTATAAACTGTGAAAAACAGGAATAAAAAATAACCAATTTTTTTTTTGTTTATTTCATGAAATTTTGTAATTTTGCGTATCAAATGAAAAATTTATGATTTTTTAAGACGCAAAACAGTATGATTTTAAATATCTTTGTTTAAAGTAATATTTTTTATTTATTATGTATGTAATAGATAAATGAAAACAAGAAAAGTTAAGTCAATTCAGACAAAAATGAATTTTTGGAATTTTTTCGTGAAACTACTCGAAACAAGATTTTGCTAAATCTCGAAAAAGACTTTTCAAAAAACAATTTTTTTTGTCATTTAATGGTTCGATAGGGACCTGTTCTGATTTTTCCCTGGTAGATAGATGTATAAACTGTGAAAAGCAAAAATAAAAAATAACCAAGTTTTTTTTTGTTTTATTTGATGAAACTTTTGTAATTTTTGCTTTTTAAACATAAAATTTTTACTTTTCAACGCTGCAAAAAAATATTATATTAAATACCTTTGTTTGAAAGTATATTTTATATTAATTACTTATGTATTGGAAAAATAAAAAAAAAAACCTCAAGTCAATTCAGAAAAAGATAAATTTTTAGTATTTTTTTTTCGTGAAACAACATCAAAATTAATTTTTGGTAAACCAGTTTCACTTACAATTCTCTGAGTTTAGCGCCCTCTGGTGGGGTTAAAAATAGTCAAACCAAAAAAAAATTTCATATTAATATTAGTTGGTTTATAATCTTTCAAAAAATATATATTTTATCAATATTAAAGACAAACAATGTATTTTGATTTTTGTCTATGGAACGACGCACTGTGCGTCGCCATTAAATAAGCCCCAAACTCTGGTTCGACTTTTTACAATTATAAAAAGTTTTTTAGCATCGTTGTGTTGGGTGTCGTGAATGCCAACTATGAATTTATTATGGTTAACATAGGAAAAAATGGTCGGATTTCAGATGGAGGTGTGTTTAGCAACACTACTTTTGGTAAAGCGTTTGTGGACAAAACTCTTAAATTGCCAGAACCAAAGGCTCTTCCTTTGAGCGAAAAGGAGCTACCCTACGTGTTCGTTGCAGACGACGCATTCTCAAATTGGCCTAAGTCCGAAGAAAAGAATATTTAACTACCGGTTAAGCAGAGCTCGTAGAGTTGTGGAAAACGTGTTTGGCAATTTGGTTTGGAGGTATGCAGCGAGCGATTCAACTGTCGCCAGAAAAAGCGGAAACCGCAGTTTTGGCCTGCTGTTATATACATAACTACTTACGAAGGCAATGCGGGGACACATACATATATTTCTGGCTTACAGGAAACGGAGAATACGGATACGGGGACTATAATTGACGGTTCATGGAGAACCAATGCAACAGCATCATCTTCATCACTTTCAAATTCGCATTCTCGAAATGCAACCAATAATGCCAAACGAAACAATACTGTCATTACTTTAATCATGAAAATACTGTACCTTGGCAAAATAAATTTAAGAACTAATCCTATGTTCACCGAAATTGTTTTAAAAATAAATATATAAATCAATTTAAATTGTTTACTTACTTCTCCCAGCGCCATTGGACTAGCCATTGAAGTCCGTGATTCCCTTGGTTTGTTCGTGTCATTTAGGAAACCCAGTGCATCGGCATAAAACAAACTGGGCAAGCTCTCCTCATCGACACCAACGCCACTCCTCTCTAAATCGATCACCTTCTTGGGGTACTGGCGGTAAAAATAATTTTTTTTTTTAACAACGGCTGTTTTGTCAGCATTTGGGTAGCGTTCCTTATATTTTGACACAAAACTTGTATATTGGGCGTTCTTTGCGTCTCTGTTCGCATAGTCCTTCGACTTTATGTCCCACAGAGCAGGCAAGGACCGATACACTCGAATAAAGTCCAAAATGAAATTCTGTTCTTCTTCTTTTTCCATTTTTTACAAGAATCCGTCACAACGCACTGCACTGCTGCAATTTACTGCACGCACTGAGCAGATTTGATGCAAATGCCCACAGACCACACAAATATTTGCGCAAAGATGCCGAAAAATCTAAATAGTTTTGATTTTCAGCTCGATTTGCGCAAAGTTGTACGTGTGACACATACAACCTTATTTCATTGACACACATAAGCGATTTGCGCAAAGATTTGTGTGGTCTATTGGGCGCTTAATAGACCGATTGTTATAAAAATTTCACAATGAGGTACTGATTACCTGCTGATATTCCTTGGCTGTACTCGGAAGTGATTGGATAAAAGGGTGTGGCACAGCCCATACAACTTGGAATTTAAAATGGCTATATCTCATGAACTATCTGAGGTATGAAGATGAGATATGGTATATAAGTTTTTCATACAGTTTGAATTACAGCCAGGATGGAAGTGGGCGGCGCCAGGCCCCCTTTTCAAAATCGCCCTCACGGCTTTTATAATAGACCGAATGTTATGAAAATTTCACAATGAGGTACTGGTGACCTGCTGATAGTCCTTGGCTGTACTTGGAAGTGCTTGGATAAAAGGGCGTGACGCCGCCCATACAACTTGAAATTTAAAATGGCTCTATTTCATGAACTATCAGAGGTAAGATGAGATTTGGCATATATGTTTTTGGTACAGTATGAATTACAAATCCAAAAATCCCTCCGAAGGCTTTTCTAATCGACCGATTGTTATGAAAACTTCACAATGTGGTACTGATGACCGGCTGATGGTCCTTAGCTATACTTGGTAGTGAGTGGATAAAGTTGGTGCCACCGCCCATACAACTTGGAATTTAAAATGGTTATACCTCATGAACTATCAGAGGTATGAAGATGAGATTTGGGAAATATGTTGTTGGTACAGTATGAATTATGTGCCACGCCCCTTTTACAAGAACCGTTATAACAGTTATAATAATAGTTTGATCGTCCTGAATTTCACAGTATGTTACAGTTGGCCTACAGATACGAACAGGCTATTTGGAAGCAAGTTGGCAAAAAGGACCGAGGCCACGCCCACATACGTCAGTATTTGACTATTAGATATACTATATCAAACAATTGTCTGTACACCAGACACTTCAGAACATATTTCAATGTATCTCGAAAAATATATGGCTGATCCGTTTTAAATTATTTTTTTAAAGTTCAATGCTTGCAAATCAAATCTTTTTTTTGACGGACAATTGTTTGATACAGTGTAGGAATGTGAGGTTCGGTACATATATTACTGATATGACGCAAATAACTTTTTGGGGAAAACCAACTAAAACACGGCTATTAAAAAGGTCAGACTATGAAGCTAACAAAGTGACCACAGGTACGAATGAATTGAGGTCAGTTGCGAGAGCATCGTAAATATCGTTATCCCAATAACGTATTTTTTAAAAAAAATTGAGAATAATCTTTAGAGGCTACTATAATCACTGGAAATTATAATGGAACCGATCTCCTGATCCCACGCATTCCCGTGATACCTACAGACATGCCCATCGATTTCAAAAGATTGCAGTTTCCGATTCGGTTGGCATTTGCGATGACCATTAATAAAGCGCAAGGGCAGTCAGCCGCTTGAAGTCTGTGGAATAAATTTGACAAATCCGTGTTTTTCTCACGGACAGTACTTGTTGTATGTTCACGTGTGGGTAAACCTTCAGACTTATGTATATCTTTTTGCACCTGATGACAAAACTAGAAATATTGTATATGCTTGAATAAATAGAAAAAAAATAGCAAAATTGTGTTTCATTAAAATTACAATTCAGGTACAGGTATTATATTATAATGAGAAGGTTTTTAAACAAATCAGCACAGATCGACATCTAAACAAATACTTCTAGCAAATAATTATTTTACATTCTTGTTCATAATATCCCAGTCAACTACAGGTTTATTTTCCCATTGTATTTTTGTTCACCCTTTGGCATTGTAAAATCTTTGCAGGCAAAACGAAGTTTGCCGGGTCCTTTGCTTACAAACAGTACATTTTCTTACAAAAAGTATATTTCGTAAAAATGTAAATTTTCTTACAACAAATTGTATTTTCTTAAAAAACTACATTTTCTTTAAAGAGTACCTTTTTTGTGGACCAATTCTAAAAAATTGCAATTTCTTCAAAAAATACCTTCTCTCAAAAAAACATTTTCTTACAAAAATTCATTTACTTAAAAGTACCTTTTCTTAAAAAAAATAATACATTTTTGAGAATAAGTACATTGTCCTAAACAAATAACCTTTTCCTAAAAAGAGTACCACTCCTTTAAAAAGTACCTGTTCTTAAAAAAAGGGCTTCTTTGTAAAAAAAATCATACTCTTATGGCTTTTCCTTACAAAAAGTACTTCATCTTAAAAATAGTTCCTTTTCGTAAAAAAAAACATTAGCGTTTAATAGAAGAACCTCCCTTTAAATAATTACCTTTTCGGTGAAAATATAATACATATTCTTACAAAAAGGACCTAAAAATATACTTTTATTCTTTAAAAAATACATTCTATAAAAAATTTTTTTTAAATAAAGTTTATCATTTTACAAAAGTTAATTTTCTTCAAGATCCATTTAAAATATCGCATTATTCAACTGGCGCCTTAGGCTTGTTGGAACTAACTAGTACATAATAAATATATAGCGAAAGGAACTTCGTTCCAACCGGGTGCCCCTGACACCTCATGTAATTTTTTTACATTCCGTATTTTATTCATGTTGTCAGTGTTAATCATTTTAGGATAAATTACAAGTTATATTTCGTACCCAGATAGGAAAAGTGAGATCCGTTCATTTATTTGCATATTTGAGAAATGTTTCGTGATAACGCACGAAACGCAAGTATAAGTATAATCAACTTTTGTAAATATTCAACACTGTGTGTAATTTTTTATGCCATGGAAATATAACAATATACGGACACCACAACGTGATAAAAGACCAAACAAATACCCGTTTCTCCCAGTTTTGCCCAAAGTCATGCACTTGTTTTATGGCCCCCAAAGATTTGGGGCCTCGGTGTCATTTTTGCAGGAAAGTGATCATTTTGTCAGGCACATATCTTGCAAACCGTTGTAGAAAGTTGAAGCTCTTGTCATAGAGAACAAAAAATCGCAAAAACTATAAAAATTGGATTTTTGATGTGTTAACATCTATAGCGGCGTATAGGGACTAAATCTATCAAAGTCTAAATCTGCTAAAACCAGATTTTATGCTGCTGCTAAAACCATTTCTGCGACTGCGAAAGAGAATAATGACGTGTTAAACAAAAATGAGCGAGCAAGAGAGCAATGAAAGAGTGGTGTGGCAGGGGTGAGGCAAACGAAATTGTGTCTATAGCGTATGTATTAACATAATAATGTATGTATGTACATGTGTCTGTTGCTGTTGTTGAACGGAGATATAAAGCATAGCCACGCAAAATTTCATTTGCAAGCGCATGGGCTTGCGCAGTCGACGTTATGGTGACATACTAATACGTCAGCTACTTCGTACAAAGTATGTGTGATGTTGCGTGTTTGGCTGTTTCGTTGCTGTTTATATGGCAAACATGTGGTTATGTGACACACGTATACGTCAGCTACTTCGGACAAAGTATGTGTGATGTTGTGTGTTTGGTTCTTTCGTTGTTGTTGCTATGGCCAAACAAAGCGAGTCATTTGATGTTCAGCATTGCCCGGTGTATACAAAAACAAGTAGAAACGGTGTTAAGTTCGGCCGGGCCGAAGCTTATATACCCTCCACCATGACTATTTACACTCACACTCTCCACTCTTTGCATTCCCTTAACAGTTTTTATTTAGGCTTGCACTGGGTCTTTAAATAATTTTAAGTATTAATATTATTTAACTTTAACGTCATCATATGATTGAACGCTGTTTTTTATTTTCCAATGTAACATTTACGAATGTGTTCATAGAAATCGAACAGGTACCGTGTAGCAAAAAGGTGTTAACACATCGCCCGTTAGTTCGAACACTCATTGGATTTTTTTCCCTTATTTTTCCTTGTTCAGGTCCAGAGGTAGCAAACCGTAAAAAAATGCAAGGAAACAATCAACTACAAAAATGTACGTAAGATCTCAATAACATCTCTAGAACATATGAACTTCCTAGGAATGATTCTAAACACCTTTTTCTGCAACATTGAAAGCAGTAAGCTCAGCACACGCAACAAGGGACGCAGCACACAATATAAAAGCGACACGACGCTCACATCGAGGCATTACACAGCACAACGTCAACGAGGTGAAAGTTATAGAGAAAGTGCTACAGCATAATTCGCACACAACATTGGCAACTGACAATTTCAATATACAGTGTGAAAATTTTGATTTATTTTGCTACGTTTGCGGTCATCAGATCAGAAAAACTAGTTTTACAAGGTTTCAAAAGCAAAACAATCTTTTAAGTAGTGAATTCAATAGAGCATATAAGTGGGTTTTCGACGAAGTAGACTTGACCGGTGAAAATTACACACCTAATACAGTGTTGTAACAATCTCGTGACATGAAGAGCTACAACTTTCCCTCAGAGAATAAATCGAAATTCCGCACGGTTTGTAAGATATGAGCCTGACAAATCTTTGGGGGCCATAAAAAAAGTGTATGACTTTGGGCAAAACTGGGAGACACGGGTCTTTTTTTTTGGTAATTTATCACGTAGTGGTGTCCGTATATGGTTATATTTTTTCGTGTTGCACTGTGTAATTGTACAAACGTAGACAGTGATATTGGACCACGGTGATATTTTTTTTTGAATTCAGCTTTTGTCATAAACACAAACCATCAACAAATAATAAGCCTACACAAAACACCAAAAGACTATCTCATAACTGCAAGGCAGAAAGCAAAATTTGGATAAAGTGATCAGAAGCAGAAGAACAAATAATGCACAATTCATAAATTGGAGTACATAAGTTGCGAGCAACAACATCTGCACCTGGGAAATGCCTTTCATCGGACTGCAGTTAAGTCTGTCTTACGACTATCTTGTCTGTGATTTAACAGAGATTTGAATATAAAGGGTTTTCAACAGAGACGCTACAAAAGTAAATCGATAGGGACAGCAAACGACGCCATATTTTTTCCATTTCTCTTCAGTAAGGTTTGCCATTTCATCATGGAAAGATATACGAGCCAACAACGAGTCGAAAATATTAAAATTTACTACCGAAATTTGGAGTTAGTGGCCTCAACTTTAAGAGGCCTCAACAATCAGCGATGAGGCTCATTTCTGACTGAATGGCTTCGTCAATAAGCAAAATATGCATTATTGGTCAGACAGCAATCCACACGTAATCCATGAGTCATCATTGCATCCCGAAAAAATTACGGTTTGGTGCGGTTTATGGGCCGGCGGCGTCATTGGGCCGTACTTTTTCCGTGATGATCAATACCGGCACATTACTGTGAATTCGAATCGCTACCGTTCAATGATAACCGAATATGTTTGGCCCCAATTGGATAATATGGACTTGGAGGACATGTGGTTCCAACAGGAAGCCACACAGCGAATGCCACAATCAATTTATTGAAAACCAAGTTTGGTGAACGTGTTATCTCACGAAATGACCCAGTCGATTGGCCGCCTCGGTCGTGCGATTTGACGCCGTTAGATTATTTCCTGTGGGGCTACGTCAAGTCTATGGTCTATGCCAACAAGCCAGCGACGATTGATGAACTTCGTACGAATATCGAACGTGAAATTGCAGCAGTATCGGCCGATTTATGCTTGGGTTCAGCGTCTGGACTTCTGCAAACATGCCCGTGGTGGCCATGCAAAAGAAATCGAGTTCCATACATAATGGCATCGAATGTACTTTCACAGGAATAAAGAATTTCATTGGTATCTAAAACCGGTTTTGTTTTATTTAAAAAAAATTTTGTAGCGCTCTTATTGAAAAACCCGTTACATGTGTTATTTTGGAGTTCTGTTAATAACAACCGACACTACAGTGCGTTCCATGAGAATACACTTTTACAACAACCTCATGAATGTCGGAGAAAAAGGTACTTTAAGTACAACAAAATTTATAGCAAATGTATATTTAAATTTCGTACTACCGATTATTTTCCTACTTGATCACTTACAAAAGCCTTCCAAAATCTAAAGTTAAAATGAGTTGTTGGTTCATATGCGCTATGTACTCTAATCAATTTCGGTAACCAAAAAACATCAAGCACAAAACAAAACGTACATTGCAGAAGAGTAAAATCTGCGAATAAATTGAAATATAATGAAATAAACTTCTGAAAATAAACTTATATTCACGAAATCGAAGATCACTTCCTGTAGCCACTGTGTAATTGCAATAAAACTAAATTTCGTAATAATCTGATAATACGAGTAATAGAATGTTACAAGAAGATAAATCGTGATTTCTCTAAAAAAAATTTTAAAATTTAAATATCAATATTTATTTTTGCAAATTTTTCTTCGGTTCAAGTAACTTAAATTTAATTTATGGCCAATTCCTAAATTATGAATTTTCTTATAATATGTGAATAATGCTTTGTGGCTTTTCCTTAGGGTAACAAAATGTAACTGGTTTATATTTTTGTTTTTCACTAAGATTATGTTTGGAGGAACATGGTCTGGAAGTGGGGGATAATAACATCTTCGTCCCTGTATGCATGCATAACATTCGCCGCACAGTGTGGCAAATTGAAAAAAAGCGACCAAGAGTCTATATCTTTTGACACAGGCGGAATTAACATAAAAGCCTTTCTGAGTCCATTTTTTTGTCGAATAGTAAAAAAAAATTTAAATAAAATGATTTACTTTCTTAGAAAAGTTTATTATTAGAAATATTTTATTTTCCATTAAAATTTAATAAATATTGATAATAGTTGTAATGAGATATAATAATACAAATAATAATAACAATAGTAATAAATAAAAATATTAATAATTACAACACATTAATTATTATTTTTATTCAAAGTGAAAATATCGTCTAAATATTCATGATTTTCATCTTCAAGAAGTTGCATGGCGTCCTTGTCTAGTTCGATGTGGGTTGATTTCCACTTATGACGAATGCTGGATATATGTGGATCTGAAGTACAAAGCAAAATATTAAAAATATCTTCATTGGTGTTGCATCTAGACATTTTTATTGTTTTGTGCTCGCGGAAGTATCTGTAGTCCTTGTTTCGTTTCTCTTGATATTCCTCTGACAAATCTCTAATTGGTAGCATATTGTGTTCAATGATTTTCTCACCATGATATAAGACCTAATGAACTGTTGAAGGCATGTTTCTCCATCCATATTTTTCGTTATAAAGTGTTGCTGTTGTACTGGCATAAATTCCAAAATTTTTTGGGACCAATTTTTCTATTGCACGACAGAACTTGTACTATGATTTTAAATCTGTGGATTAATTCAAAATCTACTCCAGTAATAAATGAAGCAGTTTCTGGACCCGAAAACATCTTCTGGCTGGATTGTCATCATTGCTCTTTCCTTCACTTTGTTTTGGCTGGTCGATTATTAGGCCAAGTTCTAAGTATTTTTGTTGTATTAACTTTTTCTTTTGATTCCTTTCAGCTTGGTTGTCGGAATTTTTGCGATCAGTTTCTCTATTCGGACCAAAATCTAGACCATAGCCCAATTTAAGTATATGTTCCATAAAGCGAATTCTTGTGTGAAGCGGGGATAATCCATATTCGTAAGCTTCTTCAAAAAACTTGTCTTCTGATAGAGCTTGGTTAGCTGACCTGAAGTTTTTTTTTTACATATAATGCAACTCGAGGAAGATTTAGTATTTGTAAGGGCCTGTGCAATCTTTCCGTCCATCATAGTACGAAGCATTTTAAAATTTATTTTGATTTTTTGACCACCAAAATCAATGTTATTGGCTCAAGCAGATTAATTTGTTCTCTCACTTTAGATACTCCTTCTATTATCAAATCTTTTGTTTCCTTTTTAAAAGTAAACTTAATTGGTCTGCACAATTTGGTTGAAGAAGGTACTTCGTTCTTCCATATATCGGGTCCTCTAGATGTACATACTTGTCGAAGGTTCAGAATCCAAAATATTTTTTTAACCCCATTGGAACGAAAGAAATCATAAAAAGGTTAGAATCTGATGGGTTTTCCACATTTCGTTGTCTATATTGCCTTTGTCCGGAAGATCCATCGCATGTAATGTAAGACTACAATTTCCAAGGTTTTTAATGCTACTTTCATTTAATGTTTTTAATAGTCTTTCTGCACTGTGATTCAACATATTTTGTAACTTAACCTCCGCAGAATTTTCTATTACGTAAATAGATTCTTGTGGTGTTAAGCAATCCTTATTAACATAAATAATTTCTCTTTGTATCCTGGAAAAATTTGATAAGTTTTCGGATTTATGAGGTTCCGCAGTTCCATGTACTGATGTGCTGTGAGTTTTCAATCTAAAAATAGCGCAAGTGCTTCCTCTGGAGCACATGTGTTATCTTCATTTGGAGTGGGTATGGTTTTTGATATTCTTTTTACACGTTTAGGGCTTGCAATTACGGGTTTTTCAATTAGTCCAATTTTTTTTTGTGGTCCCACTAGGTACTAACAGGAATCCTTAATTAAGTGATCAGTTATTTTCGCATGTGTGTATTTAAGTTTTCGTCTGCGGGATCGTTTACTGCTTTCATCGATTGGTTTCACAGGTCTTCTAATTTTTCCTCCAGAATTAAAAATGTTATACGGTTTTTCAAAAATAAATTCGTTTGTTAACCATTTATGGTTACGCTGAAGCATTTTTTCTCTTATTCTGCTGCATTCATTGCACCGTTTTACAAGTCTTGATAAAAAATTTCTAATGCGTAATTTTTGATTTTTAAGGCTTTTTTGATCAAAAAATTTAAAGAAAGTATCGTTTAAAATATTTGACATTCCGTTTTTATTTTCATAATAAATTTCAGCTAGGATATTGTAACTAAACTTAGACATTGTCTTCAAAATAATTACGAACCGAACTTTTGCTTTGGAATATTTTTAACGTAGAATACGTTATACGGTAAGGTAGGGGTGTTGATCTGGAGCACAAAATTTTGAGAAAATGTTTGTCAACTTTCACCCACTTTTACTTAAATATTAAAACATATTTTAGCAATTTTTATATGTTACTCAGTTTTGGTAATATGTTTTGTTTCGAATTACATAAAAAAAATTATATGTCTATATATAAAAGTTTTATGTAGTTAGGGAAATAAATATTTAAGAGCATGATATTTTAGACTTTTTTTGTACATGCCGCTGTTGTTGTTGGTTTGTAAATGCCGCTATTGTTTTTGTTGTTGTTGTGAAATCAAATGATTTTGGCTTTGCTGTGCTTTGTTTATTTATCGAGCAGCGTGTAAGTGTGTGTGTGTGTACATTTCGTTTTGTTGGATCGGTCGGTTATTAGTTCGTTTGGAGGGGAACATAAAATGAAGGGAGGGGCGCGTGGACACTTGTGTGTGCTTGAAAGTTTACAGATCTTTGCTGTCGTTTGTTTACTTCTGCGAGCAGCGTGTAAATGTGTGTGTATGTACATTAATACAAAGGATTGGCGATGAATACGCTCACTATATCAATGGCGTTTTTCCTAAACACATTTCTGTGAATACATTGGGAAGTAGTTGGAAAGCAGCCAATCTATTGTGCTGCCATATCATAAAATGTATTGCTGTAGCTGTACTTCAAATGAAGATGTCGCTATAATGTAATACGTTAAACTAGATATAGTTTCATCCTTAAACATATGGCATACAGTCTTCGAGCACACAAACTAAAAAATAAATTAATAAATCTTGTTCAAAACTATTCCAATCGTTTAGATCAGTGGTTTCCAAACTTATTTGGGTTATCGCCATCATTTTGGTATTTTTGTTGTTGTCTTATTTTACTAAAAATTATACTGTACATACATAAAATAACTTATCACACATAACTTATCCTATTTAAAATTAATTAACTTTAATACATGCAAACGCCTACTTATGTTACAAAAACTTAATAACTAGCTATCAGCTGTATGCGTATATATTAGATAGATTTAAATCATTTATCAAAAATTATATTTAATTCATATATTTTAATTGCAAAATGACTAACGTATTCTACGTCTGACCTATGCGCCCGTGTTATCTAACACAGGCTTGTTATTTTTTTTTTATTTCACTTCACTTTACGAGATTTTCTTTAAGAATTCTTTTTTCTAACTTATAAAACTAAACACTAATTTACAAGACCATAGCGTTTTGTGTAACCAGTTATGTTGCGAAAAAAACAGAAACATAAATAGAAACAAATGCTGTGCTCTCGTTCTCACTGTACTCACTCACACCCAATAGAATAGAGAAAATAACAATACCCACATACATCCCGTCAGTTTCGATGGTAGCTATTTCCACTAAATCACCCGTTACGTAGTCAGTAATTCAGTAAACTACTTACGTTTTTGTTCCAATACCAGCGATAATGTAACTAATGTACATGTACATAGTCGAGACTAGTTTCATAACTATCTCAAGGTAGTGCAGAGACGGTACAATTGTCACTTTTCTGTACCATGGTATTGCAAGAGGTAGTCAGCTGAAGAAAATAATAATCTCATTTACAATTCGCTCTCCCACTCATTCAACTCACACAAAACAATCACCCGAAGATATTAGTTGCGTAGTTGTGGAAAAAAATAAACAGTTATTCTATGGAATGGAAAAAAACAAAAGCTTGAAGAGCTGATATGTTGTAAACTATGAATATTGGTTTACTTAGCCGTTGTGTTAAACTTGTTGAGTCAACAAATTGGGGATTTCGGTTATGCATAACCTAACCAACCATAATGCTTTTAGCGGGATTGCCCCGCTTTTTTGGTGGTTTCCTGCTTTTTAGTGTCTCATCCCGACTTGAATCTAAAATAACAAAATGATTATAAAGCGCTTTAATTCATATATTTCGTCTTATTTTAACTAAATACATATATTTTGATTTAATTTTTTATTTAAACCCAAAAAATATATTATAACAGTTACTATTTTAGCGCTGCTACGTGGTTCAAGATTTGCAACTACACAAGTAGTTGACAACGCAGAACCCGCTACGTAACTGTAGAATGGTAATGCAGAACGGGATCAATTCACCCCCTCGTAGGACATCACCATGTTAAATTCGCCAGTTGGATACATGGCGAGTTGATTGGGAGGTAGTTAGTGGTGGTTGCTTTGTAGTTGGATGCGTAACTGGTTTTGGACCAGTTGTATTTTCTGGCGGGGTACTACAGCCGAATACTCTCAAAGCCAGAGAGAAAGTTCTGTGTTACGAGATGAGAGCTACTGGCTGTCATAGAGTGTGTCAAGCACTACCACAAGTATCTGTTCGGCCAGCCTTTTCAGTTAAGAACCGATCATGCAGCCCTAAGGTGGCTACTGCACATTTAAGAATGTAAACATTGCTCAAAAGCAGAGGTGAAAGTAAATATCATTGATGTCCGTCTGCTTCGACTGGAATCCAACGAAGCGACCCTACACGGGCAAAAACCATTTCTGCAAAAGAATAATATAAAAGACCAACACGCAATGACATCTGGGTTCTACTGGGTTGGCTATCAACATGCGGTAGCCGATTGGATATCAAATTGCACCCTAAGGGACCAACGCGAAGAAGTCATGGCCAGATGCATCAATACAACTCAGGTGCACCCTTTGATCGTATAGCTATGGATATGGCTGGTACATTTCCAGTCAGTAGCTCAGGAAACCAGTACATCTTAGTGGTTATGGATTACTTCAGTTAATGGCTCGAGGTATACCCTGTTCTAAATCAGGAACAAGGACTATAATTAAAGTGTTCGTGGATAACTGGATATGCCGTTTTGAGGTCCACTCGGAACTCCATTCGGACCAGGGTATGAATTTTGAATCGACCATCTTCAAAGAAATGTGTAAGTCATACGATATTCGGAAAACAAGAACAACACCATTGCATCCTCAGTCTGACGGAATGGTTGAAAGATTCTACCGAACGCTTGAAGAATACCTAAGAAAATTAGTCAGCGCAGATCAAAGAGATTGGGATGAACGCATACCAAAGTTCCTTTTGGCATATAGGACGGCCACCCATGACTCCACTTCGCGAACACCCGCTAGAGTCATTTTCGAAACTGAGCTGAAGCTGCCTGGAGATTTGGAGTTCGGTACCAAACCAGCATCTGACCCTGCGAACAGTGATATCAATTATCAAGCTACAGGGGATCTTAATGATCTCCATAAAATTGTGCGCAATAAAATAAAGATGGCGGCAAATTCAGAAGGATTCCATGAAGGCCAGCTAGTTTTACTATTCAACCCACAGCGCAAGAAAGGTTTATCTCCAAAACTGCAGACTCGCTGGGGGAAGGCCCTTACAAGGTTGTCAAATGAATAACTGACGTGGTTTATAGAATCCAGAAAAACCAAAGTCCGAGAGCTAAAATGAAGATCGTGAATTTGGAAAGACTAGCCCTGTATGGAAATCCCGGGGTTGAGCCTGCTCGGGACGAACAGTCTTAAGTGGGGGGCAGTGTTACGGTGGTCAGAGTCGGGTTCGAACCCAGCATCTCATGTACAAGAGCCACGCACACTAACCATTGCACCACCGACGGCCACGGGGGATGATACATGCCATTCATTAAACATGTCATTTATCTACAGGTTTCAAAACCATTTGCGGATCAATAAAGCAGCATTTAAATAGTTGCTTGATACTATTGAGCCGAAAATTAAGAAAAAATCAATCAAAACACAACTGTTTGCATCAAGGCGTTGCAAGTCGTGTAGAAAAAGCGTAACGACCAAAACCAAGTCGAGTCATGATTGATTCAACATGAGTGTAAAAATGCCATTGCGGGTACCTACCAAATACCCGTCGTCTGCTGTCGACACGACTTCAGAGGTGCCAAAATTAACAAGGCGACGCAAGACGTCGACGTTAGCTGTCGACGACGACTTACAGGGTAGGGGTGATTATCTTTTAATAAAAGAAGTACCTCTCTTCAAAAAAGGATCTATATAATACATATTCCGGAAAATATAATACACATTCTTACAAAAAGGACCTAAAAATATATACTTTTTTTAAAAAACACATTGAAGAAAAAATATTTTCTTACAAAATTTTTTTAAAGATCCATTTAAATTATCGTACTTTTCAACGGACTAGTAACTACATAATATATAGCGAAAGAAACTTCGTTCCAACCGGGTGTCCCATGACACCTCATGTGATTTTTTTTATATACAATGTTTATTTGTTTGATTTATAAAATAATTAAAATGTGGTTCTATTCTGTTGAACCAAAAAAACGAAGAATTTCCACATGATCACACACAATGAGCGAAGCGAAAATTCCCGTCATAATTCACTTGAGTTGCTTTTTTGTTATTAAATAATCAAATGCAAGATTTATTATTTCTCTGAAAAGTTTGAATCTGTATTGTTTCTGCATTCACAATTTATAGAGATAAATAAGTGATGATTTATCCGACCTTTCGAACACAGAAAACAATAAAAATCAATTTCAATTAAAAAATTTGCTTATTTGATTAATTTTTTAATTGATTTTGGTGTAATCACGAAAATGATAATATTAATTAAAGGCATTTGTAAGTTTGTCAAAAAAATTCAATTAAAAAAATTGTAAATTTGATTAAAACATTTATTGAATTTTTTGAAAAATATTGATTAAGTATGTAATCAAGTTAATTAAAAAAAGTATTGATTTTTTTCCGCGATTTTTGATTAAATTTTGAATTGAATCAATTAAAGCCGTTATTGCTGTTTTCAGCATGAAACCTCCACCCCCTGCGACGACGCAAAAAAAAACTAAAATGTTCTATTTTTAAAGCGATTTTATTCAAAGTTTCGCAGATACACATGTACTTATATCTATACAAAATTAAATTTTTTAGCATTTGGATTCATAATCGGAACTAATGTCCGGTTTTCTTAAACGAGAACGAGAACAGTTATTGATTATTTTTTGATTATTTCACAAATTATTTTTATTTTTGTTGTTATAACTGAAAGTGTGAAACTGCTCTGGTGGTTCTGGAGAAACATTCAATTTATCTGCTCCTTTCGCAGCAACAGTCACTCCATTTTCGCATTCTATCTCTTCTTCATATTCACAGCTTTGTTGGAGAAATGTATTGCTTTTATCCAATTTAGGGTAGTCTTGTTTTACACGTTCAAAATGCCTATTTACGTGAAATTTTTGAAAACAATTTTCGTGTACACAGTTGTATGTGGCAGCCACATTTTCCATTGCCAATAAAATTTCCAATAAAATTTATTCAAAAACACTTGCCAATTAAACACAATTACAAAAAAGCAGTTTTAATCACGAAACAAGACAATTCAACACTATTATTCTTTAAGTTCACAAAATAAAATCTTTCAATCAACAATAAACGAATTACATAAAACAACAGTGTTGTATATCAAAGACTAGAGCCGTACGAAAAGTGACGACAACGGCTGATGACTCAGCATATATTGCCTCCCAAGGGCTCTGTAAAATGCAACTTTCTGTAAAATACTTTATCACAACAAAAATTGTTAACAAAAATTGTTTATATTAAGGTTTATTAAGAACGTATCATGCATATTTATATTAATTTAGAAAGATTCACAGCAAAAATTCGATAATGCTCTCAAACATTAAACATTTTTAGCGCCGTAAATTTGCGCCTTGCCAACACCAATTTCTGTTGTAAACTCAAAAAATTAATTGTAAATATGATTAAAAATTTAATTGATTCAATTAATTTTAATTGAATTTTTAAAAAAATTCTATTATATTTTTAATTGAAATTTACAAGCCAATATTTTTTCCTGTGTATTATATTCAAAAATTAAATTGTTCGAGTGTTTGGTCGTATTCTTAATTAATTTTTCTTCGATTTTTCGCCACCCTTTGGGTAGCATCGTCAGAAAGATAAACACAATTATTAATTCGAAACGAAAAGAATTGATAAACAAAATTTTTTTCTGGACATTTGAAAAAAACAGCAAAAACAAAAACTTAAACAATTGAAGAAATTTTCTTGTCCTCTGAAAAATGTTTTAAGTTACAGCCAGAAAAATTTTTGTGTAGAAATAGTTTCTCTAATTTACATCCAGAAAAATAATTTGGTTGAAAAAATAATCGAGAGCTTATAGTCAATACCAGCTATACGCAAAAACACAATTTTTCAGGAGAAGGAAAAAACAGTTTATTTTCCGAACTCTCGAAGATTGAAGTAAATTTTCTTCTAGTATTTTTGTTAAATATTATTAGTGGGTACTGCATACAAAAATTATTTAAAGATTCAATCTTCGAGAGTTCGGAAAATAAACTGTTTTTTCCTTCTCCTGAAAAATTGTGTTTTTGCGTATAGCTGGTATTGAATATAAGCTCTCGATATACATAATGGTAAATTCAACAAGTTTCATCCTGATATATTAAAAATGTTCCCTAGTGACAAATTCAATGATACATCAAATAATTTTCGGTGAAATGTTCTACATTTTACTAATTAAATGTCTATAATTCTGTGCTACATTATGCTTTAAAGTGTATTTTCTTCGCTACTGGACTCCTTATTATCTGTAACATTTATCGACGACATAAATCGACGTTTATAATTATTTTCCATATTCAAAACTGTAGCATGCAACGGGTTAGGAATCTGAAACAAAGAACACAAAAATCGGATCTTTGAATTTTCTCGAGTGTTCGAGTGATTGGCGGCGGCTCGCGTTGTTTCCAGCTCTGGCTCGACGGTGGGGTGTGTTCTTGCCATTTTGCACTCAGAATTTACAGCCGAAAGAAAATTATAATTATATTGCGTGCAATAAGTAGTATTTGGAAGAACAAATGACAGGGAAAAAAAAGAATAGAAAAAGAAATTCGCCCATTCAGGTTTCAGCTGGTTTGAGCCTAATGTGTATTCGACCCAAACAATTTGCCCACCCATCCTGTTTACCTGTCATCCGTCGATTAATCCATGATAAATCCATCTTAATACCCCTTGAGATAACTACCCCTGGATCCGGTTAGAGATCAAACATAAGCCAGTGATTTAGCAAATCATAGTAAAACGGACGTTTATTATTTCATTAAATTTAACAGTCTTTTTCATATTATTTCTAGAAATTCCAATATTGCTCTTATATATAATCCTAAGCAAAATAAGAAAATGATCATTTAAACCTACATATATTTATCTATAGAGAGAGATTCTTACAACATAAAAAAAACAAAAGATCAATGCAACTTTTAATCTAAGGCTCACACAGAAACTAATAAAATAACTAGTTGTAAAAATCGAAGCGGAAAAGGAACAATAAAAAAATAGTTGTAATTAATGTATATAAGGTGAATTCAGTAAGTATTAACATGGGGATGTCATTGGAGGTATACAATTGTCACCCTCTCGTTTACCGTCCATTAACGAAAACAATAATGATAATTCGTTCATTCCGTCATTGATACCAAATAATTACTGAGATCGTTAATGCCAAATAATTACTACTTCGTTAGTGATTAATAATTAACTACTTCGTTAATGATGAATAATGAACTACTTCGTTAAAGATAAATAATGAACGAATTAGGTGCTGGGAATGTTAGTAAAGAAATCGTAAAATCCCCTTCTTTAATTTTTGAAATAAAAAATATGGATTTAATTATTAATTTTATAATATTTTTAATCCTTCCTTTCAATGTACACTTGTAATTAACAGAAAACAAATTCATTTATTTAAAAGTTTAAATTAAATTAATTGTTAATACTTATTATTGTAATACAAAATTATTAAAAAAATCTAAATAAAGTTCATTAATTCAGATTAATAGATTTAGAAAATTCTGGGGTATTTTTCTCTGCATGTCTCTGCACTGACATGTTTTTAAAAGTGCGCCATTTTTGCAATTGTATTGCTTTTCGAATTTGTTCGTCAGCAGGACCAGTATTACTTGCTTTGGTCATTGAGACTGCTTCTGAAAATGCAATAATATACATAAGTATGGTAAATATTATGTTGGGTTTTAAAATATAATGGCTTTTTACCTAAAAGCACACTGTAAAAGTTTTTAAGCTGTTTAAAATTCTTTATTATTCTTTTTAAATGCCGCTTGCTAATCATTTTTATTACCTTTAAGCCACAAAAACGATTAAAAAGTAAATTATTATTCTCATTCCTTCAAAACTCCTGTAGAACTTTGCTTTGAAACACGAAAAATTGTAACACAATTTTTGACTGCTGACTACTAGATCAAACTCCAAATGAAATGTTTATCGACTACAGATTAGATATGGGAAATGTGAATCTTTTGTACACTTTATGTTTTAGTACTAAACGTCTTTTGGTACGATCATTCTTTTTACGATGATGCATTAATGAATTTACGATGAATGCAGTAAAAATTGATTTTTGGATACAAATCTTTAAAATAAGAGGAAAAAGTGAAATAATTTTTTCGATAACTTTTTTAATTATCAAGTTATCCAATGTTTAAAAACCTGTGAAATATAAAAACGTCAGGAATTTACATTTTACGATATTTTCTCCTAGAACTGTTAAAAATAAGAGGAAAAAATTAAATAATATTTTTCGATAACTGTCTTATCGAATGGTAAAAAACCTATCAAAATACAAGCTTGCGAATTTTACAAATCTTTTATTAACTTTTTATAGCATACTTTTACTATTTTGTTTTAAAAAGGTACAATTGGAATTGTTTGTACAATTTCTGAGCGCTCTACCAAGCATCTCATCTCATTTCTCATCACTGCTACAAATATGTTGTCAAATTGTTTTTCCAACGAACACAACAGAAAATAACGGCACTTAAAAAAGACAATAAAAAAATATCAAAACAATGTGTACTGATTTTACTATCCTGTAGTATGCATAATACTGATGACCATGCATACTGTAGTATGCACAGCACCGCCAATGCACACGCATGTGGTAATGCGATCGTGTCTGGACATCATGACACTTTTACCTGTTCCCATGATGAACAGTATACTGATGTCCAATGCCATGCACATTTGCTGACATTGCGATTCACACGCTAGGTCGTTAAATGCTGACCACCGTTTCTCACGATCGGTCTAATACGTGTGCATACTACGCTCTCTTCACACATAAGTGTATTAGTGAGTAAGCTACCGCCTAAGCTTTTTTGAATGACAAATAAAGTCAGTTACTCAACGAGCGTTAATGACTCCGGGTATTTTACATGGCGATCCTGCCAGGAGAAGTAAAAAAGAAACTTATATTGTTCGGTATTGTATTGTGTGCAATGTATATTTATACAATAAAAATCAAGGGAAAAAAAAAATTAAAATAATATAACAATGAAACAAAATAAAATATGTTCATTCTAATTAATTTATAAATAAACAAAGTGCATATCTAAAAATATGTTGTTGTGTGTGCAGTGTATGTATAGTTACATACAATAAAAATTAAGAACAGAGAAAATTAAAATAATAAAGTAATGAATAAGATAAAACAATTTCGTTCCAATTACTTTATAAATAAACAAAGTGCATCTCTAAAAATTGGTGTTATGTGTGCAGTGTATGTATATTTACATACAATAAAAATCAAAAACAGAGAAAATTAAAATAATAAAGTTATGAACAAGATAAAACATTTCCATTCCAATAAATTTATAAATAAACAAAGTGCATCTCTAAAATTGACTGAAGATATTAATCAGAATTAAACAGAAAAGCAACGCAAGCCGAGCGTTGTGAAGGAAGGAGGATCCTGGTGCGGCCAAAGCACCAGCGGAACAACAACCAGCAGCAACGGGAACAGGAACAGTTATGGCTATATATTAATTTTGACATATATATTATTTTTTTTAATATAATTATGGCCTACTAACAAAAAATTATTCGTTGATTGTTTACCAACAGGCAAAATATACTTTGATATAATATAAAATAAGCTGCTATATATATATCTACAAAAAAAAATGTATTTTTGAGTATTTCTTCCACACAAGTGAAAAAGAAAAATTGTGAACATGGGCGGACAGACGTCGAAAATTCAAAATCCGAACGCTAACGTTATAAATCAGGTAAAAATTGTTGAGGTAGAATCCTCAGTACAAAATTACCTAATTATAATAATAGCAATAATGGCTTTACAATTTGCGACAACTGTGTACCAGTTACTCAAAAGAGCAATAAAAAAGAATTATGCAAGGTCTGCTTCGCTTGCAAATGACCTAGACAAAGTCTAGGCCGTTTCCAAGATCATACATAATAAATGGAATGGCAGGCTATTGTGAACAGATTACGATTGATAAGAACAGAATTTGATAAATCCTACAAGTGTCTGCACACTAACAAGACACCATCAAGAGAGGAAACGGTGAATAAACACCTGAATACATTATTCGAAAGATTTGAACAAATAAGAGTCTTAATTAACGTAAACTACAATAGACTTACAAAAAAGCATCAGTCAGATGCCGAAGGTTACTTTAATGAAGTTCGCACTAAACTCACCCATATTGTGGTACGAAGGGGTTTAAATGTTAAACTCCCTGAAAATATTCATGAGGAATTAAAGTACGATACTGGAGTTCAAACTAAAATCAGTCCAGGCTTGCCTCGGACAAGTATCGACCAATTCCCTAAGAGTTTATCCAATTGCGACTTACCTCAAACAAGTACCAAACAATTAACTGAGAATTTACTAAGCTCAGACTTGCCAAATACAAGTACTGAAAATTCTGCGGAAAATATATCCACACCAGAGAACATGGCACTAACAGTCACACAGTTTCTTGGTTTAGCCTCAAAGCTCCTCCCAGACTTTGATGGCAAACCAGAAAATCTCCAAAGCTTTCTAGATGCACTCGCTCTAGTGGATTCTATAAAGGAAACACATGAGCAAGTTGCAATTAACTTGATAAAGACAAAGTTGAACGGCACAGCCCGAAACTTATTATCAAGTGAAACAACAATTGCGGCCATAATGGCAAAATTGAAAGCATCCATTAAGGGAGAATCGGTTGAGGTAGTCTCAGCTAAGCTATTTAATGTTCGCCAAGGTGGTAAAACGGCGAATGCTTATGCTGCAGAGGTAGAAACCTTGACCAAATCTTTAGAGGGAGCCTATATAGCTGATGGCGTTTCTTCTCAATTGGCCACAAAATATTCAACTCAAGTGGCCGTAAAATCATTGGCGAAAAATGCTTCAAATGAAAGAGTTCGCCTAATAATGGAATCCGGAAATTATGAGAACATGAGTGAGGCAATAGCCAAGTTCGTTAATTCATGTACAAATACTGCAACTTCTCGCACGAACATCCTATATTACAAATCCAACAATGGTAATTCACGAGGACGCGGAGCTAGTCGTGGTCGTGGTACCTCTCGTGGTCGCGGTAGTTACAATAGAGGCAGTAACAATTACAGAAGAGGTAATAATTATAGAGGAGGAAATAACTCTAATCGCCGAGGCCAGCGTAACTACCAAGCTAGATGCATACATGACCAGGGAAACGCATCCCACGCCCAGGGTGCACATCTGGGGGACCAGGACAATTAGCACAAGAACCAAGAACGAAATCCGAAAAATCTATCAATTACAAAATTTTTAATTTAAATTTAAATCTCAATAGTTACGTAGTTTTATATACAACATGTACTGATGGTCCAACTACATTCCTATTGGACACTGGAGCCGATGTCTCTATTCTTAATATAGATAAATTAAAAGGAGACATTTCAATTAATCCAGATTTTGCAACAAAAATTAGTGGTATCGGGACTACAAATATTAAAACCATAGGCGAAATAGGATCACATCTTGTGATTGATGATTACTTGGCAAGTCATAATTTTCAAATAGTTAATCAAAACTTCCCAATTCCATGCGATGGAATATTAGGAATAAATTTCCTGCGTGAATACAATTGTATTTTGGACTATGGAAAAAATCAGAATTGTTTAATTGTCAAACCTTGTGACATTCAAGATAACATTGTTCTGCCCATTTCAGACTCATTTTATCCAAATACAATATCCCTACCAGCCAGGGCACAAGTTATACGAAGGATAAACCTCAAACAAAAGGGAGAAATTCTTGTTCCTAATCAGGAAATAGGAAAAGGTATTTTTGTGGCCAACACAATAGTCACTGATAAAAACCCATATGTTTTGATAATCAACACGACATTCAATAATGTTTTTTTGGAAAATGTGGATATCGAAACCGAGAACATGTCAGATTATGACATAGTTAGTGTAAATCCTTCCGGGAAATACAGAGAAATTGAGATAATCTCAAGATTGTCGAAGAATTTCCCTGCTTTTGCCGAAAAATCATTGACAGACTTGTGTACGGACTTCACTGACATTTTTGCTATCGAAACCGATAAAAATATCAGCAAACAATTTTTATAAACAAGAACTAAGAATCAGTGATAAAACACCAGTTTATATTAAAAATTACAGGATACCTCATAGTCAAAAGGATGAAATCACTAGGCAAGTTGAAAAACTCAGATCGGATGACATAGTAGAACCATCATTTTCTGCATATAATAGTCCGGTACTGCTTGTGCCGAAAAAATCACTTCCAGGTAGCACTGAAAAGCGATGGCGATTGGTTATAGATTATCGCCAAATAAATAAAAAGCTTGTAGCAGATAAATATCCGTTGCCTCGAATTGATGACATATTGGACCAACTGGGTCGTGCAAAATATTTTTCGTGCCTAGACTTGATGAGTGGATTTCATCAAATTGAGCTATCGGAAGAGTCCAGGGATATAACGTCCTTCTCAACACAGCAAGGTTCCTTTCGTTTCAAAAGATTACCTTACGGGATAAAGGTAGCTCCTAACTCATTTCAGAGAATGATGTCAATGGCATTCTCTGGATTAGATCCAGGACAAGCATTTGTATATATGGACGACTTAGTTGTTATAGGTTGCTCGGAAAAGCACATGTTATATAATTTACGTTCCGTTTTCCAACTCTGTCGAAAGTATAACCTTAAACTTCATCCCGACAAATGTAAAGTTTTCTGTCGAGAAGTGTCGTATCTTGGTCACATATGTACAGACCGAGGAGTTCTTCCAGATAGCAGTAAATACTGCATTATTGAAAACTATCCGAGACCAAAGAATGCTGATGAAGTTAAACGTTTTGTAGCGTTCTGCAATTATTACAGACGTTTTGTTCCCAATTTTGCCACCTATTCCTTGTTTCTGACACGTTTAACCCGAAAAAATGCAAAATTTGAATGGACAGACGCTTGTGAAAATGCATTTCAACACTTGCGAAAGTCATTGTTAAGTCCAAAAATTTTACAATATCCAGACTTTGAGAGAAAATTTTGCATTTCCACGGATGCAAGCAAATACGCGTGCGGGGCGATACTCAGTCAGGAATATGGAGGTGTACAGTTGCCAGTCGCATACGCATCCAGAGCATTCACGAAAGGAGAGAGTAACAAATCTGTTATCGAGCAAGAACTTGCCGCGGTTCACTGGGCTATATGTTACTTCAGACCATATATATATGGAAAGAGGTTTTTAGTGAAAAGTGATCACCGCCCATTAACTTATCTGTTCTCGATGAAGAATCCTTCTTCAAAATTAACGAGAATGCGTCTGGATCTAGAGGAATATGACTTTGATATCGAATATATCAAAGGAAAGGAAAATTGTGGACCGGATGCCCTTTCAAGAATAAGCTTTGAAGATATAAAATCAATCGGAACTGACAATACAATATTCAAAGCTACCACAAGATCTGACACGAGAAATAAAGCTATACAACATGCGAACCAGGACAAATCTTCACAAAATAGACCATATGGACCACCAATAAGGGTAATAGAGCCAGTAACTTACAAGGAAATCAAAAAATTTGTTCGACTAACGTTCAACTTCAAAGGTAAAACACCTAAGTGTTACCTAAGAAAAGGAAGATTGATGTTAGAAAAAATATCACTTTCAGATATTATTGTTAATGCAACTGTGGATCTAGATCCCCTTTTTGCTAGGCTCGAGAAAGTGGCCGACAATAACAAAGTTGACAAAATTCAACTACATCTGACTGATGAAATATTTAAATTGGTAAATATAAACGCGTTTAAGGAAAAAGCGAACAAATCACTCAGGCAATTGCAAATTTATTTGGGACCAAAACTAATTACTGTATCTGATGACAATCAGAAACGAGAAATCCTTGTAAGATATCATGATGATCCCATAAGCGGAGGTCATCCAGGAGTCCGTAGAATGACAATGAAAATAAGGTCTAAATATTTTTGGACGGGTATGTCTAAAGATATTAAAAACTATGTGAGAAAATGCGAACTTTGTCAAAAGAATAAATCAATGGCAAAGGTAAAAGAACCAATGGTGCTCACTGAAATCCCTGTAAAAGCATTTGACGTGCTCATAATTGATACGATTGGTCCTTTTATTAGGTCCAACAATGGCAACGAATATGCCCTGACAATGATTTGCGACTTAACTAAATACCTAATTGTTGTCTCCATTCCAGATAAATCTGCAAAGACAGTAGCTAGGGCTATCTTTGAGAATTTTATTTTAATCTATGGCCCACCGCGAAAGATATTGTCAGATATGGGAACTGAGTATAAAAATCAGACCATTGAAGAACTCTATAAACTGTTGAATGTGGAGTATAAAACTTCAACTGCATACCATCACCAGACATTGGGCACAATAGAAAGATCACACAGAACCTTTAATGAATATGTTCGATCGTACATATCATTAGACAGGAGTGACTGGGACGAATGGTTGCGATATTTTGCATATTGTTTTAATACAACTCCATCTACTGTCCACAGTTATTGCCCATATGAATTAGTTTTTGGTAAATCGCCCACCACAATCGAAGCTTTACAATCTGGGAATGTAGAACCAATTTACAACATTGACTCCTACGCAAAAGAAGTAAAGTATAGAATGCAGTTAATGACAAAGAGAGTTGAACAGATGCTGGAAAGAGCGAAGAAAACATACAAAGCCAACTATGACAAGACAGCTAGACCAATTAACATTAAACTAGGTGACCTAGTCCTGTTTGAAGACACAGCAGGACATAAATTGGCAAACCTATATAAGGGACCATATAAAGTAGTCTCTATGGACAATAAAGGCAACTGCTCGCTTATTCTAAATAATGGCAAGCAAGTTACAATTCATAAGAATAGATTAAGAAAATACGTATAAGATTTTTATAGGAAACATACATATATGCGCATATATTAACATATACTACTTCGGAGTAAGGCCAGCTCCACCCTAAATTATAATATCATTTCAGTATAAGATAATTATTTAAGTAAAATTTGTAATACAAAAAAAAAATAATATATAACATACAAGAACATATACAAATTTATGTGATTAAGAATTCGATTTATAAACTTTATTAATATGATAACTATATAGAAATAAAATATATATACATATATATATATATATTAAAAAAAAAATATTAATTAGTTCAATAAATTCTATTATAATTAAATTAATTAAAATAAGAAAAAACTTACAAAAGTAATTTGAATAAATTTAGAGTATAATATTATAAATTTATTCATTGTAAAAGGGAGGTGTAGTATGCATAATACTGGTGACCATGCATACTGTAGTATGCACAGCACCGCCAATGCACACGCATGTGGTAATGCGATCGTGTCTGGACATCATGACACTTTTACCTGTTCCCATGATGAACAGTATACTGATGTCCAATGCCATGCACATTTGCTGACATTGCGATTCACACGCTAGGTCGTTAAATGCTGACCACCGTTTCTCACGATCGGTCTAATACGTGTGCATACTACGCTCTCTTCACACATAAGTGTATTAGTGAGTAAGCTACCGCCTAAGCTTTTTTGAATGACAAATAAAGTCAGTTACTCAACGAGCGTTAATGAGTCCGGGTATTTTACAATCCCCTAGTAATGCACAGGGGCGACAATCGACGCACCACTCGTTTACTTTGGAATAAAGAAATAAGTACATACGCTGTTTAACGAAATCGCTAATGAGGTATACTATGAAAAGTATCAATATATGTATTATCATTTATATTATACAAATGTATACACGAGTTAGTACTGGGATATGTAATCGACGAAATGATTACAGAACAGACATCAATTGTAGTTTTGCCGAACAAGGAATATAACAGTCTATTTACTTATGATATTCGTGACGAGAATGTTAGGCTACAGTAATGAATATTAACATCTGCAATTGCATAGGCACTTAAAATCAGCAGAAGCTATTACACACTAAATAACATTGAATAACCAAATTATCGAGCAACAGATCATTACTAACAGTGGAAAGATTGCGAAAGTGATCTTCAAACTGTATCTTTTCCAGCTTCTGTAATGAATGTACATATGTTTGTTTGTATGTATGTTGTTCTCTCTTTAAATGTTACTTAATAACATTAGATTCGGGATTAACATGTCACCACGGATTGGTGAAATTAATAAAAGGAAATTAAGTTAAAAGCAGGAAATAGACAAAATTATGGGCACCATTTAATCCGGATCCTATTTAATATAGCATTAATTGGTGCTAATAGAAAACTTACATTTATATTTTTTTCAAATTTCCATACTCTCAGTAAGTAACGGGATGATTTTGAACTGAGAGTATATTCATGAAATTATATATGTACTGTATATATATTTGTATGGAAAAAATAAAGCAAACTAAACGAAATTGCAATCACTTACCCCGTTGTTGCTGGCCCCACGATGAAAGGCCTTTCATGATGTGTAGAGCAGGGGCTAAAGGGGTTAGGATGATGTCAAGACGATGATTAAGTTTTCGTTTTGAAATAACTATGTAGAGGTTGATGATTTAGTCTTTAGTTTGGTTTTTTCCTTGATTAATTGGATTATCGATTATTATCACTATTACAATTTTAACTAACATTTTGATACCACGAACTCACTCAATCTTTTCCGCTCCGGTGAACAAAATACTATTATAATTTAGGCATTATCAATTTTAAGAGAAGGATTCTAATTAGACTTTGAAATAACTTTTCTTTCCATGATATTAACAAAATAAGAGGTTTTTTTTAGAACCGGAATATGGCCATTTCATAATATGGATTCTGCTTAGGGTCCTTTTCTTCCACAGAATAAAATTACACCAATTTTATCAATAATTATCACCAAAAAAACACCAAAGAAAACACCAAAGAAACACCTAATATAGCATTTTTTGAAACAGTAGGAAAGGACTTTTCAAAACTGTGAAATATGTGCCTTGGAAGTACTCATTTTGGTTTATAAACAATAAAGTTACAAGCGATTTAAAATTGTAAAATATACTCAAATTGCAATTCGTCTAGTTCCAATTGAAGTTGTTTTCTGTCTTTCAACTGACACGCGCATAAATTGCATAAGCAAATCGGCAAGTGGTGCAATATTTTTTTATATTTGAAGAAATATAATGGTAAAAAGAATGGAGTTTCATCATCTTACATAAAGATAGTAGTTCAAGTGGTAGGTGAATGAAGGAAAAATACAAGCATTCAATTAGAAAATTGTTAATGAATAAACTATATCAAATTATTAAATAAGTCTTTGCTATATAAATTGGGAATTTATATTATTTTTTCACAAAGGTGGGGAGACAATATTTTGGGTGAAAATATTTTTTGTTCATTCTGATCATAGATTCTGCCTTTCCAACGAGGTATTTGAGAACACCGGAGAATTCCTTGCTTTTGCACAATGGGAAGCTGTTTCCGTTTGGGAGTGAAAAATAGTAATCATATATTTAATTTTTGTGTAGTGCATATACATTAGGGCGGGTCGATTTGTAGGGAGTGAAAAAATTCACCAATTTCCCTATGATTTCCGTATTCTATGGGTTATTCCATGAAAATTTGCCGAAGGAACCATACCTATATCGTTAAAATCGAGTCCCCTACTTTTTGTTGGTAAAAAGTTACGGGCATTTTTGTCCAAATTTTGGACCATTTTCCCATTTTTTTCATGATTTTGTCCAAGAATATTACTTTCATGGCCATTTTTTTGGCTCAATCCATTATTTAATTCAATTTACAATTCAAAACGAAGAGTTTAAGCCCAAATTTATCGAATTCGGTTGATTAATTCATGCGATATTGCTAAAACAAAATAACACATAAAACCAACTTTTTGAGTTTTTTCCCCTTTTTATTTTTTTTCTACAAAAATTCAAATTAAGAGATAATAAAGTATCTATCAACCTATTATCAAAAAAAAATATTCAATTTGAGTGTAGTAAAAGACAAAATGTGAAAAAAAACATTATTTTTTCTGAAAGTCTTGTTTGCTTTCAAGTCTGGGTGTTTTCGTACGGCTCTCTAATGTCGTCGCCATAGCGCCTTCTACATTCTTTCCTGCAACTCGTTTAGCAGTGGCAGCCAGCAATTGGACATGTCTTTCCGTTACTTGAATGTGTAAAGGAATTTGTGGATCATCGAACGGTGGCACTTCGTAATTTAAATATCCCTCCAAATGTTCATACGAATAACTTTGCGTAAACGGTGGTTCGAATAAAATGGTATCGTCATTTAAATCAATCATATTTGTATATTCCGTACAATTAAAGTTTATAAGAGATTTTTTATAAACTCTAAGTTCCGTTGGGTCGACAATATCTCTTCGGTAATGTAAAATCTTCTTTATAGCAATGTTTCGTTTTTCCATTCTATCATCAAACAACATAGATAGCAAGATATTTTCTGAGTGTGCAAAATATGGATTATCTGGAATTACTGTATTTACAACTCCAAGTAAATTCGGTGGTAAAAATCGTGTCCAAGTAATAAATTTAAAAAGTAATGTACTACCGTATGCGGCAGAGCTATAATACTTAACATTGAAATACATTGGCGTGTATACTTTTATTATATAGTTAGCCCGAATTTTTAAATTTTCAGTTGGATTATTAGTTGTCACATACAACCGTAATAATCTATTGGCTTTGGTCAGCCAACGAGAATGTGCAATTGGCCCTGGTTTTATGTGAGACAAATCCGCAGGAACCACACCATTAGAAATTGCATTGGCCATTAACATCAAGTACCTCGAATCGGTAGATAATTCTTCTGGATTTAAATCACCAGGAGGCATATTTTCCAAAGCGATTTCCTCAAAATCGGTTACCACCTGAAAAGAAAACATAAAAGCTAAAAAATAGAATGAAAAATGGTAAAGAATCAGCTATAAAAATTACATACCGGAAGATTTTCACAATCAGCAATTTTTGAGCTCAACTTTCCGGTAGTTGATCGTGGTCCAGTGGTGGTTGATTTGTCTAAAGTGTCAAACAAATGTCTAAACCAGTGATTCTCAACCTTTTTTTTGTTGCGGCACACTTTTAACGATTTAAAAATTTGGCGGCACACAAAGAAAAAGATAAGTTTAAAAATTATTTACTTACCTATAACACACTGCGTAAAATTGTTTACAATATTAATTTTAAATGTGCGAAATAAAATAATATGAACTACAAAAATAACAGTATGTTTATTAAGGTATTAATTACAAGTTAATGATAAGAATACTTTTAATGTGAAATTTGAGCTTGATGTTTTTTAATAATTTCATTTATATTTGGTCGTAAAAATGGCAATGCTACTCTCAAATCGTCTTCTACATTTAACAATCTTGATATTTTTTTAGTTTTAATGTTGGTTAAAGCTGAAAATCCGAATTCACACAAATAAGATGTGGAAAATTGTAATAATATATTTAAAGCTTTTTTGGATATCGTTGGAAATTTTCGGAAACAGCATCACTCAACTCGAAAACTACTTTTTTTAAAACTTTCTTCGCTATGAAATTTCTAACTACTAATTTGATCAGCTGTGACATCGAGGCCACCTACTCTCAATCTTGTATCTCTTATTTGTATCAGTCTCTATGTTTAAAATTCTTACGCTCTTGAAGTCCATTTGGTGATCTCTTCTCTCTCTCTTGCATGTTGCGCAAACGCTGCAGTTGCCGAAGGAAAAAAATTCTAAAACGGTTGCTATGCTGTCAACTTCAACACACACTGACTGAATGCATAGGTCGCTGAAGCACATGTGTGTGCTTTTGTTTTGCGCATTTGCTTTTTCAGTTTTGCTTGTTTGCATACTATGTTAGTTACAACTAAGCAACGAAAAATGAATTCAAACTAGTCAAGCAATTTTTAACACTGGTTTTAAGTTAATCTATATTTGTTTTTTCCCGAGAAAACATACGGTGGAGAGTATTATTGGATATGTATGCTGTTGTTGTTTTTTCGTCATTTCCGTTTCAATATCTCTTTTCTGTAACTTTTTGTACACTCATGAAAATCATATTATTTAATAATATAAACATAATTGTAAATCTAAAATTTGGCGGCACACTTTTAGAATTTCGCGGCACACTAAAGTGCCGCGGAACAGTGGTTGAGAATTACTGGTCTAAACGGAAGCTCGTTAAAGTGCAGAAGACACACAAACCAGTGCAGTGGTCTCTTTAACTGTTTTTCGAATAGTCGCAAAATTCCACCGTGTACGCCAGTATTTGTTGGTTCACCATCAGCGCATATGGCAATTAATGAATCGAGAGACAATTGTTTTTCTTGGAGGAATTCGATCAATTTGTTGACTTTGTTTGCCGCAGTTTCACTTTCTAGTTTTGAGTAGCCTATCAATTGAGATTTTGGTTCCCTCAAAACAACTAGATGAGGTTCTTTAACCATCCTTGGATGCAACTTCTCATCAATTTTTTCTACAGTTAGAGCATCATTTTTCCTGCCGTCGAATGAAAATGATATCAAATTCGAGCCATCATACCGCTTACGAAGTGCGTCTTGTCTCCATTTTTCTCTTTCTCTACGAAGTTTACTTTTATCCATGATGACAAGATTGCCATGAGCATCTTTTACGCCCAGGTCTTCCATCAGAGCTGTTGCCAATGCTGATCCCATTTTATCATGCACACCAAATTTTTCACACATCATTGCATAGTTTTTAGTATTGTATCTGGGAGTGTATGTTTGTGGTGGTAGAACTAATTCTGAACCTCCTCTCACATCAACTTCCATTTCGTCATAATGTGGTTCGTATGTAGGATCGTTGCTCACTGGGATTGTTGGTATAGTCGTTGGTATCGTCTCTTCACTTCCACTATCGTGTTCCGGTATCGTTTGTATTCTGTCATTATATTGATCGCGCATGAAATCTTTTAAGTTTTCTGGGATAGATCCACATGAGCAGTCGTTTTCTTTCAAGTTGCATTTACATTTTCCAATGTTGAATAATTGGTTTGTTGATTCTACGAATTTTTTGAATTCTGTTGCGCGTTTTACTCGTTGTTTATCTGCATTACTATATGCGTCAAGCAAATTATTCAATTTTCTAATGATGCTACCTTTGAGTATAAGTTCAATATTAAGTTGATTCCAAATTTCTAACAATCTGTCTGCTACTTGGGGAGT
The DNA here is from genome assembly GCA_963931995.1 of Phaonia tiefii. Classification (NCBI taxonomy): domain Eukaryota; kingdom Metazoa; phylum Arthropoda; class Insecta; order Diptera; family Muscidae; genus Phaonia; species Phaonia tiefii. Next base: position 162,270,745 of record OZ008368.1, read on the forward strand.
AAATGTTTTATACGAAAACATTTTGCTTTGGGCTTTTGAACGTTCGTCCAAGAAAAAATAGTACTTCAATATATCTCGTTTAGTTGACAGATTAATATCAGGTAATTCACAGGCCACGCCAAAAGAAAAAATATCATGAGATACCAAATGTTGCAAACTATTGCGTTGGGTATCTGTTGGATTTTGCGATGAACCAGGCTCTGAATCCATTTTTTAAACCATCACTAAAAGATTAAATATGTTTTTCATAGAATAATAATATAACTATTAACTATAATAGTTAGCAATGTTTTTACACTTACCTTTAAATCTTTTCTAAATTTCAAAATAGTTTGATTATTTGTTAGTTATTTCAAGTAACACTTCACTGAAATGACGCTCAAACAAAACTAGCATACACTGGAATATTATAAACAAACAAAAATAAAGAAGTCTATAAAGAAACTAAAAACAAAAAGAAATAAACAAACATAACACAGGGTATGCACCCTGTGAAAAAATATGCCAATAATGTAAAGCGCAAATCAGTCTCGTAAGTCAAAAAAATTGAGCCAAAAAATGGCCATGAAAGTAATATTCTTGGACAAAAAAAATGGAAAAATGCTCCAAAATTTGGACAAAAATGGCCGTAACTTTTGAACCGTTGGACCAATGTTGGAGATTTTTTTTTGTAATCGCGCCTACTGGCGATTAAACCCGATCGATAGTTTTTGAGTTATGGATGTGAACGTGTAGGTAATATTTCATACGAACGTCAATTTGGGAAAAAGTCTACCAACAAAAAGTAGGGGACTCGATTTTAACGATAGAGGTATGGTTCCTTTGGCAAATTTTCATGGAATAACCCATAGAATACGGAAATCATAGGGAAATTGTCGAAAGATAAATCGACCCGCCCTAATGTACATACATATATATATTTGTATGGAAAAAATAAAGCAAACCAAACGAAATTGCAATCACTTACCCCGTTGTTGCTGGCCCCACGATGAAAGGCCTTTCATGATGTGTAGAGCAGGGGCTATAGGGGTTATGATGATGTCAAGACGATGATTAAGTTTTCGTTTTGAAATAACTATGTAGAGGTTGATGATTTAGTCTTTAGTTTGGTTTTTTCCTTGATTAATTTGATTATCGATTATTATCACTATTACAATTTTAACTAACATTTTTATACCACGAACTCACTCAAACAAAATACTATTGTAATTTAGGCATTATCAATTTTAAGAGAAGGATTCTAATTAGACTTTGAAATAACTTTTCTTTCCATGATATTAACAAAATAAGAGGTTTTCTTTTAGAACCGGAATATGGCCATTTCGTAATATGAATTCCGCTTAGGATCCTTTTCTTCCACAGAATAAAATTACACCAATTTTATCAATAATTATCACCAAAAAAACACCAAAGAAAGCGCGAAGAAACTACAAATGCAATATCTGGGTTTAATTCACAGGGTTTAATTAAATGCAGGCAAAGTAAGAGAAATGCAAGAATTCCTTACCATTGCTAGCTGGCACCGAAGAACAGGGAAAGTAATTTCTGAATCTTGTAACTCGAGAGAAAGAAAAAATACCAGCTTACAATGGTCAATGCCGACTATTAAATTTTAATCTTGCGTTTGGTTTAGCCAACAGCCGAAAATAGTCAATCTATAAGGTTTACACACATTATGGTGAAACAAATAGATTGAGAGTAAAATTAATACTCACTTTTGTGAAACTTAATTCCAGCAAGGAATATGTATTTGAAATATTTAGCCTCATAGGAAAAGTGCAGGATATAAAAAAGAATAAGTACTTTACATCACTAAGGCACTTTTCTTATCGAGATCACTTTCACAAATAACTAATTTTCCTGCGGCTGTCTACAATCGGCGGTTGATGCTACAATCGGCGGTAAAAATCCAAAAGACGGCATGAAAATTTCCAATGGCCAATATGTCGTTCTGGACGTATTCGCCTCGGTAGAAATGAAAACAGAAACTGCATTATAGACACGCCCCCAAATTATCCCGTATCATAACGAGAAGAGAATAAAAAAACAGACAGATACCACTCAGAAGAAAAGCAGACAAAAGAAAACAAATGGGATATTGATGCTGACAGGGTTCGAACTCATGACCTTACGGATACTACGCGCATACACTTCCTCCGGGCTATCGCCAACGTTCTGTAGCTAAACAGCTAAACAACTGCAGGATACAGCACCATGTACCACACACTGGCACCGCGATATGCGTGTCCCACTTCACCCATTGGTGACTGTCTGGGATATCCGAGAACGTCAGGGATGGTAAATGCAAACAAACTTCACAACCGCCTGCAAAAACGATGTACAAGTAGACAGTCAAAATTTCTCTTCACTCAAATGCCAACAAACAAAATGAGTGAAACCCTAGTACTTCTCTACTCTCTCTCTCTTCATTGAATATTTCAGTACACGAGCAGCTTTTTGATAGTGTTATTGTATATAACTATACAAATTCCAACCATGTTGAAGTAAAATTACATAAACTTTGAGTGAGGTCAACTCTTTAACGAATTTATATCAGTAAAAGTTTTTGCTGAAAATATTCCAAAAGACACATCTGTTTAGGAAAAATGGAGAGATCCTAGAAGTGGTTCATTTCCAAATTTCGAAAATATCAGCAAATTTGTATTTTGAATTCCTCGTTCTAATGCGGCATCTGAAAGGTTTGATCTTTAATTTTTGGAGCAAAGAATGAAAGAAACTTCTAATTAAAAATTTAGAAACGAATTAACAAAAAAAAACTAATTTTACGTACACTTGTAATGAGTTTTTGAATTTTTCAAAAACAGAAGATGGTAAAAACGAAATTGTTAATCAAGTCCACAAAAACTAAAAATATTTGTAATTCTTTAAAAAAGTTGTAAAATAATATCTTTGATTATTATAATTATTATATAATTAAAACAAAAAGGTCATATTCAGTATTAAAAAGATTACACTCTTTACTTTTTAAATATAAAATGTGAAACACCGGACTAGTATTTATTAAAACAAATATTTATGGCCTCTCAGTTTGATCGCTTTTCCTTTAATTTATAAATTGTTACTCTTATGCACTGATTTTGTTTTATTACTTAACATAAAATGTTACTTTTATGCATTGTACTTTTATTTTCCTAATTGTACTGCCAGTTTTTCCTCGATGTACTTTCTTTGTTGATTTCAAATCTGGTATCCCTACGCTTGGTCCAAGATTCGTACCGCAAGTCTTCATTCAAGGCACATACAGTGATGAGCAAAATCTACAAGCGCCACTACAAAACTGACGTATCTTGAAAGTTTGAAAAATGACAGAGTTCGTATTTACTTTTTTATTTTAGCGATTTTCTTATTTTGGTGATTTTTCGAAAAAAAAATCTTCCATACGAATTGGACCACTTTATGAAAACCCCTTAGAAACCAGCAAAAATTGGTTATTTTTTCGATTGGACATGAGGGCGTTTTAGCGATTTTTTGTTTGAAAAATTTTATTTTTAGCAATTTTTTAAAAAACACATGGGACACCCGGTTGGAACGAAGTTTCTTTCGCTATATATTATGTACTAGTTAGTTCCAGCACGTACAAAGCGCCCGTTGAAAAGTACGACTTTTTAAATGGATCTTTAAGAAAAGGTACTTTTTGTAAAATAAAAACGTTATGTATTTTTTTAAAAAACTATATATTTTTAGGTCCTTTTTGTAAGAATATGTATTATATTATCCGGAATATGTATTATATAGGTCCTTTTTTAAAGAGAGGTACTTCTTTTATTAAAAGATAATGTTTTTTTTAAGAAAAGGTACTATTTTTAAGAAGAAGTACATTCTGTAAGAAAAAGCCACAAGAGTACGACTTTTTTTTACAAAGAAGTACTTTTTAAGAGCAGGTACTTTTTAAAGAAGTGGTATCCTTTTTAGGAAAAGGTTATTTTTTAACAAAATTTACTTATTTTCAGAAAGCGTTCTTATCTCAATAAAAAAAAAGTTAATATTCTATTTTTAAGAAAAGGTACTTTTAAGAAAATAAATTTTTGTAAGAAAATGTTTGATATTTTTTGAAGAAAAGGTTTTTTTAAGAAATGGTATTTTTTTAGAATTGGTTCTTTTTCAAGAATAGGTAAATTTTTAAGAGTAGGTAGGTAGTAGATATTGTCCTATTAAATGAGACAAAATTAATCCATAGACACAATGTAATATTTAAAAATTATAAAATCATAAGCAAATATCGAATTGATGCAACAAGTGGTGGGGGGACTGCTATATTAATCAAGAATAACATACAATACTACAGTCACGATAACAAAAGTAGATATTCGCTAGATGCTTTAGAGACATGCGCCATAAAGATACCCGTTGACTGCGACAACTGTTTAGTTGTTACATGTGCGTACTATCTGGCCGACAATATAAATTCAATACTAGCAGACTTGCAAAAACTATTTGATTTTATGAACTTGAACTACAAGCACACGGAATGGGGTAATACTATTAATGCAATATCACAAAGCCAACATGAAAGAACACATTCCTCATATACGTCCCTGACTGTACAAATCTAGTAGTAATTACCAAATCCTAAAAGTATGCAGAATAATACTGGGTTGTATACTGGGTTATAGCATAATACGGTCAAAAAAATTTATTGAAAAATTGTTCATTTAGCCCCCATCCCGCAACGTGCGATAAGTAACTTCGTTCCAAAAAAAGTGATGCCACATTGGAGACACCCATTGGTTCAAGCCTCCTATGGAGTTAAATTTTTATTATTTTTTCGATTGGACGCACTGTTATCGAGTTATAGCCACTTTTTATTTTAGCGATTTTCTTATTTTGGCGGTTTTGGAAAAAAAATTCTTCCATACGATTTGGACCACTTTATAAAAACCCTTAGCAACCCCCAAAAAATGGTTATTTTTTCGATTGGACGCTCCGTTTCTGATATATAGAGATTTTTCCTAATTTTTTGATATTTTCGATCAAAAATGGGGATGGGTTACCCTGGGTAACCCATTACCCATCGTCGTGGGTAGCTACCCATTATTTTCCCCATTTCCCTGAGGGTAATGAGTAATCGTGATGAGTAATTCCCCATTGTCGTGGGTAGCTACCCATTATTTTCCCCATTGCCCTGAGGGTAATGGGTAATCGTGATGGGTAATTCCTCATTTTCGTGGGTAGCTAACCATTATTTTCCCCATACCCTGTGGGTAATGGTAAACGATCGCTACCCATTCCCCACGGAAATAATAATGGGTTACCCTCGGTAACCCAGGGTAACTCATTACCCACGAAAGACGAACCCTGATTGCGATCTACACAAATTATTTTACTCTAACACTTCATTTAATTTTTAATCGATTTTGTTTTTGCAAAATTTATTTCCATTTGATGTGTTTAGTACTTGTAGGTTGACACACGGCTGCAAAAGTATTGAAATCGTACCACGCAACCCAGATACCTACCACCGTTTCTTCTTTGAAAGCATTTTCTCTATAAGCTCTTCAAGTACTAACTTTGCTAGCTATCTCATCGGTACCCCTTGGGTAATAGACCATTTCACCGACTTGGAGTTACTGTTAAATTTTACTTTTTGGCTGGACATAAAACGGGCAGAAATAAAAGGGAATGCGTATTTTTGTTCGATTCAACCAACATAAAACATAATTTAGCTTATAAGTAGTTTGCTGCATTGGTTGCTTCTGGTTGTTTTTCGCTGTCTCACCTATCCACTCTGTTTTGTATCAATTTCCTACTACATAGTCCATCAGCTGGAGATTAACTCTTTCGTACACGTGTTAACTCTGTGATATGGCGAATATATTCCAGTATGTGATGGAAATCGATTGATTTAAATCGAATACGACTTGACAGAATAATAAGGTTTTTTTTGGTGCAAATAATGGATATCAATTAATTTATTCCTCTTTTTCTGCCAATAATAATATTAGTTCCCCAATATTAGGAATGATGCCAATAAAATTCGGTTAAATAGTCAAATCGTATTCGATTTTCACTCGATCGATTTTCTTCACATCCCGGATTATATGCATTATTTGAACCCGTTGAAATATCAGCACACATTTGGCTTGGATCTTAAAGTGTCACAAGGGATAACCAGAATAAATATTATAAATCATGTCTGTTCTTAACTTACTAATTATAAATTTCGTACACTCCGGTTCACTTATTTAAAGGCACTACAAATTCCATATCCAGCAGCGTGTATCGTTTGCAATTTGTAACTGATTGCAGAATTTTAAAATGGAAATGGAAATGGAAGCTTGATATCTTGAGATATAAAAAAATCTTGACAATAGTGGTTTCTTAACTAAAGAACTTTTTTGAGCAATTTATAAAAAAAAGTAGAAAAATATGGTATTTTTTTTTTTGGTTCACTTGAATAAAAGCACTTTATTATTTTTTTTATTTTTTGTAGGCAGCGTTTGTTTATTACAATTTATTACATCTGAATCATTTTGCGAGTCAAAATGGCAAAACAAAAAATTTTAAATCTATCGGAAAAAACTAAAATCGATGTTTACCGTTCTGAAGGATATTCTAACCGCGCAATAGCTAAAAAAATTGGACGGAACCCAATAGTTGTCGACAATTACATCAAGGACCCCGAGGGGTATGGAACAAATTTTAATGGAAGGGTTTCATTGTCTTTATCTACGTATGAGAAAAGAAAAATCATCAGAATTGCTTCTAATGCTGCCTTAAATAAATAAAAATAAATGGTTTCCCGTTACATCCCATGAAGGGATTAGGGAGATCTTCTCACAAACCAGTGAGCTGTGCGCGTTCTAGTTTTAAACTCACTGATTGGGACCTACAGTTTAACACCGGTTCCTAACGGTATTTTGAGAAGCTTTTTCTTGGCTATATACTTGATAGTGTCGCCGTCACTAAGCGCGGTGACCGCCGTCGAAAGAAAAATTTTAAGGTGGCCAGGGCAGGGATCGAACCCACGTTCTCATGCACAAGAGCCGTGCACTCTACCTACCATTGCACCACCGACGGCCTTATCCTTGTCAAAAATAAGAGCTCAAGTCATCAGTACGCAGAGTAATTAAGAGCTGTGAGTATCCTAAATACCTGAAACCTCGTAAGGAAAAGCGGCTTCAATTCGCAAGAGACTACATGTTATGAGATGTGCAGCCAAAAGGTCATGTAAATTTGGATGGGCCTGATGGCTACAACTATTATTTCCATCATCTGCGTAAAGAAAAGCGTTTTTTGAACCGACATCAGATCCGAGTGGGCGGCGTTATGGTGTGGGGTGCTGTTATGTACTATGGAACCATCGATCTTGAATTTCAAAGTGCAGAAATGACTGGTGCAAGCTATAAAACGTTATTGGAATCGTCTTTTCCGAAGTTCAGTGCTCTATTTGGTCCCATATCTTGGATATTGCAACAGGGTAATGCACCTATACACAACGCTAGAGTAGTAAAGGAGTTCATTGCAAGCCAAAATGTTAATATTCTTGACTGGCCACCCTATTCGCCAGACCTAAACATTATCGAAAATGTCTGGGGTTGGTTATCTCGTAAGGTCTGCGAAGGAGGTAGACAATTTGATGACACGCAGTCGCTAATTCAGGCAATTAAGGATGCTTGGAATCAAATTTCGTTGGATTACATAAATTCTCTCTATCTCTCAATGAAAACCCGTATATTTGAAGTTATTAAAAACAAATGGGGTTGTACCCATTACTAATAAAGGGTTTTTCAACAGAGACGCTACAAAAGTAAATCGATAGATACAGCAAACGACGCCATATTTTTTCCCGCTCTTTTGACATTTCTCTTCAGTAAGGTTTGTCATTTCATCATGGAAAGATATACGAGCCAACAACGAGTCGAAATTATTAAAATTTACTACCGAAATTTGCAGTCAGTGGCCTCAACTTTAAGAGCGCTACGTCCAATTTATGGTCATCATAATCGTCCTACCAGATCAATAATTGAACGTCTAGTGGAAAAATTTGAATCCGCAGGCACAGTACAAAATGTTTCCGTGCCAGTGAGACAAAGAAGTGCCCGTAGGTAGTGTCGAGAATATTGCTGCCGCTGAGGCTTTAGTTCAAGGAAGCCCAAATGTGTCTCTCACACGTCGTTCTCAAGCGTTGGGCATCTCTGTGACGTCGTTGTGGCGAATTTTGCGAAAAGATCTTGGCCTACATCCTTACAAGATCAAACTGACGCAAGAACTGAAGCCGCTTGACCACCATAAGCGTGGCATGTTCGTGAATTGGGCTGAGCAACAACTTGAAAATGATTCGGATTTTCATCGGAAAATCATCTTCAGCGATGAGGCTCATTTCTGGCTGAATGGCTTCGTCAATAAGCAAAACATGCGTTATTGGTCAGACAGCAATCCACACGTAATCCATGAGTCATCATTGCATCCCGAAAAAATTACGGTTTGGTGCGGTTTATGGGCCGGCGGCGTCATTGGGCCGTACTTCTGCCGTGATGATCAATACCGGCATATTAATGTGAATGCGAATCGCTACCGTTCAATGATAACCGAATATTTTTGGCCCCAATTGGATAATATGGACTTGGAGGATATGTGGTTCCAATAGGACGGCGCCACAAGCCACACAGCGAATGCCACAATCAATTTATTGGAAACCAAGTTTGGTGAACGTGTTATCTCACAAAATGGCCCAGTCGATTGGCCGCCTCGGTCGTGCGATTTGACGCCGTTAGATTATTTGCTGTGGGGCTATGTCAAGTCTATGGTCTATGCCAACAAGCCAGCGACGATTGATGAACTTCGTACGAATATCGAACGTGAAATTGCAGCAGTATCGGCCGATTTATGCTTGAAATCCGTCGAAAATTGGGTTCAGCGTCTGGACTTCTGCAAGCGTGACCGTGGTGGCTATGCAAAAGAAATCGAGTTCCATACATAATGGCATCGAAAGTACTTTCACAGGAATAAAGAATTTCATTGGTATCTAAAACCGGTTTTGTTTTATTTAAAAAAACTTTTGTAACGCTCTTATTGAAAAACCCTATAGGTCTTAAATAAAGTAAAATAAATTTTTAAAAATACAAGAAAAACTGTTTTTCATTAAAATTAGTTAAAGTGCCTTTATTCAAGTGAACCAGAAAAATATAAATTGCTCAAAAAAAGTGGTTTAGTTATTGTCATTGTTATATCTCAAGATGTCTAGCTTCCATTTCCATTTTAAAATTCTGCAATCGGTTACAAATTGCAAAAGATACAGGCTGCTGAATATGGAATTTTTAAATAAATAAATAAATGGTTTCCCATTACATTCCATTAAGGAATTTTGTAGTTTTTATACTCACTGATTGGGACCTACAGTTTTACACCAGTTCCGAACACAGGATCTCAAGTACAAGAGGCGCGCACACTAACCATTGCACCGACCGACGGAATTTTTAGTGCCTTTAAATAAGTGAACCGGAGTGAAAATGTTTCACTTTCCTCAACGACATTTTAAACCACCATTACTATTGCAGAACGACAGGCAGACATATTTTTGTTTTAGTAAAAATACATTTATTACATTTTATATTTTTCTTTAATATATATAAAATTCATGATTAACAATATTATTTGTTTCCTAAGTTGTTGTTTGTTTTTTTCTCTGGTAAGAGTTACAATTATTATATTGTATATTAATACAAATTGCAAAAGATCTAATTCGATTTTTTTTAGAATATATGCATTTGGGTTTATAGGTAGGTATGTATCTAGGGATGATATTATTCTACTATGTAAATATTTTCGCTATTAGGAAAACCATTATTTTGATTATACATATGTGTATGTAAATTATTTAGGGTGAGAAGATTAAATAATAATATTGTTAAAGAATCTTCTAAAGAAATACTATAAATTCTAATACTAGATTACAAACAAAAAATGTACAGTTTAAAAATAGGATATAGGATGAACATAAATGTAAATCTATACTTGAGTCCAAGGATTTCGAATAAAGATTAGTACAACATTTAAAACATATGGGGCAAAAGAAAATTCAGACGATTTAAGAAGTATCATGGCCCACTGTAACATACTTTTTCTTTGTTAAACGCCTGAGCTGAACAGCAAATATTATCGCTACATTATTTGTGGCCAATATTCAAGTCTCTTCAATGTACTGGGAAGGGCATATTAACAAAGTACCAATCATATTTAGTACCATGAGTGTACATTTATTTTTGTAACTATTCAAATTTTTGGTACGAAACGAAAAAGAATTTGTAATAGTGTGTACGTTATCGATTTACAGACCATTTTCAGTCAAAAGTCGTAAATGACGTATAGATTTTGCTTCGACTAAACTCAGATAATAGTCGAAGGAAATGCTGTTGTACCGCTTCAAATTGTAATCCTTTAACACATATAGAAAACAAATACATTACACACTTAAATCTACTACAATTGATTTATTTTTCTTTAAATTAAATTTCTCTTGTTTTTTTTACTAAAATGAGTGTACAATCACAGCCGTTTACAAATTATTGTTATTATCATCATCATCATCATCATCATCATGATCAATATACTTGCTATAGTTATAATTATAAAATATATATGATTATAATATGTAATATAATTTATATTAATGTTTTTGCAATTACTAATGTTAAAATTCTTTCAACGGACTTTACGCTATGATTTCTTATTGCTGTCTTTAGATCAGAGTTATGTATGGGATGTTCAAGGCGCAGCAAATCAGTTGCCCCAACTTCAAAAGGGTCAGTGGGGGGTACAATCATTGCACTTTTATTTTCTACATTATCACAAGGATCACATAAGAGGATATGCCGTTGTATTTAAAATACATACAAATATAAAATCAAATCAAAACGAAACATAACTTTTATCTAAAGACTTAAAGATTCTTTGAATGTCAGCATTTAACAAAATCTTGTCAATCCCAAGGATTTTGAAAACCAGTTTTTGCTGTAGCTTACTTTTTTTTACAGTGGAAATGTGATCAAATATAAAAATAAAAAGGTTTTTATATAAAAATCCGTTGTTGTAATAATATTTTGAGAAATTTATTTTATTGTTTAATTTTTATCTTATCAAACTAACAAAAACATTTTGTGATTTAATGCATTTTGTTTGCTTAGAAAGAGTGTGGTGTGTGTGTATCAGATAGAGAGTGATAAAGAGAGCAAAGATTTTATTTTTTATAAAAGTCATGGCAATTTAACGAATTGAAATTCAAAGTTTTATAAAGATGTAGATATAATAAAAAAATCCCAACCAACAGTGCAAATATACACAAATGTTTGAAAATAAATTCTAAAGGATTTTGAAAACAAAATGAATGGAAAGTTCATTTTAAAGTCAAAGGGTTTGGGTTTCTAAGAGCTGCACATCAAACACTGAAATGTCGATTTCAATAACGTAAATGAAGAGTATTTTTCCCCGTAAACCTGGCAGTAGAAAAACAAATGGTTATCCATTTTCAAACTTCTAAAATGTTGGTGGGGTTTTGTCAAACAAAAAAAAGTCAACATTAATTATCAAAAGTATATACATTTAGAGAATACGAAATAAAGAGAGGAATACATTTCAAACAACATAAATTAAAGATTTAAGTACTTCTATATATCGAATTCTTAAGAGGTGGCCACGAAAGGGTTTTACATTTGTGTTTCTTTTATCGCGATGTTTTAGTAGTTTTTGCCTTAATGTATAAACAATTTTAATAGAGTTTTGAATTCACTTAAGCAAAGTATAACATTACAAGTGTAGATAGGCAATAGGCAGGATTTCGCTTCAACTATAATTACATACATAAATTTAATACATATACATATTTAAATTAAAACGTTTAACAAATAAATTTAAATATTAAAAATAAAGATCGTTGGTATACTTGTTTAGAACTTACATACATACATTTATTGTAATGATATTAGGTAATAATCAGGTAATTGATGTTATAATCTGATTCTTAGACCCATAATCGGTGATTCTGTAAATAAGAAAAGAGACAAACTTAGCCATTGTTAACATAAATAGTCTAATAATTTATATTTAAGATGATATGTATTTTATACTTTTATTAATAAAATAGGAGTGGTTGCAATGGAAAAATTCCATAGACCAGTGACAATATTTAAGGTATTTGAACTATTTTGAAACCACAAACAGATCTCCATTACTTTTTGAACTGATACACAAGTAGTTCCAAATTTCTACAGCTGTTTGTATGGACAGGAACTAGCTCTTCGCTACAGAAATACTAGTTCTGTACTAGTGTTTTGTTACTTTTTGGAATCGAACTGCATAACTTGTTTTTTGAGTTGCAATTACGGTTTCATACAATTTTTTTATTGTCGCTATCAGTGTTTTTTTTTTTGTTTTTTTGATGTGTTAACACCTATAGGCGCGGGTAGGGACTAAATTCACAAAGTGAATACATCCAAACACAATTTGTCCGACTGCGCTCACACAGATTGTCCGACTGCGATCACACAGATTGTCCGACAGCGATCACACATTCTTTGCCGTTAAACTCCTCCGAAACGGCTGGACCAATTTGTATGAAATTTTGTGTGCATATCGGGTAGGTCTCAGAATCGGCCAACATCTATTTTTCATACCCCTAAATGAGAAGGGTGACCCACCCCTATATAGAACACAGATTTGTCCGACTGCGAAAGACAGATTGTCAGAATTGTGCGATTATGCGAAGAACTCTCAGAGCAAAGAGAATAATGAAAGAGATGAATACTACAGATGATAAAGACCAAATGGAGCTACAGTACTCCGTTCCTATATTTTGAAATTAAAATTTCTGTGATATTAATTTTTAAAGCTATTACCTGACAGTTTTTGCATTGACTATATATTTATTTTATTTTTTTACTTATTTCAATAACCCAGCACACAAGGCCATATGTGGTTACAAATTTCTACTAAACAATTCTTCAAGTATGTATATGAAAAAATTATTAAAAAATATTATACCTAAATTTAAATTTTCACATTATAGCCTCTACTAGTTTCATACAAAAGCTTAAATGTAATTTTAAATGGCATACTGATTAAAAACTTTGCAAAATCAAAAACTACTTATATTAAGGATGACATGTAATATTAAAAGAATTATAATATCGAATTTGAATTTTCAATGTAGCTTCAACTATAAGTAAAGGGTTTTTCAACAGAGACGCTACAAAAGTAAATCCATAGGGACAGCAAACGACGCCATATTTTTTCAAGCTCTTTTGACATTTCGCTTCAGTAAGGTTTGCCATTTCATCATGGAAAAATATACGAGCCAACAACGAGTCGAAATTATTAAAATTTACTACCGAAATTTGGAGTCAGTGGCCTCAACTTTAAGCGGCCAACTTTAAGAGGCCTCAACAATCAGCGATGAGGCTCATTTCTGGCTGAATGGCTTCGTCAATAAGCAAAATATGCGTTATTGGTCAGACAGCAATCCACACGTAATCCATGAGTCATCATTGCATCCCGAAAAAATTACGGTTTGGTGCGGTTTATGCGCCGGCAGCGTCATTGGGCCGTACTTCTTCCGTGATGATCAAGACCGGCACATTACTGTGAATGCGAATCGCTACCGTTCAATGATAACCGAATATTTTTGGCCCCAATTGGATAATATGGACTTGGAGGATATGTGGTTCCAATAGGAAAGCGCCATAAGCCACACAGCGAATGCCACAATCAATTTATTGGAAACCGAGTTTGGTGAACGTGTTATCTCACGAAATGGCCCAGTCGTTTGGCCGCCACGGTCGTGCGACTTGACGCCGTTAGATTATTTCCTGTGGGGCTACGTCAAGTCTATGGTATATACCATGGTACAAAGAAATGGTAGAAGCACTAGCCCAGCTGATTTGAACTTTTTTCTGGACTGAGTGTGAGTAAGTTTTTCTCTTATGTCAAAGTTTGTTTACATTTGTTTGTCAGCAACCCCCGTTCGCCAGCAACTGCTGTTTTTGAAATATTTCTCTGCAAAAATTACATAGAAACGTTTTAATTTTCACACTTACACACTTTCAATATATCAAATAACACTCAGTCATTTTCTAAATGGCACTTTTTGCAAATTTGTTTACATTTTCTATCAGCTGACTTGACACAACACAGACACTGAGCAAAAACAAAATGCCTGTTGTTTTTGGCTTGTTGTATTTGTTGTCGTACTGCATCTACCATTATATTTCTACCATGGTATATACCAACAAGCCAGCGACGATTGATGAACTTCGCACGAATATCGAATGTGAAATTGCAGCAGTATCGGCCGATTTATGCTTGAAAACCGTCGAAAATTGGGTTCAGCGTCTGGACTTCTGCAAGCGTGCCCTTGGTGGCCATGCAAAAGAAATCGAGTTCCATACATAATGGCATCGAACGTACTTTCACAGGAATAAAGAATTTCATTGGTATCTAAAACCGGTTTTGTTTTATTTAAAAAAACTTTTGTAGCGCTCTTATTTAAAAACCCGGTATATAAATATAACATTTGTTTCCATAAGGACTATTATTACCGTTTTCACAAGTTTTCCAACAAAATAGAAAATATAACAAAAAGAACAAAAATAGTACGTGCGGAAACAAAGCTATAACCAAGAGCTTCTACACCTGAAATTGCAACTGACAAAAATTGAATAATAACCTAAAAATTAAATAATGGTCGTTTACAAATTAAAAAATTGCTTGTGATGCTATAATATCTCGTAAGGTGACAATAGTTTTTCATTCCTTAGATGGCACACAAAATAAATGGAGGTAAGAACAAGGTAGTGTACAAATTCATGTCGATTTTTATGCATTTCGAAACAATCAAAACAAAAGCCAAAGCGAACGCAAAAGTCAAAAAATGGTAGTTTATATATCACTTCGCACTTGCGTTTGTTTACGAAAGCTGTCACTCACATATGCGGTTTATAGAGTTGCCCAACTAAAAAAAAAGTTATCTTGAGTGTAATGCTCAGAATGAAAAAGATTGAAACATTTAGCTCTATTTCAGTAGATCAACAGATTTTAAGATTGCTATTATTTATAATACTGCAAATACCAAGAATCACCCTTATTATGCATTTCGTAGTCACGTCGAATGTTTGTCGTTTTTTAAATACGGCAACGCCGATGTCGAAATTCGCCTCTGTTGTAGATCAATTACAATTTTGGTATTGTGTAAATTAGAGGAAAACCATCGTAGTGAATTTTACTGGTGACAACGTCGAAAAATATAAAAAAAATCGGAAAAGAGCGCAACATTTGAAAACAAAAAATGGATAATATCAAAATGCAAGTTCAATTATTAGCTTTATATCAGATATACAGGGTGATTCAGGAAGTTCCGGACAATTTTCTCCAGCGTATTCCTTGGCTCATTTCATGAAGAAAAGTCCACTAGGACCATGCCCGAAAATGCAAGGGTGCGAAATGGCAGCGGATTCAAAATTTTCGGATTGGCGGTCGGAGGGTAGTAGGGTAAAGTTGCAAACTTCTAGTGGTCCGATTTTTTTGTTTTTGAGCTTGTTGGAATGGTATTTAAGAGGTCTTTCAGAATCAATAAAAAAAAGTAGAAAAAAGAAAATTTGCTCAGCCAGATGGCAGGTAACTTATGTTTTTTTTTCTGTTGAAAGATATGACCTAAACGAAGCCCAGAGATCTTACCGTTCCAAAGTTATGACGATTTTACTGAAATGCAAAAATATTTATTTTTGTTTTTGGAAGCGAAATAAGAGCACACATTTATTTGATATTGTAAATTAACACGTTTAAGATTTTATTTTATTGAAATTTTTGGCTGAAGAATCAAACACATAAGAAAAAAAAAACATTTGATGTTAAAGGAAGTTTTCAATGTGGTTCCCATTTTCTACTAAACACAATTGCAGCCGTTTGCGAACCACATCCGCCACGTTTAGTTCATTCATCTTTTCACGAACTTTCACCGCAGCTTCCGTTGCAGTTGAAGAGTTAATTCTGAAAGGCCTCATAAAGACCTTTGCAACAAGCCCAAAAAATCCGACCACTGGCTCAGAAGTTAGCAACTTTACCCTACTACCCTCCGACCGCCAATCCGAAAATTTTGAACCCGCTGCCATTTCGCACCCTTGCATTTTCGGGCATGGTCCTAGTGGACTTTTCTTCATGAAATGAGCCAAGGAATACGCTGGAGAAATTTGTCCGGAACTTCCTGAATCACCCTGTATAATAAGAGAAATATTTTAATACATATTTAAGAATGAACAAACAATTTGAAACTCTTGTCAACTTTATGATGCAAACCGAGCCATTGACAAGGGGATACCATAAAAACATGGAGAGCACAGATTAAAGAAAAATGGAACGACCTAAAACGAAAGCTCAATACTGTTGGCCCTCCTTCTAGGACTAGGTTGTGCAAGGCCTACAACATTGAAATCATTCCCAGCATACCCAGTAATGTCTTATTCACTCGCATTGACCTCAACGATTCTGAAAGTTTACGTGATATTGTTCTTAGCACGTACCGGAAAGCACGCTTGTACAATCTAAAGTTGGTCATAAATCCGAAGAACTCTTACATTTTAATTCTCAGATGAATGCACAATAAACTTACGTAGAACTTGGTAGGGTAAATATGTTAGACTGGAACCATAATTGTATCCCAGAATTTATGAGTTATCTGCCCTGGCATTAATGTTCTGCAGTAGAAGATGAAAAATGAGTCACACTTAGCATTTTTTTATTATTTGTTTTAAAATTTTCTAAAGAAACACGACCGCGATTACAAAAACTTTTTGACTTTGATTTTTTCTATCAGTTGATCTGTTTTGGTGGCAGGGTGACACATAAATTGTAAAATGTGCACCCACAATCTATTACAAAAACACTCACGTCGAAAGGGTTACACAATACCAATAAAATGTAAATTCGGGTTCAACTACGACAGTTGTTACAATTCGACTACGACATACATAATAAGGGTGAATATTCTAATAAAATGTGTAAAAACCTTTGTTTTTTGAGGTTCGATGTCCAATAACTTTCCCCATCTATATTAAATTAGTTGTCTTTTTAAAAACACGCGCTATTTGGCGGTATATATTGATTGTAATGTATTGGTTCTTTTGTTTATTATAGTCAAGATGTATATAATTTTTAAATATAATTATAATAGTTTTGCAACGCATTATATATTTGAACGTTCCATTTCGAATTTTATTATTGTAAATTTTAAAAAAAAAAGTTTGAACTATCCGTCGAATAAATTTCAGCCAAAATTGGCAACTACTTATAAGCAATAAGGTGCAAAATACGTCCATCTGCCCATCCTCGATCGACATTTTTCTTTAAATTTGTAATTTCTTCAACTAACGCGAAGAACTGCGGCGTGTTCAATTTGACAGCTGAAGTGATAAAAAACGTTGCGCTGCGTTTTATAAACTACCCCTTAAATAACGTAACTCACTCAGGTAGTCACAGAACAGCTGTAACGTTTTATAAACTACCAAAACGACAAAAGTAACGCGAAGTGACTGATTCACGACTTATAGAATAGCACCCTTATGGCCAGTTTTTCAGTCAGTGGTGATCTTCGTTTCTTAGTTAAATTGTGGTTAAACATCGAATTGTGTTTTTTAGTCATTGTTTAACTATGATTTAACCACCCAATGTTGGTTGGTTAACTTATAGTCAGAACCATATTATTTTGACAATCAAATTACTGACTGTCAAAGTGAGAAATGAACATTGTACACATACGTTGAGTCTAGATCGTTAAATGATTGCGCCTATATAGTTTTTTACACATTTTTTCCATAATTCCATTTTGTTTGTTCCTCTTTGCTGTTTTGGTATTTATCCCAAAACACACGTTTTTTTCCAATAAGAATACAAGGGTTGCCATAATCGTTAACAATATGACGGGTTACATTAACTCGCCACAGAAAAAACAAAACGCAAAAATGTTAAATTTACAATAATAAAATTCGAAATGGAACGTTCAAATATATAATGCGTTGCAAAACTATTATAAATATATTTAAAAATTATATACATCTTGACTATAATAAACAAAAGAAGCAATACAATACAATCAATATATACCGCCAAATAGCGCGTGTTTTTAAAAAGACAACTAATTTAATATAGATGGGGAAAGTTATTGGACATCGAACCTCAAAGAAACAAAGGTTTTTAAACATTTTATGAGAATATTCACCCTTATTATGTATGTCGTAGTCGAATTGTGACAACTGTCGTAGTTGAACCCGAATTTACATTTTATTGGTATTAGCGGCATTCATGCAAACGTGAAAGCCGAGAACTTTTGCACAGCGCAAGTTTCCCTCGCACCGTTGCATGAGGCACCAGGTAAAGTTGCTCAGCGTAGTTGTGCTCAAAACCATATCAGCTGACCAAGATGTATACATAAGGTGGTAGCAGTAGCAATTGCATGTATTAAGTATGTGTACTTTTTCTACTGTTCTAGTGCTATCACCTTATTTATCCATCCTAGTCAGATGACAACGAAATGTCAAAAGTTTACAAGTTTCTCCATCCCACGTTTGCGCAGCAAATTTGGCTCGAAAACTTTCCACTTTTGAGCAAGTCGCTTTGTATGGGAAATTTGTTTGTTTTGACGTTTGCTGTGCAAGTTTACGATGTTTTCGAGTTTACGAGGTTCTTTCGAGCTTTCATGAAGACCACTACTGTGTAACCCTTTCGACGTGAGTGTTTTTGTAATAGATTGTGGGTGCACATTTTACAATTTATGTGTCACCCTGCCACCAAAACAGATCAACTGATAGAAAAAATCAAAGTCAAAAAGTTTTTGTAATCGCGGTCGTGTTTCTTTAGAAAATTTTAAAACAAATAATAAAAAAATGCTAAGTGTGACTCATTTTTCATCTTCTACTGCAGAACATGAATGCCAGGGCAGATAACTCATAAATTCTGGGATACAATTATGGTTCCAGTCTAACATATTTACCCTACCAAGTTCTACGTAAGTTTATTGTGCATTCATCTGAGAATTAAAATGTAAGAGTTCTTCGGATTTATGACCAACTTTAGATTGTACAAGGGTGCTTTCCGGTACGTGCTAAGAACAATATCACGTAAACTTTCAGAATCGTTGAGGTCAATGCGAGTGAATAAGACATTACTGGGTATGCTGGGAATGATTTCAATGTTGTAGACCTTGCACAACCTAGTCCTAGAAGGAGGGCCAACAGTATTGAGCTTTCGTTTTAGGTCGTTCCATTTTTCTTTAATCTGTGCTCTCCATGTTTTTATGGTATCCCCTTGTCAATGGCTAGGTTTGCATCATAAAGTTGACAAGAGTTTCAAATTGTTTGTTCATTCTTAAATATGTATTAAAATATTTCTCTTATTATACAGGGTGATTCAGGAAGTTCCGGACAAATTTCTCCAGCGTATTCCTTGGCTCATTTCATGAAGAAAAGTCCACTAGGACCATGCCCGAAAATGCAAGGGTGCGAAATGGCAGCGGGTTCAAAATTTTCGGATTGGCGGTCGGAGGGTAGTAGGGTAAAGTTGCTAACTTCTGAGCCAGTGGTCGGATTTTTTGGGCTTGTTGCAAAGGTCCTTATGAGGCCTTTCAGAATTAACTCTTCAACTGCAACGGAAGCTGCGGTGAAAGTTCGTGAAAAGATGAATGAACTAAACGTGGCGGATGTGGTTCGCAAACGGCTGCAATTGTGTTTAGTAGAAAATGGGAACCACATTGAAAACTTCCTTTAACATCAAATGTTTTTTTTTTCTTATGTGTTTGATTCTTCAGCCAAAAATTTCAATAAAATAAAATCTTAAACGTGTTAATTTACAATATCAAATAAATGTGTGCTCTTATTTCGCTTCCAAAAACAAAAATAAATATTTTTGCATTTCAGTAAAATCGTCATAACTTTGGAACGGTAAGATCTCTGGGTTTCGTTTAGGTCATATCTTTCAACAGAAAAAAAAACATAAGTTACCTGCCATCTGGCTGAGCAAATTTTCTTTTTTCTACTTTTATTTATTGATTCTGAAAGACCTCTTAAATACCATTCCAACAAGCTCAAAAACAAAAAAATCGGACCACTGGCTCAGAAGTTTGCAACTTTACCCTACTACCCTCCGACCGCCAATCCGAAAATTTTGAATCCGCTGCCATTTCGCACCCTTGCATTTTCGGGCATGGTCCTAGTGGACTTTTCTTCATGAAATGAACCAAGGAATACGCTGGAGAAAATTGTCCGGAACTTCCTGAATCACCCTGTATATCTGATATAAAGCTAATAATTGAACTTGCATTTTGATATTATCCATTTTTTGTTTTCAAATGTTGCGCTCTTTTCCGATTTTTTTTATATTTTTCGACGTTGTCACCAGTAAAATTCACTACGATGGTTTTCCTCTAATTTACACAATACCAAAATTGTAATTGATCTACAACAGAGGCGAATTTCGACATCGGCGTTGCCGTATTTAAAAAACGACAAACATTCGACGTGACTACGAAATGCATAATAAGGGTGATTCTTGGTATTTGCAGTATTATAAATAATAGCAATCTTAAAATCTGTTGATCTACTGAAATAGAGCTAAATGTTTCAATCTTTTTCATTCTGAGCATTACACTCAAGATAACTTTTTTTTTAGTTGGGCAACTCTATAAACCGCATATGTGAGTGACAGCTTTCGTAAACAAACGCAAGTGCGAAGTGATATATAAACTACCATTTTTTGACTTTTGCGTTCGCTTTGGCTTTTGTTTTGATTGTTTCGAAATGCATAAAAATCGACATGAATTTGTACACTACCTTGTTCTTACCTCCATTTATTTTGTGTGCCATCTAAGGAATGAAAAACTATTGTCACCTTACGAGATATTATAGCATCACAAGCAATTTTTTAATTTGTAAACGACCATTATTTAATTTTTAGGTTATTATTCAATTTTTGTCAGTTGCAATTTCAGGTGTAGAAGCTCTTGGTTATAGCTTTGTTTCCGCACGTACTATTTTTGTTCTTTTTGTTATATTTTCTATTTTGTTGGAAAACTTGTGAAAACGGTAATAATAGTCCTTATGGAAACAAATGTTATATTTATATACCGGGTTTTTAAATAAGAGCGCTACAAAAGTTTTTTTAAATAAAACAAAACCGGTTTTAGATACCAATGAAATTCTTTATTCCTGTGAAAGTACGTTCGATGCCATTATGTATGGAACTCGATTTCTTTTGCATGGCCACCAAGGGCACGCTTGCAGAAGTCCAGACGCTGAACCCAATTTTCGACGGTTTTCAAGCATAAATCGGCCGATACTGCTGCAATTTCACGTTCGATATTCGTGCGAAGTTCATCAATCGTCGCTGGCTTGTTGGTATAGACCATAGACTTGACGTAGCCCCACAGGAAATAATCTAACGGCGTCAAGTCGCACGACCAATGTTGGTTGGTTAACTTATAGTCAGAACCATATTACTTTGACAATCAAATTACTGACTGTCAAAGTGAGAAATGAAGATTGTACACATACGTTGAGTCTAGATCGTTAAATGATTGCGCCTATATAGTTTTTTACACATTTTTGTTAAAATGGCTTCGATTTTATGCATCTATTTCTTATTTTACATAATTCCATTTTGTTTGTTCCCCTTTGTTTTGGTATTTATCCCAAAACACACGTTATTTTCCAATAAGAATACAAGGGTTGCGAAATTAGTTGAGAATATGGCGACTTACATTAACTCACCACTGAAAAACAAAATGCAAAGTTAACCTCTAATTAACTTAGAATTAAGATTAAGTAATCCGATAGTTAACTACCCACTTAAAAATTGGCCATTAATATTATTCACCTAATGGCCAGTTTTTAAGTGGGTAGTTAACTACCGGGTTACTTAATGGTATTTGAAATTTAATTGGAGGTTAACTTTGCGTTTTGTTTTTTCTGTGGCGAGTTAATGTAACCCGTCATATTGTTAACGATTATGGCAACCCTTGCATTCTTATTGGAAAAAAACGTGTGTTTTGGGATAAATACCAAAACAAAGGGGAACAAACAAAATGGAATTATGTAAAATAAGAAATAGATGCATAAAATCGAAGCCATTTTAACAAAAATTTATATAAAACTATGTAGGCGCATTAATTTATGTTTTAAGGCTCAAAGAATGTGTACAAATACTCGAAACAGAAACCTGTATTTTATACAATCCAAAATTTCTGATATTGATAATCAGTAATCCGACTGTCACAATCATATGGTTCTGACTACTAGTTAAACAACCAGCATTGGGTGGCTGAATCATTGTTAACCATTGCGTAAAAAACACAATTCGATCCAGCCAATCGAGAAAAATCCCTACAGGCAATAGGTGATTTAATCAACTGGGATCTCAAGTCGAAACACCAAGGGACCAAGGGATGCGAAAGATTCCGACCGAATACCCGACTTAAGGGTTAGCCCTAGTGAGATAACGTACGTCTGTGAGACGTATGACAAATAAGCATTTATATATTTCTTTGATTTTTAAGGGGAATACTGTTCGTCGGTTTTGCAGTTTAAAATTTGAGGGCTTTTCTTTAGATAGCATTTTTTAATAGAGCAAGACCTAATCTTATTAATTTGAAACGAATTTTATTTTAAAACATTGTGGAACCTTTACTAATTATACCTCAAACTGGCATACGTCTTTAAGACGTATGATTATCTTTTATGTATAAAAAATAAGGTTATCTTTCTAGGGTTAAGACGAACTGTACAACTATGACGTAATCTAGGGAAGCTTGGGGATAGAACGGGTCCAGGATTTTTTATTGAAAATCCGTCCTACACCTTCCAGATCATTCAAACGGAAGTTCGGGTGATTACGGAGTGCATCAAATGGCGCAGCGATAATACAAGCCCAGCCGAAGCGAATATCTTCACATGTGAACTCGATTACTTCTGGAGTAAGCTACATTTAAGGAAATGTTTCAATTCAAATCTACATACATCCGCCACACAACATTAAAAGGCAAGTAGTCCTTGCACTTTTAATACCAATTCTCAAATGGTATGAGTGCACATGGTGTTTCTTTGCACCATATACTGACGAATCTACGTTTATTTTAAATCTGAGTTTTAACTAAAGCAAAGTAAATGTATTTATCTAGATTACACCAGCACATCACCAATATAGTGGAAGAGTCCTCAGGTTGCTCGATCGCGAATTACTACAAAATAGAAGCTTAATACACCTCTACAAGGTTATACTATTATTTATTAATTGTGTCGTAAAGTCCAGTTCTTTTTATATTATAAGTAATTTCCAAACAAATCGAAAGTGAAAAAAGAAAAGAAAAACAAGAATTAACGAATATATTTGAAAACATTCTGGGGTATATTCATAATACCCGCGACAGTTATATTCCACGATGTTTGTATAGAAATGTTTCATCTGATACAATTAAAGGTTTCAAATACAACTTCTCCTGATGTAGTTGGAAAAAGACTAACAATTAAATAAATTTGTTTTAATTTTCGTTGTCTGTGATCCGAGTTATTTTTAAGTTTGTAATTCCTTTTAGGCGAAGAGATCATGATTTTTCGTTTTATTTACATCTCTGCTGCAATTTTGCCCAATATAGCCCGTTGAAAATTATAAATCTAATCTTTTCACTTAATTGAAAATGTAGGCCCTTATTATTATCACTCACGTTCACGACTCTATGAGAAATGACATATAGAGAAGGGATTTGACTCAGTAAATTTTAGAAGTTTGATGTGTTGCATATGGACGTTGCATGTTGGAAAGTATTGCTTTAATAATACCAGACAGAGGCAGGCAATGGCTCAAACCAACCAGCAATAAATCAGCAACGGCATTTCGTTTTGTGCGTTGTGTAAATACACCACAAATATATACTGACAATAAAATATAACAATGTTGAAATTTCACAGGTTTTTATCAAAACGACATGAAAAGTATAAATCAACAATTTTTGAAATTGTATCTGGTGTAAGTCATTTTACGTCAAATAACTATCGCCCCGACCGCACCACGAAGAGTGTGAAACGAAACGCCAGGTGAGAAAGATCGCAGCTCTATATGACATTACTCTATGGATTTATAACTTAATTTGTTTTGTTCATGATATCATTGTAAACAAATTACATTAAAAGGGTAAATTTACATCAGCTGCAAATGGCAATAATACTAAAAATTACATTTAGAAAAATACAAAATTGTTTTAATTAGAATCACACAAATTAGACTCACTCACTTAATTTGTTGTAAACTCACAGTCATGACATTTTCACGTGAGTCAAAGATTCATGTGTGACACACGCTACGTGTCTCACACCTATTTCAACTTGTTATTAACCAGCGCAATTAATGATATATTTTTCGATCTACCCAATAACACAGTCAATATGCATCAGTAGGGTGCCAATGAAATGTATGGAGGAAAATATATTTTCGAATTTTTATAAACCCCAGACGGATTCTTGTTGCTTATGGTATAAAACTGACTTGGTGAAAATTTGAGCCGAATCGGACAAATCTAAGCCGTGCCGCATTTTAGTCAAAGTTTTCGGATTTTGGCATTTTGGGTAAAAATTCGTATACACTAGAAAAACTTCATTCCTCGGTACATTTGAAAAAAAAAATTGCACATTGATTTAGTTTAACCTGAATATAAACTGAATAAAGTTTGAGTAAAATCCGACCACTCTAAGGTTTCCAATTTTTAATTTGAAAAAATTTGCAATTTTTAACAAAAATGAAAATTTGGGTTTTTCGGTTTTTCCAAAAATTGTATCTAAATGAAAAAAATATTTAACTTGGATTTCAATACTTTCTAGCAGAAGTCTATACGCTTCCAATAAGCTATAACACGATGGCCTTATAAGGGTACCACATTATAAAAATTTAAAATTATAAGTTAGAAATATAACCTATGTGCTCAAACCGATTCTATTAAATCTGATGTGACAGTTGGTTATAAAAACCGGGTTAAAAACCCAGGGTCATTTAGACTAAAGAAAGTATGATCTTACACTGTACGTCAAGAAAATGTAGAAGAAAAGGAAATCAGTTTGAATGAAAATTCAACATACCGCTTGTAGACAAAGTGTGATTTCAAGGTTATTTTTATACATGAGCCAAAGATAATAAAGTGTGATGTCAAGGTTATTTTTATACATGAGCCAAAGATAATAGAAACCCCTAGATGGTGAGATACAAGTGGTGGATTTGAAAGTAAGCAAAATTTCCCTAAAAACAAAAACTATTGAAAACACTATTTAACATTATCTACTTATATATTTTATTTTCAAATTCAAACGACAGAATCGAAATTAAAATTATTTTTGAGTGCTTTTTCGTCGAATCCGAGAGAAAAATGGTGGTACGGACACAACCGTTGCCGCCTGGTATATAATTGAATGCGACCATCTAGGATATTTCTATTATCTTCGCACGAGTCTTGCTTCTAGTTGCCCGTAGTAATTATTGATAATGCCTCGTGCAACACAAGTTATTTAAGTACAAAATTTACGTTTTGAATCAGTTTCTGAAATTTCCTAGATAACTTTACTCCTACATTTCGGCATAAAATTTGATACAGAACAAATCTTTCATGCGAATTAGCTAGAATAATAGTTTTTCTGGTCTTACAATAACGTCTATTGAAAGAGGCTTATCCGTTACCGGTCGATATCTATGAAATAGCATTTGGTGAGTATATTTATGGTGTTAATTTATCAACTACAAGCTAAAAATAAATATAAAATAAAAAACACACAACTAAGAAATGATGCAAAAAAAAATAGAATAAAAGAAGAGAAATGTAAATGTTTTAAAGGGTGATTTTGCAATTCTCTCTTGGCAAATGTGCTTAGTATGACAGTAGATGCAAAATAGGCAATTTAAAAATGAACAGAGTAACAATTTTAAGCACCTGTAAAACGGAAGGGATCGTGGAGCAACAAGGATACATCTTTTATCGATCAGCCATCATGTACATACATTCACAGTCTAAAGAGAATCGCAGAACCAGCCTTAAATTTCAAACCAAAACACTAATGATAACAAATAAGATTGAAACATCATACAATTATTATACATGAGTATATTTTGTTTGCTAATACTATTGTCGTACTTTATATCATATTCAATTAAAGAGTAAACATACGTATACAGACATGCATTACAAGTGAAAGGCTCTAGTGGATAGGTTGGCAAACCCCTTTTCACTATTCATATTTTTCTACTCGAAATTGAAATAAAAGAGATATCATTTACATTAGTTGTGTGTCCTTTACCTATATATTGATGAAGCAGATGTTGACCTTGACCAAGTTACTAATAAACCCTCACCTCTATGGCGTTCACGTTTATTATGTATTAAAACTTTTGTGCTATCATCCGGACACAATGTAGTTTTTAAGACGGTTATAAATAGCCTGCAAAGAAAGAAACAAATGATTAGGTAAACATAAAAGATAATTACTAATGTGACTTCATATTTTGTATATCAGTTTTGAACTCACCGTGGTAATATTGCTATAACGGCTGATAATATAATCACAAGCCAATGCACCGCGGATGCAAAGCAACGGAATATCACCCAATAACTCGAGGGAAGGCCAAAACAATTCACACACATTGAATTGTAAACAATTGAAAATAAATAAAAAGAACCCAAACTAAAGACCATAGAAAGCACGTGAAGTATTGTCTGGAAAATGGTGCAAGTATATAAATTAATACAATTGACTTGTGGCGAATGATGAATTGTATTTTTACTTACCCAAGACCGTATTTCGATAACACCATGTATTAAATTCGTAAAGAGGCAGGAGGCCGTTATTGTGGCACCAAATTCCCACATACCAACATCTGAACCGGCATAGGCACATAAAGCTATAAAAAATACTATCAAACTTTGATAGAGTGCATCCAGGAGTATTATCCAAAAATCATGTGGCTTATAAGCTAAACCTATGCGGCCCTGAAATATTAATTCAACTTAATACGTGATGTGTGTACAAGCGCGTATAATGATCAACAGCTTACATTTTTATAGAGAAATGTATGTTTTAATAACAGATCCTCTGGTACTCGTTTGTCGTAGACACCAATGGCTAAAGGAGGCAGCGAGGTAAATATTAAGTTATACAACATTAAATACATTTGATCCATCATTACAGATCCTGAAAATCCACAATACAATTGATACCAAAATATCAGAAAAACAAAGGCCTGCAATTATAGTAACAAAAAAAAAAAGATTATTGATATTAATATGCAGCACATATGTATGTGACTCCTAGATAGGTTGGGACATATTTATGTCATGTAAATCTCTTTCACATTTGCATCATTCTTCGACATATATTGAAAAAATTAAGAACATGGCGAATGATTTTTATGTATTTATTTTAGTAGTTTATTCGTAATACAATAAACCTCAAAGGTCAATAATACGTATTACTAGATATTCACAACCCGACATCCCGACATCGACATAGTTAAGCGGAACAAAATATCGCGATTGCGCTGGCTAGGCCAAGTCAGTAGAATGGATGAAGACGATCCAACACGAAGGGTTTTCGAAACCGAACTCGAAGGAAGACGAAAAATATACTCCGCTGGAGGGATCAGGTTGACGAATCCCTGCATACACTTGGTATTACCAACTGGAGAGATAAAGCAAATGATCGAACTGGTTGGCGAAATATGTTATCTTCGATTTGTAAGGTCCCTGACCCACCGGGGCTGTTCGTGACCGGCTAAGTAAGTAAGATATTCACAACCACTTTCAGATTAGAAAGTTAAACGAAACTAACCTAAGATACGATTCACTTCACTTATGACACATACCAAGTTCTAGAGCAACAGAGTCTCTAACGCAGACACAAACACCACAACACAAATGAAAAGCTCAGCAGCACAAATGAAAAGCTCCTTGGCTTTGCAAATATAAGGTGTATCAACGGAAGAGTAAAATATCGCAGTGCAGTTGGTAACGCATTTCATATTCCAGCAACTCTGATCTCAAACGATTGTTCATAAATAGAGTTAGTTATTAAAGGGAAAATAACCTGTGGAGATCTTATGGATCTAGAGAATATGAATTTCACAAGCAATAATTCTGGTAGGCCAAATTTAATAACCTTGTAGAGAAGAAGCAGATTGCGAAATCTTGCATATTGATGAAAGGGCATTGCGAGAAAACTCATCACAGCGCTAGACGCGTGATCAATATTTATTGATTATATTCAGTTTTACATAAATGTTGGCGAAAATATTACGGCAAGTACGTATATAGTTTAAAGAGGTGAATGTGACTTATGTGATAAAACATAAAAATTTTGAAACAAATCCAATAAAATATTGGTTTCGGAAATGTGGTAGAAACATAGAAATTAGTTGATCGGACAAGCAGTCGAAAGGAAGTGTCTTAGCTATTAATAAAATGATACCGAGTCTATTAAATTTATATTTTTAAATTATCTATATCTATTTCAATATCATAATTTGATATAATGTTCATCAATACTTACGGCGTTTTTATAAAAGAAATATAAAATCATACGAGATAAGCGATCATAACACCAATATCCATGAGTTATAAGAAGACGTTCCAAATATCGAAATCGCGCCAGTGTAAAGTCAGCAGCCATAACAGCTTGAGTGCCTTCTTGACCAGATATGCCAACACCTACGTCAGCCATCTTAAAAGTGAAAGGTTGACATGAATAATTAAACACAAACGTAATTGTGTGCCTAATTAATTACTGACCTGTATCATAGACACATCGTTGGCACCATCTCCTATCGCTAGAGTGCACAAACGAAGCTCCTCTTTTACAATTTTCACCAAATAAGCTTTTTGCAGGGGCGTCGAACGACAACATAAAACAGATGCACAACTTTTGGTCAATTTTAGAAATGGTCGTATTAATTTTGATCTGTGTTTAAGAACAGTTGAGTGATTATTTTACTACAGTTGACTGCAGTTCGATGGATATAGGTTACCTTAAATCTAATATAAATGTCAGGGTTTTACCATCCACCACTAGCGCTCGTGGTTTAAGTCGAGGATTGCCTTCAAAAGATGTGACTTTGGCAGCGTCTATTTCATTTAAATAAAAATTTATGGCAGATTCTGCGGCATCTTTTGATCTTGCCGTTAGCCTGGAGAGGAAAACAGAACATTGCATTCGTTGAAATTTTATCCTCCAAATGATGTGTGGATTTGAAAAATGTACACAAGTTTCATTACCTTATCAATTCCATTTGTTGGGTAAATAATCTGGCCGAATATGCTATATTAATGGCTGTCTCAGGTTTATCGCCAGTCAACACCCAAACTGCTATACCGGCAGACAACAAGGACTGTATAGTCTCTGGTACACCCTCTTGCAGACGATCTTCTATTCCCGTAGCACCCAGGAGAGTTAAATTACTTTCCAGCTTGGCAAATGAATCTCGCAGACGACGTTCACGATTTTCCATGGACATTTCAATCTCTTGATGTCTGGCCCACCATTCGGTGTAATCGGATGCATTTAGGTTCCGTTTTGCCATAACTAAAATGCGTAGACCTTCGCGGGCATACATATCCAACTGTTGTTGTGTTTTCTCACGCATTAGGCCTTCTGGGGAAGTAGGAGAACAAGGTGCCAGCACGGGCATAATGGAACTATCGGCTCCTTTCGTGTATAGGACAATCTCTTGGGTACCGGTACGTCTGACAACAATCGACATGCATTTTCGACTTGAATCGAAAGGCAGAATTTTCAAAACTTCATACTCCACCAAACCTTTGTTGGGCACGCTAACTAAAATGTGATTGGGACTTCGATTTATAAGGCAACAGTCGTAGCTGTAGGCAGCATTAACTAAAGCTAATTCGTCAGGACTTTCGGCCTCAAATAGAGGACGGCCATCAGGTGTTTGATATGTTGCATTATTCTTTTGCTGGCTGTAAATAATAATGGAATGAGTATTTCAAAAACAGTCTTTATAAATTATTCTTACTGCAATTTGTTTGCTAGGCGTTTTGCTTGCGTCTTGGAATTCAAAAACGTCGTCAGGCTGGTTATCTTTGAGTTGATGGCAGCTTTTGCCCTACCCGTTGGCGATATGTTATGCGATATCGATTTCATTTTCATTGGCGGTGATTCTGAGGTGGGCGTCGATTCCGCTGAGCTGCTTATGGGCGAGAGCGAAGGTATGTGCGATTGTGTAGGAATGTTAAAGACTAAATTGGGCGGCGGTGACGGTGTTACAGATCTTGATTCGGCGAGACGTACATAACGATCTGCAGGTATAGCTGAAGCTAATTTATTATTGCATAATGCTGAAGTTGGGGACGACGAATGATCCGTTTGATCAGCGGTAGCCTTGACTCCTGCAATCATTGACATTATAAAATTTTATAAAAGTATATGATTTCATCCGAAAACCTACCCTTTAAAGTCACCGAAGAATCTCCCACCAATGATGTGTTATTACTCTGCACCTCGATGATGCCGCTGGCATTCATTAGATCTCGATGAGGGGCTGCACTTACAATAACCGTATTACATAAGGCTAATACAACTAAGAACTCCTGTATACGCTGGGAATTTTGTGTTAAATACAGTCCGGACGCACTCAAACTCGTCATATCATTAATAAGCGAGCCGTTGGCTACAATAGGTGGAGCAGGCGAGCCCGGCTTTGAGTAGGCCTTTTCCAATTCCGACGGCGGATGATTGTAGTCGACGCCATTTACAACACAACGCCGAAATAACATTTTATTTTCCGTCAAAGTGCCTGTCTTGTCAGAGAAGATGTGTTGTACTTGACCCAACTCTTCGGTGATGTTCATGGCCCGACATTCGGTCTTCTTATTTGTATCATTGTCAAATAGATCCATATTATTGTGTATATGGAAAACTTGTAGTATTTTACATAATTCTATTGTTACATACAACGAAAGCGGTATCATCACTTGCAATATAATAATGTAGGTCCAAAATATCAAAAGACCCTCATAATTTGGATTGACTTCGAAGGGTAAATAAGGTACAGGAAAGTGTTCAAAAGAACTAAGCCACATTTTGCAACCAACAGCACCAACCACACACAGGATTAACAATATAATTACACACCTTTCGGGAAGAAAAAAAAATATGAGAGACGATATTCGGGTTACCAATTGGCGGCTTGTATTTGTACTTACCAGATCACATCGATATTCATTTGTTGCTCCACCTGGGAACGTTTATAGCGTGGACCACTGTTATTTAGCATAGCTTTTGTCTCATGTCCGGCATATACAACAATGCCCTCTATATAATCGGTATTCTATGGAAAATGAAAGATGAGATCATTACATTCAGTACAAGCTTGTAAGGATAACAGCTTACCTTAAGTCTACTCTCCCTTAGCAGCAGACACTCGGTTGATATTGGTACCCTTTCGCCTGAGGGATGTATTAAGGCCCCATGAAAACGATATAGTTTCGTTGTTGGCGCATCCGCTTCCACACGACTTACGAATTTGTTTGGAATAAATATGTGTTGTTTATTGGTAAAACCACGCACCACCTGAAATACGGAAGAAGTAAAACTTGTTGAAATGTGTATATGCCATTTAATCCGGATCTTTTTGGTATGCAATGTGTATATAATTAGTGAATTTTTGCGCCAC
Source organism: Phaonia tiefii (assembly GCA_963931995.1). Lineage (NCBI taxonomy): Eukaryota > Metazoa > Arthropoda > Insecta > Diptera > Muscidae > Phaonia > Phaonia tiefii. The sequence goes on from OZ008368.1 coordinate 162,302,449, forward strand.
CCACGTAAATGTTATAATTTGTATCGATCGAAAACCCCCCTCACACTGAAAACTCAATAATTCCAACACAAGAACAGAAATCTTTTTCCTCCTTGTTTTTAAGCCCCCCGTGCAGTCTCGCAGAGTTGCAGTTGCTTTGGGGTTAGTTTAGCCTACAACACACGTCAACGTTGTATTAGCAAAAACAGACATGTTCATATTAGAGTTAGACAGTAGATATGAAACTGCTATAAATCAACTCTTGACTAGCGAGAGACTACGCCTTAAAAACATTCTCGTTATGAATACGGCGGCTAATCTCTAGGTTCAACCCGGTTACCCACTATTCACATAAGATAGTCATGCTCCGGGCCATGACATTAATAATGTTCTAAGTGAATTTAATGACAAAATTGTCAGGGAAAATGTATTTCAACCAACGGTCGACAAAGTCATTCTACATGCCAGCACAGTCTACTCCACGGCAAAAAAATATGGTTGTCAGTGGTAGAGATGGCAGATAATTCAGCATAAAGAGTTCACAATGCTACTTGGGTATCTCTTGATCAGAAAACACAACATTAGATTAATCACTTAGTGAATCAACTCTTCCAATGTAATATGCGTACGTGTGATTCGAGGTCGAAGAAGTAGAAGCGGGTTGAAAATCGTACGTCCATAGTATAAACTACGACCGCAAATGCTGGGAAATGTATGTGAAAATTGGACTTCCAGATTACGCCATGTAAGCGACGGCCGTGGAGGCCACATGCCCCAAATCATATTTAAACATTATGTATCCAATAAAGCTAGTTTAATTGATTTTAAAAATATTGTTCTTTGCTTTATTTTAATTTCAAGTTCTGTAACTCTACAAAAACACCCTTTAGCAACAATTTAAAAAGTGAAACAACCGAAATGGCTCAGGCTCCCTTCCTGTAAAGATAATCACGGAAATCTTGTCATAGATGTACAGAGTATGTTGGGGAGACATGGGACATGGGACTGTCCTTGGAAGTGGAAAGTTTCTGATAGCCATTCACTTGGGAGTGGCCAGAAATGATTCCTTCATTGGGCAGTCCAAGCCGCTCACTACTTCCACGCAGTATGTCCTGGGCAACGGCTTATCGGAAACCTCCGTTAGCTAGCTAAAGTGAGAAGGCGAAACGAATGAGCAACCTGAGTGGTAATGCGATCACTGATACGTCTCAGGATTATTAGGTGACCCTGTCACTGAAGCTCTTCGAAGTAGTGGACATATTCTTCTGTCCTTTGAAGGCGGATGAGCCAACACCCCTGGCCAACGGCGGATCAAAATTGAAGAAACCAAAATCCAGTTTCGACACACTGCATTCTGGTCAGCGTCTGATCCATAATGGCCGGCTGAAACATAATCATCCTGGCAGTAGGTAAAATGCAAACCACGGTGGGCTGGGTTTGCCTCCCGCCACCGTTATATCGGCAATAAAAATACACAGAAAATATAATGAACAAAGAAACCCCCCAACTGTTGACGGCCCTCGCAAACGTTATAAGGACCATGGTTTAAGGATATGTACCTGGAATATTCGAACGTTATACAGGACTGGTGCCACTTTCCAACTGGCGGATGTCCTCGGAAAATATAAAGCTGACATCACAGCGATCCAGGAAATGCGACGGACAGGATATGGTTGCACCAGAAAGAAAAACTTCGATATTTACTACAGCTGCCATGAGCGTAAGCACGAATTTGGGTGCGGATTTATAGTAGGCAAGACTCTGCGACACCTAGTTTCAAGCTTCAACCCAGTGAGTGACCGCATAGCCACAATTCGCATCAAAGCGAAATATTTCAACATCTCGTTAATTTGTGTGCACGCACCGACAGAGGATAAAGATGATGAAGTCAAAGAAATATTTTATGAGCGCCTGGAGGAAGTATATGAACGCTGCCCTGACCACGACATTAAGATTATTCTAGGCGGTTTTAATGCCAAATTAGGAAAGGAAAGTGTCTTTCGACCAACCATCGGCAATCACAGTCTACATGATACCACCTCCGATAATGGAATAAGACTGATAGACTTCGTCGCTGCAAAGAACATGGTAGTTAGTAGCACACGATTCCAGCATAAGGACATTCATAAGGCGACCTGGATATCTCCTGATCAAAGGACGAAGAACCAGATTGATGACTTGGTAATAGATGGCAGGCACTATTCTAGTGTAATGGATGTACGTGTGATTCGAGGTGCCAATATCGACTCGGAGCATTACCTGGTGGCTGCGAAAGTTCGCACGAGATTGAGCAGGGCGAAAAACGTACGGAGCCGAACACAGGAAAAGCTGGATATTGACAAGCTACAAATACCGGAGATATCAATGTCCTATCGACAGAAACTCTCTCTCCTGCTGGAGCAGAATACCCCCCTCCCGAAGACCCAGATGCGCAGTGGAAGCACATCTCCCATTCTTTGGAAACCGCTGCAAGGACTGAACTTGGCTATCAAAAACCGCAGAAGGATAAGCCATGGTACGACGAAGAATGTCGCATTGCAACTGATGAAAAAGACACTGCACGTATGGCAACGAAACAGTCAGTTACAACGCGTGCTGCGAGTGAGCGATACAAGAGGCTGAGAAGGGAGGAAAACCAACTATTTAGGCGAAAAAAATGGCAGTGGGAGCAGAGAGAGAGTGAAAGAACCGAAATGTGCAGGATGAATGGTGAATCCCGTAAGTTTTTCCAGAGGGTAAGAAGATCGACCAACGGGCCTAATAATGGGCTGCCCTCCTGCAAGGACGAGAATGGGAATCTAGTGACTGAGAAGCAGTGTGTGCTCAAAATGTGGAGATACCACTTTTCAGCACTACTCCACTCAGATTCTTCCACTGAAGATCAGGAGGTAATGATAGTGGAAGATAGTATAGATTGTACCCCCGCCAACCAAGACGAGATTAGAACGGCGATCTCCCGCCTGAAGAATAATAAAGCCGCTGGTGCGGATGGCCTACCCGCTGAACTTTTTAAGGCAGGTGGCGAAGGACTGATAGCCCACATGCATCAACTGATATGCGGTATATGGCTGGGGGAATCTATGCCCGACGACTGGAGTCTCAGTGTATTATGTCCTGTATTCAAAAAGGGTGATCCGTGTGTCTGTTCCAACTACCGCGGTATCAGTCTCTTATCCATCGCGTATAAGGTCTTGTCGAGCGTATTATGTGAAAAACTAAAGCCAATTATTGAAAACCTGATTGAACCTTATCAGTGTGGTTTTAGACCAGGCAAGTCCACGACTGACCAAATATTCACGCTACGCCAAATCCTGGAAAAGACCCACGAAAAGCAAATCGATACATACCATCTTTTTGTCGATTACAAAGCTGCTTTCGATAGCCCCATACGGGGAAAACTGTACGAAGCTATGTCTGAACTTGGTATTCCGGCAAAACTGATCCGCCTCTGTAGAATGACGCTGACCAACACCAAATCAGCAGTGAAAGTGGGGAAAGACCTCACTGAACCATTCTGTACCAAGCAAGGACTTAGACAAGGCGACACACTTTCGTGCAGTCTCTTCAACATCTTAATGGAGATAATAATGAGAAAGGCTGCAGTAAGTACGAACAAGACCACTAACACGAAAAGCCATATGTTGCTGGCGTAAGCTGACGACATAGACATCATTGGGCGAAATTTGCGAGAGGTTACTGCAGTATTTTCAAGAATCGAAAAGGCATCAGCGAAGGTGGGTCTTGCTGTTAATGAGGGCAAGACAAAATTGATGGTGTCAACGACTAGAGAAACCTCTCAACTTGGTCCGCACTTGAACGTTGACAACCGTTTTAATTTTGAAGTGGTAGATGAATTTGTCTACCTTGGATCCGCCGTGAACAAGGACAACAACGTCAGCCTGGAGATAGACAGGAGAATTGTGCTTGGAAATAGATGTTATTTTGGTCTCAGCAAGCAGTTTAGGAACAAAGCCCTCTCTCGACGGACAAAAGTCCAGCTATATCAGACTCTCATTTTACCTGTCTTGGCATATGGCTCCGAAACTTGGGTCATATCGCAAGCGGATGAAAAACACCTGGGAGTTTTCGAGAGAAAAATTCTCCGTAAAATATATGGTCCTGTTAGGGAAAACGGCGAGTACCGACGTCGCTGGAACGCAGAGCTATATAATCTCTATTCTGACGTGGACATAGCTAGACGAATCAAAGTGTGCCAATTGCGTTGGCTAGGCCATGTTATCAGAATGGATGAAGATGAGCCAGCGCGAAAGATTTTTGCTAACGTACCCGATGGAAGCAGGAAAAGAGGACGACCAAGACTCCGCTGGAAAGACCAGGCAGAAGAATTCCTCCGTATCCTTGGTGTTACCAACTGGCGAGAAAAGGCGAAGGATAGAGCCAGTTGGAAGAATATGTTGAAATTTGTTTAATTTGTTTGTTTAATTAATATGAGTAAGACGTCTGACCTCATGAGGTTGTAATATAGTCAATAAAAGTAAAAAAGTAAAGTATGTTGGGGACATTAAGAGACAATTTTTCTGCATTACTTTTTCCAGAAGAATCCAATGCAGGTGACGAAATAAATAAATAAATAAATAAATATAGTCTCAGGGTAATGCGCTCTGTTTTTAAATAGGGTAACCGGATTGTGACTGCCAACCATGTATTGTGGAATAAACCATTTATCCATATTATACAAAGTCCTCTCGAGCGTAATGTGCATAAGACTAAAGCCAATTGTTGAAGACCTGATCAGTGTGGTTTTAGATCTGTAAAGTCCACAACTGCCTAGATTTTACATTACGTCAAAACTAGTAGGAACCACATGAAAAGCAAATCGACACCTATCATCACTATGTTGATTGTAAAGCTACATTCGATAGCCAGATACGGAAACAACTTTATGAAGCTGTATCTGAGCTTGGCATTACTCCTTAGCTGATACGCCAGTGCATAATGACACTGACCAACACCAACATCTTAATGGAGATAATAATGAGAAATGTTGCAGTAAACACGAATAAACTCATTAGCCGCAAAAACCACATGCTGCTCGTGTGAGCTGATGGTATCGATATCATTGGGTAAACACTACGAGAGGTTACTACGCTACTTTCGAAAATAAATTGGCGAATATGGGTTTGGCTGTAAATGAGGACAACACAAGTTCATGGTTTCAACTGACAGAAGTTCCAATCGCTTAGAACTTTCGGTGTTGGTGACGATAGTCTTTATACTTATGTCTTTATACAGTGGAGATCCATTTAGTTTACGCCAAGAAGCTCCAAATCCTTTCAAAGCATAAATGATATAGTTCGCCAGGTCCTAACATGTGCAGAGAAGATGCTCAGTGTATTCTTCCGCTTCTGAAGAAGTAAATTGTTCTTGTCAAACCTGACGCAAGCATTCATATTTTGGGCCTAGATACAGACAAAAGGTTCATAGTAGAGGTGTGCGCGTGATGTAATTTTGTGAATCATGCGTGATCGTGATTGCTGTAAAACTCAATCACGTATTCGGATAGTGCGTGAGTTGTAAATTCAAAACCATGGCTGAATCGTGCGTGAGTATCATTGTTCGCTCATACGGAAAGTGGAAATTCAAACTCTATTACTGGAGAAAAATTAAATTCAAAGAATATCTTCAGTTGATTTCAACTTGCTTTCAAGCCTTTTAACCCTTTTAAAACCATTAAAAGATTGTTCAGAGCAAAGGAGTGCTGAAAATCCTCCAACATTACAAGAATACGTTTTATGGTACGAGAAGGTTGTTTTGATTTGCAAAGTAGATGTGTTTGATTTTGCTTGATTAATATCGAAAGTTAAATCTCATATAAAGGAGTCATTACTAAAACGATGTCAACCATCTTCCTTTCATTTCATAGCACCATTCCTAAATCCACCCTTTAAGGAACTTAATTTCATTAAGGATAAACAGCGAGAAGAAATAATTTTAACAATTAAGACTCTGCTACATGATGAAAACAATGAATCTCGAAGCAATGAAACAGTTCTTAGAAGAAGCCAATCTAATTCACCTCTGTCTGACTGTCCTCAATTTAAAGAGTTCTTAGACAAGTGTCACGTAGAAAAAGGTAACTGCTCTGATAGTGACATTGTTGATGACGAAATAAGAGAATATTTAAGGAAAAAAATAAAGATTAATAAAGTTCTGCAAAAACGCTGACGACATTCTATTACAAGAAGAGTTGGATAATCAGATTCTGAATATACCTGCAAGTTCTGCAACTAGCGAACGCGTTTTTTGTACGTCTGGTCGTATTTTAGAAGAATGGCGAAGTTGGCTTTCAAGTAATAATATAGATATAGATATATGGGACATTGGACTGTCCGTGGAGGTGGAAAGTTTCTGATTGCCATTCACTTGGGAGTGGGCAGAAATGATTCCTTCATTGGGCAGTCCAAGCAGCTCACTACTTCCACACAGTATATCCTGGGCAATGGCTTTTCGGAAACCTCCGTTAGCTAGCTAGAGTGAGAAGGCGAAACAAATGAGCATCAAATCAGGTTTAGTAGGTGACTGATGTCACTGAAGCTCATCAAACAATCGGGCATATTCTTTTATCCTTAGAAGGCGGATGAGCCTAACATACGGGCCAACGGCGGATAGAAACTAAAAGAAGAAAATCCAGGTTCAACATATCGCATCCTGGTCAGCGTCTGATCCATAATGGGCGGCTGCAATCAAATATCCTGGCAGTAGGTAAAATGCAAAAACACGGTGGGCTGGGTTTGCCTTCCGCCACCGTTCATAATGGCAGTGAAAATACATAAACGAACAAGAAAACATAAACAACCCCTATTTGTTGACGACCCCCGCAAACGTTATAAGGACCACGATTTACGGATATGCACTTGGAATGTAAGAACTCTATATAGATCCGGTGCAAGTATCCAACTGGCAGATGTCCTCGAAAGTTATAAGGCTGACATTACCGCTATCCAGAAAATGCGATGGACAGGACATGGCTGCACAAGAAAAAGAAACTGCGATATATACTACAGTTGCCATGAAAAAAAACATGAATTTGGTTGCGGATTTGTAGTTGGCAAAAGACTGCGACATCTAGTCTCTAGGTTCAATCCTGTGAGTGAACGTATAGCCACAATCCGCATAAAAGCGAAATATTTTTATATTTCCCTAATTTGTGTGCATGCCCCGACAGAAGAGAAAGATGATGATGCCAAATACATATTCTATGAGCTCCTAGAGGAAACGTATGACCGCTGCCCTGGCCATGACATTAAAATTGTACTAGGAGATTTTAATGCCAAAGTAGGAAGGGAGAATGTGTTTAATCCAACTATTGGCAATTTCAGTCTACATGCTGACAGTTCCGACAACGGTATGAGACTGATTGACTTTGACGCGGCAAAAAACATGGTCATTAGTGGTACAAGATTCCAACATAAAGACATCCACAAGGCTACTTGGGTATCCCCTGATCAAAGAACTAAGAACAAAATTGATCACGTGGTAATTGATGGAAGGCACTCATCCAGTGTAATGGACGTACGAGTGATCAGAGGAGCTAACATCGATTCTGATCACTACCTGGTAGCAGCAAAGGTTCGCACAATATTGAGTAGAGCAAAATCGTACGAAACCAGACGCAGTGGAAGCTAGACATCGGAAAGCTGCAATTACCAGAGGTAGCCACAGCCTACTCAAGGAAGCTCTCGCAACTTTTGGTACAGAACCCACCCCCTCCCGATGACGATCCTGATGCGCAGTGGAAACCCATTTCCGACTCTATAAAAACTGCCGCAACAACCGTACTTGGTTTCGAAAAACCGCTTCGCAATAAACCGTGGTACGATGAAGAGTGTCGCATTGCAAATGACGAAAAGAACGCTGCACGTATGGTAATGCTTCAGTCAATTGCAACGCGAGCTGCAACTGAGCGGTATAGGGAGAAAAGAAAGGAGGTAAACCGTCTCTTTAGGCGTAAGAAACGGCAGTGGAGAAAGCGCGAGAGTGAGAAAATTGAGACAGACAGAAGGAAGAACGAAGCCCGAAAATTCTACCGAAAAGTTAAGAACGGAACTAATGGGCATGGTTCAGGGCCCCCCTTCTGTAAAGACAAGGACGGAAATATCGTCGCAGATGTGCAGAGCATGTTGGGAATATGGAGAGAGCATTTCTCCGCTCTACTAGTACCTGAGATATCCAATGACGATGGGACAATCGATCACAATATGGACGACGACGTCGATTGCCCCCTCCTAACCAAGACGAGGTCAGAACAACTATTGCTCGGCTTAAGAACAACAAAGCCGCGGGAGCCGATGGATTACCGGCGGAGCTGTTTAAGGCTGGCGGCGATGAGCTGATAAGGTGCATGCATCAGCTCATTAGCAAAAGTTGGTTAGATGAATGCATGCCCGGCGATTGGAGTCTCAGTGTACTATGTCCCATATTTAAAAAAGGTGACCCGAGTATCTGTGCCAACTACCGTGGAATAAGCCTTTTCTCCATAGCATATAAGGTTCTATCAAGTATAATGTGCGAAAGACTAAAACCAATTATCGCTGACCTGATTGGACCATACCAGTGTGGCTTTAGGCCTGGAAAATCGACAACTGACCAGATTTGCACGCTACGCCAAATCCTGGAGAAGACACACGAAAAACAAATCGACACCTATCATCTATTTATCGATTATAAAGCGGCCTTCGATAGTCCGATACGGGAGAAACTCTATGAAGCAATGTCTGAGCTTGGTATTCCTGCAAAACTTATACGCCTTTGCAGGATGACCTTGACGAACACCAAATCCGCAGTGAAAGTTGGTAAGGATCTTACCGAACCTTTCGAAACTAAGCGAGGCCTCAGGCAAGGCGACACCCTATCGTGCGATCTCTTTAACATCTTAATGGAGATCATTATGAGAAAAGCTGCAGTCAACATGAATAAAACTATCAGCAGCTAAAGTCACATGCTGCTCGCGTATGCTGATGATATAGATATCATTGGGCGCACAATTAGAAAAGTTACTGCGGTTTATATACCTCGGATCTGCCGTGAACAAAAACAACAACGTCAGCCTTGAGATCAAGCGGAGAATTGTGCTTACGAATAGATGTTATTTTGAGCTAAGCAAGCACTTTAGAGATAAAGCCCTCTCTCGAGTAACAAAAGTCCAGCTGTACCAGACTCTCATTCAACCTGTCTTGCTTTATGGCGCAGAATCCTGGGTCCTATCGCAAGCAGACAAAACAAGACAAGTCTTCGAGAGAAAAATACTCCGAAAAATTTATGGCCCTATAGTGCACAACGGCGAGTATCGGCGACGAATGAATCATGAGTTGTATGAGCTTTATCCATAGTTAAGCGGCTCAAGATAACGCGATTGCGCTGGCTAGGCCATGTCAGTAGAATGGATGAAGACGAACCAGCACGAAAGGTTTTTGAAACCGAACTCGAAGGAAGACAAAAAATAGGAAGACCAAGACTCCGCTGGAGGGATCAGGTTATCTCTGCGTACACTTGGTATTGCCAACTGGAGAAATAAAGCAAAAGATCGAACTGCAGCTGGATTCTGTAAGTTGCTAAAGCTTAATCGCCATCGCTAAAAAACTCTAAAATGAATTGAGAGATTTTTAGCATCAAATGCAATTCTGTAACGTGTATCTAAATTTAGCTATCTCTTAAAATTGGAATTCGCCGTAATTTTAGCGTTAACCTTCATCTCCAAAATACTCTTATTTTGTATTCTGTACGCAATAAACAGCTGTTAATTGTCTCTTAAATGAAGAATTTTTAGCAAGCAAAAATTGAAGCCGCTAAAAGGTAAGTAATTGTAAATTGAAAAAAAATTTGTTAAAATTATTGTAATTTCAGCAGTAAAATGGAGGAAACCACCAAAAGAATAACAAAGGAGCAGAAATTCATTTTAGTTCAATACATGGAGGAGCACAAATTTTATAAACTGTTTGTTTACTTTTTTACATAAAATAAACTAAGCCTTTATAGAGCTGCCATGTTTTGCAAAATTTTAGAGGGATATCAATAATTGGTGGTTTTTCGGCAAAATACTAAATGTATGTTGCCAAACCTAAATACAATTTGACAAGAACTTTCAAGTTTACCTTTAAAAATTAGCAATTTACAAGTTCTTTTTACAATTTTATGAAGGAAAATTCTATATGTTTTTGAGGATAACAAAATATGAAGCTTGGCAGCTCTAATATAAAGTGTCAAATGTATGCGAAATATGTTTGTCTCTTTTTCTCAGCATTGTATCAAAGCAGAGTGAGTAGTATAGACTACTTTTAGCAAATTAGCTACAGCGAAAATAGGAAATTTTAGCTAAGAGATTGCAGTTACAGAATACGGATTTAGAGAAATCTCTAAGAAGTTTGCCTTGAAATTTTTTTTAGCATTTTAGCGATAGAGTTAGAGATTTAGCTAGGAGAATTACAGAATTGACCTGATGGTTGGCGAAATATGTTATCTTCGTTTTGTAAGGTTCCTGACCCCCCGGGGTTGTCGGAGACCGGATAAGTAAGTAAGTAAGATCCAGTAAGAATGTTGCAAGGGCAAGAATATTTAAAATATTAAACCACTGAATTTAACTAAAATAGTTGTGCACGAATCTGAAAGGAATATACTAAGAAAAGATGGAATAAACACGCAAGATCTAGAAAAGGATAATACGGACATCCTAGTAATACGTGACCAACAGAAAATGCCTGATGCAATAGGATCTCTTCTAGAATCAATACATTCATATAAGTATTTCGATGAAAACAATAATAATCAAACTAGTCGGCATTCGCCTATGATATTGTTATTAATCATGCTGATAAGACAATATCTAATATTAATGAAGGACTTCAAAACGCATTCAAAATGGTCGAGGAATATGCCCTTGGTTGGCATTTAAAAATACACACTAACAAGTGTGAGACTATTGTATTTCGGCCACCAATAGGAAAATATAATAACGACGTAAAACGGAATTGGAAACAATTCGGAATTAAATCAAACCTTTCGAATACGAGCGTTGAGAACAAACACAAAATTAAATATCTAGGGGTGCACCTGGACAAATACTTATACTTTTATAAACATATAAAGGAGATAGTCTCAAAGGCAAGGAAAGCTTTCATTCTAAACATATAAACTCCAGTGTCAAAACTATTACATATCAAACGTTAATTCGTCTTGTCTGACTCAACGTATCGCCGGCGTTCATGGAAAAATTAAGGATATTCGAAAGGAAATGTTTAAGAGTCTCTAGTTCTCTATACAGAACAATACAAAGTCAGTACAAAAAGTATATATCAAATAAGAAATTGTATAGGTATAATAAGGCAAATGTAATTCGAATCGACAATTATATCATAAATTTAATAAGAAACCACATACTTCGTTGTATATGAAACTATGAAAACAATTTAGTAACTGCTCCCTACTATACAAATGCAAACTATTTAAGTGCTGCATTACGAAAAGAGTTTGTCCCATCCGAGGCGTTTATATACCTGGACAAACAAAAATACAAATGGAATTCCCGTCCTATATCATATATACAGACGGGCAAATATTAAAGCAGAAAAAAGTACAACGTACAATGTCGGTGATTTAAGACACAATACTGACATATCGCATAAAGATATTGCACTAACGTCAAAACCCATAAAATTGAGGTGGCTACCTTAAAATTAATGGTTTATTAAAAAAACAGATGGGCATGACTATCACAAAGCCAACATGAAAGAAAACAACCCTCATATACGTCCCAGACTGTACAAATCTAGTAATAATTACCAATGATGCCTAAAGATATGCAATAAAATAAAATAACAAAACTAATTGGTACAACTTTCAAACACTAAATCAAGAAATCCTAAAAGTATGCAGAATAATACTGGGTTGTATACTGGGTTATAGCATAATACGATTAAAAAAAAGTTGTTTCAAATTTTTTCATTTAGCCCCCATCCCGCAACGTGCGATAAGGAACTTCGTTCCAAAAGTATAGTTTTTTAAAGAAATTTGCGCTTTAACTATGAACAATATATACAATATTGGTATCTTATGAAAGACGCGTCCAACGGTATATGAAACATGCCATTTCAGGGATATTCTGCAAAGAAATTAAATTTTTAGGATTTTAGAACGGAGATTTTTCTCATTTAAATGTCAGATTGACATATTTTAATCTTTAGGCGATTTATGTAAATACGTGTTTCAGCTTTTTTTTTTGAAACTCGCGAACATGAAGTTCTAAATAGGGCCAAATGGGTATCAAATCATTTCTTTTGACAAGGACATCATTGTTGTATAGATATACTTTTTTTTATTTTGTAATACATTTTCCGAGGTGGTCTGGACAAAGTTTAGAATATTTTGAATTACTCCAATCTGACATTTAAATCTGAAAACTCTCCGTGCTAAAAACATAAAATTTTTTTTATTTTTCAGAATACCTCTGAAAAAAATGAGGTGTCAGGACATGTTTTATATACCGTTGGACGCGCCATAAAAAACCTTTTCATATAATGCTAATATTATATACATTGTCTTTAGCTAAAGTACAAATTTCATTGAAAAACTAAAAAAATACGTATTAAAAATGGTCAGCTTAATGCTAGACACGAAATATTTTGGGAATCATAAGAAAAGAAACCAAGGTACATTTTGAGGGGTCGACAAAAAACTCTTTGTTCCCCACCATACAATGTGAGTCGGTCTAATTATACATATCGTCGGTTGATTATTGTAAACGAACATTTTTGTTTTCTTTCGAGTTGATATTGTGTCGAGTTGATATTTTGTGCGTTCTCCTTCCGAATCTGTTGTCAGATTTTTGATATATGTATCTTACCATTACTGTGATGTTTACTCTAATTTGTTTGGATATCCCTAAAAATTGATAGTTGGTAATAGTGGTATAGTTGTGAATGCAGTAGAATCGCGATAATTCGTACCCCGATAATTGGAAAATCTTCGTAACAATTCGTAACAAACTGTCGGTCCTTTGAGAAAACTCCAATAGTTCGTAATATTTACATACATTTTGGTCCCCTCGATATTGTTTTTTTTTAACGAACAATACAAAGCCTCGTATAAATCATATATTGATTGTTTAAAACCTCTTATAATTCGTAAGCAAAATCTACACCTTCACCAATTGCTTTTATATTTTACAAATCATGATGTCAATGATAATGTTTTTGATTCCTTGGTAATTTTAGAAAATTCTGTTGACAAAATACACGAAAAAAGCTTTAAACAACATAAAATAACAGACTTCTTTTAATCATAATTTTTAATTTTTATTTTTTTTACATTTAACTTTTAAATTTTAACTTTTGTTGTATTATAAAAAATAATTATTTATATGTAAAATTGGAATTTTCATTGATTATTTCTAAATAAAATAAGAATAATACATAAGGAAATATGTAAACATAACTGAAATAAAATCCCCTTTAATTCGTATATTTCTTTTAATTTACGTTTAAAAATCGAAATCTCAATAAGTCGAAAGACCCTCTAATTCGTAGAAAACTGCTGGTCCCTTACGATTATGAATTATCGCGATTCTACTGTATTGGTATCTCCCTTTCAAACAATTGGCCTTCACGACGAAACAATAATAAGTCGACGATATATTGCTCTGTGAAAAATTTTTACAATTTCACCACATTGTCTGTCATCAGTGTCAGACACCGTCAAATAACGACAAATTTCATTTAGTAGCTCCTCAGCTGTTAACGATATAAGGTCACGACTAGAGTGTCCAAAGCCGCAACCGAAAAACCCGTTAACCGGGATTATTGCTATTAGCCATGTGCCGGTTTTTTAAAAAACGTAATTTTCGAACAAACCGGAAACCGGTTATTTGACGTCGGTTAATCAAGTTTTAGTTAATTTGTGTTAATATCCTTTACAAAATTAATAATAAATCATATGATTTTCGAATTTTTATGAAATTTTGGAATTAAGAAACATGCTTTATATTTCATATGCTTCAAAAGTTCTAAATCTTTTTTCCAAATAATTTTATGACTTGAATTAGAATTAATTAAAAATTAATAAAGAATTATTAAGCTTTTCAAACTTTTTCCCCAAAGTTCAAAATTAAAATTATTTGATAACTAAGGGCCAGTTTCACACTCGTGGTTGTTCGGCAAGATAACTCCCGCAAAACCAAACCAATCTTTATGTAATTTGGTCAAATGCCATTCTTCTGTGGAATATGAATGGTTTTGCCTCACCCATTCTGGTCCCTCCCCCACAAAAATTGAGCGGATGACCGGTTGATCGACAGGATAACTCTCGAAAACTACAGCCGATCCCAATAAAATTCGGTACTAGGCAATCTTTTCATAAAAATTAAAAATTAAATTCCGTAGATTTTCCCTTCCCAAGTATTCGTACGTTTTCCAGATCAGCAGTGTGTCCTTTCCCTCCTGTATGTCGGCCAAGGCAGTGAGATCCCTCCCCTGGCCTATGTCCGCTTCATGTTCCATCAGTCTAACGCTTAAGCCTCGTCTCGCTGTGCCTACTACTGTAGTCTTCCCTTTCATTTCCAATGCAGGCTATATCGTACACAACATCGCTCCGTCGTAGCCTGTGTGAGATGTCGTTGGTTCCCTAATATTCTCCGCAGTGTCCCGTGGATTTGTGTGCGATGGCAGGGTTCTCGTCGTGAATTATGGTTACCAAAAGGTCCTCTCTCAGTTAGGCCTGACATGTATGGTACACTGTAAAAAGTCTTTGGTTGATTCGATTCCCTATGCTCCGTACGATTATTTATGAAATGTTGGAACGAAGTTCCTTATCTCACGTTGTGGGAGGGGGCTAAATAAAAAAAAATTAAACATAATTTTTTTAACACTATCATGGTACAACCCAGTATTATCAACTATATTGAGTACTTTTGCTTTGGTTTGTGTCTAGACTAACATATGTTGGGAAATTTATTGTTTAACGGGAAGTTTTCTAGGTGGAGCCCGTAACCAATGTTTAGTATATGTTGTAGTTTTAAACAAAATTAAAGAGTAAATTTAGAAAAGCCAAAGCGAAAGAAGTTTAAACAAAGATTATTTTCCTTAATAAGTGCCCTTTCTTAAAAAAGGTAAATTTCTCAAAAAAAAATACATGTTCATATTCTTAAGCAAAGTACCTTTTCTTAAAAAAAAAACAACTTATCTTAAAGAAGTACCTTTACTTAAAAAAAGTACATTTTCTTACAAAAAGTACCTTTTCATAAAAAACGTGATTTTTTTTAAATAAGTACGTTTTCTTAAAAAAGTAAATTTTCTTACAAAAAATTGCCTTTTCTTAATAATACCTTTTCTTTTCTTGGGATAAGTAGCCTTTCTGAAAATAAGTAAAGTTTCTTATAAAATAACCTTTCCTAAAAAGAGTACCACTTCTTTAAAAAGTACCTATCCTTAAAAAAGTACTTCTTTGTAAAAAAATCATACTCTTATGGCTTTTTCTTACAGAAAGTACTTCTTCTTAAAAATACGACGTTTTCTTAAACAAACATTAGACTTTAATAACAGAAGTACCTCTCCTTAAAAAATTACCTTTTCGGGAAAATATAATACATATCGTATTCTTATAAAAAGGACCTAAAAATATAATTTTTTTTAAAAAAGTACATTCTATAAAAAAATACATTCTATAAAAAAAATTTTCTTAAAAACAGTTTCATCATTTTACAAAAAGTATAATTTTTTTTTTTTTTTAAATTTTATTATAAACATTACTTTTGACAATTTGAAAAATTCAAACCCCACGAAATTATCGTATGTTTCAACGGGCGCCTTAGGCGTGTTGGAACTAAATAGTACATAATATACCTGACACCTCATGTAATTTTTTCCCAGAAATTGGTTTATTAGAGATTTTGGGTATTTTTTTCATCATTAGTCGAAATATCCTGATTTTACAGTCGTTATCAAATTTGTCGTCGTGTATGCTGAATACTCTTCCAGTTAAATTTACCACCGTGTTAATTCTCGCATTTCGTGGCTGTGTTGAGTTGAAATTGAACACCCGTTCAGAAGCAGTATTCGCCGCGTACCAGTTCGTCATCAGTTTCCTGTCTTCTACCATGATTAACATGTCCAAATATGGTAGTGCATTATCCACTTCCACTTCCTGGGGGACAGGGGATTGCCCATAGGCACATACGGTGGTAAATATGATTTTCATATCGAAAATAGCCATCGTCCTTCAAGTAAAATTGAAGAAGTTCCAAAAATTTCCAACGTTGATTTGTGGTAAATGTTCTTAGTGTCCCCCATTTGCCAAGAGAGTTCCAAAATGTTTGCCATATGTGTAGGTATATTGGTAAACAACGATACCAAGTCAAATGAAACTATTATATCGTCCACATCCAAAATTATCCCCAGTAATCCCCCCCTCAGTTCCTACGAATCTTCGACGTTGTTTTAGTAACGCCGATATTGGTCCCAGGGATGTACTCTCCCCATGCATCTGAGGCAGTCCGTAAAACGTCGGTGCTTTAGCTGCATTGCTCGTTGGCTCCGTCCGCTCCCATTTTTAATCCATGTTGTTTGTTTTTTTTTCGTTAAATTAATGGATTCATGATAATGTTTAATGTCGCATTGTGGCCCAAATAGCTCTACGTCGGAATCTGACTATTCGGGATCATATCGTTTATTTTTTGCAGAAACCGGTTACTTTTTAATTTCTATTTGACTTCAATATTGTTAATTTGGACACAAATTTCAATTGAAAATGCCAGCTGAGCAAGAACTAATTGCACTTGTTTGCACTTGATTTTCATATGTAAATGCGGAGTAAATACTTTAAAGTACCAAAAATGCGACCCTGGTTTGAAAAATATGTAAATGCTGTTAAATCAACTGCACTGCCACACAATTCGGGTTAGGCGTTTCACACGGCGGCATTTTTCAATACACCCGTCTACAAAAAGAATGTTATTATGGGCCGCCAAAGATTTGGGGCCTCGGTATCATTTTCGTAAAATGTGATCATTTTCTCAGGCTCATATCTTGCAAACCGTTCACAATAGCTCTTGTCATAAAGAACAAAAATTGCGAACATATAAAATCAAAAAAACTTCACCTTCTAGATCAAAATCGCAAAAAACTTAAAAAAATTCGATTTTTTTTACCTTTTCTCCCGTGTTCAGGGTCCATAGGTAGCAATCCGTTCAAAATTCAAGGAAACAATGAACTACAAAAATTTACCTAAGATCTCAATAAACAAATTTCTAGAACATATAAACTTCCTAGAGATGATTCTTAACACTGTTTAGGTAGCACGCAAAAGTGAAAAATTTGCCGAAAATTTTTTAATTTCATTTTTTTTTCCTTTTTCTCCTGTTCAGGTCCATAGGTAGCAAAAAATGAAATATGCCTGGCCAGAACCATGTGCATTCTTCAGTCTATGTTGTTGTATTTGTTCATCCACACTTCCTCTTGGCCTCCACGAGTTACATTGGAATTGATTCAGAGGTGAGCGTGAATCCCAATTACAAAGAAAACAAAAGAATTTTGTGAAGCCGCCCTTATCGATGATCCCTTGCAAAATGTTGATGACCTTCAAATCACAGAAAATCTTCCATTTATTTTCGTAATATTTGATTTTTTCCATTATATCTTTCAATGTTTCATAGCTTTCTTTCATGTTGATACCCATTGCTAGCGGAATGGAAGGTTTTCGGTTCGACACATGCAACAACACCCATCAATAAATAATCTCCACTCACTAGCGATGTAGTTCATTCCCATTTTTACCACCAAAGCTTTTATATCGTTGCAGTAAGCGAACGAATTGTCATCATTTAGAGTGTAGAGCATCTGAAATTCAGCTTGTCGTTTGCGGTACGCCGTAGAGTTAACATTACCATGTGTGAGTTTTCTTTGCTTTAAAAAAGCTGTCAAAAATATTGCAAGTCGCTGCGATAATCCCAATATGGCCACAATGAAATCCATTTCCATTTGTGTTATTAGTTGGGGTCCATCTCTTCCCTGTTGGGGCTCATAATCGGTATCAAATGGATCTTCATAAGTAACACCACTTGCTGTACTCATTGCTGTAAATTCTGTAGTACGATCTGGAGTTGGCGGCCTTGGTGATACAAAATTTTCAGGTGCAAGCACTGGTAGTGTGGCTGTTGCAGTTGCTTTATAAATTTTGTTCTTCTCAGAATGTCGATTTAGACGACATGTGTAATTTACGCATGCATAGCAACTGGTTGCATCATGATCACCTGGGCGATTAATCCAGTTTACCGGCTTACAATACTTCATAGTACCTCTGCCTCCACTCAACCATGCCATAAGATTGTTATAACATTGGCGACACACTGTATTCGGTGTGTAATTTTCACCGGTCAAGTCCACTTCTTCGAAAAACAATGTATATGCTCTTTTGAATTCACTAGTTAAAAGATTCTTTTCCTTCTGAAATCTTGTAGATGTTTTTTTTCTGGTTTGATGACCGCAAACGTAGCAAAATAAATCATTTTTTTCACACTGCATATTGAAATTGTCAGTTGCCAATGTTGTGTGCGAATTATACTGTAGCACTTTCACTTTTTTTACTTTCACTTTCACTTTATAACTTTCACCGCTGAGCTCTCGTTGACGTCGCGCTGTGTAATGCCTCGATGTGAGCGTCGTGTCGCTTTTATATTGTGTGCTGCGTCCCTTGTTGCGTGTGCTGAGCTTACTGCATTGCCTGTGCTGCTGCTGTCGGGGCATGATCGCGTGATACCTAAGCGCTACCTAAACGGTGTTAACCCTTGGACAAACACATGGTTCTGGCCATGCATATTTCATTTTTTGCTACCTATGGACCTGAACAGGAGAAAAAAGTAAAAAAAAACGAAATTAAAAAATTTTCGGCAAATTTTTCACTTTTGCGTGCTACCTAAACAGTGTTAAGAATCATCTCTAGGAAGTTTATATGTTCTAGAAATTTGTTTATTGAGATCTTAGGTACATTTTTGTAGTTGATTGTTTCCTTGAATTTTGAACGGTTTGCTACCTATGGACCTGAACACGGGAAAAAAGGTAAACACAAATCGAATTTTTTTAAGTTTTTTTTGCGATTTTGATCTGGAAGGTGAAATTTTTTTGATTTTATATGTTCGCAATTTTTGTTCTTTATGACAAGAGAGTAAATCGAAATTCTGAACGGTTTGCAAGATATGAGCCTGAGAAAATGATCACATTTTTACGAAAATGATACCGAGGCCCCAAATCTTTGGCGGCCCATAAAAAAAAAGTGCATGACTTTTTGAAAAATTGGGAAACACGGGTCTTTTTTTTTAGTCTTTTATCACGTAGTGGTGTCCGTATATGGTTATTTTGCCATGACTTAAAAAATTACACACAGTGTTATTTTATTTAACCATATTGAATTACAAAAGAATTACGGTTATGATTCACAAATTCGGCGAAAATTTATTGGTCACAAAAATATCATTTGAAAAAAAGAAAAATATGCCTAATTGACGAGGAATTTGTCTCTGTGTGGGGCTAAAATTGCGGCTTCTTTTCAAGTGATAATACCTATAGTCACATTTACTTCTTTTAACAATTCGCTCTCTAAACAATGATTGAATCACCACATGCAGCCCTCAAATGTATCAGAAATAACTATAAACGAGTATGCGGAATTTCAAACATACTAGTAGTCAGAGTTACGATATAACAAAATGTAAAGAAACTGCGTTCGAATGTTTACAAATTTTAAAGTGCGTCGGTTTTTGTCGACGAGTGTATTTATATTGAACACATTTTCATAAATCGGCGGCGGCTGATGCCTTTAAATTCGATCGGCTCTGCACGTCGACAAGCAATTGAACGCTATACTCCTAATTTTTTCGATCATTTTCTTACGGGATAATTTGTCAGTGATTTTGGCGCAACATGAATTTCGGTGTGAATTTCTGATTGTTCCACGCATACAATAAGGTGTTTAGCCGCTCGCCTCCAATGACCAAAGTGCAGGCCATCAATCTGTTATAAACTACGCCACCGCTCTCCTGAACCTCAACGATTTATTATAATCGAAGAGGCCCATTTGCTCTCCTCAAGAACGCGGAATACAATTCCTTCGAAATTGTTCGTCATTGATTTGAATTTCGGCTTGAATTCCCGGCTGTTCTGCGCGTACTGGTCAACCAATAATGTCTAGCCGCTCGCCTTGAAATTGGAAAGTGCTCTCCTTAGCGTCACCGATTGATTATGATCGACGAGTCCATTTGCTAGGACAGTGAGAATCCACGTATCATTCACAAAGAGCTTTTAAATCTACTTGTGTGTTATTTACATGGGAAGTGTCTTCGGATCTTAGTTTTTCGAGGACGCCTTGGGTAATACGGTTACTGTGACTGATGCACAATACAGAACCATGATCAACCAGTTTTTATTGCTGGAAATTGATAAATTAGGACTGGAGGACTTGTGGTTCCAACAGGACGGTGAAACTGACATTTTGAAGGATACGTTTCAAGGGTCTTCTAATGTATCGTTTTGCCGATTTGGAGTGACCAGCAAGACCGCCCGACTTGACCGCTCTAGACGCCTTTCTTTGATAGAGTTTGTAGTCACGAGACTTAGGACTGGAAGTTCTCGCCAGAACGATTGCTGTAAAGAACGCAAATGTTCGAAAGCAATGGATCCGCCGTTATGAAAGAATATCATCTTTAAAAAGTAAAGGAAAAAACTTAATTAAATAAAAAAGAAAAAAAAAAATATTAAAAATTACAGTTTCAAAGACAGAAATCCTAGCGTGTCGGACGTTTCATTCGGACTCTTCTTTTAAAAATATTTGATACCATCGAGGGATATATGTATTTAGAAAAGGTGTGAAGTATCGAAAAGCTATCTATTAGTATAATAAAATTTAATAAATAAGTTTTTAATTCAACTTAAGTGCTGCACAAAATATTAATTTAAATATGCGTTGGGCCGTTTCTCAAAACGGAGGAAGTCATTTTGGGACGAAGTTAATAATCTGCATAAATTTGCGAATTCAGCAGCCACACAAAAATATTTTGAAGACAATATTCATTACAAATTTAACAAGATTTCAAAAAAGCTATGTATCGTCTTTATTAATAGTAGTAGTGACGTCATACTTAATTATTTTAGTTGTTCGGACGTTTCGTGTCGGACGTTTCACATTTTTCCAGTCAATAAGAGCGCTTATTTTTTCAAAGATATTTTATTGAAATTATATGGTACGATTAATTTAGCGTAACATTTTTTACAAATGTATTTTTATGTAATCCAAATTCACAGTTTTAGCTGATAATATAAAGTGTTTTCTTTTAAATATTTAAAATGCTGATGGCTTTGAAGCTTTTAGCAATTGATTCAACTTTATCATCAACATCTATTGCTGAGATATACATGACTTGCATCCCGGAAACATTCTGTTTAGCACAGTTATAAAAATCGGAAGCATTGCATTA
Organism: Phaonia tiefii; assembly: GCA_963931995.1. NCBI lineage: Eukaryota > Metazoa > Arthropoda > Insecta > Diptera > Muscidae > Phaonia > Phaonia tiefii. Next base: position 162,323,897 of record OZ008368.1, read on the forward strand.
AACTATGTATATTTTGAGTTCTTATCAGTTCCCAAACCTTTCGTTGTACTACTGCCCCAATGCCATCAACTGCACCTGTACCGTTTAACTTAAATAATTTTAGAAAATGTGGAATAGTTCTCAAACTAAACTTATTTTTAAATTGTCCACTACAACCGTCGGAAAATACAAATAGTTTTGAAATTTGGTAGGTTTGGTAGGTCCAACCATAATGCACGATGTTAATTGCGAGTCACTCCTTAACGTCAAGTTTTTTGCCCAACTAAATTTGACATTTCTTTTTACGGTGTGTGACAAATTCAACCATGGAGAGGTACACAATTGAGCAGCGCGTTAAGATTGTGGAAGCCTTTTACGAAAATGGCCGTTTAAATCAAAATGCATTTCGTGCTCAAATCCGAGATCCTACGCGTAATCGGTGAGATACGGCCTACTTTCTGTGAAAAGTCATGGAAAATTTCATGAAAAGAGTAATGGCCTGTCATCAGGGTCGTGGCAGCCATTGGCCGGATATTTGATTCCATGCTTAATCGGAACATATTTTCTTGACAAATTAACAAAAAAAAAATCAAAACTATCCCAAAAAATACGTGTATTTTTTTTATTTTAAACTGAAAAGCGCATTCTTACTGAGACACCCTTTATAGGGCTGTAAGTCTGAAAGTCTTGCTAATCCTTTTTTCTTTCTCGCAAAGAATTTAACCGCTTACTTCCTTCCAGTTGTAATTCTTTGGCGAGTAAGGAGTTACTTGCTGCTTACACTTTTACGGTCTGCCTGTAAATTCGCTTCCTTTCTGCTTCTTTTGCCCGAAATTCTTCACAAATTTGCATTGTGTCCCTCCATACTTTGGACCCCATTGCTGATGATTTTGACATCAGTACAAATAAATCATATATATTGTGTATATTTGCACAACTAGTCCAATAATATTTTTAATAAATTACCTTGTACGAGTATTAAGACTTACCGTCCGGACGTATCCATATTAAAATAGCCTTTAAAACTAAACGCGTTTATTTTTGTATAATCTGTTTTTTTTTTTATTCGAAAGACCTTGCAAAGCTTGGTTAGAAAATAAACTTTTCTCGCAAGTACTTCCTTTTTCGCAAGTCTGTAGTAAACTAATGTGATATTTCCGTGTCGGACGTTTCATACAGGGAACACTTGATAAAACGTGGGATTGACAGTTTATACGTTAGTGCTAACATTGATCTCATTGCGGAAGATCAGAATACAGAGAGAGCCGAAAATGTGAATATAAAAAATAATAGAGCAAAACCTGCACTTTGATAGCTTAACAGCTGTCGTAAAAACAAGTATAACAGGATGAATGTGATGCAGAGTACTACAATTTTGTAAGTTAGGATAAAAACTATTAAAATTTATGAGTTGCTTTTAATAAAGAAGGGATGAAGCTTAATAACTATATATTTATAATGAAATTTTTGCGAAAAAGCTAACTAAAATTTTTTGGTTTTGGTTGACCTTTTTCAGGATTTGCCCATACATATATATAAATAACTTCAGGCCACTCCGTACATTTATTGGCCGTCGGTGGTGCAATTGTAAGTGTGCGGTCGACGGTCACCACGCTTAGTGGCGGCGACACAATCGAGTACTCAGCCATGAAAAAGCTTCTCAAAACGCCGTTCGAAATCGGAGTAAAACTGTAGGCTCCAATCAGTGAGTGTAAAATTAGAAAGCGCACAGCTCTTTGATTGTGAGAAGCTACCCCTCGGTCCCTTCGTGGGACATAATGGTAAACTATTCATTCCGTATATTTATTTCCTTGGGTGGTGCAATGGTTAGTGTGTGGGCTTCTTGTGCACGAGAACCTGCTCTTACCACCTTATATTTCCTTCGACGTCGGTCACCTCGTATATTGACGTCTCTCTGATTGTTAGAAGCTCTCCCCTGTCCCTTCATGGGATGTAATAGGAAACAATTGTGTGTTTCTGATAAATAAATCAATAATATAATTGAGTTCATCGTCTGTCTATAAGTTTACAGACATTCTAATAATTAGATTGTTTGTTTGTATGGAGTTAAACTGACAACGTACGTACTAGTTTTGCTGAACAAAGTGAATTCAATAAATTACGAAATTATCTTAACAACTTGATCGTTGTATCAATTAAAATCATATTTGTTACAAAATTTAAAAATATGAAACTAAAACTTAAATTAAACAATTGTAACTAATTTTTTTTTTTAATAAATATAAGTAAATAAACAAAACTATTACAGAAAATCTGAAATATCGCGCTGATAATCCTGCCTAACATTTTCTGAAAAAAAATAGGGTATTTAATAAAAAAAACTTTAAAGATAAAAAACGTTTATTGCTGGGTTGCCGCAACAATACTTTGATTGATTTGTATTAATTAATTAATCGCAACAGTTCATGTAGTTCTCCCCAATAAACTCGTATATCGCAAATGTATATCATGTTGTTGCAAAATTGCATTTGCCTCAAATTTAAAAAAAACGTTTGCGATAACTGAAAGTAGCCATTTTTCTAATGAGAGCACAGATTACGAAGAATGTAAATTTCTCTCATTGTATCCCAGTTTTACCATATTGGCATAATTTATGCCGTTTTGGCACAATTTTTATAGTTTTGGCACTTGTTTTTGCAAAATTATGATAAATATTTTTAATTTTAGTGCAGTTTTTTAGCACAATTTTTTTGAAAATGGCACAATTTTTCGTATTGAAAGTTTCTTCTTTTAATTTATCTGAAAAATCTATTTTTACAGCATATTTATCGGTATATTTGCCTGGTACTCACTAACCTCTGCGAAAATTTCGTGAACAAAATCAATTACAGGGTTGTTATACCAAAGTAATTTCGTACGAAAACAATTGTTTGGTACAGAAAATTTGAGACTCCTACTACTTTGGCAAACAAAGTAACTCCACAGGCGTAAAAGCAAAAATTAAATTCATAAAATATAAGAAATAGGTTGACCATTTCAAAAATGTCCGTATAGAGATAAATGACAAAATTCTTTATAAAATTATTATTAGGGATATGGACGATTATTAACAAACTTCAAATTAGTCGTTTTGGACCGTACAGTGCCTTCATTATGTATCAATATGTGACTTTTGTAAAATGATCTAAATCTGATAGAAGTTCTTCTCGAAGTGCCAGATATAAACTCCAGAGGAAATCTCCGGGTTCATTATGAGAGTAATATCAGACGAAGAAAATTTCGAAGTAGAGACGATTTGATCACTCTTCTCTAGTATAAGTGAAACAGATTCCAAAAGAAATTATCCAAAATTGGGGAAATTCTCTTCTAAAATGATTGGAAGAATTGTTAATTGATATCTCAAACAAAATTATAAATTAATTTTTTTGAAGTTTTATTTAAAAAAAATGTGATAATTATTGCAGCTGAAAATCATCCCTAGATTGGCTTTCGTTGTTGTTGTAGAAATTGTTAAAATATTATAAGGTAGTGAAATGCTATAACAAATTAAACCCATAATAATACTTCTTTTTAAGCTGAACGGTTAACGTATAACAGCTGCACCCAATTCTTGGAGGGTTCGTAACGGTTTTGAACTCAGAATTACAAAAAAGACTAAAAAGTAGATTTTAGAATAATGATTTTACAATCGGCACAATTTTTGAGAACATTTGGCATAATTTTTTAGTAGGTCTCTGGCAACAGTGCTGTATACACAGCATAGATAAAGGAATTAACTAGATATCGCACATTTCTTGTTCAATGGGATATTTTCTAGATGGAGCTGAATGCAATAATTACAACGTTTGATCCCAAACAAAGATGCAAGATGTATTTAGAACAGGTGATAACAATAGTTGTGGTAGGTAACATCAACAGGGATTTTTGTTTTGTTTTTTGGTCCGTTGCTCTCAAATTCAACACAAACGAACACCAACAATAACCGTAAACAAAGAGACATATAACTAAAATAACAAAATTTCAACTTGAAATTGTGGGGGAACCACGACATAAAAAAATTAAGTTAGTTGTTCGAATAGCACAACCTGGAAAATTATATTTTTTTGTATGTATCAAATTTCCCACAGTGTTGAATAAACGTCAGTGAAAGTTATAAGAAACCTCAATGAGAGTTACGAAACAACAACACAGCACCTAGTGGTAGTACTTGACAACGCCTGTGCGATATCTACTTATTTCCTTTATCTATGATACACAGTCGTATCCACTCGTTTGGCATAAACACTCACGCACACACATAAAATTGATCACACACTATAATGCGTCTATCTTGGATGGACAATTGACGCGTTGTAGTTTGCTGAGCTTTTAGTTGTTATTTGAATGCAAGGCGAGACAGATGTGTAAGTAGACAGTGAAAAAATAGACAAAACTAACAACCTTTTTTAAAACAAACTTTATGGGTAAACCCTGTAACCGAAAGAACAGTTGGTGTAACCGTTTTTCGTTTCTCGCAAACGTTTTTTCAGCTTATACTTTTCACAACTCGTTTGCTGCAAACATTTTTCGGTTCTCCCAAATGAAATGACATGTATGGCTCTCCCAACTACAGTCGCCAAACGAACTTCAGTTATCTGAGATTTCGTTTGGGAAGAACGAGTTTTTTCTTTGCGTGTACTTATAGAATACATATTTTTTCTTACAAAACGACTCAATAATTTCTACCCGGAAATGTAAAATTAGCTACTCAATATAAGTTTGACACAAAGTTTCTTTTCAAGATTCACGTTAAATCATAAATTCTCACAAAAATGCATTTGACGGGCGCAAAATATAAAGTACACTGCGGTTCATCGTGATAGAACCACCAAAATATTGAAGATTTAAGGCCTACTATGCAGAGATCGGAGAGGAAATAGTGATTTTTTTTGAGACAGATATTATTTATTAAACCAACAAACATCTGTTCCACAAACATTGTAACGGTACTTTGTTCACTCTGTTTGAAATACATACACAAGTTGAGAATATTACCTTTTGTACGTGGTTCACCAGACTCAACATTTTCTTAAAGAGGTCGTCGGCCGCGATAAAGCTTTATAAAAACTTACAGCCTGTTTCTCTATCTCGAACGAAAGCTTTCGTTCCTGTTCTAGACGAAATAAAGGTGATTTGGGTTTCACAATCTTGTCGTTTCAAGTCGAATGAAAACATAAAACTATTAAAACTAACTAAGTTTTGGTTTCACTATTTCGAATGTGCTGCCACTTACGAACAAACATGGAGTCAGGCAAACGAACATTTCGACTTAAATAAACCCAATTTGGGTCGAATGTGAGTGACTGATTTTCTTTCGCTTAGCTTTTCGTTCGAGATAGAGAAGCAGGCTATTAGTAAAATTAAAATACAAGCATGTGGCAGTATAATATCAAATGAATATGGGTAGAAAAAGTGGTTTAAGTTCATCGGAAATGGTACGGGCGGTGTTATAGTACTCGTATGGGCCACTGTTTCATACTACGGAGCTATTGACCTTGTAGTGCAAAGTACCCGAAAAATGGGGAATCATTACAAACAGCTTCTGGAACAAGTTTTTCCTAAGATTAAAGAAACTTTTGGACCACTAGAGTGTATTTATCAACCTGATAATGCACCTATACATACGGCACATGCAGTGAAAACATGAATTTCTAGCCAAAATATTGAAATCTTAAATTGGCCGCCCTACTCATCCGACCTTAGCATTATTGAAAATGTTTGGGGTTGGCTAACCTGCACGGTCTATGAGGGAGGAAAGCAGGACGCGAGACAAAAGTATAGCTAATTGAAGGAATAAAAACAGCATGGACCAAAATTTCTTTTGACTACGACTAGAATATAAGAGTCAGTAAAAGATAGAATATTCGAAGTTATTCTGAATCATGGTAAAAGTACAAACTATTAAATTAATATTCAGATAAATTAATTACAATAAATGTTTATTTGTTTGATTTATAAAATAATTAAAATGTGGTTCTATTCTGTTGAACCAAAAAAACGAAGAATTTCCACATGAGCGAAAATTACCGTCATAATCCACTTGACTTGCTTTTTTGTTATTAAATAATCAAATGTAGGATTTATTATTGCTCTGAAAAGTTTGAACCTGTATTGTTTCTGCATTCAGAATATTTGACTTCAAATTCTATTGGTTCTATCGTGATGAAACACAGTGTATATGTGCAAGTAAAGACATAATGCTAGTGTATTGAACTATAGCATTTGAAGATACTTATATTCCGACATTTTATTATATAAATCATAGAGTAAATCTAGAATAGAGAAGTTTATTCTCTCAATAATTTTAACTTCATAGGTTTGGTTGCAAGTTAACGTTGGATGGTTACCAGATAGATGCATTAGTTCAAAACATCCAACAAGACAATGTCAACGGCATTTCGTGTTTGTGTGTTAAAATAGTTGTATTAAATACAACAGAAATATATACCAAAAATAAAAGTCAACAAAAAAGTGCAAACTACATTTAAATTTCCCAGTTCGTTACCAAAACGGCATGAAAAAGTCAAGTCAACTGTTCTTGTAACTCCACCTGGTGTAAGTTAATTTTCGTCGAATATCTCTCATTTTTACAAACCTACGACTAATATTGGGAAATGAAACATCAGATGAGAGAAAATGTTTCTCTATCCTAATTTGGTCGATCATGTAAATACTATGAAAAATTGTCAGGTTTTGTCATAAAAATCATATTACAAATTTCATTTCCATGTTTGACCATTTTCCTTTAAAATATACTAATACAAAGTAATAATATTACTGGTTATACCTCATTTTAAGCACGAAAATGCTCTCAGTACAAGTATACTTGCGTTTTTACGTACGTTTCCCCATACAACTGCTATGTTGTATTTGCTATCGGTGAAAATAAATTATACCTATTAAGCTTATCGGGCAGGGGTTGTAAACAAAAGTAGTGAAATGGCAGCGAAAGACAAAAATGTTACAAAGTTAACAGTTTATCTTGGCAAATGTCTAATGAAAAGACAATTAATTTATAAAAAGAATTAATGAACAAGATCTAGTGACTTTGTGCACGCATATTCAATTACTTCTGTCTTCGTCCTAAACGTACGTCCTTAATATGTCGCAATAATCCTTGACTCCTTGCCTACAATTAGATTTTTACAGAACTTAAAAATGTTTGCTAGTTGAATTTTTCCCGATGGAAGTCGATTCTGAACCACTATGCGTCGGTGGTGCAATGAGACGGTACGCGTCTCTTGTATGTAGGTTCGTAGGTTCGATTCCTGCTCTGACTACCTTACATTTCTTTCGACGGCTTTCACCTCGCTTAGTGACGGCGACAATATCCAGTACTTAGCCATGAAAAAGCTTCTATATATACCGTTCGGAACCTGTGTAAAACTGTAGGTCTCAATCTGTGATTGTAAAACTAGAAAGAGCATAGCTCACTGGTTGTGAGAAGCCCTCCCCTATCATTTCGTGGGATGTAATGCGAAAGCATTTTTTTTAAATATAGAACTAAAATTTTGTGAACTGAGGATGGAAGTTACATAGTGCCATTTCCACCGAATATGTGAAAAATGTAAATACATTAATGTTCTGCCCTGATCATTTCAGTAGAGACAAGCTTGCTTTATTGAAGAATTCTCTTGTCGTGTTTCCATCGTTAGAAGACCTATTCCCTCCAGTTTTCCGAATGTCGACAATTAATCCCATTTTAAATCGAAATTGTGATTGGAAATTTATTTTACTTGTTAGAAATTGAGCTCTTCCTTCTAAGGACCTAATTTGCCACAATTTTAGTTCAACTCTGTACGATATTTACGAAAATATTTAAAAAATCGAAAATATGCGTGTAGAGGTGACAATCCAAATTCGTTCTTTTTGAACTTCTTTTGGATAACATTTTTCAATATTGATCATCTCTGTGGGTTTCGTATTAGTAAATACATGCAGTGGCTCCCAGGGAAAATGACCCAACTCCGTGGCATTTTATTTTGAATGAAAATTTAGAAAAATTCCTAATTATTATCAGGACTGTTACATTTGCTTTTAAAACACCCCACATATTTCAATTAATAAGTATAATTGTATTGTAATTGTCTGATGAATAACGGTACCCTGTAAAGCTGGTTGGCGAATAAAGTTGTCAGCCGTCACCACACTGTGTTTTAGAAACGCGGGTTCACGTTGTTAAGTTCAGAAACATGGAACATACTTGTAGTGACATTCGAAAACTGATAATATGTCACTCTAGTAATGTCAAGAGTCAAGGGCCGAAATATCAAAAATTGTACAAGTGTCTCGGGGAACCGTAAAAACATCATTAAAGGATACAAAGTGAACAAAAAAATAAAAATCACGTGAGGTGTCAGGGAACACCCGGTTGGAACGAACTTCCTTTCGCTATATACAGGGTGATTCTTAAAAACCAATCCGACCACTGCCTCAGAAGTTAGCAACTTTACCCTACTACCCTCCGACCACCAATCCGAAAATTTTGAACCCGCTGCCATTTCGCACCCTTGCATTTTCGGACATGGTCCTAGTGGACTTTTCTTTATGAAATGAGCCAAGGAATACGCTGGAGAAATTTGTCCGGAACTTCCTGAATCACCCTGTATTATGTACTAGTTAGTTCCAACACGCATAAGGCGCCCGTTGAAAAATACGATAATTTAAATGGATCTTTAAGAAAATATACTTTTTGTAAACTGATAAACTTTTTTTAAGAATTTTTTTATACAATATATTTTTTAAAAAAAAAGGATATTTTTAGAACCTTTAATATAAATATTATTGCATTTACATACAATACAATATAATACATATTCTTCCAGTATTATATTTTCCCGAAAGGGTATTTTTTTTAAAGAGAGGTACTTCTATTATTAAAAGCTAATGTTTGTTTTAAGAAAAGGTACTATTTTTAAGAAGTACTGCTGTAAGAAAAGCTATAAGAGTATGAATTTCTTTTACAAAGAAGTTCTTTTTAAGAACAGGAACTTTTTAAAGAAGTGGTACTCTTTTTAGGAAAAGGTTATTTTTTTAAGAAAATGTATGTACTTATTTCCAGAAAGGCTACTTATCTCAAGAAAAGAAAAGAACAGGTATTATTTTATTTTTAAGAAAATTTACTTTTAAGAAAAGGAATTTTTGTAAGAAAATGTTTTCTTTTAGGAGATAAGGTATTTGTTTGGGGATAGGTTTTTTTTAATAATAGGAATGTTTTGTAGAATTTGTCCTTTTTTCAAGAATAGGTAAATTTTTAAGAGTAGGTACTCATCGCAAAAAAGTTATTTTGCTTCACAATAAAGGTACTCTTTAAAGAATATGTAGTTTTTAAGAAAAGGCAATTTGTTGTAAGAAAATTTACTTTTTTAAGAAAAGTTACTTGTTTAAAGAAATACTTATTTAAAAAAATACTTTTTTTAAGAAAATTTACTTTTTATAAGAATATTAACTTTTTTTAAGCAAAGGTACTTCTATAACCCTAGAAAGCTAATCTACGCCTGCGAGGCGTACAAAAATTCAAATATTCGCTCTGTCTTTCCAGCTCTCTTTATTTTATTGAAATAAAATGATGTGCTTTCTGTTTTCTTCGATTAAACTGGGTTTTATTATAAACTTGTATTCCAAACCTTCATATCTTTCTAAAATTTTGACATAAGTAGGATTATTAGTATTACAACTACAGGTTGTAATTTACATACATATACACGCCTCTGAAACGTATGATAAGCCTTTGTGTACCTCTGAAATAGATTAGCTCTCTAGGGTTAAGATAAGCTGTTTTTTTAAGAAAAGATACTTTCTTTAAATAATAAATAGATATTTTTTTTGAGAAAATTTATTTTTTTAAACTACTTTCACTTTGGCTTTTTACTTCTTATTGGGTTCAAAACTACAAAATATATACTAAATATTAGTTACAGGCTCCACCTAGAAAACTTCCTATATATGCGTTTATATGCAAGTGATTATTTTAACGACGGCAAGGCGACACGACTGCAGGTTGTTGTCTATGCTACTTATGTAGCTGTAGTTGAATTAAACTAATTTCTATTTGTGTGGGCGACAATCAACAGGTTAGAGCTGTCAATGCCTGAAGTGGCACCACTGACAGAATAATCAACTGTTTTCACAATTTTTGTAATTTTTGTAATACTATTTATTAAATATTCTCCAGACATTTTATTTTCTTCTAACACAAATAACACAATAACACAAACGGCAACATTACAGATCAGCTGTTTACTTTGCAGTTGCCGTCTTGAAAATAATTCAGTAGCTGCCACACGCCTACATTTGCAGTCAGCGGCATTTGTAGTCGTGTGTTCATGTAGCCTGTCGTCGTCTATGTGTTTCATGCTTTAAGCAAGAAATTTTAGTCTAGACACAAACCAAAGCAAATTGGGTACTTTAATAATAATACTGCGTTGTAGCATAATAGTGTTAAAAAAAGTTGTTTAATTATTTTTCATTTAGACCCCATCCCGCAACGTGCGATAAGGAAATTCGTTCCAATAATAATAATAAACGTCAAAAACAAAATGTCTGAAATAAAGTGATTTATTGATATAAAAATGGGAACATTTGATAACAAAATGATTTAACAACAAAGAGTAATATCACAGCGACGGACGTCGTGAGCTGGAAGGCTTGAAATCATAACCTACGGGGCATCCTATAGAGTACGGCAGGATTTTACTACACATTGCCTCCTCAGCCTTGCTGTTTACATTGCGTGAGATTTGGAGGCAAGGCCTTTCATCTCTCTCAATAAGAAGTGCTTATGGAGGCCTGAAAACGAGTAGTTGTAGAAGGACTTCAGTAAAAATAAAAAACTATATGCGAATTATTATAATATTTAATTAGGTTTTATACTTTCACCATTTTTAATACTTGTAAAATCTTTTTTAAAAATCTGCAGCCACAGGAATCGAACACACGACCATAGTGCTTATACTTGGATGCTTTATCTACTGGGCTATAATAAATGCTATAATTGTGCAACGATGATCTAGGAACATACGACAAGACTAGCTTTCATGAACAACAGCCTCTCTTTACATTCTTTTAACAGGACTGTAGAAACCTTATAAAATCATGCATTTTGCAGCCTTTATTAAAGAAGGCATTACCAAAGAAGATTACCGATGGAAGGCATTGCAAATTCCGCCGGTGGCTAGTTTTATTATTGAATGCGTTCATTTTAAGCAGACGACGATCGTTTTTGTCACATTTAATTTCTGTTTTGTTTATGTTTCTTATCTGCGAACAAATAGAGTTGCCAATACGTTTCAAGTACTGACAATGTAAAATGTGTTAAGTATTTGTCCATAGCAAGGCTGTGAAATGATGTCTGTGTTTTTTTTTTACCCCGCTACAGTTAATTATAAAGTTAGTTATCGCATCCCTGATATGGCATCGTACAGCCAAAAACAAATGCAGGTTATCCAAAACAAACCCCTGAAAATGATTTCCAAAAAGCCTTGGAATTTTTTGCAGACTACATCAAGAGACTAAACGGCAACTATTTTCTCAAGACTTACTATTTATCACTCTTCTTATTCATCAATAAGAAACTGCAGCGAGTTATATGTAGTATATGCAAATTATATTCGAAATTTATCAAACTGAAAATATTGTGATAGAATTTAAGATTTGTGAAAATAATCTATATATACTCTATATTTTTCTAATTTTGTTTGAATACTATCATATGGTTCGTTTCTGTTGGAATAATAGGCAATTCAATTAAACACACTCACTGGCATGACTAGTTACGTACTTCGTGACAAGTTCATTATCAGATGCCTAACAACTGTGCCTGAATTGATGCCTTCCGTAGATCATCAATCGTCTATGTACTTTATATACAAACTCAAATATGCAATTTACATATGCGAATTAGTATTAATTGAAGACCCCTAATTACCAACATACACTGATGGGTCGATACTTACAACACGAATTAATTCGACTGAAAATAAAATGGCAATTAATATTTCACAACAACGCGCGGTAAAACTGCAGTTACTTCCATCACGATTATCGCTTTTTCGGGATTATAAATGTCAAACTCTATAAGGAAAAAACGTCGATAATCCCGAAAATGCGATAATCTTTGTAGGTGTAAATGCCACTATAATGTTATATTTGCTGGCACCAGTGATGAGAAATGTGACCCAATTGTACCACTTTTGGTGCAAATAAAACTCTTGTGGTACGTTGGTCCAATAGCTAGTTTTGGTACATTTCAAACTCTGACAGAATTGTAAATAAAATCGTTTTATTCTTTTCTTTTACACCAGAGCCTATTTTAAATGGCGAAAATCAACAATTTAGTCATTCTATACTAATCCCCATCTCTTGATGAATAAGGTTTACAGTTAATAGTGTTGTCTTAACTAGAATAAAGCATAGCCTAGGGTACAAATGCAGTTTACCCACATAATTCGGACCTTTTTCACCAATGATAGAACTCGTCACTCTGGTCCGAAAATTACAAAGAACTTTCCAGGCGGTCCATATTTCCCGAGTTACGGGCCCCAACAGTTCGGAAATATCGTAAATTTATATGAGCGCATGCGCCTTTAACAAAATATTATAATAAACATGGTAACGTTGACAATATTCACTATCTTCTTTCTATTTTTTCACTTATTTCTGGTAAAATTAGGAATTCGGATATCTCGAAAACTAGGAACAGTACCAAAATTTTGTATTTTGTGTTTAGCGCTTATTTTGTACTCCGGAGAACCCATCAAGAAAAGCAAATCGTGCGTATGTTGGTGCAGCGCATTTGTCCAGACTTGAAATAAATACTTTGCTATTAGTAGTTCAAACTAAATACGACAATTTTGACTTTATGTAAATTGGTACAGTCTGGTTACTTTTTGTACAATTTCTTGAAGCTTTTAGTACAATTTAAAAATGTTGTAACAAACGTGTTGACGCAGGCACGTACGCAAGGGGGCCCGGGGGCCCAGAAATTATTTCTTTAATAGGTGATTTTTGAATGTAGTGATATTTTTCAACCTAAATATCAAGCTATCAAGCAAACCGGAAAACCCGGTTAACCGGGTTTCGTGTAATTAACAGTGTGCCGGAATAAACCGAAAACCGGTGGAATATGATTTACATTTTAATTTAAAACTAAAACGCTAAACGTATTGTTAAATTTAAATACAGCTGTGAAATTTTTAGATTGAAACACCAATAAAAATATTCGATTCATTTCAATTAAAACCAATTCAACTCAATTAAGAAGATAAAAAGAATTGAACTGAATTAGAATAGATTAGACTTAGTTAGATTAGATTGGATTGAATTGACTTGGACTAAATTGATGGAATTGAATTGAACTGAATTGAATTGAGTTAAATTGCATAGAGTTGAAGTGAAGTGAAGTGTAGTGAAGTGAAGTGAAGTGAAGTGAAGGGAAGGGAAGTGAAGTGATGTGAAGTGAAGTGAAGTGAAGTGAAGTGAAGTGAAGTGAAGTGAAGAGAAGTGAAGTGAAGTGAAGTGAAGTGAAGTGAAGTGAAGTGAAGTGAAGTGAAGTGAAGTGAAGTGAAGTGAAGTGAAGTGAAGTGAAGTGAAGTGAAGTGAAGTGAAGTGAAGTGAAGTGAAGTGAAGTGAAGTGAAGTGAAGTGAAGTGAAGTGAAGTGAAGTGAAGTGAAGTGAAGTGAAGTGAAGTGAAGTGAAGTGAAGTGAAGTGAAGTGAAGTGAAGTGAAGTGAAGTGAAGTGAAGTGAAGTGAAGTGAAGTGAAGTGAAGTGAAGTGAAGTGAAGTGAAGTGAAGTGAAGTGAAGTGAAGTGAAGTGAAGTGAAGTGAAGTGAAGTGAAGTGAAGTGAAGTGAAGTGAAGTGAAGTGAAGTGAAGTGAAGTGAAGTGAAGTGAAGTGAAGTGAAGCGAAGCGAAGTGAAGCGAAGTGAAGCGAAACGAAGTGAAGCGAAGCGAAGTGAAGCGAATTGAATTGAATTGAATTGAATTGAAATGAATTGAATTGAATTGAATTGAATTGAATTGAATTGAATTGAATTGAATTGAATTGAATTGAATTGAATTGAATTGAATTGAATTGAATTGAATTGAATTGAATTGAATTGAATTGAATTGAATTGAATTGAATTGAATTGAATTGAGTTGATTTGAGTTGATTTGAGTTGAATTGAATTGAATTGAATTGAATTGGATTGGATTGAATTGGACTGAATGGTATTGATTTGAATTGAATTGATTTGAATTGAATTCAATTAAACTGAATTGAATGGAAGTGAAGTGGGTGAGTTGAATTGAATTGAATCGAAACGAATTGAACTGATTTGAATTGAGTTGGATTGAATTGAAGTGACTGGGATTGCATTGTATTGAATTAAACTGAATTGAATTGCATTTAATTGAACTGAAGTAACTGAGGTGTTCTTTAACGGAAAATTTAAAAATTTTAAAATCTGACAAATGCTGCCATATTTCCAGGACAATAATGACCGCCGGTTTTTCCCATTCTGTGAAACCGAAAACCGGTTTTCCGAAAAAGTAATGCCAGTTTTTTGAACACTCTATTAGTTACCGTCGGTGGTGCAATGGTTAGTGTGCGCGGCTCTTGTACATGAGATCCTGGGTTCGAACCCTGCTCTGACCACCTAAAATTTCTTTCGGCGGCGGTCACCTCGCATAGTCACGGCGACACTATCGAGTATATAGCCATGAAAAAACTTCTCAAAATACCGTTCGGAATCGGTGTAAAACTGTAGGTCCCAATCAGTGAGTGAAAACTGGAAAGCGCACAGCTCAGTGATTGTGAGAAGTTCTCCCCGGTCCTTTCATGAGATGTAATGGGAAACCATTTATTTTTTTATTTTTTATTAGTTACCAACGACGATGGGGAACTCCCGATTATCCCGATTACCCATTATGAAATGGGTTACACAGGGTAACCCATCCCCATTTTTGATCGAAAATATGAAAAACTTAGAAAAACTGGCTATATCTCGGAAACTGAGCGTCGAATCGAAAAAATAACTCATTTTTACGGTTTGTAAGGGATGTCCATAAAGTGGGTCCAATTCGTATGGACGATTTTTTTTCATTTTTCATATTTTTTTCAAAAAATTGTCAAAATAGGTATATCGCTAAAATCAAAAATATACGTATAACTCGGAAACGGTGCGTGCAATCACAAAAATAGAAATTTTTTACCTCTGTAGGAGGCTTTAACCAATGAATATTTTTGATACGTCATCACTTTTTTAACAAAAATCGCTCACATATGGGCGTTTTAGCGATTTTTTTTATTTAAACAATTTTAGTTTTAGCGATTGTTTTTAGATAAAAAGTGATGCCCTGTTAAAGACATTCATTGATTAAAGCCTCTTGCAAAGGTAAAAAAATATTATTTTTGCGATTTTTGCACCGTTTCCGAGTTATAACCATTTTTGACGTTCATATTTTGTGACGTTCATATTTTGGCGATTTTTTGAAAAAGAAATTCTTCCATACGAATTGGACCACCTTATGAAAAGCCACTTAGAAAAAAAATTGGTAAAAGAAATGTAAGTGAAGCAGACGGGAGGTGGCCCGTTGAATAAATATATACGTACTGTTCCGAACTGAGGAAGTGGTAGCCATTACAAATACATATGTGGGTTATACACATCTGTCGAAGACATTAATGGGGTCAATATTTTTGCAGTAGGCAATGAAAGCGTTCCGTCCACTTCCAAATTTTCGATGCCAGACAAGGAGAATGTGTGCACGTGCTTAGTGATGGCGACACTATCGAGTGCTTATCTATGAAAAAGCTTCTCAAAATACCGTTCGGAACCGGTGTAAAACTGTAGGTCCCAATCACTGAGTGTAAAAACTTGTAAGCGCACATCTCACTGATTGTGGGAAGCTCTCCTCAATCCCTTCATGGGACATTATGGAACACCATTTTTTTTAGACAAGGAGAATGTTCCACTCTGTGATTTTGTGGAGTATGTCCTCGAAAATGTAACTCTCGCGAGAAAACGTCAAATAATCATTCTCCTCCACGTCCATTTTCAAAAAGAAGAATATGGGATAATGGAAGAGGAAAATAACTATTTTAAACTGTTGGCAGAAAGAATTTAAAAAATTACTGATCTGACTGGAAAACAATACAGAAATATCAAAAGTATGAACCGGAACTTGGAATAAATGCAAGAAAGAGGCATAACCGTCTGAATAAGCCTGTCTCGGCTTATTATAAATATTCGGTATTATGGAATGGAATGGCTTAGAGTGGACTGTATATGGATGGTTTAGCTAAGAGTTTGGGGTTTGTACAATTTCTCAAAGGGAAGAACAATACGAGAAGTATTAGCGAGTATATGGGTTAGAGTAAAGTTGTGGAGGGAGGATTCTCACCTTATAAGCGCCAAGTAAAACACACCAGTAGCTTCAATAAACGTTATAAACCGTATGGCGTTTATTGGTTTAATCCACTTCGACGTGTGTGAATGTAATTTAAGTGTTGACTTCAATGTATGTAAATGTAATTTAAGTGTTGACTTCAATGTATGTAAATGTAATTTAAGTGTTGAAATAGTTTAAACCGAAGCGGTTGAGTGCAGTTGAACGACTGATTCGTGCACTTTACAGAAAAGAAAAGCTGCGCGATCCTAAATCGGCTGACAATTAACAATTCAAAGCTAAACTGTTCTCAATCACAATGAGGTACGAGTACAGTACTTAAAAGCTAAAAGCTAAAATCTACACTTGCACTAGATTACAATTCATTTTAATTCATTATATATATATAAGGGTAAACGCTTGGCATTTAGACACCGTCAATTAGGAAAATTAGACAAATCAGAAAAAACTACAACAAAAAATTAAACCAGGTCTCCCAATACCAAAATTATATCTAAATTGAATTTATTAGTACTCGTAATAGTAAGCATTTTTGTTTAAATCATGTTGCATTTTGTATTTTTGTTGTTGTTGTAATTCATGTTTAATTTATTCCTGCAAATCCTTTAAGGATATGTCTGTTTTGTTTGAGTTTTAAATGAATGTAATTATTGTTTCAAACAAAATCTGAACACCTTTTTCTTCATTGTAGGGAGTCGGCGATTATTGCATTGTCCTTATTTGTTTCGGATGATTCCTCATCATGTTCATCATTTGTAAGAGCACCTTCCTTCCTTGTAAGAGCACCTTCCTGTCTGCATACGTTGGTGCAATACTGAACATTTACTAACTATTTTTACGGCCATTGGAGGTTCGTAATGAAGGTCACCTTGTTGTAAACTCTTAAAGCTGCTTTTTACATTTCGAATATTACGAGCGGAGGTGTGCTTCTGGTTAAAGCGAAGATGATTGGTGCCAAAACTTGGGTCTTTGTAAGGTGCCATGAGAAAAGATTATAGACCATACCCTGAACCTCGAAGCAACCAACCATATTGACCGGTTTTATGGTGTAGTTCCATGTAATATGTTCATGCGTCGCTTAGGCTACATACAACAGCATCATGACATGATCCAGGGCGACTTTATTATCACAAATCTATTCTAAAATAAATAAGAAACTATTCCAATAGAAATCATCAAAAACTTACGATCATTAGGTTGGAATTTCCCTTTCTGTTAAAATAAAGGGACACATCCGAAGTCGGATTTATAACTGTAACAAAAGTTTCATCAATACACCCAATAATTCCAGGCATTCCATTTTTTTAAAGTAATCTTCCCAGGAAGCCGCTTCTTCTTCTGAAATTTTCAGCTGAATCCACTTAGGGAAAATATATTCTTCCACAGCATTTATAAAGAGTAGCTGTCAATTGTATAAGTATTTTAGTACTTATAGTTAGGTATAAAGCTTCGAGGTAGATGTGGTGCTATGTCTGATAATACCGACATAAATGATTCATTATTAATGCGATACAACGTAATAAAACTAAAATGATGGAGTTTTATTTGAACTGTAATCATTGAACATCTATATTTTCTACATCGAGTCGGAAACATTCATTGGACCTGAAAGATCTCCTAAAACTTTTCTCTTAATACGTTGATCCCTCATTTAACGATCGTGTAATGATAATAGCAAAATGCCTGATGTATTGAGGATGAAAGCGCACCTGAGACGTAGTTGTATACGTTCTGAAGTAAGTGTTTGATACCGTTGGACGCGTTATCACCTCTAGTATTTTATCTATTCAAAAAAAAAAGCAATGAACCTAACTCACTAATAACAAATTAATATTAAGTCAACAATTTGATAAAACGTAGTTATTTTCGGAATTAATTAATGTTTAAGTTATAAAAAAATATAAAATGAAATGAGATATAAATAACCACGAACTTTGGCAGTTTTGTTACTCATATAAGTCATGAAAATTGTTAACAATTCGCCCTAACACAATCCCAGAATACCCAAAATAAAATCTACATGCTACACAGAAAAAAAGACGACTGTAAAATTTTAACAAAAAAAAAATTGATACGGAAAAAATCTCAGCACTCGATTATATTTGTCATTGATATACTGACAAATTACTCAAATATTGAAATGAAAATCGATAAATGGTACCAACAAAAAATTCATAAGAAATACCCCAATATTTAACGAAGTAAATACGATATGAAGAACCACATAACTTCAGTGAGTCACAGTTGACAAACTACTCTCAACGTGTACAGACGTGTCAATTGCAAAACATTATCAGTGCTCTCATATACCTAAACTTTACGTGTTCTCTCTTTAGATCACGCTTCTGACTCTAATTCTTTGATTTTTGTTACAATAAAAACAAAGTTATTGTCTCAAATTTCTTAAAAAACGTGACTGCATTTATCAGCATTAAAAATGAACGAACCTCCAGATCGAGGTGGTGGATTAACACCATTAATAACTTTTGATAAAACTAAAAAAATTATCCATTCTCTCCCTTGGAGGGAAGTTTTTGATTATGGAAAGAATTAAAGTGTCTCCCTTTTTAATCAAAAAAGTGATCGATAATGTAGCAGAAGGTGAAGTTCAACAATGCAAAAAACTACTTAACAGCACCATTCTTATCCAAACTAAATCTCTCAACCAAGCTAATAAATTAATACAACTCACATCACTATCTCCTCAAATGCTAATTCAAATAAAAGAACAGCCTGGATTAAACTACGTCAAGGGAGTAATCTACTCCAATGATTTACGTGGAATAGACAGAACAATAGTTATCTGCAATGAAATCAGCATACCACTTCAGAATACTTTTGTTAATACAATCCGCGTTGCACCTTGGACTCTTGATCACAGATCTATTGACCTTTCCTTGCACCAATTTCTGAAATCCAACTCCGATGCAACGCAGTTCAAAGCTATGTTTTCAATGATCAAGGACAGATTAAAAAATTACGAATTCCTATATACTGATGGCTCTACGAACGCGGATTCAACTACATTTAGCATAACTACCGAAGATAACATAATCAGTATGTCGCATCTACCAATCTATAGTTCCATATTTTCCGCGGAATTAATTGCAATTCACGAGGCCATAACATATGCTATAAATAAAAAAAGGAAGTTTGTCATATGCTCAGACTCGCTCTCGTCAATACAATCTAGGGATAATATTTTAAATAAAGATTACTATTCATTAAATATAAGAACAAAACTGATTCAAAATTTGCCAAACATCATTTTAGTTTGGGTCCCCGGTCACATTGGGATACTAGGTAATGAACTAACCGATTATGCAGCTAAGATAGCCTCCAAACACCCACTACACACAACACAAAATATTCATAGAAAGGATTTAGTACGATATATCAATAAACAGTATACCGCGATAACGATCGGGTTAACACTTTTAATTTAACATCTAACTGGTACAAGAGAATTAATGTTGATCGAAAAACCATTTACGATTTGTTAACTGATCAAACAATAGTTAGAAGATTGGACTATACAAAATTCGAAAGACTTCGCCTGGGACATACCATAGCTACACACGGTTCATTATTCAACAACAATAGCACACCGGTATGCGATTGCAATTTGCATTACCCGACAAACCCATCCCATTTTTTTAATGACTGCCCCAAAATATTAGCTGCTCGGACAACAATTTTTCAAGATTCTGATCCCTTATATCCACTTTCCCATCCATCCCCTCAAAATATTGAATTAGTAACAAAATTTTTGAAAATTTCTAATCTATACAAAGATACTTACATATAAACAAATTCATCTGAAAATGTAATACTAATGTTTAAGATTATTCTAAATGTATCTTTGAGCTGAAGGCCTCCGACGCTATTGCTCATGTCCAGTTTAGCATGTAATTTATAATTATAAGCTAAATCTTTATATATATAATTCTACTGCACGTGTGTTTGTGACTGAACTCCTCCTAAACTTCTGGACCGATTTGAATAAATTTTTTTGTATGCGTTTTGGGTGGCGCCCTGGGTGGTTTAGATTTACTATTCGGTCCAATTGGACAAAGGGTCGTGGTACCTCCCTGACAAACCACAAATTAAAAATCCATTATTTCTGCTCCTGCTAACGGTATTTGAACAAAATTTGCAGGACAACGTCTGCCGGGTCAGCTAGTAAATAAATAAATAAATAAACTTCAGTTAGAGATAAGTTTGTACAGGCAGTCGGTGGCGTAACGGGCTAGACGCAGTGTCACAAACATCGAAACGATCTTCCAGTGAATGTGAGTTCGAATCCTACCGCGCCTGTTTAATTTTTTTTTTTTAATAACAAAATTTCTAAAAATACTTTGGATCGAAGACAAAACGAAAACTGAGGTACAATTTAGTTTGTTAATATGTCAAATTCTTCATCGACTAAAAACGAAAATATTTTTGATACATAACGTACAAATATTTTCGTAGATGGGTAGAAGATGCGTGATTGATTGAAAAATAATATTTTTCCAATAAACAACCTACAAATATGGAAGCTGATATGTGTTTCTTTTTATCACAGGATTTTCAATAAATATTTTGTTTGAATTTTCGAATTTTTTAATTGAATTGAAAAATTATTTTTTCCTGTGTACTATCAGCATTAGGTTAAAAAAATCGAGAGGCTGCTTTGCGCGTCGAATATTTTTCGCCAATATTTTTTTCATTTTAAGTCGACCTAATGTCGAAGGATCTGGAGAAAGCTGCGTGAAAGATAGGAAACTCTGGTATGCATAAAATTAATCAACATTTAGCTATGTTTCGAGCACATATACAAACGTAATATGCTTGAAAACAAATTCCTCCAGCATTGATGTGGTGACACCTTTTTCCAAAAAGCGTAAAAAATAGGAGTTTTTTTTTAAGTTTTGACTTAAAAATTTAAACGTATGCTGTTGTGAATGTAATACCATTTTCAAAATTAATATTGCTTTTAAGTTAACCAAGATATTTTCAAATAGCTGAAAAAAACAAGGCAACATTTTCAACAAAACAAAATTATTTTCCCAAATGTCTCGAGAACCATAAGGGCAAAACTAAACATGTCTGTACGTTTTTTTGTAGGCTTTTAGTAGCGCTACAAAGATTAAAAACAAATATTGCCAATAAAAACAAAATTCAAAGCTTTACAGGGGTTCAAATTTTTTTGATGGCGGAGGTACTAAACTTTTGGCTCCCACTGTGCGGTTCTAGTGGAGTCTAGCCGCTTAACTATATCAATGTCTTTAGCACAACACCACAGCTATAATCATGATCGCACCAGCCGTTTAGAAATGGCTGAATTCCACTGGCTGAATCCGCAACTGTAGGTAGCGGCAATAATAGTGTGTAGAAGACGCTTTTCCAAAGTAGACACTTTTCCAAACCATCCATATAACGGGTTAATTTATTGCGGTTTGGGTTTTCAGTGTAGACTATTTGAAAGTTCCCTTGTGATTCGTTACATGGGTCGAAGACAAAAAAAATGTCATCATGGAGAGACTTAAAGCCAAACAACCCTTACGATTTATTTTTCTCAAACAACTACATTATCTTAGAGAATTACCTTTGCTTAAAAAAAGGAAATTTTCTTACAAAAAGTACCTTTTCTTAAACAAAGTAATTTTTTTTAAGTAAATTTGCTTACAACAAATTGCCTTTTCTTAAAAAACTAAATTTTCTTTAAAGAGTAAATTTTTTGGGAAACAAAATAAATTTTCCTGAGATAAGTACCTACTCTTAAAAATGTACCTTTTCTTGAAAAGAGCCCAATTCTAAAAAAAATTATATTTCTTACAAAAAATCTATTCTTCAACAAAAATACCTTCTCTTAAAAAATACCTTTTCTTACAAAAATTCATTTTCTTGAAAATAAAATAATACATTTTCTTTTCTGTTTTTTTGAGATAAATAGCCTTTATGAAAATAAGTAAATTTTCCTAAAAAATACCCTTTCCTAAAAAGAGTACCACATCTTTAAAAAGTACTTGTTCTTAAAAAAGTACTTCTTTGTAAAAAAAATCATACTCTTATGGCTTTTCTATACAGAAAGTACAAAGAAAGTAAAAAATCAGACATCACGATCAAATCTTGTGGACATGGCCAATATTTTAGTCGGATGGACGGAGATAAAATCGTTGTCGTCGTTTTAAAAACGTAAACGAATTGATCTAGAACATTTGGGAGACACGAGTATTTTATGTTTTGCTCTACATTAAGAATTTGTTCGGGGTTTTCATGTGCACAAAAAAGTTGGATTTTGTCGCACTGTGTAACACCACACAAATCGTACAATATTATAATAACATTGAGACGATAATGCGATACTGAGTTATTTTTGACTTACCTCTCTTCTCTTGAGATTCGTTTCACCATCTAGATCACAGGTGTCAATATAACAGACCCCATGGGAGTCACTGGTACGTAATAACAGTATGTCGGCAGGTACTGTTTCATTATTTGATAAATGTACTATATCGCCCACACGGATATCCTGCCATTTTACCCTTTTGTACCGCTCCGTTTCGCTGAAAGAAAAAAAATAATGCACAATTAATATCAGACCAACAAAACTGTATGAAAAATTTAAGTCAACAGTTCTTGTAAATCCACCTGCTGTAAGTCGAAGAACTCCACCAGGAAGAGTGTGAAATGAATCGTCAGAAGAGAGAAATATTCTCTCTAGATACGTTTACTCTATGCCTAGTCTGTACTTATGTGTACACAGAAAAAAATAATTTTTCAATTCAATTAAATAATTCAAACACAATATAAATTGAAAATCCTGTGATAAAAAAATCACATATCAGCTAACATATTTGTAGGTTGTTTATTGGAAAAATATTATTTTTCAATCGATGCAAAATTTCACCCATCTACGAAAATATTTGTACGTTATTTAGTCGATGAAGAATTTGACATATCAACAAACTAAATTGTATCTCAGTTTTCGTTTTATCTTCGATCCGAAGTATTTTTAGAAATTTTGTTTATTTAAAAAAAAAAAATTAAACAGGCGCGGTAGGATTCGAACTCACATCCACTGGAAGATCGTTTCAATGTTTATGACACAGCGTCTAGCCCGTTACGCCACCGACTGCCTATACAAACTTATCTCTAACTGAAGTCATTTCAATATTTGAGTTATTTGTCAGAATATCAATGGAAAATTTAATTGAGTGTTGAGATTTTCAACGTACCAATTTTTGGTTAAAATTTTACAGTTGTCTTTTTTTAGTGTATTTGTAGGATATACAGGGTGTTTTTTGACGTAGAATACGTCTTACTTTACGGTATGAGGAGTCATGTCAGGTTTTTATTGTTGTAATCTTTATTTCATTGAATTTGAGGAAACGGCTAGATGAATTTTTTTAAAATTTTTTTTGTAGGTAAATGAAGATGTTATCTTTCGTTTGATATACATTTCATATTGGTTGATATATTTCTAGTATTTTAATTTCTCAAATGAAAATTGTTTAAACACATACACTCAAACATATGTGTGGTGTTTGGTTGAGTGTTTTTGGTTGCTCAACATTGCTTAGGAACATGTATCTAGTAAAAAGTGAAACGAACAGCAAGCTAATGTTGCTTGGCAACATGTATCTAGTAAAAAGTGAAACAAACAGTAAGCTAACGTAATAAAGCTTTTTTGCGAAAGCTTCAATAAAGCTGTTGTAACATTAATTTTGAATTGTAAAGCTTTCACACAACGCTCGAATGCTAATGCGAAGACTCGATAAGGTAAACCTTTTTTAATATTAGGGCGGCCCTCTCAACATTCGCAGAACTTATTTCAATAAAAATATTAATTAAAATACATAAATTAAATTAAGTTTAAAAAAATTGAACATATTTTTTTTTTAAACGGACTTGAATCAAATGCCGTTGGTAAATATAAAAATTACAGCAGACAGTTGTCCGACGCCTTCGGCCACGGACTGTCCCTGCAGGCTGTGTCAGAGACACGGCCATTAAGTTTAACGTAGAATACGCCATCCGATAAGACAGAAAACATATATAACAATAAATGATAAATAATATAAGCAAATGAATTTATTGTTATATATGTTTTCTGTCTTATCGGATGGCGTATTCTACGTTAAACTTAATGGCCGTGTCTCTGACACAGCCTGCAGGGACAGTCCGTGGCCGAAGGCCTCGGACAACTGTCTGCTGTAATTTTTATGTTCCAGGCCCATGTTTTATAACCGCCATTACTGTTTGGTTGACATTTGTTGTCAGTTTATATTTGACAGTTGTGCAGAGCAGTCGATAACAATTTATTATGGATCATCTAACGCACAAGGTGTTGAAGTTATTAAAATATTTTATCTAAATAACCGTTCAATTATAAAAAACGAGAAGATTTTTGAGGAATTTTGTTAACATGGTAACATGGAGGGGAATGGCACCATCGAGGTGAGCTTGAAATCACGGAGGTGATTTTTACATATACGGAAGTGATTTTGCTTGTCCACCTAGCATACTTTTCTTTCTTTTTTTAAGTTAATACAACAACCAATATTTCAAAACATATCTACTAAAGGCTGATTGGAAACGATAAAGTCTAAGGAGGATAGATTAAGGTATAAGAGAGATGAAGAAAGGATCAGACGGCAGAAAATAAAGGATAACCCATAATTATATGGAGAAGCGTAAAAGTGTTTGATCTGTCTCACACCTAGAGTTTACAAAAAATCGACAAATTTTAAAAATCGGTTCTCTTTATGTTCGCAAAATCAATTTTTCAAGAAACCGGGTTTCGGTTTTCAATTTTGGTGAAAGCCGTTGGAACCGGTTTTTCGGCTTTTTTGCATTAAATGAAATTACACATGTAGATAGCACTTAAGATATATTTTTAGCGACCATCTCATATACTTATTAGTCGTTAAAACTCGACAAATCTGTTTCAATTTGGCAATCACGCTTTCATTGTATATTTAAATCATATTCCAATTTTGAATGCGTGTTTAATACAAAATTAAAATGTTTTAATCAAATTCACATTAAACTGATTTAAATTCGAAAATCATACTTATTCAAATTTTAAAGAGATTTTCATGCATGAAAATCTTATTAAGTTTCAAATATTTATTAAATAAATAACTTTAATTTTGAAATTTGAAAAAAAAATGTTTGCAGAGCTTAATTAATTGTAAACATACATGGGACAAATTAATTATTTGACAATTATAATTTGTAGTTTAATTTGAATTACCTGTCCAAATGAAAATTCAAAAAAATGTCAATACCATTGGCAATTGTACTTATTTTCAGAGCATTTCCTTCATATCTCGCAGTTGTGGGTTTCAAATATATTATACAGTACAGGTTTATGAATTTGAAAGTACTACAAGGCAATACCTATCGCAGCCACAACCCTCTACGTATAAAATACTTTAAAAACAGAATTGCCAGGAGTCAAGCAAATTCAAAACAATTAAAAGCACTCCCATATTTCAAATGCAAATTCAACATTGTTTATTTGCCAAATAACCGGTTTCCGGTTTGTTCGAAAATTACGTTTTTTAAAAAACCGGCACACAGTTAATAGCAAAAAACCGGTTAACCGGTTCTTCGGTTTCGGTTTTGGACACTCTACTCACACTTCCAACTTAATGGCAATTATTAATACAGGGTGGTGTCTGGTGGCAAATATATATTTTTAAATACGATTATTTCAAAAAGTAATAAACGGTGCGGAGGGAGGGAGGGTGGCGCCGTTGGAATTATCGATTGTGCGGATTTGTCAGTCACCATGTCGCAGTGGTCGAGTGAGCATAGTGCGTTCACTTTGGAGACATTTTTTAAGAGTAATGATTCTTACGTGATTGCTCGTCGAAAATTTGGTCAAAGTTCGGTATTCGGCGAATAAGTTATGGACCGAGTGTACATTTAATTCGTTCGAGGGTGCAGAGATTCCGCGCAACTGCTCCTACAGATGTTTCGTCTGCTATGAATGTCCCACGGCCGGGGCCCAGTCAGTCTTCAAGGACTCCCGAAAACATTGAACTGGTTGAAAGCAGTTTACGTGAAAATCCGCGACTTTCAATACGGAAAAAAGCAGCCGCACTGGGACTTCCAAGAGCGATAATTCATGAAATTTTAAAAAAAGGATCTGAAGTTCCATCCTTTTAAAATTCAAATCGTTCAAGAACTGAAAGAAAGTGTCTTTGATTTACGAAAAAAATTTTGTGAAACGATGTTGGAGCGTTTTGCAATGTAAATCCCATTTTTTGGAGCGACGAGGCTCGTTTTCACTTATACGGCCACGTCAACCAGCAAAATTGCCGTTACTGGTCTCCAAGAACCCGCAACCCTCGATTGAAACATCAAAAACATGCATGCATTGCCCCAGGATAACTGTTTGGTGTGCCTTATCCACGCCTGAGATAATTGGACCATTATTTTTTTTCGAAAATTCTCGAGGCCAGGCGACGAATGTCAACGGTCATCTGGATGACATACTCTATAAAAAATAAAATCCGCATTACCATTCTATCGTTCAGTGCTCGTAATACAACTTTGTGTCAATTATTGTGTTTTTTATTTAAGTTTGAAAATATAAATCTGCTACCAGACACCCTGTATAAGAACAATAACACTGTGGAAGTCCTAACTCAGGTACGAGGAATCGAACTGAGTCATTAGTTTTTTGGGTTACAATTAAGTTTTCATACAAAATATAAGTATGTTTACAAAAACGAGACCCGAAACCAGTCACTTGCTGCACAATAGTTTTACGACAACCAAAAGACAAGTGGCTGGTTTTGACATTTTCGTTCGCATATTACTTACTTACTTATCCGGTAACGAACAACCCCGAGGGGTCAGGGACCTTACAAAACGAAGATAACATATTTCGCCAACCAGTTCGATCTTTTGCCTTATCTCTCCAGTTGGCAATACCAAGTGTACGCAGGGATTCGTCAACCTGATCTTTCAAGCGGAGTCTTGGTCTTCCTGTTTTTCGTCTTCCTTCGAGTTCGGTTTCGAAAACCCTTCGTGCTGGTTTGTCTTCATCCATTCTACTTACATGGCCTAGCCAGCGCAATCGTGTTATTTTGATCCGCTTAACTATGTCAATGTCGGGATATAGCTCATACATGTGGTTCATGCGTCGCCGATACTCGCCGTTGTTCACTATAGGGCCATACATTTTTCGGAGTATTAGTCTCTCGAAGACTCCTACAGATGTTTCGTCTGGTTGCGATAATACCCAGGATTCTGCGCCATAAAGCAAGACAGGTTGTATGAGAGTCTGTTATAATTGGACTTCGCATAGATGACAGATTAAATATTTAGTGGGTGCCGATTTTGTACACACACAACCACACAATAACCATAGACCAATTCTTATACTAGACTTAACAGTTCTCTCAGCAAATTCATGACATTTGGCCTGGTGTGATATGAACCTTGGATGTTGAAGAATTGCCTCAATAATACCAGATAGAGGCAATGGTTCAAAACAACCAACAAAGTAACAACAACAGTATTTCGTTTTGTGTGTTAAGTAGAACACAAAGTATGCTAACAATACAGTCAATCAGGAGTGTCATAGCAACCAATGTTGTCACTATTGGTTTTGAAAACGACAAGAACAAATGCTTTGGTGTCATGAAAACCAATGATATCGGTTTTATATTCGAACTAGAATGTATGTCGGTTTTAGGTGTCACAGAAACCAATGTTATCGGTTTTGATATTGGAAATAAACCAAGCAGCTAACAGCTGTCAGTTTTCATTTGCGCGCTCTTGGTTTGTTATTTGTTTGCACCGGGATGTTTTGTAAAAATGTAAGTGAATTGATTTATTTTAATAATTGCTTAATAAAAAGATATATTTTTGAATTTTTGTTTTTATTTTTTTTTAGGAGAAAGCCTAAAAATAGGGCTATGTCTATTATACAGCTTACTCTCCAATAATTTAAAAAATACTGCGTCGGATAGACCATGTTATTTTAAGAAGAAAAAAAATTAAAATAACATATTCGGGGCAAATGCATAGTTTCGGAGTTATGGACACCCCCGTATGTTGAAATTTTGAAAAATTATCGATTATTTTTTTTATTTTTCTCAAAAATATAAAGCTTTATACTACAAATATACTATGCCGAAGCCGGTGTTGGACCTACCCTTAGCCATGCTACGCTGAAAGCTTTATACGACAAAAATAATATGCCGAAGCCGAGAAGCCGGTGTTGGACCTACCCCAGAGGAGAAAATCCCTTAGCCCGGCCGAAGGCCTTCCATGCTGAAAGCTTTATACCACAAAAATACTATGCCGAAGCCGGTGTTGGACCTACGCCAGAGGAGAAAGTATCTTAATTAAAAAAATCTATTATTTTTCAAAATTTCAACATACGGGGGGTCCATAACTCCAAAACTATGCATTTGACCCGATTTTGTTATTTTTATTTTATTATCGAAAAATGCTGGCTAATTTTTTGAGCTTATTTTGACTTATTTTATACCCCATTACCCTGTCACACATCCGTAATTTCGGGGACCATAAATCCGATTTTTTTACTTTTTTGCTTAAAATAACGTGTTCGACCCCCTCAAAAAATTGTTGTTTTTTTTTGGAGTGTTAGCCGTAAAATAGACCTGCTCCCAACATTGTTGATACTGTGCTTCTTCCGAGACTTATACTTGAATCATTACCTACTGATCTTGTCAACTTGGTGAGAGTTCTTCATCTATTAACAAAAATGTTACATCTGCTGATGCAATTGTATTTTATTTATAACGACTTATTCCTTTTTTATAATTTTCTAGTGTAATACAATTACTTTTATTGATATTTCCATGAAAACTATTCAAACAAATAAACATATGTAAGCAACAGCTGATTCGAACATTGGTTTTACTTACATTCGAAATTGTCAAAACCAACTTGGTTTCATGACACCGAATGAAACCAATATTGGTTTGCAAAAACGACAATTAGTAAAACCGACATGGTTTCTAGGACAACCCTGAATAAAACACATTTAAATTTCAGTTTTTCATCAAAACGACATGAAAAAATTAAAAGTTATTGTAATTCCACCTAGTGTAAGTCACTTTTCATATAACAAAAATCTCTCTATCACACCGACCGAACCACGAAGAGTGTGAACGGAAACGTCAGATGAGTCAAATGTTCTCTCTTTAAAGATTTACTCTATGACAATAACATTTAAAGCATTGATGGCCACACACATATTATAACATATTGCGCTTGTGTGTGAAGCAGAATAAAACAAAGTTCAATTTGATGTATTTTTAAACAATTACGCAGCGTCAACAAATGCTGACCAGCAACTGACTTGATTTGCATCAAAGATAAATAGACAGGAGCCGCTATCGCTCTCTTCACGTTCTTCTGCTGACGACAAGGTAGTAGGTCATTTCATCGAGTTCGAGTTGCTATTGTAATTTTCTCTTTGGTTGGACATAATACGAACAGAAGTAAAAGTGAATGCGAACTTTCGTTCGATGCAAACAACATAAACATAATTTAGCTGTCATTAGTATCAATCAACCGCTATTTAAACATAGTTTGCTGCATGGTCAATAATCTCTATGTCTTCTTTGGTCTCTCATTCTACATCATTTTTCCTTTCACACTTTTTCGATCAGCTGTGCCATAGAAACCCCCTGTTTGAATTGAACAAAATTAAACAAAGCAAGATTCGACCGCCCACGATCAAAATTAGACGAAGAAGTTTATACTATACGTGTGTCGGCAGCGCAAGAACAGCATTTTGCTGTCCACTTTGGGCATCACTGATTTAAAGCCAATTAATTTTTTAATTTTGGATTCTTTTAAAATTGAACTGATATATTTTAAATTTTAATGTGAAATAGTGTTGAACATTTAAAACCAATAAATAAGTATATTAAATTTTTCTAAAATAACTAAACGGATATATGGACAAGCAAGAAATGAAAAATGGTCCCAACAAAAGATGGAAAAAATTGGGGCGTATTTTCATCTTTTGAGGCCTTTTTTCATTTTGGAAATGAAATAAGGCCCAAGAATGTGAATGAAAAATTGCCCCAAAAATTTGGGGTCAAAATTAATTTTTGTGTACGGGTTCGAATTGCATTATGAAATTTAACCCCAATTTTTGAAAACGAAAAATGGCCCCAATTTGTGTAATATAAAATTTGGGGCCAAACTGCATTTTCATTAAATTTGCATTTTTTAGCAAAACACGAAATTTTATAACGGCATTGGTTTATGTCTCCGTTGATTTTATTGAAGATGTAACATTAAGGCTGTTTTTTTATTCCCTTAAGCTATCGCCACTTACGACTTTCCAAATAAAACGATCCACACTTAATACTACGCAATGTGGCAACATTTGCTGTAATGGATGAAAAAAATGCGATACGGCAACACGTTTTTAGCCAGTGCCTACAAACACATGGTAGCAGCACATGTTGTTGTAATTGTAAGCAGCAACAACAGACATTTTATTTTCGTTCATTCGTTTCAGTTGATAAACTCTACACAAATAAATACCAAAAATACACGAATACAAGGAGGATAAAACAAAATACATATGATTCTGACAAGTGAAACAAAAAATGACATGGAAAAAATGTCATCACCTGTTTAAACGACTATACCTGGTAGATAATTCTACCATGATCAATATGTATAACATTTACCGATCGTTGTTGTGAACAATTTATTTCCAATTTTGTTTTCTATAGGAAATAAAAGTCTATCCTTCAAACTCAGAGATGTAAAAGTATACGTAGTCTTCGATTAAACAAAATAATTGTAATAAACTTAAAATATGTGTCATTTTTCAAATTTCTGATTTTGGGTATCTCCTTGATAACATTTTCATTCGCAAGAAATGATAACAAAATTTATCTAAGATAACTTTTTGTTGCCATTTCTTGAAATTTAACATGTGGCAACATTGTCATTGCACAAGTCGGAATTTAAGTGGGATATTGAAATGGCGGAGTAAAAAAACACACTTATTATTTATTACAAAAGAATTAGTTTGCTGGTGCAACGCGTTGACGACAGTCCTAAGAAAGTGATTAATATAGACCGAAGAAATGGAGTGTATTTTTTTTAGTGGCAAAAAATATAATAGTAACTTATTATATTTAGTTGAACAAAAAATGATTTTTAAAAATAAATCTAGCTATAAAGATTTTGTTAAATATGTGTGCTGGCATAATTCGTGTTAAGCTAGGATAACCTTTTTGCAAAATGGAAAATGTGAATTGGCCAAGCATTATATTGACCACAACTATAGCCCCGATGAAGATGCGTACAAAGAATTGAATGCATTGAATTCCATAAAGCAGGAGTGTGCAAATATTGCCTCCAATATTGGTTCTGACTTTTCGGCAATAAGTAGCGTCAGAACGGCTTTCCGGAATACATGTGAAAGGTATGTAAGTTAAAATTTGATCGTATTATTATATGATAACAGTTTTTTTTACACAGAAACCAAGAACATACTAAGAATATTCAATTTGCAAAAATTAAGAGGGGCTTACAATACATTGCAAGCAAAAATTGTATAACGTCTCCAAAAAGCACACTAGATGTCATAAATGCTTTTTTCTATGAAGAAGTATCAAGGAAGTTTGGGCTAACTCAGGATGAGAGAAACCCAAGATTTTTTTATACTGCATGTATAGTAGGTGACGGATACAGCTCCTGTATCTTTTCGTACCTAAAAATTATTCACCTTATTAAGAAAAACATTGCACCTGAACTAAGAAAGTTCCCTATGGACGCAACATTTAGTATTGTCCCTGAAGGTTGCTTTAAGCAATTACTTATAATTTAGATAAGCTACTTTGAAGAGGTATGTATGTAATGATCACGTAGCATATTTATACTATTTAATCATATTTTTACTTCACAGATTTATCCAGTATTTTATGTATTAATGGACAAGAAATCTAAGAATTCATATCAGTGAAAATAAACAATGTTGCACTCAACGGTCACAGCTATATAATTTTATACGTAAATGAAAAATCTATAATATGATATTTTATTTTCTGTTTCATATAAATTATCAAGCATTTCCATACATTCGCAAACCCAACGGTGACCATTTTTGAAAGTAAAACTCTTAAACTCCGTCCGCTGTCACCCGGTATAGGCATGGGTTTTCACTAAGTTTTTCCATTAATATTACGTTATTTTCAAACAAACCAACAACCCTATCCCATAAAGTAACTCAAAATCTTCACATTCCCGGAAAATTGAAACAATTGAGAAACGTTTAACAACGATAAAAAGAAATTTACCATTGTCCCTTGATTTAGACTAAATATTGTGCTCCTAAAGTTTGCTTCAAGTTTGAAATAAAAAAGCTTCGTCGATCCTGTTCAACTATACTAGGTAAATGCTAAAATACCACATAATTATTCACAAACTTTAGAAAGTCAATTTTGAACACTCTCAAAGAACTGTGCTCGTTTAAATATGAAATATCAGTTGAGGTTAAAAAAAATGTAAACTCCGTCCGCGTTTTCCTAGCGACACAAATTGACGATACGAAATTGCTCTTTTTTTAAACAAATGTGTAATAGAATTCTCTAAAATTTCCCTATTTTTTTTTATTATTTTTGGGCAAATCGTTTGCTAATTACATATCAAAATGTGACAGTTTGTAAACTCCGTCCGCGTAAACTCCGTCCCTATGATTCGGTATTTAATTTAATTTATTATACTTAAATATGTTTAAGAATATTATTTACAAAATATTATTTGTATTTTTAATTCATCGTGAAGTTTACATGACAGTTTCTATGAATTTAATGAATTGATTTACATTCATGTAAACTCTGTCCCTATACAATTGATTAAAATTAACTTAAAAGTTTTTTAACGAAACTTGTAGTTGCAATATTTATAATTTATACTTATTCTGGTCCCATCTCTCGATTCTGATCGAAAAATAACTTAAAAAAACATATTTGAAATTGCCGAGTTTGAGAATCAAAAAGTGCAACATTTTTTATTTTCACCCATATGAAGAGTTGCTGTTATATATTAAAAATAACAGTTTTGATATGGAACCAGCTGTGTTCATTACTGATTATTAAAATGCTATGAGGGAATCAATAAGGAGCGTTTATAGTGATGTGAAACTGGTTGGGTGCTGGTAAGGAGACATGTTTTTTTTTCGTTTTGTTTTCCATATATTAAGAACAAATATAATTCCTAACAGGTTTCATTATTGCCAAGCTCTAAGACGCAATGTCATAAAAACCCGTTCGCTCCTAAATTTTATAAGATCGTCGGATGCTGCAAACACAGCTTATCGGAATTGATGGTTCTTCCATTGTTACCAGCAAATTTATTAAAAACTGGCTGGGAGGACACGCGTCGCAATATTTTACTTATGGACGGAGAGAAGAAATTTAGCTCATTTTTTAACTATTTTGAAATGCAGTGGATACGCAAGGTTAAATGTTTGTTTTATATAAATTACTTTTAATTCCAATTCTTTGAAAATTTTTAAGTTAGATTGGCTCAAGTAACTTCAACGTTTACAAGGAGTCCATTCGGACAGAAGCATACAACCGGGCACTTTTTCAAATTTGTGGCAGCGATTCGACGGGAGGAGTTTTTTAAAGGCCGCGAATTCGAAGCTGTTTGTCAAAGTGCTAATTCTTCCCTACCAAAAAAAAAACCTCGCAACATTGACAACCAGACTAAAATACTGGAAGCTACAATGATGCTAGAAGAAGGAAAGATTACTGTGCCGACATTTCTGACAAGAATGGCGTTCAAGCAGAATGGTATATGCACAGATGAGATACCTGATATATTTCAAGAAAAGGAATATTTAACGTGTGAGGAGGAATCTGAGGAAGACGTAGTAGAAGCTGTTGTGCAACCAAATATTTGCGTGGTTTGTGGCGATAAAAACCCCAACATTGTTATGCTGCCGTGCAAGCATCTTAAAGTATGCAGCGAATGCAATCTTACGTTGCTAGATGCAGCGAAACAGAAAAATGAAGCAAATTATAAGGCTCCATGAAATGTGGCCCCAGTGAAAAATTACCCCAAACCCAAAATGAAAAATGACCCCAATATTTTGTACTACCTGCAACAACAAAGTTTGGGCCTTTTACTTACGTGTTGTTGTAGGTTGTACAAAATATTGGGGTTATTTTTCATTTTGGGTTTGGGGTAATTTTTCACTGGGGCCACATTTCATGGAGCCAAATTATAAGTGTCCTTATTGTAGAGCGGATGTTATTCATTCCATGCAAGTTTTTACTTAATTCAAAATGTATTATTCAATAAATAATGCTGTGCATAAACAATGTTTTCTTTTCTGCTTTGGGATCCTTTTTAATTTCTTACAATTGGGGTTATTTTTCATAATGCATAAAAATCTCAAAGTAATAATGTAGCAAATGAAAATATGCCCCAAAATCCATTTTATTTTTCATTATGAAATGTTGTCCCAAAATATTTGGCTTAATTGCATTTTAAGATTGGGGTCACATTTCTTGGGGCCATTTTGCGCAACGCCATATGGACACTTAATCCCATTTGATAAACAATTTCCTTATTTTTAAAATTGTTAAATCTCGGTTATTTATGTGGTAATAGTGACTTTTGGATCACAGCCTTTTTTAGAATAGTAAAAATATTTAAAGGGTTATTGGTCCAAGTTCTTAGAACGCTCCTCATTTATTTAAATTCTAGGAAATATCACACAAGCTCGTCGAAATAGACATTCTTAAAAACGAGCTATGCAAACGGAATTTTCTGAAAAAAGTATTGTGAATCTGTCGCTTCTATAGCAGCAGCTCTGATTTCGATTTAGTATTGGAGGACAGCCTAAATAATGCTTTAAATAAAAAAAAACTGATATATACCCTCTATCACTTACAGTGGAGGGTATAATAAATCCATTATATATAACAATAACGACGACCGACTCCACCTTATATGAAGAATTTGACACCTTCGGTTGATTTAAAAAGAGAATTGAAAAACTCCACTCCCAATCTCCACTTTTAGTGAACGCGTGATTTCACGCTTAAGAATTATGATTTCTCTTTGTTGGTTTTAGGATAACCTTTTTGTGCACGAACTGAATACTTTTCCTTATATTTATATTTTCATACGTTACACTTAATAAAACATTTAACACGTATTAAAACACATACATTTATCCATTAATAAGTTTTTTTTAAGCTTTGAATTCAACAAAACGACGAAACGAAAAATAAGTATTGAATTTGAATTTGAATTTGTATGACCGATTTTGTTAGTTTTTGGTTAATGTATGTATGTGAAATTCATACTACAGGCTTACGAGTAAGGAACATTTGTCTAATTGACAAATGGTTGGTTTTTGTTGGAAATAATAGACAATTCAGTTTCAACACACACTCACTGGCATGACTAGTTTCGAACTCCGTGACAAGTTCATCATCAGATGCCTAACTACTGTGCATGAATTGATACCATCGGTGGATCATCAATCGTATATATGTATGTACATATGTATACAAACTCAATACAAATAATAACGGAGGTGTCCCAATGCCAGCTCAGTGCGGACAGACACCACACATAGAGTAAAAGGCCAAATGCTGACTTGATCTCGGTGTTGAGCACACACAGGGACAGCAAAAGTTCGGCCTATCGATCCTTTTGGTTTAAGGAGTTTGTGCGAATTAGTATCGATCGTATGTTATAAGTATAGTTTTTTTTTTAATAACAAAAACCGGTTAAACCAGTTTTCATCTTCGTCGGATATTCAAAAACCGGGTTTTAAAAAACTTCGATTTTCAAATAACTCGAAACCCTTTTTTCTGAAAAAGTCGAGTATTTGAACACTCTAGTGACTACACTAGCCCATGAAATACAAACAAAATGGAACTAGTCAGGAGTTCGATTCCATCCGTAACGAAATGTTCGTTACAACCGTGAGGAACTATAAAAGTATTTAAATATATCTGTCATTAAAATCCAAAATATGAAAAATCTTTTTTATTTTAATATTCAAGCTCAAGATCGTTCTATATTTCTATAAAGAGAGATATAGTTTTTCAAAAGAAGTTTTGCAAATTGCAGCCTCATTAGTGTATTCAAAACCGAAAACCTTTTCGTTATGTCGGTTTTCTAAAAATTGCTATTTTCGAAGAACCGGTTTCACCGGTTATTTCAAGTCGGAATTCTGTTAACCGTATGTCGGTTTCTAATAATTTATATTTTCGAAGAACCGGTTTCACCGTTTATTTCAAGTCGATTAACCGGATTTTTCGGGTTTTACACAACTGATATAACGCCGCAGAATTCCACACCTAAAGCCTTTTTCAAACCTCACCATGTTTACTGACCCCGTCAGACAGACCCAACGAATTATTTCGCCGATAATTTGGTGAAATTAATTGTCCAATGGCAATAGAAGTCATATCTGCCAACTCCGATTTAGATGTAAATTCCGGAACTAATTACAAGACAAGCGGTATTGTTAGCAGAAATGCATAAAAAAAACAATATTCACACTCCAAAAAGAAGTACAAAACGTCCAAATGAATATTTACTCAAGGGCGTTTATTGGAACTTGAACCTGCCGTTATTTGGAAGCAGAAGACCTATTTGAAATCTATAAAGTGACAGCTTTTTTGTTAAAGGCTGGACATTTTCAAAATGGGACACTTTACGCTCTAAAATGAGTCTCTGAGTCTTCAACTCAAACTGTCAGAAATCTACAAAATAAATTCGACTGAAATAGAGTGCCATCAACGCAGTTTGTGGATCAGTTTGCGAGTCGAATTCGTCAATTCTTATCCTCAGTGGACAAAACCTCTCGTGTACGTGCTCGTCCCGAGCGTTCAGTGGAAATTATTGCCGCTTTAGCTGAAAGTGTGTTCGTACAGCCGTCAACATCAACTCGCCACCGTTCGCAGAACTGAATATTTCTCGCACTTCTTTTCGCAAAATTTTGAGCGTTTTTAGGTAAAATCATACTATATCCCAAACGGGGGTTACGTTAACAAAACTGTCACATTTGGGGCTCGGAAAATCCACACGTGGTCGAGGAGAAGCCGATGGGGGCATAGGGCCATCATAGGCCCATTTTTCTTCGCAAATGCGCAAGGAGCCGCAGGAACCGTCAATGATCAACGATTTGTTGTTCCAACAGATGAAAACAGGACGGCGTTACGACCCATACAGCCAACGTCACAATTGATCTTTTACGCACTGTGTTCGAAAACCGCAAAATCAGCCGAAACCTGGAAGACCATTGACAGCCTCGCAGCTGCGATTTGAACCCGGTAGACTTTAATCTTTGGAGCGCCGTAAAACATAAGTGTTACGCAAACAATTCCGAGTCCTTAAAATATGAAAATGTACTGCAAAGTTGAATAGATAGAATTAGGTACTGTAAATTTAGTCATGGAAGCCATTCGAACAATGTGTTCATTCACTAATATCAATGAAATCATAATTAATGAAATCATAATCATAATTAATATCAATAAATTCATAATTATGAACAAATGTCTATTACTGTTTTTATAAAGCCAAATTAAATTTCAAATTTTACACGGCCTACTCTTTAGTTTCCCATTACATCCCATGACGGCATAGGCTCACACACTTTGATTGTGACCTGCAGTTTTACACCGGTTCTGGACGGTATTTTGACAAGCATTTTCATGGCTATGTACTCGGTAGTCCACTTCAAAATTCAAAGAGGCGAATTAAAAAGAAACAATGTTTATAAAACGCATAGTCGTCCATTTTGTCATAAAAACTGAAGCCGGTTATTAACCGATTTTTGAAACTCGGTTTAACCGAAAACCGGTTTCGCCAAAAATTCGAAGAAACCGAAATTCGACATTTTTTGAAAAACCGGGGTTTTTAATACACTAATCCTCATGATTCCAGGTAAACCATATAGCTATTTCAGATCCAGCCACATATCT
Organism: Phaonia tiefii; assembly: GCA_963931995.1. Classification (NCBI taxonomy): domain Eukaryota; kingdom Metazoa; phylum Arthropoda; class Insecta; order Diptera; family Muscidae; genus Phaonia; species Phaonia tiefii. Next base: position 162,362,235 of record OZ008368.1, read on the forward strand.
GCATCAGCGGTTGTTTGGAATGATGCTATTGAAAAATGCATCCAACAAAATGTAAACGAAAACTCATTTTAATTGAGAATTTTCCAAATTTTCCCAAGTACCCAAAACAAGAAACCAATTGCAATTTAAAATTTAATATATTGAGTTGTTATGTATAGGAATGGTGGTGCAATGGCTAGTGTCTTGTACTTGAGATCCTGGGTACGGTCCCTGCTCTGACCACCTTAAATTTCTTTCGACGGTGGTCACCTCGCATAGTGACGGCGACACTATCGAGTATTTAGCCATGAAAAAGCTTCTCATAATACCGTTCGGAACCGGAGTAAAACTGTAGGTTCCAATCAGTGAATATAAAACTAGAAAGCGCTCAACTCACTGGTTGTGAGAAGCTCTCCCCGATTCCTTCATAGAATGTAATGGGAACCCATTTATATAACATAATTATATAACCAAATTCATGTATAATTTTTATTACATACTACACTTGAACACAGAAACCTAAACAAAATGTAATATATTTTTTAATAAATATATGGATTTATAAATATAATGTATAAATTTTGAAATAAACTAAGCAGGAAAAATATTATATCAACTTAATCTCAAAGAAATCTACTTCTTCTTTCTTCTAGCATTCTTCCACACGTAGAAAACACTCGTTTATTTGTAGCAAAGACGGTCAAGAATTAGGCGACCAGAAGATGTGCGCAATTTGGCAACCCTGGTAAAAGAGAACCAAAAAGTAGTAGCAATTTCTCTCTCGCGTTATATCTTGATTATTTCATACTTTTTGCCTAGTTTATGTAATTTTGCTTCAACATGGTTGGAATTTGTATAGTTATATACAATAACACTATCAAAAAGCTGCTCGTGTATTGAAATATTCAATGAAGAGAGTATGAAAGCACGGTTGAGAGAACCAAGCGCATTGCGCAGGTCCGTTATTCGGTGGTAGATCGAGAGAGAGAGAAAAAATACGTCACAGTTTCAAATTTTCTTGTTTACTCTTTTAAAATAAATAACAAAATGTTAAAATAAGCAATGGCCTCGTACACAAAACTGAAACTGTGACAACATGCGCAGAGAGGGCAAATAGGTTGCACACTTCTTTCCGTAAGCTTTATTTTCTCAACCGTGGTAAGAGAGAGAGAGAGCAGAGAAATGCTAGGGTTTTGCTTGTTGGCATTCCGGTGAAGAGAAATTTTGATTGTCTATTGTAGCTTGGAATACATAAAAGGGGAATACGAGGGTTGAATTTTATGTTTCGGGATTTGGCAACCCTAGTGTTGCAATCTGGCAACTGACAGCTCTTTCGTAAAGTTGGACATTATTGAAGTTATGCGTACTCAGAACGTTTTGACATACGAGCGCTATTTGTGTTGTTTACAGTAACTTAAAAGATTCATCTCGGCCCAATAATGGAATTAAATCGTGAGCATTTTCGTGCGATTATTTTTTACAACTTTCGACGTGGATTAACTCAGCAACAGTGTATGAATGAACTTAGTTAAATTTTTGGCGATGAAGCTCCATCACGGACCAGTGTTTATCGATGGTATGGTGAATTCAATCGTGGTCGTAGGTCACTCCAAGACGAATTTCGTGAAGGTCGTCCAAAATCAGATGTTGTTCCGAAAACCATTGATGCTGTGCGCGAACTGATTTTGCAAGATCGTCATGTGACCTATCGTGAGATTGAGACAACCTTAGGCATTAGTGGGACCAGCACACATTCAACATTGCATAAACATTTGACTGTCAAACAAATTTGTTCGCGTTGGATGCCACACAATTTGTCAATCGCTCAAAAAAAGTCTCGTGTCGATTGGTCGAAAGAAATGCTCCAAAAATACGATCGCGGTGCTTCGAAACACGTCTATGACATCGTGACAGGTGATGAATCCTGGATTTACGCGTATGAGCCCGAAAGTAAACAGCAGTCAACTGTATGGTTGTTTCAAGATGAGCCAAATCCAACAAAAGTTGTTCGCGCCCGAAGCACTTCCATGCAAATGGTCAGCTGTTTTTTCGGAAAAACCGGACATTTCGCAAACGTACCACTAGAACAACGCAGAACAGTGAATTCTGAGTGGTACACAACCATTTGTTTGCCAGTTGTCTTCCAAGAAATCAGGAAACCCAACCGCCAAAGACGGATCACTCTTCACCACGACAATGCGAGCTCTCACACATCGGCTGAAACAACTGCATTTTTGAGCACCTAAAACATCGAATTGATGGGTCATCCGCCGTATAGTCCTGACTTCGCACCGAATGACTTCTTTTTATTCCCGTACGTAAAAAACAAACTGAGAGGTCAACGTTTTTCGACACCTGAAGAAGCGGTTGCTGCATTCAGAATGCATGTTTTGGAGATACAAAAGTGTTTCGACAATTGGTTCAAACGCATGCAAAAGTGTATAAATCTTCATGGGGAATATTTTGAAAAACAATAAAATGATTTTCGATGATTAATCTTTGTTTTTGTTCTCTAATCCCGAAACATAAAATTCAACCCTCGTACCATTATTTTTTCCACTACTCACATTCACGCATGCCCACGTGATCAAATTTGTGTTCTCCTTGCATTCACGCGTGAATAACGCGTAATTCACGTGACTCCCGACCATCTCTAATTTGAAAACTATGATGTACTCCTACTATGGTCATACAACACAACAACAATAAATACCAAAGACAAAGTTTACAGGTGCCCAATGTCTTACCAACCGCAACCACACGCAGCACCTTCTAACGATCCAGGTGAGAACGATTACAAGTCAAATTTTTCCAAATTATTGCCTTTTTTCGTCACATGGGAATTTTGATTGAAGGCAATCTTATTGATTTTGTTTTTGTGTCAGTTACTACTTCCAATCCCCGACGTTACGACTTTTATTGCATGTCACCTAATTGCCTGAAAGTGATTTACGGTTTGGTCTCACTCTCCCTGTCACCCTCCTGCCGGCCGGGGTTCTGCATTCCGGCAGTATTGAATCGCCTTTGGTAGGCATTTAATAGGTATTTAAGTGTTTACCAAATAACGCTAAACCTCCTAATGAGCGTGAGTGAGTCCGCAAATTCGAGGTGAGTCGGAAACTATTGAAATATTCACACGTTGCCATGTGTTGCCAGCTGATTTTATTTCCACAACTTAAAGTGCAAATAATCATTGCACTGGAGTGTTGGGGATGTCACGTTTTGATTGGAAAGTTATATTATTGAAACAGGTGTTTCGTCTTGAGGAATTTGTATCATTATTTTATAATTTCTATGATTTGTGAACTATTTGAAGGAGAATCTACAATGAACAAAAAATTAATCGTAATATTTTTGAAAGATTCTTTGTTAAGAATTCTTCGTTAATCCTATAAAGATGTTCGAAAACTTATAAAAAAAAGTTAACGAATTTACGAAACGTATTCATAAAATATTCTTCATTAATTGAATGGAAAATTTAAATTTCCAATATCTGTGTTTGGGTACTACTGATAATAATTTTCGAGCATTTTTATACTAACAAATTCTCATTGCATTTAGGGATTTTGTTACATACAAATGCATAGTAGGATGGATTTTGAATAACATCATTCAGAACAATAGCTGAATAGGTCTGACGCATATACACGGGTTGCCAGGGATCATAAAGATGCATTCTAATTCTACGACAGATTTTATAAAATTTATGAAAATGTTTCAAAATTTTTTTTTTCATAGAATCTATGAGAATGTTTCACAGACGTTATGCACAAAGATTCATATATTTCGTTCGTTGTATCTATAAAACAGTTTCATAGATCGTATAAAATGGTTCTTTGGCTGAAAATTAATGAAAGATATATGGAATCTATGAAGGATTTCATAATATTTGCGAAAACAAATGGACAGTGTACCCTAAATGATAAACGATTCGTCACGGGAATGAAACACTTTCGTTTGTGTGTTTACGTTGACAATTTTGTCGTTACTGCAATGAACTTGTACGTTGCGGCATTTATTCGTTGGCGCACGTTTGATGAAATTATTCGTAGATGTGTCGAAGCTTCTTGATGACCATAAGTTTTCTCAAAACATCCATGTTGATGAGTTTAATCTATTAATAGTTACTGCGTTGCAAAGGCGTCAAAGTATATAAGCTCTTTTGAAATACAACAGTGGCAAATGAGTATAACGAATGCCGTCGAATTTATTTACATTCTTATGGCATTTTCCAATACAAATTCATTTTTTCTCATAAATTAGTTTTAACCTATAATAAGAATAAAGAATAAAAAAAAGTTTGAAACAAAAAATTCCATCTTTTCTCGATTTGTGAGTAAAAAGTGTTTGTGTGTATCAATGCGAAAAGGGGCAACACTGATGCCGTTTTTCTTGAAATATTCCAAGAAAGCTGTCAAGTAATAAAAAATCCAATGAGTGTTCGAACTCACGGGCGATGTGTTAACACCTTTTTGCTACACGGTACCTGTTCGATTTCTATGAACACATTCGTAAATGTTACATTGGAAAATAAAAAACAGCGTCCAATCATATGATGACGTTACAGTTAAATAATATTAATACTTAAAATTTTTTAAGGACCCAGTGCAAGCACATGTGTCATTATTTTCTTGCTCAATACTTTTTGTTTTATTCCCACAAAAGTCAAAGAATGCAAAGCAACAGACACTTGTATATACATTGTTATATTCGTACATACGCCACACAAGTTCACAAAACTGTCGTTGCTCTCTTGCTATCTCATTTTTATATACGTATAATACGTCATTACTCTCTTTGCTCTGAGAGTGCTGCGCACCCACATTTTATTGGACTTACCTTTCACAATAATAAAAAAACAACAACAGCAACAACAACTACTACTACTGATATGTTGGTGATTTATTTTTGTATACACCGGGCTATGCTGAACATCAAATGACTCGCTTTGTTTGGCCATAGCAACAACAACGAAACAACCAAACACACAACATCTCACATACTTTGTTTGAAGTAGCTGACGTATGTATACGTGTGTCACATAACCACATGTTTGCCATATCAACAGCAACGAAACAGCCAAACACACAACACCACACATACTTTGTACGAAGTAGCTGACGTATTAGTATGTCACCATTACGTCGACTGCACAAGCCCATGCGCTTGCAAATGAAATTTTGCGTGGCTATGCTTTATATCTCCGTTCAACTACAGCAACAGACACATGTAAATACATACATTATTATGTTAATACATACGCTATAGACACAATTTCGTTTGCCTCACCCCTGCCACACCACTCTTTCATTGCTCTCTTGCTCACTCATTTTTGTTTAACACGTCATTATTCTCTTTCGCAGTCGCAGAAAATCTGGTTTTAACAGCAGCATAAAATCTGGTTTTAGCAGCAGCATAAAATCTGGTTTTAGCAGATTTTGACTTTGATGGATTTAGTCCCTATATGCCGCTAAAAATATGAACAAACAAAATAAACTAGTGCGGAAAAGAACTACAAACATAAGTTGTTTCAAGAGATTGCCACTGTTCCTTACAATTTGTGTTGGAATTTAACCCTCCACATTGTGTCTTGCAAATTCCAAATTAGCTGACATACTATATTCAACCATATTTTCTTTTTTCTTTTTTGTTTTTTCTGAAAAATTTAGAAAAAATTAATTGAAATACATAACAAACATAACTAAATTTTACCTTCTCTACTTAAAACATAAATTCTTAATTTCCTAAAAAGCCTTTTTGTAGAAACAATTTCGAAATCTCGCACCGTTTTAATTTGTGTGTTTTTGACTTTTCAAATTTAAATTTTTCGACTCCCAAATATCTTAGAAACAGTTTTTCTCGCACTTTTCTAATGACCATGAAAATAAAAACAGTACGTGAAAGAAAGTTCTTGCAAAACAAATGTTGTAGAAACTGTCACATGTGAGAAGCTTTTTTTGTACCGATTCGTAGAGTTTTTGTTTCAATTCACATGTTTCATGTGAAAACTTTTGTCGATTCGAGAACTACAGAAACGAGGTACAGATAAGACAAATATACCATTTACAAAGTTGAGTTCTGTAAGAAGAACCTGAAATACATCTGCCGACATTAGTCCTCGGAGGAATCTCCGTGTGGTCCTAATACAAGTATCTTTTTAAAATTAAATAAAATGAACTAAACTTAATTTCATTTGGTATATTATGGCTTCATTAGAAATAACAAATATTCCAAATTTTTATGGAACACGATTCCATTCTTGTGGCTACCGCGGCTGGCTTCGCAGTAGCTCATCCTGTCAGTCCAATCTTCCAAGACTTTGTTGACAGTTTCTGGTTCTATCTCACGAATGGCTTGATCGATATTAACCTTAATGGTGTAGATCGTTTCTGGATTCGGCATCGGTCTTTAACGGCACAGTACAAGAAATACTGAAAAGGTGTCAAAACGCAACAACGAGGCTGCCAATTGACATCGCCAAGATGACTGGTAACACGACTACCGAACTTAGTAATTAAAAGATCGATTTTTTGATGAGCCAATGATTATCTCAGTTTATATCTCCCATTTTAGCCCATAAAAGATCAGTAATCATGGCTCTGTAGCACTCGCCGTAGACGGAAATTGCGTCTCCAGTAACATTATCGAAAATAAATAAATGCGCCAATGATGCCACCACTCCCACATCTACATCCAAATTGTCAACCTTGTTGTGCGGACCAACGACACACGACGACGGGGACCGTGAGTGTTGACCACTAGCCAGCCCGTCTCACGAACTTTTCCCACAAACTTGCGTACAGCGAAGCGGGTTCTTCATTTATGGCCAAAACTTATTTTCAACAAAAACACAGTTTGGGAAACACAGTAATCAGTTTGGAAATAAGTTTACAGTATTTCCCGACGTAAAGCGACTCATTTTAGTCCGCAAAGGAATAATACCGGCTGATAGTCAATATTTCGAACACAAAAAATTGACAAGTGTCAAAATAACATATGATTTAAAAATATACCTGTATTTGGATCACCGTGTATACTAATGAAGACCAGAGAAGTCAAATCCCATTCCTGGATAGGTCAAAATAACTCTCACAGAATCTCAATCTCGTAGAGTGTTTACATTAAATAAAATAAATAAATGGTTTCCCATTACATCCCATGAAGGGACCGGGGAGAACTTCTCACAATCACTGAGCTGTGCGCTTTCCAGTATTCACTCACTGATTGGGACCTACAGTTTTACACCGATTCCCAACCGATTACATTGCTGCAATAAAAAGTTTCGTACATCTAACGATTTGGTCAACAACATATTTTTGAGATGCTTCAGTTGCCGTTTTTAGACACGAAAATCCCACTCGTGTAAACAAAAACAATGAGATGTGGCAGAAATGAATCTGTATGTTAGCTCACTTTCGTCGAGGCAACGAACAATTTTATTTGCCCAACCTTTTCTTTTATTCATTCTTAATGTGCGACTCACCTATCAGTTTAACCCATTAACGACGAATGGATAAAAAATACCCAAAAATTGAGCTGTCCAGCTAGAGTTAGGTGGGAAGTATGGCAAATCTGTTTCCACATGCATACAGAGGATAGACGGAACTAGTTTAAAAACATGTTCTTGCCATAAGGATCCTGTCATCGGGGGGGAATTAGCGGGCCAAAAACCAGCAATTTTACAAAGTCGAAAATTTTTAACATAAATGGCTCTGGAAATTTGGAAAGTTAACGTCTCGAAATCATCTTCGTGTCTTATCGTCTTTGATGGCCTCTATCTTTGTGGTCATCGGTGGTGAAATGTCTAGTGTGCGCGGCTCTTGTGCATGAGAATATGGGTCCCTGCTCTGACCACCTTATATTTCCTTCGACGACGGCCACTTCACTTAGTGATGGCGACACCATCGAGTACTTACCCATGAAAAAGCTTCCCAAAATACCGTTCGGAACCGGTGTCAAACTGTAGGTTCCAATCAGTGAGTGAAAAAATAGAAAGCGTACAGCTCACTGGTTGTGAGAAGGTACCCCGAATGGGATGTAAAGGGAAACGGGCTTTTTTTATGTTTGAAAAAAGTCATGGGGATACGAGTTTGTGGCATGGGTATTTAAATGCCAACTTGGGCACTAAAGGGTTCTAAAATACTTGAAATACATTTATTGATACTGTTTTCGGAGTATTAGCTTAAACAAAGAAACGTATATTATTATAGAACACGTTAATGCCTGCACGCTGAAAAATCAGTATTTTTTGTTTGTTTGTGTTGTGTTCAAACACATTGTGTTTGTTATTCACAATTTGTCTTTTTGTTGTTTTTTGGATGCAAGTATAATGTGTTTGTAACATGTCGCAAATATAGAATAATTGTGTTCAAACACGTTGTGTTTGCTATTCAGTATTACATGTTGGAGACGCGTTGATTAATAGGTAATAATATATGTTTTTGTGACCCAAATGTGGCTTTGTGCTGAAAACTGCTGAAAACAAAAACATGGCAGGCAACAAAGAAACAAAAAAGGAACAGCAGATCTTCAATTCATGAAAACAATACTTGCAAACATATATATGGTTCCTGCAATATGTAGCCGGAACCGTTATTTTTTTCTGTGTGTGGGTGGGACATCGGAATTTGGGTTCAGGCGTTAATGGGTTAATGCCCTCAACATGGTATAAAGTTGTTGTTACAAATGCATTTTCAAGGACTTACATACTTGCCAGTTGTAGGCGTGCTGATCGCCGAACTAAGATATGGGAGAGACTTTATAGCTGAATTGCCTTTTTTGCGTTGCTAGCTTTGAGGTTAGATTAAATAACCCATTCCTTCTAACGCTAGGGGTGACGAGATAATTTCAACTGCCATTAAAATACATATGTATGATTGACCATTTACACGATATACTTATAGTATATGTATGTATGTATATGGTTTCCGGTTCAACAATGACGCCTGACACTTACTGGTGTATTGAATGAATTTTTGTACCGGATTTGATATTGGAAATGTCAATACTTTATACGCCATCTAAGACCATCCATGTTGTACATACATATATGTATCTATATCTGCGGGTGAATATAGAGTTATGTAGAAGTTGTCCAGCTAAGCTTTGAAAACAAGGCCAGTAAGTGAATGTCATGGTCAATTTAATTGGCTCCTTCACAATCGATTTATGGGCCAGGGAAAGGGGTGTTGTACAGTGGCTAGGTGGTAGGTAATAGTGCTGCCGGGTAAAGAATAACAATAACCTGTTTCTTCTGGCCATTTGTTGGTGTTGACGTAGGCGTTACTCGCAAACAGTACAAATAATAAATGGCACCGGCATGGAACAATATAGGCTGGCCATCGTCATGTTGGCTAGCTATGTCTGCTTGTCACGTTTCTGTCACACAATTTGTGTATTTGTTTGGTCAGTCATTCATGTTGGTACTTTAGGTACCCCGGTTTGCCGCAACTGTGTCAGAGCCTACGCTGTCATTCAGTGGAATTAGTTATTTGCTTTTATGAACATATATTGGGCCTGACTGTCGGTCCTGCAGTTGTCAATGCGTAAAATGTAACATTTGCTGTAGTAGTTTGACATATCTTACATACACATACACTCCGCTGCAGGTGATTAGACCACACAAATTTATGCAACCACATAAGATGTTTTCGAGGCAGCACTTTATCAAATCTCCTTAGAAACCATCAATAACTAGGTTAATTTCGCAATCAGACGCAACGTTTCCTAGATAGATATCTTTCCGATCACTTTCAAAAATCTCTAAAACAGTTAAAAGCCGCCAAAATATTAATTATCAATTTTGTATAATTTCTAAATTTTGGAGACATGTATGATTTCGAGTAATATATTAATCGAGTAATTTATACCGACTAATAGAATAAATCGAGAAAGAATAAAATACAGCAGCAGTTTTTCTATTTCCCCCAGTAGATAAGAAAGCGTTATGAAATGGTTTCATTGTGTGACTATAGGAAACATTTTCTTTTTGACATTTGTTCCAAGTGAGATGGAGTTGAGTCTAATTTCTTAAAATTTAAATTATTTCGATCAGTATTATTTGGAGCATTAGGGGCCTCGAAATTAATAAAGCCATTTTGTCATATTAAAATGTAAAAACTTAAGCGTATCCCCATGGAAGTCAGTTATTTGGAACTGCTTTGATAAATATAATTTATGAAATAGGAATGAACTTGAGCAACAAATAATAAGGCAATGGACGTTTCCCTATGGCCGTGGATGGATAAATCCTAATGCAAATATTGGTATTTTTTCCCCAATTGCTAATTTAATGTGTTGCCATACATATTTTCAAGGTTTTTTTTTTTATTAATAAACTGTTATTATTCCTACGATTCTTTAAATTTGCATTTTTATATTAAATCAATTTCAATTTCGAATAACTCGAGTTATAACAAAATTTACTCGGTTGTTCGAGTAAGTGGGAAAACCTATTTCACAGTTACTAGATTACCCTAGTGTGTACACAAAAACACAATACGGTGTGGGGCGAAGTAGAAGTAGTGTCTTTTTGTGCTTGACAGCTTCACACACATACACGAATGCGTTTTTCAGAACACTGAAGTATTTGGTTGCCGCAACTTCGCTACAGTATATGTCTTGAAAAAAAGCAAATGTCTTGAATGGCCATTCAAGACGTCTTGTGCAGATATCCAGTATGTACAGGAGAGTAGCATCAAGCTACTTAATTTCAAGATGAACAAAGCAAACGAAGTATAAGATACAAAAAACAAATATTTGATTTGTTCATAATAGGGCGTTTACATGCACTCGATATTGGAGATCGACTCGATAATCGACAAATTGCTCTATTATCATGTGATTTCTCATACATTTTTGTACCCACGATCGAGTAAATTTCCCTCGATAATGATATTATCATGTCACAAGTCATTTCAACTGCAGAGTTGTATACGCACTTTCAGTATGATACTATATGAACAGGAAATGTAAATGAAAAATAAAGGAAATGTACTTCACTGAACATGTACATTAATGACAACACATACAAACAAAATTAATATAAGAGGTAGTGCTATGAGGACGACTGATATTGCATTCTTTCTTTATTTTTTAAATACTAACAAAATTCTAAATAAATTCCACATACAAATATTTTGAACTACATAAAAATATATTTCTACAAATAAAGAACTAGAAAAATTACTGACCGCCATAATTGCATGATACTAATACACACAAACCTGGTATAATTCCATAATGACATAATGAAATACGAAAATGTCAAAACTAAATCGAGTAAAAATGCATATAAACACCTTTTTGCCGTTGAATGATAATCACGACATTATCATGATAAAAGAGTGCATGTAAACGCGCTATAAGCACTTGTATTGTCCGTGTGTGGTTCTATCAGCGAAGCCACGCAAACAATAACAAAAACTACATATTTGTTTTAGGGCAATCATGGTACAAATACACGGTAGTAACCGCAGACGTTGTTGTAATTATTGTATGTAACTATACAAATTCCAACCATGTTGAAGTAAAATTACATAAACTATGCAAAAATTATGAAATAATCAAGATATAACGCGAGAGAGACTTGCGTTTGAGTGAATTGCTACCACTTTTTGATTCTCTTTTAACAGGGTTGCCAAATTGCGCACATCTTCTGGTCGTGTACTTCATGGTCGTCTTTGCTAATGGTCTTGAACAACTCTTAATTTATATTGATGCATTACTGTGAATGGACAGGACATGGGACTGTCCTTGGAGGTGGAAAGTTTCTGATAGCCATTCACTTGGGAGTGGCCAGAAATGATTCCTTACATGCACTCGATCTTACTATGTCCTGGGCAATGGCTTACCGGAAACCTCCGCTAGCCAGCTAAAGTGAGAAGGCGAAACGAATGAGCAACCTGAGTGGTAATGCGATCACTGATACGTCTCAGGATTATTGGGTGACCCTGTCACTGAAGCTCTTCGAAGTAGTGGACATATTCTTCTGTCCTTTGAAGGCGGATGAGCCAACACCCCTGGCGAACGGCGGATCAAAATTGAAGAAACCAAAATCCAGTTTCGACATACTGCATTCTGGTCAGCGTCTGATCCATAATGGGCGGCTGAAACATAATCATCCTGGCAGTAGGTAAAATGCAAACAACGGTGGGCTGGGTTTGCCCCCCACCCTCGTTGTATCGGCAATGAAAATACACAGAAAATGTAATGAACAAAGAAACCCCCCAACTGTTGACGACCCTCGCAAACGTTATAAGGACCACGATTTAAGGATATGTACCTGGAATGTTCGAACGTTATACAGGACTGGTGCCACTTTCCAACTGGCGGATGTCCTCGGAAAATATAAAGCTGACATCACAGCGATCCAGGAAATGCGACGGACAGGATATGGTTGCACCAGAAAGAAAAACTTCGATATTTACTACAGCTGCCATGAGCGTAAGCACTAATTTGGGTGCGGATTTATAGTAGGCAAGAGACTGCGACACCTAGTTTCAAGCTTCAACCCAGTGAGTGACCGCATAGCCACAATTCGCATCAAAGCGAAATATTTCAACATCTCGTTAATTTGTGTGCACGCACCGACAGAGGATAAAGATGATGAAGTCAAAGAAACATTTTATGAGCGCCTGGAGGAAGTATATGAACGCTGCCCTGACCACGACATTAAGATTATTCTAGGCGGTTTTAATGCCAAATTAGGAAAGGAAAGTGTCTTTCGACCAACCATCGGCAATCACAGTCTACATGATACCACCTCCGATAATGGAATAAGACTGATAGACTTCGTCGCTGCAAAGAACATGGTAGTTAGTAGAACACGATTCCAGCATAAGGACATTCATAAGGCGACCTGGATATCTCCTGATCAACGGACGAAGAACCAGATTGATCACTTGGTAATAGATGGCAGACACTCTTGTAGTGTAATGGATGTACGTGTGATTCGAGGTGCCAATATCGACTCGGAGCATTACCTGGTGGCTGCGAAAGTTCGCACGAGATTGAGCAGGGCGAAAAACGTACGGAGCCGAACACAGGAAAAGCTGGATATTGACAAGCTACAAATACCGGAGATATCAATGTCCTATCGACAGAAACTCTCTCTCCTGCTGGAGCGGAATACCGCCCTCCCGAAGACCCAGATGCGCAGTGGAGCAGAGAGAGAGTGAAAGAACCGAATGAATGGTGAATCCCGTAAGTTTTTCCAGAGGGTAAGAAGATCGACCAACGGGCCTAATAATGGGCTGCCCTCCTGCAAGGTAGAGAATGGGAATCTGGTGACTGAGAAGCAGTGTGTGCTCAAAATGTGGAGAGACCACTTTTCAGCACTACTCCACTCAGATTCTTCCACTGAAGATCAGGAGGTAATGATAGTGGAAGATAGTATATATTGTACCCCCGCCAACCAAGACGAGATTAGAACGGCGATCTCCCGCCTGAAGAATAATAAAGCCGCTGGTGCGGATGGATGAACTTTTTAAGGCAGGTGGCGAAGGACTGATAGCCCACATGCATCAACTGATATGCGGTATATGGCTGGGGGAATCTATGCTCGACGACTGGAGTCTCAGTGTATTATGTCCTGTATTCAAAAAGGGTGATCCGTGTGTCTGTTCCAACTACCGCGGTATCAGTCTCTTATCCATCGCGTATAAGGTATAATGTGAAAAACTAAAGCCAATTATTGAAAACCTGATTGAACCTTATCAGTGTGGTTTTAGACCAGGCAAGTCCACAACTTACCAAATATTCACGCTACGCCAAATCCTGGAAAAGACCCACGAAAAGCAAATGGATACATACCACCTTTTTGTCGATTAAAAAGCTGCTTTCGATAGCCCCATACGGGGAAAACTGAACGAAGCTATGTCTGAACTTGGTATTCCGGCAAAACTGATCCGTCTCTGTAGAATGACGCTGACCAACACCAAATCAGCAGTGAAAGTGGGGAAAGACCTCACTGAACCATTCTGTACCAAGCGAGGACTTAGACAAGGCGACACACTTTCGTGCAGTCTCTTTAACATCTTAATGGAGATAATAATGAGAAAGGCTGCAGTAAGTAAGAACAAGACCATTAACACGAAAAGCCATATGTTGCTGGCGTATGCTGACGACATAGACATCATTGGGCGAAATTTGCGAGAGGTTACTGCAGTATTTTCAAGAATCGAAAAGGAATCAGCGAAGGTGGGACTTGCTGTTAATGAGGGCAAGACAAAATTGATGGTGTCAACGACTGGAGAAACCTCTCGACTTGGTCCGCACTTGAACGTTGACAACCGATTTAATTTTGAAGTGGTAGATGAATTTGTCTACCTTGGATCCGCCGTGAACAAGGACAACAACGTCAGCCTGGAGATAGACAGGAGAATTGTGCTTGGAAATAGATGTTATTTTGGGCTCAGCAAGCAGTTTAGGAACAAAGCCCTCTCTCGACGGACAAAAGTCCAGCTATATCAGACTCTCATTTTACCTGTCTTGGCATATGGCTCCGAAACTTGGGTCATATCGCAAGCGGATGAAAAACACCTGGGAGTTTTCGAGAGAAAAATTCTCCGTAAAATATATGGTCCTGTTAGGGAAAACGGCGAGTACCGACGTCGCTGGAACGCAGAGCTATATAATCGCTATTCTGACGTGGACATAGCTAGACGAATCAAAGTGTGCCAATTGCGTTGGCTAGGCCATGTTATCAGAATGGATGAAGATGAGCCAGCGCGAAAGATTGTTGCTAACGTACCCGATGGAAGCAGGAAAAGAGGACGACCAAGACTCCGCTGGAAAGACCAGGCAGAAGAATCCCTCCGTATCCTTGGTGTTACCAACTGGCAAGAAAAGGCGAAGGATAGAGCCAGTTGGAAGAATATGTTGAAATTTGTTTAATTTGTTTGTTTAATTAATATGTGTAAGACGTCTGACCTCATGAGGTTGTAATATAGTCAATAAAAGTAAAATTACTGTGAATGACGGGCGAAGTATTTTCATGCTAAATTTGCTTCCATTTTTGCGTTGGTTATCGCCCAAAAACATCGCAAGGTATGGGAACCAGAATCCGCTTTTAATCATGTAGATGCAAGAGAAAAACCAAAATGTAAGACAATGCTGGTTCCGTCTAATCTCAACTCCAAACGTCGTTTCTCCGCTTCACCATCTGAAAGGATTTTCCAAAAAGGAAGGTACTATTTAGTAAAAACAAGTTCGGTGTGAGATATCAACGAATATGCCCTCGTTCAAATGACCGGCTGGGCTTCGGTGGTTGGAGCAAAACCGAAAGTTAAAATTGTCGCATATACCAAGCTGAATTCTGGCTTATTGCCATAGATCTGCGACTTATGGAAACCCCACAAGAAAAAGTCTAACTTGCTAAAATACACGGTGTCTGTGGCTATTTGACGTCGCCGCTGATTGAGATAACTCTAAAATCTATCGCCCAGAATGCCCATTGTAGCATCAGCTGTGTGTAAAGTAGCGACATCCTGTTGGAACCACATGTCGTGATCGGTAGCGCTTTCATTTGACGGTGATAGTAACGCCATCATCGTCTTCTAAGAAGTACTGAGCGACCACAATCCAGACTAAACAATGGCATTCTGTGTGAGCATTGCCAATTTGTAATGACTGGTATCGTCCTAAATCCGGCAATGCTTGTTTATGTACCGATTGATTCAAAAATTGGTGTCGTCGCCACAAAGGAACACCCATTTTGATATTAAAGTTTTATTATTCGCACGTATTGCTCGGCGCAGTAACTTGCCATTTTAATTTGCCTCTATTGTCTGAAAAATAAATAGCAGGAATTGACAATAGATAAAACAGCGTAACCGCCATGGACTGTCAAAATCTACCGGTCCCAGTTGGAAACCACTTATTTATTAAGCGCGTTTTAGCACTTTCGGGATTTTTCTAGTTGTTTTAGTTATTTCTTTTATCACCTTTTTGGTATTTCGACGGCGCGTTTCATTCCTGACTAGTTCAACCATGGTGCAAACACACACATACAATCACATTAGTGTGTGTTTCATGGCGTAGCATACCAACTTTTCAACGCAAGCGTCGCGAACTTACTTCGTCCGAAGCTGATGAGCTACTAACGGGGTTTTCAATAAGATCGCTAAAAAATTTTTTTTTTAAATAAAACAAAACCGGGTTTAGATACCAATGAAATTCTTTATTCCTTTGAAAGTACGTTCGATGCCATTATGTATGGAACTCGATTTCTTTTGCATGGCCAACACGGGCACGCTTGCAGAAGTCCAGACGCTGAACCCAATTTTCGACGGTTTTCAAGCATAAATCGGCCGATACTGCTGCAATTTCATGTTCGATATTCGTACGAAGTTCATCAATTGTCGCTGGCTTGTTGGTATAGACCATAGACTTGACGGAGCCCCACAGGAAAGAATCTAACGGCGTCAAATCGCACGACCGAGGCGGCCAATCGACTGGGCCATTTCGTGAGATAACACGTTCACCAAATTTGGTTTCCAATAAATTGATTGTGGCATTCGCTGTGTGGCTTGTGGCGCCGTCCTGTTGGAACCACATGTCCTCCAAGTCCATATTATCCAATTGGGGCCAAAAATATTCGGTTATCATTGAACGGTAGCGATTCGCATTCACAGTAATGTGCCGGTCTTGATCATCACGGAAGAAGTACGGCCCAATGACGCC
Organism: Phaonia tiefii; assembly: GCA_963931995.1. Taxonomy (NCBI): domain Eukaryota; kingdom Metazoa; phylum Arthropoda; class Insecta; order Diptera; family Muscidae; genus Phaonia; species Phaonia tiefii. The sequence continues at coordinate 162,378,897 of OZ008368.1, forward strand.
GCCGGCCCATAAACCGCACCAAACCGTAATTTTTTCGGGATGCAATGATGACTCATGGATTACGTGTGGATTTCTGTCTGACCAATAACGCATATTTTGCTTATTGACGAAGCCATTCAGCCAGAAATGAGCCTCATCGCTGATTGTTGAGGCCTCTTAAAGTTGAGGCCACTGAGTCCAAATTTCGGTAGTAAATTTTAATAATTTCGACTCGTTGTTGGCTCGTATATCTTTCCATGAGGAAATGGCAAACCTTACTGAAGAGAAATGTCAAAAGAGCGGGAAAAAATATGGCGTCGTTTGCTGTCCCTATCGATTTACTTTTGTAGCGTCTCTGTTGAAAAACCCTTTACAATAAATTTTTCGTTCTTTGATATTGTCGTTCTCATCAGAGGTAGGGAATGTGGTCCAATTGTAAAAAAATTATTTCCCATTTTTCTTATTCCATCACTGATATTGTCGCTTGTTAAGCCCAGTATTCACTTTTTATGCAATTTTCTTTGGCGTAAGAAGTACGTGTATAAAAAATAACGAAAATTTCATGAACCGAAAATATCGCCCACTCTTCATTTACCTACGAAAATTTCGTAGGAAAAAACAATTACAGGGTTGTTACGCCAAAGTTATTTCGGACGAAAACAATATTTTGATTATTTTCGGGACCGGAATTTTGACATTTCGATAATTTTAACAACCACATACATTGTATATGAAATGGAGTGCGTAGCGGAATTATAAATTAAAAATTTGCAAGGTAAATCAAAGATAGGTGGTAACTCTCCTCAACAAAAATTTCCGTTTTGAGATAAATGACAAAACTTTTTACGAAAATCTCGCAAGAACTGAATACGGACCTTTTAGACTGCTGAGAATAATCGGGAGTGCCGAGACTAATCGGGAAAGCATCGAAGCACTTGATCGGTATGCTCTTGGCTCGATTAACTTGTATTTTACCCGCATATGAATTTCGGATTTCGGTAGTTTATATTTATGTTGTGTGTTTTTATTGACACTACTTGAATTGAAATAAAATGCTCCTGTTTGAAATTCGTGTTTTCAAGCGCTCGCAGTGTCTAGTATCTACCGATGCATCAATTGTAAAATAATAAATATTTTCCCATAGCATCTCATGAAAAGACTGGGGAGATCTTCTCAAAATCAGAGAGCTGTGGGCTTTCTCGTTTCACCATCACAGATTTTACACCGGTTACGAATGTTTTTTTTTTTGGAAGATTTTTCATGGTTAATTACTCGGTTAATTACTTGTTGCCGTGACTAAGCGCGGTGACCGTCGTCGAAAGAAATGAAGTGTAGTCAGATCAGGTATCGAACGCACCTTCTCATGTACAAGAATCACGCACCACTGACGATCAAATTATTCTTGTAAGAAAGTTAAAAACAAATTGGTTTTTGATTTTGGCCCAAAATAAAATATTTTCTGCGAATCTATTCAACTGCAGTGGAGTGTAGTGTATGTATCTCTTATAACTATCATTGACAAACGTTTTACATGGGATCTGACGACTGTCTATTAAATGAGTAACTTTCTACTACGAAGACAAGTATATACTCATGCCGTCCTAGTCTCCAATGATATACTTATAGTTACATTCGCTCCATTACAATTCTTAGACTGCCCACTGGGACTGTGCGGCCGTAATTGCCTTCTGGTCAAGTTCTTGAAGAATATCTAACATTCTATGCAAATGATTATAGATTTGATTAAATGCAGATTGTATGAATATAGAAAAAGGTCAGTTAGTCTTTGATGTAAACAATTAAGTAAATTACATGGCCGTTTTATGAATATGACCTTATTTCTTTGAAAATGAAAGGAAAGTAATAAAGTTAGGGGAAATATAGGTCTTGCGCACGAATAAATTGCACTAACTTTTGTAATGAACGAACCCCATTCACACGAATTCGACTGAAATTGGACTGACTTATCCAAGTCGAAAGTGTTCGTTCGTCAGGGTTTCTGTCTGTTCCCAGAGATAACAACGCTTACGAAATAGGGGAACCTAAATTTGTAATGAATGATATTCATATTTTAAATTCTTTGTAATTCAATAGTTACATCAATTTGTTCTAATAGTGATCTATCAAGAATGCCCCAAAATCTCGAAACTACAACCCTGAAAAATCTGTATTTTTTGTTGTTTGGATGCAAATATAAGATGTTTGAAACCTGACGCAAATATAATGTACTTGTGTCCAAACACATTGTGATTGCTATTCAATATTACATGTTTGAGACACAATGATCAATAGGTTATAATATATGCTTTTGTGACTCAAAGGTGGTTTTTTGGTTGAAAACTGCTGCAAAAAATGAGACGACGCAACAAAGAAACAATAAAGATCTTCAATTCGTGGAATCAATGCTTGCAAACATATACATGTTTCCTGCAATATGTTGCCTGGACGGTTATTTCTCAGCGTGTACAATTTATGATGTGTTATTAAAGATATAATGTCAAACAATCACTTCCACATATAGGGCTTGCGTATACCAGCTGACATAGATCCCGGAAGTCGACTAGCGAGTAAGCCAATGCTAACTGAACTTCCATCTGACCTTCTAAATATATACATAACATACACACCACCTAAGTTGGAATACAGCTTACATATATGGACTGGAGCTAGCAGATATTTCCCACAACTACTTGACATAGTCCAATGTTGAGCTGCGATGCTGACTGGGACCACTACGGTGCCTGCAACATTTTCTCTCTCATTGTTATTCGGAGATAAGTAATCTCATAATCTCATCCCTCAGCCTAGAATATTAGGCCGAAATACTTGAATGCTCAGAAGGGCTCATCTGGTATTGATAGAATTTGTGACATTTCGGACAACGCACTACAGATCAAACTTAAGCTTTAGCAGTACCGCACACTGAAAAATCTGTTTTTTTCACTTGTTTGGATGCAAATATAACGTGTTTGAGACACAATGGTTAGTATGTTATAACATATATGTTTGTGATCGAAATACAGCGTTGTTCGTAATGTTTGATGCACTCTTTACTTAATTTTTTTGTCGCTATGCTCTGACGAGAGCAAAATAATAAGAGAGGGACAAACAGAGATTGATTTCAGTCTAAGTTAATGTTATTGCAAGTGTATAACTGCATTTTAGCATTATTTCTTCAGTGAGTGAATCATAAATATTCCTAAATGCGTGTGTACACGAATTGAGGGTTTCACATGTTGACTGATCTGTTGCGTTTTTGATTCTTGCATTCAGTCGTCAATCGTTCGTTTGTTAGGAAACATACGAGTGCTTCGACGTAAGTATATGGATGTTTGGGATGAAAAACGCATAAAGCTCTACGTAAAAGTATGCACATTTGCAAGTAAACATGCTAATGTTTGCATTTAAATATAAGTGAGTTTAGGACTTGCAAATATTTGAATATTTCGAGTGTGTTCCAAATATATACATTATTCCTGCTGAATGTGCTTGATAGAAAATGTTACAGAGGATGTTTTTTTTCGGCATGCAAAGATTAATAGGTGAGAGTTTCCGTCCCTCGTTCGAGTAGCTGTTGTATTTATATCACTCTTTGGACAGAACACGAACAGAAATGAAAGAGAATATGTATTTTCGTTGGATGCACCCAACATTAAACATAATTTCTCTGTCATTAGTTTCAAACAGAATTTAAACTTAGTTTGCTTCTAGTTATGTATCGTTCATACTGGTCTAATATCAACAGACACTATCTATTCTTTCCTCATTCATTCTACCTAACTTCCCGTCAATACAATCGTACACGCTGAAAATACCGTCCATTTTTGATGTTTGGATGTAAATATAACGTGTTTGTAGCTTGTCACAAATATAGTATATTTGTGGCCAAACACATTGTGTTTGCTTTTCAATATTACATGTTTGCGACACATTTATTATAATATATGTTTTTGTGACCCAAAATTGCTTTTTTTGTTGAAAACTGCTGCAAACTAAAACGTGACGGACAACAAAGAAACAAAAAAGAAGCAGATCTTCAATTCATGAAAAGAATGCTATGTTTGTATGGCTCCTGCGTAATGTTCTACGTTCTCTTACGACTACCGAGGAAGTTCAGGGGAATGAGCTATAACCCAACCATGAAGTAAACTAACTTTAATTGAAGTTTGATTGATGCAAATTGACAGCTAAATTATGTTAGATGCTGGTTGCATCGAACGAAAATACGCTCGATGTACGATTATGTCCAACCATAGAGTAACATACAACACCTACTCGAACTCTATGAAATGTCCAACTAGCTCGGTCACCGCAAGAGAATGCAAAACAGCTAATGAAACCTATTATCTATTACTCTATTGGTAGTTGGAGATTTGATTAAGTTCGAGTTCGTTCAATATACACATCATCAAACATAATTTAGGTGCCATTTATATTTCGGTGTCATTTGTATCAATTTATGTGTCATTAGTATCAATCAAACAATACGAGTATTTAAACTTAATTTACTTCCAGTTGTTATCGCTCATTCTCCCATCCACTCTGTCCTCTATCAACCCATTTCGACCAGATGTGGCATGGATTCCCCTGATATAATGCATCACATTTATCTGGGGCATTCACTGAATATTGGCAGAAATAAAATAAAACCCTTTTCGATTTGTTTGCACTTAAATACCCCACTGTTAGTAAAGTACTTCAGATTGTGCAAGTTTTTTCCTCTTGTAAAACTATGAAACCGATTCGCAAGGTGTCATTGTGCTGCAATGTTATGGAAAAGCTACTCGTATCATGTAGCTTTATCTGGAAAGACATTTGTTTAAATTCTAAGTCAGAACGTGTGAATAACAAATTTATAACTTCCATATAATATTTGAATGTTGAAGCACTTCTAGTGCAAACATCGGCGCAACAGCACATTAGTTACGCTTTTGTGGGATTTTGTTCAAATAATTCTCACGGCTCAGAAACTGCAAAATTATAAATTATTAAAAAAAAAATTAAAGCAACAGAGAAGTAAAACATCATGTTATATCATCTAAGTAAAATAACTTTGACCACTGCTAATGTTGTCAGCAATGACCCCCAAATTTAAAATGGTCGAAGATATTTAGTTTTAAAGTGATTTGGCATTAACCTGGTCATTAAAAGCTACATATAGTCACAGAAAATGCAACACTGCGTGTATAGATAAGAGTGTATATCTTCTGTTATCATTCTCTTGCGGTCACCGACGTAATTGGAAATGTCATAGAGTTCGAGTCGCTGTTGTATGTTCTACTATGATTGGACATTAAGGGGACCGAATTAAAAGAGAATGTGTATATTCGTTCGGTGCAACCAGCATCAAACATAAATTAGTTGCCACTAGTATTAACCAAACAATAGGTCTCTATCAACTTCCAACTAACATTTTGAACAGCAAACTATAGTAAAACTACTTTATAAGAGTGATTTTCACCGCTAAAGTTAAATTATAGCTTAACTTGTACGGGACAGCTTAGCGATATTAAGTCTCATTTGAATTTCAAACTTAAATTGCGACTTAAGCAATGACAGTGTTGCCTCATGTTCAATTTAAAACAATGCAACAAAAAGTTATCTTAGATAAATTTTTTATCATTTCTTGTGAAATTTTATCAAGGAAAGATTCAAAAACATAAATTTGCAAAATGACTTACAAATGGTAAGTTCATTGAAATTATTTTATTTATTGACGTAGAATACGTCTTACCTTACGGTATGAGGAGTAATGTCAGGTTTTTATTGTTGTAATCTTTATTTCATTGAATTTGAGGAAACGGCTAGATGAATTTTTTTAAAATTTTTTTTGTAGGTAAATGAAGATGTTATCTTTCGTTTGATATACATTTCATATTGGTTGATATATTTCTAGTATTTTAATTTCTCAAATGAAAATTGTTTAAACACATACACTCAAACATATGTGTGGTGTTTGGTTGAGTGTTTTTGGTTGCTCAACATTGCTTAGGAACATGTATCTAGTAAAAAGTGAAACGAACAGCAAGCTAATGTTGCTTGGCAACATGTATCTAGTAAAAAGTGAAACAAACAGTAAGCTAACGTAATAAAGCTTTTTTGCGAAAGCTTCAATAAAGCTGTTGTAACATTAATTTTGAATTGTAAAGCGTAAAGCTTTCACACAACGCTCGAATGCTAATGCGAAGACTCGATAAGGTAAACCTTTTTTAATATTAGGGCGGCCCTCTCAACATTCGCTGAACTTATTTCAATAAAAATATTAATTAAAATACATAAATTAAATTAAGTTTAAAAAAATTTAACATAATATTTTTTTTTAAACGGACTTGAATCAAATGCCGTTGGTAAATATAAAAATTACAGCCGACAGTTGTCCGAGGCCTTCGGCCACGGACTGTCCCTGCAGGCTGTGTCAGAGACACGGCCATTAAGTTTAACGTAGAATACGCCATCCGATAAGACAGAAAACATATATAACAATAAATTCATTTGCTTATATTATTTATCATTTATTGTTATATATGTTTTCTGTCTTATCGGATGTCGTATTCTACGTTAAACTTAATGGCCGTGTCTCTGACACAGCCTGCAGGCACAGTCCGTGGCCGAAGGCCTCGGACAACTGTCTGCTGTAATTTTTTTATTTATTTTTATATCTCTAAATTTGAAGGATCCATTAAGTTTTCGATTGAAAATTAAATTGGAATTAATGTTTCACCACAACGCGCGGTAAATGTTATATGTACATGTTTGATCATGGTAGAATTATCTATCTGGTAAAGAAAGTCGTTTAAACAGATGATTTAATTTGCTTCCATAATTTTTCGTTCCGCTTGTCAAACTCATATGTATGTTGTTTTTATACTTTTTTTGTACTCTTGTATATATTGTCTTAACGTCTTAAATTATATCAGACAATTAGCCGAAATAGCTGAAATTCCTTCAGTCATTTAGACGAGTTTTCTGCACATTTTCTGTCAGCCGGTTCCGCACGTTCTCTGAAATACCATACAAAAATCATGCGACGTTTCTGCACATTCTCTGAAGGGTATTTTTTATTCTATTTGATTTTGATGCGCCAGTAAGGGAATTCCCCGAAAATGTTTTTACTGTATAGTTTCGTTGAATTGAATTGTATAATTTTGTTTGTTGCATTCAGTTACAAACGAGCAAGCAAGTACTTAAGACGTCGCGGTCGTCAAATAAAAATAATAATTAATAAATGATCCGAAAAGTCGGAACTTTCTCGCATGTTTGTTCAGTCGTCTCTCCGAAATTGCCACGACAAATAGTACTATGTGTCAGAAAATGTTCGGAAAAGTCGGACCATTGTCGGTTGTTTTTTCAGATTTCTCTCCGAAATTGGTACGACAAAGGTTCAGACAATGATCGGATAAGTCGGACCATTATCGGATGTTAAGTAGACTTTATGCCGACTTCGTTCAGCTACGTCTAAAAATCCTTCAGAGTTCTCACAGAAATCTGTCCGTTAACTCTGCAGACTCTTCCGAATTCTCTCCGAAAAAACTTTCCGAATTCTTGTCAACCGCCCACACGATTTTCTCTACGTTGTCGGACCGCCATTGGCATCGTGTTGCGTAAAAGAGAACCAAAAAGTGGTCACAATTCACTCAAACGCATTTCTCTCTCGCTTCATATCATGATTATTTCCTACTTTTTGCATACATAGTTTATGTAATTTTACTTCAACATAGTTGGAATTTGTATAGCTATATACAATAACGCTATCAAAAAGCTGCAAGTGAATTGAAATATTCAATGAAGAGAGTAAAAGAGAGAGCAGGGAATGATTAAGGCTTCACTCATTATGTTTGTTGGCATTCGAGTGAAGAGAAATATTGACTGTCTAGTCCTTATGTTTAAATTCTGATTATGATGGTTGTTTTTTAAATAGGGATGTGCGATTAATTGATGACTCAGGCAGCCTGATTAGTCGATACCCTAATTAATTGAATAATCATACATTTTGGTTAATCAAATTTACGATTAATCGATTAATTTAATTTTACTATCAATACGATATACATGAATAATTGTGCAATCAATCAGAAATTCGAATAATTATGCAATCCATCTTTTTAGCTTTTTTCAATTTGGATGTTGTCAACAACCTTTTTTACTCAAAATGGTTTGATTAATCATATTATACGATGCATATGTAGCATCAGGGGGTATTCATGACACAGCTGATCCACAAAGTAGTTGGAAATTTATAGAAACCCGAATGGATAGGTGAGAGAGCGATAAACTACCAGAATAGTGTTTGATTTATACTAATGACAGCTATATTATGTTCTATGTTGGCTGCGTCGAACGAAAATACGCATTCCCGTTTATTACTGTCCGTTTTATGTCCAACCAAAGAGTCAAATACAAAAGCAACTAGATGTCGATGAAATGACCGTCATCGAGAGAACGTAAAGAGAGGTATAGAGACTCTTGTATAGTCTATATATAGCTTCTCAAAATACCGTTCGGAACCGGTGTACATCTGTATCAGCGAGTGTAAAAATATAACGTCCACAGCTCACAGATCGTGAGAAGCTCTCTTTGCAATGTGATAATATACATATGTATGTATCAGATTCTGGGAACGGACAAATAATTTTCGAGTACACTCGTTCAAATACTCGAATTTGGTTTGAAACAAAATCTTTAATCCAATACGAGTGTTGATCGTTTGCGCATGAGCTCTAAACGAGTATACTTCTGGCGACACTCGAGTTCTTTTCGTACTCGAGAGTTGCTACGTATACATAATTTTCGGTTGCATTCGAGTGTTGAGCGTTTGCGCACAAGTTCACGGAGAGTATACTGCTCGCAGCACTCGAGTTCTTTTGATACATGTTTCTTTGTGTTCGAGTGTGTTGCAACTCCCTTTTGTAATCGCTCGAGTTTCTTGATTCGGGTTGAAAAATGTTCATTGCAGTTTAGGTGTAGTGCGTGGTCGGAAGCAAAATCTTAACAATGGCAGATAGACAAGAATATATTAAAGAAAATATTACGAATGGCAATTACACTTTGCCTGGGCGGCGAAAACGCCGTAGTTTCGATTGGAATGTTTTTTCGGCAATCAGAATGCAGGACGAATCTATACCAGAAAGTTATGTTTACGGTCGCACATGCTGTATTAAAGTACTGTAATGCGCAGACAACTAACTTAAATCGTCACCAGTGCTGTAAAAAAATAAAATTTCGTAAGTTTTAAAGACAGCCACTGCGTCGGACAAAAATGAAGCAATTGAAAAGTGCACCTTAGTGTGGGTCGAAAAAAAAATTGGGTCAGTCACCCCCTAGATTTAAAGATTATCTGGAGACAATTTCGGAACCACAAAAAAAAATATTTCCGCCTTTTAAGTTTTTTATATCCTGTGTTGCGATTTAAAGTTCGATTGGAAAAAGAAGCATACCGTTGTTCAGGTTTTGACAAGGGTTACATTTCGTGCATACATCATTTTTGACTCGGACGTCAATTTCGATTAGTAACCTATGCTATCTCGTTTTCTACCACCCTAATATAGCATTTTTTGAAACAGTAGGAAAGGACTTTTAAAAACTGTGAAATATGTGCCTTGGAAGTACTCATTTTGGTTTATAAACAATAAAGTTACAAGCGATTTAAAATTGTAAAATATACTCAAATTGCAATTCGTCTAGTTCCAATTGAAGTTGTTTTCTGTCTCTCAACTGACACGCGCATAAATTGCATAAGCAAATCGGCAAGTGGTGCAATATTTTTTTATATTTGAAGAAAAATAATGGAGTTTCATCATCTTACATAAAGATAGTAGTTCAAGTGGTAGGTGAATGAAGGAAAAATACAAGCATTCAATTAGAAAATTGTTAATGAATAAACTATATCAAATTATTAAATAAGTCTTTGCTATATAAATTGGGAATTTATATTATTTTTTCACAAAGGTGGGGAGACAATATTTTGGGTGAAAATATTTTTTGTTCATTCTGATCATAGATTCTGCCTTTCCAACGAGGTATTTGAGAACACCGGAGAATTCCTTGCTTTTGCACAATGGGAAGCTGTTTCCGTTTGGGAGTGAAAAATAGTAATCATATATTTAATTTTTGTGTAGTGCATATACATTAGGGCGGGTCGATTTGTAGGGAGTGAAAAAATTCACCAATTTCCCTATGATTTCCGTATTCTATGGGTTATTCCATGAAAATTTGCCGAAGGAACCATACCTATATCGTTAAAATCGAGTCCCCTACTTTTTGTTGGTAAAAAGTTACGGGCATTTTTGTCCAAATTTTGGACCATTTTTCCATTTTTTTCATGATTTTGTCCAAGAATATTACTTTCATGGCCATTTTTTTGGCTCAATCCATTATTTAATTCAATTTACAATTCAAAACGAAGAGTTTAAGCCCAAATTTATCGAATTCGGTTGATTAATTCATGCGATATTGCTAAAACAAAATAACACATAAAACCAACTTTTTGAGTTTTTTCCCCTTTTTATTTTTTTTCTACAAAAATTCAAATTAAGAGATAATAAAGTATCTATCAACCTATTATCAAAAAAAAATATTCAATTTGAGTGTAGTAAAAGACAAAATGTGAAAAAAAAACATTATTTTTTCTGAAAGTCTTGTTTGCTTTGAAGTCTGGGTGTTTTCGTACGGCTCTCTAATGTCGTCGCCATAGCGCCTTCTACATTCTTTCCTGCAACTCGTTTAGCAGTGGCAGCCAGCAATTGGACATGTCTTTCCGTTCCTTGAATGTGTAAAGGAATTTGTGGATCATCGAACGGTGGCACTTCGTAATTTAAATATCCCTCCAAATGTTCATACGAATAACTTTGCGTAAACGGTGGTTCGAATAAAATGGTATCGTCATTTAAATCAATCATATTTGTATATTCCGTACAATTAAAGTTTATAAGAGATTTTTTATAAACTCTAAGTTCCGTTGGGTCGACAATATCTCTTCGGTAATGTAAAATCTTCTTTATAGCAATGTTTCGTTTTTCCATTCTATCATCAAACAACATAGATAGCAAGATATTTTCTGAGTGTGCAAAATATGGATTATCTGGAATTACTGTATTTACAACTCCAAGTAAATTCGGTGGTAAAAATCGTGTCCAAGTAATAAATTTAAAAAGTAATGTACTACCGTATGCGGCAGAGCTATAATACTTAACATTGAAATACATTGGCGTGTATACTTTTATTATATAGTTAGCCCGAATTTTTAAATTTTCAGTTGGATTATTAGTTGTCACATACAACCGTAATAATCTATTGGCTTTGGTCAGCCAACGAGAATGTGCAATTGGCCCTGGTTTTATGTGAGACAAATCCGCAGGAACCACACCATTAGAAATTGCATTGGCCATTAACATCAAGTACCTCGAATCGGTAGATAATTCTTCTGGATTTAAATCACCAGGAGGCATATTTTCCAAAGCGATTTCCTCAAAATCGGTTACCACCTGAAAAGAAAACATAAAAGCTAAAAAATAGAATGAAAACTGGTAAAGAATCAGCTATAAAAATTACATACCGGAAGATTTTCACAATCAGCAATTTTTGAGCTCAACTTTCCGGTAGTTGATCTTGGTCCAGTGGTGGTTGATTTGTCTAAAGTGTCAAACAAATGTCTAAACGGAAGCTCGTTAAAGTGCAGAAGACACACAAACCAGTGCAGTGGTCTCTTTAACTGTTTTTCGAATAGTCGCAAAATTCCACCATGTACGCCAGAATTTGTTGGTTCACCATCAGCGCATATGGCAATTAATGAATCGAGAGACAATTGTTTTTCTTGGAAGAATTCGATCAATTTGTTGACTTTGCTTGCCGCAGTTTCACTTTCTAGTTTTGTGTAGCCTATCAATTGAGATTTTGGTTCCCTCAAAATAACTAGATGAGGTTCTTTAACCATCCTTGGATGCAACTTCTCATCAATTTTTTCTACAGTTAGAGCCTCATTTTCCCTGCCGTCGAATGAAAATGATATCAAATTCGAGCCATCATATCGCTTACGAAGTGCGTCTTGTCTCCATTTTTCTCTTTCTCTACGAAGTTTACTTTTATCCATGATGACAAGATTGCCATGAGCATCTTTTACGCTCAGGTCTTCCATCAGAGCTGTTGCCAATGCTGATCCCATTCTATCATGCACACCAAATCTGTCACACATCATTGCATAGTTTTTAGTATTGTATCTGGAAGTGATGTTTGTGGTGGTAGAACTAATTCTGAACCTCCTCTCACATCAACTTCCATTTCGTCATAATGTGGTTCGTATGTAGGATCGTTGCTCACTGGGATTGTTGGTATAGTCGTTGGTATCGTCTCTTCACTTCCACTATCGTGTTCCGGTATCGTTTGTATTCTGTCATTATATTGATCGCGCATGAAATCTTTTAAGTTTTCTGGGATAGATCCACATGAGCAGTCGTTTTCTTTCAAGTTGCATTTACATTTTCCAATGTTGAATAATTGGTTTGTTGATTCTACGAATTTTTTGAATTCTGTTGCGCATTTTACTCGTTGTTTATCTGCATTACTATATGCGTCAAGCAAATTATTCAATTTTCTAATGATGCTACCTTTGAGTATAAGTTCAATATTAAGTTGATTCCAAATTTCTAACAATCTGTCTGCTACTTGGGGAGTAAATGTTTTATACGAAAACATTTTGCTTTGGGCTTTTGAACGTTCGGCCAAGAAAAAATAGTACTTCAATATATCTCGTTTAGTTGACAGATTAATATCAGGTAATTCACAGGCCACGCCAAAAGAAAAAACATCATGAGATACCAAATGTTGCAAACTATTGCGTTGGGTATCTGTTGGATTTTGCGATGAACCAGGCTCTGAATCCATTTTTTAAACCGTCACTAATAGAATTAAATATGTTTTTCATAGAATAATAATATAACTATTAACTATAATAGTTAGCAATGTTTTTACACTTACCTTTAAATCTTTTCTAAATTTCAAAATAGTTTGATTATTTGTGAGTTATTTCAAGTAACACTTCACTGAAATGACGCTCAAACAAAACTAGCATACACTGGAATATTATAAACAAACAAAAATAAAGAAGTCTATAAAGAAACTAAAAACAAAAAGAAATAAACAAACATAACACAGGGTGTGCACCCTGTGAAAAAATATGCCAATAATGTAAAGCGCAAATCAGTCCAGTCGTAACGTAAGGTTCGTAAGTCAAAAAAATTGAGCCAAAAAAATGGCCATGAAAGTAATATTCTTGGACAAAATCATGATGGAAAAATGCTCCAAAATTTGGACAAAAATGCCCGTAACTTTTGAACCGTTGGACCAATGTTGGAGATTTTTTTTTGTAAATTGATCAAAATGAGCTCACCTTTACTACTACTGGCGATTAAACCCTATCGACAGTTTTTGAGTTATGGATGTGAGGTAGGTAATATTTCATACGAACGTCAATTTGGGAAAAAATCTACCAACAAAAAGTAACGATTTTAACGATAGAGGTATGGTTCCTTTGGCAAATTTTCATGGAATAACCCATAGAATACGGAAATCATAGGGAAATTGCCGAAACATAAATCGACCCGCCCTAATATACATATAATGCCCCGATCGGTTAAAAATCTGTTTTATTGCAATATAGCTCTTTTTGGCTGCATTAACAGATGTCTGTTAATCCGTTAACAGAGTTACATAAATGAATGGGGTTTGTGTCTTTGCTAATTAAATTCGGAATTCATCTTCACGGCCATACACATTTCGACTTGACATACACAATTTCGAGTAAAATAGAGGGTATTCCCCAAGAAAGCCCACGAAGCTAATGGATTTCTAAACGCCGGAATCCCAAAGGGAATAACAAGTAAATAAATATCACTGGCATTAAATAAATGATTAATTTATGTTTCACCCTTGGCATTTTAATGTTTGCCCAGGTCAATCAAATACATTTTTTGTGTATCTTTAAATGTCATTTATGATTACTATCTACGCACACATATTGACACATTTCGATAAATATCACCTCAATATATTTAGTTGCTGCAAGTACTACTATGTACTCGGCTGATACTCATTAAATGGCTACGCGATAAATCTGAGTTACAATTCGAATGATGTGATGACTGATGGAAATCACATGGTTTTCATTTCAATCATATACTGACAGTTAGGTAAACCGGTAATTAACCAAACAATCCATCAAGCATATAACCACCACACAATCAGATGCAGAGTGGTGGTCTGCCTCCTCCCTCCCTCTCCCGCATTTTACTACAGCCAGTACTCACTACACACTGCAGTGGATGAGGAATTTGTTAATAACAAATGTTTCCGATTTCATATTGTAAATATATTGCGTGCATTAAGATAATTATACGTTAAATTGTCGGTTTTATTACATTCCTAACCACTGGCCGACTAAGCAACTAAATACAAAAACCACACACATCACCATGTCACGCCATACCTTGTCGTGTCCCCATGTGTTCTTTTGCCGTTAGAGGCACTAGTGTATTCACTTCGCAATTGATTGGTTTTGATGGAAACACCGCATCTAGAGTATTCGAAAACCCGACGCATCTGAACAACCGGGTTTTCACCGGCATCGGCTTTTATAACCCAGGCTTAGGAATTTGGTTTTTATAATTTAAGACAGGAAAACCGCTATTAACAAAATAAAATAAAAGTAGTTTAAAAATACATGTCGGAATCAACACGCTGAAAAAAAACGCCCCAGGCAACATATTGCAGGAACCATGTATATGTTTGCAAGAATTGTTGCATGAATTGATGATCTGCTGCCTTTTTGTTTCTTATTTGTCTCTCACGTATTTGTTTTCAGTAGGTTTCAACAAATAAAACTACATTTGGATCACAAAAACGTATATTGTCACATATTAATCATTGTATCTCCAATATGTAATATTGAATAGCAAACACAATGTGTTTGGACACAAGTATGATATATTTGCGACAAGCTACCAACAGGTTATATTTGCATCCAAACAACAAAAATAGATCGATTTTCATCGTGAATGAATGAATACAAATTCGTTAAATCTTTAAACTTCATGAGAACTAAATTAAAAAATTTAAAAATAAAATCAAAATGTTTATGAACTTTTATTTTAATCCTCTATAGAAAAAATGCAGACCGTTTAAATAGTATTTTTACAATTTTCTTTCCCAAATTTTGTAATGAAGTGAATTTAGAACGAAATTAACTTAAAACGAAAAACTGGTGAACCGGTATTTTAAGAATTCAAATATTAATACAATCGGCGTACGGTGGATGTCCAAAAAGCGGGTTTCGGTTTCGGTTTTTTAATACTCTAACCGCATAACTCGGCCAGAAGGAAGAGCAGAGAAGAAATGAATGTAGATACACGGCGTAAAACTTATTTTGAAACTATTTAGATTATCAAAATATTGCTCTTGTTCCGATTGCATTGCATGTTGGTTCAAAGCCTACATCGTAAGCACATTCGTAAGCGATTAAAGTTTTGAAGTATTGAATTTTGAGCGTAAGCATTAGTTTAACATACACACGTATTTAGCGCCCTGTATCTGGCATGTTAGTAGCAACAGCCGGCAAACGCCTGCGGAATATGACTGTTCGCGTTGTGAAAAAGAGAAAAAAACATGTTTGCTAAAACCACAGACAAATGTTTGCAATTTCAGCAGACAATTTAGGTATGTCAGCAACATATTTGCTATATTCTCAAGTTCAAATCCCACCAAACACAACCTTTTTTTTATAAAATTTTATTTTTTAACTTTTCCTGTTTTTTAATAAATAAAAAATTCTAGTTTCAATTTAATAACTTACACAACGTAGCATTTTCAGAACTTAATAAGCAGCACTGATTAACTAAAAAAAACAATTACAATTTAAAATTTTGATCTCTCGCAGAAATATGGATGGTTTAAGAATTGTTGTTTATACACGACACGAGTTTGGCAAAATTAAAATTAAATTCAATCACGTGAACTTGAGTGCATGCGATTCAAAATTTAAATCGCCCATGGATCATCCTCACGGAACACACTCTCGAATCATGGTTACAAGTATGAACATATTAACAACAAATATCTGCACAACTCTCAAACAAGCATTCAGATTTCGAACTCTGATTCTAAAAATTGTTCCACTAAGTTTGACAAAATTTGGCTCTTCTGTTTCTTTTTTATATACAAATTTGGGTCTTCTTTTTATTTTATTTTTTATATAAAAATAACATATGCTGCAGGAACCATGTATATGTTTGGAATACACTCCAAATATTCATATAAACTTCTAAACTCACTTGATTTTAAATGCAAACATTAGCAAATTTACTTGCGTGTTTTAACCACAAAAATTCATACACGCTGAAAAACCCGTCCTGTTTGTAGCTTGTCGCAAATATAGTATACTTGTGTCCAAATACATTGTGTTTGCAATTCAATATTACATGTCGGAGAAACAATGATTAATATGTTTTGTGACCCAAATCTGTCTTTGTTAGTTGAAAATAAAAACGTGACAGACAACAAAACCAATAACAAAGCAGCAGATCTTCAATTCATGAAAACAATGCTTGCGAATGTTACAGGGGCGGCTTTTTTCAGCGTATGTACTTACGTCAAAACATTCGCGTGTTTTAACCCGAATGAACGATTGAAGACTGAATTCATGGAGCGAATGCGAAATAGATCAGTCAACATAAGAAACACTCAATTCATTTACTTGGGCTGAGAACAAGACTGATCTAGTACAGGTTAACGCAGGAGGATTTGTTGTTCTTGTGGGCACCAACAACAGGGATTTTGTTTTTGTTCTATGACTCTAAATGTCAAATGCAACACAAATGAATATGACCAAACAAAGTATACAAACAAGTACAATAACAAAATACACTGAATTTGACAGATAGAGTCATAAGACAGCAAAATCAGCTATTCTAATGCGTTAACCTCTACTAGATCAGCCTTGGCGGAGAACAATCTGTCTTTCTTTTTCGTTTATTATTTTACTCTCGACAGAGCATAGCGACAGAAAATAAATTTAAGTAAACATTGCAACACACACAGAGGTATTTATATCACACACACATACATATTTAGATCACAAATCATATATTATAACATATTAATCATTGTGTCTCTAATATGTAATATTAAATAGCAAACACAATGTGTTTGCACGCAAGTATATTATATTTGCGACAAGCGACAAACACACGTTATATTTGCATCCAAACAACAAAAAATTACAGATTTTCAGTTCAGTTCCGAAAAACCGCCATACATTAAAGAAAAAATCCAATTTTTCGACAATAAATGCTAAAAATGAAGCTATAAATATCAAAAGCTGGCAAAAATTGCCCAAAAAAAGTGCTAAAAAGCATTTAGCATGTTTTTTAAAAAAAAAAGTGCAGAAGCCAAAAAAGAGCTAAAATTTCACTTAAAGTGCTAAACTGGCAACACTGCCCGGGACGTCCTATTACGTCCCCATCGTTAAACCTGTAAGCCTGGTGTGTTATGGGGTGTTAAAAACATATGATACCTCATCTCGATATTCCAGGATGTGGCGGAGCAAGGGACGTACATTAGTCCCTGGCGAACCAATCAGTGATATGCAGAAAAGTCCTAAGATCATTCAGCTTAACTTCCTGAATGTATTTTACGTCCAACATGAAGTAAAATCCTAGATATGGTCTTCTACTCACACAAAAGGCCTGAGGCTCGGGCCACACTGGCGTTATGTTAACGCGCGTTTTCAAGAGCTTTTATAGAAGGATGCACAATCAAATTGGGGTTGACACACTAGCGTTTTTTCTTCGCGCATTTTCGGCATTTTCAATTGCAACGCGCAACGTAGACAAACCCGACGTTGAGTTTCTACAACGCACACGTTTTTGAAAGCTCTCTCTCTCCCTCTCATCGTGTGGGTCATTCGTTTGTTCGTAACACGTATTTTTATTGCAGGAGAGTAATTTTTAGGCTGTGGAGGGTTCGAACTCTTTTAGTCCGTGGTAAAATTGGGGGAATAAATTTTGGTATGGTAGATAAAATTTTGTCATTTTGCTGTGCGGATTCATGGGATAAAATTTTTCAGATCATGAACAAATTGTTGACATTCAGTCGCCGCACAAAACGATACAAAAATCAGTGAGTGGTGGGTGACGTAAAATGAAAAAAAAAAATAAAAAATGTGTTCCAATTATTTTTGCGGCTTTGGAAGAATTGAGGAAGTTGCAGTTCAGCCAAAGGACATTTTTTATTTAAAAACATTTCTTTAATTTTCCGAGTAAAATACAAACAACGAAACCGAAACAAATAAACAATTATCAAGATGTATTCAATAAGATGGTGGTAGCAGTAGATGTTGTTGCTGTTGTATAACAAACTGCGCTTTTAATATGAGCTGATTAAAATGCAAATTAAACTGTAGAAATGACTTAAAATTGTATATCTTTATACTTAGTTTCCATTTTAAACAATGCAAACACAATTGTTTAAACAACATTTGACAATTTTCGTTGGTCAAATGAATGAAACAAAACCAATCAGCATTGTTCATGCTATCACCTTACTAAAAACTTATTGTTAAACATATGTCATCATTTGGTTCGTTGTCTAAATTTAGAGTAGCCCTGGAACTAGCCTAATTTTTGACACTAGAAATTCTCCACGCGAACTTCAAAATTTTGTATTTGAATCAATCCGCCCAAAACATTAGTGTTGTTTTTTTAGGTATTGTTTGACTTCATTTGTGCACGGCTCTTGTGCATGAGAACGTGGGTTCGATCCCTGCTCTGACCACCTTAAATTTCTTTCGACGGCGGTCACCTCGCTTAGTGACGGCGACACTATCGAGTATTTACCCATGAAAAAGCTTCTCAAAATACCGTTCGGAACCGGTGTAAAACTGTAGGTCCTTGTCAGTGAGTGTAGAACTAGAACGCGCACAGCTCACTGGTTGTGAGAAGCTCTCCCTAATCCCTACATGGGATGTAACAGGAAACCATTTATTTATTATTTAATTTAGTTGCGAGATGGAAGCAAAATTAATAATAACTGAAGTAGAGAAAATAAGAATTCTATGGGATTCAAGCGGCATATGTAAATTATAAAGACAAAATAATAAATATAAATAATAAAAATAATGCAAGGGTGGAAGGAAGTATTATAGTGTATTCTGCAGAATTCTGATTTGTATCAGAAGACGAGCATAAATATCGTGGTGCGTACATACATAGATATGTTTTTATTTTATAATTATCCCTTAATTGAAATGCTTATCCTTTAACTTCATTTAATTTCCTTATCCTTTACTTATCCCGTAACATCCTTTCCGTCCATTGTCTTTCAAGCAAATATAAATTTACTCTTCACATGAACTACGAGTACTCTACAAAACACAACAAAGAGTTGTTCAACGCTATCGCCCCCAACAACATCCCCACAACTTCACGCTGGAAATCACACGCTGGAAAAAAACTGCCTCTGTAACATAATATCTTAAACACATTCTGCCGCATGCATGTAACGGGTCCGCCATTTAACGTTTTTTTTTCAACTAGTGCTTATTTCGTGAATGGTAACACTTAGCTCATGTCTGATTTGACAGATAATTAGTTTTATCCTTCCGCTGAACGAATATGGTTGTGTATACGCTTGAACAACGCTGGGAAATATTGCGACATTACTTTGAAAATCATGGTAATGTTGCAGAATGTGTGCGAAAATTGCGTACGGATTTTGGAAGAAGAGAAGCACCGTCAGCTCCGTATGTTCGTTATCTTGTGAAAAAAGTGAAAGAAACTGGCATCCTCATCGATAATCCAAAGCGTGAAAAGCCAAAAATAGTGCGTACACCCGAGAATATTGCTGCTGTGGCAGAAAGTATGCGTGAAGCGCCATCAACATCAATTCACCGTCGTTCTCAACAATTGAACATTTCGGAGACATCATTGAGACGAATTTTGCATAAAGATCTTGGTATGACGCCATACAAAGTCCAATTGGTTCAGGAGTTGAAGCCAACTAACCATCCAATGTGTTTTCACTTCGCTAAGTGGGCCTGTGATCGACTTACAGAAGATGCCGATTTTGCTAAAAAAAAATCATCTTTTCAGATGAAGCTCATTTTGATCTTGGCGGGTATGTAAACAAGCAAAATTGTCGAATTTGGGGCACAGAAAACCCGCACGCATACATTGAAAAGCCGATGCACCCAAAACGAGTCACTGTTTGGTGCGGATTTTGTCCAGAGGCATAATTGGGCCATTTTTCTTCGAAAATGAGCAAGGAGTGGCCGTTACAGTCAATGGCGATCGTTATCGAGCCATGTTGAACGAATTTTTGTTCACAAAAATTGAAGAGGAGGATATTGGCAACATTTGGATTCGACAGGACGGCACTACGTGCCACACAGCCGAAGCTACACTCGATGTTTTGCGCCCTGTTTTTGAAGATCGCATTATCAGCCGCAGAGCTGATGTCGTTTGGCCACCTCGGAGCTGCGATTTGACACCGATGGACTATTATTTGTGGGGTGCCCTCAAAGATAAGTGTTACGCCGACAAGCCAGAGACAATTGACGCTTTAAAGGACAATATTCGTGAAGCCGTTGGTGAAATACAGCTGCACTCAATCGATAATGTGCTTAAAAATTGGACCGATCGTGTAGGCTACTGCATGGCCAGCCGAGGCAGCCATTTGAATGAAATTATTTTCCATTATTAACCGGAAGGATTGTACTTTCAAATAAAAAAAGAAATTTGAGAAAATATTCAGTAGTTTTATTTTCAAAAAAAAAAGTTATTTGGCGGACCCTTTATAAGTTTGGAACACACTCCAAGTATTCATATATTTGCAAGTCCTAAGCTCACTTATATTTAAATGCAAACATTAGCATGTTTACTTGCAAAGATGCATACTTTTATGTGAAACGATATTCGTGTTTCATCTCTAACATCCATATTCATACGTCGGAGCATTCGCGTGCTTTCTCCGAAAGGACACAAACGAACGATTGACGAGTGAATGCATGAAACTAAACCGCAACAGTTCAGTCAACGTAAGAGACACTCAGTTCATTTACACCCGCATTCGGGAATAATTACGAATCACGGACTGAAACAATAATGCAAAAATACAGTTATACACTTGCAGTAACATTAACTGAGGCTGAGAAAAATCACTCTTTGCCCCTATTTTATTATTTTGCTCTCGACAGAGTATAGCGACAAAAAAATAAGTAAACAGTGCACCAAACACAGCTGTATTTGTACCACAAAACAAAGCTGTATTTGGATCTCAAACACAAATATTATAACACATTAATCATTGTGTCGCAAACATGTATTATTGAATACCAAACACAATGTGTTTGGACACAAGTATAATATATTTGCGACAAGCTCCAAACACCCGTTTTATATGCACCTAAACAAGAAAAAATACAGATTTTTCAGCGTTCATGAGCTGCGATTTCATGTCTAGACGCGTCTATGCTTATTAAACAATGTCGAGTGAACACAGCTACTAGCATAGAGATATCTTGTTAGCGTACTATTGCAGAAAGTGTATAGCAAAGATCATAACTCTTTCTTATACTCTATAAGTTTTAATTACATACCAGTATCGCTTCATCATCTGCAAGAGGTTTCTTCTTGCCTCGGTAGGAACCGGTGGAGCATGCAGAACCAAGTGATCTGTTAAGAGCTGAGGTAAGATCGTCAACCTTAGCAGTATTAACTGGTTCGGGGAAAGGAATGGGTTATATACTATTGTTCAAACTGTACTTGGTTCACTTTGTTTTACGAACGTTTCTTGGAACCGACAAAGTGGCAATGTTCTGTTCTACGTAAGTGTGTTCGAAAAACGAATGATCACTCGCCACCTTTTGAGCAACTCAAAGATATCGCGTGATGCAAAGTTGATAGCAGTGACCTCTTGTCTATCTGTAGTAATAAGGGTGGGTGCACTGCCCTTGCTACAAACATAAAGGTTAGTGGACAAAACATACTCTCTCTAAGTGTCTCTCCTCTATTATTTGTATTGGTATGTAGTTCCCCAAATTGTGTGGTGCGCATTGGCGTCCGCACAAAGATCGAGACCCATTGTATCCTTCGCTTCAAACCTAGACTTCATATTTTTTTTTACAAATCAGATGTTCTCGTTTCAAAACATGTGGCCCAAAAGTCCGCCTTCTAATTAACTGTTCGCAAAGAAACAAACAGTCGTCCTTCATCAATTATGCCTCAGTTTAGTGGTTATTCCGATGGTTTTGAATTGTAATAATCATCATTCGTAAAAGGACATGGATATTGTAAATAATGAATGGTGTTTGTGTTGGGTAAGGCATCAGAATCGGTGACCTCCTCAATAATTACATGTTGTTAGTTGAATCACAGAAAAAACTAAAGGCGTTATGAGGAGAAATGAAAACAAAAGAAGTTGACCACAAAGCAAATACGGCAAAGAAGTAGATAGACAAATGATAAATCGAAAACCCAATATAGTTACAAGTTTTTAAAACGCGGGTATACTGTTGTTTGGCTCGTTTAAGTGAGAATTCTTGAATGGTTTCCTGACCAAGTGTTCGTATAGTTATTTGTCAACAACAAATTGGTGTCTCTTTATTATTATTATTATAAACATCGTTATATACTAAAACAATTCGAGATTATCTTTTTGTGGGACTATATAAAATAATATATTGTAATCGGATCATCAGATCTGTTCGAATACACATTGTCACCTCAGTATTGGAGTGATTTAAAAAGAGGATTTTAATTCCAAATGCATCACTCCAATACTGAGGTAAGACTGGAGTATAATAATAAAATAAAGTATGCAACTATTTTCCCAATACATCCCATGGAGAGATTGGGGAGAGCTTCTCAGAATCAGTGAGCTGTGCGCTTTCTAGTTTTACACTCACTGATTGGGACCTGCCACTTTACACTGGTTCCGAACTGGCAAGCGAGGCGACTGTCGTCTAAATAAATGTAAAGTTTCTCATCCAATATTTATATACAAACATGCCTGGAATAGATTTCATAAACTACATTTTCGACCGGAACTGTCTACTACACTTACAAATATCAACTGAAAGCTTCATTCATAAGCGTGGTACGCACTTCTACGAAAAGCTCGCATTTATTTCTACAATGAAAGAAAAAACTTCACCAATTTTATGAATTCCTTCATCAATTTTATGAGGTCCTTCATCAATTTGATGAAACATTTCTTCATTTTCCAATCTACGACACATTTCATTGAATTGATGAAGAACATTTCATCAACAGTTTACGTTGATTCAACAACAAGGTTACATCAAGTTCATGTAAATTGTCCTCAAATTGAAGTAAATTTTTCACCACTTTGATGTAAATTGTTCATCAGTTTTATGTAAATTTTTCGCCAATTAGATGTAAGGTTGTCATCAATTTGATGTTAGTTTGTCATCAGTTTGATGTAAATTGGTAATAATTTTTATGTAAATTGTTTGTTAATGAGTAGCCAAACCTTTGGCCAGTTTTTTTTATCGTAAAGAATCCACAAGCACAGGGTATAAGACCTCATAAAATAATTTCCATACCGTGGATAATGTTTCCTATCCATTGCACTATTTTCTATTATGTGTTTATTTTAAATTTTCTGCTATTTTGTTTCTTGTTCTCTTTATTTTTTAATAATACCTCCATATTTATTCCAAATTCCAATTATCAATGATGCAGATTGATTGATGTAAAAAGGTCATCAATTCAATGAAACTGAAAATGGTGAAGAAACGCACAATCGTCACATTGAAAAACATTTTCATTGGATTGGTGTCAATTCAATGAAGAACAATTGATGAACATTTACCATCAGTTTTATATAAAGATTTTCTTTCAGTGTACATGCTTTATCTTCTTAACTTAATTTCGCATATCATGTCACGACGGAATAGGGGATAGCTTATTTACACTAATATTACCTTCAGCACACTAAAAAAAATGCCCAGCAACATACTGCAGGAACCATGTATATGTTTGCTGGCATTGTTTTCTTGAATTGAAGATGGGCTGCATTTTTGTTTGTCTGTCACGTTTTTGTTTACAGCAGTTTCCAACAAACAAATCGAGATTTGAGTCACAACAATATATTAAGTATTATAACCTATTAATCATTGGGTTTCAAGCATGTAATATACTATATTTGCGACAAGATGCAAACACGTTATATTTCCATCCAAACAACAAAATAAGAACGATTTTTCAGCGTGTACTAACTGCATAAGTTTGTACTCGGAAAAGTGAACTTCTTTAGGTCTTGAAGATGGAGACCCTTCAGAAGTCTTTGCGTTTGTTGTTAAAGCACAAAATCGGTGTGTGGATGGTGACCAATTTATGAAGGATACGTATTTTGATATATTGGTGTATTTTATGGAATAAATAAAAGATAACCAAGGAACCGTTTTAAAAGCATTAATTTTATTTTGTTATGACAAGAGTCATCGCGATTTTAACAAGCGGTTACAAGTCCCAGTGTCAAGAAACATAGTCAATAAACCAAACAATAAACATTAAGTTCAATTAAAATCATATCGATATCTTCTTCGATTGGATCCTCAACAAACTGAATCGAGCAACGACATCAGTTGACTATTTATGCCAAAGATAATATTACATCCCATGAAGGGATTGGGATCTACAGTTTTACACCGGTTCCGAACGGTATTTTGAGAACTTAGTGTCACCATCACTAAGCGAGGCGACCGCCGTCGAAAGAAATGTAAAGGTGGTCTGAGCAGGAATCGAACCTACATTCTCATGTACAAGAGCCGCGCACACTAACCATTGCACCACCGACGGCCACCCCCATCTAAATTCTTCCATAACAATTTGGTCTTTCTTCTACCTTCTTCTACTTTGATGAATGCTTGATATTCCCTATGGATTCGATGCAGCTTCACAAAAGTGTTAGAACAAACAAATTGCAATTCACACCACAAATTTTTCGTTGGCATTCAAACCTTAGTCTAACTGAAGTGTAACATATTTTTCGTAAGAATATATAGATTACGCTCTTTTGTGAAAGGAACTTGTCGTTTGGCGTATATTTTATTTAAGTAGGGCTACAATCTTACAATTGTAGACGAACTCAAAAATATCCAAATCCTTTAATTCGTAGTTTTGAGTTCCATTCCCACACTCTCATAATATGCAACGTAAGCATCCAGTTGCCGTTATACAGCTGGATTCTTCAATCATGACCCCAAAAATATCGTTTGTAAACTAAGATATCGTTTGTCTTAAGATTCAGTCAAACAAATAAAGATCGAAAATTCAAATTTTAAGTCTTTAGTGTTTTATTTATGTTTATCTAAATTTGCGCAACTCTTTTGCATGAGACCCTGGGTTCGATCCCTGCTCAGACCAACTTATATTTCTTTTGACGATGGTCACCGCACACTACCGAATAATTAGCAACGACAAAAATTTCTCAAAACCCACTCGGAATCGGTATAAAGGTGTAGGTACCAAATTAATGAGTCTCAAAATATAAATCGTACAGCTGACTGATTGTGAGAAGCTCTCCCCTATCCATCCATGGATGTATTGGGAAATATACGATTTATAGTTAATCTACACTAATCCATTATTTAATTGAATATAATAAACATGGCATTAGCCTACTTGGCAATTAAGCCCCTTACATATGAGTATTAATACCAAAACATTTTTAACGTTACAATATCTTGCACTGCGTGTGTTTATGACAATTTATTGTGTCGCATTATTACTTTTTTCATCTGGATTAGAACTCCACATATTGTTAATGACGTCCCAATCCCAAAAAATAGTCCCACGCCGTTATTAATGATATTGCTTCTATTCTATTTGTTGACAATAATTTGTAATATTTTTTATATACATACATAAGTATTGGGATATTCAAACCGAAAAACCGCCGCGATGGTTTTAAAACAAATAACCGTTTTCCAATCGTATAACCGGGTTTATAACGGCAATCATGTTTAAAAAGTTTGCTTGTCATATTTCCATTTGTATTTCAATTTAATTCACTTCGATTCAATTTAATTCAATCCAATTCAATTCAAATCAATTCAATTCAGTTCAGTTCAATACAATTCAATTCAGTTTAAGTGAATTAAATGCAGTTCAATACAATTCAATTCAATTCGATTTCAATTTAATTCAATTTAAGTTAATTCAATTTAAGTCAATTCAATTCAATCCAATTCAGTTCAATCCAGTTCAATTCAATCCAATACAATTCAATTCAATTCACGGCAACTCAATTCAATTCATTGAACGCTGTTCAATTAATTTTATTTCATTTCAATTCCATTAAATTCAGTCCAATACAATTCAATTCACATAAATTCAATTCAATTCAATTCAATTCAAATCAATTCAGTGCAATTCAATTCAATTCAATTCATTTCAATTCATTTCAATTCATTTCAATTCATTTCAATTCATTTCAATTCATTTCAATTCATTTCAATTCATTTCAATTCATTTCAATTCAATTCAATTCAAATCAATTCAGTGCAATTCAATTCAATTCATTTCAATTCATTTCAATTCATTTCAATTCAAATCAATTCAATCAATCTAAAATAATACAATGTTTATAAAGAAAAATATTAATTTAAAATTAAAATGCTTGAGCGTTTGGTAGTTATTTTAAATAATTTTATTCTCCAATATTTAATTAACCGAAAATCAACCGGTTTCATGTTTTTTCTAGTAGGTAAAACCGAAAACCGGTCGTCCAACAAACTGTATCGGTTTTCTAAACACTCTAATTAGTATGTTTGAATACTTATCAATACCATCATTGGTTTAATTTCTCATTAATTTAGTTACTTATTATATACTTAGGTTATATTGATTGTGGGTGAGGGCCACAATATGACAAAGGGCCATGTACAAGTTATCACAAGTATCAATTGGTTCTGGTCCCGGAAGTACCATTTGCAACTTTACTTATATAATGAACATGAACCATTTATCACAATGAAACTTCTTACATCGCTTGTAGAGTACGAATTGGTTAGGATCGGTACAGAAACCAATTCTACTTCTCTGTCTTAGGAAATTTCGATGGGACTCTAACATGAATATTCCACCCTAAGTGAGTATTTAATTAAATGGCTCACTCTGGTCAGTGGACGAACTATTTTAAATTCGATGACCATATGTTACCTGGAATGAAGGGACCTAGTGAGTCAAAAAATCGATTTTCAGGTTTTGGCCGATTCCGACGAATGGCGACGTATGGAAATTTGCCACAAATCGCCTGATGGTTGTTATCCCGCAAAACCTGTTTTCGCACATTAGGTTCCATCATTTCAGATCGCATATACATATATTTTAGGGGGTATATACGCTCTTTGAGACCTTCCAGGTATTATAAACCCTCTACATTTATTTTCAGCGCCATATGCATACGTATATGCTATCTGCTATAAATTTTGCATTTCAGTCAAATAGTCATAACTTTGGAACGGTAAGACCTCTGGGCTTCATTTAGGTAATTTTGGAAAGGTAAGAGGCTATTTCTCAATAGAAAATAAAACATAAGTTATCTGTCGTCTAGATGAGAAAATTGAGGTTATGTGCACGTTCTTATGTCTTTTTTCCACATTTTGTTTGAAAGGTCCGTATCACGGCGATTTCACTTATTTTTATGATTCTGAACGGTCTCTTAAAGACCTTTCCAACAAGACCCAAAACAAAAAATCCGACCACTGGTTCAGAACTTAGCAATTTTACCCTAGTACCCTCCGACCACCAATCCGAAAAGTTTCAAACCGCTGCCATTTCGCCCTCTTGCATTTTCGGGGATGGACATATTTTCATGAAATAATTCAAGGAGTACACTGGTGAAATTTGTCCAGTCGTGACTGAACCACCCTGTAGAACGCTTAAGACTGCTCCACTAATGTAATACTCTCTCGCCTATCCAAATTCTAAAGGTCAGCAGCTCCATAAATATGAGCTGCCGACAATTGTTTTATTGGATATTTTTACTCCAAAAAATGAACCCCAAAACATTACATTTTTGTTTGGAGCATTAAACCTAACCTATATTTTTGAGAATTATCCTAAAGTGAATTAACAATTAACAACTTCGAGTTTCTTCGACTTTCTGCCAATAATTGTCAATTATGCAATAGTACGAGGGTTGAATTTTATTTGTCGGGATTAGAGAACAAAAACAAATATTAATCATCGAAAATCATTTTATTGTTTTTCAAAATATTCCCCATGAAGATTTATACACTTTTGCATGCGTTTGAACCAATTGTCGAAACACTTTTGTATCTCCAAAACATGCATTCTGAATGCAGCAACCGCTTCTTCAGGTGTCGAAAAACGTTGACCTCTCAGTTTGTTTTTTACGTACGGGAATAAAAAGAAGTCATTCGGTGCCAAGTCAGGACTATACGGCGGATGACCCATCAAATCGATGTTTTGGGTGCTCAAAAATGCAGTTGTTTCAGCCGATGTGTGAGAGCTCGCATTGTCGTGGTGAAGAGTGATCCGTCTTCGGCGGTTGGTTTTCCTGATTTCTTGGAACACAACTGGCAAACAAATGGTTGTGTACCACTCAGAATTCACTGTTCTGCGTGGTTCTCGTGGTACGGTTGCGACATGTCCGGTTTTTCCGAAAGAACAGGCGACCATTTGCATGGAAGTTCTTTGGCTCATCTTGAAACACCCATACAGTTGACTGCTGTTTACTTTTTCCAAAAATTTTTTTCCAAAAATGGGGTGCAACTTTAAAATTGGTCTTTTTCGATTTACCGGTACAAATTATATTTTAGAAAATCATCGTTTTGGAACATTGTAGAACAATCCTAGAACAATTCAGAACAATCTTCAAAAATATTTATTTCCAAAAATGGGGGGCTAACTTCGCACACCTGCAAAAAACCCTACCAAAACCACTACCATGCAAACACTCCAAAAAGACAAAAAAAAAATTCAAGTTCAAACAGATTGAAAATTTAATAAATAACCCAATATAGTTAAGAACTGAAGATACATAAATGTATTCTTAAGTACATTATAGTATTAACTTTGTTAGAGGAAAGTTTTGACAGACTTTACATATTAAAAAATCATTTTGTTTAAGTAAATTCAAAAACAACCATCACATGGTATGAGGACCTTTTTGGAAACTGTTCGTTAAATTTCCAAATTATAAACAAATTTGTGTGTTTCGCGACTGACCAAACCCATTAGAACTGTACGCGAAAATAGTTAAAATCACCACCGTTATGATTTTATTTGCAAAATCACTACTTTACTAAAACAGTAGTTTTTCAAGATCAACAAAATCACCACAAAAAGCAGGAAAACCAGCAATTTGGCATCACTACTAAAGATATTCTACTTCTACTACAGCAACCATTTGGTTTAAATCAAGACTACATAATTTAGAGACTAGATGGCGCTTCAGATCAAATTGCATTTCAAAGCTAAAAAATACAGTGGTTCATATTGAAAGTCTTGCAAGTTATTATAAAACTCTGTCAACGATTTTAAATTTTCTAACGAATTTCCAAATTATTTGACTTTAGCGCTTTTATATTTCCCGCCAATAAAACAAATAAAAATAGTTTCCCATTGCATTCCATGAAGGAATTGGGGAGAGCTTCGCACAACCAGTGAGCTGTGCGCATTCTAGTTGTATACTCACTGATTGGGCCCTACGGTTTTAACACCGATTCCGAACGGTATTTTGAGAAGCTTTATCATGGCTAAACACTCGATAGTGTAGCTGCCGAATGAATTAGGTGGTCAGTGCAGCGATCGAACCCAGGATCTCATCTACAAGAGGCGAACACACTACCCATTGCACCACCGACGGCCACGCTAATAAAAAAAATCAATGAGTGTTCGAACTCACGGATGTTGTGTTAACACCTTTTTGCTACACGGTATCTGTTCGATTTCTATGAACACATTAGTAAATGTTACATTGGAAAATAAAAAATAATAGTTTTTTTGTATACACCGGGCAATGCTGAACATCAAATGACTCGCAACGAAACAACCAAACACACAACATCACACATACTTTGTCCGAAGTAGCTGACGTATACGTGTGTTACATAACCACATGTTTGCCATATCAACAGCAACGAAACAGCCAAACACACAACATCACACATACTTTGTACGAAGTAGCTGACGTATTAGTGTGTCACCATTACGTCGACTGCGACTGAAATTTTGCGTGGCTATGCTTTATATCTCCGTTCAACAACAGCAACAGACACATGTACATACATACATTATTATGTTACGCTATAGACACAATTTCGGTTGCCTCACCCCTGCCACACCACTCTTTCATTGCTCTCTTGCTCGCTCATTTTTGTTTAACACGTCATTATTCTCTTTCGCAGTCGCAGAAAATCTGGTTTTAGCAGCAGCATAAAATCTGGTTTTAGCAGCAGCATAAAATCTGGTTTCAGCAGCAGCATAAAATCTGACTTTGATAGCCAGAACCTGCTACAATTATTAAAACAATTTTGGTGCTACGCCATGCATTAGTGAGAATAATCGAAAAGATGGTTTAGAATCCGACCGCCAGCACATTTCAAATGATTTGTCATTTTCGAGCACGGTAACATTTATTTGTCATATTGAGTGGACTTATCTTCTGTTAGTATTTTAATATTCCATAGATTCTCTTTACTGACGAAAGTAAATTTAATTTGATTGGGTCCGATGGTCGTGATATTTTTAGCGTAAATGAATCGACGAAATTTTTAACGTAAAAACCACAAGAATACAGTGAAGCACGGTGGCTTATCAGTTTCCACCACACTTATACATTCGTCATCTATTGGCTAAATAAACACGACATCTGTGGATTCAACGGCAACATTAGTGTAACAAAGCCATCTGGAGGGCAATAACAACCACATGAAGAAATCGACAGCTGATAGTAAAACAGTAGAATAGTAGAAAACTGGAGTGTATAAAAAGCGGATCAACTTAGTACTCGAGACGATTCGGTATGCAGACGTTGAAGGGATAACACACCCTAGTTCAAACGTAGACAGTGTAGTAATCCCTAGTTAGTCTCGCTCCCACTAAGTAGATGACCAGCCCGTGGGGTCTTGAACTTAGGACCCCCTGTTGACGTGTTGTCTTTTGATTCCACAGGTGCAAGTCAGAGATTCCCTGACTATGGGGTCTCGACCGTGTTGCCTACCTCTCCCGCTGGTTCAAACCGGATATTTGTTTCCTGTGGGATATTGATCTTGGTACCCACCTGTTACCGTGTTGCCTTTTCCTTCTACTGGTGCAAGTCCAGACCTTGTTGCCTAACTCTCCCGCTGGTTCAAGCCAGAGATTCCCTTCCTGTGGGTATTGCACTTGGAACCCGCCTGTTCCCGTGTTCTGATTTGTTTCCCATTGTGCAAGGCAGAGATTCCGCGCCTGTAGGGTATCGACTTTGTTGCCGACCTCTCCCACTAGTTCAAGCCAGAGATTCAGAGAGCCAGAGATGGTCTCGACCTTGTTGCCTGCTGGTTCAAGCCAGATATTCCATGCCTGTGGAGTCTTGAACTTGGTACCCGCCTGTTCTCATGTTTTGATTTGTTTCCATGGTGCAAGGCAGAGATTCCGCGCCTGTGGTGTATCGACCTTGTTGCCGACCTCTCCCTCTTGTTCAAGCCAGAGATTCCCTGCATGTGGGGTCTTGAACCGCCTGTTCCCTGGTTGCCTCTTGTTTCCTCTGGCTCCAGCCAGAGATTTCCAGCCTGTGGGGTCTCGACCCTGGTGACTACCTTTTCCCCTGGTTCGACTGAGAGATTACCTGCCTGTGAAGTCTTGATCTTGGTTCCTGCAGTAGCCCCGCTTTAAACCAGAGGTTCCCTGCCCTAGTACAGGCACCTGTTTCCAAAATCCAATGTACAAAGTTTTCCTAGCGGTCTCTAAAGCACATCAGCAGAAGTCTTGACATCGGCTGCAAACCATCGACCACGGCAACTGCAACGATCCATAGGCAACGCGTCACGTTCACAGACGGTAAGGCCCTCACCTACGAGTCAAGCCCAACTTGCCGCTCCACACTAAGACATTTACTATAGTTATCATTGAATATTAATACATTTGAAATAAAATGTATCTATATCCAGAATATTCTACTCTACTCTTTCCCTTAAAGTACAATTTATCTCAAAAATAAATGGTATATAGCGAACCCCTGGGTGGCCGTCGGCGGTGCAATGGTTAGTTTGCGTGCCTATTGTACCTGAGATCCTGGGTTCGATCCCTGCCCTGACCACCTTTAATTCCATTCGGCGGCGTTCACCTCGCACAGTGATGGCGAAGCTATCAAGTAATTATCCATGAAATACCGGTATCTCAAAAATACCGTTCGGAACCGGTGTAAAACTGTAGGGCTCAATCAGTGAGAAGCTCTCTTTCCAATTACTTCATGGAATGTAATGTGGAAACCATTGCATGGCAGCTTTAGGTATCGGAAACTTTAATTTCATAGATGGTATAAGGGATAAAACGTTAAGGAAAGTGCTCGCAATTTGGTTATTGCTGATAATTTTAAATTTTATCAGGGTAATGACCCAAAGCACACACCACTGATAGCCAAAACCTGGCTATGGTACAACTGCCCTAAGGTCATCAAAACACCCACGCCTTGATCTGAATGTAGTCGATCATTTCTTTGATGAACTTGGGCGCCTAATGCAAAATGGATTTGTCACCAGTCCGACTTCCTCTATGGACAAAGTCTTAAGGGTTTTCTGAATATTTTTTGTTGCACTTAAGCTGAAGTTTTCTCAGGTTCCTTAAAAAATGATTTATTTATTCTTTGAAAAAGATTTTCGAGAATGTGAAGGAGTTTTTATTAAAGGTGTAAACATTTTTAAAATAACTTGCCCGCCTTTCGTTGTGAGCCACTGTATCAATGTCAATTGAAGCCATTTAGTTCCAGCACTGAAATTCAAACTAGAATATCAGCTGTAGAATATTGTAGGCGAACTTCTAAAAAAGCTTTGTTTATTAAAACATTCTTTTAAGAAGATAGATTATTAATTTTTAAAAATCTAAAATTAATTTATTATATTGTAACATGTTTTTTAAAAATATTAATTTAATTTATTTAGAATTTTACAGAGGCCACCTACGTTGTCCACTATTTGTATGCCTATTGGTTGCGGGCAACCTCACTGACCACGTTGATGTGAAGTTTCAAGAAATACCAATACCAACATTTATTTTCCCATTGTTCAAATGATAGCCTTCTCCGTTGCCTTTTTAGCAGTTATAATTCAGTGTCTGCAATAAAACCATAATTAACTGACCTACAAACAACCACTGTAAACAATATGGGGCCATATTATTACAGTCGTATATGGTATTTCTTTTTCTTTTTGATCTCCGGAAAACAAAAGATCACCACAGCAAAGAAGTTAGAAAAACCCCCAAAAAGTCAATGTGTTAATAAACCAACGAACTTGAAACTGTACGTGCGAACCCCAACTGATGCATGAAACAAATAATTTAGTGTTAATTTTGTTGTTTAAAGATCTCTAATGGTTGACTCTCTGTCGGTAAATGTGTAGTAAATGGCATCCCCCATTATAAAACTGTACAAAGTGCTGGTTAGCTGGCACGTCGAAGTACTTCGCAATGGTTTTGAACTCAACACTGACATCACCACAGTTTCATTACACAGAGTTGATCGAAATGGCAGTTACAATGCCATACACAAATTCACATATGATGGCAAGTAAAGTGAGCGACATTTGTATAGGAGTGCAATAAGAAGAAACTCTTTTGCTTTTCGGCTTTAAATTAAACTCATGCAGTTCATTATTTTATGTTTTTTTTTCTTAATTAATTAAATCAATTTGCATATTAACAGCCATCGACCACAATAATCAATTTCCTAATACCTCAGAGCATAGAGAAATGACGTATAGAGAAACGAGTTGACTCAGTAAATTTACGAATTTTTGTGTGTTACATATCGATGGCTTAATGTAGAAAGGGCGTAACTCGATTTTTTCCAAAATCTCGTTTTTTACATAATCTGGTTGACCGTTCTGAAATACACCTCTCTTACAAATTTCAGAGTTCTGTGATTGAAAATAACGGTTTTATAGTTGTTTTGCAAAAGGGCCTAAGTCAAATCAAAAAATGTTTGAAAGATAAAGCCCTAACTCGTTTGTACTTGATTTTATATTTTGGTCTATGTTAGCATTTGATTTTAAAAACGTGTAATTTTTTTTGTATTGACAACACTGTCATGATTAACGGGACTTTCCGAATAAATAGATTTTCTGTTAATGGCACCAAGTACGTCTGTTTTTGTGTAAAAATATTATTGAACTGTGAAAAGTTTTTATATTAAAAGTTTCAATAATATGAATTGTGAAAGCGAAACTTCTGACTCTGGTGCAGGGATTGACGATGTTCGAAAGAGTAATATTGCAAACAAATCCGAATGGAAAAGAATCGCTAATAAGAAAAAAAGAATGGAAGGAGGAGAATATTTGGGAATATCGAAAAACAAAATTTGCCAAAAGCCGTCTAGGGAACTACGCGAGTCATGTTCATCTCAATTTTGTAAAACAAGTGCGCTTAGAAATTGTTCATCGTTTACAGAGCAGACCCGAAACGAAATCTTTAATTTGTTTTGGAAGATGACTTGGGAGCAAAAACGGATGTATGTCACAGGTCTTACAAACATTTCTGGGAAAAAAACTTAATTGCACTGAGAACTCGAGACGGAGTCAAACAATAAAATATTTGTTGAGGCATAATTCTAGCAGATTACAAGTGTGCCGTCAAATGTTTTATTCAACACTAGGAATAAAGGAAAAGATGGTTCGATATTGGATTACCGGTGGTGGTAAACATGGTACGCAAGACAGTCCCGATAACTCTTCAAATCTGCGCAAGTCTGCTAAACGATCGTCTGCCACAGGAAAGCACAATGAACAAAGACGTAAATTTCTAAAAAATTTCCTAGCGCAGTTGCCAAAATTGGAGTCCCATTATTGCCGAAAAGATACAAAAAAATTATACTTTGAATCGAATTTTTACTCATATCAGCAAATTTACAAGCTTTATGTTGACGAATGTGGATCAGGAAAAGAAAATGAAAGCATGAAAATGTCATATCCAATTTTTGCGCAAATATTAAAGGAGTCAAACTATTCTATTTTTAAGCCTAAAAAAGATCAATGCGATTTGTGTGTATCACATAAAGCTAATAATTTTCCAAATGAAGATTATGAAAAACATAGAGAAGAAATCAAGAAAATGAGGGAAGAAAAACAGAATGACATCATACATGCTGAATCCGGACTATGTGCAGTTTTATGCTTGGATGTGGAAGCAGTAAAACTAGTACCTCAACTAAATGCAAGTGCTGCATATTATAAAATGAAACTACAACTACATAACTTCACAATCTACAATCTTGTAACGCACGAATCGGATAATTATGTTTGGGATGAAACAGATGGAAACCTCGTATCTTCCACTTTTGCGACATGCATTATTAAACACTTGAGGAAATTACATGCTCGATCGCCAGACATTCATCATATAATCATTTACTCGGATGGATGTGTCTATCAAAATCGCAATGTTACTTTGTCTAATGCCTTGCTGGCATTTTGTTAGGAAACCAATGTAATGTGCTGCAACTCATTCAATTATAGAAAGAAAAATTAAAAATAAGCAAATAAACTTGCCGTCTCAATTTGTGCAACTCATAAGGGAGGCTCGAAAAGTTCCAGTACCCCTAACAGCTCATCATTTGCAATATGACTATTTTTTTAATTTCGAAAATATTACTAAGCAATACTCTTCGATTCGTCCAGGTAAAAATATTGCCTACTAAAGAAATTCTATATATTTATTTATATATCCAAACCTTTATCTCAAATTTAAGGTAGAACAATTGGTGACCCCACAGTAAATTTGCTACGAGCCTTGTCATTTGATTCGTCAGGATTAATTTTTTTCAAAACAGATATAATGGACGAATATCAGTTACTCCCACAGAGATCGAACTCTTCTATTGAAAACATTCACCCTGATTCTCTTTATAAAGAGAAAATACCACTCTCGAAAAAGAAATGGGATCACATACAGGACTTAAAAAAGTTCCTGCCCGCCGATTGTCATCATTTTTATGACAGCTTACCTTATAAAATCTAAACTTCATATCTAAACTCTCTATTTTTGTTTGAAATGATATTTTTATTACTTAAAACATAAATTATTACATTACTTTATCTTATTTTCAAATTAGTTTTAAAAAGCCCTAAGTCGATTTTTTTTTTCAAAAATATCACATACAAAAGGGCCTATCTTAGATAACTTCATTAAAAGTAAAAAAAAATCATTTTTAGAACTGAATTTTTCGGTCGTTTTCATCACACCCAATGTGCACAAAAACTGTTGCGGATCCGTTTCGAACTCGTAACGAGTCCGTAAAATCATAAAACAGCGAATTGTGAGTTATCGAATTCGTTTCGAACCCATCACGAGTCCATAAGAACATAAAAAAGCGAATCAGTGAAATTGCGATTTGGCGGATCCGTCTCGAACCCGTTACGATTCCGTAAAAACATAAAGACCAAAACAGTGAAATTGCGATTTGGCAGATCCGTCTAGAACTCGTTACGAGTCTGTAATAACATAATAGTCGAATAAGTGGAATTGCTATTTGGCGAATCCATTACGATCCCATAAAAACATAAAAAGGGAAATGGAAGTTTGGGAAAAAAATTTTGAAATTGCAAACAGTATGTGAGGAAACCAAACTCTTAGTTCGATCAAGAGGTACCCGACCTACAGACACCCCCCCCCCCCTCTTCCCTTCACCATCTGGCGGCAGACATTTAGGCCAGAAATATTTAGTATCTCAGATTCATGTCAGAGTTGCTAAACACATAAACGTCAAAACATAATACTAAACCGAGTTAATATTTCATTAGTGAAAATGTTACGTGCTACTATAGGGTGGCCACATACAATATAGTCCGCCGAAATTTTTTTAATTCTGTCAATTATGCACACTTTACCATTATGTGCGTAACAGTTATTGGGATGTTTCAATGAAAAATTATAATTTTTGGTTTGAAGGAATAAATATGAAAAATACTTCCACTATTCTTTTATAAATTTGATTACAAGAAAAAGTTTTTTTTTTCAATTTCATTTATTTCCAAAAATCGAATCTGAAACGGACTCGAATATGAAGTTCGTTACGAGTTCGAGACTGATCCGAAAAAGTACAAAAAACAATTCGCGGTTTCGAGAGAAATGCGAATTCGTTTCGAATCCGTAAAAATTAATAAAAGCGAATCCATCTCGAATTCATTTTACTTCCAAAAAATGAATCCGAAACGGATTCGAATATGAAGTTCGTTACGAGCTCGAAACGAATCCGAAAAAGTACAAAAAAACGATTCGCGTTTTCGGGAGGAATTTCATTCGAAAACGAATTCGTTGTGGGTTCGTAACGGATGTCCGTTTCCTACAAAATGTCTGCAGAAACGGATCCGTCTCGAATTCGTAGCGGATTCATATGGCACATTGGGAAACAACATGAAAAATTTAAGTCAACAATTTTTGTAATTCAACCTGGTGCAAGTCAATTTACGTCGAATAACTCTATCGCACCGGCCGCACCACGAAGACTGTGAAACGAAATGTCATATGAGAAGAATGGCAGCTCTATATGACATTACTTTACGCTTCAGACTATTATTGCTATTAATATTCTCTTCTCGAACCAAATTATAATTAACAACAGCAAAAGTTAACATGTGAATAAACCCCAAATGGCACCCCGTAACTCCAATTGCAAGGCAACTAACTGTGGTTTCTTTTTGCCTCCAACTCTAAACTCAGGATTTTTTAAAGTATTTTTTTAGAAAGAAAAAAATTTTAATCCGTTTTTAAGATTTCAAAAATGCAGTTTGCTTTAGCTCAGAATTTCATACAGGTTTTTTGATTGCCGTGTTTTAAATTTAGCATTCTTTTTTTTTTTGTCCCGCAATTGTCAAATGGTTCGCTCCAGAAATTAAGCACCACAACCATGGTAAAATAAGTAAGGTAAACGCAGTAGGAATTGTTGTAATTTTAGGCAACATAACAGACATTTTGTTTTTGTTTGGTGTCACTAATCTGTCAAATTTTCTACATGTGTGTATCTACAGTAAAAGTAAACAAAAAGTACAAAAACAAAATACACATGAATTTGACATATGAGAAACACCTAAGCAAGAAAAAAGTTTAAATCAGATGTTCTAACGAGTTTACCTTACATATTCTACCATGACCACAACGATTTGAAAAAATTTAATCATCTAATCTGGTAACTCCGGCATGAACAAATTTGCATTGAACATGTATGTATGGTACAAAACCAATAGCGAACAGAGTGTGTCCAAAAGGGTACAGAAGCAAAGTTCGATGCAATTAAGTCTATGTCGGTCAAAGCCGAATATATTATACCCTACAATCATATAATAATTTGTGTTGTATGCCAACTATATAAAAACGAAGATTTTGTATTCTCCAACTTCAAAATCTACCTCATTGACATGACGGAATCTTAAGAACCAATATTTTTGAAATCTGTCCCGATTTGTAAACTCTGGACCTGAAAGTAGCAAAAACTATCATCCCTGATCTAAGGGAATCTTAATAAATAAATATTTTCCCATAACATCCCATGAAGGGACTGGGAGAGCTTCTCACAGCCAGTGAGCTGTGCGCCTTCAAGTTTTTCACTCACTGATAGGGTCCTACAGTTTTACACCGGTTCCGGACGGTATTTTACGAAGCTAGTTCATGACTAAGTACTCGATAGTGTCGCCATCATTAAGACCCCTTTCACACTCGGCAAGTTACTTGCGCAAGTCTCTTGCCCAAGCCTTGGTTTGTTGATGACAGAGGTAAGGTCGGACATGGGACTGTCCGTGGAGGTGGAAAGTTTCTGATTGCCATTCACTTGGGAGTGGCCAGAAATGATTCCTTCATTGGGCAGTCCATGCAGCTCACTACTTCCACGCAGTATGTCCTGGGCAATGGCTTTTCGGAAACCTCCGTTAGCTAGCTAGAGTGAGAAGGCGAAACAAATGAGCATCAAATCAGGTATAGTAGGTGACTGATGTCACTGAAGCTCATCAAACAATCGGGCATATTCTTTTGTCCTTAGAAGGCGGATGAGCCAAACATACGGGCCAACGGCGGATAGAAACTAAAAGAAGAAAATCCAGGTTCAACATATCGCATCCTGGTCAGCGTCTGATCCATAATGGGCGGCTGCAATCAAATATCCTGGCAGTAGGCAAAATGCAAAAACCCGGTGGGCTGGGTTTGCCTCCCGCCACCGTTCATAATGGCAGTGAAAATACAAAAACGAAACAGAAAACATAAACAACCCCTATTTGTTGACGACCCCCGCAAACGTTATAAGGACCACGATTTACGGATATGCACTTGGAATGTAAGAACTCTATATAGATCCGGTGCAAGTATCCAACTGGCAGATGTCCTCGAAATTTATAAGGCTGACATTACCGCTATCCAGGAAATGCGATGGACAGGACATGGCTGCACAAGAAAAAGAAACTGCGATATATACTACAGTTGCCATGAAAAAAAACATGAATTTGGTTGTGGATTTGTAGTTGGCAAAAGACTGCGACATCTAGTCTCTAGGTTCAATCCTGTGAGTGAACGTATAGCCACAATCCGCATAAAAGCGAAATATTTTTATATTTCCCTAATTTGTGTGCATGCCCCGACAGAAGAGAAAGATGATGATGCCAAATACATATTCTATGAGCTCCTAGAGGAAACGTATGACCGCTGCCCTGGCCATGACATTAAGATTGTACTAGGAGATTTTAATGCCAAAGTAGGAAGGGAGAATGTGTTTAATCCAACTATTGGCAATTTCAGTCTTGATGCTGACAGTTCCGACAACGGTATGAGACTGATTGACTTTGCCGCGGCAAAAAACATGGTCATCAGTGGCACAAGATTCCAGCATAAAGACATCCACAAGGCTACTTGGGTATCCCCTGATCAAAGAACTAGGAACCAAATTGATCACGTGGTAATTGATGGAAGGCACTCATCCAGTGTAATGGACGTACGAGTGATCAGAGGAGCTAACATCGATTCTGATCACTACCTGGTAGCAGCAAAGGTTCGCACAAGATTAAGTAGAGCCAAAATCGTACGAAACCAGACGCAGAGGAAGCTGGACATCGGAAAGCTGCAATTACCACAGGTAGCCACAGCCTACTCAAGGAAGCTCTCGCAACTTTTGGCACAGAACCCACCCCCTCCCGATGACGATCCTGATGCGCAGTGGAAACCCATTTCCGGCTCTATAAAAACTGCCGCAACAACCGTACTTGGTTTCGAAAAACCGCTTCGCAATAAACCGTGGTACGATGAAGAGTGTCGCATAGCAAATGACGAAAAGAACGCTGCACGTATGGTAATGCTTCAGTCAATTGCAACGCGAGCTGCAACTGAGCGGTATAGGGAGAAGAGAAAGGAGGTAAACCGTCTCTTTAGGCGTAAGAAACGGCAGTGGAGAAAACGCGAGAGTGAGAAAATTGAGACATACAGAAGGAAGAACGAAGCCCGAAAATTCTACCAAAAAGTTAAAAACGGAACTAATGGACATGGTTCAGGGCCCCCCTTCTGTAAAGACAAAGACGGAAATCTCGTCGCAGATGTGCAGAGCATGTTGGGAATATGGAGAGAGCATTTCTCCGCGCTACTAGTACCTGAGATATCCGATGACGATGGGACAATCGATCACAATATGGACGACGACGTCGATTGCCCCCCTCCTAACCAAGACGAGGTCAGAACAGCTATTGCCCGGCTTAAGAACAACAAAGCCGCAGGAGCCGATGGATTACCGGCGGAGCTGTTTAAGGCTGGCGGCGATGAGCTGATAAGGTGCATGCATCAGCTCATTAGCAAAATTTGGTTAGATGAATGCATGCCCGGCGATTGGAGTCTCAGTGTACTATGTCCCATATTTAAAAAAGGTGACCCGAGTATTTGTGCCAACTACCGTGGAATAAGCCTTTTATCCATAGCATATAAGGTTCTATCAAGTATAATGTGCGAAAGACTAAAACCAATTATCGCTGACCCGATTGGACCATACCAGTGTGGCTTTAGGCCTGGTAAATCGACAACTGACCAGATTTTCACGCTACGCCAAATCCTGGAGAAGACACACGAAAAACAAATCGACACCTATCATCTATTTATCGATTATAAAGCAGCCTTCGATAGTCCGATACGGGAGAAACTCTATGAAGCAATGTCTGAGCTTGGTATTCCTGCAAAACTCATACGCCTTTGCAGGATGACCTTGACGAACACCAAATCCGCAGTGAAAGTTGGTAAGGATCTTACCGAACCTTTCGAAACTAAGCGAGGCCTCAGGCAAGGCGACACCCTATCGTGCGATCTCTTTAACATCTTAATGGAGATCATTATGAGAAAAGCTGCAGTCAATATGAATAAAACCATCAGCAGCAAAAGTCACATGCTGCTCGCGTATGCTGATGATATAGACATCATTGGGCGCACAATTAGAGAAGTTACTGCGGTTTTTTCGAGAATTGAGAAGGAGTCAGCAAAAGTGGGTCTGACGGTGAATGAGGACAAGACAAAATTAATGGTTTCAACGAACAGGGCCTCCACGCGATTAGACCAAAGCGTGAACGTTGATAACCGTTATAACTTCGAGGTAGTGGACGAATTTATATACCTCGGATCTGCCGTGAACAAAAACAACAACATCAGCCTTGAGATCAAACGGAGAATTGTGCTTGCGAATAGATGTTATTTTGGGCTAAGCAAGCACTTTAGAGATAAAGCCCTCTCTCGAGTAACAAAAGTCCAGCTGTACCAGACTCTCATTCAACCTGTCTTGCTTTATGGCGCAGAATCCTGGGTCCTATCGCAAGCAGACGAAACATCTGTAGGAGTCTTCGAGAGAAAAATACTCCGAAAAATTTATGGCCCTATAGTGCACAACGGCGAGTATCGGCGACGCATGAATCATGAGCTGTATGAGCTTTATCCAGACATTGACATAGTTAAGCGGATCAAGATAACGCGATTGCGCTGGCTAGGCCATGTCAGTAGAATGGATGAAGATGAACCAGCGCGAAGGCTTTTCGAAACCGAACTCGAAGGAAGACGAAAAATAGGAAGACCAAGACTCCGCTGGAGGGATCAGGTTGACGAATCCCTGCGTACACTTGGTATTGCCAACTGGAGAGATAAAGCAAAAGATCGAACTGGTTGGCGAAATATGTTATCTTCGTTTTGTAAGGTCCCTGACCCCCCGGGGTTGTCCGAGACCGGATAAGTAAGTAAGTAAGGTCGGGTTAGGGGAATAAATTTGAGGTACAGACTTGCTCGTACTCGGAAAGTTGAAAAACTGACTTGCGCAAGTAACTTGCCGAGTGTGAAAGGGGTCTAAGCGAGGTGACCGTCGTCGAAAGAAATGTAAGGTGGCCAGAACAGGGTTCGAACCCAGTATCTCATGTACAAGAGCCGCGCACACTAACCATAGCACCACCGACGGCCATTTTGTAGTTAGGGAGATATATATTAAGCTTTTAAAATAAAATCACCTTTTGCATTTAGCTCTTTTTTTGTCACTATAGAAAAAAAGGACTTAATGCGAAATTATGAGAAGAAAAACAATTGTTTAGCTTCGAAATATTTAGCAACTTCTTTAATTTTGCATCCTTTTGTACAAGCGGGTTATGTCTTAAATCAGGCGGTACCCATGCTACAGCTGATAGAAATGGTTGTTGTAATTTGATAAATAGAGTTGAATCAAACCTAACAGCAGCATACTAAGTTTAAATACTGTTTGATTGATACTAATTTATGTTTGATGTTGGTTGTATCGGCCGAAAATACGGATTTTTTTTAATTTGTGTTCATTTTATGTCCAGCCATAGAGACAACAGCAACTCGAACTCTATGAAATTTCCAATTAAACCGGAGATCGCAAGATAACGAAAAGCAGCTGATGAAAACTCTATCTAGTACTCTATGCTTAAATATTAAATGCAACTGTGAACGCGAATGCACGCAAAAGTGTTGTGATTCATAGAGCAATAGATAAGATGCGCCATCCCTCTCTTTACTTTTGCTCGATGACGGGGAGGCAGTAGGTCATTTCAT
The DNA here is from genome assembly GCA_963931995.1 of Phaonia tiefii. NCBI lineage: Eukaryota > Metazoa > Arthropoda > Insecta > Diptera > Muscidae > Phaonia > Phaonia tiefii. The sequence continues at coordinate 162,422,165 of OZ008368.1, forward strand.
CGAGCTCGAGTTGTTGTTGTATGTTACTCTTTGGTTGGACATAGGAAAGGACAGTAATAAAAGGGAATGCATATTTTCGATCGATACAACCCACTTAATATGAACAGTAACCGACGACAGCAACACTTTTACAAAAAACCTCGCTTAAAACCAAAGAGCAATAGATAAGAATCGCCATCCCTCTCTTTGCGTTGTCTCTATTCCATTTAAACTTAGTTTGCAGCATAGTTTGATTCTGGTAACATATCGATATCTCGCCGATATACTCTGATTTCTATAAATATACTTCTTCATAGTCGATCAGCTGTATCATGGATACCACCTGTTACAACGATATTCGCGAGAAGGCTTCAGTTGTTAAAAAGGCTGTAAGCCAGCTGTTTGCTTATATTTTGATTTCACCTCTGGGATTTGTTCTCGCAATGTTGCCTTTCCCTGTGGAATTAGTAGTTTTCATCCCTTAGATATAAAATTACTTTAGATCACACATCATTTTTATCATAATTATTTACCTCATGACAATTTATCTTTCTGATAGTAGTAGCGTTGTATTTTTATTTCGAATAATTCTTATTTAAAATTTACAGATTTTGTATTCCTTTGACTCAAAGTGAAGCCGATGCCAAAGTCTAAAGCTATGTTCAGGTATACCGGGATTTCTCAGTTTACAGGATTTCATTTCAATAAACAGCAGATTTTTGTACTGCAAAACATATGTTTGGTGGGTTAAAATCCCGAAAACTTCGAAATGTCGGTATACCTGAACGTTATTTTAACAGATTGAAACTGCTTTTGACGGTGTTGTTCACGCTTCATAATCTTCTTCGAATTTGGAAACGCACATACATTTTCGTAACGCGGTGTAAACAATTCTTTAAAATCCACTTATTCGAGTGTTTTGATTAAAATGTGGAAGAGATTTAATAAATATTTAAAACCTTTAATGCGGCTTTTGTTTTACTTGTTTCGCTGTTGAACATAAACATGACAGACGAGAAATGTAAAATGGGAAAAACGCGCGTAAAAAGAGCAAGTTGACAAAGTGTACGCGTGACATACATTTCAACGCAACTAATTTTCTTGTTTTTGTGCTTTTCTGCAACAATACCCAGATTCTACTCTTTTCGACATAAGCGTAACATCACGCGTACGCATAACTTGTCTTATATGTTCAGGCCTTCAAGGTGCAACTGAAAAACGCTTAATTTCCGGATGGCATAAGAGTTGGAAAATATTTGTGAAATCTTCTAAAATTGTGTGCTTGCACTATTATTTTAAAGAGATTTGTATTTCAAAGATTGTTTCTAGTTTTTTGAGTATTTGCTTTTGACAGATCGGGTCGTTTCTTTTAAAAGATCATCCATATAATTTAGATCTGTACTTCAACTTTGCTGGTTAGTACCAAGATTTAACAACAATAAGGATTTTTGCGTAATAAAATCACTGCAATGCACTTATATAAATTTACAGCACTGTGCAGCCTTAACGTTGTGGTGTAGAGCTTTGCTTTATATGGATTTTGAAAAACCAACCAACGGTCGAAACGGTCATTTAACCGGTTTATTAAGTGTTTGCTTGTGCGTTTTTTTTTTTTTTTTGTTTGTATTTGTCTATGATTAGTTTTTGTATATTTCGTTTATGTTTTCAATGTCATGTTGCTTTTATGTTTTTCCTCTTAAAGCATTAATACGAATGAATATGAGAAGGAATGAGATTCACTTTTCATAACAATGTAAGAAAAGAAACACACAAAACATCATGTGGCATGGGTTTTCATTGGAAGGAAACGTGATTTCTAAACTCGATTTATTCACAAATTCTAACTTCAATAAAACTCAGAATATTCAGATTTGGTCAAAAATATTTTAAAATTCTATATTCATAGGAATAAATTGTATGGAAATTTAAACGTTAGTATGTAATTTGAAAGCTGCTTCAAATATTATAACTAATTCATATAATAAATTTCGAATTTGAACTCTAAATGAGGTGATGACCTCTAAATAAAATACGTAGATTTTGCCAAAGATCCTAACTGAAAACTTTGTTAAAAGTGCGAAATTCCATAATGTTTGTTCTGCCGTTAAAGACGTATTTTTAGTTTTACCTTTTCTTATTCACATCGTTGACGTGTAAGCGTTTGAGCTCAAATCGAATTCAAGTATGGAAACTTGTTTGTGACTTGTACTTTTTTCGAACTTCTGTCACGTGTTGGTTGTTTGTATTTAAAAAAAAAAAAAAAAAACCATAAATTTCCAAGAATTACGAATGTGACAAAATTATATTATCTTTATTATTGTTCTTTTGTTATTGTTGTTTTCTTTCTTGTATACTTTCTAAAGAGAAAGTGTTTCACTTCTAATTCTGTTTCTTTCATTTTTATACCTACGTTGAATGAGTAATTAATTGTAACGTTATATTTTCTTACTTTTGCTCTGTTTGTCTTATTCTTTTGCATTATCTTCTTCAGCGGAAACTATTTTCATATTCGAAACCGAGCATGTGTACTAGAAAACAGTGTTGGAAATTGCTCTTTGGCGGGCACATACAAACAATTGCTCCGTCCCTTGCACAGTGAGCCAGAATACCAAATCTCTGGCCAAAAGTCGAAAAATTAAGTTTCGTTAACAAGGTTTGAAGGGTTTGGGTTTGGTAGAGTACTAGTCCGAGGGTAGAAATGCAGATTGGGGAGGCCATGATCCCTTTTACCTGCCATGGTATTCCAGTTTAAAAGTGGCCGTTGCTCGATCCAGACGCGTCAAGGTTCGAGCGTCTGTATCAGTATAGTGTTGAAAACGACGCCAAGCCTACAACAATTACACTAACAATTATCTAGAAAAGGGATTCGAAAGGGAAGAGTAAGTACAATATTATCATGATATCCTAAATTTATAATATTCATGTATGTGATATAAACAAAGGAATAATTTGTCGGAAAATTAATGTAAAATTGCAAGGGAAAATTTTAAAAGCAGGGAGAAAAGTTATATTGTAGCCCGTTGTTAGGTGGTCGGACTTGTTCTAGGTTGTAGATTAATCTATTGTTTAATCAAAAAAAATCAAAAAAAATTTTGATTTTTGCGCCACCGATATTGGTCCAAGTTTTTGTAACTAAAAGTGAATTTTTCTCAATTTTGAATATTTAAAACATAAAATATGAAGAAGTGGGCAGAAACGTTTGATAATTATTTGAATTAAGCCTGATTTTATTGTCCTTTAAATTAAAACTCGAATACATTTTTATTTGTGGCTCTATGTGGCCTATCTATCGTGTTTCTTGTTACCAACAAACACTGGACATACAAATAGCGACAGGAAATAACAATAACAATACAATGGCTCAATGAAGCATCCCAGCGGCGGAAATCAGGACCGGAAAGCCTAAAATCATGACCCAGAAGGCATTCTATAGAATATGGCAGGCCTTCCCTACACATTACCCCCTGCTTTCGTTTTAACATTGCGTGAGATTGGGAGGTCAGGCCTTTCATCCGTCTCTACGAGAAGGCCTTATGAAGGCCTTCAAAAAGAGTAGTTTTAGAAGGACTTGAGTAAAAATAAAAAATATATATGCAAATTAGTTCATATTTCAGATTTATACTTTAACTAATTGTAATTCTTATAAATGAATTTTATTTTTAATTCTGCAGCCACAGGAATCGAACACACCACCTTAGAACTTACAGTAGGACGCTTTATCTACTGGGCTATCGGATGTTATGATTTTGCAACAACGATTTGTAAACATGTGGAAAGACAGATTTCCATGAACAACAGCCTCTTCTGGCATTCTTTTAAAAGGCCTGTGGAAGCCTTATAAAATCATGTATTTCGCTGGCTTTATTACAGTAGGCATTACCAAAGAAGGGTTCCTTCCATATGCCTTATTCGTGGAAGGCCTCGCAAATTCCACAGCTGGGATTGGAGATTAATAACTACTAATACACGCTGAAAAATCGATAGTTTTTTGTTGTTTGGATGCAAATATAACATGACCTTGAAGCTTGTCGCTAATATAATATACTTGTGGCCAAACGCATTGTGTTTGCTATTCAATATTACATGTTTGAGACAAAACGATTAATATGTTATAACATATATGTATGTTTGCGACCCAAATATATATGTGTTTGTGATATAAATACAGCCGTGTTTGTTGCGCTGTTTTCTCGATTCGAGATCAGATACTCGATCTCGAAACGAGAATTGTATCCGATATCTAAATAACGAGGGATCCGATCTCTAAACTATACCGGAACCGAACTCAAAAACCAATCGAATGCGATTTCGAAACGAGAAGGGATCCGATGTGTAAACCATATTGGATCTAGTATCGAAATCATTTCGGATTACAATTTCTACGGGAAAATTAAAATGCAACCATTATGGCCGGTATAAAATTAAAAAAAAATTATAACATATAAAATACAAATAATATGAAATACAAAGTAACACTAATACATGGTGGTTTAAATTAATTAAAAATACTAAATTGCTTCTTCTTGGTTACTTGGCTGGAATCAGCGAAAGCGGATCAGTACCGGATCCGAATTGAATCAGCGAAAACAAAATTCAATATATCGGACTCAAGCCGGATCTGAATCGGATCAGAGAAAGCGAAATCCGACATGTCGGGTCCGAATCGGATCAGCGAAAGCGTAATCCGATGTGTCGGACTCAAACCGTATCCGAATCGGATCAGAGAAATCCGCCATGTCGGGCCCGAATCGAATCCGAATCGGGTCAGCGAAACACTGGCTCCGAATCAGATCCGAGTCCGACTTTGTAATTATTGGGTTACTATAGCATTTATTTGAATCCTTCCTGGACGAGGAGCTATTAAAATTCACCGTTTTAATAAATTTCAACATAAAAAGCTGTTAAAGAATGTTTCCCAAATTTTAATTTGAAAACTATAGTCCTTATATGTCAAAATTTATATTTATGTTTACCAACGGGGAAATTAATAAATATTTCATATACATATATTTTTTTTATTTTCAAAAAACAATCAATATTCATGCGGAAGAAGAAGATCTCAAGCTGTATTTTGTTGATACACGTTTGTTTGTTTAAGCTCTGTAGCTTTTAATATATTCTCGATATTAGTACTTACTACCTTAATAATGTCTTCAGTTTAATTAATTTCGAACATGTATTAAGATTGGATACGATATAATGATTAAAAAATTCATATAAATTTATTGATTGTCATCAAATTAACACCGAATCAATAATTTGTATTTGAGTTTTTGCATATTAAGCTTTAAAATAACTTGAGATTAATTTAGACAGTAACATTTTATTAAGAACATGATTTGGTCTGCATAAGTTATCATATTTGCAGAGTTCATTAAGGGAATTTAATAAAAACTTCTGAATACAGTGAATTATTATTCATTCTACTCATTTATTTGTGCAGCGACACCCAAATTGCAACTTTTAAAAAGTGATAAATACTTAAAGGCAGTTGCATTCAACAGGTGTCTTGCTTTTTTATGTTTTATTCATTGCTAACTACTGACGTGTATTTGCTTTTTGTATCTACTTATTAAAGCCATACAGTCCGATTCAGATGAATAGCAATGCATGAAATACACAGTGCAACACGAAAAAATATAACCACCATATACGGACACCACTACGTGATAAAAGACCAAAAAAAGACCCGTGTCTCCCAGTTTTGCCCAAAGTCATGCATTTTTTTGTTGGGCCCCCAAAGAGTTGGGTCCTCGGGGTAATTTTTGCAAAATAGTGATTATTTTGTCAGGCTCATATCTTGCAAACCGTTTGGAATTTTGATTTACTCTCTGAGGGAAAGTTGTAGCTCTTGTCATAACATATAAACATATGGGCACATATAAAATCAAACAAACTTCATCTTCAAAGTCAAAATCGCAAAAAAACTTTAAAAAATTCGATTTTTTTTCCTTTTTCCCCTGTTCAGGTTCATAGGTAGCAAACCGTTCAAAATTCAACCAAACAATCGACCACAGAAATGTACCTGTATATGTAATAAACAACTTTCTAGAACATATGAACTTCCTAGGAATGAAGATTCTGATGTTAATTTACAAAAACAAATAAATGTGTGCTGTTATTTCGCTTCCAAAAACAAAAACAAACATTTTTGCATTTCAGTAAAATTGTCATAACTTTGGAACGGTAAGACCTCTGGGCTTCGTTTAGGTCATTTTGGAAAGGTAAGAGGTATGGCTATCTTCCAAAAAACCCCTAAGTTACCTGTCATCTGGATGAGCAAATTGAGGTTATATAAATATTTTTTTTCCATTTTTGTCCCCGAAAGCTCTGTATCTCAGCGATTTGATTTGATTTTTTATTGATTCTGAAAGGCCTCTTAAAGACCTTTCCAACAAGCCCAAATCCAATCCAACCACTGGCTCAGAAGTTAGCAACTTTACCCTACTACCCTCCGACCGCCAATCCGAAAATTTTGAACCCGCTGCCATTTCGCACCCTTGCATTTTCGGACATGGTCCTAATGGACTTTTCTTCATGAAATGAGCCAAGGAATACGCTAGAGAAATTTGTCCGGAACTTCCTGAATCACCCTGTATATAATTATCTGGCTCGAACACTTAGTTTGCAGATATTTTGCATATGTGTATATTCTTCTCCTTGCCTTTGAACTAACAATAACGCTATCCAACACTGTTTTTCTGATTTCATACTGGTAACTTTGTCCACATTTAACCCGGAAGTATATATAATCGTCGTGCTCTAATGCATGGTTTGTAGTTAGTTATTCTTGCAAATGTTTATATTTTTCGTGTTATCTTTGAACTCACAATAGAGATGTGCAACACTGGTTTTCTGATTTTTTCCAGGCTCGTAACTTTATGCTTATAACTGAAATGGAAGCGGTAACCTCAAGTGTCGCTAAATATCGCTTAGCTCCCCATACAAAATAAGTTATAATCTAAGCAATTGGTGTAACCAAAAACACATCTATTATTATTTAAAAAAAAGATACAAATTGTTTTCCATTATATACCATGAAGGGATTGGGGAGAGCTTCTCACAACCAGTGAGATGTGCGCTTCTAGTTTTTACACTCACTGATTGGCACCTACAGTTTTACACCGGTTTCGAACGGTATTTTGAGAAGCTCATGGCTTCTCGATAGTGGCGCTACAAGGTGACCGCCGTCGAATAAAAGGTAAGATGGTCAGAGCAGGAACCTTGTACTTATATATGTTTGCAAGCATTGCTTTCATGAATTGAAGATCAGCTGTTTTTTTATTTGTTTATTGTGTGTCACGTTTTTGTTTTCAGCAGTTTTCAACAAATAAAACAACATTTGGATTAAATAACATACATATATAATAACCCATCAATTATTGTGTATCCAACATGTTATAGTGAATAGCAAACATAATGTGTTTGCAAACAGATATTTTATATTTACGGCAAGCTACAAACACGTTATATTTGCATCCAAACAACAAAAAAGACAGATTTTCCAGCGTGTACGATTGCAATTACCCACATTGAGGTTGGCTAAAAAGCTGTTAGACATATTTAAACGAAGATTGCGTAATGCGCTTTACCAACAAATTTTTAGCTTTAAGAATAATATTGTTACGCTAAATGTTTTAAATTTAATTGTATTAAAAATAACGGTAAACGAGTATGCGGAATTTCAAACATAGTCAAGAGTTGCCACATAACAGAATTTAAGGAATCTACGTTCGAATATTTACAAAATATTAAGTGCGTGAGCTTTTTTCCTGTCGACGGGTGTAAACAATTTTGCCACTCCTATTTTGGTACCTATCATACACAAGATGTATGGTCAGCCGGATGCGACAACTGCCGTAAAACACAACTGTTATAAGTGAAATTTAGTTCTATGCAATATTTTCTCAAAACCACTCTGCCATTCAAATTCTAATATGTGCCAATCATAGAGAAATAGCCAAGGGCCGTTATTCCTCTCTTCACGTTCTCTTGCTGACAACGAGGTAGTAGGCCATTTCATCGAGTTGGAGTTGCTATTGTAATTTACTCTTTGGTTGGACATAATACGGACAGAATTAAAAGGGAATGCGTATTTTCGCTCGATGCAACAACCAACATAAAACATCATTTAGCTGTGATTAGTATCTATCAAACACTATTTAAACTCAGTTTGCTGCATGGTCTATAACATAGTAAAAATACCAAGTAGTCGCAATAGATACAACAACTATTGTGGGCAAGAACAACAGGCATTTTGTTTTTGTTTAGGCTCTTCTCATGTCAAAGTCAACACATACGTATACCAACAAATAAATGTAAACAGAAAAGTATAAAAACAAAACCTTTGAATCTGACCGAAGCGGCCAACTAAACAAGGAGAAAAAATTGGAATCAGCTGTCTACCGAGATTACCTTCTCATTCTACCACGGTCTATAATCTCTATGTATACTTTGGTCTCTTATTCCACATCATTTCCCTAGTACCTTTTCGACCAGCTGTGCCATAGAAACCTCCCTCCTGCCCAAATGTATTGCAGGAGCTTGGTATACTTTTGTCATGAATTGTTTTTCTTTGCATGAACTTTTAGTACTTTGTTTAACCTCTTTGTATTGTTTTACACTTTTGTACATTTATGTAAGGAGATGTGTTTACCTGCACTCTGTGACTTCAAAAGAAGTGTGTTTGTACTAGCAATTCTGAGTGATGCTATTTATTTGAAACGGACTGTATATAGAAACAAATGTACATACTATGTCCGTAAATATGAAAATATCTCACGCCGACATAACGTATACTTTGGTATCCCCATGTTAATAGATAATTTTGCTGAGAACTTGTCAACGTGTCAAACAGCTGTGGGGAATACAACAATACCACCAAAGGAGAGTTATAATTACCGATGTGCATTGACAGTCATTACACAGGCCAACAAAATCAAAGTGTATCTTTGATTGTCAATTCCCTGACCCATCATCGTAATATGTCAAACAGTGGGGCAGATGGCAAAGAATATGGAAATTATTTCATGTATTTCCAAGGATAAGACCAGTAGAAAATAATCTAAATCGGTTGAGGTTATGTTATACCTCTCATGGAAATGTGACCTCTTTTTGCAAAATTGTAGATTTGGCGAACACTACGAGGGCAGTTTGACAAGTGCGTGACTTTTTGAATAAAATATTTTTTTTTGTTAAAAATCGATTTCTTTCTCAACATAGTCGGTTTTTAGGTCGATGCATCCATCGTTTTTCCAATTTTTGTATTCCCTCCAAAAAATAGGTTTTCGCAATGTCCTCCAAATATGCGTTTATTTCAGTGATGCCATCTTCATCGAATAAAATCGCTTACCGTGGAGAGACTTTTCCAGGTTTGGAAATAGAAAGTACTCACTTTGGGGTTAAATCCGGAGAATACGGCGGATGAGGTAGCAATTCGTGGCCCTATTTATGGACTTTTGTCATAGCGGCTACATAGTACATGTGCGCCGGTGTGATGTCATTGTGGGAGAGTTATTGTTTCTTCGCCAAATGCGGTCGTTTTGGCTTCAAATCTGTCCAACAGCTGTGAATAATATTCGCTTGTGATCATTTTAGGTAATCGACGTGAATGACATAGCATGCATCCAAAAAAAAGGTATGACCATTATTACAGTGGTGGCTTCTCGCAATCGGTGAGCTATGCCCTTTATATTTTTAGACTCACTGATTGGGACCTATACCTGCTGTCAACGATGTATTTTTAAGAGAAGGTTTTCATGGCAAATTGCTCGATAGTGTCGTTGTCAGTATGTAACCGTAACCCTAGCAACCGCCTTCGAAGGATTATAATGTTGTCAGAGCAAGTATCGACCCCACGATATCATGTAAAGAGGAGTGCTTGCTACCCATTCGCCAGCGACGGCCACATATATCCCACATGAGAAACCCCTATGGAAGAATGAACGTTGATAGCCGTTATAATTTCGAGGTAGTGGACGAATTTATTTACCTAAGATCTGCCGGGAATAGAAGCAAGAACGTCAGACTGGAAAACAAACGGAGAATAGTGTTTGCAAACAGGTGTTATTTTGGGCTAAGCAAGTACTTCAGAGATAAAACCTTCTCTCGAGAAACGAAGAAACAACTATATCAGACTCTCATACAATCTGTCTTGATTTATGACTCAAAATCCAGGGATGAAACATCACTGGGAGTCTTCGAGAGAAAAATGCTCCGAAAAATATATGGTCCTATAATATAAAACGGCGAGAAGCGACGACGGATGAACCACGAGCTGTATAGAGTGGATCAGAATAAAACAGTGCGAAGATATTCGTCGACGTACTCGAAGGACATCGAAACCTTGGATGACCAAGACCAAGATTGCCTAGGAGCTTGGTGTTACCAACTGCAGGAGAAAAGCTGAAGATCGAGCCGGTTGGAGAAACATGTTGTCCTCATATTGTAAGGCCCTTGACCACTCTGGGTTGTTTGAGGCCACCCAAGCAAGTAAGTTAGGTTATTCCTTGCATACATTTTTTGATTTTCGCAAACAAAAAAAAAGAAATTATTGCGATATGTGGCATCGAGAACGGCACTTACTTTAAACACAGGGTAATTCTTTAAAGAGAGACAATTTGACTCATCTGACGTTTCCTTTCACACTCTTCGTGGTGCGGTCGGTGTGATAGAGAGATGTTTGACGAAAAGTGACTTACACCAGGTGGAATTACAAGAACTTCTGACTTTAATTTTTCATGTCGGTATGGTGAAAAACTGTGAAATTTAAATGTGTTTTACACTCTTTTATTGACTGTTATTGTTAGCCTACATTTGTGTTGTATTTAACACAATAATTTTAAAACACAAAACGTAATACCGTTGTTGTTATTTTGTTGGTTGTTTTAAACCATTGCCTCTATCTGGTATTATTGAAGCAATTCTTTTCAACATCCAACCTTCATACCACGCCAGGCCAAATGTCATAAATATATGTAAGAATTAGTCTATGACTTTAAATTACATGTGTGTAAATTTGGCACTGATACATTGACGTTTGAATCTTCATCAAAAGGTTAAAGTTTACATTTGCCTCCAACTTGAGTTTAGTATCTGTAGATTATGGGTTCGTGTTTGCATATATCTCTTATAAGTTTCGAGGTAATTGGTGTGTATTTTCATGTAAATATTTTCTAAAAATTTGGTGGTACACAACCAGATCAGCAGCAGAAGCATTTGATATTTCAAAATTTGTAGGTAGACCAAAACAAAATGTACCTAAAAGATTGTATAATTTTTTCCGTATCTCAAACGGTTAACGAGATATCAGACCTTCTTTACTAAATAAATTTAAAAACTAACGGCCTTATTCATAAAAAGCTGTGATAGGTTTGTTAAGGGTTTAAGAAGGTAAAGCCCAAAAATTGAATTCATAATTGAAAAATTCCTCTGTGTAGGGTTATCTAACGTCGCCATTTTTACTGAACGTTTAACCCTTCCTTAAGGCTATTTTATCCGCATTAATACACAAAAGAAATATTTTTTTTACATTTCACGGGTGCCGTACTTAAATATTTATGCGATATAAACAATTGGAAATATTTTGTGTATATTTGCAGCGGTTGCAGTGTCACATTATCCTGCTAAGCAACCAAATAGTTTCGTTCCAATTTTTATCATTTTCAACCAAAATGCAATTTTGTTTACATAGTGATGTATACAAAATCAAAACATTGAAACTACAACCTATTATCCGGTTTTATATTCGACTACCCAAAACTGAAATCCAATTCAATACGATTTTTTGACACTTCTTCCAAATTTATGAATATAACAAATATTAACTGATCTTTTTATTGAATAGTTCTTTCTATTAATGCTTAAAATTTTGCAAGAATACATTGACGCATTTAAATAAAAACAATTTAATTCGGTCTATCGTTTATTGTTCATCTTGCATTTACATCACAAGCACTGTGAGAATACATAAAACAGGGTTGTCAGTCAATTATCTGTTCCCTAGTTAAAATACTCATTACGAATACGGTTCTAATAAAACCTTCGCCAAATATTAAAGCTTTCAATAACTGATGAATGCCTTAGAGGTATGTACATTAATGTTTTTTTTTATGAATAAGGCAGTAAATTTTTAATTTTTTTGAATCCATTAGGAATAACTTGTAAACTAGAACGGCACCAAATAAGGTAATAACACATTTGCAACGATTATGACTCCGTATATGACCAACAATAGATGACAACAAAACATCATCACGACTTTTTTTTCGCAAATCGAATGTTAGTATGTATTCGATTCCTGGCGAGACTTGCTTAAGTAACGAATGTAATAAACGGTAAGAATTGTATATCCAACAAATATTGTTTTTATGAAATCACACTGAAGTAGGAAAATTTAATAGAACAATCAATATCGTTACAAATTCTATTATTTTAATTATTGTTTTTCTGTTTGTTTAATATAAGGAATACATTACACGTGCAAATCAAATGTTGATATCAGTATTTTAAATAATTTTGCATAATTTAACTTTGTAAATGATTCATTGATAGGAAACAACAATATAGATAATTATAATAATATCGCTTTAATTCATCAATTATTTCAAAAGCAAATAAGAACAAGATTACGAATAAGAAATACCTCCGCCGTCAACGCCCTTTTGCAATGGCAAGCCGCCGCCGCCACCGGCGTCATCGGCTCTCGTTGGCTTTAATTCAGCTGTCGTTATAACACTAGGCCACATATATATTACTTTTAGCCACGCATCGCACATATCTCTCACTGTTCAATTACATCTCGCGAGATTTGAGTCGTATAATTCTGCACGCGAAATGCGGTAGGCAAAGTTCGGCTGTACTTTCGCAATTTAAATTTTAAACGCACGAGCTCTTGATTAGGTTTGAAAAACGAAAAATAAACCACTTCGTGATTAGGTTCGTTTCTACGTGATTTATTCGCTCCTGACTTCGTGAGCAACAAGTCACTGCTCGCACTCGCCTTAAAACCCTTATATTGAAAAGGTAATATCGTACCTACGCAAAATGTACGCAAAATATGGAAAATGTGCCAAAAAGTACATAAACTGTACAACAAATTTACACAACATTATAAAAAATCTTCACAAAATATACTACCAAAAACTACATAATGAATACATAATAATTATGTCAATACATCACATTAATTGTACCAAAAAGTGCATAGATTGTAGCAAGAAGTACATAATAGTTGTGTTTTGGTTACAAGCAAGCGATTATCGCTTGCTAAGTTGCAAAGAAAACAGCTATTTAGCGATAAGTAATTTTATTCAAAAATATAAAAAAGGATTGAAAACTGTAAAAGATGTAAAAAAAAAATTCTTTAAATTTAGCGAAAATGATTCGCGTCGCTAAGTTCTCGCTAAGTCTTCGCTAAGTGCTTCATACAAAACAAGCGATTACATAAGCAAGCGATTACAACCAAAACAGCTTAATGTGTGTCAAAAAAAAAATAAGTATGAAAAAGTACTTTTTAATAGTTATCGATCTTGAACCGGAAAATTGTTAAGGAACATAACTTAAATATCGAAAACTACAAAATCAAACGGACATAATACGCAGACGGTACCATAGAGTAAATCTTACTAGAGAGAATATTTAACTCATCTGACGTTTCCTTTCACACACTTCGTGATGCGGTTGGTGTAATAGAGGGATGTTTGATGAAAAGTGACATACACCAGGTGGAATTACAATAACTTCTGGCTTTAATTTTTCATGTCGTTTTGATGCAAAACTGTGAAATTTAAATGTGTTGTACACTTTCTTATTGACTCGTTATTGTTAGCATATATTTGTATTGTATTTAACACAATAATTTTAACACACAAATCGAAATGACGTTGTTGTTATTATGTTCGTTGTTTTGAACCATTGCCTCTATCTGGTATCATTGAAGCAATTCTTTTCGACATCCAACGTTCATATCACACCAGGCCAAATGTCATAAATTTGCTGGGAGAAATGTTGAGTCTAGTACACCCAGCGAAATAATTATAAAGGCAATATGTTTTCTTTCAGTACTCTCAATGTAGTCATTCGATCTCTTTTACAAGCTATATGAAAAGTAACGCTGTTTTTTCTATTTCTGGTGCGAAATATATAAAGGGTCCGCCATCTAACGTTTTTTTTTTTTCAACTAGTGCTTATTTCGTGAATGGTAACACTTAGCTCATGTCTGATTTGACAGATAATTAGTTTTATCCTTTCGCTGAACGAGTATGGTTGTGTATACGCTTGAACAACGCTGGGAAATATTGCGACATTACTTTGAAAATCATTGTAATGTTGCAGAATGTGTGCGAAAATTGCGTACGGATTTTGGAAGAAGAGAAGCACCGTCAGCTCCGTATGTTCGTTATTTTGTGAAAAAAGTGAAAGAAACTGGCATCCTCATCAATAAACCAAAGCGTGAAAAGCCAAAAATAGTGCGTGATAAGATAAGTGTTACGCCAACAAGCCAGAGACAATTGACGCTTTAAAGAACAATATTCGTGAAGCCATTGGTGAAATACAGCTGCACACAATCGATAATGTGGTTAAAACTTGGACCGATCGTGTAGGCTACTGCATGGCCAGCCGAGGCAGCCATTTGAATGAAATTATTTTCCATTATTAACCGCAAGGATTGTACTTTCAAATAAAAAAAAGAAATTTGAGAAAATATTCAGTAGTTTTTTTTTATAGCATTTTCAAAAAAAAAAAAGTTATTTGGCGGACCCCTTTATAAAGGCAACATAGAAAAGAACCCGAATTCGAACAGTAGTAAGTAGAAATTTAAACAAGTGAGTTTTCCTTGGTTCTTATTTTATTGCTTTAAAATTAACGTTTGTCAAATTAAAAAAAATAATCTATATATAGAATACCTGGTGGAAAGTACCTGAGTAAAGAAGAAAAGGGAAAAATTTAAGATTATCATGATGAAGGGCTGTCCAATCGGGAAATTTCGAGGCGATTGAAAAGATCTAAATGTGTCATTGACAATTTTATAAAATAGGGTGGCCAAGATGGAAACACAAAACGACCAGGTAGGACACCACTGATCAGTGTCAGCGCCAAAATAGAGATCAAACGGGTTGCTGTTAAAGAAAACTTCGGCGATAAGGAAATTATTGCTGAATTGAGCTTGGGAGCAGGGTTGCGGCGTGTTCAACAAATAATGAAACGCGACTTAATACTGTCATGTAGGAAAAAGTATGGAAAACGTGGTCTCATGCCAAGACACCAATTAGCCAGATTTAAATTCGCTGATATATACACATTTTTGGATGAGGGGTAATATTTTCCGATGGAAAAAATTTAATTTGGATGGCCCTGATTGCTCGGACAAATATTGGCTTTCCAAAGATTTTTTCAAAATCATGCTTCAGCGGCGAAATTTGGCGGTGGCTCCCTTATGGTTTGACCAGGTATGAGTTATAGAGGAACCACTCCAATATGTTTCATTTCCACAAAAACGGACTCCGAGTATTATATTCGACTATTGGATGTCGTCTTAGTTAATTCTGGAGAGGAAATTTGTGTCCCAGAATTTATCATCCAGCAGGACAACGCAACAGTACATCGGTATAAGAAAACTCCAAAGTTTCTGGAGTCCAGAAATAATACAAACTCTCGACTGGCATGCACTTTGTTTTGATCTCTATCCGACAGAGAATCTCTGGTATATTTTACCTACCCAAGTTTACCAACCAGGACCGCCAGTTGAAGAATATCAAGGGTCGAAGAGTAGCAATGCCAGAAAATGGAAGATAACTGATCCTGCGCATATTCATTCGTTGATAAACTCAATGACAAGATACTTAGTAGGAGTTATCAGCGATAATGGAGATCAAATGTCTTACGAACATTTTTAGAATATTTAAATAAACCTTTTTAGTAATTAGTTTATTTTTGTTGATTCACCTTGAAGAAGTCATATTCAAAGTATTTTTGCTGAAAAGTATTTAATTTTGAAAGGACTAATTCAATATAAAATAAAAACTTGAAAATTCCTCAAAACATTTGGAAAAATAGTAATTAGTCTATGGACGGTAGGTACACTGCCTTGAGTAATGTCATATAGACTGCCTTGAGTAATGTCATATAGACCTGCCTTGAGTAATGTCATATAGACCTGCGATAGAGTGTTATTTGACGTAAATTGACTTACACCAGGTGGAATTACAAAAATTGTTGACTTAAATTTGTCATGGCGTTTTGATGAAAAACTGTAAAATTTGAACGTATTTTGGACTTTTTTGTTATATTTCATTGTTAGTATACATATTTGTGAAATGTTTACACAAAAATGTTAACGCACAAATCGAAATGCCGTTGCTGATTTATAGTTGGTTGGTTTTCTTTTTTGAACATTTAGCCCTTTTTAAAGCTTCTGGCAACACTGGTACGTAGTGTTTCAAAACAAGCACACAAAGTGTACCAAAAAACCCACTTTTCTTTCTACACCTTTTTTGTACTTGGCATGTATTATGTATGTTTGGTACATTTTGTACATTTTATATACTTAAGGCCACATAAACGTTCAGCCTGACTGAATCAATCAGTTGGTTGGGTTAGTGAAAATAAGTATGTGTGCGGTACACCGACACGATAAGTTTGATATTTTGCCATGATGTATCAGTCAAATGCGCATTTGATGTATCGTGTGTAGCAAAATCATTTGCATTTATCGATCGAAGCTACAAGATGTGCGCGGGTAAAACCGAAAAAGAAGAAGAAAAAGAATTTTTTCAAAAACACTACGTTCATCTTATAAACACTGAGTTCATCTAATAAATTTGGATGAGTGAATATTGGCCTCTTTTATGCCATTTGATTTCTTTTGGATCTTTTCTTTTTTTTTGATTTTTTTTTGCTCTCCCACAGCTACAACACAACAAAATGATGTATAACACTGAGCAAAATGATGTATAACACTGAGCAACAAATTAAAAAAAATCTTTTATCCTAAGAACGCCACTATGTTTTTCGGATGTAGTTTGGCCTAAAACATGAAAAAAAAATATTAAAAAAATCCTAAAACATGAAAAAAAGTATTAAAAAAATCCCTGCTCTGACCACCTAACATTTACTTCGACGGCGGTCACCTCGTATAGTGACGGCGACACTGTCGAGTAATCAGCCATGGAAAAGCTTCTCTTCTATTAATAATCCGTTCGGAACCGGAGTAAAACTGTAGGTCTTAATCAGTGAGTCTTAAAAATAGAAAGCGCACAACTCACCGATTGTGACAAGCTCTCCCCAATTCCTTCATGGAATGCTGTGGAAAAATATTTATTTATTTATTTATATACGGTTTTGTAGTAAATTCTGGATTTATACACCGCTTTTCTCCATTTATGTCTCAAAAATTTCGTTGGAGTATGGCACACGTACGTACTATTTTTGTAGATATTTAAAGTCGAATTTACTATTTTTCCGTGTTTTTTGAATGTCGAAGAAATTTAAAATTTTCCGAAAAGTTGATTATTTTTCTAAATTGTGCTCAAACAGTTTGATCAAGTGAAGAGATGTATGTGTTAGAACAATTATTATGGGTATTTAATAATCTTTCGATTGCTACTTTAAACTAAATATTCGGAGCATCCGTTCACAAGATATGGGCTAAAGAGTAAACAAACTAGCGCAAATTGGATTTTAACCCTTTAAAATTCAGTGGCGTGACAGATATTTTTTTAATATTTTTTTTTTTCATGGTTTAGACCAAACTACATTCGAAAAACATAGTGGCGTTCTTAGGACAAAATTGTTGTTGCTCAGTGTAATGAATGGGCAAGAGTACATCAACAGTCAGACTGAACGTTTAGTTGGGGCTTTACATGTTTGATACAATTTATGTACTTTCGGGTACAGTTTATGTACATTATGAAATATACTACATACTTTGTAATAAATTGCATGCATTTTTGGGTACATATTATGATAAATAATTGATATATGCAGTACATTTTAAGTAGCTTTCGTACATCTTATGGTACACCGATCTACATTCACAGTTTGTAACAATTTTCTCTTACATCTCTACATAATTAGAAGAAATTCCATCAAAATTACATATCCGACTGAAGAAAAAATAGCAAAAAGAACATATTATGTTTGATATTCTTTATTACATGTTGGAGACACAATGACTAATGGGTTATAATATATGTTTTTGGGACCCAAATGTGGCTTTGCTTGTTGAAAATTAATGAAAGCAAAAATGTGTCAGACAACAAAGAAACATAAAAAAAACAGCAGATTTTAAATTAATGAACTCAATGCTTGGAAACATATAAATACATGGTTCCTGCAATATGTTGCTGGGTCCTTCGAGCGTGTAAACGAAAAATCGTGTTGCCTGTTTTATACTAGTAGGATATAGTTCAACCAAATTGTAATGCCTGTGGACTTTACCAAAAGTTGGTCCGACCTCTAACATGTACAACAGTGCTAACTGTTGATTTAAGCTGAGAACATGTCCAACTTTCGGCCAAGTCCATTTCTGTACATTTCTAATTGAAAATTCCTAATAAACTATATATTGTCAAACATATTTGTACAACAATTTGAGTGAATTTTTTACAATCCCTAGTAGAATGACTTCCACTGTCTATTTCGGCCGAGACTATCTGCCAATCTTAGAGCGGTTTTATTCACATGTTTTAAACAATTACAAAACTGATACTCCATTAATTTTCAATAAAATCAAAATGACCATCGGTGGTGCAAGATCAGCATTCGCGACTCTTGTACAGGGTGTCTCAAAAGAAAGTTTACATTTTTTTAGCTGACTGCGTGAACGGATTGAATCTGAGGGGCGCGAGGGTATGCAACTATGTAGCCAGTCTGGCTCTTGGGAATTCAGTCACTATGGAGAGTTTCTCGGGAGGAGACCACCCGCTGTGCTTGCGAGAGTTTAACAAAAATAGTGATTCAGCGACTGTAGTGCCTAGAAGATTCTGCAGTATTCGAGTTTTTCGTGACATGCTGGGACAAAAAATTTTAAGAGATCGGTTCAACACTACAAAAGCTGAAATCTGGGCGGCCAAGGTCATCAAGAACGGCAGAGAACGTGGAGAGTGTAAACCAGTCTGTTCGTGGAGATCACAGGAGTCGACCTGTCGAGCCGTCATTGGAAATTTTGCCGTTCGACGGCGCTGCGAAATAACTCCCACTGGAAATAACCCCCACTTTCAAAATGAAATAAAGCCCACCAAGTTTTCATACAAAAGTAGGGATTATTTCATATGAAATAAAACCCACAAAGTTGGGTATTATTTCATTTTTGGTGGGGGTTATTTCATTTTCATATTGGGCATTATTTCACTTCTAGTGGGGGTTATTTCATTTTTTGTTTTGGGCTGTAATTTATAAGTAGTCCTTGTTATTCAAAACTGGTCCAAAGTATGTGCAACCGTCATTCAAAATTATTTATGCATATTCAAATTAAATTTTCGTTCGATATCCTAATCAGTTGGAGTTCAGTTCAATGGCTACAGAAATAAAATTCGAAATAATCGCAGGGAAAAGGAGGAACAGCAAGTTGCTGTACACTCTGACGGAAAAACAGTTATACGCAAAGAAGTCGTCAAAGAATAATAAAACTTATTATACTTGCTACGTTGGAAAATGTACCGCTCGCGTAGTTGTCGAAGACAATGTATGTGTGAAGTGCTCAAAAACTGGCCATAACAACCCTAACCAGGATGATTTCTATAAAGAGTTCACGGCTCTCCGCAGCATTAAAACAGCGTGTTCAGAGTCAGCAAATATCATTGGAGAAGTCAGCGCCTTAAGTGGCATAAGGAATATTTTTGAAAATATATCATCAAGGTAATAACATAAAATTAGACGTCGGTATTCATTTGTGTACAGCAACTTGCTGTTCCTCCTTTTCCCGGCGATTATTTCGAATTTTATTTCTGTAGCCATTGGGTATTATTTAAATTATTTAAATTGGGTATTATTTCATTTCTAATGGGGGTTATTTCATTTTGAAGCGATAATAAAACCACTAGTGGGGCTTATTTCATTTTCATATTGGGAGTTATTTTACTTACAGTGGGGGTTATTTCATTTTTCGATTTGGGGGTTATTTCATTTTTAGTGGGGGTTATTTCATTGGGCTTTATTTCATTGTGGGTTATTTTCAGTGGGAGTTATTTCGCAGCGCCCCGTTCGACTAAGTGAATGCGGTGAAAGCGAAGGTTTACATTTAGAGCATATTATTTTTAAGAAATAAATTCTCAAATATTGTACTTTGATAATAATAAGACTTTATTTTTAAAAACATCTTATTTTTCATTTTATCGACTCACAAAATATAAACTTTCTTTTGAGACACCCTGTATAATCCGCATTATTTGTCACTCGTTTGGTTTTGGGCAACACTGGCATTCAAGAACATTTATTAAGTTAAATGACTACGAGGAGAAGCTTTTGGAAGATATATAGATAAGATATCATTCAGAGGCATATTATTATCCATTTTCCTAATGTGCGTGAAGATAGATTCCGAATCTAACTAGCAAAGACACAAACCACATTAGGTAACAGACCTCTGTTATTAAGTTAACCGACCAATGTTAAAGTATATACAAGTAGGTTTACGTACAATTTCACGATTTTTATACAATTTATCCAATATATTTACAGAAAAACATTATACATAATAAGATTATTCTTAAAAGTTTACGAAAACATCAATATAAGATAGAAAATGGTAACAAGTGCGGAAAATTAATGACTTAATTACAAAAATTTTTTTGCAACATTTAGGCCCACTGTGTCCAAACGAAACAAACTGCCACAACCTCACATATACTGTTTGAAAGAGGGGACAACGTACTTTCATTGTACTTCATCGTACTATTCCATATCATCCAGTCTAATTTCAGAATAGGATTTTTTGAGATTTAGTGTTAAATTAATTTTTAAGGGAATTTTGCCCACTGTGTCGAAACGGGATATACTGCCATAACCCCACATATACCGTTACAAAGGATTCAGTCTGTGCTACATGAAAAATTACTCCATAAAATTCAGACTAATTTCAGAATTAAGTATTTTGGAATTTTAGTTTTAGATTCTTTTCTCGAAATTTGCCCACTGTATCCAAACGGGACAAACTGCCGGATTCTCTCTTATACCAGTAGAAAAGGGTCTTCGTGTATTATCCAAAAAACTAGTCCATATAATTCGGAAACTCCGAGTAAACCTCTCAAACATTTTCCTGCTGGCGATTGCGAACTGAAACTGTACGCATGGACTTAGAATTGAAATTAAATGTAAGTGATTATGTCGTTTTGATAGATGTAAGCCCTTTGTACATACCGCCCATCGCTACTACGACTACTAATAATCATATAATGAAATAACCCACGTTTATGAAAAATTTATTTCGATTTTTCTAAATTTATATTTTTTTACTAACGTAGGCACTATTAATATTCCCACGTTGTGAAAAATTTAATTTTATTTAAAATAATTTTGAATTTTTTTTTGCAAACGTAGGCGCTATTTAATTCCCACGTTTGTAAAAAATTAATTTTTATTTTTAAATCATTCTGTATTTTTTTACAAACGTAGGCGCGATTATATCCCCCACGTTTGTGAGAAATTATTTTTTATTTTTATAAATTATATTTTTAAAAATATAATAATTATTTCGAAATCTGGATCCCTTCTAACGGTATATGAGGGGTTGGAGCAGATTGTTGCGTTTGGACACAGTGGGCAAAAGTCCCAAAAATAATCAGAAACTAAAACTTCTAAAAATTGGATTCTTAAATTCGACTGAATTTTATGGAATAATGTTTTCGATAGTACGTGTTGGATCGTTTTTAATGGTTTATGTGGGGTGGCGGCAGTATGTACCGTTTGGGCACAGTGGGCTAAAATAAAAAGGAATACAAATATTTTGCACTAAAAGTTTAAAAAATCTGATTCCAAAATTAGATTGAACGAGACGGAATAGATGATTCGACAGTACATGCTCAGGTCGTTCGGTATAAGTGGCGTTGTGGCAGTATGTCCCTTTTGGACACAGTGGGCAAAAGTCCCACCCATAATCAAAAATTGAAAACTTCAAATAACTTAATTCTGAAATTCTTCCGAATTATATGGACTAGTTTTTTGGATAACACACGAAGACACGTTTCTTCTGGTATAAGTGAGAATACGGCAGTTTGTCCCGTTTGGACACAGTGGGCAATATTCCCAAAAAGAATCAATAGTATGTGTTGGAGCCTTTCTAATGGCATATGTGGGGTAGCGGCAGTATGTCCCGTCTTTACACAGTGGGCCAAAATCTCAAAAAAAGTTAATTTAACACCAAATATTCAAAAACATCTGACTCTGAACTTAGAGTGAACGTTGCGGAATATATGGTTCGACAGTACACGCTCAGACTGTTCTAACGGTGTAAGTGGGGTTGTGGCAGTACGTCCCGTTTGGGTACAGTGGGCAAAAATCGGTAAATAATTAATATACATAACACTAAAACTTGAAAAAAATCGATTCTGGAATTAGGGTGGATGTTTCGGAATAGTTCACTTGACTGCTCATACGAAGTGCTTTCCAATGGTATGAGTGGAGTCGCGGCAGTATGTCCCTTTTGGGCACAGTGGGCGAAAGTCCCATCCATAATCAAAAATTGAAAACTTCTAATAATTTAATTTTGAAATTCTTTCGAATTGTGTGGACTAGTTTTTTGGATAATGCACGAAGAGACGTCTCTACTGGTATAAGTGAGAATCCGGCAGTTTGTCCCGTTTGGATACAGTGGCAAATTTCGAGAAAAGAATGTAAAACTAAAATTCCAAAATACTTGATTCTGAAATTAGTCTGAATTTTAGGGAATAGTTTTTCATGTAGCACAGACTGAATGCTTTCTAACGGTATATGTATGTATGTGGGGTTATGGCAGTATGTCCCATTTCGACACAGTGGGCAAAATTCCAAAAAAAAAAGAATCCCAAACTAAACATGCAAAATATTTGATTCTGAAATTCGTCTGAATTGTATGAAATATTTTTTTCCATAGTAAATACTGAACCATTTCTAAGGGTATATAGATTAACTACAGGACATCGCTGGCAAATTGTGCAAATGTATGAATTTCGAAAATCGTTACCGTGTTTTATGGTCGACCTTATTTGTTGGCTCAATGGGCATGGCAATAATAAAAATTGCCGCAGTTGGAGAGAAGAGAATCAATGGGAGATTTACAAGGCACCGTTCCATACACAAAAGCTCACTGTTGGGTGCACTTAATGGGCTGGTGGAATCGTTGGTCCTTACTTATTTCAAAAAGGGAACGGCGAGAACGTTACCGTTAACGGCAAGCGCCGTAGACCCATAATTGTCGATTACTTCGTGTTCCAATTGAGTGAAATTTTGACTGAAGCCACAAGCGGGTCAAACAATCGACTTATTGAAGAAAACATTTGGTGAACGCTTTATTTCTCGCAGTGGGTCTGTCAATGGCCCACCGAGATCACGCAATTTAACGTCTCCAGACTATTTTCTCTGGGGTTATGTGAAGTCATTGATTTATGCCAACAAACCGGAAACTTTGGACGCCTTGGAAGAAAACATTGCCCAGATACGGTCCCCCATAATGTTTGCAAACACTAATGGCATAAACTTATCTTTCTAATATAGTAAATTTGCAGTTTGAAATTATGTAATCTCATTATTTTATTTCAATTTAAACTGCTGCACGTCAAAAACACCACTTGAAGAATTAGCACTTCTTCTCATTGTGTTTTTCAAGAGACGCATCTATTTATTAAACAATCAGCGACAAATACTAAACAAAAATACCATTGGCAATTTGATCTGTCATAAAATCTTAACTGCAAAAATAAACCCTAAATAAATCACCTGATAGATACGAGTGCTACTCCTCTAATTGCTTTTGAAAACCAATTCATAATTTTTAATTGAGTTGCACAAAGTCTACCTAATGTCTTGATTTTAAGACACGATATTCCAAATCTCACAGGCCATTCCATTCGAGTTATCGAAAGCCATATCCTCAAAAATAAAAGAGCAATGCAAACTTGTTACTGTTACTTAAGTTTCGAATGCGCAAATGAAAGTATTTTCCCTCACACTTAATTGAAAACCAATTTAGTTTTATGGTATTTTTATTTCAGTTACAATTTTGCATTTTTTGTTTGTTATTTATTTATTTCTTATAACTATGTAACGTACAATGCATTTACATATATACATACATATATAGTTAGTTACATAAAGCAAATACATAATATTAAAAAATGCAGTTAATCGCGTAATGGCAAAATGAAAAGCTCAGCTTGTAATAAATTCGAAAATCGCACTCGATGGAGAGCGTTAACTCAATTCTGTTGAGTTAGTCAATAATTGTTAATGGAGTCAATGTCTATGTTGACGCTGACGTCAAGGCCTTATATGCGAATGACCTTAGTGGAAATGTGGACCACCTGCAGCCGTCAGCTTTGGCATGAGAAGATTTATCAGCCTGCCTACCTATAAGAGGAAGTTTGTCACAACCACTGATCATGTGGCTTAGTAAATACAACTCTTTCAAAAACTGCATTCGATGTGGCAACACTGAAATTGTATATGATGTCAAATTGTGTCTTAACATTGACGACACGACTTCCCAATCGCTGGAAACCTTTTATTTTGTTCACTAACATTATTCCAACTTTATTAAATTACATTGGAATTGTTTGTGGTTTTGAAAAGATGGATCGGATTTACGACAACTGATCGCTTTGGGAATTATCTGAAACCCAGATAAGGGGGCGGGTTAGAAAAGTGCAGCAAGGTGACGTCGCTGCACATGTGAAAGCAAGAGTTAGAAAAGTGTATTTTTAAACAAAATTGACGAAGGTATTTTCAAGTAAAGTCTGGTACTAAATTACAACATGGAATAGAGTTGGTAGATGACAATGTCGCAGGTATATTCAGCGCATATTTAAATAACGTTCGAATATACTCCAAGACTCTGACAAAAGGCGAGACTATGCCTTATCCTCAACCCGAAGACGGAGTTCAAAGGTGTATCAACCGATTAGCGAGCGTAACATCCTTTTTAGTTTAAGCCCGGTACTCAGAGTTTATAAAATTTTCGTTACTATAAAAAGTATGTGTATAAAAAATAACGAAAATTTCATGAACCGAAAATTTTGCTCACTTTTCATTTGCTTGGTACTGAGCTCTTTGCGAAAATTTCGTAGGCAAAATCAAGCACAGGGTTGTTACGCCAAAGTTATTTCGTACGAAAACAAATGTTTGATTTTTGTCAGGGACCGGATCTTTGACATTTTGATTATTTTAGTAAACAAAAGTAAAAATAGTTAAAAATAGAATGGAGTGTAAAGATGAATTATTAATGAAATATTTGCAAGGTAAATCAGAGATATGTGGTAATTCTCTGTAACAAAATTTTCCTTTTATGGCCAGTTTTTCAGTCAGTGGTGATCTTCGTTTCTTAGTTAAATTCTGGTTAAACATCGAATTGTGTTTTTTAGTCATTGTTTAACTATGATTTAACCACCCAATGTTGGTTGGTTAACTTATAGTCAGAACCATATTATTTTGACAATCAAATTACTGACTGTCAAAGTGAGAAATGAAAATTGTACAGAATACATGTTTCAGATTTGCGTATTTGTACACATACGTTGAGTCTAGATCGTTAAATTGTTGCTCCTATATAGTTTTTTACACATTTTTGTTAAAACTACTTCGATTTTATGCATCTATTTCTTATTTTACATAATTCTATTTTGTTTGTTCCCCTTTGTTGTTTTGGTATTTATCACAAAACACGCGTTTTTTCCAATAAGAATACAAGGGTTGCCATATTAGTTGACAATATGGCGACTTGCATTAACTCACCACTGAAAAACAAAATGCAAAGTTAACCTCTAATTAACTTAGAATTAAGATTAAGTAATCCCATAGTTAACTACCCACTTAAAAACAGGCCATTAGAGATAAATGACAAAATTTCTTACGAAAATTTCGCAAGAACTGAATACGAGGCTTTAAGCCATTAGGCGCATTGTCGATGACATGGTAAAACCGCAGATACTCGACGAGCTGCTAAGATTACAACAACACGCTTACGTCTAGGTCAGTGGCTATTTTAATAGACAATGAGGATTCTTTCAACAAGTGCAAACCGTGGCGCTAATCTATCCTTTAGCCCAGCTTGCAGTGGAACTGTATTAGTCATATGCTATGGAATAGATAGATTAGCTGTGAACCGAGTAACATACACATAAGGGAGAAAGTATGCCCTTGAATGTCACAAGGTGGGATTCTATTACCACTTATCTGGATCACCAGCAGAAATAGTATACTCAAGATTTGACCAACGAGGGATTGCAGCCTGTCTGCTTTTATGTAGAAGCAGCTTGGATATTGTGAAATCATCGCATTTTAAGGAAAATTAAAATCCCTTATTTCTGTGCACTGGTTGGAAATTTCCTATAGACATCAACAATGACAAAGAACTGACATGTCAGAGTCACTGCTGACTTTCCGACCAGCTTCCATACAAAAAACGTCATGACACCTCCTGATCCTCAATCGACATTCAGCATACTTAGGTCTTAGTAAGAGTCAGCCATGACAAAGTGCTGGCAAGTAAATAGGACTAATTTAAAACTAGTGACATGTCAAGAAGATGTCTTATATAAATTGTTATCACCTACTGACATAGTTCTTAGGAAATACTACAGACAATGTCTTCAAGACAAAATTTCCAACTGGGTATTATAAAAAAGTGCACGCTGACAAATCTGTCTTTTTTGTTGTGGCAAATATAGAATACTTGTGTCCAAACACTTTGTGTTTGCTATTCAATATTAAGTACCTGCTGCAGACACAATGATTAATATGGTATAGCATATATTTGTGACCCTTTGTTTGTTGAAAAATGCTGAAAACAAAAACGTGACAAACGACAAAGAAACAAAAAAGCAGCAGACCTTCAATTCAAAAAAAAAACAATGCTTGTTCCAAAACATATACATACATGGTCCCTGCATAATGGTGTAGGGACGTTGTTTTCAGCGGACATTGATTTGCAATTTATTATTTATTTTGTATTTCGCAAACATTATTCTTGTTTTTATATAAATAAGCACAGCAACAACGTTTTGAAACGTTTTTTCTGAACAAAAATTCCACACATCCACCTTCTACGAAATCTAAATATCAACTAAATTGAATTTTGTGTACTTATACTGTCGTGGGAGATCGGTAGTTATTCGTAAGAAATCGTGAATTGCCCTACTTTACTGCATCTAAGTAAGGGGACGACGAAAAAGTAATCAATGGTTTACTATTTTGCCTACAAGGAAGCGACATGGTATGCAATAAACATTACTTTCGTCTGAAATGTTCCATAGATTCAAACATTCCATAAAACGTTGTGCTTTACTTTATTGCAGTTTCGTATGGTAAACATGTTGGGACTTTAGTGCTTTAGTATGGAAAAAAAGTTGTCAAGCTGGGATGGATAAATACTTAGGAGTAATCCTGGATGGAAAACTACGCACGTTCTGTAGGGTTATAAGCCGCTGAACAGGACAATGGAGGCAATACTGGAAAACTAGTTTGGAAAAAACGCATGGAGAGCAGAGTAGAATAGCCTCACAGCTGCTGGTATATTTTTGGCAAAGAGCTATAGACTCCAAATGGAAATTAAGATGACCCACTGACTTTCCACGAGCGTGATAAGGCCGATTTTGACTTACGCATCTGTACTCTGGTGAACGGCAACGGGGAACAAGTGTTACATTGAGAAACTGCAAAAGGTGCAACGCACGTTCTGTAGGGTTATAAACCGTTGACCCCATTGAGGTACAAATTAAGATCGAGGGGCCTTGGCGTCAAAATTACTACAAGCAGTAGGAGAATAGATCCGAGTGGATCACAAATCTACTCACTAGCACATCTGCATCTGACACATTGCAGAGATTTCGTAGCAGTCTCACTGTCAGAATATTTAATATCAATAACCTTGGCGGTGATGATGTTCCGTCCTAGCTAGAGTGCAATACCGTGATTGCTATGGCTTCTGCCTGAAAAGCACCCAAAATGTTCTGGTAGCCTTTGTACAAGACCTAGTCCCACCTCTTTAGAATAAACTCCAGACCCTACTTTGTCATCTAATTTGGTTCCATCAGTCCAGAAGCCTAAATACCTTCTGTTACCTGTTACCTTCCAAGCCTGCCTGTCTGCGGTATAAATGCAGAAGATAGACGTGGGTGTCATGTAATCCACTTCTGAAGCGGATTGTCAAAGATCCATTGCCGAGACGCCATTTGCCTAATGGTAACAGGTGAAGGTTAACCCTCAAACCCATGTACACGCTGAAAAAATTGTCTTTTTTTTGTTGTTTGGGTGCAAAAATATAACGTGCTTGTAGCTTGTCGGAAATATATTATACTTGTGTATTGTGTTTGCTAGTCAATATAACATGTTTGGGACACAATGATTAATAGGTTATAATATATGTAGTTGAGACCCAAATATGGTTTTGTTTGTTGAAAACTGCTGAAAACCGAATCATGGCACGACAACAGCAGATCTTCAATTCACGAAAACAAAGCTTCCAAACATGTACATGCATTCTGCAATATGTTCCCTGGGCTGATATTTTTCAGCGTGTAGGGGTTGTTAGAATGACACCCGTGATGCAGCTTTGGCCAAAAATATGGGTAAGTAGATTTATCGAGCAGCGGCCAACAAACGACAATGCCGTAGTTCAATATTGGGCAGACAACGGCTGTACATATTCAATAAACTATTTTCGAGGATATGGTTCATCAGCTTCCAATGTAATTTTGGAACAAATATAGGGCTAATGCGGTTTCCATAATAAATTCCATAGTGTTAGGCTTCAAACAGAGTTTTCTGCCGAGATTCACTACTAAATATTTTGCATTATCCTTCAAGCAAATTTCTACACCACCTAGAGACAATGGTTCAATATACTTACGACTTACGACAATATACGACTTACTCATACACCATTCTCCAGTGCCCAGTTAGAGAGTCTTCTGATAAATCCCTGGACCACATATCTGCATGCGAAGGGGTATTTGTCATGTACCCCAATTGCCAGGCCGCTACCATACGCTAGGACCTTTGCAACCCAATCCCTCTAACGAGCCCAGCAACATATTGCAGGAACCTTGTACATGTTTGCAAGCATTATTTTCGTGAATTGGAGATCTGCTGCTATTTGTTCCTATATACAAACAAGTCCACATTTGGGTGACAAATACATATATTATAATATATTAATCATTGTGTCCCAAACATGTTATATTGAATAGTAAACACAATGTGTTTATACACAAGTATACTATATTTCCGGCAAGCTACAAACACATTATATTTGCACCCAAACAATAAAAAAAGACAAATTTTTCAGTGTGCAGCGACAGGAATAAATTGCAGAGTAGCCGAGATAATACTCCACCTCAAGTGATTCCTATATTCTCACGTGCAAGTCCACAGACCAATTTTATTACAAACCTCTTTATCAACAAATGCGACAAGAGTGTACTCCCTCAAATAAATAGATTTCTCTACGAAATTAACAAGTGTGTAGTGCGGTTTCCGTATACTATTTGCCTTGCTGCATGCGTGCACGCTGAAAAATCTGTATTTTTTCATGTTTGAGACAGAATGATTAATATATTATAATATATGTGTTTGTGATCCAAATACCGTTTTGTTTGTGGAACAAATACAACTGTGTTTGGTGCACTGTTTGCTTAATTTTTTTTGCTATGCTCTGTAGAGAGCAAAATAATGTAAGAGGGGCAACGAGAGATTGTTCTCAACCTAAGTTAATGTTATTACACGTGAATAACTGTATTATTGCATTATTCTTTCAGTCAGTGATTCATAAATATTCATGGAATCAGTCGTCAATTGTTCGTTTGGGAGGAAGCACGTATGCTTCGGTGTAAGTACATGGATGTTTGGGATGAAACACGCATATGACTGGCTGCACATAACAGTATGCATCTTTGCAAGTAACCATGTTGGCATTTAAATATAAGCGAGTTTAGGACTTGCAAATATATGTATATTTGGAATGTGTTCCAAACGTATATGTACATACATTGTTCCTTATATATAAGTATTACAGCGGCCTTTTTTCAGCGTGTGCTGGCACGTAGAAGGAAAAATGAGAAACTGGCCTAAAGTCTTTTATAGTAACATGTTTCCACGTTTTCGGAATGAATACCACCATTGGTTCCCTCCAGCTAAAAGGAATATATGATTGCTTAATGCAGCTTGATCCCGAAAACGCCGTGAAACCATTTAACTTTTTTTTGCTATTGACCGTGAGCCGGTTTAAGAAAAAACTTAATTTTCGCAACACCCTAAACCCATTTTTGACGTCGGTTAACCGGATTTAACTAATTTGTGTTAATATCCTTAAAAAATTAATAATAAATTATATGATTTTCGAATTTGAATGAAATTTTGTATTAAGAAACATGATTTCTATTTTCAACTTTGATTTTATGCTTAAGTAAGTTCAAAATTACATTTCCAAACAATTTTGCTACTAAAAATTTCAATATGATTTTATCACTTGAGTAAAAATTAATTAAGATTTAAAAATTTTTTTTTTCAAATTTAATTATTTAAATTATTTTATAAATAAATGTTTTAAACTTACTAAGAATTTCATAAATGCAAATCTCTCTCAAATTTGAATACAATTTTAGAATTTAAATCTGAATTTGGAATAAAACTTTTAATTTTTATATTAAACACGCATTCCAAATTGGATAATGATTTAAATTTTAATTTCACACTGAAACATTTGGTTTTTTGTTGTTGTTTGGATGCAAATATAATGTGTTTGTAGCTTGTCACAAATCTAGTATACATGTGTTTGCTATTCAATATAACATGTTTGGGACACAATGATTAAGTTATAATATATGTTTTTGTGAGCCAAAAGTGGATTTGTTTGTTGAAAATTGCTGAAAACAACAACGTGACAAACATTAAAGAAACATAAAGCAGCCGATGTTCAATTAACGAAAACAATGTTTGCTTCTTAAACTTCTTAATCCCCGTATTCAGTTCTTGCGAAATTTTCGTAAGAAATATTGCCACTTATCTCTAAACGAAAAATAATGTTGCAGAGAGTTACCACCTCTTTTTGATTTACCATGCAAATATTTCATTTATAATTCTGAGTACAAAGCAAATGAAAAGTGAGCAAAACTTCTGGTTCGTGAAATTGTCGTTATTTTTTATGCACGTACTTCTATGGACCACTTCTGGAAATAAAGTTGTCAATAAATTGATTTTGCAATAAATCGATTGATAAGCGCGCTGCATGGCAATTTGCGACGTCTTGTTGGAACCAAATGTCGTTGATGTTTAGCTGATTAATTTTTGGAAACAAAAATTCAGTCAGCATGGCTCAGCACGGATGATGTTGCCAGCATCTAAACCGCACCAAACAATAATTTTTAATGAATGTAATGGTGATTCGTTAACGACTTCAGGATTGTCTCCGCTCCAAATACGACAATTTTACATATTGACGGAGCCACTTAACCAGAAGTGAGCTTCATCAGTAATGGACAATTAGCCTTACGTCGTTTCTACTCAAACCCCTGGAGAATAGTGGACGACATGGTGAAAAGTGGAATACCGAACGATATTTTGAAGTTTAGGCAACACGCATATGTCAAAGGCAGATCAGTGGAAACCACATTTCATGTGGTAACCTACTACATAGAGCAATCTCTCAATGACAAACTATATACATACACTCGCTGAATGCATAGATATTGAGGGAGCGTTCAATAATGTCCGGACCGAAACGCTCATCCAATCCTTAGACCAGTTTATGGTGGACCCGGCATTAAAAGACTGGATCCACCATATGCTTAGGAATAAATGGATAAACTGTGGTTCCCATGATGTAAATATTAGAGACAGGGTACAACGTGGAACTCCACAGGGAGGGATTACATCACCACTCTTATGGGTCCTAAAAATACACAGTCTCCTAAGGAAACTTACCAAAGAAGGGCCTAAACCAGTCTTATATTACTTCTTAGGGGAAATAATCCTAATCAATAATGCAGAGAGGCCGAGAGGGCACTGAGTATAGCTTATAACTGGGCACAGCCAAGGGGCTTAAATGTAAACCCGGACAAAACGGAAATATGTATATTCACAAGGAAGACGAAAATCTCAGAGTATGAAGAGTCACGTTTCCTGGGAAAGACGATTAAAATATCCGATAAGGATAAATTCTTAGTGGTAATCTTAGATCGGAAAATGAATTGGAAGCACCACATAGAGGGCAGGGCCAATAAGGCCTACAGATGCTGGTCGCTATGCAGAAGGGCTATATGAATCAAATGGGGCCTCAAACCGGATATAACACACTGGCTCTACAGAAGCGTAATTAGGCCCGCACTAAATGTAACATCGCAATACTGCAGAGGGTTCAAAGAATGTGCTGCATGGGTATTAGCGGTGCAAATGGGGACAACCACGACAAGGGTCATGAAGAATATTTTATGTATCCAGCCAATCAAATACGACGCCACCCTTGCGGCAAAATGCCTACAGGCAACAGGTGAATAGATCAACAGGGATCTTAAGTCAAAACATCAACGGATAATGGGGGCTTTAGTCGGTTACACGCAAGATACGAGTGAATCTGACCGAATACCTGAGCTAAGGGTTAAGGTGAATTGCGTGACTTTAACGCCAACTAGAGACGCCTGGCAGAATGGAACCCTATCACAAATGCCAAATGGGACTCGCTGCTACACGGATGGCTCAAAGCTAGGGGAAAGAACGGGTCTAGGATTTTTCATTGAAAATCCGGCAGCCGAAACCCATTACGTCTTCCGGATCATAATATGAACTTTCAAGTATAAGTTCGGGCGATTACGGAGTGTATCAAATGGCTCGGCGATAACAGAAACCCAGCCGAGGCAAATATCTTCACGGATAGCCAAATGGCAATCAAGGCATTATCATCGGAAATTGTCAAATCTTGAACGGTCCTTGACTGGAAGAAGGTGATAAACGATTATTATATGCACGGCAGACTCAACATCATCTGGGTGCTGGGGCACAGCGAAATATTCGGCAACGAACGAGCGAACCTCCTAGAAACGAAAGCCAGGAAATTCCAAACAGTGAGCCTAGAGGGAGCGAAACCCTTCGGGGTGACAAAGGCTGAATTGAGTAAATGGGCGGAGTCGGCACATATAGTCCAGTGGAACCAGGAATCAGTAGGCAGGATGACAAAAGATCCTATGGGGAGACCCAGATGAATTGAGGACAAAAGGTTTGCTGAAACTGGGAAAATCTGAAATGAGCAAGATGATGAGAGTCTCAACGGGGCATTCGGGACTACGGGCCCACCTGTACCGTATTCGACTAGTCGCGAATAGTGAGTGCAGGGCATGCATGGAGGACGATGAGACGATGGAGCATTTCTTGTGCCACCCAATAGCTTTCGGACAGTACGATACCGGACATGACCAAACTTTTGGGTATGGACTGGAACAACTGAAGGAATTTCGTGAATAGCACCGACTTCCTATAAGAGGTATAGAAATTTAGTAGGGTAAACTTAGAGCGCACAACAAGTCGAATCAGCGGCTTAAGTATATGTCTGCTGACATGGGAAGGTTTAGAGTGCTCCTTTTGAACACTCAACATCGCACCCCTCTTTTCAAACTAACTAACTAATGGACGAAGTGCTCTATAAACTTCGCGAACAGAATTTTTTTTTTTCAAAGTAAAGTTCCACAATTTGGAGGCGTTTTTGTAGCGTTGTTCATGATAACTTGCCAAACCTTACCGAACAAAAATGTCAACACAGTTTGACATTCTCAGCTGCGAAACCATAGTTATCGATATCGATAGTTCTCATGCAAAACACCCTTTACAAACTATTAGCTTCTTATAACGAAGCAGTGCAAGAGAATGCAGACTGATTACAAAATATCGCGCAAACTTGCTGACAACAAAGTGGGAACCCTATCACACCGTGAGTGTCCGTGTTGAAATTATCCAATATTGTGAAAAAAAATATTGAAATTACTTACTACCCAAAGCTTATACGCGTATTGGGGGCATTGAATATTTTTTTTTTTGAAATTAACTTTAAAATATGTCAAGTGATTTCCCTTTACGTCTGACTAAGTGCCCTTAGAGACAACAAAAAAACAAGTTAAAAGCGTCATCTTTTGTTTTGTTTAATTCAATCAAAGTTTTGTTTACCACGTCCAAAAACGTGATCCGGTAATCGATAAATGCAATACTTAAAAGAAACTTTCCCCCTATACAACAGGCAGATGAAAGTAGCAGCAGACAGGCTAAGTAAGGAGGGGTTCGCGGGGACCCTACAAGTACATGGCGCTGTTTGCAGTTGGCATTCGCCATGTCACCGCCCGTAGCTGGCTTGCGTGCTCTTATTGTCCCACATTTTTAAATTGTGTAAATATTCATAGTACATAGTAGTATTAACATGCACTTGTACTTAGGTTATTTTTTTGTTTATGTTTATTAGGGTGTCCACAAAAGTTGTTTTGTGTGTGATGTGTGGAGACCATCTCTTCCACGATGAGTTTGAGTAGCTGATTGCATAGTTTCCATACCTATAGATTTTTTTCTATCAAAAAAAATAGTTTTTCTGGTCAATAAGAGGTTTAGTTGACGTGACATACTATAATTTTTTCAAAACGGACCGGGTTTTTCCGGCCATAAACAGAAAAGTTTTTACTTTATTAAATTAAAAATTTCGAACAAAGTTTTTCCACCGGGTTTTTCAAAAAAATGTAAGGTTTCAATATCAAATTTTTAAAAAAAAAAATTATATTTCATATTTACACAGCCTTGTCATTCATGAG
Source organism: Phaonia tiefii (assembly GCA_963931995.1). NCBI lineage: Eukaryota > Metazoa > Arthropoda > Insecta > Diptera > Muscidae > Phaonia > Phaonia tiefii. The sequence continues at coordinate 162,457,108 of OZ008368.1, forward strand.
CATGAACATCAGCTATCGTTGATGTTTATTGTCGGTTTACCGCCCTACTTGAACAATGTAATCGAAGTTGTTCGCATCACTATCATGTTCACAAACATTTTTGGTAATATTTTTTCGAATTCAACAGGCAGATCAAAAGTTATCGCCCAAGCTCATGCTCATGAATGACAAGTCTGTGGTTCGCTTAAGAAGAAGAGTGAAGCAACTGTTAAAAATTGAGATATTTGAAATTTTTGCACCGAGAATTTAAATTAGATAAGAAATTTTCTGAAGAAAATTTAAAAAGCTCCTTAAGGCCTAATTTATGAGTGGAAACTCATCCTTGATCAACGATCAAACATAATTTAAACTCTGAATTCACTTTTTAGGTTAATAGTTAATTGCTGTTTAAACAGCCAAAGTTGGTCATTTAACCTATGATCAAGTGACCATATGATTTTGACAGAAAACAACAAGAAGAACAAACACAAAGATTCTTTAATTGTTAATGTGAACAATTATAATCACCATCCTGGTCGCAATAACAATAAAAATGTATCATTTAACTCGTAGTGAATGTAGAACTTTATTTCTGCTCAAATATTCTCCAATTTCATTCAATATTTTGTATTTTAACACTTCACTTTGGTTTTGCAAATGGCGTCAGTTTGATGCATTGTAACGATTAGCCGATAAATGTATGAATACTGGTTATGTTTCGTAGCATTTGCCTCTGTTGCCACATGGTAGTACGATTATTTGACAAAGCACTGAAAAACGCTTTTCGTATTTAAAGTCAGATCAAACATAAATCAAAATCAACTGATTACCAATTTAAATACACTGCTCGAATAGATCAAAACATCGACAATTATAGTATCGGTAATGTTCTTGTTATATTTTCAGGAGTCCGGAGGAGTAAATGGTGGCGGTCAACTTTAACTTGGTACGTATACGCTTGGCTTCGCAGTCTTCGCGAGAGTCGCTGCCTTCATGTAAAAAAATATGAAAAAGTCAAACACGTAATAAATTCATAAAACGCGATGTGTGATTGTGTGTCAGATATTTCATTAAGTATCACAAAACAATGATATTTTGTTTATACCATAAAAAGTAATTGTAAGTGATACATAACAGATTAACGCCCTTATTCATAAAAAGTTGTTGTTTGTTCAAGGTTTAAGAAGGTAGAGCCCAAAATTTGTATTCATAACCGAAAAATTATTCAGTTATGAGTTTTGTAAGGTTCTCATTTTTGTTGAAAGTGTAACCCGTCTTTAAGGCTAATTTCTGCAAAACAAAATAATTTTGTTAATTTAACGCGTGTCATACAATTAGTATTTAATTATTTTGTGTAGATTTGCAGCTGTAGATGCAATGTCACATTTTCCACCAAATAGTTTCGTTCCAAATTTTTGATATTTTTAACCAAAATGAACTTTTGTTTACATAGTGATGTGTATAAAATCAAAACATTGAAGCAACAACCAATTATCCGGTTTTATTTATATTCGAGTACCCAAAAATTAAGTCTAATTCAATATGAAATTGTTAAATTAAGAAGACTACATTTATTGCTCTTGTTATGAATATTTCTTTCCGTTAATGTTTAAAATTTTCCAATATACAGTGGTGGTCCAGTATAACGAACGCCGATATAACGAATGCCCAGTATAACGAACACGTTTTTCTAGTCCATTGATGACTCTAAATAACGAACGGTTGAAAAATTAAGTATCTATATAACGAATGCTCTCTTTTTCTATGCTTTATTTTATTCTTTGTTATTTTTGTTTATTTGCTTTGTGCACTTACACATAGAAAACATTTAATTTGCCTAATTTTTAAAAAGGGAAGTCCCCGTTTATTTACTGTGAGATTTGTTGACGATGATAAGATTTTGTTTGAAGATGATAACGCAGATTCGCCCGAGAAAGTAAAGCATAGTGATGCCATTAATGCTTTCCAAACGTGCATCAACTGGGCAGAAGAAAATGGAATTGAGCACACCAAAGTATTTATTTTAAGGAGATTGCAAGAACAAGCTATTGACTTCAGTACAACAATTAAAAAAAACAAACACATATTGGAGATTTTTTTTCTAAAAATAAATAATTTTGCTCATGTATGTAAATTTTTTCCTTTTTTTTAAATAAATGAATTAATACTTACAAATTTATTCAAGCTCAAGACCTTTTTAAATAATATAAAGTTATTATCTTTATATTACTTTCAAAAAAGTCGAGCATAAAAATGTTCCAATGATACCAAGGCTGTCTGTATAGCTATTTCGGATCTTGCCAAGATCTTCATCAGCAGACGTTTTTGGTATGTTTTTGGTGAATTCTTCAAAAATATATATCCAGAAACACTCATCATATTAATGAGGATTCCTTCATATACTCGTTTGAAGAATACCAAGCACTACCATTGGAACACCTTCATGCACAACTCTTTTTAATATGATGAGTGTTTCTGGATATATATTTTTGAAGAATTCACCAAAAACATACCAAAAACGTCTGCTGATGAAGATCTTGGCAAGATCCGAAATAGCTATACAGACAGCCTTGGTATCATTGGAACATTTTTATGCTCGACTTTTTTGAAAGTAATATAAAGATAATAACTTTATATTATTTAAAAAGGTCTTGAGCTTGAATAAATTTGTAAGTACTAGAAAACAGACCGAATAAAAATTCCCATAAGGGAAATTATAAATGAATTAATATAATACGAATAGAGTTTAACTTGCTACTATGCTAATATTTATGAAGAGAAATATATATTTCGATATAACGAATTTTCGATATACCGAACGACCCTGGACATTATATCATTAGTTATACTGGACCACCACTGTACTTTGACACTTTTTAATATTCGGTTTATCGGTTACTGTTTATCTTGTTTTTACATCACAAGCACTGCTAGAATACATAAAACAGGGTTGTCAGTCAATTATGTGTTTCCTAGTTAAAATACTCATTATGAATACGGTCCTAATGAAACCTTCCCTAAATCTTAAAGCCTTCAATAACTGAAGAATGTTTTGAATCTAATTTATTGTATTTCAAGTTTTTTTTTTGCAGCAAAGACCCCAACTTCGTTATCAGTACACCCTAAAATTTATATACTTTTTATCCACATACTTGCATACAATTCAAAGGTTGTATTCAGTTTTCTTCTTCGTCATTAATGTAAGACGAGGTATGACAAAGCCATTCTTCAGTTGGTGATTCCATCGCATTTCTTCGAAGCTTCATTTGTTTACTGGACACGTGCTAGTTTAATCCCCTGGTCCCCTTCGTTCATCTGCCTGAAAGCCAACTGTCAACGATTCTTTGCGGTTGCCACTTCTTTTGTTTGTTTTGTTTGTTTATTTCACTACTCTTTCTTTTAGGTTGCGTTGCTCACGTCATCGTTGTTTTGCAAATCTTAACCGTGTATTTATAAAATTGACACACCACACACATGCATACACCTACCAATAACAATTCTCGGCATATTTGTACAATTGACCGATGAACTTAATCCATAACAGTTCAAGGAGATGTTTTCGGGGAACAAAAAACAAAGTATTGGGTAGCGAGGTTCATATTAGCAGTGGGTTCGCCGATTGGAATCTTGAAAATAAAACTCGTTAGAGTTGACGCACGGGACATGGGAGTATCCGTGGAGGTAGAAAGTTTCTGGTAGCCATTCACTTGGGAGTGGTCAGATATAATTCTTTCCTCCTACCTCCACGGCGCAGTATGTCCTATCGGAAACCTCCGCTAGCTAACTAGAGTGAGAAGGCGAAAAGAATGAGCAGCCTGATTGTTATGCGATCACTGATACGTCTGAGGTTTATTATGTGATTGATGTCACTGAAGCTCATCAAGCTATCGGGCATATTTTTTTGTCCTTAGAAGGCGAATGAGCCAAACATATGGGGCAACGGCGGATAGAAACCAAAAGAAGAAAATCCAGGTTCGACATATTGCGTCTGATCCATAATGGGTGTCTGAAATCAAATATCCTAGCAGTAGGTAAAATGCAAAAACCCGGTGGACTGGGTTTGTCTCCCGCCACCGTCCATAATGGCGGCAGTGAATATACAAGAACGAAAAAGAAAACCTAAACAACCCCTATTTGTTGACGACCCCCGCAAACGTTACAAGGACCACGATTTACGGATATGCACTTGTAATGAACTCCAGGAACTGCGATGGACAGGACATGACTGCACAAGAAAAATAAAGTGCGACATATACTACAGTTGCCATAACAAAAAATTTGAATTTGGGTGCGGGTTTGTAGTTGGCAAAAGACTGCGACATCCAGTCTCTTGGATCCGGTGAGTGAACGTATAGCCACAATCCGCATAAAAGCGAAATATTTTTATATTTCCCTAATTTGTGTGCATGTCCCGACAGAAGAGAAATATAATGTTATCAAAGTCATATTCTATGAACACCTAGAGGAAACGTATGACCGCTGCCCTGTCCTTGCAATTAAGATTGTACTACGAGATTTTAATGCCAAACTAGGCAGGGAGAATGTGTTTCATCCAGCTATTGGCAATTTCAATCTACATGCTGACAGTTCCGACAACGGTATGAGACGGATTGATTTTGCCGCGGCAAAAAACATGGTTATTTGTGGTACAAGACTCCAGCATAAAGACATCCACAATGCTACTTGGGTATCCCCTGATCAAAGAACGAAGAACCAAAATGATCACGTGGTAATTGATGGAAGGCACTCATCCAGTGTAATGGATGTACGAGTGATCAGAGGAGCTAACATCGATTCTGATCACTACCTGGTAGCAGCAAAGGTTCGCACAAGATTAAGTAGAGCGAAAATCGTATGAAACCAGACGCAGAGGAAGCTTGACATCGGAAAGCTGCAATTACCAGAGGTAGCCACAGCCTACTCAAGGAAGCTCTCGCAGCTTATGGCACAGAACCCACCCCTCCCCATGACGATCCTGAAGCGCAGTGGAAACCCATTTCCGACACCATAATAACTGCCGCGACAACCGTACTTGGTTTTGAAAAACCACATCGCAACAAACCATGTTACGATGAAGAGTGTCGCCTTGCAAATGATCAAAAGAACGCTGCACGTATGGCAATGCTTCAGTCAATTGCAACGCGAGCTGCGACTGAGCGGTATAGGGAGAAAAGAAAGGAGGTAAACCGTCTCTTTAGGCGTAAGAAACGGCAGTGGAGAAAGCGCGAGAGTGAGAAAATTGAGACATACAGAAGGAAGAACAAATCCCGAAAATTCTAACAAAAAGTCAAAAACGGAACTAATGGACATGGTTCAGGGCCCCCCTTCTGTAAAGACAATGACGGAAATCTAATTGCAGATGTGTAGAGCTGTTGGAAATATGGAGAGATCATTTCACCACGCTACTGGTACCTGAGATATCGTATGACGATGGGACAATCGATCACAATATGGACGACGACGTCATTTATTGCCCAGCTTAAGAACAACAAAGTCGCAGGAGCCGACAGATTACCGGCGGAGCTGTTTAAGGTTGGCGGCGATGAGCTGATAAGGTGCATGTATCAGCTCAATAACACGCCAAGCGCATTGGTTTATTGACTCAAATGAAATTTTCAAACTTTTTTTTTGAAATTTGTCTGTGCTTTCTCAAAACTTAAAAACCAAACGCTTAACAAATCACCCACTACATATGTCCATGCAATAAAAAAAAAAAACATGTGTGTCATGACAGAAGTGAAACTTCGTGTGTGTATTTAAAATTGAAATCAGTGACGTTCGTGTTGCACAGTGAGTGATTCTTTATTTATATACTTTCAGCACTCAGGGATGCCCCCTATAACTGCCATGCATTATATTGTACTTATGAAGTAGGGATAGCGGGAGGAAATATAATAGTATTTGTTGATGGTTTAACTTAAACTTGAGCTACTCAGCTGTCAATTGAGCTATCTCCACATTTCAGAAATTTTGAGATTACAATGGTATTAACACTAAAACATCTTAATCATTTCATATTTAAGCCCCCTTGTTTATAATCGTGAAGTATTCCTGGACCTAGGCACTGGTTTTGTATAAGAATACACAGAAATCTCAAATTTCATATTTAATCTTCTTTACTTTTTGATTTGTGGATCAGTTGGCCTCTTAGAGGTGACTTGTTGATATCATAATTAATAGGGAGCACACTCGCCGCAAGCTTATTCCAAATACGCACTATTCTGTTAAAAGCCGTATTCTCTCTGCAGTGCGTATTTTGATCTACTGGCCAAGTGACAACAAATGGGTGTGAATCCCTGGACAACCTTGTTGTGCGGTTAAATACTCCAACCTCACAGAGGAACGCTTCCCATGGAAATATCGATAGAACTACGATACACACCCGATTGTCAAAAGAGTGGGATACTCTGCTATCACATAACCGCCGCACTCTTTTTTACACGGTCTGGGAGTGAAGAATCTCGTATACCTCTTTAAATAGCCCAATCACTTGAATGCTTCTTTCGACACATTAAATACATATTTATTTCAACGGATATAAATAAAACAATGCTTTGAAACATGTACATGTTTCCTGCAATATGTTGCTGGGCCGTTTTTTTAGCGTGTGCTTAATTGGCGCCCCTACACGCTGAAAAAACCCGGCCTCTGTAACACATTCTCTCAAACACATCCTGCAGGAACCATATAAAGTATATGTTTGGACCACACTCCAAATATTCATATATTTCCAGGCTTACTTATATTTAAATGCAAACATTAGCATGTTTACTTGCAAAGATGCATACTTTTACGTGAAAAGATATGCGTGTTTCAACTCTAACGTCAGAGCCTGTTTCCTCCCAAAGGACACAAACGAACGATTGATGACTGAATGCATGAAACTAAACCGCAACAGTTCAGTCAATGTAAGAGATACCCAATTCATTTACACCCGTATTCAGGAATATTTACGAATAACGGACTAAAACAATAATGCAAAAATACAATTATACACTTGTAATAACCTTAAATGAGGCTGAGAACAATCTCTCTTTGCCCCTATTTTATTAGTATGCTCTCGACCTCGACAGAGTACAGCGACAAAAAAAATAAGTAAACAGTGCACCAAAGACAGCTGTATTTGTATCACAAACAAAGCTGTATTTGGATCTCAAGCACATATGTATATTATAACATATTTCTTGACTAATTATTGCAGCTTAAGGTCCCTTTAGTTATTAATCATTGTGTCGCAAACATGTATTATTTAATAGCAAACACGATGTGTTTGGATACAAGCATACTATATTTGCGACAAGCTCCAAACACCCGTTATATTTGCACCCAAATAAGAAAAAGATACAGATTTTTCAGCGTGTATAAGTCAAGAATTTTATGGAGATATAGCTAAACATGAAAGATATGTGCTTTTTCAAACTAAAATGTAGTATTTTCGAGATCTTATCGCCTCATAAGCTGGTTTCCCCAAAACTAAACTTAATGAAATGCGTTCTTATAAACGCATTAGTGCACGCTAAAAGAACGGTCCCAGCAACATATTGCAGGAACCATGTATATGTTTGCAAGCATTGTTTTCGTGAATTGAAGATCTGCTTCTTTTTTGTCTTTTTTTTGTCTGTGAAATCCAAGCCACATTTGGGTCACAAAAACATATATTATAACCTATTAATCAGTGTGCCTCCAACATGTAATATTCAAACAAAATTCGTTTGAATACAACAAGTGTAATGTATTTGCGATAAGCTGCAAACAATTTATATTTGCATCCAAACAACAACAAAAATACCGATTTTTCAGAGTACAAAGTAAAAAACAAAATACAACAAGAATAAAATAAAACTAGAGTTAAAGAAAAAGAAAATTGTGCACAAAGATTAAGCACTTTAAATAAAAGTGATTATTTTTGCTTTTGTTGTTTTTGTTCGTTTTATTCAAAATGCAACCCTGATCGCATATTTTGTAGAGAAACTCCAAAACTGAGAGAAACATAGCAGAACTGTCAAAATGTTTCAAAATCAAAATTTTGACATAGTCAACGATTTCTCTGATCGCCCAATACGGCCTTTAAACCGTAGTTTTGTCGACTATTAAACAATTCTATAATTGTTATCCATGTGAATGATTTTAGTTGCCAACAATGTAAAGAGGTTTAGGGTTATTACTGTTTTCTATTTACTACTAACCACAAGAGGTTCCTGAGTTCCAAAGAACATTTGAAATACGTCGTAAGTTTATTTTTTTTCTCGTATAGGAATACCACGACTGCTCTACTGTATCCCACAAATATCTGAATATACATTTTGATTCTGAATAAATTTTTTCTCTAATGTGTTTATTTTTTGTTAACAAATCAAGTTGTTTATCGACAGGGTAAAGTTCATTGGGCTGCTGACTGATAAACATTTCCCACATACAAATACATACATCTATTGGTATTATTATGGTAATTATGAGGTACCATGTACAAACTAAATTGTAGCTATGTACTAACTTATTTACCACATGCTATGTATTATTAACAACACTTCTTGACGACAATGAACCACCATCACCACATAAATTTTGATGGTCAAAGACAAACATGACCCAATTTTCCAACACCAACTCGTCGTACCCACTTCTTGTACTATATATTGTTGTATTCGTACCCGCAGCAACAAACAGCTACAATTCTTCACAATCAGTCCACAAGACCAACAAACTTCGTTAGGAGGTAAACAGACCTATTTCGCTTAATACTCGTATGTATACAATTTATACAATATGCAAAACAAAAACAACATACATTATATGTAGTATGGACAGGTGTGGTCAAAATAATAGTAGTAGTACTACTATTTACGAGTAAGGTAATGTTGCACATGAATGTGTCAGAAGATGATAAAGAAGTTTCCGGTGTGATTTAAGATTCCACGTTCAGTTTAAATTCAAATTAACATGCAAAATTTGAAATTGCCGCCATTTGTGTGGAAAAAATAAAACATTTTGGCAACTGACAGTTTAGGGTTAGTAAAAATGGACCACAATGCCTTTTCATTTTCGAAAAATATTTCAAAAATAATGAAAATATGCAGGAATATTGGTTTAAAGTCAACTAATACCAAGGCGTTCAAATGATATGCAGCAGTGCATGAGTGTTGCTGAAAGTCCACGAACATTGATATCGAGAAATGATAACCGAGGTACTTCTGCCTAATTTGGATGATATTGATGTGAAGGACATATGCACCATGCTCCTAACGAAGTTTGTTGGTCTTGTGGACTGATTGTGAAGAATTGTAGCTGTTTGTTGCTGCGGGTACGAATACATATCCTGAGCGCAATTACTGCATGAAACATATCCTGAGCGTGTACTCTTCCGTTACGATGATCAAACTTGGCCCCGAGATCATGTGATTTAACTCCATTGGATTTATTTTTATGGGGTTATTGGAAGTCAAAAGTCGATGTCCACCAGCCCACATCCGCCGTGCCAAAAGCTCTGAAAAATGTCGAAAAAATTTTGCAGATGTGCTAGAGAGTAGCAACAAGGTACTCTCTTTAGGGACGTCTTTATAGTCAAGAACAAAGCAAACCAAGTATAAGAAACAAAAAAAAATAATATCCATGTACAATTTGATCGTCAGCGAATCAAATTTACCCGCAGCGGAAGCTAATCGGATTCAGTTTGTTTTATACTTATAGTACTTGTGTTGTCGTCGGTGGTGCAATGGTTGGTGTGCGCGGATCTTGTACATGAGAACGTGGGTTCGATCCCTGCTCAGACCACCTTACATTTCTTTCGACGACGGTCACCTCGGTTAGTGATGACGACACTATCGAGTACTTAGCCATGAAAAAGCTCTCAACATACCGTTCGGAACCGGTGTAAAATTGTAGGTCCCAATCAGTGTGTGTAAAAACTAGAAAGCGCACATCTCGCTGATTGTGAAAAAGCTCTCCTCAATCCCTTCATGGGATGTCATGGGACACCTTTTTTTCTTTTACTTGTATTGTCCATGTGTAGTTCTATCAGCGAAGACACACAAACTGTAAACAAAAAATACAAATTTTTTTCAGTGCAGCCATGGTACAAATACACGGTAGTAGCAGGTGACATTGTTGTAATTGTGGGCACCAACAACAGGCATTTTTGTTAGGTTGTACACTTGCCTTCTGTCAATTTTACCACAAATTTATTATCATAGCAACAACAAAATTAAACAACAAAGTACAAAAACAAAATACATACATATGTATTGACAGTTGGCAAGTCCCACGGAAAGAAGAAAAATTAAATCAGCTGTTCTAACGACACAACCTTCACTAGTTCAACCATGGGGCAAACACAGTATACCAACTTATTAAAAGCAAGTGTCGTGACCTTACTTTGCTGAAATTATGAGCTATTAAATAAAATTTGTAGTTATTTGATACGAGTATTTTCGTTCTCATCAGCGATTGAAAATGTGGTCCAATTGTAAAAAATTTCTAATCACAATTTTCTAATCATCATCACTCATAAAGCGACTACTAAGATCGGTCACGTGAAAATTTTGTTTCGCTGCGAAATGGGCCAGAAACATTTCAGTGATGACGATTAAATTTTTCTCCGTTTTTTAAGTTTATTTTTACACTATTTTTGTTCAGAAATTGGGAGACAGTAGACAACATTGATCATATTTTCCTTCAATTTGATTCAAGGCTGATCTAGTAGAGGTTAACGCATTAGAACAGCTGATTTTGGTTTCTTATGACCCTATCTGTCAAATTCAGTGTATTTTGTTATTGTACCTTTTTGTTAACTTTGTTTGGTCATGTGTATTTGTGTTGAATTTGACATTTAGAGTCATAGAACAAAAACAAAATCCCTGTTGTTGGTGCCCATAAGTACAACAAATCCTACTGTGTTAACCTCTACTTGATCAGCTTAGATTTGATTGGTCGTTGCAACATTCGGATTTCGGTAGTTATTCTTCACACTACTTGAATTGAAATAAAACGGTCCTGCTTGGCATTTGTGTTTTAATGCGTTTGCAGATGTCTAGTATGTGCCAGCGAAGCCGTGGACGTAATCTGCCCGATGTGTTATTCCTTGTAATACTTCCTATGAACTTAATGTTTTATAAAAAAAATACACTTGGAAAAAAACTGTGTTTGTATTTAATTTAAATCTTGCGTACATTTTGGGAAACACTTTACGTGTAATATTTGACTACAGTTGGCTCTTTTATATAGGGTTATCAATCTAGAGGTATTTTTTTCAATAGAGTTTTTTTCCACAGATTACGTGTGAGTTGTGTTAAACTTTACTTTTTTTTCTTTTCAGCATTGTTTGCCATTTCATCATGGAAAGACTTACACCGCAACAACGTCTCCAAATTGTGCAACTGTATTATGGAAATGAGCGTTCGGTGAGAAACGTGTTTCGTCCAAAATTTTGTTCAGTGATGAGGCCCACTTCTGGCTCAACGGCAACGTCAATACACAAAATTTCCGCATTTTGGCTGAAGATCACCCAGAAGACTTTCAATAGCTGCCATTATACCCAGAGAAAACCACGGTTTGGTGCGGTTTATGAGCTGGTGGAATCATCGGTCCATATTTTTTCAAAAATTATGATGACCGGAACGTAACCGGGAATGGTGCTCGCTATCGCGCCATGATATCGGACTTTTTGCTGCCTGTCTATGCTGACAAACCAGCCACGATTCAGGTTTTGGAAGCCAACATTCCGCGTGTCATTAACGCCATACCGGTCGAAGTGCTCGAACGAGTCATCCAAAATTCGACCCTCAGAATGGACAGATAGATTTACATTAATGTGTAGATAATCACATTGGCTTCTAAACATTTAGATTTATTTCATTGATCAAAACAACAATTTGCCAAAATTTGCAAAAATTTATAAAAAATTAAATTTTCTTATACATTTTTGCCAGTGCCCGTCGGTGATGCAATGGCTAGTGTGCGCGACTCTTGTACATGAGATCCTGGGTTCGAACGCTGCTCTGACCACATTAAAATTTCTTTCGGCGGCTGTCACCTCGCATAGTGACGGCGACACTATCGAGTATATAGCCATGAAAATGCTTATCAAAATACAGTTCGGAATCGATGTAAAACTGTAGGTCCCAATCAGTGAGTAACAACTGGAAAGCGCACAGCTCAGTGATTGTGAGAAGTTCTCCTCTGTCCCTTCATGGGATGTAATGGGAAACCATTTTTTTATACATTTTTGCCACTAGCATTTAAGCTATAGGACCGAACTAAAAATAATGTTTGAAGCGATTATTGGAGATTTGATTAGCTTTAATTCATTACTAATCGTGATCCAATCTGGCGTCTGCAACTCAAGGTATGGTATACAGTAATATATCGTCGCTCTGAAATCAAACCGGCATATCTGCAAAATGCATACTTTTCACCAATGCGCTTTAAAGTTTTCGCATGTGAGATAAATATATACAAATACATACCCGCCCAACGCCACCTGACGAATTTTTATTCAACTATATGATATGCCGGTTCGTCATAAAAATAGAGGGAAAAATACATTTTTTTTTTTTGAAAGCAACAACTCAAAATCTCCATTTTTGCAGATATGTCGGTTTAATTTCACAGCGACGATATGAAGGTGTCTCCGACACAACGAAGTGTAAATTTAAAGCCTTGTCTGGAAATATTTTTCCTCAAACTTAGTGGGCTTTAATGCATAAGAAAAAATAGTGGTATTGAGTTCACAGAAACTTTCTTTTGTAAAGTAGTGTTATCTGTGGAAATTTTTTTTTGAAGGATTAAATTTTGAACGAAATAAAATTACGACCACCTAACATAAATTTCGACATCGGTCACCTCGCTTAGTGACGGCGACATTATCGAGTATTTAGCCATGTAAACGATTCTCAAAAATACCGTTCGGAACCGGTGTAAAACTGTAGGTCCCAATCAATGAGTGTAAAATTAAAACGAGCACAGCTCACTAGTTGTGAGAAGCTCTCCTCAATCCCTTCGTGGGATTTAATGGGAAACCATTTTTTTTTTAAATTACGAAAAAACCGATGCAACCGGCAACCTATGCAAATATTCAGAAAACTGGAGTTCGAAAGATGTTAAAAAGCCAGGTGAACCGGTTTTCGATTTCAGTTTTCCAATACTCTAGCTGCCACCAACAATGCCAACCAATTGACATTTTCGGGGTAGTATCAATTCCAGTGGCCGTCGGTGGTGCAATGGTTAGTGTGCGCGGCTCTTGTACATGAGATCCTGGGTTCGAACCCGGCTCTGACCACCTTCAAATTTTCTTTCGGCGGCGGTCACCTCGCATAGTGACGGCGACACTATCGAGTATCTAGCCATGAAAAAGCTTCTCAAATTACCGTTCGGAATCGGTGTAAAACTGTAGGTCCCAATCAGTGAGTGAAAACTGGAAAGCGCACAGCTCAGTGATTGTGAGAAGTTCTCCCCAGTCCCTTCATGGGATGTAATGGGAAACCATTTATTTTATTTTTATCGAATTCCATCATCTGTTTCCATTTTGATATTTCTCACATTTGTCATTTTTTTAGTTTAATTGTCTTAGATTCGAGTTATTTTTGAAGTTGTAATTTAGTTTAAGGCTAAGAGATCATTCGTACTCACCACATTCGCTGGACCAGCGTTTCGATGTTTGTGAAGCATCATCTTCAGCAGCGTTTAGCCCGTTAAGCCACTGAGATGTGCATTCACCCATGTCACTAACCAAGTCTTTTATCGTGTCAAGTGCTTATTTGGGACTACACGTAGTTTTCCTACTTTCACGCACTGAAAGTTCTATTTATAGAACGCACTATTCTAATTGTACTTAGTAGGGACATAAATATTATTACTAAATTGAACATACCCATTACAATAGTAAAATTGAGCATACCCTTTTATTATCATATGGTTTTTGAAAGTTAACCGCCCACGTACCGTTCGGACACAGCAAGGCATGAAAGCCGGCAAAGCAAGAATTCAACGAAATGCTTTCCGGAAACAGAAAATCATTTTCCGTGAGATGATAATCACGCAAAAGTCCATGAGTTGAATATTAAAAGACTTGGGACTTGGAGCTTTCAAACGGCGTACATGACATTTGTTGACTGCAACTGAAAAAAAAATAAGATAGAAAAATCCATACATCTTTTGGTGAAGTACGCTGATAACTTGCATAGAAAAATCATGTTTACGGATGAACAAATTTGTAACGTACAGGAAAAGGTTACCAGACAAAATGATACGGTTTCTGCACGATCATCTAAAGAAGCATCTGAGCTCATCCCACAGGGTCGAAAAGGGTCATCAACCAGTTGGAGTCATGGTTTGGTGGGGTGTATCTTATGATGGGGTAACTGACTTGCATTTCTGTGAACAAGGGGTCAAAGCATCGGCCAACGATTACCAAGAAACTGTTTTGGAAGCAGTTGTGAAGCCGCTTAACAATTCCCTGCTCCAAAACCAGCCGTGGACTTTCCAGCAAGATTCAGCACCAACTCATAAGGCTAAAACGACACAAACCTGGCTTCGAAACAATTTTGTATATGCTCTGAAGAATGGACCTCTGGCAGCCCTGATCTGAACCCTCTGGATTACAAATTGGGACCGTTTTAGAGGATATGGTGTGCCACAAAAGATACCCCAACATTGATTCTCTTAAGACAGCTCTGGTTCGTGCACTGAAAGAATAACGCTTCGTCGCATGGATGAACCATTTTCGTTAATGTTTTTACTTTGCTACAATGAAAAGTCTTGTATATCCGACAATTTGGTAGTCGCTGCAACGAAAAATTTCACACATGATTTCTTTGACAATTTTTCATTTCGTTGCTGCAAGAACTTACTTTTCGTTACTGCAACAATTTTATTTATTTTGAATTTTGTAGAAAAATGCTTTAAAAATGAAAAATAAGTAAGTGCATGAGATTTAAACTATTGATATTTGATTTATCTCTTCCTTTTTATAGTTTATTTTTATTATTTACTTACTTCGGAGGTTTACCAAACTTTATAGTTGACGAAACAATTTCGTTATTGCAACGAAACAAATTTTTTTGAAGATAAAGAGAAAAAAGCAGTCATAAAAATGTGCGAGAGTAAAAGAGAAGACAGCAAGAGAAAATGGTGAGCGTGAGTGGTGGGTCACGTACACATCTTAAATCAGTTCCTTTGCAACAGCCGAAAGTGGTAGACATATTTCTCCGACGGAATAATTTAAATAAATTTGTTAAAACTAATTAGTTATACTTAGTAATAATCTAAGCATTTGTGAAAAGTAAATTGTGTGAATTTATGTGTTTGCTTTGACAATGATCTCTTGCAAAAAAAAAGTAATATTCCTGGGACATGGTGCAGCTGAAGTGATTTTAATAATACATTAGCTATGCGGCGCAAGAAATATAATGATTAAAAAGGAAAAAAAACAGGCGGTTTTTTAAAAGCAAAAGAAATCTACTATGCAACAATTTAAAGACAATTCCTTAAGGTCTCATCCAAACCAATAATCGTGCAAGCGATGAATAACTCAACAAGTCAATGTGCTCAAAAAGTCAGATAATTGGTGGGGAATGGACATGTGGTCGGCGGTTGCTTTGCCTAGGCTACATGTCGATTAGGCTGTCAATAATTCTGATAATGGTGGCTATTATGGCTCTTAACAAAAATGTAGATCAAAAACCTTTAAACCTCGTACTACGAAGTTGGTTGGACCTATAAACTGTATAAAGAGAGCATAGATCTGTTGCATAATATACTGCAGAAAGAGATGCTCCCATACTCCAGACACGAAATACAGCTGATTTGGGTATTCAATATCCAGCAATAACGACAATCATATTAAAAGTCTGTTATGTGACGTTAAGCATGCAATGGTTCATTGGCTGGACAAATACAAGGTAATTTTTAATTTGTAATTTTCGTACCGGTAATTTTTAATTTGTAATTTTCGTACCGAGTTATTGTCAAAATTAGCTGATGAAAATGTTTCACATACATGTACAACTGTGAACATATACATACCCAGCTAGCATTTGAATGTCTGTTTCACGATCACGATTGTTTCGCGACTGGATTTCCAATCGTCACCACGATTGTCGGAGCAGAATTATATTTTTCTCTGCTTTTAAGACTTTGTGCTCACGATTTGTTTTTGTGTTTACTTTGTGTCACAGTCTTACATGTAGTTTTCTTATTGTTGTCTTACTTCTTCCCGCATACTCCACCGAACTCGTGTTTGCAAGGAGAATTTAATTATGTCTCTCTGAAATTCTAACGGGTTTTCCAATATCTGCTCAGCAAAAAAAGAAAAAACTTTTTTGCTTCTTTTCATTTGAGTATTTAAGAAGCAAAGAAGCGTCAGAAGTGTAGTGCAGCACAAGTGTTTTCTTCTATGAATGAAACAAATAATAATAAGCATTTTTGTATAAATTTACCATCGTCTTGGCAATCGCCTGCGATTGGATTTTGCTCATCGTCGACGATTGGATTTTGCTCATCGTCGACGATTGGAAAGTAAGAGTCGCCGTCTTGACACAGTTACTTCAGTTGCTCTGAACGTGCGCGATTGGAATACGACATCGCGCACGATTACTTTAATCGTCGGCTCCGATCGTGAAAGAGTCGTGCACGATTGAAAATGCTAGCTGGGTATATATGAAATCATAAGAAAAAGAACTCACACAAACAATTTTGACATTTACTGGGTACGGTGAAATGTAAACAAAGGAAATCAGCTGACGCTACTACCTCGAAAATCAGCATGCATTCGACCTTCGGGAGGATATACAGTGGCGAGCAATACCGGACGGATGTTTTTCAAACTTCAACTTATGTTGCTGCAAAATAGTAAATAATAAATCAATTTGTTTGAAGTTTTCAAATTTGATTCTTTATTTACTTATCTTAAAGTAAACCAATATAAAAAAATATTAAAAAAAACATAAACCAATAATTTCATACGGAAACTAAAAAAACATAATGCGTCCAGTTTTGCACGCCACTCTCAGTATATAATAATAGTGGATTTACCGTTACTTTCCGAAAAAGAACCATGGGTTTTTGTTTGTTTTACAAACTTTAGTTTGCCATTTCTATATATTGCGCTCAAGAACTCAGATCATAAATTTACAATTAGTAACAAAATTTTGAAACAAAGTTTTTATTTGCAAAAAAATGAGAAAAATACCAAAAGATTTGGAAAACCGTATTGTGGTATTATTGGAAAATAAAAGTAGTACACGAAAAATAGCAGAAATTACTGGTGTTAGCAAATCAACTGTTATTGCAGTGCAGAATAGAAATAATTTATCATCTTCGGGCAATTTTGGAGGTCGATCAAGGATACTGAATGACAGTGATGCTCGTCACATGGAACTATTGCTTCGTAAAAACTCCAAATTAACACCCAAGGAAGCTACACAGGCCATTAATAAACCAGTCAGCGAATGGACAGCCAGGAGAGCACTAAAAAAAATTGGATTAATCGCGTCTGTTAAACAGAAAAAAACCAGCGCTCTGCAAAAAAAACATAGCAGCTCGATTACAGTTTTGTCGAGAACACAAAAACTGGTCTGTTGACGACTGGAAACGGGTTATTTGGTTACCTATCCGATGGTAAGTCCTACTATTGGCACCGACCCAACGAGCAGCACCAGCAACACCAAGTTAAACAAACAATGAAACATGGCGGCGGTAGTATAATGGTGTGGGCATGTTTCACTTGGTGGCACGTCGGTCCGATACATAAAATAGACGGAATAATGAGAAAGGAGGACTACCTTAATATTCTGCAAACATATTTGCCTGAGTTTGTTGATAAATCTGCGTACCCTATAGAGGAAATCATATTTCAGCAGGATGGAGATCCAAAACATACTGCTAAAATAGTAAAAGAGTGGCTTGAAAGTTAACAATTTAATACGTTGAAATGGCCTGCCCAAAGCCCAGATCTCAACCCCATTGAGAATTTGTGGGCTATTGTCAAGCGAACACTGTCCCAGCATGATCATCCCCCAAAAAATTTGGACGAGCTATGGGAGCGGGTCAAGGTTGCCTGGAGCAATATACCACACAGCACAATTGAAAAGTTAGTGAAAAGTATGCCAAAAAGAGTCAAGAGTGTTTTAAAAAGAAAAGGTCTTTGGTCAAAATATTAAAATTTTAAAATAATTAATGATTTTTGTGTACTGCGAGCGGCGTGCAAAACTGGACGCATTGAGTTCTTTTCTTTTTCTATGAAATTAATGGTTTATGTTTTTTTTAAATATAAAATGAAATTTGAAAATTTTAA
Organism: Phaonia tiefii; assembly: GCA_963931995.1. Taxonomy (NCBI): domain Eukaryota; kingdom Metazoa; phylum Arthropoda; class Insecta; order Diptera; family Muscidae; genus Phaonia; species Phaonia tiefii. The sequence continues at coordinate 162,475,373 of OZ008368.1, forward strand.
ACAAATTGAATTATTATTTAATATTTTACAGCAACTTAAGTCGTAGTTTGAAAAACATCCGACCGGTATTGCTCGCCACTGTATGTCGATTAGCCGAAGCAGAACATTTTCTTTTCAGGGCTCTTCTGGCTCTCAAATATTCCAGAGAATTTACAAACTTTGTTGGAGCATAGATTGACCCACGTATCAAGCACAACATATTTGATTATTGCAAAACTGGATAAAAATAAATATCTAAATGTGTACCTGGTAAACTACTAGGTAGATATTAATTTACACTTTCAAGTAATATGATATTTTATGATCAAAATTCTATCGGTAACTTGAAACATACTAATACCTTAGATGTTGATGACTGCAGCAAAAACTGTTGCATTTCAAATTAAATAAATGATAACTTTTGAAGAAAAGGCTACAAATAAGTTTATTTGAAGTACAAGATGACTCCGGTCGGGAAATAACATTGTGTGCCGTTCAAATGGCAATTTTTCGACTTCTCGAACAGCCGATATCGATGAAACTATATGAGATAGATTTGAGTTCAGCGGACCCTAATTACCATAGAAAAGGGGATTTTCAATAAAAATTCAAAATTGTTTGCAACACGGTTCAAAATTGGTTAAACTTAAATTTTGTCCAAATTTTAGGATGTTTCCGAAGTTCGGCTTCGTCCCAAAAACCCGCATTCGGTCGAGCTCTACCCTGGATAACAAATCCCAGTTTTGTTTAACACAATATGAAAACAATTAAAAAATTTCTATATTTTCTACTTTAAATTGTTACGGAATTTTAACATAACCCGTTAATTAATTAATGAATACTAAATGTTGACACTAACTAAAAAATATTAATCGTAGTGTTAGTACACACAGAAATCTGTAGACTACAGCTACAACAAACAGAAACACAGCTACGAATGGGTAAGCAAAGTAGACGAAGAAACAACCTGCATCAGGAACAATTACGTGAAATGCTCAGTGAGTCAATAAAACAATTTTAATTTGATTTGCATTTCCATTTTATTTGACTGCAAGTAAATATTTACAACTGGAAATTGCATTTTTACAAATTGTCAATAGTTGACAGATTGTCAATATCAGGCGGAAGGATTTCTCTTTTGAGTAATTCTTGGGAGTACACCATTTCCAACTGAAGTTTAAAAAAAATCAATTGAAAGTTAAAACATGTATTTGAAACTTAAAATATATCAATTGAAATTTAAAAATTCTATTTGATACTTGAAATACATCAATGGAATTTAAAAAAACATCAATTGAAATTTAACAGATACGAATTGAAATTTAAAAAAACAGCAATTGAAAATTAAAAAACTTCAATTGAAATTTGAAAGATATCAATTGAAATTTAAAGCATATCAAATGAAATTTAAAACACTTCAATTGATATTTAAAACACATCAACTGAAACACATCAATTGAATTTTAAATGAAATCCATTGAAATTTAAAAGACATTAATTGAAATTTAAATCACTTAAACAGATCAATTGAGATTCGAAACACATTAATTGAAATTTAAACATCTAATACATAAAATCGGTTGATAAATTTCAACTGACAAAATTTTAAATATCATTTGATATCTTTCAAATTTCATTTGATGTCTGTTAAATATCAATTGATGTATTTTACATTTCAGTTGATGTTTCTAAATTTCAATTGATGTATTTAAAATGTCAAATTAAAATCTTAAAATCCAATTGAAGTATTTTTAATTTCATATATAAATTTCAAATTTCAATAGATATTTTTCAAAACTAAATTGATAATTTTTTAATTTCAATTGGAACTGGTGTAGTGTTTAAATAAAAATTACAAAGTGATATGGCAAACAGTTCATATGTATTTGATATGAAAGAAGTTCGTAGAGCTCTCGAGGATAAACATCACTCTACCTTTGACAGAGTTGGGCACGAGAGTAGTATAAAAGTTGAGGGTGTGGATCACATAAAAGAAGATGGTGTCGACTGTATGATAGCAATTTCCCAGCTTAAGAACCACAAAGCCGCTGATGCTGATGGACTACGGGCTGAGCTGTTTAAGACTGGCGGCTATGAGTGAGATAGGTGCATGTATCACCTCAAGAATGCGTTCCCGATTATTGGAGTGTTAGCATACTGTGTCCTATTTTGAAAAATACCGATTCGAGTAGCTGCATGGTTTGCTTTTGGCATAGAGCAATAGATAAGAGTCTCTATCCCTCACTTTACGTTCTCTCGATGACGACGAGGTAGTAGGTCATTTCATCGAGTTCGATTTGCTGTTGTGTTTTACTCTTTGGCTGGACATAAAATGGACAAAAATAAAAGTGAATGCGTATTTTTGTTGGATGCAACCAACATAAAACATAATTTAGCTGTCATAAGTATCAATCAAACACTGGTTAAACCGTAACATAATGCACATGTTCGATACGGCGTGTATGTTCGTGATTGTTATGCCCGGGCACCTTAAATGTACGAGTTCGAGAACTAGTGAACGAGTTCGATACAAGTGTAGATTTCATGCCACAGCTGATCGACTATGAAAATTGATAGAAAACTGAGTTGATAGGTGGGAGCAAACCGTGCAGCAAACTAAGTTGAAATGGTGTCCGACTGATACTATTGATTATTATTCTTTCTATTCTTTTCTAAATTACGTTTTTCGCTGAATGATATATTTTTTTCAAATGTTTTTATTTGTATTTTTTTATTGTTTAAATTTATTGCTGAAAGACATATGTGATCATTTTGACATGACGACAGCCAAATCATAAAATGGATGTTGTTACAACAACACATACTGCGATTACCTGTATTATTATACCATGTTCTAGAAAGTAACATTAAACTATGACACATTTCGCGTGACAAATGGTAAGTATTATTTATGAGAGATTTTACAGTGGCATTCATTTTATCAACTTGCAATGAACGACCTCTTTGTGCGTGATTCATTAATATTAGCGGATGTCCTTGTCTTGTGTGTCCTTGGCTTGGACATTATACAAGATATATGTAGCTCCCCTTTAATTTCTACTAATAGTTAATTAAAAGCGGACAGTTCACACTTTACATAAGAGTGTCTAAACATTACAGGTTATCACTAACATATCGTCGCTAGTCTTTAAAAAACACTGTGTTTTTTATCAACTTTTCCGGTAAGGAAAACAGATACGTTGTTCATAGAACATGAGTATGTTCGATAGTGTAAAATTTGATAGTACTGCTAGCTACTCAACCATTGCAGATATCAGGAAAAAGGGTCCTGCGTATAGGCATGACTGAAATGACTCCACGACGGTGCAATAAAACAGAATTTGGAAAAATCGCACGTAACGCATTTTGCAGGCCAACGACGATATGACTCCTCTGTTTCGTCTAGACTATGTAACCATTTTGATATACAGACATACATACTTAGTAGCGACATAAATACTGTTACTTATATTTTGGGCTATAAAACAAAAACAAATGAACGTTTTTGGACCTAATTTTTTTTATATTTTTATTGAAATTTATTGTACAAAAAAATAAGCTTCATTCAAAATGTCCGCCCTTGGCCTTTACGCACGCCTTCAGTCGCCTTGGCCAATCATCAATAGCTGCACGAACCTCATCCATTGAAAAATTGGCTACAGCACGAACCAGATCTGTCTTAAGAGAATCAATGTTGGGGTATATTTTGTTGCAGACCATGTCCTCTAAAAGATCAGGGCTGCCAGAGTCATTCTTCAGAGCATATAAAAGCTGGCAAATTGTTTCGAAGCCAGGTTTGGGTCGTTAGCCTTATGAGCGATGCTAAATCTTGTTGGAAAGTCCACGGCTGGTTTTGGAACAGGAAATTGTTAAGCGGCTTCACAACTGCTTCCAAAACGGTTTTTGGTAAAATTTGGCCGATGTTTTGATAACTTGTTCATAGAAATGCAAGTCAGTTACCCCATCATAAGAGACACCCCACCAAACCATAACTGCAGCTGGATGATGACCCTTTACGACCCGTGGGAGGAGCTCAGATGCTTCTTTAGATGATCGTGCATAAACCCTATTATTTTGTTTGGTAAATTTTTCCTGTACGGTAAAAATTTTTTCATCCGTAAATACGATTTTTCTATGCGAGTTATCAGCGTACTTCAACAAAAGACGTTTGGATTTTTCTATCCTATTCATTTTAAAGTTGCAGTCAACAAATGTCCGGTACGCCGTTTGAAAGCTCCTAGTCCCAAGTCTTTTTTAATATTCAACTCATGGACTTATGTGTGATTTTCATCTCACGGAACATGAGATGAACAGCATTTTGTTGAATTCTTGCTTTGATGACTTGCTGTGTCCGAACGGTACGTGGGCACCACGGTACCCAGTCTCCTCGAACAATTGTATGCACCTGTAGACGAACATGCGACTAATGCCGAGCGGGCAGAACGTTTTGAAAATATAGTTTTTTTTTCTTTCCACACTTAAAAAGTTCTATAACTATGATACGGTTTTCCTTATCTGAACACTCCATGGTGAAAGTTGACACAATTTCAAATTCCCGTAACTGACTAACGCTATAGAGGTTAACTTTCAAAAACCATATAATAATAAAAGGGTATGTTCAATTTTACTATTCTAATGGGTATGTTCAATTTATTAACAATATTATGCCCCTACAAGTACAGTCGCAGCAAAAAATGAGAGCACATCACGCATTTGAAAATGTACAGTTTTTATAGCTTATACCTTCAATTTAAAAAATGTATTATCATGGTTTTAATTTATTATAGCATGTGCTTTAATTCCGTGGAAAAAAATTCTTCAAAATATTTTTAGATAAACTGGACTTTTAAACTATTACTAATCAAAAACAAATATTTTCAGAGAATGTGTCTGCTATCCCATTAGGTGCACGCTGACAAATCTGTCCATTTTTGTTATTTGGATGCAAATATAATGCAACAGGACAATAATTCGAAACATACAGCTCTTATTGTCAAAGAATGACTGTTGTAGCACTCAAAACAACGTAAAACTACTCTTCTAATCGCTAGATGTTAATCCCATAGAGCTCGTTTGGGATCATCCATCTTGCTAATGTTATTGTGGAAGAATGGTTGAAAATTCCAAGTTCTGTGAACCAAAATTTTGTAGATTCAATACAACCAAGACTTCAGGAAGTTATAAAAAATAATGGATACCCTACTAAATACCATAGAGTAATGTCATATAGAGCTGTTATCCTTCTCATCTGACGTTTCGTTTCACACTATTCGTGGTGCGGTCGGTGCGATAGAGTTATTTGACGTAAATTGACTTACACCAGGTGGAATTACAAAAATTGTTGCTTAAATTTTTTTTTTTTTTGCTTGAACAAAATTTTTAACGTATTTTAGCCTTTTTTGTTATATTTTATTGTTAGTCTATATTTGTGGTTGTATTTACACAAAAATTTTAACGCACTAAACGAAATGCCGTTGCTGATTTATTGTTGGTTGGTTTGAGCCATTGCCTCTTTCTGGTATTATTAAAGCAATACTTTCGAACATACAACGTCCATATGTAAATCCATACATACCTAACTTCGTAAATTTACTGAGTCAAATCGCTGCTCTATACTGATTTCATATAATATTGAAAGAGAATCACATGCATCTTTAATACAAATCAAAATATCATACATACTGCACACTAACTTTAGTGATGTTAATTGCGTCCTTTTTGAGCTTTATCTAATACATTTAAATAATACACGAATGTTGTCTACTTTTTATAATTAATATTTAATACTGCCTTTGTTTTTTTAAACACAAAATTTTTTTTTTTTAATTTAAAGACTTTTTTAATTTTTTAACAACATTAAATTATACATCTGCAGACTTATTTTTGTGATACACTGTATATACGAAGATGTTGCATGATAGCAAATTGATGATTCAAGATGGCCGATTGATGTAGATGGTGTTAGCGTCAGATGGTGAATTAATAGTGTGTTAACATATTGACAATCTGTACAACAAGCGACAGCAATTTTCAGTGTCACTTTCACTGAAGTTTCCCATAATTCTCATAGACGTTTATTCAAAATTGTGGGAAAAATAATTTAAACAAGGGAAGATGTGAAAAACCTTACAAATTTTATATAATAAGAATAAGAAGAGGAAGCTATTTCAAAGCCATGAGGCCGGTGTTGGAGAAACCCCATAAGACCGCTCAAATTCTGAACATGCCGAAAAACCTTTTTAATCCAAAAACTTTCACCGTCCAGAAACTGTAGCAACTTCTGTGATCGCAGATGCCAAAACCGTTACGAGTGTCTGAGGACTCTCAACTAGGAATGGTTGCTGAACCGGAGGAAGAACCAATTTTGTAGGACATAGACGGCGGCGACATGGTTTTATAATTCGATGGCCATCAGATATTATATTTTAAGTTACGTGTTGTACTCTTGTTTTGAACCAATATTTTCGTTGAAAATTATTTTTTCTTTTGATATGAAATTTTTACATTTTAATGTCATATTTGGTACATCTTTTGGGAACAAAAATATCCCATTTATTGCTTTCAACAAAACCTAGAATATTACCCATTACACTAAAATTTCCCCAATAATTGTGCTTCAACTATTAGTTTACTTTATCTATCGGCTGTATTACTTATAATTGCGTGTAACTGTGTGAGATCACTTTCTTTTTCAATATTATTTAATAAAAAACGTAATCTTTTTGTTTTCCGGAATACTCTTTTTATCACTTTTAGTTAATTTAAAGCTTGGCAACCCTGAAAGGCAGACAACATAAAAATAAGATATTAAGTGTGTTTTTTACCCCGCTAATGTAAGTTATAGCTTAATTTATACGGGACAGCTAAGCGATATTAAGTGGCATTTCAATATCTCACTTAAATTCCCACTTGAGCAATGACAATAAGGCTGGTTTTTTATTCCATTAAGCTATCGCCACTTACGACTTTACAAACAAAACGATACAAGTTTAATGCTAGGAAATGTGGCGACATTTGCTGTATTGAGTGAAAAAAAATGCGATACGGCAACACGTTTGTAGCCAGTGTCTTCAAATACATGGTAGCAGCAGATGTTGTTGTAGTTGTAAGCAGCAACAACAGACATTTTATTTGCGTTCATTCATTTCAGTTGTAAAAACTCTACACAATTATATGCCAACAATACAAAAACGTATAAAAACGAAATACATATGATTTTGATAAGTGAAACGAAAAATGACAAGGAAAAAACTGTCATCACCTGTTTAAACGACTATACCTCGTAGATAATTCTACTATGATCAATATGTATAACATTTACCGCGCAGTGTTGCTGTGAACAATTTAGTTCTAATTTTGTTTTCAATCGGAAATAAAAATATATCCTTCAAATTTAGAGATATAAAAGAATACGTAATCTTCCATTAAATAGAATAATTTTAATGACCTTAAAATGTGTGAGCTATTTTAGAACTTTCTGCTTTTGAGTCTCCTTGATAACATTTACAGTCGCAAGAAATGATAACAAAATTTATCTAAGATAACTCTTTGTTGACATTTCTTAAAATTGAACATGTGGCAACATTGTCAATGCTCAAGTCGGAATTTAAGCGGGAAATTGAAGTGTCACTTAATATCGCTTACGTGTCCCGTACAAATTAAGCTATAATTAACTTTAGCGGGGTAAAAAAACACACATAATGTTGCCACATGTTAAATTTCAAGAAATGGCAACAAAAAGATATCTTATATAAATTTTGTTATTATTTATTGCGAATGAAAGTATTATCAAGGAGAGACTCAAAATCAGAAAGTTCCAACATGGCTTAACATGCTAATAACTTTAATATTTTATTTAATAAAAGACTACGTATACTTTTATATCTCTAAATTTAAAGGATAGATTTTTATTTCCGATTGAAAACAAAATTGGAATTAAATTGTTCACAACAACGCTCGGTAAATATTGTACATATTGATCATGGTAGAATTATCTAACAGGTATAGTCGTTTAAACAGGTTATGACATTTTTTCCATGTAATTTTTCGTTTCACTTGTCAGAATCATATGTATTTTGTTTTATCCTCCTTGTATTCTTGTATTGTTGGTATTTATTTGTGTAGAGTTTAACAACTGAAACGAATGAACGAAAATTAAATGTTTGTTGTTGCTGCTTGCAACTACAACATCTGCTGCTACCATATATTTGTTGGCACTGGCTACAAACGTGTTGCCGTATCGCATTATTTTCCACCCATTACAGCGAATGTTGCCACATTTCGTAGTATTAAGTGTGAATCGTGTTATTTGGAAAGTCGTAAATGGCTACAGCTTAATGGAATAAAAAAACTGCCTTATTGTCAACTTTTTAACAGAAATTCACCATCTACCCTTAGCCACCTATTGGAAATCATAATTTTCTTCTTCCAACAACTTGGTGTATATGGCTTTAGACGAACACCAACAACACTCATGCTACAAACTGCAAACGTAATACTCGTAAAAAACATCTACGTACATATGAAATCGAAATAGTTGCCATTATAAAATAATATACACATACTTATTAATTAGATTTTCTGTGCCGTCCCCAGACGAGGGCCCAGGGCGAGAGACACTTCTCTATGCAGTAAACTTGTAATAACTTACCCATCGTATACGCGGCATGTCGAGTTGTTTATCCTTTTGTCGGAAAATCTCCTTCGGCGGTCTTCAAATAAATCCTTTACTGCCGTTACACCCAACACAAATAAAACTGGTATCATGGCCACCTCCTTGCCAAAGGCATTAATAGCGGGAAACCAATTGAGTAATACGATAAATATGAAATACAAGTTCGCTACACGATGGAATTGTTCGAGCAAGTTTTTCGGTATGAAGGAGAGGAGCGTGTACTTGGTGGTGCGTATTTTGTTGCCAACGAAATGGCCATTGGGATGATCCCGTTTGGGCGTTTTGGGGGGAACAGTGTGATTTGGCACTACGACGCGATACGCGCGTTCATCGCAATTCTCCGTACGACAGATACCGACACGTTTCCACCACGGCGGCGTTTCGGAGCGTCGCAGGGTGTATATCGACTCAGAGCGAGAAGCTTGGCGCGAGTGGCCTCGTCCTGCCGCTGACGAGGGCACCGAGGGTCCAAACTCGCGCGTTTCATTTTCCTCTTTATGGCCCGGTGGCAGAATAAAGTCTGTTTTCGAACCAACTCTGCTGTGACCACGGGGCGTATTTGAGGCACCTGGTGAATCGGTAATTTGTCCTTGAGAAAAGGCTCTCTGATGGCCTTTCATCGCCGACTTAATAGGTCTGCCACTCGGGCCAACGATTGCACCTCCGCCATGACTCACAGATCGGGCATGACCGCGTCCCGTCACCGTTAATGTATGCGGTGCAGGATTGATTATCGCTACTCCCGGTATTCCGGATGCCGCACTACCGATCACGTTTCCACCAAGAATAGCGGGGCCCGGGAATACGTAGGTTCTTTCGGGTTCTTGCATAACTATCAAGCCGGTAGCGGTGGCACTGCTTAAAGGTATGGACATGGCATTTAAGGGATCGTAAACAGTTGCTGAGATTGAGCCAGTCGCCGCCTGCGACGCTGTGAAGCCCGGTGGCGCAGATCTCTGCTGTTGGACAACTGTAAACTTTCGCCTCAACTCTTCGGTATTTGCAGAAGGCATTTTCACAAGACACCATTAGTTTTAAAGGAATCACAATTATTACAATTTCTACAAAAAAAATAAGACGAAACAAAACACCCCAAGACAACGATGGCTACAATGCTAGATCTTCATATGCTGACGATTCTTCAATTCCTTCCCAGAATATTTGTCAAATCTGTGTGGAGGTCATTTTTGATTTCGTTTATGTGTCAAGTAGTTCGTGTTGTTGAAAATCTGTAATGAAAAATTAAAAAAAAAATACTTAACTATTTTGGCATTCAAGTAGTTGCTGAAATAACAATACTGTTTTCTAATGTCATCATGATTTGTGTTAGGGTTATACATTTTAGTCATAGTAAAATAAACAAGTAGTAGCAACAGAACAGCTGATTTAATTTTTTTCATGACATTTGTCGCTATTGATTCATTTCAGTTGACAAACTCATACGTATTTTGCTTCTGTACTTTTTTGTATACTAGTTTTGTTGGAATACATACGTGTAGAGTTTGACAACTGAAGTGAATGAAACAAAACGTATGTTGTTGTTGCCTACAACCACAACAACGTCTGCTGCAACTAGTTGGTTATTTTACTATGATTTAATTTTTAAGTATGATTATATTTGACCATAATTTCAATTTCTTAAAACATTATTACTAAAATAAATTAAAATACTAAATGTGAATTATATTGATATCAATAACTAATAATAATAAAAGTAAAGTTCTTACCCCTGCACCGGAATTTTGTAAGTTTTTGAATTGAACTACCGATTTTTGTCGTTAAAAGTTACAGAATTCCGGCGCTGTTTTAGGGTAAGTTATACTCCGACTATCATTTGACAAATTATATTCAATTCATAACACTCTAACTAAACTGTGTTTAACGAGTGGCTACGAAGTGAACGAATACCCGATAACTTTTGACGAACAGCGGCCGATTTTTTAGCATCAATCATGTTAATCAGGGTTGCCTTTGCCTAAAACAGACATGTTCATATTACAGTTACTGTTATGAATCAACTCTTGACTATCGAATCAACACTTGACTCGTACGGAGCGTACATCCAGTGACCAACTTCTCATTATAAACACGGGGGTGAAGATCTAACGTATATGAATATGTATTTGAAACCGAATGAGATGATAACTTTCAAACTGTTCTTTTAGCTTCATAGATCAATCCCCTTTATCATTTGTACTGACATGGAAAATGCTTACAAATATTTCGGAATTCCAGTAGCTTTACACTAAATACAAAGGTAACACTAAGGGTACACTCTGAAAAAACGGTCTCTGTAACATATTCTCCCAAACATATTCTGCGGGAACCATGTATATGTTTGGAACACACATCAAACATTCATATGTTTGAAAGTCTCAAACTCAGGTGTATTTAAATACAAACATTATCATGTTTACTGACAAATATGTATGCTTTTACGTGGAAACATATGCGTGCTTCATCCCAAACATCCATATACTTACGTCCCCCAAAGCTCCATATACTTACGCGGAAACAAATGCGTATTTTCTCCCAAACACAATAATATTTAAAAACGAATTATTCTTTCTTTCTTTATTTATTATAATTAATTTTATCAATACATATCCACATTTATAAATAATTAATACAAAAAATTAAAATATTTACATTTTACATTTACTTTCATTGAATGCATTACTTTTTTTATGAAATGAGAATCTGCTGCTCTGTTGCTTCTCCTTTCCTTGTTGTCTCTCACGTTTTTGATTTCAGAAGGTTTCAACCATGAATGGATAATTATATGCAACTCTAGTTCATGCAAGACAAGCGTGTATTAATTAATTGTGTTTTTTTATTATATTTCACAAATGGTCCACTATTCCAATTTTTTCAGTAGAGACTCGGGCAGAAAAAGGCATTCATGTTATTGCCCTCTCCAGTTTCTTTCCACAAAATCGTGTCTCACTTTGGTAGCACACATAAATATATGCGAAACACATACACAAAAACCAAAGCAACTGATCAAGCGCTTTTGATATCCTCTGTCCGAGGAACCATTGACGACTGAATACATGAGATTAAAACGTAATACATCAGCCAAAATAAGAAACACTGACTTCATCTACAATTTACACGCACATTCAAGAATATTTATGAATCATTCACTGAGCGAATAATGCAAAAATACAGATCCACACTTACCAGATATACACACTCGTTGCCCCTCTTTTATTCTCTTGTATTTGTATCACAAACTCAGATATATTTGGGTCGCAAACAGATATATTATGACATATTAATCATTGTGTCTCAAACATGTAATATTGAATACCAAACACAATGCGTTTGGGCACAAGTATATTATATTTGCGACAAGCTCCAAACTCATGTTATATTTGCATCCAACCAACAAAAAACTATAGATTTTTCAGCGTGTAGAGTTATTGTAAAAACGAAGTGTACAAATCGCAACAGACAAACCGACAAACAATAAATTCGAGCGACAATAGCTTCAATTACAGCCTCTACTTTGCTAAGATGCCGCACCTGCATTAACAAGCAGGGCTGGCATATAAATTCAATTATCTTTAAGACTAATTACACTTTTTTTAATAAATTCAAGGGGCTTTCAAATGAAAAAGATTGAATAAATGCCATGCATTACAAAAAAAGGTAATTCCCGAGTGTTAATGTAGCAAAATTCAACAGCCACCCTGTAGAATAACAACCTAACTTAACTTGCGACTAAAGCCTGAACCAGTCAAGTATTAACAAAAGCAGCGTAACGGTAGAGCATCGAGTAGTCAACCAACGTAAATTGTGTATCTTAGTTTTGGCATTTATCTTATTCGCCTTTTTAAGGATTTGCATGGTAAAATAATATCAGGTAGAAGCAGTAGAGCAAGAAATAATTGTCCAGTATAGGTGCTACTCTCCAACCAAAAAAAAAATTGGTGGGTAGGATACAATACATTATTTTGAGCAACAAATTTAAGTAAAAAAGTAAGCGCCAACGCATATTTTCGGAGTTATGAGCCTCCAAAGTTCGGATATACGGGAGGGTATTACATTTAAGGAACCATCTTAAGCGACTGATAATTTTTGTGTATATTAAAACGGAACAAATTAAATAAAAGTTTTCAAGAACTCGCATATTTTTTTTGCTAAGTTATGGAACATTTTGTAAAACAAAATTTTTACTTCATTTGAAAAAAATTTAAAACACAGATTTTAGCCAATATTCATTTTTTTAAATTTCAACATCCGTTAACTGAGTTTAACACAAAAAATCGGTCACATCAGTCGCTTAATAATGTTCCTTAAGCGTAATTCCCTCCCGTACCAATATGCGATTTTTGGGGCCCGTAACTCGGAAAATATACCTTGCCACAAAAGTTTTTATTTTACAATATTTGCTTAAAATAATGTGGTCTACCCCACCTAAAACAAAGTTTTTTTTTTGAGAGAATTACACCTCCACCAGATTTGTTTCCAAAATATTCATGCAAGGCAACAAGGCATTTTTCAACTTCAATACAAATTTTTACCAACAATGTCTACCAACAAATCGAAACATTAATCTTATATTTACTGTAAGTATAATATTGTTACGAATAAGTAAAAGCTTTTGCTTGCTGTTAATGACTCTACTAACAGTATGTAAACAACAGGCGGTTAGTGCTGCGCCTGAAAGTATGCATTGTAACAACGTACCAGCTCGCTAAACCAGTAGCATGAATTCACCTCAGTAAAGATAATTCTCCTGTGTAGGAGAATGTTCTACAAAGATAAACAACAACAACAACAACATCTAGTTTCTAGAAGGTTCTTGAATTCGCTAGATATATGTACCTTCATTTGTGTACGGTGAGTTGGTATAAATAGCGGAGGTCTTTGGAATGGAGAGTTCAGTTTGTGATTAAACCCCGTAAAGTAAGCAACGCGAATTGATAGTAAAATACAAGACTTGTTAACGTGTTATAAATAAAGTAAACTGTTGTACTGTATAAATAAATAAAAGGAAGTGATACCGTTGTAATTATCGTAATTAAAAACGAACCTTGTTTTATTATTGGGAATAAAACAACGCAAAAAGGACGAATAAGGAAATTCGTAACATTGGTGTCAGAAGTGAAATTACGAATTAAGGACAACGATGAAGTTTGAGGAACTCAAAGTTGAACAGCTAAAAAAGGAGTTGAGCAAATTGGATCAACCGACAGCTGGTAATAAAGTAGAGCTGCAGAGGCGATTAATAGAAGAATTTAAACGCCGAAACATCAACATTGACACATATCAGTTCGAGTGCAAAGACGAAATGGAGGTTTGTGCAAAAGAAGCAACTGGTAATGTAGATGTTTCTACAATGTTTGCTGCCATGATGGCCAAATTGGACGAAAATTCTAGAATTATGAACGAGAATTCTAGAATTGTGGACGAGAAATTGAGCGAAAATTCTCGAATAATTAACGACAAACTGAATGAGAAATTTGGTGAAAATTCTAGAATTATGAACGAGAAATTGGACGAGAATTCTAGAATTATGGACGATAAATTAAGCGAGAATTCTAGAATTATTCAAGAAACATCAAATGCCACAAATGAGAAACTGCAAGAAATCTCCGAAGTTGTGAGCAATATGGAGATTCAAGTGAACGATAAATTCGAAAAGGTTGAAGAAAAAATCGAGGAAATGGGGCAGAAGATTGAAGAAGTCGAACATAAGTTCGAGGAAGTCGAACGGGAACTAAAAAACGATGTAAGCGAATTGCAAAGGAAAATGAATGAACTTCAGTTGCAAGAGGGTCCGGTGCGAGTAATTTCTGAAGGCTCTAGTAGATTGAAAGCTCCCAGTTTCGATGGCTCTACACCTTTCGATGTTTTTAAATTCCAATTCGAAATGGTCGCAATTAAGAACTTGTGGAACAGCAACGACAAAGCCGTTGAGCTAATTTTAGCACTAAAAGGCAACGCAGCAGAAGTCCTTCAGAGCATTCCCGTCAGTGCCAGAAACAACTACGAGGATATACTGGCTGCGTTACAACGCAAGTATGGTGGCGATCACAAGAAGGATTTATATCGCATGGAATTGAGAGGCCGAGTGCAAAAGCATAATGAAACGCTTCAGGACTTCGCAACCGAGGTGGAACGTTTGGTGTTGATGACTTATCCTGGTGAGTCCCACCCATTCTTGGATCAATTTAAGATTGAAGCATTCGTCAACGGCATCCGTGATCCTGACATAAAATACGTGACTTGTGCCACACAAAAAGCTACATTCGCCGAAACTGTTTCGTTCGCATTGGCACAGGAAACAGCAAAATTTGTGTCCAAGCCTCAAATACAAAAGAGTTAGAAAAATTGAAATGGAGTGGGAGGCAGGAGATTTGAAGGGTGCCATAAACGATCTTAAAGAAATCACCCAAACCCTCAGCAAGGCGTTACCAGGCGGAAGTAAGCCCAGACCAAAGTGCTACAATTGCGACAAACCTGGTCATATTTCACGAAACTGCAGAGAGCCACGAAAACGATCAAGATCGAGCTCACCCCAACGTGGCAATAAACGGGTAAATTTTACTACACAAAATGAATCTCCGTTAAACTAAAACGAGCTAGCCCAGAGGGGCATGGACTAGCTCCCACAACCAAGGGCCCCACGATCTCCATCTCAATAATACAACAGAAAAACAACAACCTCACTGTCTACGGAGCTATCGGTGGTCGGAAGCGCATATTAACTATGGACACAGGCGCGTCACAATCTATCATCAGATCTGATTTGATAAATGGACCAATAGAATCGTTACATGGTGTAAGACTCCGCACAGCAACGGGTGAACCAGCAACTGTACATGGTAAAGTTAAATTGAAGTTAGCCATTGCCAACATGAGCATCGAACACGTGTTTATTGTCGCCGACATTGTAGATGAAGTGATAATTGGCGCAGATTTTATGATTGCCCAAGGCCTCAAGTTAGATATGGGGCAGCAAATTTTGACGTGGGCTAATGTGGAAATTCCTCTCAATGTGGGATATGACAATACAACACAGATTAAAAGGCTGATCGCTTACAAAGATGTAAAATTGCCACCAAAATCAGAAACCATAGTATGGGCCCGAATGGAGGGAGATTGTGAGATCGGCGGTTTGTGGGTAGTTGAACCGGCAAGTATAAACAACTATAACATCATCACTGCCAAAGCTCTAGTAAGAACTAATAATGAAGGATACTTGCCTGTACGAGTTCTAAATTTGTCCAACAACGAGGAGGTGATCGGCGACCGCACAGAAATTGCAGAATGTACACCAGTCGAGGCGGTCATCAACTGTGAAGTTAATTCTGACTGCAGCAAACTATCGGAAAAGGAGCAGAAAGTGCTGGAGTCGCATCTCAGTGAGTGGGTGCGAGAACTAAAGCCTTCTGATAGGAACAAAGCAAAGAAAATACTGTGGAAGCATGCGTCTGCCTTCGCCCTGAAAAAAGAATGCCAAGGTAGAACATCAATGGTAAAGCATGACATCAATACAGGGGAAGCGAGACCAATAAAACAGGCGCCCAGAAGTCTTCCACTTGCAAAAAGAGATGAGGTAAAGAAACTGGTAGCTGAAATGCAGAAGGATGGTGTAATCGAACCTTCTTCAAGTCCATGGAGCTCGCCGGTGGTACTAGTTAAGAAGAAAGATGGAAGTACCCGACTTTGTGTGGATTATAGAAAGCTCAACGACGTCACCAAAAAGGACAGTTATCCACTACCAAGAATTGATGACACATTGGATACGTTGTCAGGAACAAAATGGTTCTCCACGCTGGACTTGCAAAGTGGTTATTGGCAAGTAGAAATCAGCGAGAAAGATAAGGAGAAAACTGCATTCAGCGTAGGGGATGGTCTGTGGCAGTTTAAAGTAATGCCATTTGGACTATGTAACGCTCCAGCCACCTTCGAGCGATTAATGGAGTGCGTGTTGAAAGGACTTCATTGGCGAACATGCTTGGTATACCTAGACGACATCATTGTCATGGGGAAAACATTCGATGAACACCTGAAGAATCTTAAAGAAGTCCTTCAACGTATAACCGCGGCTGGGTTGAAACTCAGCCCGAAGAAGTGTTCTCTGTTCCAGAAAGAAGTAAAATATTTGGGACATCGAGTGACAGCAGATGGCATTTCTACCGATGAAGACAAAATCCTGACAGTGAAGGATTGGCCACGACCGCAGAATCTCCATGAATTACGCAGTTTTCTAGGACTCTGTACGTACTACAGACGGTTTGTGCCGGGTTTCGCCACAGTGGCTGCAAGTCTTCACGAGCTGACAATGAAAAGTCGGCCGTACTGTTGGAGCGAAAAACAAGAAGAGTCATTCCACCAACTGAAGCAATATTTATGCACGGCTCCTTTGCTTGCATATCCTGTTGCTGGAGAGAAATTCGTGTTGGATACTGACGCGAGTGGTTACGGAATAGGTGGCGTGCTCTCGCAGGAAATCAATGGCCAAGAAAAAGTTATTGGGTACTACAGCAGAATACTCTCAAAGCCAGAGAAAAATTACTGTGTTACGAGACGAGAGCTACTGGCCGTCATAGAGTGTGTCAAACACTACCACAAGTATCTGTACGGCCAGCCTTTCAAGTTAAGAACCGATCATGCGGCGCTAAGGTGGCTACTGCAATTTAAGAACCCCGAAGGCCAACTTGCTCGTTGGATTGAAAGACTGCAGAGCTATGACTTCAGCATTGAGCATAGAAAAGGAGGAAAACACGGTAATGCTGATGCCCTGTCACGTCGTCCATGCAAGCTGGAATGCAAACACTGCTCAAAAGCAGAGGTGAAAGAAAACATCATTGACGTACGTCTGCTTCGACTAGAATCCAACGAAGACTGGTCAACAGCACAAAGAAGCGACCCTATACTGGCAAAAATCATTTCTGCAAAAGAAAATGGTGAAAGACCAACACGCAATGACATCGCCTCAGAGAGCCCCCTGATGAAAGCATACTGGGCCCAGTGGAACAGCCTAAAATTATTGGATGGTTGCCTATACCGGTTATGGGAAAGTGAGGATGGTAAAATAGTCAAAAAGTTAATAGTGGTACCTTCCTCCAAGGAAAAAGAGATAATGACAGAATTCCATAATGGCCCGAGCGGAGGACATCTAGGAATAACCAAGACCATTGAAAAGCTAAAGCAACGGTTCTACTGGATTGGCTGTCAACAAGCGGTAGCCGATTGGATAGCAAATTGCACCCAATGCATGACAGCTAAGGGACCAACGCGAAGAAGTCATGGCCACATGCAGCAATACAACTCAGGTGCACCCTTTGAGCGTATAGCTATGGATGTGGCTGGTCCATTTCCCGTCAGTAGCTCTGGAAACCAGTACGTCTTAGTGGTTATGGATTACTTCAGTAAATGGCCCGAAGTATACCCTGTTCCAAATCAGGAAGCGAAGACTATAATTAAAGTGTTTGTGGATAACTGGATATGCCGTTTTGGTGTCCCCTCGCAGCTCCATTCGGACCAGGGTAGGAATTTTGAATCGACCATCTTCAAAGAAATGTGTGAGTCATACGGTATTCGGAAAACAAGAACAACACCATTGCATCCTCAGTCTGACGGAATGGTTGAAAGATTCAACCGAACTCTTGAAGAATACCTAAGAAAAGTAGTCAGCGCAGATCAAAGAGATTGGGATGAGCACATACCGAAGTTCCTTTTGGCATATAGGACGGCCACCCATGACTCCACTTCGCGAACACCCGCTAAAGTAATTTTCGGAAATGAGCTGAAGCTGCCTGGAGATTTGGAGTTCGGTACCATACCAGCGTCTGACCCTGCGAACAGTGATGTCAATTACCATGATACGGGGGACCTTAATGATCTCCATGAATTTGTGCGCAACAAATTAAAAATGGTCAGTAACAAAATGAAAGCCAGATACGACCGAGCGGCAAATTCAGAAGGATTTCATGAAGGCCAGCTAGTTTTACTGTTCAACCCACAGCGCAAGAAGGGTTTATCTCCAAAACTTCAGACTCACTGGGAAGGCCCTTACAAGGTTGTCAAACGAATAAATGACGTGGTTTATCGAATCCAGAAAAGCCAAAGTCCAAGAGCTAAAATGAAAGTCGTGCATTTGGAAAGACTAGCTCTGTATGGAAAACGGAGGGTTGAGCCTGCTCGGGACGAACAGGCTTAAGTGGGGGGCAGTGTTACGAATAAGTAAAAGCTTTTGCTTACTGTTAATGACTCTACTAACAGTATGTAAACAACAGGCGGTTAGTGCTGCGCCTGAAAGTATGCATTGTAACAACGTACCAGCTCGCTAAACCAGTAGCATGAATTCACCTCAGTAAAGATAATTCTCCTGTGTAGGAGAATGTTCTACAAAGATAAACAACAACAACAACATCTAGTTTCTAGAAGGTTCTTGAATTCGCTAGATATATGTACCTTCATTTGTGTATGGTGAGTTGGTATAAATAGCGGGTCTTTGGAATGGAGAGTTCAGTTTGTGATTAAACCCCGTAAAGTAAGCAACGCGAATTGATAGTAAAATACAAGACTTGTTAACGTGTTATAAATAAAGTAAACTGTTGTACTGTATAAATAAATAAAAGGAAGTGATACCGTTGTAATTATCGTAATTAAAAACGAACCTTGTTTTATTATTGGGAATAAAACAACGCAAAAAGGACGAATAAGGAAATTCGTAACAATATATTGTAAATAAATAATAAAACTCAACAATATACACTCGTATTCGACTGGATATTATGCCAACGATATAAATATCAAACCGGCTGATCTAGTAACACTACCTGCTATTATTGAGTCATAAGACTAGTGTTTTGATTTTGTTTTGTTTTGATAGTCATTGTAAAAGCAGCCACATTTAACGCGTTGTTTGTTTAAATGGAAAGGGATTTATTCAACTTGATGATTGTTGCAACACTTTTGTAATTAGACAAACTCTATTCTATGTTCAATGATAATTTGTGCCTTTTCTAATGTTTTTTTTATTTTTTTTTTGCTGACATTTATCTCCATAATGACAATTAACATCCCTGTAATTACGGAAACCTATGCAACCCTGGCCCATTTTTTTCCTCTCTTGCCCTATTTGACGTTGCTCATTCCTTCAAAATCCATTTTCTGAAGGTCGCTACGTATTTACGTACAAAACGTAATTTTCACTAACCACTGTCACGCAATTCCCCTAAGCTAGCTCATAGACTAATAATTATAGTAGACTTAACAGTTCTCTCAGCAACTTTATGATATTTGGCCTGGTGTGATATGAACGTTGAATGTCGAAAACAGTCGCTTCAATAATACCAGATAGAGGCAATGGTTCAAAACAACGAACAAAATAACAACAACGGCATTTCGTTTTGTATATTAAAATTATTGTCAATAAAAAAGTGTAAAACACATTTAAATTTCACAGTTTTACACCAAAACGACATGGAAAAGTAAAGCCAGAAGTTATTGTAATTCACTTTTCGTCAAACATCTCTCTATGACACCGACCGCATCACGAATACTGTGAAAGGAATCGTCAGATGAGTCAAATATTCTCTCTAGTAAGATGTACTGTATGAGCTATGTTGAAACAGCTAATTTTTTGCAACCATTAACGATTGACTGATTCAGGCTTAATACTGTGCTCATACAATTCATATGAGTCTTTGTTTTTTACTCTGCACTTTAAAAATGAGGATCTTAGCTTTTCATTAACACTAAAATCATGAAAATCCAGCCACACGCTGCATAAACAAAGCTATTTAAATAATGGTCAGGTTTGTCAAGAAATGAGAAATGACGTATAGAGAAGCGATTTGACTCAGTCAATTTACGAAGTTTGGTGTGTTGCACATGGACGTTGTATGTTGGAAAGTATTCCTTTAAAAATACCAGATAGTGGCATTGGCTCAAACCAACCGACCAGAAAACAGCAACGGCATTTGGTTTTGTGCGTTAACATTTTTGTGTATGTACACAACAAATATACACTAACAATAGAATATGACGAAAAAAGTCCAAAATACGTTTAAATTTCACAGGTTTTCATCAAAACGACATGAAAAATTTAAGTCAACAATTTTTGTAATTACACCTGGTTAATTTACGTCAAATATGTCTATGGTTTTATTCATTATCTGTCGATTAGAGTAATTTTTATTGAAATCGGGCGAAAGATAAAGATTTTATGCATGTGCATGTGTGCGACGTGCCATCTCGAAAAACGGGAATCTTCCAATTTCGTTTATTACACTTTGACGCGCTATAAACACAGGACACAAATCAAAACTTATTGTAAAGCTACAAATGTGAGACGTCAACTGAATTTTCTGTTTTGACCTTGTGTTTTACAGTTTTCGAGTTATGACTGCATGTGTAGCGTTACAATTTGCATTACCATATGGTAATCGTGGGTTATGTCGGGTTAAGTATGACACAAAATATCTTCCAAATAGCAATCTTGGTTATTTACAGATCTTTATACAAACGCAATGGAACAGTTTGGGGATTAGTACACAGTAGCGCTATACTCCTCAACAATTTCGGGGCAGATTTCCCGGTCGACCGTCATCAACTTTGAAAACCCTATGGCGTTTATCCACTTGCCTTAAAGAGAATGGGATAACATGGGATGCTGGCTGGGCCCGGAGCAGCTGATAATACCGCGGCTTTGGATCAAAATGTCGCGGAGTAACCCGGAGTATCGATCATACAACGTGCCATGTAATTGGAGATCAATAGGACGTCTTTACAGAAAACCTTGGTGAAACACTTGAAGATGTTCCCTTAAAAAGTGCAGACAGTGTATCAGTTGTTAGATATTGGCCGCCAAACGCGTGTACCCTACAGTCAAAGAACATCGAGTGACAACTTTTGCGCCACCTTGTATATACTAGAGAGTAGCATCAAGCGACTCACTTTCAAAATGTTTTAAGGTTTTATGGTCAAGAACAAAACATGCGAAGTATAAGAAACACGAAACTAATAATATTTGATTTGATCGTAAGCGAGACAAATTTTTCCGAAGCTAAATGAATCGATTTCAAATAATTGGATGAATTTTGCTTTATATGTACTTGTATTAATATTGTCTGTGTGGGGTTCTATCAGCGAAGACACACAAACTATAAACAAAAACTACAAATTTGTTTCAGAGCAACCATTGTACAAATACATGGTAGTAGTAGGAGATGCAGTTTCAAAAGTAGCTAGTGGCTCTATGTAGTCAGTTATTTCGTTAGCGAAAAGCCTGACTAGCTACTTGAGTGACTACAGGTAATGCTAGAGTTCGCCTTTTGATTATTATAAGTATGATAACAATGGAAAAAACAATGCACTGAACCGTTATCCCGTTATGATGTTGGTTGCTTGGTTATTTTTTTGTGTTGGCGTCAGTTTCTATTTAACGTTCGTAGAACTATCATCGTGACAGCGTACGTGGGTTAGAAGTATAAAAAAGAGAATTTTAATATTTTGAACGGTAAACTGACAAGCAACAGAAAAATGAAACGCTTAATAAAGAAAGAAAAGGGGCAAATTGTGCAAAAGTTTGAAAATGTAGAAAAAGAATGTGGTGAAGATAATGAAAAAGATTTATTCATAACATTAATTCATTATGGTCCGGCGGATTCATCAAGCGGATTGTACTAGTCAAGTAATAAGTGCAATGTTGTTAGATATTTCGTCAATTTCATGTAACTAGGGATCTGCATGGAACATGGTAGTGCAGAGGGTAGCCACTCACAATGACATCCCAATGTTAAATTCGTCAGTGTAAAGCATTGCTGGTAGTCTGGCGGGTAGTTAATGGTAATTATTGGTAGTTAGGAAAATAACTAAAAATTGGTTAGCTACGTCGACTGCAGGGTGCCTTCTGTCAAATTCACCACAAATGTATACCAACCACAAAAGTAAACAACGAAGTACAAAAACAAAATACATACATATATATTGCCACACCCCTGATAATTCTAGCTGTACATATTATAATTCTTGTTTGAAAATGCGCAATATTTCAGAGTTCAGTTCCGAAAAAGAGCCCTACATAAAGAAAAAAATTCAAAAAAAAAATTTTTTTTTGTGTTTTCATGCGCTTGCAGATCTCTAGTATGTATACCAACTTTATTTTTGGTGGCGTTCAAGAATAAAGTCTAAAATGTGCTAGATGGCATGATCGAGTAAAATTAGCACTCGTAAGTTTGTCACTGGTTTTACACTTCATGCAACGAGAGTCTAACTAGAATGTCACTCGTTTTGTCTACCGCCTAACTGTAACAGGAATATGTCAGTTTTAGCTAAATGAAACCCTAATAGTCATGATTGTTGGTAGTATAACGACACCTGTTTGTCAAAATTTAGTATGCATTTGATCACTTCGTAGCCACTCGTTGGACACAGCTTGGTTCAATTTGGTATATATAAAAACTCGGTAGTCAAATCAAAACAGTGGTTAGATATTTGTAAAGAGGAAAAACTGTCCCCTCGTTCGAGCGCTTTATCAATACAGGCTGCGATGTAGACTCCATCCTTAACATATTCCACAGACACCCAAACTGACTTTGACCCTTATACAAGAAAATTGGGTACATTAGGCGTGTTTTCGTTACAAGCATTCGCGAATATATTAGAAAATAAATAATCGTCTTGTTCTAACGCATGGTTTGTAGTTATTCCTGCATATTCTAATTGTCTTTGAACTCACAATAACGATATCCAACACTGTTTTTCAGATTTTTTTCATACTGGCAACGTCGTAACTGTTTAAACCGGAAACATATATAATCGTCTTGCTCTAACGCATGGTTTGTAGTTACTCTTGCAAGTGTTTATATTCTCCTCCTTATATTTGAACTCACAATAACGATATCAAACACCATTTTTCTTATTTTTTCCAGACATGTATCTTTATGCCCGCTTAGGACTGAAATGGAAGCGGTAACTTCAAGTGCCGCTTAAATCGCTTACCTCTCCATACAAACCACGTGATAATCTAAGCAAGCGGTGTAAACAACACGCGCCTATTGTCACCTTATTTATAAGGCCGAAACAAATGGATATTTTTTTATTAAAACTATAAAAATCATATACATTACGTGCCATTTTCTTCAAGTGTATCAAAGGATTTTGAATATCAATTCAGTTCCAATTTGTTTGATAAATTCATTTCATTGATATATATGGAATCTGAACAAATGGATACATATGTTGCCATTAGTGGATTCTTGTGTTTCTTTTTTATTCGTATTGATATGATTTAATATTTTATTTATATCAAAATATCCCATTAATGGCAAAACACAACATTTGGTGATGTTGTTTTAGAAACATATGAAGGTATTATCAACATTTGGCGATAAGGAAAAAAGTACTTAACAATTCGTACATCCGCCGTGAGCCGAAAAATCCGAATGAGTTTGCAAAGGAATACCAATGAGGGAGCTACTAACTGTAAACAACTTAGGCCTAATTTTTGAGTGGAAAATCATCTTTTATCAACGATCAAACATAATTTAAACTCTGAATTCAATTTTTAGGTTAAAGTTAATTGCTGTTTAAACAGCCAAATTTGGGCATTTAAGCTATGATCAAGTGACCAAATGATTTTGACAGAAAACAACAAGAAGAACAAACACAAAGCTTCTTTAATTGTTAATGTGAACAATTATAATCACCATCCTGGTCGCAATAACAATAACAACGTATCATTTAACTCATAGTGAAGTTAGAACTTTATTTCTGCTCAAATATTCTCCAATTTCATTAAATATATTGTTTTGCAACTGGCGTTAGTTTGATGCATTGTAACGATTAGCCGATAAATGTATGAATACCGGTTATTTTTCGTAGCATTTGCCACTGTTGCCACATGGTAGTAAGATTATTTGACAAAGCACTGAAAAACTCTTTTCGTATTTAAAGTCAGATCAAACATAAATCAAAATCAACTGATTACCAATTTAAATACACAGTCATAAATTGGGCCAAGTTAATGAAGACTGGGCGGTCTTCTGAAAAGCTTTTCAAAAGCAACATAAAATTCTAAAGTTTAGTTATACTCGTACAGTAGCGAGCTAAAGGGAGGGGTTAAATAACGTTTTTAAATTTAGTTTGGAAACAAAATATAACTTTTGCCAATTTCCACGATTGGAAACAATGTTTTTAAATTTAGTATGAAGGGAGTGAATAGAGTGAATGCAAATTGAAAACTCAAGATCTGGAACTAAAGGAAGGCACTGCAAGCCAATTGGATCATAGTCCCAGATGTTTAGTGTTAAAACAAGATACATGTACATATGTATTTACTACACAAAACTTATGGTTATGGAATACAAACGGATTTTGTATAGGTCCAGACCATAGTGATATTCCAAGAAATTTTCCATCTGGGAATGTCCAATCTGTTTACACCGATTTGCTACCTGTATGGTTTGGTTGATCGATTGGTAGGGTGAACGCCAGATGGATGGCCTGAACGGACTGCAGAATTTCAGCGCGTTGAAGCCAGTGTTAGAAATTGCTTTTGTATGGGTGATCCCGGGCGCACGGCTATCAATATTTAGAGAGCCCGAACAAAAAAATTGCCCCGCTCTTTGTCAGATGAGGAGCATTTTATATAGGCTCTCCTCGCGACGACAGAGAACGCAGAGCAGTTCATTGACATTGCCCCTTCAGAACCGAACCAAATAATGAGCACGATTTGTTAATGAGAGAGAGATACGAAAACAAAGAAAGTATATATTGCATTAAGTATTGCCATCAATTTATGAATGTCGGCACATTAGCGATTTGCATTATAATAATATAAATACAGTGGTGCAATGGGTATAGAAATATGAAATCCAATTCACATACATTTATATTTGAAGTATTTTTTTGTTCATATAATTCTATTATAATACATAGACTTTTTTACATACTGCATTCGAATCAAATTCAGCTGCTGCACTTAAACCCGTCTGATTTTTAGTTTTATGTGTCTGCCACGTAATACGATAATATTGTTTTCATAAAATTCGGAGTTGACCTCTTTCAATTGATCCCTTTTAAGTAGATTTGAACCATTTTTTTTATCCCACATGAAATGCGATTTTTTAAAATGTGTGCGCATGTTGTAACACTGCTTAAAAATCAAATTATCTCTCTCACACTCTATTGAAATCCAATTCTCCTCAGTCAGTCCATTTCATGGTAAAATAATTAAGGTAAACTCGTTAGAACAGCTGATTTGAACTTTTTCCTTGCTTGGGTATTTTTCTCTTTTATGTCAAATTCACATGTATTTTGTTTTTGTACTTTCTGTTTACTTTTACAGTAGATACACACATGTACAAAATTAGACAGATTAAGAAGACCAAACAAAAACAAAATGTCTGGTCTTGTTGCCGAAAATTACAACAATTCCTACTGCGTTTACCTTTCATATTTTACTATGGTCCAATTTGTGTATACTATTTGTTCGGCGCTGCTCGTTTAAAGTGCACAATCAAGGGTTTTCTTAACGAGCGACTCCGAGTGACGAAGTTTTTTTGTGTTCTTATGCCCGCGGGCATTGAGCATTCGAGTGCTACTCCTCTTAATTTTAAAAGAGGAAGAGCGCTGGCAAACGATTGATTTTGAACACTGGTTAAAACAACACTACGCCGACAGCTCCTAAATCAGAGGCGCTGCACTACACATAAAAGCGCTTTGAAAAATCTGGATGAATTAGCATAGGGCTAGTCACTAATGCGTTCTTCAAATTATCAAAGCCAGGTTTTTGCTTCGTGTGTAAAGCAAATCGTTTTACTCTTTTTCAATGTATCCGAAATCAGACCCGCTATGGTAGCGTAATCGGATATAAACTTTCGGTACCGCACCGTGGCGTCTAAAAAGCTCCTCACCTGTTTAAGGGATTTTGTATACTTGTAGCCCACGATACTCAACTTTCGAAGGAACAGGTTCAACTTGGCACTCTACAATGTAGCCTAGATATCGTAGTTCTTTAAAGCAAAATTTGGACTTCTGAACATTAAGGTCAGGCCTTCAAACTCAAGGCAACGTGCAACTTGCTGCAGAAGTTCCATATGGGTTTGGAAGTCTTGCGAAACTACCAGAAGTTCATCCCGATAGACGAAGACGAGGTCACGTATGGCCGACGATATCAGTATCTTTTAAACGGGCAAAGTCTTTGGCCTGCATTGCATGGCATTTTAACATTAGCTCAAAATAGCAGAGTGGGCTTCCGGGCAATGGGAAGACCGTCTTCTCAGTACTGGCTGGATATAGAGGTATCGGCCAGAAAGCATCTTTCAGATTCACGCTGGATATGTAATACACTTTTCCACGCCGGTTGAGTAAACCCTATATATGGGGAAGTGAATACGCATACTTGACCGTCAGATCATTTAGCTTGCATGCGTCCATGCACATCCTATTCTTGGCTTCCTTGCGGACTAGAGTCATGGGATGACTCCAGGGGCTTTCACTATGCTCAATGATTCCTAGGTCAAGCTTGCATACAGAAGTGGTGGCACCGCCGACGAAACTGGGAAATATCGATCTTTTACTAAGACTTCGTGTCCAGTATTAATCGAATGTTCTACCGAGGCCTTTCCTGGTGTATCAGGGCAACGTCTGAACCACGGCTTATAAAGTCTCATTGTGTTGCAGCGGCAAAATACGGGGCCTCCTCAGGGGCTTGAACTTCTTCATTTAGGTCTAACCTTTGTGAGATAAGACTTTCTATGTTCGGCAACAACTTTTGTCCGGCAATGGGCTCGCTACTACAACTGAATAAGGCTGACTTGCGGCGTATCTTTGGAGTGATTACTGGTCCCTGCGACATTGAAAGCCTCACTTGCAAGAAAGTTACTGACACCATCTGTGAGTGTAAATGTGACAACACTACACCATAGGAGGAATTAATTGGATAGGATTTGGTGGTACTTTGCGGACGATCTTTTTCTTTACGTATTGTGGATACAGTGTCTTACAAATAAATTGGTATCTGAAACATAGGCAATGCCGCTCAGGTCATCAAAGTACCTTATCCTAACAGATTTAAGCAGGCATTTCCAAAGTCAGAGACAGTGTCGGTCAAAGCTGAGTAATTTCAGAAAAAAATGCTAAATTGGGAAGTAGAAGTGTGTAGTAACTTAGACCGTATTGTTATAAAAATATTTCTCGGTCATTCATAGAATCTATTTGGTTACCCCATTGACCTTAAAAACCTTAACATTAATTTCATGATTCAATGCAGGTTGTGTTATTGTGTTTATTGTTGGTATACATTTGTGTAGAATTTGACAGCTTGGGTCCTACAAACAAAACCAAAATGTTTGATATTGTTGCCAACAACAACAACCCCTACTATATGGTGTCTCTTATACGCCTTTTTTTAACTTTCCTTAAAAAAATTTCCGAAATGCTTTGTGGGAGCTCGAGAACGCTCCAATATTTTTTTTTAAATGTTCACCAATATCTACATATGTGAAAATTTAGCATGGATAATAAGACATTTGACCCTGCCTCAAAGAGGTCAAAGTTCGGAATCAAAGTTTCAAACAAAATATAAAAAACAAATATACATATTTATCGATAATTCGCTAAATAAAATGGAATAACTCCTTTATAGGCGTGACATTCGTACGGTTTTGGTGACATTCGAAAAAAGACTTAGTACGCTTTTCGATGTAGCTAACGAAATACATGTGACCCAATGGTTATCGGGATATTATAGGTCGAAATATATTTTTCTAAGGCTCCATTTCTCGATAACCGTTAGTGATATGCATAAAGTTATGTAACTATTTTATAGATTTTGACTAGGTCTACAATACAGTGGAATAATATCAAATACTTCTGTTAATGACCAGTCTCTACCTCAACTGGGACTCTTGTCAGCAACAATTTTTGAAAAATATCCCTATTTTCAAACCAATTATCTCGAAACTATTAAGGATATACTAAACAGCAACACAACGTTGTTTCGTGTATTCCCAATAAACATTTTTGTTGGATATCAACTTGAGGTACATTTGTTGTTTCTCAAATCTCCAACGTTAATTCTCAAATGCACCTCAACAGTCCGATTATAGTCTTCTCAACTTAAAAGGCACATTTTTTATATGGTGATTTTCTTAGTTATCAAATTGAGAAATTTGTGATTCTCAACTTGATATCAAAGTAATTTCTCCAATCGGTATCAAACGGAAGATGCGGAATTGCCATACTAAAAAAAAATTATTTTTGAATTTTTTATTTTAAAGTGTTATTTATTATATGGGCGATTCTCCAGAACCTTTAACTTGAGCTAATTGGAAAAATGAAATTTCAAATTGATACCAAAACTGTGCCATGATGTTTTTTATGTTTCTTACTTCATAAATAAATGTTTTCTGATGTAGAACATTAAAACATTCAATGGGCATATTTTTTATAAAAAAAAAATTTTTTTCAGTAAGTTGAATAATTTTTTCAAATTTCATGAATAATGCATAGGATTTCTAGATTGCGCTGTCTTTCAAGGACAGTCTTCGTCTGAACTTCTGTGACTTTTACAACTCGTGGATTGTGATCAGACGAACTAGAAGGTGCATTACGATCATCAACGTTCAGATGAAGGAAAACTTCGGGGGATTTTCTAATAAATTTTTTAATGAAAAATTAATAAATTTCAACTAATGTGTAATGTGTAATTTGCGGTTAATATTTGTTAAGTTTACATCGTAAGCCTTTTGTCCCGCCTTTGTTGATTAGGTTTTTTCTTTTTTGCAATTTCAACGTTTTTCACGCATTTGTTCTATTTTCTTTCGTTTAACTTCATTGTCGTCCATTTTTCTAAGTGTCACTGCGTAGAATCGAGTGGTTGAAAAAACAACAAAAACAAAAACAACGACATAAAAACCAAAACGTACAACGTAAAAATTCTGGACCTTAACTCAAATCGAATTCAAGTTGAAAAAATGTTTGGTCTCAAGTGGAGAAAAGTGTTGGATATCCAATTGAGAATTCAAATATTTCTCAAAGATTAGAAAAAATTTTAATTCTCAACTTGATATCAACTTCAAAGCAAATAAGGACAAAAATGTTTCACGTCAAGTTGAGAATTACATTGGAAATCAACTTGAGAACTAAGCTTTTCTCCAACATTGGAGAAATAATTTTTCAATGCATATTGGGTTACTTCACATATTACCGATAAACTCATACCAGTAATAAACTCGGTTTTCACGCAAATCTGAACTTTGACCTCTTTGAGGCATGATCAAACAACGTCTAACTATTAATGACAAAAGATAGCAACTAGTATCACTTTTAAATGGAAATTCAAAAGCAAATCATATAAGGGACACCCTATAACCCACATTTCATTGTTGTTGTACTATATTTCAAGCAGAAACCCATGTGATGAACCTATTATTTTGATCACAGTTGTATGGGTAAAGAAGTACACTCTATGTTTTGCATTTTCACAGCACCATACCGTGTTAACTTAGCAAACAAACACATGTTTTTGAATATACACTGAAAGAATTTTCTTCACAATATTAATGAAACATTCTGCATTAAAATTTTTTCATTAATCCTAGTAAGTTTTTCATAGATTTCATAGATCCTTTGAATAAAATGTTATGAATTTTACAAAATTTACGAAACGTGTTCATAGAAAAGTTGCATTAAAAATTCTTCATTAATTGTATGAAAACATTTCATTATCGTTATGAAAATTTGTTAGAATTTTTTTACACATTTCATGAGAAAAGATTTTAAAAATAATTTGCTAATTTCATTCTTTGTTAACGTATTACATTTATTTCTGCTGGGTGGTGAAATCGAAATATGTACATATAAAATTAGAAGATTCAACACGAACAAACAAAGTAAACAACAAAGCACAATAACAAAATACACTTAATTTGAGAAAGCAAAATCAGCTGTTCTAATGCGTCAACCTCTACTGGTTCAGCCATGGATTTGGCACACACATGCACAAGCAGAAGCATTGAAATTGTTATTGGAGATGTCGCTGTACAGCATGAATACTAAATCAAAAGGGTTAAGATAAGAATAAGGAAGATTATTAGTTTAGTGGTACAACAGATTTGGAGCTGGCAAAATAGAAATTAATATATTTCTAGCGTGGTGTTTTTCTGTTTATGTTCTTCCTTACTATTTGCTGTTTTTGTATGACGTAAACGGCAACAACACATATTTTCGTATTTCTCTTTGCGCGATAAAAACTAATAATCGTTACAAACACGATAAACAATCGTTATTATTCCCCATGATCCTCACCTTCTTTCTATGAAAATGATTCATGGAATCTATGAAGCATAGTCATAAATTCCATGAAAGATTTTCATAGGTCCTATGCAACTCACTCATAGTTATTATGAAAGATTTTCATAGATTTTAATAAGCTTTCGTAGATTTAGCTTCATATAATCTATGCTATATTTCATAGGCGGTGTGAAATATTTTCATAAAATCTAAGAAATATTTTCATAGAATTTATGTAGCAAGTTCATACATTTTACGAAGTTTTCATAAACATTTTCTTAAATTTAACTTCATGGAATCTATTAAAATCTTTCATAGATTCTATGAAATGTGAAAAATAATGAAACATTTCATAGAATCTATGAAGAAATTCATAGGTATTATGATGATAATTCTCTCAGTGTAGAGACTGCTCTGCTACTTTGTACGAGTGGCGTTTTGATTGTTTACTATAGAATATAATGTGTACCAGAGGTTCGTGGACATGAAACTTTGTTGAATATATAATGTTTCCAATATCAAAACTAAATGAATATCTTAGAACTTAAGTTTTAACTATCCACTTATGTACATATTTCGACACCGTGTTGAAAAAACCGACTATTCGTCAGTCTGCCAGTTCTGCCAAAACTTTCTAACTATACCTCCCTTTGTTAATTAAAAATTTAAAATACATAGTATGAATATTTAGCTTTGAATTGAGTCATCATAACTATCTGAAACAGACAAAACAAAATTATGTCAATAAATACAAATTTCCGACTCTTCATAGTTTATTTTCTCATTTGAGGAAATTGATTTCTGTAAATTGACTATTCAATCGAAGAAATAGCTGGCGCAGGGCAGGAGGTGGAGAAGGAGAACGAGAAGATGACGTCAAAAAATAATAATTTCAAGAGTTCGTGAGTAAACACTTTAATGTTACAAGGTAATATCGATGGAATACTTCAGTAATTTTTGAATGTCGTTCTACCGTCAACATTTGTTTGTCCAAGTATGTGTGCTTGGGAATGAACAGACCAACACCCACCCAATCACAAAGACCCGGTATTGAATGCTCTGTACTTTCGTGGTTATGGTGAAAACAAGATAAAACACAGACAATCGATTTACCCTGTTCTACTAACTAAATAGGAGTTCAATAAAACGCATTGAGATCATTGGAGAGTCATGATTCCCTGCACAAAGACCTTATAGCCTAAATTCACAACATGTATGTATGTGTGAGGGTATAAGTAGGGTAGGGATTGTGATTTGACTTTTTGTTCATATTTTTTTCGTCTTTATCAAGTTAACACTTTATTTGTTGGGAGGGTGGACAAATAGAAATATGGACTGTTAATAGTTCATTGCAGTTTTTAACTTATTTCAATAATGGCAATCAACCGGCTGGGCTGTCACAGAAAAAGTTTTGTATAAAATTAAACAAAAACAAAATGTTTACATTCAAGAGTTTATGATGACCAACACATTGCTTACGACGCCAAGTAGATGAAGATGTAGCCCTTAAAGGGCACATGAATAAATTTCATCATTCTTGTGTGGGAGGGGGATTTTTTGAAGTAATTTCTGAAAAAACACGGTATTTTGATAACTTAACCCACCGTAGTATATGACTGATAGATGTGCGTGAAGATAAATTCGAATTTAACTAGCAAAGACACAAACCACTTTTGTTAGCAGAGCGCTGTTATGACGATAACAGGTATCTGTTAAAGTACCAGAAAGGGAAGTATATTGATATAAACAAGGTTTTTGGCGAATTAAATGAATAAAAAAATATAAATCTAATAAATCGTATTAAAAAACATTACGAGCTTTCAGTATTAGTGGCACAAATCTGGAACAGCTGACCAACGAGTATTATATTTTAGTTCAATGTATATAATTTTAGAAAGGACTTTGAGCCCAAATCAAGGATTCTCCGCCAATTTAATGAATATCTAGCAATAAGTAGGAGCATGTTCTTTTGAGTTATACTACTCTGAGGTTTCAGACGAATTTCAGAATACAATAATTTTAAGCGTTTCCCTTTAAGCACTTTACTCTACTTTTAAACACTTCACAGTGTACAAACCAAGGACTCTTGGCGGACGAGACTTACACCACATTAAAGCCCCATATAAGTGCTTTCCAAATTTACCATACTTATATTTCAGAGGAATTTCAGAACAGCGATATATGGAATTTAGTATTGTCCCATGTCTTAACATTTTGACCCACTGTGCCCAAACTAAGAATTCTCCGGGGATCAAACTTATACCAAATTAAAGTCCTTCACTAGTGCTTTCCAAATTTACTATCTGCATACTTCAGTGGAATTTCAGAACAGCGATATATGGAATTTAGTATTGTCCCATGTCTTAACATTTTGACCCACTGTGCCCAAACTAAGAATTCTCCGGGGATCAAACTTATACCAAATTAAAGACCTTCATTAGTGCTTTCCAAATTTACTATCTGCATACTTCAGAGGAATTTCAGAACAGCGATATATGAAATATTTTATTCTCCCATGTCTTAACATTTTGACCCACTGTGCCCAAACTAAGAATTCTCCGGGGATCAAACTTATACCAGATTAAACTCCTTCATTTGTGCTTTCCAAATTTACTATCTGCATACTTCAGAGGAATTTCAGAACAGCGATATATGGAATTTGACCCACTGTACCCAAACTAAGAATTCTCCGGGGGTCAAACTTATACCAAATTAAAGTCCTTCATTAGTGCTTTCCAAATTTACTATATGCATACTTCAGTGGAATTTCAGAACAGTGATATATGGAATATTTTATTCTCCCATGTCTTAACATTTTGACCCACTGTACCCAAACTAAGAATTCTCCGGGGGTCAAACTTATACCAAATTAAAGTCCTTCATTAGTGCTTTCCAAATTTACTATATGCATACTTCAGTGGAATTTCAGAACAGTGATATATGGAATATTTTATTCTCCCATGTCTTAACATTTTGACCCACTGTGCCCAAACTAAGAATTCTCCGGGGATCAAACTTATACCAAACTAAAGTCCTTCATTCGTGCTTTCCAAATTTACTATCTGCATACTTCAGAGGAATTTCAGAACAGCGATATATGGAATATTTTATTCTCCCATGTCTTAACATTTTGACCCACTGTGCCCAAACTAAGAATTCTCCGGGGATCAAACTTATACCAGATTAAAGTCCTTCATTTGTGCTTTCCAAATTTACTATCTGCATACTTCAGAGGAATTTCAGAACAGCGATATATGGAATATTTTATTCTCCCATGTCTTAACATTTTGACCCACTGTGCCCAAACTAAGAATTCTCCGGGGATCAAGCTTATACCAGATTAAACTACTTCATTTGTGCTTTCCAAATTTACTATCTGCATACTTCAGAGGAATTTCAGAACAGCGATATAGGGAATTTAGTATTGTCCCATGTCTTAACATTTTGATATGGAGATGGTAAATTTTGAAAGTACTAGTGAAAGACTTTAATCTGGTATAAGTTTGATCCCCAGAGAATTCTTAGTTTGGGCACAGTGGGTCAAAATGTTAAGACATGGGACAATCCTAAATTCCATATATCGCTGTTCTGAAATTCCTCTGAAATATAAGTATGGTAAATTTGGAAAGCACTAGCGAGGGGCTTTAATCTGTTGGAAGCCTTGTCCGCCAAGAGTCCTTGGTTTGGACACAGTGAAATGTTCAAAAGTAGTGTAAAGTGCTTAAAAGAAAACGCCCAAAATTATTGTATTCTCAAATTCGTCGGAGTAGTATAACTCAAAAGAACATGCTCCTACTTATTGCTAGATATTCATTAAATTGGCGGAGAATCCTTGATTTGGGCTCAAAGTCCTTTCTAAAATTATATACATTGAACTAAAATATAATGCTCGTTGGTCAGCTGTTCCAGATTTGTGCCACTAATACTGAAAGCTCGTAATGTTTTTTTATACGATTTATTAGATTTACATTTTTTTAATTAATTTAATTCGCCAAAAACCTTGTTTATTTCAATATACTTCCCTTTCTGGTACTTTAACAGATACCTGTTACCGTCATAACAGCGCTCTGCTAACGAAAGTGGTTTGTGTCTTTGCTAGTTAAATTCGAATTTATCTTCACGCACATAATTGATTTTGCTTCCGAAAATTTCCGAAAGAGCTGAGTACCAAGCAAATGAAAACAGAGCGAAATTTTTTAGGTCACGAAATTGTCGTTATTATTTATACACAGTTTTCTTGTGGGAACGAAAATTACATGCTGAGTCAGTACAGCGCTTAAGCATCTAATTTGTCGGATTTGTTCTAAAAAGGTTCGAGACAACTAAGTCAGACGGAGCCAGATTGATTTCATGCAATTTTTGAAGAAACCTATTAACGAAGCACCCTGAAGGTTTAACGTTGATTCAGATTTTCGTACTATCAGTCATGTGCGTGAAGATAGATTCCGAATCTAACTAGCAGACACAAACCACTACAGTTGACAGGTTAACATATAGAAACATGGTGTATTTAATGATATAATATTTTCAGCCGATCGGAAAAACATATAGAAACAAAACTTATAGCTTCTAAAGGTAATTCATGGGACTATAGAAAGAAATTGTCCCTTCTTCCGCCAGTATTACCGTATTCGCTCAGTGGGCCAAAGTAAATTTAGTGTATGAAAATTTAAATCGATCAACTTTGAAAATCAAGGAATTCTCCCGTGCTGTCACATACCTTGTTAGAAAGTCTTGCACACGCACTTTCAGAATCTGTAATCAAAAAGTGGAAAAAGAGTTTGGAAGTAAGGAAATATCCTCATTTACTTTCGGACCCCCAAAAATAATTTCGCCCATTGTGCAAAAATGAGGAATTCTCCCGTGTTCTCACATACCTCGTTGGAAAGCTATTCCTAAACACTTTCAGAATCTATAATCAAAATGTGGAAAAAGAGTTTGGAAGTAAGAAAATATCCTCATTTACTTTCGGACCCCAAAAATTATTTCGCCCATTGTGCGAAAACAAGGAATTCTCCCGTGCTCGTACATACCTCATTGGAAAGCTCTTCGTGAGCACTTTCAGAATCTATAATCATAGTGGTGAAAAAGAGTTTGGAAGTAAGAAAAGATCCTCATTTACTTTCGGACCCCCAAAAATAATTTCGCCCATTGTGCAAAAACAAGGAATTCTCCCGTGTTCTCACATACCTCGTTGGAAAGCTATTCCTAAACACTTTCAGAATCTGTAATCAAAATGTGGAAAAAGAGTTTGGAAGTAAGAAAATATCCTCATTTACTTTCGAACCCCCAAAAATAATTTCGCCCATTGTGCGTAAACAAGGAATTCTCCCGTGCTCTCACATACCTCATTGGAAAGCTCTTCGTAAGCACTTTCAGTATCTATAATCATAGTGGTGAAAAAGAGTTTGGAAGTAAGAAAAGATCCTCATTTACTTTCGGACCCCCAAAAATAATTTCGCCCATTGTGCGAAAACGAGGAATTCTCCCGTGTTCTCACATACCTCGTTGGAAAGCTATTCCTAAACACTTTCATAATCTATAATCAAAATGTGGAAAAAGAGTTTGGAAGTAAGAAAATATCCTCATTTACTTTCGGACCCCAAAAATTATTTCGCCCATTGTGCGAAAACAAGGAATTCTCCCGTGCTCTTACATACCTCATTGGAAAGCTCTTCGTAAGCACTTTCAGAATCTATAATCATAATAGTGAAAAAGAGTTTGGAAGTAAGAAAAGATCCTCATTTACTTTCGGACCCCCAAAAATAATTTCGCCCAATGTGCGAAAACAAGGAATTCTCCCGTGCTCTCACATACCTCATTGGAAAGCTCTTCGTAATCACTTTCAGAACCTCCACATTATGATTACAGATTCTGAAAGTGTTTAGGAAGAGCTTTCCAACGAGGTATGTGAGAACACGGGAGAATTCCTTGTTTTCGCACAGTGGGCGAAATAATTTTTTGGGGTCCGAAAGTAAATGAGGATCTTTTCTTACTTCCAAACTCTTTTTCCACATTTTGATTATAGATTCTGAAAGTGTTTAGGAATAGCTTTCCAACGAGGTATGTGAGAACACGGGAGAATTCCTCGTTTTCGCACAATGGGCGAACTTATTTTTGGGGGTCCGAAAGTAAATTTAAAAATTAAATTTAAAAATAAATTTTCCACATTATGATTATAGATTCTGAAAGTGCTTACGAAGAGCTTTCCAATGAGGTATGTGAGAGCACGGGAGAATTCCTTGTTTTCGCACAATGGGCGAAATTATTTTTGGGGGTCCGAAAGTAAATGAGGATCTTTTCTTACTTCCAAACTCTTTTTCATCATTATGATTACAGATTCTGAAAGTGTTTATGAAGAGCTTTCCAACGAGGTATGTGAGAACACGGGAGAATTGATTGTTTTCGAACAATGGGCAAAATTATTTTTGGGGGTCCGAAAGTAAATCAGGATCTTTTACTTCTAAACTCTTTTTCCACTTTTTGATTGCAGATTCTGAAAGTGTTTAGGAAGACCTTTCCAACGAGGTATGTGAGAACACGGGAGAATTCCTTGTTTTCGCACAATCGGCGAAATTATATTTGGGGGTCCGAAAGTAAATGAGGATCTTTTCTTACTTCCAAACACTTTTTCATCATTATGATTACAGATTCTGAAAGTGTTTAGGAAGACCTTTCCAACGAGGTATGTGAGAACACGGGAGAATTCCTTGTTTTCGCACAATGGGCGAAATTATTTTTGGGGGTCCGAAAGTAAATGAGGATATTTTCTTACTTCCAAACTCTTTTGCAAATTTTTGATTACAGATTCTGAAAGTGCTCATGAAGACGTTTCTAACAAGGTATGTGAGAGCACGGGAGAATTCCTTGATTTTCAAAGTTGATCGATTTAAATTTTCATACACTAAATTTACTTTGGTCCACTGAGCGAATACGGTAATACTGGCGGCAGAAGGGACAATTTATTTATATAGTCCCATGAATTACCTTTAGAAGCTATAAGTTTTGTTACTATATGTTTTTCCGATCGGCTGAAAATATTATATCATTAAATATACCATGTTTCTATATGTTAACATAGTTATGTTATCGCGATAACAGACGTCTGCCAACTGTAGTGGTTTGTGTCTTTGCTAGTTAGATTCCGAATCTATTTTCACGCACATCCTGAACCATGTCCATTAGTTCCGTTTTTGACTTTGTGGTAGAATATCTCGCGCTTTCTCCACTGCCGTTTCTTACGCCTAAAGAGACGGTTTACCTACTTTATTTTCTCCCTATAACGCTCAGTTGCAGCTCGCATTGCAATTGAGCGTTCTTTTCATCATTTGCAATGCGACACTCTTCATCGTACCATGGTTTATTGCGAAGCGGCGTACGGTTGTTGCGGCAGTTTTATAGAGTCGGAAATGGGTTTCCACTTCGCATTAGGATCGTCATCGGGAGGGGGTGTGTTCTGTGTCAAAAGTTGCGAGAGCTTCCTTGAGTAGACTGTGGCTACCTCTTGTAATTGCAGCTTTCCGATGTCCAGCTTCCTCAGCTTCTGGTTTCGTACGATTTTCGCTCTACTCAATCTTCTGCGAACCTTTGCTGCTACCAGGTAGTGATCAGAATCGATGTTAGCTCCTCTGATCACTCGTACGTCCATTACACTGGATGAGTGCCTTCCATCAATTAAATAAAAAAAAAAATGGTTTCGCATTACATCCCATGAAGGGACCGGGGAGAACTTCTCACAATCACTGAGCTGTGCGCTTTCCAATTTTCTCTCACTGGTTGGGACCTACAGTTTTACACCGATTCCGAACGGTATTTTGAGAAGCTTTATCATGGCTATATACTCGATAGTGTCCCCGTCACTATGCGAGGTGACCGCCGCCGAAAGAAATTTTTGTTGAAGGTGGTCAGAACAGGGATCGAACCCAGGATCTCATGTACAAGAGCTGCGCACACTAACCATTGGACCACCGACGGCCACGCCTTCCATCAATTACCACGTGATCATTTTGGTTCTTAGTTCTTTGATCAGGGGATACCCAAGTAGCCTTGTGGATGTCTTTATGCTGGAATCTTGTGCCACTAATGACCATGTTTTTTGTCGCGGCAAAGTCAATCAGTCTCATACCGTTGTCGGAACTATCAGCATGTAGACTGAAATTGCCAATAGTTGGATTAAACACATTCTCCCTTCCTACTTTGGCATTAAAATCTCCTAGTACAATCTTAATGTCATGGCCAGGGCAGCGGCTCTTTGGCTCAGTCCAAGAAATATTAAAGCCGAGCTATATTCTACTCTAGGGGAGTCTGCTCCTTCGTTTACGACTGTAAAATATTGGATAGCAGAGCTTAAACGAAGTTGCCAAGACGAACACGGTAGTGGTCGACCAATTGAGGTTTCCACGCTAGACACGGTTAAGAAAATTCACAAAATGATATTGGATGATCGTCGGCTGAAGGTGCGTAAGCTAGCTGAAATAATAGGCATTTCAAAAAGTGTTATACATCGTATATTGACCGAAGATTTGAAGATGAGAAAGCTGTGTGCAAGATGGGTGCCGCGCTTGCTTTCAATAGACCGAAAACAGCGTCGTGCAGATGTTTCAGTAGAGTGTTTGGCGAAGTTTCACCGCAATAAAGCCGAATTTTTGCGTCGATATATAACCATGGGTCCACCACTTCGCACCTGAGACAGACGATAGTCAAAGCAGTGGACTGGAATGGGAGAACCGCGAGAAGAAGAAGGGAGAAGAAGGCGAAGTCGGTACCATCTGCAGGCAAGATCATGGCGTCTGTTTTTTGGGATGCGCATGGGATAATTTTTAGTAATTATCTAATTATCTTCATTTTATGCTAATTGATTGCAGCTCCAGTTTGCACATCCACTATTGCAATGGCCAAAATTAAGGAAATGAAGTTCGAATTGCTTGATAACGTGCATTATCCGCCAGATTTTGCTCCCTCGGACTAGTTTATATGTCCAAACTTGAAAAATGACTCGACGGTAAAAGATTTGCCAGCAATGATGAGATGGAGTCTGCGGGTGATGACTATTTTAAGGAGTTTGACAGTTCTTACTATAAACGGTATCGAAGCTATTGAATACCGCTAGAAAAGTGTTGTAATAGTAGGTTTTTTTTATCCCCCTCAGAATATTATTTTTCTATTTTATTGGGTTTCTCGTCATTATTTTAGTTTACAAGGTACAATACGCGGACATGGTCTAAATTTAATATTTTCCATTTTTTTCCATCCCCGATGAATTATAACTCAATTGGTGTTCGGTCAGTTAACAGTATTCCTGACAGACGGACAATGGTCACCCTGACTACTGTAAGACAATAGACTACACCATTACAAGAACAAAAATAACTCAGAAAAGCTTTAAATTTTATGAGTAATGAGTGAATTTGCTTCATGATAGGTTTAATCGATGGTGATCGGCAAATAAGAATTTATTTTTCAATTGATCAACGTGACTGTATCGTTATAAAGTCCTCAAGTGCTAGAATTTGTTTTTTTTTAATTTACATCAATATAAATTAACCCAATTTTTTGTGTGGAAGAAAGTCAAAGTGTGGTCGCTGGAGAATTCAATAGTGTTAATTTAAGATAAACAGGTTATTATTTATTTTAAAAGTGCCCGCGTTGAAAATATAGCAATTTTTAAATGAGATTTTCTTTTATATAGTAAATTGTGGGGTTTGGAATAAAATTCGACAACAACGCTAATTTAATAGAAGAACAGTCTCTCAAGTGCTTGGTGTTATTTCCATATAAAAAGGCCACGTGGAGAGTGATAACCACTTGAGAGACAGACATTTCGGGGCCAAAGGTAAACATCGGCATATTCTGTGGTAGAAACGCAACAAGCACCACATGTCGAGCACATTTCCCGAAATTACATAACCTGAGAACCAGATTGGATAACTCTTAAATTCATATTCTATATTCTAAATTTCCAAGGAATATAACCTACAATCTTAGCGGTAAAAAAAAACAAATAATACCTATAAATCTAAAAATCTAACCTAAAATAGTGTCCACGAGTCCAAACTGAATTAAAGGTTACAACATAAACGTAATTCGAGAATTATTATTTTTAAAAAGTTAATTAAGCTTAAAAGGTAACAATAATTATGAAAATTGAGAAAAAAAAACTGTTTAAACTTAAATCTATAATGAATTAAAGCTTGCAACCTAACCTTAATTCTAAAATAAATTTGCGAAAACATTTTGTTTCTTGAAAATTAAATCTAAATTGAATTCAAACTTATAACCTAACCTTAATTTTGAAAATTCGGAAATAAAAACTTTGGAACGCGTAATTCACAATAAAATAATCGTAATTTTTTTTAAAAATCTACAATTATTTACTGAATACATATAATAATTCATAAAATCTAAACTTATTCGTAATTTTTGTTTTTTTTAATCCGAAGTTTTAAATTCATTGTTTAAATATTTCTTTTTGCCTTTATTATTACATAACTAAAAGTATCTCCCCTAAACTTATTAGGATTAAGCAACCTCATGAAAATTCCTTAAACGACACCCCTACAGTTATCTATACATTTCATAAATCATCGAACCAACAACTTCATCACATCGAACATAGCAGAAGGCCTTCATGCAACGTTGGAGGATACAGAACCTAAAAGTTGTAAGTTTTTAAGAGAACCAAATAGTACATATGAGTTACAGAAATTGAAAGACATCTTATTTCATACCATCTCTTATGTGCATTTATAATATATCAAGAGACTGCAACAAGATCTCTCTAGCTTTGCCTACTCTCTTTTTTTTGGGTATTTTCATTTTGTTTTGATGTTATTTTATTTTTGTTGTCATTTCTTTGATTGTATGATATTTTTTCCTTCTGATTCTTAAATATTAAGTTATGATCTCCTTATGCATTTCTTTTTGAGTTGTGATATGCCTTGATTTTTTTTTATTTAGGTTTGAATAAATAAAGAAGAAATGTATTTCGATATGAACTGAAATCCTAAAGTGTAAAACTTCAGTGTCGTAGGTGAAAGGGTTGGATAAGGGGGTTTTTTTCGTAAATATTAAGGGCATGATAAAAGCCCATGGGTGGGAGGGTTAAGAAGCCCGGGGCTGCAAGATCTCAGCCCTTCAAACAAGCACATATGGATGTTGTTATTTTTATTTACATTTTGTTATTCCTAGGGGCAAGTTAACGCACGTGATATCTTTGTTGTTAATTGTACCGATAGCGCTGAAGGAATAAGAACCTCGCCCTATTAAATCCCGAACTGGCTAGCTTGCCGAGCACGTGCGTGTTGGTTCCAATAGCGTTCAGAATTCAAAGGCAATAATCTCTTAGTGCATTACAGTGTATCGACTAAAAGGAAGTTATGTTGAAAAATAAAGAACATTTTTCACAACTTGTTTGTGACTTCTTTGTTAGGTCGGCTAGTTTTGGGACCGCCCTCGTATGTAATATAAGATTACACCTTTCTTTGTATTCAATTTCAATTGTACGAGGGAGCTGAATTATATTAAACGTCATTTCAATTTCCCACTTAGTTCCAACTTAAGCAATGACAATGTTGCCACATGTTCAATTTCCAAAAATCACAACAAAAAGATATCTTAGATAAATTTTGTTATCATTTCTTGTGAATGAAAATGATATCATGACGGAGAGACTCAAAAACATAAATTTTTTAAATTATTAAATTATTTTATTGAATGGAAAACTACGTATATTTTTTATATCTCTAAATTTGAAGGATACCTTTTTACTTTCGATTGAAAATATAATTGGAATTAATGTTTCACAACTATGCGTGGTAAATGTTATACATATTTGATCATGGTAGAATTATCTTTCAGGTAAAGTCATTTCAAGAGGTGAATTAAGTTTTTCTACATCATTTTTCGTTTCACTTGTCAAACTCAAAATATTTTGTTTTTGTACTCTTGTATTGTTGATATTCATTTGTGTAAAGTTTGACAACTGAAACAAGTGGTGTACTGTGTTTGTGATTTCTTTTTAGAATACTCAGTCTTCTATCATTCATTTGCAAAAAGTACTAAGTGCTTTACTTATACAAGGTGTTTCAAAAGAAGTCATCCGATGTTGTTTGGCTCTCATTTTTTGCCATAAAACGAGCCCGTATGGTAATCAATTGTGACGGCGCCCATTTAACCGATTTCATCTTCTCAACTTAACCAATAAAATGCTAAAGTTTCAAATAAACATAATCAAAAAACAGAATCGAAGTCTTTCATTTAGAAAAAAAAAATGAGAGCCAAACAACATCGGATGACTTCTTTTGAAACACCTTGTATAGTGCAATGAAATAAAACTAATGCGTAGACGCAAAAATGAATGTCGTGCTGCAGACCTTTAATCTGTATTGAATTGAACCAAATTATCCCTGAGGTAATTTATGTACTTCAACATCACACAAATGACCTTAGCGTCGACATAAATTTGTAAATGATATTTTATTTGTTATGTTATTCAAAAAATGCTCATACAGTTTTTCTTGCTCATTTTGTGTGGAAAGATTGTGAACAGGTAGTTATTTTGCTTTGATTACATTGTTTATTTCTAATAGTTTCCGTGTGATGTCAACTTATTTGTGTTTGTTTTCTCGAAAAGGTGCGACTTAATCGTGGTTCATCTTCCTCCAACGCAATTGATGGTCACATTTTTATCATTTCTTACAACCGCTCATGTAACCTAAAATTCAAATCCATTGGAAGGTATATGGCATGACTATGTGTCATGTGTTTCAAGCGTATAATTTAGGTTAAAAACCTTGTCCTTGAGACTATCCTTTCTATTTCGTAAAAGCTTCGTTGGGTCGGGTCATGTGTTATCTTATTTTATTGCCAAAAGGACATACATACAAAAGAAAGCAAATGAACGTTTGTAAACTATGTGTATCATTACGAATAAAATTTGAAATTGCAAAAAAAATCTGCCTTACAGGTATTAGAAACATTTATACTTTAACTTATTCTTTCCATCCGGAAAAACTTGATATTGCGCAAAATGCCACCATCACCAAACTTGTGGTGACTGGTGGAGGGAAACAAACTGTTGAATATTGTCGTTGTCCCCTCGTCGAATTAAACCCACCAACTTAATTCCGTAACTTAACCAACATTGAGTGGCAGCGTTGGCCTGGTCGAATTGGTGTTGTTCTCATGCAAATTACTTCCGTTTACATATTTGCTTACTCATTATCAAAGAATTATTAACCAACACTGTTGAACTTCATTTTGCTGACTTCCACTGCCCATGTTGGGTTAAAATTATTTAAAATTCTAGCTGGAAGTCTCTATTCGCTAGGTTATTACCAATTTGATTTTACCAATAACAAATATTTTTGTGGATATTTTTTCAGTTACATTCCTAGACCTAAGATACCAAAACCCTAGTTTGAGAGCAAGAGGTGTTGGAAGCAATAGATTTCCAACTGCTTCTTTTCAAAAATTAAAAATTGAAATCAATAATTATTTGATTAGTCAGACTAGGTAAAAGAACCGCGTGTTTTGATATT
The DNA here is from genome assembly GCA_963931995.1 of Phaonia tiefii. Classification (NCBI taxonomy): domain Eukaryota; kingdom Metazoa; phylum Arthropoda; class Insecta; order Diptera; family Muscidae; genus Phaonia; species Phaonia tiefii. The sequence goes on from OZ008368.1 coordinate 162,519,830, forward strand.
GTATCTTGTTTCATAGTACGCATTTTGAAAAACTGTATTATATCTATCGGGTGATTCATCGGAGGTTTGATTTATAATGTAAAATAAAACATATAAATTTGAAAGTGAACTTACAATTTTTATTATCGGTTAAAAGAAAAATTTATGGCATTTACTGTTTGAAAATGATAACATGTAAATGATGGCCACGAGTTCCTCTGAGGTGGTTCATTCGGAAGGTCCAATTTTGAGCGACTCGTTCGAGCATAGCGACTGGTATCTCTTGAATAACACGACTAATGTTGGCCTCCAAAGCGACAATCGTAGCTGGCTTATTCCTGAAGAACTCTGACTTTACATATCCCCAGAGAAAATAGTCCAAAGGTGTGATATCGGCCAATTTACCATAGCAAATCGTGAAATTAAGTGCTCACCAAAATGATTTCTCAACAAGCCGATTTTATCACGCGCTGTATGGTACGTAGAGCCGTCTTGTTGAAACCAGAGTTCACCGAGATCATGCACTAGAATTTCAGGAAGCACATAGTCCGTTAACATGGTGCGACTGACGGTACCATTGACGGTAACCAGAGTTCGTATTTACCCCCCCCCCCCCCCCCCCACATGGTAACCCATACACATCGTCGTGGGGAATGTGTAATGAACATTTACCCATTACCCACAGGGTATGGGGAAAATGAGGAATTACCCATCACGATTACTCATTACCCTCAGGGCAATGGGGAAAATAATGGGTAGCTACCAACGAAATGGGGAATTACTCATCACGATTACTCATTACCCTGAGGGAAATGGGGAAAATAATGGGTAGCTACCAACCCAGGGTAACCCATCACCATATTTGATCGAAAATATCAAAAAATTAGGAAAAATCTCTATATCTCAGAAACGGAGCGTCCAATTGAAAAAATAAACAATTTTTGTTGGTTTCCAATTGGTTTTCATACAGTGGTCCAATTCATATGGAAGAATTTTTTTTCCAAAAAATCGCCAAAATAAGAAAATCGCTAAAATTAAAAAAGTGGCTATAACTCGAAAACGGTGCGCCCAATCGAAAAAATAATACAAATTTTACCTCCATACGAGGCTTTAACCAATGGGTGTCTCTAATATGGCATCATAAGTATATAAGTATATTAGAGATGTGCGATTAATTGATTAATCAGGCAACTTGATTAATCCACACCCTGATTAATCACACATTTTCATTAATCATATTTACGATTTAATGATTAATCTTCATTTTGAATTTATTCAACATATTAGGGGTAATCGGAGTTTGTCGTAACTCGCTGAATATATCGTATATGAGGGTATAAGCGCATACGTATTTTGCAGTAACCAAATTTGTATGGAAAATTGTTTATGCATTTTACGACAATATTTTGTGACGTCTAAAATGTAATTTTTTAGATTCGAAAAATTGTAATAAAGAAAAACGCTGAAATTTCATAAAATGTTCAAACATTTTATAAAATAAAATGCCCTAATGATGTACATAATTGCCTTGTTTAGGTAAACAGATGTTTTAAAAAGGCGTCAAAAGGCACACCGTTGGGATCATAAAGATACGTTATGTATCATATAATTTAATTTCGCTTTACATACTAATACAAATTTTTTCAAAATTACGATTTTATTGGTTATGACCATCATTGACATTTCAATATCGTTCAAATGGCTTCCACGACTTATTTTACAGTACCTCATTCGATCTATCCAATTTTTCAGTACATTTTCGATCGTTTGGGCCTCTATCTCGTGGAAGACGGCGTCGTTTTCGTGAACGACATGTGGAATGTTCTAGCCCCAAATACAACAATTTCGTTTGTTAACGTGGCCCTCGAGGCCAAAATGAGCTTCGTCGCAAAAGGTGGTTAGAACTGTGAGAGAAAGTTTTTAATATTTTCCAATTTTCTTCAAGTGTAAAACGTCTCATTTCGTTAATTTCTCACCTTTAACTAATAATAATCCGTCACTTCATAAATGTCAAGTTGGCCATCTGCTTCGATATAACGTGGAGTTCAAATTCCAATATATATATACAATGCAGCGCACGCAATGCTTATATGGATGACATGAAATAACCCCTACGGTCATAATCCCCATTTTTGTTGTGGGGATTATGACCGAATAATATTCGGTCAAAGACCCCATTAAAAGGCGGACATAAAGCCAACAATTGTGGATGAGGATTATGTTCGCTATACAAGCGGACATAACCCCAAGAATAACTTTTAAAGTGTACTTGATATTTTATGTGCAGATACTTCGCGAATTTTTATTAAAAAAAATATTTTCACAATATAGCATTGACATTTGCGTAAAAAATAAAAATTTGGAATTTTTAAAATAATTTTTAAATTTTTGGTATTGGTATTTTTTGGTTTGCGCGATTTTTTAAATAATTGTCGCTGATGCTCATGTTTGTTACTGTATTTACATTGTCATTACATTGTTTCATTTTTTTTGTCATTACATTGTTTCATTTCGATGATGTTTAGTATAAGTTACATGTATTTCATTTGCCTATGATCATTAGTATTTGCCTTTTTGTAATGATCATTTGTGTGAGTTTTTAGGTCCCTTTTTGTCGTCATTTGTTTACGTCTTACCGCAGTCCCCCCTCCTAGCTACATTGTACTTGTTAGTGCGAAACAGTTCTTTATGTTGGAAAGGAACTGTTAAGTTTTGTAAACAAGTAAGGGTTTTTCAACAGAGACGCTACAAAAGTAAATCGATAGGGACAGCAAACGACGCCATATTTTTTTCCCGCTCTTGTGACATTTCTCTTCAGTAAGGTTTGCCATTTCATCATGGAAAGATATACGAGCCAACAACGAGTCGAAATTATTAAAATTTACTACCGAAATTTGGAGTCAGTGGCCTCAACTTTAAGAGGCCTCAACAATCAGCGATGAGGCTCATTTCTGGCTGAATGGCTTCGTCAATAAGCAAAATATGCGTTATGGGTCAGACAGCAATCCACACGTAATCCATGAGTCATCATTGCATCCCGAAAAAAACACGGTTTGGTGCGGTTTATGGGCCGGCGGCGTCATTGGGCCGTACTTCTTCCGTGATGATCAAGACCGGCACATTACTGTGAGTGCGAATCGCTACCGTTCAATGATAACCGAATATTTTTGGCCCCAATTGGATAATATGGACTTGGAGGACATGTGGTTCCAACAGGACGGCGCCACAAGCCACACAGCGAATGCCACAATCAATTTATTGGAAACCACGTTTGCTGAACGTGTTATCTCACGAAATGGCCCAGTCGATTGGCCGCCTCGGTCGTGCGATTTGACGCCGTTAGATTATTTCCTGTGGGGCTACGTCAAGTCTATGGTCTATGCCAACAAGCCAGCGACGATTGAAGAACTTCGTACGAATATCGAATGTGAAATTGCAGCAGTATCGGCCGATTTATCCTTGAAAACCACCGAAAATTGGATTCAGCGTGTGGACTTCTGCAAATGTGCCCGTGTTGGCCATGCAAAAGAAATCGAGTTCCATACATAATGGAATCGAACGTACTTTCACAGGAATAAAGAATTTCATTGGTATCTAAAACCGGTTTTGTTTTATTTAAAAAAACTTTTGTAGCGCTCTTATTGAAAACCCCGTTACAATGTAGGGCTCCAGCAAAGCGGTTGCTCTGCTGTTAAGTCAGTTTGCTGGGGATAACGACTGCGGTAAGTAGACGTGTGATTTTTTTTATTATAATTTTAATATTTTTTAGAAATAAACCCTACCGTGTATAAATACATACTGCCCTGTTTTTTAAGGGGAATTAAATCCGCTATCCCCGCAGTAAATAGCTCGAGCCGCAGCCAGCGACAATAATTTTTAATTTTTTTGGTATTTTTGTTGATTGGTTTGTATTGGTAAAAAATAGCAAGTAAAATTGTTCAAAGTTGTACATATAAAACGTTACAGACCCAGATATCTCGATAACTAAGGAAGTTATCGATAACCTTAATTGAATTTTTGGCCTTATTTTGAGAAGTTGTACCACTCTGGTCGAGTAAATTGTCTAAAAAAAAAAGTTATCGATTTTTTAAAAATTTAACCCACGCTATCTCGATAGGTATTGAAAAATGTTATTTAATTTGGTCGTCCTATTTTTGGGTCTTCTAACGAACAATATTGTCTGATCGAGGACATCGAACCCTCCCTCACAAAATAAAAATAGACATAATCCCCATGGGGATTATGACCGTTAAATGTGTGAAATAAAACGGGCATAATCCCCATTTTGGATCTTAAAATTTGTGAAAAAAAAATACAGCAGACAGTTGTCCGAGGCCTTCGGCCACGGACTGTCCCTGCAGGCTGTGTCAGAGACACGGCCATTAAGTTTATCGTAGAATACGCCATCCGATAATACAGAAAACATATATAACAATAAATTCATTTGCTTATATTATTTATCATTTATTGTTATATATGTTTTCTGTCTTATCGGATGGCGTATTCTACGTTAAACTTAATGGCCGTGTCTCTGACACAGCCGGCAGGGACAGTCCGTGTCCGAAGGCCTCGGACAACTGTCTGCTGTAATTTTTATCTTTACCAACGGCATTTGATTCAAGTCCGTTTAAAAAAAAAATATTATGTTCAATTTTTTTAAACTTAATTTAATTTATGTATTTTAATTAATATTTTTATTGAAATAAGTTCTGCGAATGTTGAGAGGGCCGCCCTAATATTAAAAAAGGTTTACCTTATCGAGTCTACGCATTAGCATTCGAGCGTTGTGTGAAAGCTTTACGCTTTACAATTCAAAATTAATGTTACAACAGCTTTATTGAAGCTTTCGCAAAAAAGCTTTATTACGTTAGCTTACTGTTTGTTTCACTTTTTACTAGATACATGTTGCCAAGCAACATTAGCTTGCTGTTCGTTTAACTTTTTACTAGATACATGTTCCTAAGCAATGTTGAGCAACCAAAAACACTCAACCAAACACCACACATATGTTTGAGTGTATGTGTTTAAACAATTTTCATTTGAGAAATTAAAATACTAGAAATATATCAACCAATATGAAATGTATATCAAACGAAAGATAACATCTTCATTTACCTAGAAAAAAAATTTTAAAAAAATTCATCTAGCCGTTTCTCAAATTCAATGAAATAAAGATTACAACAATAAAAACCTGACATGACTCCTCATACCGTAAGGTAAGACGTATTCTACGTCAAAAAATTGAAGTTGAAACAGTTAAAAAAATTTATTTAAAATATTAAATCCCGAAAATCGCATCTAAGCCCGCACAATTTTTCTTCTATTTGTTATTGGATGGTAGTAGACAAAACACAAAAAAGAATTTATTTGGACTAATATTGAAGAAGTTATAAGTATTTATTTGAACATAGTTTCCTTATAATCCGAGTTTTTTTTTTAAATTCGATATCTCTGTAACCATTAGCCAAACAAATCTGAAAATTTACTGAGATGTGCTGTTGAGAAGGCACATCAAGTAAAAAAAAAGCAAATCAAACAAACATTTTCTAAACTGTCCGATTCGACGTGGAATGCCCCATATATAAACATATAATTAAAAATGTTTTTGTCGTTATTCACGACAGACCAATAAACTGATTTAGAAACTAGCTGGACCAGCAACCTTCATTTTGCCTTCAAAGTTTTTGTAACACCTAAAGGGTGAACAAAATTTTGTAGTTCCATTATGTGTGCAGTAAATGAAACACAATGGGCAAATAAACCTGTGGTTGACTGGAATATTATGAAGAAGAATGTAAAATAACTATTTGTTAGAACTATTTGTATAGATTTCGGTCGTGTGCTGATTTGTCTAAAAAGCTTCTCATTACACTACAATAGGTGTACGCGGTGCGCATCGCTACCCCTAACTTGTAATTTTAATGAAACACAATTTTGTAATTTTTTCCTATTTATTCAAGTGCTCCAAAATAGCCTGTTCCTATCTTTAGGCCAACTGTAACATATTGTGAAATTTTCAGGATTATGGTTGCTATAACGGTTTATTTTAAAAGGGCGCGGCAACGCCCACTTCCACCCTTGCTGTAATTCATATTGCACTAACAACATATATATATACCATATCTCATATTCATAACCCTGATAGTTCATGAGATATAGCCATTTTTCATTTCAAGTTGTATGGGCGGTACCCCGCCCCTTCATCCAATCACAACCAAGAATAGCCAAGGACTATCAACAGGTCATCAGTACCACATTGTGAAATTTTCATAACAATCGGTGTATTAGAAAAGCCGTCAGAGCGATTTTTAAAAAGGGGTGGGTGGGGCGGGTCCCCGCCCACTTCTACCCTGGCTGTAATTCGAACTGTATGAACAACATCATCTTCATACCTCTGATAATTCATGAGATACAGCCGTTTAAAGTTTCAAGTTGTATGCCACGCCCCCTGATCCGATCCCGCCCATTTTATATTGGATCTCGAATTTTGCTGCCAAATGCATCCACACAAATTTTTAAAGCGATTGGTGAAACAGTCCTCCAGATATTGCGTTTCACAAAAAGGGGTCCAATGGGCGGGGCCACACCCACTTGATATATCAAAAATGCAAGTACCCTATTTTCACCGACCGACCACACAGCTACATTCTGTGAAAATTTCAAAAAGATCGGTCCAGCCGTTTTCGAATCTATACGGTACCAAAAAATGCAAACAAACCAACAAACACACTCATTTTTATATCGATTTAATTCCAACCGGTGTCAACCCTGTTACAATTTTGCTCGTCACTATATATTCAATATTCATGATTGATTAATTAATGTAAAAAATGATTAATCGAACATTTGAATAATTGAGCAGTTCATGTTTTCACATTTTTTCAGTTTGAATTTTTTCCACAGCCTTCTTTACTCAAAATCCAAAAAATTTTCTTTGTTGTTTGTATCATAAAGGATATCGTTAGCTAAAATGCAAAAAGGAGTAACTAACCAAAAATTCAAAATCGAGTTTTTGATTGATTATTATGAATGCCATTAAACTACATGTCTTGACAAAATTTTACACTTCTGCGATCAAAAATCTGTCTGTGTGTTTTAAGTGAAATTAGAAAAAACTTCGTTAAAAATATTTATACTTTTCAGTTTACAAAGTTTTTTGCTTCTCCTGTAAAATTATATTTTTGTTAGTTACGCCTTATTGCATTTTAGCTAACGATATGTATGTATATTCGTATGTTTTCCAAACATTATTTGAATGATGAACAAAATTATTCAAATATGATTAATCAATATTCAAATTAATTGATTAATCAGAATTCTTGATTATTGGATTAATCACGATATCGATTAATAAAAATTTTAATTACTCGATTAATTGCACTTCACTAATATATAAGTATATACTTACACAGTAAATGCAATAAAATATCCATGAAGGGATATGGGAGGGTGCGCTTTATATTTGCGATTGGCACCACACGTTTACATCGATTCCAAACCGCTTTTGATAAGCCTTCCTATGGCAAATTTCTGGTCGTATAGACAAGTCTCTTCTATACATTCAAACACTGACGGCAGCAGCATTTCGGCAAAAGCTACATATATTCTTATAATTTTAACTCCAAATCACTACAATTCGATTAGGAATATTAAAGAAGTCGTTACATTGCAAACCGGACAAAAAAACACACATTAGTCCGATTCTTCTGAAATCTTCAACAATCTTTAAACCCGTTTCATACATATCTTAGGAAAACCTTATTTGGAAATCCGTTAAAATTGTTTACATTCAAACCCTTGCATTTTAGAATTGGTGGGATGGATTTTAGAGTTTGATATCGTGCCGTCGGTGGTGAAATGTTTAGAGTACGTGGCTCTTGTACATGAGAACGTGGATTCTTCTCTGACCACCTTGCATTTCTTTCGACGGTCACCTCGCTTCTCAAAATACCGTTCGCAACCGGTGTAAAACTATAGGTCCCAATCAGCGAGTGTAAAAACTAAGAAGCGCACAGATCAGGGGTTGTGAGAAGCTCATCACTTCATGGGATGTAATGGGAACCCAACTTTTTTTGTCTTGCTCAGATCATTGAATATACGATGACGGCGTTGAACAAAAAATATATAATTTTCATAGATTTTGTTTAGTTTTTCAGAGATGATTATCTTAATTATTTGATCCCATATATATTTGACTCATACGTATCCGGGTAGATGTAATCAGGCATTTGGCTAATTATAACCTCAGACCTAATTATATGTGACGTTAGACATTATTTAATTTCACGCTAGATCTATGTATTTATACCTGGCCATGGCAAAATTGCGATCATATTACCTCTAATCCTATTAGATATAACCAATTTTCCGATCTAATTAGGTCTGCTGAGATCCTATTATTTCTACACTCTTTTACACGGAGCATACATATATTGATAGTAGGATACATTGATAACACAAGGGAACAAAATGGAATGTTTTGTGTGTTGATTGGAATTATATAGCAATTTTTTGCTAATTTGGGGTCCCTGATTTCAAATCCAATCTCCATTTTTCTCCATCAGCTCGAATTTATAAGTTACAGGTACTAATAATTTTTTCGACTTTTTTCCAAAAATTTAAAGTTCAAAAAATCATAATTTTTCTCTTCATAAGCCGATTTTCAAAATTGTCTTTTTAAGATGTAATTGTTACCTTTGAAAAAAATCAAATTTTTGAACATCACAAAAAAATAGGCTGAGTAATGGCTGTTTTAGCAAAACAAAAAAAAAACATTTTAATTTTCTTCACGCTCAATGTCGATCGGTTGGGAGGAAATGGTGGTTCTTATTAGCTTTTCTTAGCTTTCTAAAACATGTATGTGCATAAAAATCGATTGAAAATTTAACGAGTTATGCTGAGGTCGATGATAACATATTTTTCGCCTTTTTTTGATTCTACCTAAAAACATTAAAATTTTGTATTTTTACAAATCATGAAAAATGAAAAAAGGCTTAGTCTTTTTAAAGTTAATTAAAGGCAAAAAGGGAAGTCCACATTTTTTGATACGTGTTTTTCCGTTGGGTACCCGTTTTTACAGAAATTCCAACCACATTTATGACTGGTCATTATTTTTGAAAAATTTGAAAAATTTCCGCAAGTATTGCACTCGGCGACTTTGTGGACTGTTTTATTGATTTGCGTTTTTCCGTTGCCTACCTGCAACGGATGATTTTTTACAGAAATTCCACTCACATTTATGAGCGGTCATTATTTGGAAATTTTTGAAAAATTTGAAACGCACAAGTTCGTAAAAAAAAATGGTGTCCCATAACATCCCATGAAGGGATTGAGGAGAGCTGCTCACAATCAGCGAGATGTGCGCTTTCTAGTTTTTACACTCACTGATTGGGACCTACAGTTTTACACCGGTTCCGGTATTTTTAAAGCTTTTTTCTTGGCTAAGTACTCGATAGTGTCGCCATCACTAAGCGAGGTGACCGTCGTCGAAAGAAATGTAAGGTGGTCTGAGCAGGAATCGAACCCACCACGATCTCATGTACAAGAGCCGCGCACACTAACCACCATAAATGATGCGTAATGGGCGCACTTTAATGAACAAGTCTGAACCCTGGTATTAGAAGGCTGAATCAGGTACAGATGCCAATCTTAACAGATTTGTCCGTTCATAAGAACCCGCCAGTACTTTTATATGTACTTCAGTTGAAAAATAAGTAGTATTTATAGGTGTCCATTGATCGATTTTGTCATTCAACATGTGCCGACAAACGCGAAAAGTACACGTGATTTTTCTCCGGGTTTTGAAAGGACAAGCCCAATGTGGTGTATAAAATACAGTGTATCTAATGGAGACAAGTCCAACTTATGCCAGAAGGTATACGGTGGCACAACTATGAATACAAATCGGACTAAAAAGCGCACTGTAAGCCCTTCGAACAAAACCTGCACTTTCTTCTATTAGATCCTTAAAAATGAATAAAAATATAAATTATTTTAACCTTGAACATTTAATTTTTGGGTGCAAACACTTATTATTTATTGAAAACGGTGTTACTTTGATATATACATACGTCAAAATTGTGCAATGGCTACGTCAAGAAACACGTATAAAATCAAGCCCAGCTATTTTCCTAACATATGTGGCGACGAATACACGTTTATTAAAAATAGAAAAAGTGTGTCAGAGTTCATTAAACAAGTGTATTTTGACTACTTCGGATTTACCATGGAAACCCTTGACAACTACTGAATTCCTAATACTGTATATAACAACTGTGTACAGTATTTAAGGTTATGGGCAAACAAGAAACGGACCCACTTCAAGTATCAAACACCAATGATCTGACGGGAACCTTCGAATCTTTATGATGGTTGTTATTTCTACGTTGTCGACATAACTGGCATTAACAAAACAAACCGGTCTATATGGATTTATCCTAACTTGTTGTCTATTACCGGACCAGTCCTGTACTCTAGTGAAGATTCAGAACCACAACACTCTACATCTGCACACAATGATCACGACTTGCGACAAAATAGAACAGCAGCAAATACACGTATTAATAAATGATATTTCTGTATGGAAATCGCGATTTTTATCAGTTCAGTTTTCTCAGTAAATTGGTGAGATAATCAAAAGTTGTGCACCGATTTCAATGAAATAATGCAGATTTGACTCGAAATATATTGAACTAACTGCTTTTGAAGAAAAACTGTAATTTTTGTCGCAATATTTTTTTTTATGAATTTTTAAAGAATTTTTTTATCAAATAGATAGAAATAGAGAAAAACCAAGTGGAGATTTGCATTCAGCGTCAAAAATTACGTTAAAAACAACATTCAGTTCTTAATCAACAAATACCTTGTTCCCTTGTGTAATCCTATCTTTTACTCTTTACTCTCCCTCACGAACCATGAGATTGACATTGCCCCGGTACAAGATCCCTGGATCGACTGCGAGAACAATGTGAACATTGGGAAGGTAAGAGCTTGTTATGTAGCTAGAAAAGATTTAAAACTTATCCTTATGGCAACGGTGTGCATGGATGTTGAGACTGGATCAAATTTGATACTTGCGTCTGTGTACCTACCGTGTGAGGAGTATGATCCGCTTGGTAGGGCAGTTCTTGAATTGTTGGGCTCCAATCCCTGCACCACAAGTAACGATGTTAATAGGAAAGTTTACAAAGTCACAGGTCTTTTCTATAAATGCTTTATTGATACATGCCCTCTTACCTTCCAGGGTAAGAGGAGGCAACCTGTGTGGAGGACACGGGAGTTGTGTGCTCTGCGTAAATACTGGACTGGACTGATTACAAAAACAGTTTTAATCAGTTCAAGAATAATATTAAAAAGGAAAAACGGGCCGCCTGTATCAGATTAATCGACGCATAAATCGACGCATGTTGTCCAAGGACCCTAGAGTCCTCCGCGACATTAAGAAGTCCGATGGGTCATGGACCAACTCCGGAGCTGAGACACTAGAGCTTCTTATGGAAACTCATTTTCCAAACTGTGTGGATATAGACTCTGCGGAGGGAAATCATCTGGTGACTTCAACTCCAGATATCTCGCATCTGGGAGTGATTGAGGTCATAGTTGACGAATCGAGGTTGCTTTGGTCTATCTAAAGCTTCAAGCCTTTTAAATCTCCTGGACCTGAGGGGATCCTGCCGGTTATGCTGCAGAAATGTGACTCTTTTGTCACCCCTCATCTTCTCAGTATCTATAGGGCTTGTCTCAGACTTTCCCTGATACCAGACAAATGGAAGGAAGTCAGGAAAGACTAGTCATGTTTTACCTACGGACTACAGACCAATCAGCCTCTCATACTTTATATTGATAGTTTCGGAGAGAATGGTTGACCTGTACATCAGGAATCGAATTAGCTCGTGCCACTTGAGTGGTAGACAATATGCCCACCTCAAGGATAAGTATGTGGAAACTGCTCTGAACGATGTTGCAGAGTGCTTGTGCTTGTGGGGTTTGGCTGCCTTGTAAGATATAGAAGGTGAGGTAACAATGTGTCTTCCAGCGCTATCAGGGAATCTCTGTAGCCCGCTGGGATGCCTTCACTTCTTGTCAAATGGATTGCGAACATACTTAGAGATCGCATTGTAAATTCGAACCTTGGGGTGAAGCTGATTACAGGGAGCACACCGCAGGATGGAGTTTTATCCCCTTTGCTTTAGCTTTTAGTGGTTGACGGACTTTGAGTTGAGAGGACCTTTGCGGACGACGTTGATATTCTTGTCGGTGGAAATTTTTGCCTACGATCAGCGAACTTATGCAGGATACCCTGGGTGAGCAATCAGTTTGGGCTAGGCACTGTGTCCTAGGAGTTAACCCGGCAAAGACGAAGCTAGTACTTTTTACGCGCAGACGAAAGATTGGAAAATTTAGGAAGCCAAAGTTTGAGGGCGAAAAGCTATCTCTATCTTCGGATGTGAAATATCACGGTATCGTTCTTGATCAGCAACTGAACTGGAAGGGAAATACTGAGGAGCGAATGAAGAAAGGATTGAACGTGCTCTACGCCTGTCGCCTGTGCCTGGGTCTTTGACCCAAAAACATATATTAGCTTTTTTCGGCTATCGTAGTAATTATCACCTATGGCTGCGTAGTCTGGTGGAACGCATTGGGGAACAGCTACCAGTTTAAATTGCTCAGTAAGGTTCAGCGCTCTGCGTCGATGTGAATCATCGGGGCAACGAGAGTCACTCCACAGGCGGCGCTGGATATAATCCTGAATTTGACTACTCTTGATGTCTACTCGAGACGGTGTGCGCCATTCGCATGAGGGGATGGGTATCTGGAGACATGGCCCTAAGGGATTTTTGACCGCTGTATTCGAACGGGAGAAACTGTTGTAGCCCCACATATACCCTTAGAAATGGTTCAGTATTTACTATGCAAAAAAATATATAATACAATTCAGACGAATTTCAGAATCAAATATTTTGCATTTTTAGTGTCAGATCCTTTTTTGGAATTTTGCCCACTGTGTCGAAATGGGACATACTGCCATAAACCCCACTTATACCGTTAGAAAGGATTCACTCTGTGCTACATGAAAAACTATTCCATAAAATTCGGACTAATTTCAGAATCAAGTATTTTGGAATATGTAATAGTTTTGGATTCTTTTCTCGAAATTTGCCCACTGTATCCAAACGGGACAAACTGCCGGATTTTCACTTATACCAGTAGAAACGTGTCTTCGTGTATTATCCAAAAAATGCGCGTGAAGATAAATTCGAATTTAACTAGCAAAGACACAAACCACTTTCGTTAGCAGAGCGCTGTTATGACGATAACAGGTATATGTTAAAGTACCAGAAAGGGAAGTATATTGATATAAACAAGGTTTTTGGCGAATTAAATTGATAAAAAAATATAAATCTAATAAATAGTATAAATAGTATAAACAAACATTACGAGCTTTCAGTATTAGTGGCACAAATCTGGAACAGCTGACCAACGAGCATTATATTTTAGTTCAATGTATATAATTTTAGAAAGGACTTTGAGCCCAAATCAAGGATTCTTCGCCAATTTAATGAATATCTAGTAATAAGCAGGAGCATGTTCTTTTGAGTTATATTACTCCGAGGTTTCGGACGAATTTCAGAATACAATAATTTTAAGCGTTTCCCTTTAAGCACTTTACTCTACTTTTGAACTCTTCACTGTGTCCAAACCAAGGACTCTTGGCGGACCAGACTTACAACAGATTAAAGCCCCTTATTAGTGCTTTCCAAATTTACCATACTTATATATCAGAGGAATTTCAGAACAGCGATATATGGAATTTAGGATTGTCCCATGTCTTAACATTTTGACCCACTGTGCCCAAACTAAGAATTCTCCGGGGATCAAACTTATACCAGATTAAAGTCTTTCATTAATACTTTCCAAATTTACTATCTGCATACTTCAGAGGAATTTCAGAACAGCGATATATGGAATATTTTATTCTCCCATGTCTTAACATTTTGACCCACTGTGCCCAAACTATGAATTCTCCGGGGATCAAACTTATACCAGATTGAAGTCTTTCATTAGTACTTTAAAATTTATCACCCCGATATTCCAGAGGAATTTCAGAACAGCGATATATGGAATTTAGTATTGACTCATGTCTTAACATTTGAACCCACTGTGCCCAGACTAAGAATTCTCCGGTGTTCAACCTAATACCAAATTAAAGTTCTTCATTAGTGCTTTCCAAATTTACTATCTGCATACTTCAGAGGAATTTCAGAACAGCGATATATGGAATGTTTTATTCTCCCACGTCTTAACATTTGAGCCCACTGTGCCCAAACTAAGAATTCTCCGTGGATCTTATTCCAAATTAAAGTCTTGCATTAGTACTTTCCAAATTTACTATCTGCATACTTCAGAGGAATTTCAGAACAGCGATATATGAAATATTTTATTCTCCCATGTCTTAACATTTTGACCCACTGTGCCCAAACTAAGAATTCTCCGGGGATCAAACTTATACCAGATGAAAGCCTTTCATTAGTACTTTCCAAATTTACTATCTGCATACTTCAGAGGAATTTCAGAACAGCGATATATGGAATTTAGGATTGTCCCATGTCTTAACATTTTGACCCACTGTGCCCAAACTAAGAATTCTCCGGGGATCAAACTTATACCAGATTAAAGTCTTTCATTAATACTTTCCAAATTTAGTATCTGCATACTTCAGAGGAATTTCAGAACAGCGATATATGGAATATTTTATTCTCCCATGTCTTAACATTTTGACCCACTGTACCCAAAACTAAGAATTCTCCGGGGATCAAACTCATACCAGAAGAAAGCCTTTCATTAGTACTTTCCAAATTTACCATCTCCATATTACAGAGGAATTTCAGAACAGCGATATATGGAATTTAGTATTCTCCCATGTCTTAACATTTTGACCCACTGTGCCCAAACTAAGAATTCTCCGGGGATCAAACTTATATCAGATTAAAGTCTTCCATTAGTACTTTTCAAATTTACTATTCGCATACTTCAGAGGAATTTCAGAACAGCGATATATGGAATATTTTATTCTCCCATGTCTTAACATTTTGACCCACTGTGCCCAAACTAAGAATTCTCCGGGGATCAAACTTATACCAGATTGAAGTATTTCACTAGTACTTTCAAAATTTACCATCTCCATATTACAGAGGAATTTCAGACCAGCGATATATGGAATTTAGTATTGACCCATGTCTTAACATTTGAACACACTGTGTGTGCCCAAACTAAGAATTCTCCGGGGATCAAACATACCAGTCTAAAGTCAGAGGAATTCCTCTGAAGTATGCGGATTGTAAATTTGGAAAGTACTAATGAAGGACTTTAATGTGGTATAAGTCTGATCCCCGGAGAATTCTTAGTTTGGGCACAGTGGGTCAAAATGTTAAGACATGGGACAATACTAAATTCCATATATCGCTGTTCTGAAATTCCTCTGGAATATCAGGGTGACAAATTTTTAAAGTACTAATGAAAGACTTTAGTCTGGTATAAGTTTGATCCCCGGAGAATTCTTAGTTTGGGCACAGTGGGTTCAAATGTTTAGACATGGGTCAATACTAAATTCCATATATCGCTGTTCTGAAATTCCTCTGAAATATCAGGGTGACAAATTTTTAAAGTACTAATGAAAGACTTTAATCTGGTATAAGTTTGATCCCCGGAGAATTCTTTGTTTGGGCACAGTGGGTTCAAATGTCTAGACATGGGTCAATACTAAATTCCATATGTCACTGTTCTGAAATTCCTCTGGAATATCAGGGTGACAAATTTTTAAAGTACTAATGAAAGACTTTAATCTGGTATAAGTTTGATCCCCGGAGAATTCTTAGTTTGGGCACAGTGGGTTCAAATGTTTAGACATGGGTCAATACTAAATTCCATATATCGCTGTTCTGAAATTCCTCTGAAATATCAGGGTGACAAATTTTTAAAGTACTAATGAAAGACTTTAATCTGGTATAAGTTTGATCCCCGGAGAATTCTTAGTTTGGGCACAGTGGGTCAAAATGTTAAAACATGGGACAATACTAAATTCCATATATCGCTTTTCTGAAATTCCTCTGTTATATGGATATGGTAAATGTTGAAGGTACTAGTGAAAGGCTTTAATCTGGTATAAGTTTGATCCCCGGAGAATTCTTAGTTTGGGCACAGTGGGTCTAAATGTTAAGACATGGGACAATACTAAATTCCATATATCGCTGTTCTGAAATTCCTCTGAAGTATGCAGATAGTAAATTTGCAAAGTACTAATGAAAGACTTTAATCTGGTATAAGTTTGATTCCCCGAGAATTATTAGTTTGGGCACAGTGGGTCAAAATGTTAAGACATGGGACAATACTAAATTCCATATATCACTGTTCTGAAATTCCTCTGAAATATAAGTATGGTAAATTTGGAGAGCACCAATAAGGGGCTTTAATCTGGTGTATGTCTGGTCCGCCAAGAGTCCTTGGTTTGGACACAGTGAAGAGTTCAAAAGTAGCGTAAAGTGCTTAAAGGGAAACGCTTAAAATTATTGTATTCTGAAATTCGTCTGAAACCTCGGAGTAACATAACTCAAAAGAACATGCTCCTACTTATTGCTAGATATTCATTAAATTGGCGAAGAATCCTTGATTTGGGCTCCTTTCTAAAATTATATACATTGAACTAAAATATAATGCTCGTTGGTCAGCTGTTCCAAATTTGTGCTAGTCATTCTGAATGCTCGTACTGTTTTTTATACGATTTATCAGTTTTTTATTTTTTTAATAATTTTATTCGCCAAAAAACTGGTTTATATCAATATACTTCCCTTTCTGAAACTTTAACAGATACCTGTTAACGTAATAACATAGCTCTGCTAACCAAAGTGGTTTGTGTCTTTGCTAGTTAAATTCGAATTTATTTTCACGCACATCTCAAGGGCTACCAGCAGATATATATTTGGTTCATGGTTGAAGTCCCATTTTGCCACAGTGGGCCAAAATCAGTTTTCGTATATGAATTTCAAATGCGTATTTGGACAATCTGAAATTGTTCTGAAATATATGGTAATCATTTTTAGAATGTACTCCTCAAGGGCTCCAAGAGCGTATACACTTGGTCCATGGTTGAAGACGCATTTGGCCACAGTGTGCCAAATTCGAAAAAGGGTCACTAAACTGAAAATCTTAAATTGCGAGATTCTGAAATAGTACTGAAAAATGGGGATAGTAAAGTCGAAAAATGCACCTCAACGGCTATCAGTGTGTATATATTTGTTTCGTGGTTGAAGCCACATTTGGCCACAGTGTTTACTATGTATCTACTATAAAAACTTGAAGGTTTTGAACGCTAAAATTATATACTTTGGAACATGTTTTTGAATTACTACATTAACAATATAAATTCCGAATATATATGCTTTCAAATTTCTAAATTTGACTTTAAAATATCGTTGTAATCGGCTAAAAAGTAATTATTTGTATATATTCTCCCATTTTAAGCGCTTTAACATAGCTCTGTTAACACAATAACAGTGCTCAGCTGACTGAAGTGGTATGTGTCTTTGCTAGTTATATTCGAATTTATCTTCCCGCACATGTGTTTCTCAGTTAAAATCTCAGTTGCGAATTTTTTGTTATTATGCCCTTTTGCATTTCTGATGACGATATATGTACTTTAATCTTTACTTTGGCAAGGGTGCAATATCCGAGGAATCTCAATTTTGTAGAAATCAAACCAAATTTAAAAAAATATATAAAAATTAATTGTAGTCATCGAGATATCTTGGGTTGAAGTTTTAAAAAATCGACAACTGTTTGTTTACCATTTTACTCGACACAAAACGGTTTTGCCGTTTGAACACATAATTTTTTGTTTACTCTAGACTCTAGCGGACCACACATTCGTCAGTCATGAGCATGAGCATTGGTTGCCGGTGACATTAATTGTCGTTTTAACGTCTCTCGAATGTAACCGTTGTTGCTTGCAAATAATTTTGGCAATCCATGTGCAATTCTATGAGCCAGGGAAAAAGTTATCGACAACTTAAAGCGAACCACAGACTTGACATTCATGAGCATGAACATCAGCTATCGTTGATGTTTATTGTTGGTTTACCGCCCCACTTGATACCAAATAAGGATGTAATCGAAGTTGATCGTATCACAATCATGTTCACAAAATTATTTTGAGAATATTTTTTCAAATTCATCAATCAGATAAAAAGTTGTCGACCACGAATGACAAATCTGTGGTTCGCTTAAAACTTTGTGCGATCCGTCTTCGTCCGTGCCTAAGGATGTTCTCCTCTGTGTGAGCTTTATGATTGGCAGACCTTCAACTGGGGTGAGATTTTCGTTTCCTAGGTGTGCCTAACATCATATCTCCGGTCTATATATTCCTTCTACCTACCAAAATTTCAATAACTAATCGAATAACGAAAGAGTTATTTAAATTGTCCGTCTTATTTTAAAGCGTGCTACCGACAGGCATTATCGGATCGAGGAGCTTCTGATATCGTACTCTCCCCTTAATTTTGTAACGGGGCGATAAAAATGCAGTAATCTGTTTTAAAAAATTAGTAAATTAAGAATGTATATCCCCCATCAGTAATACTCGTATAACCAAAAGTTTTACAATGTCTGAGAAACATTTCCCCACAAATAACAACTGACACGAGATACGCTGTTTGATTTGGCAAGCCCTGAAATGTTGGTCCATATTCTTTAGCGACGAATCAAGCTTTTTTTTATATAGAACACGAATTTCTATAGTCAACAAATAATGGTTCGATAAGAAAATCCCCATAGCTACAAATCAAAACAATACTTTATTTCAACTTATTTTTGCACAAAACTGGTATTAAACAAAAGATTTATCAAACTCAGCCAGTACCAGCAGAAGTAGATAGTGGCTACCAATACCAAACAACCAGCACAATATCACTCACTGTTTTCAGAGTATACAGATGGCGAAGTGGGTGGGGAGGTGGTACAACATGATGATGGAGGCTGATCTGTTAAACATTAAGAGAACGTGCTGCAGCAGCGCCGTCGGCTGAGCGTCTTTCTACATATGCATATAGTGTTTGCAATAGTGGTAGTAGCAGCAGTGGCAGTAGAATCGCGGACAAAAATATAAAAAACAAAACAACTGGTTTTTCAACAACTGCAAATGAATTTTTGCTCTTTGTTGTTGGTACTGTTGCTACTTTGTCTGAGAGACAGCAGAACTTCATGGACTTGTTTTTCTTATTTATTGGCAATTGAGTTCTAGTTGCTTAGTATTTTTTTTTGTCCATTCCGTCTTTCTAAATTTTGTGTGAGATGTTTGACAGAAGTCTATCCATATGAATGAGAGCAAACATGGCATATCTTTATACATATACTCGTACATATATGAAAATATGATTCTTTTTTCTTCTTTTGTATCGTGTTTTTCGAAATGTGTAAACTAATAAGATATTAAAAAGTGAAGAAGACGAGTTATATATTATAGGTTTACATATATGTTTGAATTGTTTTCCAAACTAGGTACATAGTTAACGCAACCTACACTTTTCTTCCAACAAATCGAAGGAACCGCAGAAACCTTTTTGATTCGCCTTGTTCTTTCGCAATATTTCGCTTTCACTGGCGTCGAAAAAAATGACAAGACGGATATATGTAATTATTTTATGTTTTTCTTTCTTCGATTTGTTATTATTAATCCACTTAGGTATTTCACTTCATACTGACGACGTGACGATGACGACGACGACAACACGAACTAAACCACTTGTGGTTACGATTTTATGGGGTCTTCTGAAATTTCCGTTTCTATAAGGAAAATCACGTTTAATATTATTCCAATTCATATATTTTCACTGCTCACTTTCCTTACAACAACTTTTAGGACATTTTTACTTTGTTATACCATCCGTAATCACTTCACTTTGATTTATTTCCATGCAAAATATTGCTTTTATAATAGGTCGTTGTTGTTAGTTTTTATTCTCTTCTATAATTTTATACACTTATATTAAATTAATAACTTATTTGTTATGTTTCACGACATTGCGTCCCCACTTGCTAATCGAAGTAAACACGAACACGAGCAAACGTCAACTGTTCTCCTTAAGTTGTACAGGGTTGTTCAATTCTGATTAAACGGGGTTACCTTTTCCGTCAAAGTTTCTGTCAAATTCCGTCATAGATTCCGTCAAAAGTCACACATGGTTGTAGGACGGAGTACACAGAAAAAATAACCATCGGTAATATTACCTAGTTTGGGTTTGGTTTTTTTTGTATGATTGCATAAATCAGAGTTGAAAACACACTCCCAACAATAATGCTGAATTTGCATATGAATATTGGCAAATTCCCTGTCTCTTATGTGCATTCTAACTAGATTCTAACTAGATGCCGTGTGTGAGAGCATAACAAATATAAACCTCTAATGGTCAGTTTTTAAGTGGGTAGTTACTTAATCGTAATTGACAGATAATTAGTAGTTAACATTGCATTTTGTTTTGCAGTGGCAGGTTAAAGTAAGCCGTCATATTAACCATTATGGCAACCCTTATATTCTTATCGGACAAAACATCTGTGTTGGGCTAAATGCCAAAACAACAAAGAGGAGCAACCAAATGGAATTATGTAAAATAAGAAGTAAATGCATAAAATCGATGTCATTTTATCAAAAATGTGTACTAAATAATGTTGCCGCAACAATTTAACGATTTAGGCTCAAAGTATATGTACAAATACTCAAAACAGAAACATGTATTTTCTGCAATCTTACATTTCTCATTTTGACAGTCAGTAACGTGATTGTCAAAATCATATGGGTCTGACTATAAGTTAACCAACCAACATTGGGTGGTTAAATCACTGATAACCATTGACTGAAAAACAAAATTCGACCGTCAGTCAGTGGTGACCTTCGTTTCTTAGTTAAATTCTGGTTAAACATCGAATTGTGTTTTTCAGTCATTATTTAACTATGATTTAACCCACAATGTTGGTTGGTTAACTACTAGTCAGAACCATACGATTTTGACAATCAAATTACTGACTGTCAAAAAGATAAATGTCAGATTGTATAAAATATATGCTTTTATTTTGCGTATTTGTACACTTACGTTGAGTCTAGATCGTTAAATGATTGCGCCTTTATAGTTTTTTACACATTTTTGTTAAAATAACTTCGATTTTGTGCATCTAATTCTTATTTTACATAATTCCATTTTGTTTATTCCTCTTTGTTGTTTTGGTATTTATCCCAAACCAGTAGTTTTTTCCAATAAGAATACAAGGGTTGCCATAATCGATTACAATATGGTGACTTATGCCTTGTTCACGCTGCCACGAAATTGACAATTTCGGATTGAAATTGTCGAACGAAATTGAAATCGTTGAAGCTACAAAAAAAAATTAATCGACGGCGGCAACTGAGTTTTTATTAAATCTAATTTTTCGGCAGACGTTACTTTTAGGTCCATCTCGTTGGTTGTGTAATAACTTTAGATATTTTTTCAGTAATTCGGGCCTTTAAATGCAGCCTTATTGATAATATCGGCTAACATTTTAAGCCGAAGAACGCTTTAAAGACGGCGGCGTGAACTTCAAAAAAATATCTACGACGGCGGCACACCAGAAAATGTTCTGTCGACTTCGTTCTCTTGCATATGTGCAAAAAAAAGTACTAAGTTAATTTTGCTGAGTAAAAACAGCGTTGTATACGATAATTTCAAGTCAATTTCAACGAAATTGTCGTAAATATCTCAATTTCGTATTTGTCCAAATATATGCGAAATTGAGCAATTTCAACTCAATTTCGGCCCAAATTGCAAAAGACTTCAATTTCGCGGCAGCGTGAACAAGGCATTACATTAACTCACCACTGAAAAACAAAATGCAAAGTTAACCTCAAAGTAACTTTCAATTACGATTAAGTAATCTTATAGTCAAATACCCACTTAAAAACTGACCATAAGAAGTTGTATTACTGCTATGCCGCTGTGTATGTGTGTAACAACCATAGAGTAAATATGGGTAGAGAAAATCTTTCACTCACCAAATTTCTGACATTTGTCCTCGTGTGATGTATACGTTTGATGTTGAAAAGGTTTGCTTTACTAATACCAGATAGAGCCAATGGTTCAAAACAACGAACAAAATAACAACAACGGCATTTCGTTTTGTGTGTTAAAATTAATGTGTTAAATACAACACAAATGTATGCTAACAATAACAGTCAATAAAAAAGTTTAAAACACATTTAAATTTCACAGCTTTTCACCAAAATGGCATGAAAAATTAAAGCAAGAAGTTATTGTAATTCCACCTGGTGTATATCACTTTTCGTCAAACATCTCTCTATCACACCGACCGCATCACGAAGAGTGTGAAAGGAAACGTCAGATGAGACAAATGGCGGCTCTACTACAAATTTACTCTATGGTAACAACTATTGTGTGAAAAGAAAAACAAAAAGGAATTTTACCAAATTTGGCTGTGTGTTCATCGAAAATGGTAAACTTTGTTGAATTTATTTTTGTGTGGTGAAGATACAATTTGGATTTTGCTTTGTGAAATGGAAAATTAAAATTTTGACAGCTAAAAATTCATGTGCTTGCACTTTTTTGAAATTAACATAATTTTTAAAAAATATTTCGCTACTTTTATTCAAATGATGAACAAAATGAATAAATTGCGATTACGCCTAAGGACGTATGTGATGTATCAAATAGAGAGAAGAAGGCGTGAGGTATACTCTTATTGGTTTATATTTTGTATGACTATATTGACAACAAATATTGAATTTATTATTTATGTAGCTCACACCTTCAGGTCAGTATAACAAATCAAAAAATTCGCTGGGTACCAATGTGGGGCACAGCTTAAAGGCGGTCACAAAAGAAGCCTTGGTGTTGCTCTATACAATGCCGAAATGACATGAATGTGGATATCCGACAATTTTGAACCGCAAGTATAGATTTGGTAGATTTGATAGTTTTCAAAATCTACTTACGTTCCACATACTTAAGTACGAAATATGGATGAAAAAAAATAAGTTTATTTTCTTTTACTTTTTTCAAAAATATAAAGCTTTATACAACAAAAATACTATGCCGAAGCCGCGAAGCCGGTGTTGAACTTACCCCAGAGGAGAATATTCCATACTATGCCGAAGCCGGTGTTGGACCTACCTTAGAGGAGAAAATCTCATACTATGCCGAAGCCGGTGTTGGACCTACCCCACAGGAGAAAGTCCCTTAGTCCGGCCACGCAGAAACCACTATAGCATTTTTCGATAACTCACATAGTTATAGGATGTTGAAATTTTGAAAAAAAAAATTCGATAAATTTTAAAAATTTCAACATTCCCTAACGCGATAACTAAGCGAGTTATCGAGAAATTCTTGCTAATTTGACTTTTTTTGACTTCTTTACCCTCTCACGCATCCGAAATTTCGGGGACCATAACTCCGAAACAATGCATTTGCCCGGATTTTGTTATTTTTACTTCTTTTGCTTAAAACAATGTGTTCTGTCCCCCTCAAAAATGGTTGTTTTTTGGAGTTTAAACCGTAAAATAGACCTGTCCCAGTTGACAAACTCATGTGTTTTGTTTTTGCACTCTTTTACATTTTTGTGTTGTTGGTATGTATGTGTGTACAGTTTTACAACTGAAGCGAACGAGACAAAACCAAAATGCCCGTTGTTGGTGCTTACAACTACAACAACACCTGCTGCTATTACCATGTTTCCGAGCAAATGCTGCATAAAAGACAAACGTCAAAATTTAGACTACTTGTCAAAATTTTGTGTAGCCCTTGGACTAGTGAAAATTTTGACAATAAATACTCACCACGCTAATGTCAAAATTTTAGTAAATCAAAATTATTTGGATCGATAAACACAGCATTTTTATTCAATTTCATAAAAAAGATATGTGAATTTACAATTTCATAAAGAAATGTAAGTAAAAATTGTATTCAGCAAGTATTTTTAACTAAGAATACATTTCTATTGGCCAAAAGTCGGTGTTGTAGAACTTTTGTAAATAGAATAGTGTGTTGTGTCACTTATGTCTTCATATGTGTATATTGATCATTGAAAAAGTGTTTTAATAAGCGACAGGAACATCTACAGGGTGGCGCAGTAATTTGCTTTTGTGCATTACAGGTTGGTGCGGCACTGTTGGTCGAAGAGAGTGGAGAGTGTTCGTGGCTTATTGTGGCTGACGAGAGATTTGTATTCATCTCAGTGTTCCCAGAGGCCGACCAAAAAATTATGTTCTCAAAAATTGTGGCGTTTGCAAAATCATTATGCTAAAATTTATTTTGTAGCTTTTTTTGTAATTCTGAGTCCAAAACAGTTACAGACCCTCCAATAAATGGGTGAAGCTGTTATACGTCAACCGTTCAGCTTAAAAGAAGTATTATCAGCACTACAGCAGGGTCATTATTCCCCCTAGAACACCATCATATCCCACAAATGCCGATAAAATGAGAATACGCGTTTTCAGCAGGATCCGTCTTGGACACACCATCTTCTCTCATGAACACATCTTTAAAAGAACCGGACCCGCAATGTGCTCTAAGTGCGGAAACAGTCTTACACTTAAGCACATTCTTGAAGATTGCCCACATATCAGCAGCCTAAGAAGAACCACTTTTGGAAATAAATCAATATACGACATACTGAGAGACCCATCTTTAGAAAATATTAATAACATCTATACAATCATTACGTTACTGAAACTTAGAATATAAACAACTTATCTTGTACTCATTGTATATACAAACGAGAGCCGACAGCCTCAGCTGTTATTGCTCTATAATAATTTTAATCTTAGAAATAGTTTTCGTAAGATTAAAACAAATGAATAATAAGTTGTTATGGCATGTATCTTAATTTCATAAAAAACTATCTTATAATATTGTAACAACTTCTACAACAACAACAAAAGCCAAACGAAGGGTGATTTTCAGCCCCAATAATTATCAAATTTGTTTAAATAAAACTTCAAAAAATTTATTCTGTTCGATGAAAATGTTATATATTCTATAACCTTGCTGGCTTTTTTGGTCGCAATTCCAATGTATTAAATAAAACTATTTAATTCAATTGTTTTCCCTACGTTTCGATGCTTTATTGGCATCCTCTTCAGGGGAGTTTTATTCTAAATAACAATGATAACAATTAATATTACATTTAGTATTTTCCGTTCACTGTTCACACTTACTTCGTTTTTCTATATATTTATTTGCATGTCTATTTAGTGTTAATCTAACATAAATGTATATATGTCGTACATGTATGTTTTCTCCACACTATATATGTTTGTCCAGTGTTAGCGTCATGTAGTAGTGACAATTTGTCTTGTCTTTGTCCTCTTTTGTGTTCATACTTATGTCATGTTTTTGTTGAATTCTCAAACTCTCTAGTGTATATCTCCTGTTAGTGTTCTTCTCTCTGTCTATAATTCTGACGTTTTCCATGTCTGGTGTGTGATTGTTCTCCATCATATGTTGTGAGAGTGCAGTGCTCATTCTCCTGTTCCTTATGTCTGCCTTGTGTTCTGTCATTCTAGTTTCCAATGATCTTTTAGTGGTGCCAATGTATATTTGCCCACATGTTTCATCAGTGTTGCCAGTGCATGAAATTTCATATACTACATTGTGTTGGTGGTTTTTGTGTATCCGGGTTTTTGTCTTGGAGAATATGTTCTGTAGGGTATTGTTGGGTTTGTGTGCAATTTTAATGTCATTATTGAAAATGTTTTTCAGTAATTTGTTATCTGTTAGCGATGGTATGTATTTGACGCTTATATATGATGTGTTTTCGTTTCGATTTTCCGTAAGTTGGGTTGTAGTGTTTGTTGTCCTATTGTTATATTTTTGTATTAAGTGTTTTATGATATATTGTGGATAGTTGTTTTCGTGGAGAATTTTAGTTATGATTTTGTAATTTTTGTTGTGGAATTTTTCATGACTGTTATCGAAAACTGTTTTAATGAAATTGTAGGCTGTGTTTAACTTTTGATTTTGCGGTTGTGTGGAGTAATAATTCATCATTCGTCCGGATGCTGTCGGTTTTGAATACCAGTCTGTAATTAAAGTTGTTGATTGTCTGTGTATCTTCAAGTCCAGGAATGCAATGGTTTCGTCTATTTCTTTTTCTATGGTGAATTGTATTTTATTATGGTATTTGTTCAAGTGTTCTAAAATGGTGTCCGTGTCCTGTCTTTTGATGATGGCAAAAATATCATCAACATATTTAACCAACACTTTGGGTTTTATATTATGTTTCCGTAAGTCTGTAAATGTGTCGTCTAATAATTTGTCCAGCACTATGTCAGCTATTGTTGGAGAGAGTGGGTTTCCCATCGGAATTCCATACGTCTGAGTATATATGTTTTCATCAAAGATGAAGTAGTTGTTGTCGTTGAGACAAAAATTGAGGATTTTCAAAAATGTTTGTCTAGGTATGTCCGTGTATTTTGAAATTGTTGCCCATTGGTGCATGATATTTTTAATTGCCAAATGTGTAGGGATGTTCGTGAATAATGAGACAACGTCGAATGAGACTAGAATGTCGTCATCTTCAAGTGGTATGTCTGCTAGCCTTTCCCTAAGTATTTTGCTATTTTTAATGTTCTATTGGTCCGATATAATATTCTGCAGTATTGTCCCTATATGTTTAGATAAGTTATAGCAAGGTACGTTCGTAGATGCTGAGATCGGTCTAAGAGGTATGTCAGGTTTGTGTATTTTCGGTAGTCCGTAGAGTCTTGGTGCTATTGCCGCATGACATGTAAGTTTTTGTTTTAGATATGTCAATATGTTTGTTTTTGTAAAGATCTGTAATGATGTTATTGTTAGTTTTCTGTAATTTGGTGGTGGGGTCTTTTCTAGTTGGCCTGTATGTTGTTTTGTCCTCCAGTAGTTGTGACATTTTCGTGCTGTATTCTCGCCTGTACATAATGACAGTTTTATTACCCTTGTCCGCTGTTGTGATGATGATTCTGTTCCTATGCTCTCGAAGTAATTTCTCCGTGCGTTTGTAGATGGTAATTATAAACTTTTCCCTCGGTGTGTTGTTCAGCCTTCGCTTGTAATTGTTAATATTATTCGCTATTCTCATTCTGATGATGTCCTTTTCCCTATCATCTGTGTGCTGTTGTACTCCTTGTTCCAGTTCTGCGATGATGTGTATGGGTGAGAAACTTTTGCCTGTGATTGGTATGGCAAATTTGGATCCTAGTGAGAGCAGCCATTTGGATTCCGTTGGAAAGTATACGTTGGTGTTATTGATGAACCAATCCTCATTGAATGTGAGTCCTAATTTGTCGAAGTGTTCCTGTTTCGCCTTTTGTAGTTTGTGTCGGTGGTTCTGTTGTACTTGTTCGAACTGTGAGTTGTAGCATGTGCGTTGAGTACCAATGAATTTACTATAATCCTCGAGGTCCAATAATTGTCGTACAGAGTTCTTCAGTTTCCTGATAGTAATGCCCAAGTTATTGATATTAATGTTGGTTTGTTCGATCTCAATTTTCAGTATTCTAGTGTGAAAATTGTATTCCGTTTTGTCGAAAATATGTTCAACTTTATCGTCGTCGAAACATTTAGATATTTTGTTCGTCGAGTTTCTTATGTGCGGTGGTAATACCCCAAAATCCTTGCACTCCAGTAAGTATATTAATCGTGTCCTCTGTTTCACAATTTTTTCGTTGGTGTTGCAGTAGTCCTTGAGAAGTTGGCATGTCCCCGTGTTGTACTTATACTTGACGTGTTCAAAAAAGTTGGTCATTGTTATTATCCGAATTTGTTGATCAGCGTGCCTTCTGATATGTTTACTATGTTGAGTGTTTTTCAGACCAAGTTGTTCGTGATTATGTTATATATTCTATAACCTTGCTGGCTTTTTTGGTCGCAATTCCAATGTATTAAATAAAACTATTTAATTCAATTGTTTTCCCTACGTTTCGATGCTTTATTGGCATCCTCTTCAGGGGAGTTTTATTCTAAATAACAGGGGAGTTTTATTCTAAATTTAATTTATATATTTGTTTGAGATCAATTGTTGTTTACAATTTCTTCCAATCGTCTTAGAATAGAATTTCCCAAATTTCGGATGATTTATTTTGGAATCAGTTTCACTTATCCTAGAGAAGAGTGATCAAATCGTCTCTACTTCGAAATTTTCTTTGTCTGATATTATTCTCAATGAACCCGGAGATTTTCTCTGGAGTTCTCTTCTCCTATCAGATTTAGACCATTTTAAAAAAGTCACAGATTGATAAATACTGAATGCACTGTACGGCCCAAAACAACTAATTTGAAGTTTGTTAATAATCGCCCATATTTTTACTCTAGGTAGAAAAGTAAGTTTTACATCGCTTTTTACTCCTGTTTTCAGGAAAGCATTTTGGCATCCATAATAATAATTTTATAATGAATTTTGTCATTTATCTCTATACGGACATTTTTGAAATTAACGCTTGTGGAGTTTCTGTACCAATTATGTACCAAACAATTGTTTTCGTACGAAATTACTTTGGCATAACAACCCTGTAATTGATTTTGTTCACAAAATTAAATTTTCGCAAAGAGGTTTGTGATATAGATACATAAAGCAACTATTGTATAGAGAAGAAAATTTACTCATGGAGTGGAATACCAACAAAGAACACGAGTGAACCGTGTCGTTTCTCTACTCGCTCTCTTACTCTCTTCGTGGAATATTTCAATTGACGAGCAGTTTTCTGATGATGTTATTCTATCTAACTATAGAAATTCCAACCATATTTATTAAAATTTCATAAAGTATGTAAAAAGTATGAAATAATCAAGTTATGACGCGGGAAAGAAATGCGTCTGAGTGAATTGCGTCGACTTTTATGGTTCTCTTCTACTAGGGTTGCCAAATTGCGTGTTTTTTTATTCTCACCTGTACATCCTTTTTGATAGATAAATAAAAACCATGGATCATTCATTAGCATAATCACAGTTTTCACCATATGGCAAAGACTGTTTCCGTGCGACCATTTTTCACTCGGATGCGATGAAAAAGCACTCAAAAATAATTTTTATTTCGATTCTGTTGCTTAAATTTGAAAATAGAATATAAATAATAGAAAAGCATATCGCTTTAGATATTTGTTGACAATACAAAAGGCAAAAAAGCATGGTTATATGGCCTTTTCAATAGTTTTTGTTTGCAGGGAATCTACCACTCCGGCGCCATGTAGAAAATTTCCCTTTACTTTCAAATCCACCACTTATCTTTCACCATCTATGGTTTTTTATTTATCTATGGTGAGTACCAGGCAAATATACCGATAAATATACTTTAAAAATAGATTTTTCAGATAAATTAAAAGCTGAAAGTTTCAATACGAAAAATTGTGCTGTTTGCAAAAAAATTGTGCTAAAAAACTGCACTAAAATTAAAAAGATAGGAAAAATGCTGAGAAATTGTGTTAAACGGCATTTGGCATAATTTTTCAAAAAAACTAGTTCCAAAACCAAAAAAATTGTGCCAAAACGGCATAAATTATGCCAACATGGTAACACTGATTCGTCTTTTGTGAACAAAGTTAACACCAAAACGCTTGATACTTTTATCTAATGATTAATAAATTTCTTCACAGGAAATGTGACTGGAGTCTGCGGCAGCAACAAACGAGAGGTTCTCCTACATTATTCGTAATTATAATACTATCATTTATTTAAATTTTATTATTGTAAGCAACAACTGAGTATGCAATAAATAATTCTTTAATTGAAAACAAAAACAAAATTTGTTTTTGTAAATATGAAAAAATGGGCTAAACATTTGGAAAGACTGCACATTAAAATTAATTTAATTCACTTAGAATATATTCTGTACATTGCCCTTTTTGCATTGGGTAAATCTACAAATATGCAACGTTTATTGGAGTTTCTTGTGGTGTCCATTAATTTAGGCGATTTGAAATTGTTTGTCACGTGTTCCTATATTCCGCCATCATCATGCTTTGAGGTATATCAAGTGCATATTGACGCTATTGCAAAAGTTATTGCGTTAGCCAGTAGAAAGGACCGTATTTTAGTATTGGGTGACTTTAACTTGCCGTCTGTGACATGGGTGTCTTTACCCGATACTAATTCTCTGACTCCATTGACACCATATGATTGGTCATCTGATTTTGTTACGCATATTTCCGAACTTGGGTTGATTCAATTGAACGACATTCCCAATTCTATGAATCGAGTCCTTGATCTAGTTTTAGTGGATGATTCTAACAACTTTGATATTTCTCGAATTGATCCGTTAATTTCTCCTGAGGATAGTTACCATCCAACGCTGGGAATTAATTATACATATGATACCATGCAGGTTGGTTGCAATTACTCTTCGTCCTATGTTGGCCTATGCTTTTCGCGTGCGAACTTTATACTTTTGAATAATCTTATCTTTGATACCGACTGGCATAGTATATGTCAGTGTGATAATTCTTTTGAATTTGAAATCGCCCTGGATGATTTCTATAATATTATTAATGGCTATATTTCTAAGTCTGTACCCAAGAGGCCAATAAGGGGTAATACTGGTCCCCCATGGTCCTCAAGGGCTCTAAATAGTCTCAAGAATGTAAGGAATAGATGTTCGAACAAGTATAAAAAATCTGGATTGCTAGCAGACTATGCTAGGTATATTGTTGCTAGGAGTAGATACAACTCTAAATCTCGTGAGAGTTACAGATTATATTTGGATAGGTTGAAGGCTAATTTTAAACGGAACCCCAAATCATTCTTTAGATTTGTTAACTTGAAGCGTAATTCGTCTTCCACACCTTGTAGGATCAAAATGAACGGTATTGAATATTCAGATGAAGAGTCTATTGCTAATTGTTTCGCCGATTTTTTCGCATCTATTTATTCCACCCGAGCCTATGATGTTTCCAAATCATACCCGTACACTGTCCGCTCTACCATTCCGTTTGATGCACCTGTCGTAAATTCTTCGTGGTTGCTAGATAACTTAATCAGCTTGAAAGCCTCGAATAAAGCTGGTCCTGATGGTATCCCGGACTCTATGTTGAAATACTGCTCGAATTCTCTCAGCTTACCGTTGACTCTCTTATTTAACGCTTCGTTGAAGTTCGGCCATTTTCCTGCAAAGTGGAAGAGCTCTTATATAATCCCTCTCCACAAATCTGGTAGTTTAGTAAATGTTGCAAATTATAGGGGAATTGCAAAATTGAGTGCCATTCCTAAACTTTTTGAGAAGTTAGTCACAGAGGTAATTTCTCATCAGGTTTCCTCTATTTTAGATCCATGTCAACATGGCTTTCGGAAGGGTCGTTCCACCGTGACTAATTTGCTTCAGTTTTCCTCTTCTATTATTGACGGCTTTATTAATGGAGATCAAACTGATGTGATTTTTACCGATTTTAGTAAGGCTTTTGATAAAGTTAACCACAATTTGTTATTATATAAATTAGGGGCAATGGGTTTTAATTGTAACATGCTGAATTGGATTAGTTCTTATTTAATGAACAGAGAACAGATGGTATCATTTGGTCGATCATTCTCAAGATCTATTTTTGTGTCATCTGGGGTGCCTCAGGGCAGTCATCTTGGGCCGGTTCTATTTTTGTTATTCATTAACGACTTACCCGCCTCCATAATGCACTCTAAATTGTTAATGTACGCTGATGACGTGAAGATCTATTTTTCTTACAAGGATCCTTGTCAATATGCTTTACTTCAGAGGGATTTGTCTACTTTCCAGACGTGGTGCGAGACCAATTTGATGGAGCTTAATTTTACGAAATGTAAGCATATGCTGTTCTCTAGGTCATCATTATTTTCGGCAAAATACATTTTAGGTGGCAATGTTCTTGAATCGGTGGATTCATTTGTTGATCTTGGTGTTCTCTTGGACAGAAAATTGAATTTCAACTCCCACATAATTACGATGGTGAACAAGGCTTATGGCGTTCTGAACTTTATTAAACGTTGGGCAAAGGAATTTTCAGATCCCTACGTTACGAAAAATCTTTTTACTTCACTAGTCCGCCCTATTCTCGAATATGGATCAGTTGTTTGGGACCCCCAGTACAATTTGTATGTTAATATGATTGAATCGGTCCAGAAACAGTTTCTCATTTTTTGTCTGAGAAATCTTCAATGGAACCCGAACCATAATCTTCCTTCGTATAGCAGTAGACTAGCATTGATCAGATTGCCGACTCTTAGTAGTAGACGTACCATGATAAACTCTATTACAGTTTTGAAGATAATTGATGGATGTATATGTTCTGAATTTCTGTTATCTAAGATTTTCATAAATGTCCCATTGAGACCCACGAGGTACTATAAACTCGTAAACATCGAGTTTCAGCGTTCGAATTATGCGTCCTTTGATCCAGTTAGGAGAATGTGTCGTGACTTTAATGAGCTATATCAGTTTATTGATTTCACAGGTAGTTGGGAAACGACAAAGTCTAGCATAATTTGTCATTTGAACCGATTGCATTAGTGCTGTATATTCGTTAACGTACATATGTAAATTTAATTTACTTTATCCTTACTATCTGGTCTGATTTATGATTTGGTTTTCGTTTTGCTCGTAATTATTATATATTGGAGTATCTTATGTTAATATCTCGTGATGTGCTTTTATACTTATTTATGTTAGTGTAATACCAACTGGTGAAGAATTTCTGTAGTTGGTTGTAACGTGTGAACTTATAATCCTTGCTCTCCCGTTATAGACCGGTCTATAATGTGTACGCTGTCCTCACGTTATGGGGACGTGGCCCTCTCGGTCGGTAGAGGCGGGTAAGAGTGGCGGCGATGGGTTCGCTCGATTTAAAAAAAAAAAAAAAAAAAAAAATATTGCCCAAATAAATAGCTGGTCCTATGTATCATATCAGACCATGAATGTGGGTAATATTACACTAGTTTTTTTTCTGTGTAATAGATAAGAGCTTCGGGCTCGCTGCAGTAATCCCTTTAGTTGAAGTAAAATCCCATATTTTTTAGTATGTATTTTATATTAATACATACGTTAAAAAGGTAAAAAAAAAACAATGTTGTGTGTTAACACCTTTTTGCGACACGGTACCTGATCGATTTCTACTATTCTATTTCTTTGTATGTTACATTGGAAAATAAAAATAGAGTAGTTTTTATGCTGTAGGCTCTTTTGCTATTGCACTTTCCTTTTTCGTACATATGCTTTAACATTAGATATAATTTTGTTAAAATAAATAAAGCAATATTTAGCTCACTGAAATAATTGTTATTTGTTGTGTCATAAACCGAGCGATGACAAAATGTATTGAATAGTATAGAGAGCTTATTGCACTCTTTTCCCTCTCTCATGTAGAGAGTCAGAGTAAAAGAGCATAAACAAGTCTTATTCTCTTTATAGATCATTTCAATATAAATGCAAAAAGAAAAAATGTTTCAAAAATATTTTCAAGTTAAGTACAAATTTGCTGATTAATTAATTTCAGTCTACATGCTGACAGTTCGGACAACGGTATAAGACTGTTTGACTTTGCCGCGGCAAAAAAAAACATGGTCGTTCGTGGTACAAGATTCCAGCATAAAGATAAGGCTACTTGGGTATGACTTGATCAAAGACCGAAGAAAAGTTCGCACAAGATTAAGTAGCACGAAAATCGTACTAAACCGGACGCAGAGAAAACTAGACATCGGAAAGCTGCAATTACCAGATGTAGCCAGAGACTACTCCAAGAAACTCTTGCAACTTTTGACACAGTACCCACCCCTTCCGATGGCGATCCTGAAGCGCAGTGGAAACTCATTTCCGACTCTATAAAAACTGCCGAACTCTGCACGTATGACAATGCTTCAGTCAATTGTAACGTGAGCTGCGACTGAGCGGTATAGGGGAAAAAGATAGGAGGTAAACCAATTCTTTCTGCGTAAGAAACGGCAGTGGAGAAAGCGCGAGTGAGAAAATTGAGACACACAGACGGAAGAACAAAGCCCAAAAATTCTCCCAAAAAGCCAAAAGCCCCTTTCTATAAAGACAATTACGGAAATCTCATTGCAGATGTGGAGAGCATGATCTGAATATGGAGAGGTCAAATCCCCCGCGCTACTGGTACCTGAGATATCCAATGACGATGAGACAATCGATCACAATTTGGACAACGACGTCGATTGCCCCCTCCAAACCAAGACGCAGACGTTGCAGACAAAATCATTTTTGGTGTGTGCGGTTTCATGTCAGTTTGTTCGGATCATTTTCGCAGTCACAGTCAGTAAATCAGTTTAGCAATGAAAATCAGCCAGTAATTTTAAACCCTGGTCAGAATACCCATTTTCACTCCCAAACTAAGTTTGGTTAAAATAGGCAATCTTTCATTGTGGTCGTTAAAGGTTTACGCCAGTTACAATGTTAACCAGCCAGCCAGCTATACAGACAGATGGGCACTGCTCAAAAGTCCCCAAACTTCTTCTATGTGTTACAATTTGTACGTATCAAATGATATATAACTACTACCATCCCTATGAGTGAGGGTATTCAAATATGTATGGTTTACGAAATTGGTATTTTTTATCGAATATAGGCCATAAAGTACCGCAGTACTAAAATTTTTGATTGTTTCAGTTTTAGCACTTTTTTTTCAATTGCACTTTTTTGGAATGTTTATTTTTGACAGTTTCTGGCAACACTGTTGTGAATGCACCAAGTTATGACAAAAAGACAGTAATACATTTTGAATCATTCGCCAGATGTCACCAGTGCTTTCCAGTCATACAATTCGTTCCATGAGTTCTCTGTACTATTCAATACTCTTTGGCGACGACGACCTGCTTGTTTGTTCGCTGCCGCTACATCAATACACCATCCTACCTATTTTCAGGCAAAGACTATTGTTGTACAACAACCACGTATGTAATGGTGTTTACATGTGTTCACTTTGATAGATTGCCCTACCCGTGCCTATAGATGTTAACACATCAATTAATTAAAGTTTCATACGGTACAAAGTATTTAAAAAACATAAAAATAAAAAATACAGACAGGTTTTATTTATGTTTCTACATATTGACATTGTGTAGTTCAATACATAGTTTATCGACCTCTAAGTTAACACAATTCGTGTTTTTTAATGAAGTTTTTGTATGTAATACACCACTGACAGATAAAGCTTCATCGCTTGAATTTGTGGAATCTAAAAAAAACTTTTTAGGACATAGTTTTAACTTTTATAATAATTAATAGTTATTCATTCCTCTCCGATGTTTACATTCGCAATTTTTCTATTCTGCAACATAAAGCAACTATGGTATAGAGAAGAAAATTTACTCGTGGAGTGGAATGCCAACAAAGAAAACGAGTGAAGCGCGTCGTTTCTCTGCTCCCTCTCTTACTCTCTTCGTTGAATATTTCAAAACGCGAGCAGTTTTCTGCTGATGTTATTGTATCTAACTATAGCAATTCCAACCATATTTAAATAAAATTACACAAAGTGTGTAAAAAGTATGAAATAATCAAGTTATAACTCGGGAAATAAATGCGTTTGAGTGAATCGCGTCGACTTTTTTGGTTCTCTTCAACTAGGGTTGCCAAATTGCAGTGGTTTTTTCTTCTCTACTTGTACATCCTTTTTGTCTGCAACAAAGACGATTTACAATTAGACGACCAGAAGATGTGCGCAACTTTGTAACCCGCAAACGCATTTCTCTCTCGCGTCATATCTTGCTTATTTCATACTTTTTGCATAGTTTATGTAATTTTACTTCAACATGGTTGGAATTTGTCTAGTTAAATACAATAGAACTATCAGAAAGCTGCTCGTGTATTGAAATATTCAATGAAGAGAGTAAGAGAGAGAGTAGAGAAGTACTAGGGTTTCACTCGGTTTGTTTGTTGGCATTTGAGGGAAGAGAAATTTTGAAATTTTCCGTATCAAATGCAAAAATACAATAGCGGCCTTCATGCAAACGTGAAAGCCGAGAACTTTTGCTCAGCTCAAGTTTCCCTCGCACCGTTGCATAAGGCACCAGGTAAAGTTGCTCAGCGTAGTTGTACTCAAAAAGATATCAGCTGACCAAGATGGATACATAAGGTGGTAGCAGTAGCAATTGCATGTATTATGTATGTGTACTTTTTCTACTGTTCTAGTGCTATCACCTTATTTATTCATCCTAGTCAGATGACAACGAAATGTCAAAAGTGTTTTGACGTTTGCTGTTCAAGTTTGCGATGTTTTCGAGTTTACGAGGTTTTTTCGAGCTTTTGACCTTACCAAATGAGAGCGCATGTGTACGTGCGTACGCAAAGACGTGGCGCCGTACATCGAAAGGGTTACCGAAGTGCATTTTTACCAAAATGTTATTTCAACGGGTTTGTCTGTGTAATTTTTATAAAAATTTCGTTACAAACTAGTTTATACACATACATAACATTAGAACAATAGGAATATTTTGGGAAAACATCAAAAAGTTTGTATCTCAAATTTTTCGCCAAACATCCCAAAAATTTTTGTGTGCCTTCCTCTATCCCTTTTATGTTTGAAAATCCCAAAATTTTAATTTGCTCCCAGTGTTTTTTTTTTGGGGTTTGATTGCAAGTCAATGCGTATTGAACACGTGGTGGTACTACAACACAAACACAATAGGCATTTGGTTTTGTCCGATATCTTGATTTTTCCAATCAAATTCAGCACAAATGTATACCAGTCATAGAGTAAAATACATACACTCCGGTTCACTTAAAATTCACAGGCACTAAAAATGCCATATTCAGCAGCCTGTATCTTTTGCAATTTGTAACCGATTGCAGAATTTTAAAACGGAAATGGAAGCTAGACATCTTGAGATATAAAAAAATCATGATAATAGTGGTTTCTTAACTAAAGAACTTTATTTGAGCAATTTATAAAAAAAGTCAAAAAATGTGCTATTTTTTTGGTTCACTTGAATAAAGGCACTATAACTAATTTTAATTAAAAACAGTTTTTCTTGTTTTTAAATTTATTTTACTTTATTTAAGAACTATTAGCAATGGGTACAACCCCCTTTGTTTTTAATAACTTCAAATATACGGGTTTTCATTAAGAGATAAAGATCATTTATGTAATCCAACGAAATTTGATTCCAAGCATCCTTAATGGCCTGAATTAGTGACTGCTTGTCATCAAATTGTCTACCTCTTTCATAGACCTTACGAGATAACCAACCGCAGACATTTTCGATAATGTTTAGATCTGGCGAATAGGGTAGCCAGTCAAGAATATTAACTTTTTGGCTTGCAATGAACTTCTTTAATACTGTGGCGCTGTGTATAGGGGCATTATCCTGTTGCAATATCCCAGATATGGGACCAAATAGTTCACTGAACTTCGGAGAAGCCGGTTTCAATAACGTTTTATGGCTTGCACCAGTTATATTTGCACTTTGAAATTCAAGATCGATGGTACCATAGTATGTAACAGCACCCCAGACCATAACGCCGCCCTCTCGGCTGTGATGTCGGCTCAAAAAACGCTTTCATTTGCGCAGATCATGGAAATAATAGTTATAGCCATCAGTGCCATCCAAATTAAACTTCTTCTCATCCGTAAATACAACGGTTCCCCAGTCATTTACATGACCTCTTGTCAGCACATCCCATACCATGTAGTCTCTTGCGAATTGAAGCCGCTTTTTCTTACGAGGAGCATTAAGTGGCGGCTTTTTTTATAATTTCAGGTATTTAAGATACTCACAGCTCTTAATTACTCTGCGTACTGATGACTTGCTCGCTTCACTCCAGCTTGAGCTCTTATTTTTGACAAGGATGAGGCAGAATTAGAAGCAATTCTGATGATTTTTCTTTTCTCATACGTAGATAAAGACAATGAAACCCTTCCTTTAAAATTTTGTCAATACCCCACGGGGTCCTTGATGTAATTGTCGACAACTGTTTGGCTCCTTCCAATTTTTTTAGCTATTGCGCGGATAGAATATCCCTCAGAACGGTTAACATGGATTTTAGTTATTTCCTATTTATTTAAAATTTTTTGTTTTGCCATTTTGACTCGTAAAATGATTAAGATATAATAAATTGTAATAAACAAACGCTCTCTAAAAAATCATTAAAAATAATAAAAAAAATAATAAAGTGCTTTTATTCAAGTGAACCAAAAAAATAGCACATTTTTTTTCCTTTTTTTATAAATTGTCCAAAAAAAAGTTCTTTAGTGGACTTTAGTGAAGATGTCTAGCTTCCATTTCCATTTAAAATTCTGTAATTGGTTACAAATTGCAAAAGATACAGGCTGTTGAATATCGAATTTTTAGTGCCTTTAAATAAGTGAACGGGAGTGTATACGGCCGAATTCATAAAATGTAATGAGAGGTTTGAGAGACAATTTATCATACAAAAAACGTCTCTCAAACAATTTTTTATGAATAAGGCGGTTAGACTGCAGCAACTGTATTTCTTGGACCGAAAACCAAGGGAAATCACTGGATAAGTTGGGTCACAGAGTAATACAAACCTGGCAACCCGTGAAGAAAGAGGAAAGTCTTTATTTTAATAAATTTGTGTTTTAATTTCAACCTCTATAAATAATTGTGTGGCCGTCGGTGGTGCAATGGTAGTGTGCGCGGCTCTTGTGCATGAAAACGTGGGTTCGATCCCTGCTCTGACCACCTCAAATTTCTTTCGACGGCGGTCACCCCGCTTAGTGACGGCGACACTATCGAGTATTTAGGTCCCAATCAGTGAGTGTAAAATTAGAACGCGTACAGCTCACTAGTTTATGAAAATCTCCCCCTAATCCCTTCATGGGATGTAACGGGAAACCATTTTTGATGTGCTAATATCTATTGGCACGGGTAGGGCAATCTATCAAAGTGAACACATGCAGGCATCACATACGTGGTTGTTGTAGAACAATAGCCTCTGCCTGAAAAAAAAGTCTGATGGGATTATTTCCAGTCATCTACCGCTATTTCTCTTTCATACTTTATTATGTATGTTTACGCAACTCTAAGGTTGATCAGCTGTGGCATAGAACAGGGGGGTTCTATAAATTATAAACAAATTTTGTCTACAAACTTTCTTGATTTTTCAGACAATCGAGGAATCGAGAAAAAATTTCTTGATTTCTGCTTTAAGGGCCCTTAGACCTGTGGATAAGTTGCTCGACTTCAAGTTGACATCAACTTCCATTATTTCATTTTCTTGTCAGATGTCGAAATGATAGGTGGTGAGCGCACTGCGAAAATATCACCAATTTTAAGAAAAAACACTATTTTTATTTTCTTTAAATATTTATAAATAACACTATAAATCACATTTATTTAGTATATATTTTTCCGATACTGTTTAATTTATTTATTTTTTGGTTCATTTATTTACATTTATTTACGATAATGTTGCCTCATGAACGTTTCTCACCGAAATGCGTATGAAAGTTGATGCAACAACCCCTTACACTGGTGCATAAGGCATTATCAACTTCAAAATGGAAGTGAAAGTGTACAAACCACCAACTTCACCTTACACCATGGATAAGTTGATGTCAACTTGAAGTCGCTGCAACTTATCCACAGGTCTAAGGGCCCCTTTAAATCAACAAAGTGAAAAAAATCAAGAAAATCTATGTCAGTGCGAATGCCGCATCAGACAACCAAGGGACAATACTCGATTTGGCGGTATTCATGTAATCGCGCAAGAACATCAAAAACTGGCACATCAAAAGACAAAACAAAAAAAATTTCCCATACAAAATGTCTTGCCCAAATGTAGAAAAGTTACATGTAAACGCGAAAACTCCAAAAACCTCGAAAACTTGCACAACAAACTTCAAAACAAAATAAAAATGTTCTCATACAAAACGACTTGCATAAAAGTCCGACGATTCGTTTTCGATGTTTGCTCAGCAAAATGGGAATAAAAAAAAACACTTTGTTTTAACATTTTTTTGTGCAATTCTTCAAGGTTTTCGAGGAAAATAATAAAACAGAAAATTAATAAATCAGTTGGCGTCTTTAACAGTATTATTTTCTTTGC
Organism: Phaonia tiefii; assembly: GCA_963931995.1. Taxonomy (NCBI): domain Eukaryota; kingdom Metazoa; phylum Arthropoda; class Insecta; order Diptera; family Muscidae; genus Phaonia; species Phaonia tiefii. The sequence continues at coordinate 162,559,853 of OZ008368.1, forward strand.
GTTTTAATATCTTTAATTTCGTCAATATACATATGTATAAAGTTAATGTAGGAATTACAAAGTACGAATTCAAAAATGCTTACTTTACAAAAAATACGAAAAATAAAGCGGGTACCTCATGAAAATAGTACTCGAAATCTAGTACAACATAGTGTTCTGTATGTTGCAAGAAAACATACATACAAAATATTGCCAGATCAATATTGCCAATCGACTAACTTCAATCAAAATGATAAGTATTAGGCAAATAAGTATAAAATAACGGAATTCAAATTATAATATTTAAAATAACGGATTTTAGCGGCTTTAGTTCATAACATATGGTGTCATTCAAACTCTTAAGTACCACTATTATGCCCAATTTTTGACTGGTTCTTTAAATTAGTAATCAGATGATTTTGATTAATGTTTGATCTGAGTTTAAATACGAAGAGTTTTTCGGTGCTTTGTCAAATAATCTTACTACCATGTGGCAACAGTGGCAAATGCTTCGAAAAATAACCGGTATTCATACATTTATCGGCTAATCGTTACAATGCATCAAACTGACGCCATTTGCAAAAAAAAGTGAAGTGATAAAAAACAAAATATTTAATGAAATTGGAGAATATTTGAGCAGAAATAAAGTTCTAACTGCACTACGAGTTAAATGATACGCTTTTATTGTTATTTCAACTAGGATGGTGATTATGATTGTTCACATTAACAATTAATGAAGCTTTGTGTTTTTTCTTCTTATTGTTTTCTGTCAAAATTATATGGTTACTTGATCATAGTTTAAATGCCCAACTTTGACTGTTTAAACAGCAATTAACATTTAACCTAAAAAGTGAATTCAGAGTTTAAATTATGTTTCATCGTTGATCAAAGATGATTGACCAGTCTAGAAAATCTGTTTCCTATGCAATTCCTTTCACTTCCATTTTTTCTATAAATTAATGTACAATATTTCCGTCCGAATAATTTTTTTCACACTTGAAATAAAACGGAATGTCAATAAAGTAAGAACGTGGAATTCAAAATTTATTCCTTCAAATGTCATATTAGCACAGATTAACGGAATGTCAATAAAGCAAGAACGTGGAAGTCAAAATTTATTCCTTCAAATGCCATATTAGCACAGATTAATTTACATAACATAGATTTGTGAACTGGCTAATCGGTTTAATGATTGAAAGGAAGCGAACTTCTGTTTGAACATCAAGAGAAGAATTCTGTCGCAGAGGTTTGACAAACACGGGCGAAATTGTTATTGTGAATGTTCAAAATACACATGTAAATATGTGAACATAGTTAGGGTTTTCACAACCTCTCGTAATGTCGTAATGTTGTATTGGATTGTCGTGCCTAATGTCATGTTCACACTGTCGCGAAATGGAAGTCTTTCACAATTTGGGCTGAAATTGTCGTATACAATGCTGTTTTTACTCAACATAAAGCAACTATTGTATAGAGAAGAAAATTTACTCATGGAGTGGAATGCCAACAAAGAAAACGAGTGAAGCGTGTCGTTTCTCTGCTAGCTCTCTTACTCTCTTCGTTGAATAAATACACGAGCAGTTTTCTGATGATGTTATTCTATCTAACTATAGAAATTCCAACCATATTTAAATAAAATTACATAAAGTATGTAACAAGTATGAAATAAGCAAGTTATGACGCAGGAAAGAAATGCGTTTGAGTGAATCGCGCCGACTTTTTTTGGTTCTCTTCTACTAGGGTTGCCAAATTGCGGGGTTTGTTCCTTCTCTACCTGTACATCTTTTTTGCAAAGACGATCTAGAATTAGACGACCAGAAGATGTGCGCAATTTGGCAACCCTGTTAAAAGAGAACCAAATAGTGCTAGAAATGCACTCAAACGCATTTCTCTCTCGCGTTATATCTGGATTATTTCATACTTTTTGTATACTTTGTCATTTTACTTCAACATGGTTGGAATTTGAATAGTTATATACAAAAACACTTTCAAAAAGCTGATCGTGTATTGCAATATTCACTGAAGAGAGTAAGAGAGAGACCAGAGAATGGCTAGGGTTTCACTCGTTTTGTTTGGTGGCATTTGAGTGAAAAGATTTTTTGACTGCCTACTTGTATATCGTTTTTGTTTTTTGTTCTCAACAAAATTAACTTAGTACTCTTTTTTGCATATATGCAAGGAGAACGAAGCCGATAGAAAAATTTTCGGTGTGCCGCCGTCGTAGATAATTTTTTGAAGTTCACGCTGCCGTCATTAAAATCTAGGCCGATATTATCGCCTAAGCCGCTTTTAAAGGCCCGCATTTCTAAAAAAAATATGTATTTTTTACACAACCAACGAGGTGAGTCTAAAAGTAACGTCTGCCGAAAAATCACTTTTAATAAAAATTTCTTTTATTCAATTTGACGATATTTCGTCAATTTTACTACTCAAGCGAAAACGAAAAATTTAAGAAAATTTTAAATTTTTCAGTTTCGTCAAATTAACCCACGTTAATTTCGTCAAATTAACCCACGTTTTCGTCGATTTCACCACTCCATTTGGTTCAGTGCATTAATCAAATTGAAATTTTAACTTTTCGACGACATAGAGTAGTTAAAATAAACTAAATCTCGTGGTGAATCAGTGCATCATGTTTATGTTCACGTACCATTCATTTATTTTATTGTTTTCATTCATTTCCTAGCAAAATTTTGGTTATTGTGCCCAGGCACTAAAATTTTACTAATGGTAATGTTTGCACGGTTGCCACAGTTGGTAATATCCAACTAAAATTGGTAACATTTAAACGGCTTGGTAACATGGTAACATTTTATTAATTTTGGTAAACTTTTGATATCAAATAATTAGTATAAGAAAAAGAATTTGATTTCAAACTTCTATTAGAAATTTAACGTAATGTGATCTAAACTGTTACTTACAAATAGAAGAAAACATGAAGCACTGGCAGCACTATTTGGGAGAATTGAATGATTATGGGCCTAACCAAAATACGCGCTTGTCGTCGTTCGCACTAAATAACCAAATATACTCGTCTCTTTCGCACTAACGAACGCTTTGTGCTTTGATTGGTCTGAATATAAAAGTATTAGAATACTTGTGCAACTAAATAATTTTGCATTGCAATCGAAAGGCAATAGAATGCAAAGAAAGGGAACATGATGTTTTGTTATACCATATTTTATGATTTGTGTTTTTTTTTATCTTTATATTGATGTATAATGATGAAAAAGCTTCTCAAAATACCTTTCGGAACCGGGTAAAACCGTAGGTTCCATTAAGTGAGTATAAAACTCGAAAGAGCGCTGCTCACTTGTTGTGTGAAGCTCTCCCCGATCCCTTCATGGGATGTAATGGGAAACCATTTATATATTTTTGCATGTATGTAAAATGATTGTAACGAATTATTTTAAATAAACATTTAATGTTCTAAATAAAAAAAATTTAAAAATTTGGTAATTTTTGGAAACTTTTTTGGAAAATTCTGGTATTTAAAAAATTTTCCCTGTGGCTACCGTGAATGTTTGTACACAAACAGTTGTCATTTTGCAACGAAATTGCTCAAATGCCAGTGTGAACGATTTCAATTTCGTTCGACAATTTCAATCAGCGTGAACAAAGCATAAGTACGATAGTTGTGAACAACCATTATTGCAGTTTTTGTTGAATGTCTGTCGTATGTATCCAGCTGATTGCATAAACAACTGATCGAAGAAAATCATTTTTTGAAACTAAAATGATGAAACTAAACGAAAGGGATAAAATAATAACATCAATAACGTAACATAAGTAATTATATCACAATAATATCACTAAAAAAGTAATAAATATCAACAACAGCTCTTATGGTAGTGATGTTACTTATCAAATGTATTTGGTAATAACAAACTCGGTACAAGAAGAACGGCACTAGTAAAGTACAACAATCAGTAAACATACCCTTGAGTTGTACTTGTCGTAACCTGGCGTTTACACGGGCCAGTTTTGCCCCGACAGTAGAAATTCATTCACACATTTTTACTACCACACTTACACTTCTCTCACTTGCCTCGCCACTGTCTCTGATTTTTCAATGACAGTAACTTCGGCAAGAGATTTGACATAAGCGGCCAGATCATGGCTGAACTAGTAAAGGTTGGCGCAATAGAACAACTGATTTTGCTTTCTTATGACTCCGTCTGTTAAATTCAGTGTATTTTGTTGTTGTTCTTTTTTGTTTACTGTGTTTGTTCATATGGATCTGAAGCGCCTATTAGACGGTCATACCTGGTATGATAGAGCGGTATGCGATCATACCATCATACTCGTGTAATAGGCAAAAATACTTGTTTGAATATCAAAATTTTTTGATATTTTGGAATACCATCATACCATCATACTCGTGTAATAGCTCTTGTGTCAATCACAATAAGAAATTTCATTGGTTGTTAAGCATTCAAAGTGGACAGATGGCGTGGCTAGATCGCGGGTTTTTACGTGAGTTTATTTGGCTTTATGAGCATTTCCCAGAATTGTGGAATGTCAAAAGCGAAATATACCACAATAAGCAAAAGAAACAAAAAGCATAAAATAAATAAGCATTAAATAAATTAAAAGAATTGGAAGCCGAAGCGACAATAGATAGTGTTAAAAAAAATAAATGCATTGCGCTGCAATTACAACAAACAACCTCACACTTCGGTGTTTCTTTCAAACTGATGTATGTCAGCTTGGTACATGGTAAAATAAGTAAGGTAAACGCACTAGGAATTGTTACAACAAAAACAGGCATTTTGTTTTTGTTTGGTGTCCATAATCTGTCAAATTTTCTTCATGTCTGTATCTACTGTAAAAGTAAACAAAACGGTACAAAAACAAAATACATGTGAATTTGACATAAGAGAGACACCTAAGCAAGAAATCAGCTGTTCTAACGAGTTTACCTTACTTATTTTACCATGGCTTGGTATGATAGTGTAATAGCAAAACATATTTTGTTCATCATACCGTCGTATCATACCAGGTATGACCGTCTAATAGGCGCTTGAGTTGAATTTGACGGTTACAGTCATGAAACAAAAACTAAATGCTTGTTGTTGGTTCACACAATTACAACAAATCCTACTGCGTCAACCTCTTCTAGTTCAGCCATCGGTGCTTTCGTAGTAATTTGAGAAAAAATCAAAACATCGCAAACGACTGTAAAAATTGGGAAATATATTTGTATTTGAAAATTTTTCTAATTTTTATTGACATATTGTTTGACAATACAAACATAAATATGAATACATGTCTAATTTTGCAGAGTACATCAGTTCCATTGTAAAAATAAAAAATCAGAGCACGAAATTTAACGAAACGACACTGTCGGCGGTTGCTTAAAACTGTACTGTCTTTATAACTGGCTGGACGCGTACGTCACACAAACAATTTTTCTGTTTTTGACAGTTAATACACATTCTCAACTGTCTTGTCGCAAACTGTCACGTGTAAACGCACCGTAACCCGGTGGCTACACGAGCAAGAAATTGTAAGCAATTCACAATACACTCGCATTTTTTTACTAACACACTCACATTTTGCTCATTGAAAGCTAGCTGGTAGAGGATTTTGAATACCAGCTAGTTGGCAATGGTCGCTGCAGAGAAAGTCAAAACACAACAAAAGCGGTAGCGGTAGCGCATTTTGATAGCGTATTGCGACCGATAATACATGAATATTTGAAATACCGCGCTGTGTAGTAGAGGGTATTATTTGTGTTTTTTCAGTTATTAGTGTTTTGTGTAAAATAAATAAAATGTGTGCCAACAAATCAGTTGTACAGAAAGACCTTTTACATTTTATTGAATTGTACAAAGGGCATCAGGTCCTTTGGGACATGAGTTCTGCAATGTATCGCAGAAACGACTTAAAGATAACCAAAATGTCTGGGGAGGAGGTTAAAAAAAATTAAGTCCATAAGAACGTCGTACGGCGCCGAAAAGGCGAAAGTAGAAAAAAGTATGAGATCTGGGTGCGCAGCGGACTCGGTGTACCAGCCTACAGTTTTCTGGTACAATGAAATGGCGTTCTTAGATTCGTCCATAATTCGGCGTAAAACAACAGATAATGCTCCCCAGGTAAGAATATAAATACAAGTAAGTGTATTTGTTGAAGTAATTTATGAGAAATTTATTGTATGAGAAATCATACACGTAACTAATGAAAAAAATAATTGTATCCAATAATTTATCTACCGCGAGTTAGATATATCGCTCATTTCGTGCAAAACGTCACAACTCAAAAATTTGAAACTTTACAGGAAAGCCTTATTAGGATTTCAACCTATTATTTCTCAAACAATTGCTAATAAGGAACTTAAATGTGTAAAGAAATATAAAGTTAAAAATGTTTAAAATGCATTTACTCATTTATATTTCTTGTAATAACGATTCATTTAAGGTTAATACAAATCGCTATAAGCAATTGAATTCTTTAGATTAATAGCAATAACGTCATAACCCTAAAATAACCCAAATTTTAAGTTGTGACGGTCTTGCACGAAATGAGCGAAATTATTTAATATAACGTTTAAAAGGTCGACAAAATCAAACCAAATTTTAAAACAAATTTTTTTAAAATTTAGTTTGAGAGATTAACAAGATTTGATTTAATTATGGTATGTAATAGTACTTAGGGCTTTTTGATTATAATGTAATAAATAAAAATAAAATAACCAAAAAATTATCAAGATAAATTATTTTTTATTTGGATTAAAGTTCCTCGTCAATTTGACAGCAGATCATTTCTTAATATTAATTTTTTTCCACTGGAATTCAACATTGCCCTGGGTGGTGAGGAAACGTGACAGTTCATCTCTGGCTCTGCACGCATACTTGTAACTTCTTTGGCTTTGATTGCCAATCGCCGAAAACGCTTCTACGATATCGTTTTCTTGTTCATCTTCATCACTTGTTGTTTGTTTTTTGGGCTTTGTTAAATAGTTGTGAAGGACACAACAAGCCTTCACTACGGCGTCCACGGAATCGGGTTTCACTTCAATTGGTCTGTGGAATATGCGAAATCTGTTCGCCAGACGTCCGAAAGCACACTCAACCACCATTCTGGCGCGACATAGTCGGTAGTTGAAAATTTCCTGTGGCACGCTCAGCTTCATTGACCTGTTATATGGCTTCATTACGTGCTTGTCCAGCATAAAAGCGTCATCGCTAACAAAGTAATACGGCATTTTATTTCCTCCATTGCTGTATAACTCAATAGGCTGTGGAATGTTTAAAGTTACATCGCTTAACGCTTGGTACAAATAGCTGTCGCTGAAAATGGTATTGTCAGATGACTTGCCATTGCAACCCACATTTATGTATATAAAGCGACAATGTGCGTCAACAGCAACAAACAGCACTGTACTAAAATATCCTTTAAAGTTGTAGAACTGTGAGCCAGTGTGTGGTGGAGCCTTAATCCTAATATGCTTCCCGTCTAGTGCACCCAGTGTATGAGGGAATTGCCAAAATTTTTGGAAATCATCCGCTATTTTTTGCCATTCGCTTTCAGTATCGGGCATCTGCAAAGAAATATAATAAAATTTATTGATATAGTATTGAATATACATATATATATATTTTTAATATATTTTATATATTAATATATTTTTGTTTAATTTCAGGTCGATGGTACACCGAAAGATATCACATTAGAGTTTTCTTGCTCCGTGGACGAATCTTTCTGTGACTCGATCACGTCAGGGTCGAGAAAGCGAAAGCATTCTCCACCGCGTGGTGACAAATTGAATTTTGCGCTCGAACAGTTGGCGAACATAAATAAAAGAGCATCCAAATATGTTTTTTTTGGGGAATCAGTGATAAACCAACTCACTGATTTGCCGGCAGAGAGGGCTTACAAAGCAATGCTGGACATACAAACCATATTGACGAATCACAATTTGTTTCATCTGAGAAATAAAGTATTCACGCCAATCGTAGAGCCATCACGGACATCAACGCCCTGCTCTAATTCAAGCTCTAACGATATTATATTTTGCGCGATCTCTGATACAGATATAACAGATGCAGACATTTAAATATTTTTCACATTTTCAACCTTTTTTGCTTCTTTTTCATCAAATTTTAAACTTTTTTACTTCTCATTCATTATATTTAATTTCCTTTTTTTCATTATTTCTTTTAACGTGAATTACTATTTTAATTTGTTTTATGATACTTACTAATAACATTTTCATTAAATATAAACTCAACAAAAATAAAGAAATCTGTGTAACTTACTTTTAAATAATCAGTTGCCAGGCTCTCGTATATGGCTTCAAGTGCTTTAGGCACAAAGGCGCCTATTGTGCTCCTTGAAACCCTACATAAAAACTCCAAGGATTTATAGGAGTCGCCGGTGGCTATATATCTCAAAGTGATGAACAATTTCTCTCGCGGTGTGATGGCTTTTCTCATTACTGTGTCCATCTTTTCCAGGCGTTTATCAATCTATTTGCAACGAAAAACATGCATTAACTATTATTAATATTTACTTTAATTTATATTAAACATTACCTTGCTTAGTACCGCTTCAAACATATGCACATTTATTCTTGTGAAATTACGAAAATCGCCATTCCCATCCTCGTCTTCCCAAGCCAGATCATGTAGTAGGTGCGCCTCAATATCGTGCTCCACTCTAAAGAAAAATTACAATATATGTAAATATGTATGTACATATACGTAATACTAATAATGTACTTACCTTCTTACTAATAATGGTTTCACCCAATATTTCCTCACCACCTTACGTTTGTTCTCTTCTTTTTCATTTTCTTCTATCAAATGATCAATTTCTTTCAAAATGATCATAGACAGAGCTAATTTTTGTTGCTTCTGTGACGACGCCATATAGAGAAATGAATTTGCTACAATTTCTTGTAGACAGCCTACGTCACAGCTGCCAATTCAACGTAATTCTGACAGCTAGTATGTGTGAAATTCATTGAGCAATATCTTGCTCGTGTAGCCGCAGGGTAAGTTAGTTTTATATGGAAGCCAACAATAAAATTATCGGCGTGAAGAAAACAGAAGAAAAAAAGCAGAAGATTTCAATCGAGCAGAATTTCATTCCATTCTGTTCCAGACTAAATTGTAACAAAGTCAAATTAGAAACAAATGAAATGGCACAAAAACAGAAGATTTTTGATGGAATGAGAACAAAAAGCAGAAGATTTTACAAAATGTAAACAAACAAATTTGTTAGCAAAAGAAAAATATTTTCTAAAATTGTTTTCATCGCTAATATAAATTAACAAAAATAAAATGTGAAATGATTTGTTGATAATATGAATAAAATAAAGTATTTTATTGAAATTAAATAAAAAATTGTTTTGTTAAATGAATATGGGCAAATTTTAGTTTAATTATTTTGTTCTGCAACACGAAACGAAAGATTGTGTAGCCCTTCGGAATATTAGAATCCACTCTGGAGACACGTACAAATCGAGTGCTTTGTTGGTCATTGGCCAGAAAATTAAATTGTGTGAGCTATAGGGTGAGAAAGTGCAAAACATCTTCATAAGAGTGGCCAAAAAATGCACTTGCATTTCCGACCACCAGCAGCGAACACCACATTGTGCGTTCACTCCGAGTATAAGGATCTCTTCGGGAGAGATGTACAAATCGATTGGTATATGTCTCATTATCCAGAAAATAAATTTGCGTGAGCTATAGGGTGAACAGTTTTGAAAAAGTGTGAAATATTTTCATATGTGTGGCTAAAATACGCATTTACATTTTCGGTCACCAGAAACAATCAAAAGATTGTGTACTAACTCCGAGTATGAGAATCTCTTCTGGGGACATGTACAAATCGATTTGTAAATGTATCATTATCCAGAAAATAAATTTGCGTGAGCTATAGGGTGAACAGTTTTGAAAAAGTGTGAAATATTTTCATATATGTGGCCAAAATACGCATTTACATTTTCGGTCACCAGAAGCAAACAAAAGATTGTGTACTAACTCCGAGTATAAGGATCTCTTCTGGAGACATGTACAAATCGATTGGTATATGTCTCATTATCCAGAAAATAAATTTGCGTGAGCTATAGGGTGAACAGTTTTGAAAAAGTGTAAAATATTTTCATATGTGTGGCTAAAATACGCATTTACATTTTCGGTCACCAGAAACAATCAAAAGATTGTGTACTAACTCCGAGTATGAGAATCTCTTCTGGAGACATGTACAAATCGACTGGTATATGTCTCATTATCCAGAAAATAAAGTTGCGTGAGCTATAGGGTGAACAGTTTTGAAAAAGTGTGAAATATTTTCATATATGTGGCCAAAATACGCATTTACATTTTCGGTCACCAGAAGCAAACAAAAGATTGTGTACTAACTCTGAGTATAGGGATCTCTTCCGGACACAAGTACAAATCGACTGGTATATGTCTCATTATCCAGAAAATAAATTTGCGTGAGCTATAGGGTGAACAGTTTTGAAAAAGTGTGAAATAGTTTCATATATGTGGCCAAAATACGCATTTACATTTTCGGTCACCAGAAGCAAACAAAAGATTGTGTACTAACTTCGTACAGCTAATATTATCATGTTGCAAATCATTTCAACCGCAGAGTTGTATACGCACTTTCAGAATGATACTATGTGAACATGAATCGGAAATGGGAATGTAAAGGAAACGTACTTAACTGACTATGTACATTAATGACAACACATCTGGTATTGATTTCTTTCTTTATTTTATAAATACTTACAAAACTCTAAATAAATTCCACATAAAAATATGTTTTATTGCATAAAAAGTTATTTCTACAAATAAAGAAATAGAAAACATGACTGGCAGAATTCTATGATACAAAGGCCCAATTATTAACTGGTTAGTTAAATTGGTAATCAGTTGATTTTGATTTATGTTTGATCTGACTTTAAATACGAAAAGAGTTTTTCAGTACTTTGTCAAATAATCTTACTACTATTTGGCAACAGTGGCAAATGCTACGAAAAATATGCGATATTCATACATTTATCGGCTAATCGTTACAATGCATCAAACTGACGCCATTCGCAAAACTAAAGTGAAGTGATAAAATGCAAAATATTTAATGAAATTGGAGAATATTTGAGAAGAAATAAAGTTCTAACTGTACTACGAGTTAAATGATACTTTCACATTAACAATTAAAGAAGCCTTGTGTTTGTTCTTCTTGTTGTTTTCTGTCAAAATCATATGGTCCCTTACTTACTTATCTGGTGTCGGACAACCCCGGGGGATCAAGGACCTTACAAAACGAAGATAACATATTTCGCCATCCAGTTCGATCTTTTGCTTTATTTCTCCAGTTGGCAATACCAAGTGTACGCAAGGATTCGTCAACCTGATCCCTCCAGCGGAGTCTTGGTCTTCCTATTTTTCGTCTTCCTTCGAGTTCGGTTTCGAAAACCCTTCGTGCTTATTCGTCTTCATCCATTCTACTGACATGGCCTAGCCAGCGAAATTGCGTCATTTTGATCCGCTTAACAATGTCAATGTCAGAATAAAGCTAATACAGCTAATGGTTCATGCGTCGCCGTTGTGCACTATAGGGCTATACATTTTTCGGAGTATTTTTCTCTCGAAGACTCCTACAGATGTTTCGTCTGCTTGTGATAGGACCCAGTATTCTGCGCCATAAAACAAGACAGGTTGAATGAGAGTCTGGTACAGCTGGACTTTTGTTGCTAAAAATAACATCTATTCGCAAGCACAATTCTCCGCTTGATCTCAAGGCTGACGTCTACCACCTTGAAATTATAACGGTTATCAATGTTCACGCTTTGGTCTAAAAGAGCCTTACCAACTTTCACTGCGGATTTGGTGTTCGTCAAGGTCATTCTGCAAAGGCGTATGAGTTATGCAGGAATACCCAGATCAGACATTGCTTCATAGAGTTTTGGGTTTTGTTTTTCATGGGTCTTCTCCAGGATTTGGAGTAGCGTGAAAATCTGGTCAGTTGCCAATTTCCTAGGCACTGGTATGGTCCAACCAGGTCAGCGATAATTGGTTTCAGTCTTTCACACATTATACTTGATTGAAACTTATATGATATGGATAAAAGACTTATTCCACGGTAGGTGGCACAGAGACTTGGGTCACCTTTTTTAAATATGGGACATAGTACACTGAGACTGCAATCGCCGGGCACGCATTCATCTAACCAAATTTTGCTAATGACCTGATGCATTCACCTTATCAGCTCTGTTCTTAAGCCGGGAAATAGCTGTTCTGACCTCGTTTTGGGTAGGAGGGGGCAATCGACGACGTCGTCCATATTGTGATCGATTGTCCCATCGTTATTGGATATCTCAGATACTAGTAGCGCGGAGAATTGATCTCTCCATATTCCAAACATGCTCTGCACATCTGAGATGAGATTTCCGTCCTTGTCTTTACAGGTGGGGGGCCCTGAACCATGTCCATTAGTTCCAGTTTTGACTTTTTGGTAGAATTTTCGGGCTTCGTTCTTCCTTCTGCATGTCGCAATTTTCTCACTCTCGCGCTTTCTCCACTGCCGTTTCTTACGCCTAAAGAGACGGTTTACCTCCTTTCTTTTCTCCCTATACCGCTCAGTCGCAGCTCGCGTTGCAATTGACTGAAGCATTGCCATACGTGCAGCGTTCTTTTGATCATTTGCAAGGCGACACTCTTCATCGTACCATGGTTTGTTGCGATGTGGTTTTTCAAAACCAAGTACGGTTGTCGCGGCAGTAATTATGGTGTCGGAAATGGGTTTCCACTGCGCTTCAGGATCGTCATGGGGAGGGGTGGGTTCTATGCCATAAGCTGCGAGAGCTTCCTTGAGTAGGCTGTGGCTACCGCTGGTAATTGCAGCTTTCCGATGTCCAGCTTCCTCTGCGTCTGGTTTCGTACAATTTTCGCTCTACTCAAACTTCTGCAAATCCGCAACTAAATTCATGTTTTTTCATGGCAACTGAGCCATGTGCAGCCATGTCCTGTCCATCGCATTTCCTGGATAGCGGTAATGTCAGCCTTATAACTTTCGAGAACATCTGCCAGTTGGATACTTGCACCTGATCTATATAGAGTTCTTACATTCCAAGTGCATATCCGTAAATCGTGGCCCTTATAACGTTTTCGGGGGTCGTCAACAAATAGGGGTTGTTTCTGTTTTCTTTTTCGTTTCTGTATATTTACTGTCATTATGAACAGTGGCGGGAGGTAAACCCAGTCCACCGGGTTTTTGCATTTTACCTACTACCAGGGTATTTGATTGCAGCCGCCCATTATGGATCAGACGCTGACCAGGATGCAATATGTCGAACCTGGATTTTCTTCTTTTGGTTTCAATCCGCCGTTGGCCCGTATGTTTGGCTTATCCGCCTTCTAATGACAAATGAATATGCCCGAGTGTTTGATGAGCTTCGGTGATATCAGTCACCTACTAAACCTGATTTCTCACTCTAGCCCGAAAAGCCATTGACCAGGACATACTGCGTGGAAGTAGTGAGCTGCTTAGACTGCCCAATGCAGGAATCATTTCTGGCCACTACCAAGTGAATGGCTATCAGAAACTTTCCACCTCCACAGAAAGTCCCATGTCCTAAGACCTAATTTTTGGGTGGAAATCATCTTTGATCAACGATCAAACATAATTTAAACTCTGAATTCGCTTTTTAGGTTAATAGTTAATTGCTGTTTAAACAACCAAAGTTGGGCATTTAAACTATGATTAAGTGACCATATGATTTTGACAGAAAACAACTAGAAGAACAAACACAAAGCAATTGACAAGACTCGCCATTCCTCTCTTTACGTTCTCTCGATTACTTGGTAATTTCATCGAGTTCGAGTTGCTGTTGTATGTTACTATTTGGTTGGACATACTTATGTAAAACGGACAGAAGCAAATCGAAATTCGAATTTTCCTTCGCTGCAATTAACATAAAACATATTGTAGCCGTCATTAGTATCAATCAAACATTATTTAAACTTAGTTTTCTGCATTGATTGCTTATCGCTCTCTCGCCTTTGTGGGAAATAAAACAAGTTTTCTTGATTTCTACTTAAAATCAACATAAATGACAAAATCAGCAAAATCTTTGTCAGTGCGAATGAGTTATAAAGCATGTGTATGTTGCCCCGAAATCATTATGAACAATATGAACACATTAAGCATGTCAGTCGCCTCACAAGTGCCAACTTCTGCGATGGTTGTCCTGTACCACGGTCAGTACCAGTAGTGCAATGTTCTACGTTTGTTTATTTTTATTTTTTTATAATAAAATCCATTCAATAAAGTTTATAAATATTCCTTTTTGTTGATTACACTGTGAAAGTTTTTGGCAAACATTTTCGAATACAAGGCCGTAGGACGGTTTTACCCTAATACTCCATTTACACCGACCAAGATTAGCGCATTTCGATGGTTAACTCCGTTAACCCGCGATTACCCAGAAGATTACTCATATAATTTTAATCTGTAGAAACTGAAGTTTAATTTTTAACCTCATTTTAAACTGGTGTACATTTTGATGCAAAAATGTTACCTAAAAAAAATGCCTAGCGTCTAAACGAAATAGGAGTCTGGCGACTTTAGACGGTTTTTTCTCTCCGCGTAGTATATATTTGCTTCGCTTTTTTCTGGAAGTTGTTTGAAAGGTTGGAAAACAATATTATAGTTAACATTGTTTTTGCTGATTTTAAAAATATTTGTTCACTTTTATTGTATTGTGTTTAAAAATAAATAATGTTGAACCCTTTTCTTTAATTTCCTTCTGTATCCACAGTATCACCGTATGTATTTGTTGGTTGCTCTTCCGATTTTCATGAAAATGGGACAACTTCATTTTCTCTATTGAGAGATTTGGTGAGAACGCCGCCAAAAAAATAGAAAAGATTATATTCTTATACGATTTTTCCCTGCCCTGAGAAACCTATGTAAAAAATTTCGTCGTATGTAGCATGTTTGATTATGTTTGGACTCTAATTCGGGTGGGAGGGATCGAACAACGTCACCAGTTTTTTGAGTTACAATAACTTTTTCATACAATTTTTGTTATTTTGACTAATAGAGTGGATTTTGTTTTTGGATTTTTCGATTTTGACACACTTTTGGCAGCCACTAACATCTATTTAGTTGGTTGTACAGGAAAACTTTCTTCAACAGAGTTGTTCCAAACAGTTTTGGCTTCAACTTGAATTAACAATGAGAATGAAAAATCAACAATGAATTAAGCCTACACTGAAAAAATATTGTGAATTAAAATACTTTGTGTAGTTGGGTTTTGAACAAAATAAAACATAAAAATCTACAAAAAAGATCTTTCGCCTACTTTTTCCCAGAAAACAGTACAACGGACAAAAAAAGTACGCGTACTGCTCAAAACAATACATCTGGCAAGCCTGCATATATTTTGTATGAAACCGTAATTTTAACTCAAAAAACTAATGATGCAGTTCGATTCCCTGTACCTGAATTAGGGTAAAACCGTTCTCCCCCGCCTTGTCTATTTTTTCGACTTCCACAGTATCTATTAGTAAAACATATCCTCGAAATATGTATGTGGAGTAGAGAATATTTTTCGCGAGCAGATTTACAGTCTGTCATTGTTTGAAGGGGTCTTTCCGCGTAACAATTCGGCTTTCCTTCAGGCCCGTTCCGTAATAGCGTATCTCTAGCAATACTGCTGGTCACACGAACTTGCGTTGGTTTCTGTTTAGTCTACCTAGATGTCTCATATATGTTGGAAAATTTCTTGTTTAATGTGAAGTTTTCTAGGTGGAGCCTGAAACCAATATTTAGTATATATTGTAGTTTTGAACCCAAAAAAGTAAATTTAGAAAAGCCAAAGTGAAAGAAGTTTAAAAAAGGAAATTTTATTAAATATGTGCCTTTTCTTAAAAAAGTAAAAAATTACCTATTCAAGTTCTTAAACAAAGTACCTTTTCTTAAAAAAAAAAAAAATACCTTCTCTTAAAAAATTTGTTTTCTCACAAAAATTCCTTTTCTTAAAAATAAAATAATACCTTCTCCTTTTTCTTTCTTGAATTAAGTCGCCTTTCTGAAAATAAGTACATTTCCTTAAAAAAAACTTTTTGTCCACCAAAAAAAAATCAAATTCAAATAAATGTAACTGACACTAGCACGGTCTTCAAAAATGCTATACCGCGGAAAAATACAACTCTGTGATATAGATTAAAACTCACCTCAAAGCACTGCAACAATGCGAGAACGCATGAGGAAAAGAAGAACATGGTGGAAAAATTCTCTGTTATTGTTGTTGGAATTATATTCCTTTCAGTGATGTTGATACTTAGGGGTCTTCGATCGATACTAATTCGCACATGCGAATTGCAGAATTGAGTTTGTATATATACGACTGATGATCAACCGATGGTATCAATTCAGGCACAGTAGTTAGGCATCT
Organism: Phaonia tiefii; assembly: GCA_963931995.1. NCBI lineage: Eukaryota > Metazoa > Arthropoda > Insecta > Diptera > Muscidae > Phaonia > Phaonia tiefii. Next base: position 162,576,249 of record OZ008368.1, read on the forward strand.
GAGGATGAACTTGTCACGGAGTTCGAAACTAATCATGCCAGTGAGTGTATTTATTTCCAACTTATTTCCAACAAAAACCAACCATTTTCCAATTAGAAAAATGTTCATGACTTGTATGCTTGTAGTATGAATTTCTCATACATTAACCATAAACTAACAAAAATCGGTCATAAAAATTCAAATTCAAATAAATGTTATAAAAGTATGAAATAATCAAGATATAACACGAGAGGGAACTGCATTTGAGTGAATCGTGTCGAATTTTTGGTTCTCTCAAAGACGATCAAAAATTAGACAACCAGAAGATGTGCGCAATTTGGCAACCGTGGTAAAAGAGAACCAAAAAGTACTAGAAATTCACTCAAACGCATTTCTCTCACGCGTTATATCTTGATTATTTCATACATTTTGCATAGTTTATGTAATTAAATTATTAAATTGAAATTAAAAAATTTACATTCACATAAGAAACAGCGAATTTGCCAACATTCATATGCAAATTCAGCATATTTGTTGGTACACAGGAAAAATAAAACTAGGTAATATTTCCTAGTTTGGGTTTGTTGAGTGTTTTGTTTGAGGATAAGAAAAAGAGTCAATATTGCCAAAATCGAAATGGAAAACACACGTCTAACGAAAATGCTGAATTTACATATGTTCGTTGGCAACTCTACTTTGTGTTATTACAATGTAAACAAACCAATTTGGGGTGAGATAAAGTGCACAACTGCGGAGTTGTTTTCTTCTACAGATGTTCAACAAAACGGATTTATTTCTTAAATTCCGTGAAAATATTTTAATGTTTGGAACAGAAATGCGTGTTTGCGTCACTGGAATTTGATCTAAAGATGTATAAACGTCGTAAAGAATGAATATGACTGTTCTATTTAATCTGTTCCAAGCCCATTGGCGTGTAATGGAAATTCATCCACACAAAATTGTAATGGTAAGTAATTCAATCGAGGAGATATATGTCGAGAGAGTCAAACCTTTTCCCATTCCATTTTTTCTGCAGCGTACCAGTCCAAACTTATGCCGGAAAGCACTCTCTTCAAACATTGCCGGCGCCGCTGTCAGTACAGCAGGTCATTCCACAGCAACAATGTCTTATTGTGGTAAGTGAAAATATTCTGCAACAACCTCAACAGCAACAGCGCAGTGTGCAGCTAAATAAATACACGGGTTTTACATCGTCCAGTATGGTGGCGACAAGCCTTATGACCGTGAAACAGCAGGTAAGCTGAACAACATTTACGCAGTACCATATCGTTACATACCCTTTTGGAAAACTTTGAAAGGGATACAATAATAAGGAAATATGTTAAATAGTTTGCTGAGCAGCAAACAATTGCCGCCGTATTTGGGGATGATGGAGACTATAAGGCAGGTATTATGCCGCCATTCAAACATCCATAACAACAGCAGTCGGAAGATCCTCCTCGTGCCACCACCATCATAGTAAATCACGATATCCTTGACAAAACCCACACCATGTGGTGAAAAGCATTTCAAACTTCAAGATAAACTATGGTAAGATTAGGTGGCATAGCAGTCACAGTCGGATAGATGTTGTCCGTTTTGCCGAAGATGAAAGAAAACAAAATATTACTAGACTTTCTTCCGACTGGCAAACCAAAATGCTTTCCGCATTACAGTTAAGTGGGCAATTAAATCGTTTTGATCCTCAAACTTTAGAAGACATCAAACGTTGTTAAGACGTCGGAATAACACCGTTGATAAAATATGAGATATACACAAAAGATATTAAAGTTTTATGTGATTTTGTTAATTTATTTCAAATAAGTTTTTATTCCAAAAGTATTACATGTGATTGTCTTTTTCATTTTGAGTATACGCTTAACATCAATTTATGTACGTTTATGTTTGTATAAAATAGAAAAAAAAATGTTATGTATAAATAAATAAACAAAATTAAAAAAAATATAGATTTTTTTAATATACTCGAAAATGCACTGTACGTTTTACACAAATTCACATTTTAAATCACCCACAGTAAATTTTGTTCATTGCCTTGTTGCATTGGGTAAACCTACAAATATGCAAGGCAAATTTCTGTATGGTTTGTCAACGGGGAATTGCCTAAATTTTTTGGTAATATTGCCAAAAATAGCTGACCCTATGTTACCCAGTACATTTGCTGATATCAGACCATTAATGTGGTTAGGTTTTTTTCTGTGTAGTGTGTTTTACACTTTGAAAAAAAATCACTAAACCCAAACTAGGCAATATGACGGATGGTTATTTTTTCTGTGCATGTTGTTGTTGCCATCACACTGAACCAAATGGAGTGGTGAAATCGACGAAAACGTCTGTCAATTTGACGAAATTTCATCACTAGACCTAACAAAAACTGGATGTTGTTTTGATTAAAATTTTATTAAATTTTTCGATTGAGTAGTAAAATTGACAAAATATCGTCAAATTTAATAAAAAAATATTACATTTTACTAATGATTTTATCAAATTGCCTACATTTTGTCGCTAATAAATCCCAGAAAATATGCTTTTTATTTACATAAGTATATATAATATATACATATATAATATCATTATTATGACACGATGTAAATTTGTATACAATTAAATAAAATTAAAAAAATTTGTCCATATTGAAATAGAAGGCATATTTATTTCCAAGAAAGCACTTATTTAAGTCCAAAGCCAACAAAGCTTTCGGAAATTAGACATATTTTGGAGAATAGTTCGTTGGATGTTGTTGGAGTCAGTGAGACGTGACTGAAACCCTCGATCTCAACTAAAAGTATAAATATACCGGGATTGTGCTGTAGGAATCATCGTCCAGTTTAGAGAGATGGGGGTGTTCAATATTTATTTCCGAAAAGTTAGATTACAAAGTCGTTTATAAAAGTTATAATTATGGTGTAGTTGAGTGTATTTTCATTGAAGTGGTGTCTCGTGGCAATAAAATGTTAATTTGTGCAGTGTACTTACCACACGTTGACTTCGATTCGTTTGAGAATGATGTTGCTGATATATTTGTATGGTATTCATAAGTTATCATTATGGGGGATTTCTACATTAATCAGTTTGATTTGTCACGTTCTAACGCTGTGTTAACTTCGTGTTCTAGGCTTAATGTCTATGTCCATCATAATGGAAAGCCGGCTCCTTTTGATATTGTCCACCAGTCCTCGTCTCTTACTTACTTATCCGGTCTCGGACAACCCCGGGGGGTCGGGGACCTTACAAAACGAAGATAACATATTTCGCCAACCAGTTCGATCTTTTGCTTTATCTCGCCAGTTGGCAATACCAAGTGTACGCAGGGATTCGTCAACCTGATCCCTCCAGCGGAGTCTTGGTCTTCCTATTTTTCGTCTTCCTTCGAGTTCGGTTTCGAAAACCCTTCGCGCTGGTTCATCTTCATCCATTCTACTGACATGGCCGTTATCTTGATCCGCTTAACTATGTCAATGTCAGGATAAAGCTCATACAGCTCATGATTCATGCGTCGCCGATACTCGCCGTTGTGCACTATAGGGCCATAAATTTTTCGGAGTATTTTTCTCTCGAAGACTCCTACAGATGTTTCGTCTGCTTGCGATAGGACGCAGGATTCTGCGCCATAAAGCAAGACAGGTTGAATGAGAGTCTGGTACAGCTGGACTTTTGTTACTCGAGAGAGGGCTTTATCTCTAAAGTGCTTGCTTAGCCCAAAATAACATCTATTCGCAAGCACAATTCTCCGCTTGATCTCAAGGCTGACGTTGTTGTTTTTGTTCACGGCAGATCCGAGGTATATAAATTCGTCCACTACCTCGAAGTTATAACGGTTATCAACGTTCACGCTTTGGTCTAATCCATTAATTTTGTCTTGTCCTCATTCACCGTCAGACCCACTTTTGCTGACTCCTTCTCAATTCTCGAAAAAACCGCAGTAACTTCTCTAATTGTGAGCCCAATGATATCTATATCATCAGCATACGCGAGCAGCATGTGACTTTTGCTGCTGATGGTTTTATTCATATTGACTGCAGCTTTTCTCATAATGATCTCCATTAGGATGTGAAAGAGATCGCACAATAGCGTGTCGCCTTGCCTGAGGCCTCGCTTAGTTTCGAAAGGTTCGGTAAGATCCTTACCAACTTTCACTGCGGATTTGGTGTTCGTCAAGGTCATCCTGGAAAGGCGTATGAGTTTTGCAGGAATACCAAGCTCAGACATTGCTTCATAGAGTTTCTCCCGTATCGGACTATCGAAGGCTGCTTTATAATCGATAAATAGATGATAGGTGTCGATTTGTTTTTCGTGTGTCTTCTCCAGGATTTGGCGTAGCGTGAAAATCTGGTCAGTTGTCGATTTACCAGGCCTAAAGCCACACTGGTATGGTCCAATCAGGTCAGCGATAATTGGTTTTAGTCTTTCGCACATTATACTTGATAGAACCTTATATGCTATGGATAAAAGGCTTATTCTACGGTAGTTGGCACAGATACTCGGGTCACCTTTTTTAAATATGGGACATAGTACACTGAGACTCCAATCGCCGGGCATGCATTCATCTAACCAAATTTTGCTAATGAGCTGATGCATGCACCTTATCAGCTCATCGCCGCCAGCCTTAAACAGCTCCGCCGGTAATCCATCGGCTCCTGCGGCTTTGTTGTTCTTAAGCCGGGCAATAGCTGTTCTGACCTCGTCTTGGTTAGGAGGGGGCAATCGACGTCGTCGTCCATATTGTGATCGATTGTCCCATCGTCATCGGATATCTCAGGTACTAGTAGCGCGGAGAAATGCTCTCTCCATATTCCCAACATGCTCTGCACATCTGCGACGAGATTTTCGTCCTTGTCTTTACAGAAGGGGGCCCTGAACCATGCCCATTAGTTCCATTCTTAACTTTTCGGTAGAATTTTCGGGCTTCGTTCTTCCTTCTGTATGTCTCAATTTTCTTACTCTCGCGCTTTCTCCACTGCCGTTTCTTACGCCTAAAGAGATGGTTTACCTCCTTTCTCTTCTCCCTATACCGCTCAGTTGCAGCTCGCGTTGCAATTGACTGAAGCATTACAATACGTGCAGCGTTCTTTTCGTCATTTGCTATGCGACACTCTTCATCGTACCACGGTTTATTGAGAAGCGGTTTTTCAAAACCAAGTACGGTTTTTGCGGCAGGTTATATAGAGTCGGAAATGGGTTTCCACTGCGCATCAGGTTCGTCATCGGGAGGGGGTGCGCAATCCTCGTCTCTAATTGATTATTTTCTCTTGTCTAACCCGGATAATATTTTGATTTTCAGAGCAATTCGTATTGTCCGAGCATTTCCAGACACGCTTTCCTGTGCATTTCGATAGAATTTTCTATACAGCGCACGGAGAAATTCTATGAATACTATGATTATAATGCCATAAGTCAGGAAGAGGTGACTCCGTTTGTGGATTGGATTTTTCGTATATTTATCGTACCTCTAATGTTAACGAACAATTAAATTTTTTTAATGTCTGGTTTGGAAAGAATGCATACCTCGACATTCCCAATGGAACTAATTGGAGAACATTTTGCAAATTGAGAAATAGCTCAAAAATTTTTGTGAGGAAAATTAATGCACATGCATCACAATGTGTGTTAAAGGTAATGGGTTGTTGGAAGATGACTCATCTGTGGTTGATGTCAACGTTAGTGCCGATGACTTAAATGAGATGTTTACAAGTAATTAATTACTAAATCCTAGTAATGTGGGCTATCAGTTGGAAGTGATCAGCGGTGAAGTTCTCTTTTCGTAGTATATCACTTGATGAACTGATGTGTGCTTTTCCTCTATCAAGTCCAATGCTCCGGGTAACGACGGAGTTCCACTAATATTTTTGAAAGTATCATTTCCATGTATTGGCTCTTACTTTTTACATCGTTAACACCATAATCATGACTTCAACGTTTCCAACTGAATGAAAATTAGCTAAAGTAAGGCCCATTAAAAAGAAGACCTGCGTTAATTCTCTGGATTTGAGACCGGTCTGCCTATTGCCAGTTTTATCAAAGGTAGTGGAGCACGTGCTTAAGCGACAGTTGCTAGACTTCTTGAATAGCGAATTTAAACTTAGCGATTGTCAATGTGGGTTTCGTAGTTTGAGAAATACGTCATCACTTTTAGTTGGCCTTACTGATTCTATAAGGAAAAATTTTCATATCGGGAAAGTATGTATGTGCTTTGTTATCGTTAGACTTGGAAAAAGCTTTTGACAGAATGGATCATGACATTTTTAATTTAATTTCATCATATATATGTGGAAGGAGTCAGTTTGTATCTGTAAATGGAATGTCGTCAAATGGTTTACCTGTTAAAAGTGGAGTCCCTCAAGGCTCAGTTCTTAGCCCACTCCTTTTTATTATATTTGTTAATGACCTTTTTATTAGTTTAAGTGAGTTTTCTACGATGTACTCTTACGCTGATGATGTTCAAATTGTATTCAATATCGATCGAGATTATGTATTATAAACTAAGCTTATGGATATCTAACAACAGCTGGAGTATTAATCCGTCAAAATCGAAGGCTATTTTTTCTCGCATCACGGCGACAATGAATTAAATTTTGTTTGCCTTTGGTGTGCCTATAGAATTCGTTGATAATATTAAATATTTAGTGGTTGTCACTGATAAAAGTTTAAAATTTGGCCATCACGTGAACATGGTAGTTAAATGTATGTCTAATTATCTTCGTAGTTTGTACAATACTGATCTCATTTTACCTCGAGCTGTAAAGAAGGTATTGGCGCATGCTCTAGTCATGCCTAATCTTTTATACTGTCTAGAGATATACGCTGGAACTTGTAGTCGTAATATAAAAAAGTACAGGTGGTTTTTAATGCAGTTATACGTTATTTGTATTCACTTAATTGTTATAAACATGGTATTCCCTTCGTCGTAGATTTTTTGGGCTGCACCTTTAGCAAGTTCGTAGAGTGGAGGACTCTCATATTTTCCTATCAAATTTATAAAAATAAGTGTCCATTATTTTTTGATGAAACATTCACAATCACACACTCCTCAAGAGTTAGAAATTTGGTTAGACCTCAAATAACATGTCACATGGACAAATCATTTCTTGTTAGAGTAGCCCGGTCTTATCAGTGACGTTCCGTCTAAGGTGCGGAGGTGTTCTCTGAACACCCTAAAATATTTTGATAATCATGTTATATTTTTTTATAATTATTTCCTAAAATCCAAAAATATTTCAGCGACATACATATATCGAACATTTATTCATTATTTTAATTTATAATACAATTGTGTGTGTGTCTGTTGCACATATTTTTTTTGTGTTCGTGGGTTTTTTTCTTTTCTTGCTACAAGTGTTTCTACTTGTTGTTAAATTTGGAAGTTCTGGCGTTGACCTTCCATTTTTAATTATTTGAGTTTTTTCTTCGACTTTTAATCGTGAAAAAGGACTATCTAAAAATTTCTGTTGCACACAATTTTTGACTGCTATTGAACATTTTGCATACATTCCAGTTTGAATTTCTAGCGAACATTATTGTATTCGTTTTTTGTTGTATGTATTAATGCTGTTCTGTTAACAGTTTGAACACTATTTTTAAACAAAATGAAATGTATATATTAACATTAGCAAAGCAAATATATATAAAAATTGTTCTCCTACAGCATAGCACCACTGTTAAAAGTTTTACAGTAACATTCATAAGAAAAAAACTAAAACAAGAACGACAAAAAATGTTAAGTAGTACAGCTTGTAGCATGAAAAGAAAAACACACTCCCATACAAACAAAATTGTGTGCAACAGAAATTTTTACATAGTCCTTTTCCACGATTAAAAGTCGAAGTAAAAACTCAAATAATTAAAAATGTAAGATCAACGCCAGAACTTCCAAATTTAACAACAAGGAATAAAACTTTTATTAGACATTTCAAGACTTCTATTAACACTGTGAGACAAAATTAGTTTTTTTCAAAATGATGGGGATCTGTCAACGGATTCTGGTAGAAAAGTCTAAAAAAATATACGTGTATCGGCGTTTTGCCAGATTTGAGCAGATTTTTTTTTAGGACGGGTCAAAGTTTCCGCCCCTCGAAACTTTCCTGGAACATATCGGCATGCAAAATTGTGTGTTCCTTACTTCTGAGGTACAAAGTATGTTCAGAAATTTTATAGAAAAGATTCAGATACACATTTTTGTGGAACACATGAACCCTCTAGCTGTAACGTATAACCATAAAGATGAAATATGATAAAATTCATTATATTATGTGGACTATTTTTAATGGAAACAGCAAAATGACAAAATTCATTATTAACCCTTAGAAGACAGTTAGTTTTTGTTTATTATCTAGCACTTGGGCTAAGATTTGTGTTTTGGAGTGTTCAGTCACATATAGAGAAATTTTATGGCGGTAATTTTTGTAAAACATTTTGACCACGCCCCCCCCCTCATTTTGGAGCAGTTGTATAAAATAAAATGTTTGTTAGCAGAACTATACGATCTTTGAAAAGAGCTCTGCACCAAATAGTTTTAAAATCTGACAATTTTGATGCTATAAATTAATTTTTAGAAGATTGTTTTTGTTCCAAAGCCGTATTTCAATTATAATTTTGAAACATTTTTAAAATCAAAAAAAGATGTAACTAATTCTGAAATTTTTGTGTTCCTTATTACTTATTTTCAATTTCAATTTTATTTATTCATCCATAATATTTAAATATTTTAATCTACACGTATACAATAATTTAGTGGAGGTAACAACGGTACAGAAACCTATTTGAATACCTTATTACTTATAGTTTACTCGATTTTTTTATTCAAATGAATTAAAAAGTGTATGTATGGAAGCACAAGAGACGGATTATGAAAAATAAACTCGCTATAAAGGATATAGAATTTAAAAAGAAATTTTTATATTTTAGCATTAAAAGAAAAAATTTAGCATTTTTTAGCATTATTTTGTAACCGATTTAGCTGCAACAATTTTTTAGATCTGGTCACACTGTGCACAGGAACTTGCGTTTAGACGTAACGATGAAAAAGAAAATTCTGACAATAGAGGAAATTATGTGGACATTTTACACTTAATTGGTAAATATGATAGTAAATTAGATCGTCATCTATCGACATCCATGATGTTTAAAGGCACTTCCAACCGCATTGAAAACGATATAATTAACCCTATCACAGAGGCGCGATGCGGCTGGGAATTTTAAAATGAATTTTTCAGGGTTTACTAATAAAGCACCCAGAAAGAAAACTGCATCATCACATTTTACCCCCACCGCCCTCAAACCCCCCTGTAGACGAGTGCCATATGGCACTCACGGCCCTTTGCAAAGTAAAAAAAAGGATAAAAATAAGAATAAAATTATGATTGTTTTCATGCTTTTTCGCATTTTTTTTAATATTTTTATTTGTACGAAACGTAAACAAACCAACCCGTAAAAACCACAGTTTTTGACTATAAATTCTTTATATATGACACACAACATAAAATGAGACGTGCGTAGGAAGCTCCTAAGAAACAAAACTCCTGTTCTTCTCCTAAGTCTTTGTTTTTTTATTTTTGTTTAGAATTTTGTATAGGAGGTACCATACAACGTGGTCCTAGCGATCTGAAATTTTGATAGTTAATTTTTATCGTCGCCACTAGTCTGCCTCCAAAGTTTCAGCTCGATTGGATCACGGAAAAAATCAATCCAAAGTATTTTCTGCATGCTTGAACTATGAGTGAGCGCAAACAAGTGAAAAATTTAAAAAGAGAAAATACATGGAAATGTGTGAAAAATGAACCGGAATTCGGCCACGAAATTATTAATTTGTGGTGTTATGGTATGGTTACAAGCATTTGACGCACAATCCAACATCGCATTTCTCACATTTTGTGCGTGCTTGACTTTTGCAACGATAGTACGCACAATGACGACGATTACAAGGCACTACCCAATGCTCCAGACCATCCAATCTAGCATCATTGTCCTTATTGAATCGCCGTTGAGTTTGGTCGTGCTGAATCTTTAGCGAAAGCTGTGTGCAATAATAAGTTGCTATGTTCCGCCGAAACTGGAGATGAGTGACGTTCGACATATTGGAATGGCGTTGTTGAACCCAAGCATTCTGCACAGCGACATTGAAACACCACGTCCCCCATGCCCACCACCATTTGTTCTTCCGAATTTCTGAAAAAAAGAGTGTATACAATGAAAACTGAGCGAATAAAATATGCATGTACTTTTCACCAATACGATAGAATCCGATGTTCTGATCCATCCGGTCGACTCCACCCATGTATTTATTGTACATTGCAATGACATTAGGACGTGGCAAAGGTATATATCCCATATCCTTCAGACTAAAGCGTTCACATGTGCCGTAAGGATAGCGGTCAAACAGGGTTGAAGCTACGGTGACTGCGTTGTTGTCTGGGGATGTTGTAATAGATATTTCATAATATTTTATGATCGTGCTCTCCATGTATCCCCTCTCTTTGCTCTTCTTCATATCTTTCATCTTCGTCATCGGCAAATTTCTCGGAAGGAAATTATCACGACATGTGGCTGTGCTCTTCAAATAAGTCAACATAGCTATGTTCGTAAATAGGTTATCAAAATAAAAACAGAACGGCAGGATACGTAGATTATCGGGAAGGTTCAAAATCATTTGCAGTAACGGTGCGACATTTCTTCCATAGTTGCGACCGAGATGAGGATGGATGTATGGGTTATTTCCTTGGCATACTTCGAAACTGAGCAGATAACCCGATGGCGTATTGATGCACCACACTTTGTAACCGTAGCGAGTCGGTTTATCGCGGAGAAATTGCTTGCAACTATGTGGTTCGTAATAGGCAACCATGGACTCATCGTACGAAAGGTGTTCCTCTGGTCGAAAATTTTTGACAAAATTGGCGATTAATTTCATCATGAGAGGCCGCAATTTCCACATTTTATCGTGACGATTCTTATCGCGAAAAATGCAAGACCGCGAAAAATGCAAGAAGCGACTATTGGCCCGAAAGCGTTGGCGTGACATTGCTGCAGAGATCATTGGATTATGCATATCGGTACCTTGGCTCCAGTAATCTTCCCGGTCGGAGATAACGTTGTAACCGGAGATTAGTAAAATTCCCATGAACACACGTAATTCATTCACGGTTATGTTCGGATTCACCGCATTCTGGAACACAGAATATTCGTTTGTACAATCGACAATCATCTGGCACAGTTCATCATCAAAAAATCGCTCGAATAATTCATGAACGGGCACAGCACAATCTTGGTAGTTTGCCGTTGGAAATATACCTCCCACATCGTTGCGTTTAATTTTGTTCCTTGTCGTTGGTATTTGAATTTCGTTGACACGCCTGGGCAACTTTCCTTACTAGGAATATCAATATACTTCCCAACTCATGCCCATTTTGTATTCGGTGCTGGTGCAGAGACAGATGTTCGGATCGCGCTCGGTGCTCCAGCTGCAGATGTAGATGGCTCCTCATCGGCCATCTCCTGATCAATTTCTTCATACAACTCGTTTTCCCCCTCCAACACAGGTAAATCCAAATCAATAATTTGATTGAATTGGTTGAAATGTAGTTGATCCAGCTGAACGTCACCAACATTCTCATTAGCATCGTCGCCACCTGAGTCGTATTCAACATCCGGCGGCTGAATAAACACATTGCTCGCCTTCGTGATCAGAATCGTCTGCCTCCAATTGCCGTAGATAATCGGCAACCTGATACACAGTTAGCTTCCTAAAATGGAAAAACACCTAAATGTAGAGCGAAATCATGCGCAAATGCAAACATACAAACATTCAAAAACATGCAAAGACATGCAAAACAAAACAATTTCATTGTAAAATCACTTTTTTTTACACTACAAAGGGCCGTGAGTGCCATATGGCACTCATTCACCTTTCGCTGCACCTGCATGAGGAGTGACAAACAGAATCAAACTTTTTGTGTGTCCATATTATACTCCTCTCCGAGAGCTACACGCACATATAATTTTATATGACAAATATTCACTATAAATATGAATAATATTCTACTTACCTATTTCGATTTCCGCTCATCGCATTTTTTCAATTTATTTTTTTTTTTAGAGTTCTGTACACTTGTTGTCGATTCTAACTCACAAAAGCTAATGCGGTGCACAGTTATTCATATGATAGCTAATGCCTGTCTCTACACATAATCGCGTCAAAAAAGTATGCGCGGGTGCGAAGAGATGACAGAATATTTTTCAAATTGGTTGAATTTTGAAGTACCATATGGCACTCGCGGCGGCGATAGGGTTAACTCTATTGGTACAGTCATATTAAATAATAAGGCTGTTTTTGTATTCCCTTAAGCTATCGCCAACATTTGCTGTAATGGGTGGAAAAAATGCGATACGGCAACACGTTTGTAGCCCGTGCCTACAAACACAGGGTAGCAGCAGATGTTGTTGTAATTTTAAGAAGCAACAGCAGAAATTTTATTTTCGTTCATTCGTTTCAGCTGTTAAACTCTACACATATACTATATAACAAGAATACAAGAATACAAAAAAGGATAAAATCAAAATACATAAGTTTTTGACATGTGAAACGAAAAATGATATGGAAAAAATTTCATCAGCTGTTTAAACGACTATACCTGGTAGATAATTCTACCATGATCAATATGTATAACATTTTCATTTTATTTCCAATTTTGTTTTCTATCGGAAATAAAAGTCTATCCTTCAAAGTTAGATATGTAAAAGTATACGTAGTCTTCGATTAAACAAAATAATTTTAATGAACTTAAAATGTGTAAGTCATTTTGCAAATTTCTGCTTTTGGGTATCTCCTTGATAACATTTTCATTCGCAAGAAACAGAGTTCGTATTTACCCCCCCCATGAGTAACCCATACACATCGTCGTGGGGAATGTGTAATGAACATTTACCCGTTACCCGTAGGGCATGGGGAAAATAATGGGTAGCTACCCACGAAAATGAGGAATTACCCATCACGATTACCCATTACCCTCAGGGCAATGGGGAAAATAATGGGTAGCTACCCATGAAATGGGGAATTACCCATCACGATTACCCATTACCCTCAGGGCAATGGGGAAAATAACGGGTAGCTACCCACGTCAATGGGATATTACTCATCACGTTTCCCATTACCCTCAGGAAATGGGGAAAATAATGGGTAGCTACCCACGACGATGGGCAATGGGTTACCCAGGGTAACTCATCCCCATTTTTGATCGATAATATGAAAAAGTTAGAAAAAATATCTATATTTCGGAAACGGAGCGTCCAATTGAAAAAATAACCAATTTTTGTGAGTTTCTAAGGGGTTTTCATAAAGTAGTCCAATTCGTATGGAAGAATTTTTTTTCAAAAAATCGCCTAAATAAAAAAATCGGTAAAATAAAAAAGGTGCTATAACTCGAAAACGGTGCGTTCAATCGAATTATTATTTATTCAATTTTTAATTATTACTTATTCGAAAAACATTATAGTTTTTTTTTCTATTTTACTGTTTTCAGGAAGGGATCACATTTTTACTTTTTTTTGTAATAATTTCTTGTTTCTTCATTTTATTTAAATTTTAATTTTTTATTTATAAACTAGTTCAACACGTCGTGGTTTTTGAATGAAGACTTCAATCACATCATCGTAGATATGTGTTGTATTTTTTAAAAATTTTAAAAAAGACTTTTCTACTGAAATTAGTGCTAACTCTGATAACCTTTCCTCTAACATTTGGTTTCTGGAATAAGTCTTAATTCTCTTAAGTGCTGAAAAAGATCTCTCAACAGAAATTGTTGATACTGGAATTGTTAAAATTAACATGCTTAATTTAAATACTTCAGAAAGAGTATCCGACAAAACAAAATTAATTAAATTACTTGGTATGTCAAAAAAAGCAATCTCATAGAAATACGAATGGGCATAAAACACAACTAATTCGTTTCTTAATTTAATGAAATCAAAAAAATTTCCATAATAATTTTTTAAGCTTTTAAATGCTTCAGTCGGAAATATTTTGTGATAACTTGCATATTTTTTTTAATTTAGCAATTCTACAAATTTAAAATTTTGTAAAGATTTAAATCTAGTTTCCATTTGTTCAAACAGTGTTTCAATTATTTGATTGTTTGTTTTTTTATACCTCAAATCGAAATTTTCAATGTTTTCCCCACGCTTTAAACTTACTCGAGCAGTAGCTTTCATCAGAATTAATATATTATCATACTTTGATTTGTTAGCTAATATTTGCTTCCTAGTTATATCAATATGTTCGCAGCAATATTGAATATTAAAAGAGTTTTTTTTTTGAAGAATATCAAACAATACATCAGTGTATGAAAAAATGTCGTTAAAGGTATTTAGCATGAAAACTGTATTAAATTAATTTAAAAACTGCATAAATCCCCTAGCTTGAACTGCATCCGCATCCCAAGCATCAGGATCTTCTATAATTTTTTTTTATCAAACCATCACTCAGGGGATGCCCCCTATAAATGCAGTGCATTGTGTTGGCGAAGGAAAATTGAGGTAGTGGAGGGTGGAAAGAGGGAGTAGTGTCTGTTGACATTTGCCTTGAATCTTTGTATGTCACAATTGGTGGGAAATACACTGGCCGGAAGTATATTCCACATACGGACTGTACGGCTGAAGAACGAATTTTCTCTATAGTGTGTAGTGCGGTCAACCGGCCACTCGATAAAAAACGGATGAGAGTTTCTGGGAAGGGGCGTGCTTCGGTTAAATATCCTCACGTCTGGCATAAGTTGATGGATGTCGGTGGAACACATACCGTGGAAATATCGATAGAACAGCGACACGCAACGCACATATCGACGATGCTCAAGGGAGACAATAGAGTGGAATACCCTACTGTCCTCTATCAACACCATCGCTCTCCTCTGGACACGGTCGAGAAGCTCCAAAGATGTCCTGGGAGCACCTGCCCATATATGGGAGTTATATTCCATCTTTGGCCTGACGTAGGTGGTGTAGATATTGAGAAGATCAGATGGAGTGAAGTATTTCTTGCACCGCTTTAAAAAGCCCAGACACTTGAATGCATCTTTCGACACTTCAAATACATGTTTTGCCCAACGGACATCACATTGTATTTTCATGCCCAGAACATCAAGAGCGTCTGATTCATCAATAAGCAATCCGCTTATGCGACAACAAACAACACTGGGTCTTACCCGCATTAAAATCTACTCTATTCATTCGACCCCATTCAACAATGGACACCAGATCCCGGCCGAGTTTTTCATTCATCGTCCGGCGTTTGACTTCAATCTCTTGAAGACTTGGCCTACGGTCGAATGAATAAGAATGACAGAGATTACTGTCATCCGCAAAAGAGTAGATTGGGTTCACAGTCTGACCAAGGAGATCGTCAATGAAAATAAGAAAAAGAGAATGAGAAAGAACAGAGCCCTGTGGTACACCTGCAGTCAATTTATGCTCGTCGGATGAAACCCCATCTACAACAACTCGTATAGTGCGATCTCTGAGAAAACTCGATATAAATCGAGTGAAGTTATCACCGACACCAAAAGCAGCGAGCTTTGACAAGAGTGCATCGTGCCATACTCTGTCAAAGGCCTTGGAAATATTAAGAGCCACTACCTTACTCTCACCAAGCCGGTGGATGGATCGACTCCACTGTTCCGAAAGGAACACCATCAGGTCTCCAGTAGATTTCATTCTACGGAAGCCATACTGCCGATCATTAAGAAGGTTATTGGACTCAAGATGTTTCACTAGATGGTGGTTAACCATGCTCTCCATAACCTTCTAGAGCGCAGAACAAATTGCAATTGGGCGGTAATTTGCAGGGTTACTTGCATCACCTTCTTTAGGGATTGGCTGGACATTAGCAATCTTGCAACGCGCCGGGAAGACTCCGGCACGGTATGCAAGGTTGAAAAGGTTGCGCAGTGGACACGCCAGGTCGAAGACCACCTACTCAAGACCAGCGCAGATATGCCATACGGGCCCGGGGATTTATTTACGACGAGATTCGCAAGAACCTTTTTAACTCCTCGAGTTCGAAAAAATATCTTGGGCATGGAACAAGATACGTAATTGATCACGGGGAGTGGTTGACTGCTATCCGGCAAGGAAGAGTTCCTTGCAAACATTTCAGCCAAGAGGTTGGCTTTATCAACCTTTTCAGTGAACGTTATGTCATCTTTAAGAAGAGTTGGGATAGAGGACGAACTATCCTTTATTCTTCTTGCAAATGACCAAAAGCTCTTACTTCCACTTGTGGCGGCGCCGTAACGCCGCGGTAAGGCCCCCGATCGACTGAACCCTAACAGAGACTTCTTTGAGCAAAGGTTTCCCTCCCATCCTTCGACTGGAGAGTCGTCAGGATGGTAGGCTTTGTGGCGGTGCCGTAACGCCGGCAAGGCATAACAATCACAACAAACATCTTAGTGGCCCGAAATGATCTGTGGCAAATTTGCCATCCCTGACATATGTAAATGTCATGGTGAAATCATTTAATTCTTTTTACACATATTACGACGCGAACGAGATTTTTCTGGAAGTTTACCGAAAAAACTCCAATACCATCAC
This sequence comes from Phaonia tiefii, assembly GCA_963931995.1. Taxonomy (NCBI): domain Eukaryota; kingdom Metazoa; phylum Arthropoda; class Insecta; order Diptera; family Muscidae; genus Phaonia; species Phaonia tiefii. The sequence continues at coordinate 162,592,818 of OZ008368.1, forward strand.
AGAAAAGATCACGCCACTCGACCATTCTCTGACAAAAATCGTGTAAATCCAGACGTCCTGCAGTGCGCGACTAAAATTGTCCATAGTGAAAAACCAATTGGAACTCTAATTTCATAAGAGCAGCTAAGTAGTTGCTTCAATAAGTTTGGGTAAAATAGTTTTGGGCGGAATTTCGTCCACCTAATAAGTACATCCTAAATTTAACAAAATTCTACATAGGTAAGTGATTGGTTGAGCAGGCGTCGGCCATTGCTTATCGTTGTCATCCTCCATAGGCTTTTTCTTTTGCTAACCTGCGTGACTCGGGGGCATTCGCCGTGAAAAGGTGGCCAGAAATCGGCAGCGGACCCACCGATCAAGCAATCGGACACAGCGGCATTCACCACTCGCCTACGCCATCGCACGAGACACCGTTCAACTTCCAACAGCGCACTTTCCATAATAACGCAGCCACCACCGTGACCAGAAACATCTGCTAATCACCAACAATAGTGCCACACCACATATAAAGCAATCAGAAGATTTTCTAGCAAGTAGGGGCAAATCCATACACTATCCATAGTCCACCAATAAATCAAAAATTTCTACAATCACTCTTTAAAATCCGCCAGACTTGGGGTAAGTCCAATCTTTTCTAATTTTTTTCGACCTAAAGAGTCACGGCAAAGCTCGCTTAAGCCAGAAATTACGAAAATAACGTCGTAGACCGATTATCACACAATAGGCGCCAGTAAATCGAACAAAACTACGAAAAGGTGAACAAAACTGGATGGCCTAGGTGCATAATAGCACCGCTAACTAATTGGGCCACCAATTTTGTCCCTTACCCGGCCTCCGAATTCCGAACAATCCACCAAACTTACTCCGGCAATGGTATTATCCGAAAAGATCCTTCGAATATAGTACTCACCAGGATCATACCACCAAATAGAAGTACAGAACATAACCATCAATGCCCAGTGGGTGAATGAAATAACACCTAATGAGTATTGGAAGGGTTAGCTAAAGAGCATAATCTTGGGATTAGTAAATTTAAGGGCATTAGAAGCCCATAGCTACCTTTAATTTAAATCAATAAGTGCTCTAGAAATTAAAGATAACCTAAGTGACTTATAGTTTTAATTTGATTCATGTAAAATAGAAAAGGAGAGAAAAAAACACTCGGTTTTTTTTAAGTGCCTAAAAATCTGTTCCGTAAAGTAGTTTAAGGGGTTCGGAACCCCGTAGTGAAATTTAAAATTTTTGTAACGGGGACTCATACCATAAAGTGACCCTTTAAGGGCAAACCTCGGCCACTTGGGCGAGTGTAAGTTCGAATGAGTATTTAACCCGAAATGTCCGAAAATTAAGAGTGTACCAGTGAAAAGTGTCGTGTGTATCCAGGCAAATGCTTACAGCTTAACGACGAGGAGTTTGTCGTCAGATTTGTGCCGTCTTTGAGCTGTAAACATTGTCCGTATTCCCCAAAGTGGGAATACGGGCACTTTTAAAATACCAGTGGTTAATACTGAATTACTAACCCAAATGTAATAGTAATAAGTGGCCCCAATTGTAGTATAAGTAACCATAAGTTTTCATGGAGTTTTGTTATATTAAGCTTGCTGATATATACCCAATTTAAGGTAGCACTTCGCCCTGTGGGCACCCCTTTTATTATTAAGCAGCATTTCCTTTGTCAATGGAAAATTGGCTGAGTAAGCGCTAAGAGAATTATAGTGATAAAAAAGAAAAGAATAAAGAATGAAGTTTTATAATGTTTTGACAAAAATTTGGTCAAAATAATAATGTTCGCTTAAGGCTAAAGAGGTAAGGGGAATAAGATTGCTATACGTCATCTGTCAGTTAGATACATCTCGGTAAAGTAAGTATCCCTGCTAAAGTGAATATTTTTCTCTCACAAAACAAAACATATCAAAGTTATTTTTCTTTTATTACTAATCCTTTTTTTACAGATCATCAGTAGAGTCGTTTATTTTTTTTTTATTGTCGTTGTGTATTTTTTTTATTACGAAAACTAACTTCGGGCTCCGTTTTATTTAAAATTTTATGTCGATGTATTTTTGTGGTGGAATGTCAAGCCTCGGTATGTAATCTAGTGATCAGTGGCAGGCTGTAGATGTGCACGATGAGTAAAAAGATCCCCCCGTCCGGCGAGTTACCAGCCCGGCTTTAACGCATGGCATACTGAGCAACTTACTCTATCGCACGCAAACCCTTGAATCATTTTGAACTCGTAGCAAAGTGCCAAACTGACTCCGTGGGGCCCCCGAGGGCTTACTTTGTAAACCTAAGGGAGTCATACCCACGTTGTCGCTCAAAGTGTCAGGCACGTCTGACAAAATGGCGATCAACGTGAGGGCCCCCGAGGGTTTACTTGGTAAACTTAAGGGAGTCATACCTACGCTGTCACCAAGTGTGTTGGTGATTCTGACATAATGGCGCCCAACGTGAGGCCTGAAGGTAGTTTTCGTAATCCGGTATTTTTCGTAGTGCAAAGTTTTTCGGTGTTTTTACGCTTCCCGTAAGTCCCGTTTGGGAATTTTAGAATCTCGGACGCGTTGCGACGGGTAGGCCGCGGAACAGTGAAATTCTTTTTGAGTTATTGTGTTTAGTCTTGTCATTTGTGATGTCTTGTTCTGGCACAATGCCAGGGATAATTGCTCCAAATGAGGAAACTATCATGAGTTTTTGCAATCCCTAATTAAATTTTAAAGTAGAATCCGTGATTTTCAAATGTTTTATCAATTTAATATTTGATCGATGTGTAAGTCCCGGCGAGATTCTCTGGATCTAACCGCGTTGCGACATATCGGCGAATATTCAAGTAATAAAATTATCGATGACATTATCAGTCGTTTTGTTCGTCAGTGTCTGTAAGCAAAACGCAAGTCCCGGCGTGATTCTCAAGATCTAACCGCGTTGTGGCGTTTCGCTTAGGACCCGTGCAACAAAGTGAGTGTTTTCATTTTTGTTTTTGAAGTATGTAATAGTTTTAGGTAGCTACGAGTTACCTGAAACTCGGCTGAATACGAAGGAAGTATTCATGAGCGCTTGAGAGAGTGAGTCACGTATGACGGCATAAGACCCCATACGTTTGCCCTCTCTTGGCCACTTAGTGAACCCCATTCATCAAGTTTTGTTTAGGCATGTTATGTTTTGTTTTGGGAAAGTGTTTACGGCTTACTTTTACCATTGTTACCTGGGTAATCTTACTCGCTTATTCCCCAATTTGCCTTTATATTTTGCGTTAAAGATTTAAAATTTTGAAGACTTTTCTTTTGAAGTCTTGATTTAAATTTTTGGCGATTGTTTTGATCTTTAGTTTATGATTTTGATTTTGTTTACGATTCTTGATTTGAATTTGGTTATTTTTGATTTTTGGTTTGATTTTTTTTATTTTGGGTGATCGATCCCGCACTGATTTGATTTTTGTAGTGATTCTTTGTTTTGGGTTTTCGATCCCGCACTATTTTGAGTTTTGATTTTTTTTATTGAGTATTAGTAGTATTATTTTTGTTTGATTTTTTTTGATTATTGTTGTAGAATATTAGTAGTAGGATTTTTGGCAATTTAGTTTGCCTATTACTTTTTAAAATTTTTCTTGATTTTATTATATTCATTGATTTTTTTTGATACGATTATAAATTTTCTACCATTTGGTTTTCAGCTTATCATTATATTACCATATTTTTTTCCTTACAGGGGTTAGGTTTGTTCTATGTTTTTATCATTTTAAGTTCGAGTTTCATTGGACATCGGCATTCGTCGATGCGTTTACATTTCTGACGTCAATCGGCATTTTGAGTTTTCTTTTGCACGGTTGCGTTCAACGAATTTTCCTAGTCTTCCTTGAGGGAAACTTGGTCGACTCTAATTTTAATTTCAACTCTTTCAGAGTTCTTTTGTCGTATTTTTGATTCGCGTTTCGTTTTTTTCGCCTGAGGGAAATTTTTGAGATATTTCTCTCTTATATTTTATAATTTTTTTTTGTCTTTTAATTTTTTCGGATTCGGTTTGAAAGATGCCTATACATCATTCACCTTTAGACGGAACTACGGAGGTAAACGATTTGATACAGCCGAATGCTTCCGTGTCAGACCCGATGCAGGCTGCAACAGCCGCAGCAACGGGAGAACACAAACACTAAACCCAGTTTCGGGCTCAGTGTCAACCGCTACACAACCACCAGTGGTGTCTAGCGGGACGAATAATCTGACAGGTTTGACTTTATCTAGGAGAGGAGATGGATTCGTCACCCAGACACAGTCTGTCGACTCGCCCAGTTTCAGCCCACTCACCGCTTTTAATTCGCGTGCAGCACCCAGGCTAGGGACAGAGGAACCCTATGGCCAGAAGTCGGAGGAGGCTCGTCTGAGGAACAAAGACGCTTTGGTCCGAAGGATTTTGCCTGTGATTTTGGAGGCGACCAGACATACTTTGGCGCTGGATGATAGAGCTTACCCACCAGCCAGGATGATGCCACCGTTGACAGCAGCTCCAGTGGGGTATCCACCTTCGCGACTAGAAGGAACTTCATATTTGCAACCAGAGGTAGCTGAATTCGCGGTTCAACCACACAATATGACGCCTGGAAGATTACGAGCGCAGGATAGTCAAAGAATATCAGAGGATGTGACGCGCTCGGGGTACGTGAGACCGCAAGACAAGTCAGAGAGAGATGTAGAAGCTCCGGAAGGTTTTAGGCAACAGGAATTCGAGCATCCGAGTGATCGTTTTTGGCCCAGGTACGATTCCACGCCATGCTGAGTTGGACGGAGGTGCAGGCAGCCATATTGGCGCACTTCCAGAGATACGATAATGAATTCCAGCTGCAGGTTCAGATCCTAAATAGAAGACAGCAGCCCAATGAGACCTTCGAGGAATTCTACAACGTGATAATGCGGTTGAAAAATCTGCAGAGTAAGCCCTACCAAGAATCTCAATTTATTTATTTATTTATTTATTCACACTTGTAATTTTAAGCCTCTCGGCCAATTCAAATAAATTACAAAAGAACTACTCCATTTATAACACACATTATATGTTTTCATTAAATAAGAAATTACATAACAATTATATCCTTTAATTAAATAGCAAGATCAAAAAACTAGTTGATAACAAAGTTAAATTAGAGATTATATAATTCATGACTAATAATAATTCAGAGTTCCCAAAGGTGTTTTCAAAAAGAAAACTACAAACACAAGCTCTATTGGAAATAGTGTATACATTATTTAATCAGTTGAATGAATCAAAAATTTCCAAAGGCAAAAATAAAATATAAAAAAAAATCCAAGGAACATTGTAAAAAAAAAAAAAACCAAAAAGAAACATTGTCAACTACTGCGTTATTTCTCCAAAGTGTTGAAGAAGCTTTTTGCGATACGTAGCGCTAGTGAAGTTAAATACTCGTAGTGTAGAAGGAAGCAAGTTGAACAATCTGGCTATTCTCACCTGAAAGGACCTATTCATATAACCCCTCGCTCTAGGAATTATTAATTGATTCGTACGTGATGAACGGCCAAATTTAAACAAATTCGTGAGAAAGGTAGGAAATTGATTTTTGAACATTTTGTAAAACAACAACAGAGATCGGAAATGTACAAAATTTGAGAAACTACAACCCAAGAATCGGTTAACAGAGGGAGTGACATGGTCAAAAAGTCTGATTGAGTATAAATACCGCACTACTCTATTAAAAGCTAATTGAAGTCCCCTCATATTTTGGTTTCTAGATCCACAGTATACTTCTAGACAGTATAATATGTTGGGCATAACGAGAGCATGTACAAGTTTCTCCTTTATGCTGCGTGGCAATATTAAATCGGTGTTGTATAATTGCCGAAGCGCGAAATTAGTGTGACGAATGACACCGTCTATGTGCAAATCGAAGGATAACGTATCGTCTAAGATAACACCTAAGCACTTCACGTTACGAACAAAATCAATAGGAACATTATCATATTTCAACTGCAAGTCTTCAACAGCAGAAGATGAAAACAACAGTGCCTTGGTCTTTGAAGTTTATTCGAAACCATCCACATACTTAAAGAGCGCAGGACATAATCAATTTTAGCCTGCAATACGTCCACATATTGATACCCTCCACTAAATAGCAGCTGCACATCATCTGCATACGCATAGGGCGTGCACCAATCACCTATAATGTCATATAAGTCATTGAGGAAAATAATAAAAAGAAGAGGCCCCAGAACCGAACCTTGAGGAACACCACTCCTAACCGCCAAAACACTCGACGATAGCCCATTAACTGAAACATACTGCTGTCTGTCCTTTAAATATGAATAAATAAGCTTGCAGGCACTGCTACCAAAACCGTATATTTGAGATAGCTTGTATATCAAAGTGAAATAATTTACCCTGTCAAACGCTTTCTCCAAATCTAGGGAAAGCAAAACACACAACTTTTGGTCGGCCAAGTTATTTCTTATTGAATCTGTTAAACCAAGTAGTAACATAGAAGTGCTTCTACCACGCCGAAAGCCACATTGACAGTCATTCAGCAGAGATTTGCTTTCAATATAAGATATAAGTTGTTCCTTAAGGACATGTTCCACTATTTTGGACAGGATAGGCAATAGGGCTATCGGCCTAAATCCCTGAACAGAACTAGCATCTGATTTTTTGGCAATTGGATTAATTTTAGCAGTCTTCCATTCATCGGGGAAAATAGATGTCATAAGAACAGTGTTGACCAGATGTAAAAAATAATTGACAACAAACGGAAAAACAATTCTGAGAAATTTCAAGGAAAGCCCATCGTTTCCAGCAGCATTCGATTTTATGGATGAAAATGCACCAAATAATTCTCTTGAGTTAATGATACTGAACGAAAACCCCTGATCACTACAAGAAAAAAAATTAGTAGAGATAATGAAAGGGAATCTAAAGGCCTCAATTGCGCAGCTGTTGTTCCCAATTAAGGTGGAGACTTTGTATGATCTGAATCGTGAAGTTCGACGAGCAGAGCATTTATTACGACGCAGCGGCAGCATTTGTCATCTCGACCAAATCAGTCGGCTAGAGTGCATGAAGTGACTCTGGAAGAGGATCAAACCGTCATGGACATGACAGCGGATGTGGAAGCCTTAGGAGTTCCTGGGAAATTGGTTTGTTGGAATTGCCGTGCTATCGGTCATTCCTTCAGAGATTGTCCATCGACCAATAGGCACATTTTCTGCTATAAATGCGGAAAGGAGGACACTGTTACACCTAAGTGCCCTAGATGCCAGGGAAACTCATCAAAGTACCCATCTCAGACCGGGGAGGTGCGGGCGAAAGAAGAGTAAGCCCAGTCCCAACTAAACCTGATAGAACTAAACCAGCAAAGACGAAACTAGATGACCCTAGTGCATCTAGTGCTAAACCAGACTTGACACAATCCAAACATTTGGTGGCGACTTCGACTGTAACAATTGAAGCAGATTTTCTGAATACCAACCAGATAGAGAAATTAGCCAATGATATGTCAGCATTAAATGAAGAGGCTGGAAGAATTATATTGATCAATAAAGAACGATTTGAGGAGCAAACACCTATTCCAAAGTTAAGCGAACTGAGGCCATATCATTTGCGTTTGGCTGAGTATCGCAAAGCGCTAGCAAGAATCTTTGGCGTATCAAATCGCATCGAGCGAGCGAGAGTAATGCATATATAATGCATATATATATCGAGGATGCATATAATCGGTTTTACGCGAAAGTCAGAGTGGGAGGAATTGAAGTTGAAGGACTCGTGGACAGCGGTGCATCAGTTACTTGCCTAGGCAAGGGATGTGAAGAGCTGGTCGAACGAGCGGGCCTTCAAATTCACCGATTTGGATCATCGGTTAAAACAGCTGATGGTAGTGCACATCGTATTCTCGGTAGAATTCGTGTGCCAATTAAGTATAATAATAAGCCTGAGGAGATGAATTTCTACTTGGTACCAACCTTACAGCGAGCCTTGTATCTCGGGGTGGATTTCATGAGAACTTTCCGGTTGCTGACAAGCATTGAGAGTCTTTCCACTCGCGGGGTAGAGCTGGCGGAGGAGGACCACACCCCAGAGGCGGTGAAGACCCATGTCTTGTCGCCACAACATCAGGAAGTTCTCGATGCTGTTGTTCGGATGTTCCCCTGCTATACCAGGAAGGGTCTCGGAAGGACACAGCTTGAAACCCATTCGATCGATACGGGAGATGCTGTTCCCGTGAAAGACAGATATTATCCAGTTTCACCGGCGATTCAAACACTCTTATATGCAGAGGTGGATCGCATGTTGGACATGGGAGTCATTGAGCCCAGCGAGAGTCCTTGGAGCCATCCAGTAACGCTGGTTCGCAAAGGGCCCAAGAACAGACTATGCCTGGACGCCCGCAAACTCAATGCTCTCACTGTAAAAGACGCGTATCCACTTCCGCATATAGAAGGTTTGCTTAGCAGATTAGGCGACACTTTCTATATCTCCAGTGGGGACTTGAAAGACGCATCCCTTTGGATCCTGCCAGCAGAGAGAAGACCGCGTTCACGGTGCCTGGAAGGCCACTTTACCATTTTAAGGTAATGCCTTTTGGGTTGTGCAACGTGATCGTGTGTTTGTATACTTGGATGATTTGTTGGTGGTATCGCCAGATTTCCAAACACACATGGATTTATTGCGGCAAGTGGCACGTTGCCTGGCTGATGCAGGTCTTACCATCAACATGCAGAAGTCTAAGTTCTGCTTTAAGGAATTTCGATACTTAGGTTATCTGGTGGGAGGTGGCCAAGTTAAGCCAGACCCATCGAAAGCGGAGTCTATAGTGAACTATAGATATCCGACAACACTGAAGCAAGTGAGAAGTTTTCTCGGCGCCACAGGTTGGTACCGAAAGTTCATTTTGGACTACGCCACCATTGCGTCTCCGATTTCTGACACTCTTAAAAAGAGTAAAGCGTTTATTTTCTCAGAAGAGGCTAAAACTGCCTTTAATGAGTTGAAAAGGGCCTTAGTGACTAGTCCCGTACTAGTTCACCCAGACTTTTCAAAGAGGTTTTTCATCCAATGCGATGCTTCCGATCCTAGAGTTGGAGCCGTATTATTTCAATGCGATGAAACTGAATAAGAACATCCAATAGCTTACTTTTCGCATAAGCTGACTTCAGCTCAACTCAATTACACCGTTACAGAGCGAGTGTGTCTGGCAGTGGTGTTAGCCATTAAAAAATGTCGACCATTTATTGAGCTCATGCCATTTACCGTGATTACTGACCACAGTAGTTTGAAATGGTTGATGTTTCATCGAGACTTGAGCGGACGCTTGGCGCGTTGGAGCTTACACCTCCAGTCCTTCGACTTTATCATTGAGCATCGAAAAGGGAAGTTGAATATTGTTCCAGACACATTGTCGAGATACGAGATGGAAGAGATCGCAGCGGATGTTATGAAGCTAATCGATTTGGAGGACGAAGCCTTCAAGAGTGCTGGGCATAGCGAACTGATTGAGACAATAAAGACGAATGGCGATCGTCTGCCAGACCTACGAGTGGTAGACGGATTTTGTCTATAAAAGAACCATGCCATATGACGCAATGCCTCTCCACGAAGATTTTGCGTGGAAAATGTGGGTGACCGTGGAATTAACGCATGAGATAATCAGAAAGACACACGATCCACCCCATGCGGAGGGTTTTATAAAACGTTAAGGTGGGTACTATGTTGACTTTCCACGGTGAAAATCCATATAAAAAAAATTACACAGACAGTTGTCCGAGGCCTTCGGCCACGGACTGTCCCTGCAGGCTGTGTCAGAGACACGGCCATTAAGTTTAACGTAGAATACGCCATCCGATAAGACAGAAAACATATATAACAATAAATTCATTTGCTTATATTATTTATCATTTATTGTTATATATGTTTTCTGTCTTATCGGATGGCGTATTCTACGTTAAACTTAATGGCCGTGTCTCTGGCACAGCCTGCAGGGACAGTCAGTGGCCGAAGGCCTCGGACAACTGTCTGCTGTAATTTTTATATTTACCAACTGCATTTGATTCAAGTCCGTTTAAAAAAAAAATATTATGTTCAATTTTTTTAAACTTAATTTAATTTATGTATTTTAATTAATATTTTTATTGAAATAAGTTCTGCGAATGTTGAGAGGGCCGCCCTAATATTAAAAAAGGTTTACCTTATCGAGTCTTCGCATTAGCATTCGAGCGTTGTGTGAAAGCTTTACGCTTTAGAATTCAAAATTAATGTAACAACAGCTTTATTGAAGCTTTCGCAAAAAAGCTTTATTACGTTAGCTTACTGTTTGTTTCACTTTTTACTAGATACATGTTCCTAAGCAATGTTGAGCAACCAAAAACACTCAACCAAACACCACACATATGTTTGAGTGTATGTGTTTAAACAGTTTTCATTTGAGAAATTAAAATACTAGAAATATATCAACCAATATGAAATGTATATCAAACGAAAGATAACATCTTCATTTACCTACAAAAAAAATGTTAAAAAAATTCATCTAGCCGTTTCCTCAAATTCAATGAAATAAAGATTACAACAATAAAAACCTGACATGACTCCTCATACCGTAAGGTAAGACGTATTCTACGTCAAAAAATGGTCGTGAAATTCTAGCGAAATTTTTCCACCAAACGGTACTATGGTTTTTATCACGAGGAAAACTTTTTGTTTTTTACAACACTGGCTTTGTTAGAAAAAAATGACAGCGGAAAAAAGTGTGTAATATTGAAAATATTTAAGTTTTATACTTCACAGATATTGGATTCTACAATAACTCTATTTGTTTCAGGAAAGTTGACTGGCGAAGTTTTGGATAAGATTATGGATGCGGGTATCGATACGGAAAAATATAAATATCCCAGTGGTTCGGGAAGTGCCAACTTTTATGTCAACCGCTCTTACATGAAGACACCCAAAATTGCCAAAAAAAAAAAGTGCAAATCGATCCATACCGTGAAGATTGACTATGTTGAAAATGTGGAGTAGAACATGGACCATATTGTATGGAATTATCTTGGTTGACTTTACTTACTTGGTAAATTTGTTGGCAATGGCAACAATCAACAGATTCCGTTAAATATCACAAGCCATTGACAGGGAATTCAACCCAAATCTATTGTCAATCAGCACAACAGCAAAACAAACAATTTGTTACTGGCTTTACCTCAATCCCAGGAAGCGACAAATACAATTCAGCCACAACATCAGCAGCAACAGCAGATGCCACCACCGCTTCCTTCCATGCATCATCATCAATAACTTGCTGCTTTAAAACCACAACCACCGCCATCACATCAGCATAATTTTTATACAATTTTCAATGAGATATTGTAAAGAATGAACTAAGTAATAATTTCATTCAGTAAATAAGTACGTTGAATACCTGAAATTAGTGGTTATAACACTATTCCACTTTACCGGCTCACTAATTTTGTTTGTTACTTTTATTTATTTCTTTGTTTAAAACTGTATTTACATGATTTCTTAAATGTTTTATTAAAAAGGGATGGTTTGGTGAAACCTTTCATCTGGTAAGCTAGAAGGACAAAAACAAATATTTAAAGTATTGCCAATATAGCAAAATAATGTGCAGTCAGTTAAAATAGGTATTCAATTGGCATCATAGATACTGTGGTATAGAATTTCACATTACCCGCCTGATGCGTTCCACATTATTCTCCAATTTTCAAAATGATGAAGTTACTCTTCCTCAATAATCTTGATTTTTAATTTTATTTATTTATTTGCCCAACATTTTGTTTGCATGGTTTCTTAAATAATTTGTTTTATTATAAAGAGATGGTTTAGTGAATCCTTCCATCTAGTAAGATAGAAATAGGTATTACATTCAATGTGGAACGCCCTAGGCGGGTAATGTAAATTTCTATGCCACATTATCTTTGATGACAATTTAATACTACTTTGTGCAGTAGTGAGTAGTAGTAGTAGTGAAATTGACACCTAGTAAACCCTATGCAATATCTTATTGGAAATTGTAGAAAAATCCTAAATATGTTGAATATAACACTTCGAATACACACAAAAAAATAAAAAACTGAAATCTAAAACCTTACGTTAATATTTTCTAGTAAGCTACACAAAGACGGAGTTGTAAAAAACATGTAATTAGTTTCCGAAATAAAGGGGATTCCACATTTCCCCCATATTCTACAATTTCCGAAGTTACTCTACCTCATATTTTTCGAATATAACCAAACCTATTTATTGTTTATATATATCATATTTCACATTAAAACAATATGGCTGTATTATATAACTTGAAAACGTTTTTATTCATTTAAGTACTACACCATTTCCAATTGAAATTTGAAAAATATCAATTGGAAAATTCTATTTGAAATACATCAATTGAAATTTAAAATACATCAATTGAAATTTAGAAGGCATCAATTGAATTTTGAAAGATATCAATAGAAATTTAAAACACATCAATTCAAATTTAAAACTCATCAATTAAAATTTAAAACAAATCAATTGAAATTTGTAACACATCAATTGGAATTGTAATTGAAATTTCAAATTTGTCACTTGAAATTTAAAAATTAATAACCCATTTTATGTATTAGATTTTTAAATTTCAATTGATGTCTTTTAAATTTCAATTGATGTCTTTCAAATTTCAATTGATGTATTTAAAATTTCATTTGAGTGTTAAATTTCAGTTGATGTATTTTAAATTTCAGCTGATGTGTTTTAAATTTCAATTGATGTATTTTAAATTCCAATTGATGTTTTTTTAGTTTCAATTGATGCGTTTTAAATTTCAATTGATGTGTTTCAAATTTCAATTGATGTTTTTTAATTTCAATTGATATATTTCGAATAGAATTTTTAAATTTCAATTGATGTACAGTAGAACTTCGTTAATCCGGATCAATTAAAACCAACTCAATCCGGACTACGCAGGAATCCGGATTTCCAAAGGCATTAAAATTATTGAGAAAAACACACTTATAATTCAATTTATTCATTTATTATGATAAAAAAAACTATAACAATCACTTCAATATAAACGTTAAAAGTATATAGTAATGGTATATTAACTTAAAATTTATTTAAAAAATTCGGATACCATTGTTTGCCGAATACACTTTTGTTTAGCTTCCATTGCACGCTGCCGAAGAATAGTCAAACTATCTAATTCAACTTTATTTATATTCGGTGAATCCCCGAGCTACATAGTGATGCGCTGTAAAATGTGTGTCATTGTTCAATATTGTTGCAAGTTTGTATGTAATAATGCATGGTATGTATAATGATTTTCGTCGTAATAGCATTAGACGTTGTTGCTGGTTTAGGCAACAATAAGAGGCAGTTGTGCAGGCGTGGAATGTCATACTCTCTTAGAAAATGAAAACAAAGAATATGTAGCAACAAAATGTATGCAAATTGACAATTCTCGCCTGCTGTGAAATGAAACAAAAACAAATCAGCTACTAATGTGTATGATGAACAAAGAAACCGCCCAACTGTTGACGACCCTCGCAAACGTTATAAGGACCATGATTTAAGGATATGTACCTGGAATGTTCGAACGTTATACAGGACCGGTGCCACTTTCCAACTGGCGGATGTCCTCGGAAAATATAAAGCTGACATCACAGCGATCCAGCCACAATTCGCATCAAAGCGAAATATTTCAACATATCGTTAATTTGTGTGCACGCACCGACAGAGGATAAGGATGATGAGGTCAAAGAAACATTTTATGAGCGCCTGGAGGAAGTATATGAACGCTGCCCTGACCACGACATTAAGATTATTCTAGGCGATTTTAATGCCAAATTAGGAAAGGAAAGTGTCTTTCGACCAACCATCGGCAATCACAGTCTACATGATACCACCTCCGATAATGGAATAAGACTGATAGACTTCGCCGGTGCAAAGAACACGGTAGTTAGTAGCACACGATTCCAGCATAAGGACATTCATAAGGCGACCTGGATATCTCCTGATCAACGGACGAAGAACCAGATTGATCACTTGGTAATAGATGGCAGGCACTCTTCTAGTGTAATGGATGTACATGTGATTCGACAAGCTACGAATAACGGAGATATCAATGTCCTATCGACAGAAACTCTCTCTCCTGCTGGAGCAGAATACCCCCCTCCCGAAGACCCAGATGCGCAGTGGAAGCACATCTCCCATTCTTTGGCAATCGCTGCAATGACTGAACTTGGCTATCAAAAACCGCAGAAGGATAAACCATGGTACGACGAAGAATGTCGCATTGCAACTGATGAAAAAGACGCTGCACGTATGGCAACGAAACAGTCAGTTACAACGCGTGCTGCGAGTGAGCGGTAAAAGAGGCTGAGAAGGGAGGAAAACCAATTATTTAGGCGAGAAAAATTGCAGTGGGAGCAGAGAGAGAGTGAAAGAACCGAAATGTGCAGGATGAATGGTGAATCGCGAAAGTTTTTCCAGAGGGTAAGAAGATCGACCAACGGGCCTAATAATGGGCTGCCCTCCTGCAAGGACGAGAATGGAAATCTGGTGACTGAGAAGCAGTGTGTGCTCAAAATGTGGAGGGACCACTTTTCAGCACTACTCCACTCAGATTCTTCCACTGAAGATCAGGAGGTAATGATAGTGGAAGATAGTATAGATTGTACCCCCCCCCCAACCAAGACGAGATTAGAACGGCGATCTCCCGCCTGAAGAATAATAAAGCCGCGGGTGCGGATGGCCTACCCGCTGAACTTTTTAAGGCAGGTGCCGAAGGACTGATAGCCCACATGCATCAAATGATATGCGGTATATGGCTGGGGGAATCTATGCCCGACGACTGGAGTCTCAGTGTATTATGTCCTGTATTCAAAAAGGGTGATCCGTGTGTCTGTTCCAACTATCGCGGTATCAGTCTTTTATCCATCGCGTATAAGGTCTTGTCGAGCGTATTATGTGAAAGACTAAAGCCAATTATTGAAAACCTGATTGGACCTTATCAGTGTGGTTTTAGACCAGGCAAGTCCACAACTGACCAAATATTCACGCTACGCCAAATCCTGGAAAAGACCCACGAAAAGCAAATCGATACATACCACCTTTTTGTCGATTACAAAGCTGCTTTCGATAACCCCATACGGGGAAAACTGTACGAAGCTATGTCTGAACTTGGTATTCCGGCGAAACTGATCCGCCTCTGTAGAATGACGCTGACCAACACCAAATCAGCAGTGAAAGTGGGGAAAGACCTCACTGAACCATTCTGTACCAAGCGAGGACTTAGACAAGGCGACACACTTTCGTGCAATCTCTTCAACATATTAATGGAGATAATAATGAGAAAGGCTGCAGTAAATACGACCAAGACCATTAACACGAAAAGCCATATGTTGCTGGCATATGCTGACGACATAGACATCATTGGGCGAAATTTGCGAGAGGTTACTGCAGTATTTTCAAGAATCGAAAAGGAATCAGCGAAGGCGGGACTTGCTGTTAATGAGGGCCAGACAAAATTGATGGTGCCAACGACTAGAGAAACCTCTCGACTTGGTCCGTACTTGAACGTTGACAACCGATTTAATTTTGAAGTGGTAGATGAATTTGTCTACCTTGGATCCGCCGTGAACAAGGACAACAACGTCAGCCTGGAGATAGATAGGAGAATTGTGCTTGCAAATAGATGTTATTTTGGGCTCAGCAAGCAGTTTAGGAACAAAGCCCTCTCTCGACGGACAAATGTCCAGCTATATCAGACTCTCATTTTACCAGTCTTGACATATGGCTCCGAAACTTGGGTCATATCGCAAGCGGATGAAAAACACCTGGGAGTTTTCGAGAGAAAAATTCTCCGTAAAATATATGGGCCTGTTAGGGAAAACGGCGAGTACCGACGTCGCTGGAACGCAGAGCTATATAGTCTCTATTCTGACGTGGACATAGCTAGACGAATCAAAGTGTGCCAATTGCGTTGGCTAGGTCATGTTATCAGAATGGATGAAGACGAGCCAGCGCGAAAGATTTTTGATAACGTACCCGATGGAAGCAGGAAAAGAGGACGACCAAGACTCCGCTGGAAAGACCAGGCAGAAGAATCCCTCCGTATCCTTGGTGTTACCAACTGGCAAGAAAAGGCGAAGGATAGAGCCAGTTGGAAGAATATGTTGAAATTTGTTTAATTTGTTTGTTTAATTAATATGTGTAAGACGTCTGACCTCATGAGGTTGTAATGTAGTCAATAAAAGTAAGTAATGTGTACGTAAAAGGCGAAATAATGTGAATAAAAGAATATCGAATAATGTGTTTTAGTGAAAATATCATGAATGTGTTGTATTTTATTGAATTATCGAACACTGCATTACACAACACTCGATCCGGATTAGCGAAACCGTGGTTGGTCCGGATTACAAGGTATATAATAGATATTTTTAATTTTTCAACTCTGTCCGGATTACAGAAGGATTCCGGATTAGACCATATCCGGATTATCGAAGTTGTACTGTATGTATTTCAAATTTAAAATAGAATTTTTAAAAATCAATTGATTTTTTTCAAATTTCAATTGGAAATGGTGTAATTGAAAACCAAAATAAATAGTATGTTTTTACGACATTGATGAAAAGTATTTAATTATTTTGAACGCGAGCGAACCACAGACTTGCCATTCATGAACATGAATATCAGCTATTGTTGATGTTTGTCGGTAAACCCTCCTTCTTGATGCCAAATACGAATGTAATCGAAGTTCGTAAAACTATCATGTTTAAATTTTATTTTGGTAATATTTTTCAAATGCAACAGCAACATACAAAGTTATCGACTAAGCTCATGCTCATAAATGACAGGTCTGTGGTTCGCTATAGAAATTCAAACGAACATTGTTGAGAAAGTTATTAGGCAAAATGCATGAATCCGGTCCCGGCTCAAAAACCGAAAATCGAGTAAAATATGACAATTTCAGAAACTTACAAATTTTTTAACTACCGGACCCATGGGGCCCTCTGAGTCGAAAAATGGGGGTCGTGAAAGGGACAAAGCGGTGCGATTTAAAAAAAATTGTTCCCTTTGTAAATTTTGCGAACAAATTTACATTATTTTTTATTTCTTATTTGGAGTTTTTATTTTTGTTATTTCACAAGACCCGGAATAATATCTTAAAATAGGGTTATCTCGGTCCACAGACCCCGCACAGCAAAGGAATATATATATGACTGAATTCGCGAGGAGAATACCTTTAATTTGAGTACCCACACTTGCGTGTACCTAGGGGCACCCGTTTTTTTGGAGACTAGGGGTCTAATGGGTCCTCGTTAAACATTTTTGGTTTCCGAAATTGCCATATTTTACTCGATGTTCGGTTTTTTGAGCAGGGCCCGGGCTCATGCATTTCAGCCAAAAAACATTTTCTTTCCTAGGGACGTCTTCCTCCGAGCTGTTTAATCGGGGCTCATTATGTTTTGTGCTGAGTAATTCAGCAGCTGCCGTCCTTTCGTTTCTGTCTGTGAAATGCCGGTATATTGGCCATCTGCAGCATAGGTGGCAATTCCAACCAGATCGGGAATCTGTATAGAAGTACAAGGGGGTTTCAGCGAGAGTACAGTAGACTGTTCATGAGTGTGCTTATCTGGAAAGTTGGCCAAACCAACACAGTTGGCATGATAATGAGCACCACAGGTGGAACACAAATGTAAGTTTGGTGGAGCACGTAAACAAACAAATGTCAAAATGTCTAAGAACAAAAAAATATTGTGTCGATTATGTGTTGAAAAGCGGCAAAAAACAGTCAAAAACACGTAGTCAACTTTCTTTTCAGCTTCACAACACTAGTAGTGTTTTCACGAGGAAAAAATGGTTGGGCTTATTTTTTCCTCGTGAAAAACATAGTACCCACCTTTAAGGAGAATCAAAGAATATTTCTTTTGGCCTAACATGGGAATACAAGTCAAAAGCTACGTGGATGCGTGTCAGATATGCCGTGAGACCAAGTCGGCCAATAGAACTTTGAGACCCCCAATGGGTAAAGAAGTAGTAATACAGCGACCATTCCAGCTCATTTATGTGGACTTTTTAGGACCCTATCCGCGCTCAAAGAATGGCAACGCATACATTTTTATAGTTTTAGATCACCTCACTAAAAAAGGCTAGTTCCAAGAGTGTGGTACGATTTTTAATTTCGGAGATCTGCCACAAATTTGGGGTGCCAGAGACCATTGTCTCCGACAATGGAAAGCAATTCATTAGTGGATAGTTTAACGATTTCGTGACCAACTTTGGTATCAAGCCTCGGAGAGGGTAAACCAACGCCTCGGAGAGGGTAAACCAGTCAGTACTCTCTGCCATACGGTCATATATGCGAGAAGACCATCGCGAATGGGATAGACATTTGTCTTCCATTGAATGTTCTTTGCGATCAGCTGTACATAGTGCCACCGGAGTGACTCCATACTTTGCATTATTTGGGGTAAATATGGTTACTCACGGGAGTATGTATGAGTTAGCGAGGCGGCTGAAGAGTTTGACTGAAATCGGCAATGAAGCGTTGCCAAAAACAGTGGCGCAGGAACTGATTCGTGCGAAAATTCAGGACAGTCTCCACAAGGCATACCAAAGGAATGAGAGAACCTATAACACTAGGTGTCGGCAAGTCAAATATATTCCAGGCCAAGAAGTCTATCGGCGGAATTTTTCGCAAAGCAGTTTCAAGGACAACTTTAACGCGAAGTTGGCTCCGAAGTTCCTGAAATGTCGAGTATTAAAGCCCATAGGGAATAGTCTTTATGAGCTGGAAGACCTAAAAGGCAAACGGTTAGGCGTTTTTCACGCGAAAGACCTAAAACAATAATATCGCGATCATGATTGTTTGGTATGTTTATCACAGGACGTGGGTTCGAGCTCTCGGCAAGACCAGTTAAATATCTTTTGAAGTTGTGTGTACCAGGGAAATAGCCTGAAAGTCGATTGATGTCAAATGTAAAATATGAAATGTTCTTTTCTAACAATAGGATGAGGGTATTATCAGGTTTGGCTGATGAAGGTATAGAAGATTATTACGTTTTCGTATGTAGTAATTGGATAAGGCGCAAGCGGACGTACTTAAGAGAGTTTTCCTTTCTGTATCATTCCAGCTAGTCAAGAATCAAGATCCCCTTCAGATTTTCAAATAGCAAGACCCCAATCAATTAGCAGTCAGTAGGTGTTCGGTTAGGGCGGTGTCATGGCGAGCTGTGGTCACGTGATCCACCGTGATTGCCACTTCACCTGGTGGGATCAAAGCCGCACTGATTGTCCGGTATATCGTCAAGCGGTTTTTTGCGAGGGTGAACCCGTAGCGGACGTGAGAGAACTGCAGACCTTAAGAGCCGAAGTGGGAAGCAGCCGTGAGCAGCGCTATCGATCTAGCTGAAATACGCAGGCAGCAGGTTAGATATGACGAGCTGCAGACTCAGTATGACATCCACGTCATGACGCTGCGACGGGAACAGCAGTCCACCCACCAACAAAATGTCAGCCTCCGCCAGGAGTTAAGTCAGTTCCGCGACCAGCCGTACGTCGAAATACGCACCTTGCGAGCCGAAATCCAGGCCATGAGCGCTCTTCACGAGCGCCAGAACAACTCATGGCTCGGGATATGGCGCAGGTGCGGACAGAACTGCAGGCTTGCCGACTTGAGAACGAAGAGTTGCGCAGGAGAGTGGATGGCCAAGTAGAGGTGGATTTCAAGCGCAACAGGTACGTCGACGTAATATCGTTTACGCTCGTGAACAGCAGGCGGCCCGAAACACCTACGAGGAGAGCGTCAGCCGACGAAACGTCAGGGGATACGCAGATAATAAAGTGACCATTCGGCACCTCTCAACAACCGCGATTGCAGATCCACGGCGAGCCATAGAAGAGATCTATGAGCGTCTTTTGCTCGAATTTAAGCCGGAAGAGGTAACCATAATCAACACCTCGCCGATGGTCCTCTTCCCAGACCGGCATCAAATTACCTTAGCCTTCTCTACACCAGGAGGAAAGTTCGATGTTCTGAGTCGCTTCACCCGGCTCAAAGAGAGTGGCAGAGCGGCAGTGCAACAGCTAGAGGCCAGAGACAGCGCAGCGGCGCCGCGACTCCATAAACAGGTGGGTCACCGTACATTCGGTCGTCGAGGTATCCGCAATTTGAGGTTAGTCAACGACCAAGTCATCGTTCAGTTATCCGGAGAGCCAGGACCAAGGGAAGTGAATGATGAGCACGAGCTGGATATACTACTGGAACAGCTCCCCCTTGCGTCACGCGCCGGAACGCAGCCTCCGAATACCAGTAACTAAGGTCAATTGAAACCAGCGAAGCCAACAACATCGAGGGCAAGATGCCCGGACATCAGGAAACCCGAATAGGCCAAAAACTAAACCAGCATCAAAGGAGTAGGTGATAGGGCAAAGTCGACCAAGACGTTGCCACTGGATCAGTCAAGATTGATTCTGAGGGTGATACTGGTAGCCTGTTCTGTAAGGCCCCTGTGTGACCAAACTTTAGCATTACGCTAGAGGGAGGTCCGGCAAGACCTTACTTTTGGACGAGCCAGGATTATTCCTCAGAAGAGATGTTGGCAACCTGTGAGGTAAGGCCCCCGATCGACTGAACCCTAACAGAGACTTCTTTGAGCAAAGGTTTCCCTCCCATCCTTCGACTGGAGAGTCGTCAGGATGGTAGGCTTTGTGGCGGCGCCGTAACGCCGGCAAGGCATAACAATCACAACAAACATCTTAGTGGTCGACACCCGAATGATTGCCCGAAATGATCTGTGGCAAATTTGCCATCCCTGACATATGTAAATGTCATGGTGAAATCATTTAATTCTTTTTACACATATTACGGCGCGAACGAGATTTTTCTGGAAGTTTACCGAAAAAACTCCAATACCATCACAGAAAAGATCACGCCACTCGACCAACGGTTTCAGAGTTGATTTCTGCAGTTTTCATCCACCATTTTCGCCGAAAAGTTTGTCATTCTGTGACAAAAATCGTGTAAATCCAGACGTCCTGCAGTGCGTGACTAAAATTGTCCATAGTGAAAACCCAATTGGAACTCTAACTTCATAAGAGCAGCTAAGTAGTTGCTTCAATAAATTTGGAGCTTTACCCAAATAGTTTTGGGCGGAATTCCGTCCACCTAATGAGTACATCCTAAATTTAACAAAATTCTACATAGGTAAGTGTTTGGTTGAGTAGGCGTCGGCCATTGCTTATCGTTGTCATCCTCCTTAGGCTTTTTCTTTTGCTAACCTGCGTGACTCGCGGGTATTCCCTGTGAAAAGGTGGCCAGGAATCGTCAGCGGACCCACCCATCAAGCAATCGGACACAGCGGCATTCACCACTCGCCTACGCCATCGCACGAGACACCGTTCAACTTCCAACAGCGCACTTTCCATCATAGCGCAGCCACCACCGTGACCAGAAACATCTGCTAATCACCAACAATAGTGCCACACCACATATAAAGCAATCAGAAGATTTTCTAGCAAGTAGGGGCAAATCCCTCCATAGTCCACCAATAAATCAAAAATTTCTACAATCAATCATTAAAAACCCGCCAGACTTGGGGTAAGTCCAATCTTTTCTAATTTTTTTCGACCCAAAGAGTCACGGCAGAGCTGGCTTAAGCCAGAAATTACGAAAATAACGTCGTAGACCGATTATCACACAATCTGCGTCAGTAAATCGAACAAAAATACGAAAAGGTGAACAAAACTGGATGGCCTAGGTGCATAATAGCACCGCTAACTAATTGGGCCATCAATTTTGTCCCTTATCCGGCCTCCGAATTCCGAACGATCCATCAAACTTACTCCGGCAATTTTATTATCTGAAAGATCCTTCGAATATAGTACTCACCAGGATCATACCACCAAATAGAAGTACAGAACATAACCATCAATGCCCAGTAGGTGAATGAAATAACACCTAATGAGTATTGGAAGGGTTAGCTAAAGAGCATAATCTTGGGATTTCAATTTTGTCCCTTATCCGGCCTCCGAATTCCGAACGATCCATCAAACTTACTCCGGCAATTTTATTATCTGAAAGATCCTTCGAATATAGTACTCACCAGGATCATACCACCAAATAGAAGTACAGAACATAACCATCAATGCCCAGTAGGTGAATGAAATAACACCTAATGAGTATTGGAAGGGTTAGCTAAAGAGCATAATCTTGGGATTTGTAAATTTAAGAAGCCCATAGCTACCTTTAATTTAAATTAATAAGTGCTCTAGGAATTAAAGATAACCTAACTGACTTATAGTTTTAATTTGATTCATGTAAAATAGAAAAGGAGAGAAAAAAACACTCGGTTTTTTGGCGTAGAATACGTCTTACCTTACGGTATAGGGGGTCATGTCAGATTGTTATTGTTGTAATCTTTATTTCATTGATTATGAGGAAACGGCAAGTTAACTTTTTTTAAAATTTTTTTTGTAGGTAAATGAAGATGTTATCTTTCGTTTGATATACATTTCAGATTGGTTGATATCTTCCTAATATTTAAATTTCTCAAATGAAAATTGTTTAAACACATCCACTCAAACATATGTGTGGTGTTTGGTTGAGTGTTTGAGTTTGTAGCTTGAACACTAACTATGCTGCTGTTTCAGTGTGGACACAAACCTTCGGCTATTGTTTTGATTGATGAAATATTGAAATTTCGTATATTTACTTTATTTATTTATTATTTAAGTGAAACAAAATGTTAAATGTGAATTTTAATTTAACATGGATATATAATTATAAAAAATATAAATCAAATTGATTTGCGTCTGTTATTTATCATTTATCCTTACTCTTTTAATTTAAAAACATATTTATCCTATTTTTCCTACCATAAGCTTATGTATATTATCAAAAGTAACTATCAAATAAATAACTTCATTTGCTTATGTTATTTATCATTTATTGTTATATATGTTTTCTGTCTTATCGTATGGGACAGTCTGCAGGGACAGTCCGTGGCCGAAGGCCTCGGTGAAAAGTGTCGTGTATATCCAGGCAAATGCTTACAGCTTAACGACGAGGAGTTTGTCGTCAGATTTGTGCCGTCTTTGAGCTGTAAACATTGTCCGTATTCCCCAATGTGGGTCACCAGTTTCTAAATTTTCGGACGGACATTTATGAAATTCAGGACTTGATAAAGCACGGATCACTGTGATGAAATAATGGTGTTGAAAACGATAATCGTAAATGAAATTTAGTGTCCGGTTTTATCAGTGATAGGAGTAGTAGGTTAGCATTAATATTTTTGGGCACTTTTAAAATACCAGTGGTTAATACTGAATTACTAACCCAAATGTAATAGTAATAAGTAGCCCCAATTGTAGTATAAGTAACCATAAGTTTTCATGGAGTTTTGTTATATTAAGCTTGCTGATATATACCCAATTTAGGGTAGCACCTCGCCCTGTGGACACCCCTTTTATTATTAAGCAGCATTTCCTTTGTCAATGGAAAATTGGCTGAGTAAGCGCTAAGAGAATTATAGTGATAAAAAAGAAAAGAATAAAGAATGAAGTTTTATAATGTTTTGACAAAAATTTGGTCCAAATAATAATGTTCGTTTAAGGCTAAAGAGGTAAGGGGAAAAAGAGGGCTAAGGCGCCTCAGGTAACACCTAAGAATGCCACATTTGTGGGTAGTAGTCCTCATTGTAGTAGTTTATCTATCTAATATAATTTTGTTTAACTATTTTTTGAAGAATAATGTAATTTTTCTCTAATTGGCCACTAGGCTTCAAATTACAAGTCAATAATGGAAAAAATAAAATATGCACCTACATTTTCAGCCACCAGCACAGAACCAAATATTGTGCGTCCACTCGCAGTATAAGGATCTCCTCGGGAGGCACGTACAAATTGACTAGTATATGTCTTATTATCCAAAAATTAAATTTGCGCGAGCTATAGGGGTATATTTTGCGAAAAGTGTAAAATATTTCCATATGTGTGGCCAAACTATGCACTTACATTTTCGACCCCCAGCAGACTACCAAATATTGTGCGTCGACTCGGAGTATAAGAATCTCCTCGATTAGTGTATGTCTCATTATTTAGAGCCAAAGTCACGATGTCGAACGTTAACGTTCGCATGCTTTCTAAGCGACAAACAGCTGATTTCGAAGTCACTAACACGCATCAGAACGACAAGTCGAATGAAAATCAATGCGAACGAAACGTAAACATTTCAGTACAAAATCGGTAGCCACTAATTATTTTCGCTGTCATCTGAATTTAAAATTCTTATAAAATATTCAATTAAATGGAAAATAAGTGGTAAGTAAACGGTTAATTATTTCTGTTTTGTTAGAGTAATTATTTTTTGTATATATGTTTATATATTTCAGCATAAACAAGTCAACGTTGCTGCAGCTGCAAACATTTGTGAGATATATGGAGGAAAATACCCAGTTCGTTAGTGGAACGCGTCTTTGGAGGCTCAAAAGAGGAGCAGTGGAAAAAGTGTCAGTATATTATTAAGAACTTTATGGTAAATAAATAAATAACAATAAAAACAAGAAGATAAATGCATCATTTACTGCAAATTTATATCAAAAACCCACCCTTAATTACAAAATTTTTGGTTGTATTGCATATAATTTGTTTGTTTGTTTTGCTTTGCATTTTGCTGTCAATTTTTTCCAGCTTAGTTATTTCGTTTATATTTTTCCAACCATGTTTCTTATTTACTTTCGACTTAAACTAAAAATTTTGAAATGGAAAATCCTGCTTCTTTTGGGGACTTCTTAAATTACTACGTGATATATTGATCTTAGTACAGGCAAAAACCACAGCAATGTGGCAACCCTCGTAGATGACGCATGGATAATTTTTTAATTACCAGAATTTTCCAAAAATTACCAAATTTTAAAATTTTATTTATTTAGAACATTAAACGTTTATTTAAAATAATTCATTATAGAAAATCATATTACATAAATACATCAATATAAAGATTAAACAGAAACCAAAAACATTATGTTTTGTTTTGGATTATGTTTTGTTATAAAATATGGCATAACAAAACATAATCCAAAAACCATAAACTTTACTTTCTTTGCATTTGCATTTTTTTTTGCATAACCATTCAATTCTTCCAAATAGTGTTGCCAGATTTTCTTCTGTTTGTAAGTAACATTTTAGATCACATTTCGTCAAATTTTCTAATAGAGTATGAAATCAAATGGTTTTTCTTATACTAATTATTTAATTTGAAAAGGTTGCCAAAATCAATAATATGTTACCATGTTACCAAGCCGTTTAAATGTTACCAATTTTGGTTGGATATTACCAACTGTGGCAACTGTGAGTGAAACGCTTCGTTTCTCTGCTCTCTCTCTTACTCTCTGTGTTGATTATTTCAGTACACGGGCAAATTCCTCCCATGTTTAAGACAAATTCCTCCCATGTTTAAGTAAAATTATATATGTAAAGTACATAAAAATTATGAAATAATCAAGATATTACACGAGAGAGAAATGCGTTTGTGTGAATTGCGTCTACTTTTTGGTTCTCTTTTACGAGGGTCGCCAAATTGTGCTCACATCCTGGTCGTCTACTTTTGTCAAAAACTGCTGATAAAAATGTCACACAATCCTGTACTATTCTGAACATAGATAGATGAAATCAAAAAAAAAACTCAAACATACAACATACAAGTTTGCTGCGTACGATCAAATATAAACAAAGGAAATCGGCTGCGCTAACGGTACTACCTTGTATTTGTACCGTTGTGCAGGCTGTGTTCAGTAGTTACTGAATTTGAGTGAAAATATTTTTTTTGGAATCGGCCTTGCCAGATGAGAAATTTTCTTAACCGCTTGGGGGCCCTCTAATCGTAATTTGTTTTTTGTAAATAAAATATTTTTTATTTGTTTATTCCAAAAAATTACTTTAAAAAAAATCCCTCGATTTACAGAAAATAAACACGAAAATGAAGAAAATAAAAATAAAGAAATTTAAAAGAAAAGTAGCGAAATAAAAAATATTTTATTTTAAAAAATTGAGGAAAAAAAATTAGGTTAGCTGAATTAGTGTCCAAAAACCGGCATTTTTTACAAACTGGTTTTCGGTTTGTTCGAAAAATCATTTTTTCAACAAACCGGTTTTCGGTTTTTAATTTTGGCAAAAACTGGTGGAACCGGTTTTTTTAGCTTTAAATTAAATTACAGATGTAGAACTTACAATACATTTGTTTAACGACCATTTCATATACTTATATTAAATAGACCTAAGGCTCTAACACTTTAATTTTAAATGTAATACGAATGCTCGAAAAAATCATCACATTTTAAAAAGTATATATCATATTCCAATTTGGAATGCGTGTTTAACATAAATTTTAAAAGTTTTATTCAAATTCGCATTAAAATGATTTAAAATCGAAAATCATACTCAAATTCGAAAAGGATTTTCATGTATGAAAATCTTATTAAGTTTAAATCATTTAGTTATCAAATAATTTTCATTTTGAAATTTGATAAAAAAATGTTAATTCATTTTTAATTAATTCTAATTCCAATCATCAAATCATTTTGAAAAAAAAATTGTTTGGATATGTCATTTAGATCAGATTTCAAAATGGAAATCATGTTTCTTAATTCCAAAATTTCACTAAAATTCGAAAATAATATCATTTATTATTATTTTTTTAAGGATATTAACACAAATTAAGTAAAATCCGATAACCGGTTAACCGACGTAAAAAAACCGGTTTCCGGTTTATTCGAAAATGACGTTTTTGAAAAAACCGGCACACGGTTAACAGCAAAATAACCGGTTAACCGGTTTTTCGGTTTTGGATACTCTATTTTAACATATTATACCGGGTGTGGTGAAATTAACAAAGTACATAAATTTGCTTAATTTTGCTAAGGTTTGTAATTTGTGATGCGAATTGCTCCGCAGGCAAAATTTTTTCCCTGATTATGGATCTTCAGAAATTTTGACATTCTGATTCTGTCATCTACTTGTATATTTAATTTTTCAAAATTTTTAAAAAATTATAACAAAATTAAGTTGTTATTTTCCTTTTTTTTAAAAAATTAAAATAAAATAAAATGAAATTTTTAAAATAAAATACAATGAAATGAAAATTTTGCCTAACAAAATTACGTCTTTTCCCGATGATACTATTCTGAAAAAAACGGCGCATAACACCCCACCCAAATGTATTTCGACAACTTTCGGCGGCTGCCGAAATGCGTCCAGGGTTCCCAGATTTGGGGATTTGTCCCCAACTTCGGGGATTTGAAGATGCTAAAAAGGACGAAAAAATTCGAATGGGGACAGGGGATTTTTCTGGGGATTTCTTAAATTTTCTTGGGGAAATTTTGGGGATTTATAAGGGTATAATACTTCGTTTACACAGGCGAAGATTAGAGCATTTAGGGCATTACAAATGTCAAAACAAATACAAAAAATACCGGTAATCCCGATGATGAGATAATCTAGTTTTGTGTAAACGTCGTATAACATAGCAAATAACTATTACGCAACAGGTTTTTATTTAGGTTAGCCCAATACGTGTTGGAGTTCGGAATATTTCATATGGCAACTCCTGTAATAGAAATATAAAGAAGAAAACAAAACAAGTGTCATAATATTGGCGCGGATGTTAAAATAAAGAATAAGAATATTGCAAATATTGTTTCAAGTTCGAAGAAACAAAGAGTGGACAAAAGAAAGTTGGGCCAAAGGTAAGTTTGTTTTAAGATATTTACAATGTATTGTAAGATATTTATAATGTATTTGCAATATATTTACAGGTTGTCGGCAAAAACAACAGGCAATTTGTTTTTGTCTTTTGCAACCCTACTGTCAAATTTAGCTGCTCAGAAAAAAACAATAAGAGAATGAACAATAAAAATCACAAAATGTAAAAATATTTGACAGTAGGCATTCAATTTCATTGAATCGGGAATGAAAAAAACAAATCAGCTGCTCTCCTGCTGCCTCCTTTATTAGTGCACACTGATCAAAACTGATTTCCGTATAAAAGTAATTTGGTATTTTATTTAATTTTATGTTATCTTTTCTTGTTTTTATTCTTTAAAAAGTATATGCTTTATTTGGGGAGAATTGGGGATTTTTTAATAATAATATTGAATTAGTTTAAATAAATATTTTGTTATAGTACGCTGTTATTGTGTTTTTTATGTTTGAATTGTTTTAAATAAATGCCATACACAACATTTGGGGACAACTGGGGATTTTGTAATAAAAAATTGGGGACGGCAAAAATTTTTATCTGGGAACCCTGAATGCGTCTGGCAGAAAATTATTTTTGCTAACCATCAATTTTCTTACAAATTGAAATGGTACAAATTGAATGGCAACGATGTGAATATACGAGTGAAAATAGTGTTTTGAGTGCGAACCTAATATTATTGAGTAAAAACGTGACGTCATGAGTATGACCCTGTTACTTTGAGTGGTGCGGGAACACCGTTATAAGTCGTTATACACGTAATCCCCAGCGAAAAAGTTTGGCGCGCTTTTTTGACCGTCTAATTATAATTCGTTTATGGCTTAGTCAAAGACGATTTACAATTAGACGACCAGAAGATGTGCGCAACTTGGCAACCCTGGTAAAAGAGAACCAAAAAGTACTAGGAGTTCACTCAAACGCATTTCTCTCTCGCGTAATATCTTGCTTATTTCATACTTTTTGCCTAGTTTATGTAATTTTACTTCAACATGGTTGGAATTTTTATAGTTATATACAGTAACACTATCAAAAAGCTGCTCGTGTATTGAAATATTCAATGAAGAGAGTAAGAGAGAGAGTAGAGAAGTACTAGGGTTTCACTCGTTTTGTTTGTCGGCATTGGAGTGAAGCGAAATTTTGACTGTCTACTTGTACATCGTTTTTGGCTTAGTCAAAGACGATTTACAATTAGACGACCAGAAGATGTGCGGAACTTGGCAACCCTGGTAAAAGAGAACCAAAAAGTGCTAGGAGTTCACTCAAACGCATTTCTCTCTCGCGTCATATCTTGCTTATTTCATACTTTTTGCATAGTTTATGTAATTTTACTTCAACATGGTTGGTATTTGTATAGTTATATACAATAACACTATCAAAAAGCTCCTCGTGTATTGAAATATTCAATGAAGAGAGTAAGAGAGAGAGTAGAGAAGTACTAGGGTTTCACTTGTTTTGTTTGTTGGCATTTGAGTGAAGAGAAATTTTGACTGTCTACTTGTAGATCGTTTTTGGCTTAGTGGTACAGAGATGTACTTTTTTGTAACTATTTAAAAAAATTTTGCGTTTTTTCACGAATATAGCGATTTTTTTTTGGTATTAACCTTTTTTTTTGGAATTCTTGATCTGGTAGCTTTGTCATTTGACAATGGTTAAATGCCTTTGTTTACAACGCGTAAGGCCATGCGAACGACAAGTCGAAAGATAGTGACTACCAATTTGAAGCGAAAGTGAGTGCATTGCTGTCGTTCGCTTAGGCTTTCTTTCGACATCGTGACTTTGGCTGTTAGAAACTAAATTTGCGCGAACCATAGGGTGGTCATTTTTGGAAAAGTGTTAAACATTTTCATACATATGTGTGGCCAAAATATGTACTTACATTTTCAGCCACCAGAACCAAATATTGTGCGTCCACTGGGAGTTTGGGCTCTCACGGGAGACAGGTACAAATTGATTGGTATTGGATCTATGGCAAATACAACGAAAAATAACCGGTATTCATACATTTCTAGGCTAATCGTTACAATGCATCAAACTGACGCCATTTGCAAAACAAAAGTGAAGTGATAAAATACAAAATATTTAATGAAATTGGAGAATATTTGAGCAGAAGTAAAGTTCTACGTTCACTACGAGTTAAATGATACGTTTTTATTGTTATTGCGACCAGGATGGTGATTATAATTGTATACATTAACAATTAAAGAATCATTGTGTTTGGTCTTCTTGTTGTTTTCTGTCAAAATCATATGGTCACTTGATCATAGTTTAAATCCCCAACTCTGGCTGTTTAAATAGCAATTAACTATTAACCTAAAAAGTGAATTCAGAGTTTAAATTACGTTTGATCGTTGATCATAGATGATTTTCCACTCAAAAATTAAGCCATAAAGATATAGAAAAATTACTGACTGACAGAATTGTATGATACTTATACATACAAATCCTTCTGCCATCACCTGGTATAAATCAATAATGGCATCTTGAAATACATAAATGTCAAAACTAAATCGATAAAAAATGCATGTAAACACCTTTTTGCCGTAGAATGACAATCACGACGTTATCATGATAAAAGAGTGCATGTAACGCGCTATAAGGCCTAATTCTTGAGCGGAAAATCATCTTTGATCAACGATGAAACATAATTTAAACTCTGAAATAATTTTTTAGGTTAATAAACTATGATTATTTAAACTATGATTTTCTTTAATTGTTAATGTGAACAATTATAATCACCATCCTGGTTGAAGTAACAATAAATACGTATCATTTAACTCGTAGTTCAGTGAGAACCTCTTTGTTGCTCCAAAAATTATCCAATTTCATAAAATATTTTGTATTTATCACTTCTCTTTTCTTTTGCAAATGGCGTCAACTTAGTGCATTGTAACGATTAGCCGATAAATGTATGAATACCGGTTATTTTTCGTAGCATTTGCCACTGTTATCATGCAGGTAGTAAAGCGGCATTCAGGTATACCGAGATTTTGCAGTTTTTGAGATTTCGGCCGAAATGGCAACGAAATCCAGAGATTCTGCATACATTTCCACAGTGCAGGAATCTCCATAAATTTTTTAGATTTCGTTCAACTGGGCCAGAATATGTGATGCCCGTCTCAAAGACGATTTAGAATTAGACGACCAGAAGATGTGCGCAACTTGGCAACCCTGGTAAAAGAGAACCAAAAAGTGCTAGGAGTTCACTCAAACGCATTTCTCTTTCGCTTCATATCTTGCTTATTTCATACTTTTTGCATAGTTTATGTAATTTTACTTCAACATGGTTGGAATTTGTATAGTTATATACAATAATACTATCAAAAAGCTGCTCGTATATTGAAATATTCAAAGAAGAGAGTAAGAGCGAGAGTAGAGAAGTACTAGGGTTTCACTCGTTTTGTTTGTTGGCATTTGAGTGATGAGAAATTTTTACTGTCTACTTAAACATCGTTTTTGTAAAACCCATTAACCAACTATGGTATAGAGAAGAAAATTTACTCGAGGTGTGAAATGCCAACAAAGAAAACGAGTAAAGCGTGTCGTTTCTCTGCTAGCTCTCTTACTCTCTTCGTTGAATATTTAAATACACGAGCAGTTTTCTGATGATGTTATTCTATCTAACTATAGAAATTTCAACCATATTTAAATAAAATTACATAAGTATGTAAAAAGTACGAAATAATCAAGTTATGACGCGGGAAAGAATAACGTTTGAGTGAATCGCGTCGACTTTTTTGGTTCTCTTCTAATAGGGTTGCCAAATTGCGGGGGTTTTTTCTTATCTACCTGTACATCCTTTTTGTAAAACCCAAAAATAAAACCAAGATAATTTGTCTATATAGATTGGAGAAAAGGTTCCTTGAGTGAACTGCATACAACAACTGCATACAACAAAAGGGAAGTTAGCTTTATTTTAATACATCAGCAGTTTCGAAGAATGTAATTGTTTATAATACTTTAAATGCAAAGATCTCTACTAAATATGTTGTCTTTGCAAAACCACGTGCATTTGATGAGTTTTATGATGTATTGATTATTTTATTTTTAAAATGTCTTAAACATTAACTGATGTTTAGAATTTAATAATAAAAGTTTTGCAACTCATTGTTTATTTTAATTTTCCATTTCTACTTGTAATAATGTAAATAAGAATTTCAATGAGTAAACGAAAATGTTTGTAAACAAGTTGTTGTCAAAATGAAGCGAAATCTCGTCGAATATCAAAATATGTATACCTGAACAATTTAGATTCCGAGGGTGATTCTAGAATATTTTGAGCTGAAATGCGGTATGCTTTAAGATTATTTGGCAAAGCACTAAAAAACTCTTTTCGTATTTTACCCCCGTTTACACATGCAAGTGCAAGTTCGAAAACTTTAACACACTAACCGCCTTATTCATAAAAAGTTGTGAGATGTTTGAGAGACGATTTTTGTATGATAAATCGTCTCTCAAGCCTCTTCCAACTTTTTATGAATAAGGCCGTTACTCTTTTTCACTAATACAATCGCACTTCATAGACTTGCAGCTCAACTGCCTTCAACATTTGGAAGGCAGTAAATATTTGGCACTTGCAGCAAGTAAATGTAAAACGATAAGCAGTGTTACCTACTAATAAGATATTACTAATTTTGTGTACATTTGTTCAAAAAAATATGGAACCACAATTCAAAATATGTTGATGGTAATTAAAAATATGACTTTCATAAGTTTTAGTAAGTTTTAGAAGAAAAAACCATATTAACACCGACTTTTTTCCAGATGATACATGGCAATACTGGAATTTCTCTAATTCGTGATTAACAGCTAATTTGGCGATGACTTTTGCCTTCGGCGACATTTGTGAAATAAACTTGCACTTGACCGTGTAGACACTACTAAAATTTGCTTGTGTTTTCAATAATTTTCAACATTTTCGATGATAATACATATTCTCAACTTGCAACAGATCAGATCAAGCCTAAATCAAAATCAACTGATTTCCAATTTAAGTAACCAGTCAAAAATTGGGCCTAAAACATACAAATCATCATTCCATCACCTGCTATAATTCCATAATGGCATCATGAAATACAAAATAATAAAATCGGCTATGAATTTCCGGAGAAAATCCCGTGGGAAAATTATATGAAAATCGTCCAATAATCACTTTCAATACCGACTGCCAAGCAACGAACAAACAAACGATGATTTACTCTTACAAACCTAACACTTGCGTATGTATTAAATTTATAGTTTACTGCCCTAGAGGCGCGCGTATAGATGTTAACACATCAAAAAAACTAATTTTTTTTGTGTGTTCTATTAGTATTAAAAATACTTTGAAATTTCAAAAATGTTGCATAGATTCTTATTACATTTGTTTTAAGCTCTATATAAATACATGGTATCTTACAAAGTTTGTAAACTTTTTCTAAATACATTGTAGTTTCTTTCAAGTTTCATGTTATTAGGTAACTCATTGAATAGTTTAAAACCCTTGTAGAAAAGCGATTTCTGCATGTGTGTTGTCTTGACCCTTTGGATTCGAAAATCAGTAATCCTTAATCCATACGGTTGTACTTCTCCAACATAATTTATTTGATCGCATAGATATTCCCCGGAACATCCCCTTGATTCATTTTTTTATTTATTTATTAATTTCAATAACCACGCCTGTAAGGCCAAATATGGTTACAAACTTCTAGAAAAAAATGTCATCAATTGAAAAATAAATTATTTAAAACAGGTAACAAATATTGAACAAATTAAAAATAAAAAATAAAACTATAAAAAATACAAAAAAAA
Organism: Phaonia tiefii; assembly: GCA_963931995.1. Classification (NCBI taxonomy): domain Eukaryota; kingdom Metazoa; phylum Arthropoda; class Insecta; order Diptera; family Muscidae; genus Phaonia; species Phaonia tiefii. The sequence goes on from OZ008368.1 coordinate 162,626,335, forward strand.
ATAAAACTACACCTTGAATCAGCATTACAATTATTTTTTATAACTTTTTTGTTAAATACAATCTTATAAAAATAAATGTGTACGCAATAACAGTGTTTATTTATTGATTATTCTTAACAAACTTCTGCAGTATCGTTTTATCAAACTTTTAAAATAAATAGCATAAATACTAACTTCAATTTATGATAAAAAAATTCAAAAATGTTTTAAAGCATACTACTACAGGATTAATTAATTAATCAAAATTAAAGTGTTGAATTTCAGTCTTTGATTAATATTCATCCATTTTAGTTCTCTAAGCATTTCGTTGATGTGTGTATATCGATTACATTTAAGTATAACCCTCATTGCTTGGTTTTGGGGTTTTTGCATTCGTTCTATCTGACTGTCATTGCAGCACGTACATATATATTATCGTTAATCCATATTCAAAGTGTGGTTCAATTATCGTGTTATAAATGTTTATTGCAGCTGTTTTAGATATTTTATTTCTTATTCTTTCCGATTTTTTTACATGTATAGTCTATATGTTCTTTAAATTGTAACTCCTTAATAAATAAATGGTTTCCCATTACATCCCATGAAGGAATTGGGGAGAGCTTCTCGCAACCAGTGGTGCTGTACGCTTTATAGTTTTATACTCACTGATTGGGACCTACAGTTTTACACCGGTTCCGAACGGTAATTTGAGAAGTTTTTTTCATGGCTAAGTACTCGATAATGTCGCCGGCACTAAGCGAGGTGACCGTCGTTGAACGATATTTTTAAGGTGGTCGGAGCAGGGATCGAACCCAGGATCTCCTGTACAAGAGGCGCGCACCATTATTTTAACTCCTTATATATTATAAAACCGAGATATTTTATGTGTTCAACCTTTACTATTATTTTATCATTAATTTTAAATATTGCTTCAGTACTCATATTTATTTCAATTATTTTTATTTTATTTTCGTTTAGTTTAGTTTTTTTTTTCATCTGCACTTCTGTCTAACACTTTATACTTATTTTTTGGCAGGTTCCGATAATACACAAGACCTTAGCCTTTTTTAAAGGTATATTACTCAACAATATCCCTTGAAAGATATTTACGTTAAAAATTTTGTAATACTTTTCGCGCATTTTCATCTATCTAATACAAAAGCAAGTTCTTTCTTCTTCCTGCTCCATTTCCATAGGACAAAGTAACAAAAGTCTTTCCTTCATTATTATGCCCTCTTGTCGTTTTGCTACAAAATGTATTAATAATTTTCCCGTATACAGTTTTATTTTTACTTGCAGAATTTATAAAATGATTTTGTATCATCTTTCCGGCAATTAAAACAGCTGTCACGCACTGTTACCTCCTCTTTGGCAGGTAACAGATTTTGTTACTTTTGTCACCAAAAAAATGTGTCAGAATACCGATTTGTGACAATTGTCACATTGCTGTCAAATAGTAACAGTGGTGACTTTTGTAACCCTGCCAGAATAGGGCTGTAAATCGAGTAAAAATGCTAAATTAAGTAAAAAAGAGTGCATGTAAACACGCTATTAGTTTTTAAATACAATTTAGATTAACGTTTACACGGGGGTTACACGGTCAATTTTTGCCTTTCAAGTTTCAATACATTCATACTTTTTTACTAATCACTCACACTTTTAAAAATTGAAAGGAACTTGCTTTCAATTTCTCTTTCAAGTGGAGTGTTTCAATTTTCTTTCAAGAAAACAGCTGATTACATATGTTATGAACAGTTTCTCGTTTTCCTCCTTACAAATATTCTGCCGTCATCATTTTTTGATTTCTACTTTTACAAATATTAAAATATTATAAATAATTAAAAATGTTTGTGAGTAGAGGTAATAAATACAATGATATTTTGCGATTCATAGAGCTATACAGAAGACATGAAGGTTTATGAAAAATTAATATTGCTTTCAAGTTGCGTGCAGCCTACGTCACAGCTATCAATTTACATGAATTTTGACAAGCAGTATGTGTACAAAACTTGAAAGTGTGGCTGCAGCGTTAGGTTTATGCAACTGTGGCTCGAGCGTTTTGGAGCTGTTACCAAAATCAGTAGTGCCAACATTTGTATGATACAGAAAAAAAGGCCGGAGCGAATTCACCCAAACATTTTCGCGAACAAAACGAACGACAGCAAAAAGGGGGCGAATTAGAAAAACGAGTAGAAAAATTTTAATTGAACGTTCACAAAAGTAGAAGAGTGTTTGCAGTAGAGAAGAAAAATATCGACAAAAGAACTGGAGAAACCTCTTCTTTTTTCGTCGTAGAACAAAACGCAGAATCATTGAATCTCTGCAAGAGAAAAATTAAAAAGTATTTGTGCAAAAGTTTAGCAACGAGTGAAAAAAGCGTAAAGTAAAATGAATGAAGAATACGATGCAATTGTTTTGGGCACCAGCCTAAAGGAGTGTATCCTAAGTGGTATGCTTTCTGTATCCGGGAAGAAAGTACTCCATATCGATCGGAATAAGTACTATGGTGGTGAATCCGCTTCGATAACTCCGCTAGAGGAGCTCTTCCAACGTTTCAATGTAGAGGTCCCCGGTGAAAAGTATGGGCGCGGCCGCGATTGGAACGTGGACCTGATACCCAAATTCCTGATGGCCAATGGACAGCTGGTTAAATTATTAATTCATACGGGCGTCACCCGTTATCTCGAGTTTAAGTCCATCGAGGGTAGTTACGTCTATAAGGGAGGAAAAATCTCCAAAGTGCCCGTTGATCAAAAGGAAGCATTGGCCTCTGATCTCATGGGTAAGTAACTTTTGGGAAAAATGTGAATGCAACGTAATATCGGGTTTTTCTGCCTTAATTTTTATCCGGAGCTCGGCTCGGACGAAGGAAAGAAAATTGTTGTACATGTCTGGCCGTTTTTCTTTCTTTTTTGTTGTTTCCCTTTACTCATAGTTTTTGTGACACGTATTTTATACGTATAATGGAAACAGAGAAATTAGGAAAAAATGAGTAATGCAAGCAAGAGGTATCGACGAAAACATACTTCACTTGTTTTTACGTCCTCTTGGTAATTGGAATTTCTAAATCTAATTGGAATTAGAACATTTTGTCTTGCAGTTAAATTTCATATTTTCTAATATAAGCAGTCGCAACTCGCAAAAAGGTGGGGTGGTGAAGGGTTTCTTCATATTTTTTTTTTTAATTTGTTCTTTGTCACGAGAGAAGTAATTTTACTTTTTTTATCATTTGAAAAAAGAAGGAATCGAAAGAAATAAATGTTGAAGCAAGTGAAAAGAGAACAAGTAAATAATGTTTGGTGCTGCCATATTTTGAATGATGTAAATGTTTTTGGTTGGGGCAATGGTCATTGTAGTGATATTGGAGGAATAGCAAAAACAAAAGTAATGAAATTGGCGTTCGTCGTGTATGCCATTCCCGGAAAACACATGGTCGGGTTTTGATTGCATACTACATCTTTCCAACCAAAATTGCATCCTGGTAAAGATGGTATAAATATGTGTTCAGAAGTTGACATCGAACTTCGAGGGGAAGATATTAAGCCACACCATCCTGGCAGAAAAACAGATTGCTAGCTCGCATCGAGATTTGCCACTTTGGGCTAAATTGTAGTTCCTGTATCATAAAAAAATTAACATTGAAGAACGCGGAAAATAATTTTGTTTACCCTCAAAATCCGGTCCATCTAGGAATACGCAGGAGCTGGTGGTTATTACCTGTTTTGTGCGAAGTCACTGAACACAAATAAACCGATTTTAGCATGTAATTTAGGGTTATAGGGAAACGAAAAACGTGTTTACCTGCAAATTGGCTGAATCTTACCACATTGGACCAAAATTTGATTCTGTTCTACTTGGGCCTCTTAAAATAGGTACAAGTTCGAAAGGGGGAATTTTCCCTATAGCCTTAAAAATTGAAAAACTACTGTTACTTTTTACGAATGATGTCTGTGATAACCGAAATTATCAACTTTTCCAAAGATGCATGGGTGTGCCTTAAATGAAATGACATTTTATCGCGATATCAGCGGTGCCATTAGTTGCTCTGTATGATGCATGCAACGCGTGTTAGTGCCATATATGTATGTCAGGTTTTGAAGCAATGGAGGGGAGATAGTCTCAGAACGCTTTATGACCCAATAAAGACTTTTGTCTTTCTCTTCAAACCAAATAAACTATTATGGGGGAGTATAACACATTATTTCAAACAAAAAATTGAAATAATGTGACCAGAAATGTACTGTTTCGTACTTATCAGCCCGCCAAAGTTCGGATATATGACGGTAATATGGTTAAGCTGGAGTGGGCCACAGCTATTTTATGCAGCTTATTTGGCTTATAGTGGCCGTCGGTGGTGCAATGGTTAGTGTGCGCGGCTCTTGTACATGAGATCCTGGGTTCAAACCCTGCTCTGACCACCTTCAAATTTCTTTCGGCGGAGGTCACCTCGCATAGTGACGGCGACACTATCGAGTATATAGCCATGAAAAAGCTTCTCAAAATACTGTTCGGAATCGGTGTAAAACTGTAGGTCCCAATCAGTGGGTGAAAACTGGAAAGCGCACAGCTCAGTGGTTGTGAGAAGTTCTCCCCGGTCCCTTCATGGGATGTAATGGGAAACCATTTATTATTTTTTTTTATTTGTTGCAACATTAAGGCGCCATAACTTCAGAACTAGAACGTACAATGATGAAAACGGAGCGTAGTATTGCTGTCTTATATTTATCGAATATACTCGTAATACAACATATAAGGGTTAAATCTGCGGTCCCCAACTCCATAAATGAAGAAAACAATGTCTGTTTATTTTATTTTGAAGTACCCTTCTACTACTGTCAAGCAGCTCCAACGGTATTTTCAAAGCCTATTCCCTTGTTATTCTGCTATGATTGTGTATACTAGTAGTTACTCTTATTTTGCCGGTAGTAAGTTAGAACACTCTCATCCTTCCCATGTCCATAGACATACACTTAAGCCGCTGATTCGACCTGTTGTGCCCTCTCAAATTAGTTTAGTTTAGCACATTTATTAGTAATCATAATTCTCTTAATTCACATAGTTTACATTATCCATTGAATATTTAAAATTAATATTTCATTTCTAACAAAATTTATGCATTGTTTTTTAAAGACATTCATTCTTAATTATATTTGGTAATGAATTAAAAATTTGAAGCCCTTGTAGAAAAGATATCTTTACATTGAGGATGTTTTAACCCATTGTAGTCTGAAGTTATCAGCATTCCCTGTCATGCTGTCGCCTGTCGTATTTTTTGTGTCAGTTTTATAGTATTTAGTGCAAGCCGTTGTTTTATATTAAGCCATTTTAGTGCATTTAGCATGGTGTTTATTGGTGTGTATCTGTTGCATTACAAAATCGATCGCATAGCTTTATTTTGAAGTTTTTGTAATCTTTCCATATGAGTGCAGCATGTATATAATATTGTGGAACCAAATTCAAAAATGCGGTCTAATTTGCCCTATGAAATCACTATACCTCTCATATAAGATTGGTCATGTCCGGTATTGTACTGTCCGAGAGATATAACTTGTGTGAATGCCGCTCATTGGCATAGGAAAATGCTCCATCGTTTTCCATGCACGCCCTGCACTCACTATTCGTCACTAGTCCAATGCGATACAGGTGGGCTCCTAATCCCAAATGTCCCGTTAAGACTCCAGCAAATCTTTTGTCCTCGACCCATCTCGGTCGCCCCATAGGATATTGTGTCATACTGTTTCCTGGTTCCACAGAGCTCTGTGGGCCGATTCCGCCCATTTACCCAAATTGGCTTTCGTTACCGCGGAAGGTTTCGCGCTCTCTAGGCTCGCCGATTGTAGTTTCGTGGTTTTCGTTGCCAGAAGGTTTGCACGTTCATTGAAGATTATTCAACATCACATTTTATTTTCAATACCAGAACATCACGAGCGTCCATAGACAATGAACTGCTGGTTAAATTATAACAGCCCAAACAATACTGGGTCTTATCCGCATTAAAATCTACTCTATTCACTCGACCCCATTCAACAATGGACACCAGATCCCGTTCGAGTGTTTCATTCATCGTCCGGCGTTTGACTTCAATCTCTTGAAGATTTGGCCTACGGTCGAATGAATAAGAATGACAGAGATTGTTCTCATCCGCAAAAGGGTAGATTGGATTCACAGTTTGACCCAGGAGATCGTCATTGAAAATAAGAAAAAGAGAAGGAGAAAGAGAAAGAACAGAGCCCCGTGGTACACCTCAAGTCAAGTTGTGCTCGTCGGATGGAACCCCATCTACAACAACTCCTATAGTGCGATCTCTGAGAAAACTCGATATAAATCGAGTGAAGTTATCACCGACACCAAAAGCAGCGAGCTGTGACAAGAGTGCATCGTGCCATACTCTGTCAAAGGCCTTGGAAATATCAAGAGCCACTACCTTACTCTCACCAAGCCGGTGGATGGATCGACTCTACTTTTCTGAAAGGAACGCCATCAGGTCTCCAGCAGATCTCATTATACGGCAGCCATCCTGCCGATCATTAATAAGGTCAATTTGCAGGGTTACTTGCATCACATTTTTTAGCGATTGGCTGGACATTAGCAACTTTCCAACGCGCCGGGAAGACTCCCGCACGGTATGCAAGATTGAAAAAGTTGCACAGTGGGCATGCCAGTGTCGAAGATCACCTACACAAGATCTGTCGGAATCATTCGCATCTTGCGTGTAACCGGCCAAAGCCTCCATTATCCGTTGGTGTTTCTACTTAAGATACCTGTTGATTCATTCACCTATTGTGTGTAGTCGTTTTGCCGCAAGAGCGGCCTCGCATTTGCATAAAATAGTTTCCATGGCCCTTGCAGAGGTTGTCCTCATTGCACCGCTAATACCAATGCATCACTTTCGTTGAACCCTCTTCAGTATTGCGATATTGAATGTCCTCAAGAAGCACAAACAAGAAGCATATGTTAGTATGGGCCTAATTACGCTTCTGTAGAGCCAGGGTGTTGTTTCTGGGTTGAGGACCAATTTGGATCCAGGAATCGTTGCTCTTCAAACCCTGAGATTTTCGTTTTCCTTGTGAATAGAAACGGGTAAAATTAATTGGTCTGTAAGTCTTCGCATAGCTGGGTTTTCCAGGTTTTGGTATAAATACTACCGTAGCTTCCTGCCAATTCTTTGGTGTGTAGGCGAATGTTAAGCATGCGGTGAAAATTCCCGCCAAATGGTTTGTTATTTGGTCAACCTCATTTTGAAGGATAGCCGGAAAAATCCAATCAGGCCCCTGATGTACTACATTTTCATCTTTCTCTCAGTATACTGGCAGTTTTTTACGCGTAGCCCTATAGTAAAGTCTACGGACCTTCTTCCCAAGATTTCGTATTTCCCCTGTATCCCAGGGTTTTTCTTGGACAAATTTCCTTTCTCGAAGTGGGCAGCTGTCTTCGAAATACTACTAGTCTTTCCCTCATTCGAAACGTTCTATTCTTGAATCTCATCTATAAGTTTTTCCGAGAGTGTTTCTCGGGCCGTCATGCCAATTGGCACTTTGCCAACCTTGATGTTGACTGCTTTGGTCACGAAACACCATACCTTTTGTCTTGGAAAGACCAGCCATGGATGCCGGGTCTTTTCCGATTACAAGGAGAGTGCCCTTCTGCCCCTCCTCCCTGTGGAAAACAACCCATTTGTCCACGGTTAGTCCGATGCGAACTTGTAGCCCCATTTTGGTGTAGTGTGGAAACTGTTCGTGGGATCTACGGGATCACGATGTTGCCCGGAAGAAACCATTTATCAGCCCCAAATTAAAAAAAAACGCGATTAAAATTTGCCAAAGAGCACGTTCGCAATGGTTCTTACTTCTGGAACTCTGTTATTTGTTGCAGATGATTTAAAATTTAATAAGTTTGGATCCAATGGCATGACCTACGTATGGAAAACTTAAAAGCTATTGTGAAGCACGGCGTGGTATCGTTATGGTATGGGCTTTTATGTCGGCTCCCGACACTGGAAACCTAACTTTTAAAGTGGACAGGTAAATGTACATATGTATGTATATGTTTTGAACATTATTTCAAACAGCATAAAATAAGTTGTGATTCACAAAATTAGCAGTATTTTTGTTTTTTTTTGGCGTTTAAGCAAATGAATTTCGTTTCTTAAATTTCCGTTTCTTTCGTTTCTTAAATTTCCAAATCCGCACGGCCGGAGTTGGACCCTATCAGGAAAAATGTGTTGTGTAATTTGTTATCGGTTATTTTGACTTATTTTACAATTTGTATCTTTTGTTTTGACATTAGACGGTTCCTTAGCCCTATAACCCTCTTAAAATACTTTGGGACCCATAACTCCGAAACTAAGAATTTCGGATACTTTAATTTCCCCCCCCCCCCCCTGAAAAATTTGTTCTACCCCACCCAAAACAGATTTTTTTGAGAGTAAGCCATAAAACAGACGTTTCCAATAAAAGTGTTGGATCTACTCTGAGAAGAAAGTTTTATGACGTGTAGAAAACAATGCCGAAGCAGGTGCTGGATCTACCCAGAGGGGAAAGTGATATGGCCTTCCACGCGTAAATACCATGTGTGTTTGGTAGAATTAAAGGCCTTCGATAACACGTCTTTGCTTCAAAATCTAACTAATATGTGTCTACTAGGCTACCCATTTAATCGGGTTTTTTGATTAATCCAAGAACCGAACAAAACGCAATCAATTTATTCGATTAATCCGACTATTCGAATAAAATAAAATAAAACCCCTAATAACTCGACAAAAACATTATTATTAGGGGTAAGGGGGGTGGAGAGGGGGTACAAACTTGAAGTTGGTATTCTTCTTAAGGTCCTCTACATTTCTTACTCAGAAGTCAAACTTCAATTTTGAAGCGTTCTGCCTCTAATTCAGTCTCAAAAATATTACAGTTTTTGACATTCCAGCAAACTTTGGGGTCAAATATATCGAAATTTTGACGTGGTAGAGAAAAACGGGAAATGCCATTAGATTCAGCGTATCAAAATTATGCAGGTTCGCTATGTTTCACCCAATTCAGATTTTTAAAGTGCAAAAATCACACACAGTGTAATAGTCCAACGGTGTCAAATCTTAGCTCCGAGGTGGCCAAACGACATCAGCTCTGCGGCTGATAATCCGATATTCAAAAACGGCTGTGTGATTTTCAAAGTAATGTCGCAATATTTCCCAGCGTTGTTCAAGCGTATACACAACCATATTCGTTCAGCGGAAGGATACAACTAATTATCTGTCAAATCAGACATGAGCTAAGTGTTACCATTCACGAAATAAGCACTAGTTGAAAAAAAAACGTTAGATGGCGGACCCTTTATATTAATTAAATTTTAAATATGAATAGTTGTAGAAATCTACTCATAAAGTCAGTGGCTGTATATGTCGCAGAAGTCGGCTTCGATATACGGCATAGGTAACATTTAAATGTTTTAATTTGTTTGGCAGAGTATTAAACAGACGTGCAACTCTCACACTGAATGATCGCTCCGTTATATGTCAAAGTGTAGGAATAACCATTTGTCTATTCCGGATAGAACGATAAAATATGAATGTATTATATAAAACCGTTGGGCACTTATTAATAAAAATTCTAAAGAAACACAGAATCAACCTTTGGTCTACAAATGCTGAAAATGTGCATCCCAGAAATTTTACTACAAATGGCGTTATATGGACACGCCTTTTAATTATATAAATATAACGTATAGCTCTGTTAAAAGCCATCACTACAGGCTTTATATTCCGTTGATTGGCAGCAGAAAACACTTCCAAACAGTATAATATATTAGGCATTATAAGGGCATGAACTAAACGTTCCTTTACAAATAGTGGTAAATATAAGTTGGTAGTGTAGAGTTGTTTGAGGCAATAATTTACCTTAGATACAACACTACTTATGTGTTGCTTGAAAAGCAGCCTATCATCTAAAATAACTCCTAAACATTTCAAATTGTGGACAAACTCTATAACCTTTCCATCATAAACTACTCGGACATCTACATCAACATTTGTAGAAAACAACATTGTTTTTGACTTCGATGCATTAATGCTAAGTCTGTTCTCAACCATCCAATCTCTAAGTAAAGCCAGAGTATAGTCAATTTTCTCCTGAAGGGTATCCACAAAATCATAGCATCCCTTAAACAACAATTGAATGTCGTCAGCAAAAGCATATGGAACACACAAACTGCCCAATTTAAGAAAAAGATCATTGATGTACATTACAAAAAGAACCGGCCCTAAGACCGAACCTTGAGGAACTCCACTCTTAACAGAAAGAATATTACTACATATATCCTCAACACAGACCAGTTGACTCCTACCTGTCAGATATGAATCAATTAATTTGCATGCACTACTCGAAAATCCATACAATTTGTATAATTTATAGACAAAGGATGAATAATCCACTGGGTCAAATGCTTTCTCCAAGTCAAGTGAAACCAGCGCACACAATTTGTCACCACCAAAGTTGTTTCGAACACTATCAGTCATACCCAGTAGTAACGACGTAGTGCTTCTATTACTCCTAAAGCCACACTGACAATCATGCAGAAGTGAATTTTCCGCAAAATAATCGGACAATTGTCCCTTTACAACATGTTCAACAACATTCGATAATATTGGCAAAAGTGAAATGGGCCTGTAGCTGGTTAGTAATTGTCAAGAAACTTTCGCATTTGGAGCACCTTGGCTGTTTTCCAACTAGCTGGAAACACTGAAGTCATTAAAATAGTATTTACAATATACAACAAATGATTTGAAACAAAAGGAAATACTATTCTTAAAAACTTCAGCGAAACTCCATCTAATCCAGCTGCATTGGACTTAATTGTCAAGAACGCCCTTTCCAATTCACAAATATTAATACATTGAAACGAGAAACCATTTTCTCTATGTGGCATATCCAAAGTACGATGGCTGGGTGACTGGAATTGATTATTAACAAAAATTGTATTTAGCTCATTCACATCTAAATCACTAGGAACGGATTTGGCTGAAGAAAATCCACTAGATTTCAATAAATCCCACAACTGACAGCTGTCTGTATCATTAACCAAAGAACAATGGGCCCTAATCTTACCCTTTCTGGATACCGACTTAGCTTTGTTTCTTGCCTTGCAAAATATTCTCCAGTTAACTCCAGACTTATCATCCAAAAATGCCTTATATGCTAAATCACGGATAGATGTGTAATAGTCAATGTCTGGAGCTTTAAACCAATCATCAGTATGGTCCCGTACCATTTTCCTCCGCAGCGGGAAGATTGAGTTTATATACGCAATGCCATTCATAAAAATTTCTAATTGGATATCAACGTTGTTAGTGTAATACAATTGAGAAAAATCTGTTGTTGATAGAGTGTTACATAAAGTCTCTGAACTCACTGCATTGTAATGTACATACTCATAGAAACTCGCTACATTATTAACAGTAACATCCAACGAAATATAGATGAATGGGTGATTGGATATTCCCGGACATATAAACTGACCGGACTTTGCCACATAATCAGGAGAAGAGACCAGGAAATAATCTATAAGTGATGTGGTGTTAAAAAAAATAAATAAATGGTTTCCCATTACATCCCATGAAGGGACTGGGGAGAACTTCTCACAATCACTGAGCTGTGCGCTTTCCAGTTTTCACTCACTGATTGGGACCTACAGTTTTTCACCGATTCCGAACGGTAATTTGAGAAGCTTTTTCATGGCTAGATACTCGATAGTGTCGCCGTCACTATGCGAGGTGACCGCCGCCGAAAGAAAATTTGAAGGTGGTCAGAGCCGGGTTCGAACCCAGGATCTCATGTACAAGAGCCGCGCACACTAACCATTGCACCACCGACGGCCACAATGTTAATGTTATGAACAACATTAAAATGAGAAGGCAAAGAATTATGCTTAATGTTTACATTTAACCTCTTACACACTTCTCTCACGTAGTATGACTTATTTGAGTCAAATAAAGTGCAGTTAAAATCACCCATTATGACTACCTCTGAATATTTAACTACTATATCAGAAACATCATTTTCAAATGAACCTAATCACCACGAGGCAAATATACTACTCCTACCAAAATTTTCCTATTCTCAACTAATAGCTCGACAAACAGGCACTCAGCTACACCAAAATCATCACTTTTGAAAACAACATTAAACTTCAAGTTCTTGGAAATGAATAAGGCTACTCCGCCCCCTCGTTGATTAGGACGATCATTCCTACAGCACGAATATCCAGATATTTTAATTTTATTCGATGTTTCACTAACACCGACAACATTTAATAAGCTACCTTCGATTAAATTTTTAATTTCTGGCAGCTTTGTTGATCTTTCACAAAGATTAAAACTTTGACAGTTAAAATGTCCAAAATTTAAGTTATTTTTAAATGCACCTAATTGATCTGAGCGGAAATAATTTGCCATAATAGTATCCCTCACATGGAAAATATAGCAACAGTGCTATATATCCGCGGGGTTCAAAGGAACTCTGCATATCTGTGCTATATTGATTATCGGCTCTCTAAGGTTGTGTATAGAGCGCGGCAAGCCATTAATCAGTATATTATTAAACGTCGTTCATATATACTGTTTTGGAGCTTAGCATCTCTCAACTGGCACTTACAATCCTCCACATCCTTTTGCAGTATCTTATTTTGGCGCTCAACGTCCATCAGTTGTTGCTTATATACGATAATCTCTTTCACTATTCGCAAACTGCTCATGAATTCTTTCCGAAAAGATTCCACCACACTATCAACAATTGCTTGAAAATCAGACAAACCTTTCTGTGTCTGCTCATCCATTTGTTTTTTCATTTTCCCGGCAATATCATTAACAGCTGATCTAGGTCTTGCCCACTCTTTCTCTTACAATTGTTGCATAAGAATTTTAGCGCTTTGTTAGTACGGACTTCAGTTTTACTAATGTTGATGCACTTAGGATGGGAAAAATGGATACAGACACTACAGGAAACACTATATTCAGTTTTCTTGATGTTTTTCTCACAAACAAGGCTTGGAACTTGGTGGCATCATTTAGTAATTTCAGCAGCCACATCGCCTAATAGTTTTATTGCACTTGCAGCACAGAGTCCAAAAAACTTGCAGTTATTATTTGCTTATTGCTTATTTGCTTTATAGACTTTAGGTGATAATGAATGTACACGACATGACTTGTATAGTTTTTTTAAAAGGATTGAACTACTATTTTATTATTTTTTAATTAATTTTTTGACGAACACAATTTTTGTTAATCTGCTCATTACAGCGTTGCCAGAATAATATAATATATAATAAATGTAATTTATAGTAAAAACACACCGTCTCACGCTAGTAGCAGAAATTTATAGGAGAGGAGTCAGGATATTGTATCTAAATTAAGGAATACAAATTCCCAGACTTTTTCATTTCCCGAGAAAGCGGGGAAAATAAATAAATTTCCCGGGATCCCGGTAATTCCCGGATGAAACGTGAGTCCCTTATTTTATAACATCTTTTGATTTTTTTTTTGGCAACTTTGTACCACAAAAGGGGGAAAACAGTACAAACATCTTAAATAACGTAGTTATGAGTATTGCAATGAGTAACTAAATCTAAAATCTTTATCTGTCTCTAATCTAAATGTGTTTGTAACGGTTAGAGACACGACTGCATGTTTTTGGTTTGTGCGGCTCAGTATAATCTAAAAAAACAAAGATCATTTAAATCGGACACTATAGCAACTCGTACGTTGAAACAAGGTCCCTCTAAATACCAGATTCTGATAGCCTGACTCCTCCCCTACAAATACTTAGTACATTCAAATACATATCGTCACCTCATTATTTCTTTTCACCCACCGACCATTTTTGAAAAAAATAAGTTAGGAATGGATTATATATAATATAAATGTCCTTCTAATTCAGAATCTCGTATCACGATATCTCTTTTCATACCTGAGATATCCAACATCGACTTTGCTCTATATCCGCAATTTTAACATTTAATGAATATTGAACGCCACTGTTTGGCTTATACATCAAATGTTTAATACGAATGTGAAATAAATATAGTTCATTATTGGTTTGCCACATTATCATAACTACGAACGTAGATCAAAACAAAAACAGTAATAAGAAATTTACATTCCAATGGTATACATACTATCCAAATTGGATTATAAATGGCGGAGATATTGGAAAATCCATATTCATACATTGAACCGAAATTACTCCCGAAATATGTCCAACCGATGAAAAAATAAAAATTGTTTTGGAATCCCAATAAGAAGTTTTATCTATGATAAAAATTTGGACCCGATCGGAGAGTTTTACCTAACCTCACCTCAATTGATATGCAGACAAAACAAACAAAATTTTTTTTTTAAAATTTCAATACCTTGATTTATTATATTAAAAGTTACGAAAATTTACACTTTTGTTGAAAATATATGCCACAATAAATAGAAAAAATAAAAAAAATATTAATCACGCAGAATTTGAGAAAAACTAACATAAACTTTCTTTATCGTTTTTCTCGTTACCGACTCTGTGGCATAAGCGCAAAACAAAGAATAAAGTGATGATATAGGTCCGAATGTTTTAACTAAAAAACTAACTAGTTTAGAAGGTCTAATATTATTATCACTTTTTTTTTGCAATCGTTCCCACTGACACGTATAAAAACTCCTTTGCTTGTAGAAGAGTTCCTTGAAATACAGAAGATGATTAACGACGCTTTGTTAGAGAGAAATGCTATTAGCAGCCTTCCAAAAATACTTTGTAGTAAGTACAAGTACTACAAAGTAGTAAGAAAATCAATTATCAAACATTCGGAAATATGCGTGACTCCCGCGAAAATGGTACTCACGCACACTCATTCACGCGAAGATTGGGCTCACGCATGAAGATTTTTTCGCAACTTACGTTCACGCACGCTCACGTGAGCAAAATTTAGCCCTGCTCACTTTTACGCGTGAATCACGTGAGTCGTGCTCATCTCTAGTTGCAACTAAAGTATTGCACATACACTACTGCACTCCTTGAGCGGGTACACTGAAGCGAGTATTTTTTTTTATAATTATAACGAGAACTCGTCGTCAATATATTTTCTCTGACTACACGACACTGAAGTTTTTCGATCGACAAAACCGTTAACCGGTTTTTACTCAATTTGTGTTAAATCCTTAAAAATAATAATAACAATATTACATGATTTTTTTAATTAATAAACACTATTTCTGTTTTCAAATGTGATTTTATTTTTCAATAAGTTGTAAATGTCATGTCCAAACAATTTTTTATTCAAAGTTAAAAATGATTTTATTATTTGAATAAAAATTTTAAATGGAAATGAAAATATCTTTGAAATTTCGAATTTGATTTTGGAATTTAAATCATTATAATATGAACTTAAATAAAACTTTTAAATTGTATACTTTGTGGTGTGCACGTTAAGATTAAACCCAGCGCCATCTAGTGGTCAAGGTGAGTTAAAAGAAGATACCGCTTCGAAATACAACACTGCACAGCTTTATTAATGTTTTTCAAACGCAAGGTAGGGAAAGGTTTGAGGCAGCTGTCATTTGGACAGGAGGATAAAGTATGGGCCTTTCCTTTTTGATTTATATCGGCAGCAGGACGGTGGTTCGCGGAAGATATTACATTCCCCCATGAATGATAAAACTCTTTGAACTTGAAAAAAAACTTTATTTTAATAGACAATAATAACAAAGTTTCATGATTATACACACACAAACAATGACAAAAATAAAGAATAATACTTTACACTCAGAGAAAAAAAGTTCGAAAGTTTCGGAAACAAAAATTTACACAAATCTGTAAAGTGAACAGAAGTTAAATTAGACACCTAAGTGCAGGAAAGTAATTGATACTAAGCCCGGTTTGCTTTCCTAAGGACAGTCGATTAAAAGTTTAAATAAATGGACAAAACGAGTGAAAAAAGAAACTAAAGTTGGGCATTAACACATAAACTGAAGTTGGGCATAAGCACATAAAAAACGAAATAAAAATTACATCACCAAAACCTCCTCTGCCGCATCGAGGGACAATCCAATCCAGAATAGCACTACAACCCTGGAGTGCTGAGGTATCCTTTTGAACTAGGTTTACAATTACTATTACATATACTGTATATCAAACGCATCTGCAAATAAAAGAAAATTTATGAGTAGAGAAGGTGATAGGGAGGGTAGACTTTATTGGTTTTGATTTCTTTCTTTCCTGGTAGAATATAGGAAAAATACCAACGAAATTAGGGATAAACTCACGCCTAATACGTTAGGTTTAGTACATTTGCGCCGTAAGTTGCCTTCACCAAAAATTAAAAGATGTCGCCCCTGTAATTAGAAAAGAATGAAATCTTATAAAAAAAAAAAAACTGTACATATAATCAAACTTTTATTACATGATACTCCATAAACTTTTATACTGAGACATACGAAACGATACCTACATACCTCAAAATCAGCGGTCTCTATCCTCTTCCGAACGAGTCATTGCCGTACTAGATGGAAGTTGCATTTATTGCTTTCACTGGAGTCTTTTATGTCATTTTGGTATTTTAACGCACTATCGGAAACCGCAAAATGTGAAGAATTTGTATGAATAAAATAACGAAGATTTATAACGTTTTTGAAAAATAACTTAAGTCTTTTTAGTATAGAGGCCTAAGCAAATTTGGTTGTGGTAGGGAAAACGAAGTAAGTAGAGGAACATGTCTGGGATACCATATAAATCCGCTGATGGTGTCATGGAGGGAATCCGACAAGATTCCAATAGAAGGGAAATTCCTGGCGTAACAACTGCCAGAAGCGTGTTTTTGAGTGTCTAAAGTGAGTATATTTCTGTCCTTTATCTTTGTCTTGCTTCGGGTCTCTTAAATATCTTTCGTCGTCTTAAGGCTGACATGATTTTCTTTTTGTTACTGCCCATGTGCACAGATTGGTTGGCAAGAACTGCACCCATCCGGCGAGCTTGGCCGCGCGAAGCGCCAGCATGTCAGCGATGCCAAAAATCTGGCAATTTATGATTTTGGGGGAACTTGTGTTCCAGTGAACAGGCACAGTACAACTTTATTAATCACGCATTCCAAATTGGAATATGATTCAAATGTAATTTATTTAAATAGAGTTGTAAAATTTAGAGTTTTAAATACGAATAAGAATATAAAATGGCCGCCGTTAATCAAATATAATGGAAGTGCTACATTCGCAATTTATTTTAAAGCAAATACCCGAAAAACTCGGTTCCACCGTTTTTTTTTGCCAAAATTGAAAAACGAAAAAAGTTTTTTAAAAAATTACGGTTTTGTGGACACTCCAGTCCTGATGCAAAATAATTCGTCCTCTTGTTTTTTTCCTTATTTGTTATACCACTCAGAATTGACCGTCCTACATTCCGCAGAAGGCACTGTGGTCACGTGACCGGTTATACCGAAAAAAAACGCCACCATTTACTTCGATGTGCTTCTTCCACGGACATCTTTTGTTGGATTTAGCTCATCTTGAAAGACCCATACGGTTGATTGCTATTTTGTTTCGGGCTCATATGCATAGATCCAAGATTCGTCACCTGTGACTTGACGATGTTATACACTGCATTTGAGTTACCGTCGAATTGGCCCATACTACTTGCGTGGTAGCCAACATGCCTACCTCAAGGGTAAATCTGTGGAAACGATGTTGTTATGGTTATCTTGAGCGCTACTTGAGGTTTGGGTATTTTACTTTGGCGGCCTTCTTGTATATAGAATGCGCTTTTAATAATGAGCCCTAGCGCTATCAGGGAGTCTCTGAAATCCGCTAGGGTGCCTCCACTTCTTATCGAAAGGATTGCGAACATGCTTATAGATCGCATCGCACCTCAAGTGCTGTAATAAGGCCATAGTATCTGGTTGGTAAGCTGCTCAATATCATTGAAACTTGCCAATCTTCTGAAAAATCTTTAGAACCGATGTTGCGTAATTTGTCAAACAGTTCCATCATGGTATTTAATAGTTTGCATGTTACCATTTTCACTTAAATGCATTCCACATATTCTACGCATAAGATGTACCTTAGAACTTATAGTAGTGACACGTTCATTATGAATTTGCAGCTTTTTCCAAGCCTTTTTGGCTAAGTCTTCGTTCTTGAATCAGCTGCGAATCTTCAACACAAACTTATAATTGCAAGGGCTTCCATATCTTTTGCGTCATAATTCTCAACTTCTTCAATGACAGGTCATAGACCATCCTTAATGAACGTGTCGATATATATTCAAGGTGTTTACTAACAAAGTATCTACTTCCACATCATCGACTGTTGATAATTCTCAGTCAATTTATCAAAAAAAATATTTTTTTGTTTGGTAATACAATCTCGCACGAAATTTTACCGATGCCTATGAGCAATTTTTTGAAGCTATGCTTCTTACAGCGGGCTTTGAGAGACGGAGTTAACTGGGAAAAAATGGCATAACGAAAAAGCGTGAGGTGATAGTACCGTTATTTTTAACATAACAGAATAAGCTTTATCATATACCAGCGCCACCTCTACACGACTAGTAGAAATAAAAGTAGCTAACCTGTTATCAATAACATGGATCAATCCAGCACAGATTACAACCATATTAATATATCAGAAAGCTTTAATAAACATGACTTTAAATACAATGTGCCGGATTTCGCTTTTGCAAGCTTTTATATCACCATGTAGTTATTGCAATTTGTCAAACTTCACGGAAAATAAAGCTCATCTTTCAACTCTTTCAAAATAACATTAACACTCTCACAACAGGTTTGTAGGCTAGTTGGTTGGAAGCTAGTGCAAACAAATTAACATAACAGAATAAGCTTTATCATATACCAGCGCCACCTCTACAGGACTAGTAGAAATAAAAGTAGCTAACCTGTTATCAATAACTTGGATCAATCCAGCACAGATTACAACCATATTAATATTTCAGAAAGCTTTAATAAACATGACTTTAAATACAATGTGCCGGATTTCGCTTTTGCAAGCTTTTATATCATTGTTAACCCAATTAAAATGTTTTCTTAACATACAATACGTTATACGGCAGTATAGGGGGGTAAATTCGTACTAGTGGAAAAATAATAATAAATAATATCTGATGTGTTAATAATAATAGTAATAATAAATAACTATATATATTGTCAATCATTGTGTTTCAAAAATATTAAAAAACAATCGAAAGTAAGTTGGAGCATAGCTTCTGTCGGCAGTCCCCCAACTGCCACGTGTGTTTTTTTTTATACCATTACTGTCGAATATGGCCTGAAATGCGAACGAATATTTACGTATATTATAAATATCTGGCAACTCTTAAAATGTCGAGATAGAAAAATTTGTTTGCTCCAGAAAATTTCTTAATAAATAATTAAATCAAGCTGTATATTGTAGTAAAAGTGATTTTAATAACTTATATTTTACTTGCTGACTACTGATTTGTTGGAGTTTTTGGTTGTTTCTGTTGATATCACCTTATAATCTAAATTTATGTGTTGGTATTGAATTCTTGACATCGTGAAGAAGAATTGTCAACTTTGCCGCTATTTTTGTGTGGCTCAATACAATCGATGTGATACCATTGTTACTGCAAATTGAAACAAACATATTACTGCTACTGGCTGTTTCCTCCTTCACCTGGTTCCCTCTGATTTTTGCTTTTGGTTTGAATCTGGTATTGATTGAAAGCATTATTGCCTGGCTGTTTGGTTTGCTGCTGTTCTGTTGCTGCTTGTTTATTATTTGTCCAGAGCTGTGTATTGCTAATCACCAACTTAAGAATTGACCATGCCAAATAAAAACAAATTTGCTGCCGATGTTTCGGGGAAAAAGAAGTATGTATGTCCTGATTGTCGCAAAGCTGTTGGTGCTGGTAGTGTTGGCTGTTGTATCTGTGACGAATATTATCATGCGGCTTGTTTGAAGATCACAAAGGATCAACTTTCTTTTCTTCATAAGAATAAAAACTTACTTTTTAAATGCACAAGATGTATGTCTAGAGAATGCAGTGTTGCGGCTGATGATGGTGATTGTACTCAGGGAAGTATGGAGCATAGTGACAGTAAAAACACGGTCATTGAAGCTGAAATTAGCAAATGTTGCACTGAACTGTCGGCATCGCTTGAGAAGAAGCAGGAGGACTATAAAACGGCTTTGCAGCAAGAAGTTAAGGATTTTAAGACTAAGATGGAAGAAATTGTCAGCAAATTTTGTGCCCAGTATGATGATAGATTAAAGAAGCTTGAAGATGATCTGAAGGACTACTATGGTGTTGCTCAACATTTAGACCAGAATCGTTCTAATGCCATTCAAGAACTTGAGCTCCACAACGACATTCTTCAAAGAAGATTGAACAGAGCAGACATTGTAGTTAGTGGATTGCCCGATAAGATCAGGGATTTAAGGGGTTTGTTCCTAAAAATTGCTTCTTTGTGTGGAGTTAATTTGGACCCTAGGGATATTCAGCATTGCTGCTATATCTTTAAGGGAAAGTCGGTGCTGGTCAAATTGAATTCGGTGTATGCACGAGACCTTATAATGGCTAATTATTTCCAAGGCAGCCCGTTGCTTCTTAGTCATATAATTGGTGAAGAAGTAAGAAGCTATGTCTACCTGAGTGACCATCTTAATGTCACTGCTTCCAAGCTGATTTACATCTGCAAGAAACTGAGAGGGTTGAATAGGATACAACAGATCAAGCTCATCAATGCCGATAGACCTAGGGTCCAAATCAAATTGAGAAATGGCTCGGTTAAGAGTCTTGATTTAGATCAATGTGTTGAGCTATTGGATGAGAGTAGTCAGTGTGATGAGAATATTCACAGATAAAATTAAATATTGTTGTTAAGTTTTATTCTCATTTTAAATTATTATTTTGTTATTTTCTGGAGCTGTTTTTATTATATTAATTTTATTATATATGAGTCTTGCTAATAATGTTTCTGCCAATGTTTTTAGTGATAATAGGTTTTTGTCGTCTCAATTGTGTAATTTCAGTGAAAACTTAAATATTGGGCATTTTAATTGCCAAAGTTTTTCATTGAATCGAAATTCTGCAAAACTTAACGAAATTAGAAGTGTGCTGCAAGGAAATTATTTAGATGTGGTTGGTGTCAGTGAGTCGTGGATCAAACCGTATATTTCAAGTGACGTTATTGATATGCCGGGATATGATTGTCACAGAAGTGATCGTCCTGAGGGGAGAGGTGGTGGTGTTGTGATATATGTATCTAGGAGTATTACTCATAAAGTTGTTTTTGTAGGAAAGTTATATAGAGTTGTTGAGTGTATATTTGTTGAACTTATGGTTGGTGGGCGTAAAGTTCTTGTTGGTGTTGTTTACCTGCCTAATGGAGATGTGGCAAAATTTGAGGAGCATTTATCTGATTTAGTTGTCAGATATTCTAATGTAGTGATAATGGGAGATTTCAATAATAATATGTTTGACTTGAATAAATCTGCCACGATGAGAACTATTTGTCAAAACATGCATCTCACTGTTGTTCACAATAGTGTTCCCATGCACTATGATGTTTTTCACGGATCGACTTCTTTAATTGACTATTTTCTTTTATCGTCTCCTGAGCTTTTACAGTTTTCGAATCAGTTTAAGTGTCCTGGTATTTCTCGTCATTCGTTAATTTTCGTTTCACTAGCAATTGCTAACCCTAAGCCTGTGGAAGAATTTTATGAATTCGTAGATTATGAGTCCATTAATTATGACCAACTGCAGGATGTGTTGTCAATGTGTGAATTTGCCGGTATGTATGCAACTTCTGATGTTAATGTTCAGGTTGATGTTTTGTACGCCAATTTACGTGTAATACATTCTATTGTGCCGGTGAAAAGACGGAGGTGCACGTATTATTTGAAGGATAAGTGGTTTAATGACCAAAAAATTAAGTACCATATTTCTCTTAGAGACCTTGCTCAGGTGGCTTATGAGAATGATCCTTGTGCTGAAAATCGAAGGATATTTTGCAAATGCCGTGATAGAGCCAAACGCGTTGCTAGGGGAATTAAGGTATCTGAGCATTCCAAGCTTTTCTCCGGCAGAACTGTTGGGGAAATGTGGTCCATATTGGGGAAGTATGGAATATGTGCAAAGAAGGACGTAATTGATGTCGATGTAGGCATACTAAATAATATGTTTTCGGACTATCAGTCGGTGAGCAGTGGCAATTTACCTCATATTTCTGATGTTGGACACTTTTCATTTCGGTCCGTGACTTACGCTGAGCTGTTAGACGCATTTTCGATGATTAAATCTAGAGCAGTAGGATCTGATGGATTTACTTTAAAATTCTTGAATATCGTATTTCCCTACATAACTGACCATATTTTACAACTTGTGAATACAATTTTAATGACATCGGAATTTCCGACCTTGTGGAAAACTTCCAAGATTGTACCAATTCGTAAGAATGGTACAGATGATAGTTTTAGGCCCATCTCTATAATGCCAATTCTATCTAAAATGATGGAGCACCTGATGAAAGCTCAAATGATTGATCATGTTGATGCATCATTTTTGCTTCATGATTGTCAGTCGGGCTTTAGGAAGAATCGCAGTACCACATCCTTGCTGATTGGTCTTACTGACAACATCAGAAGAGTAGTAAGTGATCGTGAGTGCGGTGTGCTCCTGTCATTAGATATGGAGAAGGCTTTTGATAGGTTGGATCATACAACGCTCATTGAAAAGTTGAATGTATTCTATGGGTTTTCGCGTTCAGCTTGTTCCTTAATGATGTCCTATTTGTTTGGTAGACGTCAATATGTCTGTAGTAATGGTGTTTGTTCTGGTGAACTTTCTGTGACTAATGGTGTTCCACAGGGTTCAGTGTTTGGGATTATCTCTAGTTCTAATTGTGTACCATTTGCGTTTGCGGATGATATACAAATTTTTTGTAAAAGTGGGATGGATTTTCCTGATGTATTACAAAATGTTATTGATTATACTACAACATTGCTTGAAGAGTGGGTAATTTCTAATGGGCTTTCTATTAATACGAATAAAACCAAGGCAATGGTGTTTGGCTATCGTCATATTCCTAATCTTTCTATTACTTTGAATGGCAATAATATTGAGTTTGTTGATAGGATAAAATGTCTTGGAGTAATACTTGATGACAAATTATCTTTTGAGTTCCATGCCAATTCCATTGTGTCTAAGGTGAATTTCACACTGAGAAAATTATATAATCTGGAGCTGAGCATTCCCGTGTCGATAAGAAGTAGAATTGCTCATGCTTTAATTATGCCAGTTTTTTTGTACTGTATGGAAGTGTATTCAGGTTCTTTGTGTTTTGTGATGAAGAAAATTTGTTTGGCGTTTAATAGAGTTGTGCGTTTTGTTTATAAGATAAATATACGTGAGCATGTAACACCACATGTTGTAGACTTCCTAGGATGCACATTTTCTCAATTGGTGCATATTCGCAACTTGCACCACTTTTATAAGGTCTTTAAAATGCAGACGCCTATTTACTTAATACATTTTTTTAAATTTTGTAGGTCAACTAGAAATCCGCAACTTAGTATACCTAAATTATCTTCTATATTGGCACGATCATTTCATGTGAGAGTAGCTCGTATATACAATACGTTGCCACGTTCTCTTAAAACATTTGGCTTATCGTCAAACACTTTTCGCAGAAAATTGTATCAACATGCTGAAGCATTAAATTTTTAAAGCACATTCCTTCTGATTTGGTTAAGGGTTTTGTTATATTTCGTTTTAATTAATGCTGACGTTTTATTTAAATATTTTTCTTTTCTTTTTTTAAATGTAATACTGAAATACTGCACCATTGAGATTGTTCAGAAAATAATAATGTTATTTGTAATTTTAATTATTCCTCCCTGTGCTGTTTGTGCAAGTTTTAGATTAGGGTTTATTATGCTCCTCTATTGTAGCATAATTTGTGAGTAGTGCGTAAATGGCAGTTTTCCGTTATTTTATTTACTTCAAATAAAATTTAAATAACTTAAATTAGCGTCATATCTTGGTGAAGTACACAAATGGAAGTTTTTAATTTATTTTTTGTTCTAAGTATAAATTTAAGTTGTTATTGAAATTTGTAATGCAATATATATATATTTTCCAAATTACTGTTTAAATAATTTTTAAATTAGCGTCAAATCTTGGAGTAGTTCAAATATGGGAGTTTTAATTTATTTTTTTCTAAGTATAAGTTCTAAATTGTTAATGTTATAAATATTTTATTATGTAGTAGCTCAATTGTTGTAGCACATTTAACCATAAATGGCATTACTGCTTGGTTATTGAATGAATAAATTAAATTAAATTAAATTAAATATTGCCTATTACATCCCATGAAGGAACACAATAAATGAGCTATGCGCTTTCTTGTTTTATACTAGCGGATTGGGATTTTCAGTTTTACTCCAGTTGTGACCAATTTAGTGTCGCCATTACTAAAGAAGTAGGGCACACCAATCATTGCTCCACCGAAGGCCATTCAATAACTACACAATACAGGACTACACAATACAGTACCACTTTCCAACTGACGGATGTCCTCGAAATATATAAAGCTGACATCACAGATATCCAGGAAAAGCGATGGACACGATATGGTTGCTCCAGAAAGAAAAATTGTGATATTTACTACAGTGAGTGATGGCAGTGTAATGGATGTAAGTGTGATTCGAGATGCCAATATAGACTCGGGTCATTACCTGGTTGTTGCGTAAGTTCGTTCAAGACGGATCAGGGCGGAAAACGTACGAAGCCGAACACGGCAAAAGCTGATATCGACAAGCTGCAAATACTGGAGGCTGGGAATCAGGTTAAAGATACGCAGTATGTGCCACTCAAATTTTTCACTGAAGATCAGGAGGTAATGATTGTGGAAGATAGTGGTCATAACTTGCGCTGAGCCTCTGTAGAATGGCGCTGATCAACACCAAATCAACAGTGAATATGTGAATGATTCTGTACCAAGCGAGGACTGAGACATCTCTTCAACATCTGAATGGAGATAATAATGAGAAAAACTGCAGTACATATGAACAAGCCCATCAACACGAACAGTCATATGTTGGCGTATGCTGACGACGTAGACAGTATTGGGCGAAAATTTTTAAATGTTACTGCTGCAGTATTTTCAGGAATCGAAAAAGAGTCAGCGAAGGTGGGTCTTGCTGTTAATGAGGACAAGACAAAATTTATGGTTTCAACTGCTAGACATACCTGTCGACTTGGTCCGCACTTAAACGCCGTGACAACCGATTTAATTTTGAAGTGGTAGATGAATTTATCTACCTTGCATCCGCCGTGAACAAAGAAAACAACGTCAGCCTGGAGATAAATAGTAGAATTGTGCTTGCAAATAGATGCTATTTTGTTCTCACCAAGCAGTTTAAGAACAAAACTCTCTCTCGACAGACAAAAGTCCAGCTATACCAGACTCTCATTTATTAGCACATTATGTTTATTAGCACATTATTTCTAATATTATTAAGGTGGAGTAATTTAGAAGAACAACATTGGAAAAATGCATGAACATTTTAACAATAACTCGAACTATAGAACTGCCAATTGCTGACGAATGTAATTATGAGCTGTAGCCATGATTAAATATAATGATATCATTATATATTTATAGGCGACAGAGGAAGACGCCACTATATTAATAAGATCTTTACAATATTGCAATTCACTCAATGATTGCATGGTATATACGAGTCTTCAACAGCATACTGTGTGGCTGCAACTTATCAGTCGGCTAAAACAATAGCGTTCCTTCTTTTTCTTCAGTTTCACCACTACTAGACATTCATTCATCCTATATACGTACATATAGAGATATAAACAAGCCAATGAACTACAAATTCGTTTTGTTAAATTTTACAATCTCTATGTTTCTGCCAAACTCTGACTACATTGGCAATTTCATTTCAGCTTTACTTCTTTATGAAATTATAAAAATACTTATATACATATATATGTATATATGTGTTTATGATTGCATGCGTTTGTTGTTTTGATTTGGCAATTCTTATGTTCGTTTGAATGTTTTTCTTCCTTTCACTTGAAAATCATACGTCTTTGTCATACAATTCCGTACTATGAATGTTTGTACCTAACCAACAGTCTTTTAATCTTAGTAGTATATACCATGACCGTCATGTAACGACGGTGACTAATACTTAACAAAGTATAATGTAGTTATTCTCTAAAATGAGAATTGATTTAATATAATATATACATATAATTCCACCTAAAATTTTCTCTCAAATGTATTACTTTTTGATTAATGTATGAGAAATTCATACTACAAAGCTTACAAGTCATTTCTAATTGAAAAATGGTTGGTTTTTGTTGGAAATAATAGACTTCAGTTCAACACATACTCACTGGAATGACTAGTTTCGAACTCCGTGATAAGTTCATCATCAGATGCCTAACTACTGTGCTTGAATTGATACCATCGGTTGATCATCAATCGTACATATCCAAACTCAATTCTGCAATTCACATGTGCGAATTAGTATCGATCGAAGTTCCCTAAGTATCAACATCACTGAAAGGAATATAATTCCAACAACAATAACAGAGAGAATTTTTCCACCATGTTCTTCTTTTCCTCATGCGTTCTCGCATTGTTGCAGTACTTTGAGGTGAGTTTTAATCTATATCACAGAGTTGTATTTTTCCGGGGTATAGCATTTTTGAAGACCGTGTTAGTGTCAGTTACGTTTATTTGAATTTTTATGACAGATTTTTGTTAGTTTTTGGTTAATGTATGAGAAATTCATACTACAAGCTTACAAGTCACGCATGAGGAAAAGAACATGGTGGAAAAATTCTGTCTATTCTTGTTGTTGGAATTATAGGCCTTTCAGTGATGTTGATACTTAGGGATCTTCGATCGATGCTAATTCGAACATGTGAATTGCAGAATTGATGATCAACCGATGGTATCAATTCAGGCACAGCAGTTAGGCATGTGATGATGAATTTGTCACGGAGTTCGAAACTAGTCATGCCAGTGAGTGTGTGTTGAACTGAATTGTCTATTATTTCCTACAAATACCAACCATTTTTCAATTAGAAAAATGTTCATGACTTTGTAAGCTTGTAGTAGTATGCATTTCTCATACATTAACCAAAAACTAACAAAAATCGGCCATAAAAATTCAAATTAACTTAAATGTATTATTTACACTTGGTGGTCTCGAACAGGGGTCAAGGGACTTAAAAATAAGTATAACATGTTCCTCCAACCCGTTCCATTCTTAGCTCTTCCCGTCCAGTTGGTCACACCAATCTCTCACAGGCATTCTTCCACCTGGTCTTGGTCGTCCTATTTTCCGACGTCCTTCGAGTTCGTCTTCGAATATCCTTAATCATCCTCTCTCAGAAGATACTCTTTACTGCTGAAATGGCTTGAGATGCTCGTTTGTACGTTTTGTCACTACCTACGAGCTATTGAATCTAGTTTTTTATTTAAAGAATTCGGTACGTTCGTTACGACAACGTTGCAGTCGGTGCATATTTTTAATGGCATTCAAAACTATTAGTTTTTAAACACTTGTTGAAAGAGAATACAATAGTCGTGTTTTGGTTACAAGCAAGCGATTGTCGCTTGCTAAGTTGCAAAGAAAACGGCAATTTAGCGATAAGTTTTTTTTTTCAAAAATATGAATAAGGGTTGAAAACGGTAAAAGATGTCAAAAAAATTTGTTTTTAAACTTAGCGAAAATGACTCTCGTCGCTAAGTTCTCGCTAAGTGCTTCATACAAAACAAGCGAATATATAAGCAAGCGGTGTAACCAAATGCAAGCTCATGCTTAAAACCGAAGCTCCCAGACATACGAATGGTGGATGGAAATGCAGGATCACCAGGCAAGTAAAAAATTCAGGATCACCAGGCAAGTATGGCCAAGATAAACTTGATATCCATTACTAGGCAAGATATCTCAGGCTAATAGCTGTGATCACTGGACACTGTTCAATAGATTTCCAAATCTAGACTTTTTTTTTTTATAAATTATTATAAATTACATTTATATTTCTTTATTTTCGTGTATATACAGTGGACGAAAAAAATATAATTGTATTAAGACACTTTTTTGATTGTTTTATGTTATGTTTAATTTAAACATTTCATTTAAACAGTTAAGCGAGCCACAGCCTTGTCATTCATGAACATGAACATCAGCTCTCGTTGATGTTTATTGTCGGTTTATCTTCCTTCTTGATACCAAAAAAGAATGTAATCGAAGTTGTTTACAACATTTTTTGGTAATAGTTTTTCAAATTCATTAGCCAAAAAAATTTATCGTCCAAGCTCGTGAATGATAAGTCTGTGGTTAGCTTTACATATGTATGTATATTTAAAATACACTTAATTGAAATAATGCACTTAAAATATTATATACCAGTATAACGGAAAGAATGGCGTGCAAGAATGATAGGTTCACTGTAAATTAATCAATAAAATTATAAAATATTCAAAATTAGATCCTAAATTAGCAATTTGTAACGCATTTTATTACTTTAAAAATGCGATTTTTCATTGGATTCACTAAGCTTTCCAACACATTCACCTGAATTTCAAACCCCGTATTCTAATAGTAGATTACAGCTCGGAAACACACCCATTGGCACTTGCAAGTATTCCCCATAGAGTTTCTGTTGGCCAATCCAAAAATTCAAACGACTTTTGACAAACACAACTCCTTAGTTGTGCGTGAATTATGAATTGCCGCATTATCTTACTGGAAAATGAAATCTAGACGCATTAGCTCAATCAAAGATATCTCTAGTAGTTCCACATAGTTTTAAGGAATTAATTCTTGTTGAAATACACGCCAGGGGAAGGTCAAGTTGTGACCCAAAAGTCTTTCCACGGTATGCAGTTCGAATAATAAACGTTTTAATTTGATCTTAATTTTAGAAAATTGTTAACAAGATTCAAGATCTACCAATTTCTTTCGCAATTTAGCAGTTGGAAAGCCTTTGATCTTTAAAAGCCAACATTTTTCCTTGCTCTTCTGCTAATTGATCTAAAACAGGGGTAGGCAAAACCGAACGCACGCACTCAAAAATATTATGGGCTTGTGTGCGGGCGCTACAGGCATAGACAGATGCTTCGAATCAAGCATAGTTGTTGGGTACATGTGAGTTGCCGATCGTGTGTGTGATAAATACGATTATTGTCTGCCTCGCGAGGCTATGGGCTGGTTATCACTGATCTAAAATCAATAAATTTATTATTTGGCATACGCGATTTAGTCAAACACTATTTTGTTAAATGCTTTCTCTTGATTGACACATCGTCATGTGAGAACTTAAGTGCCCAATGTCCAAAAGTATGTTTTAAAGTTTAAGACAAAATTTAACCCGTATTTTAACAAGATTCGGAAAATTAATGAATTGCAAAGAGAGTAAGTAAAATTGTATACCAATTCTAAAAAAAAATTATGCATAACTATTGTTTTATTTTTAAGATTATGACATTTATTGAAAACTATTAGAAAATGGATATTGGACACACTCCATACAATTGCGAATAAAAGAAAAAAATCCAATGAGTGTTCGAACTCACGGGCGATGTGTTAACACCTTTTTGTTACATGGTACCTGTTCGATTTCTATGAACACATTAGTAAATGTTACATTGGAAAATAAAAAACAGCGTTCAATCACATGATGACGTTACATTTAAATAATATTAATACTTAATAACACTTAAAAATATTTAAAGACAAGTGTCATTATTTTCTTGCTTAATACTTTTTATTTTATACCCACAAAAAACAAAGAGAAGGCAAAGCAACAGACACATGTACATTAGGGTAATAACTTTTTGAATTTTTTGCAAATATGTATCAAATCTCCCCAGACAAAATCGTGTAGGGCATGGACAAATATTAAGAACTGCGTTTTTAGTTTTTCGCTATCGTTAAAAAAGGTTACGCACCAAACGCGTTAAAGTTTTGTATCAAACGTGGAATAAAAATAGTACAAGATAAACAACGTAAAACATCGCGTACTTATATCTTACAATACCTACTTTTAATCATTTATTGTTATTGTTTGTTTACATACTTACATATGTATAAACCATATTTTAAAAAAAATTGTTATTAAAAAAATTTTAAAAAACATATATTAAAGGCATTTTAGAAATCGCTGTCGGTTCGTAAGGTTTTTTTTACCAAATTGAACTGAAATAGTTTTTTTTATCATTAATACAATATTTGCCATTGGAAAAGCCCTGGGGAGAATGTTGCCTAAAAAAAAGTTATCACCCTAATGTACATACATACATTGTTGTGTTCGTAAATACTCTACACAAGTTCACAGAATTTTCGTTGCTCTTTTGCTATCTCATTTTTATATACATATGTACGTATAACAACGTCATTGTTATACAACTATTCGCTGCCGCTACATCAGTGTGTGTTTTTTCGCAGTCTGACAATCTGTGTGAGCCCAGTCGGAGAAATCTGTGTTCTATATAGAGGTGGGTCACCCTTATCATTTAGGGGTATGCAAAATAGATGTGTGAGCGCAGTCAGACAAACTTTGTTTGGATGTATTCACTTTGTGAATTTAGGCCGTACCCGCGGCTATAGATGTTAACACATCAAAAAGAAGCGCGTGGTTTGTGCCCAATATCCAGTTTTTTTTTTTTGGATATTGAACCCTTTGCACCAGTAATTGCGATTCGATGTTACTATTAGTGTAGACTCTGTGTTCATATTGGATAATGGACAAAATGTGTGTTTTTGTCTTGCAGAAAAAATGTAACTAGAAATTAATATCAATATATTTCCAGTTTCTTATGTTTAAAGAACATTAACATTTAAGGAACTTCAGTAAATACTATATGTAAATACAAAATCATTTTCAAGGACATATGTACAAAATGTAGTAGGTAATACAAAAAGTCTTAAAAACTACACAAATTAATATCATTATATTTTCAGTTCATTTCATTCGTATTTAAGGATAGCATTTCTCTACTATTGGAAGAGTTGATCGAGGAAGACTATGACTTTTGTTTCTAACAGTAAGAGGTTTGAAAACTGACACAAATTTGCTTCTGCCAGCGGGCCATGCTGTACGGAATATTTTTCAGATCGTGAGTGTAGTTAATTTATTTCGTGGATTTGTACTTAACAGTCGTAATATTTAATCGCAAACTGTCCTTTAGGCTAAGCGATCATGTTTCCTCCGGTTAGTTAAAAAAATTTAAATGCCGCGGGTGGGATTCGAACACATTCGCTGGACGGTCGTTTCGATGTTTGTGAAGCATCATCTTCAGCAGCGTCTAGCCCGTTAAGCCACTGCGGTGTGTATTCACACTAGTCACTAAGATTTCAAGATATTGTTTTTGAAAATTGATTCAAGGAGATTCAAGATATTGTTTTTGAGAATTGGCTCGCGAATAATGTGGAAAAACAACAGGAAAGTTTTCAATGTTTTGTAGTTGCAATCGTTGTTTATAAAAAAACCCCTAAATGGCATAAGCAAGGCGTAATGGCACACACCACGGTATGTTATTTTTCTTAATTTCGTTACATGGTTATGCCATTGGACACAACAATAAGTCAAGTATTTTTTTTGCAGTTTGTACAATGCGCAGCAAAATCGTGATATTGGACACTTAAGCACAATTCCGAAAACTTGTTAACTTGGTGTATTTCTTCAATAAGGTACATGAAATGGATATTCAACACATAAGCACAGAGTTGTAGTGAAAACTGAAAATCCAATGACAGCATTCGAAAGAGCGTACTCGAAAATGTCGGACTGTAGCCCTAACTCAAAAAGCGCAAAATGTGGAGTATTGGACACTTAAGTTCTCACATGTCATGTAAATCACTCAAAAAGTTGCAATGGACCTACATATTTATTTATTTATTTATTTAATTATTTCAATAACCGAGCCCATAAGGCCATATGTGGTTACAAATTTCTACTAAACATATCTTCAAGCATATAAAAAACTATCAAAAAAATCTTCACATTAAAGCCTATACTAGTTTCATACAATAGCTTATATTTAATTTCAAATGGCATACTGATTAAAGAATTTAAAAATTCAAAAACTATTAACGATTACATGTAAGGTTAAAGGAATTATGCTCTCGAATTTAAAACTTCAATATAGTTCCAACTAGATTAACATAATATTTGTTTCAACACGTACCACTTCTACCGTTTTCACCATTATAACAATTTTGAATTATATTTGCGTTAAACAAATTTCATTCAAAATAGAAAAATAGCAAAAACAGCAAAATAGTACGTGCGGAAACAAAACTATTACATATATATGTATGTAATTGCAACTGACATAAATTGAATAATAACTGAAATTGAATAATAACTTGAATAATAAACGATGTAAATAAAATAGTTTAAAAAATGTAAAATAAATAGTTTAAAAAATAAAATCGCTAATGATGCTGTAATATCTT
This sequence comes from Phaonia tiefii, assembly GCA_963931995.1. NCBI lineage: Eukaryota > Metazoa > Arthropoda > Insecta > Diptera > Muscidae > Phaonia > Phaonia tiefii. Next base: position 162,658,805 of record OZ008368.1, read on the forward strand.
GTACAGTGACATTAGTTAATCATATCCCATATGGCACACAAAATAAAAATATAAATGGAGGTTAGAATAGGGTAGTGCTACTAGTTCACATCGATTTTCATGCGTTACTAAACAATCTTAAAATTATTCACCTAACTGTCATAAACATAAGTTAAATCAACAAGGACTAATGAAATCCGAGATTTATTGGATGTTTGCCGGAATTAGCAAGACGTGGTAAAAAACTTACAAAAAAACTTATATATCCTATAAACCAAGTAATTAAATCAATTAAATCTACCACCAATCTGATAGCCCAGAGGAAAGAGCTGAAGGTGTGGAGCTTTGTATACCATAGAACATCAAACATATCATTATAATAAGCACATATGCTATGATGTGGCTTAATACATATTTTGTGAATTTATTGCAAAAGTAGTTGACGTATTAGTGGGAACTGTATATTAACCTAGTGTTGATATCAATACATAAGAAGTGCATATCTGATATTGGCGTTGGGTACCCAAACCCACTATCATGATAGACTTGAACAATAATTACTTAGACTTAGGAAAGTCAGCGGTAGTGAGAAATGCTTGTAGAGGACTAAACCTATCTGTACTCCATAATTCGGCGACAACTCAGCACAACATTTCGCATGGGCCGACACCATTACCAGATTATTGCCGTTGTCATTTTCTGTCTTGGATTCCATAATCAATTATGTATTTTGAATCATATTATTAAAAGAAGACTTTACCAATATATGCAATTCTTCATGCATTTAACATCATGTACTGGTAAAGTCTTCTTTTAAATGTATGGAAAGAACAATCAAATGTCCTGAGTGTGCCGGGCAAGTTGTTGTACAACCGTGCCACCCTAACAAGGAAAGAACGATCCATCCAAGATGATATCCTAGGTATTACAATTTGTCTATTTCTTGTCGATCTTCCAAATTCAATCATATTCAACAAAAACAAGGGAGTTTTAGTTACGCTAATCTTATAAAGATGCAACAAGCTTCTCATGTTAATATAATTAGAAGAAGAACAACCTAAAAATTCATCCACATAATTGGAAATATGTGCATGCCAACCAACAGAATATATATATCTCATTACTCTATTAAAGACTAAGCGGAGCTTCCTCAATACGTAACCCAAAGCTCCTGAGTATACCTCCATTCCATATAAGAAAACCGGCATTATTAAAGCATGCACCAAATTTATTTTAACAAACCTTGGAAAGGATAGATCAAGATTGTATAACTTCCTTAAAATAAAATTAACTTTTGATGTTAATGAATTGACATGCAATTCAAACTTAAGTTTGCTATCAAGAATGACACCAAGCCAATCAAAACTATCCACAACTTCAACAGATCGACCATATATAGAGACAGATACAGCATCCCGCTGCAAATTACCAAAAAACATCAATTTTGATTTCTGAGGGTTAATCAAAAGCCTATTATCAATCATCCACTCAGACAAAACATCTATTGTGAAATTAATAGTACTCTGTAGAACATCTAAAAACACAAAAGCACCTTTGAAAACTATCTGTAAGTCATCTGCAAAGGCAAAAGGAAGACAGTTATTGCTCAAAATACGTTCAAACAAATCATTTACAAACATAATAAAAAGCAGTGGTCCCAATACAGAACCCTGGGGAACACCACTGCTCACTGTACAAACACTAGACATAACACCATCGCATGAAACATATTGCTTTCTACCAAACAAATAGGAATACATCAACTTACACGCAGTGGCAGAAAATCCGTACAAATAGTGTAGCTTTTCCACAAGAATAGCATGGTCAATTTTATCAAACGCCTTTTCAAGGTCAAGTGATAGCAGCACACAGCAGCCTCCATCGCCAACTCTTTGTCTTACCTTGTCAGTAAGACCAATTAATAATGAAGTAGTACTCCGGTTGCACCTAAATCCCAACTGACAATCATTTAAGAGCGAGTTACCATCCAAATGGCTGACAATCTGTATTTTCATAATATATTCCACCATCTTCGACAGTATGGGCATTATAGAAATAGGTCTATAATTATCCATAGAATCTGAATTACCCTTCTTTTTTCTTGGAACGACTTTGGCCATTTTCCAATCTTCCGGAAAGGTTGAAGTAGTAAGGATAGTATTAACAATGTGCCAAACATGGCATCCTACAAACGGAAAGACTACCTTCAAAAATTTCAATGTTAACCCATCGCACCCCACTGCCGTTGATTTAATCATGTTAAAGGCATCAACAACTTCAACATAATCAACCCCTCTAAAAGAGAATCCACCATACGCTTCAGGAATGCATGGATGCCTTCGGCTATTATGCCATTGGTTTGACATAAAAATTCCACTCAATTGCTCAACATCGACATCACTAACTATTCTACCACTATCACTCACACCATAATCATTCAAAACATTCCAAATTTGACTAGTCGACTTATTAAAAAACAAATCACCATGTACACGTCTTTTTATTTGTCTAATTTTTCTTTTAACTCGATTTCTACATCTGCAATATGACTTCCAATTATAATCTGTTTTTTCAAACAAATAGGCTCTTAAAGCGAGATCTCTTAGTGAAATTTGATATTGAATTTCAGGGCAATTAAACCAATCAACCCCAACTCTCTTACACAAACGTCTCTTCAAAGGTACAATAGTGTGAATGTGCCGCAAGTTTTCACTAAGTACTATTATCTGTTCATCAACACAATGCGTGTCATAAATGCCCTGAAAACTGAATTCCAAAACTATGTCCTCCACCGAGTGTGTATTAACACTATCATAATCAAAAAACTCATAATATAACTGCGTACGTGGTTTCTCAATATGTATGGATAGGAATATGAAAGCATGGTGCGATATACCAGGACAAACGAATTGATTAGACAGTGTCAAGACACAAGCCGGTGACAACAAAAAGTAATCAATCAATGATGTCGACATATGCGCAACATCATAATGAGTAGGCTTTAAATTATGAACAACAGACACATTCAGCCCTCCACAAAAATTTCGCACTAATGCCGACTTGTTCAAATCAAACAAATTATTATTGAAGTCCCCCATCACAATAACATTAGGGTACCGAACCACTATATCAGATATTTGTTCCTCTAAAGTTGCAATATCACCATGAGGCAAGTAGACTGTACCAACCAAAACTTTTACACTATTAACAATCAATTCACAAAAGATAAACTCACATATACCATAACTACTTCCACTAGCTACTACTCTATGCTTGATATTCTTAGACACATAAATGGCCACACCACCCCCTCTAGCGCCAGGACGATCATTTCTATGACAGACATAACCAGATACATCAATTGCGCTAGTAGATATGTACGGTTTTAACCAAGTCTCACTAACCCCAACAACATCCAAGTTGCCACCCTCCAACACATTTCTTATCTCATGAATCTTTACCGAATTCTGATTCAACTTATAACTCTGACAGTTGAAGTGCCCAACATTTAGATTATTTTCAAGATTGCCTACTGGGATGACAAAAAACTATTGTCACTCACAACATTACCCAAATTGGTAGACAAACTCATTCAAAGTATAAAATATCAAGTGAAGCAGTTCCCAAAAAAGTAAATAAAATAATATATAAACATTCTTCCATTATTCAAAGCATTAAACATAAAAAGAGCTACTAATTAATCTATATTCAACTACTAAAATGAAAGAAAAAAATATGCAAAATATAATTCAATATGAATCAAAAATACTAGAAAGGGAATACGTATGTATGTATGTATATTTCACCAGTCATGCAACAGATCATCCGAAAACTACACTCGACATTGCAGCTGCAGTTATCAAAGTATTATCGACAGGGGCTGTATCAGTAATCGGCGATGTTTGGTTCGGCACTGTAGAGTTGTCAGGAACCCCATCAAGTAATTGGAGACACTGTTGTATATCAAGTGATTTAACAGCACCATCCAAAAAAGTAACAATCACCTTGGGTCTATCCGCGCTCACAAGTTTGAACTTCATTATCATATTTCGGCTTCTTAACATTCGGCACACATATATAAGTTTTCCCGTAGCACTATTGAGGTGATCATTAAGAAACACACGGCTTCGAACATCGTCGCCAGTGACGTCGCAGAGGAAAATGGGCCGGCCTCTGTGGTAGTTAGCCATTATTGAATCTCTTATGTATACTGCATTGAATTTTACCAAAACCGATTTACCGTTAGCAATGTAGCAGCAGTGCTGTATGTCGGCTGGGGATAGTTCAATTCCGCAAATCGAAGCAACTCTAACAACTGGCTGCCTCAAATCCACAATTCCACCAGGTAGACCATTGATTATTATATTCGCCCTATTAAGCCTTCGTTGCATAATATCAATTTGCAACTCCATGTTCTGAATTGCATCGGAATGATTTTTATCCATATGGTTAATTAAACGAAAACAGTTCTGGATATCATCTTCCAGCTTTTCAATTTTCGATGTGAGTTCATCCTTCACTTTATTAACAACCTCCTCAAGTTGTATACGATGATCTTGTAACAGTTTTTCAATGTTGAGATTATACTCTCTCTGCTTTTGCTCAAGTGCAGCTGAAAGATCAGTGAAACACTTGTTAAGCTCTCCAGATACCTCATCCACACGCCCTGGTAACACATTTTCAGTGGCACTAGAGTTACTGGCTGCACTAACATTGACTGTTGTCGTATTCATACAATTTTTACACTTGAAAAGAAAGTTTTTATTTCTATGTAAAAATTAATGCTGATCCTTGGTTATCTTAACACAAGCAATGTGGAAATATTCATCACAAATGCTACAGCCAATGCTATTTTGGTTACGCGTAATCCGCTTGCTACATTTGGGGCATTCAAATACAACTGAGCTGCTCGCCATCATCACAAGATACAAAACCAAATTTTACGTAAATATTTTGTTTAGGTTTTGTTTACAAAAAGGAAAATCATCAACAAAAGCAAAGAAAAGGCGGTTCTTTCAGTATCTTCTTCTTCTTCTTCACACAGCCAGGCGATCAATAATAGTTAATGTTGCAAAAATAGTGAAAACTTCAGATATCCGCACGAATTTCAACAGCATGCAATTAATTTAATGTCCATGAGTTATAAAATAAACTTTAAACTACTGTTTATTAGTTTAAACTAATATTTTTTAAAAATTTTCCGGGAACACACAAATTTATCTATCTTGACATTTCAGAGTTGCCAACCAATCAATGTATTTATCAACATAATAGGTCTGTTTGAGAACTTTTCCAGTAAAAAATATCAAGTAACTTTTACTGGGAGAGTAAGGCTGATTTTACTCTCTAAGTAAAAAATATCGCAAAAAGTAAACGAACGACATCCAGTAAAAAGTATCAAGTAATCAACATTTGTTTGCAAACAGCTGATTCATGTTTTCTTTTTTGCTTTTCGTTTCATTGTTTTCCCTATGTTCAGAGTAATTTGTTGACTTGTTAACACTGCACTTTGTTGGGAATCTAGTTTATTAACAAATTCTATTAAAATGTTCCAACAAATGTATTTTCTTACTTACCTCTGCCATTGTTAAATTTCTTCTTTGTTTTCAAAGTTTTGTTTATTTAAATAAAACAGCTGTTTAAAAACATATGTTCGTACTTGATAATTCTTACTGGCAAAAATTTCTCCAGTAAAAACTTGCAAGTTCTCTATCATTCAACTGTCAAAAATATTCACTCTCTGGCTCTCTCGTTGTTGATTTTATCGAGTAAACGAACACTATCAAGTAAGAAATGTGATAAATTGTACAAATTATCACGTTCTCAAACAGACCTAATGCCAATCAACATAATGTATTTATTTCACTCATCTACTTGTGCAAATGCAACAAACAATAGGTCTGTTTGAGAACTTTTCCAGTAAAAAATATCAAGTAACTTTTACTGGGAGAGTAAGGCTGATTTTACTCTCTAAGTAAAAAATATCGCAAAAAGTAAACGAACGACATCCAGTAAAAAGTATCAAGTAATCAACATTTGTTTGTAAACAGCTGATTCATGTTTTCTTTTTTGCTTTTCGTTTCATTGTTTTCCCTATGTTCAGAGTAATTTGTTGACTTGTTAACACTGCACTTTGTTGGGAATCTAGTTTATTAACAAATTCTATTAAAATGTTCCAACAAATGTATTTTCTTACTTACCTCTGCCATTGTTAAATTTCTTCTTTGTTTTCAAAGTTTTGTTTATTTAAATAAAACAGCTGTTTAAAAACATATGTTCGTACTTGATAATTCTTACTGGCAAAAATTTCTCCAGTAAAAACTTGCAAGTTCTCTATCATTCAACTGTCAAAAATATTCACTCTCTGGCTCTCTCGTTGTTGATTTTATCGAGTAAACGAACACTATCAAGTAAGAAATGTGATAAATTGTACAAATTATCACGTTCTCAAACAGACCTAATGTTTTCTTTTTATTTTGATAGAACCCAAATCGCGCACAAAAATGACTAGTACAAGTATTAGGTCCTGTAAAGTTATAAGAAAATCATACGCTCTAAAAGGGTCTTATATAAGTAGGTGATGCATTTTTAAATCCCATAGGACACTTTGTATAGGGGTCCAAATGTCGTCGTCCGATTTCTTCCTAAATTTGTACAAGTTTCACAATCCAATAGGGATTTATGGTGTGATGAGTGTTACCGAGGTCCATTGAACCCTTTGTGTGGTGGGTACCAGAATAGTTGCTCCATTTCCATATATAGCGCACAAAGATCACTGATGTCCAAATAATACTTCCTGAAAAGTTTGGTCAAAATCATTTCCAGCAGCCTATTCGGAAAAAATTGGGCCAATGATGCCACCATTCAACAATTACATAAAACAGTCACTCTCTGTGGATGCATTGGGTTCTCTAAAATGCCGTGCCGCCGAGATGAAAATGCGCTCCATCTGATACGATGATTTTTCGGCCAAATTCAATGTCCGGTTGGTTCTTCTGTAAGGCCCATATGTCAAACTCAATTTTGTGCGGCGAGGTACGATTCTGACTGATAGTCATATTTCGAACAGAAAAAATCCACCCATTACATGCAGCGTAAGAAACGCCAACCGAAAAGTGCAGTTTCTCCTCCATAAGTATCGTGTCATCAATCGTGTCAAACGCCTTCTCAAGATCAAGCGATAACAACACAGCCTCTATGACCAAACTGTTTTTCTGCTCCATTTGTTACATATGTATGTATGTGTCTTTAAATAATTCGCTCAAAATGGGATAGATAATAAATTGATATTCTCAGGATCATAGGGACTATTATGTGATCAAACAATATTAATCAACAAAATCAACAAATTTATTTATAATATATTTTTTATAAGTAATATCTTTTATTTCCAGGCATGTTTGAGAAACGACGTTTTCGCAATTTCTTGATCTATGTTCAAGATTTTAAGGAAGATGACCCAAAGACCTGGAAGGATTTCGATCCCACTAAAGCGAATATGCAAGCACTCTATGACAAGTTCGCTTTGGACAAGAACACACAAGATTTTACCGGTCATGCATTGGCCTTGTTCCGTGATGATGAATATCTAAATGAACCAGCTGTCAAAACTATACAACGTATTAAATTGTATTCGGACTCCCTAGCTCGATATGGCAAATCGCCATATTTGTATCCCATGTATGGTTTAGGAGAATTGCCGCAAGGCTTTGCTCGTTTGTCCGCCATCTATGGTGGCACCTATATGTTGGATAAACCAATCGATGAGATTGTTGTCGGAGAGGGTGGCAAAGTTGTGGGTGTACGTTCGGGAGACGAAATTGCTAAATGCAAACAGGTCTATTGTGATCCTAGTTATGTTCCAGATAAGGTAAGTAAACCGCATATTCGAATATCTCGTTCTCTACAGTTTTCTTTTTAAAAGAAGAAAACGAATACGCATTAAAATCAACTATTTGATCAAATGTCTCCGGATTTATATAATAATGTGCAAATTCTATCTTGCAGGTACGGAAGAAGGGACAAGTTATACGTTGCATTTGTTTGCTGGATCATTCAATTGGCAATACTAAAGACGCTCTGTCTACACAAATTATCATTCCACAAAAACAAGTTGGTCGCAAATCGGATATTTATGTCTCATTGGTCAGTCATGCCCATCAGGTGGCCGCTAAAGGCTGGTTCGTTGGCATGGTTTCTACTACTGTAGAAACTGATCACCCTGAAAATGAGATTAAACCCGGTTTGGACCTCTTGGAACCAATTGCACAAAAATTCATTTCGATCTCTGATTACTTTGAACCCCTTGACAACGGCGGCGATTCTCAAATTTTCATCTCAGAATCTTATGATGCCACCACACATTTCGAAACAACTTGCCTCGATGTCTTGGACATTTTCAAACGCGGCACTGGCGAAGACTTTGACTTCTCCAAAATCAAACATGAATTGGGCGACGAAGATCAGTAAATCTCCTGCAACATTTTCTACTACTACTACCAACAACAACCATCAACATCAAAATCATCTGGCAGTTAACAGGGGGAATCAAAAAAAAATGGCAAAACGAATACTGAAAATATAACGGGAATCCAATATATAACAACACATAAACAACAAACTGTATTAAGTAATATTATGCATATAATCGTAAAATTAAAACAAAATACTTGTGCTTTGAAAAAGGAAACATCAATAAAACTCCAAATAAATAAATGCAGAAAAAGCTTCAATAAATATTCCCAAACACCCAAAATGCAAAACAACAAATAATAGAAATTTGTTATACAGATGCAAAAAAGACGTTTTTATATAGAAATCGATGAAGCTCCCTCTGCGTCTTTGAAGTAAATATAAACCCCTTTTAAATCAGTATATCTCAAATTAATGAAAATAAAAGAAGTGATTGAAACTTCTTAAAGAAATAGAAAACAGAATGAAAAATAATTAATATTATTCTGATGATGATAACAATTAGTTACCTTACGTTTTAAGTTAAATACATTTATTACAGAATATAAAATATCCAAAAATAGAAGCAAACAAGAACATTTCAAAGTATATTTGTATTGGTCATCATGTAAAACTTATCATCACGGCAGTTTAACTCTTCAGCATAATACAACCAATTTAATGAAACATTTTAGCATATTTGTTACCAACATACATACATAAAGTTTTTAATAATGATTTTCCAAATAGAAGTGGGATCCCAACTTCTCAAGCTTAACCAAATACAAGTCAACGATAAATTTCTATAGCGGAAACAGTAAAATTCAAATAAGATATATCAATTGGTTGAGGTTTATATTTTAGACATTTATTATTTGTGTTTTCGAAATTCCATGTAAAACAATTACAAATTGAGAGGTAAACAACATGCATTAAATACATAAATGTAAACCAATATATTTAAAGTTGTTCTTATTAAAAAAAACCTAACTAAACAAAGGCAAGTCGTGGAAGTTCAGTTAAAGTATAAATGTCAGTAAAACTATAAATGCTTAACAAGACAACCACCAGGGAGCATTTTACTTTATCTTTAAGCCCGGTATTCAGTTTTTATGAAATTTCCGTTGCCATAAGAAGTACGTGTATAGAAAATAACGAAAATTTCGTTCACTTTTCATTTGCCTGGTACTCAGTTCTTTGCGAAAATTTCGTTAGCAAAATCAATTACAGGGTTACGCCAATGTTATTTCGTACGAAAACAGTTGTTTGGTAATTGTTTGTGACCGGAATTTTGACATTTCGATTATTTTAACCATATATAAAGTAAACTAATAGATGAAGCACAAGTGTTGAGAATATTTTAGAGTAATGGGTAATTTGTCGTTGAAAGCAATAAAAGGGTTTATTGAAAAAATATGACATTAAAATTCTAAAATTTCGTAACAAAAGGAAAAATAATTTTCAACAAAAATATCACTTCGAAACAAGAATACAACACATTTCTTAAAGTAGATTATCTCATGACCTTCGAATTGCAAAGCCATGTCACCCCCGTCTATGTCCTAATAAATTGGTTCTTCCTCCGGTTCAGCTACCATTCCTTGTTGAGAGTCCTCATACACTAACGGTTTTGACATATGCGACCAGAGAAGTTGCTACAGATTTTGGGAGGGGAAGTCTTTAAATCAAAAAGGCATTCCGGCATGTTCATCGTTTGGCGGTCTTACGGGTTTACTCCTATTGATATCACAACACCGGCCTCATCGCTTTCAAATAGTTTTTTTTTGTATAAGAAACATGTTATTATATAAAATCATTTAAATATTGTCACTTTTTCCCTTGTTTAAATTACTTTCACAAAAATTTCCCACAATTTTGAATAAATGTCAATGAGAGTTATGGGAAACTTCAATGAAAGTGACAGTAGTATAGGACAGCACCTAGTGAACAAAGTTGACAATGATATTTTAACAAACAAAAGTAATACCACGTGAGTTAAAAATCAAATGGAGTGCGAAAAGGAATTATTAATGAAATATTTGCAAGGTAAATCAAAGTTAGGTGGTAACAGTCTGCAACAAAATTTTCCGTTTAGAGATAAAACACAAAATTTCGCAAGAACTGAATATGGGGCTTTACATGCGACTGTTAATAAATCAAAAGCAATCTACACAGTGGATTCATTCACAATATCCCTTAATCCAAACAACATAAATGAAAAAAAAAATTGTTTAGTTGCAAGCTTTTCTAAAGACTCGCAGTGAGGTTAGAGCCAAAAAGATGTAATAATAACAAGGAAATCATTTCGGTGGCAAAATAACAGTTTCTGAAATCAAAGGATATTTCGCTTTGTTTTTAACATTTAAGCCCCGTATTCTGTTTTTATGAAATTTTCGTTGCCACTTTTCCACTTTTCATTTCAGCCACTTTTCATTTCAGCTTTTTGCCAACATTTCGTAGGCAAAATCAATTACAGGGTTGTTACGCCTAACCTATTTTGTACAAAAATTGTTTGAGACAGGAATTTTTTTATTTCGATTATTTTAACAAACAAAAGTAAAATCACATGCGTTAAAAATAAAATGGAGTGTGAAGATGAATTATTAATGAAATATATGCAATGTAAATTAGAGATAAGTGGTAACTCCCCGCTACAAAATTTTCGCTTGGAGATAAATGTCAAAATTTTCCGCTGCCATTTCTGGGCATATTTTGGATGGAAACCAAACTTCATTTGCGTTGTCAATTGACAACGCCACTGAAATAAAAATTGGTATTATGTGTGGCAACTTTTGCCAGTTGCTATATGTAACAGTGCTTTGCCGTAATGGGTCGATGATGAATGACAACTAAACTTTAGTTGCGATGTCAAGTGACAACGCCACTGAAATAAAAATTGGAATTATGTGTGGCAACTTTTGCCAATTGCCGTAGGTAACACTGTTTTGCCGCTGATAACAGAGTTTTGTCACTTCGCCAACTGTAAATATAAGTGTCGTTGGCCGGTGCCAGGACCATCATCTCCTAGTTCTATTAAATCATCCTCAAAATCCGAGAGCTCAGACGACGCGATCGGTAGGTGCTCCATTACTAACAAGAAAAGTGAAATGTGCAAGATCAATCTAAAGAAATAAGGGTTAGTTTGCTAAATGGTAAATTTTGTTATTGGTCGTCTTACAACACCACTTTACGTACGTACACCGGCGACCCGCGTATGACCGTCACTGTCAGGGTGCACGCCAATAATGCGGCCCAAATTCCACGAGGTGGGAAATTGCCATTCATAACGTTTCTGCAAGTGGTGGAGATACTTAGTTTTCCACCGACTGCAGAACTTAGTAACCACCGCCTTCATTTTCCGGAACCGATTGACAAGGTCCATTGGGTGATCATCAAGTGCGGGTTCAGGAGCGGATAAAATCGGAGCACCGATTAAAAAATGACCCGGAGTGAAAGCAACGATTCCACTGGGGTTATCCGACATAGGGCATAACGAGCGCGAGTTCAAACATGCTTCAATTCGCGATAACACCGTTGAGAACTCCTCAACGGTGAATTTGCAGCCTTTTGCGGAAGTGTAGTTTGAAGCTCTTTACCGCCGCTTCCCAAATGCCACCCATGTGAGGAGCCCCTGGTGAAATAAACTTTCACGACAAATTTTGATAGACCTGGTCGGAGCTAACTCGCAAACTTGTCTGCTGAAGGACTATCAGGAAGTCTCGTTCGATTTCCCGTGTCGTGCCGACGATATTAGTCCCGTTAACCGAAAATATGGCCGATGGACATCCACGGCCAGCTATAAACCGTTGAAACGCGGCAAGAAATGAATCGCAAGAGAGATCGGTGGTTGCTTCGAGATGTATGGCTTTAGTCGAAAAGCATACAAAAACTTCATATCGAAAGGTCCTTCGAAGGCTATTGGTGAAGGCTTGATCAATGGTCGTTCATTCCGAAGGAAGATGGATTACAGCGCGAACCACCGTCTTCAGGCGCGGTACCCAATATTCGACGCGAAGTAAACGGATCAAAAGTCATTTAGCTTAGAAACCGCGTAGAGAGGGTGATTCAACTAAACGGCCGTTGAGGCGCATGTCACCGTCTTCGTCTATAAAAGGATTGAGCGGAACAAGAGAACTCTTCGACTCAAGAGATAGTTTATCGAATAAGCTCTTGTACTTATTTGCATAGTGTGCCTTTTGAGCCAAAATAGCCAATCATAAGCGGACGTTCTTTACTTCCTCATTTGAAATAGTCACACTTTCAAAATGGTGGTGACTTCTGTGCTGTGGGTGGGATAAATAGAAAAAACAAAATGCATACGACATCACCCTTAAAGCCCTAGATAATGAGGAAAACCGATCCAAAACAGACCTTCTTTCCACTCTGTATCCGCAGGAGTGACCAAAGTTCAGATTTAGCCAATTCTGCAGGTGAAATGCCTCGACTGCCCAAATCGGCTGGGTTATCCTCAGACCGGACATGATACCAATTGTAGCTCTCCGTGTTCTCTTGAATTCTACAGACACGATTTGCAACGAATGTAGTTCTTGTGGACGGCGTTTTCCGCAACCAGGAAAGAACGATTGTCGAATCCGTCCAGCAATATACCTTATGAAAAGTAGTGCCCATATCGTGCAGTGTTGTCCTGAGAAGCTCTGAGGCTACAACAGCCCCGCAGAGTTCTAAGCGTGATAGTGTCTTTGACTTAACTAGAGCCACTTTCGTTTTATATGAGTCCGAATATCTCCGTTGGGGGACTGTATCCGAATGTATAGCACCCAAGCGTGTGCCTTTTCGGAGGCATCAGAAAAGACATGTAGTTCAGTCAATGAATCAGGGGTACAATGGACCCATCTTGGTATATGAAAGTTATTGTTGTCATCATACGTATAAGTAGATGAGTAGATGGTACCAAGGGTGCATCCCAATGAATATTATCCCGCCATATTTGTTGCTTGATAATTTTCGCCACAACTATAACAGGCCTGAGCCAACCGATGGGGTCAAACAAATGTGCGATCACGGACAATACTTCTCTCTTAGAAAAGGAAGCTTTGGATAGATTGCGTTCCACTTTAAAATAAAAAATATCCAGGCATGCATTCCATCGCAAACCCAATGGTTTTAATCCACTGGTGTCCACAAAGTACAGAACCTCCGCATCAAATTGGAAACCAGCAGAAGAAAGTGCCGCTATGAGCTGATCGCGAGCGATAATCGCCGTGTTAATGTTATGAGCCCCACCCAGAACATCGTCTACATACATGCACTTACGAATTATAAGTGCAGCGAGCGGGTACTGGGTTTCAATATCGCCAGATAACTGTAGCAACACTCGATTGGCCAGGAAGGGAGCACAATTTACGCCGAAAGTCATGGTCAAAAGTTCAAAATCCCGAATTATATAGAACTCCCGATATAGTATCCGTTGATAACAAGTAGGAGCTGGATCAACTCGTATCTGGCGATACATCTGCATGATGTCGCAGTTGAATACAAAGCGGAAAAATCTCCATCGTGTGATCAACATAATCAAATCAGACTGTAAAGTCGGACCAACGTGTAACACGTCGTTCAGACTATTCCCACTCGATGTGGGATTAGCAGCATTAAAGACCACACGCAACTTCGATGTCAATTTGTCAGGATTAATTATCGGGTGATGGGAGATAATAAGTGAAAGTAGATTCCAAGGCGAGTGACGCACTGGGCTGCATATGACCAAGGTCCGAATACTTACGAATCACACGGTCATATTCTGCCTTTGTCTCTGGTCGCCTTGTAAGGGAAGTTTCGTTACGAAGAAAGTGGCCTAGAACTCTTCTTCTGGATTCCCCCAAGTTCAAAGTTAGTGGAAACTCTGACTTGAAGGGAAGTTTAACGGCATACCGACCATCTGAATCCCGATAAGTGGTTCGTCTAAAATTTTCCACACAAAACTTATCCGATGGAGACATGAGGGGAGTCCTAGGAGTGCGTCAGTTAAACTCTCCTCCTCTGGAAAGTGTACCTGAGTGTTAAACCGTTTGTCAGCTAACTGTAGATCAGACAAATGAAAAATATACTCTGAGGGGACTGTAATAGATGGCAAATTGCCAGATATATTCGGCAGCACTAACACAACGGTTTCCAAAAGCAACGCCGAATCAGTAGGTGAACCAACACTTAACGAACAACGTTTACGTGAGGTGGCAGATACAGTTTGATTATCGCCGCTTACTTAGGCATTGACAGAAACAGCTGTCTTTGCAGGCGTTCAGAAACAAATGAAGCCTCTGAAGCAGGGTCAATAAGTGCTCGGGCCGGAAGATTAATACCATTATGAACAATGTGAACCATGGCTGTTCCCAAGAGCACCGATCGATCTATTCACCGAGGAACTAGAAATACCGCTGGATTTAGATGGAAGAACACCATCCACTCGAGGGCCTTAATTCGAAAGTGCAACTGTAGTCGAGTTCGCAACCGAAAATGCTGAAGCTGGATCTACAGTCATGTTAGAAGTTCCCGACGTAGCCCTATGCAACAAAGAGTTATGACGACTGTTGCAAATACAACAACTATATTGACTACCACAATCTTTGCCATCATGACCCCGTAACAGACAGTTGATACAGCGTCTGTGACCCTTTACAGTTGTAAACCGATCAGCAACACTCAGATCCCTGAATGTGGGACACGTACGAAGAACATGTTTCTGCTTAGGACAAAGAACGCAGAAAATATTACCAGAGTCACGAAGGGGCTGAAGAGGCTGCATTCGAATAATGCGTTTTTACCTTCTTCTCGGCAGGTTTAATCCCTACAAGGTCCGATGTCCTCCCATGAGGACAATGCCGATTTGTCGCGGACACCCTGCTCCCATAAGGAAACTGTAGGTTTCGGCAACATTTGGACGCACAAAAATACAATCATCGGATCCCAATTCGTCGTCGAAACATCATACAGACAAACATCCGTTGATGCCGTGCTGTAAAGTCTTAAGACCCACGCTTGTCTCAAGCTCTAAAGGCGATATGCTAAAAAGATTCTTAAGCTGGTCGTTAACCAATATACGAGTGTTGTCGTAAGCATCTTTCAAAGCACACCATGTGAGTTCAAAACTGCGACTTGTCAAAGAAAATTTCGTAACTATTTCCTTAGCCTCGCAACTCGTCTTCCGGATTGAATGGCATAATCGGTCACTTATCCTGGAGGTACGCACGTAAATTGTGGTAAATAAATCCCTAAAAGTGGGCCAAGAAATGAAATTGCCATGGAAAACGTCTATATCGCATGGTGGCAAACTAAGGCTATACACAACGACGTTTTCGGCAAGAGGTGCTGCTATTGAGCGATGCTGCGGTGGCCCGGTAGCTTCTACCGAGGACTCGGATAATTTCCGATCTGATCTGGCGCTCTTCGCGTTAGGCAAACACTGCCCTGGAACCGAGCTGGAGTCGATATTGTCGCCCTTGTTTCCCTGCCCGAAAAGACGGAGGATTTTGCTGTTTTGGCGCTCGAAGAACGAATAACTTTTCGTTCATTGAGCCCAAGCAGCGAACATAAACATCGTAAAAAGAGCGATATTTCCCCTCGGCCGATTCAAGGTGCGTATGATCTGCTTTTTCTATACGTTCAAGGTATGGCCGACACTTATCATACATGGAGAAAACCCTCTTCCATAACTTTTTTATCTCAACAACTTGAATTTCCAATGTAAATACCGAATGCCGATCCTCCTTAATGGAGTAAAACCCAGCTTTAAATTTCACTAAATCATCAGTAGATCTGATGAACAAATCGAGTGCGTAGTCAGGCATTTTCACTATCCCTTACGAATAAAAAATAAAATAAAAAAATTCAAGAAATCGAGAAGATTATCCAAAAAAACTGTAGTATTTGAGAAGTATTTGCCCAAAACTTCGCAAAATTTACCGAATGCACACCGAAATCTGGCTAAAATATAATCAAAGCACTAACAGTTCTATAAAATTCTATAAAAAATTCTCCGAACACGAGAGAAAATTCGAAGTCTTTCGCCTCAAAACAAAAAAATACTTAAAAAAGTGTAATGTTGGAGAAAGTAAACTAATAGATGAGTACAAGTGTTGGGAAAATTTTAGTGTAATGGCTAATTTTCTAGATGTCGTTGAAACCAATAAATGGATTTTTTTTGTTCCCAAAAAAAAGTCAAAAAATATAACATTAAAATTCTAAAATTTCATATCAAAAAAAAAATTTCAACAAATATATCACTTCGAAACAAGAATACAAAGACTGAATGCAGGGTACAAAAATACAAACTGCAGTTCCCAAAAACGTTTTGTTTCAAAAACTACATATACAGCAACAAAAAAAGCAATATCAGAGATAAAGTAAACTAATAGATGAAGTACCAGTGTTGGTAAAATTTTAGTGTAATGGCTAATTTTCTAGATGTCGTTGAAACCAATAAATGGAATTTTTTTGTTCCCAAAAAAAGGCAAAAAAAAAACATTAAAATTCTAAAATTTCATATCAAAAAGAAAATTTCAACAAATATATCACTTCGAAACAAGAATACAACACGTTAGTTAAAGTTTTCAACACGGACTATGTCCTAATAATTGGTTCTTCCTCCGGTTCAGCTACCATTCCTTGTTGAGAGTCCTCAGACACTAACGGTTTTGGCATCTGCGACACAGAAGTTGCTATAGTTTTTGGGCTGGGAAGTTTTTTGATTAAAATATTACAGTAAACGATTTTATTGAAGTGAAAAATATGTTCTATATACCTTGACAACTATCACAATATATATACGATTACTATTTGTGATCATTTCTCGCCGGCCGCTGGTAAATTGAATGGTCAATGTAGAAAGCTCCTTCAAGACAGAATCATTAGTAAGTTCCGTGTGATTAATGCTACTAAGCCTGTTGCCAAGTTGATGATGCCTGATGGTGAGGTGGTGGAGTCTGATGCTCTCGGATGTACTGAGTTGCTGCGAAGGGCTACTGCTGCTCGAATTATTTCTTGAGATATATATTTCAGTCTTGCTTTTTTAAAATGCTTCATTATATATTGATATAACTACTTAGCACCACACTGTTTTTTTTTCTCTTAATTGTTCCCGTATTTTTTTTTGCTTTGCATTTTCGTTTTTCTTGTAATCAGCTGATTGTTGATGTGGAATTATTAGGTCTGTCTGCGTACTTTTCCAGTAGCAAATACTCAGTAACTTTTTTTGGGAGAGTAAGAACAATTTTACTCTCTTGGTTGAAAATATATCAAAAAGTACGCAGACAGCATCCAGTGAAATCTTGCAAGAAAACAGCTGATCGGTGTGTAAACAATTAAAATAGCAAAGCAAAAGAATTTTAGCAAATGTGTCGCACGGACGCACTATATGTGCACGTTTCTAGCATGAAGTAAAATGTTTTGTTTATTATAATTTATTATAAACGTTAAAAATCAACACAATTCTAACTACTTACCTCTGCCATTGTTAAATTTCAATTTTTATTTTCATTTCACAAAAATTATTTCATTCAAACAGTAAACAAAAACAGCTGTTCAAACTACATAGTTGCAAACTTCCAACTGTCAAAAAATTCTCTTTTTCGCTCTCTCGCTGCAAGAGATTTGGAGTACGCAGACAACATTTTGCACAAAATGATGCAAAATATGTGTACGCAGACAGACCTATTATTTTTATGATTAGTTTTTTATATATTTTATACTTTCTATATCTATATTTAATAAATTTTGCATTTTTACTTTCACTAATCTTGTTTTGGTTCCCCACCGTAGTATTTTTCTTTTATTTTCATGTCTTCTAATGACAATATGGGTCCAGTAGTCAGTAACAACTCTTATTTGAGGACTGTTTTTCAAAATTATTGTAATTGATTAAAAGTTGGTCACCTTAATTGCCGAAGTTTATGTTCTTCGAGTAATTCTACTAAATTAGATGAGCTGAAAAGTATTCTGAAGGATAACGTGTTTGATGCATTTGCAGTGACGGAAACTTGGCTGAACGAAAATTTTTCTAACCGGGCTGTTGCGATTCCTGGCTATAAATTCAGTCGTAGTGATCGACCAACAGACTTAAGAGGTGGAGGTGTAGGAATTTGTATATCTGATGGGCTTAAATTTAAGCCTATTTTTAGAGTCTGTGATTATGGTGTATGTGGACATGGGACTGTCCTTGGAGGTGGAAAGTTTCTGATAGCCATTCACTTGGGAGTGGCCAGAAATGATTCCTTCAGTGGGCAGTCCAAGCAGCCATGAGCGTAAGCACAAATTTGGGTGCGGATTTATATTGGGCAGGAGACTGCGACACCTAGTTTCAAGGTTCAACCCAGTGAGTGACCGCATAGCCACAATTCGCATCAAAGTGAAATATTTCAACATCTCGTTAATATGTGGGCAAACACCGGCAGAGGATGAAGATGAGGTCAAAGAAACATTTTATGAGCGCCTGGAGGAAGTATATGAACGCTGCCCTGACCACGACATTAAGATTATTCTAGGCGATTTTAATGCCAAATTAGGAAAGGAAGTGTCTTTCGACCAACCATCGGCAATCACAGTCTACATGATACCACCTCCGATAATGGAATAAGACTGATAGACTTCGCCGCTGCAAAGAACATGGTAGTTAGTAGCACACGATTCCAGCATAAGGACATTCATAAGGCGACCTGGATATCTCCTGATCAACGGACGAAGAACCAGATTGATCACTTGGTAATAGATGGCAGGCACTCTTCTAGTGTAATGGATGTACGTGTGATTCGAGGTGCCAATATCGACTCGGATCATTACCTGGTGGCTGCGGAAGTTCGCACGAGATTGAGCAGGGCGAAAAACGTACGGAGCCGAATACAGGAAAAGCTGGATATTGACAAGCTACGAATACCGGAGATATCAATGTCCTATCGACAGAAACTCTCTCTCCTGCTGGAGCAGAATACCCCGCCTCCCGAAGACCCAGATGCGCAGTGGAAGCACATCTCCCATTCTTTGGAAATCGCTGCAATGACTGAACTTGGCTATCAAAAATCGCAGAAGGATAAGCCATGGTACGACGAAGAATGTCGCATTGCAACTGATGAAAAAGACGCTGCACGTATGGCAACGAAACCGCGAGTGAGCGGTACAAGAGGCTGAGAAGGGAGGAAAACCAACTATTTAGGCGAAAAAAATGGCAGTGGGAGCAGAGAGAGAGAGTGAAAGAACCGAAATGTGCAGGATGAATGGTGAATCGCGAAAGTTTTCCAGAGGGTAAGAAGATCGACCAACGGGCCTGATAATGGGCTGCCCTCCTGCAAGGACGAGAATGGGAATCTGGTGACTGAGAAGCAGTGTGTACTCAAAATATGGAGAATGGGAATCTGGTGACTGAGAAGCAGTGTGTGCTCAAAATGTGGAGAGACCACTTTTCAGCACTACTCCATTCAGATTCTTCCACTGAAGATCAGGAGGTAATGATAGTGGAAGATAGTATAGATTGTATCCCCCCAACCAAGACTAGATTAGAACAGCGATCTCCCGCCTGAAGAATAATAAAGCCGCTGGTGCGGATGGCCTACCCGCAGAACTTTTTAAGGCAGGTGACGAAGGACTGATAGCCCACATGCATCAACTGATATGCGGTATATGGCTAGGGGAATCTATGCCCGACGACTGGAGTCTCAGTGTATTATGTCCTGTATTCAGAAAGGGTGATCCGTGTGTCTGTTCCAACTATCGCGGTATCAGTCTTTTATCCATCGCGTATAAGGTCTTGTCGACCGTATTATGTGAAAGACTAAAGCCAATTATTGAAAACCTGATTGGACCTTATCAGTGTGGTTTTAGACGAGGCAAGTCCACAACTGACCAAATATTCACGCTACGCCAAATCCTGGAAAAGACCCACGAAAAGCAAATCGATACATACCACCTTTTTGTCGATTACAAAGCTGCTTTCGATAGCCCCATACGGGGAAAACTATACGAAGCTATGTCTGAATTTGGTATTCCGGCGAAACTGATCCGCCTCTGTAGAATGACGCTGACCAACACCAAATCAGCAGTGAAAGTGGGGAAAGACCTCACTGAACCATTCTGTACCAAGCGAGGACTTAGACAAGGCGACACACTTTCGTGCAATCTCTTCAACATATTAATGGAGATAATAATGAGAAAGGCTGCAGTAAATACGAACTAGATCATTAACACGAAAAGCCAAATGTTGCTGGCGTATGCTGACGACATAGACATCATTGGGCGAAATTTGCGAGAAGTTACTGCAGTATTTTCAAGAATCGAAAAGGAATCAGCGAAGGTGGGTCTTGCTGTTAATGAGGGCAAGACAAAATTGATGGTGTCAACGACTAGAGAAACCTCTCGACTTGGTCCGCACTTGAACGTTGACAACCGATTTAATTTTGAAGTGGTAGATGAATTTGTCTACCTTGGATCCGCCGTGAACAAGGACAACAACGTCAGCCTGAAGATAGATAGGAGAATTGTGCTTGCAAATAGATGTTATTTTGGGCTCAGCAAGCAGTTTAGGAACAAAGCCCTCTCTCGACGGACAAAAGTCCAGCTATATCAGACTCTCATTTTACCTGTCTTGACATATGGCTCTGAAACTTGGGTCATATCGCAAGTGGATGAAAAACACCTGGGAGTTTTCGAGAGAAAAATTCTCCGTAAAATATATGGTCCTGTTAGGGAAAATGGCGAATACCGACGTCACTGGAACGCAGAGCTATATAATCTCTATTCTGACGTGGACATAGCTAGACGAATCAAAGTGTGCCAATTGCGTTGGCTAGGCCATGTTATCAGAATGGAAATGGAAAGATGAGCCAGCGCGAAAGATTTTTGATAACGTACCCGATGGAAGCAGGAAAAGAGGACGACCAAGACTCCGCTGGAAAGACCAGGCAGAAGAATCCCTCCGTATCCTTGGTGTTACCAACTGGCGAGAAAAGGCGAAGGATAGAGCCAGTTGGAAGAATATGTTGAAATTTGTTTAATTTGTTTGTTTAATTAATATGTGTAAGACATCTGACCTCATGAGGTTGTAATATAGTCAATAAAAGTCAAAGTAGACTCTTTTTATTGAATTATATTTTGGTAACATCAAAATTCTTTTAGGTGTTGTTTATCTGCGTCGTGGAGATTTGGTTGCGTTTGAGCATCGACATCGTGATTTGTTTTCTAGATATTCTAATATTATAGTTGTTGGTGACTTCAACTGTAATGTATTCTGTCCCTATAAGTCTACCCTGATCAGATAAATGTGCGCTCGATTTAATATGTCTATTTCCATAACTCTAAGCCTACTCACTTTGATGTTGCCAATGATTCCACATCTTTGCTTAAATTCTTTTTGATATCTGATATCTCGATGATATGCTACTCTGATAAAGTTCAGTGTCCGTCTTTGTCTGATCATGCTTTGATTCTTGCTGCTTTTACCTTTAATATAAAACCTGTACAGGAATTTGTATTCTATCGTGATTTTAATAATATAA
Source organism: Phaonia tiefii (assembly GCA_963931995.1). Taxonomy (NCBI): domain Eukaryota; kingdom Metazoa; phylum Arthropoda; class Insecta; order Diptera; family Muscidae; genus Phaonia; species Phaonia tiefii. The sequence goes on from OZ008368.1 coordinate 162,680,728, forward strand.
ATTGGAGGGGATATTTTCGTATCTTAACAGTTTTGACTCCTCTCTATTTTTTAGTTCGGTTGACGTTGACATGAAGTGTTCCATAATTACCTCACTTCTTGTGAAATTGTATTTCTTTGTTCCTGTTGTTAGGAAGATGATATCCCATTGTAATGATGCTTGTAGAGCTCAAGAGTTATTGTGTTGGCGAGATCTTTAAGGGATTTGGGTTATTCTGTTTTTAGAACTAACCGAACGTCGACAAATTGGAGATCGTATTGTAAGCTTCGTAATAAGGCTAAGAGTATAATTAGGAGGGGAAAAAGGAAACATTTTGCTAGACATTTTGGTGGACTTGATTCTGCTGGTTTGTGGAAAGTTCTTAGGGGTGCTGGTTGTGTTGGTGATGGGGGTGATGTAGCTTGGGATGGTGATATTGAGACCTTGAATACCTTTTTTGTTGGGGATGACACTGCTGGTAACCTAGTTGATCTTGTTGATTTTGTTGATTCTCCTGATTCTTTCTCTTTTCGATGTGTGAGTGAGTTTGAATTATGTGAAGCTATTAATAAAGTAAAGTCTACATCGGTTGGAATTGACGGTGTTCCTATTAAGTTCCTGAAATTGATATTTAACCAAGTCTCGTCATTAATCTTAAATTTAGTCAACTCCATTCTGACGTCATCAGTATTCCCTATTTCCTGGAAGACGGCGAGGGTTGTACCCATTCCTAAATCTAAAGTAGTTCGGGATTCCGACGACTTGAGACCGATTTCTATTCTTCCTTCGTTGTCCAAGGTTATTGAACATCTTCTTAAAGACCAGATGCTCCAATCTTCAACAGTAAACATTTATGAATCCCAATTTGCCTTTCGTCAAGGGCATAGTACTACATCATTGTTGCTTATTCTTACTGACTGTATAAGGGAAAATATGAATCTGGAAAAGTTGTGTTTTGGTGTCCCTTGATCTCTCGAAGGCCTTTAATTCTATTTGTTTTTCAAGGATGATATTTAAGCTTAAGAGTGAGTTTAATTTTTCAAAATCTGCTTGTAAACTTATAATGTCTTACTTGCGTGATAGATCACAGTTTGTTGAAATTAATGGTGTTAAATCTAGTTTGCTTTTCCTTCATTCTGGGGTACCTCAGGGGTCTGTTTTAGGGCCTCTGTTGTTTATTCTCTATGTTAATGATCTTCATTTGCATGTGAATTCTAGGATTTGTAGGACCTTCTTGTTTGCGGGTGATGTTTTCTTGTTATTTACTGGAAATACTAATTAGCCAGATGTTTTTGAGCATGGCATTAACTGTTGTTTCGATTGTATATTCTTTTGGACATTGAATAACTCGTTGAATATAAATACAACGAAATCTAAGGCTATGATATTTCGACCCACTAATCGTTTGCGTTTTGACTTTAATTTTTTTTTTAGATGATGTTGGAATTGAGTTTGTTGAGCAACATAAATGTTTGGGTGTTGTTCTTGATAGTAGACTATCGTTTAAACCTCATATTGATTCGTTGTCTGGTAGAGTTTGGGGTACCTTGATTTACTCCACGAATGTATTCCTCCCGACTCATGTCAGGCTGAAATTAGTGCATGCACTTTTGATGTCGCAGGTATTATATGGCCTAGAGGTCGTATCGGGTACCATGGTGATTAATATCAATAGATTAAGACGAATAGTTAATACAATTGTTAGATTTGTGTATAAGGTTCGACTTAGGAGTCATATATCTGGTTATGTTAAACAATTCCTGGGATGTTCCTTTGATGAATTTGTTAAATATCGAATTTTAATTTTTTTTCATAGAGTTATTAAAAGAGGTAGGCCGTTACCGTTATGCAAGGTATTTTTGTTCTCACGTTCTCCCAGATATCTTTTCCGAGAGTGTTTAAGTCGGTATATGAGAGGTCATTCATAGTGAGAGTGGCTAGATGTTGGAATCGATTACCCCTTATGTTACGTGTTTTTTCACACTCTAATAATGTATTTCGCCTGAAACTTTTGCATTATTTTGCTAGTTAACTGTATTGCCTTTGGCGCGATATATCTTAAAAACAATAATACGCTAATTAAAGTCTTTTTTAACGTAGAATACGTTATACGGTAAGGTAGGGGTGTTGATCTGGAGCACAAAGTTCACTTTCATTATAAGTTTTTAATACTTTATGCATGCATTGAAGAAAATTCAAGTATGGTCGTAATATATTTAATATGTCTTCTTTTGATTTGTATTTAAATAATCATATTGCTACATATAATTTTTTTGATTCTATAAGTAAATCAAAATTTAACTCCTTCAAATTTTGTATTGATTTTCATATGCTTTGTATTTTATGTATTATAACATCATGTGTAAGAGCAGTACGATTATCTGTGTGTTCATCACAGAACCAGTGTGAGAAAGAGAAGAAGTATAATGGCAATGCATGTTTTATGTGAACATTACAGAACCAGTGTTGCCACATGCAGTATTTACACTTGCTTTCAAAAGTGCATCGAATTGATATAAAGTGTACCCAAATTTTGTTAAAAACTATCCTAAATTTTTAACATAAAAATTAAAGATAAATTTGATAGATTTAAATCATTTATCAAAAATTATATTTAATTCATATATTTTAATTGCAAAATGACTAACGTATTCTACGTCTGACCTATGCGCCCGTGTTATCTAACACAGGCTTCATATTTTTTTTGTCTATTTTATTTAATCGCATGTACTTGTTTAGTATGATTTTTTTTCGATATTTATTTATGCTTTGGTCTTTGAATGGATTGTTGCTGATTTCTGATTTTTGACCCATTGTTTCTATTATACTCACATTTCGGTCTATGCTTTTGTACTCTTGTAACACAATGGCTGGGGAGCCAAATGAGTTGGATAAAATTGAATTATATTTATTTTGTTATTATTTACGTTAGTATTAAAATGATATATGAATAATATGTTTATATTTAGCTGTAAGTACTCAGGAAGTTATTGCTATGTAATGCATATATATTTTGGCCTGGATGGCTTTGTATTACAATGCTGAATAAATAAATAAATTAACAGTCAATAATAATGGTAATAAAACATAACGTATACTTCAACACTTCCCCTTGTTATGTGATGCTAACATTTCCGAAGCCCCAATTTATCTCGAAGTTACTTGAGCCTAATAGGTTGCAGAGGTTTTGTCATAATATCTGCAAGTTGTTCTTCAGTTGATATTTTCCTGACTCGATTACCTTTTCGCGCACAAAGAAATGTTTAAGAGCGATATGTTTCGTTCGACGGTGGAATTCAGGATTTTGAGCGTCTCACAGCTGCTGAATTATTAACTTGCAATATGGGTATTTGATTATATCCAACAGTTTCACCATAAAGATGACTTAGCCAAATTATTTCTTAAGTTGTTTCAGTCGCTGCTACATCTTTGGCTTCAGCCGTTGACACCACTGTCTGCCTCTGGCTTAGCCGTGAAATTGGTTCTCCAGCAAATTTTACTACAACGCCGGACGTTGATCTCCCGGTGTTGATGCAGTCCGCATCACTAATACATTATATTTCAGGAGCCTTTCCAAACTGATATGCAATACCATAGCCACAAGATCCAGCGATATATGTATCTCAGCACTTAAGAGGGTGCTGCCATCTTTTGAAGGATTTCCCAAAGTTCTGGATAAGAATCCAACACCGAATTCTAAGACACGCCTAGTTCCAAGCATTAAATACATAATAGGTCCAACCGCTTGCCTGTACGGAATCTTTGTATCTATGCTTTTCTCAGTTTCTTCCCCTGATTCCGAAGTGCCTGTTGTTTTCAGCATTGGTGTTGATACGCTGATAATTTTCTAGCATATGTCTCTTGATCAATGGTTATTTCTTTTCCATCTCTTTCAATTTCAAGTCCCAAAAAATATGTTGCTTGTTTTGAAATGATCTTGAATTCCCTTTTGATATCATTTACAAAACTTTCCAAATCATTTAAATTTGTAGCTGCTACTAAGCCATCATCGACGTAAAGTGGTAGACTTATTTTATTGTGAAGCAGTTCACTATTATATATACTATTATACATATACATATATCCCAGCGGGCAAAAAACCGAGCCTTAGCGACTGTTACGCTAAATGCTCGCAACCGGGCTCAGAAACGAGTATTTACCGGACCAAAACCGGGGGAGAAATTAAACTCGCCAAATGTTCGCAAACTGGTTTAAAAACGGGTGCTAAACGGAAGAAAAAAGAGAGAGAAACATTGTTGTCGTTTTGTCGTGTGGCAAACAGAGGCACACACGTGCAGGCACACGACACAACAACAAAGTTTTGGCAATTGCGTTTTTTTTTTGTTTTTCGTGTTGTTCTCGCAAAAGATATTGCAAAAGTCTCGCAAACGAATCTCTTGCAAGACATCGTAAACGAAACTTTTACTGCCACAAACTGAGCGACTGATGATTCATTTTCCAATCGTTTTCGGATCTGTTTTCGAGAGTTTTATCCGCAACATTTTCGCGTAACTCTCGTATGGGATATCGTATACGAAGTTTTGGTCCGCTGGGATGTTCCTGTTTTATTTGAACACAGTATGAAATTATATAAATAACCACATGTTGATATTTACTACATATAAACTATACATAATTTCTAACCACATGTTGATATTTACTACTTATAAACAATACACAAATTCTAACTACCTGTTGATATTTATTCACTTTTTTAATTCTAATGTTACTTGATTTGTCTAATACAATTTGTGTATAAAAGAGAGAACCCTTGTGCTATCGGATCAGTTAGCTTTCTGCCTTTCGCCAGCAAGTTACATTGTCTCGACGAAATTTATTCTGAAGACAACGAAATTTCAGACATTTCAGAGGAACAATTTCATCAAATTCTCACAGCAATGGGTGGTAGTCACAGAGGTGGCTCATTTACACGATGCACTGCTCGTTATAAAGGTCAAAGGGATCCAACAGCAGTAGACGACTTTTTGGCTGCGATAAGCGTCTATAAGGATATAGAGAAAATTTCTGACGCCGACGCACTGCGAGGTATGCCTCTATTACTAGAAGACTATGCCGCTACATGGTGGATTGGGGTAAAAGACACGGTGTCAACATTTGAAGATGCGAAAACCCTCATATGTGCCACTTTTTCTCCAACTGTACCTGATTGGCGTACTTTTGCTACCATATATGAAGGGAAGCAACAGAAGAAAGAACCAACGGACAGCTTTATATGCAAAAAAAGACTTCTTTTTTCACAATTAAAACTACCGATAAACGAAGAAGTTCAAATAAATATGATTTATGGACTTTTGCATGTGAACATTCGTGAGCGCCTTATTCGTGACAAGTTGACAACATTTGGAGAACTCATTACCGCAAGCAGAGAAGTCGAAATGTGTTTAACAGAACGGGCACCGGCAACAATGAGCGCCCATATAAAAGATGAAACCACAAGTTCTATCCGCTGCTGTTTCTGTCGCATCAAGGGACACACCATCGACAAATGTCTTCAGAAGAAGAAGCGCGATGAACAACTTCAACAAAACAATCAACAACGTGAGAATTCAAATTTAAACCGAAACGAACATATAAAAATAAATAAATAAATGGTTTCCCGTTACATCCCACGAGGGGATTAGGGAAAGCTCCTCACAACCAGTGAGCTGTGCGCGTTCCAGTTGTATACTCACTGATTGGGACCTACAGTTTTACACCGGTTCCGAACGGTATTTTGAGAAGCTTTTTCAAGGCTAAATACTCGATAGTGTCGCCATCACTAAGCGCGGTGACCGTCGTCGAAAGAAATTTAAGGTGGTCAGAGTAGGGTCAGAAACGAACATATAGCACTACAGCAAAATGTGATTAAAAGGCCTACGTTTTCTTGTTATGGTTGTGGTACTCCGGGGGTATACCGAGCAAATTGTTCAACGTGTAGTGCCGATTCGTAAGAGAGTCCGCATTACCTTTCATTTAATACTCTTTCCTCGGTAATTGGCCATCCTCTACCGACGACTACTATTGGAATATGTGGACTATGAGGAGAAGCTGTATTTGACTCTGGTGCGAAACAAGTATTGCCAGCAGAAATCTTAAAACAATTCTGACTAGAAACGGATGTGTGTTTCAAGACGTTACGGCGGACGTCGTACTTGCTGATGGTTCGATTACAACTGGAACCGTTATGTCGACCATCCGATACAACTGGAACCGTTATGTCGAAATCCGATTCATTTATCTGCCAAAATCCAAAAACAATCGCACGCTATTAGGAATGGACTTTCTCGAGCAGGCTGGAATCGTACTTAACATACCTCAACGGTATTGACACTTTGATGATGAACCTAAAACCAGGTTTAATTTTACGAATCCGTTAGAGATGGCATTACACACTCTGGATATAAGTGGACACGTAGATTCTCCCTGCACAAAAATGGTTAACGAAGTGTCTAGCTTCGTAAAGTTCATGGAAGGTGACCACATCGTCTCACCAATACCACCAACTTCGGAAAAGCGCACATTACGTCACAATGGAGATGTTTATTCACCGCACTCAATCCAAGAACTTTTTGCAGGATCCCTGCCAATTGGAAGTAAAACTCCGGAACAACGTTCAACACTGTTTGCTTCGCCTTTGCCAGTGGGAAAGTCATCAGAAGATGTAGCCTTTATGAAGCCCTCAACATCAAAACAAACCATCGATTTCTTTCCTCATTCAGTTCAATCGATTTTCAGGGATGCATTGCCGTCTGGTCAAATGACATCGCGTGAAACTTCCACGCTATTTGCACCGCCAGCAAAATGCCGTCGAACAGAACAGGACGAGTATTTCGATTCTATATTTTTGCCAATCTTTTCATTAGAAAGATTGAAAGATTCGGATGGAGTTGGCCTTAATGATCTTCAGCGAAGAGAGTTGGATGAATTACTGATGGGTAATGATGATATCTTCACTGAACCTTTGGATGCTACCCCATATGCCGATCATCGCATTCACACCCAAGACCATGATCCAATAGCTGTTCCCCCATATCGTTTATCTACTAAAATTAAGTGTGATTGTTGAAAGCCAATCAGCTTGGGCAGCTCCTGTGGTTCTAATACCCAAGAAAACTGGTGGTGTAAGAGTCTGCATTGACTATCGGGAACTTAATGCCATAACAATTCCGGACCGTTACCCCTTACCTAGGGTGGATGACATTCTCCATGAGGCGAAGGCGACTAACTACATGTCAACACTCGATCTGCAAAGTGGATACTGGCAAATTGGCGTACATCCTGATGACCAAGAGAAGACGGCATTTGTCACTCCATTCGGCATGTACCAATTCAAAAGAATGCCTTTTGGTCTAAGAAATGCGCCAACAACGTTTCAGCGCCTTATCGATCGTACGAAGACTTCTCTCGGGGACACTGTATTGCTAGCGTATCTGGATGACATTATATCTTGTTCATCAGGTTTTGCACAACATTTAGACGATTTACGATTAATTTTTCAACGACTGCGACAATTTGGACTTAAAGTTAAAAGAGATAAATGTCGATTCGCATGCAATGAGGTCAAGTATCTCGGCCATGTATTGACGCAGAAGGGAATTATGACTGATCCAGAAAAGGTTGCAGCTTTGCGAAATAGCAAAGAACCCAATAATGTGAAGGAAATGCTTTCCTTCCTGAAAACCTGTTCCTGGTATCGCCGTTTCATACCATCTTTCGCTAATGTGTCAAAACCATTATCAGCCTTGTCTAAGAAAAATGCTGTGTGGTCATGGACTGCAAGTCAACAACAAGCTTTCGATCAACTGAAATTATTGCTTACCTCGGCGTATATTGAGACAAGCTGCAGACAACGAGCCCTTTATTATTAAAACAGATGCTAGTGGATACGCTCTTGGGGCAGTTTTACTCCAGGGGGAGGGTTCCAACGAACACCCTTTCGAGTATGCAAGCAGACTCCTTTCTAACGCGGAACGCAATTATTCCACCATCGAGAGAGAAGCCCTCGCAATTGTGTGGGCTGTTCAGAAGTTTCGAGGCTACATTGAAGGAGCCTGTGTAAAGCAAGTCACCGATCATCAGCCGCTGAAATGGTTAATGGGTATAAGGTCACCAACTGGTCGATTAGCTCGGTGGGCGCTCTTATTGCAGCCTTTCAATATCAAAATTGAATACAAACCTGGTAAAACCAACATCATCGCGGATACATTATCCAGACCACCCTGTGAAAATATTCATGATGCCACAAACTCATGTGAAATTTGTGCCTTTGCAATTGAAATGCCTAGGAAAAGTGCAGGTGAAATAAGGGAACGTCAGCTTAGTGACCCAGAACTGAAGAAGGTAATTGAATGCTTCGGGAGTAATAACGAAGATATTCCACTTTGGGCAAAAAGAGGATATGTATTAAACGAAGGCGTACTATATTGTTACAACAACGACGACGCTGAAGACGCTCAATTAGTAGTACCTAAAGATGAAAGAATGGAAATCGGATCCAAAGTTTTGCGAGATGGTCCCTATGTTATAATAGCAAAAGTTGGCACAACATCATACGTAATTGCTCATGAAGATGACATCACTTTGCCGTTGGGAACATATCACGCTTCAGCACTAACGCCAATGGTGGGCGCTTTAGATGAATCAGTGCAACCAATGCGAATGCTACGAAGAAGAGGACGACCTAGAAAGTAAACTCTTGCTGCTGCCTCATCGGGACGCTATCAGCATCAGAGGGGGAGAATGAAGCAGTTCACACTTATATATACTATTATACATATACATATATGTTCCTGTTTTATTTGAACACAGTATGAAATTATATAAATAACCACATGTTGATATTTACTACATATAAACAATACATAATTTCTAACCACATGTTGATATTTACTACTTATAAACAATACACAAATTCTAACTACCTGTTGATATTTTTTCACTTGTTTAATTCTAATGTTACTTGATTTGTCTAATATAATTTGTGTATAAAAGAGAGAACCCTTGTGCTATCGGATCAGTTAGCTTTCTGCCTTGCGCCAGCAAGTTACATTGTCTAGACTTTTATAAAGTACCAGACGTTAACTTCTGACGATTTCGGAAAGAAATAATAAAAAATCCTAACATATTGGAAACCTTTGAAAAGCAAAAGTGTTTTCATTTATGAGGAAGTACAACCTGCGAAATAAGGTTGTTACAATTGCCATTTTTTCCCTCATAAACAAACATGGGTCTGACTCGCAAACCTCATGTTCCAACATTTTGAAGCTTGCTTTAGGCCATACAAACTTCGATTTAGTTTGCATACTGAATTGGTATTGTCTTTATATACTTCCGGCTGTTTCATGAAAATATCTTCCTCCAATTTTCCATAGAGAAGCGCAGTTGAAACATCAAATTGAAATAAATTTTGACTAGCCGCTATACTAATAATTGCCTACACCTTGTCATTGAAGTCTACACCTTGTCTTTGAGCGAAGCCTTTGATAAGAAGTCTTGCTTAAAACTCGTCAATCGTTCCATCAACATTCGTTCTTACCTTATGTACCCATTTAGAGGGCAGGGCTTTTGCACCTCTTGGAAGAATTTCCTTAGACCATGTTTCGTTCTCACACAAAGAATTCATTTCTCCATCAATTGCCGCTTTCCACCATAGATAAAGGAAATAATAGATCTAGCGCTACCATTGTCAACTTTGTCCACTAGGTGCTGTCCTTTACTAGTGTCACTTTCATTGAAGTGTCGCACAGTTCTCACTGACGTCTATTCAAAATTGCGGGAAACTTTTGTGAAAGTAATTTAAACAAGAGAAAATGTGACAAAATTTAAATGATTTTACATAAAAGCCTTTGTGTCTTATATAAAAAACTATTTCAAAGGCATGAGCCGGTGTCGGGATATCAATAGGAGAAACCCCGCACGACCGCGCAAAGATGAACATATCGGAACGCCATTTTAGTCTAAAAACCTCCGCCCAAAAGCTGTGGCAACTTCTGTGGTCGCAGATGCCAAAACCGTTAGAGTGTCTGAGGACTCTCAACAAGGAGTGGTAGCTGAACCGGAGGAAGAATCAATTTATTAGGACATAGAAGGCGGTGACATGGCTTTGCAATTCGATGGCCATGAGATATTCTACTTTAAGTAACGTGTTGTATTCTCGTTTCGAAGTGGTATTTTTAAGGCTCGTTCACAATGATAGCAACAAATTCAACAGGCGTTCACAATTTGTTCGAATAAGATCGAAAAAACAGCTGACTGGCAACATTGTTTACATTATACAGCAGTATACATATTTGGGGATTGAAAACCATGGAGAATTGCAATACAAACGAAAAAGCAAACAGTAAAAAATAGAAAAATTAAATGTGAGACACGGACCTCAGATTTGTACCACTACCCGGAGCAAAAAGTATTAAGTGTTTTTCTTTAGAAAACTTTTCAAATTTTTCTATAGAAGTGTTTTAAAATTTTTCTATAGAAAAGTTGTAAAATTTTTGTATAGAAATGTTTTAAAATTTTTCTTTAGAAAAGTTTTAGAATTTTTCTATAGAAATGTTTTAAAATTTTTCTTTAGAAATGTTTTCAAATTTTTCTATAGAAATCTTTTCAAATTTTTCTATAGAAATCTTCTCAAATTTTTCTATAGAAATATTCTCAAATTTTTCTATAGAAAACTTTTAAAATTTTTCTATAGAAAAGTTTTAAAATTTTTATATAGAAATGTTTTGAAATTTTTCTTTAGAAAAGTTTTAAAATTGTTCTATAGAAATGTTTTCAAATTTTTCTACAGAAAAATTGTAAAATTTTATAGAAATCTTTTAAAATTTTTCTATAGAATTGTTTTAAAGTTATTCTATAGAAATTTTTTGAAATTTTTCTATAGAAATGTTCTCAAATTTTTCTATAGAAAAGTTTTAAAATTTTTCTATAGAAATGTTTTAAAATTTTTTTTTAGAAAAGTTTTAAAATTGTTCTATAGAAATGTTTTCAAATTTGTCTATAGAAATGTTTTAAAATTTTTCTTTAGAAAAGTTGTCAAATTTTTCTATAGAAATGTTTTAAAATTTTTCTTTAGAAAAGTTTTAACATTTTTCTATAGAAATGTTTAAAACTTTTTCTTTAGAAAAGTTTTGAAATTATTCTATAGAAATGTTTTCAAATTTTTCTATAGAAATCTTCTCAAATTTTTCTATAGAAAAGTTTTAAAATTTTTCTATAGAAATGTTTTAAAATTTTTCTTTAGAAAGGTTTCAAAATTGTTCTATAGAAATGTTTTAAAATTTTTCTATAGAAAAATTGTAAAATTTTATAGAAATCTTTTAAAATTTTTCTATAGAATTGTTTTAAAATTATTCTATAGAAATTTTTTGAAATTTTTCTATAGAAATGTTCTCAAATTTTTCTATTGAAAAGTTTTAAAATTTTTCTATAGAAATGTTTTAAAATTTTTCTTTAGAAAAGTTTTAAAATTGTTCTATAGAAATGTTTTCAAATTTTTCAATAGAAATCTTCTCAAATTTTTCTATAGAAATATTCTCAAATTTTTCTATAGAAAAGTTTTAAAATTTTTCGATAGAAAAGTTTTAAAATTTTTCTAGAGAAATATTTTAAAATTTTTCTATAGAAATATTTTCAAATTTTTCTTTAGAATGTTTTCAAAATTTTCTATAGAAATGTTTAGAAACTTGTGTTCCATAATATGTCATGGCCTTGGACGGTTTCGATAAACCTGAAAATGTCAGCTTTTTTTAAACTTTTTTCTTTTGTTTATTAATAAAATTGGCGCGAACTACACTTACTACAAACAACTACACATTTCACATTTGCATCAGCTGATTTGTTCGAAAGCCAGCGACAGTGTTGTATTCTTAGTAATAAAAAATTATAATTATATGTGAAATTATTGTTACTGACAGATTCTACAGATAATATTATTTATTAAAATGTTTGTTTTGATACAAAATGTTTACATTTTCATTCATGCTTTCAAGTTTTTCGTGAATCTCATGTTTTTCGTGAAATTGGAATTCAAATTTGTAATAGAAGTAGGTTCTACTTGGAATTTGTTCGAATCAGTTTATTCTACTGACCGCTAGGGGCGCTCTACTTCGAATTTTGTTTTAAAACTTGAAAGCATATATAAAGGAATTAAGTAGATATCGCACAGGCGTTGTCAAGTACTACCACTAGGTGCTGTGTTGTCGTTTTGTAACTCTCACTGAAGTTTCTCATAACTTTCATTGACGTTTATTCAACACTGTGGGAAATTTGATACATACAAAAAAGTATAATTTTCCAGGTTGTGTTATTCGAACAACGAACCTAATTTTTTTATGTCGTTTTGTTTCCCACTTTCAAGTTCAAATTTTCTTATTTTGATTGCATCTTTTTGTTTACTGTTATAGTTTGTGTTCGTTTGTGTTGAATTTCAGAGCAACGGACAACAAAACAAAATCAAAATCCACACCTATTGTTAGCACCTGTCCTAAATACGTCTTGCAAGGTATATTTTGTTTGGGATCAAGCGTTGTAATTATTGCATTCAGCTCCATCTAGAAAATATCCCATTGAATAAGAAATTCCCCAAGGCATGTGCGATATCTAGTTAATTCCTTTATCTGTGCTTGAAAGTATGAATGAAAATGTAAGCATTTTGTATCAAAACAAACATTTTAATAAATAATATTATCTGTAGAAACTGCCAATAACAATAATTTCACATATAATTATAATTTTTTATTACCAAGAATACAACACTGTCGCTGGCTTTCGAACAAATCAGCTGATGCAAATGTGAAATGTGTAGTTATTTGTAGTAAGTGTAGTTCGCGCTAATTTTATTAATAAACAAAAGAAAAAAGTTTAAAAAAAGCTGACATTACCAGGTTTATCGAAACCGTCCAAGGCCATTACATAATATGGAACATAAATTTCTAAACATTTCTATAGAAAAATTTGAAAACATTTCTAAAGAAAAATTTTAAAATATTTCTATAGAAAAATTTTAAAATATTTCTATAGAAAAATTTTAAAATATTTCTATAGAAAAATTTTAAAATATTTCTATAGAAAAATTTCAAAACTTTTCTATAGAAAAATTTGAGAATATTTCTATAGAAAAATTTGAGAATATTTCTATAGAAAAATTTGAGAAGATTTCTATAGAAAAATTTGAAAACATTTCTATAGAGCAATTTTAAAACTTTTCTAAAGAAAAATTTTAAAACATTTCTATAGAAAAATTTGAGAACATTTCTATAGAAAAATTTGAGAACATTTCTACAGAAAAATTTCAAAAAATTTCTATAGAATAATTTTACAACAAATCTATAGAAAAATTTTAAAAGATTTCTATAAAATTTTACAATTTTTCTATAGAAAAATTTTAAAACATTTCTATAGAACAATTTTAAAACATTTCTAAAGAAAAATTTTAAAACTCTTCTATAGAAAAATTTGAAAAGTTTTCTAAAGAAAAACACTTAATACTTTTTTCTCCGGGTAGTGGTACAAATCTGAGGTCCGTATCTCACATTTAATTTTTCTATTTTTTACTGTTTGCTTTTTCGTTTGTATTGCAATTCTCCATTGTTTTCAATCCCCAAATATGTATACTGCTGTATAATGTAAACAATGTTGCCAGTCAGCTGTTTTTCGAACTTATTCGAACAAATTTGTTGCTTGCATTGTGAACGCCTGTTGAATTTGTTGCTATCATTGTGAACGAGCCTTAATTGTTCCTTTGGATATGAAATTTTAGAATTGTAATGTCATATTTTTTGACTTTTTTTGCGAACGAAAAATATCCCATTTATTGATTTCAACGACATCTAGAAAATTAGCCATTACACTAAAATTTTCCCAACATTTGTTTATTAAATTATTTGTTCGAATAACACAACCTGAAAAATTATATTTTTTTTGTGTGTAACAAATTGCCCACAGTGTTGAATAAACGTCAATGAATGTTACGAGCATAGATAGATAAAGTGAACAAATAGATGAAGCACAAGTGTTGGGAAAATTTTAGTGTAATGGGAAATTTTATAGATGTCGTCGAAAGCAATAAATTGGAGTTTTTTGTTCCCAAAAAATATGACAATAAAAATTTAAAATTTCATATCAAAAGAAAAAATTATTTTCAACAAAAATATCAAGAATACAAGAATTCAACACGTTACTTAAAGCCATGTCACCACCGTCTATGTCCTAATAAATTGGTTCTTCCTCCCGTTCAGCTAGCATTCCTTGTTGAGAGTCCTCAGACACTCTAACGGTTTTGGCATCTGCGACCACAGAAGTTGCTACAGTTTTTGGGCAGGGAAGTTTTTAGATTAAAAATATGTTCCGGGATGTTCATCTTTGGGCGGACTTACGGGTTTTCTGCTATTGACATCCCAACACCGGCCTCATGGCTTTGAAATAGTTTTTTAATAAGAAACAAATGCTATTATGTAAAATCACATAAATTTTGTCACATTTTCCCTTGTTTAAATTACTTTCAGAAAAATTTCCCACAATTTTGAATAAACGTCAATGAGAATTATGGGAACTTCAGTGCATAGATAAAGGAAATAAGTAGATATCCCACAGGCGTTGTCAAGTACTGCCACTAGGTGCTGTGATGTCGATTTGCAACTTTCATTGACGTTTCTCATAACATTCACTGACGTTTATTCAACAGTGTGGGATATTTTTTCAATACAAAAATGGAATCATTTTCCAGGTTGTGCTATTCGAACAACTAATTTAATTTTTCATGTCGTTGTGTTCCCCACTTTCTAATTCAAATGCATTTTGGTTATGTGCTTTTTTGGTGTACTGTTATTGTTGGTATTCGTTTGTGTTGACTTGTACAGCATCGGCCCACTAAACAAAACAAAATGCCTGTTGATGTTGCCTGCCACACGTATTGTTAGCACCTGTTCTAAATACATCTTGCAAGGTATATTTTGTTTGGGATCAAACGTTGCAATTATTGCGTTCAGCTCCATCTAGAAAATATCCCATTGAACAAGAAATTTCCTACGGCATGGGCGATATCTAGTTAATTCCTTTATCTATGCTTCAGTGAAAGTGACAATAGTACGGGACAGCACCTAGTGAAGAAAGTTGACAAATGCGCTATGTCTTTTATTTCCTTTATCTATGGTTACGAGCATAGATAAAGTAAATAAGTAGATATCGCACAGGTGTTGTCAAGTACAGCCACTAGGTAATATGCTGTCGTTTTGTGACTCTCATTGAGGTTTCTCATAACATTCACTGACGTTTATTCAACAGTGTGGGACGTTTGTTCAATACAAAAATAGAATCATTTTCCAGGTTGTGCTATTCGAACAACTAATTTAGTCTTTTTCATGTCGTTGTGTTCCCCACTTTCAAATTCAAATGTATTTTGGTTATGTGACTTTTTGTTGTACTGTTATTGTTGGTATTCGTTTGTATTGACTTGTACAGCATCGGCCCACTAAACAAAACAAAATGCCTGTTGATGTTGCCTACAACACCTACTGCTATCACCTGGTCTAAATACATCTCGCAAGGTATATTTTATTTGGGATCAAATGTTATAATTATTGCCTTCAGCTCCATCTTGAAAATATCGCATTGAACGAGAAATTTCCCAGGGCATGTGCGATATCTAGTTATTTCCTTTATCTATGGTATGCATGGACATCTATGGTTGTCAAGTACTGCCACTAGGTGATATGTTGTCGATTTGCAACTTTCATTGACGTTTCTCATAACACTCACTGACGTTTATTCAACAGTGTGGGATATTTTTTCAATACAAAAATAGAATCATTTTCCAGGTTGTGTTATTCGAACAACTAACTTAATTTTTTTATGTCGCTGTGTTCCCCACTTTCAACTTAAAATGTTATTTTGATTGTATCTTTTTGTTTACTGTTATTGTTGGTGTTCGTTTCTGTTGAATTTGAGAGCAACGGACCACAAAACAAAAACAAAATCCCTGTTGATGTTGCCTACCATGTCTATTGTTAGCACCTGTTCTAAATGCATCTTGCAAGGTATATTTTGTTTGGGATAAAACGTTGTAATTATTGCATCCAGCTCCATCTAGATAATATCCCATTGAACAAGAAATTTCCCAAGTCATGTTCGATATCTAGTTAATTCCATTATCTATGGTATATCCATAGATAAAGGAAATAAGTAGATATCCCACAGGCGTTGTCAAGTACTGCCACTAGGTGCTGTGTTGTCGTTTTGTAACTTTCATTGACGTTTCTCATAACATTCACTGACGTTTATTCAACCGTGTGGGACATTTTTTCAGCACAAAAATAGAATCATTTTCCAGGTTGTGCTATTCAAACAACTAATTTAGTTTTTTTCATGTCGTTGTGTTGTCCACTTTCAAGTTAAAATTTTGTTATTTTGATTGTATCTTTTTGTTTACTGTTATTGTTGGTGTTCGTTTCTGTTGAATTTGAGAGCAACGGACCACAAAACAAAAAAAAATCCCTGTTGATGTTGCCTACCACACCTATTGTTAGCACCTGTTCTAAATACATCTTGCAAGGTATATTTTGTTTGGGATCAAACGTTGTAATTATTGCATCCAGCTCCATCTAGAAAATATCCCATTGAACAAGAAATTTCCCAAGGCATGTGCGATATCTAGTTAATTCCTTTATCTATGGTATATCTATGGCATAGATAAAGGAAATAACTAGATATCGCGAACACGTTGGGAAATTTCTTGTTCAATGGGATATTTTCTAGATGGAGCTGAAAGCAATAATTATAACGTTTGATCCCAAACAAAACATACCTTGCAAGATGTATTAAGAACAGGTGCTAACAATAGGTGTGGTAGGCAACATCAACAGGGATTTTGTTTTTGTTTTGTGGTCCGTTGCTCTCAAATTCGACAGAAACGAACACCAACAATAACAGTAAACAAAAAGATACAATCAAAATAACAAAATTTTAACTTGAAAGTGGACAACACAACGACATGAAAAAAACTAAATTAGTTGTTTGAATAGCACAACCTGGAAAATTATTCTATTTTTGTATTGAAAAAATGTCCCACACTGTTGAATAAACGTCAGTGAATGTTATGAGAAACGTCAATGAAAGTTACAAAACGACAACACAGCACCTAGTGGTAGGACTTGGCACAGCCTGTGGGATATCTACTTATTTCCTTTATCTATGTTATGTAGCATAGATAAACGAATTAACTAGATATCGCACATGCCGTGGGAAATTTCTTGTTCAATGGGATATTTTCTAGATGGAGCTGAATACAATAATTGCAACGTTTGATCTCAAATAAAATATACCTTGCAAGATGTATTGAGAACAGGTGCTAACAATAGGTGTGGTAGGCAACATCAACAGGGATTTTGTTCTGTTTTGTGGTCCGTTGCTCTCAAATTCAACAGAAACGAACACCAACAATAACAGTAAACAAAAAGATGCAATCAAAATAACAAAATTTTAACTGGAAAGTGGACAACACAACGACATGAAAAAAACTAAATTAGTTGTTTGAATAGCACAACCTGGAAAATTATTCTATTTTTGTATTGAAAAAATGTCCCACACTGTTGAATAAACGTCAGTGAATGTTATGAGAAACGTTCTTTTTTTGTTCCGAAAAGAAAGTCAAAAAATATGACAATAAAATCTAAAATTTCATATCAAAAGAAAAAATAATTTTCAACAAAAATATCAAGAATACAACACGTTATTTAAAGTAGAATATCTAATGGTCATCGAATTGCAAAGCCATGTCACCACCGTCTATGTCCTAATAAATTGATTCTTCCTCCGGTTCAGCTACCATTCCTTGTTAAGAGTCCTCAGATGCTCTAACGGTTTTTGCAACTGCGACCACAGAAGTTGCTACAGTTTGTGGGCGGGGAAGTTTTTTGATTAAAAAGGCCTTCCGGGATGTTCATCCTTGGCCGGTCTTACGGGTTATCTCCTATTGATATCCCAACACTTTGAAATAGTGTTTTATATAAGAAACAAATGCTATTATGTGAAATCACATAAATTTTGTCACATTTTCCCTTGTTTAAATTACTTTCACAAAAATTTCCCACAATTTTGAATACACGTCAATGAGAATTATGGGAAACTTCAGTGAAAGTGACAGTAGTACAGGACAGCACCTAGTGAACAATGTTGACAATGGTCGTGCTATATCTATTATTTCCTTTATCTATGGTATATACAGCCCGATTCTGAATACTCCCCGGGAGATAATTCCCGGGGAATTAATTTTTTTCCGGGAATAAAATCCTCCTATTCTAAACAGACGGGGAATAGAATAATAAGGGAGAGAGAATTGCGAACTTTCGAAGCCAGCTGTTTTGCTTTATGACGTTTGGTTTTGGTTGCTAAATGCTAATCATTTTAAGCAAATAAAACTTAATTAACAATCAAAATAAGTGAAAATGTACAGCCTAGCCTTTAGAATGGCAGCAGAAGAACGACAGGGAGCAGGAGAAGCAACAACAAACGTTTGCAAGGAGATAGTTACACGATGCGACAAATTCACTGGAGCTGCCGCAAACTTCGTAAGTAAATAAGGGAACGTACATATTTACTTGGCTTAACTCTAGTTCAGGGGCATTTCTTGGAATGGAATCAAAATTTTATCATCAATATAGATTTTTAAGCTGAGCTGAAATATATTTTGTTTTTGTACGATCGGCCCATCTTCTTGAGATATGGGCTTGCGAAGCATTTTACTTTTTATTAACCCATTGTAGAATAGTTTAAAAAAATGATTTTATAACCTCACTTTTTTCTTTAAAATCATTATTTTTCAAAAATAGACGCACCGGAAATAGAGAAGATTTCGGGCTTTCTTTCAAGGCATAATACGGCTCAGTAGCCCTTGAAAAACCGGGGATATAAAATGTTAAAGTTTCAACATAATATGAGGACCTGTTTTCATTAAAATATCAAAAATTATTTAAAAATATTCGCGCGATTTTACTGATTTTGCCACACATCGACTTAAGGTACAGAGAGAATTTGTACCCCCCTGCCTGAGCCAAGGTGAAATATAAATTTAACGATTTTCAAAAAATTATTTTCATTTCAACGTTACGGAAAAGAAATTAAAAAAGGGCGCTGGTCCACATTTTCCGAAATATAGACCTCCAAAGCTTGATATATAATCGGGCATAAGTCAGCCATTTATTATCCGATCTAATTGGAATCAGTACCATTCCAAAGGCCTTTTTAAACCCTATAAATCTGTGTATAAACATTTTTATCTATATTAACCAATTGGGGAGCAATTTAAAAAAACATTTTTTAACCTCACTTTTTTGATATAAATTTTTTTCCAAAAATTCCCTATTATATTTCTTTTTTGGTAGGATCCGATAATAGGCAAGATCTTAACTTTTTTAGGGTATAATATTCACCGATAACCCTTCAAAGACCGGAGATATTAAAGTTCAAATTAAACTTCATAGTATTTTTGTGTAATAAAGCTTTCTGCGTGGCTTAGGGATTTTCTCATCTGGTGAGAGTCCAACACCCGCTTCGTGGCTTTGGCATAGTACTTTTGTGTTAAATCGCGCGATTTTTTATAAATAATTTTTTAATTTTGGTGAAAAACGGGACTTAAATGTCTCCGGTCTTTGTAGGGTTATTGGTGAGAATTATACATTAAAAAAGGCAAAAGTCTTGTCTATTATCGGAATCTACCAAAAAACTACCAATTTTTTTAAATAATAAATTTTTATTAAAAAAGGGAGGTTAACAAATATTGTTTTTTTAATTAACCCCCAATGGATTAATAAAAATAAATATGTGCATACACAGATTTATAGAATTTAGAAAGACCTTTGTAATGATACTCATTTCTACTAACTTTGATAACCTCTTTTAAAACTTTTGAACTCAGTGCTGACGCTTTTATCGGTGGTGACATTTTGGTGTAGATCTGAGAGTTGGTGCTAAAAACATGTTTATACTGCACTCGAAATCTAGAGATATCTAGATTTCGTGGCCTAAACATACACAAATCAGCTGTTCCTGTGGATGAAATCTAGAAAATCGAGATTTCGGTTGCCGCACAAACGCGGTATAAAGTAAATAATAAAAGTAATTATTTAATTTTTTATAGAAAATATTAAATTATTACAATTTTGCGAAGCACTCCCTAGCAATTTTTTGGCGGAATTACTCCCAAAAGTTGTTTTCACAGTCTCCATTTTATAGACATTGAGAATACTTACTTTTTTCCCGGGGAAAAATTTCCCTTTTTCGAAGTTCGCTTAGAATAAGGGAATAGGGAAAAAACTCCCAGGGAGATTTGATTAAGAATAGGGGAACAGGGAATAGGGAAAAAACTCCCCGGGAATTGCTATTGAGAATTGGGCTGATATTTTTTGGGATCAAACGTTGTAATTATTGCATTCAGCTCCATCTAGAAAATATCCCATTGAACAAGAAATTTCCCACGGCATGTGCGATATCTAGTTAATTCCTTTATCTATGGTTACGAGCATAGATAAAGGAAATAACTAGATAGCGAACATTCAGATACCGAAATCAAAATATCCAAAAACCGCACCTATTTGGCATTTCTATTTAGTTCCAGATATCAAGGAATTCTCGCTCCAGTAAATATTTAAATATGAGCATGTCATTAATCATACATACATACATTAGCTGTGTTACATCATGGTAAAATAAGTAAGGTAAACGCAGTAGAAATTAGTACAACAAAAACAGGTATTTTGTTTTTGCTTGGTGTCCATAATCTGTCAAATTTTCTACATGTGTGGATCTACTGTAAAAGTAAAAAAAGGTACAAAAACAAAATGCATGTGAATTTGACATATGAGAAACACCTAAGCAAGAAAAATTTTGAAATCAGCTGTTCTAACGAGTTTACCTTACTTATTTTATTTGACATAAGAGAAACACCTAAGTCAGAAAAATTTTCAAATCAGCTGTTCTAACGAGTTTACCTTACTTATTTTACCATGTTTGGTACAATAATATCTACATGGTAATAGCAGCGCGCGTTCTTGCTGTTGTAGGCAGCATCAACAAGCATTTTGTTTTTGTTCTATTCGCTTCAGTTGTCAAACTTTACACGAAGGCATACCAACAACACGAGAATGCTAAAGAGTACAAACACAAAATATATGTGAATGTGACAGCCGAAGGGAAGAACCTCATGAAACAAATTAAAACAGCTGTTCTTACGACTTTACAATGAACATATTATTGTACCAATGGTAAAATTATCTATCGGGTAAACGCGTCAGCCCAACTGATTTGTGGTTTTTTCATCTTTTCCGTGTGTCACCTGTCAAATTCGATTTTGTTTCTTTTTGTTTGTTAATAGAATTGAAAGATTTTCAATCAAAATGCAATATAATAGCTTATACTTTGTATGAAGTGTTGTGGGTGTCTGAGTGGTACGCAGAAATGTGGAAATAAAATAGTATTATGAACATTAGATACTGTTAACCATTGGAAGGAATGACATGTTTGCCGCCTTATTTTCCTATATAAATATGTTCCTTCTTTCACTTTTGTAGCCCAGTGTAATTATCATTTCATTTATTGTTTACCCAAGTATAGCACTTGCAATAGAAGGTCAGAAGTGGAGCTCTTACTTCCTTCGAACCACTTTGCATTATTCAGTCCACTTTCCTTTTGTTGTATATTTTTGATTAAATTTTGTTTAATGGAACTCGATGCTACAATTTTACCCCCAGGTGTACACCGCCTTTTGGCTTCAGGGTCAAGCGTAAGAGAAACATTGATATGCCAAAGCCTAAAAGGCATATAAAGTTTATCGTCTTGTTGATATGGTATTGGTCGTAGAAGACGTTTTTTGAGACTAAAATTCTATTGAAGGTCGTAGCAGTAAATACCTTTTTATGGCCAAACGGTGGAGTTGTTGACGAACCATTACCATCATCAACAGCAATACTAAATATTCACCTTCCTATAACTTTGTGGAGACCCTTAATGCCTTATTACCCAGTTACCTTCCTTTCTCTGGCAATTTTGGACCTCACATATTCGATCAGTTAAAAACAAATACCATGTGAATCTGAACACGGACAAGGGATATTCGAATAAATATTATTTGTCATGTTCTTGAGTTAGCTGGGATATGGTGTCGAAAATTGCCGGGAAAGTACGGGTGGCTTCTGTGATCAGGTCATTAATTGTGCTGGGCAAAGGTAGACTGGAAGGTATGAGCCCGTTCATGAATGCCGAATCGGTTGTCAACTCTCGAATGGCAAGATTCCATTACCAAGAGGGGATGACTAGGGAAATGTTCATTGCAGGTGAGATCAATAGTGGGATTTTTGTCCGAGTAGTAGATCACTTATGCAGCCGTGCCCATAAATCTTCGAATGAACACAAATGGCCCAGTATCAATGCCTAGTATGTCGGGAAAACCTTGTCGGGCGGATCGTGTTGGTGTGGGCACACTTTTGCCCAAGTGGCATGCCATTGGAGGTCGTTGAGGAATTTGTTAATTTATAATTGTCTTGTTTTCTGTGATTGGTGTGCTTGCTTCTTGTTTTCTGGTCGTGTGTTTTATAGCGGTCTGCTTTTCTGTACCTAGTGTTGTCAAACGAAATTCTAATTCGCCCATGAGCTTTTAAAGTGTTAAGTGTTGTAAAATACCACTTCTCCAACTTAGTCTGGTTCTAGACGTGCAATTGTAATTGCTGCAATTCTTCATGATTCTCTTTTGGAATTGCAATTTGCTTTTACACGCACGCAATTCTGTTTGTGCAATTCTGGTTTTTATTATTCCTGCTTCTGACATTCGTATAAATCTGAGACATATGCAGACTATTCGTGAGAAATTTTTACGAATGAGTAAATGAAAAGAAATGTCAAATTATTCTGCAGCCGCCATTACTAAAAAATTACGAATGAGAAGAACTGAAAGAATTGCAGATTTCATGCAAGTTTTTTCCTCGTTCCATTCTTCTTACCTCTCTCTACTACGAACTCATGAATTGCAGCAATTATAATTGCACGTGTAGAAACAGACTTAGAGATGCCAGACAGAAGACACTATGGGGTGGAAAGAGAAAATAATTTTCTCTTACGGTTCAGATCAAGTAGAAATGCTCCAAAAAGGGAAAATAAGAAATGCACCAACAAGTCAAGGCCAACGTCTGTGGTACGATGACCCGCAATGGGGAAGCGGTTTCGTATGTAATGACATGTTTATGTTTGGTTGTTTTTGTCTTAAGCAAATGATGTTAAATGGATTTGAAGTTTTTTCGGTTAGTCGAAAGTTGAAAAAATTTTAGGACTTTCAATTGTTAAGTGGCAGAGTAAGAGGAGAGTCAATATTCTCCAGGGGCTTATTATATCAAGTGTGGAAAGTGAAGTGCAGTCTTTTTGTTAGTTTTTTTCTAAATTAATTAAGTGAGTAATTAAGTAAAAACATTCAAGAGCCAAAATAAAATTTTAATGACCTGTTAAAGGAAAAGGAAGACTTGTCTGACAATATCCAGGTGCTCCAACCCAAGCTTGCTACCTTGCTGTAACCTCGGGGAAACCTTCCGTAAGTTCAACAAATTAGAAAAAATAAATGAATAAAGTTTCAATATAACTGATAGTTTTGGCTATAATTCTGAAATTTTAGTGTGTCGTGATTAGTGAAGGGAATTACAGAATCCAGCAGCCATAATCCGAATGAAGTTGAACGGAGAGGTATAGAAGAAGGTACAAAATTTAAATTTTTATTTGAAAAGGAATATTGTTGTAAATGGTGATCAGTGGCAAGCTTTCAATTAAGTGGTGTAGCGTATCTGGTAACCCCAACGTATAAACTTCCCACGGCAGTTGGGATCAGAAGAGGGGAAACATCATATGCGATGACCAAGGAGTAATCTCTCCAATACCGAAAAGCTCAGTCAATGCAAATATCGAAGTTCAGAGCCTGTTTATGTATTTATTTCTTCCACAAGACTATGATAACAAAGGGGTTACACTGGGAAATTTGAAAATTCGATGTGTTTTTTTTTTTGAAGAGAAGGATATATTTTTATTTTTTTAATTTTTTTAAGTGTTATGTTAAGTATTGTGTATAGACGGTCTTAATAATTTTTTAACCTAATTCCTCTTTAAAATTTAGTGTCTTTGTGTTTTGTGAAAAGGATCTAACGGATTAAAATATTGATGTAGAATAAAGAAAATTAAATTCGGATCAAACTGCTTTAGAAGCAACCTTAAGAGAGCTTTTTTAGGGGAGGATATAGAAAAGCGTTAAACTTTTATTCGATCCTTGAATAACTTATAAAAATATCAATAGTTCGGTCCTTTATAGTTTTTTTTCTGGTGTTATATTTTAGAATATTTTAGCTTTAGTGATATTATTTTAGGTAGGTAGATTAAGTTGAATTTTTTATACTAATGTAAGACAATTTATTTGTTAGTTTTTTTTATATACTTCTTTTTTTGTTGTTGTTAGATAATTCAATTTGTGGTATTTGATTAAAACCCAAGTTCGCATCAGGAATATGTTGTAGAGAAAAAAAAACATTTGTTCTAGTTTCAATTGAAAATGAAGAAAGACGCCTACTAGGCGAGCAAGTACATAAACCCCCGATTATAATAACTGACGAATTGTATTAATTTGGTCATACGACCGTTCGATTTAAAGATAAAAAAGTCTTAAGAGTTATACTGAGAAAGGGAACGCCTCAAGTCGAAAACGACTGCTCGGAAAACGGGTAACTCCGAAATTAGATATAGTAATACCCATATGATGAGTTTGATTTAATTCGAAAACTTTGACATATATTTTTTTTATTTTATTCTTCTCTTCAATACATAATTAAATGCTACCCAGTCGCTTTTAGAATTAGAACAATGCCACTTTTAGAATAAGTATGTGTTTGTTTAGTCATAGTTTTGTTTTAATAAATGATTTTTTTGTAATGTTTAAGGAAAACAAAATGTTGGTCAAACGGAATTGAAAAAGTAAGTGTTGGTGAAATGCTGATAAGGGGTTATCCAAGTGGATGACAATGGTAGGGTACGGGTGACGTATGTGGCATAACATCGGCCAATGAAAACAAATTTGACTCGGTGATGATTTGGGGAAGCCGATACTTAAGCAGTTTCGTTGTATGATTTAATTTTATTTAGTATGTTTTTTTTCTTATTACTTTTTTTTGACATATGAGAATATGTCTTTCTTTATTGTACGTCCCAAGGTTTGTGGATGCGGGTTGGGAACCCTCGCCGTGCTTGAGTTAGCTGAGGTGGCAACACAAACCGATAAGAACTCCAGGGAATCGTAACAGTAAATGGCGCCCAACGTGGGGCCCGAACCCACGACCCTGAGATTAAGAGTCTCATGCTCTACCGACTGAGCTTTTCGGTATTGGAGAGATTACTCCTTGGTCATCGCATATGATGTTTCCCCTCTTCTGATCCCAACTGCCGTGGGAAGTTTATACGTTGGGGTTACCAGATGCGCCACACCACTTAATTGAAAGCTTGCCACTGTTCACCGTTTACAACAATATTCCTTTTCAAATAAAAATTTAAATTTTGTACGTTCTTCTATACCTCTCCGTTCAACTTCATTCGGATTATGGCTGATGGATTCTGTAATTCCCTTCACTAATCACGACACACTAAAATTTCAGAATTATCATACCCAAAACTATCAGTTATATTGAAACTTTATTCATTTATTTTTTCTAATTTGTTGAACTTACGGAAGGTTTCCCCGAGGTTACAGCAAGGTAGCAAGCTTGGGTTGGAGCACCTGGATATTGTCAGACAACAGTCTTCCTTTTCCTTTAACAGGTCATTAAAATTTTATTTTGGCTCTTGAATGTTTTCACTTAATTACTCACTTAATTAATTTAGAAAAAAACTAACAAAAAGACTGCACTTCACTTTCCACACTTGCAATAATAAGCTCCTGGAGAATATTGACTCTCCTCTTACTCTGCCACTTAACAATTGAAAGTCCTAAAATTTTTTCTACTTTCGACTAACCGAAAAAACTTCAAATCCATTTAACATCAATTGCTTAAGACAAAAACAACCAAAACTACAAACAACACAGTCACAGATAAACATGTCATTACATACGAAACCGCTTCCCCATTGCGGGTCATCGTACCACAGACGTTGGCCTTGACTTGTTGGTGCATTTCTTATTTTCCCTTTTTGGAGCATTTCTACTTAATCTGAACCGTAAGAGAAAATTATTTTCTCTTTCCACCCCATAGTGTCATCTGTCTGGCATCTCTAAGTTGGAGAAGTAGTATTTTACAACACTTAACACTTTAAAAGCTCATGGGCGAATTAGAATTTCGTTTGACAACACTAGGTACAGAAAAGCAGACCGCTATAAAACACACGACCAGAAAACAAGAACCAAGTACACCAATCACAGAAAACAAGACAATTATAAATTAACAAATTCCTCAACGACCTCCAATGGCATGCCACTGGGGCAAAAGTGTGCCCACACCAACACGATCCGCCCGACAAGGTTTTTCCGACATACTAGGCATTGATACTGGGCCATTTGGGTTCATTCGA
Organism: Phaonia tiefii; assembly: GCA_963931995.1. NCBI lineage: Eukaryota > Metazoa > Arthropoda > Insecta > Diptera > Muscidae > Phaonia > Phaonia tiefii. Next base: position 162,707,275 of record OZ008368.1, read on the forward strand.
AGATTTATGGGCACGGCTGCATAAGTGATCTACTACTCGGACAAAACTCCCACTATTGATCTCACCTGCAATGAACATTTCCCTAGTCATGCCCTCTTGGTAATGGAATCTTGCCATTCGAGAGTTGACAACCGATTCGGCATTCATGAACGGGCTCATACCTTCCAGTCTACCTTTGCCCAGCACAATTAATGACCTGATCACAGAAGCCACCCGTACTTTCCCGGCAATTTTCGACACCATATCCCAGCTAACTCAAGAACATGACAAATAATATTTATTCGAATATCCCTTGTCCGTGTTCAGATTCACATGGTATTTGTTTTTAGCTGATCAAATATGTGAGGTCCAAAATTGCCAGAGAAAGGAAGGTAACTGGGGAATAAGGCATTAAGGGTCTCCACAAAGTTATAGGAAGGTGAATATTTAGTATTGCTGTTGATGATGGTAATGGATCGTCAACAACTCCACCGTTTGGCCATAAAAAGGTATTTACTGCTACGACCTTCAATAGAATTTTAGTCTAAAAAAACGTCTTCTACGACCAATACCATATCAACAAGACGATAAACTTTATATGCCTATTAGGCTTTGGCATATCAATGTTTCTCTTACGCTTGACCCTGAAGCCAAAAGGCGGTGTACACCTGGGGGTAAAATTGTAGCATCGAGTTCCATTAAACAAAATTTAATCAAAATTATACAACAAAAGGAAAGTGGACTGAATAATGCAAAGTGGTTCGAAGGAAGTAAGAGCTCCACTTCTGACCTTCTATTGCAAGTGCTATACTTGGGTAAACAACAAATGAAATGATAATTACACTGGGCTACAAAAGTGAAAGAAGGAACATATTTATATAGGAAAATAAGGCGGCAAACATGTCATTCCTTCCAATGGTTAACAGTATCTAATGTTCATAATACTATTTTATTTCCACATTTCTGCGTACCACTCAGACACCCACAACACAGGTAAGACAAGCTTATACAATTTCGCACATTTTGTGGTCATAGAGTTTTTCATTATTCAGCTAATTTTGACAGCTTAACAACGGAATTGCTAATGCGACTACCTAATAGATAATTCGACCATGATTGTACCATGCTTGCAACTGTACTGACGACTTAAGCAACTGTCGTATTAGATATGTATATGACTTGTACCCATCTGTGGTACCATCATGATTTATTGTGCCACTGCAGCAGCAACTCCGGCCACATACATAAGCTGCCGATTGCTGAGTTCGTGGCATATATGTATATGACGCCAATCTGCATTAACTGGTCATTAAATATAAATTGTGGTGTTTTGCGTTGAACAATTCAATTAAAACAAACTAAATGATGATAAGATGATAGCATGGTGAATGGACTATTCGAACGTGGGTATATTGATTATGAACAGAAAACTCGACTATACAGTACATCATCCATGGCACCAAGATTGTACGGACCAGAGACCGGTTTCAATCGCGATCGAGTATGTTCGATCATCCTTTGTTCATTTTCAATCATTGCAACTCAACCGAACATCCGACAGCGATCACTCTTTGTTGATACAACACAAAATAAATAAGCACGAACATTCATATATGATTTTGGCTTATGATCGTAAAGCGGTTGTTTGACTTGAGCCTATGCGAAAACGATCATTCATTGTTGCTGCGCAAAAGTGTTTGATCCATATAAATCACAATCAATGAGCGAGTGTGCATGAAAACTATGTGTGGGCATGTGAATGGTATGATACTTCTGCGCCCTTGACATTGTTGTCAACAACAACTAACACATACAATTAATGAAACTAAACTAATAACTAACAGACGCAATTGATAAAAAAAATCACACCCCTTTCTTTAACATGCGCACCAGAGACCGGTTTCAATCGCGATCGAGTATGTTCGATCATCCTTTGTTCATTTTCAATCATTGTAACTCAATCGAACATCCGACAGCGATCACTCTTTGTTGATACAACACAAAATAAATAATCATGAACATTCATGTATGATTTTGGCTTATGATCGTAAAGCGGTTGTTTGACTTGAGCCTATGTGAAAACAATCATTCATTGTTGCTGCGCAAAAGTGTTTAATCCATATAAATCACAATCAATGAGCGAGTGTGCATGAAAACTACAGGCTCGAAACCGGTCTTTGGTACGGACTACCTAGAATCCATAGGGTGGGGACGCCAATGAGACCAATTTCATCCTCGACAAATGTACCCTGTTACAATATGGCAGAACACATAGAAGAAATATTGAAACACCTTATCTCATCCGACCTGAACATGGAGAACTCCTTTGAACTCAAGGACAAATTGGAGAACATCAAACTGGAGAATGATGACACACTAGTCTCATTTGATGTAATCTCCCTTTCCGCTAACATTCCGGCATATTTGGCAATTGAAATGATAATGACACAGTGGGAACAGGTGGGAGAACGCACAAGTATACCTGAGAACACATTTCTTAAACTACTACAATTTTGCTTAAGGGATGATGACTATGATTCACATATGACAATAATATATACATACATACAAACTTTTGGCATGCCTATGGGCAATCCATTGTCACCGACAATAGCAGACATAATAGCGGCATTCATGCAAACGTGAAAGCCGAGAACTTTTGCTCAGCGCAAGTTTCCCTCGCACCGTTGCATGAGGCACCAGGTAAAGTTGCTCAGCGTAGTTGTGCTCAAAACCATATCAGCTGACCAAGATGGATACATAAGGTGGTAGCAGTAGCAATTGCATGTATTATGTATATGTACTTTTTCTACTGTTCTAGTGCTATCACCCTATTTATCCATCCTAGTCAGATGACAACGAAATGTCAAAAGTTTACACGTTTCTCCATCCCACGTTTGCGCAGCAAATTTGCCTCGAAAACTTTCCACTTTTGAGCCAGTCGCTTTGTATGGGAAATTTGTTTGTTTTGACGTATGCTGTGCAAGTTTACGATGTTTTCGAGTTTACGAGGTTCTTTCGAGCTTTCATGAAGACCACTAATACTAGACTACATAACATAGATAAAGGAAATAAGTAGATATCGCACAGGCGTTGTCAAGTACTACCACTAGGTGCTGTGTTGTCGTTTTGTAACTCTCACTGAAGTTTCTTTTAACTTTCATTGACGTTTATTCAACACTGTGGGAAATTTGATACATAGAAAAAAAGTACCATTTTCCAGGTTGTGCTATTCGAACAACTAGTACCTTAAATTGTTTATGTCGTGTTCCCCATTTTCAAGTTCAAATTTATTTATTTTGATTATGTGTCTTTTTGTTTACTGTTATTGTTGGTGTTCGTTTGTGTTGAATTTGAGAGCAACGGACCACAAAACAGAACAAAATCCCTGTTGATGTTGCCTACCACACCTATTGTTAGCACCTGTTCTCAATACATCTTGCAAGGTATATTTTATTTGAGATCAAACGTTGCAATTATTGTATTCAGCTCCATCTAGAAAATATCCCATTGAACAAGAAATTTCCCACGGCATGTGCGATATCTAGTTAATTCGTTTATCTATGCTACATAACATAGATAAAGGAAATAAGTAGATTTCCACAGGCGTTTTCAAGTACTGCCACTAGATGCTGTGTTGTCGTTTTGTAACTTTCATTGACATTTCCCATAACATTCACTGACGTTTGTTCAACAGTGTGGGACATTTTTTCAATACAAAAATAGAATCATTTTCCAGGTTGTGCTATTCAAACAACTAATTTAATTTTTTTCATGTCGTTGTGTTCCCCACTTTCTAATTCAAATGCATTTTGGTTATGAGCTTTTTTGGTGTACTGTTATTGTTGGTATTCGTTTGTGTTGACTTGTACAGCATCGGCCCACTAAACAAAACACAACGCCTGTTGAAGTTGCCTACACCACCTACTGCTGTCACCTGTTCTAAATACATCTCGCAAGGTTTATTTTGTTTGGGATCAAACGTTGTAATTATTGCATTCAGCTCCATTTAGAAAATATCCCATTGAACAAGAAATTTCCCAAGGCATGTGCGATATCTAGTTAATTCCTTTATCTATGCTACATAATACAACAAAACATAGGAAGACTTGCAGACAGAGGGACACACATTAAATTCTTGACAAAATACGTTGACGATATACTTGCCATAGTCAATAAACAGGACATACACACAATTCTGAATGAACTTAACAACCAACATGAAAAATTACAATTCATAGTTGAGATAGAAGAAAACAATGCCATACCATTTTTGGAACTGAAAATGCACAAACTGGACAATGAGCTTAGATTCAACTGGTACACTGAACCTATATCATCGGGCAGAATTATTAATTATAATTCATACCAACCGAAAAAGACGAAAATTAACACAGCATATAATCTTATAAGTAGGGTGGTGGATATGGGTGACAAGGGAATACATAGACCACAACATGACAGGACTAGGACAATTATTACGACAAAATGACTACCCACCAAACATAACAAAAACATTAATAAACAAAAAATTAAAATCACAAACTAACTCCACAAACAATAGAACAACAAGAGACAAAAAATACATTGGCATACCATACATAAACAACCTTACTGACAATAACTCTCTGAGAAAAATGTTCCCAAAGAGTAACATAGTATTTGCACACAAATCTAACATAACATTAAAACAAATATTTAAAAGCGCAAAAGATGAAATAGATAAAGCTGAAAGATGTAACGTTGTTTATGGAATACCCTGTAGGGGAACGACGAATCGACAATGTGACCAAATCTATATAGGGACAACCAAACGATCACTCAATACAAGACTAACAGAACACGAAACTGACATCAAAACGTGGACATACTCCTGACTTTGACAAAACAGGAATATTGGATATGGAAAATGGACGGAACAGACGTTTCACATTGGAAAGTTAGAGAATTGGAAGAAAAACAAACAACAATGGACGACAAAGAGGACATTGACGAGATTAGTACATATTACAACAGCATACTATGAACTCAAACTTGATGGACAATTGAAATTGTATGTATGATTGTGATTAAGATTGAGCGGGGATAATAGAGGTATTGTTATTGTTATCTTCTAGCATTTTCAACGAAATAAAAAACAACTCCTTGAAAAAGACTAGAAACGCAGTCGAAACGTCGAAGAAAAAATTAATTAATTTAAAGTTTTTCATTTAACGATAATTGACCAGTAAGTATAGCCGAGTAAGAACACTAGAAAACTAAACAAAATTTTCTCTATGCTTTTATACATATTTCGATGAAAGCTTGTCACAATCGTATTCTTCGGCTTTTTAATGTCCCTTGTTTACATTTTTCGTTGAAAAAATTCCCAGTGTTGAATAATCGCCAGTGAGAATTATGCTTAACGTCAGTGAAAATGACAGCTGCACAGGACAGCACCTAGTGAAAATAGTTTGCTACTGTCGCACTGTGGTCCCAAGCACCAATCTAGTCGGTAAAAAGTAATTTTTTCGACTAAGTAAAAAGCCATATTTTTTTTCGGAATAAGTTATATAGTGTCCACTGTAATTAACTGTGCGTTTGTTTTACTCTTATACGCATTTTAAGCTTCTCTTCGTTGTTTGAAAAACAGCTGATTGTGCAGGTGCTGTGACATTCAGAATATAGTCCATTTATGAATGTAAAAGTCGAGTGATCACAAAGTGGTAAAAACATTTTTAAAAATTTATTGTTGTTACTAAAATTAATAAGGGTACAGGTATGAGTAATTCCTGTTGTATATATGTGTTCTGTCATTTTTTATTGTTAAAATCTTGTTTTGTTGTCCGTCCATCTAGTGCGTTAAAATGTTGTCTATGTCCATTTTGCATTAGCGTTTTAGTTACTACTTTATCCGACTTTAGCTATAACTTTTAGCTTTTTGTGAAGTGTAAGGTGTCAGCTTTTCAATGTTTCATAAATCAGCTACCAGTTTTTGCCTAAACAATTTTTATTTGCCTTACAGTGAAAAATGCAGATTTCAAGAGAGGAGCTTTATATCGTTTGGTACGATGAAAAACAGCAAAGTAAAAAAACAGATAGTGTTTTAACGTACGATTGGCGTTGTAAAGATGTGCACCAGGCTGTCCATAATTTTATAAATAATTTAAAAAAAAGTGGATAGAAGCCAATCGAACAAAGCTCGTGTTTGAGGCTTCCAATCTAAATTGGTTAAGTGGGATGTTTTTAGTTCCTGATAAAACATCAAGTTCTTTGGAATATGATAAGCCGTCAACATCAAAGCGTGGAAGGCCTCCAAAGGAATTTTTAGATCAAGGCGAGAGGGCAAAGCGAATGAAAGTAGCTCCTTTATTGGAAACTTGGTCACCAGAGGAATTAAGTTATGCTGCGGGAACAAGTCTTAACAAATCTGGGATGAGAGATGCTGCAAATATTGTGAAAGCTTTAGGCTCTTCTGCATCGGAAGCAACAACAATGAAAAAGAAATTAAAGTTTCCTTGTAAAGAGACAATTCCTTATACGAGCGAAAAGGCTTTAGTTTTGTTTATTGATGGTTCATACACGAAATATTCATATAATATTATGCGTACAGGGGCAAAAACTTGTAATGCAGATATTTACTTATCCTACCATAAACTGTTGGCTCCCAAAATGGAGTGTTATCCAAAAGATGGTATTAATGTTTCCGACACATCGGCGGAAGTGTCTTTGCAAAGTTTGGTGGATCACACTACAAGGCTTTTAAAGCATCTAAAAGAAGTTTTAAGTCAACACATATGTTGTAATCTTACTTTATCCTATAAATGGGGATGCGATGGGAATACGTACGAGGAAAAAACTGATGAATATTTGTTTGCAATTTGTTTGGTGCCTCTGCAGCTCAAAGATGATGATAAACTTATTTGGGACAATCCACGCCCATCTTATGTAAGGTTTTGTAGGCCAATAAAACTAATTTTTGAAAAAGAGACTAAGTCGTTAGTTGAAAAAGAAATAGATGCTTTAAAAAGCCAAATAGCTGCAATACTTCCTACACAAATATGTCTAGAAGGGGAAGCAATAAATGTTACCCATAAATTTTATATGACGATGATTGATGGGAAAATATTCTCAACAATAGCAAATACTTCTTCACAATATTGTGGAATTTGTGGAGCTTCGCCAAAAATTATGAACGATTTAAGCGCGCTAGAAAAATTAAAGCCGAAAGAAAGTCTATATGAGTATGGTCTGTCAACACTGCACGCTTGGATAAGGTGTTTCGAATGTGTGCTTCATATAGCTTACAAATTGAACGTTCGAAAATGGCAAACTAGATCGGATTCCGATAAGGTCATAAAGGACGCAAGAAAGAAAACAATTATTGAGCGTCTGAAGAAAGAGATGGGTTTGCTAGTTGATATTCCTAAGCCAGGATGCGGTACAACGAACGATGGCAACACTGCTAGAAGGTTTTTCCAACAACCAACTCTCGCTTCAGTAATAACTGGTATAGATGAAGATTTTATAAATAGGTTTGCAGTGATCTTAAGAACTATGTCTTGTGGATTTGCTATAAATGTGGAAGCTTTTCGAGCGTATACGATGGACACAGCAAGGCTATATATTAAATTATATTCTTGTTATTACATGCCAGCGAGTGTTCACAAAATTCTATTGCATGGTGCAGATATTATATAAAATACTTTAAAATAAAGTCTAACGTTGTATTTAAACATTAGCTATTTTTCTTCTTCTTTCAATTGTGACACGCCTATTTGACCAAATCCGTCCAAATTTGGTGTGAACCTCCATGCTTATAAAAGTGATCAGCGTGCAAAATTTCATGACGCTACGTCCTCTTAAAACCATGCTGATTTTTTTCCGACTAAATTGTAAAATTGGACCACTGTGGGTCGTGCTTTATCTATTATTTTTCTTGATCTATGGTGTGCGTGGCTCTTGTGCATGAGGACGTGGGTTCTATCCTACTCTAACCACCTTAAATTTCTTTCGACGGCTTTTCTTTTCGAAAGCTTTTCAAAATACCGTTCGGAATCGGTGTAAAACTGTAAGTCCCAATCAGTGAGTGTAAAACTAAAACGCGCACAGCTCACTGATTCCTACCTAATTCCTACATGGGATGTAACGGGAAACCATTTATTTATTTAAATATGATATATTTTAAAATAAGGTGTCTTGGAACTATTCATATTAAACCCCCAATGGTGCGAGTAGAGTGAATTAAAAACAAGAAAACGTTTTGCTTGAAATTGTTACTATAGGCTATATTAAATATCTATTAAGGTTCCTCTAGGCTTCTTTACTGGCGGTGCATCTTCATATTTCGATCTGGCGCCCACATCAGTAAGCTTTCCTCCTTTTCGCTGCAATTGTTTTTCTATAATACGAGCGTTGTTGGCATAGCTGTCAGCAATTTCACGCTGTAAATTTACAATATATAATATAATCATAATCAAGCATTTCAATAAAGTATAATTCAATCCCAAATATACCGCTTCTATTTCGTCTTCCTCTTCGTCTATTGTTGAAACCGTAACCGAACTGAATTTTCCCATATTTTTGGTGTGACGTGTGACCATAACCTTTTCCCCAGTTTCGACAGGAAGAATCTTGGATGTGGCTGAGGAAGAGGGTTCCAAATTAAGATGTAACTCATTTTTAGTTTTCACCAAGGCGTGGTGGAGAATAAAAGTGTTCTCAGAATTGGGATCATGACGATAATATATAGGTAGTTTACAGGATTTGCACTGGAATTAAAATACAATTAATGCACCTTACTGAACTAGCAATTGAAATTCCGTATTTCCAATCTAAGCTTCTATACTCACATTAAAGCGATACTGCTTCTCGATGCCCTTTTCCTTTCTTCGTATATATACTATATCACCGTCTTGGTAAGTTAACTTATGGGCATGTCGTTTACCATCGATAACTCTAGCACCATCTGTTCTTCTCAAGGGTAATTTTTCCAGTGAACAATCTATTAAGTAAACGGTAATAGAAGACGTTAACATCGTTTCTAGTTTCACGGCAAACATGGTGCACCTTTTATTTACCCAAAATTAGAGCCAATTTTCCACATAAACAGTAGTATATATTCAAAGGAGTTTCTTCATTATATTCCTCTTGATCCTTTGAATCGGAACAAACAATGCTTCGCGATACAACTTTCGGCATCCTGCCGGATTATAGTCAATAATTTGTTATACTATTTGTACGCACGGAAAGTTAAACCAAAGATAACAAAGGAGAGAGACAAAATTGCCAGAGGTTGTGAACATACTCCATGAGAAATATAATGGTAGATACAGTACGACAACAAATACAACAAGCCAAAAACAACAGGCATTTTGTTTTTGCTCAGTGTATGTGTTGTGTCAAGTCAGCTGATAGAAAAATGGTGAAAATGTAAACAAATTTGCAAAAAGTGCCATTTAGAAAATGACTGAGTGTTATTTGATATATTGAAAGTGTGTAAGTGTGAAAATTAAAACGTTTCTATGTAATTTTTGCAGAGAAATATTTCAAAAACAGCAGTTGCTGGTGAACGGGGGTTGCTGACAAACAAATGTAAACAAACTTTGACATAAGAGAAAAACTTACTCGCACTCAGTCCAGAAAAAAATTCAAATCAGCTGGGCTAGTGCTTCTACCATTTCTTTGTACCATGACATACTCTGAGATTTTTTCCCCTTTTCAGACTTGCCAAGCGTTGAAGTTTTTGTTTCAAGTTTTTTACATATACTGTACCTCGTTTCTGTAGTTCTCGAATCGAAAAAGTTTTCACATTAAGCATGAAACAAAAAATTCCATCGTTTCTCGATTTGTGAGTAAAAAGTGTTTCTGTATATCAATGCGAAAAGGGGCAACACTGAAGAAGTTTTGATTGGAATATTCCAAGAAAGCTGTCAAGTAAGAAAAAAATATAAACAAACAAAATAAACTAGCGCGAAAAAGAATAACAAAAAGAAGTATAGACATGTATTCAACTGCATTTTATTTTTGCTTTCTTAATTTTTCTCTAATATTTTGGAAAAATTAATTGAAATATATAACAGAAAAGATATAGTTCTACGCTTCTCCACTAAAAAAATTAGATTTAATTTCTTAAAAACCTTTTTGTAGAAACAATATAAAAAACTCGCACCGTTTTAATTTGTGAGTATTTTTGACGTTTCACATTTTAATTTTTTCGACTCACTACTTTTTAGAAACAGATTTTCTCGCATTTTTCCAATAAGAATGAAAAAAGCAGTACGTCACAGAAGTTTTCGCAAAACAAACGTTGTAGAAACAGTCACATGTGAGAAGCGATTTTTTGTACCGATTCCTAGCGTACTGTACCTCGTTTCTGTAGTTCTCCAATCGAAAAAGTTTTCACATGAAACATTTGAATTGAAACCAAAAACGCTACGAATCGGTACAAAAACGAGAACTTTCTGTGACGTACTGTACCTCGTTTATGTAGTTCTCGAATCGAAAAAGTTTTCACATGAAACATGTGATTTGAAACAAAAACGCTAGGAATCGGTACAAAAAATCGCTTCTCACATGTGACTGTTTCTACAACGTTTGTTTTGCGAAAACTTTGTGTGACGTACTGTTTTAGGCATTTCACAAGGTCTCGTACTTGTCGTACCTTCGCACAACAGTTGTACGAATTTTGTTGTTGGCTTCTATATAAAACTAACTTACGACAAGTACAACATTGAAGGTATGTTTACTGATTGTCGTACTTTACTAGTGCTGTTCTTCTTGTACCGAGTTTGTTATTACCGAATACATTTGATAAGTAACATCACTACATAACAGCTGTTGTTGTTATTTATTATTACTTTAATGTTTTGTGATTCAGTTTGTTTAATTTGTAAAAAAAATTGTCGTGAAAAATAAATGGAAAATATATGAAAATATGACGAAGAATTTCTCGATGATTTTGAGGTGGAACTTTTAATTTTACTTTTAATGTTTTCCTTCAATCAGTTGTTTATGCAATATATACGACATTGCTTGAAATCTTAATTTACTAAAAGAAGATTGCTACATATATATATTATTTATACATGTTTATATCTAATATGTGTTGCCAAATAATATTTCAATAAAACTCCAAATTACCAAATAAAACTAAATTTTCCCAATTTCTACGATCGTTTGCTATGTGTTTTGTCCTATTTCTCCAGATTACAATGAAGCTGATGTACTCTGAAAATTACAAATGTATACATGTTTATATGTATGAATGTGATGTTTTGCTTTGTTTTTCACAAATTACCACGAAATGTCACCGATCTGACCAAATACGTCAACTCACTTGCCGAAGTTCCTGTCGTCGAAAAATCAGAGACAGTGGCGAGGCAAGTGGCAGAAGTGTAAGTGTGGTAGTAAAATAGTGTATTGCTACTGTCGGAGCAAAACTGTCCCGTGTAAACGCCAGGTTAGGCACGACAATGCAGTACAACATTACAAAGGCTTGTGAAAACCCTAATTATATTTAATATACATATCTACACAGAAAAAAACCTGGTGTAATATTACCCACATTCATGGGCTGAAATCATTCAATGCACTTGGCAACATAGGATCAACTGTTTAAGCATGCCATCCATTGACGAATCCAATCCTTGCCCACCAACGACGTTGAACATTTCTGCGAACATCATTTGTAGCAGATTGTGAATGTGTAAACATGTCAGCGGATAACAACGAAAACGAAGTAGTGATTGCCATGATGGTTATTAACGCGTATTTTATGGATGGTCATTAACGCGTATTTAATGGCCGCCTCATCTACCTGCTACTTTTTAAGCAGCACTTCCCAGAATTTATTTCTTAAATGTTTATTTTTGTAGGCATCGCTTTTCGCTTGCCACAATGCCGGTTCATTTTGTAAGCAATTAATAAATTCTATTATAAATTGGTTTGACATATTCATTTTATCTTTCTCAAAAACTTCTTAACAATTATGTTGATTTCTTTTAATTTATTTTTCTTCAAACACTTTTCCCGCACAACACAAGATGCCGAAGAAGAAGAATAACACAAGGTACCGTGCACGTCTTTCTTCCACATAAACTGTTCACAAATGATGTTCGTGCTAATGTTGCCACCCATTGGCGAATCGTCTCGGCGAACACTGAGAAGATTGAATCATTTCAATTTTTGGCGATCAAAACGGCGAACAACGCGAACACCCCCACTAACGACGAACATTCCGGCTAATCGAATGTGTTCGCCGGTTGGATTCGTCAATGGATGGCATGCTTAAATTTGGCAATAGTACCAATAATTTGCTTGTATATTCAACCAAATACGAAAGGGGAATTTACAGAATTTAGTGTTGGCGAATTATATTAATTTAAAATGTTAATTCTTACTAAATGTTTAAACCATATTTTGCATATTTACAGAAACAATTTTGTTGTATTTTAATATAGAACCATTTATTGAATAATCGAATTTTGTTCCCACAATAACATTTAATCGAACGATAATGTTATAATAACAAAGGCCCAGGCTCCTGAAATATAGTTCCGCCCTTGGTTTATTTCTGTCGTTGACTCCATTCACGTTCCCTCAATTTTCCTGTGGAGAAATTAATTAAAGATTAGATAAAACTATCAAACGTTTTGATATAAAATGTAGACACATTTATATTCTCCAAGTGGCTCTTACTTACTTACTTATCCGGTCTCGGACAACCCCGGGGGGTCAGGGACCTTACAAAACGAAGATAACATATTTCGCCAACCAGTTCGATCTTTTGCTTTATCTCTCCAGTTGGCAATACCAAGTGTACGCAGGGATTCGTCAACCTGATCCCTCCAGCGGAGTCTTGGTCTTCCTATTTTTCGTCTTCCTTCGAGGTCGGTTTCGAAAAGCCTTCGCGCTGGTTCATCTTCATCCATTCTACTGACATGGCCTAGCCAGCGCAATCGCGTTATCTTGATCCGCTTAACTATGTCAATGTCAGGATAAAGCTCATACAGCTCATGATTCATGCGTCGCCGATACTCGCCGTTGTGCACTATAGGGCCAAAAATTTTTCGGAGTATTTTTCTCTCGAAGACTCCTACAGATGTTTCGTCTGCTTGCGATAGGACCCAGGATTCTGCGCCATAAAGCAAGACAGGTTGAATGAGAGTCTGGTACAGCTGGACTTTTGTTACTCGAGAGAGGGCTTTATCTCTAAAGTGCTTGCTTAGCCCAAAATAATATCTATTCGCAAGCACAATTCTCCGTTTGATCTCAAGGCTGATGTTGTTGTTTTTGTTCACGGCAGATCCGAGGTATATAAATTCGTCCACTACCTCGAAGTTATAACGGTTATCAACGTTCACGCTTTGGTCTAATCGCGTGGAGGCCCTGTTCGTTGAAACCATTAATTTTGTCTTGTCCTCATTCACCGTCAGACCCACTTTTGCTGACTCCTTCTCAATTCTCGAAAAAACCGCAGTAACTTCTCTAATTGTGCGCCCAATGATATCTATATCATCAGCATACGCGAGCAGCATGTGACTTTTGCTGCTGATGGTTTTATTCATATTGACTGCAGCTTTTCTCATAATGATCTCCATTAAGATGTTAAAGAGATCGCACGATAGGGTGTCGCCTTGCCTGAGGCCTCGCTTAGTTTCGAAAGGTTCGGTAAGATCCTTACCAACTTTCACTGCGGATTTGGTGTTCGTCAAGGTCATCCTGCAAAGGCGTATGAGTTTTGCAGGAATACCAAGCTCAGACATTGCTTCATAGAGTTTCTCCCGTATCGGACTATCGAAGGCTGCTTTATAATCGATAAATAGATGATAGGTGTCGATTTGTTTTTCGTGTGTCTTCTCCAGGATTTGGCGTAGCGTGAAAATCTGGTCAGTTGTCGATTTTCCAGGCCTAAAGCCACACTGGTATGGTCCAATCAGGTCAGCGATAATTGGGTTTAGTCTTTCGCACATTATACTTGATAGAACCTTATATGCTATGGATAAAAGGCTTATTCCACGGTAGTTGACACAAATACTCGGGTCACCTTTTTTAAATATGGGACATAGTACACTGAGACTCCAATCGCCGGGCATGCATTCATCTAACCAAATTTTGCTAATGAGCTGATGCATGTACCTTATCAGCTCATCGCCGCCAGCCTTAAACAGCTCCGCCGGTAATCCATCGGCTCCTGCGGCTTTGTTGTTCTTAAGCCGGGCAATAGCTGTTCTGACCTCGTCTTGGTTAGGAGGGGGGCAATCGACGTCGTCGTCCATATTGTGATCGATTGTCCCATCGTCATCGGATATCTCAGGTACTAGTAGCGCGGAGAAATGCTCTCTCCATATTCCCAACATGCTCTGCACATCTGCGACGAGATTTCCGTCTTTGTCTTTACAGAAGGGGGCCCTGAACCATGTCCATTAGTTCCGTTTTTAACTTTTTGGTAGAATTTTCGGGCTTCGTTCTTCCTTCTGTATGTCTCAATTTTCTCACTCTCGCGTTTTCTCCACTGCCGTTTCTTACGCCTAAAGAGACGGTTTACCTCCTTTCTCTTCTCCCTATACCGCTCAGTTGCAGCTCGCGTTGCAATTGACTGAAGCATTACCATACGTGCAGCGTTCTTTTCGTCATTTGCTATGCGCCACTCTTCATCGTACCACGGTTTATTGCGAAGCGGTTTTTCGAAACCAAGTACGGTTGTTGCGGCAGTTTTTATAGAGTCGGAAATGGGTTTCCACTGCGCATCAGGATCGTCATCGGGAGGGGGTGGGTTCTGTGCCAAAAGTTGCGAGAGCTTCCTTGAGTAGGCTGTGGCTACCTCTGGTAATTGCAGCTTTCCGATGTCCAGCTTCTTCTGCGTCTGGTTTCGTACGATTTTCGCTCTGCTTAATCTTGTGCGAACCTTTGCTGCTACCAGGTAGTGATCAGAATCGATGTTAGCTCCTCTGATCACTCGTACGTCCATTACACTGGATGAGTGCCTTCCATCAATTACCACGTGATCAATTTGGTTCTTAGTTTTTTGATCAGGGGATACCCAAGTAGCCTTGTGGATGTCTTTATGCTGGAATCTTGTGCCACTGATGACCATGTTTTTTGCCGCGGCAAAGTCAATCAGTCTCATACCGTTGTCGGAACTGTCAGCATGAAGACTGAAATTGCCAATAGTTGGATTAAACACATTCTCCCTTCCTACTTTGGCATTAAAATCTCCTAGTACAATCTTAATGTCATGGCCAGGGCAGCGGTCATACGTTTCCTCTAGGAGCTCATAGAATATGTCTTTGGCATCATCATCTTTCTCTTCTGTCGGGGCATGCACACAAATTAGGGAAATATAAAAATATTTCGCTTTTATGCGGATTGTGGCTATTCGTTCACTCACAGGATTGAACCTAGAGTCTAGATGTCGCAGTCTTTTGCCAACTACAAATCCACAACCAAATTCATGTTTTTTTTCATGGCAACTGTAGTATATATCGCAGTTTCTTTTTCTTGTGCAGCCATGTCCTGTCCATCGCATTTCCTGGATAGCGGTAATGTCAGCCTTATAACTTTCGAGGACATCTGCCAGTTGGATTCTTGCACCGGATCTATATAGAGTTCTTACATTCCAAGTGCATATCCGTAAATCGTGGTCCTTTATGTTTTCTGTTTCGTTTTTGTATTTTCACTGCAATTATGAACGGTGGCGGGAGGCAAACTCAGCCCACCGGGTTTTTGCATTTTACCTACTGCCAGGATATTTGATTGCAGCCGCCCATTATGGATCAGACGCTGACCAGGATGCGATATGTTGAACCTGGATTTTCTTCTTTTAGTTTCTATCCGCCGTTGGCCCGTATGTTTGGCTCATCCGCCTTCTAAGGACAAAAGAATATGCCCGATTGTTTGATGAGCTTCAGTGACATCAGTCACCTACTATACCTGATTTGATGCTCATTTGTTTCGCCTTCTCACTCTAGTTAGCTAACGAAGGTTTCCGAAAAGCCATTGCCCAGGACATACTGCGTGGAAGTAGTGAGCTGCTTGGACTGCCCAATGAAGGAATCATTTCTGGCCACTCCCAAGTGAATGGCAATCAGAGACTTTCCACCTCCACGGACAGTCCCCCATGTCCCCTCCAAGTGGCTCAGAGATATTTATTATATCTATGTGGCTCAGAGATATTTATTTTCCCGTCGCTTATTAACAACTTTTCGCTGGCTAAGGGCCTATGACGACACTTTTCCATTGATCGAGTGTTTAAGAAGAGACAACCAAGACAAGACACTTCTAATTACACAAATTTATCGATAGAATTTAGGCCAATTCATATATGTTGGCTGTTAAAAGCACTTGGAAATCAAATTTTTACTTACAATTCTTTATGGAATTGAAATTTTGTACTATTTGTTGAAGAATTTTAATAAAATGGACGCTGAGAAACTTTGGCAAGATTCCTTTTTTGGTTTTCCGCATTTTCACCACCGTTTTCGCCGCCAGTTTAGCGATAACCATGTTCTCTAATCTCCGCCGTTTAAGCGCCCTGGAGAGGATCAAATAATTCCATCAACGCTTTAAGTGGGTGGGTGCAATCGGCTTTTATCGGCTACACGTACGCGTTGTCGGCAATGATTAATGAAAATCAAAAATTTTGATTTTTTAATTTGATGGCGTATTATTTGATCGTCTCGCAGTATGATTGCCACAACAAGCTCAGTTATGTAGTGAAAGCCGACATGGTCAAGTGCGCGGATGACAAAAAGTAGTTGACTTCAACTCTTCTAGAGGATTTTCATGAGTAAACCTATTCCGTTGTTTATTTATTTACCTATATACATATTTGTTTTTTCTTATTTTTTAATAAAATTGCTGTAGAAGCTAACAAAAGTAAATCATCATCCGACGACGACATAGTAAACAAACACAAGGAACTCCAAATCAAACTGCTGATTGACGTAACTGGGTACGGAAATTACAACAATGCTAATGCTACTGCCTTGTATTTGTATCATGGTTTGCAGGCTAGACACGAGCGCACCACACTCACACGTAGACACTGATTGATGAAATTATTTGATAGTCCCCAGCATGGTACAATAATATGTTCATGGTAAAGTCGTAAGAACAGTTGTTTTTATTTTTTTCATGAGGTTCTTCGCTTCGGCTGTCACACTCTCATATATTTAGTTTTTGTACTCTTTTGCATTATTGTGTTGTTGGTATGGATTTGTGTAGAGTTTGACAGCTGAAGCGAATAGAACAAAAATAAAATGTCTGTTGTTGCTACCTACAACTACAACACGCGAGTTAAGTAATAAAATTGAAACACAATATATTTGTAATCAATTACAAAATGAGAAATAAACTTTATTCAACAACGATTCAATAACGACTGAATAACTGAAATTTTGGATTTGCTTAATCCATCAAAAGTACTTAGTTCTAACGGTATGTAATAGGAAGAATGAGAAATACAAAATTTGAGAGAAGAATAAAATATAATAACTAAGGAATAGAAATAAAGAGCTATTTAAAAGTAATAAAAGATTAGAGATGTTAGAATTACAATATGTACATTTTTAGAAGAAAGGGTATTTGTTATACCGTAACTACCCCTCCGAATAAGTAAGGACTCTCCGGAGTTCTTTTAATAATAAATATAACCAAAATTAATATTATAATATTTAGTTATATATTTTTATTGTAAAATTAACAAAAGTATTTAATTGTTTTTTATTAAAATAATTTTATATAATTCATGTTTTAGCTACTTATCATAAAAGCTTGTATTAATTGCACCATCGTATTTTTGCTTCTTATCTTTGAACAATGTACATTTCCCAAACTATTAATTCTAAACCGTGGCTGTTCTTTAAGTCTCAGTGCTCTATAGTTCTTTATATAACCCTCAGCCCTGTGATCAACATATACTTCTCTATTTTTAATTATTTTATCAAGATAATTTTGTTTTGTTGTTAAAATATTGGCATATATTTTCTCTTTTTCACAATTTCCATATTATACATCAATTGGCTTTTGCTTAAGAACTGAATGATAGCTATTATTATAATAATCGACAGCTTTACTAATCTTATCTTTAACATTTAAAGCTTCTCGGTTAATAGTCATGGTTCTAATTTTTTCGCTGAGTGTACTATGTAATCTTTCAATATCAGCATTTCCCGTATGACTTATTAGGCTTAGCCAAATGGAGCTCAATACTTTCATGTCGCAGGTAATCCTTAATGTTGATACTTTTAAATTCATTATCTGTGATCAACTTGTCAAAATGACCCTTTTGAGATTTATATAGGCGTAACTTTTCGATTATAGTCTGATTCGTCCTATCTTCTAAATAATAGGCTGTGGCAAATTTAGAAAATTTATCTATAAATGTCAGAAAATTTGACTTTGAGATTGTAGAAATATCCATGAGAACTATCTGTCTAACATTCTTCGGTGTTTCAGTCAGTTGAAATTTAGGTTTAACTGGGTTGCGGTCAAATTTTGCTCTATTGCAGACATCACAATTATCGACATACTTCTGAACTAAAAACTTTAAATTTGGAAAATATATCTTTCACTTTAATCCTTCGTAATTTTCATTAATTCCAGTATGTCCCGTTTCATTCTTATGATAGTAATGTATTTGGGCATAAGTTTCGTCTTCAGAAGACATATCCATGGCGTGATATGAACATCTTACAAATTTCAATTTATTATTTCCCTCAAACATATCAATAATCCTCATCTGCAAGACATTATATTTGTGATCATTTAATTCCGTAAAAATTCCAATTTTCCCTTTGTCTATATTTCGAATTAATATATTGTCTAAATTGTTCTCTAAGTCCGTACTATTAATATAAATTTTCTTATTGCCATGTTTCATTACGAGTTCGTTAGTCTTATTGTCCGTTAAAATTATCTGCGTCTTGAATCTGTTCACTATGGTATCTAAAATGGCAATATGATTTTGCAGTTATTCCTTCTGAGAGTGTATTGTACCCATTTCACTGTCAATATTATTGTATAATGAATCAATACCATCGGATGATTCGAAAACATGAACTTCTCCAGAATCAGTATTTATTCGACTCAAAAAGTCAGCAACCTGATTATCCTTTCCCTTAATATAGTTAACTGTCAAATTGAAGTCACGAAGCTTTATAATCCATCTATAAAGTCTAGGATTCAACTCCCTATTCGGGGACTTCACAAATAGCCACCTTAGTGGTTGATGATCCGAAAGAATTTCAAATTTAACGCCATATAGCTCCTTTTCAGTCGCAGAATAGTTTCTCATGCTCATTTAAGGTCCTGCTAGCAAATCCGGAAACTTTAGTACCGGAGCCTCAGTTACAATAGCCTTCAGCTTCTCAAAAGCATTAATAAAATTGGGATCTTCGACATTTAACCTGATATCCTTTTTCAAATATTTTATCATGGGATATGCTACTTGAGAGTAATCCCTGATAAATTTTTGATAGTAACCTGTCATGCCTAAGAAGGATTTGATACCCTTGACAGTATTGGGAAGCTTAAGTTTCAAAATGGTATCGACTTTTGCTGGATTTGGTTTGACTCCTTCGGGTGTCAGAATATGTCCTAAATATTGAGTCTCTTTCGAAAAGAATTTGCATTTATTTATCTGAATTCTAAGATTCGCCTCCCAATTTTTCGAAAACTATTCCGACATTAATGAGGTGCTCCTGCAAACTCGTCGAAAACACAAGAATGCCGTCTAAATATACTACACAAATCTTGTTGATCAAATCCCGAAGAACAAAATTGATAAGCTTCTGGAACGTGGCTGGAGCATTCTTTAAGCCAAATGGCATTCGCACAAATTCGTAGTGACCATAGGGGGTAGAGAATGCTGTTTTCGACCGGTCTTCTTCCCTAACAAGAATTTTATGAAACCCTTTCGCTAAATCAATCGTCGAGAAATACTGGGAACGACATAACTTATCCAATATACTTTCTATATTGGGGATAGGAAATTTATCATCTACAGTAATCTCATTCAATTTTCGATAATCGATGACGATTCTCCATTTTTTCTCCCCCGAGTGATCAGTATTCTTGGGCACTATCCACAACGGACTATTGTACGGCGAATTACTCTGAGTTATAATACCTTGTCGTAACATATCGCTAATTTGGTCGCAAATCTCCTGTTCGTGAATATGAGGATAACGGTACATTTTCGCATAAATCGGTCTTTCATTTATTGTTTTTATTTCATGTCTAATAATATCCGTGTTACTCAGAGTTTGGCCCTCCAAATAAATCAAATCACTATATGATCCCAACAACTTTTCCAAAGCGAATCGCGAATATAGGAGTCTCCAGTTGTAATCTCTTATATTTCATTAATTTACTCTGATCCAGCAATGAAGTGGTTGAGCCCGTATCTATTAGTGCCTTAATTCTATTATAACCAATCGTAAGAACCACTATTGGAAGTGTCTTGAATTGGCTATTGAATGAAAATTTACTTCTTCATCGTTGTGGTTTCATTCATCTCCCTGCAAATGATCCACTTCCATTTGGAATCTATCACCTCGTCTATAATTTCCACTATTACCTTGTCCAATGTTTTGGTTATTAAATCTCAAGTTCTGATTTCCAGAATTTGTGGTGTTCGGATTAGTGTAATTCATGTTGGGAACTGAATTTCGATTATAGGATATGAAAATTGTATAGAATTGTTAAATTTTCTAACCTGATTGTTAGAATTTGCTACATTTGAATTACTATAGTTAAAATTGTTAAAGGAATTCTGATTAGAATTAGCTAAGTAATAAAATTGAAACACAATATATTTGTAATCAATATCAAAATGAAAAATAAACTTTATTCAACAACGATTCAATAACGACTGAATAACTGAAATTCTGGATTTGCTTAATCCATCAAAAGTACTTAGTTCTAACGGTATGTAATAGGAAGAATGAGAAATACAAAATTTGAGAGAAGAATAAAATATAATAACTAAGGAATAGAAATAAAGAGCTATTTAAAAGTAATAAAAGATTAGAGATGTTAGAATTATAATATGTACATTTTTAGAAGAAAGGGTATTTATTATACCGTAACTCGCGCGCTGGTATTACCATGTAGATATTATTGTACCATGGTCCCCAGGGCGCTTTACAATACTCAATGAATTGAATTGAATTGATATTTTATTGAGACTTCTTCTTTTCTATGAATATGAGTACAAAGCGAATGATAATAATGGATATCTTAGAGCTATATATTGGTATTGCTCTAATACACAGAATGTAGTATTGTGCTACTTGAAAATAATTATAATGTTAATATGAATGTAAAAGATACGTATGTGGCATATGTATTTATATAAAATAAAAAGGCTTGCTCTCGGCCTTCACTGTATCTAACAGAGTACGACTCTGTAAACAAAACAGACTTAAAAATAAATAACACTTAAAATACGTTTACAATATAAAAACAAAAAGGAATGTTAACATACAATGCCATTAACATTATCGAACATACATATAAGTACATATGTTATAAAAAGTAAATGTGTTATCACAGAGCGAACGTACCATAGAGTAAATTTATAGTAGAGCCGCCATTTGTCTCATCTGACGTTTCCTTTCACACTCTTCGTGATGCGGTCGGTGTGATAGAGAGATGTTTGACGAAAAGTGATATACACCAGGTGGAATTACAATAACTTCTTGCTTTAATTTTTCATGCCATTTTGGTGAAAAACTGTGAAATTTAAATGTGTTTCAAACTTTTTTATTGACTGTTATTGTTAGCATACATTTGTGTTGTATTTAACACATTAATTTTAACACACAAAAAGAAATGCCGTTGTTGTTATTTTGTTCGTTGTTTTGAACCATTGCCTCTATCTGGTATTAGTAAAGCAATTCTTTTCAACATCAAACGTATACATCACACGAGGACAAATGTCAGAAATTTGGTGAGTGAAAGATTTTCTCTACCCATATTTACTCTATGAAACGTACAAAAGTACGAAAAATGTAAGCAAAACAAAACAAATTTAAAAAATTGCACATGAATGAATTGTGTTAATATACGAAATTGCTTGTACATTTAAGTAATAAGAAAATGTAAGTACAAATAACACAAATATAATTTTAATGCGATACATATAGTATACCGATATATACATAAATACATTTCAGCCCCTGAGAGACCCCAGAGCAGTCTTCTTGTAAAAGTCAGGTAATAGCAAATGTTCTGGATCATTGTCAAGGAGATATTCCAAGATGCCTACGGGAGAGATATATGCGGATTCAGACCACACGGTGCTTTTTCTGCATTGTAAATTTCATCCAACAAAAAGTTTTCGTGACTATCCAATCTTTCTACAAATTTCTTTTCTAGGGTAACTCCATAAGTACAAGGTGGTTGTACTCCTTAGTTTCTATAAATGTAAGTATTTGAGAATCTCTTGGTGAAATGTTCAAAGTTTTTATCAAGTTTTTATTCGGCGTTAAAAAATTTCCAATTCCTTGGCTACTATTGGGGAAATAGTAAACCAGATTGGAAAACCATATAACAGGACTGGTCGGATGGTAACTTTATAGAGAAGGAGCTTGGTTTTCTGTGGCAGGTATTTATTGTGCAATATACGAGAAAACATACCTGCTATTCGTTTTGCTTTCTGCAAAGCCATTCTGGCATGGTTATTGAATTTCATTAACTTATTAAATTCAACTCCCAGATATTTAATTCCATTTTTGAAGGGTATATCTACACCATCCAGGGAGAGCTGCAACAATTTGCTCTGTGGTACAACATAGCGGGGACATATTCCAGAGGCATTCCTAAAGCAAATTGCCTCCGATTTAGAAACGTTAACTTTGATGCCCCACGTTTTATAAAAAACACTGATGAGGCCAAGGTGGAAAGCAGCAGTGTTAAGAGCCTGGATTGGGGACTCATTATGGGCGTATATTATGCAATCATCAGCATATAGTATTGCCTTTGAGTTTGCTGCAACATGTGGGAAATCGTGTAGAAGAATGTTAAATAAGAATGGAGCCAGTACACTACCCTGTGGCACACCGTTCTTCACTGGACCTTATTGAGAGCTAGAGTTGTTTATCTGGACCATAAACGTCAGATCTGCAAGGTAACTGTACATTTTTTTTACCAAATAAGGGTCCACACCAAGATCTAACATTTTATATAGTATACCCATATGACAAGCCGAATCGAACGCTTTTTCGATATCAAGAGATATTGCCGCAGTACATGACTTCTGTCTCAAATTAGTTACGTCAGTGTGGAGTTTTAGTAGGGCGTGCTGAGTTGAGTGACATTTTCTGAAGCCAAATTGGTACTCCGAGATTGGATTGATCACAAACTCATTCTCAGTTTTCTCTCTTAAGATGCCTTCAAAGATTTTCCCAACGTTGGACAACAAGGAAATTGGGCGGAAGTCTTCTGGGCCCTTACAATGTGATTTTTTTAATAGGCAATATTTTAGCAGACTTACATACTGCAGGAAAGTAACAGTTATTGATACAGTTGTTGAACAATATCGTGAAAAAGTTAATAGGAGCTTCAGAAAACTTCTTCAGAATAAAATTTGAAATCCCATCTATACCGCTAGATGTTTTGCTGTTACTACCATTTATAACGTCTCTTATTTTTCCAGGTGCAATAAAATGGTAGCCATCTGGATTTTTCCTGGAGTTGAACATATCAGAGAAGCTGTAGATATGAGCTGATGACAAATTTATATAGCTATCCACTCAGGTGTATAGATTATCGACAGGCCTCTCCGGAGTGGACTCACGAAAAGTTGAGCAATAATATTCTTGGAAAATGCTAGCTATTTCAGAGTTGCATGAGATGGATCTATTGTTATGGATCAAGTGATGACAAAACACAGAATCCTTTTTACCCACAATCTGATGTATTTGTTTAAAAGCTCGTGGACCAGATTTTATCTTCTGAAGTCTGTTGCCAAAACTTTGACCGTCTTCAATACATATCCTTTGCTTGATAAGTATTTGCAGCAGTTGAATTTGTTTTGACAAAATGTTGTACTCACGACTGAGTCTGTTAAAGTTGCGATGAAAAATCTTCTTTAATTCTTTCTGCCACTGATGTTTAACTCTGTAAAGATGTTTGTTACTGTCAGAAAGAGGTGGTTTGCAATCTCTGGGCTCAATCTTTTCGGTATGTTTATCATGTATCAAAGAAAATGTATTATTAAATTAATCTATAAATTTATCTATTTCAGCATTTAATAGATTTTTATTTGAAGGTGGCATTATTGTAAGGATGGCTGATTCTGGCTTTGTATTTCTGTACGAGGTGTAGAGACGCGCACTTCTAATCAGGAAATTGAAGATATTAGAGCGTAGCTTTATTTTCAGAGTAAAATTATCCGAAAAAGTTGAGAGACTGGATATCTCATAATTCGACGCATTCAAATCCAGAAGTTGAGGACTTAAAAGAAAATGATCCAAGTAGGATGATCCATTAGGATATGATGGAGATGAGTCACAAACACGGATGACGTCCATAGAATTATCCTGGAGCCAGTTGAAAAGTATTTTACCGTTACTATTATCAATAACGTCTCCCCAGCTAATATTTTTTGAATTTAGGTCTCCGCCAAATATAAATCCATCAAACCCGCTAGCCACTTGGAGGAGTTTATTGAGGCTGTCACTAAGATCCACCGCTGCCATATTACACGGAATATATACCGATCCAAATAGATATTTTTCGCATATGCCATTAGATTTAATATTTATTTGAATAAATATGCGATTATATTTTAGATCGTTGACTGGAATGCGTGTGAAATTTACTGATTTTCTGATAAAAATAGCCACTCCCAAGGGAGAGAAATCATATACAAAATTATAGCCTGACAAACTCAGTTTCTGGTTTCTTCTCAGATGGCATTCTTGCACGAATCCGATGTCAATATTGTTTTTGGTCAATGATTTTAAGAGTTCGATTTGGCGGCTTCTATCGATCAGCGATCGAACGTTATAAGTGAAGGTGGTAATAGATCTATGGTCCATAGGTTGTCTTAACTTTAGCAAGTATGCGAATAAACTCACTTTTGGCGTCTTTCCGTGGCATGTTTTGAAATTTGTCAAGAAAAATGTTTATTTCTTGTTCAATGGTCAACTCCTCCGGCTCCAAGATATAATTCGCTAGTTGCAGAAAATCGTTCACTATGCTTGGTTTCTGTTGAAAACCATTAGAAATTTGTGGCTGAAACAGAGAGGAGAATGATTTTCCCGGAACTCTGTATGCTGTATTTACTGCTCTTTTCACATTGGATGCCGCTATATCCTTGTCTATACGGGCCTTGCTCACGCGCTCGTTCTTCGCTTTCATATAGTCCTTGTAAGCTTTGCAGCCTCACCAGCTAGAAGGATGTCCCGTCTGACCGCAATTTACACAGAATGGAGAAAACATCTTAGAGCGCAAATAACTACATTCTCCGGGTAAGTGTTTTTTGTCGCCTTAACACATTTATATTCAGAATTGCAGTTTTTGGATATGTGACCAAATTTCTGGCATCTATGGCACTGTAATTCGAGCTTTTTTTTTTTGTTTTGCCTTTCCCATGTTATGGTTTGGCTTAACAAGTATTTAATTATCTCACATAGATTTTCCTGGCACTAGCGAAACTATTAGTAAGCCAGTATTAATATTTTTCTTAACAGAAAAAGATATTGTAAACTTTGCCACTTTAGCTACAACGTCCGGAACAACTTTGTCCAAGGCCGATTTAACTTCGTCAGCCTCCATGCCATAATAGAGACCTCTTAAAACTATGGACTCCTGTTTTAGCTCCTTCAAAACTTCAAAGTGTCATCATCTCCTGGTGAACTGCCGGATCAGCAAAATATAATTTACTTTTATATTTGCCAACATGTTTTATTTTGAATAAAATCTTCGGTATCTTGTCTTCTAGCTGTTCCACCAGCTTTTTTTATATTTACATTGTATAGAAATATTGGCGGACAAAATGAGTTTTTCCCCACCTTAGGTGTCGGAGCCTCAGGGTCATTTTGATTTGTATCTTGTGACGTGGATGCTGCAGGCACATTTTCAATTTCCACTCCCTCTAAAATTGAGAATCGATTCTGATGATTCAGTTCAAAACCCAATGCGGCAATATTGATGTCTGTAGGCAAATCCTCAGATCTTTTCCTTTTGGGCAAATTCTCCAAAGAAGAGGCCGTCAACAACTGTTGCTTTGGTGATATTTCCACCATGTCATCGCCATCCATTGTCGCAAGGAATGCAGGTACCACCAGAGGAAATTAATGCTGATGAATTACCCACGATTCGCAGTACTCCCAAGCAAATTAAATCAAATTAAATTAACCTTTCAAATAATTTTGAGAAAATATATAAATTTCACGCAGAAAAAAATAAAAAATTGCATCCAAACAATCCGAAGTTGGTTGCGGTTCCATCCGAAGTTGGTTGCGGTTCTATACCCAATTTGAGATTAAATTGACATTTCAGTTGGCAACTCCGTGCTTAGACAAACTCCACGCCGAAACAAAGTTATCGAAGTCGGCGGTACAATAGAAAAATGAAGTTGGCGGCTATTTTTTTTGCCAGTTTTGTACAAATTTGGGATAATTTTGAAATAACTGAAACTTTAAAATTGGATCAGTGGATCAAATCGGGCCAGTCGACAAAATTTACTCACAGTTTAAATCAATAAGAGCCATTTATATTGACGGCGTCGTGAGCTTCAAAAAAGTTTTATTGGCGGCGACGCGACGGAAAATTTTCGTTCGCTTCCATATCAAAGTAGACGACCAGAAGATGTGCGCAACTTGGCAACCCTGGTAAAAGAGAACCAAAAAGTACTAGGAGTTCACTCAAACGCATTTCTCTCTCGCGTCATATCTTGCTTATTTCATACTTTTTGCATAGTTTATGTAATTTTACTTCAACATGGTTGGAATTTGTATAGTTATATACAATAACACTATCAAAAAGCTGCTCGTGTATTGAAATATTAAATGAAGAGAGTAAGAGAGAGAGTAGAGAAGTACTAGGGTTTCACTCGTTTTGTTTGTTGGCATTTGAGTGAAGAGAAATTTTGATTGTCTACTTGTACATCGTTTTTGTCCATATCAAAGACGATTTACAATTAGAGGACCAGAAGATGTTCGCAACTTGGCAACCCTGGTAAAAGAGAACCAAAAAGTGCTAGGAGTTCACTCAAACGCATTTCTCTCTCGCGTAATATCTAGCTTATTTCATACTTTTTGGATAGTTTATGTAATTTTACTTCAACATGGTTGGAATTTTTATAGTTATATACAATAACACTATCAAAACGCTGCTCGTGTATTGAAATATTCAATGAAGAGAGTAAGAGAGAGAGTATAGAAGTACTAGGGTTTCACTCGTTTTGTTTGTTGGCATTTGAGTGAAGAGAAATTTTGACAGTATACTTGTACATCGTTTTTGTCCATATGTCAAACAGTTGATTTTTTGTGTATGTTTTTATTATGGTTGCATTTTTTTAGTAGCTAACAGTGTTGCATC
Source organism: Phaonia tiefii (assembly GCA_963931995.1). Classification (NCBI taxonomy): domain Eukaryota; kingdom Metazoa; phylum Arthropoda; class Insecta; order Diptera; family Muscidae; genus Phaonia; species Phaonia tiefii. The sequence goes on from OZ008368.1 coordinate 162,734,788, forward strand.
AATATGTACACCAGTATAAAATGAGGTTAAAAATTAAACTTCAGTTTCTACATATTAAAATTGAATGAGTAATCTTCTGGGTTATAGAAGAAGATTACTCATATCGAAATGCGCTAAATGTCGGTGTATTCATAAAAAGTTGTCATAGGTTTGTTAAAGGTTTAAGAAGGTAAATCCAAAAAATTGTATTCATAACCGAAAAATTCCTCTGTTAAGGGTTGAACGTTTAACCCGTCTTTAAGGCTATTTTATCCGCATAAATATACAAAAGAACTAATTTTTTACATTTCACGCGTGTCGTACTTATTTATTTATGCGATATAAACACGTGGAATTATTTTCTGTATATTTGCAGCGTTAATAGTGTCACATTATGCTGCTAAAGCCTGGTATTCAGTTTTTATGAAACTTTGTTGCTATAAGAAGTATGTGTATAAAAAATAACGAAAATTTCACGAACCGAAAATTTCGTTCACTTTTCATTTCATACTCAGCTCTTTGCGAAAATTTGGTAAGCAAAATCAATTACAGAGTTGTTACGCCAATGTTATTTCGCACGAAAACAATTGTTTGATAATTGTTTGTGACCGGAATTGTGACATTTCGATTATCTTAGAAAACAAAATTAACACCACGTGAGTTAAAAAGAAAATGGAGTGCGAAGAGGAATTATTAATGAAATATTTGCGAGGTAAATCAAAGATACGTGGTAACAAAATTATGCGTTTAGTGATAAATGACAAAGTTTCTTACGAAAATTCCGCAAGAACAGAATACGGGGCTTAAGCAACAAAATAGTTTCGTTCCTTTTTTTAACATTTTTACCCAAATTAACTTTTGTTTGCATAGTGATGTACAGAAACATTGAAACTACAACCTATTATCCGGTTTTATATTCGACTACTCAAAACTGAAATCCAATTCAATATGTTTTTTTGAAATCTCTTACGTGTTTATGAATATAGCAAATATGTTTATTGAATATTTCTTTCCATCACTGTTTAACATTTTCCAGAAATTCATTGGCGCATTTAAACAAAAATTTTTTAATTCGGCTATTACTCATCTTGTTTTGTTCATCACACACAAGCAGTGTGAGAAAACATAAGACAGGATTGTCTCTCAATTATCTGTTGCCTAGTTAAAGTAAAGTACTTAAAGTACTAGTTAAAGTACTGTTGCCTAGGTAAAGGAATTAAGTAGATATCGCACAGGCGTTGTCAAGTCCTACCACTACTCTCACTGAAGTTTCTCATAACTTTCATTGAAGTTTATTCAACACTGTGGGAAATTTGATACATATAAAAAAAGTATCATTTTCCAGGTTGTGTCATTCGAACAACTAACTTAATTTTTTATGTCGTTTTGTTCCCCACTTTCAAGTTCAAATTTTGTTATTTTGATTGTGTTTTTGTTTACTGTTATAGTTGGTGTTCGTTTCTGTTGATTTTCAGAGCAACGGACAACAAAACAAAATCCTTGTTGATGTTGCCTACCACACCTATTGTTAGCACCTGATATTTTCTAGATGGAGCTGAATGAAATACTTACAACCACAGATAAAGGAAATAAATAGATATCCTACAGGCGTTGTCAAGTACTGCCACTAGGTGCTGTGTTGTCGTTTTGTAACTTTCATTGTCGTTTCTCATAACATTCACTGGCGTTTATTCAACAGTGTGGGAAATTTTATCAATACAAAAATAGAATCATTTTCCAGGTTGTACTATTCAAACAACTAATTTAGTTTTTTTCATGTCGTTGGGTTCCCCACTTTCAAGTTAAAATTTTGTTATTTTGTTTGTATATTTTTGTTTACTGTTATTGATGGTGTTCGTTTGTGTTGAATTTGAGAGCAACGGACCACAAAACAAAAACAAAATTACTGCTGATGTTGCCTACCACACCTATTGTTAGTACCTGTTCTAAATACATCTTGCAAGGTATATTTTGTTTGGGATCAAACATTGTAACATCTTGGAAGGTATATTTTGTTTGGGATCAAACGTTGATTGCTTCCAGCACCATCTAGAAAATATTCCATTGAACAAGAAATTTCCCAAGGCATGTGCGATATCTAGTTAATTCCTTTATCTATGCTTACAACGTTTGATCCCATATAAAATATACCTTACGAGATGTATTTAGAACAGGTGATAGCAGAAGGTGTTGTAGGCAACATCAACAGGCATTATATTTTGTTTAGTGGGCCGATGCTGTACAAGTCAACACAAACGAATACCAACAATAACAGTACACCAAAAAAGCTCGTAACCAAAATGAATTTGAATTAGAAAGTGGGGAACACGACATGAAAAAAACTAAAATAGTTGTTTAAATAGCACAACCTGGAAAATGATTCTATTTTGTATTGAAAAAATGTCCCACACTGTTGAATAAACGTCAGTGAATGTTATGAGAAACGTCAATGAAAGTTACAAAGCGACAACACAGCACCTAGTGGCAGTACTTAACAACGCCTGTGGGATATCTACTTATTTCCTTTATCTACCCTACAAGAACAGTGACAGTGATTTGACCGGTCAATTGACTGTCATTGTTGATGGGTATATCCATAGAGTAAATATGGGTAGAGAAAATCTTTCACTCACCAAATTTCTGACATTTGTCCTCGTGTGATGTATACGTTTGATGTTGAAAAGAATTGCTTAACTAATACCAGATAGAGGCAATTTTTCAAAACAACGAACAAAATAACAACAACGGCATTTCGTTTTGTGTGTTAAAATTAATGTGTTAAATACAACACAAATGTATGGTAACAATAACAGTCAATAAAAAAGTTTAAAACACATTTAATTTTCACAGTTTTTCACCAAAATGGCATGAAGAATTAAAGCAAGAAGTTATTGTAATTCCACCTGGTGTATATCACTTTTCGTCAAACATCTCTCTATCACACCGACCGCATCACGAAGAGTGTGAAAGGAAACGTCAGATGAGACAAATGGCGGCTCTACTATAAATTTACTCTATGGGTATATCCATCAAAGTTTCTATCACATTCTTAAAGCCGAAATAAAAAAGTTGATGGAAACTTTTGTGTCGTGTAATTTTGTATCTCCCTCGAACTTATGGGTTCGGTCGCCTATAAAACGTATATCTGAGCTGCTCACTCTAGTTCTGTTCACTAATCAAAGATTATATGAGTATTAGTCACAGTTGATAGATATATCCATCACAGTTGACTAATCATACTTGATAGATATACCCATCACAGTTGACTAATCAAAGTTGATGGATATATCAGTCAAAGGTGATGGGTATAGCTTTTATAATAAATTATTATATAAATTATTATTATTAATGATTTTATGGTATATTTTTATTATTTTTATATATTTTTAATATCTAATTGTATAATAAATGACAATGAATGATTCTTAGTCAAGAATGGGAGTGAATGAATAAGAATAATCGATTCAAAATGAATGAAGTAGTAACTGGGCAAAATAAAATACTTATTTACAATTTGTTTTTAATAAATCTTCTGCTTCATCCTATGGCGGCTTCGTTCAATTGTCTTTTAGCACTTCTAAAATTTGAAAAGGAGATATATAAATATATATATTAATAATAATAAGTATATATGAATGTATATAAATTAATAATTATTTAATCATTTATAGACAAAAATATGTACATACCACGCAGTCTTGTTGAACCACATAAGCTTCCCTATCGCATGCTTTTCCAACCTCTCATCCCAATTGTATATATCAAGCAGGTTATCCGTGAACATTGGGGGGCAGGCACTGCTGACATCCTCTGGCGCCTCTTTCAGTATGTTTTCTGTGAAGAAGTATGTATAAATATCAAAATATTACAATATCGAACCATAAATTTTAGTTTGTTGATATTGCTTGAGCAAAATCTGGGGTTCCCAATTTCTGCTCTAACTCTTGCACCGCTGTAATGGTCAGGAAAGGGAGCATGCTGCCGACTTCATTAATGATTTTGTCCTGAGTTTGGCCAGGCATGCCAGACAGAATCTTCCACTACTTTTTGATGGCTTTTAAATGCCTCATTTTTCATAATCATTATTTTTGTTTTTTGGATCACATAAGTTTATTCTTTTCCACTGTTTATTTTTATTCCACGATATTTAACGATAATGAAACTTTTGCCGTTGCACTTTGCCGAGGATTCACAAGTTTTACTTTTTAAACGTCAACAAATTCAAGTTTCCATCAACACTGACAGTCGAATGACCGAAACTATTCTTGTAGGGTTGTTTCACTCTTGCAAATGGAACTCAGTATAAAATAGTTGCAAGTGTATCAGTGCAAAAATATTGTGTGTGTTAGTTTCCATCATTCATTTCTTGTAGGGTCCCTGCAGTATTGGTAATCGACTCTACGCTGATGAGTACATCGACTACCACAAACCTTTCATCGACTACTCGCTAAACTACCAGCAATGCTTTTGAGCGGCGAATTTAACAAGGCGATGTCCGCTTTGGTAATGCCTTACTGTTCGTCGATTACTTCATCGGTAACATTTCGTCGACGCATTTATCGGTAACATTTCGTCGACGCATTTATCGGTAACATTTCGTCGACAGGTTAAGAAAAACAATAGAAAATCTCTGGAGACACTACCTTACAGATTACCACTGAGTACCAATGTAATCGGCGATGTAGTCAATGAAAAATCAATGGCGATGTAGTCGATGAAATGTTGCCAACCACTACTTGTGAAACTGCAGGGGTATGGTACTCACTATGAATCAGTGATGATATTTGATAATTTTGAGGGGCCTTTTTTATTCTTTCAATAGTACAGTGAGTGAAAACTGGAAAGCGCACAGCTCAGTGATTGTGAGAAGTTCTCCCCAGTCCCTTCATGGGATGTAATGGGAAACCATTTATTTTTTTTTTTTTTTAGTACTTTTTTCGACGAAAGAGTACTTTTTATAAAATAAAAAAATCCAATGATTGTTTGAACTCACGGGCGATTAACACCTTTTTGCTACACGGTACCTGTTCGATTTCTATGAACACATTCGTAAATGTTACATTGACGTTACAGTTAAATAATATTAATACTTAAAATTATTTAAAGACCCAGTGCAAGCACATGTGTCATTATTTTCTTGCTAAATACTTTTTGTTTTATTCCCACAAAAGTCAAAGAATGCAAAGCAACAGACACTTGTATATACATACATACATTGTTATATTCGTACATACGCTACACAAGTTCACAAAATTGTCGTTGCTCTCTTGCTATGTATCTCATTTTTATATACGTATAATACGCCATTACTCTCTTTGCTCTGAGAGTGCTCCGCACCCACATTTTATTGGACTTACCTTTCACTATAATAAAAAAACAACAACACCAACAGTGTTGCCGTTTCGGTTATTTTTAACCAAAATTGGTTACTTTTTCCCCCAATGTGGAGATGTGAAGTTGTTTTTCATTTTGGTAACTTTTTTTTTTTCAATCAAAATTATATACGTTTTTTCTTTTGATAAATTTGAAGATCACGTTTATCAAAATTATTTAATAGTAAAGATTTAATAGTGTAGTTGTCTTACTAAATCATCAACTCTGGACTACCAAAATATACATTACTATTTTAATTGGCGGCATTCTATCAATGAAAAAAAAATACTCAGAAGTGCAAAAAAGTCAGCTAAACGGTCGGTGGTAAAAAACAAGTGTTAATGGTAAAAAGCAAACAAAAAACATCAAATTAAATAAAAGCACAATGGATAAATAAGTATATATGATTTTAAATGTCTTAATATTTTTGAACATCATTTAGGTTTATATTGAAAAGGATTGCAGACAGTGCAAATAATGAAACCGAAGAAGTATCATCTGAAAGTGACAATGAAAACAGATAAAAGCTCAATCGTTCAATTTTTGCATAACATCTGGCTATAACATAATATTTCCATTATAGTGAAAATAAAATCCCAAAACGAAACTTTCGGATTGCATGGATGGATGAATTTCCTTGGCTACAGAAAAAAGATGGGAGTGGATATTGTAAAGCTTGTAATCACGTAATTTATTTGAGGAAACATGCATCAATACGTATTCACATACAAAATGTGGAAAGGAAAAAAAAACAAATCAAAATAAATTCTTTTGCAAATGCTGAAAAAGAAAATCTTGTTAAACAAGCATACCAAGCTGAACTAGCACTTGTAATGTTCCTAATTTACCACAATTTGCTCATTTATATTAATGGATTATTTGCCCGGCTTATTGTTGGGGTGCTGTCCTGATTCTAAGATAGCACGGAATATTAAATGCGGTAGAACAAAAGCAACACAGCTAGAAGACTCTTTGGGGAATAAAGTCAAAAATGATATTATATATAGATTGAAAACTACAAAATTTTCTTTAATTATAGACGAAACCACAGATGTATCGACGAAAAAATCCCTTGTCTTAGTCGTTCGATATATGGACAATTTGTCCCGAAATATTTACGACAGATTTTTAAGTCTTATAGAGGCTGTAAGCTCGGTTGACAAATCGCTTTACGGCGTTATAAAAAATTTAGTTAAAGAACATAATATTCCTCTAGAGAACATTATTGGGTTAGCAACTGATGGTGCCAACGTAATGGCTGAAGAAACCAATGAGTTGCAAGCAAAATTTAAGAACGATATTGATATATTTTATATTAAATGTACTTGCCACTCACTGCATTTCCTGCACAAATTGAAATTCATTGTAGGAACATTTATAACTTTATTTCGCACAGTTCAAAATCTATTCTTGAATTTAAAAAATTTTAAGAGAATTGCAGTGTAGAGCCACATAAAATATTACGTGTTTCTGTAACCAGATTGCTGGCACTAGAAAACGTAATCAAACGCATTTTTATTTCTCTCATATATTCTTAATATAATAAATAACTTAAAGAAAGAATTTCAATTGGAAAAAGTGCATCTTCCATACGTCTACAGCCAATTGGAATTAAATTTGAAATTAATTTTGAGCAATTTTACCAAAAGTAATTACGTTAAAAGTTTAATTTCTTTAGAAACGGTAAATATATTTGATGAAAAGGAATTACTTAAATGTGGAAAGTATTTTTACTGGCTGTAAAGCTGAACTATGTATGCGTGAAAGTAACTTGTCCAACGTAAAAAAATATGAAATTAAAAAAAATATACAATCTTTTTATATAGAACTTTTAAAAGAAATTTCAAAATGCTTTGACTTTTCAAGAAAAGATTTAAAACATCTTGCCATAATAACACCGAATCAAGTTTTAAATAATTCAGAAATTAGTTTGGACCCTTATTGTCATCTTTCCCAAATCTCACAGGCGGTAATGAAGAACAAATTTTAAACTAATGGAAATTATTAAGATTTTCGCACATTACAGAATTAAAGACTGACATGGATATACATATGTAGTTGAATTTTGGGATGAAGTATCCAAATACAAAAATTGGAATAGATGAAAAATGTTTAAAGATCTAATTTATTTTGTTCAAAATTTGCTAAAATTACCACATAGTTCAGCTGCTGCCGAAAGAAAATTTTCATAACTTAATTTAATAAAAACCAAGTTCAGAAATAAACTTGATTTTAAAACTATTAATAATGTAATGCAATCAAAAGAATTGTGCAAAAACCAAATTGATTCCCACTATATATGGTCTGCCAAAAAGATGTTTTAACGTTATCGAATAGAACTAATTTGTTGATCTCTATTTGTAATAAAATTACTTTTATATGTAAAAGAATTTAATTTTTTGTTAACTCTGAAGTACAAGTTTATTAATAATTAAATTTAAATATTATATATGCTAATATATTAAAATATAAAATAAAAACCTTAAAGTTTTGGTTATTTTTTTTCTCAATTGGTAACTTTTTTAAAAATTGTGGTTACAAAAATTTTTTGGTCGTGGCAACTCTGAACACCAACAACAACTACTACAACTACAACTACTACAACTACTGGTATGTTGGTGATTTATTTGTGCTTACTGTGTCGTGGAGTGTTTGAGTGGGTGGTGGGTGTAGGGGGGGTACCTAAAATAAAAACAACCAAACACACAACATCACACATACTTTGTCCGAAGTAGCTGACGTATACGTGTGTCACATAACCACATGTTTGCCATATCAACAGCAACGATTGGTTGATTGTGGAAAAATACCAGGCACAGCAAAATGCTTATTCTTGTAGACTTGCTGTGTTTGCTGGCGTAGTAACACTGCCTCGTCAATGCGACTTGACTTTCAATCAAATCATGAAAAATCCCAATGTGAACACTTCGAATTTTGTTAGGACATTTATTACGAAATCCGGTTAAATATTTTGCAGTGCGAATGAGCTATTATGGCCCTTCCGAAAAGCATATTGGCCTTTAACAGTTTTGTTACTAGAGTTAGCCAAAATTTGATCTTTTAGTATGTGTTCAAGTATCTGAGATAAGACGGGGAGTGTAGCAATTAATAACTGAAGACTTAGGTATTGGCACCACACCCGCAGTTTTCCACGCAACCGGAAAAGAAGAAGCAGTTAAAGTGAAGTTTAGAAAATACACAATAATATCAGAAATGTACGGAAATATTATCCTTAAAAATTCTCCATCAAAACACTCCATCAACGCCAGTTGATTTTGACTTAATTTTACCTAGTGCGTCAACAACTTCAACACTGCTAACACAAGCAAAGGAAAAAGCATTGCCAGTATCAAAGATTGAGGCACAATCTATCTCAGAATCGTTATTGGAGGGTAAATCATTAATAGAATCATTAATAAAATCATTAATAGAATCAAATGATGTACAAGTAGAGAAGAAAAAACCGGCGCAAATTGGAAACCCTAGTTGAGAGTTGAAAGTAAACAAAATGGTATAAAAACAAAATACATATGACTCGATATTTTTAACTTTGCTGTACTGGTCAACAATTTTCAATGAAAATTAAACAATGTTAATTTCAATTTTCTCCAACGTTTCTCCAGATTTTCCCGGCTTCTTCAGGGAGATGTTTATTTTGATCTACACAATTATGTTTTGCAATGTTCTGTTTATTTTAAACTTTTACATTTTACACTTACTTTTAGCCACAGTCAACCTACACTGTCTATGATCAAATTATAATTGGCGCTAATTTTGTCTATGTCCTCTTTGCTGTTTATTGTTTTGTTTGCTTTTTGTCCTATTCGTAAACTTTCTAGTGTCATTCATTTCTGTGTTTGTTTTCTATATCTAATATTTTTGTGTTATCAAAGTCAGGCGTGTGTTCAGTGTCTAGTGCGTGTTGTGATATTCCTGTCATCGCTTTTCCCCCTTCGATGTCCATTTCGTGCCCTGCCAGTCGTACTCCAAGTGTTCTTTTCGCAGTACCAATGTAGACTTTGTCGCATTTGCTATTTCCCACTCCTTCACATGGTATTTCGCATACTACGTTGCATTGTTGTTTTTTGTCGATTTTGTATTTGGTGTTCGTGAATATTGCTTTCAATGTTGTGTTTGATTTGTGTAAAAATATTATGTTATTGTTAGGGATTAATAGTTTTAGTGATTTGTCGTCAGTTAGATGGTTAATGAAAGTTGTACTAAAATATCGTTTTTCTTCATTGTTATTAGCGGCAGTTTTGGCGTTGTACAAGTTTTTCTGGTTGATTTTTTTTTGCCAATTAATGACTTGATTAGTCTTAGTGGGTAGCCGTTTTGTTGTAAATTTCCAGTGAGTTTATGTATGTTTTCGTTCCTAAATTGTGCGTCAGTTGTATCTAAGACTTTGCTTATGAGGCCAAAAGCTGTGTTTATCTTCGTTTGTTTTGGTTGTGCAGAAAAGTAGTTAATGATTCTGCCTGATGACATTGGTCCTGTATACCAATCAAAGAAGATGGTATCACCCCGTCTGTGTATGCATATATCCAAGAAGGGGAGTTTGTTGTCCCCTTCCATTTCCACAGTGAATTGTAGCATATCGTGTTGTACGCTAAGTTCAGCTAGGATTTTTTCCACATCATTTCTATTGACAATTGCAAAGATGTCGTCCACGTACTTGACTATAAATTTTTATATTTATTCCCTCTACCCTTAGGTTCGCCATAGCACGGGTTAGAAGGTGGTCCAAGACAATATCAGCTATTGTTGGGGACAGGGGATTTCCCATGGGCATTCCAAATGTTTGGGAGTAAAGATTTTGGTCATATTTGAAATAATTATTGTCTTTAAGACAAAATTCTAATATCCTTAAAAATTTTGATCCTGGAAGGATCAATATACCAATATGTCGTCAGGTTCGATAATCATGTTACCGAGTTTTCCCATAGTGTCAATACAATTCTTTGTATTCAAGTAGTCAGAAATGAGGGTTTTCAGGTTTTTCCCGATGTGTTCAGCCAGGATGTAGCAAGGGACATTAGTCGATGACGCTATTGGTCTGAGTGGTGTGCCCTCCTTGTCCGGGAAAATCTTCAACTTTAAGGGGAATAGGAGAATCAACGGATTGGAAAAATTCATCCTTCAAACGTATAACACGACAAAGGACATTTTGGGGGAACATAAGGACAACTTGATCGTAACAACCGCGGGCAAGGGTGGCAAAACCGTGATAATGTACAAGGGGAATACAACGGGCAAATGTACCAACTCCTAGATGACAGGAACACATACGGACAAATTAGAATAGACCCTACCTCTAAACTGCGGAAAATTGACAACGATATAGTCAACGAACTTTTTAAGAATGAACACATGGACGAAGGGCAAAAATTGCAGCTATATGGTTCCTCGGCAATTGTACCACGACTGTATGGTTTGCCGAAAATTCACAAGGAGGGCACACCACTCAGACCAATAGCGTCATCGACTAATGTCCCTTGCTACATCCTGGCTGAACACATCGGGAAAAACCTGAAAACCCTCATTTCTGACTACTTGAATACAAAGAATTGTATTGACACTATGGGAAAACTCGGTAACATGATTATCGAACCTGACGACATATTGGTATCCTTCGATGCCATTTCATTATTCGCCAATATTCCTACGCAATATGCAATGACGACGATTATGCCACAATGGGCACAACTCGAAAGTGGGACGAAAATTCCAGGATCAAAATTTTTAAGGATATTAGAATTTTGTCTTAAATACAATAATTATTTCAAATATGACCAAAATCTTTACTCCCAAACATTTGGAATGCCCATGGGAAATCCGCTGTCCCCAACAATAGCTGATATTGTCTTGGATCACCTTCTAACCCGTGCTATGGCGAACCTAAGGGTAGAGGGAATAAATATTAAATTTATAGTCAAGTACGTGGACGACATCTTTGCAATTGTCAATAGAAATGATGTGGAAAAAATCCTAGCTGAACTTAGCGTACAACACGATAAGCTGCAATTCACTGTGGAAATGGAAGGGGACAACAAACTCCCCTTCTTGGATATATGCATACACAGACGGGATGATACCATCTTCTTTGATTGGTATACAGGACCAATGTCATCAGGCAGAATCATTAACTACTTTTCTGCACAACCAAAACAAACGAAGATAAACACAGCTTTTGGCCTCATAAGCAAAGTCTTAGATACAACTGACGCACAATTTAGGAACGAAAACATACATAAACTCACTGGAAATTTACAACAAAACGGCTACCCGCTAAGACTAATCAAGTCATTAATTGGCAAAAAAATCAACCAGAAAAACTTGTACAACGCCAAAACTGCCGCTAATAACAATGAAGAAAAACGATATTTTAGTACAACTTTCATTAACCATCTAACTGACGACAAATCACTAAAACTATTAATCCCTAACAATAACATAATATTTTCACACAAATCAAACACAATATTGAAAGCAATATTCACGAACACCAAATACAAAATCGACAAAAAACAACAATGCAACGGAGTATGCGAAATACCATGTAAAGGAGTGGGAAATAGCAAATGCGACAAAGTCTACATTGGTACTGCGAAAAGAACACTTGGAGTACGACTGGCAGGGCACGAAATGGACATCGAAGGGGGAAAAGCGATGACAGGAATATCACAACACGCACTAGACACTGAACACACGCCTGACTTTGATAACACAAAAATATTAGATATAGAAAACAAACACAGAAAACGAATGACACTAGAAAGTTTACGAATAAGACAAAAAGCAAACAAAACAATAAACAGCAAAGAGGACATAGACAAAATTAGCGCCAATTATAATTTGATCATAGACAGTGTAGGTTGACTGTGGCTAAAAGTAAGTGTAAAATGTAAAAGTTTAAAATAAACAGAACATTGCAAAACATAATTGTGTAGATCAAAATAAACATCTCCCTGAAGAAGCCGGGAAAATCTGGAGAAACGTTGGAGAAAATTGAAATTAACATTGTTTAATTTTCATTGAAAATTGTTGACCAGTTCAGCCAAGTTAAAAATATCGAGAATTATTTATAATCTCTGGTCTAAAATAAAACCCAAAATACATATGAATTTGACATACGAGAAATACCTAAACATGAAAAAAATCAAATCAGCTGTTCTAACGAGTTTACCTTACTTATTTTACCATGCACATAATTTTAGTCATGTTGGACATAGACAAAGTAAACAAATAGATGAAGCACAAGTGTTGGGAAAATTTTAGTGTAATGGGTAATTTTCAAAAAAAAATCCAAAAATATGACAATAAAAATCTAAAATTTCATATCAAAAGAAAAAATAATTTTCAACAAAAATATAAGAATACAACACGTTACTTAAAGTAGAATATCTGATGGCCATCGAATTGCAGAAGCCATGTCACCACCGTCTATGTCCTAATAAATTAGTTCTGCCTCCGGTTCAGCTACCATTCCTTATTGACAGTCCTCAGACACTTTAACGGTTTTGGCATCTACGACCACAGAAGTTGCTACAGTTTTTGGGCGGGGAAGTATTTAGATTAAAAATGTGTTCCGGGATGTTCATCTTAGGGCGGTATTACGGGTTTTCTCCTATTGATATCCCAACACTTTGAAATAGTTTTTTATATAAGAAACAAATGCTATTATGTAAACTCACATAAATTTTGTCACACTTTCCATTGTTTAAATTACTTTCACAAAAATTTCCCATAATTTTGAATAAACGTCAATGAGAAGTATGGGAAACTTCAGTGAAAGTGACAGTAGTACAAGACAGCACCTAGTGAACAAAGTTGGCAATGGTCGCGCTATATTCAAAAAGGATGTACAGGTAGAGAAGAAAAAAACCCCGCAATTTGGCAACCCTAGTAGAAGAGAACCAAAAAAGTCGAAGCGATTCACTCAAACGCATTTCTTTCCCGCGTCATAACTTGATTATTTCATACTTTTTACATACTTTATGTAATTTTATTTAAATATGGTTGGAATTTCTTTAGATAGATAGAATAACATCATCAGAAAAATGATCGTGTATTTAAATATTCAACGAAGAGAGTAAGAGAGCGAGCAGAGAACCGACACGCTTCACTCGTTTTCTTTGTTGGCATTCCACTCCATGAGTAAATTTTTTTCTCTATACCATAGTTACTTTATGCTATATCTATTATTTCTTTATCTATGATGTTGGCGACTTGATTCGGAGATAAGACAAATAGTCAATGATAGGGATTTAAAAAGGCAGAGGTCTTGTTAGTAAGGCACATAAAGTGTGTTTTTTTTTACCGCCAAAGTTAATTATAGTTTAATTTGTTCGGGACAGCTAAGAGATATTAAGTGGCATTTCAATTTTCCACATAAATTCTGACTTAGCAATGACAATGTTGCCACATGTTCAATTTCAAGAAATTGCAACAAACAGTTATGTTAGATAAATTTTGTTATCATTTCTTGCGAATGAAAATGTTATCAAGGAGAGACTCAAAAGCAGAAATTTGCAAAATGGCTTACACATTTTAAGTTCATTAAAATTATTTAATTTAATGAAAGACTACGTAAACTTTTATATCTCTAAATTTGAAGGATAGATTTTTATTTCCGATCGAAAACCAAATATGAAGAAAATTGTTCACACATCGTAAAAATACCAAGTAGTCGCAGTAGATACAACAACAATTGTGAGCAAGAACAACAGGCATTTTGTTTTTGTTTAGGCTCTCCTCATGTCAAAGTCAACACATACGTATACCAACAAATAAATGTAAACAGAAAAGTACAAAAACAAATCCTTTGAATCTGACAGAAGCGGCCAACTAAACAACGAAAAAAAATTTAAATCAGCTATCTACCGAATTTACCTTCTCATTGTAGAATTATCTATCAGGTATAGTCGTTTAAGCAGGTGATGACTTTTTCTCCATGTCATTTTTCGTTTCACTTGTCAAAATCATATTTTATACTTTTTTGTATTGTTGGTATATATTTGTGTAGTTTGACAACTGAAACGAATAAAGGAAAATAAAATGTCTGTTGTTACTGCTTACAACTACAACAACATCTGCGTCTACCATGTATTTATTGGCCAAAGACGATATTTCGCAGAGCAGCAATGACAAGGATTGGAATACGTAGATCTAGTTAAGAAAATGTAATATGTCAACAGGTTCCCAAAGACAGTGGGGAAAAGTTTCCGGTACAAAACTCTTTTGCCTGACCACCATTTTGGAAATGTCTGTCGAAATTTTTTACAGAGCGTACAAAAACGCAATGATTCGCAAAAAGTTTCCGGTACAAAAACTTTTCCTCCATACCATATTTTTTTCTCCTACCCAGCAATTTGGAAATTTCTAGAGCAGACAAAAAGAACAATGACAGGGATTGGAAGGCACAGATCTTGTTAACAAGGAACATACTGTAATATTGATTTATATTGACCAGCACTGGAAATTTCTGGAAAGTTGTTTCGCAGAGCAGCCACAAAATCAATGATGGGGATTGGAAAGAACAGTAGCAGTGTTCTGTACCTTTCATGAGAAGTTCTGTAACGTAATACGAAAAACAGCAACTTTGATAACATTTGATATTGGAATATTCCAGCCAGCTGTCAAAAAAATCAAAATAAACAGAAAAGCATATTAAAAAAGTAATTAGTTGTGGAAAGAGCAAAATTCCAAAAGTGAAAACTTATAATTATTTTAATGTATAGCGTGGCATTAATTAGAGCAGAGGAGCATGCTCGCCGAAACATGTTACGCATTCACCGGAGAAAGTTGCGGGATTCAACTGATCCTTTCGATATACCGGATCTCCGATTTCGGGAATTATACCGCCTAACGAAAGACACTGCGAATATTTTGCTATCCGAAATTAGTCCCTATATGACTAGTGGTCTAAGAATAACTTTTATTTTTTCCTACGGGCTCATTCCATAGAGACATAGGAGAAGACTTTACAGTTTCTATAAGCCGATCTGTGGTATGTCGATGTGTCCATGAACTTGCAGACATAATGGAACAGAGACTGATGCCAATATGGATTAGATTCCCAACTCCTGTTGAATATGATGAAATAAAAGAAAAGTAAGTACTACATAAAATAGTATTTATTTCTTACGAGAGAAGTAATTTCTGTTTCAGAGGAGTTGAAACCACAATTACGGTCAAATAAGTAATAATAATGTTTATATGTATGCTATAGGTTTTATGAAGCAACTGGATTTCCCGGAGTAATCGGTGCTGTAGATTGCACACATGTTAGAATTAAGAGACCAAAAAGAGAAGTAGAAAGCTGCTACCTAAATGGCAAAGGTAACATATGTACATAACTTGGAACATTTAACATTGTGAGTGCGTAAATAATGTTAGAGATATGTTTTTAAAGTACTAGAAGAAATTCAGATGGTTAAGGGTTTAAAAGTGCAAAGTGCTAGATATGGAAATTTGCAGTTTTAAATGCTAACATCTAAATTAAGTGCTGAAAATTAAAGATGCTATTTTGTGCCGTTTTGTAAATGCTACGAAAACTTAGCAATATAAACGCAGTTCACAATTCTACATTCAATTTGGAAATAGGAAATCGAATATTTCAATTGGCTTTTGATGGAAATTATAAAATAAATTTCAATTTGACTTTTTAGTGATAAATATAGATAAGAAAGTGAAATTTAAAGTTAAATCTAGATTGTAAAGATGGGAAATGAACCCAACAATGATTCAAGGGAATATGAATTACTAGAAATCAGAAAAATTTTAGCTTAAGTGAAGTAATTAATAAGCAAACTTATAAAGTAAAAGGAATCAACGTTTGAAAAGTGAATGCCGATCATGAGTTACTGAGTTGGAAATTCGAAAGAGTTAACTAGGAGTGAGTATATTGTATATGCATTTCATTTATTTTATATGAACATAACATGGCCATGTAGGTAAAACCTATATAAACATCTACCTAAGTGTCCATTTCAATCGTGTTTGGTGTTGCTTTCATCATATCGACATTTTTATCGTGTTTATCGACGTTTTTGAATTACGTTTAGTTGATTGACAACCTTCGGTTTTGAAAGTGCCCATTATGAACCCAAGCGTTTGAACTCGGGGTTCAACCGCATAAGGTTGTGTTCATTTCTAACGATTTTTTTTGTTCTTTTGATCCAAGCTTACAGTAAATACTGTAAAGTTTTTGTTGCCTTAAGCTTTTCAACAGTTGATCGTCCTGTCATTTTAAAATTTAAGCTTAAACCCCTAAGCGGGATTGTTATCAGTTCCTCAGAATGAGGCCCGAATTGAATTTAACGTAGCGCTTCGCCCATGGGGCACCCTAATGTAGAAAATTGTTATTTTTGTTAATTAATTAAGAATGCAACTGTCTAAGTAAGCGGAATACGTGAGATAATCTAAAAGCCTCTTAAATAGGCGGAATAAACTTTTATAACGATTGTAATCGATTTTGCGCGTAATGATTATGGTTGTGTAGACAATCATAGTGGTACTAGGGTAAGTGAAGGGTAAGTTTCCTGGGGCAACTATATCTTTGGGACGCTGAGAAGAGAAACAGCGTCATGGTGAAACAACAGGAAGTTTCAAGCGGGTGGGGAAAGACTGACCATAACATCTGTCAGTCCATCTCAGGCGAGATAAAAATATTTCCTGTCGGCAATATTTTTCTCCAGTCCGATCACGAATATCCCTCTTTTTGATTCATAATTGTGCCTTTTCGTTTGGGTTTACTATTGAAAATATAATTCGGGCTCCGCTTCTTTTTGTTTATGTCTTTCGACCAGTATTGGTATCACGACTTGGTATGTAATTTGAGTGTTATGAGGATAATTGTTTACGCAAGGACTAAGCGGAAAGATCCCCCCGTCCGGCGAGTTACCAGCCCGGCTTAAACGCATGCCGCTCAATCCATGCAACAACGGTTGAAAATTCAAATTCGAAATAAAAGCAATTAACTTCAATATGACATAATGGCGCCCAACGTGGGGCCCGATTTAAGTTTTCAATAGTCGGTTTTTTTAGTAAAAGAATTTAGTTGTCCCTAGGCGTTCTGTAAGCCCCGTTTTAGGCGGTTTTTCAGTCCTAGACGAGTTGCGACGGATCAGCCGTGGGGAAATGATCCAGCGGGCGCTCAACGCATACCATCTGCGCCATTACCATTTGCGCGTAAAAAAATTGCGCTGTAAAATCTGTGACTTAAAATTTGCGCCTTAAAAAATTGCTCTGTAAAATCTGTGATTTAAAATCTGCGCCATTAAAACCGCGCCATATCATCTGCGCCATTAAAATCTGCGCCATTAAAACCGCGCCATATCATCTGCGCCATTAAATTTGCGCCTTTAAAATCCGCGCCATACTATCTGCGCCATTAAAAACTGCGTCATAACATCTGTGTCAAAAGTCAGTGCCAAGAAAGTGTTTCGTATTCCGCACCAGATCCAGTGCTCCATCATTTGTCGGGTGTCGATACAGTGCCAGCAGTGTTTGTATTTTTGCTGCCTTTCATCCAGCGGCAGGGACAACCAAGCAACAATCCGTGTCCGTTCTGTCCGTCCGGAGAAGTTCAACAAGACAGGGGCATAAAAGCAAGAATCCAGTGCCCGTTCTGTCCGTCCATCACCAGCCATACCAGCCCCAGCCATCACCATTTTACCATAGCCCAACACCATCTTCATCAGTCCCAGCAGCTGTAAATAAAAAAGTATCCCCTTCCCCCCCCATATTTTGTCTCTGCTGAGAAGAGGTAAGTCCGTGAGTTTTGTATTCTTGCGGACAGATCAGACTCGTCCACATGTGAGTGGAGATTAAACAGTTATGGCCAGTTTTTAAGTGGGTAGTTAACTATCGGATTACTTAATCTTAATTCTAAGTTAATTAGAGGTTAACTTTGCATTTAGGTTTTCAGTGGTGAGTTAATGTAAGTCGCCATATTGTCAACTAATATTTGGATAAATACCAAAACAAAAAAGGGGAACAAACAAAATGGAATTATGTAAAATAAGAAATAGATGCATAAAACCGAAGCAATTTTAACAAAAATGTGTAAAAAACTATATAGGCGCAACAATTCAACGATCTAGATTCAACGTATGTGTACAAATACGCAAATTTGGAACATGTATTTCATACAATTTTCAGTTCTCCCTTTGACACTCAGTAATTTGATTGTCATAATAATATATATTTTTTTTTTTGCGTTTTTCAAATCAATTCAAATTTATTGCATATAAACCTATTTTGAAAGTCATAAGTGTCAATAACAACTAACGTAATGTTAGTTTTTTATACTATCGCTCATTTTTTTTTTTTTTTTTTTTAAATTAATTTTTTATTTGATCATTAAATTTTTATACAAACCCACGAAATATGGTGGGTACCACTACAAGTTAACCAACCAATGATGGGTGGTTAAATCATAGTTAAACAATGACTAAAAAACACAATTCGAAGTTTAACCACAATTTAACTAAGAAACGAAGATCACCACTGACTGAAAAACTGGCCATTAGAGTCTTACGGCCTTATTCATAAAAAATCATTAAATTAGCTCTAAAGCATTCATCAGTTATTGAAAGCTTTAAGATTTGGCGAAGGTTTTATTAGAACCGTATTCATAATGAGTATTTTAACTAGGGAACAGATAATTGACTGACAACCCTGTTTTATGTATTCTCACAGTGCTTGTGATGTAAAAACAAGATGGACAATAACCGATAGACCGAATTAAATTTTTTTTATTTAATTGCGTCAATGAATTTTTGCAAAATTTTAAACATTAATTGAACGAACTATTCAACAAAAGGTCAATTACTATTTGATATATTCATAAAATGCCAAAAAATCATATTGAATTGGATTTCAGTTTCGGGTAGTCGAATATAAAACCGGATAATAGGTTGTAGTTTCAATGTTTTGATTTTATATACATCACTATGTAAACAAAAGTTCATTTTGGTTAAAAATGGTAAAAATTGGAACGAAACTATTTGGTTGCTTAGCAGGATAATGTGACACTATAAACTCTGCAAATATGCACAAAATAATTCCAATTGTTTATATCGCATAAATATTTAAGTACGGCCCGCGTGAAATGTAAAAAAATTATTTCTTTTGTGTATTAATGCGGATAAAATAGCCTTAAAGAAGGGTGAAACGTTCAACTAAAATGGCGACGTTACAGAACTCTTAACAGAGGAATTTTTCGATTATGAATACAATTTTTGGGCTTTACCTTCTTAAACCTTTAACAAACCTATGACAACTTTTTATGAATAAGGCCGTTAGTTTAGAAGTGGTTAAGTTAGGAATATAAGTGGAATTTACAAAGGAAATAAAAAAAATAGAAAGTAATTATAATGAATAATGAATTAAAGCTATAAGAAAAGAAAACTCGAAGATTTAGTGAATAAGTTAACGTGACTTGGAAATGAAAGTGCTAAAATTCTAGAAAATTGAATTTGAAAACAGTTTACCGTAGCAAAGAATGGTGAATTTTTTTGAAACGAAGTTTAAATGGTGCTCTAACAATCGAGAAGCTCTAAAGTTTTAGCAAGTCCAATTCCAAGTTTGTTTAGCGTAAAGAAGCTCTAAGATTTTAGAAAGCCCAAAGTAGTTTGTATTGGAAGTATGAATAGTTCAAATTTTTAAAAGTGAATTTGAAATGCGCATACAGCTGGGGAAAATCAAGAATTTTTGAAGAGTAGAATTAAATTTTAAGACTCATTTTGAAAACTCATTCTCACTCACTCCTCAATTTGTAAAGAGTGCCTATCAAACACTATTGGGGACCCGCATACTCCCTGGTGGCGTTTTAGCTTTTTTGTTGGAAAAATTCTGGACAGTATGACTTATGGACCGTGACTTTTACTAACGATAAATATATATATATTTTTAGTTATTCATTTTTATTACATATGTATATATACACCCATGGGTACATAAATTCGTGCGCGGTGAACTAGTCGGTCTAGTCGTGTGTTAAGTGCTCGGGCACAATATTCGTTTGCGAGTTCAAGCCTTCGTAGGCCTTTGTTTCGGATTGATGCGGTACGGCGCCACTAGGGCCAACATCGATTCTGTTTTCGGTATTTCCCCCCATAGTTTTTGTTTTTGTCACTCCGTGGAGGAAAATTACTTATTTTTGAATGTTATTGTTTAGATTATGATTGTTAATGTTAAGTAATTGGTAGTTATGATAAAAATTAAGTCTCAGGTCGTAAACAAATTGTTTCATATTGCTTTTGAATGTTGTTCCGTGGAGATATTGTAACCACTGAGAGAGCACTTTGCCCTTATGTCACCCATTTGTTTTCAAGTTTTTGTATCAGGTTAATTTTAGTTTAGTTTAAAATAATGAATAAATTGTTATTGAGATTGGAATTCTTGTGCGTTTTCGCTATGGTTAATTAAGCCAAATTTTATGGTAAGGTAGAGGGTATGTTAGGGTAATTGGTGGGTGACACATTTTGTTTTTGGGACACTGCGGACGCAGCAGTGTCATGAGGAAGCCTGTAGGTGCTTCCTAAGGGAGGGTTCAACACCAGTCAGCTATAATTACGCGTTTTGGGAGTAGTCCCTTAAAACTTCTCTAGAACAGAACTACATGTTCGCTTTTCGGTTTGTTCGTTTTGTTTGTCTCTACTAACGATGATTATCTTTGGGCTCCTTTCATTTAATTTTATGTCGTGAGAATTTTTGATTAAGCCTCAGTATGTATCTATTGTTCTGTTAGAAAGTGGAAAGATCCCCCCCGTCCGGCGAGTTACCAGTCCGGCTTAAACGCATGGCATACTGAGCGCCCCACTAGTCCAGCACCTAAACTCTTTGATCAACTTAGTCTAATTGCAGTTTGTGCCCATATGACAAGAAACAGTTTTCTGTATCTATTCACAACGTTTCTGTTTCATATTACTTGTTCCATGCTAGAATATTCTCGATGTGAGTTACAGAACATGGGTACAGGTCTTGTTAATATGGAAAACAACGTCAGAAGCTGCCCACAGACATTGGGGAAAAGTTTCCGGTACAAACACTTTCGACTTGTTTCGCAGAGCAGACAGAAAACCCATAATAGGGATTTGTAGGCAAAGATAAGGTTCAATATGTCTGAACGTGCGCACAGACATTGGGGAGAAGTTTCTAGTACAACAAATTTTTCGTCGTGGTGGAATAAATTTTGTTTTGCTAATTTTTAAATCTTTTTTAATATTTTTTACCTTCACACTGTGCCTTCAAATCCCTATCATTGTCTTTTTTTTTTGTCTGCTCTGCGAAACAATTCTCCAGAAATTTCCAAAGTGGTGGTCAGAAGATCAAAAATATTGCGGTATGGCAAGAAAGTTGTTGTACTGGAAACTGTTGTTTCTGCGGTTATTTTAATTAAATTTTATTTATTTAGTATTTCCGTTATTTACATTTTAGGGGTTGACTTACCCATTTACACGAATTTGGTTTGCTGGAACTGGCAACTTTAGTTTGTTAAAGGCCACAAAAAGCATATTCGGAATAAATAGCGGCATTCATGCAAACGTGAAAGCCGAGAACTTTTGCTCAGCGCAAGTTTCCCTCGCACCGTTGCATGAGGCACCAGGTAAAGTTGCTCAGCGTAGTTGTGCTCAAAACCATATCAGCTGACCAAGATGGATACATAAGGTGGTAGCAGTAGCAATTGCATGTATTATGTATGTGTACTTTTTCTACTGTTCTAGTGCTATCACCTTATTTATCCATCCTAGTCAGATGACAACGAAATGTCAAAAGTATACACGTTTCTCCATCCCACGTTTGCGCAGCAAATTTGCCTCGAAAACTTTCCACTTTTGAGCAAGTCGCTTTGTATGCGAAATTTGTTTTTTTGACGTTTGCTGTGCAAGTTTACGATGTTTTCGAGTTTACGAGGTTCTTTCGAGCTTTCATGAAGACCACTAATGAATTTTGAAATATTTAGGAAAAAATTACAGCCTCATTATATTTAAATAGCAATTCTTTGAAAAAAATATTTACCATTTGTTCACTATCTCTCTCTCCCCAAACTAGTCAGGGGTACTTCCACGCAGTATGTCCTGGGCAATGGGGTTTTTCGGAAACGTCCGATTGCTAGCTAGAGTGAGAAGGCGATTCGGTATGTTATCACTGATCATTCGCCCATCTGTCGCAGTTTTCCAGATATGCCCACTTAATTTTTAAATTTTTGTTAAAAATAGGTGCTAATTGGGCTAAATATATCTCCAGTCTAAAATCGAAACTGAACTAAGTGGGGACAGGTTTGGATACCAAGGCTCCCGAGGTAAAACATATGTCCCCATCATTCGCCCATCTGTCGCAGTTTTCCAGATATGCCCACTTAATTTTTAAATTTTTTTTTAAAAATATGTACTATTTGGACTAAATATATCTCCAGTCCAAAATCGAAACTGAACTAAGTGGGGACAGGTTTGGATACCAAGGCTCCCGAGGTAAAACATATGTCCCCCTCATTCGCCCATCTGTCGCAGTTTTCCAGATATGCCCACTTAATTTTTAAATTTTTTTTTAAAAATATGTACTATTTGGACTAAATATATCTCCAGTCCAAAATCGAAACTGAACTAAGTGGGGACAGGTTTGGATACCAAGGCTCCCGAGGTAAAACATATGTCCCCCTTATTGGCCCATCTGTCGCAGGTTCCCAGATATGCCCACTTAATTTTTCATTTTTTTTTGAAAAATAGGTACTATTAGGACCAAATATATCTCCAGTCCTAAATCGAAACTGAAAAAAGTGGGGACCGGGTTGGATACCAAGGCTCCCGAGCTAAAACATATGTCCCCCTCATTCGCCCATCTGTCGCAGTTTTCCAGATATGCCCACTTAATTTTTAAATTTTTTTTTAAAAATAGGTACTAATTGGGCTAAATATATTTCCAGTCCAAAATCAAAACTGAAAAAAGTGGGGACAGGGTTGGATACCAAGGCTCCCGAGCTAAAATATATGTTCCCCTGATTCGCCCATCTGTCGCAGTTTCCCAGATATGCCCACTTAATTTTTCAATTTTTTTTTAAAAATGGGTACTATTAGGACTAAATATATCTCCTGTCCAAAATCGAAACTGAAGTAAGTGGGGACAGGTTTGGATACCAAGGCTACCGAGGTAAAACATATGTCCCCCTCATTCGCCCATCTGTCGCAGTTTTCCAGATATGCCCACTTAATTTTTCAATCTTTTTTTAAAAATATGTACTATTTGGACTAAATATATCTCCAGTCCAAAATCGAAACTGAACTAAGTGGGGACAGGGTTGGATACCAAGGCTCCCGAGCTAAAATATATGTTCCCCTGATTCGCCCATCTGTCGCAGTTTCCCAGATATGCCCACTTAATTTTTCAATTTTTTTTTAAAAATGGGTACTATTAGGACTAAATATATCTCCAGTCCAAAATCGAAACTGAAAAGGTGGGGACAGGGTTGGATACCAAGGCTCCCGGGCTAAAAAATATGTCCCCCTCATTCGCCCATTCACCGCAGTTTTTGGGATATACCCACATCATTTTTAAATTATTTTTTAAAAATAGGTACTATTTGGACTAAATATATCTCCAGTCCAAAATCGAAACTGAAAAAAGTGGGGACAGGGTTGGATACCAAGGGTCCTAGGCTAAAAAATACGTCTCCCTCATTCGCCCATCTGCCGCAGTTTTCCAGATATGCCCACTTAATTTTTCAAATTTTTTTGTAACAATAGGTACTATTTGGACTAAATATATTTCCAGTCCAAAATCGAAACTGAAAAAAGTGGGGACAGGGTTGGATACCAAAGCTCCCGAGCTAAAAAATATGTCCCCTTTATTGGCCCATCCACCGCAGTTTTCGGGATATGCCCACTTAATTTTTCAATGTTTTTTTTTTTAAATAGGTACTATTTGGACTAAATATATCTCCAGTCCAAAATCGAAACTGAAAAAAGTGGGGACAGGGTTGGATACCAAGGCTCCCGGGCTAAAAAATATGTCCCCCTTATTGGCCCATCTGTCGCAGTTTCCCAGATATGCCCACTTAATTTTTCAATTTTTTTTGAAAAATAGGTACTATTAGGACCAAATATATCTCCAGTCCTAAATCGAAACTGAAAAAAGTGGGGACCGGGTTGGATACCAAGGCTCCCGAGCTAAAACATATGTCCCCCTCATTCGCCCATCTGTCGCAGTTTTCCAGATATGCCCACTTAATTTTAAAATTTTTTTTTAAAAATAGGTACTAATTGGGCTAAATATATTTCCAGTCCAAAATCAAAACTGAAAAAAGTGGGGACAGGGTTGGATACCAAGGCTCCCGAGCTAAAATATATGTTCCCCTGATTCGCCCATCTGTCGCAGTTTCCCAGATATGCCCACTTAATTTTTAAATTTTTTTTAAAAATAGGTACTATTAGGACTAAATATATCTCCAGTCCAAAATCGAAACTGAAAAAAGTGGGGACAGGGTTGGATACCAAGGCTCCCGGGCTAAAAAATATGTCCCCCTTATTGGCCCATCCACCGCAGTTTTTGGGATATACCCACATCATTTTTAAATTATTTTTTAAAAATAGGTACTATTTGGACTAAATATATCTCCAGTCCAAAATCGAAACTGAAAAAAGTGGGGACAGGGTTGGATACCAAGGGTCCTAGGCTAAAAAATACGTCCTCCTCATTCGCCCATCTGCCGCAGTTTTCCAGATATGCCCACTTAATTTTTCAAATTTTTTTGTAACAATAGGTACTATTTGGACTAAATATATTTCCAGTCCAAAATCGAAACTGAAAAAAGTGGGGACAGGGTTAGATACCAAAGCTCCCGAGCTAAAAAATATGTCCCCTTTATTGGCCCATCCACCGCAGTTTTCGGGATATGCCCACTTAATTTTTCAATGTTTTTTTTTTAAATAGGTACTATTTGGACTAAATATATCTCCAGTCCAAAATCGAAACTGAAAAAAGTGGGGCTAGCGTTGGATACCTTAGTGCATGCGCCATAAATGGTACCACTTTTATTCGCCCCACCTCTGCGGTTTTGCAGACAGACCTATTCACTCTCTCTAACATTTACATCTTGACTACAAGGTCCTAATCACCCGTATTTTCAAGGTTTTGCAATTTCTGAGTAGAACGGGTGCGCCTTAATTGGTAGGGTAAATTTTTCTGAATTTCGTTCAATATTCTCCAAGAAAATTAAGTTTTCGTGGATGTCAATTCATTTAATATTTCTACAACCATTCACAATAACCATAATGGTTCTTGTCTTTGCTAGTTATAAACGTTTATAACTTCACTCACTTTATAAATATATCTATTTTGAAAACATTTACAGGTGTGCGACCATGAATTGCGGATTCAGTACGTTGACGCCTCCCATCCCGGTGCGTGCCACGACTTGCGCCACACGCGGTTGACATCTTCCCTGTTTCCCTTAAGCCAACCGCACGCAATTTCTGGGTGCAGTTGCATGGCACTTAACAGAATGTCCAATTGCCTTTTGTTACTTGTTTTAGACCTGAAAGTAAAATTAAAGGATAACGTGAACAAAAATAATTGATATTTATTAAATTTTTCTTAAATAATATTATTTATATACTTACATTTTTCAACACAACTCCCTTGCAATGTTTTGGCGGAATTATTCCCAAAGTTTGTGATCACATTCTCCCTTCTTTTGACATTCGTAATACCTACTATTTTCCCAGGGATGCCTTTTCCTTTTTCGAAGATCGTTTAAATAAGGGAAAAGGGAAAAAATTTCCTGGGAGATTCTATTTAGAATAGGGGAACAGGGAATAGGGAAAAAAATGCCCAAGGAATTGTTATTTAGAATTGGGCTGTATATAAAAAAAACAATAATCTTTAAAACTACACCTTGAATCAGCATTGCCAATTTTATTTTTTATAACTTTTTTGTTAAATATGCAATAACAGTATTCATTTTTTGTTATTAACAAACTTCCGCAGTATCCTTTTATTAAGATAAACATTTAAAATAAATAGCATAAATACTAACTTCAATTTATGATAAAAAAAATCAAAAAAGTTTTAAATCATACTACTATAGAGATTTAACAGATTAGCTAAATTATATAAATGGAAAAATCGCAAATAAAAATGTATAATAATTGAGATGTACTGAGATAACAGTTTCTTATTCCACATAGAAGGGGGAAATACATAATAAATTAAGTCCAAAGATAAAAAACTGTCATCACTTACAACGTTACCTAAATTTGATTCATATACATATAAGTATCTCTTATTTAGCTTTCGGAAAAATTGTATAACAGAAGCAAGAAAAACTCAAAGCGTAAAAACTACTACTAAAATATATAATAAATTATATACAAAGTATGCGAAGATGTTAGCTGTCTTTTTTGTCTCGTACGGAATCTCTGTATACTTTCCTAAGTACTCGGGAGAAGTTCTATTGGGGTTGTTGTTGTAACAGGTTGTCTGTTGCCCTCGTTCGTCCCTGGAAGATATAAAAAACAAAATTCCGTGTTATTCCCGTTTGTCACTGGAGCTGGAGAAATTGTGCCATCTACAACGGTCTGTCCCATAGGTCCACTGGGCGCAAGTCAGTAGGCCTATCAGGACAGTTAAAAATGTGAATAGTGTCATGAGGACTTTGTAGGCAGGGTGGGATCTAAGGTGCCTGGGATTATTCTTGATCCGTATGAGTTCAGAATATAACTCCAACCAGATCTAAGCTGGAATAGTTCTGGTCTGCCTGGACAGAAGCCTCTCGCAAATTTGTTGTCTTCGAAATCGCGGGTGGGTGTTCATTAAGGACCCTGTTGCAAGAGTATCCATTTATGGCCACTGACACCGCAGTGTTATTCAACAATTTCTGGGCTATTGCTATCGGCAGTTTGTTGACGTCAGATGGAATGACGTCTTGGATGTCCGCACAGTAGCGCATGATGTCCTTCCGGATGTGACGAGGAGGTGGATCCTGCATCAGAATATGATGGTTGGGGTGACTGGGCAGATGACAAGCCAGAAGAAACTGTTTCGTCAACAACACATTAGGTCTGTCTGCGTACTTTTCCAGTAGCAAATACTCAGTAACTTTTTTTGGGAGAGTAAGAACAATTTTACTCTCTCGGTTGAAAATATATCAAAAAGTACGCAGACAGCATCCAGTGAAATCTTGCAAGAAAACAGCTGATCGGTGTGTAAACAATTGAAATAACAAAGCAAAAGAATTTTAGCATATGTGTCGCACGGTCGCACTGTATATTTACACGTTTCTAGCATGAAGTAAAATGTTTTGTTTATTATAATTTATTATAAACGTTAAAAATCAACACAATTCTAACTACTTACCTCTGCCATTGTTAAATTTAAATTTTTATTTTCATTTCACAAAAATTATTTCATTCAAACAGTAAACAAAAACAGCTGTTCAAACTAGTTGCAAAATCTTGGGCTGAAGTTCAGGACCTGGGGCAGGCAAAAAACAAATTTTTAAAAAAAAACCAAAATTAAAGAAAAATTAAAGAATGTGAGATAATGGAAAACTAGCCGTCGGATGGACCCATGGGGCCCACAGGGCCCAAAAAAACGGTACACCCAGGACCATTTGGGTATGGATTAGTGTGGGTACTTCAACGAAAGGTATTCATGTCACGAATTCGGCGGTGTCATTTTTTTTTCGTGGGATGTCTGTACGCCCATATAAGTCCACTTTTGTAGGTACAGTGCCCATGCGATTGGTTATGATAACCATTAAAAAAAAAAAATTTTTTTTTTCAATATTGTGCGGTATAAGTCCAATTTTGTACGTACAGTACGTACAGTGAAAAATAAAATTTTTTTTAAAAAAATCGCGCGATTATTAAAAAAAATACTTCATTTTTCCTGTTATTTTGCCCCTTGCTACACTCCTTATACGAACATTTTTATTTATTTTTTCTCATTTTATCGGTCGCGAACTCGATATCTAAGGTATTTACACAGTTTGCAGGGAAACATTAAAAACCCAATTAAAATAAAATTTTTTGGTCGATAAAAACTACTTTAGTTTTTCGTGTTACTTCGACATTTATTATAAAATGCGTTAAACAAACAAGTTTTTAAAATTTTATAGTTCGATAACTCGATAACTGAGTTAGTTATCCAAAAAATTTACTTTAGTTTTTCGTCTTATTTTCACATTTACTCTCTAACGCGTTAAAAAACAATTTAAAAAAAATTTATCGTTCGATAACTCGATAACTGGGGCAGTTATCGAAAAAACTTATTTAATTTTTTGGTCTTATTTTGACTTTTACTATACAACGCATTAAAAAACAAATTTTTTTATTCACCTATTTTGAGGCCCTTTTTTGGACTCTGTGGACCCCATAGGCTCGTCCAACATTGTTTGTTTCCTCTGATTTTACTCTATTTTTGGTTTTTTTTTATTTATTTTTTTTTGCCTGCCCCAGGTCCTGAATTTTTGCCAAATCTTGCAAGAAGAAATTTCTCCAGCAACATTTTGCAAGTTCTCTAACTTCCAACTGTCAAAAAATTCTCTTTTTGGCTCTCTCGCTGCAAGAGATTTGGAGTACGCAGACAACATTTTGCAAGATTTTGCAACATTTTGCACAAAATGATGCAAAATATGTGTACGCAGACAGACCTATTATGTTGTTGCTCTGACAGTATCTTGGTCTCATGTAAATGATCCACGTTCGTCATTTGTGTGCATCCGGTTGCGATTCGTAGTGCACTATTTTGGATCCTCTGCAGACCTTTCCATTGGGTATCGCTTAGGAAAGAGGACCACACCGGGGCGGCATAGTTGAAGACCGAGTGACTTATAGCTTTATAAGTCACTACAATTGTCTCCTTCTCCTTGTCGCAAGTTGTCCCTGCTGGTGTGGACCTTTATTCTAATGTAGTCCGCAAGTAAGGAGATTATCGAAAATGTATACCCCCATTTGACAGAGATATGGTATATATATATACCCCCCATTGACAGACATGTCGAGCTCTCTCCTTACTTCATTGGTCCGACGGAGATAACTGTAAATTCCGTTCCTGCTGAAAACTAGTAAGGGTGGCTAGATAGCTGTTAATGTCGTCTACATTTACGCCCGAGGAGATGATAGTACAATCATCAATCAGGGAAGATTCGAAAGATAAATGTTGAAGAGTATAGGTGACAGTACTCCTCCTTGTGGCACACCCATTTTTGGGAATTCTGGCCGCTGAACTCTACAAATGTCTGCCTCCCATTGAGGTAGATACCAAGCCAGCGCTTGGTAGTGTTTGGGAGGGACGAGTTCAAGATGTCTTGGAGCAGGATCGAGTGATCAACAATGTCGAAAGCTTGTTGTCTTTGGTTTGTTAACTTCACGCCGATACAAATTGTTACAAGTTATCAGTACGCAGACAGCCCTAATGTGCACATTGCAAATCTGCTGTTTACATACAAAAGTTCTTATTTCTTGCATGTTTTTACTGGATGTCGTTTGAGTACCTTTGTGATGTTTTTTACTGGGAGAGTATCTTACTCCGGGATCAAACACGGCAATTTTACTTGCGCAAGTCTTGAGTTTATAGGAGAGAGGGGAAGAGAATGGAAGCTCTTAAAGACATGCGCCAGTAAAATAGCCGTGTGTGACACCCCACTCTGTCAAAAATGGTTACTGAATATTTTTTACTGGACAAGTACGCTGACAGATATGATAATGCCAACAAATGAAGACTTTTATTGAAACCCACAAAAAAAAATAGTCTAGGTGATTTTTTATATTTTATCGCAAAAAATTAGTCTGAAATCGATTAATATGGGTTAGTTCCACCTACAAAGTATTCAAGAAATTAGTTTAGCGGGATATGAAAAAACAGGCCTATCATAAAGTTCAAAAGATTATTACTTGTGGAGTAGGGTGTACGGTGTACTGAAAGCAGTTTTGTTGGAATTTCAATCGTCGTATTGAAGAGCTGATGACCAATGTTAATAATTTATATTTTATAAGCATTAAATAATAATTTAAAACTAATTTTTAAAATAAAATGCAGAACTGTTTCTGTCCCTGATTAAAACACAATTTGGTTTTAGTTTTTTAGTTTTTTTACGATTTCACTTATTTTCCATCACTGAATTTAAAAGTTTTCTGGTTGTCACTGGGTCACCAAAAACGTCAACATAAAAACAAAAAACAACAAACAAAACTGATCTGAATCCAAAGAAATATTCTTTTGCATCAATAGTAAGCGTGTTTTATTCCCCGCTTAACTAATTCTTCGACGACTTTGTATGGAGAGCTATGCGATTTTAAGTGGTTGAAAAATTTGTTTTGACAACAACTTCACACATAATAGTGGACAAAACATAATGACTAAAACCAGTATATATGTTATTGTTGCTGAAAAATTATTAGAAACATATTAGGCATGCCCGCAATTATGCTAATATAATTTAATGATTAATAAAAAAATCAATGCTTGGCAATCTGATCCGACAAAGGGTTATTATACCCCGTTCGTTTCGTTGTTTTGTACGTACAAAATCATAAAAATTGTTTCTAAAATATGACGTCTGATTGCGAAAAACCACAGCTTTTAATTGTAGAGAAATTAGAAAATACTGCGGTTTTATGGAATACAAATGCATTATATTTAGTAAAACTGATAATCACAAATCGATTTCAACTTGTGGGCGATAAGAGTAACAGAATCCGTATTTCGATCTATTTATAATAAGCACTTAGTTTTGTTGTAAATTATACATTTGTTTTATTTTAGAATGTTTTCGCCACTCTTCTATATTCGGCGTGATTTTCACTATGGCTATTAAATTAATTAATAAAGAATACAAAAATATACTAAAAAGTAGTAACTTTTTGAGGTTAAGTACATATTGAAATATTGAGGTTACTTTTAGAAGTTGTAAGGCCATCTTCAATTAAAAGTTAGCTTCCTTCTGTCTACTGCTGTTGAGCTTGTTTCAAAACATCAGCAAAAGCTGGCAACGGCTTGAAATTTATAACTTCGTTAAACACCAACTCCTTCCACTTGTCAACTGGCAAATCCATATCTTCAAAACTTTGATCATACAAAGGCGAAGTCTGCTCATCGGATGGATCGTGATACTTTTCCATATAGGGATGAGCCAGTGCTTGTTCGGCAGTAATGCGTTGTTCAGAATCTAACTCCAACATTTTCTCCAGAAGGTCAATTGCCATGGGATTGGCTCCACGGAAAACATCCCGAAAATTTCGACGCTGCATTACTGGCAAAGAACGTATGTAATTACGAGCACTGTCTGACGATATTTTCTGCATAAAGTCCTCCGGTGGGGTGCCCAAAATTTCCATAATAAGATTGAGTTGGTGAATGTGATCCGTTCCGGGGAAAAGCGTCCGACCGGTCAGCAACTCCGCCATAATGCAGCCTACAGACCAAATATCGACTGTTTGATTATAGTGCATCCAGTTCAGCATGATTTCGGGGGCTCTGTACCAGCGGGTAGCAACGTAACCAGTCATTTCACTCTCTGCTGGCCGGGCTAGCCCAAAATCTAGAATTCTTAACTCACAGTCTTCGTTTACAGCTATATTCGATGGCTTTAAATCACGATGAATGATTCCAGCACTATGAATGTACTTGAGACCTCTCAATATCTGGTACACCAGGAACTGAACGTGATCATCAGACAGCTTTTGAGTTTTGATGATATTATTCAAATCGGCATCCATAAGATGTGTTACCAAATACACCTGCTGAAAGTTCTCCAAAGAATTAGCTGGTTGTCCTGGATGGAAGACATCTAGCAGACCAATAACATTTTCGTGATCCATATGTTTTAAAAGCCTTAACTCACGGTACGTGCGTTTGGCGTGTACAGCTGATTGGAAAGGACGAGCTAGTTTCTTAATGGCCACCTTCATATTTGAACCTCGCACAATTGCTTTTTAATGTGACACAAAAATAAAAATTAAATGTAACTATCTTATCAAGAAGATTTATGGTGGTTTCTAGTTATCTATATATAAGTATTAGTACCTTTGCATACTTGTCCATAGGCTCCACTGCCCACAGACTGCAGTTGTTGGTATGTATCCGGTATTTCCCATTCCGTGCGATTTATATCAATCTTATAGAACTTGGCCATTATAATATCCCAGGTGATGACGAATTTAATAATTCGATTTTATTCACAATTCGGTACTGCTAAAGGTTTTTTCTTAATGAAATTCTATTAATTCACGCAACAACATAAAAATAAAAGAAAAATAAAACGTCAGAAGAGAAAACAGTGACACACCAATGTTACCAGACTGTAATATGTTGGACGAAGTAGCGTTTTTACACTACGATATTGAGTACAGGCATTTTTTATCCCCTTCGAAATTAATTTAAAAAACCGGACCATCCCAGAAACTAGGGTTGCGGTTGTTAACAGAAATTAAATTTTTGAGCAAACCGGTAGCACCGGATTTATGGGGATAAATCTATTTGACGAACGTAGCAAAGTAACAAAAAAGGCTTAAACCTATATTAGCTCCCACATCGCTAGCAAAAAAGGGAACTTGTACAGGACACGGTCTGTGCCCCCTTTTTATTTTTTGTGGGAGTGGCAGGGGGCGGGAGAAGAATTTTGAAAAGGGGCGTGGCAATAGCCTGTACCTGGTTTTCTATTTATCGGTTTTGTATAATCGGTTTTTGGTCTATCTGGCATCTACTTGATAAATAGTATCTGTATTTGCAGTGTGGGAACTTGTGAAAAACAACTGTTACATGGTAAAATTATCTATCGGGTAAACGCATCAGCCCAGCTGATTTGTGGTTTTTTCATCTTTTCCGTGGGTAAGCTGTCAAATTCGATTTAGTTTCTTTTTGTTTGTTAATAAAATTCAAATCAAAATGCAATTAATAGCATAAACATTGTATCAAGTAAGACAAGCTAATAAATTTTTTCACATTTTGTGTACATACTGTTTTTCATTATTCAGTTAATTTTGACAGCTTAACCACGGAATTGCTAATGCGACTACCTACTAGATAATTCTACTTCTTACTTCTCAGAAACGCGTCAAAAGTTAAATTTGAAAAATTGTTTTTTTTTGTATAATACATGTTTATACATACATATATGTATGTACATAAACAAATGTTTATTTGAATTTATAAAATTATTTTTGAAAAGGATTTAATACTTGAATTGAATATTGAAACCAAAGCGCAGCTGGCGAAAATTTTTTTCACTTGATCTTCTTGCAGGTGTTTATTCTTTTAGAAGCACTTGATGTTATTGTACACTTGTTAGATTTTTGCGTAGTCGCAGGCGAATAACTGTTGAGTCAATGTTGCCACGTTGCAAATAAAGAAATAATTTTTCGACTGTATACCAGATTGATAAAGAACCAATTATATATAAAATTGCACGATTTTAGTAAAAAAAAAACTTTCGTTTTGTATTAAATCATCAAGCTTTTATTAGAATAATATATCCACTTTAAAATGATATGAAACCATTCATATTTTAAGGTAAATTATACCGGTTTTAACAAAAAAACGGTTCCAAAAATCACTAATTTCGCACATGTTCGTAAAGGGCTAAAAAATCATATTTCCTATGCGAACATCCGGGTCGAATATCTCAAGAACCGATTGCGTGTCGCGGAAATTTTTTGCATTATTAAAGTCAGCTCGCCGAGTTCTATCAACCACTAGCCCCAAAATGTAAATTCGAGAGCAGACCGTGTCCTGTACATAAGCCAAAGGATGGCAGCTGCTGATGCTGAAATGCTCAGTACAAAACAAAACGAGCACCGATATAAACAGTTCGCAATGCTCGGACGAAGACGTCCCTAGGAAGAAAAATCGTTTTTAATAGTGTGATAATACCCACATTGTGCTAATGTCGCAATACCTAACAATAAGTCTGTTCGCGTACTGGATAATTTGTACAAATTTGTACAAATTATTACTATTTCTTACTTGATAGTGTTCGTTTACACCAAAAAGCCAGTAACGAGAGAGCAAGAGAGATATTATTTTGACAGTTCGATGATAGAGAACTTGCAAGCAGAGAAACAAGCCGAGGCCAAATCGTCGGCGGCGGCGGCGCTGAGATTTTTAGACGGTCGGCGGCGGCCGTTGTGCATTTTTGCCGGCGGCGGCTCAATTTTCGGCTTGCAGTCAACAATTTGTTTGGTCGTATAAAAACAGTGATAGTGCGGGTGTTAATTGTTAAATAACAAAGAATGACAATTGCAAAAAGGCACTAATAATTACACACTGATTTAAAAGTTAAATTTAAAGTTCATTCCATTTTTAAGTTTCAGGCGATCTTCAGCGTCTGATTCGGGGCTACAGCCATCATAGAGGAATTTACAACTGTTGATTTAATTGTTTTATTTCGATGTCGTACAGAACTATGAAATTTAAATGTATTTTTCACTTTTTTGTTGATTTTTATCATTGGTATACATTTATATTGTATTTAACACAACTATTTTGCCACAAAAACACGAAATGCGGTTGTTGTTGCTTTGTCGGACGTTGTGTTCCAATGCCTCTATCTGGTATTATTGAACACATCCTTTCCACCATCTAATGTTCACTTGCAACTATACCTATGACCTTAAAAATATTGAGAGAATAAATTACTCTATCCAACAGTCCTCTATGCCCTGTACTTTACATATATACTTATACATACTAACCGTCTTAAGCATAAAAAGTTGTGAGAGGTTTGAGAGACGTTTTTTGTATGATAAGCTGTCTCTCAAACCTCTCCCAACTTTTTATGAAAAATACCGTTAATTTTTTGTTTCGAATGATATTATATGTTTACGCTTCCTTTTAACTTTTCATTTTATTTTGATTGTTTTTTTATAAGAACTTGAGGTAAATCTTTCCAATTAATATTAAAATATATAGTTGTTGTTTCATTTTGTATTTCTTAATTTTTATTTGGAAATATATAAAATTCGAAACAAAAATCTTTATCAGAAAATGTGAGAGAAGATTTTTGATATAAAAATGTTTAACAACATAAAAGTTTTTGTAAATCAGTACAAATTTTGAGAACAAATGCACTTTAACCACATAAGCCCAACTTTTTGT
Source organism: Phaonia tiefii (assembly GCA_963931995.1). Taxonomy (NCBI): domain Eukaryota; kingdom Metazoa; phylum Arthropoda; class Insecta; order Diptera; family Muscidae; genus Phaonia; species Phaonia tiefii. The sequence goes on from OZ008368.1 coordinate 162,770,239, forward strand.
TTTTTTTAGAGTTGTAGGTTTGCTCGTGGTGTGTGAAAACAGTTAAAAATTTCAGGAAACGCATAGTTTTCAAGATATGACCTTTCAAGTATTGGACGTACAATTTGAAGTATTTAGGTCTATATCTAAAGGATCGGGTCGAAATTATTACCGCTGTAAACGCTCTGTTAACCCACTGAGGAGAGGTTTAAAGTTTTATGTTTTTTAGTCCTAAGTTTTTACGAAAAATTTTCATTATGTCAAAATATAATCCATGTGAGGTGTATATATTTACTTAGTAGGGACATAAATATTGTTACTAAATTGAACATACCCCATTAGAATAGTAAAATTTTACACACCCTTTTATTATCATATGTTTTTTGAAAGTTAACGTCTATAGCGTTAGTCAGTTGCGGGAGTTTGAAATTGTGTGCATTTTCACCATGGAGTGGTCAGATAAGGAAAACCGTATCGCAGATATGAGTCAAGTGATTAAAAAAGACTTGCGACTTGGAGCTTTAAAACGGCGTACATGACATTTGTTGACTGCAACTTTAAAAAAAATAGGATAGGAAAATCCGAACGTCTTTTGGTGAAGTACGCTAATAACTTGCATAGAAAAATCTTGTTTACGGATGAAAAAATTTTTACCGTACAGGAAAAATTTAACAAACAAAATGATAGGGTTTATGCACGCTTATCTAAAGAAGTATCTGAGCTCATCCCACGGGTCGAAAAGAGTCATCTTCCAGCTGAAGTCATGGTTTGGTGGGGTGCCTCATTTGATGGGGTAAATGACTTGCATTCCTGCGAACAATGGATCAAAACATAGGCCAAAGTTTACGAAGAACCCGTTTTGGAAGCAGTTGTGAAGCCGCTTAACAATTCCCTGTTCCAAAACCAGCCGTGGACTTTCCAGCAAGATTTAGCACCAGTTCTTAAGGCTAAAACGACACAAACCTGACTTCGAAACAATTTACCCGCTTTTATATACTCTGAGGGATTAAAAATTGTGGACCGTTTTAGAGGACATTGTCTGCCACAAAAGAAACACCAACATTGATTCTCTTAAGACAGCTTTGGTTCGTGCAGTAGCTAATTTTCCAATGGATGAGGTGCGTGTAGCTAATGATGATTGGCCAATGCGACTTAATGTGTGCGTGAAGGCAAAGGGCGGACATTTGAATGAAACTGTACACAATACATATCAATAATTTATCCAAAAACGTTCATTAGTTTTTGTTTCATAGCCCAAAATATAAGTAACAGTATTTATGTCCATACTAAGTATAATATATTCTGAACGTAAGATTTCAAGCTTTAATTTACGGTATTAATTGTCTCTTTAACCTTTTAAACACCAGATGATAATGATATATTTTTTGATCCAAAACTATTAGGAAAACTGCAGCCGGTGGGACCTGGTTTAAAAAGTAAATAATATGAAGAACGACGAAAAACACCCACTTTGAAAAATTATTTTAAAAAAATCGCACGGATTTGATGAAATAAATTGCATAATATGGGTTTCCAGGGTTAATGAGACATATTGTACCATGGTTCAAATTTTGACATAAGTATTCTCCCAAAAAGTTTGAACCAAAACCTGAAACCGCCACACAGTGGGTTAATGAAATCGGAAAAATTAGACGTTGTTTCAAAGGAATTTACATAATCTTCCCAATGACAAGCCGATCCGATAATAAATAGCGAAGATATGTATGTACATATATTTTATTTTAAAATTGGAACGACCAAATCTCGAAAAGAAAATTTACTTTGTTTTACACGTTTCACAGGCAAAATAAAAATGTTAACTTAAAATTGCGCTTTAAGAAGGATATTTTCTTCGAAGCAGTGAAAACAAAATCTATAACCCTTTAAAATGGTTCTCCTTCCAATGATGGAGGTTTCAAAATGATTCCAGCATTCGGAGCAGGCGCCGTAGCATGGACAAATTTTTGGGTGTTCTTTCGCATATTATTTCTGTTTTACCAATTTCTGATAAAACGTCAGGTTATGTTTTAGTTTTGTGCCATTTTCACTATTTTTATATGTTTGTCATTCTCGTTTTATAACGGAACTTGGGGTCATGTTAGTCAGTGTTTTACAAATCATCATAACGAGTACAAGTACCAAGTATCTTGGTATTCGCTATTCGTTATTGGTTACATTAAAGAACTTAAGCTTTTAAGTACACCTAACGACAAAATCGGCGGCTTCGAGTTAATCGACTCATATTTTAAGCCGATTTTAGCCGATTAAATCGGCGGCGGCTCGGAGTATAAAAAAATTACCGGCGGCGGCGGCTAGTCGGCTCAAATTCGCTCGGCTTGTTACTCTGCTTGCAAGTATTAGCTTTGTCTGTTTACTTTTCCAGCAAGATTTATCCAGTAACTTTTTGCAGAGAGTAAAAGTAAACAGACAACATTTTGTGAAATATTGCAAGAACACAGCAACAAGTGTAACAACAAGTTCTGCTGGTTCCGTCTCCAAGCCACTTGCATTACGGTCGCACTGTATGTATGCACGTTTCTAGCATAAAAACAAATGTTTTCATATTCTAATTTACAATAGACGTTAAAAAACAATACAATTTTAAACACTTCCCTCTGCCATTGTTAAATTTCAACTTTATTCTTCTTTTTCACACAAAAATATTGCAATCAAAATGTAAATAAAAAACAGCTGATCGAACTTGCAAAATATTGATAGAAGAAATTCCTCCAGTAACATTTTGCAAGTTCTCTAGAATCCAACTGTCAAAAAATTCTCTCTTTGGGTCTCTCGTTGCAAAAGTTTTGCAGTAAACAGACAACATTTTGTAACATTTTGTACAATATTGTACAATATTGCAGTAAACAGACAGACCTATTTACTGGAGAAATTTTTGCCAGTAAGAATTTGCAAGTAATAACATATGTTTTGAACAGCTGTTTTATGTAAACAAACAAAATTAGGACGTAGAAAGAATATAAAATAATAAATTAATCATTGGGATTTTAGTTTTTAAGAGAAAATGTGATTTTTTAATGTTTTGTTATAAATCTTTAAGTATTTCTGTTGAAAAAGAAACAGTTTTGGTGATTCGTAAAGTTTTGTTCGAATTGCGTTTGTTGGTTCTTCCAATGTTTACATTGCATATCAGCTGTTTACATACAAAGTTCTTATTTCTTGCAAGTTTTTACTGGATATCGTTCGCGTACTTTTTGTTATATTTTTTACTCAGAGAGCAAAATCATTCTTACTCTCCGAAAACTAGTTACTTGATGAAAAAGTTGAAGGTACAGGATTTGGTTATCCAAACTATCGTTCTATAGTTCAAGTAGAACACACAATTAACCCCTTCAGGACCCCAATGCACATTTTGGAAAATCTTAGTATAATTGCGTTACATTTTCAAAATTGTGTGTAATGTTGGTATGTATGTGGATCAAAAGTTTTGAAGAAAAAAATTATAAGCATGCAATAAATGCAATTTGCTTTAAATTTTAAAGTGGAAAACGTTCTTGTTTTTGCTCTTTAAAACTGCAGCAACACAATTTTGAGAATTTTTATAAACGACAAAATTACCAATATAGCTTGAACTTTTATTTCGGCCCGGCCTACTGTACAGTATGCAAAGTTTGTGGCCAAAAAAATAAAGCTCGCCTCATAATCTGTGACGAATTTAATATAACGTATCACATCTACTGTATGAGTCCTTTATTAGAAGCAGTATCCAACGGAAATTGGAAATGCAAATTGTGTGCACTGTGTCAAATGTGCGACAAAAATTCCTCAGGAAATAAGGCAGCTTGGCTGAATGGTTTCTTAGAATGCGGTCCCTGCTCCACTTAATCGAAATGCTACTGAAAAAGTTCTACGAACTGGAATATTGATATAAAATGTGCTGCAAAGACATTAAGCATCTAACAGTAGCTACTAACTCCAAACAAATAATCCTAAAATGGTACTGATATACTTTGTGCATTAAATAATACAAAAGTGTAAAATAGAAAATGTATAGTTCATAACTTTTGTTTATTAAATAGCATAATCTACAATTCTAAATTATTCATTCAGTATACATATTTAATGTAAGGATCAATTTGTGTGAAATTTATTTTGGATAAAAACAAAACAAGTATCTAAACTAATCAAATTTTATACAATCAACATACAACAGCAATTTGGTAAATTACATATGTATAGAGTAACTTCTGGTATTGTGAAAAACCATTTTCTATTCAGTCGCTCTACGAAAACCTGATTCTAATATGTAATATGTTTGGTGGTCGTTTGTCTAAGTGAATTTGTGACTAACAATTAGAGAACGCGAACGCGAGATTCCCGCCCGTAATTTCGTTCATTTTCAATTCTTCAAGCGGTCAATGTTCAAAATGAGTTTGTCGCCGCTAAACATTTGTTAGGTTGTATATAACCATAGCGTGCTGTATGATATTAGACAGATGAAGTGACAAAGTACTTTATATAAAATCTTTATATAAATCTTCACCTATAGATTTAGAGATGGTTGGTGTAAAATTAGGTAAGTTTCACAGAAATTAGACTTAAAATGTAAAGTAGTAGGACAACCTCGTCAGTATTAGATGCATCTAATATAATATTTCGTAACACGTGCAATACACATCACTACGTTTTTCTCTTTTGTGAAACAAAATGTACCTAAAAAATCGAGATAAAAAATTATAAAATAAGAGACTCACATTTCAATCGGGAATTCACGGGAAATTTATTTATTTTCGCCGATTTCCCGGGAAATAAAAAATTACAGCAGACAGTTGTCCGAGGCCTTCGGCCACGGACTGTCCCTGCAGGCTGTGTCAGAAGGTCTGTTTGAGAACTTTTCCAGTAAAAAATATCAAGTAACTTTTACTGGGAGAGTAAGGCTGATTTTACTCTCTAAGTAAAAAATATCGCAAAAAGTAAACGAACGACATCCAGTAAAAAGTATCAAGTAATCAACATTTGTTTGTAAACAGCTGATTCATGTTTTCTTTTTTGCTTTTCGTTTCATTGTTTTCCCTATGTTCAGAGTAATTTGTTGACTTGTTAACACTGCACTTTGTTGGGAATCTAGTTTATTAACAAATTCTATTAAAATGTTCCAACAAATGTATTTTCTTACTTACCTCTGCCATTGTTAAATTTCTTCTTTGTTTTCAAAGTTTTGTTTATTTAAATAAAACAGCTGTTTAAAAACATATGTTCGTACTTGATAATTCTTACTGGCAAAAATTTCTCCAGTAAAAACTTGCAAGTTCTCTATCATTCAACTGTCAAAAATATTCACTCTCTGGCTCTCTCGTTGTTGATTTTATCGAGTAAACGAACACTATCAAGTAAGAAATGTGATAAATTGTACAAATTATCACGTTCTCAAACAGACCTAGAGACACGGCCATTAAGTTTAACGTAGAATACGCCATCCGATAAGACAGAAAACATATATAACAATAAATTCATTTGCTTATATTATTTATCATTTATTGTTATATATGTTTTCTGTCTTATCGGATGGCGTATTCTACGTTAAACTTAATGACCGTGTCTCTGACACAGCCTGCAGGGACAGTCCGTGGCCGAAGGCCTCGGACAACTGTCTGCTGTAATTTTTATATTTACCAACGGCATTTGATTCAAGTCCGTTTAAAAAAAAAATATTATGTTCAATTTTTTTAAACTTAATTTAATTCATGTATTTTAATTAATATTTTTATTGAAATAAGTTCTGCGAATGTTGAGAGGGCCACCCTAATATTAAAAAAGGTTTACCTTATCGAGTCTTCGCATTAGCATTCGAGCGTTGTGTGAAAGCTTTACGCTTTACAATTCAAAATTAATGTTACAACAGCTTTATTGAAGCTTTCGCAAAAAAGCTTTATTACGTTAGCTTACTGTTTGTTTCACTTTTTACTAGATACATGTTGCCAAGCAACATTAGCTTGCTGTTCGTTTCACTTTTTACTAGATACATGTTCCTAAGCAATGTTGAGCAACCAAAAACACTCAACCAAACACCACACATATGTTTGAGTGTATGTGTTTAAACAATTTTCATTTGAGAAATTAAAAAACTAGAAATATATCAACCAATATGAAATGTATATCAAACGAAAGATAACATCTTCATTTACCTACAAAAAAAATTTTAAAAAAATTCATCTAGCCGTTTCCTCAAATTCAATGAAATAAAGATTACAACAATAAAAACCTGACATGACTCCTCATACCGCAAGGTAAGACGTATTCTACGTCAAAAGTCCGGGCATTTGCATTACCTACAAACAATACACAAAAAGGATGTACAAGTAGAGAAGAAAAAGCCGGCGCAATTTGGCAACCCTAGTAGAAGAGAACCAAAAAAGTCGACGCGATTCACTCAAACTCATTTCTTTCCCGCGCCATAACTTGATTATTTCATACTTTTTACATACTTTATGTAATTTTATTTAAATATGGTTGGAGTTTCTATAGTTATGTACATCATCAGAAAAATGCTCGTGTATTGAAATATTCAACGAAGAGAGTAAGAGAGACAGCAGCGAAACGACGCGCTTCACTCGTTTTCTTTGTTGGCATTCCACTCCATGAGTAAATTTTGTTCTCTATACCATAGTTGCTTTATGCAATACAGTTGGTTTATAGACAAATTTAGTATAGACACATTAATTTTCTCAATAAGTTAAACGTCATACGTATGGTTGCAAGTGAACATTGGATGGTGGAAAGCATGAGTTCAACAATACCTGATAGAGGCAATATTACACAACGTTCAACAAAGGAACAACAACCGCATTTCGTGTTTTTGTATCAAAATAGTTGTGTTCAATACAATACAAATGTATACCAAAGATAAAAGTCAAAAAAAAAGTACAAAATACATTTAAATTTCAAAGTTCTATACGAAAACGAAATGAAAAAGTTAAGTAAAAAGTTCTTATACCTCCACCTGCTGTAAGTTAATTTTTGTCGAAATTCTCTCATTTCCACAAACCTACGACGAAGAGTGTGAAATGAGACGTCAGATGAGAGAATTAATTCGTCTATACTAAATTCGTCTACGATTTGGTTAATATTAAAAAAAATATTTTCCAAAAATATGACGTAGGGTATTGTGGAATATACGGGTAATGTGGAACCTCCCTTTATTTCGAACACGAAACATTATTTGACATCTCCGCTTTTGTGTGGGACACTAGAAAATATTAACATAAGTCGCTTAGCTGTCAATATGATTGTACCGTTAGATTTCAGTTGTCCTGAAAGTTAAAACACATTTTCTCGGTTTTTTTTTGTTTGTATTCCAACTAATATATTGTTCAACATATATAGGATTTTTCTACAATTTTCAATAAGATATTACAAAGGGTGAACTAAGTAACAATTTCATTCAGTAAATACGTTGATTTAATATGCCTTATAAGTTTTGGAAGCTTTGTTGTGGATTATTTGCTAATCGGGCAATGCAGAATACCAGAAGTTGGTGGTTGTGGCTCTCTATTCCAACTTACACGCTCACTAATTTTGTTTTTCTTACTTTTATTTATTTATTTGCTTCAAATTGTGATTATATATTATAAAGAGAGTAAGCTAGGAAAATAAATATTTAAAGTATTGAAAATTTTCAATTTTTTGTAAACTTAACCAAATGTAGATTTTGTAATAAATTCATTTAACCAATCGATCAACAAACATATTAGATGCAAATCAGATGCAATTTTTGTTAACATTTTCTCGTAGAGCGACAAAATATAAAATGGGGTTCCACTAATACCCGAAGTTACTGTACCTCAAAAACCATTATTATGAATTTGAATTTTGAAAATTGGAAAAAATTATCTTTTTTATTTTAACTGATTGTACACTATTTTTCAATATTGGCATGTTTCAATATACATATTAAATATTTTTTTTGTCCTTCTAGCTTACTAGATGTAAGGATTCACAAAACCATCTCTTTGTAATAAAAAAACTAATTTAAGAAAAATTATTAAATTATAAAATAATCTGAAAAACAGAATCGTTATTGTGAGTCCAAATACAAGGAGAATAATATACACATGCAAGAATAACCACAAACAATGCTTAAGAACAAGGCAACTATATATATTAAACTAAATTATTGTTTAGTTTTGGCGTTTTGGTTACTAGCAAGCAAGCGATAATCGCTAGCTTGTACCGACAACACAAAAAGGATGTACAAGTAGAGAAGAAAAAAACACCAATATGGCAACCCTCGCAGAAGAGAACATAAAAGTCGACGCGATTCACTCGAAGGCATTTCTCTCTCGCGTCATAACTTGATTATTTCATACTTTCTACGTAATTTATGTAATTTTATATAAACATGGTTCGAATTTCTATAGTTAGATACTGTAACATCATCAGAAATTTGCTCGTGTAATGAAATAATCAACGAAGAGAGAGAGAGCAGAGAAATGAGGCGCTTCACGTTTCTCATCGAAATGCGTATGAAAGTTGATGCAACTTCCCTTTACACTGGTGAATAAGCTTATATCAACTTAAAAACAACTAAATCGCTTTGATTTTACTTCAACTAGTTTGTACAAGCCACCAACTTTACCTTACACCGTGGATAAGTTGATGTCAACTTGAAGTCCTTGCAAATTACACAGGCCAACGGCCCCTTAAGTTAGTATGTAATCGAAAACTTTATTTAATTTGTTTTGTATTTTGATTTTCTATAAGAGACTATTATTTTGAAAATAATTTTATTTTAAACTTTTGATATCTCGATAACTAAACAGTTTAAAGATATTTCTAATTTAATATTATAGGCTTATTTTCAGGTGCTCTACAAAGAAAGTTTCCTAGGTGGAGGAGTTTTAAAAGAAATTATTATTATTAATTGTGATATATCGTCAAAAAATCTGCCGGAGTTGTGAAAAGTGAATCAAGGAAGTAAAAAGAGCGGCTGCCATCATTTTAAGTTGGTATTTAATAGCTAGTAGCGATGATGAGGAAAAAAAGAAAGACGATGCCGTAAAGTCTGGGTGAAGGATTGGATGCTTCAACGCCAGCAGGAAGGCTGTTATGCAAAATTGTTGAAACAGCTCAGAAATTTTTTAAGAATGGACTGCATTCAGTTTGAGTATTTGGTGAGGTTATTGACTCCTCACATGCGCAAGAGCATTTCAGCAGGAGAACGACTCGTGCTAACTTTGCGATACTTAGCAACTGGCGATAACTTTCGGTCACTACAATACCTGTTCCGTATCCGTATCCACTATATCAGTCATTATTCCGGAAGTTTTGGATGCAATTTACAATGTGCTTGTGGATACGTATCTCAAGGTAAATTTATTTTCTTCATTCATTTAAACATAAAAAGGATTTTAATGAAATATAATTCTAGACGCCAAGAGAAGCAGCTGTTGGGAAGCTATTGCCGATGAATTTAGTGAAATGTGGCAATATCCTAACTGCATCGGAGCAGTAGATGGCAAACATGTAATGGAAGCCAATGCTGGCAGTATCTATTACAACTACAAGGGTAGACATAGCATTATATTAATGGGTATTGCTGATGCGGAGTACAAGCTGCTGTATGTTGCCGTCGGTCGCAATGGACAATTTTCTGATGGCGGTGTTTTTAATCGCTGCACATTTGAACAAGCGCTGGACACGAACCAGCTATGTTTGCCTCCCCCTAAAGCTTTACCGAGTCGAGAGCAGCCTGTTCCATACGTACTGGTTGCTGACGACGCATTCGTAATGCGACCAAGCCATATAGCCAACGAGGTCTTACTATGGTCCAGCGGGTATATAATTATCGGCTAAGTCGTGGTCGTCGTATTGTAGAGAATGTATTTGGCATCAAGACTTCACGTTTTCGGGTTCTGCGCAAACCAATATGCCTGAATCCCGAAAAAAACACAAAAGTGACGCTCGCGTGTTGCTTGCTCCACAACTTTTTAATTACCACAAATAAAAAAAGAATGCGCCGGCCAATACATGCGACCATTATGATCAGTATGGCACACTTATTTCTGGTGATTGGCGTAGCGAGGAAGCGGCGATCAATTCTATGTATCATTTGCAAAGAACACGAACTGCCACTTTCAATGGCAAAGATGTCCGAAAAGAATTTACGGAATATTTAATTGAAGAAGGTGCATTGGATTTTCAATACATGCAAATAGGACCACAATGATCAAAACACATTATAAAAGAAAAGTTTACAATGTGCACTTCTGGTTCCGCACATGAAATTTGTTTTTTTTTTAAATTTCATTTAATTCCTTAAAAGATCAGACAATTATACAATTCAATCGCGCACTTTATTATTTCTTTATATGAATAAATACTTAAAAAAACACTACTTGTAAAAAGATTAAAATTTGGAACTCCATAACTTGACAAAAAATATCCTGGACAAAAAACGTTAGCCTCTTCATTTTCACACCATTTCATTTTTCTTTTGGTTGCTTCTACACATAAATTGCCCCATATGTTTAAAATTAATTATGCCCACCATATTCTTTCTTGTTATATATTATATTATATATGAAAACAGATATTTTTTTTAAATTTATTATATGTACACATAAATCGAAGGCACTGTAGCTTGAGATCCAACAAAATACATTTCATGTATATATAAAAAAATCAACAAAAACATTTCATGCATATAAAAGAAAAAAATACAAAAACATTTCATTTATAACTAAAAAAACAAAAAACATTTCATATATATATAAAATCAAACAAAAACATTTCATTAATATCTAAAAAACAAAAAATATTTCATGTATGTAAAAAAAAGAAACAAAACCATTTCATGTATATATAAAAACAGAAAAAAAACTTTTCAATAATAAAAAAATAAAAAACGCACCATACATGTATAAACAATAATCAATTTAAAAAAAAACAAAAACCATTTCATGCATATTTAAACAAAAAACCTTTCATGCATTTGTAAACCAAAATCAACTAACTTCCTTGTCATCGGCTCTGAAGGTGGCAAAAAATTGAATCGGTGTGGTCTCACGACAGCACAGTCAAACTTATCGAATAAGTTGAGGTATGGGGAAGTTTATAGGATTCCTGTTTACGCGGATATTGCTGCTGTGGATGGTAAGGTAATTACAAATACATTACAATAAAGCCGCTTAGAAAAATTATAATTATAATACACTTACCATCAAAGCCACCTCATCTAATATATCATTTAATGCGCGCCTCAGTTTCCCCGAGCAAATTCCGCTAACTCTGCCGTCAGATTCCTCAACTCTGCGGAAATATATTCACCAAAAAACGTTGCTGTGTCCTTCGGTTGGGAGTCTACTCGGTTTAATGACTGGAACGCCTCTATAGCCATATCTTGTAGTTGGGATTTGTTTGATGGTGTTGATGTCTTTGTTGCACTTTTGCGTTGGCGTTGTTGCCCCGTCGTGCCTGCTCCACTTGAGCTCAAGTCTTCGCTAATTTCGAATTTTATGGAGTCATCTGTGGTTCCAGATTCCTAGAGAAATAGAAAAAATATTGAACGATATGTATATATTAATATACACACATTATTCCAAAATGAATTTAATACATACCAATTGCATCGAGGAAATGGACTGCGCTGTTTGGCGTATTTTTGTGGCCTCCAAAAATAACATGGGCTTGAAATATTTCCACACAATTTGGAAATTTTCGTTAGTGCCCTCGCCTGACTTCTTCCTTCTGTATTTCTCTAAGTTGCAGTTAAAGGAGGTGCGGGGATTTGCCCACTTTCCTTTACAGTTGTTAATACTGGCCTGCAGGGTATCTTCCACCTCTTGCTACAAAAGTTCTTTGGGAAGCATCCAGCAACCAGCATCCCATAAGCTTCTCCGTAGCTCAACTTCCTCGATAAGTTTCATTGTGCTGTCGTGTGACCACTCCGATTCAATCTTTTTTCGGTACGACTTTTGTTTTGTCTTCAATTTTTTGCCGCCTTCAGAGCCTGTTAGCGACTCGATGACAAGGAAGTCTGTTGTGTCATAGCTATACTCCATAAAGTCGTTAAGTTCACTTTCCATTATTAACACTGTATTAAAACTATTTAACTATATAACTATTTAACTTTTGAACGCAGAAGAAAATTTACACAGAAGCAAACCACAGTTTCATTTTGCATTACGCTGAGTGTTGCCACTATAATTATTTTTCTCCCAACGATTCAATTGTATGATGTTTTAATTTTAAACATCTGCCAATAAGAAATTATCTGCAAATCACCAGACAATGGCAAGCGTTGAGCGTTTACACGATTGCCTTTGGCAAAAATTGTTAGCTCACACGGTTGTTCGACATTGTAGCTTAACAATCGTGAATCCTGGCTGAGTCGCATTTCTTTTTAATTTTATGTTTAGTTTTTAACTATATTTTTAATGATCTTATTTTTTAATACTGCTTGTAAATGAGATGTTAAAAAAAATAATTAGTACGAGAAATAACAAAAAAAAACTCCAATGAGTGTTCGAACGCACGGGCGATGTGTTAACACCTTTTTGCTATACGGTACCTGTTCGATTTCTATGAAAACATTCGTAAATGTTACATTGGAAAATAAAAAAACAGCGTTCAATCATATGATGGCGTTACAGTTAAATAATATTAAAACTTAAAATTATTTAAAGACCCAGTGCAAGCACATGTGTCATTATTTTCTTGCTCAATACTTTTTGTTTTATTCCCAAAAAAGTCAAAGAATGCAAAGCAACAGACACTTGTATATACATACATACATTGTTATATTCGTAGATACGCTACACAAGTTCACAAAACACGTCATTACTCTTTGCTCTGAGAGTGCTCCGCACCCACATTTTATTGGACTTACCTTTCACAATAATAAAAAAAACAACAACAACTACTACTACTGATATGTTGGTGATTTATTTGTGGAGTGTTTGTGTGGGTGGATGGTGAAGGAGGGGGGGGGGGGGTGGTACCTAAAAGAAGAACTGTTAAGAGAATGCAAAGAGTGGAGAGTGTGAGTGTAAATTGTCATGGTGTGGGTATATAAGCTTCGGCCCGGCCGAACTTAACACCGTTTCTACTTGTTTTTGTATACACCGGGCAATGCTGAACATCAAATGACTCGTTTTGTTTGGCCATAGCAACAACAACGAAACAACCAAACACACAACATCACACATACTTTGTCCGAAGTAGCTGACGTGTGTCACATAACCACATGTTTGCCATATCAACAGCAACGAAACAGCCAAACACACAACATCACACATACTTTGTACGAAGTAGCTGACGTATTAGTGTGTCACCATATCGTCGACTGCGCAAGAAATTTTGCGTGGCTATGCTTTATATCTACGTTCAACAACAGCAAGAGACACATGACATACATACATTATTATGTTAATACATACGCTATAGACACAATTTCGTTTGCCTCACCCCTGCCACACCACTCTTTCATTGCTCTCTTGCTCGCTCATTTTTGTTTAACACGTCATTATTCTCTTTCACAGTCGCAAAAAATCTGGTTTTAGCAGCAGCATAAAATCTGGTAGCAACAGCAGAAAACCTGTCTGTGTGTTGTTTGCATGTGTTGACTTTGATAGATTTAGTCCCTATACACCGCTATAGATGTTAACACATCAAAAAAAATTTTAATTTTGTGCTTTCTCTGAGGTTTGAACTCACGTTCAATCGATTTGTAGGCAAAAATGTATGCTCTAGGCCAGAAGCTCTGACACAGCTGAAATGTGTTGCGAAGGGATGCTTCGGGCTTCATACCAGAGGTGGTCACCTGACGTTCAGATTGGCCTTGTTCCAGTGCGGTTGACTTGACTGATTAAGGAATTGGGTCGTCAGGGGTTAAACTGGATACCCTTTTCATGAGTAGGTGTTTTTATTTGTTGTGGCTTCGCGAAATCACCCATGGACTGGTGCGAGGGTATGCCGGTGTGCTACATTCCTGTGGGAAAATACCTGTATAGGGATGGCTTGGCAATTACCAGCTGTAGTCTTCCCCGGGTGGGGTTGAGCACATTATAAGATACCAGAATCTCGCAATATCGGTATATTGGTGAAAAAGATGACCCAATAGCTGTCGTTTTTTTTTCTTTTGTTATTTTTTTTGCTAAATAGCACATGTGCGTCTGACTCTGTGCTTGGTCTGAGGCGAGTAAATGTCTTAAGACAACGAACAGCTGACAATGTAGTAGGTCGGCATGGCAGTTAAATGGTCGTGTCGCCAACCGTCGACATGCTATTGTACAGTGGAATTCGAATCCTGACGAATGGTACTATGAATGACAAGTGAGAATTTCATTCAAGAATTTCGAAACGAAAACTGTTATTTTTGAATAGTGAAATTAGAAGGTCTGAAGCATACTCGCGCGGGGAAAACGGAGGGAAAATTAGTAGGGGAAATGAGTTGTATAGAATATTCTAGAGCAGAATAGAGGTGAATCTGCGCATAAGCCTGAAATTAGAATCGAACAACCATATTGACAATAAATATGGCTGATTTTGTAGCTTTAAAAGGTTTTGCGTGTTGAACCATGGTCTGAATGATGAAGTAACTAAATTGCATAGTCGTGAGAAGTGTGTTAAGCAATTGAAGTTCGTGGTCTAATTAAGCTCGTCGCAAAATATTTAAGAGTGAGTGAGGTTAGGTTAAAACATAAAATAAGAAATGACCATTAACCTATTTCTAAATAGTTGCGGAACATATAGATTTTGGTGAAACTAAGCGAAAAATTTGGTGAATATTTGTGAAGATTTTTACAAGTAAGTTTCAGGCTGTTTTATGTGGAAATATCCTCTTAACTCAAGCATCGCAATCTATTTTAAATAGAGCAAATAAACTCAAGCTGACGGGCTGCCCACACCAGAACCCCATAAAATTAATTGGGAAAATAAGTACTTCAAACTTTTGTGAGCAATGCCATCTACTGGGAAACCCAAAGTGAAACCCTAGCGTGTGCACCATTATCGACCACAAACCAGGTATTTCTTTATTCACTATATTCCCAACAAGTGTTTGCAAAAGCAGAAGAGGAAACAAGCCCTTCAGACGAAGAAAAGAACTCAGAACTAGATGGCGTTGGTTTGTCTGGACTAAAAGACCGGATGTATTAAAATACGCCAATATAAATATCCAAACTGACCTAGAATTTCTTCTGAAACGGTACAGTAAAAGTCTACGTAAGCCCGGTTCAACACCTCAATTCCGAGCGACAAAACTTAGCGTCGCGGAGCGGCCATTTTGGCCCCTGGTGCGTCCATATTTATACTCAAACGGCTTAAAAGTTAACAGGACGAATAAAAATACATAGGAGGAAATACAAAAAACCCTCAAATTGATAACCTAGCGAAATTATATCAAAAAATAAACCAAAATTATGTATGTATCCATGGGAAATCAAATTAATTCTTCGCAACAAAGCTTTGATTTTTTTTGTTTTAAATTTACTGAACCTTACCACTAAAGTCTTTTTTTGTTTACGACTAAAATATCATAACTTTCTTCTTTTTTTGTTTGTTGTATCAATTCTCAGTTAGATAGGCTCGTATATTTTATTTAGCTTATACTTTATTTTATGTTGCCTTTTATTTAGTTTGTGTGTTTAAAATCAATTTTTTTTATATAGTGTTTTATTTTTAAGTCAAACCTAATTTTGGGTCATGCGTTTTTTTCTTTTTGCTTAGGGAATCCTACAAAGTTTGGCTTTGATATCTCAATTACTAATAGTAGCTGGGATATTGCCCAGCAGAGATCCAACCCAGCGAGCTCCTTAGGTAGGCATTCTATTTTTCAAATCAGTTAAGTCTTTCGGGCGCAAAAAAAGGCGTCATTTCATATCCCTTTGTAGATTCTTGAATTTTTGGTTAGCAACTTCAAACAAATTCCCTAGAAAGAAACATAGAAAAAACTGATTTTATTATATATATGTAGTTATATTGGTTAGATGTAAGTGTCTTTTAAAGTTAATAATAAATATGTGAACCGTAATTAAGAAAAATGAAATTTGTGTGATTTTTGTTTTCATAAAAAGGGTAGGCTGATGTAGTGTGGTAAGGGCCATAAGCAAATTATTATATAAGGACACATATGGTCATATTTGGGTGGGCTATGTGGAGGAATATCACCAATCCTCCCTCTTCTATGTGTCGTTTAGTGGTTTGTGTTTAGTCAGTTTTTTTTTGTTTTATTTGATTTTTAATTGCTGCTTATCCCGTACTGGAGTGGCGGGTTGGAACCCCTTCTGAGACACTCCTGTAATCAATGGATACGTAACAGTATGGCGCCCAAATGGAATGCAACGCAGTCTTTACAGAAAGGCGTTTAGTGAATTTTTGCATTAGCGTATATGTATATAACAGCTCTATATACCTCACATAACCCATAAGAGTGTATAATAGCCCATCAAATGTATTAATCATAGTACGGAAAATCTCGCTTCGCGAAAGGTATTTTCATTTTTATCACTCAGACAAAAAAAATAATTCTCGTGAAAGTAATTTTTATCTACGAAAGTTATCTTTTTTATCTTTCATGAGTGATCAATACATGCTTTAAAAGTATTGCTCTCTCTAACGAAAGAGAAGAAAAGATAACACTCACTCATAAAAATAACTTTCACGAGAGTTTTGTTTTACATTCTGAGTGCAAAAGTTAAATAAAGATAAATATTAAAGAGAGCACGCGTGAGACAAGAAATATAAAAATACTTGTGTTTGGAAATTGACGCAGGTCAGTTTCTTCTATTGTTTTGTTTGAAGCAGTTGAAAAAAAAATGGGTCGTAAGAAGTGCTTCGAATACGAAAAATATGTTTGTTTTGATGAAAATAGAGAAATGTCGTAGTGTTTGCTGTGTGAAAAAGAGCTTAGGGGGAAAAATTCAAGTAATATTAAGCGCCATTATGAACTTATTCATAGCAAAAACATAGGTGAAAATGAAGAAAATGTACATTCTACATCGTCAATTGGAAAGATTTCAAAAAGAAAAAATACCAATATATGTATTTCAATGAATAAAAATGAATTCTTGTTGTGTTGTGTAGGTCTTGTGACAGTAAAAAGTATTAGATTTAGAATATTCGACGATGAACGTTTTTTTAAAAAACTTATACGTCGTTATGAAGACGTTTATAAGACAAATTTAAACTCAAAAAATATTGTGGAAAAAATTAGTATTGTGTCTGCAAATATAAAGGAAAGCATTTCGAAATGTATCAAGAAAAAAATGATATGTTCAAAAATTGACATTGCAACACGAATGGACAAGAGTATTCTTGGTATAAATATTCAATACTACAATTGAGAAAGAGACACAAGTCACAGTTCCTCAAAGACGAAATAATGAACTGTTTGAAAAAGTACGATATTGATATATTACAGATATATGCTTGTACATCTGACAACGGTGCAAACGTTATAAAAACTTCGAAACTCTTGGCAGAATTGCAAGAAGAAGTTCAAACTGAACCAAATGAGGAGTCCAATAGCGACGACGAAGATTATCTTAATATTCATTCATCGCTCACATGCGTCTTATCTGTTGTTAGATGTGCTGCACACACAATCCAACTTGCGGCATATGATGTTCTTAAAACTATTCAACCGCAAGTTGAAGAATGTAGAAATATTGCCAAAAAGCTACGCACTGTCATTCGAAGTGAAAGTAATCTAAATTTGCATATGCCACCGATTGATAATACAACAAGATGGAATTCTACGTACAAAATGTTAAAGTCTTACAAAGCCTGAAAGAAGACATTGAAAATATTGGCGACTCAAATATACCAGATGCTGATTGGAATTTTATACATCAGTTTTTGAATGCGTTTCGACCATTAGCAGAATGTACCGATAAATTTCAAAGGGAACAGTATATAGTTGGAGATTTTTACAGGGATTGGCTATATTGTGAAATAGAATTAGAAGAGATGCAAGCAGAAAGAAATAAATATGCTGAGGACCTATTGAATGCCATGAATGAAAGAAAACAACGACTATTGGCAAATGAAGCTTTTATCGCAGCTGTTTATTTAGATCCTCGATTTAATTTCGCTGGAACACCTTTTCTAAACGAGGAACAGAAAAAAATGCAGTGGTGAGTACTTTTTTCAAAACATAATTACCTAATGCACATAATATTCGGCAGCAGATTTTGGATAATAATAACTACACATCGATATATATTTCATTTCCTCTCAGCTTCACCTACTACGAACTCATGACATCATTAAAAATTTGAACGGACAACTACTCCCTACTCAATTAAACTCGCCTGTCGAACAGCCAACATTATTCGGACCCTTTTCCAAGTTAGAAGTGAAAATGAATCTGCTGATGGAGCGAACGCCAATAATGGATCGAACAACAAAACATAAATTAGAAAATTTATCCAATGCAGACAGAATGCCCTTCGAGACAAACATTTTGGGCTACTGGAAAAACAGGAAATATACAGATCCAGAATTGGGAATGTTAACAGATGTAGCTTTGGCAGTTCCATCAACCCAGGTGTCAGTGGAAAGAGCTTTCAGTGCTCTCTCACTAATTTTAACAAAGAATAGAACAAAGCTGTCCAACGAGGCAATTAACAATTTACTTTTGATAAAATTGAATAACAATCTAATTGAAGACTTAATTATAACAGATGAAGATACATATATTTAATAACAAAATACTAAACTTCCATTATTGCTACATATCTAACCTTAAGTTTTTACATAAGTAAATGACGAATACTTTTTTGCCTTATTTTTTGTGTTACGCAATAGAATTGCTTTATTGTTATTCTTGATTTAATTTTTTGGTTTGAAAACAATAAAAAAGAAATGTTATCCGCTGAAAGTTTAATTATTTGTTATACATATTTTTGTCCCATTTCGCCGTTGTACAGGGATTTCCTAAAAATGCAGTTGATGACGAATATTTTTTTCATGATTAAACTCATGAATGAGAATTAATTTCTAATGAGTAGATATAACTCTCGCGCGAGTGCTCGGTAGATAAATCTCGTGCATGGTACAAAGAAATGGTAGAAGCACTAGCCCAGCTGATTTGAACTTTTTTCTGGACTGAGTGTGAGTAAGTTTTTCTCTTATGTCAAAGTTTGTTTACATTTGTTTGTCAGCAACCCCCGTTCGCCAGCAACTGCTGTTTTTGAAATATTTCTCTGCAAAAATTACATAGAAACGTTTTAATTTTCACACTTACACACTTTCAATATATCAAATAACACTCAGTCATTTTGTAAATGGCACTTTTTGCAAATTTGTTTACATTTTCATCATTTTTCTATCAGCTGACTTGACACAACACAGACACTGAGCAAAAACAAAATGCCTGTTGTTTTTGGCTTGTTGTATTTGTTGTCGTACTGCATCTACCATTATATTTCTACCATGATCTCGTGAGTGAAAAAAATAATTGTTCTCTTCATATTTCAAATTTATATTTATCTTTGAGGAGAACAATTTTTTTCCCATAAGGTATTTTTCTCTTGTGAAGAGAATAAAAATTGAGTACTCTCCGTACTATGGTATTAATGTTATGACATATCGGATGCTGAGGTCACAACCCAAACAAACTATGACGCTGATCGGCTGTGTGACGTCATAGTACGATAAGTCAATATTTTTAATACGTTTTCTGTAATTCAGAATCGCAATAGTGCAATATCAGGGCAAGTTGAGTGCAATATTTTGCCTTTTATATTGTCACTATATACGGTGTTTTTCATATGTTTTAATGTTAGTCTCAGTCAATTTTGTGTTCTAGAAGTATTTAGTGCATCTTTGAGTAGAATATCTTCAGCGGCAGCCGCTCATGGATAATATCAAGAGGACAGATGTATTGCGAAATATATTTCTATCCATCGGCAGCAATCGGGATTACAAAGAATAACCAGGTTTAGTGCAGGTGGAGTTAGATCCTAAATAAGTTCTAAATATACCTTTTGTTTTCGAAGTAGTGATGAATTACGACACTTTAGGGGAGATCTGCTTATGACAGATGCATCCTTTTACGATGAATTTATTGATAACACACAATAGCTTTCATGCGAAATCGCACTGCCACCCTTTTATGAAATTAGATAGAAATCGTTTGGAAAATTCATACTATTTGTATTTTTGTTAGGAAGTGAGTAGCGTCTACCTTCACAACCCTTTTTATATACTTATATTTGTCAGATGTATATTTATTTTATTTAGAATTGACAGTGTAGAATAACTTTCAGGTTTTATGTAGAATATTTGAGTAGGTATCTTATTAGATCGAGACGGCCAACCGTAATTTATATATACCATTTCGGGATCTATTCGTTCTATAATAATAAGGAAAGGGAAGAAAATAAGGAAAGTGTTAAGAAAAATAAGAGTAGAAAACGAATACGGCAAAGTGTTTTTGACGCTTCGCGAAATACCCCGGTGCCTAGAAAACGTTCCTCCCTAAGATTTGTGAAGAAAATGGCAAACACCCATACTAATGATCATTCTATGTAGGATATGACTCAGGACCGATCTGATCCCCGCTTAAAAGAGCAAGCGCAAACATTACCAAAGGATCCCACAGTGATTGCGACTGCGCCTCAATTACCGAATAATCCGAGGATTCTAGATTACTCTCAGACAAAAAACACAGCCCACGTGCATAGCGGGGCAATACCAAAAGTGCCCAAAGACAATATAATAGACATTAGGACAGTAGTAACGGAGAGCGTAGAGCAGATGAAAAAGTCTGTAGAATCGAGATTTAGGGGCGAATTAGATAATGTAATAAAACCCATTGATAGTTTGACCACTTTAGTCCACCGTCTCGCCGTAAGGGATAATCGCTTAAGTCAAACTACTGGTACTGCTAAACCATACCATATACAAACTGGAACTGTTTCTGGCGTACCAAATATGCCTCTGAGTCCGCAAGGTGCTACCGGTTTACAGCCACCAATGCCCGAATTTAGTATACCACCGCCTAATTTTGAGCAAGATAGGTCTGGTCAAACACATTGGGGTCCCACGCGTGCAAATGTGGACAGACCAATGCGGGAACAATACCCTCCGAATTTTATACGACCAAAATTCTCACCATATCAATTACCATCAAATGCGTCAATTCCCTCACAACCGAATATGTCAATTTCGAACGATGTAAATCGGGCATCCCAAAATTTGAATCAGATTTCAATGCTGCCAAATTCCGCAAACGAACAGTTACTTGGATTACAATATAATTTGCCTCCGAATACAGTGCGAAATCAAAGCGGAGTTGAGGCCGAAAAGGTTAGGATAGATAGATTTGGTATCCGGTTCGACGGCAATGAAAGAACTATGTCAATTGAAGATTTCGTATTTAGATTGGAATATTTGCAGTCACAATATAACATTCCCTGGTCAGAAATTGTAAGAGATTTCCACATTTTAATGACTGGCGCAGAAAGTAACTGGTACTGGTTGTATCTCCACGCCAACCGGTTGGTTGGAGCTGCGCCATGCTATGCTGCAACAGTATAAGATACCGCGTTCGCACCTAGATGTGTCACATGAACTGGTGGAGAGAAAGCAAATGCCAGGTGAAAGCATGGATGCATTTTTCTACAGTTTCTACCTGCTTCGATCTAAATTAACGCATCATGTCAGCGATGACGAAATCATAAGAGTCGCCAAGAGGAATATTCGGGAATCCATTCGTTGGATTGTCTATTCAAGACCAGTATCTTCACTGGAAGAATTGAGACTGGAGCGCCTGGAGGCAGAGAGGCATAGTCCTCGTAAGTTGAATGTACACTTCATGAGATCTGCCCCTAAGTTTCAGCGACAAACTAATGAAGTAGAAGTAGAAGAAATAAGGGGAATATTATGTTGGAACTGTCGCGAAGTTGGACATATGTTTCGAGACTGTCCATCCGAAGAGCACTGTTTTGCTACAAATGTGGTAATCCAGATGTCACCAGCCGGAACTGTCCGAAGCGCAAGTCGGGAAACACGAGGAAGAGCGTGATTGCCAAGGGGGAATCACGTTCCCAAGACAATCCCCCGAAGTAAATCTGAATGCCCCTATAACAAAATGTTCACAAAAGCGGCATTATTTAACAATAGAACAAAGAAAAAAAATATAGAATCCTTGGTAAGGTCACTTTAGAGGTATTGTTTAAAGGCGAAAAGGAGAAAATTATATTTTATTTATGTCCTGATCTGACACAAACCATGTATTTGGGCGTAGACTTCTTGAGAAAATTCAATCTTGCCTCCGACATTTTTGACCTAGAAACTATAGATGGAAACCTTATTAATGAAGCAAAAGAATTTAAAGAAGAACATCTGCTAAAAATGCATGACCTGTCAGAGGAACAACGAACAAATCTTCAAGATGTTGTAGGCAAATTTCCATCGTTCGAGGAAAAAGGGCTTGGATGTACGTTGCTAGAAAAGCATTCCATCAAATTGATCGAAGGTGCAATGCCAGTCAAAGATAAACACTATCCTATATCTCCAGCTGTACAGGACATAGTTTACACTGAAATAGATAATATGTAGGCCTTGAGAGTGATCGAAGAAAGTGAGAAAGCCTGAGAAGAACCAGTTTTGCCTGGATGCCCGAAAGTTAAATGCCCTGACGTTTAAAGACGCATATTGATGGAATCCTGAGCCGCATTGACCAAACCCATTACATCAGTAGTGTAGATCTTAAATACGCTTTTTGGCAAATTGAACCGGAAGAGGAAGCCAATCCATATACGGCATTCACAGTCCCTGGGCGACCACTATACCAGTTCAGGGTGATGCCATTTGGTCTTTGCAATGCGGCTCAGCGCTTAAGTAGACTCATGGATAAGGTAATTCCAGGCAGACTCAAATCTAATGTCTTCATCTACCTTGATGATTTGTTAATTATTGCAGACGAGTTTGAAACACACTTGAAAATACTAACCGAAGTAGCAGATTGTCTACAGAGAGCCAATTTGACTATAGGTATGAAGAAATCTAAATTTTGTTTCCAAGAATTGAGGTACCTAGGATTTATAGTCGGTGGTGGTATTCTCAGAACAGACCTGGAAAAGGTTACGACCATCCAGAAAATAAGAAGCCCAAGAACGCCACGAGAGGTGAGGAGTTTTTTAGGTACCGCAGGCTGGTACCGCAGATTTATCAAAGATTTTGCATCAATATCGTCACCGCTAACCGATACACAGAAAAAATGACAAAAATTTAAAATGCCGACTAATGCCATTGAAGCTTTTGAAACTCTAAAGCATGCCCTCACCAAAGCGCCAGTTCTGCGCCGTCCAGATTTTACCAGACCATTTTTTATTCAGTGCGAGGCATCGAATTACGGAGTCGGTGCAGTACTGTTTTAGAAAAATGATGATGGCAACGAAAACCCGATCGCATTTTATTCCCAAAAAATTAATTCTTGTCAAAGAAACTATTCAGTCACGGAAAAGGAATGTTTGGCGGCCGTACTGGCGGTAAAGCGATTCAGACCCTACGTTAAAATGATGCGATTTACCGTCATAACAGACCATGCAAGTTTAAAGTGGCTAATGTCACTTAAAGACTTGAGTGAACGACTTGCTCGATGGTCACTTCAGTTGCAGGCGTTTGATTTTACAATCGAACATAGGAAAGGGTCGCAGAATGTAGTGGCGGATACATTATCGCGTATGGCCGAAGAAATAGAGGAAAACTTATTGGATTTCGAGACCACCGCTTTCGAAAGTGAACAGTACTTGGACATAATCAAACATGTGCAGGAAAACCAATCTAGATTACCAGATGTGACAATAATAGAAGACAGATTGTATAAAAGGATGAATTTCAATAGACCTGAGGGACTGGATCAATTGCCATGGAAGCTATCGATTCCTGAGCAGTTGACATATGAACTTATTCGTAAAGCTCATGATACACTTACAGCTGCACACGGAGGAATATCAAAAACTCTCCATCGGCTAAGGCAAAAGTATTACTGGCCAAAATGGCCCTACAGGTGAAACAATATGTCAACAACTGTGTAAAATGTAAAGAATCTAAGTCGTGTTGCCAAAATATGCGGCCTACTATAGGCAATGAGGTCATAACCGACTTTCCACTTCAGAAAATCTACATTGATTTTTTGGGAAAATATCCTCGTTCGAAAAATGGCAATGCCTACATTTTTATAGTAGTCGATCATTTTTCGAAGTTCATGTTTTTAAAGCCCATGAAAGATGCCACGGCAAAGAACGTTGTTAAATTTTTAGAATAGGAGATCTTCCATAAGTTTGGCGTACCCGAAATAATCCATAGTGATAACGGGCAACAATTTATAGCTAAAAATTGTAAGGATATGATAGAAAACTATAAGATTATCTATATTAAGACGGCATACTATTCACCGCAGTCTAACACATCCGGGAGGGTGAATCAGTCCGTAATGACGGCAATACGAACATGCCTTGAGAATGATCACAGACACTGGGACATGTACCTAAGAGAAATTGAATGCGCTTTGCGTACATCAATACACACCGCCATAGGTGTAACGCCATTTTTGCCTTATTTGGTTACTTGGTTATTTGGTTTGGTTTATGAACGGGGCGGATTATAAGTTGGCCAGGAGGCTAGGATCAATTGTAGACCACCAAATGGAACATTTGTCTACTGTAGATCGGCTGCAGCTGATAAGAGACAAGATTAAAACTAACCTCCACCAAGCATATGAAAAGAGCTCCAGGATATATAACCAGCGCTCCCGAGTAACACGATTCGTACCTGGCCAGGAAGTATTCCGAAAGAACCAAGTATTGCGCGATTTTAGGAATAATATCATTGCAAAATTTTGCAGAAAATACATCAAATGCCGTATAGTGAAACCAATTGGCAATAACATGTATGAGTTGGAAAATTTGCAGGGCAAGTCCATCGGAATTTTCCACTCTAAGGATATAAAGCCATAACAAGACTGTGATAGAAATACTAGTGCAATTTAGCTTTTATTATATGTTTGTACTCGTCCCTCTCTATTCAGTGCAATCTTAGGCGTAATGTAAAGTGCAATTCAGAATATTGATAATTATTCCGTATCGGACATTATTAAGGGCACGAAGACATCGTAAGTCCGATGATGTGGAATGTTTACGGCGGATTAAAAATAGGTATCAAATATACGACACGTAACTCGTCTCACAGCTCCATATTTCCATTCTGTTTCTGTTCCGTAAGTGGCGTTTTAGATAGAACACGAAAGAATTGTTATTTACTTATAAAAGATTGTAAAGAAATAATTGAAAAATTTATTAGTAAAAAGAAAACACAAAAAGGAAACACACTAGCCAATATATGTTTGGGACAATGGAAACTAAAGATAAAGTTAACTAAAAGGAATCGTACACGAGATTTATAAATACAAAGAGCGGTTAAATTAGAAAGACAATATACCGCGATCTATGTGAAACGCAAAAGCTCAAAATTAAACGAAAAGCTAAGAAAAACTGAAAATTTAAACCTAAGTAACGGCAGACCGGGCAAGCTATTTAAAGTCTGTTATTATGTTCGTTTAATCATACCAACATAATTCGCATAACAAAACAAAAGGTAATCCTGAGTCCGGGAACAGTAATCGGATGTGGAGCGTGAAGGAAACTTTGGTACCCTTTTGAACAGAGTGTGCAACTGTTTAGGTTATTTTCCCAATAAATGAAATCTATAAACTGAGCCCAATCAAAGGACCCTTTGGGAAATCACGACAACGGAGTAATAAATGATAATAGTGGGCACTATACCATGGGTAAGAAACCTACTGAATATCAGGGACTATATGTAAAACACTATCGAATAAATTCGAGGCCAGATGTCAGTTACGATGCTCGGATATGTATGCGAATACAGCGTACATCGATACTTATGTGATCTGAAGGCGAGAACGTGTTTGGAGTCAGTGGAGTGAATTTGTTAGTTTTTCTGGTGTCACTTTAACATATTTCTCCCCATCCGTGTTTGCCTATATTGGGTACCTACGCAATACAGGAACCCGGCATAAGGTCGAAAAGGTTCAGTCGATGCGGAAAACTTCTACCATTTGCAATTCGAGACTTGTATTGTCTGATGGGATTCATATTATAATTGTATATCACGACGGAATTATAGTATGATCGAAATCTTAACTAGAATACCCTTTGCGAGTTTTTTGGATTAGTCAGAATTTTCACGACTGTGTTTAAGGAACAGAAGTTCCATGTTTTGGCAAGAACGCTGATTTGTCTCTATTTGGTAGGGTGTTTAAAACCCCAGCCGAACACCCTGTTAATCGGGTTCAACACGAAATGCCTATAGAGTATTCAAATCGAAATCAAAACTCGATCCACCGGATTTGTGGGACATCCACCGACCACGGGTCTTTGTCTTTAATTTATTTTGTTGAAAATGCTTAGTTTTCAAAGAAATAAATTAAGTCTTCGTGAAAATTTTTAGACGAAAATTGTGAACACACTTATGCCCAGTGTCACAGTTCAAAATTCTCCATTTAAATGTACCTTAAATGCATAAATTGAGCTTTTAAATGACGAGTGTGAAACTCGCCCTTAGTTGTTTAAAAGTTGTTCACAAGAAAAAAAATTGAAAACAATTTTAACGGTTTGATTTTTTTCTATAGACAACTGTAATTTACGAATGAATATCTAGGGAAACAATATTAACAAATTTCCATAAAGCTTGGGAAGAGAGAAAACAATATTCTGGAGACATTATGCATTGTTGCTAGTTTTTAAATTTTGTTCTCAAAAAAAGAGCGAAATAAAATCATGAATACTAATTCCCATGTGTATTTTAAGCAGCTCTGTTGACAACGGGTTTACTTTTTCTTTAAATTACGTTTTTTTTAATTTAAAAAAAAAATAACAACAACAATTCCTAAAGCGTCGTTCCAACTTAATATGTGTAACATTAATTGATACACAAAATCATCTGGATTTTTTTCATAAAAACATCCGGTGATTCCGGTCTCCAAAACATGTTAAACTTGATAAGTTGAGAAGGTGGTTAAGGCTTGCATTCCAAAACCCCATTTCTTGAAGAACCGAAACCCCAGGTTTTTCTCGAATAATTACCGGCCTCATTTGTGAAATTCAAATTTCCATTGCCTTCAGGCATTTACAATGTTTTTTTTCCTTTCTCAATTAAATTCATTTCACTCCAATCTAATAAAACTGATGTCGTTATCACACACGTCACATTCACTTTACTTGCCATTGTATCCATCACATACTGGACAACCGGTGGAATTTACGTGGGATTGTGTCAATATTTTTGTAAAAGTAAACGGGAACCATCAAACATGGTAGCGAAACTCATTTATCAGTTTCTTAATTTGGTCAAGAAATGATAGTGAAAAGTGCCGTGAATGTGAAAATTACTACCTTCAGATGGATAATCTTTTATCAAATTCAGTCGGGAACACAGGACTAATACAAAATATGTCCAGGAAACTTTCTTTGCACGAAAATCTCCGTCAGGATGATCTTAACATTTTATTTTCAACGAAGCGAGACCCTAGGCAATGGCCTACCAAATCTTACAGTAAGTACGGATCTGAATGAAATATTGGCGGAAGCCGCAGTAATCATTTTTAATTCAAGTTGTAGTGTACAGGAAGAGTTTACCTGGGTAGGTGATGTAAATGTGGTGAACGGGCAACCGTATTGATTCCGGCACAAAGCTACCAGCCATTCTCAAAACGCACCTAAAAGAAAAGGAATAAAATACGGAACATGACTAGTATTTACATGAATTTTACCCGCAACACCCGGCTGAGACTCTCAGGGCGTGGGAGTTCCCCACGTGTCATACCACGGGGACAAATCCATTATAATTCCTACATCCCGAAGAAATTCACACCCATAATCATACCCATAATTCACCGGTGGCGCATCCACGCACACCGTTCCTTCCTGTGTGTTCTTGGAACCCACGGACTTTGTTGCGAAGGGATGCTTCGGGCTTCATACCAGAGGTGATCACCTGACGTTCAGATTGGCCTTGGTCCAGTGCGGTTGACTTGACTGATTAAGGGATTGGGTCATCAGGGGTTAAACTGGATACCCTTTTCATGAGTAGGTGTTTTTATTTGTGGTGGCTTCGCGAAATCACCCATGGACTGGTGCGAGGGTATGCCGGTGTGCTACATTCCTGTGGGAAAATACCTGTATAGGGATGGCTTGGCCATTACCAGCTGTTGTCTTCCCGGGTGGGGTTGAGCACATTACAAGATACCAGAATCTCGCAATATCGGTATATTGGTGCCAAAGATGACCCAATAGCTGTCGTTTTTTTTTTCTTTTGTTATTTTTTTTCTAAATTGCACATGTTTTCTGTGCTTCGTCTGAGGCGAGTAAATAGCTCTGTTCGAGTACTCGAAAATTTGTGCAAATTTGTACAAATTTTTACTGAACTCTGTTCGTTTACTCCAAAAGTCCAGTAAATGAGAGCCAGAGAGCGAAAATTTTGACAGTTCGATGTTAGAGATTTTGCAAATTTTGGTTTGAGAAATTTTAGCCAACATAAAATTGCAAGATAGAACAGCTGTTTGAAATCAGCTTTTTTATGTAAAGAAACAAAACACAAAAATAAATTAACAACGACAGAGGTAAGTACAAATTATTTTGTTTAATATTTTATTCAATATATTTGTGAAATTTAGAAACAAAATGGAAAACAATAATGTGCAGTGGCATTCAGGAAATTCTGGTGAACCGGCGACGTCATTATTGGACAACTGTGGCCGTAGCAAAGGTATGGAAATACACGCCAGAATGTATGTACGTGGCAAAGGATAAACTTTCTTTCAATTCTATTGGAACTTGTGGTAACTTCCAAAAATGTGTTTGTTGGAAGAATTTGTAAGTTAGTTTGTAAGTAAGTTACTCATTTTTTTTAATAAAAATTTCTTCCAAATAAAAATGACAGCTTTTGTTTAATGAAATGCAAACAGAAAAATCAGCTGTTTCCTTGCACACATAAACATCAGCTGTTTCATTGCAAATTATTACTGGAAGTCGTTCGCGTACTTTATTTGCAAATTTTCATAAAGAGAGTAAAATTGTTGTTTCGCTCTCAAAAGTAGATTCTTGCAAATTTTTACTGGGAAAGTACTCGAACAGAGCTAATGTTTTAAGACAACGAACAGCTGACAATGTAGTAGGTCGGCATGGCAGTTAAATGGTCGTGTCGCCAACCGTCGACATTCAGTTGTACAGTGGTATTCGAATTCTGACGAATGGTACTATGAATGACAAGTGAGAATTTCATTCAAGAATTTCGAAAGGAAAACTGTTATTTTTGAATAGTGAAATCAGAAGGTCTGAAGCATACTCGCGCGGGGAAAACGGAGGGAAAATTAGTAGGGGAAATGAGTTGTATAGAATATTCTAGAGCAGAATAGAGGTGAGTCTGCGCATAAGCCTGAAATTAGAAGGCAACAACCATATTGACAATAAATATGGCTGATTTTGTAGCTTTAAAAGGTTTTGCGTGTTGAACCATGGTCTGAATGATGAAGTAACTAAATTGCATAGTCGTGAGAAGTGTGTTAAGCAAGAGATACCTAATTGAAGTGCGTGGTCTAATTAAGCTCGTCGCAAAATATTTAAGAGTGAGTGAGGTTAGGTTAAAAAATAAAATAAGAAATAACCATTAACCTATTTCTAAATAGTTGCGGAACATATAGATTTTGGTGAAACTAAGCGAAAAATTTGCTGAATATTTGTGAAGATTTTTACAAGTAAGTTTCAGGCTGTTTTATGTGGAAATATCCTCTTAACTCAAGCATCGCAATCTATTTTAAATAGAGCAAATAAAGTCAAGCTGACGGGCTACCCACACCAGAACCCCATAAAATTAATTGGGAAAATAAGTACATCAAACGTTTGTGAGCAGTGCCATCTACTAGGAAACCCAAAGTGAAACCCTAGCGTGTCCACCATTATCGACCACAAACCAGGTATTTCTTTATTCACTATATTACCAACAAGTGTTTGCAAAAGCAGAAGAGGAAATAAACCCTTCAGACGAAGAAAAAAACTCAGAACTAGATGGCGTTGGTTTGTCTGGACTAAAAAAACGGATGTGTTAAAATACGCCAATATAAATATCCAAACTGACCTAGAATTTCTTCTGAAACGGTACAGTAATTCCGAGCGCCAAAACTTGGCGTCGCGGAGCGGCCATTTTGGCCCCTGGAACGTCCATATTTATACTCAAACGGCTTAAAAGTTAACAGGACGAATAAAAATACATAGGACGAAATACAAAAAACCCTCAAATTGATAACCTAGCGACATTATATCAAAAAATAAACCAAAATTATGTATGTATCCATGGGAAATCAAATTAATTCTTCGCAACAAAGGTGTTGTAATTTTTTTTTTGTTTTAAATTAACTGGACCTTACCACTAAAGTCTTTTTTTGTTTACGACTAAAATATCATAACTTTCTTCGTTTTTTGTTTGTTGTATCAATTCTGATTTAGATAGGCTCTTATATTTTACTTAGCTTATACTTTATTTTATGTTGTCTTTTATTTAGTTTGTGTGTTTAAAATCCATTTTTTTATATGTGACCTGGTCTACGGAAAGGGGGCTTGGTGTCAAAAAATCAATTTTCACTTTTTGGTTGATTCGGATGGAAGATGAGATGCTTTTTCACGTGGTGAAAAGCAGAAAATCCTAACTTGCTTAGAAGTGAACTAAAAATGTAGAGAAAGAAGAGTAAAAATACGACAAAATATAATTTATTGGTAATGAACAAAATACATTGAATTATAAGCTATAAAGATATGATTATACAGTAGAAAAACGTATTATGGGCCAAAAATAATAATGCTGAGTAGTTTATGTATTTTTCTTTGTTGTCGTTTTCCTTGAGATCTTTTTACGTGTTGATCCTGAGGAAGATGGACCTGGTTCCTCGTCTGGTTTGAGAACATCTTCACTAGTTTTTGCCTTCCGCGTCTTCGATGGCAAATCTTTCGGCAATGGAGCCACAATATCTACTTTAGATATATCCGAAACTAAGCTGCGAGGATTGTGATAGATGTACCACTGACGTTCCAAGGATAAACCGGCTGGTTGTATAACTTTCGGCATTTCAGGATCGATGTGACTTAGTATCACTAAATCAAGATCATTTTTCGACATCTCTAAACAATTGTTCCGCGTACTCTCGATCATTTCCCGTGGTATCAGTGTATGGCATTCATTATTACAACAATCTTTTGACAGAAATTTTGTTACCAGCTCCTCCTCCTTTACATCAACAACATACAGGTCCATGTTAACAAAAGTTTGTTCGGTATCATCTTCTGCCTGAGATACACATACTTCGTCTTCATCATCATCGCTCTCTTCATAGTTTTCATCATCGTTTTCATCATCCTTTTCATGGAAATATTGTCCGTATACGGCACTGAACTCCTCATCAACACTCATGTTTCATTTCATGCGAAATGCGAAGACGATAATCAACAGAAACAGTAAAAGTCACTTCTTCAGTGTTACTTTTTTAAATGTTCCACACTAGCAACTTACACGATGAACTATAATAATATTCCGACCAACAACAACACTTACTGGACAAACAACAACACTTACTGGACGTCCGGCGCGGAGAACAAGTAACGAGATAATGAGAAACTGACGAAACGAGTTGCTTACTTTTAACAGCTTTTTCACAGAAAACTAGTTTTCGCACGTAAGCTCCCTTTTCGTAGACCAGGTCACATATAGTGTTTTATTTTTAAGTCAAACCTAATTTTGGGTCATGTGTTTTTTTTTTTGTTTTGCTTAGGGAATCCTACAAAGTTTGGCTTTGATATCTCAATTACTAATAGTAGCTAGGATATTGCCCAGCAGAGATCCAACCTAGCGAGCTCCTTAGGTAGGCATTCTATTTTTCAAATCAGTGAAGTCTTTCGGGCGCAAAAAAGGCGTCATTTCATATTCCTTTGTAGATTCTTGAATTTTTGGTTAGCAACTTCAAACAAATTCCCTAGAAAGAAACATAGAAAAAACTGATTTTATTATATGTAGTTATATTGGTTAGATGTAAGTGTCTTTTAAAGTTAATAATAAATATGTGAACCGTAATTAAGAAAAATTAAATTTGTGTGATTTTTGTTTTCATAAAAAGGGTAGGCTGATGTAGTGTGGTAAGTGTTGTGTGAGTGTGTGCAATAGGGGCCATAAGCAAATTATTATATTAGGACACATATGGTCATGGTTGGGTGGGCTATGTGGAGGAATATCACCAATCCTCCCTCTTCTATGTGTCGTTTAGTGTTTTGTGTTTAGTCAGTTTTTTTGTTTTATTTGATTTTTAATTGCTGCTTATCCCGTACTGGAGTAGCGGGTTGGAACCCCTTCTGAGATGCCGCCGTAGCTAGCCTCGAAACACTCCTGTAATCAATGGATACGTAACAAAGGACAAATAAAGAAGCAAATACATTCGGATAAATGGTTAGTTTTTCTATTTGTCAACTGCTAGAGTTGAAAAGTGCTGTCAAATTAATTTTTCTTAAAGGCGATGTCTTCTTTTCGACCAGTATACACTTCTAGTATATACTGGACGAAAAACACGAGGACGAAAATACATCCGATGTTTAAAGGGTTATTGGACCAGCCGATGTATTAAATTAAAGCCTCATGTCTTGGCTATTAGGGTATATTATACTAGGATGTATTTATCGATACTTATCTTGATATCGAAACCATTTTAAGATATTAAGCTTTTCTCTTAAAAAGTTGTGTTGCAAATCATAAAATATAACATAAAACATAAAATATTTTAAAAGTACTGTACCAAGATTTCCAATCCGATGTCAAAAAATTCAAATAGGCCAATATATGTATATATCCGAATTTGTAAACTGAAAAAAATATAAAAAATTTAAGCTATGTCCGTAATACCCCTGACACACATGCAGTATAGAAACCATTGTATGAATACTATGGTTTAACATACTACAATATAGTGACACACATGTACATTGTGGTTTGATTTGACATTTTATCATATAGTCAATTGAAATTTCATCATATGGTAAGAAACATGGAAAAGAAAACAAGATACATTTTTTTTGTTACGTTACGTTGTCCCTACGTTACGAAAAATCTTTTTACTTAACTAGTCCGCCAAATTCTCAAATATGGATCTGTTGTGTGGGACTCTCAGTACAATTTGTATGATAATATGATTGAATCGGTCCAGAAACAGTTTAACATTTTTTGTCTGAGAGGCATTCAATGGAGCCCGAACCATAATTTTCCTTCATATAGCAGTAGACTAGCATTGATCAGATTGCCGACTCGTAGTAGTAGACGTACCATGATAAACTCTATTACAGTTTTGAGGATAATTGATGGACTTATATGTTCTGAATATCTATTATCTAAGATTTTCATAAATGTCCCTCAGTCACTTCGCGTTACTTTTGTCGTTTTGGTAGTTGAGTTACGTTATTTAATGGGTGGTTTATAAAACGCATCACAACGTTTTTGATCACTTCAGCTGTCAAATTGAACTCGCCACAGTTCTTCACATTAATTGAAGAAAGTACAAATTTGAAGAAAAATGTCGATCGAGGATAGGCAGATGGAAGTATTTTGCATTTCATTGTTTATTGTTTATGTTTAGTAGTTGTTTATGTTTAATAGTTGCCAATTTTGACTGAAATGCATTCGACGGATGGAGCTCAAACTAAATAGTTCAAAATTATACCATTTACGAACTGAAATTCTTATTTACAATAATAAAATTAGAAATGGAACGTTTAAATAAATAATGCGTTGCAAAACTATTATAATTATATATAAAAAATATAGATATCAGTTGATGTTGACAATAATAAACAAAAGAACCAATACATTACAATGAATACATACCGCCAAATGGCACGTGTTTTTGAAAATACAACTAATTTAATATAGATGGGGAAATTTATTGGAAATTGAACCCCAAAATAACATAGGTTTTTTTACACATTTTATGTGAATATTGTTGGTATTTGCAGTATTATAAATAATAGCAATCTTAAAATCTGTTGATCTACTCAAATGGAGCCAAATTTTGTAATCTTTTTCATTCTGAGCATTTCACTCAAGATAACTTTTTCTGATCGATAATTGTTAACTTTTTATTTTAGTTTGGCAACTCTATAAACCACAAATGTCAGTGACAGCTTTCGTAAACAAACGCAAGCGCGAAGTGATATATAAACTACCATTTTTTGACTTTGGCGTTCGCGTTAGCTTTTGCGTTTACGTTCACTTTCGGGACTTTTAGAATAATACCCTAAATTTCCATACTGTTCCATAAACACTCGTATTTTAACACTTACTGCATATGCATACACATTTAAAACTTATTTTGAAATAATGTGTATATTTATTATATAAATAAATAAATGGTTTCCCATTACAACTCATGTATGAGCGTCTCACAACCAGTGGGCTGTGCGCTTTCTTGTTTTATACACACTGACTGGGACCTACAGTTTTACACCGGTTCCGAACGAAATTTTGAGAAGCTTTTTCATGCCTAAATAGTCCATAGTTTCGAAGTCACTAAGCGAGGTGACCGCCATTGAAAGATTTTTATGAGGGTCAGAGGAGGGATCGAACCCACATTCTCATGCACAAAAGCCCCGAACACTACCACTACCAACCATTTGAAAATTTATTTTTAGGGAGAAATATGTAAAGAATAATTCACAAATATATATACATAGGTTTATTAACCTATGAAAAGTTCAATATTGCCAAATACTCCCTGCTGTCTCAACCGGAATTTATGGGTAAATTGACTTTTCAGAAATAGCTGAATTGCCAGTGTGTGGAAGCTCATACCAGTTTGTTTTGATTTTTGAAAAATAATTTTGTATTTCTATCGCACGATTTTTTTAAAATAATTTTTCACAATAAAGAAATAGGCATGAATTCACTTTAAGACCAATTGTGTGATATACACCAAAATTTCAAGACCGATAGAGTTTACTGCACAGAGTTCAAAAAGTATTTTTTTCCTTCTGCTCGGCCCAACTTCTTGAGATATAGACCTTTAAAGTTTGAGTATATAATCGGTCATATCTCAGGAATTTATAACCCGATATGGTTTAAATGGATATCATTACAAAGCTATAACTCTATAAATCCTTGTATAAACATATTTCCTTTAATTAGCCCATTAAGGGTTTTTAACCTCACTTTTCTGTTAAAACTACTATTTTCAAAAAACCCCTACTGTACCTATTTTCTTGCTAGACTCGGATAACAGACAAGACTTCAAGCATTTTTTAAGTTGAAACACTACGCATTAACCCCTCAAATACCGGAGACATACAAAGTTTTGGAATACATTTTCGACATAAAATTCCTTCTAAAATAAAGCCGCGAACCCGGTGTTGGATCCATCCCAGAAAAGAAAAATCCCTGCGGCGCGTTTCATAACACAATTTTCTACATGAAACAAAAATAAAAACATTATTTTAAAACATTTTTCATTATTTAACATTAGTCCTTATAAAACAAAAGCCACGAAGCCGGTGCTGGACCCACCCCAGAGGAGAAAATCCTTAAGCCCGGCCGAAGGCCTTTCACGAAGAAAGATTTATAACACAAAAATTTTATGAACATTAATTTTGAACTTTCATATCTCTGGTCTTTGAAGGGTTGTTCGTGAATATTATACCTTTAAAAAGGCCAAGATCTTGTCTATTATCGAAACCTATCTAAAGATAAGTATAATGGTGAATTTTTTGA
Organism: Phaonia tiefii; assembly: GCA_963931995.1. Lineage (NCBI taxonomy): Eukaryota > Metazoa > Arthropoda > Insecta > Diptera > Muscidae > Phaonia > Phaonia tiefii. The sequence goes on from OZ008368.1 coordinate 162,805,993, forward strand.
AAACAAAATAAATTTGTATCAATAAAGTGAGGTTAAACAAATCGTTTTTCTTCATTAGACCCCCAATGGGTTAATAAAAGTAAATGTGTTTATACACAGATTTATAGAGTTTGTAATGGTACTCATCTCAACCAGGAAGGATAATAAATTGCTGATTTATGCCCGATTATATGGACCAGCGCCCTAACAGTTTTTCGTTTTGTCATCAAAGTTGTAATCAGCGTTTAATGCTCTATCAGGCAAAAAACTCGTGTTCAAGTAAAATTACATAAAATATGCAAAAAGTATGAAATAATCCAGATATGACGCGAGAGAGAGATGCGTTTGGGTGAATTGTTGCCACTTTCTGGTTTCCTTTTACAAGTGTTGCCAAATCTTCTGGTCGTCTACGTCTTGATCGTATTTGTTGGCCCTCTTCAAGGACAATATAAAAGAAGAGAAGAATAAACCACCGCAATGTGGCAACCATGGTAGAAGAGATCAAAAAAACGAATAAGGCGCCTCATTTCTCTGCTCTTTCTCTTATCCTCTTCATTGATTATTTCAATACACGAGCAGTTTTCTGATGATGTTACAGTATCTAACTATAGAAATTCCAACCATGTTTATATAAAATTACATAAGGTATGTAAAAAGTATGAAATAATCAAGTTATGACGCGAGTGAGAAATCCGTTTCAGTGAATCGGTTCGACTTTTGGTTCCCTTCTCAAAAACGATGTACAAATATACAGTCAAAATTTCTCTTCACTCAAATGCCAACAAACAAATCGAGTGAAACCATAGCACTTATCTGCCCTCTCTCTTACTCCCTTCATTGAATATTTGAATACACAAGCGGCTTTTTGATAGTGTTATGTACAAATTCCAACCGTGTTGAAATACAATTTCATAAACTATGCAAAAAGTATGAAATAATCAAGATATGACACGAAACAGAAATGTGTTTGAGTGAATATCTGGCACTCTTTGGTCCTCTTTTACCAGGGTTGCCAAATTGCGCACATCTTCTGGGGGTGGATTCTGGTTCTGTGAAAACTTTTCAGTGATAATTCTTGTACCTAAATCAACACTGGAGATTTTTTCATTTCACAGTTTCACAGAAACAGAATCGACCCTCTGGTTGTCTAAGGGTAGTATTCTAAAAGTCCCGAAAGTGAACGTAAACGCAAACGTCAACCCGAACGCCGAAGTCAAAAAATGGTAGTTTATATATCACTTGGCGCTTGCGTTTGTTTACGAAAGCTGTCACTGACATATGCGGTTTATAGAGTTGCCAAACTAAAATAAAAAGTTAACAATTATAGATCAGAAAAAGTTATCTAGAGTGAAATGCTCAGAATTAAAAAGATTAAAAAATTTAGCTCCATTTCTGTAGATCAACAGATTTTAAGATTGCTATTATTTATAATACTGCAAATACCAACAATATTCACATAAAATGTGTAAAAAACCTATGTTATTTTGGGGTTCAATGTCCAATAAATTTCCCCATCTATATTAAATTAGTTGTCTTTTGAAAAACACGTGCCATTTGGCGGTATGTATTGATTGTAATGTATTGGTTCTTTTGTTTATTATTCTCAACATCAACTGATGTCTACAATTTTTAAATATAATTATAATAGTTTTGCAACGCATTATTTATTTAAACGTTCCATTTCTAATTTTATTATTGTAAATAAGAATTTCAGTGCGTAAATGGTATAATTTTTAATTATTTAGTTTGAGCTCTATCCGTCGAATGCATGTCAGCCAAAATTGGCAACTATTTATAAACAATGAAATGTAAAATACTTCCATCTGCCTATCCTCGATCGACATTTTTCTTTAAATTTGTACTTTCTTCAATTAACGCGAAGAACTGTGGCGAGTTCAATTTGACAGCGGAAATGATCAAAAACGTTGCGATGCGTTTTATAAACTAGCCATTAAATAACGTAAATCAACGCAGGTAGTCACCGAACAGCTGTAACGTTTTATAAACACCAAAACGACAAAAGTAACGAGAAGTGACTGATTCACGATTTATAGAATACCACCCTAATTCTTGATCGTCTTTGCCATAGAATAATACATACGATAGAAGCTTTTATTCGCTCAATAAATTAAACGTCATAGGTACGATGGAAAGTAAACATTGGATGGTGGAAAATATGGGTTCAATAATACCAGATGGTGGCAATAGTATACAGCGATCAACAAAGGAACAACAACCGAATTTCGTGTTTTTGTGACAAACTAGTTGTGTTAAATACAATACAAATGTATAATAACGATAAAAGTCAACAAAAAAGTGCAAAATATATATAAATGTTTCAGCTCTACACCAAAACGACAGGAAAAAGTTAAGTGAACACATTTTGTAACTCCACCTGGTGTAAGGTAATTTTAAATTTAATTGTTCTCATTTCCACAAACCTACGATGAAGAGTGTGAAATGAAACGTCAGATGAGAGAATTAGGGTAGTATTGTAAAAGTCCCGAAAGTGAACGTTAACGCAAACGCCAACGCGAACGACGAAATCAAAAAATGGTAGTTTATATATCACTTCGCGCTTGCGTTTGTTTACGAAAGCTGTCACTGACATATGCGGTTTATAGAGTTGCCAAACTAAAATAAAAAGTTAACAATTATAGATCAGAAAAAGTTATCTTGAGTGAAATGCTCAGAATTAAAAAGATTAAAAAATTTAGCTCCATTTCTGTAGATCAACAGATTTTAAGATTGCTATTATTTATAATACTGCAAATACCAACAATATTCACATAAAATGTGTAAAAAACCTATGTTATTTTGGGGTTCAATGTCAAATAAATTTCCCCATCTATATTAAATTAGTTGTCTTTTGAAAAACACCTGCCATTTGGCGGTATGTATTGATTGTAATGTATTGGTTCTTTTGTTTATTATAGGCAACATCAACTGATGTCTATAATGATTAAATATATTTATAATAGTTTTGCAACGCATTATTTATTTAAACGTTCCATTTCTAATTTTATTACTGTAAATAAAAATTTCAGTGCGTAAACAGTATAATTTTTAATTATTTAGTTGAGCTCTATCCGTCGAATGCATTTCAGCCAAAATTGGCAACTATTTATAAACAATGAAATGTAAAATACTTCCATCTGCCTATCCTCGATCGACATTTTTCTTTAAATTTGTTATTTCTTCAACTAACGCGAAGAACTGTGGCGTGTTAAATTTGACAGCTCAAGTGATCAAAAACGTTGCGATGCGTTTTATAAACTACCCATTAAATAACGTAAATCAACGCAGGTAGTCACCGAACAGCTGTAACGTTTTATAAACTACAAAAACGACAAAAGTAACGCGAAGTGACTGATTCACGACTTATATAATACCACCCTGAGTGTATTGTATTTAACACAACTAGTTTGGAACAAAAACACGAAATTCGGTTGTTGTTCCTTTGTTGATCGTTGTATACTATTGCCACTATCTGGTATTTTTGAACCCATGTTTTGCGCCATCCAATGTTTACTTTCCATCGTACCAATGACATTTAATTTATTGAGCGAATAAAAGTTTCTATGGTATGTATTATTCTATGGTATTATTCTATGGTCTTTGCCCTTCTACTAGGGTTGCCAAATTGCGGTGGTTTAACCTTCTTTTCTTCTACATCATTTTGCTCTCTTTAACAAGGGCTGCCAAATTTCGCACTAAAATTTCCTTGATTGGCTTTGGAAGTACCCATAGAATAACACATACTATAGAAGAACTTATTCTCTCATCTGACGTTTCATTTCACACTCTCTCGGTAGGTCTGTGGAAATGTTTACATACACCAGGTGGAGTTACAAAATATGTTCACTTAACTATTTCCTGTCGTTTTGGTGTAGAACTGAAAAATTTAAATGTATTTTGCACTTTTTTGTTGACTTTTAACGTTGGTATTCATTTGTATTGTATTTAACACAACTAGTTTGCCACAAAAACACGAAATTCGGGTGTAGTTCCTTTGTGGATCGCTGTATACTATTGCCACCATCTGGTATTATTGAACCCATATTTTCCACCCTCCACTGTGTAATTTCCATCGTACCTATGACGTTTAATTTATTGAGCGAATAAAACCTTCTACGTATGTGTTATTCTATGGAATTACCCATTAAAGCGCTAAAAACTATTTAGCATATTTTCATAAAAAAAAGTGCAGAAAATGCACTAATACTGCTGAGTTGGCAACGCTGGCAGTAACCCAGATAAAGTGAAAAATATCAATTGTGTTGCTTTAATTGTAAATTAAAGATATCAAAATAAGTAAAATAGTTTGGAATGTGAGGAACGAAAACGGTCAAATTGAAATCAATATGGATCGAGGCAGTATATTCTCTCTGTTCCTCTACAAACAGTTGATGGTACTGCGTTTCCATGCTAAATCTGTGTGCATCATACTGGTTGCCTGCTTTGGGCTACAATTTTTATTATTGTACTTCATGTACCAGCCCATTCAAACACTGACGGAATACTCCAGTCCTACCAGCCCTGAAACATTGGTACAAAAGCAACTCAGAAATATTAAATATGTTCGATTGATGAAACTTTAATTGATATTTTCAGTATAATGGTTGTTTTTTTGACGTGGATCAAACCTTCTATGCTCCAGACACGCATGAGGTAATTGCATTTGTGGAACAAAAATGTGGAACTGCACCCGAAATAAAAGGTTTTGCACACGTGGAGACTATGGTTAAGACCGTAGAGGAATGCAAGAATAATTGCGTTGGCGTCCATTTCATGTTTGCAAATGACTCTGGACATGGGAAAATTAACTCCATGGAATATACCATCTATACAAATCGCCTAAAGTTACCAACCAAACAGCGTTATGTGACGGACAGTTTGGATGCATCGTTTAGTCGTAAGTACAGCGTAATAGAATATATGGAAAGCATTGCCTTATTTGGATGTAAACAATTCCTTTGAACATGTGATTTCTTATAAGGAGAATTTGACCACACCCATGTCGACATTGGTGCAATGCATCATACTGGGTGTGCTCGATTATTGACACAGTTGGCATTTTAGTAATGCTGGATGTGGAAAACAATTGAAATAATTAAAAAGAACAACTAAATTAAAACATACATACATCTTTATTTAATCTTTATCGATACTTCTATCAATACTCGGAAAAAGTATCTAGTAATCCTTTATTAAGATATGTTCATGATTTTGTACAGAATTTGTTTATACATATGTATGTATGTACATTATCTTTATAAGGAATCACTAATGACCGTCTGTGGTGTAATGGCTAGTGTGCGCGACCCTTGAACATGAAAAGGCATGCCCGTCCCTGTTCAGACAACCTCATATTTCTATCGATGACCGTCTTCTCGCACTCCATTGACCTTACAGCAGGATTCTTTCATTTGGTAATTTCGAGTAAATTATCAACTGATTGTTGTATTGAAAAACTGATGTTTGGTTAAACGAAGTCTCATAGGGCTTTAGTGACGGCAACATTGTCGACCATCAAAAAGCTTCTCAAAACACCATTCGGAAGTCCCCCCTGTCCCTTCATGGGATGTAATTGAAAAATATTTATAAACCCATGTAGCACATGTTTTAAGATATTAAATACTATGTACCACAATTTATAATTTAATGAAATCCTTCAATACATTTGTAAACACAAGGCCGTTTTAGGCTGTTAGAGAACTCGTTGAATATGTAAAAATTGTAATTTGATGACAGAAGATGAAATAGTGTAAACTTGAGGAAAGTGGTTTGCAGACAAAATTGTTAGAGATCTGTTCGATTTCTGAACAAAAACAAAGAAAATAAAAGCTTTTATTTCGTTACGTTTCGGGTTAGGGAGAGCTTCTTACAACCAGTGAGCTGTGTGCGTTCTAGTTTTGCACTCACTGATTGGGACCTAAAGTTTTACACCGGTTCCGAACGGTATTTTAAGAAGCTTTTTAATGGCCAAGTGCGCGATAGTGTCGCCGTCAATAAGCGAGGTGAACGCCGTCGAAAGAAATTTAAGGTGGTCAGAGCAGGGATCGAATCCACGTTCTCATGTACAAGAGCCGCGCACACTCCCATTGCACCACCGACTGCCACATGTTTCTGATACACCTATAATACCCAGACCAGAATCAGAAAAAATACATTTTCAATTTATCAACATATTTTAAACAATATTCATACAGTTGGGGGAGCCAGATTTTAATTTAAACATATTTAAATTAAATTTAAACATATTTAAATTTAGAAATAAATTCATTTATGGTCGTAATAAAAAATCAAATTACGAGCGTACATTTTCTTTACATAATCTTCAAGTGCTAATAAGACCGCTCGAGGTAATGAAAATATTGCTGCTGTTCAGGCAAGTGTTGTTCAATACCGCAATTTATCGATTTCAAGACGTTGCCAACAATTGGGACTGTCTCAAACCACAACATGGCGGAGTTGAGAGTTGACACTGGTCTGCAACCAGCTGGGAGAACCACATCTCATGATGAGCATTGAAGTCGCCAAGTATAACTGTACTATCACCCTGGAGTAGGTGTTCGATAGTGGGATGATAGCCCGCACCGATGCTATTAACGGGCGGAATATATACATTGACGACTTCAATAGCGATGGAACTGATCGGGCTGGGTGGGAGGGGGTGGGTGTGTGAGTCTGAAGCTTACGCTTCGCTCGATGATGAATGCGAGCCCTCCACCGTGATTTCCCTCCCTGTCTCTCCGAATAATGACATAGTTCCCATGAGATGAAAGCCAACACTCACTGGAACGGCGGCTATAAGGATCTTGTGAGTATGCATATAGTTGGTGATCTCATAAATTTTGTTCTTAAGACCATTACAATTAAATTGCATTATCCTGAACGATTGCTGATAACCAACTGTCGATAGCAACTGGGTAGCTGACTTGCGCAGCTGAGTCTGAGCGTGAAGCTCATTTGAAATTGCGGGACGCAATTGAAAATTTGACGGGGGCAACTGAGATGGGTTGGTTGACTGAGGAAATTGTTGTAGTGGCCGAGGCGTGAGGGAGGACAATTGCACTAATGTATGTGTAATGATCGCATTCCCCGCTGGAGTGCCGACAGTTGTCCCGGCATTAGCCGTGCAACAAGTCCCCGTTCCAGTTCCTGTGCGAACGAAGCTAGTGCAACGCCTCATATGACACCAATTCCTACAGCGATTACACTGGACTGATGTAATATTCCTATTTATAACACCGTTGCATACTGAGCAAAGCCATTGGGAAGGCATCGCTGCATTGTGATCCGAGGGTGTCAATCGATCACGGGTTGGGGGTGTTAAGACAGGAGCAGTGTTGCCCGATTGCTGCAGATTTCCACAACAACTCGCCACGGAATTTCTTGACCAGTCTCTATGACTAGCGAGGCCAGAACACCTTCTAAGATGACACCAGTTCTGGCATCCATTGCATTGGACCTGGGTAAGGTTCCGATGGATCCTCGTGTGACACACAGAACAGATCGAGACCTCGGGAGGGCCTGGATTCTGTTCTATGCCAGCAATAACTAATAAAATTTTGAGCAAACCTGCTGAAATGATTTGCTCACCTGGGTAAAAAACGGGTGGGTGATACAGCTGTTGCTGAGTTGACAATCCTTGGGCGAGTGAAACTCGCGTCGTTCCGGAGCATAGATCCGATCGTCCTGGGAACGTTGTTGTTGTTATTGGTCGTGTGGAATGATTGCATGTGGATTCGATAACATTTAACGATTCCATTAGCACTTCTCTTTCACTCATGGTTTACACCAATATTTACTTCTTTGGGGATTATGTCCGTTCAGTATCGCGTTTATCGTTTATTGAACTTACTTACTTACTTATCCGGTCTCGGACAACCCCAGGGGGTCAGGGACCTTACAAAACGAAGATAACATATTTCGCCAACCAGTTCGATCTTTTGCTTTATCTCTCCAGTTGGCAATACCAAGTGTACGCAGGGATTCGTCAACCTGATCCCTCCAGCGGAGTCTTGGTCTTCCTATTTTTCGTCTTCCTTCGAGTTCGGTTTCGAAAAGTCTTCGCGCTGGTTCATCTTCATCCATTCTACTGACATGGCCTAGCCAGCGCAATCGCGTTATCTTGATCCGCTTAACTATGTCAATGTCAGGATAAAGCTCATACAGCTCATGATTCATGCGTCGCCGATACTCGCCGTTGTGCACTATAGGGCCATAAATTTTTCGGAGTATTTTTCTCTCGAAGACTCCTACAGATGTTTCGTCTGCTTGCGATAGGACCCAGGATTCTGCGCCATAAAGCAAGACAGGTTGAATGAGAGTCTGGTACAGCTGGACTTTTGTTACTCGAGAGAGGGCTTTATCTCTAAAGTGCTTGCTTAGCCCAAAATAACATCTATTCGCAAGCACAATTCTCCGTTTGATCTCAAGGCTGACGTTGTTGTTTTTGTTCACGGCAGATCCGAGGTATATAAATTCGTCCACTACCTCGAAGTTATAACGGTTATCAACGTTCACGCTTTGGTCTAATCGCGTGGATGCCCTGTTCGTTGAAACCATTAATTTTGTCTTGTCCTCATTCACCGTCAGACCCACTTTTGCTGACTCCTTCTCAATTCTCGAAAAAACCGTGTAACTTCTCTAATTGTGCGCCCAATGATATCTATATCATCAGCATACGCGAGCAGCATGTGACTTTTGCTGCTGATGGTTTTATTCATATTGACTGCAGCTTTTCTCATAATGATCTCCATTAAGATGTTAAAGAGATCGCACGATAGGGTGTCGCCTTGCCTGAGGCCTCGCTTAGTTTCGAAAGGTTCGGTAAGATCCTTACCAACTTTCACTGCGGATTTGGTGTTCGTCAAGGTCATCCTGCAAAGGCGTATGAGTTTTGCAGGAATACCAAGCTCAGACATTGCTTCATAGAGTTTCTCCCGTATCGGACTATCGAAGGCTGCTTTATAATCGATAAATAGATGATAGGTGTCGATTTGTTTTTCGTGTGTCTTCTCCAGGATTTGGCGTAGCGTGAAAATATGGTCAGTTGTCGATTTTCCAGGCCTAAAGCCACACTGGTATGGTCCAATCAGGTCAGCGATAATTGGTTTTAGTCTTCCGCACATTATACTTGATAGAACCTTATATGCTATGGATAAAAGGCTTATTCCACGGTAGTTGGCACAAATACTCGGGTCACCTTTTTTAAATATGGGACATAGTACACTGAGACTCCAATCGCCGGGCATGCATTCATCTAACCAAATTTTGCTAATGAGCTGATGCATGCACCTTATCAGCTCATCGCCGCCAGCCTTAAACAGCTCCGCCGGTAATCCATCGGCTCCTGCGGCTTTGTTGTTCTTAAGCCGGGCAATAGCTGTTCTGACCTCGTCTTGGTTAGGAGGGGGGCAATCGACGTCGTCGTCCATATTGTGATCGATTGTCCCATCGTCATCGGATATCTCAGGTACTAGTAGCGCGGAGAAATGCTCTCTCCATATTCCCAACATGCTCTGCACATCTGCGACGAGATTTCCGTCTTTGTCTTTACAGAAGGGGGGCCCTGAACCATGTCCATTAGTTCCGTTTTTAACTTTTTGGTAGAATTTTCGGGCTTCGTTCTTCCTTCTGTATGTCTCAATTTTCTCACTCTCGCGTTTTCTCCACTGCCGTTTCTTACGCCTAAAGAGACGGTTTACCTCCTTTCTCTTCTCCCTATACCGCTCAGTTGCAGCTCGCGTTGCAATTGACTGAAGCATTACCATACGTGCAGCGTTCTTTTCGTCATTTGCTATGCGACACTCTTCATCGTACCACGGTTTGTTGCGAAGCGGTTTTTCGAAACCAAGTACGGTTGTTGCGGCAGTTTTTATAGAGTCGGAAATGGGTTTCCACTGCGCATCAGGATCGTCATCGGGAGGGGGTGGGTTCTGTGCCAAAAGTTGCGAGAGCTTCCTTGAGTAGGCTGTGGCTACCTCTGGTAATTGCAGCTTTCCGATGTCCAGCTTCTTCTGCGTCTGGTTTCGTACGATTTTCGCTCTGCTTAATCTTGTGCGAACCTTTGCTGCTACCAGGTAGTGATCAGAATCGATGTTAGCTCCTCTGATCACTCGTACGTCCATTACACTGGATGAGTGCCTTCCATCAATTACCACGTGATCAATTTGGTTCTTAGTTCTTTGATCAGGGGATACCCAAGTAGCCTTGTGGATGTCTTTATGCTGGAATCTTGTGCCACTGATGACCATGTTTTTTGCCGCGGCAAAGTCAATCAGTCTCATACCGTTGTCGGAACTGTCAGCATGAAGACTGAAATTGCCAATAGTTGGATTAAACACATTCTCCCTTCCTACTTTGGCATTAAAATCTCCTAGTACCATCTTAATGTCATGGCCAGGGCAGCGGTCATACGTTTCCTCTAGGAGCTCATAGAATATGTCTTTGGCATCATCATCTTTCTCTTCTGTCGGGGCATGCACACAAATTAGGGAAATATAAAAATATTTCGCTTTTATGCGGATTGTGGCTATTCGTTCACTCACAGGATTGAACCTAGAGACTAGATGTCGCAGTCTTTTGCCAACTACAAATCCACAACCAAATTCATGTTTTTTTTCATGGCAACTGTAGTATATATCGCAGTTTCTTTTTCTTGTGCAGCCATGTCCTGTCCATCGCATTTCCTGGATAGCGGTAATGTCAGCCTTATAAATTTCGAGGACATCTGCCAGTTGGATACTTGCACCGGATCTATATAGAGTTCTTACATTCCAAGTGCATATCCGTAAATCGTGGTCCTTATAACGTTTGCGGGGGTCGTCAACAAATAGGGGTTGTTTATGTTTTCTGTTTCGTTTTTGTATTTTCACTACCATTATGAACGGTGGCGGGAGGCAAACCCAGCCCACCGGGTTTTTGCATTTTACCTACTGCCAGGATATTTGATTGCAGCCGCCCATTATGGATCAGACGCTGACCAGGATGCGATATGTTGAACCTGGATTTTCTTCTTTTAGTTTCTATCCGCCGTTGGCCCGTATGTCTGGCTCATCCGCCTTCTAAGGACAAAAGAATATGCCCGATTGTTTGATGAGCTTCAGTGACATCAGTCACCTACTATACCCGATTTGATGCTCATTTGTTTCGCCTTCTCACTCTAGCTAGCTAACGGAGGTTTCCGAAAAGCCATTGCCCAGGACATACTGCGTGGAAGTAGTGAGCTGCTTGGACTGCCCAATGAAGGAATCATTTCTGGCCACTCCCAAGTGAATGGCAATCAGAAACTTTCCACCTCCACGGACAGTCCCATGTCCATGTGTTTATTGAACTAACAGTTGGAAAAATATTTTTTCTACAACCAACACATTATACAAAGTATACTACAAATAATTATAATACAGTACATTGTATCGAACAAATGTTCATTCAAATCACAACATCACAACACCCCCAATGGAATTTCACGACCTAACAGACATTTTTTGATAAAAATGATCTGAATATTGCATCATACTAAATTGGGTCTGCTTTTTCGATTACTATCGCCATAAAGATATCTCTTATCGTTTACGAGATACCCAATGCAACAAAGTTCTAACTACTTGTTTTGTTATAATAATTTGGTTAACAAAGTTCTATCGTAACAACCAAATATAAACTTGTGTTCCAAAACGACTTGAAAAATGTTACAGTTAGAACTTTGTTTACCAAAATATTGTTGATAGAACTTTGTTGCACAACATTATTTCGTTGCATTAGTCAAATAGAACTTTGTTGATTAACATTGTCCCGTTTGTATTTCGGCCTGTCAGCAACAATTTGGACAAATTGTTACTGTATGTTGTCTGTTTACACCAAGAAGCCAGTAAAACTAATAAAACGATGCGAAATGGAGCAGCAACAGACATATTAGTGATGCCAACCATATTTTTCTCTGTTTTTAAGTTTCTTTTACACTAAAAATCTTTTTTTGTTCTGAAATTGAGCGAAATTGAAAACTGATCATATATATCTTCCTTCAATTTGATTAGTCTGACAGACAATGGTGATGAAAGCCCAGACACGTCAGTTAGACACCGTGCACAAGAATTTCAAATGTCATCGTCGACGTTGTTCAAAATAATCAAAAAAGATTTGTATTTATACCCGTATACAATTCAACTGGCTCAACAGCTAATCAAAAATGACCATATGCGTAGACGGAAGTGGAGTGGTTCAAAAAAACATCGGGCTGGAACATAAAAAACACCCTGTACTCCACGTGCGGAAATATTTCGTCGATATTCCGCAGGCATTTTTTATATGGAGTCTTGTCAAATTTCACGTGGAATGTAGATCTTAGTACGGCCTTAACTAGAGAGCGAGAAAGTTAGATTCTTGACAGTATTTGAGAAATTTTTGTCAGAGAAGAAATAACATTGAAACATATGTTCAAAATTAAAATGTTCGAGCCTTTGGTCGTTTTTTGAAATTAATTTTATTCTTCAAGAATCTAATTTTGAATATAAAGCGAAAGGTCGGATAAATCATCACTTTTTCATTGAAACCTATGTTTTATGTAGAGGTGCGTGGGTTACACGAATTTGCCGTTTCATGCGTGAAATTTTCCTAAATATATGTGGCCTGGTCTACGGAGAGGTACCTATGGTCAGAAGTCAACTTTTCGAGAAAACAGCTGTTAAAGATTACGAGTCGCGCTGCGTTCTTTCAAATTTCAAGTATAATTTGAAACAAAACAAATGAAGTTAGGAGTCTGCAGGTTGTTTCATTGAAAAGAGCGTTAAATTTTCTATCAAATTAGTTCAAAAAACAAAAATCAATTTTTCCGACCGTAGGACCGTCAGATATTCCCAATTCCATAATGTTTTAGCTCTAAGGTTAAACGCTGATAAAAATTTAAGGTTTAAACTTCCATTATAGGAAACCTGTTACAATGTTGATCGTATAAATGTATCAAATAGAATTAAGTAAGTAACAGGCGGTATGGCTAAAAATACCATATTATTTGTTTGTTTCCTAGAAATTATTTGACAGCGTTGTAAACGCTCATTGATTAACGCGTTGACGACCACCGGACGCATATAAGAGTCCTGTGGTTTTCCCCACAAACCCAGGATGCATATATGCGTCGCAACTTATGTAGTTTATTGTAGTTTCGATATTGGTTTACAGATTCTATTGATTCTCTCTTCGGTTTAGGAAAAGTGCCAAGTTGTTAATTCTGTGTTTGGTTTTTTGTGTGAGATACGCACTTTATGAGAATTTCACAAATATTTCGGTCAAATTTATCAGCTGGTTTGTGGCCACCCCGAACCTGATCGTCGTGAAGGTGTTAAAAAAGTAAAACTTTTTACTAAAATTTTGGATTCTTTCAAAATTGATTTATGCAACAAATTCTAAGTGATCAAATTTAGGTTCGTACAACGCTACAAGATTCTAAATGGCTCATAGACCTTTGGGCTACCAAATTATTGCGCCTAATAAATTATCATCAAAGTTCTATCTATTTTTTTAAACACAAAATCCTAGAAAACTGAAGATTTCATCGTGGATATATTCTGAAACATTACATTATTTAAATAAATTGATACTAATTAAATAATAGTTGCTGCCAAAATAAAATAATATATAATAACTAAAGCATCATAAACATTCAATCTTATTTTTCTCCAATCATACCTTGGTGCACTTAGAACCTTGTTGTTCTAAGGTGGCGATTTGGCGATGATGGGCGGACATAACTCCCAAAATTTATTTGGGGATTATATCCTGGAACCTAATTATGCTAAACTGGTAACATTGAGCCAGGGATAAGGCTTGACTACACACTTGAGTAGTTTATACGTGACGTCGACGTTAAAACATTTTCCACCAACATATTATTGTTTGGTGTATTAACACACCAGTCATGAAAAATCTGCTCAAAATACCGTTTGGAACCGGTGTAAAACTGTAGGCCTCAATCAGTGTGTGTAAAACTAGGAAGTTCACGTCTTCACTTCATGAGACCAAAATGATAACTCATTTATTAAAATATGAATATCAACTATATGTGTACAGTGTAAAGTGATATAAAGAATAAAAGGCAATGAAGGAGATATAGAGAATAATAGGCAAAGGTTGCCATATATACGTACATATTCGACAACACTGACTGTGAGAAGCTCTCCATCCCTTCATGGAATGAAATGGGAAACTTTATGTTTTACCTCAGATATCTAACGGCATATAAATTATTTTCCTACCTGTAACCGATAAACAACCACCGGTGATAAAATAATATAGAAGGCCAACGTGAACTTTGACCTCTTTGAGGCAGACCCAAACATCAACCTATCAATGACAATTTTATTTTACATCCGCACATTCCCGAGAACGCAGAGAGTGCCTAGTATCATGTAAAAAAAAACATATAGAGTGATGTTATGGAAAATAATAATAAACCTCGACGACGACAACTGCAATTAGTAACAATGTTAACAAGATGGTCACTGGTCTAGAACGCTACAATTTTTTCTAATTGCAGAAATAAACACCAGGTCTGTAGCTCGTAGCAAATGCAAAAATATTCTTCCAAAAGATAAATTTATTTTGGAACGAAGTTCCTTATCTCACGTTGCGGGATGGGGGCTAAATGAAAATATAAAACAACTTTGTTTTTAATACTATTATGCTACAAACCAGTATTATCAACTATATTGGGTATTTTGCTTTGGTTTGTGTCTAGACTAAAGGAGTGGATTATATAGAAAGAAATTAACTAGATGTTTCACATGTGTTGGGAAATTTCTTGTTTAATGGGAAGTTTTCTAGGTGGAGCCTGTACCCAATATTTAGTATACAGGGTGATTCAGGAAGTTCCGGACAAATTTCTTCAGCGTATTCCTTGGCTCATTTCCTGAAGAAAAGTCCACTAGGACCATGCGAAATGGCAGCGGGTTCAAAAATTTCGGATTGGTCGGTTTTTGGGCTTGTTGGAAAGGTCTTTAAGAGGCCTTTCAGAATCAATAAAAACAAAAGTAGAAAAAAGTCAAATCGCCGAGATACAGAGCTTTCGGAAAAAAATGGGGGAAAAAATTTCACATATGTGGTTTTTTCTGTTGAAAGATGGCCATACCTTTCCAAAATGACCTAAACGAAGCCCAGAGGTCTTACCGTTCCAAAGTTATGACCATTTTACTGAAATGCAAAAATGTTTGTTTTTGTTTTTGGAAGCGAAATAACAGCACACATTTATTTGTTTTTGTAAATTAACACGTTTAAGATTTTATTTTATTGACATTTTTGGCTGAATAATCAAACACAAGGAAAAAAAACATTTGATGGTCTGGAGATCGTGGCGGCCATGCGATTGGTCCAGCTCGTCCAATCCAACGTCGAGGGAAATTGGTGATTCTGAAAGGCCTCTTAAAGACCTTCCAACAAGCCAACAAGCAAAAAAAATCCGACCACTGGCTCAGAAGTTAGCAACTTTACCCTACTACCCTCCGACCGCCAATCCGAAAATTTTGAACCCGCTGCCATTTCGCACCCTTGCATTTTCGGACATGGTCCTAGTGGACTTTTCTTCATGAAATGAGCCGAGGAATACGCTGGAGAAATTTGTCCGGAACTTTCTGAATCACCCTGTATATTGTAGTTTTGAACCCAATAAAAGTAAATTTAGAAAAGCCGAAGTGAAAGAAGCTTAAAAAATAATAATCGGGCCTATTCCCGTTGGCGTTATCGTTTTAAAACGGAATAAAAACAACAGTTTGGCATCACCGTTGGCGTTATCGACATGTATCGAAAATATATCGGTATTCTCCATTTTGAAACGAATATAGAAACGATAAAGAAACATTCTTTCTTTGTCGTGGCCATTGTTAGCATCGAAGTAGAAACGACTAGAAGCAAATAAATAAAAAATGAAAATAACGACAGTACGGCAATTTGAAATTTTAGTTTCCGAAATGGAAAACAATCCCACATATGCTAAGGGGTTTCGGAAGGGCATAAAACCACTAAATTTCGAAGTTTTTTGGAACAGTGTTGCAGAAAAATTAAATCCATTAGGACCTCCAGTCCGTGACGGAGATGGTTGGCACAAGGAAAGTAAAGCCAAATATGTGGTGGTAAAATTAGTTACAATTTTAATAACAACTATTCATTTATATTCAATTAAAATTTAAGGTATGGAAGGACTTGAAATTCAAGGTGAAAAAGAAGCTTGTAAACAACAAAACAGAAGCCAGAGCAACAGGAGGAGGCGCTTATAAACAGGTTCCTTTGTCATCATTAGAGGAAGCGGTGGCATATTTATTGCAGTTTGAAAAACAAATAAACCCAAGAGGAAACGTTGTAGGATTCGCCGAGCAAGAAGAAGTCCTGGTACTGCCAATCGAGGAAGAGGAAACACCCAACTTACTTCCTTCGAAATTACTGTGAATGACGATATACCCACCGTTTCATCTTCAACAAATAATAAATCAAATGAAAAGGAGAGGATTACATTATTGACGAAGCAAACCGAAGTACAAGAAGAGCAATGCAGTCATTTGAAATGTATCAGTGGATATTTAAAAGATGTCTCCCGTTATCAGAGAAAGCGGTTGGAAGTAGAAGAAGAACGCCTGAAAATATATAAAGGAAGCAAACGCAGAGAATATGAACTACTGGATCTTGATGTGCCAATAAAAAAGAAAAAACAGGAATTAATGGAAAGGCAGCTACAAAATAATAATAATTAGTTTTATTTTATGTGAATTTTTATTTAGTTGTTTTAAGAAATGTTATTTGTACTATTTCTATATTGAAATAAAATATAAAAGTTATAATGAGAAAGTGTTTTTAATTGCATCTCTTATTCTGGTAGCTTCTGCGCATTCTCCTCCGTCGTGATTTTCATTGCTGATGTTATAATTGTCACTTCCTTCGGTAAACATTTCTACATCATTATCGGGAAAAGAAGTATTATAGTGAATGCATATATTATGGAGAGCAGCACAAGCATTAACGATTTGTGTAGTTTTTTCGGAATCATAGTGCAATTCACGTGCTCCAAGGAGGTAACGAAATCGAGATTTGAATACACCAATTACTCGCTGTATAATATTTCGGGCCTTTGCATGAACCGAATTGTAATTGCTTTCTGCACTGTGTTCAGCCGCTGATCTGTAGGGTGTTATTAAAAATGGTTCCAACGGATACCCAGCATCTCCTAAAACTTAAAGGTGAAACATTTATTTTTTTTTTGAAACTTTATACCAGGAATCCACGAATTACGTTCACCACCAGCATAGTTTTCTCGTAGAAACCTTCTTGCTCGGCTGGTATTCCAAATTAAGGAATCGTGGCCAGATCCTGGATGTCTGGCATCTACATACCTTATACGCATCTTAAGATCACAAATCTGAGTATAATAAAGAACGAAAAGTTATCAACTCAATTAATTGTTAGTGTTTAGATTCATTGCTAGTATTTACAATCATTGCATTTATGCTGACGAATCCCTATCTGTTGTAGTACAAATGTTGAGAATTTTTGCAGGGACCAATTATTTTAATATGTGTTCCGCCTACACACCCAATGAGTCCAGGAAACCCTGTTCGTTCATAAAAAAATCGTTTGCACTCTATTGCTTCATCTTCAGACATTTCAAATTTAATCCAGTTATTGCAGATTGTAGTACTCATGGCGTTCAAAACTTCGGATAATATTTTACTAACCCTAGGTTGAGCCAACGACAAATTAAAGTCATTTGCAACGCTTAGTTGATATGATCCTTGCGCAAAGAATCGCAGAGCAGTTGCCAAATTTATTGTTGGCGTAATTGCAGACTTTCGCGTATTGCATTTCAGTTTTGGACGGATTTGTTCCAGGACGTATTGAAAAAAACTTTTATTGAGCCTGAATGTGTTCACAAATCTTAAGAAAAAACATGTACATTGAATGTATATTTAGAAATAATTTGATAAAATTAAATTTTCTTACATTGAATCTGGGATGGCAAAAATATTAACGTTTTGTCTTAACATCTTCCTGTGTATATTTATCTTTTTTGTTTCACCATCCTCACTTGAACTTGAAAAATAAAATTCTGTACTCCATTTTTTAGGGTTTCGTTTAAAATAACAAACTATTAAAAGTTTTCCAAAAATATGAAAAGTAACAGTACTACCATACTTTATTCAATTTTCAATGTCAAAAATAACAGTGCACCATACTTTATTCAATTTTATTTTTGTTTTCGATAACTTTTCTTCTTCGCGACGAAGCGACTATAAAACCGACAGCGACAGAAAAACCACAATTAAAACGACAACGCCAACGGGAATAGGCCCGAATATATTCTTAAATAAGGGAATTTTTTTTTTTTAAAGTAAATTTTCTCAAAAAAAGATACCTATTGATATTCTTAAACAAAGTACCTTTTGTTAAAAAATACCTTATCTTAAACAAGTACATTTGCTTAAAAAAGGTAAATTTTCTTACAATAAATTGCCTTTTCGTAAAAAACCAAATTTTATTTAAAGAGTACCTTTTTGTGAAGCAAAATAACTTTTTATTTTGTTGTTCGACCTTTTCTTTATCAATAAATAATCAGTATTCTTCGAGCTTGAGGTCAAATTTGCTGTTGTTGTATTTATTTTCCTCGATATTTCGCTACTCATTTGTGTAGCATCATCTGGAGATATAAACAATATTTAACAATTAAAATAAAATAACAATTGTGAAAAAATTATGTCAATTTAAAAATGTTCAAACAAATTTTTCCGCCTGTTTTCAAAATTTTTCTTAAGTTACACAAACAAAAATAATGTTCGTAAAAAGTTCATATAAATTAACCCAAAGAAAAATATTAGATTGATAAACAATTTGCTTAAATGGTTCTACTTTTTACTAATTAAATGTCTGTAAATTTGGGCTACATTATCTGTATCTGTTTTATAGTTAATTCTTTTCAATGTTGGTGTAGTAATTATTTGTAAAAAAAATAAAAACCTAAAGACACGAATTGCAGGACACAAATCAGACCAGAAATACAGTCACATTTCTACACAGAAAACAGCATTAACATCCCATTGTGCTAGTTTAAATCATTACCCAAACTTTCAGGATACAGCGGTTTTAAATAAAGAAAACAATTATAAACGTCGTTGTATGTTAGAAATGCTACAAATAATATGTTAGAAATGCTACAAATAATTACTACACCAACATTGAAAAGAATTAACTATAAAACAGATACAGATAATGTAGCCCAAATTTACAGACATTTAATTAGTAAAAAGTAGAACCATTTAAGCAAATTGTTTATCAATCTAATATTTTTCTTTGGGTTAATTTATGTATATGAACTTTTTACGAACATTATTTTTGTTTGTGTAACTTCAGAAAAATTTTGAAAAAAGGCGGAAAAATTTGTTTGAACATTTTTAAATTGACATAATTTTTTCACAATTGTTATTTTGTTTTAATTGTTAAATATTGTTTATATCTACTGATGATGCTACACAAAGGAGTAGCGAAATATCGAGGAAAATAAATACAACAGCAAATCTGACCTCAAGCTCGAAGAATATTGATTATTTATTCAAAATAACTTTTCTTTCGATAAGTACCTACTCTTAAAAATTTACATATTCTTGACAAAAAGACCAATTCTAAAAAAATTCACATTTCTTAAAAATGCTTTTCTTCAAAAACATACCTTCTCTTAAAAAAATACATTTTCTTACAAAATTCCTTTTCTTAAAAATAAGATAGTGCCTTTTCTTTTCTTTTCTTGAGATAAGTATTTTTCTTAAAAACATTAGCTTTTAATAAAGAAGTACCTTTCTTTAAAACTTACCTTTTTGGGAAAATATAATATATATTCTTACAAAAAGGACCTAAAAATATCCTTTTTTAAATAATATATTCTATAAAAAAAAATTATTAAAGAAAGTTTATCATTTTACAAAAAGGATATATTCTTAATGATCCATTTAAATTATCGTTTTTGTCAACGGGCGCCTTAGACGTGTAGGGACTAACTAGTGCATAATATATTCAATATATTCGTTCAAACCGGGTGTCCCTTGACACCTCATGTATTTTTTTTTAAATTATTTATAATTTTTTTAATATTAACAAAAGAAATAATAAAAATTCGTTGTGTTTGATTGCAGAGTCTCGCGATTTTATAAAATTTATTAAACTACAGCATTCGATTGATTTAGATTATATCAATCTGCAAACGAATATACAACCTGAAGTATCTGTAAAAATTGGATCCATGCCCTTTATGCGTGGCGGTTTTTTCCAAAACGAAGCTGGTATAACATTTGGTATTTTATTTCCAATATTCTTTATTGTACTATTGGACAGTACTTTCTTTGTACCACTGGTAGAAGAGAAACAGGATGGATTAAAGGTATAAATAAAAATTTGTTATTAATTGTGCTGTAATATGCATTCTTACTTTCAGGAATTTTTGGTCATTGCCACACCTATGTCGTATTTAAATGGTGTTGCCTTTTATGTAGTTCGTTTGACAGTTTATGTTGTCTATTCAGTTTCTGTCTTAATTGTGGCTAGTAACTACAATGCACTGGGTATAATACCTGCCTTTTATGCATTGATTTTGGTTTTCCTGTTTATATTGGCCATTATGTCATACACGTACCTAATATCAGTATTTTTTAATACCGGTAAGTAACTACAATTAGTTTTCATCAAGTTTCTATCTTTTCCTTTTCTAATTTGTTTATTGGTTTTAAGTATTTTACGCAAAAACCATTGGTTACCTAATGCTGGTGCTGCCAATGGCGTTCATTTTCATTACCAGCAGCTTAGGAAAAGCTGACGTCTACTTATTTAGTATGAATGCTTTTATAGAAGCATGGAATAACTTTCAAATATTTGGCAATAAATGTAAGTAGTCTCTTTTTTTTAAGTTTATTTCAGTATGTCTTTATTTTGTAATTTGTATTTTCAGACGAACGGTTTGAATTTCCTGATATATTTGATCATGTAACTGGTTGTTCCTTTAGCACCTTTCAAATCTATATGATACTTTTAATACAATGTATTGTGTACTCATTGCTGTATGCATATTTAGTGCATATCTTTCCTGGACCTGGTGGTATTAAAAAATCGTATACCTTCTTCTTAGAGGTATTACAACATCGTTCAACGATTGTAAATTCATGCTTAACGTAATTAAAATTATGGTATGATTTACTTATTTTCAGGCAAGTTATTGGAAAACACCCGATTGCAATGAGTGCGTCACGAGTGAAAATAGCTCCGACGCAATTATAATACAAGATTTGGAAAAACAATTTAAGACGAGCGGGCGGAATATATTAATTGCTGACCGTTTGAATATGGTAATAAAGAATAATGAAATTACTGTGTTACTGGGCCACAATGGTGCGGGCAAAACAACAACTATTAACATGATAATGGGTAAGTGAACTGTTTCAAAATGTTGGATGATTATTTGATTTAGACGTAAATAAATAACGGTCGTTTGTGCACACAGATTGTTTGAATATAATGACCATATTGAGAATGAAACGGACAACAGACTTGTCGTTTATCAACATGAGCTTGGTCGATAACTTTTTATCTGGCTGATGAAATCGAAAAAATGTTAACCAACATTTTGCAAGCATGATTAGTGATGCGAACAATATCGATTGAAGAATTACGGTATAATGATTGTACTTTTATTGGCTATATTACAACCTCATGAGGTCAGATGCCCTACACATATTAATTGAAAAAACAAATAAATAAATTAAACAAATTTCTCCAACTGGTTCTATCCTTCGCACTTTCTCGCCAGTTGGTAACACCAAGGATACGGAGGAATTTTTCGGCCTGGTCTCTCCAGCTGAGTCTTGTTTGTCCTCTGTTCCTGCTTCCATCGGGCACGTTGTCGAAAATTTTTCGCTCTGGCTCATCTTCATCAATTGTGATAACATGGCCTAGCCAACGCAGTTAGCCTAATTTGATGCGCTTATCTATGTCCACGTCAGAACACAAATGATATAGCTCTTGGTTCCAACGACATCGGTACTCGCCGTTTTCTTTACCAGGACCATATATTTTACGGATAACTTGTCTCTCGAATACTCCCAGGTGAAGTTTTGAAGTTTTGAATATGACCCAAGTTTCGGAGTCATATGCCAGGACAGGTAAAATGAGTGTCTATTATTTCTAAGTCTAATATTTTCCAATATTTCGACTATGTTAGTTAATCATTTTGTGAACAGTTTAAACAAGAATCGACATAAACAAATGTATTATTTTCCCCAAAGGAACGATCAATTTTAATCCCAATCACATTCTGAGATAACACAGAGCGCGTCCAAGCCCATGTCGAATTCATCAATTGTACTCCCGTACACTTCTGCACATTGATCTGAATCCCGATCGAAGTCAAGCTCTTTCCCTGATGGAACGTATATTATATACAGCACTCCCGAAAGAGGCGATGCGAGTAATTTTCACCTTCAGTCAGAATTTGCACTTTGTGAAAGTTAGGTTCGTGTCCGGTTTAAGAACTGTAGGCTGCGAGTACCGTTCCCTGCCCCATTGGCCCATAATGAGGCCTTCGGGCCTATCTAATTTACCATAATCCTCCGGTATTCCAAGTATTTCCACCGGTATTCCAAGTATTTCGGAATGATAATCTATCAATTGTCCAGGCACTGTAAGCCCTCGGTACCAGCCCGTTTTTAGAGCATTTCCCTGTTCGATAACCAATCTGCCCAAATATGATTGATTATTGTTCTTTTCCCCTTCGAGCGTGAATTGTAGTGACCCATTAAAAGAGCTCGATGCTGTCATCATGTTGCCAACCTCAGTTTACCCCGATAACAACAAATATATTCTGTCAAGGTCGTCGGCTTATCCTCCAATGTGTCGAGTACTGTATCCAATAATACCTCCATAACGATTGGTGATGCTGTGGAACCCATGGGCATAACCCTTCTCTGCTCGTAGAATCTATCCTCATACTGGAAGTAGCGTGTGTCCTTGATGCAGAATGTCAAAATTTCCATGAAATCTGCAGGTTCCAATTTCGTCCCAGTTGTACTCTATAGTTCCCAGAGCTTGTTTAATTGTTATGCCGGACAATAAGTTGAGTACGTCAAATGAGGCCATTATCCCGTCTTCATCAGTGCCCATGTTCCGAATCCTTGTTATATTTTTAAGGGGTTATTTTAATGTTAGATGATACAAGAGTAACGTTATTTTTAAGAATCGAAATCACCATAAATATCAACAATCTTTGCGCATGCTAATGATTGACAAATGTGTTGTCCGCTTTAGCTATTTAACAATCTTGAGATTTAAGAAAATAATTTTAAATACAAATTTATAAAAACGTTGGGATAACTTTTAGGGATATTTGAGCTTTTGAAATAAGCATAATTGTATTGGGGATAACAATCGATTTCTTTTCCCCTTTTCTACAGGTATGGTCTCGAAGGACAAGGGTAAAATTTTAGTTTGTAGCGAACGTGATGCTTCTTGCTACAGACACCTGATAGGTTATTGTCCGCAGAACAGTATTTATATGCAATATATGACATGTAAACAACACCTAATGTTCTTTGCCAAGGTAATGTAAATGTCATTTGTTAATTAAAATAATGTTAAGATATTTTAAGAGTCATGTTAGTTATCTTCTTTTGAAAAGTATACATAAATATGCAATATCTTGTATAAGTATATTAGAAGAACAGTGTTGTTATAAAAAATGCACGACTGCACAGATGGTACACCACGAAACGTGCTAATTCTGTTAAGAAATTTTCGAAATGTACTTCTTATATTTGACATTTTGCTTTATGTTGAAACGCATATTTTATTAAACCAATCTTTCCCCGAAGCAGCTTAGAGGTTTGAATCACAAAGAAGCCAACACGTTGTCAAACAAATTACTACAACAACTAAACCTGCAAGACAAAGCCAATGAATATGGAAAAAATCTATCGGGTGGCATGAAGCGAAGACTCTCACTGGGCATAGCCATTGCAGGAAATACGAGGTATGATATTTTGTATCTTATTGCAATCGATGTTTTGTATTTCGAGATTTCGTTTACCCACACAAATACATATGTTCTGATACAAAAATCAGCTGTATATTATTTTGAAATCTTGATAATTAACTTTCTTCGTGCTAACATTTTAATCTTGTTTAATGACAGAATTGTGATACTCGACGAACCTTCGTCCGGGCTAGACATACATTCCAGACGAGAATTATGGGATATACTATTAGAATTACGTAAAACAAAGGCCATATTAATTACCACACATCATATGGAAGAAGCAGAAGTATTGGGTGATACCATAAGTATATTGTCAAATGGCCGCTTGTTGTTGTCTGGTTCGCCTTTGGAATTAAAGCATAAAGTTGGCAGTGGCTATATTTTAAAATTATGTACTAATCGCAACTACTTTAACGAAGGCGATTGTTTGGATTTAATACGAACCTATGTTCCATCAGCTTGCGTTATGGTACATAAACAATTAAGTTTATCTTGAGATCTGTTAAAAGTATTTAATTTTAAATTTCTTACAGAACATTGTCCCACCTACCGTCTCCATAAGTTTACCATATGAATATAAAAAGAATTATTCACAAATGTTAAGCCACCTGGAGAGAGAACATTTACAATTGGGTATAAACACAGTTTCTGTAACGGATACAACGCTTGAAGACGTTTTTCTCAAGTAAGTATTCATGATGGAATTGAGAAAAAATTAACTTCTGCTGATTTGTGATATTTTTTAGTTCTGCTCCTAAATTAGTTGCGGACGAAATTGATGGCGCCGTAAATTGTCATAGTAATGATGCACATATTAGAGTACCATATCAACGATTAGATTCATTAAAAAATGTCAACTTATTGCAACAGTTCACGGCAATTTGTTATAAGAAATTATTATTTTTAAAAAATGAATGGATATTAACCGTTATGTTGGTAAGTTGCTGTCTTTATAAAAATTAAATATACACTAATACAATAATTTTGGTTTTGCTTGAAGATTTCATTTCCATTTTTGTTGACATCAATTGCAATTGCCATTATACATTCTTCAACGACTGTGCAATTTGGTTCGGGTCTTGAACTATCACTAGATCATTACAAAAATGGAATTATACTTTTAAATGTGCCGGAAAATCCCAGTTCAGATATCGAAAGCTTTTCACAACTGTTACAGAAAAGCATTTCTAGTCATACGGGCTTAATAGTTGAAAAGTTGCTATCGAATTCAAGTGCAGACATTGATGACGGTAAGTAATAAGTTATCTTCTCGGTTTCAAGTTTGCCCAAGTAATTTATACACACAGTAACACAATATTAAACGAGTATGCTGCCAACTAGACTTCTCTAATACGAAATGATAATACAACTATAGGTGAGCAAATTTGAATTTGTTTTGAAAATTATCAGAATGATTTTCACAGACTTGTGAGCATGTGCATCGCATATCGTTGATGTTTATTGTTGGTTTACCGCCCTTCTTGACACCAAATATAAATGTAATCGAAGTTGTTCGCATCTCTACCATGTTTACAAAATTATTTGGCAATATTTTTTCAAATTCATCAGGCAGACAAAAAGTTATCGACCGTGCTCATGAATGGCAAGTCTGTAGTTCGCTTAAGTAAGCAATTTACGTTCAGTAAGAATCGTACAGTCCATAGCAATATTGTTCCAAAGTGTCAAATACACAAATCTTGGGAACAACTTTTTTTAGATTAAATGTCATAAATGGCAAGGCATTTTGTGCAATTGGTCTTACAACATATTTCATTTTATACATCTCGGTAAATAACTCGTAACCGATGGGTACAGTATCTGACAGACGCATTCAAATTCTATGAGTTGCTGACTTCGCAAAACCCAGCGTGTTTTTTTTGATGTGTTAACATCTATACGCGCGCCTCTAGGGCAGTAAACTATAAATTTAATACATACGCAAGTGTTAGGTTTGTCAGAGTAAATCATCGTTTGTTTGTTCGTTGCTTGGCAGTCGGTATTGAAAGTGATTATTGGGCGATTTTCATATAATTTTCCCATGCGATTTTCTCCGGAAATTCATAGCCGATTTTATTAATTTTTGGATTAAAAAGCTAGTGCGGGTTTCGACGAAGAGTTTAGGCCAAAAATTAAGGCGATCCGATATCGGCGAGCCGAGATTTAAGTGTTTTAATTTGGAGTATTAATTTGGAGTAATATTAAAAAAGTGTTTTGTTGATCTTCGGTTTTGTCTTACCATCGTTTGTTGGTTCGTTGCTTGGCAGTCTGTATTGAAAGTGATTATTGGGCGATTTTCATATAATTTTCCCACGCGATTTTCTCCGGAAATTCATAGCCGATTTTATTAATTTTTGGATTAAAAAGCTAGTGCGGGTTTCGACGAAGAGTTTAGGCCAAAAATTAAGGCGATCCGATATCGGCGAGCCGAGATTGAAGTGTTTTAATTTGGAGTAATATTAAAAAAGTATTTTATGTTGATCTTCGGTTATATCGTACGAATATAACAATGTATGTATGTATGTACAAGTGTCTGTTGCTTTGCATTCTTTGACTTTTGTGGGAATAAAAAAACAGTATTGAGCAAGAATATAATGACACTTGTGCTTGCACTGGGTCTTTAAATAATTTTAAGTATTAATATTATTTAACTGTAACGTCATCATATGATTGAACGCTGTTTTTTATTTTCCAATGTAACATTTACGAATGTGTTCATAGAAATCGAACAGGTACCGTGTAGCAAAAAGGTGTTAACACATCGCCCGTGAGTTCGAACACTCATTGGATTTTTTTTACTGACCTACTCGTTTAATATTGTGTCTGCGTACATTGATTTAGTAGAACATAGATTTTCAATTCAACGATTTTCTTGTATAGAAAAGTATATTATTGAATTTATGACCTGTTCTGAGTA
This sequence comes from Phaonia tiefii, assembly GCA_963931995.1. Classification (NCBI taxonomy): domain Eukaryota; kingdom Metazoa; phylum Arthropoda; class Insecta; order Diptera; family Muscidae; genus Phaonia; species Phaonia tiefii. Next base: position 162,832,938 of record OZ008368.1, read on the forward strand.
TAAAATAATAGTTATATTTATACATATAAATATATCTAAGTCATATACATATTTACTACTAAATTTGGTGCATTTCTAAATAGTACAGTTGGCGACGAGAAATAAAAGTGTTTTTTTTTGACCGCTCGTTTGTATGTGTTAATACCCTAACATAAAAACAATTTAAACAAAATGCCAAACGACGCGGGTGCTACCGACAGTTTACAAGTGCTTATGCAGCTACAGCAACATTTTGCAACAAATTTACTTGCTCACCAGCAAAAGTGGATGCAAACAATGATGGAAAATTTTTCAGAAACATCCACCAGCAGTAGTGATAAACAATTAGTGCCTGCTTTTCACACATTTAATAAATAGATTCAAAATTGGGACTCATACTTGCAGCAGCTAAATCAACACTTTACTGCTTATGCTGTTTTTCAACCAGAAAAGCCAAATTTTTTTTCTTGTTATGGATTGGCACAGAATTTTTCGAGTTAATAAAAAACTTATTTGGTACATCCAACCTGGATGACAAAAGCTAACGGAACATTTTAAAATTTCTCATCATATCACAGCAGCAAGATATTAATAATGGGACGATTATCGATAGCAACCGAACCTCAGTGGGGTTGTCAACTGACAACGCCACTGAAATAAAAATTAGTATTATGTATGGCAACTTTGGCCAGTTGCCGTAGGTAATAGGGTTTCCCGTCGATAACAGAGTTTTGTCACTTCGCCAACTGTAAATAATATAAACAAATAATAAATCTAAAGTGTGTGAGAAATAAACGTGTCTGTAGGAAGAAAAGAAAAATCTTTTGGCGTAGAATACGTCTTACCTTACGGTATAGGGAGTCATGTCAGATTGTTATTGTTGTAATCTTTATTTCATTGATTATGAGGAAACGGCGAGATAACTTTTTTTAAAAATTTTTTTGTAGGTAAATGAAGATGTTATCTTTCGTTTGATATACATTTCATATTGGTTGATATCTTCCTAATATTTAAATTTCTGAAATGAAATTTGTTTAAACACATACACTCAAACATATGTGTGGTGTTTGGTTGAGTGTTTGAGTTTGTAGCGTGAACACAAACTATGCTGCTGTTTCAGTGTGGACACAAACCTACGTCTGTTGTTTTGATTGATGAAATATTGAAATTTCGTATATTTACTTATGTATTTAAGTGAAACAAAATGTTAAATGTGAATTTGAATTTAACATGGATATATAATTATAAAAAATATAAATCAAATTGATTCTGTTATTTATCATTTATCCTTACTCTTTTAATTCAAAAACATATTTATCCTATTTTTCCTACCATATCCTACCATTATGTATATTATCAAAAGTAACTATCAAATAAATAAATTCATTTGCTTATGTTATTTATCATTTATCATTTATTGTTATATATGTTTTCTATCTTATCGGATGGCGTATTCTACGTTAAACTTAATGGCCGTGTCTCTGACACAGCCTGCAGGGACAGTCCGTGGCCGATAAGTTCAGTGGAATTATTTTTCGACGAGGAAGACAAAGTACGAAACGTGACATCTATTAGAAGACACTTAAGATACAACTCTAATCCTTTAGAATTGGCGGCTACAATTAGTGAATGTTATTGCTGAGAATAATTGTTAATAAACTATTCCGTATTAGGTTCAAGACATATTTTCGTCTTCCAAAAGAAGGAATAGTTTATTTAGTGGATATTTTTGAAATTGACTTCAAACGAAGTCATAGCTTTAATGTTTTTTGCGAAGGGAAGTTTCTTAAAGTCCCATGGTAACGACTTCAACCTTGGCATGGTACATCTAATTTGAAAAAAACATTTGTAAGTTGTGTTTTATATAAAAAATGAAGAAGACTTTTCTTTTTTTGGCGATTTTTTTTCGTTTTCCAGATATAGAAATTTTGTCTAAATTTTTAATATTTTCGATCAAAAATGGGGATGGGTTACCCTGGGCCGTCGGTGGTGCAATAGTTAGTGCATGAGAACATGGGTTCGATCCCTGGTCTGACCACCTTACATTTCCTTCGACGACGGCCACCTCGCTTAGTGATGGCGACGGGATAGCCACAAAATTCTGTTTTCCAAAATTCTGTCTTACAAAAATTCTGTTTTTTTTTCCAAAAAAAAATTCTGTCTGACTAAAATTCTGTTTTACAAAATTCTGTTTTTAATAAAATTCTGTCTATTAAAATTCTGGTTTTTGAAATATGTTATTCCCCTTTCATTATGAAAAAAAAATATAAACTGCCGTTAAATTATTTATTAAGAATTAAAGCCAGTTTATTAAGCCCGTCGGTGGTGCAATGGTAGAGTGCGCGGCTCTTGTGCATGAGAACGTGGGTTCGATCCCTGCTCTGACCACCTTAAATTTCTTTCGACGGCGGTCACCTCGCTTAGTGACGGCGACACTATCGAGTATATAGCCATGAAAAAGCTTCTCAAAATACCGTTCGGAACCGGTGTAAAATTGTAGGTCCCAATCAGTGAGTATAAAACTAGAACGCGCACAGCTCACTGGTTTGTGAGAAGCTCTCCCTACCCTAATCCCTTCATGGGATGTAACGGGAAAGCATTTATTTATTTATTTTTATTATGAATAAGAAATGTTACATATAATAACGTATGTGTATGGTTAGATATTTATTCGTTGGAAACAAATTATGAAATATGTAATAAATAATTAAACAGATTAATGGATTTTCAAAATCGATCTAAAAAAATTCATATCATTGAAAAACATATTAATTTAAAAGAAAAAAAAATAGCAAACATTAAATAAAAACACAAATTAGTTAAAAATCAATTAAATTAGACAAAGTTAAAAATAATAAAAAATCATAGCAATTCAATTTAACTGATAAGAATAATTAATTAAGTATAAACTAAGTTTTTTGCTATTCTTTTTAAATATTGTAGTTTTCTTAAACGATTAAATTTTTTTACAATACGTGAAATAATTTTTTTTTTTTTACATTTCTTTTATTTTTTTTTAATTTTTCTCCATTCTCAATCTTTGAGACAATATTTTGAGAATAGATTAATTCTCCTTTTAAATGTTCTACAATTTTGTAGAGTCCGCTTTTTTTTCGTCCAACTACAACACTCAAACGTCGGTGCCATGACTTGACATTGTTTGTAGTTTTCGGGTATTTTTCAGAATACTCGCAATCAAATATCGTCCAAAATTCAGGTGGGTATTTACGAGCGTTATAGACATAACTGGCCTCGAACCAAGTAGCCAATTTAATAATATCTTCGTCTTCAAATGTTCTTCGGAGCTTCGAATAATATTTGGCTACCTTTCTGGACGAACATACGCAAGCGCTTTTAAACATCTTACTTGCAGTGAGAAATTTTCGTCATTTCCGTACTTAGTAACCAATCTGAAATGTTGTACATATTACAAGTTCATTACTATAAATTATAAAAGTTATTAAAAATTCTTACCGTTCTTTTTGAATACGGCGCCACAATATCTGCGAAAAATGGAAAAACCACCCTCGTATCTGCGAATCTGGAAAGCATTTTCTAGCTGCTGACACGAGACCAACTTTGAAGTCAGATATAATACGATTAGGCTTAAAAAAAACTCCATATTCCAAAGCAATTTGAATTACGCGTTTAAAAAATGCTTCATAGAGTACTGCAGATTTTTTGGACATTAGGCAGAATAGGAGTGGGACGACCTCTCGTTCAATCCTTCCATGAACGGAAAAGAGTTGGCGCATTATTGTGGGCACAACATCAAAAGTGCCGTCAACGAGCCAACAATCGCTTTTTTGTAGAAGTTGAATTGATGATTTTGTGCCGAATATAACCATATATTCATCTCCCACTTTCTCTTCTGCCAATATAAATAATTCTTTATCCAAAACGTATAGATTTAGAGGGTAATCTATTTCATCTATTGCTTGCGGCTCTCTGAAAAGTCCCATTTCATTCCGAGTGTATCCTATTTTTCGCTTTTGCGCGTACTTCGAGGGAAGGAATCGCGACATTTTTGGTTTGTAATTACCACCGATTGTTACACTATTTGACTTGGATTAAGGGGTTTGTTTATAGCGGCATATTTTACAAAAGTATTTGTTCTGCATATTTCCACTGCACTAGCAATAGGTTCGTGGGTATGCTTTTTTGGATATCTTATTAAAACATGCTCGTTATTTTCCATTGCTGTTATTATTCGAGAGGAACACTTATCTGGAATTCTTCTCGAGCACGTCCAATTAAAGGTTCCTTTTTGTCTTTTCATTTCCAAATAATAAAAATATCCGTTGAGACACAACATTTCTTTATTTTTACTGGTTTTTATTAATTGCACTTTAGTCATTTTTATTTTTTTAAACACGACACATTAAACACAATTGCGACTAATTTTAAATAAAATGCTGGAACATAATTTTTGACCAAACACACAGTGTATGTGATGCATTTTATTTAAATTTGCAAAGTGTTTTTTAAACAGTATTTTTTTTTTTTAAATGTAAGGGAAAGTTAGGGCAAAGTGATTTCTTAATTGTTTTATTTTTATGTATGTGTTTGTAATTGCATTTTCAGATAAATAAAAAATTATTTGAAACAAATCGCGCGATTTTTTTCAAATAATTTTTTATTTAACTGAAAATGCAATTACAAACAGAATTTTGAAAAACAGAATTTTGGAAACCAGAATTTTGAAAAACAGAATTTTGTAAAACAGAATTTTGTAAAGCAGAATTTTCGTCGAACAGAATTTTGTACCCAACCCGATGGCGACACTATCGACTACTTAGCAATGAAAAAGCTTCTCAAAATACCGTTCGGAACCGGTGTTGAACTGTAGGGCCCTATCAGTGAGTGAAAAAATTTAAAGGCGCACAGCTCACTGGTTGTGAGAAGCTCTCCCCAATCCCTTCACGGTATGAAATGGGAAACGACTTTACTCTGGATAACCCATTACCTATCGTCGTGGGTAATGAGTAAAGGCCGCTTACTTAATCTTGCAGGGTATTTCCAATCGTCGTTGGTAGATACCCATTATTTCCCCATACCCTGTTACATTTATAATTTAAAAATATCATATGTATGTTTAAGTTAATGTGTGTGTCATCCACAACAATAGTTCCCCCAGACAAGTGTCCACAATTTTTTGCATGTGTTTGTGAAGTTGTCAATAATGACACCAGATTCAACGATTGTGTTTAAAAGTCTCGTTTCTCCTCAATTTATGGTATACTAGTAAAATAAAAAAAAAAAATACATGAGATTCAAAGGCTAGTGTGGTGAGATATATCAACTGGGTATATTCGTCTTGTCGATAACAGTAAAATATACATAGACTTTAATAAACTTCTTTTGATTTCGTATAGAAAAATATATGCCAACCATTGTTTTTGTCCAAGGCATATTAAATTCTGGGTCTATACGACGTTAAATGTGTATGTATATGTATACTTACTATTCTCTATTGTTTTTTCAAAACTTTGTTTATCACTTTCTGTTTAAAATAATCGTTTTTCTGACCAGGGTCTCGTGTAACATTTCTCTTTTACAGCAAAGCCTCTTGTGAAAAATCGAATACATAACTTTGTAACAAGTGTTTTTGTAACAGAAACTAAATTATGATCACAGTGACTAATATTTGAAAACGAATTCTTATATTGTACTCTTTATTAGTTGTATCTTCCATTTTAGATGAATGAGGTTTCTCAAATTGGGTAATTCAACTTAATTACTGTAGTAACAACTTGTACTTAGTAATACCTATTTTCAATCTATCAATAACATCGTCACATAATTCTAATGTATGGCAATTATGAATTCTAATCAAAATATAGACTTTATTATGGAATTTCCTATATCTGAATTGATTTCCAACTAATCTGTTCCATGTGTGTAATGTTTCGTAAAAGTGTTTTAGGGGCGTTATGGTGTATTTTCTATTTTCTTTAATATATGTCGCGATTCCTCCACCTCTACCTTTTTTTCAATCGAGCGAACCCATCGCCGCCACTCCTCGTAGAGCTGTATCCATTTATGGAATACAAGTTTATTTCTTAATCAAAAATATTTGTTTCCACTAGTGTTATTATATTTACTTCATATATTATTTTATTCAAAATAGCTAACAATGGAGAAAAAATTTCGTAGCGAACGAATGTTTATACATATCTAGGAAGTATACTTCAATAATTCATTATCAATTTGACAATAATTGTCTAATATTTTCACTCTGTTAGAATTCATTATTTATCTTCAAAACCCCGAAATAAACAGTTTTGAATAAAAGTTTATTTTTAATATGTACACTCCACTCCGGTTCACTTATTTAAAGGCACTAAAAATTCCATATTCAGCAGCCTGTATCTTTTTCTATTTGTAACCGATTGCAGAATTTTAATATGGAAATGGAAGCTAGAAATCTTAAGATATAAAAAAATCATGACAATAGTGGTTTCTTAACTAAAAAACCGGAGTGTATAAAAAAAAAAATAATTGGTTTCCCATTATGGGAAACCTGTACCGTATTGGACTAGTGGCAAATAGTGAGTGCAGGGCATGCATGGGGGACGGTGGAGCATTTCTTATGCCACTGTCCGGCCTTCACACAAGCTAGATCCATATATCTTTCGGACAGTACGATACCGGACATGACCAAACCTGTGGGTATGGACTGGAACAGCTTAAGGAGTTTCGTGAATATCACCGAATTCCTATAAGAGGTATAGAAAATTAGTAGGGTAAACTTAGAGGGCACAACAGGTCGAATCAGCGGCTTAACTGTATGTCTACTGACATGGGAAGGATTAGAGTGGTCCTTTTGAACACTCAACATCGCACCCCTCACTCTTTTCAAACTTACTAAAGTACATGCTTTTCAGAAAATTCTTTGTTGTTATTTCACCAAACTTTTACGGGCTTTCTTTTACGAAAAATTTCGACTACGCTTCGTCGCAAATTATGTTATTCCAGAAAAAATGTCTTGATTTTTGTATTCATTAGCAAACTCAAGACGCCGATTTTGCCTGACTTTGGATATTAATGGTTTTCTTCTTGGAACGCTACCTGAAGTCCATTATCATGTAGTGCACTGCCTACTAGCGCTAACGATGGTTGCATATGTAGCGGAAATATCTATCAATATTCTAGTTGCTCTTTCAGATAGATACACCTTTCGTACAATGGATCGTATATGGGCTTCATTTGATATTTTCGGTCTGCGATTTTTCAACTTTTGATACTATCAAATATGTGTTGTGCCTTCTTCAACTTTACTGAGAAAAATATAAGCAAAACAACAAATCGTGGTAGAATTATTTATTAGGTAGTTGCGTTAGAAATTCCGTGGTTAAGCTGTCAAAAATAGCGGAATAATGAAAAACAGTAATCATAGATAAAGGAAACAATAGATATAGCGCGACCATTGTCAACTTTGTTCACTATGTGCTGTTCTGTGCTACTGTCACTTTCACTGAAGTTTCCCATAATTCTCATTGACGTTTATTCAAAATTGTGGGAAATTTTTATGAAAGTAATTTAAACAATAGAAAATGTGACAAAATGTTGCGATTTTACATAATAACATCTTTTTCTTATATAAAAAACAATTTCAAAGCCATGAGGCCGGTGTTGGCATATGAGGAGAAAACCCGTAAGACCGACCAAAGACGAACATCCCGGAACGCCTTTTTAATCTAAAAACTTCCCAGGGCAAAAACTGTAGCTACTTCTGTGGTCGCAGAGGACTCTCAACAAGGAATGGTAGCTGAACCGGAGGAAGAACCAATTTATTAGGGGTGTACCACAGAATCCCCAAATCAAAATCCCCAAACACAAAATCCCCAAAAACAAAATCCCCAAATTCAAAATCCCCAAACACAAAATCCCCATGTACAAAATCCCCAAGTACAAAATCCCCATTTTCTGTGTGAAATACATTTAAATTAGGTTTAAAATCGCCGCGATTTAAATGTATTTCACACAGAAAATTGGGATTTTGTGTTTGTAATTATTTCTGACATTTGAACTCGAAATAAATTTTATGATAAATTTACAAATATTTATTAGGCACGAGTATGTAATGGAACAAGTTAACTATTAGTTATGAAAATATAATATAAAAAACTAAAAATATTACACAGAACGACATTTTTTAATAAAATCTTATCCTTTGGAATTTTGTAATCCTTTTAAAGGACAACAGGATGAGGAAATGAAAAACTGAAATTCCAATTAACTCCATTTGGCATATTTTGTATTAAGGCCTTTATGGTAAAATTTGTGTGTGAGAACGAGATGGCATGAAAACATCACTGTCGCTTGCATCGTCAATGTTAAGGCAGTTAAGAAAAAATTTCTGTAAATGTTAAAATACAAGAATTGTAGACTAAAGATTACGAATTGCGCATGATTTCCCGTTAGATGACGTACAATTTCTGTGTATATTATGTGAGACTTGGTAACCCTGCAATTAAAATTACTTCGCCAGTTGTCAAAAAAAATTATTGTGCTTCTTAAAATAAAAAGCGAATCTCGCATTAAATTTAATGAAAAACAACGTTAAATAAATAAATATTGTGAAAAAGTTTAGTAAAGAGTGATAGAAAAGCTCCAGCACAAAGAATAACATATAAAAAAGTTGTAAAAGCTCGAGGTGAATTAGAAAAAATAACATATTTAAGATCAATTTCACATAGTTTATCACTATGCAATTAGAATTTTTACATAATTTTAAGATACATATCTAAAATATATTCAAAAAGAATTTTAACAAAATGTCAAAATAGAATTAGAACTTTTATTAAATGGCTAAATACCAAAAATGAACTTTATATATAATATTTTAAGTTTTCAATAATATTTTCATGAATTAACTTTTTGTTCCATTTACTCGTACCTAATAAATATTTGTTAATTTATCATGAAATTTTTTTGGAGTTTTAATTTCAGTTTGGGGATTTTTTGGCATTTTCGCTAAAGTTGGATTTTGGGGATTTTGTGCTTGGGGATTTTGAAATTGGGGATTTTGAATTTGGGGATTTTGTTTTTGGGGATTTTGTGCTTGGGGATTTTTGTTAGGTTGGGGATTTAGTGTTTGGGGATTTTGGGGCACTCCCATATTTATTAGGACATAGACGGTGGTGACATGGCTTTGCAATTCGATGGCCATCAGATATTCTACCTTAAAGAACGTGTTGTATTCTTGATATTTTTGTTGAAAATTATTTTGTCTTTTGATATGGAAGTTTAGATTATTATTGTCATATTTTTTTGGGATCAAAAAAAATCCCATTTATTGCTTTCAACGACATCTAGAAAATTGCCCATTACACTAAAATGTTCCCAACACTTGTGCTTCATCTATTTGTTTACTTTATCTATGACAGTAATATCTGTTCCTCGATATCGAACGAAAGGTAGTCACTAGAATTCGACTGAAATTGGGTTTCCCTAACACCAAAGGTTTCGTTCGACTGACTTTATCTCTGATCGCAAATGCTGAGGCAAGAAAATCCAACACAGATTAAATACCTTCCGACTAGAATAGGAATGAAAGCTTCGCACTAAGTACAACACGCACTAAGTACACAAAATGTGAAAATTTTTAATAAGCTTGTCCATAGAGAAGTATACAAGAGTTTCTACCCCTCTCTTTATGTTCTCTCGATGGCTACGAGAGTTACTCATCGAGTTCGACTTGCGTTTGTATTTTACTCTTTGGATGGATAGAAATAAAAGGGAACACGTATTTTCGTTCGATACTCGTACAACCAACCTAAAACATAATTAATATCAATCAAACACTATTTATCTATGGTTTATCTCTCGCCTATCTACTCTGTTTTCTATCATTTTCCTACTACATAGTCGATTATCTGTGTCATGGATACACCCTGGCTTGTCTTACTTGATACAAACTCTGTGTTATAAATTGCATTTTGATTGAAATTCTTCGAATTTTATTAACAAACAAAAAGAAACAAAATTAGCCGATAGATAATTCTACCATACTACAAATCTTTCTTCTTTGCATTTGCTCTGTTTTTACTTGGTGGATAACAAAATGAGAGGCAAGTAACTGAAACTCGGTTTCCTTACTTTACTGAAAAAAAGGCGAGCAAAGCAAAAATTTGAAGCCAGCAATTCAAACCCTGGTCTCAAGTTGCTAATCCACATCATAGAGCAAATTAGAATTGAGGAACACTTTCTCACATCTGACGTTTGATTTCACACTCTTCGTCGTAGGTTTGTGCTAATAAGAGATATTGGACGAAAAATGACTTACACCAGGTGGAGTTACAAGAACTGTTGACTAAACTTTTTCATGCCGTTTTTGTATAGAACTGTGAAATCTGTATGTATTTTTCACTTTTTTTGTTGACTTTTATCGTTGGTATACACATAGAGTAATGTCATATAGAGCTGCCATTCTTCTCATCTGACATTTCCTTTCACACTATTCGTGGTGCGGTCGGTGCGATAGAGAGCTAGTTGACGTAAATTGTCTTACACCTGGTGGAACTACAAAAATTGTTGACTTAAATTTTTCATGTCGTTTTGATGAAAAACTGAAATTTAAACGTATTTTGAACTTTTTTCTTATATTTTATTGTTAGTATAGGGACTTCGTTTGAAATTTTCAAACGAATAAGACGTATAAAAAAATAATATCAAATTTTGAAAATATCGGAAAAAATATTTACATATTCATACATACACATATTCCGCCTTCAATGAAGAAAAAAGCTAAGAGTCAAGATCCTGGATAGCAACGCATTCTCAACAAAGGTCCCATATATGGAAGATATTCACAAAATGGACAAATCAAAGGATGGGCGCTCTAATTTCAAAATAACATCAAATGTTCGGATTAAGGATGGAGAATATTCAACAGACGGAATGAACAAACGGACGGACACGGTACAAATTTCAGGAGCAAAGGTAAAGGAATTTGAGGAAATCTCAAGCAAGAATTATGTGGCAGCAACAAATGACAAGAATTCAACTGACATGGATACAGAAGAAGCAACAATCCAGAATTTCAAACAGTAAATTGCAAACGGAAAAGAAGAAATATAGACATTGTGGGTTTATCTTCTGTGAGTACACAACACATTAGGGACGACACATCAGACACTACATCACAAAATAGATTCCAAATATTAGGAGATTTAATTATAGAAGAAGGTCATAATGTTCCTATAGCTGAGAATCATAAGAACACGAATAAGTTAAAACAAAACTTTTGCCCTCCCATATTTTTAAATAATGTAAATATACCACATTTAATTCAACAACTTAATGCAAAAAATATTACATTTAAAATTGTTAATAAAAACAAATGGAAGAGCAAATTATACCTAAAAGAGTCTTAAGTTCATTCTGAAATGATGGCTATTGTAAGAAACGGGAATATTGATTCTTATTCATACACACCTAAAGATTTAAAAAGGATATCACTAGTTTTACGAGGTTTACACCATAGGACAGAGTTAGAAGACATTAGGGTAGATTTAGAGAAACACATCCCCAACACAGTTGAAAAGGTTTCAAAATTTATAACAGAATATAGCAAAAAACATAATATAAACACAGGCCTTTTGTTAGTAACATTATGTCCGGGAAAATCTATTAGGGATTTAAGTGCGATTCATATTATTTTGAATCAAGGAGTATTATGGGAACGCCCCAAGGTGAATTTGAGAAAACCTCAATGTTGGCGTTGCCAACAATGGGGCCATATGTCGAAAAATTGTAACAAACCTTTTGTTTGTGTGAAATGTGACGGGAAACATCTCCCGGGAAAATGTACATTTGTTTCGAGCGAAGACAACCTTTCCTATTGCGCTAACTGCGGAGAGAGAGGGCATCCTTCAAGCTATAGAGGTTGCAAGGTTTATACTGCGTTTTTAAAGAAAAATGAGAAACTGAAAGAACAGGCCTTACTTAGGAAACGCCAAGCTTCATCCAGAGTTGCAGATGCAGTTAAAAGTTGCGGTTACACAATTCCGGGACAATCATTTGCGAGCTTATTTCAAAACTCATCGGAACCCAAAAATAAATCGGAAAAACCTCCAATTATAGCGGAATTTTTAAAAATTGCAAATATTATCTGCAACACACAAACTCTTGAGGAAGAATAGAAAATTTTGTGAAATGCTATAAGACATTATCGAAAGAAGAAGCTGTATGCCAATGTTTGAAGTTATTGGATGAAGTTAAAAAAAATTATGAACCGTAATTATTTTACACTATTAACTTTTAATGTAAGGTCTCTAAGAGAAACGAGCAGACGAGTTGAACTACTCAACATCTTGAGAAATAATGACATTGGCATTGCATTTATTCAAGTGACACTTACGGGATATTCACCGGGTTAATTTGGATAATTACTTTTTTAGAAGAAACGATAACTTACAAGGAATTGGTATGGCAATACGTAATATTTATAAATTTCAAATAGTGAAAATTCCAAACTTTAATCTTCCAAACATAACGGTTGAAATAGAAGTATCTGATAATGGAACAAGCAAAAAGTTCCTCGTTTCTTCACTATACTTTCCTTGCAACTCTATTCGAAACGATATTTTTGACGGTTTGTCATCAATTTACCGATTTTCAATGGACTACCATGGAGTTATCCTTGGTGGGGACCTTAATTCTAAACATGTCTCTTGGGGAGATTCTGTGAATAATTTGAATGGATCAGCTCTTTTTAACTGGCTTCAAATGTTCCGTTTAGAATTTGTAAGGATTTCAGATCGAACACCTTTCCCAAATGGGTTATCATTTCTTGACCATTTTATTGTAAGTTCCAACTTGATTAATCTTGACTCTTTAAATGTTGATGTAATTAGTTTGCCAACATTTTCAGATCATTTTCCCTTAAAATTGCATATAAAACTACCTCATTTCGACCTCATTATACGATCTCCACGAATGTTTAGATCATTTAAACGCGTAAATTGGAGTAATTACAAAGAGGATATTATTTTATCATTATTGGAAAATTATCCAAATGCCGAAACTAACCTACCCAATAATGATATTGACTTCTACATAGACAAAATTTCGGAAAAGATTATTCAGGCAAACTTATCTCACTCTGAACCAATTGAAATAGGTAAAAAATGTTTCAATGTTAGAAAATTATATAAAGTTAAGTAATAAAAATAAAATAAATGGTTTCCCATTACATCCCATGAAGAGACTGGGGAGAACTTCTCACAATCACTGAGCTGTGCTGAGTGTCGCCGTCACTATGCGAGGTGACCGCCGCCGAAAGAAAATTTGAAGGTGGTCAGAGCCGGGTTCGAACCCAGGATCTCATGTACAAGAGCCGCGCACACTAACCATTGCACCACCGACGGCCACATAAAGTTAAGTACAGATGGCAAAGGGAACTGAAAAATATATTCAATAGAACATTAAATCGTCTCGATGCGCAATATTTACTGTTATCCAAACAAATTCAATTGCTGAACATTATTATTAAATAACTAGTTCGAATTGAGCAACAGAGTACTTTCAATAGAAGGCTACGGAATGTTAGACCAGGTCCTAGGGCTCACAAATCCATTTATAACATTTTAAATTACAAAAGACAAAGTAATTTGAGAAAATTATCAGTGGATGGCTCCGTAATCTCGGACAAATCTGTATGTTTGGAAAAGCTTCGAGAATACTTTTCTAACATATATAGGAACTTTCCAATTGGTGATACTGAAAGAATTGATCAGTCTATTTCTGAATATATTTCTTGTGTTCCGAATAATATTATTTTATTTAACTCACAAAATACCGCGCTTAACTTATGTAACGATTCAAATCTAGTTAAATTATCTGATTTGGAAAATATTGTTGGTAATATAAACAATAAAAAATCATATGGACTGGATAACATCTCAAATTACATTATTAGGAAACTTCCTACGAAGGCACTTGAGTATTTGATGATATTATGTAATAATTGTATAAGCAATTCATACTTCCCAAAGGCTTGGAAAATTTCGAAACTAGTTCCAATTAAAAAGAAGGTAAGCAGTAACGACATAACTAATTTGAGGCCTATTTCACTACTATCAAATTTGGGTAAACTCTTTGAGAACATCATTAGAATTAAAATGGATCTGAATATGAATTGTCCATACACATCGAATTACCAATTTGGGTTTAAAAGGGAACATTCGACAACAGATGCTCTTTTGAAATTTCACAACGATATAGTATGCAATTTACGCATTAAACAATGTACGGTTGCAGTTTCATTGGACATTGAAAAAGCTTTTGACCATGCTTCACATAGGGGCATTCTCTTCAAGATGATTCAATTGGGGTGTAGACCAAGTATAGTTAAAATGTTTCATAGTTTCTTTTCAAACCGTGTATTTTGTGTACAGTTTGATGAGCTTTTTTCAAATCTTGGAAATGCCTACTCCGGTGTTCCTCAAGGGTCTATTTTGGCACCACATTTATATAACATATTCATGAATGACTTTCCTCACAATGATGATAATTCTTGCGGATTGCTTTATGCAGATGACTCTCTTCTTTATTCTCATGACGAGTCTCCCCTTATAGCTTTAGATAACGTTAAACAACATTTAACGAAAGTAAAACACTTTTATGAAACTTGGGGTATCAAAATTAATATTTCCAAATCTGAGGCCATTTGTATTAGAAATCCCTCCGGAGAGTGCAGGTCATTTGTTGTTCCGGAAAGTAAAAGATTGAAATTGAACATTGTCGGTACGGAAATTCCATTCAAAAATAGCTTTAAATACTTGGGCATTGAATTTGACAAATTAATGAAATTTAATAAACATGCACGATGTGTGATGAACAAAGCGTACAGAATATTAAATATATTTTCAAGAATTCTTCTATATAAAAATTTACCCAAAAATACCAAATTACTTTTATATAAAACAAGTATTAGACCAATATTCCTCTACGGATTTCCAATTTGGTTTAGCATTTCCCCAATAATTATGAAAGAATTGGGTATTTAAGAACGTTTTGCGTCACTGTGTAGGCAAATACTTTGAATCTGAGAATAAACGATACTCAAATAATGTAATTTATAGAGAGTCGCGAATAACGCCAATAGGTCTATATGTCTGCGATATTTTAAATATATTCATTTCTAGACTTCGTGACCACCCAAATCAGATAATAGTTGATATTTTCAATAGGCAACAACATTATAGTTGGACGAACACGAACTACTTATCACCAATTGGATTCCTCAACGAAAGTCCACCAAATTTTGATACAAATGTGAATATTTGTTACAATTTCTATTCAAAATCAATAGCGGGAACCCATAGAGGTTAATATAATATTTTTCCATTTGTTTTTATACGTCCCTATATATTTGTTAAGTTTAATTTGTACATTTTATATATTTTTATATCTGAATTTATTTTTATATGTGACCTGGTCTACGGAAAGGGGGCTTAGGTGTCAAAAAATCAATTTTCACTTTTTGGTTGATTCGGATGGAAGATGAGATGCTTTTTCACGTGGTGAAAAGCAGAAAATCCTAACTTGCTTAGAAGTGTACTAAAAATGTAGAGAAAGAAGAGTAACAAGTAAAAGTGTTAAATTCGGCTGTGCCGAATCTTTGATACCCTCCACCTTAGTGTTAACCAGCAAAATATTAAATTTTAAAAAGGACCTTTTTTAAGAAAATTTACTTTTAAAAAAAAAATAAAAATAAGTTACTTGTTCACAAATGAAATTACTTGTTCACAAATGCTCACAAATGCAGGATGCTCACAAATGCATTGCTCACATGCTTAAGTACTTCAGAAGAAATGTACTTAAGAAGAAATGTACTTAAGAAATGTACTTAAGAAGAAATGTACTTAAGAAATGTTCTTAAGAAAGAAATGTACTTAAGAAATGTACTTAATGAAATGTACTTAAGAAATGTACTTTGAAATGTACTTAATGTACTTTGAAACGTACTTAAGAAATGTACTTTTTTTTTAAGAAAATGTACTTTTTTAAAAAAAGTAAAAATAAGTTACTTTTCACAAGTAAAATAAAAAAGCATTTTTTAAAAATAAAAAAGCATTTTTTAAAAATAAAAAAGCATTTTTTAAAAATAAAAAAGCATTTTTTAAAGAACTTAAAAAAAACAAGCTGCAAAGCATTTTTTAAAAATAAAAAAGCATTTTTTGAAGAACTGTTAAAAAAAAAACACACAAGCAGTGACGAGAGCGCAACCCTTTACACATCAGGCCACAGCGACCTTAGATGAAGCGTGACAATTCATATAAATGTATGAACACATGAAAGTAAAATGAAACATTCTAAAGTACTTACCTATTATAAAGAACAACAAAGATTTTCAACATGTAAATTCACCACACGGCAAAAGGAGTAGTAAGTAAAATAAAAAAGCATTTTTTAAAAATAAAAAAGCATTTTTTGAAGAACTGTTAAAAAAAAAACAAGCTGCAAAAAGCATTTTTTAAAAACAAAAAAGCATTTTTTGAAGAACTGTTAAAAAAAAAAAAACACGGCAAAAGGAGTAGTAAGTAAAATAAAAAAGCATTTTTTAAAAATAAAAAAAGCATTTTTTGAAGAACTGTTAAAAAAAACAAGCTACAAAAAGCATTTTTAAAAACAAAAAAGCATTTTCTGAAGAACTGTTAAAAAAAAAAAACAAGCTGGGACGAGAGTTGAACCAAGAACCCTCCCTCAGACTCCAACGCGCAACCCTTTACACATCAGGCCACAGCGACCTTAGATAAAGCGTGACAATTCATATAAATGTATGCACACATGAAAGTACATCTAAACATTCTAAAGTACTTACCTATTATAAAGAACAACAAAGATTTTCAACATGGAAATTCACCACACGCCAAAAGGAGTAGTTTAGTATAAAACTACAAAAATTAATGTGAAAATTTTATGAGTTTTTTTACGTTTCCAATCATAAAATTTTTTCCAATGGACCAATTTCGCTGATTTTCAATACCAAACTGCTCAGGAATACGTGGAACATTCTGGCCAAAAACCAAACCGCGTTATCGCCGATTGAAGTCGTGAGAATTGAAGTCAACAGACGGACATGGCTATATCGACTCCGGTTGTTATAAGGATCAAGAATATATTTACTTTATGGGGTCGCAAAGCCTTATTTCTATATGTTACAATCAGAATGACAAACTGATGTATACCCTCTATCATTTACAGTGGAGGTTATAAAAATACGACAAAATAATCAACAGAAACAGTAAACGTCACTTCTTCAGTGTTACTTTTTTAAATGTTCCACACTAGCAACTTACACGATGAACTATAATAATATTCCGACCAACAACAACACTTACTGAACGTCCGGCGCGGAGAACAATTAACGAGATAATGAGAAACTGACGAAACGAGTTGCTTACTTTTAACAGCTTTTTCACAGAAAACTAGTTTTCGCACGTAAGCTCCCTTTTCGTAGACCAGGTCACATATACATTTATTTATATTCGAGATAATACAAACTCTCACGTTATTGTAGTCCCGGGAACAAGGGCGTTCTCATACATCATATTGTTCTAAAACATTTCTTGACACAAAACCTGCAAAGTATGTAACTGTTCCAAATTTATGTTTTAAGATAATACACGATTCTTAAATATTCTCTTCTAACACGATTCAAAATCATTCAATGTTCTTAAAAAGGCTCAATAAATTAATTAAATTAAATTGTTAGTATATATTTCTGGTGTACTTACACAAAAATTTTAACGCGGAAAACGAAATGCCGTTGCTGATTTAATATTGGTTGGTTTGAGCCATTGCCTCCATCTGGTATTATTAAATCACTACTTTCCAACATCCAACCGCCCATCTGCAACACACCAAATGTCATCAATTTACTGCGAGAGTTGGCTACTCTATACGTCATAACTCTATGGGTATGTATGGGTATGCATTTGTGTTGTATTTTACACAACTAGTTTGTCACAGAAATACGACATTCGATTGTTGTTGCTTTGTTGGAGGTGTTGTACTGTCGCCTCTATCTGGTATTATTGAAGCCATGCCTTGAAACATCCAACATTTACATGCAATCAAACCTATGAAGTTGAAATTATTGAAAGAATAAATTTCTCTATTCTAATTTGCTCTATGATCCACATTAGCGGCATATTTCAGAAGCATAAAGCGAAGGATAAGAGTGCCAAAGGCTCTAATCACAATGGACCATAGGCTACCTGTTCGGTCCTGAGTTTGGTGAAGGGAGGCTATACCTTTGCTGCACATCTCCACATTAGGGTACAATCTCTCGTACCTTAAAATTCAGGATCGGTACTTTGAAAGCACATGCCTCTTCTTGCCGCCGACACTATTTCATGTCAATTAGATTAATCAATATAAATATTTAATTTGTTTTTGCTTCAATTATATTTCAATTTCAGTACTTATTTATTTGCACCGTACTGTATGTTACAATTTAACTATTTACCAAATCCTAACTCGTTTATGTAGTCATTACTCTCTTGTTATGATCATTGGTTATTTGGTATTCCTTCGTTGCCCTTTTGTTTGATTGTCCAAGTACGTAGCCCTTTGATACGTTGCACACTGGGACATATTTAAAAAATGACCGGACAAAAAGAATAACGGCGTTGTTTTTGAATTTAGTCGTGTCAAACTCATTAGTCGGTAGGTTTTTGAGGGTGCAGAGCTCATTTCTGGCATTGCTTTTTCCATTGGTTGGAGGGGGGGGGGGGTTAAATTGAAAAAAACGTTATGGGTATCGTTGCATAGGTTTTTGGATGGCCCGATTTCATTTATGACAAACATTTTTCGATCAGGATTTCGATAACTAACCTAACGGAGGGAAGAGCATGTGTAATTTTACCTTTTCACATAAAATTTCGTTTCTTAACAAGGTTTAACGTTTTAAACTTTTCTACCAAATTTATTAGGAATTATAAAATAAATAAAAAGTTTGAGAAGTTTGTTTCGTAACCATATATGTAAGATTTATTTGGGACCACAAAAAAAAACTTCGTTTAAAAAAATCTATATCATTACGTTCGACATTTTCGGAACTTTCAAAATTTTAGTTTGAAATTTCCAAATTTTAGTTCGACATTTTATGGTATTGCCAGACCTAAATTCCCACAGAGTAATGTATTTAACTTTACACTGAAAAAAATTAATTTTTACACAAGTATTTTATATTTAAATATGAAAGCAAAAACTGGACCAAAGTTTAAACAAAATGTTTCTTCAGCAAATGGTAGTAAAGGGTAACGAAATAAAATCACTGACTTCGGTTAGGGTCTGAAGTGTTCAGAAGTGAAAATCGCGCACTGATCCCAGTTGATCATAATTTTTGTCGGTCCACAAAAGATTAAAAAATTTAATATTTTTAGTCAATTACTTTCATTGCAATTGAACTAGAAACCTTAAGTAAATAAAATTAACTTAATATACAATTTCGTAGCTCTCACAACACAAAATAAATAACAAAAGTTTAAAACAACCAGAAACATAACCTTCATATAAAATAACCTTCACTAAAAATAACCCAAAATTAGCCTGCATGCATCTATTGACACAATACTCAACTTTGGGCTCCTTGGCTGGTCAGCAACGTGCATGGAACCTTCGAAACAGTTAATTCTCGACGTCAGTGGTTAATTGGCAACTGCTTCATGACCAGTTTTTAAGTGGGTAGTTAACTATGGGATTACTTAATCTTAATTCTAAGTTAATTAGAGGTTAACTTTGCATTTTGTGTTTCAGTGGTGAGTTAATGTAAGTCGCCATATTGTCAACTAATATGGCAACCCTTGTATTCTTATTGGAAAACACGCGTGTCAAGGTAAAATTATCTATCGGGTAAACGCGTCAGCCCAGCTGATTTGTGGTTTTTTCATCTTTTCCGTCGGTAAGCTGTCAAATTCAATTTTGTTTGTTAATAAAATTCAAAGAATTTCAACCAAAATGCAATTTAATAGCATAGACTTTGTATCAAGTAAGACAATCTTATAAAATTTTTCACATTTTGTGTACATAATGGTTATCATTATTCAGCTAATTTTGACAGCTTAACGACGGAATTGCTAATGCAACTACCTAATAGATAATTCTACCATGACGCGTGTTTTGTGATAAATACCAAAACAACAAAGGGGAACAAACAAAATGGAATTATGTACAATAAGAAATAGATGCATAAAATCGAAGTCATTTTAACAAAAATGTGTTAAAAACTATATAGGAGCAACAATTTAACGATCTAGACTCAACGTATGTGTACAAATACGCAAATCTGAAACATGTATTTTATACAATTTTCGTTTCTCACTTTGACAGTCAGTAATTTGATTGTCAAAGTAATATGGTTCTGACTATAAGTTAACCAACCAACATTGGGTGGTTAAATCATAGTTAAACAATGGCTAAAAAACACAATTCGATGTTTAACCAGAATTTAAGAAAGGAAGATCACCACTGACTGAAAAACTGGCCATAAGTCACTTATTTTATCTGGATTACTGCTTCGATTTTTGGAATTTTGTCCGGTCATTTTTTAAATCTGTCCCAGTGTGCGTTGCTAGCTAACGGCAGTGTCTCATTTTCTGTACAATAGAATAGCCTAAGACGGGCAACGAAGGAAAGAGGAACATCAGTTCGATTTTAAATACGAAAGCGACAAATTGTTTTTGAGCGCTACGCGAGTATAAGTGGGTGTTTAAATAATAAAAACACAAATAAAGCGACTGAAGAAAATTTGTTTTCTAATTCAATACCTCTCCTTTACAGAGAGAGAAACGAAATCGGCATCTTGTGACCGCCTCACGGCAGCACAAACTGTGCCTCTCCGTAAGCAACGGATCTTACCATATTTTTGAGCGCTCAGTGGCCCCCCCTCGTCAGAGAGAGGCGACAACGACTCATTTGCCAGTGCACAGCTATCCACAAGGTCAGCGATGTCCTTTGCACCGCTGGGTGGATCTGTGACACGATCCCATCCTGTTGCTGGACGATGCCTTCATGTATCCGCTCGGGATCGGTCTCAAATGTCATGTTGGAATAAATAAATGTCAGAGGAATCATTAGTCAAAGTGTCAGACGCCGTGTCAATTTCAGTTAGGGGGGTTTGGTTTTTATAGTATGAAGATTACATTTTGATTCCCATTGGTATGCCAGTAAAGAGAAGGACCATCTCATCCAGAGGCGGGTGAATGGACTGGACAACAATTACTACCGACCCGTGCCGGAGGGAGCTGTTAGGGACCAGTTTATTTAAAATACTAACTGGCCATCTAGGTACTCGGCACAGCTACCAACCACCTTGACCTTAAAAGTGTGTTCTTGCTTCAACGTTGCATATGTATTATAACGGCGCCAACGTCGCAAGACTCGCCATGTCGAGCAATCGATATTTACATAGGCCTGATCAACAGATAGACCTATATCTAGACTATCCACTTCCCTCGGAGTAAGCCACGCTTAAGTCCCCACATCGCGACAAGTTCGTTACTCCCGGTGGGTGTAGATTTAAGTATGTATATGTATTTTCAGTTATTGTAGAAAAACTTGAAACATATAAAGATTTCTCATACTAATTACATGAAGGTACAAATGTAGTCAACGTTGTAAAATTATGCCGGCTGGCGACGGTGAACTTTGCCATGAATTCTGGCTTAGTTTAATAGCATCCATAAAATGTATAGAAGAAATACCCATATGTATGTCGACTAATCCAAAGAAACCAGTTATACCGATGTTGTTTATATTTTGAACAACTGATGTAGGTTGTGCTTGTATCGTTTTTGTATAGACATTCAAAAACACAAACTCAAAATTGTTTTGCCATTAAAAATGTGGTAGCTTCTTCAAAAAATAAAAACTTTTATTTTGTTGTTTATTGACTGTTTTTAGTGATAACATTAACATATATATGTTTTTTTTTTACATTTTTAGAATTAATCGAACTTATGAAAAAGGATTTTTATAATTTCCAACAAAATGTTATTGGCACTTTACAAATCAATGGCGATAACTCACCCTCAGTAACTATACTATATTCAGAAAATATGATGCACAGTTCAGCCATTCTCACGAATTTAGTGGATAACGTTATTTATATGTGGATTTCCAATTCAAATGATAATATTTTGAAAACTATATACGCCCCAGTGGCCATGTAAGTATCAACTTTACTTTTTAAACTAAATAATCTCTGATCTACGACTTTTTAGACATAATTCATCGGCGGGTTCATTGCGTTTAGCTTTTTATGCTACCCTTGCGCCAATGGGGATATTCATGCTGATGTTTTATTTTGCTATGCTGCCGTTCAAGGAGAACCGAAGTGGATTTAAGCGCCTGCACGCCACCTCTTCGCTTGTATACTGGGGTAGTATCTTGATCTGCGATTTGCTTTTGCTGCTGCTGATCTGCCTGTTACTCTTTGGTTATCAGGTCTTAATTATGCCACGCGAGCTGTACAATTTAAGTGACTTGACTAGTATCATGTTATCAGTATTCTTCTATGGTTTGTCCTACTTACCCTTGCTATATTGTTTAACTAATATTGTCACTACAATGTCTGCACTATCCACTGGTTTGGTAACGTTATATTACGTATCCCGTAAGTTATGCAAACCATCATATAGTTGACCATAAACAATTTGTATCTTCTTATTTAATTTTCAGTTGTTCCCACATTTATACTGTCGACATCTGTCGGAGACATGATTAAATATGAGAACTATATAATATTCCTACGACTGCTACCAGACTTCAATTTGAGTCATCAACTGCGGATCATTAATGAACGTTTTGTTAACAATCGAGCCGATCATATACCCCAGAAAATTCGCAACGAATTGAATAGTAAAAGTTTTTTGAATCTGGGTAGCTTTTATTTTTACATTTTCCTAGTATTTCCTGTTATGATGGTAAGGGCTGTTTTGTATTACAATGTGCTAAATACATTTGTTGTATATGACCGTAATCGTACATCTTTGGTTTTAGTTCATCTTTCTTTATATTGTGGAAAATAACAGAAGACGGCAGAGAATAAACAATACGTTTAAGATTACGAATTGCAGAATGAAACCGGTTCAAAGTACCATCAGTAATGAAGAGGATAGATTTATACAGGAAGAGAAATCTACCGTTGAGAAAATCGTTAGAGGTAAGTTATATTTATGTTATCTTCCTTTGCAAATAATTGCATCGCTACCATTCATATTCTTCTAATACTTAATGTCGCATAACATTCTTTCAGATAAGATCGAAAACGAATACCCACTCATTGTTCAAAACGTTTACAAGAACTACAATCGGAATCCCGCTGTTACCGACTTAAACTTTGTCGTAGGCAAACAGGAATGTTTCGGTCTATTGGGGGTAAATGGTGCCGGAAAGACGACAACATTTGAAATGATAGCAGCAAATCAAACTATTACATCGGGCACTATAAAAATCTACGGTGTTGACATTTTGCAGAATGAACCCGAATATCGTTATAGATTTGGTTATTGTCCGCAAAATGATTGTCTCAATGACTTTATGACCGCATATCAGACACTTCGATACATGGCTCTGTTGAGAGGAATATTGTATAAACATGTTCACGAAGAAGTCATGTATTGGATAGAGCAGTTGGATCTGGTACATTTTGAGAATGTACAAGTGAAACATTATTCAGGAGGTACAAAGCGTAAACTACAGACAGCTGCTGCTATGGTAATGTTTGCATTGCGAGTTAAATACGTTTAATATTCCATCTGTTTTGTATGCCCACAGATCGGTAGTCCCTCATTAGTATTGTTAGATGAGCCCACCACTGGCGTTGATCCCATATCAAGACGTTTTCTATGGCAATCAATACAGGATTTCCAAAAACGTGATAAAACATTAGTACTTACATCGCATAGGTGAGCATGTCATGGATTTAATTAAATCTGAATAAACAATTTGACATTATTCTAGCTTGGATGAATGCGAACACTTATGCAATCGCCTAGCTATCATGGCCGAGGGACAATTTAAATGCTTGGGATATGTTCCCGAGCTTAAGCAGCTCTACGGCGCCGGTTTCACCGTCAGTATTAAACTGCGGTCCAACGAAGCACCAGCAAATATTGTGGACACCGTAACACATAAATTACAATCTAGGTTTCCCCATTGCAAATTGCGTGAGAATCATGCTGGCATTTTGACTTATTTTATCAAAGCAAGCGACATCATCGTATGGTCTGAAGTATTTTCAAAATGTGAACTATTTCTGCATTCAGCCGCTGACATTGTTGAAGAGTATTCGGTTAATGAGACCACATTGGAAGACATCTTTCTCAAATACGATGCAAAGTTTAAGGCTAGCCGAAGTAGAAGTAGTAACAATGGGCACGCCTTGACAACAGGAGGTAATTCTTCGGATATGGAGATTTAATTTAGTCTCTACCCCACAACACCTTCTATCGAATCTCATTCATAAGAAACCCCATAAGAAGACAATTACATATACTTTAAATTTAAAGTGCTTTATACACACTTTTATGACATAAAATATATATATATATATACACACATTCATACATATAAGATACGTATCAGAAATCAAAATAACATAAATGCATACCTACCTATTTACTTTTAGTTACTATGGAACGATTTAAGAGACATATATATTATTTTCTCTGTTATATTAAGTTTTTTTTGCTGAGGTTACTTGTAATCACAGCTGTATCATTCAATTATCACTTTATTTATTCCATTCCTATGTTAGAATATTTATAGTAAGATAATTGAAACTGAGTGTTACTGCATATGTTTCAAAATATATTAAATGACACTATGTTCGATGTTTCTAAAACATTTTTGTTGTCAAATACATAATTAAATTTTTTGTTGTGGATCGTTAGAATCTAGTTTACTTTCGACTTATTACTACTTTCAATTGAATGAGTGTATGTCAATTCAACTAAATATTAACTCAAATACATTCATATTTATGTTCACATAAAAAAAAATACTTAAAAAACACATTCATGCTTTTGATCGGTCTACAGATTCGTATTTCAATACTATTTACGTGTCAAACTTTTTGTATAAAACATTAAATTACAAATAAAGAATAAAATAACATAGCGGATGTTTGTTGACTATTAGATTATAGAGATTCTGAATACTTGAACTCGAGACTACTTTATACTGATATGTAGTTAAGGCCGTGTTAGACTACTATAGACATCGTTGGATATGTCAAATATTTAATTTGATAACGAAGGAACGAGTTTCGACAGATCTGTAAAATTTCTCTAATTTTTTGATTTTCTTGGAAAAATTATGCGATCAGGGTTGCAGTATGAATGAAATTAAGAAAAACAAAGAAACCCAGAATCACTTATATTCCGTCGTTTTGTAAATTGCTTAACATTTGTTTACAATATTTTTTTGTATTTTATAACTGTTGTGTTTGCCACTTTTCAGACAGGTGGGCTGACTTCCTAAACGCATGTTGCTTAGTAGTAATACATTGCAGCTTGTTCGTAAACGCAACCCTGAAAATATTAACAATGTATTTTGTTTCCTTTTGCAACACTGTTGTAGATAATAAAAAAAAATAAATGGTTTCCCATTACATCCCATGAAGGGACTGGGGAGAACTTCTCACAATCACTGAGCTGTGCGCTTTCCAGTTTTCACTCACTGATTGGGACCTACAGTTTTACACCGATTCCGAACGGTAATTTGAGAAGCTTTTTCATGGCTATATACTCGATAGTGTCGCCGTCACTATGCGAGGTGACCGCCGCCAAAAGAAATTTTTTATTTTTTTTGAAGGTGGTCAGAGCCGGGTTCGAACCCAGGATCTCATGTACAAGAGCCGCGCACACTAACCATTGCACCACCGACGGTCAGATAATACACAAGGAAAAGCAACAAAGGTATCCAAATAAAAGTAGATACAAAGCGAATACAGCACAACGCAACACAACGTGTTAAAAAAGTAACTACACAATGTATCAACTTGGTTTTAATACTGTATTGATACATTGTAAATATACGTTTAGGAAGTCAGCCGTGTTTTGCATTCCCCAAATCGAAAACCAGAATGATCATACGATTTCTTTGAAATGGAAGAGAAGTTTCATTCCATTTCTATCTCCGCGTATCGTTCTATTTGCACTGATAGTCTAACACGGCCTTTAAGGCTCTTATGGGTCGATTATAGATAGTAACCGAACCTCAGTTGAGTTGCCGAAAAGTTATTACATATGGCAACTGGAAACTGACAGATAGCAACTTCAGTTGCTTGGTAGAGGTTTATTGGTAACCACGAATATTTGCTTGCTGTATAGTTTTTAAAACAAAACGTCCAGGTGAACGATAAGGAGACTAAAGCTGTGGTTCTAAAGAAAATCCTAATTTTTTGCTGTTAAATTGCAATGTTTATAAAAATTTATACATAATAAATACAATATTATGTATATAAAATAGATCCTAGTAGCGGGAAAATTGTCGGAGCTCGGGCAGCTCAAAACTTATGAAAAACGAAATTAAAGAAAAATATTAGAACACGATAAATATATTTTTGTTGTCAGACAGACCTATGGGGCCCACAGGGTTTAAAACACGAGTCCAGTTAGAGACTGCTAGGAACAAGCAACTGTGGGTACTCAAATGAAAGGTATGTTTATCCCAAATTTAATGGTGTCTTTATTTTTGTGGAACGGCATCTGTGCACTCAGATATCCCCAATTTTTCATATTATAGTATGTCGACATTTAAATTAAATTAAATTTAAATTATTTAAATAAATTAAAATTAAATTATAGTGAATGATGAATCTGCTTCATTGATAGTCATTTTTAAAACATTCAAGAACAATTTTTCAGACTTTAAATAAAAGGTCTGGAACATAGGTCCGTCCGACAAAAAATAACATATTTTTCGTTTTCTATATTATTCTCTAATTTCGGCCTTTATTTATCAAGTTTTGAGCTGCGACTTAACTCCGGCAATTTAGCACTAGAAGCCATGTGGTTGCTCTGATATCAGCAACCTGTTGCTTCAGTGGACTTTTGTTCCAAATGAGGGCATCGTGAGTAGAACCAGGATGTCTAGTGTCAACATATCCCATTCGCATTTCGTAGTCGCACATCTACAATTGGATCATTGTTATGAAAATAATTATTATAGTATTATAACTTACCGTCAAAACATTCAAACTAAACTAGCCTTTCCTATTTATGTATAAATGGCGAACTTCTTCGCTCCAATGATACGTAAGTGTGTCCCATCTATACATCCGACAACTTCGTTTTCTACTAAAGCCGGATTTTATGTTTGGTCTTTTCTTTCTCCGTCATTTTTTAATTAGATGCAAAAGATGCACCATGCCAAGGTTGAAGTTGTTGCCATGGGACTTTCGGAAACTTCCCTCTGCAAAAAACATTGGAACAAGTCCAGTTGGGCCCAAATTTCCGATCGTAAAACACGTTATTTTAAGCTAAAATGTTAAAAAAAAGTTTGTCGGAAACCGATATTTTCGGAGTTATGGGCCTCCAAAGTTCGGATATATGGGGGGTATTACATTTAGAAAATTGCCTTTGGTGATTGGTTTGGTCGCTCTTTTGTATAACACAGGTCAAAATAATTGAAAAATATTAAGTGAAAATTTTCGATAACTTGCTTAGTTATCGAGATATCGGATAAAGTAAAGAATGTGAGAAAATGGGAACTATGTTGCTCGTACCATGTGGTAAACCTTTTTGAAAATCGTTAATTTTATATTCCACATAGTCGCCCGGCCATCCGGCCGGGCTCAAGCAAGGGGGTTCAAATTCCCTCTGTACCTTAAGTCGATGTGGTAAAATCAGAAAAGAAAAGTTCTGCTGCGCTTTCACTCTTAATTTCTCGGGATTTTATAGGGCTACAAAGACAAATAAAGTGCCATATTTTAGCTGCAGGGCCCACCATTCTGACGGCATTGTCATATTAGCACCTTCACATTAGCAATATTCTGAAATAATAGCCTTTTTTCAGAAAATTTGTAAAAGGGTATAAAAGTCGAATATCATGAATTGGCTCGCAATGGGTTAATAAATCGTGGATATAAATACGCAGTTTTAAAGACATATTTATAAGCTTTCCAACGATACCCATATTGTTCCGGTCGGTCCGTTAAGTTAAGTTTGATATTATCCGGTTCGTACGGAGCAAATATTTGCGTAGGCATTAAAAAAAGGGAAATGAAAAACACTATTGGGTTAATTGGTATTTTAATGATAAATATAATCCTTTATTGGTGAATAATTTTACTTATTTGATGTATAGAGCTCTGTGTGTTGCAGTATGTACTAGATACTTGTAACGAATGACAAGCCAGCAAGACAAGATGGAGAAGGGAGGCAGATGGAGACCGACAATTGAAGCTCCCGTGAGAATCGGCGAAAATGTCATTCTGTCTGAACATCGAATTTTGTTAAAAATAGTTCTTTTGGTAAGATTTTATTATTTTCTGAAAAATTTTTAGCTCAAAATGTGTGTTTGCGTAGGCAACAAGAATGAACGCAAAAGTTTTAGATGAAATATAAACAAATGGGGGTTTGTATTTTCAAATATATGTGATTGCGGTTTAAATCCCGCTACCATAGAATAATACATACATATATAAACTTATTCTCTCATCTGACGTTTCATTTCACACTCTTCATCGTAGGTTTGTGGAAATGAGAGCAATTAAATTTAAAATTACCTTACACCAGGTGGAGTTACAAAATATGTTCACTTAACTTTTTCCTGTCGTTTTGGTGTAGAACTGAAAAATTTTAATATATTTTGCACTTTTTTGTTGACTTTTATCGTTGGTATACATTTGTATTGTATTTAACACAACTAGTTTGCCACAAAAACACGAAATTCGGTTGTTGTTCCTTTGTTGATCTTTGTATACTATTGCTACTATCTGGTATTATTGAACCCATATTTTCCACCATCCAATGTTTACTTTCCATCGTACATATATGGGTTCTTTTTCATTAAATATATTTGTCAGGATATTGTTTTATTCAGTTCAGTTTATTTGTTATTTAAAAAAAAGTGAAAATATACATTTGAAACATATTGTATATAGTTTTAAATGATTATTAGATAAATTGTATCGTTTGTTTTAGAATAATTATAATTGTAGGTGGTTTAATATTTAAGTGCGTCTTAGTTTATCGTCTTTAACTTCTTTGATCGCGTCTTTACTCTACCGGTCGTTATTCGAGACTAAACTTAAAGAACACGAAAAGATCATAGGCTCGTATATTTGCTTGTTGACGTTTGTTGGTTGTCATCGTTTACAGTCTCTGTCTATTAAATTATGTCGTATACTGCACAGTACAGTATCGGTAAATTTCAATCCCACAACTCGGCCATCCTGCTAGGCATTCGCCACGAATGTATCTTCATCAAAATCCATCTCATCTGCTTTTGGCCATGGTTTGATGTATTCAGCACATGTTGATGTTTTCAAAGGTCCATCAGTCGCACCGGTTTTTTCGACGTCATAGGTATCATTTGGTTTGACCTTCACTATGTTGTATGGACCTAAATACTTGGGTCTCAGTTTTAATCCTCCTCCCAGTTGTGTACGCTTTATGGCTACAACATCGCCAACTTTATATTTGTTAGGTTTCTTGCGTTTCCGGCCAAAATTCTTGCAATTTTCCTCTTGAATTTTAAGAATCTGTTTCTTAGCTTGTTGTCTAAACTCTTCTCTTTGTTCCGAAAATTGTGATATCTGATGTTCTTCAATCAGCTGCTTGATCGACAATTCCTCTTGGGTTCTCATTTTTACTCCGGTTAGTAGTTCAAATGGCGTGCAAGCTATGCTTCGGCAGTAGGTTGAATTTATTATTCGCTGAACCTTGTATATGTATTTATACCACTTCGTTGGGTCTTCAATACTCAGCTTAGACAATACGCTGATAATTGTCGAGTTCAGGCGTTCGATTTGACCATTTGCTCTGGGTAGTCCTGTTGTTATCTTGGAATGTTTAATACTTTCGTCCTCACAATATTGTCGAAACTCATCACCTGTAAATGCAGATCCACGGTCTGATACTATCTGATATGGATTGCCGAATATAAAACTCTGGTCCTGTAATTTTGTAATAGCGTCTCTTGCTGACGTTGACTTTGTTGGGTAGAGCCAGCAAAATTTCGTAAAAGAGTCAATCACCGCGAAAATATGTTTGTAAAGTTTGCTAGTCGTATCCAATGGTCCCAGAAAATCGATATGATAAGTGTGCAAAGGCTTTGGCTCTTTATCCAAAGGATGTAGTTCTCCCTCTTGCTTACCATGTTTACGATTGTAGACTACGCAATGTACACAGTTCAGAATGTGTTTTCTAATCTTTTCGTCAAGGCCGGGTATGTAAAAGTCTTTATCTATCAGTTCTTTCGTTTTCTTAACAGCAAAGTGTCCCCTTTCATGTGCTCTTCTTATTATTTCTCGTTGCATTCCCTTGGGAACAACAAGCAGTTCGTCGTCATTAACTAATTTGTACAATACATTTGATTTCAAAAAGTAATTTTCATATGTTTCCTTATTCTTAAGCAGTTCTACGATTACTCTCAAGTCTTCATCTTCAGACTGTGCTTGAAGGATGTTCGAAACTATATCACCATCTTGGACAATCATTATCGGATTTCTGCTTAGAGCATCTACATGTCGCATTTGTGTACCAGATCTATGCTCCACGGTAAATTTGTACTCTTGTAAGAAAATTACATATCTCGCTACTCTAGTACATAAATCCTTTTTTTCCATTGTCATAACGAAAGCATTGCAGTCTGTAATCAGCTTGAAATGTATGCCCAATAGGTAGACTCTGAATTTTGCAACAGCTTCAACAACTGCTAATATCTCCAGTTCGTAGCTGCAATATTTGCGTTCCACGTCTGACGTCTTCTGACTGTAGTAATACACTGGGTGCAATTGTCCATCTTCTGGGCATTTTTGAAGTAAAATTGCTCCATATCCGTCTATGGAAGCATCTGTATGCAGTTCAGTTTCATGTTTGCCATTAAATATCTTTAAAACTGGAGTCTCACTCATAATTGTTTTCAATTTGTTAAAGGCAAATAATTGTGTTTCACCAAATTTAAACTTGACATTTTGTTTTTTCAGATCTGTCAGAGGTTTAGCTATTGTAGCAAAGTTATATATAAATTTCCGGAAATAACTGGCTAGTCCCAGAAAACTTTCAACTTGTTTTAGTGTCTGTGGCACTTTAAATTTTAATAGGGCATCAACCTTATGAGTTGATGGCTTGACTGTATGGTTCTCTATTATGTGGCCCAAAAATAAAATTTTCCGTTGCAAAAATTTGCATTTATCGAAATTTAATATAAGTCCGAATTCCCTACATCGATCAATGACCAACTTCAAATACTCCACAGCAGTTTTGTCATCCTCGGCTGGGATAATTATGTCATCAATATATGTCAATGCAATGTTGTGTCTCATTAGATCTCTAAAAATCGAATTGATGTACCGTTGAAACACACTCGGAGAGTTGGATAAACCAAACGGAACTTTCCTAAATTGGTATTGGCCACTATGTGTGACGAAGGAAGTATATTTTCGACTATTTTCGGCCACAGCCACATGGAAAAATGCATTTTTAAGATCGAGTGTTGTAAATACTTTCGCGTTCTGTAAACGATCTAATTGATCCTCTATAAGAGGTAGTGGAAAACAATCTCTCAGAATGACTTTATTGATTCGCCGGTAATCCACACATAATCTTCGAGTTCCATCCTTTTTCTTCACCAACACTATAGGACTGCTAAAATCTGAGTCAGATTCCTCTATTATGCCCTCTCTTAGCCATTGCTCAATTTGATCCTCGACAAAATATCTTTCGGTGAGTGGCAATCTTCTCGGACGGGAATAAATAGGCGTTTCATCATTCAAAATTATTTTCATTTCAATGTTCGATGGTTTAATGTTGTCACAATTTGGGTTATATTCTTTGATTATCTGCCGAACTTTACTAACTGCATCGCAGTTTGCCATACAATCAATATCAATGTCATCATCTGTCGCTTCAATCTTCATTATCATTGAGACTTCATCATCTTGTTTCTCAACAATTTTCCCGATATGCAGACCCTTTCGATTGATTGTAATCTCACATTGTTGACAAAAATCTTCACCTAAAATTACCTCAATATCAACACAATCAGCCGGAACTAAGTAGAATCGTACTGTAAATTCGTAATTGTCAATCTGTACTGTAGTGTCAAATATGCCTAATGATCTAGTCTCACTTCGACCATTCTTAGGGCCGAAACCAACGAAAGTAAGATATGAATTTTGTAACGAAGGCTTACCAAGACGCTCATAAACATTATAGTTAATTATATTATATCTACTTCCCGTGTCGAAAAGAGCTGTAAAATATTGTCCACCAATTTTTATTTTCTTATTCATACTACTGTCCTTAACATCAAATTTCCGAATATTCACATTATTATCATTCTTACGTTCAATCTTATTGTCATTCTTGTGGGCGTAATGGTTACATTCACTGGCTTTGTGTCCAAAATTATTACATCTAAAACATTTTAATCCTTTATCTTTATTCTCGCAATTGGAGGCTCTGTGACCATTATTCCCACAATTGTAACATTTAATATTTCTTACATCGGGTTTACTTAAATTAGGTTTTATATTCTTGTGTTGTTCTTTACTCTTATTCTCTTTAGTAACTCTCAAGCGAAATGTCTCGAAACTTTTCAATTTTCCCTTAAATTCATTTAAATTTGTAGCGCCATATAAAATCGACTTATTCAAGTTTGTATCATTAATACCATCTATTACATATTGTATTAGGGCACTTTCCTCAATATTTCCCCTTGAGGCAATATCCCTCATTCTATAAAAATATTCCCTTACGCTTTCCTCTCTTTTCATACGCGCCTCGTATAACATCCTATGCAGTTGTGCACTATTCACACAAGTCGTAAATTCATGTATTAATACTCCCTTAAGCTTACAATAAGTAGTTATACCTTTTTCACCCAACACAAATGTTTTAGCTAATCCTCTCAATAATTTCTTAGCAAATACATACATCTGAAATTCATCCCAATGCATAATGTTAGCCATTTCTTCAAATTCGACGAACCAAGCTTTCACTGGGATAGTGTCATCTCCGTTAAATGTTCTTATGGAATCTTCCACGTCTCTGAAACTCATAGCAAATCTCGGCATCGTCTTGTTTACGTTGAAACTGTTGTTGTTGCTGTTGTCATCATTAGCAAAACGGTTGTCTTCATCATTTTCGTCTCTGTATGCTTTTGTTTTTGTATTTCTAGCAGAGTAGTTGTCATTGTTAGAGTTTTGTTCTTTGTTGCTGCGGTTGTTATTAGCAGAGGACAAGTGTTCGTCTTTATCGTTTCTCTTCTTATTTTCTTTTTCCATTGTCCACGCACCAATATGATTGTCTTTATTGGGTATTTCTTTATAGTTGCTGCCAATATCATCATTATGATCTTCTACACTGTTATAATCGTAGTCGTCGTCGTCGTCGTCATCTTCATCATCTTCTTCGTTGTCAAAATCACACAGCAACTGACCCTTTCGCAAATTTGAGAATATGTGTTCACATACGTCGGCGACTGCATACCCAATACCAAGAAGGTTGCATATGCACACTAGATCAGAATTATTTAAATTCTCTGCGACATAAGAGACAATTGATTTGTACTGCTCATCCTTCTCATCATATTCAAAGCCACGAAACTCTCTTAGATTTTTCCGATTTTGCCGACCGTCATCTCGCGCAAACACAAATTTATGGAGAACAACAATATGACTTCTCTTCGCACTCCGTAGTGTGTTTTGCATATGATTGAAATCGGAGAGACGCGACATCGTTAACTTTGTTGAAGGCTGTAAATTTGAATGTGTGTGTATAACGTATACCGGTGGTTTTTTATGTTGTACACTTGGTGGTTGTTTTTCACTAGAAATTGTCTTTGTGGTGCAGTTTGCAATCAATCACTTGTTCTAATATTTAAATCAATTGTTAATCGTTTTAACACTTTAACTTTATTTTATCCCACTTCTGACACCAAATTTATGGGTTCTTTTTCATTAAATATATTTGTCAGGATATTGTTTTATTCAGTTCAGTTTATTTGTTATTTAAAAAAAAGTGAAAATATACATTTGAAACATATTGTATATAGTTTTAAATGATTATTAGATAAATTGTATCGTTTGTTTTAGAATAATTATAATTGTAGGTGGTTTAATATTTAAGTGCGTCTTAGTTTATCGTCTTTAACTTCTTTGATCGCGTCTTTACTCTACCGGTCGTTATTCGAGACTAAACTTAAAGAACACGAAAAGATCATAGGCTCGTATATTTGCTTGTTGACGTTTGTTGGTTGTCATCGTTTACAGTCTCTGTCTATTAAATTATGTCGTATACTGCACAGTACAGTATCGGTAAATTTCAATCCCACACATATGACGTTTAATTTATTGAGCGAATAAAAGCTTCTATGGTATGTATTATTCTATGACCGCTACTCTCTAGAATTTGTCAGTATTTAGTCCCAGAAAGAAGAGTAACGAAGATAGAGAGGGCAAAAGGGCTACCAACCGATTGTAAATCGGTTAGGTTGCGAGATAGATTGTCACATTCTGGCGTAAACAATCAGCCCAATTCTCAATAGCAATTCCCTGGGAGTTTTTCCCCTATTCTTAATAAAATCTCCCTGGGAGTTTTGTCCCTATTCCCTTATTCTAAACGAACTTCGAAAAAGGGAATTTTTTCCCCGGGAAAAAAGTAGGTATTCTAAATGTCAATAAAATGGAGAATGTGGAAACAACTTTTGGGAGTAATTCCGCCAACAAATTGCTAGGGAGTGCTGCGCAAAAATGTAAGTATTTAATATTTTCTATAAAAAATTAAATAATTACTTTTATATTCATCAATATTATCTCTCAGATCTACACCAAAATGTCACCACCGAGAAAGTTCAAAAGTTTTAAAAGAGGTTATCAAAGTTAGTAGAAATGGGTGTCATTACCATAGAATAACACATACGTAGAAGGTTTTATTCG
Source organism: Phaonia tiefii (assembly GCA_963931995.1). Classification (NCBI taxonomy): domain Eukaryota; kingdom Metazoa; phylum Arthropoda; class Insecta; order Diptera; family Muscidae; genus Phaonia; species Phaonia tiefii. The sequence continues at coordinate 162,868,048 of OZ008368.1, forward strand.
CTCATCTGACGTTTCATTTCACACTCTCATCGTAGGTTTGTGGAAATGAGAGCAAATTAAATTTAAAATTTACATACACCAGGTGGAGTTACAAAATATGTTCACTTAACTATTTCCTGTCGTTTTGGTATAGAACTGAAAAATTTAAAAGTAGTTTGCACTTTTTTGTTGATTTTTATCGTTGGTATACATTTGTATTGTATTTAACACAACTAGTTTGCCACAAAAACACGAAATTCGGGTGTAGTTCCTTTGTGGATCGCTGTATACTATTGCCACCATCTGGTATTATTGAACTCATATTTTCCACCCTCCACTGTGTAATTTCCATCGTACCTATGACGTTTAATTTATTGAGCGAATAAAAACTTCTATAGTATGTGTTATTCTATGGTCATTACAAAGGTCTTTCTAAATTCTATAAATCTGTGTATACACATATTTAGTTTTATTAATCCATTGGGGTTAATTAAAAAAACAATATTTGTTAACCTTCCTTGCATAATACAAATTTATTATTTTCAAAAAATTGGTAGATTTTTTGGTAGACTCCGATAATAGACAAGACTTGCCTTTTTTAAGGTATAATTCTCACCAATAACCCTTCAAAGACCGGAGACATTTAAGTTCAAAGATTTGAATACATTTACCACTTTTTTCACCAAAATTAAAGAATTATTTCTAAAAAATTGCGCGATTTAACACAAAAATACTATGCCAATGCCACGAAACGGGTGTTGAACTCGCACCAGACGAGAAAATCCCTAAGCCACGCAGAAAGCTTTATAACACAAACATACTATGAACTTTAAAATATCCGGTCTTCGGTCTACCCTAAAAAAAGTTAAGTTCTTGTCTTGAAAAAAAAATGTTTATCAAAAAAGTGAGGTTAAAAAATCGTTTATTTTAATTTTGCTCCCCAATTGGTTAATATAAATAAAAATGTTTAAAAAGGCCTTTGTAATGGTACCGATTCCAACTAGATCGGATAATAAATGGCTGACTTACGCCGGATTATATATTCAAGCTTTGGAGGTCTATATTTCGGAAAATATGGACCAACGCCCTTTTTTATCTTTTTTTGTAACAACTCTATTTTAGGGGCAATTGAGCATTTTTTTTCAATTTTTAGGGGTGTATAGAATTTATTTTTAAATAAAAAGAAAACAAAAAATTTTCCTGGAGGCCCATATTTCCTGAGTTATGGCCCTTCAAAGTTCAGATACATATGTAACATGTTCGCCTCGAGTAAAATTTCCGTAACGTCGAAATGAAAATAAATTTATATTTCACCTTGGCTCAGGCAGGGGGTACAAATTCTCTCTGTACCTTAAGTCGATGTGTGGCAAAATCAGTAAAATCGCGCGATTGTTTTAAAATAATTTTTGGATATTTTGATTTTTTTAGTAGTTGAATATAGATTCATTAGTAGCTCTTTTTATGTTTAATGCTTTGAATATTGGAAGAATGTTTATATATTATTTTATTTATTTTTTTGGGAACTGCTTCACTTGATATTTTATACTTTGAATGAGTTTGTCTACCAATTTGGGTAATGTTGTGAGTGACAATAGTTTTTTGTCATCCCAGTTAGGCAATCTTGGAAATAATCTAAATGTTGGGCACTTCAACTGTCAGAGTTATAAGTTGAATCAGAATTCGGTAAAGATTCATGAGATAAGAAATGTGTTGGAGGGTGGGTACATATCTACTAGGGCAATTGATGTATCTGGTTATGTCTGTCATAGAAATGATCGTCCTGGCGCTAGAGGGGGTGGTGTGGCCATTTATGTGTCTAAGAATATCAAGCATAGAGTAGTAGCTAGTGGAAGTAGTTATGGTATATGTGAGTTTATCTTTTGTGAATTGATTGTTAATAGTGTAAAAGTTTTGGTTGGTACAGTCTACTTGCCTCATGGTGATATTGCAACTTTAGAGGAACAAATATCTGATATAGTGGTTCTGTACCCTAATGTTATTGTGATGGGGGACTTTAATAATAATTTGTTTGATTTGAACAAGTCGGCATTAGTGCGGAATTTTTGTGGAGGGCTGAATGTGTCTGTTGTTCATAATTTAAAGCCTACTCATTATGATGTTGCGCATATGTCGACATCATTGATTGATTACTTTTTGTTGTCACCGGCTTGTGTCTTGACACTGTCTAATCAATTCGTTTGTCCTGGTATATCGCACCATGCTTTCATATTCCTATCCATACATATTGAGAAACCACGTACGCAGTTATATTATGAGTTTTTTGATTATGATAGTGTTAATACACGCTCGGTGGAGGACATAGTTTTGGAATGCAGTTTTCAGGGCATTTATGACACGCATTGTGTTGATGAACAGATAATAGTACTTAGTGAAAACTTGCGGCACATTCACACTATTGTACCTTTGAAGAGACGTTTGTGTAAGAGAGTTGGGGTTGATTGGTTTAATTGCCCTGAAATTCAATATCAAATTTCACTAAGAGATCTCGCTTTAAGAGCCTATTTGGTTGAAAAAACAGATTATAATTGGAAGTCATATTGCAGATGTAGAAATCGAGTTAAAAGAAAAATTAGACAAATAAAAAGACGTGTACATGGTGATTTGTTTTTTAATAAGTCGACTAGACAAATTTGGAATGTTTTGAATGATTATGGTGTGAGTGATAGTGGTAGAATAGTTAGTGATGTTGATGTTGAGCAATTGAGTGGAATTTTTATGTCAAACCAATCGCATAATAGCCGAAGGCATCCATGCATTCCTGAAGCGTATGGTGGATTCTCTTTTAGAGGGGTTGATTATGTTGAAGTTGTTGATGCCTTTAACATGATTAAATCAACGGCAGTGGGGTGCGATGGGTTAACATTGAAATTTTTGAAGCTAGTCTTTCCGTTTGTAGGATGCCATGTTTGGCACATTGTTAATACTATCCTTACTACTTCAACCTTTCCGGAAGATTGGAAAATGGCCAAAGTCGTTCCAAGAAAAAAGAAGGGTAATTCAGATTCTATGGATAATTATAGACCTATTTCTATAATGCCCATACTGTCGAAGATGGTGGAATATATTATGAAAATACAGATTGTCAGCCATTTGGATGGTAACTCGCTCTTAAATGATTGTCAGTTGGGATTTAGGTGCAACCGGAGTACTACTTCATTGTTAATTGGTCTTACTGACAAGGTAAGACAAAGAGTTGGCGATGGAGGTTGCTGTGTGCTGCTATCACTTGACCTTGAAAAGGCGTTTGATAAAATTGACCATGCTATTCTTGTGGAAAAGCTACACTATTTGTACGGATTTTCTACCACTGCGTGTAAGTTGATGTATTCCTATTTGTTTGGTAGAAAGCAATATGTTTCATGCGATGGTGTTATGTCTAGTGTTTGTAGTGAGCAGTGGTGTTCCCCAGGGTTCTGTATTGGGTCCACTGCTTTTTATTATGTTTGTAAATGATTTGTTTGAACGTATTTTGAGCAATAACTGTCTTCCTTTTGCCTTTGCAGATGACTTACAGATAGTTTTCAAAGGTGATTTTGTGTTTTTAGATGTTCTACAGAGTACTATTAATTTCACAATAGATGTTTTGTCTGAGTGGATGATTGATAATAGGCTTTTGATTAACCCTCAGAAATCAAAATTGATGTTTTTTGGTAATTTGCACCGGGATGCTGTATCTGTCTCTATATATGGTCGATCTGTTGAAGTTGTGTATAGTTTTGATTGTCTTGGTGTCATTCTTGATAGCAAACTTAAGTTTGAATTGCATGTCAATTCATTAACATCAAAAGTTAATTTTATTTTAAGGAAGTTATACAATCTTGATCTATCCCTTCCAAGGTTTGTTAAAATAAATTTGGTGCATGCTTTAATAATGCCGGTTTTCTTATATGGAATGGAGGTATACTCAGGAGCTTTGGGTTACGTATTGAGGAAGCTCCGCTTAGTCTTTAATAGAGTAATGAGATATATATATTCTGTTGGTTGGCATGCACTTATTTCCAATTATGTGGATGAATTTTTAGGTTGTTCTTTTTCTAATTATATTAACATGAGAAGCTTGTTGCATCTTTATAAGATTAGCGTAACTAAAACTCCCTTGTTTTTGTTGAATATGATTGAATTTGGAAGATCGACAAGAAATAGACAAATTGTAATGCCTAGGATATCATCTTGGATGGATCGTTCTTTCCTTGTTAGGGTGGCACGGTTGTACAACAACTTGCCCGGCACACTCAGGACATTTGATTGTTCTTTCCATACATATAAAAGAAGACTTTACCAGTACATGATGTTAAATGCATGAAGAATTGCATATATTGGTAGTCTTCTTTTAATAATATGATTCAAAATACATAATTGATCATGGAATCCAAGACAGAAAATGACAACAGCAATAATCTGGTAATGGTGTCGGCCCATGTGAAATGTTGTGCTGAGTTGTCGCCGAATTATGAAGTACAGATAGATTTAGTCCTCTACAAGCATTTCTCACTACCGCTGACTTTCCTAAGTCTAAGTAATTATTGTTCAAGTCTATCATGATAGTGGGTTTGGGTACCCAACGCCAATATCAGATATGCACTTCTTATGTATTGATATCAACACTAGGTTAATATATAGTTCCCACTAATACGTCAACTACTTTTGCAATAAATTCACAAAATATGTATTAAGCCACATCATAGCATATGTGCTTATTATAATGATATGTTTGATGTTCTATGGTATACAAAGCTCCACACCTTCAGCTCTTTCCTCTGGGCTATCAGATTGGTGGTAGATTTAATTGATTTAATTACTTGGTTTATAGGATATGTAAGTTTTTTGTAAGTTTTTTACCACGTCTTGTTAATTCCGGCAAACATCCAATAAATCTCTGATTTCATTAGTCCTTGTTGATTTAACTTATGTTTATGACAGTTAGGTGAATAATTTGAAGATTGTTTAGTAACGCATGAAAATCGATGTGAACTAGTAGCACTACCCTATTCTAACCTCCATTTATATTTTTATTTTGTGTGCCATATGGGATATGATTAACTAATGTCACTGTACAAGATATTACAGCATCATTAGCGATTTTATTTTTTAAACTATTTATTTTACATTTTTTAAACTATTTTATTTATATCGTTTATTATTCAAGTTATTATTCAATTTCAGTTATTATTCAATTTATGTCAGTTGCAATTACATACATATATATGTGTTAGTTTTGTTTCCGCACGTACTATTTTGCTATTTTTCTATTTTGAATGAAATTTGTTTAACGCAAATATAATTCATAATTGTTATAATGGTGAAAACGGTAGAAGTGGTACGTGTTGAAATAAATATTATATGAATCTAGTTGGAACTATATTGAAGTTTTAAATTCGAGAGCATAATTCCTTTAATCTTACATGTAATCGTTAATAGTTTTTGAATTTTTAAATTCTTTAATCAGTATGCCATTTGAAATTAAATATAAGCTATTGTATGAAACTAGTATAGGCTTTAATGTGAAGATTTTTTTGATAGTTTTTTATATGCTTGAAGATATGTTTAGTAGAAATTTGTAACCACATAAGGCCTTATGGGCTCGGTTATTGAAATAATTAAATAAATAAATAAATAAATAAATAAAACAGGTCCTCTATTATGTTGAAAGTTTGATAACAAAACTTGACCTTTTTATATCCCCGGTCTTTCAAGGGCTACTGAGCCGTATTATACCTCGAAAGAAAGTCTGTAATCTTCTCTATTACCGGTGTGGAGAAAAAATGTAGCAACACTATGGTCTATTTTTGAAAAATAATGATTTTAAAGAAAAAAGTGAGGTTATAAAATCATTTTTTTTTTAATTATTCCACAATGGGTTACTATAAAGTAAAATATTTTTAACCGCATTTGTAGAGTTTAAAAAGACCTTTCTAATGACATAAATTTCCACGAGGTCGGAAAAGTAGTTTCAGTGATATATCCGAATATACACTCAAGCTTTGCAAGCTCATATATCAAGAAGATGGGCCGATCGTACAAAAAAATATATGTATATATTTCAGCTCAGCTTAAAAATCTATATTGATGATAAAATTTTGATTCCATTCCAAGAAATGCCCATGAACTAGTGTTAAGCCCTATCTCCTTGCAAACGTTTGTTGTTGCTTCTCCTGCTCCCGGTCGTTCTTCTGCTGCCATTTTGGTGTGCATTTTCACTTATTTTGATTATTAATTAAGTTTTATTTGCTAAAATGCTTTGCATTTAACAACCAAAACCAAACTTCATAAAGCAAAACAGCTGACTTCGAAAATTTGCAATTCTGTCTCCCTTATTATTCTATTCCCCGTCTGTTTAGAATAGGACGATTTTATTCCCGGGAAAAATTAATTCCCAGGGAACTCATTTCCCTGGGAATATTTAGAATTGGGCTGAATGTGAAACAAATTTTACCTTCCTCATACATACGACCACAAACATGGGGCCTATTCCGAAATGCATCCGGTGATAATAATCAACTTAAAGTTGTCCGAAGTTTCATTTACGAACATGCTGCGCAACAGATCAGGGGATATCCGTGACACATATGATCGACTATGAGGTAGGAAATTTATAGAAAACAGAGTAGATAGGCGAGAGAGCTGGAAGCAACCAGAAGCAAACTAAGTTTGGCTTAAACCTAGAATAGGTCGGCAACTCGCTTCGGCTCCAAACTATTACCATTGGATAGAACTTTTAATTTTAAGTAAAAAACATTAAATAAAAAAATCGGGGGCAACGCCTATTTTCGGAGTTGTGGGCCCCCAAAGTTCGGACATACAGGATGATACTACGAGTATGGTGCCGTGTTATGGGACCGATTTCACAACTTTTTTGTGTAAAACGAGTCGAAATAAACAAAAAAAATTAAATACATTTTTTCGATAACTTTCTTAGTTATCCACATATCGGATTTTTAAAAATATCCAGAAAATATTTTTTTTTTGACACAATCGAGTGATTTTTCGGACTTCGCCACACATCGACTTCAGGTACAGAGGGAATTTTAACCCCCCTGCCTGAGCCCGGCCGGACGTCCGGGCGACTAATTGCAATATAAATTTAACGATTTTCCAAAAGTTCTACCACACGGTACGAGCAACATAGGTCCCTGCCAGGGCTACTTGGCCCGTAATTCCCAAAATAGGGGTTCCCCCCGATTTTTTTATTTTACTTAAAATAACGATCCCTACACCCAAAAAAAAACACAACAAAATTGGACGTGCCGATCTATACTAGGTCTGTTCCCTGTTTTTGTCAAACCTCAGCGACAGAATTCTTCTATTGACATTCAAACACAAGTTCGCTTCCCTTCAATCATTTAACCGATGACCGAGTTGACAAATCTGTGTAAATTAATCTGTGATTGATACAGACAGCTAAATTATGTTTTATATTGGTTGCATCGAACAACAATACGCATTTCATTTTATTTCTGTCCGTTTTATGTCCAACCAAAGAACAACAGAAACTCGAACTCGGTGAAATTACCTACTAACTAGTCGTCATCGAGAGAACGCGAAGAGAGGGATGACAACTCTTATCTATTGCTCTATGATCACATGCAGAGCAGTGATGCAGTTCCGAACAGGCCCATTTTCTACAACATTTTATAGATTTAATACGGTGGATAACATAACATAGCACATTATTTAAAATGGCATTCTTTCTATTTCTCTTTACACTGTTCTCCTGGAGTAGATAAATCTCAGTAATAAGTTGCTATTTTACAATTTATACCATATTGATTTCATATTTATAATAACAAATCCTCTAAATAACGTTCAAATTCAGATTCTCTAGATACTGACTCTAATTCAACCTCCGGTTTTTTACTCCAAATATCATCAGACTCCTCCATTACAATATTTTCTTCAATATCACTTGAATTATTGTTGTCACTGTCATTGGGAGTACAACCACCCACCGCCTTAGAATCAGCGTTGGGGTCATCACTGGCCTTAACTGTGTCAATTCCATCAACATTGGGTAATGTTCTTGTCTTTAATGAATTTTTATCCTGCCGCCTATTGTTCTTTGAGTTCTGACGTTCCGTGTGCTTTAGCCGCTTTATTTCCCGCTTCTTTGAGGTGTAATTCAACTGTTCTGAATGTTCTGGACATAGTCGCAACTTAACCAAAGCATTTTTTGGTGCCCCTTGTTCTTTGTAGGCAAAGTTTACCTCCCAACTGCGTAGATTGTGTTTTTCTGTACACTTTCTGCTTCCACAATGAAATTGGCCAATGCCGGCTACAACTTCGGACTCGGTGCGCCAGCGTAATGCTATCTTATTTTCTTTGTGGCGCGTTAGGTCTGCTATGCAGTATTCCTTAAATAACTTGTCATAATACCTCTTCGCGAGTCTAATTTCCCAAGTGTCCTGGTTTGCATCATCATCCTCGTCGTCCCACAAGAATCTGTGATGCTCTCGAATAACATCAATATCACGTTTGTGTTTTCGTTGTTCCGCCGAAGTTTTCTGATTAAGTATAAACGTTTTCAATATATAATCGTGACGTTCTTGGTCGTTTAGTGATTTCAATGAAATTGGAAACATGGTTTGTTTTAGGTTTGTTTTATTTTACAGTTTTTTACTGTATATTGTCTTCTTTTTCTAAGGAATCTACTTTGAGTTGATACATTTTGTTTATAAAGAGTTTTCCAATAGTGCTACTAGATTTTGACAGTTTATGGCAGTAATCATAGAATAATACATACATAGATAAACTTATTCTCTCATCTGACGTTTCATTTCACACTCTCATCGTATGTTTGTGGAAATGAGAGCTATTAAATTTAAAATTACCTTACACCAGGTGGAGTTACAAAATATGTTCACTTAAATTGTTCCTGTCGTTTTGGTGTAGAACTGAAAAATTTAAATATATTTTGCACTTTTTTGTTTACTTTTATCGTTGGTATACATTTGTATTGTATTTAACACAACTAGTTTGCCACAAAAACACGAAATTCGGTTGTTGTTCCTTTGTTGGACGCTGTTTATTATTGCCACTATCTGGTATTATTGAACCCATATTTTCCACCATCCAATGTTTACTTTCCATCGTACCTATGACGTTTAATTTATTGAGCGAATAAAAGCTGCTATGGTATGTATTATTCTATGGCAGTAATGCTATAGTATCTACGTTGTGTTTCTTTATACGGCCGTTTTCGTAACCCATATAATACAGCATTCGCACTGGCATCGATTTTCTTGGTTTTGCCACTTTTGTTGATTTTAAGCAGAAATCAAGAAAATGTGCTTGATTTCCCATACGTTTTGACAGACGACAAATCAGGTATTTTTTAATTTTTCTAGGAATCAGGAAAAAAATGCTTGATTTGCTTTATGTAACGCTGTTTTATCTCACACTACTAAAGAATAGTACGTTTGTTTACAACCATTTCAATCACGGCGCTTTGATGTGATGGTACCACTAGAATAGCCGACTTTATATTTTTCTCCTTAGGTATTTATTGTTCCTCAAACATATATTTTTTATACTTTTTTGTTTACTTTTATTCCTGGAATTCATTTGTGCTGAAAAATACCAGATAAACCAAAATGCCGTATGTTCAAGGCTTCGTATGTTTCGTATGTCGTAGTAACACCACCTCGTCAATGCGCGTTGACTTTCAATCAAATCAGGAAAAAAACCAATGCGAACACTTCAGTTTTTTTTAGGACATTTGATACGAAATCGGGAAAATATTTTACAGTGCGAATGAGCTATAATAAGTTAACATCAACTGTTACGAAAAAAACGCATAGTCGTTGAGTATAATCAACTTGGCTTCATCCGATAATTCTTCCTTTGTATTTGTCAATTCGTTAATTTAAAAGTCAAACACATTGCATTCACATCATTTGGATAGTAGCAGTGAATTATTGAACTGAAAAATATATGTTTGGTTAACGAAATCTCCTATCACGAGATTTCGATTGCAATGGTTCAGGACCTTAATGTCACATTGGGGTATCACCGAATTTAAAAATACACCTGCTATCGTAAAAGAACACCTACAGCCCACTGGATCGCCACGAGTCGTAAAAATATACGACTCGTGAGCAGGTGAGAAAAAAAACCAAGAAACCCAGGCATCCACGAGCAAGCCACGTGCATTGTTTTATACGGATTTTCGCAGGCACTTTTTCGACTCAAACGAGGAGACAAGTAAGGGCAAATGGCTCCAAGTGATGAACGTGGATCGGTGTCCTCATTTATTCTCCATAATTTGCACGAAAAGTACATAACATTTACCATAAAGTACATACAACGTTGATTTACCATACCATATATTTAAAAGTGCAGAAAATGTACGCAAAATAGTACATGTCATGGTCAATAACGTACATAACCTGCAACAGAAAGTATATAAATTTTGTCAACAATTTATAAAAAGTACACACCGGGTGTACTTTACCAAAAATACTTTAAGTGTAGTAAAACGTACGTAAACTGCACCAAAAAAATACATAACGGTACTAAAATGTGTACCAAACAGTACATAAAGTGTATGCAAATTGTACAAAAAAGTACACAAAGTTACCAAAAAGTGCATATCGTATAAAAAAAGAATACAAACATCACCAAACAGACAGAACCGACGCCGTTTTTGCGAATCGAGTCATGGGAGAATATCGGTGATAGTTTCTGATTGCGAATCAAGCTATTCCTCGGCTTTCTTCTTCAATTTACTTCCTTTTGGGTTTGCTTTAGTTGGTCTTTGTGTCCAGTATTTTCTTGGAATTCTGCTTGTGGAAGAAGAAAAAATCCATAATGTTTTATGCAACTTACTAAACATTTTGTTAAAAAAAAGTAACTACCCCTTATATTTACATTATAATTTTTGAAACATCGGGGAAATATATGAAACGCAATGACATATATTTTATATTTTTCATACAACAAAGTCAAACTTGGTAACACTTTAATCGGGGTTATTCTCAACTTCTAAAATTATGCATGTTAACGTGTAGGTTTTCAATTTGTATGAGTTAACTATTGCAAAATATGCATTTATAAACAGCCGAGAAAATAAATGGAAAATAAACGTTATTACTTCTTGAGAATTCTGTCTTTATTAATATAGTAACATAGTTGTCTAAAACTATTCTATAGAAAATTGTTTACAGGGTAATTCAAATATTCGTTAAAGTGAATGTTTATACTGTTCGATGAAAATGTTATATATTCTATAACCTTGCTGGCTTTTTTGGTCGCAATTCCAATGTATTAAATAAAACTATTTAATTCAATTGTTTTCCCTACGTTTCGATGCTTTATTGGCATCCTCTTCAGGGGAGTTTTATTCTAAATAACAATGATAACAATTAATATTACATTTAGTATTTTCCGTTCACTGTTCACACTTACTTCATTTTCCCATATATTCACCTGCATGTCTATTTAGTGTTAATGTTTATATTTCAATACTCCTCCTCATTCACTTTAAATTGCATTTATTACAAAAATAATTATGCATATTTGCTGCAAGTGGCTTAGTTAAAATATCAGCTATCATCCGTCGGTGGTGCAATGGTTAGTGTGCGCGGCTCTTGTACATGAGATCCTGCGTTCGACCCCTGCTCTGACCAACTTCAAAAAAAATTTCTTTCGGCGGCGGTCACCTCGCATAGTGACAGCGACACTATCGAGTATATAGCCATGATAAAGCTTCTCAAAATACCGTTCGGAATCGGTGTAAAACTGTAGGTCCCAATCAGTGAGTGAAAACTGGAAAGCGCACAGCTCAGTGATTGTGAGAAGTTCTCCCCGGTCCCTTCATGGGATGTAATGGGAAACCATTTATTTATTATTTATCATCTCTTCTGTGGGGCAGTAGCTGCACGACATTATATTTTTCTTTACTAGATCTTTTGTCATTTTATATCCATGTGCTTTGTTTTAAAAGAAAATGTATCATCATTAATAAGACGTAAGCAGCTTTGGTTATCATTAAAGAAGGGTGTTGGTTCAGTAACTGGTTGGTGTAAATCTTGTAGTATTTGCCTTAACCATTTTGCTTCTTTAGCAGTTTCTGATAAATATACGTACTCAGTTTCACAAGTCGAAGATGCCACAAGTGTTTGTTTTTGACAGGACCAAGAAATTGTGCCACCATTGTAGAAAAATATTAGATTTTCTTTCTACTCTTTCTTCGGCCCAATTCGCATCAGCGTAAGCAATTAATTGCTGTTCTTTATTTTGGTCGCTCAATTTTAATTTAAAGTTTACTATCGATTTCAAATATTTTAAAATTCGTTTGCATTGATTCCAATCTTCATTTGTAGGTTCTGAAACCTTTTGTGCTAAAATGCTTACGGGTGCTGAAATATCAGGTCTTGTGTTGACAGAAATGTATAAAAGGTGTCCAATCAGCTTGCGGTATTTGGTATTGTTTTCAAGAAATGTAGATTCTGCTCCTTTTCCATAACTGACGTCCATTGGAGTTTTGGTTGATTTTGCTTCTTGAAGACCATATTCTCGAACAGTTTTATTTATGTAATTATGCCGATATATACTCTGCTTCAACAAACATACCAATTCTCCGTTTCCTTCTTCAAACCCTAAAGGTTGTTTCATAAATATAGTTTCAGATAATTTACCATTCAGAAATGCAGTCTTGGCATCAATATGGTTTACAATCATATTTTTCTTTCCTGCTATCGCCAATAATATTCGAAATGTTGTGTGAGAAACGACTGGAGCAAAACCTTCATCATAGTCGATTCCATATTTTTGAGACAATCCTTGGGCTACAAGACGCGCTTTACAACGGCTTATGTCTCCATCAACATTTCGTTTAATTTTATAAACCCATTTACTTCCTATTGCAGACCTTCCTTCAGGTAATTTAGTGAGTTCCCAAGTTTGATGATTCTTCATAGAGTCGATTTCATCTTTCATTGCAGCTATCCATTGCATTCTTTCATCACTTTCAATAGCTTCTCGATAAGTTTTGGGTTCTATAATTTCTTTAGATATCCAGATTTCATCCATAAAGTTGACAGGATTTACGCCTTTATTTGTTCTCTGTGAAACTCTTACACCTGCTTCTTGTAATCCTATAGATGCTTCATAAATTGTACTCTCCTTAATATTATTATCTTTAATATTATTAATATCTTTAATCGTGAGTTCTTTAATGTCGTTAGGTTCATTTGCAATTGTTATATCAGTATCTGTGATTTCAATATTTTCTGCGAATTTATTATTGATTGTTTTATCATGAATTTTAACAGATTCCAATTTCTCCTCCTCAATCAATAATGCATCATTTTCGCCATATATATTCGTATTAAATTCAATAGGAACCTCGTTATCAATTTTGCATATAGCAAAATCATTGAAGCGAACATCACGACTAATCACTACCTCTTAGTCATCAGATTGTAGCAACGATAAGCTTTTGAATTATTATCATATCCAAGAAAAATCATTTCACATGATCTATTATCCAATTTACGTCTCTTCTCAGACGGAATGTGTACAACACATTTTGAACCAAAAATATGAAGCTTAGATAAACTTGGCTTTATACCGTTCCATAATTCGTATGGGGTAGCATTTATAGACCTTGAGAAACTCTATTCTGAATGTAATGATGTGTTGATACAGCCTCGCCCCAAAACGAGTTCGGTAAATCAGCATCTATAAGTAAACATCTTGCCATTTCTATCAGTGTCCTATTCTTACTCTCTGCCTTTCCATTTTGTTCTGGAGTAAAAGGAGCAGTGAGCTGAACTTCTATTCCTTCAGACCTTAGGAAATCCTTAAAACTTTACCGGCGTATTCTCCTCTTCTATCGGAACGAATAATTTTTGGAATACGACTAAATTGTGTACGACAGAGCTTCACAAAATCTTTAGACGTTTGTTCCACTTCTGATTTGCGTGATAATAATTGAACAATAGTAAAACCAGAATAATCGTCAATAAAAGTCACAACGTACGTTTTTCCAGAAGGAGTAGTTGTTTGCATTGGGCCGCAAACGGCTGAATAAATCAAGTCCAATGGACTTGTTGCTTTAGTTGAAGATTTCAATATTAACATGTATAAGTTACGAAAAAATTACCCCCATGTTTCAGTAGGGCTTCCAATTATTCGGTTTTTTGCTTTGTTCGAGTAATCAAGTAACTCGATAATAGGTTTTTTAACTTACTCGAACAAAAGACAACATTTTTGTTATAACTCGAGTTATTCGAGTAATTTTTCTCATTTCAAATTAGTAAGTTGAATGGGAAAATTCGAATTTAAAGGCGGTATAATAACCTATTAACAGAAACAACATAAACGACATGAACGAATTTTATTAACTAAATTTAAAGATAAAAACTTTACTCCACAAATATTTATGTATAGATCAGACCTTAGATTGGGCCTGGGTCAATAGAATCATGAAGACCGTATCATATTGTATACTGGTATTCAAAGTCACCTGTACATAACGAATCTGGAGATTAAAGGAGGTATACCTTTAAATTGTGGGCAATAGTCGCTCAATAGTTTCCGGTAACGGTAATTGACAAGCGTGTATTACCTAATAAAATAATAAATACGTTCCCATTACATCGATTCTCGCAATCAGTAATAGCTCATTCGCACTGCAAAATATTGTTCCGATTTCCTATCGAATGTCCTAACAAAATCCGAAGTGTTCGCATTGGGATTTTTCCTGATTTGATTGAAAGTCAAGGCGCACTGACGAGGTAGTGTTACTACGACAACAAACACACCAAGCCTACAACAATAAGCATTTCTCTGTGTCTGGTATTTTTCCACAATAAAATTCAGCACAAATGAATTCTAAAAATAAAAGGAAACAAAAAAGGTTAAAAAATATATGTTTGAGAAACAAGAATTACCTAAGAAATGACAAAAGTAAATAACTCGACTCTTCTAGTAGCACCACCACATCAATGCGCCTTGATTGAAATGGTTGTAATGCAGCATTCGCACTGGCATCGATTTTCTTGATTAAGTCACTTTTGTTGATTTCAAGCACAAATCAAGAAAATTTGGTTGATTTCCCATACGTTTTGACGGACGACAAATCGGGAATTTTTTCTTATTTGTCTAGGAATCAGGAAAAAAATGCTTCATTTGCTTTATGCAACGCTGTTTTATCTCACACTACTAAAGAATAGTACGTTTGTTTACAACCATTTCAATCACGGCGCATTGATGTGGTGGTACCACTAGAATAGCCGACTTTATATTTTTCTCCTTTGGTATTTATTGTTCCTCAAACATATATTTTTTAACTTTTTTGTTTACTTTTATTCCTGGAATTCATTTGTGCTGAATTTGATTGTGGAAAAATACCAGATAAACCAAAATGACGTATGTTCAAGGCTTGGTCTGTTTCTTGTCGTAGTAACACCACCTCGTCAAAGCGCCTTGACATTCAATCAAATCAGGAAAAATCTGAATGCGAACACTTCGGATTTGGTTAGGACATTTGATACGAAATCGGGAAAATATTTTGTAGTGCGAATGACCTATAAACAAACGTACTATTCATGCGTAGTGTGAGATAAAGCAAATCAAGCATTTTTTCGTGATTCTCAGACAAATAAGAAAAAATACCCGATTTGTCGTCTGTCAAAACGTTTGGGAAATCAAGCAAATTTTCTTGATTTCTGCTTAAAATCAACAAAAGTGGCAAAATCAAGAAAATCGATGCCAGTGCGAATGCTGTATAAGCTGTGCATGTTCAAGTTTTTCCACTCACTGTCTGGGACATACCGTTTTACACCGGTTACTCGATGGTGTCCCCATCACTAAGCGAGGTTACCGTCAAAACCAAAGCAGGGATCAAGCCCACATTCTCAAATACAAGAGTCGTGCCCACTAAGCAATGCACGGCCGACGGTTACCCATTACCTTATATTATTTATCGGATTTCTACAACAAGATCACCACTGGTTCTTAAGTTAATTTTATCAATGCAATTCTAAATTGGTATTTTACATATGGACATTTTAAAATGGCAGAATTAGTTTGTACTTTCCGAAGCTCTAAATTACATAACATGCTTCTTAAACTTATTTAAAAATTTTGAATTAAACTGAACACTTGTTTCTATATTCACACTATCATACAATCCATTGCTATATTCTTCCTATTGATTAACAGTTCTTCATTTAATTTTTATTAAGGCTATCGACACTACACACTCACTATTCTATTCTATAAACTTCTTACAGACTGGACTCTCCCAAGATTTAAACGAAATCCGAAGTAGCATTTGATTTTCCATTGCACTTCTGCTTTTTAATTTCACACGTTATGATTATTCTGTAACACATTCACAATTTGACTTTTTGATACATTGAGTATTGAAATCATAGATAAAGCAAATAATAGATATAGCCCGACCATTGTCAACTGTGTTCACTAGGTGCTGTCCTGTACTACTGTCACTTTCGTTGAATTTTCCCCTAATTCTCATTGACATTTATTCAAAACTGTGGGAAATGTTTGTGAAAATAATTTCAACAAGGGAAAATGTGACAACATTTAAATAATATTACATAATAGCATTTGTTTCTTATATAAAAAACTATTTCAAAGGCATGAGACCGGTGTTGGGATATCAATAGGAGAAACTCATAAGACCGCCCAAGATGAACATGCCTGAACGCCTTTTTAATCTAAAAACTTCCCCGCCCAAAAACTGTGGTTGCAGATGCCAAAACCGTTAGAGTGTCTGAGGACTCTCGACAAGGAATGGTAGCTGAACCGGATTAAGAACCAATTTATTAGGACATAGACGGTGGTGACATGGCTTTATAATTCGATGGCCATCAGGTATTCTACTTGAAAAAACTTGTTGTATTCTTGTTTCGAAGTGATATATATGTTCTTCGAATAAAAATATACCATAAAACCATTAATAATATCGGCTTTTATTATAAAAGATATACACATCACCTTTGACTGATATATCCATCAAATTTGATTAGTCAACTGTGATGGATGTATCCATCAACTGTGACTAAAACTCATATAATCTTTGATTAGTGAACAGCAGTAGAGTGAACAGCTCAGATATATGTTTTATAGGAGACCGAATTCATAAGTTCGAGGGAGATGCAAAATCACACGTACACAAAAGTTTCCATCAACTTTTAGGGTACCTACAAGAACAGTAACGGTCATTTGATCAGTCATTTGACTGTCATTGTTAATGAATATATCCATCAAAGTTTCTATCACGTTCTTCAAGCCAAAATGAAAAAGTTAATGGAAACTTTCCCCTCCCTCGAACTTATGAATTCGGTCGCCTATAAAACATATATCTGAGCTGCTCACTCTACTGCTGTTCGCTAATCAAAGATTATATAGTATTAGTCACAGATGATGGATATATCCATTACAGTTGACTAATCAAATTTGATGGATATATCAGTCAAAGGTGATGGGTATACCTTTTATAATAAAAGACGATGTTATTAATGATTTTATGGTATATTTTTATTATCTTTTTTTTTTTTTTTAATATCTTATTGCATAATAAATGAATGAAGTACAAACGAATGAATGAATGACTAAGAATGAAAGAATGAGAATGAATGGATAAGAATAAACGATTCAAAATGAATAAAGTAATATGTTAAAAATTAAATATTTTCTGTTAATAAATAAAAAAAACATTAAACTTCTGCTTCATCCTATGGTGGCTTCGTTCAACTGCCTTTTCGCACTCTTTTCAAACTCCACAGCTCCTTGGAGTTGAAAAACATCTAAAATTTTAACAGGAGATATATAAATATATTAATAATAATAAGTGTATATGAATGTGTATAAATTCATATTTTAAAGGCATTTAAAAGCCAAGCCACCAAAAAGTAGTGGAAGATTCTGTTTGTGGCATGAGTGGCCAGACTCAGGACTAAATCATTGATTAAGCCGATGCTCCCTTTCCAGACCATTACAGCGGTGTGCCAGAGGTAGAGCAGAGGTTGGGCAGACCAGATTTCGTCAAGCAATAGCAACAAACTCAAATTTATAGTTCGATATTTTAATATTTTGATATTTATACATATTTCTTCACAGAAAATATACTGAAACAGGCATCAGAGGATGTCAGAAGTATTATCCCCTCAATGTTCATGGATAACCTGCTTGATAAAAGTTAATCGATTGGATTCCCTATGTTTCCAACTAGAGGGCTATTTTTTTTATACGAATAAGCTATTACCCATATAGTAATAACGTATAGAGACGCCAACTCTCTCTGTAAATTGATGACATTTGATGTGTTGCAGATGGGCGGTTGGATGTCTCCCTCCGACGCCTGTTTATTATCCAACTATATGTTCAATAAAAAATTCTCAGTATTTACATGAATCATTTCAGTATTCCTTTGCGTCTAATGACTACTCAAGGTTCTTAATATTAATAAATAAAATTAAAAGCTATAATTTCAGCCCATTTAAACAATTCGTTTGCAAATTTGCTCCTATTAAATTTTTTTTGGCAAAATGGATACAAAAAACCAATACCAAGTATTGCTTTAATAATACCAGATAGAGGCAATGGCTCAAACCATCCAACAATAAAACAGCAACGGCATTTCAATTTGAGCGTTAACATTTTTGTGTAAATACACCACAAATATATTCACAAAATAAAATGTATCAAAACAAAGTCCAAAATTCGTTTAAATTACACAGTTTTTCATCAAAACGACATGAAAAATGTAAGTCAACTTTTTTTTTAATTCCACCTGGTGTAATCCAATTTACGTTAAATGACTCTCTATCGCACCGTCCGCACCGCGAATAGTCTGAAAAGAAATGTCAGATGAGAAGAATGGCAGCTCTAGACGTCATTACTCTATGCTATTGGCACTTATGACCGATCCTCAGTTAATGCCCCGTATTCAGTTCTTGCGAAATTTTCGTAAGAAATTTTGTCAAACTCAAAATTTTGTTACAGATTGTTACCACACATATCTGATTTACCTTGCAAATATTTCATTAATAATTCATCTTTGCACTCCATTTTGTTTTTAATACATGTGGTATTACTTAATCGAAATGTCAAAATTCCGGTTCCAAACAATTATCAAACAAATGTTTTCGTACGAAATAAGTTTAGCGTAACAACCCTGTACTTGATTTTGGCTACGAAATTTTCGCAAACAGCTTAGTACCAAGCAAATGAAAATTGAGCGGAATTTTCGATTCATGAAATTTATTTTTTTTACACGTACTTCTTATGGCAACGAAAATTACATAAAAACTGAATACCGGGCTTAACTACGGAATTTCTGATTCAACTAGATAATTCTTCTATGAACTAAATTTGGTACATAAGCTTTTATTATAAATACCAATGATGATAGCTTTCGAAAATTGGATATATTGTTCCACGGTTTGATTTAACCCCCAAAATATTTTATGAAAAACCAAGTTAGAACCAGTGGGTTCAGCATACCTGAATTGAGATTACCAGGCGTTGTAACAAAAGTCTCCGATTAGAGCTGAGTATAATCATTTATTGTACAAATAAAAAAATTTAGCAAAAACAAACAACTCACCCTTAATGCACTTTAAACAAAATTACAGAAATTTTATAATAATAAAAATTGTTAAGAAAAATAATGTTTATTGAAATGGAGATATTCGTCGAGAATAAAGAAAAAATACGTATATATTAAAATAATGCACTGTTTTCTATTTAGATTTTTAAAATTTATATTTTGCTTGTCTCCGTTAAATATAAAGGTTTTATATACAGATATTTTTATTTTTTAAATCATATTAAAATCATATTTCAATTTAATTAGTCTCATAAGTTGACTGAATAGTAAGACATTCGAAAAATTATCGAGATTGAAAGTTTTAAAGATTATTATTTGGAGCAAAGTCATCATATTCTTCAATATCTATGTATTCAGCTTCGTGTATGGGAGTAAATTGACTCTGTGCAATGTTTTCTGATCCATTATTATCTTTGCAATTTTACATTTAATTAGAGATTTTCTCTTTGATGAAAACTCCTTGATAGCCTTTGCATGTGCCAACATTAAATTTTGTCATATTCAACTTTATTTTTGGTTTCCAAATATTCTATTACTTCATTAACAGATGGAGGTTGTTGTGAATTTGCCTTTTTTGTTCGATCTTGATTGTAGTGTAGCATTTATTAATGAACTCTTCCAGAGGTGTTGATGTTTCTAACCTATATTTTTCAGGTACTGCTTCCAGTTTCACAAATTTCTGTAATATTGTAGTCTAGGGTAATGTCATAATTGTCGTAGTCCATCGAAGCATCTATGAAACCAATATTCGAAGAGGTGTTTGCGAATGCTAATAATGGCTGAAAAGATCTCATATGCTCCGCCCATACCCATGTCCCATTTTTTTGCAGCCTGTCCAGATTTTGTCTTCGAGCTCTTTAAGTACTTTGCATATGTATCCCTTAGATTCTCCCATCTCTTTTTAACATATTCAGTTAAAAATAAGAGGTTATTAATAAACATTTTCTTATATTCATACATGGGACAAATTAATTATATGACAATTATTATTTGTACTTTTATTATAGTTTAATTAATGCAGTAGTTAATAAGTAGTTTAAATTGTTATTCATTGTAACTATAAAGAAATGCAAACTAAAATCCAATACTCTTTGTATTACAGGTATTTAGCCACTGGTGACAGTTTTTCAACAATTGGTCATAGCTTTCGGGTAGGATTTTCTACATTGGCCAGCATTCTGGTTGAAGTATTCGAGGCAATATGTAGGAATATGGAGCATATATACTTTTATAAAATGCCTTTGGAATTTTGGCGCAAAAATTGAGATTATTTTATAGGCCTATAGAAACCAAAGAGTCTACAGCAATCCTGGCAATAACAACAGCATGCATATTGCACAATTTTTTAATAAACCAAAAATCTGATGATGTGTTATTTGAACATTTGGAGCCGCCAGAGTCAGAATTTTTATAGTACCACCAGAGATCCGAGACCATCATCAACCGTATCTTTTGATATAAGACACAAATTTTTACATTATTTTAACTCACAACAATAAATTAAAAAAACTGGTTTTGTTTATTTGTAATATCTAATAATATAATAATCACTACAACCGATGTTTTCGACACGATTTTACTTCCAAACGAGAAACTTTGGAAGTGCTGTTGGGTGCCTCTGTTTAGGAAGACTTGAAACATTTGCTTGCTACTTACTAAACATTTGATAATTCCAACGAAAAGTACAAGAAGTTCTAGATTTACGGGAATATAAGTATGTATAAGCAAAGCTATGACAATCTGGATTCTTGCAAATATTAACAGAACTCTATTAATAAGTCACCGGACAAATATACACAACCAGTCTCCTTCAGCTCCAGTCCAATTTCATCCCATATTTTATCTTTTTTTCGAACATTTTTGTAATGTTCATGTGATAAATCGTAAAGTATAAAATTTGATGCTTTTTTACATCAATTAATATTTCGATATTTGTAATTTGAAATTTTTGAAGTACTTTTTTTAATAAGCACACGTTAGAACACGTAAACAAACAAAATGGCTTACTCCCCTTTTCCACTGGCAAATATTTCTTTGCCAAATTTTTTCTTTTCTCTTTTGGTATTTTCGAATGCTTTTCCACTCACAAATTTTTCTTTGCCAAATTTTGCGAATCAAAATACAAAAGAACGAAAGAAACGTCGAAACTGTTTACATTTTAAAGAATTTTCCTAAGAAGTGTATAAATAATTTAAAATCGGTGTAAAAATGGTAATTTATGAATTAAATTTCATTTGTTTACTTCAAACAATCACTACAACCAACAGGTGTGTAAACAAAAACCAACTGTGTCAGTAAAAACGAATGGGTTAAAAACTATATGTCAAATAAATTTGTTTCAGCGAAAAGAACAAAGCAGACTTTGCGAGAACGGCAAATTCTGAACTGACAAAGATTTGTTTGTCTTCCTCCCACCCCTCTCGCCAACAAACTCAAGAATTTGCAAAGAAATATTTGCTAGTGGAAAAGGGGACACGCGTCTAACAAAAAAATGGTGCAAACAGCGTTTTATTTTATAGACGCTGCACATATGTTGATGCGACGTTTTTCAGAAAACAGACTTACCCCCATGTGCTGACAATCATGCGATTGACAAATCACATGCGATTTGTAAATCGCCAGTTTGACTTCGCCATGTGCTATAGTTCATGCGATTTAATATTTTTTCGAAGTTAAGATCGAAATGTGTGAACATATGTTTTATCTGTCAAAACCTTTTGTTTATGTAGAAATAAAATTACAAAAATATTTGAAACAATGCCGGCTGCTTTTATTCTTAGCGTTTTAGCTTTAAAACGTCTACAATCGAAAACAGAACGCATTAAAAGACGATACCTTAGGGATTCTTCTAATCCTATCGACCTTCCGGACCAGGCGTAAGTAATTAATAATGTCATTCAATTGTCATATGTTCACTAACGCATGGAATTGGTCCAAAGCTGCAGGCACAGCCCATATGACTCACACGTTGTCCCGAGCATTTCTGCTCCCTGTTGGGCGCCACTGTGTCATATGGCCACTACAAGTGCCTGTGCGACATTATGTCACATATTCTATACAGTGAGGGTACCACAACTCCTGGCACCACTTAGGTAGGGCCCTTTCAGGCCCTACGCTGGGCGCCATTATGTCATATCCACCAAATGCATGGAACTGATTCCTCCATATTCTCAACTGCGCTGGCGTATTGCGCGACTAGAGCTCGCCGGACGGGGTGGTCCTTGTTGATCTTTCTCTGGTTGCGATGACATAAACATTTCTAAAATCATGCCAGCTAGGCTACGGTGACCCACCGAAGCCATACAAAAGTGAAACTTCCGAAGATGGAAAAAATTAAAAATAAAGAACGAAAAGAAAGAAGGGAACCTTCCACATAACACACCTTGTCTCAAGAAAATAAGATAAACAATAACAACAAAACACATGCATACTAAAAGTACACTGCACTATGAACATCGCTGAACTTTCGTTGTCGACTGATGACTTGTCGACTTAGGCATCTTTACCCTCCCAATACGGAGAATTATCTCCACCGTGACATCGTAACCTTGACTTATTTTAGATGTCCCAACATAATAAATCTGTTTGGGATTACACACTCACTTCATCTTATGCCATTACCTACCTGTTTTCTTATGCCTGCATCATTTCAAAACTATTGATCATTTCAAATTTCAAAATCATAACAATGCATAACAAACTTTATTGAAACTACTTTAGTGTCTAGATTCAATAAACTTATGGGCATAAATAGACAACTATTTAATCGCTAGTACTCTTGAGGTACTTGAAAACTTAATAGATAATATTTCGCATGATATGCAAATCATGTCAAGCACTCAAAGTTCAAAAGAAAATTTAATTAAATATGACCGCGAAAAATCAATCGCATAAATCGTAAGCTTTTTCATAAAGACGACTATATTGGGCTCGCTCGGCCATTCCCAACCTAGCAATGAGATCTCGGAGCCTTTCGGGTGGGCAGAATATTTCTTTTCCCTTTGAACTTAGGCTTTTGTTACGCTCAAATTCCAATAATTTATAAATTCAAAATGTTTCAGTATTTTGCGCTTAAAAATATTTACCAATCTCTTATCGAGTAATTAATCTATAATATTTTTATAAACCTACACTAATTGTTTTCTAACCAAAACTGAATAAAGCTCCTGAACTAAAATTACTAAACGTGTCTCGTATAAGCATATTTGACACTACCTAAATAAATCATGTAACCACAAAATTAACTATAATCCTACTTATTACTAGAATATACACATATCGTTATCAAATTTATACACCGCGGTATCAGTAAATTGCAATATCTTCTCGTTTACTGAGAATTACTACTCTCTTTCAGAGAGTAATTCACACCCGTATATATATATATATGTACATATGTATGTAGACATAGTTAAGTATGTATACTTGCATATTCGTGTACATACATATGTTTATACATATACCACCAATTGGGGTGGGGGTAATGTACTAAAATGATCGCGATATATATATGTATGTACAAATACGTATGTATGTATACTTTAAAACTTCACCGGTTAATGTATGTATGTGCAAAAATATATAAACGAGGGTTAAATGATATGATTGGAAAATCTAAATGTAAAAGAAATGATATAAAGGAAATTAATAACAACTAAATGACAATGTAGTAAAAAAAGGTAAGGTAAATTTCATACCACTGTACAAATTATGAGCAATTCCAGTGTTCTACTTTATGCTCCGTTATTACAAAGAGTTATATTTCTTTTCTTAGATCCTAATTTTTCAGGGATTCAGTTAAATTTTTCTTATTTCTTAATCTTCTTATTTCCTAATTTTCTTATTTCCTATTTTCTTATTTCCTAATTTTCTTATTTCCTATTTTCTTACTTCCTAATTTTCTTATTTCCTATTTTCTTACTTCCTAATTTTCTTATTTCCTATTATAGTGACTTTAATTTCTGATTTATTCATTTTTCATAACATTTTTCTTCAGATTTTGTTTTAATTTACTCTAATTTTTCTTCAGATTTTGTTTTTAATTTACGCTAATTGGATCTTTTCTTTTGGCCGTATTCTTAGAATTAACATTGGGTTGGGATGTTTCCAACCTTTGGACCATTGTTCTTAGAGGACTGATAAGCTTTCCTCTGGAATGTCACTTTTGAACGATGGCTTCGGACGAAAGCCTTACGGTTACTAAATTTACGGGCCTGGGGTTCAATACCCTGACTTCACGGGATACGTCCCTTAATTGGGTCAAATAATTTAAAGAATCTGATGGACTTACCGATTCTTTGATGAAATGGGGGATGATGATGAGATGATTTTTCTATGTAATTGGTGAGATGATGATTGTTGTTGATGTGGTCGTTGATTATTTATTTGGTTTGTTGAGGCTCGGAATCTTGCTGCCGATATTTCCGTCGTCGACTGTGGTGGTTGTCGTTGCGGTTATGAGTGATGATCGCAACTTTGTTGCTTAAAAAAGAATGTTGCTGCGGCTGGAGTGTAGAAATTTGGTGTTATTGGAGGCTGATTTGGCACTATTAAAAAAATGTTTTTGTGGCGTCTTGTTTGTGTGTTCTGAATTTGTTTTTTTTTGTTTTTGGGCTTTTGACTTGCCGTATATCGACTTTTCGGCAGTAGCGCTTTCTTTCTCGGTCCCTCGAAACCACTCACCCAGGGATTTGATTTAGCC
Source organism: Phaonia tiefii (assembly GCA_963931995.1). Classification (NCBI taxonomy): domain Eukaryota; kingdom Metazoa; phylum Arthropoda; class Insecta; order Diptera; family Muscidae; genus Phaonia; species Phaonia tiefii. The sequence continues at coordinate 162,893,328 of OZ008368.1, forward strand.
TGGAGAAGCTCGAGGCCAACGGTCGTCACCAAAAAGGGTCAGAGAGTCGGACACTGAGCCGCTCGCTTGGATAAGCCCCTGGACTTAAACGGTGGTTTCGAAACTTTGAAGTTCCGCGTGTTCCACCGTAAAGAAGACTTTCAAGTTTTCTCTAATCAATCACACCGCCGAATCCAAATGCTCACGAACTACCTGATGAGCAAAACAAGCAAATAAAAGGAAAGGGTATTAGCTTCCCGTCTTATCCAATCAGACACCCATTTTTCCTACATGCTGGAAACTTACCCGAGCTTCGTGGTTTTCTTTTGAATCTTATTTCTTTTTATTTTCTAGGGATATTTTCCAATAAATTCTTCGCACGGAATCACAAAAGTGCACCGGCAAAAGATGTCTCGCTGCTTCCTCTACGTTTTTTTGTACGTTGTAACTGGCTTTGTAATAAGCTTGGTTGGATCGCTGAAGATTGCTTCTGAACGATTTGATTGCCGCTGATAGAAAGAAATTTTGAAGATGCCGGAAATGCCTCTGGGGGTGGTGAATGAAACTGATACGCACCTGTGACTGAGGTTTGATTCCTCTAAGGGTGCACATGACAAACCCAACCATCCTGCCATCATCCATGTTCAAGGATGGGAGGGAAAAACCGGCACCTTAATATCGGCTCTCCTCTGCGTTCTAAACTTGGAACACATGTGTTCATGAATGCTGTCTAGTCCACCGTCCATTCAACTAAACTATCAGAAACTATCATTTCCGTCACTATTGCTTTAGATCCTTCGCATGCAAAATTCCTAACAACTTACCCTGTAGGTCTTCCACTTCGTATAAGCTATTACCTACAGGTTTGACTATCCTACAGCGTAGAAATTTTCTGGCGAGTTTTGCGTTAAAGTTGTTCCTAAAATCACTTTGTTGGAAGTTTCTTCTATAAACTACCTGACCAGGAACGAACTTAACTGAGCGACATCGGTTATTGTATGTCCTCTGATTTCTCTCATGCGCCTTGTGAAGATTCTCTCTAATTTTCTGTCGCATTAACTCCATTTTTGCCGATTTCGGAATAACTAACGCCTTTAATTTTCGAGCAATTCGGTAAAAACTACCGTGACCTACCATATTCATTCCGAAAAGTGCAAAATATGGTGTAACACCTATGGAACTATGTACAGACGAACGCAATGAGTACTCAATCTCGGATAAATACTTATCCCACTCACAGTGGTTATCCTCCAGGTAAGCACGTATCGCTGCCAGAATAGACTGGTTCACGCGCTCTGACGCGTTAGCCTGTGGAGAGTGAGTTGCGGTTCGAATATGTCTAATTGCGAAGTTCTTCACAACGTCTGCGAATTCCTTACTCACGAATTGCTGGCCATTGTCAGAAACAATGGTCTCAGGTGTACCAAACTTGTGAAATACTTCTGATATTAAGAATCTTACTACATTTCGACTGTTAGCTTTGGCCATCGCTTTCAAAAACACAAATTTCGTCAATTGATGCACAACAATGAAAATATAACAATTGCCTGCCTTGGACCTAGGATATGGGCCGAGAAAATCTACATATACTCGCTGAAATGGTCTTTCCGCTGGATTCTCGCTTCCCATCGGTGGTCTCAAAGTTATGTTGGCAGGTTTTGTTTCCTTACATACTTGACAATTCCTAACATAGTTCCTAACCTGCGTATTAAGATTGGGCCAATAAAAATATTCTCTAACTCTAAATAGAGTTTTCGAGAAACCTCCGTGTGCTGACTCGGGTGGATTATGTGCCTTCTCTATAATACTGACAGTAAGTTCTAAAGGAACCCATAATTTCCAACAAAAATCTTCATTCAAAGAAACTCCGTCATAAGGACGTGTCCGCTTATACACTATTCCATCTATGACCCTAAGATCGGGTAACTGATCTGCTTTCTCTTTCACGACGTTAATAAGCTCAAGATAATCCTCTGACTTAAAAGCTTCCGAGGACAAATCCAAGAGACCGCTTAGGTTGGAGGCTACTTCCTCCATCTGGTAGCGCGATAGGGTATCGGGAACAACATTCTGACTTCCCTGCCTATGCTCTATTTTAAAATCGTATCCTTGGAGAAGTAAACTCCACCTTGCCAAACGTCCACTTAAGTCTTTGTGAGACATTAACCACTTCAAGCTGCTGTGGTCCGTGATGACTGTGAATGGCATTAATTCCACGTATGGTCTAAACCTTTTCACCGCCAAGACTACCGCTAGACATTCCCGCGCCGTGACTGAAAAGTTTCGTTGCGCAGAAGTTAATTTATGCGAAAAATACGCAATCGGATGTTCGCCTTCCAAATCATCGTTCTGAAACAACACGGCGCCAATTCCTACATCCGATGCATCACATTGGATGTAGAAATGTCTAGCGAAATCGGGATGGACCAATACGGGACTAGTCACCAAAGCATTTCTGCTCCCTGTTGGGCGCCACTGTGTCATATGGCCACTACAAGTGCCGGTGCGACATTATGTCACATATTCTATACAGTGAGGGTACCACAACTCCTGGCACCACTTAGGTAGGGCCCTTTCAGGCCCTACGCTGGGCGCCATTATGTCATATCCACCAAATGCATGGAACTGATTCCTCCATATTCTCAACTGCGCTGGCGTATTGCGCGACTAGAGCTCGCCGGACGGGGTGGTCCTTGTTGATCCTTCTCTGGTTGCGATGACATAAACATTTCTAAAATCATGCCAGCTAGGCTACGGTGACCCACCGAAGCCATTCAAAAGTGAAACTTCCGAAGATGGAAAAAATTAAAAATGAAGAACGAAAAGAAAGAAGGGAACCTTCCACATAACACACCTTGTCTCAAGAAAATAAGATAAACAATAACAACAAAACACATGCATACCAAAAGTACACTGCACTATGAACATCGCTGAACTTTCGTTGTCGACTGATGACTTGTCGACTTAGGCATCTTTACCCTCCCAATACGGAGAATTATCTCCACCGTGACATCGTAACCTTGACTTATTTTAGATGTCCCAACATAATAAATCTGTTTGGGATTACACACTCACTTCATCTTATGCCATTACCTACCTGTTTTCTTATGCCTGCATCATTTCAAAACTATTGATCATTTCAAATTTCAAAATCATAACAATGCATAACAAACTTTATTGAAACTACTTTAGTGTCTAGATTCAATAAACTTATGGGCATAAATAGACAACTATTTAATCGCTAGTACTCTTGAGGTACTTGAAAACTTAATAGATAATATTTCGCATGATATGCAAATCATGTCAAGCACTCAAAGTTCAAAAGAAAATTTAATTAAATATGACCGCGAAAAATCAATCGCATAAATCGTAAGCTTTTTCATAAAGACGACTATATTGGGCTCGCTCGGCCATTCCCAACCTAGCAATGAGATCTCAGAGCCTTTCGGGTGGGCAGAATATTTCTTTTCCCTTTGAATTTAGGTTTTTGTTACGCTCAAATTCCAATAATTTATAAATTCAAAATGTTTCAGTATTTTGCGCTTAAAAATATTTACCAATCTCTTATCGAGTAATTAATCTATAATATTTTTATAAACCTACACTAATTGTTTTCTAACCAAAACTGAATAAAGCTCCTGAACTAAAATTACTAAACGTGTCTCGTATAAGCATATTTGACACTACCTAAATAAATCATGTAACCACAAAATTAACTATAATCCTACTTATTACTAGAATATACACATATCGTTATCAAATTTATACACCGCGGTATCAGTAAATTGCAATATCTTCTCGTTTACTGAGAATTACTACTCTCTTTCAGAGAGTAATTCACACCCGTATATATATATATATGTACATATGTATGTAGACATAGTTAAGTATGTATACTTGCATATTCGTGTACATATATATGTTTATACATATACCACCAATTGGGGTAATGTACTCAAATGATCGCGATATATAAATGTATGTACAAATACGTATGTATGTATACTTTAAAACTTCACCGGTTAATGTATGTATGTGCAAAAATATATAAACGAGGGTTAAATGATATGATTGGAAAATCTAAATGTAAAAGAAATGATATAAAGGAAATTAATAACAACTAAATGGCAATGTAGTAAAAAAAGGTAAGGTAAATTTCATACCACTGTACAAATTATGAGCAATTCCAGTGTTCTACTTTATGCTCCGTTATTACAAAGAGTTATATTTCTTTTCTTAGATCCTAATTTTTCAGGGATTCAGTTAAATTTTTCTTATTTCTTAATCTTCTTATTTCCTAATTTTCTTATTTCCTATTTTCTTATTTCCTAATTTTCTTATTTCCTATTTTCTTACTTCCTAATTTTCTTATTTCCTATTTTCTTACTTCCTAATTTTCTTATTTCCTATTATAGTGACTTTAATTTCTGATTTATTCATTTTTCATAACATTTTTCTTCAGATTTTGTTTTAATTTACGCTAATTTTTCTTCAGATTTTGTTTTTAGTTTACGCTAATTGAATCTTTTCTTTTGGCCGTATTCTTAGAATTATCATTGGGTTGGGATGTTTCCAACCTTTGGACCATTGTTCTTAGAGGACTGATAAGCTTTCCTCTGGAATGTCACTTTTGAACGATGGCTTTGGACGAAAGCCTTACGGTTACTAAATTTACGGGCCTGGGGTTCAATACCCTGACTTCACGGGATACGTCCCTTAATTGGCTCAAATAATTTAAAGAATCTGATGGACTTACCGATTCTTTGATGAAATGGGGGATGATGATGAGATGATTTTTCTATGTAATTGGTGAGATGATGATTGTTGTTGATGTGGTCGTTGATTATTTATTTGGTTTGTTGAGGCTCAGAATCTTGCTGCCGATATTTCCGTCGTCGACTGTGGTGGTTGTCGTTGCGGTTATGAGTGATGATCGCAACTTTGTTGCTTAAAAAAGAATGTTGCTGCGGCTGGAGTGTAGAAATTTGGTGTTACTGGAGGCTGATTTGGCACTATTAAAAAAATGTTTTTGTGGCGTCTTGTTTGTGTGTTCTGAATTTGTTTTTTTTTTGTTTTTGGGCTTTTGACTTGCCGTATATCGACTTTTCGGCAGTAGCGCTTTCTTTCTCGGTCCCTCGAAACCACTCACCCAGGGATTTAGCCTGGAGAAGCTCGAGGCCAACGGTCGTCACCAAAAAGGGTCAGAGAGTCGGACACTGAGCCGCTCGCTTGGATAAGCCCCTGGACTTAAACGGTGGTTTCGAAACTTTGAAGTTCCGCGTGTTCCACCGTAAAGAAGACTTTCAAGTTTTCTCTAATCAATCACACCGCCGAATCCAAATGCTCACGAACTACCTGATGAGCAAAACAAGCAAATAAAAGGAAAGGGTATTAGCTTCCCGTCTTATCCAATCAGACACCCATTTTTCCTACATGCGGGAAACTTACCCGAGCTTCGTGGTTTTCTTTTGAATCTTATTTCTTTTTATTTTCTAGGGATATTTTCCAATAAATTCTTCGCACGGAATCACAAAAGTGCACCGGCAAAAGATGTCTCGCTGCTTCCTCTACGTTTTTTTTGTACGTTGTAACTGGCTTTGTAATAAGCTTGGTTGGATCGCTGAAGATTGCTTCTGAACGATTTGATTGCCGCTGATAGAAAGAAATTTTGAAGATGCCGGAAATGCCTCGGCCAAGACATTTTGACATTTCGGTGACAGCCGGTGCTGCCATTCTCTTGGTGCGGAATACCACTCTGCGGCATTGCCAGATCCTTACGTTGGGTGCGTTTTATTGTCTGGGGGTGGTGAATGAAACTGATACGCACCTGTGACTGAGGTTTGATTCCTCTAAGGGTGCACATGACAAACCCAACCATCCTGCCATCATCCATGTTCAAGGATGGGAGGGAAATACCGGCACCTTAATATCGGCTCTCCTCTGCGTTCTAAACTTGGAACACATGTGTTCATGAATGCTGTCTAGTCCACCGTCCATTCAACTAAACTATCAGAAACTATCATTTCCGTCACTATTGCTTTAGATCCTTCGCATGAAAAATTCCTAACAACTTACCCTGTAGGTCTTCCACTTCGTATAAGCTATTACCTACAGGTTTGACTATCCTACAGCGTAGAAATTTTCTGGCGAGTTTTGCGTTAAAGTTGTTCCTAAAATCACTTTGTTGGAAGTTTCTTCTATAAACTACCTGACCAGGAACGAACTTAACTGAGCGACATCGGGTATTGTATGTCCTCTGATTTCTCTCATGCGCCTTGTGAAGATTCTCTCTAATTTTCTGTCGCATTAACTCCATTTTTGCCGATTTCGGAATAACTAACGCCTTTAATTTTCGAGCAATTCGGTAAAAACTACCGTGACCTACCATATTCATTCCGAAAAGTGCAAAATATGGTGTAACACCTATGGAACTATGCACAGACGAACGCAATGAGTACTCAATCTCGGATAAATACTTATCCCACTGACAGTGGTTATTCTCCAGGTAAGCACGTATCGCTGCCAGAATAGACTGGTTCACGCGCTCTGACGCGTTAGCCTGTGGAGAGTGAGTTGCGGTTCGAATATGTCTAATTGCGAAGTTCTTCACAACGTCTGCGAATTCCTTACTCACGAATTGCTGGCCATTGTCAGAAACAATGGTCTCAGGTGTACCAAACTTGTGAACTACTTCTGATATTAAGAATCTTACTACATTTCGACTGTTAGCTTTGGCCATCGCTTTCAAAAACACAAATTTCGTCAATTGATGCACAACAATGAAAATATAACAATTGCCTGCCTTGGACCTAGGATATGGGCCGAGAAAATCTACATATACTCGCTGAAATGGTCTTTCCGCTGGATTCTCGCTTCCCATCGGTGGTCTCAAAGTTATGTTGGCAGGTTTTGTTTCCTTACATACTTGACAATTCCTAACATAGTTCCTAACCTGCGTATTAAGATTGGGCCAATAAAAATATTCTCTAACTCTAAATAGAGTTTTCGAGAAACTATGACCCTAAGATCGGGTAACTGATCTGCTTTCTCTTTCACGACGTTAATAAGCTCAAGATAATCCTCTGACTTAAAAGCTTCCGAGGACAAATCCAAGAGACCGCTTAGGTTGGAGGCTACTTCCTCCATCTGGTAGCGCGATAGGGTATCGGGAACAACATTCTGACTTCCCTGCCTATGCTCTATTTTAAAATCGTATCCTTGTGAGACATTAACCACTTCAAGCTGCTGTGGTCCGTGATGACTGTGAATGGCATTAATTCCACGTATGGTCTAAAACTTTTCACCGCCAAGACTACCGCTAGACATTCCCGCTCCGTGACTGAATAGTTTCGTTGCGCAGAAGTTAATTTATGCGAAAAATACGCATAGGATGTTCGCCTTCCAAATCATCGTTCTGAAACAACACGGCGCCAATTCCTACATCCGATGCATCACATTGGATGTAGAAATGTCTAGCGAAATCGGGATGGACCAATACGGGACTAGTCACCAAAGCCTTTTCCAGACCCTCGAAAGCCTCTTTGGCATCTTCGGGGAAATCAAAAATCTGTCCTTTCTTTAAGGTATCGAATATCGGGGCGGCAATGGTCGCATAATTCGAAATAAATTTACGATACCAGCCGGTTGTTCCCATAAGACTCCTGACTTGCTTCGGTGTTTTTGGATACACGTACTTGGTAATGGTGTCGACTTTCCCCGGATCGGGTTTAACCTGACCTCTACCAACGATATAGCCTAAATATCTAAGTTCTCTAAAACAGAACTTCGATTTGGCCACATTGATGGTCAAACCAGCGTGCGACAAGCATTTTGCCACTTGGGACAAAACTTCCAAATGTGTCTGGAAATCTGGCGAGACCACCAAAAGATCATCCAGATAGACGAAAACGCGCTCTCGCAGTGCTGAGGGGATCACTCTATCCATAAGACGACATAACCTTTGGGCTGCGTTACACAGACCAAAAGGCATGACCGTAAAATGATAAAGTGGTCGTCCCGGCACTGTGAAAGCCGTTTTCTCTCTACTGGACTGATCCAATGGGATCTGCCAAAAAGCATCTTTAAGATCCACACTTGATATGTAATGAGTATCACCCAGTCTGCTCAGTAAGCCTTCAATATGCGGAAGAGGATAGGCATCCTTGACCGTAAGCGCATTTAGTTTGCGAGCGTCCAAGCAGAGCCTGTTCTTTTCACCTTTGCGAACAAGGGTGACAGGATGACTCCATGGACTCTCGCTGACTTCAATGACACCAAGGTCAAGCATTCTATCTAACTCAGCATACATCAACTTCTGCACAGCTGGTGATACGGGATAGTGCTTGTCTTTCACTGGGACCGCATCTCGTGTATCGATGCTGTGGGTCTCCAAGTGAGTTTTTCCTAACCCAAATTTCGAGAAGCACGGAAACTTGTCGATCACTGCATCTAAACCCTCACGTTGCCATGTGGATAGAAGATGTTTATCAGGATCCTGAAGTTCATCGCCTTCGCCTAAATCAATTCCGTTCACGTTCAAATTATCTATATTCGCAAAAAACTTGAAAAGTTTCATAAAGTCTATGCCTAAAAATAGTTCACGATTCAATGTTGGAACCAGGTAGAACGTGATCACATGGTCCATATTATTGAAGTGGACACTAGTCCTGACACGACCAACAATGTTGTGAGCACTGCCGTCTGCCGTTCTAACTGCTGATCTGAAATGATGAATCTCAAGACCAGATTTTCCAACAAATTGAAGACAATTTTTCCCCAAACAGGTAACTGTTGCTCCACTGTCGAGTAGTCCTACAACTTGGTTTCCATTTACACAAATCTTCGCGTAAAGGCGATTGTCTTCCCCCTCAAAAAGAGTTGTAGACGCTATCTCCTTCCTTAGTCTTCTGCGTCTCGAATATCTCTCACGAGCTTTCCTAATTTTATCCGATATCACTCCAAAAATTCTTTCCCTGGCCTCTTTATATTCCTTTATTCTTAAGTGTAAGGGTTTTAAATCTCTGAGCTTCGGTCTTAAATCTACACTACAATTTACCTTCCGATTTTCATTCACAAGTAAAGTAGTTTTTCTATCTGTAGTATTCACATTCTGGTCAGTGACTGGGTTTAAGCTGGTGTTAACCGCGTCTCCCCAGTTTGAGACGGGTTTCGTGGTCCGTTTCCCTGACACCTAGGGCAATCAGGTGTCGCCACATTGTCATGTCCGCATCGAAAGCAGAAAAATCTTCTTGGCATCTTACAGTCTACCCAGCCATGACCATGTGTAATTCCAACATGTGTAATGGGCTTGTGACCGGATTGCATCCACTTCCATACCAGATTGAGGCACTTCCTCAACGTCCCAAGTTAACTCTTGAACTCTTGGGTTGTACTGCTGGCGTTGCGAGTACTGCTGCCGCTGGGCTGCCATTAGATTTTCGGCTCTCTTTGCCTCTTGACTTAATTCTGGTAACGTTTCAATTTTTGCTGCAAAAATTAGCTGCGCTAGAGATGGTTTCAAATTTCCCTTAATTATCTCAACCATATCTTTCTCAGCATATGGTGTCTTCTGCTGATTTCTAAGCCTGACGATCGCATTAAAGAATTCTTCAAAAGATTCTTGCGGAAGTTGTCGTCGGTTTAAAATTTGGTTTTGAATTTGAAATTCGCTCTCGAATCTTTGATATTGCGCCAATAGTGCTGCTACGATATCTTCGAAGGTGTTAAATTGGGCCAATTTCCGTTGATTCCAGTACCAATCTAGGGCTGGATTCTCCAAAAGCTGGTGAAACTTCGGGACAAGATCCTCCTCAGAACAATTTAAATCCCGTTTCATCTCGCTCACTCGAAAAATAAAATCCTGTACATTCATCGTCTTGCTCGTTCCGTCGAATTTAATTCCCCATTTCGCTAGGTTCATCCCACCAGATCGCTCCGACTGGTTAAATGGTGACTGCGTATTACAGTTGTTCTGCTGCTGAGCACTCGGATACCTAAAATTCGATGCCACACTTGTGGGATTTCGTATTACTTGGCTGTTAGCAGGTGGTAACCGCTGCTGCCTCGTCGACTGCTGCTGCTGCTGAATCGGCGGCTGCTGCGACTGCTGAGTCGGCGTTACATTTCTTGTTCCCAAATGTTGTGAAGGTAAACCATTCGCTCGCTGCTGTTGCAAACTATTTATAAACAAAATACTCTGCGAAAACGGACCTTATCCTACCGGTGTGGGAAACAAACCTGATTCCGGCCTAGGTAAAGCTGGTAGCGTCTGCGGTAACGCAGGCGTTTGCACAGATTGCTGACTGTAACAAAAAACTGGACGAACACTTTGTTGACTTGATCTCGATCTCCGTTGATAATTAGGGTTAGAAGTTCGGATACTACCCTGATAATTCTGGCCATATGTCGGCAGTGAACTCCAGTGTTGCTGCTGCTGTTGGACCGCACTCCAAGGAATCGCATTCGGATTAAGAACCGCGACTGCTGGTGCTACTTCAACTGCTGTTGTTGTCCCACTTGCTGCTTCTGCCACTGGCGGGTTCTGCTGCATCCCTCGCATTGGACTAGGTGACGGAATGCTACTTATTAGCCTTCGCGTGGTTTCCTCCACGATCCGTGGAATCATTCTAACGAAAGTTTCTTCTTCTTCTCTCCGAAGTTCCTGTCGGGCAAGACCAACTGATGACTCGATGATTGCTCGAACTCCCGCTGATACTGCTCCTTCGGTACTCGGTTCGGTTCCGTTCTGCCCCTCATTAACCGTAAGATTACTGTAAGTTGGTGAAGGACTCGTTGCACGTTCGGTCGAAAACAGATATTCAGAGTTCGCTAAATTCTCCCGTATCTGATCCGATACCGCACTGCCACTCGCATGGTGAACATTCGCAACCCCTGTGGATGTCAAAAGCGTCGATTGTCCACTCTGTGCCACCGTGGTCACAGATGGATTGACTGCCACTGCTGCTGAAGTCACAGGAGGTGTTGAGCCTTCTGTATTCATATTGGACTGACTTGAATCGCTCTTGGAGTAGAACGAGTACTCACCATAAGGAGAACAATTCAGCAAATCAAACAAAAACGAATCTAAAACAACCAAAATCAACAAATATACTTCAAAATATAGTCAATTTTCAAAATCAATCGCCAATCAAACGAATTGGTTTTCAACCCAAAATTAAAAAATATTAAAATGATCACTCAGATTTTACTGTGAGCGTAAAATCAAACCAAAAGATCATACAATTTTCAGAAAAACAAACGAACTAATGTTTTCCTGTAAACTTAAATCCAAAATTTAAGCAAATAGCAAAAGAAATAAAGGATGAAATTAAGATAAAATAAAATTCAATATTATTATGATACTATCAAAGTAATTTAGTTAATATTATAAAGTAAAACTAAAAGGATAGAATAACTGAAAAAAAAAATAAAAACAAAATAGAAATAATAAAAATCTTTCTAAAAATAAACGGTAATGGCTTAAAGAAAAGTGTGTGTATAACCCAAACAAAAAGTAACTTATGTATAATCTTATAACTATATTTCTGAAAGTTCAATAACAAATGTTCAAAAGTGTAAAAAAAACTTGAAGTATTGGAGCTCATCATCTCCTCATTGTGAACGAACTCAGTCGCAAACACTAACACTCAACGAAGGAGTATATGTAGTGTGACTTACTGCAGTCCAATCATCAAAAAAATCAAATCAAAACTTATGGTCTATTACCATGAGATACAATGTGCTGAACCTAAATCGATTGTTCTCGGTCTAGATATCCAAGATGAGTAAGAAAGTACCCGTGCAACGCGAAATAGAATTAAACTTCAATATCGGGACTACAGGACCTTACTTATCTTGAAGACGCGAACGAACAAAATAAAAAAACTATACATCTTAAACTTTACTCTACTCTATTGCAACTACAATTCTAAATTAGCAAACCTTCTATGCGCAATTGAGGATTACCAAACCAGGGTACTCATCCTCAAGACTTCATACAAGCTTTACTAACTAGAAATTATTCCACGCTCGAAACTAATTCACGACTTCGTATTCCGCAACGTCGCAACGCGTTAGGGACTCTTAGGCTACCTAAACGGGACTTACGTGTTTCGTACAAAACGCGAGCTAACTCTAAACGTAAAACAAACAAAAAACTATTTGAATTGAAACGTAGGGTGTTATTGTTTCGGGCCCCACTTGTGAAACCTAGGGTGTTACCATCCCAGGCCCCACGTTGGGCGCCATTATGTCATATGTTCACTAACGCATGAAATTGGTCCAAAGCTGCAGGCACATCCCATACGACTCACACGTTGGCCCGAGCATTTCTGCTCCCTGTTGGGCGCCACTGTGTCATATGGCCACTACAAGTGCCGGTGCGACATTATGTCACATATTCTATACAGTGAGGGTACCACAACTCCTGGCACCACTTAGGTAGGGCCCTTTCAGGCCCTACGCTGGGCGCCATTATGTCATATCCACAAAATGCATGGAACTGATTCCTCCAGATTCTCAACTGCGCTGGCATGCTGGCGTATTGCGCGGCTAGAGCTCGCCGGACGGGGTGGTCCTTGTTGATCCTTCTCTGGTTGCGATGACATAAACATTTCTAAAATCATGCCAGCTAGGCTACGGTGACCCACCGAAGCCATACAAAAGTGAAACTTCCGAAGATGGAAAATAATTAAAAATAAAGAACGAAAAGAAAGAAGGGAACCTTCCACATAACACACCTTGTCTCAAGAAAATAAGATAAACAATAACAACAAAACACGTTGTCGACTGATGACTTGTCGACTTAGGCATCTTTACCCTCCCAATACGGAGAATTATCTCCACCGTGACATCGTAACCTTGACTTATTTTGGATGTCCCAACATAATAAATCTGTTTGGGATTACACACTCACTTCATCTTATGCCATTACCTACCTGTTTTCTTATGCCTGCATCATTTCAAAACTATTGATCATTTCAAATTTCAAAATCATAACAATGCATAACAAACTTTATTGAAACTACTTTAGTGTCTAGATTCAATAAACTTATGGGCATAAATAGACAACTATTTAATCGCTAGTACTCTTGAGGTACTTGAAAACTTAATAGATAATATTTCGCATGATATGCAAATCATGTCAAGCACTCAAAGTTCAAAAGAAAATTTAATTTAATATGACCGCGAAAAATCAATCGCATAAATCGTAAGCTTTTTCATAAAGACGACTATATTGGGCTCGCTCGGCCATTCCCAACCTAGCAATGAGATCTCAGAGCCTTTCGGGTGGGCAGAATATTTCTTTTCCCTTTGAACTTAGGCTTTTGTTACGCTCAAATTCCAATAATTTATAAATTCAAAATGTTTCAGTATTTTGCGCTTAAAAATATTTACCAATCTCTTATCGAGTAATTAATCTATAATATTTTTATAAACCTACACTAATTGTTTTCTAACCAAAACTGAATAAAGCTCCTGAACTAAAATTACTAAACGTGTCTCGTATAAGCATATTTGACACTACCTAAATAAATCATGTAACCACAAAATTAACTATAATCCTACTTATTACTAGAATATACACATATCGTTATCAAATTTATACACCGCGGTATCAGTAAATTGCAATATCTTCTCGTTTACTGAGAATTACTACTCTCTTTCAGAGAGTAATTCACACCCGTATATATATATATATGTACATATGTATGGAGACATAGTTAAGTATGTATACTTGCATATTCGTGTACATATATATGTTTATACATATACCACCAATTGGGGTGGGGGTAATGTACTAAAATGATCGCGATATATATATGTATGTACAAATACGTATGTATGTATACTTTAAAACTTCACCGGTTAATGTATGTATGTGCAAAAATATATAAACGAGGGTTAAATGATATGATTGGAAAATCTAAATGTAAAAGAAATGATATAAAGGAAATTAATAACAACTAAATGGCAATGTAGTAAAAAAAGGTAAGGTAAATTTCATACCACTGTACAAATTATGAGCAATTCCAGTGTTCTACTTTATGCTCCGTTATTACAAAGAGTTATATTTCTTTTCTTAGATCCTAATTTTTCAGGGATTCAGTTAAATTTTTCTTATTTCTTAATCTTCTTATTTCCTAATTTTCTTATTTCCTATTTTCTTATTTCCTAATTTTCTTATTTCCTATTTTCTTACTTCCTAATTTTCTTATTTCCTATTTTCTTACTTCCTAATTTTCTTATTTCCTATTATAGTGACTTTAATTTCTGATTTATTCATTTTTCATAACATTTTTCTTCAGATTTTGTTTTAATTTACTCTAATTTTTCTTCAGATTTTGTTAATTTACGCTAATTGGATCTTTTCTTTTGGCCGTATTCTTAGAATTAACATTGGGTTGGGATGTTTCCAACCTTTGGACCATTGTTCTTAGAGGACTGATAAGCTTTCCTCTGGAATGTCACTTTTGAACGATGGCTTCGGACGAAAGCCTTACGGTTACTAAATTTACGGGCCTGGGGTTCAATACCCTGACTTCACGGGATACGTCCCTTAATTGGGTCAAATAATTTAAAGAATCTGATGGACTTACCGATTCTTTGATGAAATGGGGGATGATGATGAGATGATTTTTCTATGTAATTGGTGAGATGATGATTGTTGTTGATGTGGTCGTTGATTATTTATTTGGTTTGTTGAGGCTCAGAATCTTGCTGCCGATATTTCCGTCGTCGACTGTGGTGGTTGTCGTTGCGGTTATGAGTGATGATCGCAACTTTGTTGCTTAAAAAAGAATGTTGCTGCGGCTGGAGTGTAGAAATTTGGTGTTACTGGAGGCTGATTTGGCACTATTAAAAAAATGTTTTTGTGGCGTCTTGTTTGTGTGTTCTGAATTTGTTTTTTTTTTTGTTTTTGGGCTTTTGACGTGCCGTATATCGACTTTTCGGCAGTAGCGCTTTCTTTCTCGGTCCCTCGAAACCACTCACCCAGGGATTTAGCCTGGAGAAGCTCGAGGCCAACGGTCGTCACCAAAAAGGGTCAGAGAGTCGGACACTGAGCCGCTCGCTTGGATAAGCCCCTGGACTTAAACGGTGGTTTCGAAACTTTGAAGTTCCGCGTGTTCCACCGTAAAGAAGACTTTCAAGTTTTCTCTAATCAATCACACATGAGCAAAACAAGCAAATAAAAGGAAAGGGTATTAGCTTCCCGTCTTATCCAATCAGACACCCATTTTTCCTACATGCTGGAAACTTACCCGAGCTTCGTGGTTTTCTTTTGAATCTTATTTCTTTTTATTTTCTAGGGATATTTTCCAATAAATTCTTCGCACGGAATCACAAAAGTGCACCGGCAAAAGATGTCTCGCTGCTTCCTCTACGTTTTTTTTGTACGTTGTAACTGGCTTTGTAATAAGCTTGGTTGGATCGCTGAAGATTGCTTCTGAACGATTTGATTGCCGCTGATAGAAAGAAATTTTGAAGATGCCGGAAATGCCTCGCCCAAGTCATTTTGACATTTCGGTGACAGCCGGTGCTGCCATTCTCTTGGTGCGGAATACCACTCTGCGGCATTGCCAGATCCTTACGTTGGGTGGGTTTTATTGTCTGGGGGTGGTGAATGAAACTGATACGCACCTGTGACTGAGGTTTGTTTCCTCTTAGGGTGCACATGACAAAATTCTATTAAATTCATCATTCTCTCTAGTTTCATAGCTCTCTATCGTCTTAATAAAGCTGCTTTCCAAATGATATTAGAGGAGACTTCGCCTTTTCTGAAGAGGTGTTCCATCCCAAACATAGTCAAGTTAGCCGGTGTATTAAGATTTTTGGCAGTCGGTTCGTTCCAAGGGGTTATCGCCACTGATTTAAATGTAAGTATGGCGCGAACAACCTTTTGCAAATTTCTCTGGGAAGTGCTCGGGGTGCTTGAAGAAAAACTTTGTCCATTGTGGATTCAATTGGAGATGACGGAACAAGAAGTGCGCGCCTCAAAAACACACTTTTACGTAAAATTTAAGATTCCTGGTGTCATTGGATGCGTGGATGGTACGCACATACGGCTTTTAAAACCACCATCAAGTGATATCGTTTTTTATAACAGGAAGGGGTATTACAGCCTTAATGCTTAATGTGTTGATCGTAAGTATTTTATAGCACACGTTTTTAAAGCATTTACAAACAATCATCTTTAAACTTGTATTGTAGATTTGTGACTACGAAATGAAAATTCGTGCTGTCGATGCATGTAGGCCCGGCTCATGCCACGACGCATTCATATGGAAATTGAGCGATGCTAATGCATATTACGCTGAAATGTACCAAACTGGCAACCGAAATAGTTGGCAATTAGGAGATTCAGGATATGTCTTGCAGCCGTATGTTATGGTGCCGTATAGGGCTCCTACTTTTGGATCCATTCAGCATAAATTTAACATACAGCATTCATTGGCCAGAAACATTGTGGAGAGGACTATAGGCAATGTTAAAAGCCGTTTCAGAAGTCTTCAAATGTGCCTTCATTACACTCCAATAAAAGTGATTACAATTGTAAATGTTTGTTGCGCACTGCATAACATTTGTAAACATTACAACATTCCCATAGATGAAGATCAAATTTCAACACCTAATGTGGAGGCCGAGGGAGAAGAAGAGGCAGTGTTCACTATTAATGAAGGAACGGCTATAAGGGACAGCATTGCAAGATCTTTAAGATAAAACACAAATAATTTATGTATAACAATTTTTTTGAATTTTATTTTCAAAAAGATAAACAAAAAATGACGACTTCAATTCAATAAACAACAATAAAAACTTAAATAACATAAAACAAAAAATAATTCACTATTAAAGTTATGAGATTTGTTTTTAAATTAGTTAACATTTTAAATTAGTCTTCACATGGGACTCCCATCTTTATCTGCTCCAATTTTAAAAATTCGAGCTTCATCTCATTGCGGCTTAGTGCTATTTTTCCCATTTGTAGATAGTGCCGCTTCTTTGCTTCTAAAGACTTCTTCTTTATAGAGCGAATATCACTTAAATTTCTGTTTAGGTCCTTTAAATATTTTGCATTGCTTTTTATTTGATCGGTTAAAAGGTCGATTTTTTTTCCCAGACGTTTGAAATTATTTTCCTCCGCTCCAATGACATCCTGAATATCTCCGGCATATTGTTTACGTTTTGGTTGTGATGGTAGCTCTGGTGTTGTCGCAGGGGAAACCGGCAGTGGTGGTACAACAGGAGTCATCGGTGGCACAACAGGAGTCATTGGCGGCGGTGTTGTGCAACTAGTCGGAGGTGGTGTATCTTTCCCAGGCATTGATGAGGAAGTGCCTTCCTCAGCTGCTTACAAAGATCGCATCTTTCTTTTTTTAGGGCCAAACGATTTTCCGTTTGGTTCACCCTCAACCGGATAAAAAATGTCGCATATTATTGCAATTTGTTCCTCAGTCGGAGATAAATAATGCTGCTGAAAATTGCCCCCTCCTGTTTTACTAAGAAAACATCTATTTTCTGCCAGCCTTGTTTTTATGCTTCTCCTCCAATCACACCAAGTCTAAATAAATACAATTATAATTTATGTTGCTTTCTTTTCAATATTAGATATGTATATGTATGTATATACCTTTTTCCACACCACAACATCCCTGTGTGGAAGTCCGCAGGCATTCATTTGGCTTGTCAACTCGATCCAAACCTGCTCCTGCTTAACTTTACCCCCCTTGGAAAACCCTTTAGCCATATCTGGATGTTTTTCCATGAATTTTAAAAATATGTCACACTGCTCAGCTGATTTCTGTGGCCCCCTAAATACAAAAGATCATAAGAATTATTTTTAAGTCGTTAGCGTTTTTATAATACTTACATATTTATCCAAAAAACGATAACAATTTTAATTCCATAAAAATATTAAAATTTTAGCGCCTTGATTCACGACCACTTTTATTTTTCTTTGTTATCTTTTTGAAATTAGTGATGCTGAATTCAACCACGTTAGGTTAGCCGATTATTTTCAATGTGGGTAACCGGTACTACTACAATATCTATTGTCATTTATTATTCATTCAATCTACATTCTTATAAAATAAAAGCGGCCCGGAATACTCCTTAAAATCAAGAAAGATATTTTTCTAATACTGTTATCTAAAAAAACTAAAAAATTTAATTTGATTTTATTATATTGTAAAAATTACCAAATACCCAAGTAGTAAATACGATTACTTAACACATTTCAAATATCATCAGTTTCAAACATAGCAAGATCAGCTGTGTGCTATCAAAACGCCAACCAAACAAAAAAGAGGAAGAAGAATTTTTTTAATCTTCTATTAAATGAAGAATAAAATCAATAACCTTTTTGTAAATCAGTCTTCTAAAAGCAGAATGTTTTAAAAATAAATTTCTATTTTTGAAAATTAAAAGAAAACACGTTAAATTTTACATCTCTATCATTTATTTGGGCATTTGAAACATGCTTTAAACAAAATATTTATGTTCACTCAGCGCTCACCATAGTTTACTCTTGCGATTGACGATCGCCAAATTTGATGGTGATTGCGAACTCTAGCACACTGATTTTGCGATTTCAGTTCACAATCGCAATTGTCAAACAATTGCGATTGTCAGCACATGGGCGTTAGGGTGGTATTCTATAAGTCGTGAATCAGTCACTTCGCGTTACTTTTGTCGTTTTGGTACTTTATAAAACGTTACAGCTGTTCGGTGACTACCTGCGTTGAGTTACGTTATTTAATGGGTAGTTTATAAAACGCAGCGTAACGTTTTTGATCACTTCAGTTATCAAATTTGTCCCGTTCCCACAGACACCTAACGACCTCCTTCTCAACGCATTCCCAAGGGATGCGTAGAGTTGGGCGCCATTATGTCCCTGCGGTGCCAGATTGATAAGGTTTTCTAAATGGATTATGCTTGTTGGTACAACATCGAGCGGCATGCTTGGTATGCCATGCGTATGCCGGGCTGGTAAACTCGCCGGACGGGGGGATCTTTCCACTCGATGAAGTAAACACAATCTGACGTGGGAACATCAAGATTACATACCAAGACGAATGGTCTAAGCAGGACTTAAACCGATGACCGACATAATAAAAATAAAGATTTAAACGGAGCACGAGCAGATACGTCATTAGAAAAAGAAATACAAATGCGATCTTCAATTCAAAATTAATTTGATCGTGTTATTTTTAAAGAAAATTGTTTTGCGAGCGTAGGGAAAGTATCTTATTTGTCGATATTTTTGCTGACTGGTGTAGATGTCAGCGTAGCCAACCCTCACGAAGCCCCTACAGCTTCACCATGACTCTGTTTCTTCTCAGAGTCCCAAAATGTTAATAACCCACAGAGACTTACCTTCACATACCCCTACTTTACCAAACTGGCCTACTCAGCCATACTAATGACGACCATAGATCGGATTTCGATATGAAGTTTATTCAGCCTCGTATAAAGGCAACTATTATTTACAATTTCAAAAACTTAATTTTAATGGGGCCTCTAGGGCGAAGTTAAAATAAACTGTTATTAACAGATATAAGATGTGGGAGCACCCTTTAATGGTGTCCTTAATGAACTTTAACAACATTCAAAATTGTGATCAACTCTCACACTTAGGAACTAAAGAAGGGACTTAACGCTAAATGAACCTCATGCAAACTGAGAACACAAACTTTAGATCAAAAGAATCTAGTGTTCTCTAAGATACCCCATTTTGGGTAATGACGATAATAGAAAGCCTAACTACGGAATCCAATAAATAATTAATATAAAATTTAACCCGAAAATTTATCGGGTGCCCCTCGTATATCGGCTGAAAAGTTTATAGGATATAAGTAAAGATATCAGATATAGAATGAAATGGCCATTGATGATGAAAAATATTATAATAAAATAAGGATAATATGTTCAATATATACAAAATGTCAGAGGGTAAGTATGTCCGTCCATACAAAAAGGGATTCGTAGAAATAAAAATTTAGGAGTTTACTTTCTCACTTCGCCTGGGTTCTTACAATGATTATATTTATTCTTATCGGTAAAATGGTGTAATTTCAAACTTTACACCTATTCGGGCACAATAGAGGCTGTTCTGATTCAATTTTCAGGATTAGGGTGCACCGTTTTCAATTATGTTTCTAACTTTTCAAAATTTTCGTCAGTGAAATCGAGATTCTAACGATGTGCACATATTTTCATTTTAATTAAATTTATTTACAATTCTCTAGTTCCGAAATTATGGGCTCAACAATGTGCACTGAATTTTAACTTGATTTCACTATTTTTAAAATCCTCTATCAACGAAATTTAGACTTTAACTATGTGCACTGGTTGTCTTTTACTTCAATAAATGCAGAATTCTATAACCATGAAATTTTAACATTCGTTTATCAATTTAATGATCTTCCGCACTTTATTTTGCTTGGTCGAGTTCTTTTTGCTTTCAGGTTTCCTCGTGAGAATTCACACTTTCCCTAACTCTGCCCTATGTCCAAGATTTACTTGTAAGTCCGGGGGTTAAAGAAGCATCGGATTTACCTTTTCCTTCTTCAAGGGGGGGGGGGTTTACTTAAGCTGTTTTACCGGGGCAGTTGAATGATGGTGGTTGAAATTCGATAATTTTCTTCCTGCTGTACCGAGGTTACTGTTGATTATGTTCACCCGGGCGCTGGTTAGGCCTGTGTTTCAGATTTTGCCGAGAGATTCCCGGACTTTCCCCTGGTACTACGCTTCCCCGAGACTAGCAGGTGTTGATGACACTAATGACGTCTTGGTCTCGGTGGAAGCGCGTAATCTCGGTGGTGTCTCGGTGGTCTGAAAAAACTCCTGGGCCGGCGATTCCGGTTTTAAAACTGGGAAGCTATAACAAAAAGAACACTATAAGGGTCTTGTGGCGCTAAACTTCCACTCCGTCCTCATGGTATACAATCTTACCTCCTACTTTCTGGTTTCTGGTTGGAAATTTGTCTCTTGTTCTTGTCTCATTGGAGGCAAAAACGGAGTGTTATGCTGGTTCCTGGCAATTGATGGGTTTGAGCCCTTAAATTGTGTCACTACAGTTAACTTGCGTTTTATATTTTAATCACTTCTTTCCAGCACTTGAAAACTTTTTACCACTTTACTTGAATGGGAGACTGCTGTCGACCGTTTTGTTTAATTTCACAATTATCAATGATAGACAGATGTATATTTTCGCAGCAGCTAAGCGATCGTTGTCCGTTATCCCACATTCCATTGTCTGCATGTATGTGTGCGTGTGTATACGTTTCATCTGGAAGACAGTCATGGCGAGAGATGGGAGGGAAGGCAGAATTCAGATGGTTAGTAGTCATTGGCTTCTGTGGACAGGGTATCGCCACCTGAGGTATCAGAGACCTTCCGAGGGGATGGTGCTGAGTCACTCGGTGGAACAAATCCCGTGGACTTCCGCCTATACTAAACCTACTTAGTTCAACCCGCATTTCCGTTGCCAATTGTTTCGTATTGTCACAGTTACGGTTGGTGTAGTCTTCGTAAAGTTATTGTATCGTTTGTATTAGTTATCGTATTCGTTACGTATTAGTTTTCGTATAGGTGGCCTATCGTCGTCGTCTGCGAGAGCCGGATTGGAGTTGGGACGTACTCGGCAAGAGCGCTTCAACCTCCTCCAGTTGTTCTTCATTCTCGATTTCACGCGGGTCATTTTCGCCGCATAGGTGGATTAGGATCTGGTCTTTAACGATCCGCAAAAACCGAACACCTCTTCTACCAGAAACTCGGCTTCCCGCTTTCTTGTATAAATCAGAAACCGCTACGCTGTCCTTAACTCGGAGTGCGCGTAGAGCGTCTCGTCCACTATCCACTAGCTTGGGGAAGTTTGTGAGAAGCTCAAATTTAAGACCGGGAGCATTACACTCCACGATCACCTGGTAATGTCCTGAGTGTACCACCAACTGAGAATATGCGTGTATGTCGAAATCTTGGGGAGCGTAGGAGATCCCTAACCGGTCCAAGACTTTAGCAACCTCAGCTCGAGGGTCACTGGCCACGGTTTGCGGGAAGCCCCTGATTGCAACCTTAGTATCCGCATACCCAAGTTGTTTTTTACGCAGGATGCTCTCCTTGTATTTCATCTTGGCCACTTCTTGACTTCGCGCGTAATCGAGATTCTGCTTTTGGATGTCATGCAGTTGGATGGAATGATCTAGCTGTTGAGCGTTCAATGCCTCGTTTTCCGCACTCAGTGCGGCCCCTTTCGCCTGCATCTGTTTCACGCTGTGCTCCAATCCGACTACTCGTGCGTGATACGCTTGATCTATTTCGCGGAGCTGTCGTCGCAGGGCTGCCTTTTCAGCTTCGTAGCGTGTGTGCTGGCGTTGTTTTTCCTCACGCAATTGAGCAATGATCAATTGCGCGGAATCTTCTGCCTGCCGAAGTGTGGTCAGGTGCAGATCATATTGCACGCGCAATTGTACTTGCGCTTCTAGGTTTCGTGATGCCTCAGACTGGGCAGGAGCTCGCTGGACTGTACTGGTATGCAGTTGTTCACGAAGGGTCTCTACCTCTTGCGGACTAGGACCGGGTTCAGCTTCGCCGTAACCTAGGTAGACGGCACGGACGGTGTAGTTGGCGTGTCTGCAAACCGGACAGTCAGTTCGCTCTTCAGCGCGCCAAGTCTCGTGACATGTCCGATGGAACACGTGTCCGCAATCGGTAGCGAAAACCTGTGGATTAGTGTCAGACAAGGTCGACAAACATATGCTACATTCGGCTGCGGACGACATGCTTGGGGTCACCTAATAGGGTTGATCGAATGTCAGGGTCTTGATACTCTCGTGCTGCAAATATACCAAAAGAAAATACCCCTAAGTAATTTGAACGACTAATCATGGGACTATATAAACTCTGTCCTTACCCTAACTAATAGGACTTCCTTCGCAAGCTGTTGTTTCTCACACACTACTGATATGACAGAACCAAATAACTTTACTCGAATAACGTATTTATCTAGTACTGAACCTCGGTCGCTCCTATCCCAATGTGTCTTCTGCTCCCGAGAATACTATGCTACGCAAGGGGTAACCCGTATTCCTCCGGCATTGGTCCACATTGGACTAGAACCGATGGAGATCTAGTTGCTAGATGCTTCTCCAAAAATACCAAAAATAAATAACCGAAAATCTGTTGCTACATTCTCGCCTATTCGATTATCACCAGAAGATATACAAAAACTTAAATTTTTCGCACAAACGTGTACACGCAGTTGTTTTCTCACATACACTGCTGCTTCAGATCCTTGGCGTGGAATACGCCCAGTCGCTTGCCTTTCAGGTCTTCAAGCTCATACAAACTGTTCCCGATAGCCAACTTAGCGTTGAAATTATCTTTAAAAGAGCGTTGCTGAAAGTTTCGTCGATATACCTCTTGACCAGGGATAAATTTCACTTGTCTGCATCTGGTATTATACGTTCGCTCGTTTTTCTCGTATGCCTTGTGCAAACTTTCCTGAATTTTTGTTCGTACCAATTCTTGCGCCACTGACTTAGGCACTGTTTCTCCGCCAAGGTCTGTTAAAATTTGTAAGCGTCGTGCAAGCTGGTACATGCTTCCATGCGTTATCATGTTCATACCGAATAACGCGAAATATGGCGCTACTTTCGTAGCGCTGTGCGCCGAAGATCTTAATGAACATTCAATCTGGGAAAGATGACGATCCCATTCGCGATGATCCTCCTTCATGTATGACCGGATTGCTGCCAAAACCGACTGATTTACTCTTTCAGACGCGTTTACTTGCGGCGAATGTACTGCCGTCCTATGGTGTTTTATCCCAAAATTGTTCACGAAATCGTTGAACTCTCGGCTAATAAATTGTTTACCATTGTCAGAAACTATTGTTTCTGGCACGCCGAATTTATGGCAGATCTCGTTTATTAAAAACTTAACTACATCCTTGCTGCTGGCTTTAGGCATCGCCTTCAGTATCACAAATTTAGTCAGATGATCGAGAATGATGAAGATAAAGTTGTTACCATTACGGGAACGTGGATAAGGTCCAAGAAAATCAACGAAGATTCGTTGGAACGGTCGCTGAGAAATTACTTCCTTGCCCATCGGTGGTCTTAGGACTCGGTTAGCTGCTTTAGCTTCACGACACACTTGGCACGCGTCTATATAACTCTTCACTTGCGCGTTCATGAGCGGCCAATAGAAGTATTCCTTAATACGTTTTAAGGTCTAGTGGAAACCTCCATGAGCTACATGTGGTGGATCATGAGCCTTTGCAACTACGCTAGCTGTTAACTCCGTTGGTACCCATACTTTCCAAGCGAAATCTTCGTGTAGAGGCACGCCGTCGTAAGGCATCGTTTTTCTGTATACGATTCCATCGATCACAGTTACGTCGGGCAATCTACTTGCGTTGTCTTCCACAGTTTTAGCTAAATCTCTTAAAAGCTTTATCATCCATTATCATCCAGATCGATCAGACGCATTACTTCCGCAGACACTTCTTCCATTTCATAACGTAATGTATGTATCTGGCACAACGTTGAGTTTTCCTTACCTATGCTCTATCACAAAGTCGAACGACTGCAGATGCAGACTCCATCGAGCTAATCGCCCACTGAGATCACGGTGTGACATCAGCCATTTAAGGCTGCTGTGGTCAGTGATCACAGTGAAAGCCATTAACTCGATGAAAGGTCTGAACTTTTTAATTGCGAGAACTACCGCTAAGCACTCACGCTCTGTCACGGTGTACTTCCGCTGAGCAGACGTCAGCTTGTGCGAGTAATACGCGATTGGATGTTCCCCTTCATCATTATCCTTCTGGAACAGTACGGCGCCAATTCCAAATCTGATGCGTCGCACTGTATGTAAAAACGTTTCGAAAAATCACTAACGCGTTCTTCAACTCGTCAAATGCCGCTTTAGCTTCTTCCGTAAAACAAAATGTCTTGCTCTTTTTCAGCGTGTCCGAGATCGGGCTCGCGATAGTGGCATATTCAGATATGAATTTGCGATACCAGCCTGTAGCGCCTAAAAAGCTCCTAACCTGCTTGAGGGTTTTCGGATACTTATAGCCAATTGTTGATTCGACCTTTGAAGGGTCTGGCTTGATTTGGCCGCCGCCGACGAGATATCCCAAATATTTCAACTCCTTAAAGCAAAATCTTGATTTTTGAACATTGATGGTTAATCCTGCTTGTTCGAGACACTTAGCAACTTGACTCAACAACTCTACGTGAGTCTCGAAATCTGGAGATACCACCAGAAGATCATCCAGATAAACGAAAACGCGATCACGGATAGCGGAAGGTATCACTCTATCCATTAATCGGCAAAGTCTTTGAGCTGCATTACACAACCCAAAAGGCATTACCTTAAAATGGTAGAGTGGTCTTCCGGGCACCGTAAAAGCAGTCTTCTCTCGGCTGGATGGCTCCAATGGTATCTGCCAGAAAGCGTATTTTAGGTCAACACTGGAGGTGTAGTGTGTATCGCCTAACCTGCTGAGCAAGCCCTCTATATGCGGAAGTGGGTACGCATCCTTGACCGTCAAAGCATTAAGTTTTCGTGCGTCCAGGCACAGCCGATTCTTGGCCCCCTTTCTTACTAACGTTACGGGATGGCTCCATGGACTTTCACTGACTTCAATAACTCCTAGGTCGAGCATGCGGTCCACTTCTGCATACAGAAGAGTCTGCACTGCCGGCGAAACAGGGTAATACCGTTCTTTCACTGGCACTGCATCTCCAGTATCGATCGTATGCGTTTCCAATGTTGTTCTGCCAAGGCCTTTCTTCGTATAGCACGGAAATTCCTCCATTACCGCTTCCAATTGTTCATTCTGCCGTGGTGACAAGGCATGAGCTCGAACCTCCTCCGAGGAAGCGACGTCCTTGCATAGGTCTACCCCTTGAGTGGTGATACTCTCTATGCTTGTGAACAATTTAAAGATCCGCATAAAATCAACTCCAAGATACAATGCACGTTCCAATGATGGAACGAGATAAAAACTTATTTCCTCCACCCGCTTGTTGAAGTTATTTTTTGCGCGTATTCGGCCTAAAATCCTATGCGCACTACCATCGGCGGTTTTCACAGAGGAACCAAATCGGTGGATCTCCAATCCAGCTCGTGCAACTACCTCTTGACATCCTTTGCCTAGGCATGTCACCAATGCTCCGCTGTCGAGAAGGCCCTCTACTTCTATACCACATATGTTAACTTTGGCGTAGAATCTATTGTCTTCTCCTTCGAATAGAGTGGTAGCGGCAATCTCTCTCCGCACCAATCGCCGTTTCTGGTATCGTATTCTCGCTCTATCGATTCGGTCAGAAGGTTCTCCAAAGATTCTTTCTCTAACTATGCGGTATTCCGCCATACGCTGGTGTATTGGCCGGATTTCTTTCAAAATTGGAATTGGTCGTGGTACTTCTCCGCGATCATTGTTTCTCAAAATTGTAACCACTGCTTCTCCAATGGGTACTGGAATATTTTATGCATCATTATCGATTTCGTCATTGCCGGTTAAACTATTTTCCGCTAAATCGTCATTCTTTATGGTGTTATTATTCATGGTGTTGTTATTGGTTGTATCGTTTTCGGGAAGAATGTTATTGTTGTTGATACTACTATCGCTGTCGTTATTGATGGTGTTATTATTGTCGGTGTTATTGCTGATGTTATTTTGGACTAAATCATTCAGAGCTGGGTCGTCCAAAGTTGAAATAGGTATGGCTGGGTCTAAAATTGTGTGGACCTCACCTCCCCAGTCTGAGGTGGGTTCCTGGGCTGGTTTCCCTGACACACTGGACACTTGGGCTTTACAGTGTTTTCACGGCCACACTTGTAACAGAAGACGTTTCTCACCGTTGATAGACAATCTCTGAAACTATGTCCTAAGGCCCTACAATTCCAACATATCAAGCTTCCAATAGCCTCTATTTCTGCATCTGCTTCAACTCCAACTCCATCTCCTTCCAGATTCACCTCGTGTACTCGCGGTTGGTTGCACTGCCGCGTAGGATACTGTTGCCGTTGTGTTGATAACAACGTCTCAGCTCTCCGTACTTCGCGTGAAAATTCATTGAGTGATGTCGCGGGTATTGGGAACATTAATTGAGCTAGCGAAGGTTTTAAATTTCCCTTCATGATCTCCGCTAACTGCGCCTCAGTATAGGGAATTCGCTGCTGGTGTCTCAATTGCATAATGGTATTATAAAACTCTTCGAACGTTTCCTGCGGCTGTTGACGTCTACTCAGGATTTGACTCTGAATTTGAAATTCATTATCATATCGTTGGAATTGTACTGACATCGCTTGCCGAAGCTCGCTCCACCGAAGGTCAGGCGTCAATCTTCTACAGCTCCAATAGTATTCTAGAGCTGGACCTTCTAGCAAATGATGCAAATCTTTCAGCAATTCTGCAATATCACATTCCTTGTCTTCGCATGTGACATCAACGCGGTATAAGAATTCCTGCACATTCATGGTTTTCTTCGTTCCGTTAAATTTTATGCCCCATTTAGTGACATCTGGTTTACGTCCACTTCGACTAGAATACTCCTCACGGCCACCAGAACTCGGACTGCGCCGCTGGCGTGTGTCGTTCCTTCTCGCTCTGCTGCTTGGAGGTGGTGTTGACTCGCGAACTGGCCAGAATCGTGGCGTTGGTGCCGTAAAATCATCGGTTGGCCGCTGCCGTTCTGTGGTCGTCGCTAATTCCATCATAGAAACCATTTCAGGTCTAGTATTCCTCGAGGGTTGTTCTGCTGGTAAATGTCTTTCACGATTCTCAGCTACTCTTGGATTCCTTCTACTTCTCGGCTCATGCTCTAAGTAATCTGCCATATCTCCTCGCCTATTAGTTCCATTATTTGCCTGTGTTGGCATAAGTGGCGGTGGTAATCGTTCCTCAGGTTGACTTCCCATACTGCTGGCTACAGATTGCCTAGTGGCTTCCACGATCGCTGGCAAAATTCGTCGTACAAGAGCTTCGTCGTCTCTTTGTCGATCTGTCTCCATTTGTTGATTCGGTTGCCGTTCCACATTATTTCCATGACCGGATGATGTTGCATTTGTTCTTCGCCTATGACTAGCCAATGCGCGACGGGCTGTAAGCGTGCTATAGTCTGGAGATTCTGGCGATTCTTCTTGATCCGTCAAGTTACGGTCGCTGGTAATCTGATCCAAACTCGCTGGATAAATCCTGCCTCCTGGCACACTGGTCGTCATCGGAGCTGTGGTCACGACTGTTGTTGCTGATCCTGCCGCAGTAGTGTAAGTGAGAGGTGCGGAAGCTGCTTGAGTGAAAAATGCCTCCACAGTGGACTCTAATGGTAGGTTACCACCTCCAGTTCCACTAATGCGCGGTGATCGCCGAACAGGCATGGTTAATTAACCGAAATCAAAAATGAATAAAGATAACAAAGATTGAGAATTTCTTCCCCTAACTGGGGGTACAATGCAAAATTATATCCTCTTAGAGGTAAACGAAATACGAGAATTATCAAAATATCAAAAAGTCAAAAATGTCCACCGAGTGTTGTCTGTAAACAACAGCTTGCGATGGAAAGAAAATTAAATCTCTTGATCAAAAACGAAGAAAGCAAAAATCGTAGAAAAGAAAAATAAATGAGCTGAAAAACAATAGTTAGTCGAAATGAAAGATATAGTTTTGAATATAAAAAAAATAAAATCAAAAAGAAAAGAAACACCACTTCTAAGCTTACATCAACCTTAGAAGAATGTTTATATTCTAGTGCACAACAAAATCAATTTCCTTAATCGTTATCAAATGATGCAAAACAAAAAATTTTCTTGAAGATATTGAAAAATGCGGTATTTCAACTATCTTCAATAGAGACTATGCTCAAGATATAAATTCAAAAATTGGAGTCTTTCATCCAAAAATGCTTAAAACTAAATTTGGAGTCTTTCATCCAAAATAACTAAAACTAATGTTGGGAATTTTTCGTCCAAAATATTTAAAATCACACTTGGAGTCTTTCATCCAAAATAACTAAAACTAAAACTTGGAATCTTTCATCCAAAAATGCTTAAACTGAACTGCGGGATCAAACACCCAAAATAAAGATAAATGGTTGGAGTCTTTCATCCAAAAATGCGGGATCAAACACCCAAAACTAAAATAAAATGCTTGGAGTCTTTCATCCAAAAATGCGGGATCAAACACCCAAAACTAAAAATAAATGCGGGGTCAAACACCCAAAACTAAAAATCCAAACTAAAATCTTCTTGTCGTCGTAGATGGTAATTTGGGGTAAGTAAAGGTAAGTTACCGTGGGCAACTTGTGACAAATAAGCTTCGCAAAAATTTTCTTCAAAAACACAAAATCATAACAATTCATCGCTGAACTGATAGGTTTACTGAGAACCAGGACGAGGGCAAACGTTATAGGCCTGAGGCCACCTAACGTGTCTCACTCCTCCGGATTCTCCTGAACACTTCCATCGGGTTCAGCCTAGATAACTAGTAGTAACCTTAAACTTATTAATTTAATTTAACCGTTAACTACTACCAAAAGTTTATAATCTTTCGCCGAGAATGCCCTAAACAATTCGTCGCAACGCGGTTCGATTATGAAATCTCATCCGGGACTTACGCATTGTCCTTAAACACTACCGAAACGAAAATGACTATAAATGAAAAATAAAAGCTTTGCCAGTCATGAGTTAAACAAATCGTCGCAACGCGGTTAAAATTTAAATTTTTCGCCGGGACTTACGCTAAGTTTAACTACATTAACATGAACGAAACGTGAAACTATTTACTCTACTTTACTTTATCAAAAATGGATCAAACAAAAATTTAAGTTCACTCACGATTATGAGCATTTGTTTCAGACTAGAATGCCAAAACAAGACTTCACGAACCGATCAATAAACAAAAACAAATCGAAAAATATATTATTGCCCCGAAGCAGATCCGTCGCAACGCGTCAAGAAAATTTAATAACTCCTTAAACGGGACTTACGTATCGCGTAGGAACAAAATAAATTTTCGTACTAAATTACGGACTAATTAAATATCCGCTCGGGCCCCACGTTGGGCGCCAATTATGTCCCGTTCCCACAGACACCTAACGACCTCCTTCTCAACGCATTCCCAAGGGATGCGTAGAGTTGGGCGCCATTATGTCCCTGCGGTGCCAGATTGATAAGGTTTTCTAAATGGATTATGCTTGTTGGTACAACATCGAGCGGCATGCTTGGTATGCCGGGCTGGTAAACTCGCCGGACGGGGGGGATCTTTCCACTCGATGAAGTAAACACAATCTGACGTGGGAACATCAAGATTACATACCAAGACGAATGGTATAAGCAGGACTTAAACCGATGACCGACATAATAAAAATAGAGATTTAAACGGAGCCCGAGCAGATACGTCATTAGAAAAAGAAATACAAATGCGATCTTCAAATCGAATTAATTTGATCGTCTTATATTTAAAGAAAATTGTTTTTCGAGCGTAGGGAAAGTATCTTATTTGTCGATATTTTTGCTGACTGGTGTAGATGTCAGCGTAGCCCACCCTCACGAAGCCCCTACAGCTTCACCATGACTCTGTTTCTTCTCAGAGTCCCAAAATGTTAATAACCCACAGAGACTTACCTTCACATACCCCTACTTTACCAAACTGGCCAACTACTCAGCCATACTAATGACGACCATAGATCGGATTTCGATATGAAGTTTATTCAGCCTCGTATAAAGGCAACTATTATTTACAATTTCAAAAACTTAATTTTAATGGGGCCTCTAGGGCGAAGTTAAAATAAACTGTTATTAACAGATATAAGATGTGGGAGCACCCTTTAATGGTGTCCTTAATGAACTTTAACAACATTCAAAATTGTGATCAACTCTCACACTTAGGAACTAAAGAAGGGACTTAACGCTAAATGAACCTCATGCAAACTGAGAACACAAACTTTAGATCAAAAGAATCTAGTGTTCTCTAAGATACCCCATTTTGGGTAATGACGATAATAGAAAGCCTAACTACGGAATCCAATAAATAATTAATATAAAATTTAACCCGAAAATTTATCGGGTGCCCCTCGTATATCGGCTGAAAAGTTTATAGGATATAAGTAAAGATATCAGATATAGAATGAAATGGCCATTGATGATGAAAAATATTATAATAAAATAAGGATAATATGTTCAATATATACAAAATGTCAGAGGGTAAGTATGTCCGTCCATACAAAAAGGGATTCGTAGAAATAAAAATTTAGGAGTTTACTTTCTCACTTCGCCTGGGTTCTTACAATGATTATATTTATTCTTATCGGTAAAATGGTGTAATTTCAAACTTTACACCTATTCGGGCACAATAGAGGCTGTTCTGATTCAATTTTCAGGATTAGGGTGCACCGTTTTCAATTATGTTTCTAACTTTTCAAAATTTTCGTCAGTGAAATCGAGATTCTAACGATGTGCACATATTTTCATTTTAATTAAATTTATTTACAATTCTCTAGTTCCGAAATTATGGGCTCAACAATGTGCACTGAATTTTAACTTGATTTCACTATTTTTAAAATCCTCTATCAACGAAATTTAGACTTTAACTATGTGCACTGGTTGTACTTTTACTTCAATAAATGCAGAATTCTATAACCATGAAATTTTAATTTTTACTATGTGCACTGATTTTACATTTACTTCAATAAATTCCAGATTCTAGAACCATGGAATTCTGGTCTCGACAATATGCACTGAATCTGTTTTTATTTCAATATTTTCAAAATTCTTTAGCAATGAAAGCTTGGTCTTAACAATGTGCACTGATTTTACTTTTAATTCAATTAATCTAAAATTCTTTAACCATGGAATTTTGACTTTAACAATGGGCACTGGTTTTTACGTTGATTTCAATTTATCCAAAATTCTTTAACCATGAACTTTCGACTTTGACTATGTGCACTTATTTTAATTTTACTTCAACAAATCCAGAATTTTTTTATCATATAATTTAGACTTTAGCTATGTGCACTGATTTTAATTTTGGTTTTTCACTTATCTACTAAGGCTCTTATGCTAATGGATCAATAATTGCGTATGCGGGAATTTTCTTCAATTACGGTTGACATTCGTTTATCAATTTAATGATCTTCCGCACTTTATTTTGCTTGGTCGAGTTCTTTTTGCTTTCAGGTTTCCTCGTGAGAATTCACACTTTCCCTAACTCTGCCCTATGTCCAAGATTTACTTGTAAGTCCGGGGGTTAAAGAAGCATCGGACTTACCTTTTCCTTCTTCAAGGGGGGGGGGGGGGGTTTACTTAAGCTGTTTTACCGGGGCAGTTGAATGATGGTGGTTGAAATTCGATAATTTTCTTCCTGCTGTACCGAGGTTACTGTTGATTATGTTCACCCGGGCGCTGGTTAGGCCTGTGTTTCAGATTTTGCCGAGAGATTCCCGGACTTTCCCCTGGTACTACGCTTCCCCGAGACTAGCAGGTGTTGATGACACTAATGACGTCTTGGTCTCGGTGGAAGCGCGTAATCTCGGTGGTGTCTCGGTGGTCTGAAAAAACTCCTGGGCCGGCGATTCCGGTTTTAAAACTGGGAAGCTATAACAAAAAGAACACTATAAGGGTCTTGTGGCGCTAAACTTCCACTCCGTCCTCATGGTATACAATCTTACCTCCTACTTTCTGGTTGGAAATTTGTCTCTTGTTCTTGTCTCATTGGAGGCAAAAACGGAGTGTTATGCTGGTTCCTGGCAATTGATGGGTTTGAGCCCTTAAATTGTGTCACTACAGTTAACTTGCGTTTTATATTTTAATCACTTATTTCCAGCACTTGAAAACTTTTTACCACTTTACTTGAATGGGAGACTGCTGTCGACCGTTTTGTTTAATTTCACAATTATCAATGACAGACAGATGTAGATTTTCGCAGCAGCTAAGCGATCGTTGTCCGTTATCCCACATTCCATTGTCTGCATGTATGTGTGCGTGTGTATACGTTTACTCGTCGCTTTAAGGGTGATGCGTAAACGTTTGATTGGAAGGCTTGGTGTTATGTGTAAACGTTTACTTGTGCGTATGGGTGTCGTGTGCAAAACGTTTACAACTACATGCTGGGGTGGGGTGCAAAACAAACAGTTTCTTAGACGAAAACTGGTTTGGGCACATTCCACAAATTCCATTGCACATGATGCAATAACTGACGGGTAATGTTATTGTCTTAGGTCAGTTTTGACGGGTAATGTTATTGTCTGACGGGTAATGTTATTGTCTTAGGTCAGATAGTTGCCGGATGAATTGGCATGGGGATTTTTGAGTGCCAATATGGGGCCGTCACAAATTGAACACGCCACAGTTCTTCCCGTTAATTGAAGAAATTACAAATTTAAAGAAAAATGTCGATCGAGGATAGGCAGATGGAAGTATTTTGCATTTCATTGCTTATAAGTATAAATAATTCAAAATTTTACTATTTACGCACTGAAATTCTTATTTACAATAATAAAATTAGAAATGGAACGTTCAAATAAATAATGCGTTGCAAAACTATTATAATTATATTTAAAAATTATAGACATCAGTTGATGTTGACAATAATAAACAAAGAACCAATACATTACAGTCAATACATACCGCCAAATGGCACGTGTTTTTGAAAAGACAACTAATTTAATATAGGTGGGGAAATTGACTGGACATTGAACACCAAAATAGTATAGGGTTTTTACACATTTTATGTGAATATTGTTGGTACAACATAAATAATAGCAATCTTAAAATCTGTTGATCTACTGAAATAGAGCTACATTTTTTAATCTTATTCATTCTGAGCATTTCACTCAAGATAACTTTTTCTGATCTATAATTATTTATTTTAGTTTGGCAACTCTATACACCGCATATGTCAGTGACAGAATGCGTAAACAAACGCAAGCGCGAAGTGATATATAAACTACCATTTTTTGACTTTTTGCCAACCAGTTCGATCTTTTGCTTTATCTCTCCAGTTGGTAATACCCAGTGTACGCAGGGATTCGCCAACTTGATCCCTCCAGCGGAGTCTTGGTCTTCCTTTTTTCCGTCTTCCTTCGAGTTCGGTTTCGAAACCCCTTCGTGCTGGTTCGTCTTCATCCATTCTACTGACATGGCCTAGCCAGCGCAATCGCGTTATGTTGATCCACGTAACTATGCCAATGTCGGGATAAAGCTCATATTGCTCATGGTACATGCGTCGCGGATACTCGCCCTTGTGCACTATAGGGCCATAAATCTTCTGGAGTATTTTTCTCTCGAAGACTCGCACAGATGTTTCATCTGCTTGCGATAAGACCCAGGATTCTGCGCCATAAAGCAAGACAGGCTGTATGAGAGTCTGGAATAGCTGGATTTTTGTCATTAGACAGAGGGCTTTATCAAAATAACATCTATTCGCAAGCACAATTCTCCGCTTGATCTCAAGGCTGACGTTGATGTTTTTGTTTACGGCAGATCCGAGGTATATAAATTTGTCCACTTCGTCGAAATTATAACGGTTATCAACGTTCACACCTTGGTCTAATCGCCTGGAGACCCAGCTCGTTGAAACCATTAATTTTGTCTTGTCCTCATTTACTTTCCGACCCACTTCCCTAATTGTGCGCCCAATGATATCGATATCACCAGTATACGCGAGCAGCATGTGACTTTTGCTGCTGATGGTTTTGTTCATGTATAGAGAAGAAAATTTTCTCATGGAGTGGAATACCAACAAAGAAAACGAGTGAGGCGCGTCGTTTCTCTGATCTCTCTCTCTCTTACTCTCTTCGTTGAATATTTCAATACGCGAGCAGGTTTCTGCTGATGTTATTGTATTTATGTATAGAACCTCCATAGTAGAAGAGAACCAAAAAGTCGACGCGATTCACTCAAACGCATTTCTTTCCCGCGTCATAACTTGGTTATTTGTTACTTTTTACATTCTTTATGTAATTTTGTTTAAATATAGGTGGAATTTCTATAGTTAGATACATAGATAAAGGAATTAACTAGATATCGCACATGCCTTGGGAATTTTCTTGTTCAATGGGATATTTTCTAGATGGAACTGGATGCTATAATTACAACGTTTGATCCCAAACAAAATATACCTTGCGAGATGTATTTAGAACAGGTGCTAACAATAGGTATGGTAGGCAACATCAACAGGGATTTTGTTTTGTGGTCCGTTGCTCTCAAATCCAACACAAACGAACACCAACAATAACAGTAAACAAAAAGATGCAATCAAAATAACAAAATTTTAATTTGAAAGTGGGGAATACAACGACATGAAAAAAACTAAATTAGTTGTTTGAATAGCATAAGCTGGAAAATGATTCTATTTTTGTACTGAAAAAATGTCCCACACTGTTGAATAAACGTCAGTGAATGTTATGAGAAACGTCAATGAAAGTTACAAAACAACAACACAGCACCTAGTGACAGTACTTGACAATGCCTGTGGGATATCTACTTATTTCCTTTATCTATGGTTACATACAATAACATCATCAGAAAACTGCTCGTGTATTGAAATATTAAACGAAGAGAGTAAGAGAGTAAACCCGGCGCAATTTGACAACCATAGTACAAGAGAACCAAAAAAGTTTCAGTTTCACTCAAACGCATTTCTTTCCCGCGTCATAACTTGGTTATTTGTTACTTTTTACATTCTTTATGTAATTTTGTTTAAACATAGGTGGAATTTCTATAGTTAGATACAATAACATCATCAGAAAACTGCTCGTGTATTGAAATATTCAACGAAGAGAGTAAGAGAGTAAACCCGGCGCAGTTTGACAACCATAGTACAAGAGAACCAAAAAAGTCGACGCGATTCACTCAAACGCATTTCTTTCCCGCGTCATAACTTGGTTATTTTGTTACTTTTTACATTCTTTATGTAATTTTGTTTAAATATGTATATGTGGAATTTCTATAGTTAGATACAATAACATCATCATAAAACTGCTCGTGTATTGAAATATTCAACGAAGAGAGTAAGAGAGTAAACCCGACGCCATTTGACAACCATAGTACAAGAGAACCAAAAAAGTCGACGCGATTCACTCAAACGCATTTCTTTCCCGCGTCATAACTTGATTATTTGTTACTTTTTACATTCTTTATGTAATTTTGTTTAAAGATATGTGGAATTTCTATAGTTAGATACAATAACATCATCAGAAAACTGCTCGTGTATTGAAATATTCAACGAAGAGAGTAAGCATTCCACTCCATGAGTAAATTTTCTTCTCTATACCATAGGTGCTTTATGCAGAAAAGTGCTTTGCTCATAGAATAACACATACGTAGAAGGTTTTATTCGCTCATCTGACGTTTCATTTCACACTCTCTCGGTAGGTCTGTGGAAATGAGAGCAAATTAAATTTAAAATTTACATACACCAGGTGGAGTTACAAAATATGTTCACTTAACTATTTCCTGTCGTTTTGGTGTAGAACTGAAAAATTTAAATGTATTTTGCACTTTTTTGTTGACTTTTAACGTTGGTATTCATTTGTATTGTATTTAACACAACTATTTTGCCACAAAAACACAAAATTCGGGTGTAGTTCCTTTGCGGATCGCTGTATACTATTGCCACCATCTGGTATTATTGAACCCATATTTTCCACCCTCCACTGTGTAATTTCCATCGTACCTATGACGTTTAATTTATTGAGCGAATAAAAACTTCTATAGTATGTGTTATTCTATGGCTTTGCTTTGCTTGTAGCATGAAACACATAGACGACGACAGGCTACATGAACACACGACTACAAATGCCGCTGACTGCAAATGTAGACGTGTGGCAGCTACTGAATTATTTTCAAGACGGCAACTGCAAAGTAAACAGCTTATCTGTAATGTTGACGTTTGTGTTATTGTGTTATTTGTGTTACAAGAAAATAAAATGTCTGGAGAATATTTAATAAATATTATTACAAACATAACAAAAATTGTGAAAACAGTTGATTATTCTGTCAGTGGTGCCACTTCAGGCATTGACAGCTCTAACCTGTTGATTGTCGCCCACACAAATAGAAATTAGTTTAATTCAACTACAGCTACATAAGTAGCATAGACAACAACCTGCAGTCGTGTCGCCTTGCCGTCGTTAAAATATTCACTTGCATATACACGCATGTATTTTATTTTTGACAGGTTGTGGTCGGTAGCCTGCCGTCGTCTATGTGTTTCATGCTTGTGTCTTATATGTACACAGAAAAAAAAACCTTGTGTAAAATTACCCAAATTCATGGTCTGATATCCGCCAGTGCACTGGGCAAGATAGGGTCAGCTATTTAATTGGGCAATATTACCAATAAACGTAGGCAATTTCACGTTGGCAAACCATACAGAAATTTGACTTGCATATTTGTAGATTTAACCAATGCAAAACGACAACGGACAAAGTTTACAGTGTAGTTCAAAAACAATATGTTTTTAATTTTGTTTATTTATTATTATTATTATTTTATACATACATATACGTATATTGATGTTAAGCTTATAATCAAATTGTAAAAGACAGTCACATGTATAACTTTTAAAATAAAAATTTATTTAAGGCAAACTAACAAAATCACATAAAGTTTATTCCGGCGGCTCTGAAAATCGTCGACTTGTCGGAAACTACATCAACATTTGATGTCTTCTAAAGTTTGAGGATCAATACGATTTAATTGCCCACTTAACTGTAATGCAGCTAAAGCATTTTGGTTGATGCTATGATTTGCTAACCACAACGGAGAAAAAGCTTAGTAGTATTTTGTTTTCTTCCATCTTCGGCAAAACGAACAACCTCCCTCCCATTGTGACTGCTGCTGCATCTTGTTGCTATTCGCCAGGTGTGGATATCGGCTAAGAACTTCTAAGATAATTTTACCATAGTTTATCTTGGAGTTTGGACCGTCTTTCACGACAATGGCGAGTGGTTTATCAGGGCCATCGTGATTTACTATGATGGTGGTGTTTGAATGGCAGCATAATGCTTGCATCGTGACAGGGGACTGTCCGTGGAGGTGGAAAGTTTCTGATTGCCATTCACTTGGGAGTGGCCAGAAATG
The DNA here is from genome assembly GCA_963931995.1 of Phaonia tiefii. Classification (NCBI taxonomy): domain Eukaryota; kingdom Metazoa; phylum Arthropoda; class Insecta; order Diptera; family Muscidae; genus Phaonia; species Phaonia tiefii. The sequence goes on from OZ008368.1 coordinate 162,931,404, forward strand.
ATTCCTTCATTGGGCAGTCCAAGCAGCTCACTACTTCCACGCAGTATGTCCTGGGCAATGGCTTTTCGGAAACCTCCGTTAGCTAGCTAGAGTGAGAAGGCGAAACAAATGAGCATCAAATCAGGTTTAGTAGGTGACTGATGTCACTGAAGCTCATCAAACAATCGGGCATATTCTTTTGTCCTTAGAAGGCGGATGAGCCAAACATACGGGCCAACGGCGGATAGAAACTAAAAGAAGAAAATCCAGGTTCAACATATCGCATCCTGGTCAGCGTCTGATCCATAATGGGCGGCTGCAATCAAATATCCTGGCAGTAGGTAAAATGCAAAAACCCGGTGGGCTGGATTTGCCTCCCGCCACCGTTCATAATGGCAGTGAAAATACAAAAACGAAACAGAAAACATAAACAACCCCTATTTGTTGACGACCCCCGCAAACGTTATAAGGACCACGATTTACGGATATGCACTTGGAATGTAAGAACTCTACATAGATCCGGTGCAAGTATCCAACTGGCAGATGTCCTCGAAAGTTATAAGGCTGACATTACCGCTATCCAGGAAATGCGATGGACAGGACATGGCTGCACAAGAAAAAGAAACTGTGATATATACTACAGTTGCCATGAAAAAAACATGAATTTGGTTGTGGATTTGTAGTTGGCAAAAGACTGCGACATCTAGTCTCTAGGTTCAATCCTGTGAGTGAACGAATAGCCACAATCCGCATAAAAGCGAAATATTTTTATATTTCCCTAATTTGTGTGCATGCCCCGACAGAAGAGAAAGATGATGATGCCAAAGACATATTCTATGAGCTCCTAGAGGCAACGTATGACCGCTGCCCTGGCCATGACATTAAGATTGTACTAGGAGATTTTAATGCCAAAGTAGGAAGGGAGAATGTGTTTAATCCAACTATTGACAATTTCAGTCTTCATGCTGACAGTTCCGACAACGGTATGAGACTGATTGACTTTGCCGCGGCAAAAAACATGGTCATTAGTGGCACAAGATTCCAGCATAAAGACATCCACAAGGCTACTTGGGTATCCCCTGATAAAAGAACTAAGAACCAAATTGATCACGTGGTAATTGATGGAAGGCACTCATCCAGTGTAATGGACGTACGAGTGATCAGAGGAGCTAACATAGATTCTGATCACTACCTGGTAGCAGCAAAGGTTCGCACAAGATTAAGTAGAGCGAAAATCGTACGAAACCAGACGCAGAGGAAGCTGGACATCGGAAAGCTGCAATTACCAGAGGTAGCCACAGCCTACTCAAGGAAGCTCTCGCAACTTTTGGCACAGAACCCACCCCCTCCCGATGACGATCCTGATGCGCAGTGGAAACCCATTTCCGACTCTATAAAAACTGCCGCAACAACCGTACTTGGTTTCGAAAAACCGCTTCGCAATAAACCGTGGTACGATGAAGAGTGTCGCATAGCAAATGACGAAAAGAACGCTGCACGTATGGTACTGCTTCAGTCAATTGCAACGCGAGCTGCAACTGAGCGGTATAGGGAGAAGAGAAAGGAGGTAAACCGTCTCTTTAGGCGTAAGAAACGGCAGTGGAGAAAACGCGAGAGTAAGAAAATTGAGACATACAGAAGGAAGAACGAAGCCCGAAAATTCTACCAAAAAGTTAAAAACGGAACTAATGGACATGGTTCAGGGCCCCCCTTCTGTAAAGACAAGGACGGAAATCATCGCAGAGGTGCAGACCTTGTTGGAAATATGGTACCGCCTACTGCTACATGACGATGAGGCAATCGATCACAATTTTGACGATGACGTCGATTGCCCCCTCCTAACCAAGACGAGGTCAGAACAGCTATTGCCCGGCTTAAGAACAACAAAGCCGCAGGAACCGATGGATTACCGGCGGAGCTGTTTAAGGCTGGCGGCGATGAGCTGATAAGGTGCATGCATCAGCTCATTAGCAAAATTTGGTTAGATGAATGCATGCCCGGCGATTGGAGTCTCAGTGTACTATGTCCCATATTTAAAAAAGGTGACCCGAGTATTTGTGCCAACTACCGTGGAATAAGCCTTTTATCCATAGCATATAAGATTCTATCAAGTATAATGTGCGAAAGACTAAAACCAATTATCGCTGACCTGATTGGACCAAACCAGTGTGGCTTTAGGCCTGGAAAATCGACAACTGACCAGATTTTCACGCTACGCCAAATCCTGGAGAAGACACACGAAAAACAAATCGACACCTATCATCTATTTATCGATTATAAAGCAGCCTTCGATAGTCCGATACGGGAGAAACTCTATGAAGCAATGTCTGAGCTTGGTATTCCTGCAAAACTCATACGCCTTTGCAGGATGACCTTGACGAACACCAAATCCGCAGTGAAAGTTGGTAAGGATCTTACCGAACCTTTCGAAACTAAGCGAGGCCTCAGGCAAGGCGACACCCTATCGTGCGATCTCTTTAACATCTTAATGGAGATCATTATGAGAAAAGCTGCAGTCAATATGAATAAAACCATCAGCAGCAAAAGTCACATGCCGCTCGCGTATGCTGATGATATAGATATCATTGGGCGCACAATTAGAGAAGTTACACGGTTTTTTCGAGAATTGAGAAGGAGTCAGCAAAAGTGGGTCTGACGGTGAATGAGGACAAGACAAAATTAATGGTGTCAACGAACAGGGCCTCCACGCGATTAGACCAAAGCGTGAACGTTGATAACCGTTATAACTTCGAGGTAGTGGACGAATTTATATACCTCGGATCTGCCGTGAACAAAAACAACAACGTCAGCCTTGAGATCAAACGGAGAATTGTGCTTGCGAATAGATGTTATTTTCGGCTAAGCAAGCACTTTAGAGATAAAGCCCTCTCTCGAGTAACAAAAGTCCAGCTGTACCAGACTCTCATTCAACCTGTCTTGCTTTATGGCGCAGAATCCTGGGTCCTATCGCAAGCAGACGAAACATCTGTAGAAGTCTTCGAGAGAAAAATACTCCGAAAAATGTATGGCCCTATAGTGCCCAACGGCGAGTATCGGCGACGCATGAATCATGAGCTGTATGAGCTTTATCCTGACATTGACATAGTTAAGCGGATCAAGATAACGTGATTGCGCTGGCTAGGCCATGTCAGTAGAATGGATGAAGATGAACCAGCGCGAAGGCTTTTCGAAACCGAACTCGAAGGAAGACGAAAAATAGGAAGACCAAGACTCGGCTGGAGGGATCAGGTTGACGAATCCCTGCGTACACTTGGTATTGCCAACTGGAGAGATAAAGCAAAAGATCGAACAGGTTGGCGAAATATGTTATCTTCGTTTTGTAAGGTCCCTGACCCCCCGGGGTTGTCCGAGACCGGATAAGTAAGTAAGTAAGTATAATGCTTGCATCATCCCCAAATATACTCAGCAAACTTTTTAACATCTTTCTTTGTTACTATTGTATCCCTTTCAAAGTTTTTCAAAAGGATATGTAACGATGTGGTACTACTGATGAGTTGATTCCTTAAAATATATAATCACCACCGACGTTCTCATCTTGTTTAGGCTCTTGTTTTATAAGCGTAAATGTTGTTCAGCTTACCTGCTATTTCACGGGATAAAGCTTGTCGCTGCCATACTGGACGAGGTAAATCGCATGTATTTTGCTGCACACTACACTGTTGCTGCTGAGGTTGTGCGGAATATTGCAACCTATCACAATACGCAATTTGCTGTATTAATGGAGGACCTGCTGCACTGACAGTGGTGCAGGCATACGTTTGGAGTTGCAGGCTGCTGAAAAAACAGAATGGGAAAAGGCATCCCTCTCTCGACATAAATCTCATCGATTACTTTACATACCATTACAATTTTCTGTGGATGCATTTCTTTCGTACGCCTAGGGGCTTCGAACAGTTTTAACAGAACATTCATCGTCTACTACCTCACATTTCTGTTCGTTACAAAACAGTAACATAATCGGTTGAGGCACTTAACAATAATCGATGTGCCTTCAGTAGCGAATTGGCGAGGAATTTAAGAGTTAATTCGCAATAGTCCGTGTGGCGGCGCAGTATCGGCGCTAATTACATCAGCGGCTCCCTCTAGTGGTAACAGTCGACACCCGAACGAATCGTCCGACCATCACCACCCGCAGGCGATACACCCAGGCGAGCTGCAAAAAGGTAAACAAAGCAGAAATGAAATAATTTATCCGCGAAGCAACATCAGGCCATCACTAACACCAGCAAGAAATGCTATAATAGCAGTAAACGTTTATCGAAATGGCGAGCTTTCTAGACTGACGCCAAAATATTTTTCAGTTATTCTGAAAACCGCCATTGTGAGAAGAAAACGTTAACCGCAAGGAATTTGTTCGAGGAGAAAAAACCAGCATTGTGAAATAACCTCCAACAGTTTTGGAGAGTGAAAAGGTTATTTAGTGCTACATATTGTCATCCAACACCCAGGATCTGACCATTCGTCCAGAAATTAAGTGCTCTACATTGACGAGAGTACGTTTAACCCCGAAATATATTTGGTAAGTTGGTGAAATTACAAGTCATGACCGCCACTAAAGTTCTGTTCAACTCCAGCAGCAAAGACAACAGCCCGGTGAGACACCGAAATCATTATCGGGCCACCGAGAGTCAAGCAAGAAGCGAAAAGCTTAAAAGTGCCAAGAAAATTTACATCGCAAAACCGGCATACGAACAGAAACCACATTATTGCCGTGCGGCACTCAAACAGTTGCGAAAGTAGCAATTTGCCAACCAACATCTGCCAGCATATCGCGAACGGTGGGCCACAGACATACGACAGCAATTTGAGGCTGGGGACCCCCCATTTAGACCCGCGCAACTATTCCCCCACAAGTCCGAATACGGAGGAAACTCCGACGGGGAAGCGTAAGGGTCCCGGCAGGGTCTCAGCCACCTGTCGCTGTTCTGCGTTGGTTTGCGTCCCATTAGTTTAGAATACGCGGCAACGGCAAGACAGCAGTTTGAGTGTTCACAGTGGTAATTCTGGTTCAGTCAGCCGAAGTGGCAAATCCATTACATCACCCGTTCTAATTACTGCCATAGACATCCTGGAAGTTCAGTTAATGCCATATTGCAGTCACCATCTACTCATCTCGATCAGTCAGCGTTCATCATCAGCAGCGTTTCATCTATACCAGCCGTAACATCAGTCGCTAGCACCCACATCGTCATCAGTACCAACACCAGCAGCAGCAGCAACGTCAGCATAGTTATTTGTTCCAGTAGCAGCGCCATCAGCAGCGACACCAGCAGCTGTCAGCAGTTAAAAGACCAAAACCTCATAAAGTAAGAACTAAGCATTAAGAAACACATCGAGGGATTCCCGGTAAGTCCGTTTTTGAATTTCATTTGACGAACCGGACAAAATTCATCGCAGTGGTTGAATTCAGTTAGATTTAGGCCCACTTCCTGGGCATATTTTGAATATAAAAGTTGAGATAGGGAAGTGTCATCTAAAGAAATTACTTTCGTGACACTAGATTCACGACCAAATTCTCTGAAAAAAAAACCTGAAAGTCAAAAGATGAGAATTTACCAACCGGTAACAGAAATCCACTAACCCAGAGATGCTGATTTGAAAGTGGAATATGAATTCTAAGAGTATAGACCTTAAGTGTATATAATTTGCAAGAAATAAAGGAAATTATAGTTAATAATTATTGATAGAGTGTAGGATATATAATTAAATTGTGAAGTGTTAAAGTAGAATTTCGCGTTTTAAGATATGAGTTGTCAGATTAGGAATTCGCTAGTTGAGACTAAGGAATTCGTAATTTGAATTTTAGATATCTCGTGTTAACCCGTTGGGAGACCACGACGCCATTTTAAGTACTTTCCGTTTTAAGGATTGTAGCTAGTTAAGTATTGCGTTCACATCTTTGTGATTTAGAATGTTTAAGTAATTATAGTTGTAGGAAAATATCAAGCACTTCTTGCTACTGTGAAACCTTATTGAAATGTTAATATGCAAGATGGAAATGCATATCTGATATTTGGATACATTGATAGTATGAATAAGTTTTAAGATTAAGTTTGTAAAATTTTCACCGTAGGTAGGGACAGCCTGACATTCGGACAGACTTTATTATGTACGTATTACTGTTTTGCTGAATTGAATTGAATCTTGTTAAAATCCGGAGTGTAGATTTTGGCTCCGCGAAGCTTGCGTTCCGTATGAATATCGTTTCTCGCTCGTAATACGCGTAAGAGTAATCAGTTTATGCGCCTTCGTTTGATGAGAAAACTCGGGTTTTCAGTTCTCCTTTAAGCGTATACGGTTCTGATCTATTAAAGTAATTTTCGGTCATCGTTAGATAGGAGTATTAGAGGCTAGTATTGATATACCTGTGGTGAAATTAATAGCACATCTGTATTTTGGTGCTTGATAAAGTACATGACTTGAGTCATGATTTTCTTTCTCCTACATTCATAGTTATTGTTGATTATTAATATATAGTGTGTAAGTGTTGAATAATATTAAGTGTTGAATATGAAATACGGTACCCGATGGGAAGTAGGCATGATTTCGGTACAGAATGGTACCTTAACTTTAAAGATTTTTGCCATGCGCTTTGCCCATGGGGCACCCTATTTTATGTTTGGTTCTGAAGTTTAGGGCTAGAGTTAGTCGAATTGTATTAATGGTATGAATATAACTCTAAACGATAGAAATAAAATTTATAACGTTTTGAAATTGATAATGTTCATAGTCATGTTGGAATGAAGGTTTAGTAGGTAAGGTATGCTATGAGTGGGCAGAGTAATTAACAACCCTGTTCTGGGACGCTGCAGACGTAAGCAGTGTCATGGGGAAGCAGAAGCAAGCTTCCATTGGGTGGGTCCAGTCGGCCACAACATCTGGCGACGATAACAACGCGCGGTGGGATTTTAGCCCTCAATAACCCCTCAGCATTGTGTGTATGAAATCTGTCTTGTCTTAAATTTCAATTAGTTTTGTTTGCTGTGACAATTATTCGGGCCGTTCCTTTTAAAGTATTGTATTTGTGCCGAAAATTAATTCGTGCGTTAAGACTCGGTGTGTATATAGTGTCACGACCGTCTGTTCCATTCTGATTCTCCAGGAAGATCCCCCCCGTCCGGCGAGTTACAAGCCCAGCATCCGCATGGCACACCGAGCGATCTGGGAATCGGAATATAATATTGCAAAACTAAAAATAGCAGTCGGTAGAGTAAAGTTTTTCAGTTTCCCGTGTCGCCTAGTGTACAGTTTACGTTATGACATAATGGCAACTCTTACTCGTGTACGTTATGACATAATGGCGCCCAACGTGGGGCCCGAAGGTTCAGTTCTCATGGATCTAAGGGTGACTTACCCACGTTGGCACCATAAGTTTTCCTCTTTGCTCTTTTACGTTATGACATAATGGCGCCCAACGTGGGGCCCGAATGATTGTCATCAGTCAGGTATTGTAGTATGAAGAATAGTTTGTCTCTCGGTTACGCGTAAGTCCCGTTTTGTTTTTATAAATTCCAGACGCGTTGCGACGAGTAGTCCTAGGGGCAAAAATATTTTTCAAGTATGTTTATGTTCCGTGTGTCATGGTGAAGTCATGTCCTTGCGTGTTGTCAGGGGCATTTGCTCCGAGTGAGACAGGAACATAAACAGTTGTTTATCCCGTATTAAATTTTAAATTTTATATTTTGAAAAGCCTGTATAGCTTTTGTGCTCAATCTCTGCGTAAGTCCCGGCGAAGACTTCTTGGTCTAACTGCGTTGCGACACACAGATTGACACATGGCTGGCAGAGTTTCTTTTGTACAGTCATGTTTCTTTTACATGTTCGAGATGTTACACCCATCGCAAGTCCCGGTGTAGATTTGTTTTGTTAATCTAACCGCGTTGCGGCGATTGGTGTGATATTCGTTCAGTAAAAGTTGTGGAACATTTGTTTAGTTTCAGTTGTTGTTTTCAGTCACTACTAGTTATTTATGTAGCTAGGCTGAACACGGCGGAAGTGTTCTGGGAAGATTGGGGGAGAGAGTCACGTAGCTCGGAATTATGCCCGCTACGTTTGCCCTCAGTCAATCTTCCAGTAGACCACCATAGCTCAAATTTTTTTTTAACAGTTCGTACACTATTTTGCGTGTTCGAGGAGTTATCGCGTGTAACTAGTGAGTTGTTAAAACACTACTCACTCATACCATTACCTACCTTATTGTGATTTTTTGTATCAGTTAACTTATAGTTTTATTTAGTTTTGAGTTCGGATCTATTTTGGGGTATATGATCCCATCTTTAGTTTTCAGTTTTGAGATAATTCGTGTGATTTAGTAAGTTTGGGTGTACGATCCCACATATTTAGTTTGAGTTTGATTTAGTAAGTTTGGGTGTACGATCCCAGATATTTAGTTTGAGTTTGATTTAGTAAGTTTGGGTGTACGATCCCGCATATTTAGTTTTGAGTTTGATTTAGTAATTTTGGGTGTACGATCCCGCATATTTAGTTTTGAGTTTGATTTAGTAAGTTTGGGTGTACGATCCCGCATATTTAGTTTGAGTTTGATTTAGTAAGTTTGGGTGTACGATCCCGCATATTTAGTTTGAGTTTGGTTTAGTAAGTTTGGGTGTACGATCCCGCATATTTAGTTTTGAGTTTGATTTTGTAATTTTGGGTGTACGATCCCACGTATTTTGAGTTGAGTTTGAAGCAAGTTTTGGGGTATAAGATCCCATGTTTGCGTTTGGAGTGTGATTTATTTTTTTGGTCGAATATACTTTTTGGTTTTTACAATTTAGTTTAGTTCGTTTTTGAATTATTTTAATTTTCTTTATTTAATTTTCTTTATTTAATACCTTATTATTGAAATTGTATTTTGCGATCTATATCGAAATTAAACTTACACTATATTGATTTGAATTTATATAATCCATTGCATTTCAGTTATATCTCTGTTTTCCTAATCGTTTTGGTTTTCAGGTTTTTCTGATTTTTAGGGATTATTATTATTTTTTTCATTCTTTAATTTCTGAGTTTCTAGTACCCCCAGGTACTCTAAAATTTTTATGTGACACTGCACGGCCAGTATCAGCCAGCAGTTGTTTTGAATTTTTGTCAGCGATTCCCAGTGTGGGAACGCGAAAATTGTTTTTGATTACTATTCGGTTACTACCGTGAGTTCGGAGAATGCCAGTGCAACGGTCGCCGCCTGCAGGAGATACAGAAATGGCCGATGAGTCGTTAGTGTCCACCGTAGGAGCCACGCAATCGCGAACGGCGCCGGCAACGTTAACATATACGACAGCAGCTGGCGCAGCAGCAGCATCGACTTCTACTGCGAGCGCAAGGGTCGTGGCGGAGCCATATATTCTGGAAGACTAGACCCAGTAGCAGCAATTTTGGGGGCTGAAGAAAATGCTGAATCATTTGAGTCACCCGACTTTAGTGCACTGACGGCACGCGAAGCGCAAGTGCAGCGCCGACGCATGGCAGATGCAAGTCCAACACAGGAACAGCGCAGCGGCTTTGGAACGGCAGCAGATCGACAGTTGGAGGAAGAGGCTTTAATCCAAAGGATTTTGCCAATAATTTTAGCAGCAACTCGGCAGGCTAATGGCGGGGCTAATCACCCAGCAGCGCAGCCAGTGCCGACGTTAGCAGCAGCACCCGTGGGCTACCAACCTGCGGTCTATAATAATCTATCGTGCATACCACCTGCGATAGGAAGTAATGAGCCCGGACCTATACCAGCCACTTTGGCGAGGCAACAGCCCGAGGCAGGTCGGCCAACGATCCATGTTAGGCCACCAATAGTGTCCATGCAAGAAGAAACAGCACCGACACCCAATCCATACCCGAGGGATGACAGGCAAGGAAGGAGTAGTCAGTTTTGGCCTGTACAAGGATCAACACCACCCGCGGGTACACAAGGAACGAGAGCTGGAGAAGGCTCGCAACCAGCAATGCATACCCAGGCGAGCACTTATAACCCGAATCCGAGGGCGACGTATGAAACCTTTGGCAGACATGGTCCACGGCAAGACTTGACCAAGTGGGGCATTAAGTGCGATGGTACCCCAAAGACCATGAACGTTCAAGAATTTCTATATCGTGTTCGAGCATCGAGGGTGGACTATGATTGTACTGAAGCAGAGTTGCTGAGAGGAATACCACATTTATTGGGTGGAGCAGCTCTGGAGTATTACTGGAACTACCGCAAGCTAGCGCCATTTCATAACTGGAGTGAGCTGCAGCGGGCTTTACAAAGCCAGTTCCAGAAGTTTGAGAACGAATTTCAGCTGCAGGTGCAGATCTTAAACAGGCGCCAGCAATCGCATGAGTCTTTTGAAGAGTACTTTAATGTGATTATGCGATTAAGGAACCAACAGCCTACACCGTACCCAGAAGCGCAGCTGGTAGAGATTATGAGGGGTAACCTTAAGCCCTCATTAGCACAGATGTTGTTCCCTATTAGGGTGGACAACCTCAGTGATTTTGGTAGCGAAGTCAAACGAGCTGAAGGTTTGTTAGCAATGCAGCGGCAGGCTCATACACCAAGGCCAACACCTGCGGCCAGGGTGCATGAAGTCGTGTATGAAGACGAGATGTTAAGCCAGGAACATTTTGGAGATGTTGACGCAATTCGAGCGGGCAGCAAGGCCGTATGCTGGAATTGTAAAGCAGTGGGTCACCTTTTCCGCGATTGTCCATCTACTAACAGGCGAGTGTTCTGCTACAAATGCGGTAAAGAGGACACAGTCACACCCAAGTGCCCAAAGTGTCAGGGAAACATATCCCGGGGCCCACCTCAAACTGGGGAAGTGCGGACCACCGAAGTATAGGACAGAGTAAGTCCAACCCAGCTACAACAAATACAGCTACATCCCATACCAGCAATAACACACCAGAAGCGACCAACATCAGCTATGGCAAACTAGAAGTGTCCAACCCAGCTACAACCAATACAGCTACATCCCACACCAGCTATGACAAACCCGAAGTGACCAACCCAGCTCCGAACAACATAGATAAGTCTAAACCACCGGAGGCCAACACCACGGCAGTCCAGCTAATGACAGACAGCTCGGACGAAACAAGCACCGCGGTACCAATAGCTACCAATAGGAAGAATTTTACCAAGGATTCGGCAGTGATTCTCTTGAAGAACAAGATTCGACCAGAAGAGCCACTGATGAAACCAAAGCTACGAGAGCTTAAGCCGTTACATCAAAGGATGACAGAATATTTAAGAGTCCGATCTAGAATCTTCGGAGAAATGTCCGATAGGATAATGCGGGCTAGAAAAAGATACCAGAAAAGAAGGCAAATAAGACACGAGATCGCAACAGCCACATTGGTAAAAGGAGGCGATAACCGTTTCTATGCAAGAATAAACATTGGAGGCGTCGACGTAGAAGGCCTTATAGACAGTGGAGCGTCTGTAACCTGCTTAGGCAAAGGATGCCAAGAGCTGATGGAGCAAACAGGTTTGCAGGTACACCGTTTTGGTTCTTCAATAAAGACAGCCGATGGAAGCGCTCACCCAATCTTGGGGAGAGTTAGAGTGAGGATAAGTTTTCGAGGAATTACAGAAGATGTCAATATCTATCTGGTTCCAACGCTAGAACGCGCACTTTATCTAGGCGTTGATTTCATGCGTGCGTTCAAATTGATGGCGAACATAGAGAGCCTTGCCACTCAAGGGGTAGACCTCTGTGAAGAAGTCCAAACCTCGGACGAGGTAAGATCTCATCAGCTATCGCCACAACAGAAAAACGCGTTGAACGTCGTTATAGAGGAGTTTCCCTGCTATACCAGGCATGGCCTAGGCAAAACAGATTTGGAAACTCACTCTATAGATACAGGAGATGCGGTACCAGTAAAGGATAGGTACTATCCAGTCTCGCCGGCAGTGCAAACACTTCTCTACGCGGAGGTGGATCGCATGCTGAACTTAGGCGTCATTGAGCCTAGCGAAAGTCCGTGGAGCCATCCAGTAACTTTGGTCCGCAAAGGGACCAAGAACAGATTATGTTTGGATGCCAGGAAGCTCAATGCCCTAACAGTAAAGGATGCGTATCCACTTCCTCATATAGAGGGTTTGTTAAGTCGACTAGGTGATACGTACTACATATCCAGTGTAGATCTCAAAGATGCATTTTGGCAAATCCCATTAGATATATCCAGCCGAGAGAAGACCGCGTTTACGATACCCGGGAGGCCGCTCTATCACTTCAAGGTGATGCCTTTTGGGTTATGCAACGCAGCCCAAAGGCTTTGCCGACTGATGGATAGAGTGATCCCTTCCGCAATTCGGGATCGTGTCTTCATTTATCTGGATGATCTGTTGGTAGTTTCGCCAGACTTTGAGTCACATGTAGATCTTTTGAGACAGGTGGCAGAATGCCTGAAGAAAGCTGGCTTAACCATAAACGTACAAAAATCTCACTTTTGTTTCAAAGAGTTGAGGTATTTGGGCTACCTAGTAGGAGGCGGCCAAGTTAAGCCGGATCCAGCTAAAGTCGAGACAATAATGAACTATAAGTATCCGAAAAGCCTAAACCAGGTGAGGAGCTTCTTACGTGCCACTGGTTGGTACCGTAAGTTCATTTCCGACTATGCTACTATTGCGAGCCCAATATCAGACACCTTGAAGAAGAGGCGAAAGTGGCGTTCGATAAGCTCAAGGAAGCGCTAATTACCAGCCCGGTACTAGTGCATCCGGATTTCGCCAAACATTTCTTCGTTCAGTGTGATGCATCCGATCTCGGAGTGGGCGCAGTCTTGTTCCAGCAAGATGATAACGGTAACTATTCTCACAAGCTGACGTCAGCTCAGAGAAATTATACCGTAACCGAGCGCGAGTGCCTGGCGGTAGTATTGGCGATCAAGAAGTTCCGACCTTTTATTGAGCTAATGTCATTTACAGTCATAACAGACCATAGCAGTCTGAAGTGGCTAATGTCGCACCGAGACCTTAGCGGAAGACTGGCTCGGTGGAGTTTACACCTACAATCATACGATTTTGTGATTGAACATCGTAAGGGTAAACTAAATGTAGTTCCTGATACCTTGTCGAGGTATGAGATGGAGGAAATCGCGGCTGAGGTTTTGAGACTTATCGATCTTGACGATAGGGCTTTCCAGTCTGAAGGATATGCCGAGTTAATCAAGACGGTCGAAGAAAACGAGAATCGACTGCCGGATTTGAAAGTGTTAGAAGGGAAAGTGTATAAGAGGACCATACACTATGACGGTGTGGCACTCCATGAAGATTTTACATGGAAGTTGTGGGTACCAGTGGAGTTAACCCAAGGGATTATTGAGAAGTCTCATGACCTACCACACGCGGCTCATGGTGGTTTCTTCAAGACACTGAATCGGATAAAAGAATATTTTTACTGGCCAAATATGAGTGTCCAGGTAAAAAGCTTTGTGGACGCCTGCCAGATCTGTAGAGAGGCTAAAGCGGCCAATAGGACGTTAAGACCACCGATGGGTAAAGAAGTGATAAGCCATCGGCCGTTCCAGCGAATTTTTGTCGATTTTTTGGGGCCTTACCCGCGTTCGAAAAACGGGAACAGCTTCATCTTTATAGTCTTGGACCACTTGACAAAATTCGTCATATTGAAGGCCATGCCTAAAGCTAGTGGCAAGAGTGTCATAAGATTTCTAATTAAGGAAGTATGCCACAAATTTGGAGTACCGGAGACCATAGTCTCAGACAATGGGAAACAATTTGTGGGGAAAGAGTTCACAGACTTTGTGAAAAATTTTGGGATAGGTCATTATAGAACAGCGGTACACTCTCCGCAAGCAAATGCTTCGGAGAGGGTTAACCAATCCGTTCTGGCTGCCATTCGTTCCTACATGAAAGAAGACCATCGGGAATGGGATCGGCATTTATCCGAAATTGAATGTTCTTTGCGATCATCCACGCATAGCGCGATAGGAGTAACCCCCTATTTTGCTCTGTTTGGACTTAATATGATAACTCATGGTAGCTTGTATAAGCTGGCCAGAAAGTTAAAGAATTTGACTGACCTCGGAGAAGGCCAAGTGTCTAAGTCAGTGGCCCAGGATCTTATCCGAGCGAAAATTCAAGAGAACCTGCATAAGGCGTACGAGAAGAATGTGAAGACCTACAACACCAGATGCAGACAGGTAAAATATATACCTGGACAAGAAGTCTATAGGCGCAACTTCCAACAAAGTAGCTTTAAAGACAACTTCAATGCCAAGCTGGCTAGAAAGTTTTTGAAGTGTAGAGTGGTAAAGCCTGTTGGAAATAGCTTATATGAGCTTGAAGACATGCAAGGTAAACGCTTGGGAGTTTTCCATGCTAAAGACCTGAAGCAATAGTCTTGGTGAAGTTTTGGTCAATGTTTGTAAGTATTTATGATCCACGTTCTCGTGATGAAGGGTTAAGGTATATAAGCCAATGGATTTACACGCCTGTGGGCGGTGTTCAGCGACAGTCTGAGTTTAGGAGATGTCTTTCCGCTAGGACTTAGTTACCATTTCCGTTCCTTTTTGAGATAGACCGTAGTAATAAGTGGAGGTATATGTTTTATCTTTCAGCTAGAGTAAGAAAGACCCCAGACAGAATTCACCATTAACCGACCTTTCTGACAATAGCTACAACCTACCATGGCAGACCGCGTCGACTGCAGCATCTGTTTGTCTACCATCACGGCAGCAGATGAGCAAATCGTGGCATCGGATTGCGGACATGTGTTCCATCGTGCATGCAACGATCAATGGCGAGGCACAAACCGGAGCGACTGTCCAATTTGTCGCCGACTTGGCTACCTTACACGGCCACTCTACTTGACTTTCAGCGACAGAGATCCAGGTGCTGATCAAGAGGAATTGGAAGCCTTACGCCAAGAAATATCCGCAGCTCAGCAGCAGCGAGAGACTGACCAGGGAGAGATCGCGCGCTTAACGAATCGGTACGAGGACTTGCAAACGCAGTACGAGTTCCATGTCATTACCCTCAAAGGCGAGGAGGAGATTTTGACGCGCCAAGTGACTTATCTGCGCGAGGAGAACCGGCAGTTACGCAATCAACCTCGTCCTGACTATTTGGATCTCCAGGCCCGTTTCGAGACGCTGCAAGAGCAACAGAAGACACAAGCCAGAGATGCACGGAAAGATCGAAGCCAATGGCAGGCCCAGCTCAGCACGTTGCAGACCGAGAATCAACGACTAAACGAGCGCATTCTGGACATGGAGGTACAGCTAGGAGATTTGCAGCGGAAGAATGTTAATCTGGCTCAGGAGCAAAACGTAACCCGCAGCCGTTACCAAGAAGTTGCCTTGCGCAAGAAGCGTCCAGGATACTCGGACCGACGAGTTACCATCAAAACCCTGGATGCAGCCACAGCAACACAGGATCCCAAGAGTGAGGTGCTCAGCATCTTGGCTCGCATGGAGATCACCTGCACCCCTGAAGACCTAGAAATAACATCTTGTACCCCGATGGTAGTCCAAACCGGAATGTACCAGGTCACGGTGGAGTTCAAAACCCCATCAATGAAATTGGAAGCACTAGAACGAGCTGGTAGGCTACAGTCGTGCGGCAGAGCAGCCATCCGCCGGTTACAGATCAAGGACTGCGCGGCCGTGTACCGTCTGTACAAGTCCGTAGGCGGAAAAATCTTTGGCAGGAAAGGAGTGAAGTTCCTCAACTTAGTTGAGAACCAGGTACTCATACGCCTGGTCGGAGAATACGTGACGAGAGAAATCGAGGACGAAGAGCAGATCCAGGAAGTTTTAGACTCTCTGCCCCAGACCTCCGCAGAAAGCACCGAGCCTCGCTCGTAAGACAGCAGCGCAGTCGGCGCTTGAAAAGAAGAAGAAAGAGATGTAACACCAAGAGAGAGATTACCACACCCGGGTGGAAATAGAGGGAGAAAAAGTCGTTAACTCCTAACCACCAGGCTAGCCAGAATCGTCCTTAGGGTCGATGTCTGGTACCCTAACAAGGTGGGGGAGTTACTTCGACTGCAGACTCTCATCTCTAGATATGCCAGGGTTAGGTTTCCCTCCCATCCTTCGTCAAGGTTGTCATCCGGATGGTGGGGTTTGTGGCGGCGCAGTATCGGCGCTAATTACATCAGCGGCTCCCTCTAGTGGTAACAGTCGACACCCGAACGAATCGTCTGACCATCACCACCCGCAGGCGATACACCCAGGCTAGCTGCAAAAAGGTAAACAAAGCAGAAATGAAATAATTTATCCGCGAAGCAACATCAGGCCATCACTAACACCAGCAAGAAATGCTATAATAGCAGTAAACGTTTATCGAAATGGCGAGCTTTCTAGACTGACGCCAAAATATTTTTCAGTTATTCTGAAAACCGCCATTGTGAGAAGAAAACGTTAACCGCAAGGAATTTGTTCGAGGAGAAAAAACCAGCATTGTGAAATAACCTCCAACAGTTTTGGAGAGTGAAAAGGTTATTTAGTGCTACATATTGTCATCCAACACCCAGGATCTGACCATTCGTCCAGAAATTAAGTGCTCTACATTGACGAGAGTACATTTAACCCCGAAATATATTTGGTAAGTTGGTGAAATTACAAGTCATGACCGCCACTAAAGTTCTGTTCAACTCCAGCAGCAAAGACAACAGTCCGGTGAGACACCGAAATCATTATCGGGCCACCGAGAGTCAAGCAAGAAGCGAAAAGCTTAAAAGTGCCAAGAAAATTTACATCGCAAAACCGGCATACGAACAGAAACCACATTATTGCCGTGCGGCACTCAAACAGTTGCGAAAGTAGCAATTTGCCAACCAACATCTGCCAGCATATCGCGAACGGTGGGCCACAGACATACGACAGCAATTTGAGGCTGGGGACCCCCCATTTAGACCCGCGCAACTATTCCCCCACAAGTCCGAATACGGAGGAAACTCCGACGGGGAACGTAAGGGTCCCGGCAGGGTCTCAGCCACCTGTCGCTGTTCTGCGTTGGTTTGCGTCCCATTAGTTTAGAATACGCGGCAACGGCAAGACAGCAGTTTGAGTGTTCACAGTGGTAATTCTGGTTCAGTCAGCCGAAGTGGCAAATCCATTACATCACCCGTTCTAATTACTGCCATAGACATCCTGGAAGTTCAGTTAATGCCATATTGCAGTCACCATCTACTCATCTCGATCAGTCAGCGTTCATCATCAGCAGCGTTTCATCTATACCAGCCGTAACATCAGTCGCTAGCACCCACATCGTCATCAGTACCAACACCAGCAGCAGCAGCAACGTCAGCATAGTTATTTGTTCCAGTAGCAGCGCCATCAGCAGCGACACCAGCAGCTGTCAGCAGTTAAAAGACCAAAACCTCATAAAGTAAGAACTAAGCATTAAGAAACACATCGAGGGATTCCCGGTAAGTCCGTTTTTGAATTTCATTTGACGAACCGGACAAAATTCATCGCAGTGGTTGAATTCAGTTAGATTTAGGCCCACTTCCTGGGCATATTTTGAATATAAAAGTTGAGATAGGGAAGTGTCATCTAAAGAAATTACTTTCGTGACACTAGATTCACGACCAAATTCTCTGAAAAAAAAACCTGAAAGTCAAAAGATGAGAATTTACCAACCGGTAACAGAAATCCACTAACCCAGAGATGCTGATTTGAAAGTGGAATATGAATTCTAAGAGTATAGACCTTAAGTGTATATAATTTGCAAGAAATAAAGGAAATTATAGTTAATAATTATTGATAGAGTGTAGGATATATAATTAAATTGTGAAGTGTTAAAGTAGAATTTCGCGTTTTAAGATATGAGTTGTCAGATTAGGAATTCGCTAGTTGAGACTAAGGAATTCGTAATTTGAATTTTAGATATCTCGTGTTAACCCGTTGGGAGACCACGACGCCATTTTAAGTACTTTCCGTTTTAAGGATTGTAGCTAGTTAAGTATTGCGTTCACATCTTTGTGATTTAGAATGTTTAAGTAATTATAGTTGTAGGAAAATATCAAGCACTTCTTGCTACTGTGAAACCTTATTGAAATGTTAATATGCAAGATGGAAATGCATATCTGATATTTGGATACATTGATAGTATGAATAAGTTTTAAGATTAAGTTTGTAAAATTTTCACCGTAGGTAGGGACAGCCTGACATTCGGACAGACTTTATTATGTACGTATTACTGTTTTGCTGAATTGAATTGAATCTTGTTAAAATCCGGAGTGTAGATTTTGGCTCCGCGAAGCTTGCGTTCCGTATGAATATCGTTTCTCGCTCGTAATACGCGTAAGAGTAATCAGTTTATGCGCCTTCGTTTGATGAGAAAACTCGGGTTTTCAGTTCTCCTTTAAGCGTATACGGTTCTGATCTATTAAAGTAATTTTCGGTCATCGTTAGATAGGAGTATTAGAGGCTAGTATTGATATACCTGTGGTGAAATTAATAGCACATCTGTATTTTGGTGCTTGATAAAGTACATGACTTGAGTCATGATTTTCTTTCTCCTACATTCATAGTTATTGTTGATTATTAATATATAGTGTGTAAGTGTTGAATAATATTAAGTGTTGAATATGAAATACGGTACCCGATGGGAAGTAGGCATGATTTCGGTACAGAATGGTACCTTAACTTTAAAGATTTTTGCCATGCGCTTTGCCCATGGGGCACCCTATTTTATGTTTGGTTCTGAAGTTTAGGGCTAGAGTTAGTCGAATTGTATTAATGGTATGAATATAACTCTAAACGATAGAAATAAAATTTATAACGTTTTGAAATTGATAATGTTCATAGTCATGTTGGAATGAAGGTTTAGTAGGTAAGGTATGCTATGAGTGGGCAGAGTAATTAACAACCCTGTTCTGGGACGCTGCAGACGTAAGCAGTGTCATGGGGAAGCAGAAGCAAGCTTCCATTGGGTGGGTCCAGTCGGCCACAACATCTGGCGACGATAACAACGCGCGGTGGGATTTTAGCCCTCAATAACCCCTCAGCATTGTGTGTATGAAATCTGTCTTGTCTTAAATTTCAATTAGTTTTGTTTGCTGTGACAATTATTCGGGCCGTTCCTTTTAAAGTATTGTATTTGTGCCGAAAATTAATTCGTGCGTTAAGACTCGGTGTGTATATAGTGTCACGACCGTCTGTTCCATTCTGATTCTCCAGGAAGATCCCCCCCGTCCGGCGAGTTACAAGCCCAGCATCCGCATGGCACACCGAGCGATCTGGGAATCGGAATATAATATTGCAAAACTAAAAATAGCAGTCGGTAGAGTAAAGTTTTTCAGTTTCCCGTGTCGCCTAGTGTACAGTTTACGTTATGACATAATGGTAACTCTTACTCGTGTACGTTATGACATAATGGCGCCCAACGTGGGGCCCGAAGGTTCAGTTCTCATGGATCTAAGGGTGACTTACCCACGTTGGCACCATAAGTGTTCCTCTTTGCTCTTTTACGTTAAGACATCCGTTTTGTTCAAGTTGTGTAGTTTCTGAAGAAAGAAAACTCCGCAGTTGTGGTATTTATCTCACCCCAAATTTGTTTGCTGACATTCTAATAATAAGAAGTAGAGTTGCCAACGTACATATGTAAATTCAGCATTGTCACATAGAGTAATACCCATAGAGTAAATTTATAGTAGAGCCGCCATTTGTCTCATCTGACGTTTCCTTTCACACTCTTCGTGATGCGGTCGGTGTGATAGAGAGATGTTTGACGAAAAGTGATATACACCAGGTGGAATTACAATAACTTCTTGCTTTAATTCTTCATGCCATTTTGGTGAAAAACTGTGAAAATTAAATGTGTTTTAAACTTTTTTATTGACTGTTATTGTTACCATACATTTGTGTTGTATTTAACACATTAATTTTAACACACAAAACGAAATGCCGTTGTTGTTATTTTGTTCGTTGTTTTGAAAAATTGCCTCTATCTGGTATTAGTTAAGCAATTCTTTTCAACATCAAACGTATACATCACACGAGGACAAATGTCAGAAATTTGGTGAGTGAAAGATTTTCTCTACCCATATTTACTCTATGGTAATACCTAAGAGTTTCGATGCCTCTTCATGACGACGAGGTAGTAGGCCATTTCATAGTTTTATTTGCTGCTGTATTTTACCAATTTTACACTTTCGTTTGACATAAAACGGACAGAAATCAAAGGGAATGCGTATTTTCGTTCAATTCAAACAACATAAAATATAATTTAGCTGTCATTAGTATCAATAAACACTATTTAAAATTAGTTCCTGTCTTCTTTGCTCTCTCATTCTACATCATCGGCCTAGTACCTTTTCGATCAGTAGTGTGTTTTGCACTTTCGATTTTGGCAATATTGCCTCTTTCTCTTGTCCTCATACAAAAAAAAAATCACCAAACCCAAACTAGGCAATATTACTTATGGTTATTTTTTCTTTGTATATTGATCAATGGAAAAGTGTCGAAAGTGTTTTAATAAGCGACAGGAAAATGTATGTACGTCTCTTAGCCATTTTAAGAACAGAAATGTGTCCTTTGTAGAAACGAACAAATTTGATACCCAAGTGTTTAATACATTTTTATCTACACAGAAAAAAAACTTTGTGTAAAATTACCCAAATTCATGGTCTGAAATCAGCCTGTGCGCTGGGCAACATAGGGTCAGCTATTTAATTGGGTAATATTACAAATTAACGTAGGCAATTTTACGTTGTCAAACCATAGTGTCATTTGCTTGTATATTTACCCAAAGAAGAAAGAGCAATTTAGAGTATTTATGTCGGTGAATTATATTCAATTAAAATGTGCATTCTTATCAAATGTTTAGCCCATATTTTCCATATTTACAGAAACAAATTTTGCTGTATTTTAATATAGAACCATTTATTGAAGAATCAGATTTTTTTCCTACAATCACATGTGGCCGTCGGTGGTGCAATGGTTAGTGTGCGCGGCTCTTGTACATGAGATCCTGGGTTCGAACCCGGCTCTGACCACCTACAAATTTTCTTTCGACGACGGTCACCTCGCATAGTGACGGCGACACAATCGAGTATCTAGCCATGAAAAAGCTTCTCAAATTACCGTTCGGAATCGGTGTAAAACTGTAGGTCTCAATCGGTGAGTGAAAACTGGAAAGCGCACAGCTCAGTGATTGTGAGAAGTTCTCCCCAGTCCCTTCATGGGATGTAATGGGAAACCATTTATTTATTTTTACATTTAAACTAACGATAATATTATAATAAAGAAAGCCCAGGCTCCTGAAATATAGTTCCACCTTTGTTTTATTTGTCGTTGACTCCAATCACGTTAAATCAATTTTCCTATGAAGAAATTAATTAAAGATAAGATAAAACTATCTAACGTTTTGCTATTAAGTTTGAACATACATTTATATTCTCCAAGTGGCTAAGAGATATTTATTTTCACGTCGCTTATTAAAAACATTTCGCCATTGAACGAGTGTTTAGCAAGAGACAACAAGTACCTCGTTTCTGTAGTTCTCGAATAGAAACAGTTTTCACATTAAGCATGAAACAAAAAATTCCATCGTTTCTCGATTTGTGAGTAAAAAGTGTTTCTGCATATCAATGCGAAAAGAGGCAACATAGGGATATATAGTTGATACAAAAAGTCGACTTTTCGATTCTATAATAATCGATTATATAATAATAAAAGTCGACTTTTCGATTATTTCAAATATTTGGAAAGTTGACTTTTTGACTTTTCGATTATTTCAAATATTTGGAAAGTCGACTTTTCGATTATTTCAATATGTGAAAAGTCGACTTTTCGATTATTTGTTTTTAACAAATAAGCAAGTATTAAGCATTTTCTACATAAAACAAAATGGTTTCCCATTACATCCCATGTCGGGAGAGCTTCTCAAAACCAGTGAGCTGTGCGCTTTCTAGTTTTATACTCACTGATTGGGACCTACAGTTTTACACCGGTTCCGAACGGTATTTTTGAGAAGCATTTTCAGAGCAGGGATCGAACCTAGGATCTCAAGTACAAGAGGCGCGCACACTACCTATTGCACCACCGATGGCCACATTTTCTACATAGCGATTTTATTTTGCTCATAGTAAATTACAGAACAAAAAGAAAAATAAATTGTTTATAGTTTCCTATTTTTCATCCAATTTACTAGAATACGTCTACACGAATCGAATGCCATGATTATTAAAAAACGGTCGTTTTAATTGCATTTTTTGTTTATTTAATGTATTATATACATTTTATTTAATATCAATAAAATTAATGTTCACAAAAAAATATAAAAATGCAGTTCAATATTTTAAAAATAAACGTACATATCGCATTTTTCATGTCAAACCGAAAGATTTTTTAAAAAATGGAATTGATTTCGAATACATGACTACTTAAATTTTTTTTTCGCGAAACACGTATAAAATGTTTTTAAGCGAAGAACGCTGTTACAAAATTTCAACGAAAACAAAAATGGTGGTGTCAAAAAGGTATTCGGTTTGACATGGAATTACTCATAGAAAAATTATTATTATTATAACAATGAGATCAAAAACCTTTGGCAGTTTAACTGATTTTAAAACAATTTAGTTTGAGAACCACATGTCTTCATCTAAAGAGTGTAAAAATACTAGAATATTTAAATGTTTTGGAGAAAGTCGGCATAGCAGCTGGTTGGATATTATTCCTGCATGTGAAAATAATCGTTCACACGGAACAGAGGTAGCAATGATTGGCAAAATCTTTTTGGCAACTTTCCAAATGTATGGATATTCATTTTCCATGACTTGCCAAGATACAAATGGATCGATGTACAATTGGGCTTCCCAGGAAGTGCCGCAGTTGCATTGGAATTCCAGTGTCATCATCCACACTTAATTGTCTATTTCTAATACGCACAGAGCTTTCTATGAAATACCAAATGTCCTCAGGGTCATTTGCCACCACTTCTTGGACTTCAATTTCTTGACAATGAGCTGCTAAAGTACTGTGAGTGTACTCAATTTCCTTTTTAACGAGATCACCTAAAATAGAAAATAAAGATTTTCAATAAATAATATAATGGTTTGGAAAATAGGTAAAAAAACGTCAACGTATTTTTTAAACAATTATCTTTTCAAGTCGTCGTCGGCTTTAAGATCAATAAGCCAGATCAAGGTCTTACCTACATAAGAAATTATGCGAGAGGCTTCCCGAATATTCTGAACAGCGAGTTTTTTGAATCGAGGGCCAGAAGAGTCGCCGCTCCATATGCTCTGACTGATTCAATGCTGTGAAACTTCTCTTCGATTTCAGCACATAATTTCTCCTTATTTCTTTTTCCAATCTGCGTCGAAGGATTGAGTAAATTAAGTTTCTGAAAAGCATTAAATAATGGAGAATGGGTTTTAGAAAAATCATTTCATCTAACTTTTTCCGAAAACATACATATTAGTGAAATATATTCTTAATATTATTATGAAACGTCATTTATGATATATGTAACGACTGTAAATATAGATTCTTCTGTATATTAGCCTTTTAATTCGAAATCAGTAAACACGAATTATTCGACGATAATTTAAATTTAAGATATGGAGTTTAAAAATTAGAAGTTGTTTAAAGTTATACGTATATGCAACTTACGATTCGAAGACCTGCAATCAGCGGAATACACTTTCTAATTGTAACATTTTTTTCCGCGCATATTCCCTTCGTGATGCGCCAACGTGGTTGTAAGACATCCCTAAATTCAGCCAACGCCTCCAATTCATCGCCTGATAACATATTTAGAGGTTTAGATCGAGAGCTGCGGTCTCTGTGAACTTGGAGGAGCACACTACCCACGCAATCAGCAAGTAAAATAAACCGTTCTATCATCTCATAACAAGAATTCCACCTTGTTCGGACCTCCTGAATTAATTTTAAATATAATTTGTCGTTGCCTTCCATCTGAAGTTTTTTAAATTCTTTTGTTGCTACCTCACTGCTTCTAAAGAATCTGACAATGGATTTTGCTTTAAATAGTAAATTCCCAACATTGTCATTATGAATTTCAATAACACGCTGCCCAATATTATTGATAGCGTGGGCAAAACACGATATGTGTTTGAACTGCCCAAATTCTAGTCGGATTGCTCCTTTGATATTTGCTCCACCGTCAGAAACTATGGCGGATATTTTTTCATCTCCCAGCCCCCACTCAATGCATATTTCACGCAGCTTCGTTCTTAAATTGTCAATCGTTTTTCGGTCGTCCATAGGATAAGCACCAAGTTCCACCGACTTCATGTTTGTTCCTTTCGAAAATATACAATAAAACAATAATTAATCCAATCTCCACTTTACTTCATAAAGTAAATGCTGTATGAAATATAAAAGCATACAAAAAGAAACGAAAACTGGTAGAAAGATGTGACATTAAACTTACCCACCAAATAATGCGATGTTAAGCCAAGGTAGCTTTGCATTGTATGCTAGTGTGTCCACAAAACTGTAGTTAGACAAATAGATTCAGCTCCTTGCATTTCGAGTTTAATTTTGCCGGAAAGTTCCTTGTATTTTTTGTTTAAGCATTCGGTGAATGTTATTACGCTTGGCGGACGGTATAACGGCAGCAATTTTCTGCAAAGCATTTTAAACCCTTCTTTTTGAGGCGTTTGCAGCGGCATGTTGTCCTTCACTACCATAAACATAAGTGCAGTTAATAACGACTTATATTTATGACCGTCGACTGTAAATAGAAATGGCAACAAATTAATAAAATTATACAATTTCGAAAAGTTAAATTTTTGAAAAACTAGTGCCACCGGTTGTTTTTTTTTCTGTCAAAATCCGATTAAACCTATTTTGTTTTTATGCTAATTCTCTCAAAAAGCCAAAACTAAAATTAAAAGCTAAAACAACGCGTATTGAAGGGCTGATCAAAAATTTGACGAGGGATTTTTTTCACGTTGTCATTTTGAAAGTCATTAACATGCATGTATTTAATGTATTTTACATAAAAATTCCATAAAATATATTTGAAGGTGATTTAGCGAAACATAAAGACCAACTTATTTATCAAAATGAGATATTTTGAAAATTTAGCCATTTTACTAATTTTTATATAAAATAACAAAAATCTTCTGTCAAAATTTAGAAAATATTTTTTCTATATATGTCCATCATGACGCGTCATTTGAGCCCCATTTTATCAAACATAAAAAATATTTTTTTTTCGAAAATGTACTAGAATCGTAACTTCAACGGCCGATAGGGGACTATAAGTACCCTCGTATAAAAGAAAGAGTTTGACGTTCCCGTAATAGGCTCTTCAATACGCGTCATTTGAAATTCCAAAACAAAGCGTTTTTCAGTACACTCTAATGTATGTAAGTACATATCACATGGTGCTCTCTAGGGGTTTATAACTTCACAAAGTTATAAATTCACAATACTTACCACCAAACGCAGAAATTGTTTGAAAACTTTTATCCAAAGGTCCAGAAAATTCTTGAGCCCCTTCGTCACTTGTCTCGGAAGCACTCGCCTTCTTCAAATCTATCTTGTGAACAATTTTTAAGTGAGTCGCCAAACTAGTGGTGCTTTTATTGAACTTGAACACTTTATTGCACTGCGTGCATTTGACGCTTGATCCGTCGCATATTTTCTGAAAATATTGCCACACTGGACTAGGCGCCATTATAATTTCTTGTTTTCTGAAATATAAAAATGAAATATAAACTGTGCATTTACTTTTTCAAATTTATTGAGAAAAAACACAGTGATCACAACACAGTGAAATTTTGGTATAGATCTGAGCATTGCTTCCAGTGTTTTTATGCCAATATTTTATACTTACCAAACTAATTCTTTTTTTGGGTTAAGATGGGGAACATATCTACTATAGCTCCAACTGTCCAAAAAAAAACGTTTTTTTTTGGCAGGTAGAACACAAGTAAAATAAAAAAATTGCCGGAGACCCCTATTTTTGGAGTTATGGACTCCCGAAGTTGGAACGTGCTGTAGGGTTGATATTTGTGGAATCGTCTTAACTTTTCAAGGTAATATCTGAGTAAATGACCTCAAAACGACCCAAAATAATTAAATAAAAAAATTTCGATAACTTGCTTAGTTATCGAGATATTGAATGTTTAATTTTTGAAAATTATCGAATATTTTTTTTAATGTTTTAAAAAAAAAGTAAATTTTGTCTGATAAAAAAGTAAATTTAAAACAAGAAAATTTTAATAAAATTTTTCGATAAATCCCTCAGTTATCGAGATATTGGAAGTAGAAGTTTCAAAATAATTTTTTGAAATATTTATCCGATAGGATATGAAATATTTATCCGATAGGATATGAAAATCTAAGGGGAAAACATTTAATGCAACTTTTCGATAACTCGTTCAGGTATCGAGATATTAATGCTGAAAGTTTATTGAACTGCATTATCTGGCGAAAGATCATTAGAAAGTACGATTGTAATCAATATAGCAACGTTTGCGCCTGGTGCGTGTGGTAGAACTGCTCAGGCAGGGGGGTTAAAATTCCCTCTGTACCTTAAGTCGATGTGTGGCAAAATCGGAAAAATCACTCGATACTCGCGCGATTTTTTTAAAATAATTTTTTATTTTTTTCCATAAATTTTCAGCATTATCTCGGGTATTTAAGGGGTTAGAAGAACAAACGAAGTGTCATATTTTTGATAAAGGTGCATGCTATCGGTGGTCGGTGGAAACGGCGCTGGGAAATAAGCCCTTTGCTGTCGGTACTATTCTGAGAAAGTAGGGTTTTCCCAAAAAGTGTGGCTAAAAGTCGAATATCATAGATTGGCTCACAATGGGTTAATGGTTCGTATTTTTTACATACAGTTCGAAAGGTATTTGCATAAGCTTTCCAACGATATCGATGTGGGCCCAGTCAGCCAAGTACTTTGGTAGATAGAGCAGATTTTGTATCCAAATTTTGGGGGGTCGTAATTCGGGAAATATGGGTGAGCGCCAAAAATTGTTTTTTTACCCTCTATATAATAGGTTCTATCAATGGTAACAACTTAGAGCGGATACGAGAGTTGGACCTAATCTAGATATAAGCCAAGATGGGTTTTAATTCGTACAATGCTCATTTTTCCTTAAAACAATTAGGATTTACAATTTATTTATTTGTTTAACAAATTTATTGCCAACCTAAACTCGTAATGAAAAATGCGCTTAAACACCAAAGATGCAAGCCGAGTGTAAACATTTGGCGCCGATAAACATTTGGCGTCGATTAGTCGAAAGACGACTTATAGATCCCCAAGCCAATACTGACGACATTTTTATTGGAATATTCCAAGAAAACTGTCACGTAATAAAAAATATTACCACTGCTCCTTACAATTTTTGTTGGAATTTAACCCTACAAATTGTTTCTTGCAACTTCCAAATTAGTTGACACATAATCCTCAATATTTTCTTTTTACTTTTTTTTGTAATATTTAGGAACAATTAATTGGCTGCAAATGTGTTGGCTATTAAAAACACCTGGAAATCCAATTTTTACTGACAATTCTTTATGAAATTGAAAATTTGCACTATATTTTGGGAAATTTAATAAAATGGCCGCTGAGAAACTTTGGCAAAATTCCTTTTTTGTTTCTGCATACACAGCGACACAATAGCAATAATACAAACTCTTATAGCAACCCTAGTAGAAGAGAACCAACAAAGTCGACGCGATTCACTCAAACGCATTTCTTTCCCACGTCAGAACTTGATTATTTCATACTTTTTACACTTTATGAAATTTTATTTAAATATGGTTGAAATTTCTATAGTAAGATAGACTAACATCATCAGAAAACTGCTCGTGTATTGAAATATTCGACGAAGAGAGTAAGAGAGCGAGCAGAGACACGACACGCTGCACTCGTTTTCTTTGTTGGCAATCCACTCCATGAGTAAATTTTCTTCTCTATACAATAGTTGCTTTATGTAAACATTTGGTAAGATTGCACATTAAAATTAATCTAATTCACCTACAATAAATTCCATTCCAATTGTAATTCTGCATTGTGTAAATCTACAAATTTCCAAGGCAAATTTTCATATTATTGGTAAACGTAAAATTACGTAAGTTTATTGCTTTACTAATACCAGATAGAGGCAATGGTTCAAAACAACGAACAAAATAACAACAACGGCCTTTCGTTTTGTGTGTTAAATACAACACAAATGTATGCTAACAATAACAATCAATAAAAAAGTTGGAAACACATTTAAATTGCAGTTTTTCACCAAAATGACATGAAAAATGAAAGCAAGAAGTTATTGTAATTCCACCTGGTGTATGTCGCTTTTCGTCAAACATCTCTCTATCAACAAGAAGAGTGTGAATGGAAACGTCAGATGAGCCAAATATTCTCTTTAGTATGAGATTAGTTTATGACATTTACTGTTTATATACATACGTATGTGTTGGATTTGACAGAACGTAAGTGAGAAGCAAAGACAAAATGTATGTTGTTGTTGGAATCAATTTGCCAACACCTACAACAATCCCTCCTGCGTCTACCATGAGTATTTTTTATCATGCCTAGTACCTTTTCGATCAGCTGTGCCATAGAAACCCTCTGATGGACCCCGATATTTACGTTGCTGTTGTTGTATTTTTTTTCATTCTGCTGTTAATTCTAAGAAGTAAAATTTTTAGCTTTAAGGAGACAATCAACTTTGTACAAAATATATTAATTTTTAAATAAAAATACAAATTATATAACGTACAGGCGTACGAATTGGTTGTTCACCATGTTACGAAATATTGCAATGTATAATCAAATTATGTACTTATTGTGGACAACGATCCCTTGTGGAGACCAAAAATCTGCATATATTTCCATATTTGTAGACAAATTGTATATTTTGGGTTCTTGTCTTTAACATAAACCTGAATTCACAATTTGATAAGAATTCTGCATGTAGTTAAGATAGTGTAAATGAATTACAATGATTTTGTTTCTTATTACCAGAGATATCTCAAATTTAGAAATTTCGGGCAACGAAATATGGTGTTTGCATACAAAAACACCAGAACAGATCAAGTTCAATCAAGATAGGGTATATTACAAAATGAACATCTGTCAACTTATAAAAACAATAGAATGTTAAATTAACTAATTTTGTTTAAGAGAACACCTGATTTAGCGTTCGTTTAATGACTACACCGCCAATCGACAAATTCATGTTTTGTGTTTGTTTACTGTTTAGTTTTATATTGATATACATTTGTTTTGAATTTTGACACATCTAGTGTTCAATATAGAAACAAACTGTCTGTTTGCTCTTATCCACAATACCATTAAAAAATATACCTTCAACATAATATGTACATACATTTTGAAATTATTTTTCTTTATTTTGAAGTCACTCAACATTTAGAAACGCTTGTGACAAAATTCGTGTAATATAATAACGAACTTGCAATTCCACTCAATATTTCGCGCCAAAAATTTTTAACCAGAGTGAATACAACGCCACCAGTGTTTTCTTATCCACGTTAATAATTAATGAGAGTGGCGTTGTTCTCTATTTGTTCATTCTCTTTGCGACCCTACTAAATGGTGGTGGAAAACAAAGAATAATAACCTGAATTGTCCATTCACAATGACACAAGACAAGAGGAAAACATGTAACGAGCACACAAACTGTGGTGGCTCCAACAAAATATCAACATACGCTGGTTGTGCTCCATCAGTTGTTTTGCAAATTTCACACAATTTGCAACGTTTAGCGGGAAGTTTAGTTTCGTGCGTAGTACGACGTGTATAGCTTGTGTGTGTGTGGCGATAATAGTGTTGTGTTGGTGCTAGCTCTGTAGCAGCTTAGCGCGCCGCTCTTTTTTCTTCTCCTTTGCATTGGCATTTTTTTGTTTTGAACTTTTCCATTCAGAAAAAACGGCGAACCAAAACAAAAAACAAGCAGCAGCACAGCGGCGACGTCAGCGAACGCAGCTGTTTTTCTAAATGGTAAATCGCATTAGAAAAAAACGCGAATAAGTTCTACAAAGGAGGAAACAACGAATTTTTTGTATAGAAATTAAAAAACAGCATCGAAATGAAACGGCAGCAAACAATACAAAAAGTATTTCAGATACAAAAAAATGTTTGCTGTGCAAAATGATAAGTCCAAGATTGAAAGAACCAGCTTTAAAATCCATGCTCTAACTGAAAATTATCAAAATTTTGAAAAGTACTTTGCGATGCATTAAGTTGTGCCTGCGGCTCCCCTCCCCCTCGCATTGAATTTTTTTTTTGATGATGAATTGATAATTTGCGATTTTGCTGTGTAGTAAAGTAATGACAAAAAACAAACCGACCAAAAGTACAGAATTGCACACGTAAAGTGTAATTGAACTGAATGTGTTTGTATGCGTTTATTTGTGTAAATATGAAGTAAAGAATGAAGTGAATTGTTTTGTTATATGGCACATTTGAGTGCAACGAAGGAGGAAGAAAGCATTTCATGAATTAAAGATAAATCAAATATAGACTAGTTGGAAGGAATTTGTTCCAATGTGTTAAGCACCAATAAAGAAGTAACTAAAGGAACTCACCGCGTACATTCACATGTGGTAGATATCAAGATTTCTAAAGCAATGTAAGAAATAATTTTGGTTTAAATTCTTTCATGAGAAAGAGTTTTTTAGTGTGAAGAGAGGACGTACCCCACCCGCTAATTTGTGTGTGCGGGTTTTTGTTTAGTTGAAAAATATCTGTTGTACTCCTTGATTGTGCTGCATTCGTATGTTGTTTCCGTTATTGCTAGAGATGCCAGATGTTTTGATCAAGTCTTGCAAAGATTATGGTCATGATACAAATACAAAATATTAGCATTGTTGTAATTTTCGTACTGAGGGAAATAAAATTCACTTTAGGGGGCAAAAATTCAGGACCAGGGACAGGCAAAAAAAAATTTTTAAAAAAAAATCCAAAATTAAAAAAAAAAAAGAAAAATTAAAAAAGGGTCTCAAAATAAGACGAACAAATTTAATAATTTTTTTCGATAACTACCCCAGTTATCGAACGATAAGTTTTTGTAAAATTTGTTTTTAACGCGTTTTATAATAAATGTCAAAGTAAGACGCAAAAGTGAAGTAGTTTTTATCGACCAAAAAATTTTATTTTAATTGGGTTTTTAATGTTTCTCTGCAAATTGTGTAAATACCTTAGTTATCGAGTTCTCGACCGATAAAATAAGAAAAAAATAAGAAACTTCGTACAAGGAGTGTATTTAATCGCGCGATTTTTTTAAATTTTTTTTATTTTTCTGGATGGTTATAACCAATTACGCATGGTCACTGTACGTACAAAAGTGGACTTATATCGCGCAATATTTTTAAAAAAATGTTTATTTATGTTGTTACCATAACCAATCGCATGGGCACTGTACGTACAAAAGTGGACTTATATGAGCTTGCAAACATCCCACGAAAAAAAATGACACCGCCGAATTCGCGACATGAATACCTTTCGTTGAAGTACCCACACTAATGCATACCCAAATGGTCCTGGGTGTACCGGTTTTTTGGACCCTGTTGCCCCCATAGCTCCCTCCAACGGATAGTTTTCCATTTTCTCACATTCTTTAATTTTCCTTTAATTTTGTTTTTTTTTCAAAAACTTTTTTTGCCTGCCCCTGGTCCTGAACTTTAGCCAAAAAATTTTCGGTGCAAGTCCATATTTTCCGAAATAAATGCCTGAGATATGAGCGACTATATACTCAAGCTTTGCAGGCATATATCTCAAGAAGTTGGACCCGGCACCGAAAAAAACTAACTTTTTGAACTCAGCGGAGAAGGTTTTGTCGCTGGTGAAATTTTGGTGTAGATTTGAGCATTTGCCCTATAGTGAATTTATGCCTTTTTATTTAGCATTGTTGAATTATTCATTTATCATTTTCTACCCTTTTTAATCTAATAAATCTCAAATATTTTAATTTTATACTCGTAAGTAAAACCGTCTGCTAAAATTTTAGTCGATTAACAATGGCTAACGTAAAACCTCATTTTGAAATTGCCGCAATGACAGGATCATGCCATCAAGCAAAAATTTTAAAAAATTTATACAGCCATAAGAAATTATTATTAGATAGCCACAAAATTCTGTTTTCCAAAATTCTGTCTTACAAAAATTCTGTTTTTTTTTCCAAAAAAAATTCTGTCTGACTAAAATTCTGTTTTACAAAATTCTGTTTTTAATAAAATTCTGTCTATCAAAATTCTGGTTTTTGAAATATCTTATTCCCCTTTCATTATGAGAAAAAAAAAAATAAAATGCCGTTAAATTATTTATTAAGAATTAAAGCCAGTTTATTATGAATAAGAAATGTTACATATAATAACGTTGTGTATGGTTAGATATTTATTCGTTGGAAACAAATTATGAAATATGTAATAAATAATTAAACAGATTAATGGATTTTCAAAATCGATCTAAAAAAATTCATATCATTGAAAAACATATTAATTTAAAAGAAAAAAAAAATAACAAACATTAAATAAAAACACAAATTAGTTAAAAATCAATTAAATTAAGACAAAGTTAAAAATAATAAAAAATCATAGCAATTCCATTTAACTGATAACAATATTTAATTAATTATAAACTAAGTTTTTTGCTATTCTTTTTAAATATTGTAGTTTTCTTAAACGATTAAATTTTTTTACAATACGTGAAATATTTTTTCTTTTTACATTTCTTTTATTTTTTTTTAATTTTTCTCCATTCTCAATCTTTGATACAATATTTTGAGAATAGATTAATTCTCCTTTTAAATGTTCTACAATTTTGTAGAGTCCGCTACAACTACAACACTCAAACGTCGGTGCCATGACTCGACATTGTTTGTAGTTTTCGGGTATTTTTCAGAATACTCGCAATCAAATATCGTCCAAAATTCAGGTGGGTATTTACGAGCGTTATAGACATAATTGGCCTCGAACCAGGTGGCCAATTTAATAATATCTTCGTCTTCAAATGTGCTTCGGAGCTTCGAATAATATTTGGCTACCTTTTCTGGACGAACATACGCAAGCGCTTTTAAACATCTTACTTGCAGTGAGAAATTTTCGTCATTTCCGTACTTAGTAACCAATGTGAAATGTTGTACATATTACAAGTTCATTACTATAAATTATAAAAGTTATAAAAAATTCTTACCGTTCTTTTTGAATGCGGCGCCACAATATCTGGGAGAAATGGAAAAACCACCCTCGTATCTGCGAATCTGGAAAGCATTTTCTAGCTGCTGACACGAGACCAACTTCGAAGTCAGATATAATACGATTAGGCTTTAAAAAAACTTTGAATTACGCGTTTAACAAATGCTTCATAGAGTACTGCAGATTTTTTGGACATTAGGCAGAATTGGAGTGGCACGACCTCTCGTTCAATCCTTCCATGAACGGAAAAGAGTTGGCGCATTATTGTGGGCACAACATCAAAAGTGCCGTCAACGAGCCAACAATCGCTTTTTTGTAGAAGTTGAATTGATGATTTTGTGCCGAATATAACCATATATTCATCTCCCACTTTCTCTTCTGCCAATATAAATAATTCTTTATCCAAAACGTATAGATTTAGAGGGTAATCTATTTCATCTATTGCTTGCGGCTCTCTGAAAAGTCCCATTTCATTCCGAGTGTATCCTATTTTTCGCTTTTGCGCGTACTTCGAGGGAAGGAATCGCGACATTTTTGGTTTGTAATTACCACCGATTGTTGCACTATTTGACTTGGATTAAGGGGTTTGTTTATAGCGGCATATTTTACAAAAGTATTTGTTCTGCATATTTCCACTGCACTAGCAATAGGTTCGTGGGTATGCTTTTTTGGATATCTTATTAAAACATGCTCGTTATTTTCCATTGCTGTTATTATTCGAGAGGAACACTTATCTGGAATTCTTCTCGAGCACGTCCAATTAAAGGTTCCTTTTTGTCTTTTCATTTCCAAATAATAAAAATATCCGTTGAGACACAACATTTCTTTAGTTTTATTGGTTTTTATTAATTTTTATTTTTTTAAACACGACACATTAAACAATTGCGACTAATTTTAAATAAAATGCTGGAACATAATTTTTGACCAAACACACAGTGTATGTGATGCATTTTATTTAAATTTGCAAAGTGTTTTTTAAACAGTATTTTTTTTTTAAATGTAAGGGAAAGTTAGGGCAAAGTGATTTCTTAATTGTTTTATTTTTATGTATGTGTTTGTAATTGCATTTTCAGATAAATAAAAAATTATTTGAAACAAATCGCGCGATTTTTTTCAAATAATTTTTTATTTAACTGAAAATGCAATTACAAACAGAATTTTGTGAACCAGAATTTTGTGAAACAGAATTTTGGAAAACAGAATTTTGGAAACCAGAATTTTGAAAAACAGAATTTTGTAAAACAGAATTTTGTAAAGCAGAATTTTCGTCGAACAGAATTTTGTACCCAACCCATTTATTATATTTAAAGTTTTTGAAAGCTTTGCTGTCTGATGTACAAAGAGTAAATTAAATGTTTGAAATTAATGATGTTGACCCTACACTCTTGCTATCAGAACTATACGATCTTTGAAAAGAACTCTGCTACCAAATACATAGTTTTAAAATCTGACAATTTCGATCCTAAAAATTAATTTTTAGAAGATTTTTGTTGGTCCAAGACGCATTTTAATTACAATTTTGAAACGTTTTTAAAATCAAAAAAAAAATGTATCTAATTCTGAAATTGTTGTGTTCCTTAGTGCTTCTAGTTTACTATTGAATAAAATATTTGCTGTTGTATAATTAATCGATTTTTTTATTCAAATGAATTAAAACTTATATGTATGGATATAGAAATTAAAAATAAATTCTTATATTTTAGCATTAAAAGAAATAATTTAGCATTTTTTAGCATTATTTTGGACAATTTTTTAGATCTGGTCACACTGGTCGTGAACGTAGGTAAGGTAAACTCAGTAAGTAGGAATTGTAATTTCAGACAACAAAATGCATTTTCTTTTGTGATTCTTTAGCCCGGTATACAGTTCTTGCAAAATTTTCCTAAGAAATTTTGTCATTTATCTCTAAAAGGAAAATTTTGTAGCAGAGAGTTACCAGCTATCGTTGATATAAAGGATTCCCCAAACAACTTTTTTTTTTGAAAATGGGCATTTCTGCAATGTCGAATGCGACATTCGTACGCATTCAAAGTGAAAAAAAAACAT
This sequence comes from Phaonia tiefii, assembly GCA_963931995.1. Lineage (NCBI taxonomy): Eukaryota > Metazoa > Arthropoda > Insecta > Diptera > Muscidae > Phaonia > Phaonia tiefii. The sequence goes on from OZ008368.1 coordinate 162,966,555, forward strand.
ATGCCAAAACCTTATTTTATTTTGACAAAAGGTCGCATGCGACAATTTGTTCCATCATCCTTTTTATCTTTGTATTTTTACTTTTTATGTAACTAGACACGCATAAGATGATAATAAACGATTTTTAATATATTCAATATATTTATTTTCACAACAAAAATTATAAACGTAAGAAAATATTTTCATTATAGGAAATTAAAAATAAGTATATTCATTTTATATATTCAAACACAAAGAACAGAGACTAACTTAACTGAGAACAGTATTACTATTGTCAAATACAGTTTTTTTTAATGGAATATGCAGTTCTAGCTGCTTCTACCTGTTGGCCATCGCAACAAAACGAATGCAATTGGGATATACCTGGAATGCTTTTAACTTCCTTCCATTTTTCGTCCAACTTATAATGTAGAGACAAATTTTCAATTTGAGCAGATGGCATAAAATACATTTTAATTCCATTTATGTTGGTTTCTGCACATTGATAAAACGATAGTGCCTCAGGTAAAACAACGTTTTTAGATTTGGTTATTTGCCACACTTTTCTTTTAATGACAGCTCCAACTCCATCAACGGCTCCCTTTCCGTGAGAACTAGCAAAAAAATTCCAATCCATATATGTATATACATCCAATTTGTTTAATAATGTCAGTCAAGCTTGTCAAAATATATTTATTTTTAAATTGAGCGCAGCTTCCATCAGAAAATATTAAAATCTTTGAAAAATGCCCATAAGTCTTTTTAATTTCGATTAAAAGGTTTAAAACAAAAATAAATACGTCATGTTTATTATGCGTAAGTTTATCGCTTATAACCGCAATCGACTTTGAAGCACCAGCCAACCAAGCGGTAAAAATTGTTACCTGGCGGTAGCTGAAATGACCACTTTGTACTTCGTTTTGGTGCGTCAACCTATAATTCTCGGCAAAATCAATTTGAAGAACGAGCTCGGAAGACTTTAAGTTATTTTTGGTTTCCTCAAAATATTTTTGCTAAGCTCGTTTTACAAAAAAATGTGTTTTAAATGATGGTAACTTAGTTTCCATATCAATGACTAACTCAGATAAAGTTGAAATTGTATTTGACAGAGCTATGTGGTTATATATTTTACGCCATTGTTGCCAGTTTACTTCATCTTCCATATTAGCCAAATATGCAAGAGGAATAAATTGATCTTTTAGATCTGTTTGACACTTCTTACAATTACTTGTCATGCAATATTCATTCTGAATATCGCAGCAAACCGCTTTAAGAAATGTTTCAAAATCTGCTGGAAAAGTTGGAATACTTTTCGAGCAACTTTCCAAAAGAAAGCCGAAATTTGCATGATACATGCAAACGCACATATTGTGCGGCATTTTATTTACTAACTGGACATGGCGAGGTCGCAGTTTAAAAAAGTTGATTTGCCTACCTCTTCGCTTTGAAAATCTTTTTTAAACAATTGATATGATTCAGACATACATAAACATAAAGTGCTTAGCTACTAATTTGCCTTCAATTATAATTGTGTCTTTCTTTCCCGAAGCTTGCACACTAATATTATCATTCTGATAAAAGTCATGGACGGCTTTAACTAGGCTTTCTGACACTGTTCTGCTGGATGGGTTTAGGTTTTCCTTTTCTTCAATCTGCTTATATTTTTTGACCAGGAAGTCAAGAACTTTTAGCCTTTTGTGCATGTCCTTTGGCATTGCTTTCTCCACTTTTTTAACAGCTTTCGCCAAGGTTTGTCTACATTCGTAAGGCGCGTTTTGGCTTTGACGTGGGTAAGGCATTTCATTTTCTAAGAGTTTATGGTGCCTCTCTCGTTGTCGTTGGCGATTATATTTCCGTCTCTCTTCAATTATTTCTTCTTTACCTTCTGCCTGCGCTCTCCACGTCTGTCTAGCATTCCGCATTCTTTCCCTGTTTTTTAATTTATACTGTTGTAATTTTGTTTCATCGTGGTGCACCGCCGTCGGTGGTGCAATGGTTAGTGTGCGCGGCTCTTGTACATGAGATCCTGGGTTCGAACCCGGCTCTGACCACCTTCAAAAAAAAAATTTCTTTCGGCGGCGGTCACCTCGAATAAAACTGTAGGTCCCAATCAGTGAGTGAAAACTGGAAAGCGCACAGCTCAGTGATTGTGAGAAGTTCTCCCCAGTCCCTTCATGGGATGTAATGGGAAACCATTTATTTATTTATTTAATTTTGTTTCATCATTCTTTAAACTTTTTCTCCACCGTTTGCAGCTGGTTTAATTTTTATCACCGTCGTTTTTACTCATCTACATTAAAAATTTTATATTTTGTATTAACATATACAAATAAAGATATTTTAGAAAAAATAATTTATTTTGAATTTATAAATTTTACACTTACGGTGTCGCACGCTACAGACTTTAAATAAGTGCCAAGAGCAAAGCGCTGATTATTTTCCACAATTATTTTTTTTAATTAATTGGCAATAAAAATATCTGTTTGGTACTAATATTTGATGCGCATTGAACAAATACTTTTGACGCACTAATAACAAATGTTATTTTTCAATGTTGCACGCGACATCGAAATATACGGTAAAGCAATTACAAAATTTACCGTAATTGGCAATCGCATCGTTCCTTTTACATTTTTCTTAAATTCTTTAAATATAGTCCGAGATTTAAAAGAGCAAATGTCAATGCATAATGTCTCTCATTAGGAACATTAATCAAAACAAAACGCGCAATAGAAATGTTCAAAACAGAACTTTTGCACTTGTTCGACTTTCCATTTGAATATTTCAAAATGTGTTATGAATAAATGTAAAATATGTTTACATTGGGTAAATTTGATAGATTCCCTATAAAAATATGTTAAAACAACATGCTTGTATAGACTTTGCATTTTTTGGCTGCGGTTGACATTTCTGTGGAAATGCCCAAATGCTATAAAAAAAAACTACTGAATATTTTCACAAATTTCTTTTTTTAATTGAAAGTACAATCCTTCCGGTTAATAATGGAAAATAATTTCATTCAAACGGCTGCCTCGGCTGGTCATGCAGTAGCCTACACGATCGGTCCAATTTTTAAGCACATTATCGATTGTGTGCAGCTGTATTTCACCAATGGCTTCACGAATATTGTCCTTTAAAGCGTCAATTGTCTCTGGCTTGTTGGCGTAACACTTATCTTATCACGCACTATTTTTGGCTCTTCACGCTTTGGTTTATCGATGAGGATGCCAGTTTCTTTCACTTTTTTCACAAGATAACGAACATACAGAGCTGACGGTGCTTCTCTTCTTCCAAAATCCGTACGCAATTTTCGCACACATTCTGCAACATTACCATGATTTTCAAAGTAATGTCGCAATATTTCCCAGCGTTGTTCAAGCGTATACACAACCATATTCGTTCAGCGGAAGGATAAAACTAATTATCTGTCAAATCAGACATGAGCTAAGTGTTACCATTCACGAAATAAGCACTAGTTGAAAAAAAAACGTTAGATGGCGGACCCGTTACCTTGCAATTATTTTGTTTATAATAACTTTTCGCACTCCGTTTTATTTTACCGCCCGCGGTGCTAAAGATTGGTTTCCCATTACATCCCATGAAGGGACCGGGGACGCGGTGCTACTTTTAGTTAAAACTATCGAAATGTCAAAATTCGTCCTCAAACAATTGTTTTCGTACCAAAAAACTTGGCATAACAACCCTGTAATTAATTTTGCCTACGAAATTTTCGCAAAGAGCTGAGTACCAAGTAGAGTGTCCTAAACCGGTTTTTTGGGCCATTCACCGGGTGCCAAAGTTTTAAAAAACATAGTTCTCGAACAAACCGGAAACCGGTTTTTTGACGTCGGTTAACCGGTTAATCAGATTGTTAATATACTAACAAATTAATAAATGATATGCTTTTCGAATTTTAGTGAAATTTTGGAATTAAGAAACATGATTTCTATTTTGAAATATGATCTAAATTATATATCCAAACAATGTTTTTTTCAAAATGAATTTATGATTAGAGGTAGAATTAACTATTTTATATCAAATTTCAAAATTAAAATTATTTGATACCTAAATGTTTTAAACTTAATAAGATTTTCCTACGTGAAAATCTTTTTCAAATTTGAATATGATTTACGATTTAAAATCAGTTTAATACGAATTTGAATAAAACTTTTAAATTTCATATTAAACACGCATTCCAAATTGGAATATGATATATATTTTTTAAAATTTTACGAAATACGCACAATTATTAATTAAAACTTTAATTTTAATTTGTAATTTCATTATTTTTTTTTCGTTTAATTTTTAATTAATAATTGTGTTTATCTCCCTGACGATGCTACCCAGTGGTTAGCAAAATATTGAAGAATATTAATAAGAATAATTAAATTTTGACCTAACGCTCGAACATTCTAATTTTAAATATATAGTTTTTATTTAAAATTAAAACGTAATTAATTAAATATATTTGTGAAATTTTGAGTTTTCAACACGAATAAGTGTATGAAATGATCGTTAAACAAATGTATTGTAAGTTCTACTACATGTGTAATTTAACTTAAAGCAAAAAAGCCGAAAAAACCGGTTCCACCGGTTTTTGCCACAATTAAAAACCGAAACAAGTTTCTTGAAAAATTGATTTTTCGAACAAACCGAAAACCGGTTTCTTGAAAATGACGGGTTTTTCCAAGCAAATGAAAAGTTAAAGAAATTTTCGGTTCATTATGGCAACGAAAAATGCATAAAAACTGAATACCAGGCTTTAGGCTGTGGGCGGATTGGTTCAAATATTTTGCACCGAACAAAATTTTGAAGTTTTCGTGGTGAATTTCTAGTGCCAAAAATTAGACTAGCCCAGGGCTACTCTAAATTTTGACAACGAACCAAATAATGATATTTGTTTAACAAGATGTATTTAATAAGGTGATAGGATGAACATTGCTGATCCGTTTTTGTTTCATTCGGTCAAAGAAAATTGTCAACTGTTGTTTAGACAATTGTTTTTGCATTGCTTAAAATTAAAAATATAAAGATATGAAATTTTAAGTCGTTTAAAACCGAAGCTTGTTATACAACAGCAATAGCATCTACTGCTCCCACCACCTTATTGAATACATCTTGCTAAACAGGGTCACAAATTGTTTATTTCTTTTGGTTTTGTAGTTTGTTTTTTTACGAGGAAAATTACAAAATGCAAATGCAAATACCAAAAAAAAAAACATTCTTTGGTCGGCGATTGAATGTCAAAAAATTTGATATGACCTGTCAAAATTTCATCACATGAATAAGCACAGCAAAATGACAAAATTTTATCTACCATATCAAAATTTATTCACACAATTTTACCACAGACTAAAAGAGTTCGATCCGCCCACAGACTTGTACACTCCGGTTCACTTATTTAAATGCACTAAAAATTCCATATTCCATATTGCAGATTGCAGAATTTTAAAATGGAAATGGAAGAAGCTACACATCTTGAGATATAAAAACAATCATGACAATAGTGGTTTCTTAACTAAAGAACTTTTTTCAGCAATTTAGAAAAAAAGTCAAAAATGTGATATTTTTTTGGTTCACTTGAATAAACGCACTTTATTATTTTTTTTTTATTAATTTTAAAGTTAGCGATGATTATTAGTAGGGAGCGTTTGCTTATTACAATTTATTACATTTTAATCATTTTGCGAGTCAAAGTGGCAAAACAAAAATTTTTAAATCTATCGGAAAAAACTAAAATCGATGTTTACCGTTCTGAAGGATATTCTAACCGCGCAAAGCTAAAAAAAATTGGACGTAGCCCAACAGTTGTCAACAATTACATCAAGGACCTCGAGGGGTATGGAAAAAATGTTAAAGGAAGGGTTTCATTGTCTTTATCTACGTATGAAAAAAGAAAAATCATCAGAATTGCTTCTAATTCTGCCTTATCCTTGTCAAAAATAAGAGCTCAAGCTGGAGTATAAGCGAGCAAGTCATCAGTACGCAGAGTAATTAAGAGCTGTCAGTATTTTAAACCCATGAAATTACAAAAAAGCCGCCACTTAATGCTCCTCGTAAGGAAAAGCGGCTTCAATGCGCAAGAGACTACATGGTATGGGATGTGCATCCAAGAGGTCACATAAATGACTGGAGAATCGTTGTATATACGGATGGGAAGAAGTTTAATTTGGATGGGCATGATGGCTACAACTATATTTCCATGATATGCGCCAAGAAAGCGTTTTTTGAACCGACATCACAGCCGAGAGGGCGGTGTTATGGTGTAGGGAGCTATTACGTACTATGGCACCATCGATCTTGAATTTCTAAGTGCTAAAATGACTGGTGCATGCAATAAAACGTTATTGGAATCGGCTTTTCCGAAGTTCAGTGAACTATTTGGTCCCATATATTGGATATTGCAACAGGATAATGCCCCTATGCATAACGCCAGAGTAGTAAAGGAGTTTGTTGCAAGCCAAAGTGTTAATATTCTTGACTGGCCACCCTATTCGCCAGATCTAAACATTATCGAAAATGTCTGGGGGTTGGTTATCTCGTAAGGTATATAAAGGAGGTAGACAATTTGATGACAAGCAGTCACTAATTTAGGCCATTAAGGATGCGTGGAATCAAATTTCGTTGGATTACATAAATTCACTTTATCTCTCAATGAAAACCCGTATATTTAAAGTTATTAAAAACAAAGGGGGTTGTACCCATTACTAATAGTTCTTAAATAAAGTAAAATAAATTAAAAAAACAAGAAAAACTGTTTTTCATTAAAATTAGTTAAAGTGCATTTATTCAAGGAAACCAAAAAAATAGCACATTTTTTGACTTTTTTTTTATAAATTGCTCAAAAAAGTTCTTTAGTTAAGAAACCACTATTGTCATGATTTTTTTTATATCTCAAGATATCAAGCTTTCATTTCCATTTTAAAATTCTACAATCGGTTACAAATTGCAAACGATACAGGCTGCTGAATATGGACAAAAATATATATAAACAAAATTTTGAAATTTTAAACAAAAATTTGAAATAAAACATTGGGGACGATGTTGGGAGTTACGGCCCTCAAAGTTTAGGCACATGGAGTGATTTTGTGATTCCAACTACTTCTTGGAGCCGATCTGCCAGTTGTTCTATGCAAACAGGGTTGAAATAAGTATAATAGATTAATTAAAAAAGTCGATAACTAGTTTAAAGTTGTAATTTCCTTTAGGCTAAGAGGTCATGTTCTCTCCGGTTAGTGAAAAAAATGTAAACGCCGCGGGTGGGTTTCGAACTCACATTCGCTGGACAATCGTTTCGATGTCTGTGAAGCATCATCTTCAGCAGCGTCTAGCCCGTTAAGCCACTGCGGTGTGTATTTACACTAGTCACTAACCGAAGATATTTATTTTATTGTGCAGAGTGATTGCTTATCGCTACTTATCGCACTGATGCCGAAGTTTTGAAAGTTCTATTTATAGATAAAATTGTTGATAAGGGGTTGGATATGAAATCCTAAAATAACAAAATAAAATAAAATAAACTTTTGGGATAACCTGCTTAGTTATTAATATATATGAGAAATTTATAGATTTTTTAAATTTGAAAAATTTTCAAAATGTTTAAACGTTTGGACAAATCGGGAAAAATGTAAAATTGTGAGTGGTTTTTTAGTCGATATGGCAACCACATACAACAAAAACAATAATTTTTTATTTTTGTTGGCTAAAAATTATTTTGTTTTAAAACATTTTATTTTTTATGATCGGTAATATCTCAGGTATTTATAATCCAATCTGCCTGAAATCATTATAAAGGTCTTTCTAAACTCTATAAATCTGTGGAGAAATATGTTTATATTTTCAACCCATTTTGGGGATAATTTAAAAAAGGTTTTTTAACCCTACCTTTTTTCATAAAAATTTACTATTTTCAAAAAATTTCTAGTAAAGTTATTGTCGTGGGAGACTCCGATAATAGAGAAGACTCTAACCTTTTTTAAGGTATAATAATAACGTATAACCTTTGAAATACCGGAAATATTTACGTTCAAAGTTTTTGAAAAACTTTTGGAAGACAAAAAAAAAATTATTTAAAAAAAATCGCGATCTATTTGCCCGCGGCGCTTTTCCCCCCACTAAAACAAATAATACAAAAAATAATAACTTAAAAAAACAAATTCATTCAATCTATACTAACAAAAAAAAAGATCTTTAAAAACATAGAAATCTTCGAAATAAGAGGAAAAATTAAATAACTTTTCGATAACTAGCTTAGATATTGACTGTTGGAGATCCTGTGAAAAAAATAAAACTTCCGAATTTTATACATATTTTCTTATACAAAAAATTAAATAACTTTTTCGATAACTAGTAGTAGTTCATAGTTATCGAGTTATTGGATGCTAAAAAACGTATAAAAGAAAATAAAGGTTGACTTGTGAGTATTTTTTTGTATCTCCGGTCCGGTCCGGTCCGGTCAGGTGCGTATTATACCTTAAATTGAAGACTTATCTATTATCGGAATCTACTAAGAAAAAAAATTCACTAGGGATATTTTTTGAGAATAGTGGTACATGTTATGAAAAAAGTGAGGTTAAAAAACCTTGTTTTTTATAGCCCCCCAATGGGTTAATAAATATAAACATGTTTATACACAGATTTATAGAGTTTAGAAAGACCTTTCCACTCAAATCTATGTCAACACGATCGGGAGATAAATGGCTGAGTTATGCCCGATTATACATTCAAGCTTTGGAGGCCTATATTTCGGAAAATATGGACCGCTGCGGATTTTTTTTATTTATCAGGATTTAATGCCTCATCAGGCAAATATGCGACTTTTCAGTGAAAACATTCTAAAAACAGTATCTGCAGGCGAACGAGGATGCAGAAAAACAAATGTAAACAAACTTTGTCATAAGAGAAATATGTATGTACTTACTCATACTCACTCCAGGAAAAGTTCAAATCACCCGGGCTAGTGGTTCTACCATTTGTTTGCACCATGGATGAAATCAAATGAAAAAGAACACACACAAACAACTTTTACTTATGGGTAATTCCAAAATGGATTTATAGGTGGTGAACGCCCAAACCCCTTTCGAACTGTCAAGTTCACATTTATTTTGTTTTTTTGATGTGTTTGTTTACATTTATTATTGGTATACATACGTATGTGTTGGATTTGACACAACGTAAGTGAGAAGCAAAAACAAAATGTATGTTGTTGTTGCCGTCAATTTGCCAATAGGTACAACAACACCTCCTGCGTCTACCATGACCATTTTTATCATGGGATATTCCAGGTGCTCGTCGGTGGTGTAATGGGTACTGTGCGCGCCTCTTGTACATGAGATCCTGGATTGGATCCCTGCTCAGACCACCTTAAATTTCTTTCGGCGGCGGTCACTTTGCATAGTGATGGAGACACTATCGGGTATTTATGAAAAAGCTTCTCAAAATGCCGTTCGGAATCGGTGTAAAACTGTAGGTCTCAATCAGATTTGTGAGAAGCTGTCCCCAATTCCTTCATAGGAGGTAATGGAAACCATTTATTTATTTATAATTCCAGGCTTACTTAGGTAGGTTACTGTCGTACGACTTAGAAAAAATAAATGGTTTCCCATTACATCCCATGAAGGGACCGGGGAGAACTTCTCACAAATCACTGAGCTGTGCGCTTTCCAGTTTTCACTCACTGATTGGGACCTACAGTTTTACACCGATTCCGAACGGTATTTTGAGAAGCTTTTTCATGGCTATATAGTCGATAGTGTCGCCGTCGCTATGTGAGGTGACCACCGCCGAAAGAAATTTGAAGGTGGTCAGTGCAGGGTTAGAACCCAGGATCTCATGTACAAGAGCCGCACACACTAACCATTGCACCACCGACTTAGATTGAAGATAGAAACTTAAAAACTATTATTTAAACCTCCTGTATTAATTTATGAATAGCTCCCCAGTACCTCTATATTATATGTAAAAGGTATATTTGTATTCCGTTGTTCGACCTTTTCGTTATCAATAAATAATTATATTCCCCGAGCTTGAGGTCAGATTTGCGTTTCTTGTATTTATTTTCCTCGATATTTCGCTACTCCGTTGTGTAGCATCATTAGGAGCTATAAATAATTAATAACAATTAAAATCAGATAACAATAATGGAAAATTATGTTAATATAAAAATGTTTGAAAAAAGTTTTCCCGCCTTTTTCAAAATTTTCTGAAGTTACACAAACAAAAATAATGTACGTAAAAAGTTCATATAAATTAACCCAAAGAAAAATATTAGATCGATAAACAATTTGTGCCAAAAAAGTTCAACATTTTACTAATTAAATGTTTGTACATTTGGGCTACATTACCTGTATCTGTTTTATAGTTGATTCATTTCAATGTTGGTGTATTAATTACACTACTCAACAAAATGAAAAAAATTTCATGTACTCCGGATGCGATAATTTTTTCTGTGTAGATAACCTTGACATGAGCTCGAAAAACGTAATAAAATTTTTTTTTTCGTTTGGTTTTTTTTTTGTTTTTTTTTTTAAATTTTAAAAATTTTTTTTTGGTTAATTTGTTTTTGTATGAAAAATTGTTTCAGCAACTAACAAATCTCGTCAAAATATATACTAAATGGATGGTAGTAGACCCCAAAACATAAATAATGTGCGTCTTCATTCATCGGCTAGCTACAGCGGTCGTAATCGGTTGTTGAATCAGGAATTTTACAAAATTTTACCGAAAATTTACAAGTGAAAGCCCCTTAAAGCATTTTAAAAAAATATTAATTCACAGAGTGCATTTTTTTTTGTATTTTATACGCAATGTGGCAGGTTTTAGAAATCAAACAAGCTACTTTTTAAGAAAATCCATCAATTAATAATGAAGTTGTGAAATTTTTCTCTAAAGCCCTCGAATCTACTTTTTAGTTCGAACATTGCATTCTACCTTTGAAATTATCTCACTAGTCAACCAAATGAAAAATGTCATGTACTTCTAATGAAGTATTTTTTTCTGTGTAGATAACCTTCAGATGAGCTTGAAAAATACAACAAAAACTTTGTCAATGGTAAGGTTTTTTCTTTTTTATTACAAAAAAAAATTAAAATTTGTTGGGTGACAAAAATATCGTGAATTTTTTCGCTAAAGCTCTCAGAATTTACTTTTTAGTTCGAACATTGCATTTTACCTTTGATATAGTTGTGGGTCTGTTTCTCTTATCAGGAACCAGATATAGTCCCCCATCATAGCTTCGTTCCAAAATCCTTGGTATCGGTGCTCTATTTCTTTCATTTGCTGATGAAAACGCTCGCCATGCTCGTCACTCACATCGCCTAGGTTGTCCGGAAAGAAGTCCAAGTGCGAGTGTAGAAAATGTATCTCAAGCGACATATTTGCTCCAATTTTTTTTATAATTTTGGAGTAGTTGTTCGCCGATCTCTCTGTAATTTAAGCTTTTGTTGTTTCCAAGAAATCCGGAAACAATTTGCCGAAATGAGTTCCAAGCTGCAGCTTCATTTGGTGATAAAATGTGCTCAAACTGTTGGTCTTGCAACAACTTTTTAATTTGCGAGCCGTCGAAAACGCCTTCCTTAATCTTTGCCGACGAAAGGTGAGGAAAAATGGTTTTTAAATAGGCGAACGCTTCACCATCTCTGTTGAGAGCTTTCACGAAGTTTTTTATGAGTCCGAGCTTTATGTGAAGAGGTGGGAGAAAAACATTTTCCTTTTTTATGAGTGGTGTATATTTCACATTGTCGCTGCCGGGGATGAAGTTAACTCGTTCTGTCCAACTCCTCCTGGTGTAATGATGTTGACGATCGCGGCTGTCCCAAAGGCAGAGAAAACAACAGTACTTTGTGAATCCACCTTGTAATCCACAAAGGATACCGATAACCTTAAACTTTCCAATCGTGCCTCTTATAGTTAAGGCACTTTAGTAGATTGTCCATGACTTCGTATGTTTCCTTGGTGTCAACGGCATGAGCAATTGTAATCGAGGGTTTCTTGTTGCCGTTGTGCAGTAAAATTGCTTTAAGGCTCTGCTTGTTGCTGTCGATGAAAAGACGCCACTCTCCTGGATCGTAAGAGTACCCGAGTTCACTAAATAATCCGCGAATGTCCTTAGTACCTTGCGTATGGTTCATGACGCTTCCTGTAGATTGTTGTCACCACACCAGGAGCCAAGAAACCGAACTGTTTCAAGTGCGATGCATGCAACTCTGCATCTTCCTTGGAGAGTTTCAGTTCTCTAACCCAATCGTTCAGTTCTGCTTGCGAACATAAGCGTTGACCTCCATGCAATGTATATGTTGACTCGCATTCTGATGTGGTTTCTACTGTCTCCGGATCTGATGTTGGATCTATCGCCTCATTATTAGATGCCCATCTTGAAACGAACGGTTGCGGGTCCACTGGTTCTTCGGAAAATGGCACTGGAAAAGTCACTGTTGAAACAGCAGCGTAAGTCCATCGTATATTTTTTCCCACGCCGGTTTTTTTGCTAAGACAGAAATAGCAATCTGTTACATGGCAAAGCGGTTCTCTCCAAAGCATTGGCATGATGATTCTCGGCTGTCGTCTGAAAGAATTTCAATAATAAGTTATATATGTTCTTGAATTTCGTAATCTACACTTACCTTGAGTCAGCTAGCTGTACGTAGCACCTTGGACATAGAGCACTTGGTGTCCACCGCTCATCTATGTTTGAGACCTGTAAATTGAAGCTCTCTTCAAATGAATCTCTCAATTTAGGTGAAAAACAACGCTTGTTTTTTTCAGAAACGTATTCTCCGCATATGTAACAAAAATTACTTGGATTGGTATTGCATTCAAATCCTCGCGAACGTTTGCTCATTTTGAGGTTACTTGCGAAAGTAAGTGATATTTGGCAATGTTCATCCTTAAATACCTAAAATACCTAAAATAAAATCAGGCACAACAGGTAGTGGTTAAGGTAGTTGCAGAGGTAGCAGAGTGACCAACAAAACACATTGTTGCGTAGTGACATTACTACCTTCCGTTATTATTTTGTAAACATACCCATGTGCAATATCTATAAGTGATACATACCAGCAAAGGTACGCATACATTGAGCCAGCCCTCACAACGATTGTTGCATTTTTCAAGCTCATCTGAAGGTTATCTACACAGAAAAAAATACTTCATTAGAAGTACATGACATTTTTTCATTTGGTTGACTAGTGAGATAATTTCAAAGGTAAAATGCAATGTTCGAACTAAAAAGTAGATTCTGAGGGCTTTAGCGAAAAAATTCACAACTTCATTATTAATTGATGGATTTTCTTAAAAAGTAGCTTGTTTGATTTCTAAAACCTGCCACATTGCGTATAAAATACAAAAAAAATGCTCTCTGTGAATAAATATTTTTTTAAAATGCTTTAAGGGGCTTTCACTTGTAAATTTTCGGTAAAATTTTGTAAAATTCCTGATTCAACAACCGATTACGACCGCTGTAGCTAGCCGATGAATGAAGACGCACATTATTTATGTTTTGGGGTCTACTACCATCCATTTCGTATATATTTTGGCGAGATTTGTTAGTTGCTGAAACAATTTTTCATACAAAAACAAATTAACCAAAAAAAAATTTTTAAAATTTTAAAAAAAAAACCAAACGAAAAAAAATTTTTTATTGCGTTTTTCGAGCTCATGTCAAGGTTATCTACACAGAAAAAATTATGGCATCCGGAGTACATTTTGACTGTTGACTAGTGTTATTTGTAGCATTTAAGGCGTTTATAATTGTTTTCTTTATTCAAAACCGATGTATCCTGAAAGTTTGGGTAACGATTTAAACTGAATTTCCGTGTAGAAATGTGCCTGTATTTCTGATCTGATTGTGTCTGAATTGTTTTGTGATCTGATTTGTATCCAGATCATCTTTGTCTTCTTACTTTACGACTACTTTATGTTACGTTTTTGTTGCTTGACTGATTGATGCTTTAGCAAGGATTAAAAAAAAAACAACCCGTAAAAAAGATAGTTTTTGACTATAAATTCTTTATATATCACCACGCTCCTTTGTCCAGTCCCGCCCATATTTGGAGCAGATCTTAGAATATATACACCTAAACAACATACCCAATTTTGTTCAAATACCGTTAACAGGAGCAAAAATAATGGATTTTTAACTTGTGATTTGTATGGGAGGTACCACACTCGATTGGATCACGGGAAAAGGGTTAAAAATCAATCCAAAGTTTTTACTCCATAGAGTAAATATGGGTAGAGAAAATCTTTCACTCACCAAATTTCTGACATTTGTCCTCGTGTGATGTATACGTTTGATGTTGAAAAGAATTGCTTTACTAATACCAGACAGAGGCAATGGTTCAAAACAACGAACAAAATAACAACAACGGCATTTCGTTTTGTGTGTTCAAATTAATGTGTTAAATACAACACAAATGTATGCTAACAATAACAGTCAATAAAAAAGTTTAAAACACATTTAAATTTCAGTTTTTCACCAAAATGGTATGAAAAATTAAAGCAAGAAGTTATTGTAATTCCACCTGGTGTATATCACTTTTCGTCAAACATCTCTCTATCACACCGACCGCATCACGAAGAGTGTGAAAGGAAACGTCAGATGAGACAAATGGCGGCTCCATAGAATAACACATACTATAGAAGTTTTTATTCGCTCAATAAATTAAACGTCATAGGTACGATGGAAATTACACAGTGGAGGGTGGAAAATATGGGTTCAATAATACCAGATGGTGGCAATAGTATACAGCGATCCGCAAAGGAACTACACCCGAATTTCGTGTTTTTGTGGCAAACTAGTTGTGTTAAATACAATACAAATGAATACCAACGTTAAAAGTCAACAAAAAAGTGCAAAATACATTTAAATTTTTCAGTTCTACACCAAAACGACAGGAAATAGTTAAGTGAAAATATTTTGTAACTCCACCTGGTGTATGTAAATTTTAAATTTAATTTGCTCTCATTTCCACAGACCTACCGAGAGAGTGTGAAATGAAACGTCAGATGAGAGAATAAGTTCTTCTATAGTATGTGTTATTCTATGGGCGGCTCTACTATAAATTTACCATAGAGTAAATATGGGTAGAGAAAATCTTTCACTCACCAAACCTTTTCACCATTTCCACAGACCTACCGAGAGAGTGTGAAATGAAACGTCAGATGAGAAAATAAGTTCTTCTATAGTATGTGTTATTCTACTTTTACAAATATTAAAATATTATAAATAATTAGAAATGTTTGTGAGTAGAGGTAATATATATAATGATGTGTTGAGATTCAATTCACTGTCAATTCACATGAATTTTGACAAGCAGTATGTGTACAAACCTTGAAACAAAAACTTGAAAGTGTGGCTGCAGCGTAAATGAAACTACATAAAGTACAGTCACTCCAAAAGTTTTAACGGAGACTGAAAGAAGATATATTGTTCGAGAAATAAAACAAATCCCAAAGTTACAGCTACTCAACTGACAAAGTCAGTAAATATAAGCTACGGCAAAAGTGTTTGCGTTAATACTATCCGTAATGTGCTGTATGAGGCTGGCTTTCATGGGCGTGTTCCTCGAAGGAAGCCATATATCAGCAAGGTAAACAAGAAAAGCGCCTTGTTTAAACCAAAACACACATAAATGAATTTATGGAGTTCTGGAATCTAGTTATATTCACAGACGAAGGCAAATGTAATATATATGTGGTCACGATGGACGATTAAAAATATGGCGAAAGGCGAACGAGGAATTCAGAGACAAAAATCTGTGCCCAAACTTTAAACATGGCGGAGGATCAGTGCTTGTATGGGGTTGTATGAGCGCAGGTGGTACCGGATCTTTGCAAATAATTGATGGCATAATGGATCACAAGAAATATATAGATATTTTAAAAACTCATCTCCAACCTAGCGTCCAACCTGGGCTTACCATCAAATTATATATTTACCCAAGATAATGATCCAAAGCACACTGCCTACAACACAAAGATGTGGCTACTATATAATACTCCCAAATGGATGGAAACACCTCCTCAATCGCCAGACATAAACATCATTGAAAATTTATGGGATAACCTCGAGAGAAAGATCAGAGAAAGAGACATTAGGACCAGACATAATTTAGTCATCGCTTTAGAGGAAGAGTGGGGACGAATTCCGACTGAGGTGGCCCAAAATCTTGTTAATTCTATACCTAGACGATTAGAGGCAATAATTAAGAACAAAGGATCACTAACAAAATATTTATTTTCTTTTTTGGCATTGGAAAGAAATCGCATTGAGAAGAGGCAGAAAACTTTTTCAACTTGAGTCTTCCATCGCTACTACGTTTCGGACGGAGCTCGTCAACATTTTAAAAACAAAAGTAGCTTCGCAAATCTTATAGCTCATCAAAAGGATTTTGGAATGCCAGCTGAGTGGCATTTTAATCCTACTGCTCATGGTAAAGGAGCATGTGATGGTGTTGGAGGAAACCGCAAAAGAAATGCAGCGAAGTATAGCCTCCAGTGCTCTCATCAAGATCGCATCTTAGATGCGACCGCTTTATTCAATTGGGCAAAGAATAACAGTAACGAAACTAAAATAGTTTTTAGTAGCAAGGAGGATCATGCAGAAACATTGAGAACACTGAAGAGCAGATTTGATGCTGCGGTAACAATCGATGGCACCGCTCAATACCATGCTTTTATACCGCTTGGCGATGGAAGACTCAAGTTGAAAAAGTTTTCTGCCTCTTCTCAATGCGATTTCTTTCCAAAGCCAAAAAAGAAACCAGGAGCAAAATCAACAGCTGAGCCTGGTAACGCCTGGTAGCAAAACTTAAACACTTCATCATCTGCAATAAATTAAGTGTACAAATAGTTATGATATAAATGTGATTAAGATTAAATTTTATTAAATTATTTATCTATTTATTTTATTATTATTATATACTAATTTAATTATTATTACAAATACATAAATAAAATTTTAATTTTTCCTCATTTCTATAGAAAACAGTGATTTTATTCCTGAGGTTGACATATTATTGTGGGTATTATATTATCGAGGGTATGAAACTTTAGTTATATATGTTACATACCGTTGGAAAGGATAATTTGTCTAGTTTCTCACTATAAGTTCTATTTTTAAGGTTTTAGAAACGCTTACACAAAAATAGAAACAAATTCAAAATAGTGCATATGCTAAAACTTGAAAAACCGTTGTTTTATGTTATAAAACATTTATTTTGATAGATAAATAGGTCGAATCCCACTAAGGGACTATAAAGCTCTTAAAGGAAAAGACCTAAGCTTTCTTTTGGGCAAACAAAAAAAATGGTATTCTCTTGAAAAAAAATGTAAAAATTTATTTTTTATTTTAAAAAGATTGAAGAAATAGCTATCTAAAACACTCAGGACAAATTTTGCTAAGAACAATAGGTAAAAAGTTACATGGATGGGGAAAAAACCTATTTGGCCAAAATGTCAAAATTCAACCCTCTCTAACTCAGAGAGTTCTTGACCGATCTCAATGAAAGTTTTTGTCTAAGCTACTATCCAATAGGACTAACCTTAGTGCAAGTTTCATCCCGATCGGAAGACATCGGTTTCAAAAGTTGGGTCACTTCACATTATAAAATTGTATGACATACAAATTGTGTATCTCTAGAATATGGTGTAATTTATTTCACACTAGGAAAGCTTGGACGTCTAAAAGAAACTAAAAAGTCTGATTTTTGTGTTTTCTTTTCAAGATATGTATCTCGTAAACAAAGCCAGATTCGAAAGAGGTGATGGAATTTTTAAAATCATCAGGAGCGACTTGATAACAATCAAGTCTAATTTTAGAATATTCTAGTCGGTGATTAAAAAAAAAACAAATTGAATTTTACTGCATTTGTAAATGTCAGTTTCTCAAAAATGTGACAGGCTTGAACAAAATGGAAGGCGGATTTGGAAACGGGAAGCCAATCTCTACATACGGTTAGGTTAGGTAGAAGAGGCTGTAACTATTGACGCTCTTAGTCCAATGAAGGCCGTTGTGATAACACGGGACGTCATATTCCTAGTATGCTTGTGGGGCGTTCAAGCCATATGCTACATTATCTCGATATCCCAGGATGTGACTGAAGAAGAGATGTACATTAGTCCCTGGCGATACCAATACTCTGCAAAAATGTTTTACGATCATTCAGCTTAAATTCCTGAATGTCTGTTAGAACCAACATGAAGTAAAATCCTAGATATTTTCTTCTACTCATGCAAAAGCCCGAGCAGTAGCAAATGAGATGTTCGATGCTCTCGTCCTTCTCTTCATTCCCACAGCTTCTGCAGCAATCAGAAGCTCTGATTCCAAGTCTAGACCCGTGTCTGCCTTTTAACCAGTGTCAGTGATCACAGCTACTAGCATGGAGATATCTTATCTGGGAATAGATATCAAGTTTTGCGTACGATTCATGTAATAACTTTGCCATACTTGCCTGATGATCCTACATTTGGTGCCCCCAGACATTCTATCATTCGCATGCTTGAGAGCTTCGGGTTTAAGCATGAGCTCCAATGTAGATAGGGGCATACCCACAAGCTTAATTTCCAGTGGAACACGTAAGGTAATCCTTAATCTTGCCAGCTGATCTGCTCTATGCTACCCTGGAATATGCATGTGCACCGGCACAATCACTGTAGTTGTGGGCAGTTCTTGAAGTCAGGAATACAGATTGCTTCTCTAATTGCCATGACTTCTGCCTGAAGGACACTACAATGGCCTGGTAGCCTTAGTGCTAGGCTTGTCAGTTGTCGTCATGTAACCGGTTTTTATTGTGGATTGTCTCAGGGTCCTTAAAATATACCCAGGACCATATGGGCTGTTGCAGCCATTGAGAATGAAATCTTGAAAAGCATGAAGAGAAAACCCGAAGTAACCATATGCCAAAGATGACAGAAATACCATAGATGGTATATTAGAATCATGGTACAATAATATGTTCATGGTAAAGTCGTAAGAACAGCTGTTCTAATTTTTTTCATGAGGTTCTTCCATAGAATAATACATTTATGATTAGAATATTCACAATTTTCACCAGATGGCAAGGCTGTTTCCGTACGACCATTTTTTCACTCGTATACCATAGAATAATACATACCATAGAAGCTTTTATTCGCTCAATAAATTAAACGTCATAGGTACGATGGAAAGTAAACATTGGATGGTGGAGAATATGGGTTCAATAATACCAGATGGTGGCAATAGTATACAGCGATCCACAAAGGAACAACAACCGAATTTCGTGTTTTGTGGCAAACTAGTTGTGTTAAATACAATACAAATGTATACCAACGATAAAAGTCAACAAAAAAGTGCAAAATATATTTAAATGTTTCAGTTCTACACCAAAACGACAGGAAAAAGTTAAGTGAACATATTTTGTAATCCCACCTGGTGTAAGATAATTTTAAATTTAATTGCTCTCATTTCCACAAACCTACGATGAAGAGTGTGAAATGAAACGTCAGATGAGAGAATAAGTTTATCTACGTATGTATTATTCTATGACAAGTAAAAAGCACTCAAAAATCATTTTTATTTCGATTCTGTTTCAATTTGAAAAAAAATATAGATAACAGAAAGACATATACATAGCTGTTGTTATTTTTTGACAATATAAAAGGTAAACAAGCATGGCTAAATAGTGGCCGTCGCACAGTGGGCTGGATTTAAAACAATGGGTAAAAATCAGAAAACGAATTATCAGTTTTTCGATTTTTTTTGCATTCGATGTATATTGCAACGGCTTTTAAATGTTATTGAGATTCTACATACCATATTTCAATCTGCGCATTCAATTTGAGAAGCATAATAATAATAAATAATAAAACGTCGACTGCGCGGCGTACCACTAACTACCTCTGACGCTCTCACTGCGGGCCTGAAAGCGTGAAAGGAGCGGATAATAGGTGAAATTAAAAAAATCTATTTCTCGTATAGATATGTATGTCTATCAGTGCAAAAAATCTGAAATAATTCAGAAAACCCCCCAAAAATAGGACAATTTCTCAAACAAAAAATGGACTTAATTTGAGACCATGAAGAATTTTTTTCAAAGTTTTTATTCGAGATTTGAAATCAGCGAGTTCAAAAACTGAAGAATCAGCGTCCACAATTTAAGTACCCACATTTCCCTATTTTGCCCACTGGTGCAATGGTAGTGTGCGCGGCTCTTGTGCATGATAACGTGAGTTCGATCCCTGCTCTGACTACCTTCATCAATGGGCATTGATTTGTTCAATGAAATATCATCTCCCGCTGTATCCATAAGGGCAGTAACATCTGTATTTTCTTCAGCATTCGTAGCTACGTTTCTCTCTACTAATGTGTTTTTGACATCATTGGTTCCTATACGCGGGCTTGTCAATTAGTTTGGATTCAGAGAGAGAAATACCTTCCCCCGCAGTTTTCACGGGTTAGGCTGATGCCAGAGTGCGCTTCACAAGCGAAGCGAGAATAATTCGTTCTATAGCAATGCTACAAGATGTCAGAATGAAAGTTACATTGAACACAGTGAGTTGTGTTTGTAAAATTTTTTTCAAGATTTCAGACGAAGAGTTCTTCATGTCAAACAATACTTTTAATATATTTTTGGTTAAAAATAAAGAAATCCACGAAATTAGTAGAAATCGGCAGAGAAAGTGCGAATTCCATAATTTGTACAATGAATGACAAACATCCTACACAATTCTTTAATTATTCAAGAATGTCATTATACACTTTTTATTATATTTTGAAGAAAATCCAGTACATAGTACATACATCTTTGAAAAATGTCTTTACTAGAGTTGGGAATTTTAGTTCATTCAAGTGAGCGCTCTTTTTAGTTCAGCTCTTCAGAATGAACTAGTTCGTTCATTTAGTTCACTAGTTCATTGTAGCATTTCAGTTTAACAGTTCATATGAGCTGTGAACTAAAGAGCTCATTGCAGTTCAAATTGTAGTTTTAGTTCAATCGGAGCGAATGATCGCGAAAATAATTTGATTTTTGCAGATTTCTAAAGTGTTTTGGATACTATGATATTTGTTTATACTAAATCGCCCTATTTAAGGTCGACTTAACGATTAGGTTATTCCGTTTCTGAAATATTATATTTTGGAATAAAAGTGGTGATTAGCGCTGTAGTTATTGTGTAGAAGCCGTTACATATCTATTCCACAAATATTGGAATATTACGCACCTTTGTGCAAATTGAGTGAGCACAACTGAAATACAAAAAGCTGCTGAAACAAGTGAACTACTGAAACAAAAGAGCGGAACAGTGTGAACTAGTTCATCTAGTTCACAAGAGTGAATCGTTCAATTGAACTAGTTCGTTCGTGAACTACACAACTCTAGTCTTTACAAACCTCATAGAACCTTGCAAGAAATTAATAATAACAAACGACAGAAGACAAAGACAGAGCGATACCCTGCAATACACCATTTCACAACCTGCTTTGTCGCTTACATTCGCTTCTCGCACCGCTCTCACTTTGACACCTTTCGAACGATCAAATAAGGGTGCGTACACAGTGGCCGCTTGTTGCCGAACCGAGCCGACTGACGCTTATTGTGAGAACCAATGCGAGAAAACTGGTACTATACAAATTAGTACAAATAAGCACGAACAGGTAATAGTTGGCGCCGAGCTGGTCAGAGCGCAAAGCTGATTGAGTGCGAGAAAACAGTTCCAAAACGTATTTCAGCGCCGAAGACATTGTTTATGTTATGTTGTTATGATTTCAATTTGTTTGGAAAACATAAAAAAAAATTAAAAACAAAAATTTAAGAAAAAGTAAATAAAATAAAAAAATTATAAAAATTAAAAATAAAATAAAAATTAAAATAAAAATTAAGCAAAAAAATAAAAAATTCAAATAAATAATAAAAATTAAATAAAATATAAAAAAGTTAAAAAAAAACATAAACAAAATTTAAAAAAAATTTAATAAAAGAAGTAAATAAAATATACAAACATACATAAAACACAAATAATAGATAAAATATCAGCGCTGATTCTCGCATCCACTATGCACACTCAAACTTGTTTCTCGCATGAACAAGTTCTCGCAATAAGCCTCAGTCTGCTCGGCTCGGCAACAAGCGGCCACTGTGTACGCACCCTAAGATAACACAAGCAGCGGTTTGTGGCGAGTTGTAGAACCATAATATATCTTCGCTTGTAGCGCGCAGTCTGCCATCAGATTTAGTCTCATCCAGGCTCCTGTCTTTCACTACTTCCAATGCCGGTGTACCTTCGGTGGGTTTGGTGTCCGGTATGGCTTCCTGGCCACTTTTATACATCCTAAGATGAATCTGCCTGAAGCCATAAGAAGTGACACCTTGCGTTTTTTTTTTTTGGGAAACGGAAGTAATTCGGTGTTAATAATAATCATGATTTATCGCCGAAGTTCTTCAGCGCTCTCCAACTTCCCAGATGGAAGGTGTAATATGGTTCCGTCTAAATGACCAATGTCGATGACCGCCATAGTGAGGCGCTACTTCAGCACTTCACTAAATGCTTTGGTTCGCCGTTTCCGGTTATTTTGGATCGTTTAGACTTTGGCGGATCATCGGGTGATCGTAATCGTTTTCCTAACTTCATCGAGGCTAAGTCATCGGCGTTCCGTGGGCCGGTCAAATTTCTTGTCCGGTTAATTTGCGCCTTTTGATTTTCTGTGAATTGTGCCGGATAGAACTCTGGCGGCTAAATATCGACCATTTCGCCGTCAGCACGACGGCTATATTCCACGACTATAAATCGATCTTTCCAGCCCTGTACTAGTCCGTAACCGCACCACAGCCCCCCGTAGTACGGTAAGAAGTTGACCGACGACCTGTTACTCAATGAGGCGTTCAACTATTAGTGAGGCACCGGTATAATACAGTCAGATACCCCTAACTGCAAACTTACCGTAGGGACGGCACGTGTGACACTCAGTACTGGAGGAGTTAGTTTTGAGTAGAACTACTACTGTGATAAACAGCCTTCCCTAATATGGAGAACAGACGCTGGTCATACAGCCGACCACTTTGGGCAGCTCTTTTGTATTTTAATTTGACCGTAAGAACCACGGTGGGGCCACTCTCGTGATTTCACTCTTAGGAGTGTCCCCTGTGGGAAGATACTCAATAAATGACGGTATCCTTTCGTCATTTCGCAGTATCTTTTTCGGGCATTTGTGCCCTTTTGTTGTACGTCCTCGGATTCTCCCGCTCTTGTCCGGGGACTGTTTATTCTTCGCAGTTCACCTATATATTTGTAGGCCGTCCAGCTATCCGCCACCTGCTGACCCCCATGGTTGCCTGAGCTCAGCCATAGGTACCTACCGTAGGCACCAAAGATTTTTACCTACCATATGTACCTAATTTAAATAACTAATATGTATATGCAACTATCATAAGTCCGTGGGTAGTGCAATGGTTAGTGTGCGTGGCTGTTGTGTGAGAGAACGTAGGTTCGATCCCTGCTCTGAACAGCTTACACTTCTTTCTATGAAGGCCACCTCACTTAGTGACTGCGACAGTATCAAGTAATAAGCTATGAAATATCTTTTCAAAAACCGGCCGAAAACGGTGTTAAACTGTAGGTCCCAATCAGTGAGTGAAATCTGGAAAACGCACAGGCCAGTGATTGTGAGAAGCTCTTCCCTATCCTTTCATGGAAGGTAATGGGAAAATATATATATATTTTTTATCATTGGTTCCCATCGTATGCACCTACCGCATGAAACCTATATAGTTTGATCACAGAGCATGGAAGTGACCATAAATTTGTTCCTCAGTGTAATTTGAGCCAAATCGAACGATGATAAATCCTGACACATTGAGGTCAAAGGTCACGGGGTTTGGCATATTGTTAGTTTTATATACAAATAATAAACCTAATTCTTCACTGGATTCCCAAGAAAATTTCAGTACCTCGGAGGTAAACTACACTATGTCGTTTTCGTTAACTTTTCAGTAGAGCAGTTTTAATGTTGTCGGACAATGATGCAAAGCGCCAATTTATTATTGCGTCCGTTAAGACAGAAGAACCGAATGTTCATCGTTCAAATGCAAAAAAAAAACAAAAAACAAAAATCCTAGTTTACAGGTTTTTTTGTCAATGACCACTGCTCTACTGAAAAGTTAACGAAAACGACATAGTGTAGTTTACCTCCGAGGTACTGATTTAAAAATATTCTTTTATTAAATAATATATAGGAAATTCGTCGTATGTAAAAATTTCTTGTGTTCTCCATTTCGTTCTCCGAAATATATATTGCACCTCCTGAGGAGTGTTGGGGTATTCATCTGGGAAAATCGGGGACAATGTCAGATCATGTGTTCCATCGTTTCATTTGCAATGGGCCACACAATTTTTTGCAGATGGGTCGGCAGAGTTGAGTGTCCAGTTACTCTACCCATGAGTCGGCTTAGTTCAAGTTTGTTTCGGCCCTCTGGTCGTGGGTTAACCACAGGCTCTTAGTACTGCTTTCGTCTGATGCCTTCCATAATCATATGTGGGTTATTCTTGCCCATTGCTGGAGTTCGGGTTTTATAGGATGGAAAGGTTTCGCATATTTTATATTCACAGTTTGCCTGTTGTAGCCCATCCAAGCCAGTTCGTTTGCTTCTTCATTTACCAAGTAGGCGCTGTGCCCTGGGGTTCATATTATCTCAAGGTTGTCAGTGGTGTAGAATTTGTTTATCTCCTCCTTGGACTCGGGTACTGTAAGCGATTTAACACTGCAACGATATTGCACTGATCGTTGCTTGACGACGATCCAAGAATATCTATACATTGTTCAGCCATATTACACATTCCGTGATCGCCTTAACCTCTGCCTGAAACACAGTGTTGTGATCAGGACGCCAAAAGTACAGTTGAATATTTGAATATGAAAACTCTTATTCCTGCTCTTCCATTCGTTCTAAATTCGCCGTAAGAGCAGTGGATTCCTCGCTAGAAAGCTCTCCGGCCTTGAGTATCCCCAACTGGCAGTTTATCTGTACCATTTTCAATGCAAAGTATACGGTTCTTTGTTCCATTAACGAGAATGCCGTCAGCTTTTCCTTTATGTGGTGGTGAGTTGATTTGTGGCCCTCTCGTGGTCCCCATTCACCTATTGCCTGTATTCGTTTCGTTGCCAAGAACGCCTCGTACTTAATTTTTACCTCAATGGAGGTTAATCATGGAATAGTAGATACAAGTTTCCATCAGCTCTTTTACGGTCACCGATAAAGTTGGCAATTTTACAGAATTCGAGTTGATTTTAGAAGTTGGACATAAAACCAACAGGAATAAAATATAGTGCATATTTTTGTTCGATTTAACTAGCAGTTGATTAATATTATTAACCAAACGCCATTTAAACTTATTTTATTTCCAGTTGCATATCGCTCATTCTCCCATCCACTCTGTCTTCTAAAAAATCTCGACTACAATTTCCCATATTATGTTCAGTGCGCTGGTCCATTTGGCTCTAGCGCAACGCTGATACGCATACAGTACGAGAGTTGGACCTTTTGCGTTTTCTCAATGTAACACTTCTCCATTGGCCGTCGGTGATGCAATGGTTAGTGTGCGTGACTGTTGTGCATAAGAACGTGGGTTTGATCACTGCTCTGACCACCTTAGATTTTTTTCGGCGATGGTCACCTCGTTTAGAGTACTTAGCCATGAAAAAGCTTCTCAAAATACCGTTCGGAACCGGTGTAAACACTGCAGGTTCCAATCAAAGAGTGTACAAGAAGAACAACCACAGCGGAGTGATTGTGAGATGCTCTCCGCCGTCTCTTCATGGGCTGTAATGGGAAACTATATACATATTTATTTATGCCAAAGTCAAATACCTTATAGTTTAAGTCTGTACAGTTCCAGTAAGATATTGCATGCAATACTATCTCAACGTTTTAATGGTGGAATTGTAGGGCAAAATAGGTTATCTCGAGGAAAAATCGCATGATATCCTATTATGGGTGCAAACTAGTATTCAAACCCGAAACCGAAAAAATCGGCAATTAACCGTGTGGCGGTTTTTAAAAAAATTGATTTTTTCGTATAAACCGAAAACTGGTTACAAATCCTGCAACTTATCGGCATGCAAAATTGTGTTTTCCTTACTTCTGAGGTACAAAGTATGTTCAGAAGTTTTATAGAAAAGATTCAGATAAACATTTTTGTGGAACAAATTAACCCTCTAACTGTCACGTATAACCATAATTAAAATTTTTTTTTTGAAAACTCGCAAAATCTGCTCGAAAATGACGGGGGCGTGGTCAAAATGTTGTACAAAAATTATCGCCATAAAATTTCACTATATGTGTCCGAACACTCCAAAACACAAATCTTAGCCCAAGTGGTAGATAATAAGCAAAAACTAACTGTCTTCTAAGGGTTAATAATGAATTTTGTCATTTTTGCCGTTTCCATTAAAAATAGTCCACATAATATAATGCATTTTGTCATATTTCATCTTTTATCTAGCACTTGGGCTAAGATTAGTTTGTGAGTTTTTTTTATACGTGACAGTTAGAGGGTTAATTTGTTCCACAAAACTGTTTATCTGAATCTTTTCTATAAAACTTCTGAACATGAAAGTTCCGAGGGGCGGAAACTTTGACCCGCCCTAAAAAAACTTCTGATCAGATCTGGCAAAACGCCGATACACGTATATTTTTTTTTAGACCTTTCTACCAGAATCCGTTGACAGAACCCCATCATGTTGAAAAAATCTAATTTTGTCTCACAGTGATATTAATGAATTTTTTGAATTAAGTATCATGATATCTATTTTCAAATATAATTTTGCAGCTTGAACATGCTTTACATACGATTTTAAACAATTTTAATTTCAAAATGATTTTATTATTTGACAAATAATTAAATAATCAAAATTAAAATGTTCGAGTGTTAGGTATTTTTTCAAGTTTTTTTATTCTACAAAATTTCGGTGCCCTTTTTATTAATTAAAAATGAAATGAAACAAAAAAAACAAATAAGGGCAGAGAAATATTGGAGAATAAAAAACTGGAAAAAAGACCTAACGCTCGATCATTTTAATTTTGAATATAATACGAAAGGTCGTATAAATTATCAGTAATTAAATAATTTAAACTAGTACATAAATTACTTTTACACTTTATACGATTTTCATACCGAAAATTTCCACATTTAAATGAGTTTAATGTGAATTTGAATTAAACATATCAATTTTATATTAAACACGCATTCCAAATTGGAATATGATTTACATTTTAATTTAAAAAAATAATCGTGATTGTCTAATGTAAATACAGTTATGAAGTTTTGAGATTTAAACACGAATAAGAATATTCAACTCAATTTAGTTCAATTCAATTGAACTCAATTGTTAAATTTACTTCACTTCACTTCAAACTCAAATTTTTAACTTAATTCAAACCAATTCAATTGTCGAACTCAATTCAATTCAGTTCAGTTCAATGCACTTCAACTCAATTCCATTCAATTCGATTCAATTCAGTTCAATTCACTTCAACTCAACTCAATTCAATTCAACTCAATTCAATTCAACTCAATTCAATTCAATTCAATTCAGTTCAGTTCAATTCAATTCATTTCATTTCAATTCAGTTCACTTCAATTCAATTCAATTCAATTCAATTCAATTCAATTCAATTCAATTCAATTCAATTCAATTCAATTCAATTCAATTCAATTCAATTCAATTCAATTCAATTCAATTCAATTCAATTCAATTCAATTCAATTCAATTCAATTCAATTCAATTCAATTCAATTCAATTCAATTCAATTCAATTCAATTCAATTCAATTCAATTCAGTTCAATTCAATTCAATTCAATCCAATTCAATTCAATTCACTTCACTTCACTTCACTTCACTTCAACTCAGTTCAATTCAATTCAATTCCATTTAATTCAATTCAATTTAGTTTAATTTAATTTAATACAAATCAATTCAATTCAGTTCAATTCACTTCAATTCAATTAAATTCAATTTAATTCAATTCAATTCAATTCAGCTCAATTCACTTCAATTCTATTCTATTCCATTTCATTTCATGTCATTTCATTCAATTCAATTTAATTTAATTAAAATCAATTCGATTCAATTCTCCAATTCAATTCTCTAACATAGTTTTTTTGAAGAAAATTTAAATATAAAATTCGGAATAACAGTGTTATATTTTCAGAATAAAAATGATTCTTTTTACGGGAAAAATAAACAAACAAGAAAATGTTATTGTTAGGAAATACAAATATACCGAAAACCGGTGATTCAAAAATTTTGGTTTTTTAACACTCTACTCTACTGGGGTTCTATGCTACAGCTGATCAACCTTAGAGTTGGGAAAACATGAAGAATAAGGTAAGAAAGAGAGATAGCGATAGATGAGTGGAAGCAAAGAGTATGGCATTTTAAATAGAGAAATTTACTCATATGGAGTGGAATGCCAATAAAGAAAACGAGTGAAGCGCCTTGTTTCTCTGCTCTCTCTCTCTTACTGTCTTCGTTGAATATTTCAATACACGAGTAGTTTTCTGATAATGTTACAGTATCTAACTATAGAAATTCCATATTCGTTTATATTATTCGAACTTTAGTTGTTATGTTTTCAATAATTGTCCGATTCAAGATCAATAACTATTAAAAAGTACTTTTTCTATGAAAAAGTACATTTTGAAAACAATTCCAATAAAAATAAGTATGTAAAAAGTATGAAATAATCAAGTTATGACGCGAGATAGAAATGCGTTTCTACGAGGGTTGCCAAATTGCGCTGGGGTTTTCTTCTCTACTTGTACATCCTTTTTGTTGTAACTATGTAAGGTTGCTCAATGCGTTTTTCATACATTTGCATTTATGCATTGAACGAAAAGTACAAAACTTATCAACTGATCGAGGAAAAAAGGGATAACAAGTGAAATAAAGCAAAATGTAATGAAGTGTTAGAGTAAAATTATTTATAGAGTTTGCAATTCAAACACAAGTTTATTAAAATAAATATTTTTCTCATTCTGCAAGGGTTGCGAAGTGTGTATAACTCTTGCTCCAACTTTTTCAGTGGCTTTACTTGGTTTCCGGTCCAAGAAAACGGCTGTTGCAGACTCTATGTATGTATATTACCATAAAGCAACTATGGTATAGAGAAGAAAATTTATTCATGGAGTGGAATGCCAACAAAAAAAAAACGAGTGAAGCACGTCGTTTGTCTGCTCTCTCTCTCTTACTCTCTTCGTTGAATACTTCAATACACGAGCAGATTTCTCATGATGTTATTGTACCTAACTATAGAAATTCCAACCATATTTAAATTAAAT
The DNA here is from genome assembly GCA_963931995.1 of Phaonia tiefii. Taxonomy (NCBI): domain Eukaryota; kingdom Metazoa; phylum Arthropoda; class Insecta; order Diptera; family Muscidae; genus Phaonia; species Phaonia tiefii. Next base: position 162,995,841 of record OZ008368.1, read on the forward strand.
TACATAAAGTATGTAAAAAGTATGAAATAATCAAGTTATGACGCGGGAAAGAAATGTTTTTGAGTGAATTGCGTCGACTTTTTGGTTCTCTTCTACTAGGGTTGCCAAATTGCGTCGGTTTTTTCTTCTCTACTTGTACATTATTTTTGATATTACTCTATGCTCTACTCTGTACTCGTGTCCCAGAGTCGTAAATCATCGTAGAAACATCCACTGAGTGTCACGAGGCTTATCAAAAATGGTTAAGGGCGATGTTGGAGTTTCTTAAACGAAAATACACAAATCGATAGAAAGCCGTTAGATTAGACAACGTTTAAAATATTTTCAAAAACTAATCAAGTTTCACAGTTATAGGGCGGCCGTGTTCAGGCTAATAAAAATGTTTTGGTATAACTGAAATCAAGAACATTTTGCGGGCTTTGTTATGAGCTGAAATTCATAATTTTTCCCCCGAAATCATATGCAAAAATGTCCGCTATGAAAATGACATATTAGAAGGAAAAACAAATTTTTCATAAATTACACTACTCAACAAAATGAAAAAAATTTCATGTACTCCGGATGCGATAATTTTTTCTGTGTAGATAACCTTGAGATGAGCTCGAAAACCGTAATAAAAATTTTGTTTTTCGTTTGGTTTTTTTTTTGTTTTTTTTTTTAAATTTTAAAAATTTTTTTTGGTTAATTTGTTTTTGTATGAAAAATTGTTTCAGCAACTAACAAATCTCGCCAAAATATATACTAAATGGATGGTAGTAGACCCCAAAACATAAATAATGTGCGTCTTCATTCATCGGCTAGCTACAGCGGTCGTAATCGGTTGTTGAATCAGGAATTTTACAAAATTTTACCGAAAATTTACAAGTGAAAGCCCCTTAAAGCATTTTAAAAAAATATTAATTCACAGAGTGCATTTTTTTTTTGTATTTTATACGCAATGTGGCAGGTTTTAGAAATCAAACAAGCTACTTTTTAAGAAAAGCTATCAATTAATAATGAAGTTGTGAATTTTTTCGCTAAAGCCCTCGAATCTACTTTTTAGTTCGAACATTGCATTTTACCTTTGAAATTATCTCACTAGTCAACCAAATGAAAAAATGTCATGTACTTTTAATGAAGTATTTTTTTCTGTGTAGATAACCTTCAGATGAGTTTGAAAATTACAACAGAAACTTTGTCTATGGTAAGGTTTTTTCTTTTTTATTACAAAAAAAATTAAAATTTGTTGGGTGACAAAAATATCGTGAATTTTTTCGCTAAAGCCCTCAGAATCTACTTTTTAGTTCGAACATTGCATTTTACCTTTGATATAGTTGTGGGTCTGTTTCTCTTGTCAGGAACAAGATATAGTCCCCCATCATAGCTTCGTTCCAAAATCCTTGGTATCGGTGCTCTATTTCTTTCATTTGCTGATGAAAGCGCTCGCCATGCTCGTCACTCACATCGCCTAGGTTGTCCAATTTTTTTTATAATTTTGGAGTAGTTGTTCGCCGATCTCTCTGTAATTTAAGCTTTTGTTGTTTCCAAGAAATCCGGAAACAATTTGCCGAAAAGAGTTCCAAGCTGCAGCTTCATTTGGTGATAAAATGTGCTCAAACTGTTGGTCTTGCAACAACTTTTTAATTTGCGGGCCGTCGAAAACGCCTTCCTTAATATTTGCCGACGAAAGGTGAGGAAAAATGGTTTTTAAATAGGCGAACGCTTCACCATCTCTGTTGAGAGCTTTCACGAAGTTTTTTATGAGTCCGAGCTTTATGTGAAGAGGTGGGAGAAAAACATTTTCCTTTTTTATGAGTGGTGTATATTTCACATTGTCGCTGCCGGGGATGAAGTTAACTCGTTCTGTCCAACTCCTCCTGGTGTAATGATGTTGACGATCGCGGCTGTCCCAAAGGCAGAGAAAACAACAGTACTTTGTGAATCCACCTTGTAATCCACAAAGGATACCGATAACCTTAAACTTTCCAATCGTGCCTCTTATAGTTAAGGTACTTTAGTAGATTGTCCATGACTTCGTATGTTTCCTTGGTGTCAACGGCATGAGCAATTGTAATCGAGGGTTTCTTGTTGCCGTTGTGCAGTAAAATTGCTTTAAGGCTCTGCTTGTTGCTGTCGATGAAAAGACGCCACTCTCCTGGATCGTAAGAGTACCCGAGTTCACCAAATAATCCGCGAATGTCCTTACAAAAACAGATGTTGCCTTTTTTTGTGTAGTACCTTGCGTATGGTTCATGACGCTTCCTGTAGATTGTTGTCACCACACCAGGAGCCAAGAAACCGAACTGTTTCATGCGCGATGCATGCAACTCTGCATCTTCCTTGGAGAGTTTCAGTTCTCTAATCCAATCGTTCAGTTCTGCTTGCGAACATAAGCGTTGACCTCCATGCAATGTATATGTTGACTCGCATTCTGATGTGGTTTCTACTGTCTCCGGGTCTGATGTTGGATCTATCGCCTCATTATTAGATGCCCATCTTGAAACGGACGGTTGCGGGTCCTCTGATTCTTCGGAAAATGGCACTGGAAAAGTCACTGTTGAAACAGCAGCGTAAGTCCATCGTATATTTTTTCCCACGCCGGTTTTTTTGCTAAGACAGAAGTAGCAATCTGTTACATGGCAAAGCGGTTCTCTCCAAAGCATTGGAATGATGATTCTCGGCTGTCGTCTGAAAGAATTTCAATAATAAGTTATATATGTTCCTGAATTTCGTAATCTACACTTACCTTGAGTCAGCTAGCTGTACGTAACACCTTGGACATAGAGCACTTGGTGTCCACCGCTCATCTATGTTTGAGACCTGTAAATTGAAGCTCTCTTCAAATAAATCTCTCAATTTAGGTGAAAAACAACGCTTGTTTTTTTCAGAAACGTATTCTCCGCATATGTAACAAAAATTACTTGGATTGGTATTGCATTCAAATCCTCGCGAACGTTTGCTAATTTTGAGGTTACTTGCGAAAGTAAGTGATATTTGGCAATGTTCATCCTTAAATACCTAAAATACCTAAAATAAAATCAGGCACAACAGGTAGTGGTTAAGGTAGTTGCAGAGGTAGCAGGGTGGCCAACAAAACGCATTGTTGCGTAGTGACATTACTACCTTCCGTTATTATTTTGTAAACATACCCATGTGCAATATCTATAAGTGATACATACCAGCAAAGGTACGCATACATTGAGCCATCCCTCACTACGATTGTTGCATTTTTCAAGCTCATCTGAAGGTTATCTACACAGAAAAAAATACTTCATTAGAAGTACATGGCATTTTTTCATTTGGTTGACTAGTGAGATAATTTCAAAGGTAAAATGCAATGTTCGAGCTAAAAAGTAGATTCTGAGGGCTTTAGCGAAAAAATTCACAACTTCATTATTAATTGATGGATTTTCTTAAAAAGTAGCTTGTTTGATTTCTAAAACCTGCCACATTGCGTATAAAATACAAAAAAAAATGCACTCTGTGAATTAATATTTTTTTAAAATGCTTTAAGGGGCTTTCACTTGTAACTTTTCGGTAAAATTTTGTAAAATTCCTGATTCAACAACCGATTACAACCGCTGTAGCTAGCCGATGAATGAAGACGCACATTATTTATGTTTTGGGGTCTACTACCATCCATTTAGTATATATTTTGGCGAGATTTGTTAGTTGCTGAAACAATTTTTCATACAAAAACAAATTAACAAAAAAAAACCAAACGAAAAAAAAAAATTTTTATTACGTTTTTCGAGCTCATGTCAAGGTTATCTACACAGAAAAAAATTATGGCATCCGGAGTACATTTTGACTGTTGACTAGTGTTATCTTTGTTCATAATCAATAAAATTAAAAGGGAAGATAATTTTTCTATTTTGTGGCTAGAAAATTAATCATTACCAGCTGTCAGTTTTTATCACATGTTTGTTTTTAATTAATATTATTCATAATGCGTGGATTTTACCACGAATGATTGGAAGTAAATCGGAGTAAAATTAAAGAGATTTCGAGATTTTCAATAGTTTCACAATAGCATTTTTTGGGAAGGACATTTTATGGTTAAGCTTATCCTGGCTTCAAATTCAACGATAGTAAAAATTAGATAGCAAGTTTCGAACATATACATAGCTCTTTCGTGATATATGGAAGGTGGGCGTATCCTCCATTTTGCTTCTGTCTTTTCTTACGTATTTAATCTCGACATCTCCTTCGATTATTGGCCAACTTTTAGCTAATAGTGAGTGCGTTTCCATTAGACCAGGAACTAGTTGTTTGTTTGTATTTATGCAACCTTGAAAGCAAATCCGATGCAAAAATGGCAAACAGTTTATAATATTTGTAGTTTCATAACGTGGGTAAAAAGCTTTTAAAACTCAGAAACAGTAACTGCTAATTCAAGTTTTTTTTTACAAAATTACTTGGAATTTATCCGTCTTTTAAAGTGCTTAATAAAAAAATTAATGGTTTCCCATTAGATCCCAAGAAGGAATTGGGGAGAGCTCCTCACAACCAGTGAGCTGTGCGCTTTCTAGTTTTTATACTCCATGATTGAGACCTACAGTTTTACGCCCGTTCCGAACGCTATTTTGAGAAGCTTTTTCATTGCTAAATAAAGAAATTTAAGGTGGTCAAAGCAGCGATCAAACCCAGGATCTCGTGTACAAGAGGCGCGCACACTAACCATTGCACCACCGACGACCACAATTAGCATCATTAGTTTTTTAAATTTTCATAGAATTTTTAAGAGATATAAAGCGGTGGTCTATGCAATACAATAAGAATTTTAACGTTTTGCTTTAAAAATGTTGACTTACAATCTAAGAAAATCGTGGTTATTGACCGAGTTTTAAGTACAATTCAAAAACGTCCGGAATAACCGATTTTTGCGCGACCTCTAAATCTCTTCCGAAAAATCTGAAAAAACTCTCAAAAATACTTTACCCTATAAGCTTTCAAACAAAGTTGAAGCAAAAACAAACTTTTATTGATGATGGGACACCATAATGTACATGTTAAAAACAGTGTTATTGTCATCCATATTTTGTATTTTTTTTGGGAAAAATAAACTATAAATTTAGAATTTTTTTCTTTGTTCAGATCAAAGATACCAGTTAGATAGTGACACTTTTGAACAGATGTCAGTAGCTTACAACTGTGCCTCTGATCAAAAAAGTTCACAAACTCGTGTGATAATGTGAATTCAAATGAATTTTTATTAAAAAATATAACTTCGAAGCTAAATTATAGTTTAATATTTCTAAAGATAGAAGCGTCATAAAGCGGGACTTCTGAGACATCGAAAAGCGGGAGGGTTGGGCTGGTTAGGTATGCCTGAACATGGCTTGAACAAGTTGCTTTTTCTATTTTCTGCCGCTATAGCCCGGTATTCAGTTTTTGTGAAATTTTCGTTGCCGTAAGAAATACGTTTATAACAAATAAAGAAAATTTCATGAACCGAACATTTCGTTCACATTGCATTTGCTTGGTACTGAGCTCTTTGCGAACATTTCGTAAGCAAAATCAATTACAGGGTTGTTACGCCAAAGATATTTCGTACGAAAACAATTGTTTGATAAATGGTTGTGACCGAAATTTTGACATTTTGATAATTTTAACAACCAAAAGCAACACGACATGCGTTAAAAATAAAATGGAGCGCGTAGAGAATTAAAAATTAAATTTTTGCAAGGGGCTTATATTGGTAAGGTTTACTAGAGATGAGCGGTCCAGAGATTCTTTAGAAAACAGTGAGCATGACTTATGTATCTGATATTTGATTTTAATAACAATACAAAAAAAAATCTATTTAAAAATCATCAAATAATTAAACCATCCACCATAATAGTCGATTTCACATACATATTTCTTTTTAATATTTAATAATAGAAAAGTACTTTTATAGAAAAAGTACTTTTTAATAGTGATTGATTTTGAACCGAATAATTATTGAAGAACAATCATTAATGTGTGTAAGTATATTTAATACATACTTATATATTGTTTTTATTGAATAAATTTATGATTTGTATTGAATTAATGCATCATTTTGGTATTTTGTCAATTCTATGGTGGAGGGAGGCTTGATAGAAATATCATATTATTCTGCCGTGACTCCACGACGCTAAAGAGTACAACGCAGCTGATCCTGAATTGCAGGTTGAGAAATTTTCATTTATCTCTACACGGAAAAATAAACGTGTAGCATAGAGTAATATCATATATAGAAGGAAAATTTCTCTCATCTGACGTTTCATTTCACACTCTTCGTGGTGAGGTCACTGTGATAGAAAGATGTTTGACGAAAATTGACTTACACCAGGTGGAGTTACAAGAACTTCTGACTGGAATTTATTATGTCGTTTTGATGAAAAACTGTGAAATTTAAATGTGTTTTGCACTTTTTTGTTGACTGTTATTGTTACCATACATTTGTGTTGTATTTAACACAATAATTTGAACTCAGAAACACGAAATACCGTTGTCGTTTTCTTGTTGGTTGTTTTCAACTAATCCCTCCATCTGCAGTTATTAAAGCAATGCTTTTCAACATCCAACGATCATATCATACCAGGTCTAATGTTCCCTCTAGATATGGAATTACTCTATGTACCAACCGTGAAATAACAACATGGAATGTAACGGCTACTTGGCACATTCGATCACTGTAGTTACCAGTGATTTTTCAATCACTGTTCACAAATATCTGCGGTTAAATGTAGGACCTAGTACACTAATAAAATCAAATTGATTTGTTTTGGTAGCCGAGTTTCTATTAAATATATTATACTTTATAAAACAAAATATTTCCCTGGGTATTCGAGTTTGGAGCTACTGTATATGTATTGTTACGAATTTCCTTATTCGTCCGTTTTGCGTTGTTTTATTCCCAATAATAAAACAAGGTTCGTTTTCAATTACGATAATTACAACGGTTTGACTTCCTTTTATTTTACTTATATAGTACCACAGTTTACTTTATTTTATAACACTTTAACAAGTCTTGTATCTTACTATCAATTCGCGTTGCTTACTTTACGGGGTTTAATCACAAACTGAACTCTCCATTCTAAAGACCTCCGCTATTTATACCAACTCACCATACTCAACTGAAGTTATATCTAGCGAATTCAAGAACCTTCTAGTCATTGTTGTTGTTACTTATCTTTGCAGAATCATTTCGAGTGGTGGAGAATTATCGTAACTGAGGCGAATTCATTCTACTGGTTTAGCGAGCTGGTACGTTGTTACAATGCATACTTTCAGGCGCAGCTCTAACTGCCAGTTATTTACATAATTGTAGTAAATCATTAAGAGCAAGCAAAAGCTTTTACCTATTCGTAAAACTGCCCCCACTTAAGCCTGTTCGTCTCGAGCAGGCTCAACCCCCCGTTTTCCATACAGGGCTAGTCTTTCCAAATGCACGACTTTCATTTTAGATCTTGGACTTTGGCTTTTCTGGATTCTATAAACCACGTCATTTATTCGTTTGACAACCTTGTAAGGGCCTTCCCAGTGAGTCTGAAGTTTTAGAGATAAACCTTTCTTGCGCTGTGGGTTGAACAGTAAAACTAGCTGGCCTTCATGGAATCCTTCTGAATTTGCCGCTCGGTCGTATCTGGCTTTCATTTTATTACTGGCCATCTTTATTTTGTTGCGCACAAATTCATGGAGATCATTAATATCCCCCGTATCTGGGTAATTGCCATCACTGTTCGCAGGGTCAGATGCTGGTTTGGTACCGAACTCCAAATCTCCAGGCAGCTTCAGCTCAGTTCCGAAAATTACTCTAGCGGGTGTTCCCGAAGTGGAGTCATGGGTGGCCGTCCCATATGGGTGATTGTTCGGAAATTGTCATTTTCTCGTCCTTTGAATTTTCCCACCCTAAAATGGTCGAATGGTGATTAAATTGCGACATGTTCCAGAAGCTACGATGGTACTCTATTATTTCCATGAAACACATTCCATTCTGAACCGTGTAAGTCGGTTTTAGGGAAAAAAAACTGTTCAAAATGTCACAACCATGGCCTGTCCTCGGTATCGAATTCAGGACTTCAGCAGTAATATCCGTCAAGGACGTGGCTTGAAGGAAGTTACCTGCATATATGTTCTAAGGAACATTTAGATTTACAATTCTACGCAAAAAAATTGGAGGAATATGCACGCCATGGTTATTGAACGGTCCACGAAGTCTGTCCAACAATTTTGTCAGAATTTTGTACAATTTGAATTCGACTGTGGAGGCGCCATCTCCGGGGTTTCAATATGACCCACTTGCTGGCATTTTGGAGTGGAGGGGGTAGTGGCAGTATTTACACCGGCAGAAGTCAACAGACGCACATGTATACGAAGGGGAATTCAATTCGAAAAATTTAAAAGCTAAGTCACAAAATAATACGTCACAACCGTTCTCTTATGATTCACATATGCCGTACGATATTTAGGCTTGATTCCCGGTTATGAAAGTAATATTTCATTGCCTGAACTTCATTGTCTTTGGAACTTGTCGAATTCCAAACCGGTCTGGAGCACGGTTAGGTTATACACTGAAAGTCACAACCGTGGCTGTCACAACCGTGTCATATAGTTTCCAATACTGACTAAAATTGATAAATAATGGTTTCTTGCCAATGAATGATTAATGTGGAGTAGGCTGTTGCAAAGACCTGGCAACACAGTAGGCTTTTGCGAAGACCTGGCAACACAGTAGGCTTTTGCGAAGACCTGGCAAAACGAGAGTGAATGAAGTATTTGACATATCTTGTGGCAATCTATTGGCGAAGTTAACTAAATAAATTAGTTAAAACATTAAAATAGTGCGTTTTATTCAATTGATATATATTAGCGGTCATTACAATTAAGTTTCGTTCAGGCAGTCACTACCGTGGCATCGGAATACCATCACTGCTCCATAACTTCGATTGCTTTGGTGTTGTAGTATAGTGATTTTCAGATCATACTTTTGGACCATGATAACATTCAGAAACGTAAAAAAAAATGGTACTGCAACCATATCGAGGTTTGGAAAAATTGCTGTCTGAAAAATAACATTTTCCGAACAATCACCCATATGCCAAAAGGAACTTTTATTATGTGTTCATCCCAATCTCTTTGATCTGCGCTGACTACTTTTCTTAGGAATTCTTCAAGAGTTCGGTTGAATCTTTCAAGCATTCCGCCAGACTGAGGATGCAATGGTGTTGTTCTTGTTTTCCGAATACCGTATGACTCACATTTCTTTGAAGATGGTCGATTCAAAATTCCTACCCTGGTCCGAATGGATTTCCGAGGGGACACCAAAACGGCATATCCAGTTATCCACAAAAACTTTAATTATAGTCTTCGCTTCCTGATTTGGATCAGGGTATATTTCGGGCCATTTACTGAATTAGTCCATTACGACTAAGGCAAAGTAGTCCATTACGACTAAGGCATTATGGATATTCGCTCGAAGGCAGCACTTAGGCTCCCCTGATGTCTCTGTCCGCAATTGCTTCGCGTTGGTCCTTTAGTTGTCAAGCACTGAGTGCAGCCTACAATCCACTCGGATACACCTTTTTGACGACCAACCCAATAGAAAAGTTTCTCCATATTTTTGCCTTTGCCGAGGTGCCTACCACTCGGACCATTATGAGATTCTGCAATTATCTCTTTCACTTTCAAGGCAGGTACCACAATTAGATTTTTCTCCGTTTTACCATCTTCACTTTCCCATAAACGGTATAGACAGCCATAGAGCAATCTCAAGCTATTCCACTGGGCCCAAAATGATTTTAAAACGGGGCTTTCTGCAGCGATTTCATTCCGCGTTAATTGTCTATCCTCTTCCTTTGCCAAAATAATTTTTGCCAATACAGGATCACTTCTCTGTGCCGTGAACCACTCATCATGGCTGCAAACATCGTCGAAACATCAATATTACCAGTTGCTTCCTTTACAGATACCTCCATTTCTTCTTTGCACTCAAACTGGTATTTGTCAATGTCAATGTTTCAGCGCTTGAATTCTTCTATTAATCGCCTCTGTAGCTCTACCTTATTACCAGCTGTCTGTTGATCTAATTTACTCAACTCATTTTTTAGTTGTTCAACTTTGAGTTATTCAAACTTCATCGTTGTCCTTAATTCGTAATCCCCCTTCTGACACCAATGTTACGAATTTCATTATTCGTCCTTTTGGCGTTGTTTTATTCCCAATAATAAAACAAGGTTCGTTTTCGATTACGATAATTACAACGGTTTGACTTCCTTTTATTTTACTTATATAGTACCACAGTTTACTTTATTTATAACACTTTAACAAGTCTTGTATTTTACTATCAATTCGCGTTGCTTACTTTACGGGGTTTAATCACAAACTGAACTCTCCATTCCAAAGACCTCCGCTATTTATACCAACTCACCATACTCAAATGAAGTTATATCTATATCTTACTTACCTTTGTAGAATCATCTCGAATGGTGGAGAATTATCTTAACTGAGGCGAATTCATTCTACTGGTTTAGCGAGCTGGTACGTTGTTACAATGCATACTTTTAGGCGCAGCACTAACTGCCTTTTATTTGCATAATGTTAGTAGGGTCATTAAGAGCAAGCAAAAGCTTTTATCTCTTCGTAACAGTATTAAAGTATTACATAAATTCATTTGAACTCAGAGAACTGAGAGATTGTCTCGAGAAGTGAGCAGGTTTTCAAGAAGCGAGCGAGTATTCGAAAAGTGAGGAAGTTTTCGAGAAGTTATGATTTGCTCGGTGTATACATACACACACGTTATACAGTTATTATTGTTGATATTTTTTGCTTTGCAATAGAATATTGTTACGAATAAGTAAAAGCTTTTGCTTACTGTTAATGACTCTACTAACAGTATGTAAATAACAGGCGGTTAGTGCTGCGCCTGAAAGTATGCATTGTAACAACGTACCAGCTCGATAAACCAGTAGCATGAATTCACCTCAGTAAAGATAACTCTCCGCCATTCGAGATTGTTCTACAAAGATAAGCAACAACAACAACATCCAGATTCTAGAAGGTTCTTGAATTCGCTAGATATACCTTCATTTGAGTATGGTGAGTTGGTATAAATAGCGGAGGTCCTTGGAATGGAGAGTTCAGTTTGTGATTAAACCCCGTAAAGTAAGCAACGCGAATTGATAGTAAAATATAAAACTTGTTAAAGTGTTATAAATAAAGTAAACTGTTGTACTATATAAGTAAAATAAAATGAAGTGAAACCGTTGTAATTATCGTAATTGAAAACGAACCTTGTTTTATTATTGGGAATAAAACAACGCAAAAAGGACGAATAAGGAAATTCGTAACAATATAATAGTATAAGTAGAATTGAGTGCTTTATAAGAACATTATAAAAACATTTCTCTTAAATGAATGTTTTTATTTATATTAAATTATCAATGTACAATGGTAAATATGAATGAATTTTGAAAGATAACAATTGCATTTTTTTGATAAACATAAAAAGCTATTGGTAAAGTTAGAAATCATAGGTTTTAACATTCTTTTCAAAGAAAATCGGTACAAAGTAAATGGTTTTTAAATTAATATTAACTAGTTTGTTTTCTTTGCATTTACTGATCTTGATATATTTACATAAATACATTTATTTTTTTCTGTTCTCTTTGTTCGACCATAAATTGCTCAATTACTTCACTCTCTGTCTGCTGTAACGGGTACACTGTTTTACAAGTCATTTGCCACTTAAATCAAACATTTCAGTGCGGTTGTGTTTGTTTTTACTCTGATTTGCTCTCACCCAAAAAGTAGCGGAACTTCAGTTTTCTATTTAAAACACGTTGAGTAAGTGCAGTGAAGTTACTGAATGTGTGTCGATGTTCTCGAATACCAAAAAAAAAATACAGCAGACAGTTGTCCGAGGCCTTCGGCCACGGACTGTCCCAGCAGGCTGTGTCAGAGACACGGCCATTAAGTTTAACGTAGAATACGCCATCCGATAAGACAGAATCCATATATAACAATAAATGATAAATAACATAAGCAAATGAATTTATTTATTTGATAGTTACTTTTGATAATATACATAAGATTATGGTAGGAAAAATAGGATAAATATGTTTTTAAATTAAAAGAGTAAGGATAAATGATAAATAACAGACGCAAATAAATTTGATTATTTGAAAGTTACTTTTGATAAAATGGGCTTATGATAGGAAAAATAGGATAAAAAAAAGTTATCTCGCCGCTTCCTCATAATCAATGAAATAAAGATTACAACAATAACAATCTGACATGACTCCCTATACCGTACGGTAAGACGTATTCTACGCCAAAATGTATGAACTAATTTTTTCATATATTTTTTATAATTATATATCCATGTTAAATTCAAATTCACATTTAACATTTTGTTTCACTTAAATACATAAGTAAATATACGAAATTTCAATATTTCATCAATCAAAACAACAGCCGAAGGTTTGTGTCCACACTGAAACAGCATCATAGTTTGTGTCCACGCTACAAACTCAAACACTCAACCAAACACCACACATATGTTTGAGTGTATGTGTTTGAACAATTTTCATTTGAGAAATTTAAATATTAGGCAGATATCAACCAATATGAAATGTATATCAAACGAAAGATAACATCTTCATTTACCTACAAAAAATTTTTTAAAAAAAGTTATCTCGCCGTTTCCTCATAATCAATGAAATAAAGATTACAACAATAACAATCTGACATGACTCCCTATACCGTAAGGTAAGACGTATTCTACGCCAAAAACGGTTCCCATGCAATGGTTTAATATGTATATAGGGCAAAGTTGTGTCCAAGGTGCATTAAAAAATATAGGAATCATTATTCATATTGATTGATATTTTTCCATCTAAAAACCCAATGGGCAGTGTAAAATGTGGACATGCGCTAAGTTGAAAGCAACCAATATTATATTTGGACAAACCAGTAAAATGTTTTTAATAAAAGTTGATAGTATTAAGCTTGGCTGGCCCATCCATTACATTTCGTTGGAATAGGTTAATACATGTGTTTTTTGGAGCCGGTAGTAACAAGATTTTTTGGTAAAATTATTTATGGGAGCGAGGTCTTTCTTTCTTATTGCGTCCAAAGCTATATGCGTATAACTGTTATTTTTTTAATTGGAGGGCATTGCATTAATTGCAGGAAGTAGGGTGTGGGGTGTTTGTCTTAAATTTACGGATGTCGAAATAGGTAGGAAAGACTGAAAGACCACATACGGAATGATCGGCTGAAGAACGAATTTTCTCAATAATGTATTGTTCGATCTAAGTTTCTAAGTTCAGCTGAATATCCTGACCTCTTGAATAATGTCAAGTTATCCAGCAGAAAACACCCCACTAAAATATCGATAAAACAAACACAACCAGAGCTGTGGAGTCTGCCCAAAATTGGACGACTCCGACTCCATCAATTTAAAAATCCACGTCTCCGCTTCGACTCAAACTCCAGCAATTCGAAAATCCACGTCTCCGCTCCGACTCCATCATTTTGAAAATTACAAGTCCGACTCCAATATAAAATAAAACCATTTCTAAGGTATCATTTTCAATAACAACAAAATAATTTGAATTCTATATAATATGTCATTGTTGACAGAACACAGAAATATTTATATTTCTGTTGAAGAAATATTTTTTTAAAATTTAAAAAGACTTGATACCCTTTCAAGCTTAATAAAAAATGAATTCACTTTACAAAATAACGTGCCTATATTCTCGAATAGCAAAAATTGTGTGAAGTTTGACTTTTATTATCGTAAATGTCTAGCACTTCCGTTGTATATTTGCAAGTAGAATTTAGAGGAGCATTCCCGGTCATGTACAGACAAATTCAACCATTTTTAGTGTTTTTTTTTATACCTAGTTCTTAACTGATTCATCAGATATATAATTTATTTTCCATTATTTAACAGATTACATCCTAGTCTTTAATCCTACATAGAAACTTTTCAGATTATTCTTGAAATACGAAATACGCCACGTATGGCCACGTCAACTGTTAGAATTGTTAGAGTTGAATCCAAATTTCACCAAAACTAGTAGACATGGACAAAAAGTGTTTTAGAACCAAATTATAAATAAGAATCATGCTTGCTACTGAGGAAAAAATATTTGGATTAATACACATATACATAATTAAAAATAGGTTTTTATATTTTGTAACGTACAGACAAATGGTGCCATGTAAGGGACATATGTAGTTGAACTTAACGCTATAAAATGAATAGTAATCAATAGTTAAGTGCAGTTTTGTCTATGGATTAGCTATGTTTTCTACACTCTACAACCTTCTCCTCAGTTTTAATAAAATTGTAGTATCGCGTTGGTATTTTCCCATGACGATGGAGACCTAATTTTGTTTACAAGTTGGGTAAAATCGTATAAAATAAGCATTTATGTTTTGCACTCTTACCAAAAGTGAGTAGTATTTAAAAAAAAGTGATGTACATCTCATAAAGAAATAATATATATCCGGTGTAAAAAATAATACGTTATTCTTGTAAAAAATTTTAACTTTGATAGAAATGCTAAACTTGAATCGGAGTCGTCTACATTTTTACGACTCCGACTCCAGGCAAATATCCCAGACTCCGACTCCAACTACGACTCCACAGCACTGCACACAACTCACATTCCGGCGAGGTAATAGAGCAGGTCACAATATCATCGCCCACGATCGTCATCGCTCTCTTGTGAACCCGATGCAGTAGTTCTAAATAAGACTTGAAGCTGCTGTCTATATACTTAATTTTGACCGGATGTAAATAGTGTAGATATTAAGGAGATCTGATGGTAATGTCATGTTCAGACTCCCGTATGATGGTACCTAAAGTGAGAAGGTGATGTGATGAGCAACCTGAATGACATGCTAACACTTATGCGTCAGGTGGTAACAGTCATCGAGAGCCGTCCAACTTGTAGGGTAATTTTATGTCCTTAGAGGACGGATGACCCTAAATTGCTGGTCAACGGCTGATAAAACCCGAATAAAAATTGAGTTCTGCCAGACTCATTAAGAACTGTAATTGTGATACATAGCTAAATGCAGTAGGTAAAATGCAAGACCTTGGTGGGCTGGTCTTGCTCACCGTAACACACCCGGCGTCAGTATTCAACTGGCGGATGTTATCGAAAATGTAATGCTGACATTACCGCCGTACATTAAATGCGATGGACAGGACATGTCTGTACAAGGATGAACAACTGTGACATCTAATATAAAAAATTTTTTCCCTTTACAACCCATGAGCTTCTTACAACCACTGAGCTGTGTGCTTTCTAGTTTTGCCCTCACTGATTGGGACCTACAGATTTACACCGGTTCTGAACGGTATTGAGAAACATTTTCATGGCTAAGTTCTTGGTAGTGTCGCCATCACCAAGCGAGGTGACCGTCGTAGAAAGAAATGTAAGGTGGTCAGAGCAGGGATCGAACCCGCGCTAACCATTGCATTAACGACGGCCATTGACATCTAATATAGCTGCCATGAAATAGACACGAATTTGATTGCGTGTTAGTAATTGGCATAAGGCTGCGACATCTAATCTCTATTTTCAACCTGGCGATTTAACGTATATCAATTATCCGGATAAAACCGAGATACATATGACCGCTGCTCTGGCCATGACATTAAGGGTAGTATTCTAAAAGTCCCGAAAATGAACGTAAACGCAAAAGCCAACGCGAACGCCAAAGTCAAAAAATGGTAGTTTATATATCACTTCGCGCTTGCGTTTGTTCACGAAACCTGTCACTGACATATGCGGTTTATAGAGTTGCTCAACAAAATAAACAATTATAGACTAGAAAAAGTTATCTTGAGTGAAATGCTCAGAATGAAAAAGATTAAAAAATTTATCTATATTTCAGTAGATCAACAGATTTTAAGATTGCTATAATTTATAACACAGCTCATACCAACAATATTCACATGGAATGTGTAAAAACCTATGTTATTTAGTCCAATAAATTTCCCCATCTATATTAAATTAGTTGTCTTTTCAAAAATACATGCCATTTGGCGGTATGTATTGACTGTAATGTATTGGTTCTTTTGTTTATTATTGTCAACATCAACTGATGTCTGTAATTTCTAAATATAATTATAATAGTCTTGCAACGCATTATTTATTTGAACGTTCCATTTCTAATTTTATTATGTAAATATGAGTTTCAGTGCGTGCGTCAACATTATAATTTTGAATTATTAAAAAAAAGTTTGAGTTCTATCCGTCGAATGCATTTCAACCAAAACTGGCAACTACTTATAAGCAATGCTATGCAAAATACTTCCATCTGCCTATCCTCGATCGACATTTTTCTTTAAATTTGTAATTTCTTCAACTAACGCGAAGAACTGTGGCGTGTTCAATTTGACAGCTGAAGTGATCAAAAACGTTACGCTGCGTTTTATAAACTACCCTTTAAATAACGTAACTCAACGCAGGTAGTCACCGAACAGCTGTAACGTTTTATAAAGTACCAAAACGACAAAAGTAACGCAAAGTGACTGATTCACGACATATAGAATACCACCCTAAGATTGTTCCAGCTTAACAGGGAAAGTGTCTTTCAATTATCCGCCGTTAAAGCATTTCCGACAATGGTACTGGAGTATCTGCTGATCAAAAAACAAAGAATTAGAGTGATCACTTGTTAATTGATGGAAGGCACTCTTCCAGTGTAAAGGACGTGATTCAAGGTGCTAATATCGATGGGGATCTTTACCTGCCTGTAGCAAAGGTTTGCACAAAAATAAGCAGATCGAAACTCGTACGATCCAGATACTGAGAAAGCTGGACTTCGAAAACTGTCTACTTCAATAAACTCACACAGACTGCATTTCACACTCTACCATGGGAAAACGGGAGTGGGGGCGTTTAAATGTACAGAAGAAAGAAGGATAAGCGAAAAGTTAAAATCCCTTCCAACGGCAATGAATATTTGCTTCCTGTATACATAGAACCTTGGGGATATGGGGAGCATATTTGTTTGCTTAACTTATCCTGATGGGGGAATGCCGTGGATAAAAGACGATTAGTCTATGCAATCAATCAAGTCGAGGTCAACACAGAAATTTCCCTGCTCAAACACAACAAAGATGGACTACAGGCAGAGCCGTTTAAGGCTGGCGGCGATGAGCTAATAATGATAAATTTGTTTAGACGAATGGAGTTAGACTGCTGCATCGGTACCTTGTTTATGTCGCCGAACATATTAATTCATTCTTGAATGTTGTACTTCACTTACCCCCTCTCTTTTAGCCCTTTGACGACAACAGGCAAGAATATAATTGTTTAAGTAGGATATATAGCAAATATCCCCATATGTAGAGGAGGGTATATATGGCGGTAAAGACCCACGAACAACAAATCGAAACCTACCATATATTTGTCGACTATAAGGCGGCCTTCGATAGTCCGATACGTGAGAAACTCTATGAAGCACAAAAACAAAAAATCCGCAGTGAAAGTTGGTAAGAATCTTACCGAACCTTTCGAAATTAAGCGAAGCCTCAGGTAATGCGACACCCTATCGTGCGATCTTATTAACATCTTAATGGAGATCATTATGAGAAAAGCTGCAGTCAGCATGAACAAAACCATCAGCAGCAAAAGTCACATGCTGCTCGCGTATGCTGATGATATTGATATCATTGGGCGCACAATTAGAGAAGTTACTGCGGTTTTTTCGAGAATTGAGATGGAGTCAGCAAAAGTGGGTCTGACGGTAAATGAGGACAAGACAAAATTAATGGTTTCAACGAGCAGGAGCTTGCTCAGTTTGAACCTAATTCAAATTAATCATATTGGCAATCAGTTAAAACGTTTTTTGGATCTAATTTTTGTACCGTATGATTGTAAATTTTCTTTATATGAAAGTTTACTGCCGATTCCATTGCCCACTATTCATCACGTGCCTTTAATTGTAGAAATAGGCTCGTATAATTTCTTTAAATTGTCGCAGTTTGTAAATACATCTAATTTTAACTTCAGTTCATGTAATTTTGATATGCTAAACTCTATATTGGGTAGTGTTGATTGGAACTCCATTTTAAAGGAAAATTAACATCGCTATGTTATGGTGAGTTTCTAGACACTGTCCTAAGTATCTGCAGAGAAAATATTCCATATAAACAAGCTAAACTTTATAAGAAGCCTTGGTATACAAAAGGCACATTTACACTTCTTGCAATCAAATATGTACTCAATTTGATTTCAAGTCTAATCCAATCGAGAAATTTCAAATTTCGTGTACACATCATCATTGGTTTCATTTACATATTTTCCGGGTTTGCACAATTTTTGTTTCTTTAATATTCAAGAAATTGACTCAATTATAAAGGGATTGGAACCTATTTTTGTCTTTAAACGTTTTTCGGATATATAAATAGCAACCCTCTTATTCCAAAACGCGGCCAGAGGAAAGGGTTTGAAGAAATTAAATTAAATCTACAAATGTAACGCATGAGGCTTGATATTAATTTACAAACACAACTGTACAATTTGTTTATGATTAAATTAAAAAATACACTCTTAAAGTGCCGGGACTTTCGACGGCCACATGAGTGGTAGATTTATAAAATACTTGAAAGTAAAGCAAACATGTGTAGCCGCAACCTATTTCGTAATGTTATTTTATGATAGAACAACGGCAAATAATAATCGTCGCTGGGTTTTGTCTTTTATCAATTTTCCATTGAGTATTGAGTTTTTATGAAATTTTCGTTGCCTTAAGAAGTACGTGTATATAAAATAAAGAAAATTTTATGAACTGAAACTCACTTTTCATTTGCCTAGTACTCAGTTCTTTGCGAAAATTGTGTAAGCAAAATCAATTACAGGGTTGTTACGTCAATGTTATTTCCATAGAATAATACATACGTAGATAAACTTATTCTCTCATCTGACGTTTCATTTCACACTCTTCATCGTAGGTTTGTGGAAATGAGAGCAATTAAATTTAAAATTATGTTACACCAGGTGGAGTTACAAAATATGTCCACTTAACTTTTTCCTGTCGTTTTGGTGTAGAACTGAAAAATTTAAATATATTTTGCACTTTTTTGTTGACTTTTATCGTTGGTATACATTTGTATTGTATTTAACACAACTAGTTTGTCACAAAAACACGAAATTCGGTTGTTGTTCCTTTGTGGATCGCTGTATACTATTGCCACCATCTGGTATTATTGAACCCATATTTTCTACCATGCAATGTTTACTTTCCATCGTACCTATGACGTTTAATTTATTGAGCGAATAAAAGCTTCTATGGTATGTATTATTCTATGGTTATTTCGTAAGAAAACAATTGTTTGATAACTTAAACAGCTGTTTGTTTCGCTTACCAAACCTGTCACAGACAGTTGTAGTTTACAGAGTTGCCCAACCAGAATAAAAAACCATACACTAGAAAAAGTTATCTTGAGTAAACTGTACCCAATGAAAACAATTACAAAAGTTAACCCTATTTCAATAGATCAACAGATTTTAAGAATGCTATTGTTTATAATACTGCAAATACCAACAATATTTAAGGGAATGCACATAAAGTGTGTAAAAACCCAGGTTATTTTGAGTTGCATCGTCGAATAAATTCTCCAATCTATATTACATTAGTTGAGGGGGTTAGAAGCAAAGGGATGCAAGTGACTTTTGAAAAATTTTGAGTGAAAAAAGTTTAAAGTTAAATTGCAACGTAAATATCCCATCTATATTATTACTTCTTTAATTTGAGAAATTTTGAGATATATTTTTATCCAACAAGCTAAAAGCTAACTTCTATTACACACTCAAATACACAAGAAAATCCTTTAAAGTTGTAACTCTGTTTGAGTAAAAAATGCACTTGCATCCCTTTGCTTCTGGCCCCTTCAGTTGTCTTTAAAAAACACGTGTAATTTGGCCGTATTACAAATATATTGGTTCTTTTGTTTAATATTATCGTAACATCAACTGATGGCCATAATTTTTACATATAATTATAATAGTTTAACAACCCATTAATGTCCCATTCGACAGTTTTCTTTCAATTTTTAATTTCTTCAACTAACGCCAGGAATTATGACGTGCTGAATTTGACAGCTGAAGTGATCGAAAACGTTGCGCTGCGTTTTATAAACTACCCGTTAAGGCCGGGGCCACACTGGCGTTTGCTTGTCGCGCGTTTTCAAAAGCTTTCATAGAAGTATACACAATCAACGTATACAACTCAACGTTAAGCTTTTTTTTGCGATAGAGCTTTTGAAAACGCGCGACAAGAAAACGCCAGTGTGTCCCAGGCCTAAATAACGTAACTCAACGCAGGTAGTCACAGAACAGCTGTACCGTTTTATAAACTACCAAAACGACAAAAGTAACGCGAAGTGATTAATTCACGACGTATAGAATACCACCCTTAATTTTTAAGCAATTTTCCAATGTAAGTAGAAATACACTAGATAGTAATAACGAAAATCAGATAGTCCTAATGATTGAATTAAATAATACAACGATTTAATAAATACGACTTTTGGAAAACGATTTGTAGAGTAAGTGTGTAGAGTGTTGTTGTAGAATTTATTTTTTTAAATTTGTTTAGGGAATGGTAACCATTCACACTCTCTTGAATAGTGTATACAGTTAAAAGTATTGTCTAAACTACAATAAAGCATAGCCTAGGGTACAAATTAAGTACACCCACATACTCGGATATTTTTCTTGTCCTTATCACTTCAGGTCCGGAAATTATAAAGAGCTTTCTAAGCGGTCCATAGCTCCCGAGTTACAGGCATCAACATATGGACATTTATAAAGGGTATTTATTTAAGGATTAACATAAAAAATTAAATTTCTTGAAAATGATTTCTGGCATATGGCCACCGCGACTGTTCATAACGAAACGCATTCTGGACGTCCAATTTTGGGTCACTTTTTCGAGCAATTGTGGTCTGCAATGCGTCAATTGTTGCTGGTTTATCAGCATAAACCAGTGACTTCACGTAGCCCCACATTAAATAATCGAGAGGTGTCAAATCGCACGACTTAGGAGGCCAATTGACAGGTCCATTTCTCGAAATCAACTTCAATAAATTCAATAAATATGTAGGTGGTTGCGGTCGCCGTATGGTACGTAGCGCCATTCTGTTGAAACCACATCTCGCAAGGATCTATGTCATCAATATTTTCAAACAAAAAATCATTGATCACGGTGTGGTAACGATATCCATTGGCCGTAACGCAAGCTCTGGCTTTTTAATAAATAGTGTCGGTGATGCCACCAGCGTGTAAACCGCACAAATCAGTGCATTTGTCTGTACGTAATGGAGTCTGTAGGGTCTGTTGTGGGTTGGTCTCACTCCATATGCGGAAATTTGGTTTATTATCAAACACGTCGAGCCAAAAATGAGTCTCATAGCTGAACACAATTTTGCAATAAAACATCGGGTCAGTTTCCATCTGCTCTAGAGCCCTATCGGCGAAAGGACGACGCATATGATAGTCTCGTGGCTTTAATTCCTGCACCAGCTGTATCTTATACGGGTGTAGGCCAATATCTTTGTGCAGCATTTTCCAAGTAGAGGACGGACAGAGCCCCAATATCTGCGACCGACGACGAATCGATAAATTTGCATCTTCTTCCACACTTTCGTTTACAGCGGCGATATTATCCTCAGTATGCACATTCCTTTGACGTGTTGGTGTATATGGTATGAAATCTATCCACAGTTCGACGGATGGCTTGCTCAGATGGACGATTGTTACTCACTTATCCGGTCTCGAACAACCCCGGGTGTCAGGGACCTTACGAAACGAAGATAACATACATATTTCGCCAACCAGTTCGATCTTTTGCCTTATCTCTCCAGTTTGTAATACCAAGTGTACACTAGGGTGCACCTTAGTTGTATGCACAATTTTTTATTTAAAGATTTGCGCTGTAACTCCCCCTAAAAGTGTTCCTTTTAATGTAAAAACATACTTTAGAAAAACTTAGGTTGATCGCATAACTGGAAGGCGTGGCACATCCGCCCTCAATAATGGGACTATTAAGGGAAAATATTGCATTTTTTTACCTTAAGTTTTTTTAATTTGTTGTATTTTTTTAATTGCCTATATAATGAGACATTCTATATAATGTATATTATATTACCTTTCCAACAAGCTATAACATATTAAAATTGATTATCATTAACACATAATTATATGAGTCAATTCCGGCCAAAAGGATAATTTTTAAAAAAAAAAATTAAATTTTCAAATAAAATAATTTTCTTTCCCCTAATCTATTCTAGACAGTCCACTATCTGATTTCGAATTTTGTGAGCCTCCAGAATGTATAACGTTGTATCTTATAACGGTCTTATTTATGAAAAATCAGATCAATTTAAGGACGAAAAAATAAATTTTAATTTATTAAGCAGAATAATAATGCTAAAATATTTCCATCATAAAACATATACAATATATACACTGTTAAAAATACGGACTAATTTAATAATGTTGATTTTTTTAAATCTGGGTAACGTTTCCTAAAATCCATCACAGTTTGCAAAATAAATTGTTTTTCCGATTCGTTTCGTGACAAGACGTTATTAAGGTCCTGCATAAGTTTAACTGCTCTTTCCGCCGAGTCATTAACGACATTTAAATTATTTACTAATCTCAGACCAATATTATATCCTGAGTCAGTATTCCATTCTTCGGGGTCTCTCTCCAAAAAGCCGATAGTAATAGAAAACCTCTTAAAAAACTGTAGTGTTTTTTGCGATATAAAATGTTCAATATTTTTATCCACATATTGGTTTAAATTGTGATGATGAACTATAAATCTTTTGTTGTCATTATCGATAATTTGTTCCAAAGCTGCAACCATACGACGTTTGGACTCGTGACAAATGTTTGGATCAAAAAAAGCGAGGGCAAGTGTTTCTGGCGTTAAATACCATAAGTGGTTACAAATTTGAGGGGGAGTTACGGTACAATTTCACAAGTTGAAAAATAAGGCGCACCCTAGTGTACATAGGAACTCGTCAGTCTGATCCTTCCAGCGGAGTCTTGGTCTTCCAATTTTTCGCCTTCCTTCGAGTTTCGTTTCGAAAACCCTTCGTGCTGGTTCGTCTTCATCCATTCTACTGACATGGCCGCTTAACTATATCAATGTCGGGATATAGCACATACAACTCATGGTTCATGCATCGGCGATTCACGAACTGGTTAGGGTCATACATTTTTCGGAGTATTTTTCTCTCGAAGACTCCTACAGATGTTTCGTCTGCTTGCGATAAGACCTAGGATTCTGCGCCATAAAGCAAGACAGGTTGTAGGCGAGTCTGGTATAGCTGGACTTTTGTAACTCCAAAGAGGGTTTTATCTCTAAAGTCCTTGCTTAGCCCAAAATAACATATATTCGCAAGCACAATTCTCCGCTTGATCTCAAGGCTGACGTTGTTGTTTTGTTTACGGTAGATCCGATGTGCTCGTATATAAATTCGCCCACCACCTCGAAATTATAATGATTATCAACGTTCACGCTTTGGTCTAATCGCGTGGAGGTCCGTGGACGATTGTCGAAGTAAATTTGGTTAATTTGGTAGCGTTGTTTAAGCGTGAATATATTCGTGATGATTTGCCAGAGTATACTGATACTAAATGTCAAAAAGTGAGCGCAGTATCACCGTATGTTTGACATCTGACTCTTTCGTAATGTCTATCTAAGCAAAACAAACCACTTTTTATGACTACATGCGCCTTTTACAAAATATTTAATAGTAAGCGTTGATACAATTTACAAATTTTGAAATCCGATCACTGGTATAAATACATATGTGCATATAAACAATCATGTTGCATGTTTTATAACTTTTGACCATAAATTACGACAAAAATAAATAATCCTAGATTTTGTGGTCATTCAATAAATTTTTGTTTATTTAGGAAACATGAGAACAAACAAAATTTCTGCAAAAGTACAATATTACATTGATGTGTAACTGTTTAAAGTTCATGGAAGTACAATATAGTCACCTAATGCCATGTTCCCACTACAGCGTCAATTACTTAATTCGCTCTTTCAATTACTATTCCGAATTACCCTGTTGTTTTGTTTCAATAATTCTTAGAATAGTGAATAAATATTAAAAAACAATTTTGGATATCTAACAACCTTTCCATATTTTCTCTCTCATTTTATTGCAATCTATCATAAATTTGATAATAGGCAAATCTTAGATTTAGCATACTTAAAGATATACAACATGTAGAAGATGAGCCATTGCCCATCCTCCTTTAAATTAGTCTTGTAGACAAATATATACATACATGTAACGGGTCCGCCAAATAACTTTTTTTTTTTGAAAATGCTATAAAAAAAACCACTGAATATTTTCTCAAATTTCTTTTTTTATTTGAAAGTACAATCCTTCCGGTTAATAATGGAAAATAATTTCATTCAAATGGCTGCCTCGGCTGCATGGCCCACAAATAATAGTCCAACGGTGTCAAATCGCAGCTCCGAGGTGACCAAACGACATCAGCTCTGCGGCTGATAATGCGATCTTCAAAAACAGGGCACAAAACATCGAGTGTAGCTTCGGCTGTGTGGCACGTAGCGCCGTCCTGTTGAAACCAAATGTTGCCAATATCCTCCTCTTCAATTTTTGTGAACAAAAATTCGTTCAACATGGCCCGATAACGATCGCCATTGACTGTAACAGCCACTCCTTGCTCATTATCGAAGAAAAATGGCCCAATTATGCCTCTGGACCAAAATCCGCACCAAACAGTGACTCGTTTAGGGTGCATTGGCTTTTCAATGTATGCGTGCGAGTTTTCTGTGCCCCAAATGTGACAATTTTGCTTGTTTACATACCCGCCAAGATCAAAATGCGCTTCATCTGAAAAGATGATTTTTTTTTGGCAAAATCGGCATCTGCAACATTACCATGATTTTCAAAGTAATGTCGCAATATTTCCCAGCGTTGTTCAAGCGTATACACAACCATATTCGTTCAGCGGAAGGATAAAACTAATTATCTGTCAAATCAGACATGAGCTAAGTGTTACCATTCACGAAATAAGCACTAGTTGTAAAAAAAAAAGTTAGATGGCGGACCCTTTATATTACATACAAATATTTGTTATATGGTAGTGACAAGATGTGTGAGAGGAAATCTTCTCAGTCTCCTATGTGGTGTTGACGCTTGGAGCAAATCAAGGGCTAGTGTGTTTGGGTGAGTTGATAGTCTGTGCGCATATCTTTTGTTGGCTTCGTTGATTTCCTGTTCTACAGTGTTTAGGTGGAAATCTCTGTGCAGGATTTCATTCGAGACATATATTGGAGCGTTGGCAATAGATCTTAGAAACTTCGATTGGAAGCGTTGAATAATCATGACGTTTGTTTTTGAGGCTGATCCCCATAATTCAGAACCGTATGTCCAGATAGGCCTGAAAACGGTTTTATATAATAGGAGTTTATTATCCAACAATAGTTTTGAGTTTCGTCCTATGAGCCAGTACATTGTGGTAAACTAGAGACCTAACTGTTTCCTCTTTGATAGAATATGTTTTTGCCACGTCAGCCGTCTGTCCAAATGAATTCCAAGATAATTTGGCGTTTTCTGTCTGGGGTAGTACTGCATTCCTGAATGTTACTTGGGGACAAGTTTGCTTTCTCAGGGTAAATGTCACGTGAACTGATTTACTGGCATTAGCTTTCAATCGCCAGGAGTGGCACCAGTTATCGAATTTGTTTAAGTGTTATTGTAGTTGTTGAGAAGCAATTGCTGGGTCTTGATGCATTGAGAGCAGTGCAGTATCATGCGCATACGTAGCTATTGAAGAATTTGTGCATGTTGGGATACCAGCGGTGAAGAGCGCATACAAAAGAGGACCCAAAATACTACCTTGTGGTACACCAGATTCAATTCAAATTAGATTTGTTTGCTCATCATTAAGCTTTACGAAAAAATATCTGTTTTCAATATATGATCTCAATATTTCGTACAAAGGATATGGTAAGAATGTTGTAAGTTTGAAAAGGAGTCCTGCATGCCAAACTTTGTCAAAGGCTTGAATAACATCTAGGAATACTGCTGAACAGTATTGTTTTTTCTCAAATGCTGTTCTTATGATTTTTACAGTTCTGTGAACCTGTTCTATAGTTGAGTGCTGTTCTCTAAAACCAGCCTGATGGTCTGGAATGATATGTTTTGATCGAAGTACTGGTTTCAACCTATTAAGCAGTAATTTTTCAATGAGTTTGGCTATGCCTGGAAGTAGACTTATTGGTCTATAAGACTTCACGTCCTCGAGTGGTTTACCTGGTTTGGGAATCATTATGATTTCTGCAACTTTAAGCTGTAGAAGTAGCCGATTCGAAACATTGCGTTGATCAGATTTCTTAAGTGGGTTATAGCTAGAGCGGGTAGTTCCTTCATAATTTTGGTTGTTATTAAGTCAAATCCGGGTGCTTTTTTCTTATTAGGCAAGTTCTTTATTATACTTCCTAATTCGCTGTTGCTTGTTCGCTTTATGGGAAGATCCATTTGCCCAAGGGAAGACGACAGAAAGTAAATAACATCATCATCGTTATGGGTTTGTGATGAGGGCTTAAATACGTTTGTTAGGTGGTCGGCAAAAAGTTGAGCTTTCTCTTTATCCGTTCTCGCCCAAGTTCCATTGCTATTTTTAATTTTAGGTATTCTGCTTGTTTCCTTGTTAAATTTTTTTGACGCTCTCCAAAGATTGTAATTCAGATTTTCCGTAGGTGAAAGGTGTGACACGAAGTTATCGAGGTCTGAGTTTAGGGTTTTACTTGCTTTATTGAGGCGAGCCTTATCTCTGCGGTGTCTGGTGGTTTGAAAAATCTTTTTCAGCTTACGTTGGTCACTAATTTATGCCTTAATATTGCGATTTACATTTACTAGTTGGGCCTCTTTTTTACGTCTGGCGTTAGAGTCCCAGGCAGCTTGCTGAATATTCGATGTAAAAGTATGAAGTGCTTCCTCTACTTCTTCGCTGGTTTTCAGAGAAGTGTTTAGATTAATATTTTCGCACAAATATTCTTAAACAGGGCCCAGGTAGTTTTATTTGTATGAAGATTTGGGTTTAGCGTAAATTCTTTAGTTTTTTAACCTATTATAACGATTATGGGCGAATGATCAGATGACAATTCCAAGCACGAGGATAAAATACATTTATTTTTGTCTATATTTTTAATTACGCAAAAATCTATTAAATCTGGATTTTTTTTTGGATCGGAATCCGGTTGATAGGTATGTAAGGTGTTCAGCCGCAATTGATTTAAGAAGTGTTCTTCCTCTTGTGTTATTTAAACGGGATCCCCATATTTAATATTCTATAATATATAATATTCTATATTTTCTATATTTAGTTTTTTTTTAGTAATTTACTTTTAAGCATCCATTGTGTATTATTAAATA
The DNA here is from genome assembly GCA_963931995.1 of Phaonia tiefii. NCBI lineage: Eukaryota > Metazoa > Arthropoda > Insecta > Diptera > Muscidae > Phaonia > Phaonia tiefii. Next base: position 163,023,262 of record OZ008368.1, read on the forward strand.
GTTTAAATTAATTTTTCTTTTTGTTTGTTTCTGACAACAGTTGCGATAAAATTTCGATAAATACTAGAGAAGGCAATGTTTTGTTTGTAATTCATTCAGTTTGAATTACCTACAAACAAGGTAATTCGCTCTCAAAATTTTGTATGGTGAATTATGTAATTCGGGTTGTAATTGAGGGCATGAGAATTAAAACTCGGCAAAGACCATTTTTGGTGAAATGCGTTTTTTCACATATTCTTGTTCTCTAGACCAAGGCGCGCACCCTCTGATATAACATCCACACCTCTATAGTTCCTAGTTTGGTCGCTAGGGAGCATCAAAGTACATCCATATTGTCAGTGAGTATGAAAACAAGGTATTCAGAAAACAGTTTTTTGCTTCTCCTGAAAAGTTGAAAAAATTGTCTTTACCGAGTTTTAATTCTCATGCCCTCAATTGGAGATTGAATTACGAATGAGAGAGCGAATTACGAACAATTCTGTAGTGGAATCAAGACATACAAGTCTTTTATGAGTTGCTTAACCATTTGACAGGCTCTTCGTTCAGTTTCGACAGTATCATATGCCAGATTATGCATAACATATGTAGTTAGCCCGTAATACTTCCTTCGAGCGTTTGTACTACAACTTAGGCTTTGGGAATACTAGTAAATTTTAAACCAATTGAAATATTGAAAAACAACATCGAGACCTACGCATGAGTAACAATTCTTCTTAATTTTTTAAAATTACACATTTTAAAAGTACGCAGCGTCTTATGGGGCGTTTTATACACGCACGATACATCAGATTAGTGAAAATCAACTGAATTTGATATTTATTTTGATGCAGGTGCTCACTATTTTCTTCTCTGTAAAACAGTTCCAGTTGGTCACATCTTAAACGGTGGGAACAGATATGTCGAGGGCGGCTTCCATTCAATATTGGCTTTCTTAAAATAAAAATTGTGAAGAAGGAGGGCAACAACCGTTTTTATTGAGGGTTAACAAATATGTCTCCAAAGTCGTGTAATCTGAAATATCACAGTTATTGCTTTGATTCCTTTTTTTGATTTTTGACATCAAATCTCGATCGTTGTTATAATTTTAAAACTTAATTATTTGATTTAAACATACATATGTACATAAATGTAAAATAGCCATTTTTATCCAATTGATTTGACAGCAGAAACACAAAATAATAATATCTAATACATATGTATATGTATGTAACTCTTAAAACAAAATCAAAATATAATAACATTAACGTTTAACTTTATTAACTCTTTCAAGGTAAACCTGTCGCGCCTTTGCTAACCCACCACCAGCAGTATTTTTCAAATACAGCTGAGTAGAAAACGCCAAAGTCAAACGTCATAGAAAGAAAAATCATTAAATATACAAAATTTCATTTCACGGCGACTAATCGAAAATCAAGCAAATTACCTCGGCGACTGCTCGTATACACATCGAATATACATACATACTCGCACATACGTTCGTACATACATATTTCGTATTTGTTTCGTTTCGAATTTTTTGTTCGAAAATCGTGCGATTGTTGTCGCACTCAAATATCTTTGCTACGCTTTTAAAGAAATCCATCACTTTGCCGCGCGGACGCCGTTGTAAGTCCACCAGCTCCGGTACCATGGCCGCAGCAGGAGGAGGTGGAGGAGGAGCAGCTGCAACAAGTGTTGTGGTTCTGGATCGTGGCAATAACACAACATGTACAATCAATCTGCATGGTAAGTAGTTCCTCATTTATTGTGTTTCATTTGTTTACAGTTCCATTTTTTATTTAGTAAGATTGTGATTTCATTAGTGGTACTCGTCTTTGTACTTCAGTGGGATAACCCGATTTTGAATATTAAGCTCGATTATCGCCTGATCCCCGATTCCGTTGTCCGATTTTGATAACATTTTTACATATTTAGTAGTTACAGCATTTACGTACATATATTGACGTGGTATGTTTTTTAAATTTTTGTCCGTCAAAAACTTAAAAATTACGTTTGGCAGTAGTCATTAATAGGTTTGTTCCCGTACTTTTTTAATAGTAATACCATAGAATAATACATACGTAGATAAACTTATTCTCTCATCTGACGTTTCATTTCACACTCTTCATCGTAGGTTTGTGGAAATGAGAGCAATTAAATTTAAAATTATCTTACACCAGGTGGAGTTACAAAATGTGTTCACTTAACTTTTAATATATTTTGCACTTTTTTGTTGACTTTTATCGTTGGTATACATTTGTATTGTATTTAACACAACTAGTTTGTCACAAAAACGTGAAATTCGGTTGTTGTTCCTTTGTGGATCGCTGTATACTATTGCCACCATCTGGTATTATTGAACCCATATTTTCCACCATCCAATGTTTACTTTCCATCGTACCTATTTCCCGGGATAACAGGCAAAAATAAGGACAAAAGGTCAAAACTGAAATAAAAATGTATATGGGCTGGCCATAGGCCGATATAATTTATTCAAAATGAAATGATCCTAGTTTTATCAGTAGATGTTAGGAAAAAATGTACGTATGTATATTAATTAGCTGTAAAAATTTGAAGAAAAGTTGGAGAAATAAATGAATTTAAGCTAAAAAAAAAAAAAAAAAGCCATCGTACCTATGACGTTTAATTTATTGAGCGAATAAAAGCTTCTATGGTTTGTATTATTCTATGAGTAATACTAGTAAAAGAGAAATATCAAACAATTATGTCTACGAGACAAAGTTTCAAAAAGTACGGAAACGAAAAAATATTAAAAGTGCTAAAACTTATGTCAGAACAATGTTCACGACATGGTCCTCGTCCGAATCGTCCAACAGGAAATACCTTGCACTGCTAGAATCGACCACAGCTGATATTATATTATATATTTCCGTTTCTGTTTACAATAAAAACAATGCATTTGCCGATATTAAATTATTTTTCCAATTTATTTTGACAAGTTGTAAAAGAGAACGCCATGTTTTTCTGTTCTCTCTTAAATTTTCTTACTACTTTTACTATTTTTTTGAGTACGGGAACGTTTTTTCGGCTAAAAGTGGTAAAACTAGTAAGTTGTAGTACGTGCGGGAACAGAGCTAATGTGCTCTGGTTCTACCTACCTAAACAAGGGCGGACAGCGTAATACCCAAAGATGAACGACATATAGAGAAGCGATTTGACTCAGTAAATTTACGAAGTTTGGTGTGTTGCATATGGATGTTCCATGTTGGAAATTATTGCTTTAATAATACCAGATAAAGGCAATGGATCAAACCAACCAACAAGAAAAACGGATCGGGATTTCGTTTTGTGCATTAAAACTTTTGTGTAAATACACCACAAACATATAGATACTATCAAAAAAAAAAACAAAAAAACCAAATCGTAATAAACATAGTTTTTGACTACAAATTCTTTATATATGACCACGCCCTTTGTCCAATCCCGCCCATATTTGTAGCAGATCTTAGAATATGTACACCTAACCAACATACCCAATTTTGTTCAAATACCGTTAACAGGAGCAGAAATAATGGATTTGTGTGAGGTACCACGCCCCTTTTTCCAATCTCGTCGCGATTAGTTTGCCTGCTAAGTTTCAGCTCGATTGGATCACGGGAAGAGGGTTAAAAATCAATCCAAATTTTTTTCGGCATACAGACAGGTGAAGTTAATATAAAAAAAAATGGTTTCCCATTACATCCCATGAAGGAATTGGGGAGAGCTTCTCACAACCAGTGAGCTGTGCACTTTATAGTTTTACACTCACTGATTGGGACCTACAGTTTTACACCGGTTCCGAACGGTATTTTGAGAAGCTTTTTCATGGCTAAGTACTCGATAGTGTCGCCGTCACTAAGCGAGGTGACCGTCGTCGAAAGAAATTTTAAGATGGTCGGAGCAGGAATCGAACCGAGGATCTCCTGTACAAGAGGCGCGCACACTAACCATTGCACCACCGACGGCCAGTTAATATAAAGAATTTAAAAAGTAAAAAATACGTTTAAATTTCACAGTTTTTCATCAAAACGATATGCAAAATTTAAGTCAATAATTTTTGTGATTTCACTTGGTGTTAAGGGCACCTTAAACCTGCGGACCAGTCGGCCGACTATTAGTCAAGCCGACTTTTGTGTCGGACATTGTGTCGCCTTACACCAACCGACTTTCCGGCCTATTTTCTGAAAATCAAACTAGTTTTGATTTTTGCCCGACTAGTCTGCCGACTGCCCGACTTCACCTTACACTGGGAGATGAGTCGCCCCGACTCGAAAGTCGGCGCGACAATCCGCTGCAATATGAGAGCTCCAGCAATAGCACTGACGCAAGTTAAAAATTTCAACTTTGGCAGAATAATAAAAACACTGAGTTAAACAAAATAAAAAGGTATAAGTATCATAAACGAAACCTTTAATATATCGAGGCTTAACGACAATACATTGAAATACATCAATTGAAATTTAAAAGACATCGATTGAAATGTGAAAGATATCATTTGAAACTTAAAACACATCAATTGAAATTTAAAACTCATCAATTGAAATTTCTCTAATTGAAATTTCTTTACCTGTTTAACAAACGACTCGTGTAACCATGTTACGAAAAGACTTGAAGTCATCCAGGCTTTTATTTTGTCGAATAGTATTCAACTGGAAGGTCGGTGCAAGCTGTGGGGTTTTTGGCTTTTCCCAATCCCCATAATTTCAAGTTTATGCGAACCATTTCCATTTACACAGGCAAGAAAAGCTACTCTCTCTTTCGAAGTTTTTCTCTCTGGAGCAGCTCTTTCTCCAGAAAGCACCAACGTTCGATCGGGAAGTAGTTTCCAGAAAAATGCAGATTCATCCGCATGATATATTTGGAAAGGTAATATAGTATCGTTCATTTTTAATTGTCGAACATTGCATTATACAAACACGATCCGTATTAGCGAAACCGTCGTCGGTCCGGATTGCAAGGTAAATAATAGAAATTTTTAATTTTTTAACTCTGTCCGGATTACAGAAGGATTGCGGATTAGACCATATCCGGGTTAACGAAGTTCTACTGTATTTCAAGTTTTCAAAATAGAATTTTTAAATTTCATTTGATTTTTTTTCAAATTTCAATTGGAAATGGGGTAGTAAAAGCTCGAAAACAGTTAATAAAATTTATATTTCAAGTGCTTAAATATTTAATTTAAATATGCATGCCCATAGAATAACACATACGTAGAAGGTTTTATTCGCTCAATAAATTAAACGTCATAGGTACGATGGAAATTACACAGTGGAGGGTGGAAAATATGGGTTCAATAATACCAGATGGTGGCAATAGTATACAGCGATCCACAAAGGAACTACACCCGAATTTCGTGTTTTTGTGCAAACTAGTTGTGTTAAATACAATACAAATGAATACCAACGTTAAAAGTCAACAAAAAAGTGCAAAATACATTTAAATTTTTCAGTTCTACACCAAAACGACAGGAAATAGTTAAGTGAACATATTTTGTAACTCCACCTGGTGTATGTAAACATTTCCACAGACCTACCGAGAGAGTGTGAAATGAAACGTCAGATGAGAGAATAAGTTCTTCTATAGTATGTGTTATTCTATGTGCATGCCAATCGTGCGTCAAATCGTTTTTCAAAGATAGAGGTCATGAAAGGCTAGAAGATACCAAGATGGTTTTCGGTAAGTCCACTCTCAAAATTCCCAGAGCCATTTATGATAAAATTTTTCGACTTCGTAAAATATCCGCTAATATTCCCCCAAGACATGACCCTATATATCCATGGATTTGTTTTAATTACAGTGAAAAATTTACATGATTAAAATTCGTTGATGAATTTGTGAATTGATGTGAAATTTCATCAATTTACAACCTACAACACATATCATTGGATAAATGTAAAACCTTACATCAATTGTTCTTCATATTTTTCCATCAATTTAATGTAAATGAAGAATCAGTTTGATGCAAACTTCTCGCAAATTTAATGCATATTATTCTTTAAGTATATTAATAATAAACCAACCCGTAAAATACATAGTTTTTGACTATAAATTCTTTATTAATTAACCAACGTATTAATTACGATAACTCATTTTTTACTTCAATAGGGGAGAGGAAACTTTTGGAAATGTGAGAGCTGTTCGTAGATATTTTTTATTCATACGAGTTATAAATAAAAGTTCAAAAATTTCGCCACCGCCTAAACTTTTCCCCAGGCATGCGCAACCGCCGATTGGGTAAACAAATCTTTAAAATGATTTAGACGACTATGATTGACTTAATTGTATAGAAAATTGTAAAGCAAATAATCATCGCGGTTTAAAATATTTGTTTGCTAAAATTCATCAAAATGATCAATTCAATGATGAGGAAAAAACTAGAAAAATTTAAGGAAAATTTACATTGCATCATTGAAATTTTACATCCATTTAATGAAGAACTATTGCTGAATCTTTATTATTGCGCTGATGATCAATTATTTTTTCAGTGTAGCTCCATCTGTTCTCTATATGCCCGTGAAACCCGATTTGCCATATTTCTCACCTAACTCTAGCTAGAATTTTTCTAAGGCGGCTCTATGTTTGGGTATTTTTCTACCCATTCGTCGTTAATGGGTTAAAGCGACACATTTCGTATAAAGGGGGAAAAAAGTAAAAAAGTTAAGGTCATTAACAGGAACCTTGATATGTTTTATGGTGCTTTCGAAAATATTATGTCACTAAGGTGGCCTCTAGTGAGCTGAATCGTTTTTAACAGCATCTCTAAATATTTGGGCCCATTGTGAAAGTGTGCGACAATCAAAAAGTCCAATATTGAAGTGAGTGTCAGTATTGATACGCTTTGTCCAGTCAGGGCCATTGTGATAACACGGTCCTCGTGTTCCGTCCTTATCGTTGAAACTGTATATTTACCTGATGTGGTCAAGAGCATTCAAGATGTGTTCTACAACACCCCGGTGTTTCAAGATGAGGCTGGAAATGAGAGGTAGATTAGATTTGTGCTCCGAAAAAATATACTAAGGTACATTGAGGTTAGCTCCCTGAATGTCTTTTAGATCTAAAAAGAAGTAAAAATTGTCAACTACCCACACAAAAGGAGGGACAGGAGCATAGGAGAGGTTCGATGCTCTCGTTTTCCCTTCATTCCCGAAGCTTCTACAGTAATCATGAGCTGAGAGTATATAACCAGTCGGTATATAACTTTTTTGTAGCACTATACCCAATAAAAAATGGTGCTTCGCGGTAAGCAGGTTTGTAAGGGAGACACGGAAAATCGTTCCTTACAAACCTGCTTACGTGAGGCATGATTTTTACATGGCGAATTCCCACTTGGAAGCACTAGTTTGTTACAAAATAACCGAATTTTTCATGGTATATGAGGAGCTGTGAATTCATGGCCTTCAGTAAGTGCTTCATTATAGCAGCAAGAGTATCATGAATTCGTGCCTTAAAGAAATAAATAAAAGAATAAATATTTTTTATATACACTCGTATGTAGTTAAATTATTTTATAAAAAAAAACACTTTTTTACATCCGTTCACTTTTATTCGACGTGTTGTTTGCACAGAAGCATTATGGCTAATCATTATTTTTTTTACTACGCCGGCAATGATTCGTGTACATTTTCGACTGCTTACAACCTGATTCCTCGTAAGGGAATGGGTAAGCTCTTGAATTTTTTTCTTATATTTATTTTACTATGAAACAAATTTGTGAAGTTTATTACGAAGCGCTTACATATGCGCTTCGGTTTTGTGCTGCTTCTGAAAACCTAAAATTTTTTTATTGGGATATTCACTTTTTTTGAACGTTGACGGTGTAATGGTATGTAGCCATGCAAATAGAGGTGTAAAACTGTAGGTTCCAATCAGTGAATGTAAAACTAGAAAGCGTACAGCTTACTGCACGCTGGAAAATCCGTCTTTTTTTGTTTGGATACAAATATAAGGTGTTTGTAGCTTGTTGCAAATATAGTATACATGTTTGAGACACAATGATTAATAGGTTATAATATGTGTTTTTGTGACCCAAATGTGACTGTGTTTATTGAAAACTCCAGAAAACAAAAACGTGACAGACAACAAAGAAACAAAAAGCAGCAGATCTTTAATGCATGAAAACAATGCTTGCAAACATATACATGGTTCCTGCAATATGTTGCTTGGACCGTTTTTTGTTTCAGCGTATGGATGTGAATAACTCTCCAATTTTTGTACGAATTTGAATTTTATGACCGATTTTCTTAATTTTTAGTTAATGTATGAGAAATTTATACTACAAGCTTGCAAGGTCAAAAACATTTTTCTAGTTGAAAAATGGTTGGTTTTTTGTTAGAAATAATAGGCAATTCAGTTAAGCAACCTCACTGGCATGACTAGTTTCGAACTCCGTGACAAGTTCATCATCAGATGCCGAACTACTGTGCCTGAGTTGATACCATCGGTAGATCATCAATCGTATATAAAGTATACAAACTCATTTTTGCAATTTACATATGCGAATTAGTATCGATTGAAGATCCCTTAGTATCAACACACACTGAAAGGTCTATATAATTCCAACACAAGAACAGACATCTTTTTTCCACCATGTTCTTCTTTTCCTCATGTGTACTCATAGAATAATACATACCATAGAAGCTTTTATTTGCTCAATAAATTAAACGTCATAGGTACGATGGAAGGTAAACATTGGATGGTGGAAAATATCGGTTCAATAATACTAGATAGTACCAATAGTATATACAGCGATCAACAAAGGAAGAACAACCGAATTTCGTTTTTGTGCGGCAAACTAGTTGTGTGAAATACAATACAAATGTATACCAACGATAAAAGTCAACAAAAAGTGCAAAATATATATAAATGTTTCAGCTCTACACCAAAACGACAGGAAAAAGTTAAGTGAACACATTTTGTAACTCCACCTGGTGTAAGATAATTTTAAATTTAATTGCTCTCATTTCCACAAACCTACGATGAAACGTCAGCTGAGAGAATAAGTTTATCTATGTATGTATTATTCTGTGTGTACTCGTATTGTTGCAGTGCTTTGAGGTGAGTTTTAATCTATAGCACAGAGTTGTATTTTTGATGTGTTAACATCTATACGCGCGCCTCTAGGGCAGTAAACTATAAATTTAATACATACGCAAGTGTTAGGTTTGTAAGAGTAAATCATCGTTTGTTTGTTCGTTGCTTGGCAGTCGGTATTGAAAGTGATTATTGGGCGATTTTCATATAATTTTCCCACGCGATTTTCTCCGGAAATTCATAGCCGATTTTATTAATTTTTGGATTAAAAAGCTAGTGCGGGTTTCGACGAAGAGTTTAGGCCAAAAATTAAGGCGATCCGATATCGGCGAGCCGAGATTGAAGTGTTTTAATTTGGAGTAATATTAAAAAAGTATTTTATGTTGATCTTCGGTTATATCGTACGAATACTTATAACAATGTATGTATGTATGTACAAGTGTCTGTTGCTTTGCATTCTTTGACTTTTGTGGAATAAAACAAAAAGTATTGAGCAAGAAAATAATGACACATGTGCTTGCACTGGGTGTTTAAATAATTTTAAGTTTAATATTATTTAACTGTAACGTCATCATATGATTGAACGCTGTTTTTTATTTTCCAATGTAACATTTACGAATGTGTTCATAGAAATCGAACAGGTACCGTGTAGCAAAAAGGTGTTAACACATCGCCCGTGAGTTCGAACACTCATTGGATTTTTTTATGAGTAATACCACAGAAATGTATTTAAAAAAACATTCTCGGTTAATTTGGTGATAAACGTTAAAGTTTATAGAACGTGGTATTTTAGTACTGTTTTTCAATGTTCTAGAATATGAACAATTCCATTTAATTCTTCAACATTTTGTTGAAATTGATTAAGCTCAATCTATGGATTCCAAATCTGAGTTTGATTAAAGGACGGTTTTTGAAGACAGTGAAATGTAAAGTTTTTCCGTCTTTGCACAAGAAATGCATTTAGGCCTTATTGCCGTAAATTAGCTAGTTTGTCGCCGGTGATTCCTTAAAGTCGTCCCGTGACAATAGTAGCTGGATATCCATCCTGAAAAACGTCTTAGGCGGATTGCTGAAGATACCGCCATTTGTCTGACCATAGGTGGATCCAATGCAATTCTAACGAATCTTTGTCAACAAACTTTGGGATGGGTGCTATCGGAGTCCTAATATTTTATCCCCGTGCCCATTTCAGCTATTATTTTTTGTATTTTCAGTACTGGGAAGGTGCTATTATTTTTTGGTAAATCCAACACCGACAAGAGTAGTCATCCAATCGCCCTCTGGTGTATCATTCTGACGTTGTGACAGTAGTGTAATTGTTGTTGCACGAACTTTGACTGTCAATTCTTTATAATGTGGTCATTCTGATTCCAATGACGTTTTTTATTTTTGGTTTAAATGCCACTTTTTGTATAAAATGTGATAAAAGTTGATGATTTCGTGAGCCGCTGTAAAATATGTATTCAGTGGTTTCTTAAGGCCGGTACTAAATTCAACATTTTACAAAACTCCGAACTATCGGCGAAAAATTTGTTCTCACGAAATGTCAGCAACATGTGCAGAGCAGGGCTGCCAGATGTGGGAATTTGTTTCCCAACACTGGGGATTTCATACATCGCTATAAAGGACAAACAGATTATTTTGGGGATAGTGGATTTTGGGGGGGGGGGGGGGAGGTTTTATAAAACTATGCAGAGGATGTTTGGGGATATTCAAAATGTTTATTTAAATATTTAACATTGACATTTTTTTGCATTTACTTAAGCTAAATACCTTTCGGGTATGATATACATATGTAAGGATTGTATTTTCAAAGAAATTTAGAAAACAGGTTTCCAATGATACCAAAATTGTGCATGTTGATGTTGAGACGTTCATTGATAATATGCTCACTTAGTAATTCTCATTAATGTAATGAGTCCTGAAGTATTCAAAATATACTGTTATTGTCATGGAAAAACTGTTTGCTATGTTTCTTTACAAATGCAAAGCTTACTATACTTTAGTTTATACCCCATAGAGGTAGGTCTTTTTCTTGGAATCTTCGATGCGTCTAATCGCAAAAAGAGGACACTTCGTGAGCACCATTGAAAACTTTTAATGACCATATCCCTTTATCGATTTGTCTAATCTGAGAAAGGAACTAAAGGAACCACTACAAAACTACAAGAATGATCATAATTCCTGTTTTTGTGCGCCACACCGGGAGCGCGCCTCTTGCGCACATCAGAACTATATGTGACTGACTTTCGCTCAGGTTTGAGAAAATATTCCGTAAAGTTTTACTTGCGAGTATCTGGAGAGAATGAACGATATTACCACGCCTGTTTTCGTACTTTTCATGCCATTGTTAGGCGGCCACAACAATATAAAATGAAAAATATATAGTTTTCTCTGTTAAATTATCCTACAATTCGGAGCAAATATTTGAAATGAAACTTGGACCCAGTGGATGCTTAGGATGAGGTTATGTTTTGTCTATATTAAACGATAACCTTACTCAAACTTCTGTAAATAATACAACTCTAGCAACAACACATCGATTAAATATTTTATATTTATTTCAAATTGGACACAGTTTTTTTTTTGAATAAATAATTGATCATCAGCACATTGAAAAAGTTTCATCAATAGCACTGAGCTATAAAATTGTAGGGGTCAGTGATCGGCAGGGATTCTGACTATCGGGAAAAGTTATATCGGTCAAAAACAAGTTACGTCACGTCAGGAATCGAGATATGGGTGATTGTTCGGAAATTGTTATTTTTCAGATAGCAATTTTTCCAAACCTCGATATGGTTGCAGTACCATTTTTTTACGTTTCTGAATGTTATCATGGTCCAAAAGTATGATCTGAAAATCACTATACTACAACACCAAAGCAATCGAAGTTATGGAGCAGTGATGGTATTCCGATGCCACGGTAGTGACTGCCTGAACGAAACTTAATTGTAATGACCGCTAATATATATCAATTGAATAAAACGCACTATTTTAATGTTTTAACTAATTTATTTAGTTAACTTCGCCAATAGACTAATACCTTTCACGACCTACACACGACTGACGATTGCCACAAGATATGTCAAATACTTCACTCTCGTTTTGCCAGGTCTTCGCAAAAGCCAACTGTGTTGCCAGGTCTTCGCAAAAGCCTACTGTGTTGCCAGGTCTTTGCAACAGCCTACTCCACATTAATCATTCAGTGGCAAGAAACCATTATTTATCAATTTTAGTCAGTATTAGAAACTATATGACACGGTTGTGACAGCCACGGTTGTGACTTTCAGTGTATAACCTAACCGTGCTCCAGACCGGTTTGGAATTCGACAAGTTCCAAAGACAATGAAGTTCAGCCAATGAAATATTACTTTCATAACCGGGAATCAAGCCTAAATATCGTACGGCATATGTGAATCATAAGAGAACGGTTGTGACGTATTATTTTGTGACTTAGCTTTTAAATTTTTCGAATTGAATTCCCCTTCGTATACATGTGCGTCTGTTGACTTCTGCCGGTGTAAATACTGCCACTACCCCCTCCACTCCAAAATGCCAGCAAGTGGGTCATATTGAAACCCCGGAGATGGCGCCACCACAGTCGAATTCAAATTGTACAAAATTCTGACAAAATTGTTGGACAGACTTCGTGGACCGTTCAATAACCATGGCGTGCATATTCCTCCATTTTTTTTGCGTAGAATTGTAAATCTAAATGTCCCTTAGAACATATATGCAGGTAACTTCTTTCAAGCCACGTCCTTGACGGATATTACTGCTGAAGTCCTGAATTCGATACGGAGGACAGGCCATGGTTGTGACATTTTGAACAGTTTTTTTTCCCTAAAACCGACTTACACGGTTCAGAATGGAATGTGTTTCATGGAAATAATAGAGTACCATCGTAGCTTCTGGAACATGTCGCAATTTAATCACCATTCGACCATTTTAGGGTGGGAAAATTCAAAGGACGAGAAAATGACAATTTCCGAACAATCACCCATATATCGATTTGAAGTTAGTAGTATCATATAGGGAAATTTGTCACGTTTGTGGCTCTTTTGTTTGACATAACTCAAGAGCGACTAGTCCGATTTTGCTGCAGCAAACTTAGAAAATTGAAGAATTATAAATCTATTGATATACTGTTTCTCTACATAATCAACAGTTTTGCAGTTATAAATACATTTATGAAGAAAAAAATAATTTTTTGCCAAAAAAATTCAATTTTTTTTTTAAAAATCATGAAAAATTAAAAACGAGAAAAAGTGTCGTCTTATTTCTTTCACGTAAAGTCACATAATCTATGAACAAAATTAAACATAGTTCATAAAAATCGATGAAAGCATATATTTATTTTCGTTTCGCCTTCTTGTTCGGAGTCTGTATCGGATGAGAATCTGTCTTCATCTGGAAAAAATCAATAGTTTTTAATCAGTCAGTTAACTTCAATTTTGTGACCTACCCTTGGGAGAAGCTCCCATTGTATAGTCTTCTTCTTCATGTTCATTGTCGGGATCGTACGTCTTTTGCGACCACCAACAAATTTCAGCCACCAGCGAGTCCATCCTTTCGGCTTTACATCACGTTTCCATGGACATGGCCACTTGATGGAAGCGCTCGCCATATTCACCCGACTCTGAGACTAGCTGCTTGCTGAAGTATTCGAGATGGTGATGCAAGAAGTGAATTTGGAGAGACATGTTCACTCCAATTTTCTGGAAGTATTGCAACATCTTGGTCACAAGACCGTGGTAATTGTATGCTCGCTTACTTCCCAAAAAATATCGTATGATTTTCTTCACTGCCCTCCACGCAAGGTAAATATTACGGACTAAAGCATCTTTTCAGAACACCTTCCTTCAATTTTGCTTCGCTGATTCGTGGGAAGCTATTTTTCAAACAATCGATAATTTTCGGTTGATTCACAATGGCCTTGATGAAATTTTTGACAATTCCCAGTTTGACATGGAGAGGGGGCATGAGGACGTTCTCCATTGGCACGAGTGTATTATTTGTGTTGTGTCCTTTCTCCGTTGAAGTTCGAGCACGCCAGTCATGCGATTGATATTGGTTTCCTTTAAATCGGGTATCCCACAGATACAAGAAACACATGTGTTTCGTAAAGCCTCCTTGGAGACCTCTTAGCATCGCCACGACTTTCAGATCATAACTGATTCGCCACATGTGATCAGTGTAGCAAACTTTATCCAAATTTATTTTCATAGAATCGTATGTTTCACTCATATCTGTGCTGTAGCCAATGGGAATGCTTGGTTTTTTATTATGTCCATATTCCATATTCATTGGAACAAAAAATCAATATTCTTGTCAAAATGAGATACCTTCACTTAATTGTGAATTGTGAATTAAAGCGAAACACGTTCATCGATTTTCATGACCTATGTCTCATTTTGTTCATAGGTTATGTGACTTTACGTTAAAGCAATAATACTGGACACTTTTTCCCGTTTTGGATTTTTCATGATTTTTTAAAATAAAAAATTTATTAAAAGATGTTGCAATGTTGATTTTTAATTAACTACAAGAGAAGTTCAAAAGGTCATGGAGCTTTCAAATCGCTCTCGTACTTGATATCCTAATAGCAGGGGGTTTCGAGACGCAGCTGATCGACCTCCTAGCTATAAATTTGATACAACAAAGAACTTCAAAGAGAATAGATGATAGACGAATTGAAAAACAGACTAAATATGAGTTTATTGGAACTTAACACTTTTAAAATATCTTTATATGCAATAAATTAGATTTGATTTGAAGAAGTTTCTTAAATTTTTATGTGTATTACGTCTAAAAAATGGCAGAAAAAAACTGGCATAAAAATACGTATCAAAACTGTTGTTAGCCGAGTGGCTTTCGACGAGAATTTGGTGGAAATGATTGCTGTATGCCTAACAGATAGTTTATTTACATTTGCCCGGTTTCGCAGTTAACCCGCAGAGCAATACTAAAGAGCCCCCATTACTCTCTTCGATGCCTCTTCATGACGACGAGGTAGTAGGCCATTTCATCGAGTTCGAGTTGCTCTGGTAATTTACTCTTTAGTTGGCATAATACGGACAGAAATAACTGCGTATGCAAATATAATTTAGCTGTCATTAGTATCAATCAAACGCTTTTAAACTTAGTTTGCTGCATGGTCTGTAATCTGTATGTCTCCTTTGGTCTCTCATTCTACATCATTTCCCTAGTGGCTTTTCGATCAGCTGTGCCATAGAAACCCCCTGGTAAAAGAGAGCAACATTTTTTCTCCCTTTAGAGCAAATTAAGCTTCTTTTTACCAAACCATCGTAACATTTGTCTTCTATTAAGTTCTCCATTTCAATGGAATTTAAATGCCCGATGATTGTCATTTAAATGTCATTTAATATGAAAATTTTCCATGAGCTTTTAAATGGCGAGTAAATACCGTCGGTGGTGCAATGGCTAGTGTGTGCGGCTCTTGTACATGAGAACGTGGGTTCGATCCCTGCTCAGACCACCTTACATTTCTTTCTACGACGGTCACCTCGCTTAGTGATGGCGACACTATCGAGTACTTAGCCATGAAAATGCTTCTCAAAATACCGTTCGGAACCGGTGTAAAACTGTAGGTCCCAATCAGTGAGTGTAAAACTAGAAAGCGCACATCTCACTGATTGTGAGAAGCTCTGCGAATAATTTTTTGCCCACGCAAAACTTTTTTGTACTTAAAATATAATTTAAATAGAAAAATAAATTAAAATATGAAAATTTATGTGCATTATAAATTCACACAATTTTCAATTCCTTTTGTTACAAAATTGGTACACACGCCTGAATATCGGTAATTCTATGTCAAAATGAGTGATTTTCGGGGAAAAATTTAGGTTGACGAGTCCGACCTAAATTTTGTTTGTGAGAAGCTTTTATTTGTTATGTGCAATAGAAAATTCCAGTAAGCATGAAAAAAATTGCTGGGTTGACCATAAACAAACTGTCGTGTATATTTCAAAATTAAGATTGTTTTCATCGCTGCTGCTTGTTTTCAAGTACAAAAACAAATAAATGTTTGGTCGAGATCAAATTTCCGTGCAGCATAACTAATAAAATAAGCAAAAACCCAGCTAGTATGTAAATTATATGATTGATACTTGCTCGATCTTATTCGAATTTCTCTTTGGTTGTATTTCGTTCTTCATCTCGCTGAAAAAAAGTAGCAAATTGTACTCAATACCCGATTGGATCTTACGTTATTTTTTTTTAATCTTGTCTATGAATAAATTATTTGTCTGTGATTAATCATTATTAATTATACTTTTTATAATTTGCAAATAAAAAGAGAGATGAGCAAAGTATTTTTTTTAATATAACGCTAATTTTTGCTATTATATTTGATTAGTATTTCTTATGATTTAACGACTGTTGTATGATATTTTGGTTAATGTTTCATTAATTCTAATCATTAGTTTTTCAAACGAAGAACTGCGAGTTTGCAAAAATCTTAAAATATCTCTGAACAAGTCTCAAATATTGTGAACCTAAAAGCCATTTCTTATTTGATTCTATCGAATATCTTCGCAATGTTGAAACAAACGATTAGAGCTTAAATTGTCAAGGCAACTTGGTCGAATTTAATTTAAACTGGGGGGAGTCTGGACAGAGTTGGATGACCGCGATTCCAGCAATTTGAAAATCCACGACTCCATTCCGACTCCAGCATTTTGAAAATACACGACTCCACTTCGACTCCAATTGCATATAATACGAGTATATGATTGTTGGCAGCACAACTCACAAATATTTATTTTGTTTTAGAATTAACAGTTTTTATAAATTAAAAAACAAAATAATGTAAAACGAATTAACTTTTCAAAATAAAGTACCTATCATAGAGTAAAGACACCTAGAGGAACCACTTCTCTCAGAAAATTTACGACATTAGGCTTGGTTGCATATTGAAAATTATTGCTTAAATAATACCAAATAGAGGCAATGGTTCAAAACAACCAACGACAAAACGCCAACGGCAAAATAACAAAAAAATAAGAAATTTAAAAACTCCTTTAAATTTCATATTTCTCAACCTAAACGACATGACAAATTTAAGTCAACCGTTCTTGTAACTCCACCTGATGTAAGTCAATTTACGTCGAAAATATTTCTATCGCACCGACCTCAACTCGAAGAGTCTGAAATTAAACGTCAGATGGGACGGATGACATCTATAGGTATACAATTACTCTCTGGTGCCTATATTTTCATATTAAAAAAAATGGAAGTTCTATTTTTATTTTTATTATCTTAAATGTCTAGCACTTCCTCGTCTATTTGCATGTGTAATTTGGATGTGATTTGGAACATTTTTTGGCTTTGTTCCGAGATATGACCGTCGTAAACATAGCCCACTTCGCATGCGAAACCAAGAATCCCACGGCAAATCGATTTAGACCTAAGGCAAACTGATTTTATCTAAAGCGAACCTCTGACTTGTCATTCAGGAGCACGAGATTGGCCGATAACGTTTTATCTGACAGATGAATTTCAAAAAATATTACCAAAAAAATTTGAGAACATGATAGTGATGCGAACAACTTCGATTACATGAAGGGCGGTAAACCGACATCAAACACCAACTATACTCGTAGTAGTTCATGCTCATGAATGACAAGTATTGAGTAGATTTTGGTGGAACGGATGAAAGATGTTGGAAAAACGAAACAAGCGTTCACACTTGCAACATCTTCCATATGTCATACTCGTATTCTAATATTAATTTTTTAACAGGTTACGTCGCTGTAGCGAAATATTTACGACAAAGAAAAAGCGAACTTAAAATAGATTAAGAAATACAATTGTGTACATAATTGCATTATCTATTTTGAACCAGGGATCATAAAAATGGATTATGGTTGTCTTCATATGTACGTTTATTGCAATTTCGTTCTTTTCTACATTTGTTCCGTCAACTTGTATTTCTCACGTTCCCTTGATGACGACGAGGTAGTAGGCGATTTCATCGAGTTCGAGTTGCTTTGTAATTTACTCATTGGTTGGACATAATACGGACAGAAATAAAAGGGAATGCGTATTTTCGTTCGATGCAACAACATAAAACATAATTTAGCTGTCATTAGAATCAATCAAACAATATTTAAACTTATTTTGATGCATGGGCGTGAAGATAAATTCGAATTTAACTAGCAAAGACACAAACCACTTTCGTTAGCAGAGCGCTGTTATGACGATAACAGGAATCTGTTAAAGTACCAGAAAGGGAAGTATATTGATATAAACAAGGTTTTTGGCGAATTAAATTAATAAAAAAAATATAAATCTAATAAATCGTATAAACAAACATTACGAGCTTGCAATATTAGTGGCACAAATCTGGAACAGCTGACCAACGAGCATTATATTTTAGTTCAATGTATATAATTTTAGGAAGGACTTTGAGCCCAAATCAAGGATTCTCCGCCAATTTAATGAATATCTAGCAATAAGTATGAGCATGTTCTTTTGAATTATACTACTCCGAGGTTTCAGACGAATTTCAGAATACAATAATTTTACGCGTTTCCCTTTAAGCACTTTACTCTACTTTTGAACACTTCACAGTGTCCAACCCAAGGACTCTTGGCGGACGAGACTTACTCCAGATTAAAGCCCCTTATTAGTGCTTCCCAAATTTACCATACTTATATTTCGGAGGAATTTCAGAACAGCGATATATGGAATTTGGTATTGTCCCATGTCTTAACATTTTGACCCACTGTGCCCAAACTAAGAATTCTCCGGGGATCAAACTTATACCCAATGAAAATTTATCTTCACGCACATGTTTGCTGCAAGGTCTATAATCTCTATGTCTTCTTTGGTCTCTCATTCTACATCATTTCCCTAGTACATTTTCGATCAGCTGTGCCATAGAAACCCTCTGATTTGTATCAGGTGTTTCTATTGGCTCAAAATGACAACTACAACGAGGGGTTTTCGATTAAATAGCTGTTCGACCCCCAGGCTATAAATTTCATACAGGATAGCATTTGAAGGAGAATGAGCGATAGGCGAATTGTAAAAACTGTCTTTAAATCTGAATTTATTGGCACTTATGACTGCAAAAATAACTTTATATGGATTACGTTTGATTTGAAAAATACAACAATTTTCTTTAATTTTTATTTGAATTTTACGTCCAAATTCTGGCAGAAAAAAAAATGCCACAAACAACTGTATCAAACCTAGAGCAAATTAGAATAGAAAAACAATTTCTCTCATCTGACGTTTCATTTCACACTCTCCGTCGTAGGTTTGTGCCAGGAGGTTTCGATGAAACAGCAGTTCAACCTCCTAGGTGCAAATTTGATAAAGGATAGCATTTGAAGGAGTTTGATTTTACTGGCATTTATGACTTTTAAAATAACTATTTTCTTTAATATAAAAAATTTTAAATTCGTTCAGAAAAAAACTGACACAAAAATAACTTATTCATAGAATAATACATACCATAGAAGCTTTTATTCGCTCAATAAATTAAACGTCATAGGTACGATGGAAAGTAAACATTGCATGGTAGAAAATATGGGTTCAATAATACCAGATGGTGGCAATAGTATACAGCGATCCACAAAGGAACAACAACCGAATTTCGTGTTTTTGTGACAAACTAGTTGTGTTAAATACAATACAAATGTATACCAACGATAAAAGTCAACAAAAAAGTGCAAAATATATTTAAATTTTTCAGTTCTACACCAAAACGACAGGAAAAAGTTAAGTGGACATATTTTGTAACTCCACCTGGTGTAAGATAATTTTAAATTTAATTGCTCTCATTTCCACAAACCTACGATGAAGAGTGTGAAATGAAACGTCAGATGAGAGAATAAGTTTATCTACGTATGTATTATTCTATGAACTTATTAAAGGGTTAGCTGTCAAACGAACTGTCGTACTGCGCAAATCATCATGAATAGTTTCACGTTTGAACAATAATGCTACCAAATAATCCAAATTTACTTTGAAACTCGGTCATCGATTTGCGCAACTTATAAACAACTTCGTGATTTTTTAGGGCGCACATAATCGTCCGTCTGAAGGGCACCTTAGACCAGCGGATTGTCTCATCTCTCAGTGTAAGGTGAAGTCGGGCAGTCGGCCGACTAGTCGGGCAGAAATCAAAACTAGTTTGATTTTCAGAAAGTCGGACGGAAAGTCGGTTAGTGTAAGGTGAAACAAAAAAAAACAAAATGGTTTCCCACTACATCCCATGAAGGAACTGGGGAGAGCTTCTCACAACCAGTGAGCTGTGCGCTTTCTAGTTTTGTACTCACTGATTGGGACCTACAGTTTTACACCGGTTCCGAACGGTATTTTTGAGAAGCTTTTTCATGGCTTAATACTCGATAGTGTCGCCGTCACTATGCGAGGTGACCGCCGCCGAAAGAAATTTAAGGTGGTCAGAGCAGGGATCGAATCCTGGATCTCATGTACAAGAGCCACGCACACTACCATTGCACCACCGACGGCCACATGTGACATACGGCTCGATAAAGAAACCTAAAATTGGACGACCAGAATGCGCTTCGTCATGAACAGCCGCGGTGGTCATATGCCCGAAATCATTTTTTAATGCCATGAATTGATCTTTCGAATAATAAAATTGTGTTGATTACAATTTAATTTGTTGTGTTATTTATTATAAATTCGAGATAGTCACGCATAAAGCTAAAGCTGATATGAGTAGGCTTGATTGTTTGAAATATAAACTTATTTAAATAGTCATGTCTGATCTTAACGTATCTAGGGAGGCAACCTTTATAAGACCTAGACTTTTGATTTCGTCGTTTTTTTTTTTGAAAGGGGGACTAACGTTCTTTGTAACCTTTATACATTTTTTGTAAAATAGTTATTTTAGCAGTTGTTGTTTTTAAGACTGCCACTGACACCCATTTTTTAACAAACAATTTTAAATTCTGATAACTTCGAAAATAGTTCACATATATTAAAAAAGTTTTTCTGAAGTCGGAAATATAGTGCTTCTAAACCATATACTTACTTTTTGTCAATACCTAATTATAGACCACCTGTGATTGGGAACCACAACGATATGAAACAAATTAAATCAGCTCCTCTAATATGACAACCTTTTGGAATGTAAACCAATTCGGCCGACGGTGGTGAAATGGCTAGTGAGCGCGTCTCTTTTGCATGAGAACGTGGGATCGATCCGTGCTCTGACCACCTTACATTTCCTTCGACGGCGGCCACCTCGCTTAGTGATGGCGACACTGTCGAGTATTAAGCCATGAAAAAGCTTCTCAAAATACCGTTCAGAACCGGTGTAAAACTGTAGGTTCCAATCAGTGAATGACAAATTAGAAAGCGCAAAGCTCACTGGTTGTGAGAAGCTCTCCCCAATCTCTTCATGGGATGTAATGCAGAAAGGTTTTTTTTAAACCATTCCTACAGTCTTGAACAAACGTCAATGAAAGTTATGGCAGTACTTGACTACGGCTTCGGAATATCTGGTTATTTCCTGATAATTGATGTATCTAATAATACATACTGTAATACTTGGTAAATTTTCTTCAATACCAACTCAGGTTGATAGTCGACATAGTTTTCAAAACTAAAAATTCATCTTGAAATTCAAAGGAGTTAATTCTGGTCTTGACCGTTGCGGTGACCTTCTGGTTTGATTTTAGATTGTCATAACCTACGTCATTTAAATTAAAAAAAAAGGTTTTAAGCTCCAGTCGGAAACTTCGTGACCATGGCGAAAAAATTCTAAATCGACCTCTTCCATGAACTAGACGGCAGCTAAAACAACTGTAGAGTGGACGGCAACGTGCGTTGTTCAAAAACCATGGACCATTCTCAATTCCGCCAATGGAAATTTGAATTGCATGCCAGTTACAGTTATGACCAGTTTTTAAGTGGACAGTTAACTATAGGATTACTTAATCGTAATTGAAAGTTAATTAGCCCTTTCGACCCCAACGTTGCTTGTGGGCAACTTCATATGTTTGACGACTAACGGTCAGCGTTGGTTTTGTTTTTGTTCGTATAACCGTATTGACATCGAAAGCTACAAGTGTTCTCTTTAAGTTGAATGGAACAACAGCTAATTTGATTGTCAATTAGCAAAGTCATTTTCATTAGAACGCGCGTGTGTCAAGCCAAATATATTTGAGAATTTGGTAAGAAGTTTTTATACATGTGATTTTTTTTCAAAATTATAACAAAAGTTTAAAATATTTTTATAGAATCTTTTTTATTAAATATCAAGTAAAATATTTGTAGAAGTTAAATCTTACAATTGCAAACAAACAACAGGTGAGTAATTTTCAAAGTTGTCAAGTTGCTTGTGAGCAACTTTGGGCAATTATGGTAATTAATTTACATACTTTTAGACATGAGACCCCAAGAGAAAGGCTTGACAAACAAATATATTGAAAGAATTTTGAATTTCGATTGGGATGTTTCCAGTGACGAGAAAAGCGGAGATGAGGTGGAAGACATATCTGCAGTGCTGGAGAGGAATTTGGAAGGGATCGTGGAAAGAGGAGAAAGCATAGAGATCGGCCTTCTTGAAAAAAAACTGGCGGATGAGTTTGAGCAAGAATCTTCTGGTTCTGTTAATATGTGCTTTGAAAAAATTGATCCGAAATCTCTCAAATGGAAATCAAGGCCATTTGAAGCCCCAGAGACTGTTTTGAAGGACGAGAATATCCTGGAAGTTCATGAAGTTTTGACAGCAGTTGAATATTTCGAAAAAATGTTTGATACTGGATGTAGTGATTTGATCACACAGCAAACTAATTTATATGGACTACAGGAACTCGGCATTGAGCTCAACTGTACTAAGGAGGAAAAAAGACGGTATATTGGTGCTTTGTTATACTTAGGTGTTTTTAGACTGCCCCAGTTTATAATGGCATGGGCCCAAAACATATAGCTTACGGCTATAGCAGAAGCAATGTCCCGCGGCCGGTTTGAAAAAATTAAGCAGTGCTTACATTTCAACGAAAACTGCCAACAACCTAAAAAGGATGATTTAAATTATGACAAGCTGTACAAGATACGGCCTTTGCAAAATATCCTCAAGGAGAACTTCAATAATCTACCTCAGGAAGAGCATCAAAGTGTTGATGAACAGATAATTGCATTCAAAGGTATACATCGATATAAATTCATATATTCATAAATTTATACTGTTACTCTTGGTTATAGGTCGGTCTACTTATAAACAATATAACCCAGCTAAGCCCCACAAATGGGGTTTGAAAATGTTTACTCGTGCTGGAACTACTGACATGGTATATGATTTTACAATGTATGTTGGCGAAGGAACCTGCCCGTTATATGGATTGGGATTATCTTCGGATGTTGTCCTTATCTGGCTGAAAACCTTCCCAAACACAAGAACTTTAAACTTTATTTCGACAACTGGTTTACATCAGTAAGTCTTCTTATTGCGTTGAAGGAAGTGGGCATATTTGCAACAGGTACTATACGTAAAAATCGGATAAGCAGTTGCCAGTTGCTTTCAGATGCTGAACTCAAAAAATGGGGAGAGGATCTTTTGACGTGAGATGTGAAGCGAAATATAATCTAGTATGTCTAAAGTGGCTTGACAACAAATCAGTTTTGCTAGCATCTTCGTGTATAGACCATCAACCTGTTGATGTTTGTAAGCGTTGGAGCCCGAAGGAAAAAGCTTACATTGATGTTCCAAGACCTGCTATTGTTGCTTCCTATAATAAAGGCATGGGAGGGGTTGACCTGGCTGATATGCTCATGGAGCTGTACAAGGTTAACCACCGCTCAAGAAATTGGTACATAAGAATCTTCTATTGGTGCCTAGGAACATCCGTTACAAATGCCTGGCTGCTTTATAGAAAACATCTTCGTCTACTTCAACCCAACCAGAAACATATTCCATTAATACAATTTCAACTGAAAATTGCTAATGCACTTTTGCAATATAGTTCCGTTTCTGAAGATTCCATCCAAAGAAAAAGAGGTCGACCATCGAATTTGGAAAAAAAAATAATCCAACATCTTCCGATGGTATCTCTCCCTCGAGCAGTGTGTCTTGGCAAAGCACCTAAAAGTATAGGTTCCAACCGAATCCTCCAGATGCAAAGTGGTATGATAGAGAGGATCATTTTGTCGTATTTCGCGAAAAAGGTCGCTGCAGATTGTGCAAAACAGGAACTCCAATGTCCAGATGTTTTAAATGTAAAGTCCATCTTTGCTGTAATAACAACAAAAATTGTTTTTTGTCCTTTCATACTTAATTTTTAAAATAATTCAATAAATCTTAATACGGTTATAATTACAAAACAAAATTGTTTTATATACCACAATTGCCCAACGTTGCTCAGAAGCAACTTTCTCAACCGCCCTACGAGTGGGCGTGGCGACTTGAAAATTTGGCCAGACACTCCTTAAATGACTACAAAATGATTAAAGGGGCGTGGCGACTTGAAAATTTGGCCAGACACTCCTTAAATGACTACAAAATGAATAAAGGTAAAACAACATGTTTAGGGATATAGATAAAATGTTGGGGTCGAAAGGGTTAGAGGTTAATTTTGCAGTTTGTTTTTCAGTGGCGAATTAATTTAATCCGTCATATTGTTACCGATTATTTCAACCCTTGCATTCTTATTGTAAAAAACATCTAAATAGCCAAACAATAAAACAGGACCAACCATATGGAATTATTTAAAATATGAAATAAATACTACATAATATTAAAGTCATCTTAACAAAAATTTATGAAAAAAACTATGTAGGCACATTAACTTATCTTTTAAGGCTAAAAGAATGTGTACAAATACTCGAAACAGAAACGTGTATTTTATACAATCCAACATTTCTCATATTGATAACATTGTTGTAGTTTTTGACATGCATTTTTTTTAACAGCGTTCTACTAAATTGTATCGGTTGTCTGTATCACGTCAAATTTCTGAAAAAAAATCGATTTTTACCAATTCTCAGATTTTGCTGCACTTTTTTTTTTAAAAAAAAAGATTTTTTCACTTTTTTCAGCATAACTTCCAGGGACTCCAATTATTTCACACACAATATTTGTCAAAATTGTAGCCATGGTAAAGCTGAACAACTTTTGTGAACATATTAATACAATCTGAACATGCCTAGTCACCCTACTAAATAGCTCATTAACACCATTTTTTATCTTAATATCTTAAAAATGGTCATGTGTATGTACTTTATATGTCATCATTACTAGAGAACGACGTGTCCGAATAAATTTAGAACTACAATACCTTTAATCTATTCCTACACTATGTCTAAATGTAATCAACAGTTTCGCAGTTATAAAAAAAAAAGAATGGTGAAAACAGAATATTTTTGTGGTTACAAAATTAAAATTTTTTATTATTAAAAAAACATGAAACATATGTGTAAAGTTTTATTAGTTTATCCTAAAGCCACATGACCTACATATGAACAAAATCAGACATGGATCATATGAATCGTTTGACGCGTTTCGCTCTTACTCACAATTTGGTGGAGGTATCTCATTTTGTCCAGAATTGTATTACTCATCATATGCAACCCAAACAAAAAATAACAATGCTTGACAAAATGAGATACCTTCACTAAACAATTTTTTTTTTTCAAAAAAAAAAAGTCCACGAAAAAGTTCAAAGTCTCTTTCCTCCGATTATTGTATTCAAAAATGGAAATTTGCTTCTTCTGTCTTTCCAATTTTTAAATCTGGCGATAAAAATAGTGTCACTAACTATAGATCTATCTCTCTAAGTTACCTAATGTAGCTACAATTTTGGAGCACATTGTGTATGATTCAATATTTTTTTATTTAAAAGGTTTTCTAAGGCCTAATTTTTGAGTGGAAAATCATCTATGATCAACGATCAAACGTAATTCACTTTTTAGGCCAAACAGCCAAAGTTAAAGTTGGGCATTTAAACTATGAACAAGTGACCATATGATTTTGACAGAAAACAACAAGAAGAACAAACACAAAGCTTCTTTAATTGTTAATGTGAACAATCATAATCACCATCCTAGTTGAAATAACAATAAAAACGTATCATTTAACTCGTAGTGCAGTTAGAATTTTATTTCTTCCCAAATATTCTCCAATTTCATTAAATATTTTGTATTTTATCACTTCACTTTTGTTTTGCAAATGGCGTCAGTTTGAATATCGGTTATTTTTCGTAGGATTTGCCCCTGTTGCCACATGGTAATAAGATTATTTGACAAAGCACTGAAAAACTCTTTTCGTATTTAAAGTCAGATCAAACATAAATCAAAATCAACTGATTACAAATTTAAATAACCAGTCAAAAATTGCGCCTAAGTCCTGATCAGCATGGTTTCATTGCTGACCAATCCACAACTACTAATTTGGCTGTTTTTCAAAATTTTTGTATGTGAAATTTTGGTAAAGGTGTTCAAATCGATACAATAATACCGAGTTCATCATGGTATATTGATTGCTAAATTACAAATGTATGGGTTTCACTCTGCAATCTTGATTAGGTTCGCTCGTATTTGTCGTGTAGGCAGTGTTCTGTTTATATTGACGAATATTGTTTAATTTATTTATGTTTTCTAAATTCTAAACATATTTTGTATGCGGATGATCTTAAAATTTGCAAGGCTATTTATTCCATGAATGATAGCAATGTTGTTGCAGGATGATATTAATAGGGTCGCTATTTGGTCCCAAGTCAATGCCTTGGCTTTTAACATCAAATCATCGTTGTCGGAATGTGATTAATTCCGCTTATAAAATAATGAATTGAGACCTTGAAAGAATTCATTAGTACTCCGATTTGGGTGTTGTAAATGTTTGATGAGAAATTGACGTTTATTGGTCACTTAAACTATTTAGTGCCAAAAGCGTTTTCTTTATTATTCTTCATTCGTAGAAATATTGCTAACTTTTCTGACCCATACACTAAAAAAGTTCTATTTACTTCTTTTGTTCGTTCCAAATTAGAGTACGCGTCTTTCATTTGGAGTCCGACTACTACCACTCATATATCTCGTATTGAGAAGGTACAAAAATATTTTTTGAAATTTCCTTTGATGTCTTAAAAATTGATTTCTTTGCAATCTTTAGAATCAAGAAGGATTATCAGCTCTATCATGTTTCTCCATGGCATTGCATCCGGTTCTACTGATTGCACTGACTTACTGTCATATATTCGGTTTAATGCTCCATCTCGCACATTGCGTCGTTTTGACACTTTTAATATTAATATGCATTTAACTAACTACGCCTCGAATGAACCTTTAATTAGAACCATGAGACATTATAATTCCATTTGTAACAATATTGATCTTTGTTTCCCTACTGTTAATTTTAAGAAGTTATATGATCTGATTGTATAAAATTGTATTTTTGAATTGTTATGCTAGTTTGTTAGTTTTTTTTTTCATAGACTATAATAAAAGAAAACGAAAATTAAATCTGAGAATTGGTAAAAACCGATTTTTTCAAAAATTTTACGTGATACAGACATTTCAGGGGTACCGATCACCTCAGTAGGCTTGCCTCTAACCGATACAATTTACTAGAACGCTGATAAAATTTTCGACTACAACAGTGTAATCAGTAATGCGATTGTTAAAATCATATGGTTCCGACTACAAGTTAAACAACCAACATTGGATGGTTAAATCATTTAACCACAATTTAACTAAGAAACCCAGACGACCACTGACTGAAAAACTAGTCTTTAGAAACTGCTTAAGGCAATGAGACAGTTTGAACTACTTCCCTGCAAAGTTACCACAGTCTTAAATACTACATATGTACATACATATGTCCCAAACAATTGCTATATGAACAAACGTTTTTGTGGGATGATTGATAAAACGTCAACACATCTCTATTATTATTTGCGTCATCGCTTACTTTTTCCACTCTTGCCCTCATTAACCTTCAACGTTTGGCTCCTACGAGTAAGACCCTTTGCAGAATTATTTGAACTGGACAAAGAATAACTAAATCGATAACAAATTCTATTTGTATCATTAAAGGCTGCAATGCACTATGGTCCAACCGACCACTTTTCTTGGCCAAAACTATTTGTAACGAAACAGCTGGACCGATTTTGATGAAATTTTCAGCGAATCTTCAGAATCACCTGGAGGGTAACAGAGGCTATAATTTTTTTGGACAAGGGGGCGTGGCACGGCCCATTGGACCCTATTTTTGAGAACGCAATATCTGAATGAAAGATGCACCTATCGCCTTGAAAATTTGTGTAGATAAGTAAGACAGCAAATTTCGTGACACAACAAAAAATGGGCGGGACAGTGGGCGTGGCATATAACTTCGATATTCATACGGCTATATCTCATGATCTATCAGAAGTATGATGATGGATTTGGAATGTATGTTGTTCGTACAGTGTTAATTATATCCAAGGTGGGGGGGGGGCTGTACCACGCCCCCTTTTCAGACATCGACATCAGAAAATCTTTGTTAGGTCGCAAGAGTGTGTAATAAAACTAATATTTCCATTTGAAATAAAATACTTAGTAAAATATTCTGGTTTCAATTCCAATGATATACCAATTAAAAAATAATATTTTTTGGTTTTCTATATTTCAAATTATATTTTGTTTTAAATATTTTTTTTTAATTCAGTGTGTAATATTCATTCTCAATTTTTATTTAAATTTCACTTCCGTTTATATTTAGTTCGTTTTCCAATACTAAATATTCAGATTCATATCCGTTTTCTTCATTTTCGTCGTATTCATCGTCCGAAGCGTTACTTTTATCGGACGTTTCTTCAGTATCCAAAGTGTCGGCAATATGCTCACAGCATAATAATTCTATAACTTCTGGTGGAAGTACTAAGCGTTTGCGTTGATGTGCACGGGTACTTAAACGTACTGATGAAATAAGTGGATCAGAAGTATCGAGGGCTCTAGTAAAAACGTCGGAAATATTATCAATACGACTAGTTCGGCGTGCATGATGTAATCTGTCTCTTTTGTATATTTTGTTCCGAGCCTCAGTCGCCTCTTCTCCAAAATAGCCAACAGGTAGTGCGGTATTCTCCATTATTTGTTTGGAGTGTATAAGGACCTTATGTAACGTGGGTGTCATGGGTAACCAAGGGTATTTGCTTATGTAATATTGTGCTGTTTCAAAACAATATTTTTCAAATTTTTGTAAGTCCAGGGCAAATTGACATGAAATACATATTAAAATTACTTTTAAACGGAATATTAAGTCTTGGTCAACTTGTGTAATTGACGAAAATATTTCGTGTTCTGCAAAAGCCCGTCGAGAGGTGTTGCCGTCGTTCGTGCTACCGGATCCTCCAGCTTTTGGAACATCCACACGAAGACCAAGCTCTTTCCAAAACTCTTTTTGAATTGTAGCCTTTTTTTCTAAAACTGCTTTCTTATCTTCATCGGATCTGATTTGCCATTTTTTTATATCTATTTTGTAGCCCAAATGCAATACAAATTCAAAAAGGCGTATCCAACAGTGCAATGGACTAATTCCGTATATAAGATTTCCCTCAATCGGACGGAACTTTTCAGAAGTACAATCATTTACCGCGATAAAATCTTTCGGAGTTGCATGACATATAGGACATTTTTGAGTTGATGTAGTTTCGGTTAATACATTCAAAACTTTGCCGTCGATTACAGTTAAAGATAAACTGAATGATATTTCGATTTTCTTACCCTCGCCAATTTCTATTTCTAAGTTTTCAATACTTTCAATTTCTTTGTTTAAGCTGTCAGCCTCTTTTATTATTATTTCCTTCGTTTCATTCGTGAATTCCAGTTTTAGGGGACGGCAAAATCTTGTTGACTGCGGAAAGCGATTATTCCACAGTGGTTTTCCTGAGCTCGTTAGAAGTCGTAATGGAGTGACTGTTGTCGCTAAGAGACATGCATCTGCATTGCGAGATGTGGTTGAATCGGAATAGCGTTGTTTATACTGAGCTTGACCGGAGCTACTGTCGAACCCGTAACTCAAAATTAATTCTGCGGACAATTTGTTGCTCTGAGTGGACGTCATGACTGCTTGTATTACTTCACATTGTGTTTCAACAATTCGTGAAGCAGTATGAATCAACAACATTTTTAATGGAACTCTTGCACACTTTTCGCTGAGAACTATTCCACTTGGCCTGCATTTTCTTTTATAGTCTAAAATGTGGTTGTAAGCAGGAAAGCGTTGCACGCATTCATTGCGAATACTGCAGTATTGTCGCTTAGAAAAATTATTTTCAAGGAGAAACGCTAACGCTTCCTCTGCTGTCATAGTCGTGACTGTTTTTACCTCTTGCGTGCACTTCTTTCGAATTTTTGAAGGTCTTGATGGGCTCTCGATTGTTTCTTTTAAAACGACAGCTAAATCTACTTGACCTTCTTTTCGAGCCGAAATTGCTGCTGCCCGAACTAGCAGATCCGTTTCGTTGCTCTGAGAAATTGACAAGTCTGCCGCCTGTCTTCTTTTGCTGCGTTCACTTTTCTCAGAATACGGTAGTTGTGGGCGCCCAGTTCCATGTGAACTGACGTTCATAGGACATTCGCCTTCCGGGGTAGACATTGACGTATCTATATTTATATTGAAGACTGTTTCTGACTTAAGCCAATCCGAAAACTTTGTTTGAAAAAAATTCAAATTTCTGTGACATTTTGTCCATTTTGCTGCCAAATTAATGCAAAAAATGCTCAATTTTTTCGACAATTGATGCTTTAAATCTGATTGTTTATCCTCAAATCCACTTTTGTTTATAACATAATTCAAGAGAGCACCCTTTTCACCTCCCCTCTTCTCTTTTGTTAGCCAAATATTAAATAATTCAGAATTTTGCAAACGTAAGTAGTCTGAAAGAAAAAAAATTTTCTTAAAGACTGCACAAAACTGCACATTGATACTTCTTCAAAATGTATAAAATTAACCTCTTTAATTTTGGTTTTTGTTTTTATGCTTAAGAAGTCTAAAGGAAATTTTTAAAACTTGCATGAATTAAAAAAAAAATTAAAAACAAGGCAAAATTTATCCCAAAAGAAGAAGTAAAATATTTTCACCAACACATTTTTCTTTTTAATGTTTTGTATTACAGAATTAAAATACTCACTGTCACCATCGTTATCCATATTTTTGGTTTCACTAAACACGTCCTTATCGTTCGTAGACGCAACTTGAACTAGACACTAAAAAAAATTACACAGAATTCTATTTATAAACACCTTAAGAGAATCAACTTCGATGGTTTGTTACATAACGGTAAACTGCCGCTCACGAAAACAAAATATGAATTTAGTTGTCTCTAAGTGTTAGCTAACAGATTCTCTTAAACAGAATTCATTTAATGATCGTAAAAAAATTGAGTTTTGGCCAAGAAAAGTGATTGGCGGGACCATAGTGCAATGGTCCAAAAATAACCGAAACTGTACCCACAGCATTTCGGAACGCAGAGGCATCAGATGTTGACATTTTAGGGATAACAATTTCTTTTTGTTATATTTTATTTGCGATCTACAGGGTGGTACGAATACAAGAATCTTTTTAAAAATTTAATAAAGTGAACTAAACCTAATTTCTTTTGGTATACTATTATGGCTTTATTAGAAATATCAAATATTCCCATTATTAATGGAACACGGTTTCAGTCCTGTCAGACCAATTTTACAAGACTTTGTTGACGGTTACTGGCTCGTATCTCACGAACGAGTGGGACGATATTAGCCTTAGGCCCAATTTTTGACTGGTTATTTAAATTGGTAATCTGTTGATTTTTATTTAGGTTTGATCTGACTTTAAATACGAAAGAGGTTTTCAGCGCTTTGTCAAATAATCTTATTACCATGTGGCAACAGTGGCAAATGCTACGAAAAATAACCGGTATTCATACATTTATCGGATAATCATTACAATGCATTAAACTGACGCCATTCGCAAAACTAAAGTGAAGTGATAACATGCAAAATATTTAATGAAATTGGAGAATATTTGGGCAGAAATAAAGCTCTAACTGCACTACGAGTTAAATGATACGTTTTTATTGTTATTTCAACTAGGGCGGTGATTATAATTGTTCACATTAACAATTAAAGAAGCTTTGTGTTTGTTCTTTTTGTTGTTTTCTGTCAAAATCATATGGTCCTTGATCATAGTTTAAATGCCCGACTTTGGCTGTTTAAACAGCAATTAACTATTAACCTAAAAAGTGAATTCAGAGTTTAAATTATGTTTGATCGTTGATCAAAGATGATTTTCCACTCAAAAATTAGGCCTTCGGGGTGTGGATCGTTTCTGGATTATTCGCATAAAATCGGTGTTTAACGGCACTCCACAAGAAAAGTCTAATAGAGTCAAATCGCAGCTCCGTGACATCGTGATTGTTTGAGTGAGTAGATGTGAGACGTCGTTCATCATCCTGCTGGAACCAAAGATTATTCAGGTTCATATCTTCCATTTCAGCGCTTAAAATGTCCGTAATCGTGGCTCTGTAGCGCTCGCCGTTGACTGAAATGGCGTTTTCAGTAGCATTTTCGAAAAAAGGGTCAATGATGCCACCACTACAAAATCCAAACCAAACTGTCATTCTCTGTGGATGTATTGGCAGAGGCGGATTTAGGTTGGATGTGGCCCTGGGCGCAGAATAAATATTGGGCCCTTAAAAATAATCAAAAAATAATCAAATTTTTCTTTAAATAACCCAAAATTTTATTATAATTCATTTTATAAACCTTAAAACCATAAAAGTACTTTACTTAAATTACTAATTAAAATAGTTACAACATTTTTTTTTATCTTTTTAATTATATCATGTTAATCATGTTAATTATATCATTACAATCAATAATTTTAAGTAAATGACACTGTATATGCAATACAGCATATTGAGTCGTTCTTCTGACATTAAATTTCTTAAATAATTCTTTACTCTTTTACGACAAAACATGCTCGTTCTACAGAATCGTTTGAGATTGGCATGGTATGCAATATTTTTAAAACAATTTCCACGTTTGGAAAAGTTGCTTTCATATTTACGGTTTTAATTATATATACCACTAACTGAAAGAAAAGTATTCAATGATGGTATGGCCACAAATGAATTCAAACATTTTATTTGGGTAAACCACCCCATCACAAAAGTGTGCGTAAAACGCAAATGCGTAGATAGTAAAAGTAGTCCGTTCCAACCTATGTATTGGTTAGTAAATCGGTAGAGTGGTTCTCGAGTTATAAAATGATGAACATAGGACAACTTATTTTTATATATGTATGCTCATCTAAAAAAATTTTAACTGTTCGAACTCATCTTTGAAATATATTGAATCTATGCATTATTGATGCAAATCTGTTAAGTTATTAATACATTTAAATTTTTTTCTTTTGTAGAATTGGATCTCTCTTCTAATTCAACTTTAAATTTTTTTTAACCACATTTGACGACATAGACTTCATTGGCGAATTTTGCCAGAGGATGCTAAGATTGCATCAGCCCTTGCTGACCATCTTGTGTCCGACATTTTCCTTAATGTATACGCACTTCTTTCCAAGTTGTTGCGTAAAACATTCCATCGAATCGTTGACGCATAAAAGAAAGCAAACAAATGTTGTACAAACAAAAAGTACTATGAAGCATTATTGCAACTCTCTGCTGCTAAGTTAGCCACTAGTTTAAGGAAATGACTGGAACAGTGATTAAATGTTGCTGAAGGAGTATGTTGTTTTATTCTAGCTTGCAGACCAGTTTATTTACCTGACATATTTGCTGCATTGTCGTAAGATTGCTCTCGACAATATTTAAGATCCACTGACAAATTTTGCAGAGTAGATAAAACAGTATTTTCTAGATATTCCTTTCTTAACATCCCCAGTTTGTGTTATATATCGAACTACAAAAGCAAGTTGATCCAAATGGACAACATCATGTGTAGAATCTTAAATTATACTGTAATAGTTAGCCGTTTTTATTTCATCTACAATGTGTGCGACACGAGTATGTGCCATTATTTACAAAAGTTCATAGCATGTTTGGTGGGATGGCATGGTCACTTCCTTGATTCCCATACTTTTGCAAGTGCGACTTTTAAAAACCATCATACTCGCTCAGATACTCTAAACTTGTCAAATAATTGCATTTTCTGAAATAAGTTGCACTCTCGTTATGTCCTCTAAATGCAATTCCTACTCGTGCAAGGAATTTTACTGTGGATACAACTCTTCGCAAAACGTTTCTCCAATATCTTTCGTTTTGCATTTGATTTGAAACCATGGTGCGCTTGTAGAGTGTACACATTGAGGCGATATGCTCCTTTGATTTTCCATGGTTGGACAAAGTATCTCCAATATGCTTCCAATTTTGAAACCCAGTTGTCAACTTGAATTTTGAGTCCGAAAATAATTTGCATGGATAGCAATATAGATTTGGATGTTTCGGAAAAAAATATCCACTCTCTTTCTTCACTATCTCCACTCGACGTTTTCCTATAAAAATGCTCAAGTCCTCTATAGTAAGTGCGATCACCGTGCTTATATATCGATTTAATTCCACTAATATGTCCAATATTTATTGGTTTATTACAAATAAGAAATTCGACCATTTCTATTGTTAATACATTACATTACATTTAAAATGAAATAGTTTCCGAATGACTGTTGCTATTTTCCATCGGCATATCTTGCCTCCCTTTGTCCACTGATATTTCACTTATGTCTTCTTCTAAACCAAGGGTTTCAGCAAATCCATTTTCTCGACAGGTGGAAGCTGTAATTGCACCAGTTTTCTTTGTGTCCCCGGAATTATCTACAGTGATCACAAATTTATCTAATGCCCCTTTCTGTTGGTTAATAACTTATTCATATTGTTTTTTAACTTTCATTTCTTCAGCGCCTGATAAATGGAGTTTCTCTTTTATTCATTCTTAGAATAAAAAAATAAACACTTTAATTTTTACATGTATGTATAAGAAAAACTTGATTTATGGACCCTTTTTGTTTGACATAAAATAAACCATATTTTCAAAAGAGCTTTGAGCTTACACAACTTTTTTGCTCCCATACAAATTACGTTTTAGGAATGGTACGTAACTCTACCGTTCAAGAGGCCTATTAAATTGAATTTTATTTTAATTGTAATATAAATTCAGCTCGCCTGAATATTATTAAAGCACAAGTTAATAATCTTTTTCTCAAAAACTATTTCTATTTTTGATATAAGTAAATAATACTCAGATATTCTTGCTTTTATCTTTGATTTTCGACGTCTCTATAATGGATAAAACTTTACGGTACGATTCTAGTGATTCTTTCAGTGTTACGTGCAGCTCATTTGTAGCACAACTCATTTGTTGTTAAATGAAAAACTATGCTCAACGTAACTAAAATTTCTATTAGAAAACATTTATAGGAAAATGTATAAAGTCACGGGGCCCCCAAAATTGAGGGGCCCCGGGCGCGCGCCCGGCGCGCCCCCCCCCTTTAATCCGCCTCTGTGTATTGGCCTTTTTTGAAATGACGTGCGGATTTTGCGATCCCCAGACGTATTATTCAACCAATTCTTTTTGACATCCAACGTTCAAATTACACCAAGCCAAACGTCATAAATTTTGCTGAGAGAAATGACAAGTCTAGTATAGTGGATAGTCTATGATTGAAATTGTAGCTCTACTCAAAAATAATGTGTCTAATAGCTCATTCGCACTGTTTTTTTTCCTAACAAAATCTGGTGTGTTCGCATTGTTTTTTTTCTGTATCTGTGAGGCGGTGTTACTACGATAAGATTTTCCTTAGAGGAATGCAATTTTTTTGTCTCCAACAATAAAAGTTCAACAGAAATTTATTTGAGTTTGACAAACAAGAAAAACCTAAGATATGAGGAACATAAATAAGTTCGATATTCTAGTGTCACTGGAAAGTCACTGGAAATTTTGAACCCTTGCAGAATGAGAAAAATCTTTATTTTAATAAATTTGTGTTTTAATTGCAACCTCTATAAATAATTTTACTCTAACACTTCATTACAGTTTGCTTTATTTCACTTGTTATCCTTGAGTTTTGTACTTTTATTTCAATGCACCGAGGCAAATGTATGAAAACCGTATCTAGCAACCCCAAATACTCACAGTCATCTCTCGCTATTTCTCTTTCTTACTTTATTCGGCATGCTTTCCCAACTCTAAGGTTGATCAGCTGTGACATAGAACCCCCTGCACATAGACGAATTTAGTATAGACACATTAATACTCTCATCTGACGTTTCATTTCACACTCTTCGTCGTAGGTTTGTGGAAATGAGAGGAATTCGACAAAAATTAACTTACAGCAGGTGGAGGTACAAGAACTGTTTACTTAACTTTTCATTTCGTTTTCGTATAGAACTGTGGAATTTAAATGTATTTTGCACTTTTTTTGTTGACTTTTATCTTTGGTAGACATTTAGTATTGTATTTAACACAACTATTTTGTCACAAAAAGAAGAAATGAGGGTTTTGTTCCTTTGTTGGACGTTGTGTACTATTGCCTCTAGCTGGTATTATTGAACCCATCCAATGATTACTTGCAACCATACCTATGACGTTTAGTTTATTGAGAGAATTAATGTGTCTATACTAAATTCGTCTATGCCCCTGCCTCAAACAATTCGTCTGGCATTCCTAACCCTGCTACACCCTGTATGTTCGGATCTCTGTAAAGTCATAACCAGAGTTGCCAGTTGGTGTGATTGATCCCACATTTGGGGATTTAGTTTTAAAAATGGGGGTACATTTGGGGATTTTATGGGGATTATATATTCTATTACTGTTGTAACAAGAGAGATATTTGTAACAACAAATAATATAGGAGTAGCAATTTAAAATAAATTTTATTTCGTTCTTGTCATTCTCTGTGATGCCGTATTTGCAACAGAAATAACAAAATCGGTATTTACTTATATCGGACAACAGGAAAAGTAACATTTTGGTGTGTTATACATATGTATATCCTCAATCATTGGAGATAAAACTGTAATTTAAGTGGGATTAAAGAGTTAATCACAGCTACAGCTGTGGTTAATAACACTGTGCGACACAAAAAAACAAATTATGGGGTTCTGTCAACGGATTCTGGTAGATAGGTCTTTAAAAATTATACGTGTATCGGCGTTTTCCCTGATCTGATCAGAATTTTTATTTAGGGCCATATTTTTGGGGATAATTGTAACATCTCCGCTTGTGTTTTTAAACATTTCCCAGTTTCTACCATAGACTAATTCATATATCGTATAGACAAAAAATTGTTTCATCTGAGTTCGGTGTGATAGAGAGCTGTTCGGCTTCCACCAGGTTGATATTTAGCAAATATTTAGCAAATTGTTTTCGCAAAAAAAAACCCACCTACTTTATTACAAATGCGTTGAAACTTTGTAAACAAACTAATAATGTAAATAAAAACAGAACTATAAACAAACTTTGACATATTAGGCACGAAAAAAATTAAAAAAACGAAATCATCTGTGCTACTGATATAACCTGAATGAATAAATCGTGATATGCACTTACAAGATAGACTCTCTCGTTGTCCCCCTTTTATTCTCTTGCTCTCGAGAGAGCATAGACAGTGTAACAAACTCAGCTGTAGTTGTATCACAAACATAAATATACATATGTGGATCGCAAACACATATATTATACCATATTAACTTTGTGACTCAAATTGAATAGCAAACACAATGTGTTTGGACACAAGTATATTATATTTGCGACAAGCTCCAAACACATGTTATATTTGCATCCAAACAACAAAAAAGACAGATTTTTCAGTGTATATATACTTATATATAAATAAAAATAAGTTGTCCTATGTTCGTCTTTTATAACTCAAGAACCACTCAACTGATTTACTTTACGGTCATCTTACACTGATGGTTTAAAAAAAGCATCGAAAAATGTCTACGCATATGCGTTTGACGCACACTTTGGTGATGGTGTGGGTTTCCCACTAAAAATGTGTGAATTCATTAGTGGCCATGACATCATTGAATACTTTTATCGGCAGAGCGAAGTCTGCCGGGTCAGCTAGTAATCTATATAGAATTATTACAGGTGTGACTGTTAAATATGTATGTGAGTTGGCATTTAAAAAATTGTTTACTGCAAAAGTTTGTTGGTCCAGACTTTTTATTAGCAATTTCATTAATTTTGTTGTAAGGCGAAAATGACTCTTATGGCTAATTTTACAGTCAGCGTGCATCTTCGTTTCTTAGTTAAATTGTGGTTACACATCAAATTGTCTTTTTCAGTCAATGGTTAACAATGATTTAACAACCCAATGTTGGATGGTAAACTTGTAGTTAGTCAGAACCATATGATTTTGACATCACATTACTGATTGTCAAAATGAGAAATTCTAGATTGACTCATACTGACTCTAGACTAGACTCATACTTTGATCTTAGATAGTTAAATTTATGCGCCTACATAGTTTTTTATATATTTTTGTTAAAATGACTTCGATATTATACGTTTATATTCTATTTTACACAATTAATCATCTTTGTTGTTTTGATTATTAACCTAAAACAGATTTTTTTTCTAATGAGAATGCAATAATCGCTAACAATTTGACGGCTGACATCAACTCGGCCCTGAAAAAGTAAATGTAAAGTTAACCCCTAATAAACCTTCAATTGCGTTAAAGTAATCCGATAGCTAAATGCCCACTTCTGCTCATAAGAAACAAAAATAAATTTGTCGATTTGTGAATTTACCTCTAAATTCATTACTGGTCAAAATCAAATATATGGTTCAACCGTGTAATTACTTTAATAAGTTTAAAAAACGGTTACTTGGTTAACCGCTTTTGAGTTTATATGGTTAAGTATTTAAAATTTGAATATGGCCTTTTAATTTCATTCTTGAAATGATATACATTTTCTAATTTTAATATGGGTTTCGTATATACAATTTTATACAAAATTTCAAAATGTAATAAAACAATTTATTTTAATAAATATATAATTTTAAAATAAAAATAAAATTTGAGTACAACTTTAAAAGATTAATACACATAAAAATATCCAATACCGTTTTTATATGTATCGTAAATTCCAAAAAAGGAAATTAAATTTTTTTTGAGCGAACTGAAACGATAATGGTTGATATACCTAACTCGAAATAAGTACAGAAATTTCAGTCGGCTGAACAGACTTAAACATACCCTCACCCTTAAATTCCATTCCATTCCATTAAAAAAAGGTTTATATTTTTGTTTTGGCAGCCGACCAACCTTCAGTTGCCCGTGGCAAATTTGCCTACATTCAAGTGGCATGTGTTGTCTTTTTGGGGCATTTATCATGACTATCAGCCAAATGTCCGCTTAACATTTGTATGGGAGGACGTAAATGATTGACACAAACGTTTTCAATCACACGGTAGCTTTTGAAATATACTGCCTAGTATCAAATTTCAATAAGATCGATTTTGGTTTACGGGAGATGTCGAGGTAATCCGAAAAATCACAATTGTTTTAGTGGGTGACCGGCGTTTTACGAAATGAAGCCTAATCCTAATTTCATTAAGGTTGGAAATATTTTACACGAGTTATCATATCGATAAGCCGGATGGCCGAACATCTTTTGTATGTTAGTTCGTAGTGACCACGACAATTTTCTCCAGTTGCGTACAAAGTTACAGATTATTATGCAATATCTGAGTTGAAGTTAATCACATACACTAACGACCTTATCACACAAGTCACATGCACTTCACTTGCTATTTTAAACATCATATTACACCGTACGACAATTTAAAAGAAAAGTCGTTACACTTGAACCGGATGATATTCGTCTGAAACTATAGGTAGAATGGAGTTAATTGGCGTTTTCAGTTTTTCATTTTCTCATCCTGTTGCCCCCATAAAAGGACTACAAATTTTCAAGGGATAATATTTAAAAAAAATCAAATACTTATTCGCACCCTACGATACGATATAGGTGTCTACTTAAAGAAGAGAATTATGGCTATTTTTATTATTATTTTATTTATACCGTTCCAGG
Source organism: Phaonia tiefii (assembly GCA_963931995.1). Taxonomy (NCBI): domain Eukaryota; kingdom Metazoa; phylum Arthropoda; class Insecta; order Diptera; family Muscidae; genus Phaonia; species Phaonia tiefii. Next base: position 163,063,296 of record OZ008368.1, read on the forward strand.
ATAAAAAGACTTCAAAAATGTCCTTGAAAAATTAAATCCTTTAAAATCCTTTGAAAATCTCTAACAATTTATTCAAAAAAAATATATATATAGTGTAATACTCCCCAAAATTTCATCATTCTAGCTTTATTAGTTAATTTTTAATAAAAGTTTGCATAAAACTCTTCCACAAAAAAAGTACTTTATTATATGGAACAGAGTATACAATTTTTCTAAAAAAGGCTTTACAGTTGAACCAGATGATATAAGAATGAAACTGTAAGCTGATCGGACTAAAATTTCATTTTCAGTTTTTCATTTCGTGATCCTGTTGCCCCTTAAAAGGACTACAAAGCTTCAAAAGACAACATTATTCATAGATATTAAAAAGGAAAGGTACTTAAGAAAATTGTATACTTCGCTTTGTCGTTTGTGTATAACCAGCGAATTTGTAATTGGTTTTTCTCTATCACGTCATGTTTTCGAGAAAAAAATTTTTTTATTCGTTTTTTACATACGTTTTATTTAAAAATTAATGAATTTTCAAAGGTGAATGACGTTTTTTGAACGTCGTTTATATTTTGTTGGTTCGGTTTTACGAATTAAAGTCCAGCAATAGTCGCCCAGCATGCTTTTGTCCCAAAATCCTTGATAATTTCTTGCAATTCTCATTAAATCCTGGTGAGCACGCTCCCCTTGTTCGTCGCTCACCGCACCTAGGTTTTGTTGAAAAAAATCTAAATGCGAATGAGGGAAATGCATTTTGAGTGACATTCGTGCACCTAATTCCTGATAATTTTGTCAATAACTCAGCAACAATTTGTCTCTAGTTTTCACTCTTGTAGTTTCGAAGTAAACTGTCCACGATGCTCTTGAAAGATTTCCAGGCTGCATATTCTTTCTCCAATAAACGTTGTGAAAAATTTTCAACATTCAATAACTTCCTGATCTGAGGGCCAACAAATATGCCTTCTTTGATTTTAGCATATGAAATTTTAGGAAAAACCGGTAACAAATATTTAAATGCTTCACCATCTTTGTCCAGAGCCTTGACAAAGTTCTTAAAAAGGCCCAATTTTATGTGCAGCGGCGGAAGAAGAACGTCATTTGGATCAATTAATGGTTTATTTGAAATGTTTTGTTTTCCTGGTGAATACTCAGTTCTTTTTGGTCATTCTGTTCTGACGTAATGATGACATGTATCGCGACTATCCCATAGACAAAGGAAACAACAATAGTTTGTGAAACCTCCTTGCATACGAGTCAACAAACCAATGACCTGAAACAGATTAATTAACAGTTATTTACGATGGTCTATACTATATATATATAAAGAAAATTAAATCACACACCTTAAGGTCACCACAGATCTTCCATTTATTATCGTTGTATATGAGTAATGTCAAAATTTCAGTCATTGATTCGTAATTTTCCTTTGTATTAATGGCATGAGCAATTGGTATGGATGTTTTTTTTTTATTCCCATTATGCAAAAGAAGAGCATTTAAACTGTACTTAGAGCCATCAATAAATAATCTCCATTCAGTTTTGTCATATGGCTGGTTAATTTTTTGAAATAAGCCATCAACATCAGTACAGTATAAAATAGAGTGTTTCTTTTCAAAATATGAAGCCAATTCCAAGCTTCTATCTCTATAGATTGTTACTTTTGTCCCAACTGCAAGATGTTTCCACTGCTGCATGCGTGATGCTAGTAATTCTGCGTTTTGCTTCGTTAAATGTAAATCCCGATTTAGATCATTCAGCTCAGCTTGAGTCACTGAATGGCGTTCATCATCAGCCTCATACAAAATACCAATGCTGGTGAAAGATATTTCGGACTCACTGGTCGTAGCATTGGGAATGACTAGTAATGGATCATTTGGTAGACGTTGAACTGGTTTTACATTCGCGTAAGTAATATTTTTTCGATTTTTCATATTGAATCCAGCAACTTTTGTTAAACAGAAATAACAATCGGTTTGGTGATTACTTGACTCTCTCCAAAGTACTGGAATTGAAAAATCTAAATAGATTTTCTCGGTATTTGACCACTTGTATAAAACAGTTCTGCATTTATTGCAAAACATTGTCGGTGTCCACGGTTTGTTCAAGATTCTGACAGCAAAACCAAAATAATGTAAATATGCATATTTTAATGATGCTGATATTGCATATCCTTTTTTCCAACCAAATATTCACCACACACAAAGCAAAAATAGCTTGAATTAGTAACACATGACCTCCCTGACATGCTGAAACGCTGTTAACAATACAAAAACTTGCACGATCGTTTATTTCTAAATACAAAAAACATATAAATTAAATAACAAAATAAAATAGCACACAATACTCACCGCAATTTTGCACCTCCTTCTCTGGCGACCGAAATATAATTAAAACTAATGGCGATCTTGTCACCGAATTTAGTGCGCCAAACGAAAGAGAACAAAGGAGAATGCAAAACGCGGCTTGCAATATAAACGACAAACATAAATATTGTTACGAATAAGTAAAAGCTCTTGCTTGTTGATAATGACTCTACTAACAGTATGTAAATAGCAGGCGGTTAGTGCTGCGCCTGAAAGTATGCATTATAACAACGTACCAGCTCGCTAAACCAGTAGAATGAATTCGCCTCAGTTAAGATAATTCTCTGCCATTCGAGATGATTCTACAAAGATAAGCAACAACAACAACGTCTAGAAGGTTCTTGAATTCGCTAGATATACCTTCATTTGAGTATGGTGAGTTGGTATAAATAGCGGAGGTCTTTGGAATGGAGAGTTCAGTTTGTGATTAAACCCCGTAAAGTAAGCAACGCGAATTGATAGTAAAATACAAGACTTGTTAAAGTGTTATAAATAAAGTAAACTGTGGTACTATATAAGTAAAATAAAAGGAAGTTAAACCGTTGTAATTATCGTAATTTAAAACGAACCTTGTTTTATTATTGGGAATAAAACAACGCCTAAAAGACTAATAAGGAAATTCGTAACATTGGTGTCAAAAGTGAAATTACGAATTAAGGACAACGATGAAGTTGGAGGAACTCAAAGTTGAACACCTAAAAAAGGAGTTGAGTAAATTGGATCAACCGACAACTGGTAATAAGGTAGAGCTGCAGAGGCGATTAATAGAAGAATTTAAACGCCGAAACATCGACATTGACACACATCAGTTCGAGTGCAAAGACGAAATGGAGGTTTGTGCAAAAGAAGCAACTGGTAATGTATATGTTTCTACAATGTTTGCTGCCATGATGGCCAAATTGGACGAAAATTCTAGAATTATGAATGAGAAATTTGGTGAGAATTCTAGAATTATGGACGAACAACTTGAAAAGAAATTTGGTGAGAATTCTAGAATTATGAACGAGATATTTGGCGAGAATTCTAGAATTATGAACGAGAAATTTGGCGAGAATTCTAGTATTATGGACGATAAATTAAGCGAGAATTCTAGAATTATTCAAGAAACATCAAATGCCACAAATGAGAAACTGCAAGAAATCTCTGAAGTTGTGGGCAATATGGAGATTAAAGTGAACGATAAATTCGAAAAGGTTGACGAAAAAATCGAGGAAATGGGGCAGAAGATTGAAGAGTCGAACATAAGTTCGAGGAAGTCGAACGGGAACTAAAAAATGATGTAAGCGAATTGCAAAGGAAAATGAGTGAACTTCAGTTGCAAGAGGGTTCAGTGCGAGTAATTTCTGAAGGCTCTAGTAGATTGAAAGCTCCCAGTTTCGATGGCTCTACACCATTTGACGTTTTTAAATTCCAATTCGAAATGGTCGCAATTAAGAACTTTTGGAACAGCAACGACAAAGCAGTAGAGCTAATTTTAGCACTCAAAGGCAGTGCAGCAGAAGTCCTTCAGAGCATTCCCGTTAGTGCCAGAAACAACTACGAGGATATACTGGCTGCGTTACAACGCAAGTATGGTGGCGATCACAAGAAGGATTTATATCGCATGGAATTAAGAGGCCGAGTGCAAAAGCATAATGAAACACTTCAGGACTTCGCAACCGAGGTAGAACGTTTGGTGTTGATGACTTATCCTGGTGAGTCCCACCCAGTCTTGGATCAATTTAAGATTGAAGCATTCGTTCACGGCATCCGTGATCCTGACATAAAATACGTGACTTGTGCCACACAAAAAGCTACATTCGCCGAAACCGTTTCGTTCGCATTGGGACAGGAGACAGCGAAATTTGTGTCCAAGCCTCAAATACAAAGAGTCAGAAAAATGGAAATGGAGTCGGAGGCAGGAGATTTGAAGGGTGCCAAAAACGATCTTAAAGAAATGACCTAAACCCTCAGCAAGGCGTTATCAGGCGGAAGTAAGCCGAGACCAGTGTTACAATTGCGACAAACCTGGTCATATTGCACGAAACTGCAGAGAGCCACGAAAACGATCAACATCGAGCTCACCCCAACGTGGCAATAAACGGGTAAATTTTACTACACAAAATGAATCTCCGTTAAACTAAAATGAGCTAGTCCAGAGGGGCATGGACTGGCTCCCACAACCGAGGGCCCCACGATCTCCATCTCAATAATACAACAGAAAAACAACAACCTCACTGTCTACGGAGCTATCGGTGGTCGAAAGCGCATATTAACTATGGACACAGGCGCGTCACAATCTATCATCAGATCTGATTTGATAAATGGACCAATGGAATCGTTACATGGTGTAAGACTCCGCACAGCAACGGGTGAACCAGCAACTGTACATGGTAAAGTTAAATTGAAGTTAGCCATTGCCTACATGAGCATCGAACACGTATTTATTGTCGCCGACATTATAGATGAAGTTATAATTGGCGCAGGTTTTATAATTGCCCAAGGCCTCAAGTTAGATATGGGGCAGAAGGTTTTGACGTGGGCTAATGTGGAAATTCCACTCAATGTGGGATACGACAATACAACACAGATAAAAAGGCTGATCGCTCACAAAGATGTAAAATTGCCACCAAACTCAGAAACCATAGTATGGGCCCGAATGGAGGGAGATTGTGAGATCGGCGGTTTGTGGGTAGTTGAACCGGCAAGTATAAAAAACTATAACATTATCACTGCCAAAGCTCTAGTAAAAACTAATAATGAAGGATACTTGCCTGTACGAGCTCTAAATTTGTCCAACAACGAGGAGGTGATCGGCGACCGCACAGAAATTGCAGAATATACACCAGCCGAGGCGGTCATCTGACTGCAGCAAACTATCAGAAAAGGAGCAGAAAGTGCTGGAGTCGCATCTCAGTGAGTGGGTGCGAGAACTAAAGCCATCTGATAGAAACAAAGCAAAGCTATTACCGTGGAAGCATGCGTCTGCCTTCGCCCTGAAAAAAGAATGCCGAGGTAGAACATCAATGGTAAAGCATGACATCAACACAGGGGAAGCGAGACCAATAAAACAGGCGCCCAGAAGTCTTCCACTTGCAAAAAGAGATGAGGTGAAGAAACTTGTAGCTGAAATGCAGAAGGATGGTGTAATCGAACCCTCTTCAAGTCCATGGAGCTCGCCGGTGGTACTAGTTAAGAAGAAATATGGAAGTACTCGATTTTGTGTGGATTATAGGAAGCTCAACGACGTCACCAAAAAGGACAGTTATCCACACCAAGAATTGATGACACATTGGATACGTTGTCAGGAACAAAGTGGTTCTCCACGCTGGACTTGCAAAGTGGCTATTGGCAAGTAGAAATCAGCGGGAAAGACTAGCCATGTATGGAAAACGGGGGGTTGAGCCTGCTCGAGATGAACAGGCTTAAATGGGCGGCAGTCTTACGAATAAGTAAAAGCTTTTGCTTGCTGTTAATGACTCTACTAACAGTATGTAAATAACAGGCGGTTAGTGCTGCGCCTGACAGTATGCATTGTAACAACGTACCAGCTCGCTAAACCAGTAGAATGATTTCGCCTCAGTTAAGATAATTCTCCGCCATTCGAGATGATTCTACAAAGATAAGCAACAACAACAACGTCTAGAAGGTTCTTGAATTCGCTAGATATACCTTCATTTGTGTATGGTGAGTTGGTATAAATATCGGAGGTCTTTGGAATGGAGAGTTCAGTTTGTGATTAAACCCCGTAAAGTAAGCAACGCGAATTGATAGTAAAATACAAGACTTGTTAAAGTGTTATAAATAAAGTAAACTGTTGTACTATATAAGTAAAATAAAAGGAAGTTAAACCGTTGTAATTATCATAATTTAAAACGAACCTTGTTTTATTATTGGGAATAAAACAACGCAAGAAGGACGAATAAGGAAATTCGTAACAATATGTAAATTCACAATAAAGCAAACATAATGTAATGAACACGGCCGAAACTGATCGTAACAGGCAGTGTTGTTTAATGAAATTTTAGGCCGTGTTGATTATTGTAATTCATTACAGGCCGTTCTGCAACACTACTATTATGAAGATTTAGAATGAATGTGGGCTTCTGTCAAATTAATAATTGTAAAATTGTAGTGTCAGCGTTGGCTGTTTTACAGTATTGCCAGCATACGATAAAAAATTAACAAGACGTGATAGCCCAATTCTGATGCCAGAACCGAATTCAGCGCACCCATATTAGCTAAACGCCATGCTTCGTTTATGCAGTGAAATTTTCTTTTCAATTTTGTAGACCAGTGTAATCATTGTCACGAGTTCTATAAGAACCATTAGTTCTATAGGTCGAGTAAAATACACACATACAATTTCGGGAAAAACGATTAACCCCATTTCATCCCTCAATGCACTAGAAACAAATGCACTTTGGAAGATTTTGTAATACTCTTAATTTGATGTTTTCAAAATTATAAAGACGGTGAAATATAATATATAACACGTGCATTTGCGATTCATAAATGCTTTTGAAGAATAACATTTACTTATGCATCATGTGCAATATATTTGAAATTTGATGCTGTTTTTGCGCAAGAAATTTGAAGAAACCGAATTTTTAGAACTTTTTAGAAACGATTTATAAAGAAGAGGTAATTGGCCGATATTGAACATTGACAATATCCTCAAAAAAGAGTATAGCGCTCCTGTAGTCGGGGCAGGTTTACTTAAAGTAGAAAATCTGATGACCATCGAATTGCAAAGCCATGTTACCACCGACTATGTCCTAATAAATTGGTTCTTCCTCCGGTTCAGCTACCATTCCTTGTTGAGAGTCCTCTGACACTCTAACGGTTTTGGCATCTGCGACCACAGAAGTTGCTACAGTTTTTGGTTGGGGAAGTTTTTAGATTAAAAATGCGTTCCGGCATGTTCACGTTTGGGCGGTCTTACGGGTTTTCTCTTATTGATATCCCAACATCGGCCTCATGGCTTTGAAATAGTTTTTTATATAAACAACAAATGCTATTATATAAAATCATTTAAATTTTGTCACATTTTCCCTTGTTTAAATTACTTTCACAAATATTTCCCACAATTTTGAATAAACGTCAATGAGAATTATGGTATGGGAAACTTCAATGAAAGTGGCAGTAGTACAGAACAGCACCTAGTGAACAAAGTTGACATCCAACTATTGGCAAGTTCAGTCTACATGTTGACAGTTCTTTGTCTCGGCAAAAAACATGATCTGTAGGGGTACAAGATTCCACCATAAAGACATCTACAATTCTACTTGGGTATCCACTGATCAAAGAACGAAGAACCAAATTGATCACGTGGTAATTGATGGAAGGCACTCATCCAGTGTAATGGAGCTAACATCGATTCTGATGACTACCTGGTAGCAGCACCAGATTAAGTAGATCGAAAATCGTTCGAAACCAGATGCAGAGAAGCTAGTCATCGGACAGCTGCAATTATCAGTGGAAGACACAGCCTACCCAAGGAAGCTCTCGCAACTTTTTGCTCTGACCACCTTAAAATTTTTTTCGACGGCGGTCACCTCGCATAGTGACGGCGCACAGTGGCTGAAAATCGTTTTTCATTGGCCAAAATTCTGTAACTTTTGGACCGATCAAAATATTTAAGTAATTTTTTTTAATAGATAGATATTTAGATCAGCTTGACTCAGTTTTAATTACATTAAAATTGATTGAAGACTTTTTAAGGAATTCTAGGTCAAAGTTGAACTTTTGATTTTTTTTTACTTTTAGAGTGAAATATGGGTTTATTATTTTTTTATTTATTAAAAAATTTAATATTTGGATTTTAATAATAATTATAAATATTTTTTGTAATAATGGAATTTTTTTAATGTTACACTCAAAAAAAAAATAGTAAAATCAACTGGAGATTTTGCTATTATTACAGAAAAATTCAAAATTTTTTGCTGTCAAATTTGCAAATTTGTTTACACTCAAAGAATATTTACACTTAAAAAAAAACGTTAATAATATTATCTAAAAATCTTGCTATTACTACAGAAAAATGTATTATTTTTGGCTGTCAAATTTGATAATTTTAAAAAAATTTTAAAAATAAAAACTGCAATAGATTTTAATAGCATTTGTAACAATGGTAGGTTCTGTTTATTATTATTTTTTACTAATACTAATACTATAATTATTATTCGTTTGACTCAAATATTGATTGAAAATATTCCATATTTTGTTCTGTGCTATTTCTGTTCTTTAGTAGTTTTTTTTGGCTTTTTCATCTAAATCCCGATGTTCCACTTTCCATTGATTTCGAATACTGGAGATGAACGGATCTGACGTTGCCAATAATATATTAAATAGATCTTCATTTGTGGAATTTCTTGAAATTTTTCTAGTATTGTGCTCTCTATAAAATCTGTAATCCTTGTTCCTTTTTTCCTGAGCCTCCTCTGATAGATCTCCAAGTGGCACCAAATGATATTTAATGACATCTTCTCCATGATAAAGGATTTTGTGAACTGTTGCAGACATATTTCTCCATGGGTAGTTGGTTGTATATATTTTTGCAGTTTCTTTAGCATAATCTCCAAATTTTCTAGAGTCAATTTCTTCATTGCACGCAAGTACTTCTAGGATTATTTTAAATCTGAAAATAAGGTTTAAATCCACTCCTGTTATTTCAGATACTGTTTCTGGATCTGAAAATAATCTTCTTGCGGTATTGCCGTCATTTGTATTGCCTGACCCTTGTTTTGGCTGATCTATAATCAATCCAAATTTGCGATATTCATCTTGAACATGTTTCTTTTTTGAACTTCTTAACTCTTTGTTGGTTTCGTTGTTTCTTATTGATCCTGAAGACCCGAAATCCAAATCATAACTGATTTTTAGTATGTGTTCCATAAGTCGTATTCTTGCATGTAGTGGTGATAATCCAAATTTATATGCATCGGTATTATCTAATGATTTTGTCAGGACTTTGTTTAATTGGGTTGATGTTGCTTGGCATATAATGCAGCTGGATGCAGCCTTCGTGTTAGTCAAAGCCTGACCTACTTTTCCATCTATCATTGTCAGCACTAATTGGTAGCTCACTTCAATTTGCTGCCAACCTAACTGTAATTGTAATGGCTGTAGTGTTGCAATTTGGGCCTTGATATCACTAACTTCTTTGTTAATGGCATCATGAGTTTCTTTTTTGAATTCAAATTTTATTGGCCTGCAGTATTTCGTGGAAGATGGTGTCTCATTTTTCCAAATATCCATTGTTTGCGTTGTACTAGTCGAAGGCTCTGAATCTTCCAAAATCTTTTTCAATCGCAATGGTACAAATGATACCATGAACATATCTGAGTCCGAAATATTTTCGCATACAACTTGTTTGTATAGTTTTTGTCCCGAAGAACCATCACATCCCCATTTACAAAAAAGAATGAACTTTGTGTTTCCATATTTCTTTAACTCATTTCCTGTTATTGATTGTAGCAAGCGTTCGGCTGTGTGATCAAGTAGAGATTGTAGTTGTACCTCTGCCGAAATTGGTGTGATTATTATAGTGTCCTTTGATGGCAAACAGTCCATTTTAGCAGCGGTTATGTGATGATATGCTGGATACATATTTGAGCCTTTTTCAATCGCACGCAATCTGAGCTGAATATATTGCTGTTTTGTTAATTTCAAATCCAGAAATAATGCTAATGCCTCCTCATTTGTGAACTGTTTTGCATCGCTCGGAGTTGGTGTACTTTTAAGAATTCGTTTTGTTCTCACTGGACTAACTTCAAGAACTTTTTCAATGATATCCACTTTTGTTAATTGGTTCTGTGATCGTAATTGATGTAGGAAAGATTCTTTTATATTTGTGCAACCAATTTCATCGTTAACATCTTTAAGTTTCCGCCTCTTAGATCTATCGCTGCAGTTGTCCAATGATTTGCGTGGTCTTCCAGCCTTATCTTGCTTTGCTGTTTCTGCAGCGACAGTAAGTTGGCATTCTACCCACTTTGCACTTTTTATATAAAACTTTTGTTTACTGTAGCTAATTTCTTCGTAGCGTTTTTTTAGTGCTTTGACGAAATTAGATAATTGTTCTTGTATTTCGGTGCTACACGAATTTAAGTTTAATTTTATTTTAACGTAACTAAGAACATCTTCCTGGTTTTTGTTTCTAAAATACTCTTCGGCCAGTTCTTTATAACTGAAGCTCTCCATATTTTTCTGAATATTTTTATTTGCGTCTGTTATTGCTGAAATATATTAGAGCAATTGAGTTAGTATTCAAATGTCGCTTTCTTATAAGCCTTCTCATAAGCCATCAAACTATATTTCTAGGTAAAATAAAAAGATAAGAAAATGGCATTAGTGCATTGTTAGCAAAAATAAAAATTAATTACATCCTCTGTGTATTGACATTCTTACTTACAAATATATTACTGGTAATAGAACAAATAATGACTATTATAAGCTATAAAATACCTAAAGCACAAATTTAATACACCATTTTATACGAGTACTTATAGGGCTGTTTAAATTATCGTAATTTGAATTTTTTAGAGTAATTTCATTAAAATGAAAAAAGTGTTCTACCGGCGGGTCGTGGCGGGTGCAAAAGTATATATAGGTTTAAAGAGGACACTTTCACCTTTCTCCGGGTGGTATACGTTTCTTGTTCCCTTTTGTTCCCTAGAAGTTCTATTCCACTAAAGTTTAAATTTGAGAAAAATATAGTAGTTTCATAAATATTTCATAACGCCCCTAATATTAAACTCTAGAGCTGTGACCACTTACAACAACTAAAGACTATAATCCTACCAACATTATAAAAAAGACCGCACGCCATTATCGATGATAGCTTGCGAGTAGTAACCATTTATTTTTGATAAAAAACAAAAAAAGACACCTTTTTCTGAAATTAAAAAAATAGTTGAGTTTGACAGCATGCCACGCCCATAATTAGCAATAGTTTACTCTAATTTTTTGGCTACCTTAATCTGGATATAGTAGCTACAAAAAGGCGTAAAAATTTTAAAAATCGGTGACAAAAAAAAAATTAGACTTTTGGCCAATGAAATCAAAATCTCAGCCACAGTGCGGCGACACTATCGAGTATTTAGCCATGAAAATTCTTTTCAAAAATACCGTTCGGAACCGGTGTAAAACTGTAGGTCCCAATTTTAGTATAAAACTAGAAAGCGCACAGCTCACTGGTTGTGAGAAGCTGGATCCGATTTCTTCATGGGATGTAATGGGAAACCATTTATTTTTTTTATTATAAGGTTCTATCAAGTATAATGTGCGAAAGACTAAAACCTATTATCGCTGACCTCATTGGACCATACCAGTGCGGCATTAGGCCTGGAAAATCGACAACTGACCAAATTTTCACGCTACGCCAAATCCTGGAGATGACCCACGAAAAACACATCGACACCTATCATCTATATGTCGATTATAAAGCGGCCTTCGATAGTCCGATACGGGAAAAACTCTATGAAGCAATGTCTGAGCTTGGTATTCCTGCAAAACTCACACGCCTTTGCAGGATGACCTAGACGAGCACCAAATTCGCAGTGAAATTTGGTAAGGATCTTACCGAACCTTTCGAAACTAAGCAAGGCCTCAGGCAAGGCGACACCCTATCGTGCGATCTCTTTAATATCTTAATGCAGATCATTATGAGAGAATCCGCAGTCAACATGAATAAAACCATCAGCAGCAAAAGTCACATACTGCTCGCGTATGCTGATGATATAGATATCATTGGGCGCACAGATAGAGAAGTTACTGCGTTGTTTTCGAGAATTATGAAGGTGTCCGCAAAAGTGGATCTGACAGCAAATGAGGACAAGACAAAATTAGTGGATTCAACTAGCAAGGCCTCCACGCGATTAGACCAAAGCGTGACCGTTGATAACCGTTATAATTTCGACGTTGTGGGCGAATTTATACACCTGGGATATGCCGTAAACAAAAACCACAACGTCAGCCTTGAGATCAAGCGAAGAATTGTGCTTGCGAATAGATATTATTTTGGGCAAAGCAAGCACTTTAGAGATAAAGCCCTCTCGAGTAACAAAAGTCCAACTATACCAGACTCTCATACAACCTGTCTTGCTTTATGGTGCAGATTCCCGAGTCTACTCCGAAAAATGTATGGCCCTATACTGCACAACCGTGAGTATCGGCGACGCATGAGCTGTATGAGCTACATCCCGACATTGACATACTTATAGTTAACCGGATCAAAATAACGCGATTGCGCTGACTAGGCCATGTCGGTAGAATTGATGAAGACGAACCCGTTTTCGAAAACGAACTCGAAGGAAGATTATTATTGCAGCAACGATTTCCAGAACTAATTATCTCCAGAAATTCTTATGTCAACTGGCCACCAAGATCATGCGATTTAACTCCGTGCGATTTGTTTCTTTGGGGTTCTGTGAAATCTCGGGTGTATGCGAATAAACCAGAAACAATTCCTGAGCTCAAGTCCGAGATCCAACTTGTCATCGGTGAGATGCAGGCACATCTTTGTGAAAAAGTCATGGAAAATGATATGAAAAGAGTAATGGGGGTCATTTGACGGATATTTCCAATCCAATTACCAAATTAAAAAGTGTATTCTTACTGAGACGCCCTTTATGTCCTTAGTCATGTGTGTTCAACTAAATAATCTGAGATATCAAAACTTAAAAAATTTTCAATTTCTTTCGCTTCCATTTCGTTCTAACAAAGTATACGGGATCTGATTATAGCAATAAGTGTTGCATAAGGTCTGAATTCTGATGGAACTTGGAACATTTTCGTGTGTTAATTAATCAAAATTGCTTAACATCTCTGTTTCTGGATTCTTGTGCTAATGGAAGTACAGGCACATTTGTTTGGAAATGCTTCCATGTAATATCGGTTTGGTTATATGTCGCATTCTACATTAATGACATTTTGTGACTTCTAGATTATGTTCGCATCATGAGTTGAAATAGAACTTGTCCTTTACTGACGCTGCGGGGATGAATATTAATCGTGGCAGATAATAATATGGGACCTTTTTTGAGTTCAAAGATCTTGAAGTGTTGGGAGCATAGAGTAAATATAGAATAGAGACGTATATTCTCTCAATAATTTTAACTTCACGTGTATGGTTGCATGTAAACGTTGGATTCATGGGTTCAATAATACCAGATAGAGAGGTATTAGTGCAAAACATCCAACAAGCCAATGTCAACAGCATTTCATGTTTATGTGTTAAAACATGAAAAAGTTAAGTCAACAGTTGTAACTCCACCTGCCATAAGTCAATTTTCGTCGAACATCTCATATCGAAGAGTGTGAAATGAAACGTCAGATGACAGAAATAGCTTCTCTATTCTACTTTACTCTATGGTTGGGAGGCTTACTTGTTGCACAACCCCCCGAGTGAGATCCGTGGGTAATAAGTTCATGCCTGCGATAGATATTTAGGTTGTTATCGTATTGTTTATCCTCCGTTCAATATCTATGCGTGCACTGAACGGAAAAGCATCGTCACAGGGATGAAAATGTTCACCACCCCAACAACTTTTGTCATCGAAAGTGAGCTAACGTACAGTTTCATTCCCGCTATGAAAATGTGTTCATAAACTGAAAATTGTTCGTTACTGTGATGAAAGTATGGTTGTTACAGCAATGAATTTGCTTCATTACTGCAACGAATTAGTTTCATTGCTGCAATGAATTTGTTTCACTGTTGCAACGAATAAGTATCGTTCTTGCAATGAATTTAGTTCATTGCTCCAATGAATTTATTTCGTTACAGCAATGAATTTGCTTCATTGCTGCAATGAATTTGTTTCATTGTTTCCATGAATTTGTCTCTTTGTTGCCATGAATTTGTTTTGTTACTACAATGATTTTGTTTAATTTCTGCAATGAATTTAGTACACTGTTAGTATTACATTGCAGGTGTTTTGATAAAAAAAATGTTGAATTTTTGTTTCGAAAACGGTCTCAATTATATAAATATATTAAATTCATTCCATGTTGAAATTCTTGTTATTGTGGCCGTCTAATTCAGGTTCAGCAATTAAAAACAAATATGAGGAATTTATTATTAAGATTTCTAATTAAGATATTTACATATCTATGTCTGCACTTATCATGAACATAAGCATTACTCCCCTATGCTCTACTCCTTTAACATAGAACCCCATCATTGTTTTTTTAAATCATGCAATTGTTATTGTTTTGGGGGTTCTGTCATTCAATTGTAGCGCCAAATCTCCCCGTCATTAAGCCAGTGATCGCTCTGTAAGCGTTTTCTACAACTGCTCTTTTATATATTTTAACGAAATTTCATAAAATTTCGATTGGATTCATTTCATTGTACGTTAAGTTGTTATATTTTATGTTCGTCTTACTTGAAACACTTTGTTACTTTGACTTCTTCGTTTTCATTGACTTCAAATCCAAATACCAATACAACGGAACAAGCGCTACCGAATTATGGTTAAAATACAAAAACACGAACATTTTGTTGCGATTTGTACCGTCTGACGCATCCACACACACAAATATTCAGATACATATTTCGGCGTAGTTTTTCTGCTATCGATGCGTCACTTTCTTTGCTGTCATGCTGCTCCTTGCATTCTGTTTATTTATCTATTTGATTTATTAATGCTCAATTTACACAAGCGATTACAGCAAACACATAAATTCACACAATTTATTTTTCACAACAAAAGATGATTACTAAGTATAGTTTTTAAATTGTCTTTTTAAAAAAACTTGTTTAAATTACTCCGGCGGAGAAATATGTCTACCACTTTCGGCAGTTGCACAGGAACTGATTTAAGATGTGTACGTGACCCAGCACTCACGCTCATCATTTTCTCTTGCTGGCCTCTTTTTTACGCTCACTCATTTTTGTAATTGCTTTTCTCTCTTTATCTTCATAAACGTTGGAATAACGAAATTGTTTCGTCAACTGTAAATGTTGCCAAACCTCCAAAATAAATAAATAATAAAAATAAACTATAAAAAGTAAGAGATAAACCAAATATCAGTAGTTAAAAACACATTTTTCGTTGCAGTGACTACCAAATTGTCGGATATACAACACATTTCACTATAGCAACGTAAAAACATTAACCATGCGATCCATGCGACGAAGGGTTTTTCTTTCAGTGTGGAGAAGGGAGCTGATGATTTTCCTTGGTGGATTAGGAAGTAGCTACTTATATTCCCAACCTTCCACCATAATAATCAATTAGACATATTTTTTGAAAAATCTATTTTGTAGTGAAATAATTTTTACTAGAAAATAATTGATCTCGAACCGGACTATGATTAAGAAACATGAAAAAAAGTAATAATTTTCATAAAAAAAAATTTTTGATGTTTTTCAATTAAACACGATTTAATTTTCGTCTTGAATACATATTCTATTTATTAAACAACTTGCAAAACCTTCTAATTAAAAAGTGTTTACTTTAGAAATAACATATTCTTGCCACTAACCAAAAACTACTTTTGTCTGAAATAAGGAAATCAATTGATTTGCACATTAACGCCCAATTTCACCAAACACAGTTAAAGCTAACTGACAGTTAAAAACTATAAATTCCATACAAACTGACAGGAAAAACTGTTCGTTAGCTCTAACTGTATGATAACCACTAGACATAGTGTGGATCGACTGTAAGAAAACAGCATTTTATCGTTTAGTTAAATATTTCAGTTTTGTTCTTCGTATCATGACTGACTGATCAGTCGAATTCAAACATAAGGGTTTGACACAATATGAAATCATATGGGTATGAATGAACTCACTTGAATATTCAAGCAATTATTCACTATCGTATGTATCTACATACATAAGTACGTACATATATACTGATCGACCCACGTAAATTATATTTAATGAAATCCAAAAAATGAAAACAAAGAAACAAGTACAAGCAATAGACACATGTATTGAACAGAAAATTGAATGAACTGAAACTTCAACTTCAACTACATACACAACGGCGGACAAGTTTATTTTCTATTTTTACTTACTTCATCCAAACCAGCAGTAAAACCTAAGATCGAGTAGTGACGCACAACTCCGGAACCAGCACTAACGCCAAACTGAATTGTGACGACAGCATCATGTATCCAGGTAGATACCGGGTAGAGGGAAAACATAAATTGTCTTGCGAGCATTATTAGTCCCAAAAATGTAAAGCCTGCATCATGGTAGATGAGAGATGGACAACAATTGGTGTAACTAGTACTTTGGTGATTTGGAAATGGTACTTTATCAATATTTCCAGTTTTGACGTAATGTCTGAAGGAATAGTCGTTGGACATCGATCGATTTGAAAGCGCAAATATATGGCATTTTAATACCATATGAACATATGATATAATTAATAGCACATACCTGTATTTAAATTTTGTTTGTAACATCATGCACATTATGTCAGAGGGTATTTATGACACAGCTGATTGACTATGTATTAGGAAACTGATAGAAAACAAAGTGGATAGGCGGGAGAGCGATAAGCAACCAGAAGCAAACCATGCAACAATCAAAGTTTAAATAGTGTTTGATTGATACTAATGACAACTAAATTAATTTGTATTTTAAACGTTTTTGTTTTAATTCTTAAAAATGATTGATACGGAGCTTAGAGCTAGGATGATGGGATGGAACCTCCCCTAGATGCGACTAAGCCAGCCGGCGTTCTAAACCAACCGAGCTGCAGACTAGGCCACGTAACAATATGCTGCAGACTAGACCAAGTAATAATATTGATTGCAACTCGAACTCTATGAAATGACCTACTACCTAGTCTACATCGAGAGAACGTAATGAGAGGGATAGAAACTCTTGTCTATTTCTCTATGATTATATTGTTTCTTTACTTTTTGGGCATAGATTAATTCATACATAGATTTGTTATCATATGACGTTTGTCTATGCGCTTCTGCAATGAGAAAACGAACTTCTGTCAGCAACGTCGAACAAAATAACAACGTCGGCAAAATTACGCAAAACTAAAGAAGAAACACAAAAACCCACATTTCTTTCTTAAAAATAAACGTCAAACTGTGGCGAAATTTATTTGCCAAAAGTTGTAACTTTTATTAATAAATTATTAATTTATTGATAATGTTTTAGTTGCCTATAATAATACTTTCTGCTCTTATTGTAATTTATTTCATCCACAAATGTTTAATTTATTTTCACAAACAGAAAATAGCTGATTGTTTTACCAAACTTAATAGAAGAAAAATGTTACGATGGTTTGATAAAAAGAAGCTTAATTTGCTCTTAAGAGAGAAAAAATGTTACTCCCTTTTACCAGGAGGGTTTCTATGGCACAGCTGATCGAAAAGGCACCAGGGAAATGATTTAGAATGAGAGACCAAAGAAGACATACAGATTACAGACCATGCAGCAAACTAAGTTTAAAAGCGTTTGATTGATACTAATGACAGCTAAATTATATTTGAATCGAACGAAAATACGCATTCCCTTTTATTTCTGTCCGTATTATGCTAACCAAAGAGTAAATCACCTACCAAAGCAACTCGAACTCGAGGAAATGGCCTACTACCTCGTCGTCATGAAGAGGCATCGAAGAGAGTAATGGAGGCTCTTTAGTATTGCTCTGTGCTTTTACCCAATTTTTGCGTAAATGGTTTGGGATCGTTCGGTAACATAAAGAGACAAACCTATATTATACAAACCTATATATCACTTAGTTAAAGGCACTAAAAATTCCAAATTCAGCAGCCTGTATCTTTTGCAATTTGTAACCGATTGCAGAATTTTAAAATGGAAATGGAAGCTAGACATCTTGAGATATAACAAAAAATCATGACAATAGTGGTTTCTTAACTAAAGAACTTTTTTTGAGCAATATATAAAAAAAAAATTCCAAAAATATGTTATTTTTTTTGGTTGACTTGAATAAAGGCATTTTATTATTATTTTTTTATTATTTTTAAAGTAAGCGATGATTTTTTGTAGGGAGCGTTTGTTTATTACAATTTATTGCGTCTTAATCATTTTGTGAGTCAAAATGGCAAAACAAAAAATTTTAAATCTATCGGAAAAAACTAAAATCGATTTTTACTGTTCTGAAGGATATTCTAACAGCGCAATAGCTAAAAAATTGGACGGAGCTCAACAGTTGTCGATAATTACATCAAGGAAAAAATTTTAAAGGAAGGGTTGCATTGTCTTTATCTACGTTTGAGATAAGAAATATCATCAGAATTGCTTCGTCAAAAATAAGAGCAAGTTATCAGTACGCAGAGTAATTAAGAGCTGTGAGTATTTTAAACACCTGAAATTACAAAAAAAAACCGCCACTTAATGCTCCTCGTAAGGAAAAGCGGCTTCAGTGCACAAGAGACTATATGTTATGGGATGTGCAACCAAGAGGTCATGTAAATGACTGGAGAACCGTTGTTTTTACGGATGAGAAGAAGTTTAATTTGGATGGGCCTGATGGCTACAACTATTATTTCCATGATCTGCGCAAAGAACAGCATTTTTTGAACCGACATCACAGCCGAGAGGACGGCGTTATTGTGTGGGGTGATATTACGTACTATGGCACCATCGATCTTGTATTTCAAAGTGCAAAAATGACTAGTGCAAGCTATAAAACGTTATAGGAATCGGCTTTTCCGTAGTTCAGTGAACTATTTGGTCCCATATCTTGGATATTGCAACATGATAATGCCCCTATACACAACGCCAGAGTAGTAAAGGTGTTCATTGCAAGCCAACATGTTATTATTCTTGACTGGCCACCCTATTCTCCAGATCTAAACATTATCGAAAATATCTGGGGTTGGTTATATCGTAAGGTCTATGAGGGAGGTAGACAATTTGAAGTCACTAATTCAGGCCATTAAGGATGCTTGAAATCGAATTTCGTTGGATTACATAAATTCTCTTTATCTCTCAATGAAATCCCGTATATTTGAAATAATTAAAAACAAAGGTGGTTGTACCCATTACTAATAGTTCTTAAATAAAGTAAAATAAATTAAAAAAACAAGAAAAACTGTTTTTCAATAAAATTAGTTAAAGTGCCTTTATTCAAATAAACCAAAAAAAATAGCACATTTTTTGACTTCTTTTATAAATTGCTCAAAAAAAGATCTTTAGTTAATTGTCGTAATTTTTTTTATATCTCAAGATGTCTAGCTTCCATTTCCATTTTAAAATTCTGCAATCGGTTACAAATTGCAAAAGATACAGGATTGCAAAAGATATGCAATTTTTAGTGCCTTTAAATAAGTAAACCGGAGTGTATGTACGTTAGAGTCCCCACAAAATATATGAAAAAGAAAAGTAGATTGCTTTCTTTGCTCCCCGCGACTTTTCTAAAACTTTGGGCTTAAAAAATAATATCTGCATCCCAATTTTTCAAATCTTGTTTAAACTGACCAGTCCCAATTGACCTAAACGCTAAAAACCGGCCTTAAAACCACTTCACTTCCTTTTTGGCCTTTAACTCCTAAACAAACGATTTTACGAGGTTTATTCACATAAGTTATTTTGACCAAAATAAAAAAGCGGACATTTCTTCAATACAAGCTTTTAACATATCGTCGCTTGATAATTTAAATGTCGTATGTGGATTTTTTGCGGTTTTGAGTTAAGATCGATTCCTTAGGTTTTCCGACCTGATCTTTCATTTGGCGTAATCAGTTTTTCGATACCCCATACGGTTTTCGAGATATGGAGTGTTGAGTTTGTCGTATGTGGCATTTGCTGATGCAATTTTCAAATTAAATGTCGTATGTAACTGCCAAACGCCACATACGACAAATTTCCATATGAAACGACCAAATAATTGATTTATTATTTAAATGTCGTATAGTGTAGTTTGTATTGATGGAGTACATTTTGCTGTGCTCGTACGCCCAAGCTATTGACTTTATGAAAAAAAAGTGTATACACAAATTGTAGAAAATTGTCTCTAGTTTCATTTTGTATATAACTGTTTTTGTCGTATAATGAGTCGAAAAGGAGATATTGTCAAAGTCGAAATTCGGAAAGAGCACCCCAAAATTAATAAAAATGCCAATTTTCAACACTCCCGGAAAACTTTCCAGGTAACCCCAATATTTCGAACCAAATGACTGGACTATTTGTAGTGTTGGAAAATATTAAAAATTTAACTTACTGCCAACACCAAAAAAAACTAATTTTTAGCATATGGCATCTCAAATTTTATATTTGAATTTTGGTAGCACTTGCATTTACATGAAATACAAAATTTTTAGCATATGGCATCTCAAATTTTATATTTGAATTTTGGTAGCACTTGCATTTACATGAAATACAAAAACAAAATACAAATTTACTTGTGAAACGGCAACAGATTAGTTGGGGACGGCTAATTTTTACAATCGCACTTTTTTATTACAAAATTACAAAATGAGTGATGCAATTTTGAGAACGAGTGGAAGCGATAGACAAAGCGGTAAGTAAACTATTGTTTTACAATTTATATTTTTGCATACACTATATGTATATACATTTAGATTTTTCTGGTGATGACGAGCTTTTAGATCCAAATTACTGTCCTGCATTGGTCAGAAAATTTTATAAGAAATTTGCGCAGCCCTTCAGGTTCGGATTCGAGTACACCAAAAAATGTAATTGCTGGTGCATCAGACAACATTGTTCCTAGTAGTTCGAGTCATATTCCTCCTGAGTTAAATGAGCGAGATTTACCAACAGATATTTGTAAGTTTAAGTATTTAGGCCTTCTTAGTTTATTTGAATTCTCTTGACCCATTAGCTAGTGAAAGCAATTCTGCATCGTCCACGCATACAAGTAAAAAGCGGAAGCAAAGACCTGACCTCTGGAAATGTAATATAAGAAAGAGGTTGCGTGAACATGGCCAATCATATGTTGGATACAAAGGCAAAGTTTTTCCAGCTAAAACGGTAGGCGTACGCCCTGCATGTTCTGATAGATGTTTTTATCAATGCAACAAAAACTTTTCCGAAGCTGACAGACTTGAAGTGAAAACGCAATTTTGGGATTTAGAGGAGCAGGAGAAGAAGGTGTTTTTTGGAACCTTTGTAAAGAAAATTCAGTGCATAAAAAGACGGAAGAAAGCGGAAGAATTTGAAGCCAACAAGAAAAAATATACATACCACTACAATCTGCAAGTTCGTAGTAAATGTATCCAGACGTGCAAGTTATTCTTCCTTAATACATTGGGAATAAGCGAGAGAAAAGTTTATCACTATTTTAATAATATAGATGAAGATACTGGAGCACCAAAACCATCTAAATTAAAAAATCGTGGTAGAAAAGCTACTGATGAAGGGAAAATAGCTGAAGTCAAAAACCATATTAACAGTTTCCCTGTTTTAGACTCACATTACTGTAGAGCATCATCCCAACAAAAATATTTGGAAAGTAATCTAAGTGTAGCGAAAATGTATGCTTTATATAAAGAAGAAACTAGCCAGCCAGTGTCCGTCAATGTTTACAGGCATGTTTTTAATTACTCTTTCAACCTTTCCTTTCACCGTCCAAAGAAGGATCTGTGTGATAAATGCTATATGTACAAAAGCAACAAAGATCATTTAGATCCGAAAAATTTAGACGCCTACAAGAAGCATAAGGACGAAAAATTGTTTATGAAGACTGAAAGAGACGTTGATCGCCAAAACATTGACGAATCAAATGCAATTATATGTTTCGATTTGCAAAATGTTTTTAATTTACCGATAGGCTACTGTTCAAACTTTTTCTATAAAAGGAAATTAGCTACCTTTAATTTAACTGCCACTTTAATATTACCAAACACTCCAAACTTAACGTATTGCGCTATATGGAACGAAACTATGAATGGTAGATCTGGAAACGAAATTGCGAGTGGGCTAATCAAAATATTAACTCGAGCCATAGCTGATAACCCGAAAATTAGGCGGATTATACTGTGGAGCGATTCGTGTGTTCCACAGAACAGGAACCAAATAATGGCAACAGCACTTTTTCATTTTTTGCACTTAAATTCAAATATTGAGGATATAACGCAAAAGTTCTCAGAACCGGGTCATTCCTTAGTGCAGGAAGTTGATTGTGTGCATAGTGCAATCGAAAAACATCTCAGACATATGGAAATTGGAAGCCCGGTCTCTTTGATTAGACAATTAAACGATTTTTGTTACGAGAAAAATTATTCAGATGGTGCCTTCTGATTTTAAATTATATTCTCAGTTATCAAGTCAACTTTGTTTTCAACAGCTCCCATTTTCAAAGTGCAAATTTATTAAATATCAACCACATAAATACGAAATTTTTTATAAGGATTCTGGAACAGAAATTAATTATAAGAGTGCTAATTTAAACAAAAAAGGACGTTTCAAAAAGGATATCGAAGATATCTTAAATTCCAAATTAACAGTTGCTCCTTCAAAGGCAATAACTTCTGAAAAATCAAAAGATTTGAAAAGCATGATACCTTTTTTGAAACCCGACGACAGAGATTTTTTTAATGCAAATTTAAAATAATGTTAATTGTTGAAAATAACACAACGTTACAATAAAAATGTACTTTTCGCCGCACATAGTACAAATTGTGTATTTAGTCAAGTAAAATAATTATATACAAACAACAAAAACATTTGGAGTTAAAATACCGATTTCAGGGTATTGAAAATTCCTAGTTTGCAATTATTTTACTTGACTAAAACTACAATATGTACTATGTGCCCCTTTTTAATTTTTTAACGCAGTGTCAAAATACAAAACAATGAATTATCTAAGTTTAAGTTTGTTATGAAGAGTAGATAAGTTTTTGTTTTTATTATTCGTTTTAATTGAATTGATTCTCATAATTGTTAACTACATACCTTCTTTTATTAATTTATTTTCTAATTTTAAAATTTTGTCGATGAAGACGAATTATTGTTTTCTTTATTTAACTTTTTTTGAAAAGACTGAAATAAAATGTGTTCCATTATAAAGTCAAGAGTTTTAATGTCCTCGAAAAAATGCCACCCCCAATAACCTAGCGTATGTTTTAATGGGTAACTAAAAAAATTAGATACGTAACTATTATACATAATTTCCTTACTTATATAATGTCTTGATACTTTTAAAATTCATTTAGTGTTTAAATGTCGTATGTAAACATTTCGGAAGCAAAATGTCGTATGTAGCTATTTAAATGACAAAAATGTTCCATTTTGCCACATACGACAATTTAATTCTGAACAAAAATCAAAATATCTTCTACCCCAAATGAGTTATAGGCATCAAACTTTTAAATTAACTAGTCAAATATTAGTAGTTTCCCCTCCTAAAATTTAAAGAAAATCCCTTTGCTGAAAAAAAAATTATAAGAGTTTAAACTTCAAACTCAATTTACTCGAAACTATCGTACTCCACATACGACAATTAAATTATCAAGCGACGATATATCTAACCGTTAATGGCGTTTTCAACTATGAAAAGCAAAATTTTCCAAATTTTTGGGGCTCTTTTTTTCTTTAAAAATTTTTCTTTTGCTGTTCAAGGGCGGTTATCGTATAGGATGTAGCTTGCTAAATAGGAAATTAAATAATGTTTATAATAAAATCAAATTTTTTGAAATAAGACAAAATTTAAAAAAAAAGAGCCCCAAAAATTTGGAAAATTTTGCTTTTCATAGTTGAAAACGCTATTAACGGTTAGATACATGTTAAAAGCTTGTATTGAAGAAATGTCCGCATTTTTATTTTGGTCAAAATAACTTATGTGAACAAACCTCATAAAATCGTTTGTTTAGGAGTTAAAGGCCAAAAAGGCAATAAAGTGTTTTTAAGGCCGGGTTTTAGCCTTTAGGTCAATTGGGACTGGTCGGTTTAAACAAGATTTGAAAAATTGGGATGCAGATATTATTTTTTAAGCCCAAGGTTTTAGAAAAGTCGCGGGGAGCGAAAAAAAAATCAACTTTTGCATTTATGGGGCCTCTAATGTACGTGGTACGTAGTAAACATGGAAAGTTTGTTCAATCACTGAAATTCTCCTCTCCTTTAATGCAGAAACAATATGCATTAAATAAAAAGTGTTTTTCACAATTATATGATGAGATATTTCTTAAAGTCGATAATCCTTTTTGGTCGATATTAGAAGTTTACGCCGATTGTTTCTGCTTCGGCGGCGGCTTGGTCGACTAACCTAACGGCGGCGGCGGCTATTCCTAATTATTAGGAAATTGACCCGGCTGCTACTGTGCAGAGTTAAATTCTTGGGAAATTTGACCTGCTGTTGTTCCAGTTGTAATGTGTACTGTAACCTGTGGGGGAGTGGTAGTAGAGCGTATGGAATTTCGCCTGGCGGTTGTCATGCAAAATTCAAAGTTTCTATCAACTCCATAAGTTAATTTTGGGAAATTAAGCTGACTGTTATTAGGAAATAATCTGATTTCGGTTGTCTCTAGTTTATAGTTTTTTACTTGTTGAAGGTGCAACGTGTGTTGTAAATTGGTGGTGGAAAGTTCTAGACGATTTGACAGATAATTAGTTTTATCCTTCCGCTGAACGAATATGGTTGTGTATACGCTTGAACAACGCTGGGAAATATTGCGACATTACTTTGAAAATCATGCTAATGTTGCAGAATGTGTGCGAAAATTGCAAAAAAAGCCGCAGAGCTGATGTCGTTTGGCCACCTCGGAGCTGCGATTTGACACCGTTGGACTATTATTTGTGGGGTGCCCTCAAAGATAAGTGTTACGCCGACAAGCCAGAGACAATTGACGCTTTAAAGGACAATATTCGTGAAGCCTTCAACAATGGCTGCACACAATCGATAATGTGCTTAGAAATTGGACCGATCGTGTAGGCTACTGCATGGCCAGCCGAGGCAGCCATTTGAATGAAATTATTTTCAATTATTAACCGGAAGGATTGTACTTTCAAATAAAAAAAGAAATTTGAGAAAATATTCATAGGTTTTTTTTTAGCATTTTCAAAAAAAAAAGTTATTTGGCAGACCCGTTACAAAACATTATGAGGTTTCAGTTATTAAAAGTTCATACTAGCTTTGTTCCCATACGTATTATTTTTACTGTTTTTACTATTTTTACGATTTTGAACGAGATTTGTGACATTTTGATAATAGCAATAACAAGCTTACAAGGTCAGAAACATTTTTCTAAATGAAAAATGGTTGATTTTTGTTGGATAGACCATTCAGGAAATCACAGTCACTGCCATGACTAACAGCGGCCCAATTTCATTATCACGTACCCAACTTATGTGCCTGAATTGGAAGCACCGGTGTAACACGAATCATGTACATACAAACTCTTATACGAAACGGACATATGCGAAAAAATATTGATCGAAGATCCCTAAAACCATGACTCCACTGACTACACAATTTCAAATTTGTTTCAACCCGTCCACACCGACATATTTTAATTTCGTTTGGCATATAGTTCGCAGCTGCAACTGAATTTCAGGTTTCCGTATAAAGTTTATTCCGTATAAAGTTTCATGGGCTTCATATGGAAACCTGAAAATCAGGTTTATCTGAGTACTGTGTAGTAATTTATTTGTCATGCTCATTTCAATGCGAAATTCAGTCAAATATGTTAATATAAAACTTTGTTTTTGTATGGAGAATGTTAACAAATTTGGACGAAATTGCAAAAATTGCTCGTAATCATCCGGTGGATTTGCCTTAGAAGTACTAACATATACACTAGCCCTTTACGCCGCCGCCGCCGTTCTTTGAGTTTTTTGCCGCGTATTACATATGTAGAACTCGGCACGGCGGCGTAGTTCGGCGGCGCATAACTTTTTTCAATCTAATGGCATTGTCATGATTTACAACACACGTTGCAACCACAACAAGCAACAAACTATAAACTACACACAATCTGAATATTTCCTACTAACAGTGAGTTTAATTTCCCACGAATTAACTTATGGAGTTAACCGACAATTCGATGTTGTAGGTGAAATTCCCCACCAACAGCCAGTCCCATTCTCTAACAGGTTACAGCAAACATTACAACTACACGCTGAAAAATAACGGCTTCTCTAACATAAAAAAAAAAAATAAATGGTTTCCCATTACATCCCATGAAGGAATTGGGGAGAGCTTTTCACAACCAGTGAGCTGTGCGCTTCATAGTTTTTATACTCACTGATTGGGACCTACAGTTTTACACCGGTTCCGAACGGTATGTTGAGAAGCTTTTTCATGGCTAAGTACTCGATAGTGTCGCCGTCACTAAGCGAGGTGACCGTCGTCGAAAGAAATTTTAAGGTGGTCGGAGCAGGAATCGAACCCAGGATCTCCTGTACAAGAGGCGCGCACACTAACCATTGCACCACCGACGGCCACAATATAACATATTTCTCTAACATATTTCCCAAAAATATTTTGCAGAAACCGTGTATATATTTGGAATACACTTCAAACATCCATATGTTTGCAAGTCCCAAACTTACATGTATTTAAATGCAAACAGTATCATGTTTAATGACAAACATGTATGCTTTTAGGTGAAAACATATGCGTTCTTCATCCCAAACATCCATAAACGTACGTGGAAGCATCCGCGTGTTTCCCCCAAACCTACATATCGTCACCTAAAATGCCCAAAGACGTAACCCTCATTTTCAAAATTTTACAGGAGAAGCAAAAAACCTTAAAAACCTTACAGGAGAAGCAAAAAACCTTAATCCAAAGTATTTCAGTTTTAAACGCGTTCATTCCACGGCTTACCTTAGGAACTTGGAAGTCTACTATTTTGCACATATATATTTTATCGTGGAGTATTATATTCAATCAAAAAAGCATTTCAGGTGACGATATACTTGGAAACATATGCAAATTTCCTCCCAAATATAATAATATTTAGAAAATAATTATTCTTCGATTCTTTAACAATATAAATCCACATTTACAAATAATTAATACAAAAAATTCATGGATTTAAAACGGCCCTTTTTACAATTATTTGCATTAAATGCATTATTTTTTTTAAGAAATGAGAATCTGATGCTCTTTTGCTTCTCCTTTCTTTGTTGTCTCTCACGTTTTTGTTTTCAGAAGGTTTCAGCGATTCGTTGGTACACAAACAAGATATTTATATACACACAAATGGTCCGCCGTTCCAATTTACTCAGTAAAGGCTCGGACAAACAAAGGGCTTCACGTTGTTGCCCTTTCCAGTTTCTGTATCACAAACATCAATATATGTGGGTTGCAAACACATAATAATGTAATAACATATTAATCATTGTGTCTCAAACATGTAATATTGAATAGCAACCACAATGTGTTTAGACACAAGTTTATTATATTTGCAAACTTTACACACTTTATATTTCCATCCAAACAGAAAAGACAGATTTTTCAGCGTGTATAACAACAGAATTGAACCGGGTCAATTTCCTAATAATTAGGAATAGCAACTACAATATTAAAAATAGCCGGGTTTTCGAAAATGTCGGTTTTCGGTTTCTTCGAATATTGCAGTTTTGTAAAAACCGGTTTTCGGTTAAACCGAGGGGTAAAAACTAGGTAATAACCGGTTTCGGTTTTTATGACGAAATGGAAAACTTTAAATTCTATAACATTCGTATTTTTTTTATTAAGTCTGAAGTCTTTGAGATTGATTTTATTATAAAAATCTATAACAATTTTATAAAATACTATAAAAAGGTAATATTTCATTGTTGAACAATTTCTGTGTTTTGCTTTTAAACGACTTCTTTGTTTATTTTAATGAAAGTTGAACTTTAAAATAGACTTTTGCTGAAAGTAATCGTTGGGCTAGTTGTATAGTTCATATTATACAGTTTATTTAACTTTGGTTAGATTACCTTAGGCAGAAATTGCCATAGATACTCTCCAATGATACCTCATCCCGATTTTCTAGGATGTGGCTGAAGAAGTGGCATTCATTAGTCCTTGGCGAACCAAGTATGCCTCTGCAAAAAGTTCTTAAGTGGATTCAGCTTACCTCCCTGAATGTCTGTTAGATCCAACATGAGGTAAGATCCAAGATATAGTCTCTTACTCAAAACGACCGGCAGTAGCATATGCCTTCTTCATCCCCACAACTTCTGCAGTAATCATGTGATGATATTCCAAGTTTAAGAGCGAGTCTGCCTATTAAACAATGCCCAGTGATCACTGCTACTGGCATAGAAATACTTTGTCTAGGAATGGATACCAAGTTTAGTGTACGATTCAGGTCAAAACGTGGCCATACTTGTCTGGTTATCCCGCAATTTGTGCATCAGGACCATCTTTCATTCGCATGTCTGAGAGCTTCGCATGCAATATACCCGGTGGTACAAGTAGGGCGGATTTACGAATTTGCCGCCCGTAGGCTTAATAAAAATCACTTTTGTAATTTTAAAAATTGAATAATATTTAATGTAATAAATTAAATCTTCTTTTAATTTTGATTAAGATTTACAAAAAAAAATCATCTTTTAAATAATCAAGAAGTAAATCACAAGGCATTTCGCGCTTACTAAGGTACATTATGAATGTACATTTTTACGGCGGACTTTTTCAACAGCAAATCTATCGATGATTTCGTTCAGATCAATTTTTTGCAAAGTTTCCTCTTCAATACACATTATAGCCAAAGCATTGAGTCTTTTCTCAGTCATCGTCTAACGCAAATAAGATTTGATACCTTTCAAGCACGAAAATTATCGTTCCCCGGTACAATTTGCTACCGCAGTACAAGT
This sequence comes from Phaonia tiefii, assembly GCA_963931995.1. Taxonomy (NCBI): domain Eukaryota; kingdom Metazoa; phylum Arthropoda; class Insecta; order Diptera; family Muscidae; genus Phaonia; species Phaonia tiefii. The sequence continues at coordinate 163,092,345 of OZ008368.1, forward strand.
AAACCTTCTAAAAGCGATATCGATCATCGGATACACCGGGTGCAATTTTTCTTCGCGCAACCATTTGCCTAGACTTCAGATGTAGCAGTTCTGGAACGAGCGTATCCTCTAGATCTTCAGGATAATGTGCACGCAAATGTTCACCAGCTTCTTCCAGTTCCAACAGGGACATTTTTTCAAAATCGATGATGGCCTTGAATTTTTCGTTGATCGCAACGTACGCCTCCCTTCTCTTCGTCAATTCCGCACTCAGCTTGTCAATAATCACAAGGTAGGTGTTGATCCTAAAATTCTCACGACTCGAGAATTCCACTTCGTTGGTCCTAGTTTCATCGTGTTGCAATTTCCTTATTTTCTTCCTTTGTAGGTCCGTTTTGTATGAATCGACCGATGACAATTTCTTCGCCTTTTCTTCAAAATAGTCAAATTCACCCCTGAGTGATGCTATAAGTGGGATGAGAGAGTCGTAAATTCCTACCACGGAACTCAAGTCAATGTCGACACTGCAAAATTTTGTTGGACTTATTTAAGCGCTCTAAAATAAATCCCCAGAATACCGTCATGAACGCGGTTTCAAGTGTGTCCAAACTATTTATTAGTCCTTGCGTTTCCGATCGCGTTATTGGTTTTTGCGTGGGATCTTCTGCAATGGTATGGAGTGCTTCGAAAACCTGCTCCCAATCATTTATTAGAGCTCGACAAGCGTCATCTCGTGCGGACCATCTAGTAGCAGACAGACTTTTCAATGTTTGGGATGAATTTTTCTTAAGCAGCGAATTCATTAAGACTTCCCACCTAGATGTCGACACGCTGAAAAATGCGTACACATTTTGGAGGAGTAAGAAATAGTTGCAGGCTTCGCAACAGCACTCCACAGCGTTCGTTCCAACGAGATTTAAGGAGTGAGCCGAACAAGGGATCCACTCGATTAAATGATTCAATTTCTGCATGCGCGTTTGTAGACCGGTGTAAGCTCCAGACAAGTTTGGAGCATTGTCATATGACTGTCCTTCTTAGATTGCCATGAATTCAGCGTCAAAGTCATTACAATGATCTGGTAGCCTTTGTGTAAGGTCTAAATTCATCTCTTTAGCATAGATTAAAAACCCTACTTTGGAATCTAGTTTGAATAGATAGTTTGGAAGATAGAAGTGGGTGTTACAATCGAATCCTATTGTACATTACCGCAGATTCCTCAGAATCGTCTCTTGCCAATATGAGCAGGTGATCCATCGCAAAGAATGTCTTAGGCAGGTTCCCGACGCTTTATCGATGTTCCTTTCCAGCAAATTTACGGGTTTTATGTGGAGGTTAAACCCCAAACCCTTGGTAGGGGTTGTGCGAAGGGCACCCGTAATACCCACCATTGCCATTCTCTGGCCAGTACGGACAACCAAACGACAATACCAAAAAGCAATATAGTACGGATAACAGCTGCATATATCCAGTGGACTATTTTCGAAGTTAGGCCTGTCGTCCTCCGATGGTCCTTTTCACGATACTATTCCGCATACCACATTAATACAGTGACTGAATAAATGGAAACTTCTGCTTCCCGGTAAAGAGTACGAGTTCGGTTTTCTGTGATTAAGTCGTGGAATGCATCTTTGCATATGGAAGAGTATTTACCTTGCACAGCAGTTTCCAGGTCGTCAGACAAAAACTGTCAGACTGTGCAACCTGATCCCGCCAACTATTGCAAAATACTATCCAGTGCTAAATACCGGAGAAGAGAAAATAGGACTTCAGCTTCGGCTGTCCCTTTATTCACACTTCGAGTTCAAGTCGTGTGAACGAGGTTATGCGCCTAGGCGTAGGCAATCCATATATCAAATTAATGATTCCCTGGTCCAATACAGCTGATTTTAACGACCCCGGAAAGACGTTGTGAAAGGCACATCCTATATCGAAAAATGCGGCAAGAGTGTATTCCTTCAGCTAAATAGATTAATCTATGAAACTCACTAAAGTGTGCAGAGCTGTTTCCGTAGATTTGCCTTTATTGTAAAAGTGCTGGCATGCGGACAGCTGAGAAGTGCATACTCCTATATGATTGTTCACAGAAATGATTCAATCATCCTATCCAATTCCTTCAGAAGAAAATATGAGAGACTGATTGGTGTAACGACTTTTGGACTAATATGCGATGGTTTCTCCGCTTTCAGAATTTGGATTCTCTCTATATAACCGAAATATAGGGTAGCCTGATACAGCTCATAGAAAGTTGCCTAGTGTCTAGTGTAGTGTTTGTTTTGTCACGATGTTTCCTTTAACCTGCGATATGACGTGGTTGTTCGGTGAATCCGGCCTTATGCATTCGGGTCAGTTTCCTTTAAAGTGTACGTTAAGCAGGAGGTCTACCGTTTCATCATTCCTTGAGATATCCTAGAGATGTGAGAGTTGTCGAGAGGACTTTGCGCAGTCTTGAATTCTCAGCCGCGTTTTCAATGCCTTCACAGTAATGTGTCCAAGAACTATTCTTTGAAGATTTTAACTCTTTCTTATATAATTTATGTCGAATTTTGTACACATTCCAGTTTCACTCCGGTACTTCATCAAATAGTGGGGTGCAGATTGACGTCCGCACAAAGAACGGACCACATTTTAAACTTTTCTCTGACGACCGTGGTCGAGTATCTGCATAGGACAATATTCTACTCTTTTTGACATAAGCGAAACATCACGCACACACATAACTTAGAGTAATCCATATATCAAGAATGAAAAATAATTGATTTAAAAGTGTCCATAGACGATGATTTTGAATCCCGATTCAACCGTGTATATGTCGATGCATGCTTTGCTACACACGACGATTCATTTTCATATAATCACTCATTTTCGTTCAGCTTCCGAGCCGCAAAATTCTTGCATTGTGTACGATGTATAGTGCGGAACACAATTGCGACTCATCGACGTACAACGTACGGCGTTCGGACGTAAAACGTCGTGAAAAGACGTCCATACGTCCACCATGCACACAATAGCGGCGTACAACGTAGCAATGTATTATACATCAACATACATATGTTTACATTTTATAATACATTTTATATGTCCTTACCTCCTCGATAATCTTTTCATTTAAATTATTTCCGCTCATTTTTTATCAGCAATTGTTTTATTTTATAAATAATTTCACCAAATTTGAATTTTATTTACAAACATCGCCGTACGTGGCGTAAAAAATAGAGATAGATATAATTGAACGTACGACGCAAAAACGCCAATACGTTGTCGTCGTCAATTGTGGGCGAGATCATAGGAACATGTGTGTTTTATTTTTGACAGCGTATCATTTTTGACGCCGTACGTCGAAACGTCGCAATTGTGTTCCGCACTTATTTGTCAAAACTATCCATTTGTTCGTCGTTTTATTTTTGTTCATGTATTCGCGGTTTTGTATATCCCACAAAGCAGTAAACGCACGATATACACAGATAAATTCCAAAGGGAATTCTTTATTATTTTTTGTTTTCGTCCTCGGACATGTTTACACTTTCGTTTTTGGACACAAAATGAGCAGTTTTACCATGCACAATGATTCACGAGTTCATCAGAATCGCGCATCAAGCCAAAGTATCAAAATTATTTGATTTTCGCGATTCATGCATGCATCATGTCGGTATGACACATACATTCATATTTTCATCATCGTGTATGGACACCATAATAATAGCAGATAGAGGCAATGTTTCAAAATAACCAACCGGAAAACAACGACATTTCGTTTTGTGTGTTAAAATTATTGTGTTAATAACAACACAAATGTATACTAACAATAAAAGATAACAAAAAAGTCGAAAATGCGCTAAAATTTCACAGTTCTCAACCAAAACGACATGAAAAATGTAAGTCAACAGTTCTTGTACCACCACCTGGTGTAAGCCGAAAAACTTTCTATCACACCGACCTCGCCACGAAGAGTGTGAAAGGAAACGTCAGATGAGACAAATTTTCTCTATTTATATGTCGGATTTCGCTGATCCATTTTGTATCCGGTTTGAGTTCGACACGTCGTATTTCGATTTTGCCTATCTGATTCAGATCCGGTTTGAGTTCGACATGTTCGATTTCGCTGATTCCATTCAAGAAACAAGAACATTTAATTTACTGTTTTTAATTTATTTCAACTACCTTACAGTAGGTGTGATTTGGTTACACCGCTTGCTTAGATTATTACCTACATATTTTGTATGGCGAGCTAAGCGATATTAAGCGGCACTTGAAGTTACCGCTTCCATTTCAGTCCTAAGCAGGCATAAAGTTACCAGTCTTAAAAAATCAGAAAAGCTGTGTAGGGTATCGTTGTTTTGAGGCCAAAGATAAGGAGAAGAGTATAAACATTTACAAGAATAACAACACACCATGCGTTAGAGCGAGACTAATATATATAGTTCCGGTTGAAATATGCAGAAAGTTGCCAGTATGAAAAAATCTGAAAAACAGTGTTAGATATCGTTATTATGAGCGAAAGCCAAGAAGAAGAATACTTATACAAGAATAACTACAAACCATACGCTAGAGCAAGACGATTATATATATTATAATAAATTATCGCTAGTTTGGCGTTTTGGTTACTAGCAAGCAAGCGATAATCGCTAGCTTGTAACGAAAACACGCCTAATATTAGTTATATTTTATATTTCAATTATTTATATTTTACTATTATATTTTAGAACGGACATTATATTAGTGTATAACAAGTACAATATACATATAGCTGTTTCATCAATTTCAATTTGAAACGCTTTTTTATATCTAATAGATTGGCTCATTGTGGAACTCTTTGAATTCAATAGAATTATGTTGAATATATAATTAAAACTAATGTGAATTGAAGAAGAAAGTGTTTGGAGTATTTCCAATGGATATCCATGCACAATAAAGACCTGATGCACTTGTTTAATATATTTTATTTTGACATTAAAAAGTAATACATAGTTATTCGGGTGCTTTAATGAAAAATATTTATATCCGTTTTCATTTCGACATCGCATCCGATATGATTTTGAGATTGGTTCTGTTCTCGTTTTCAGGTCGGATCCGACCTCATTTCTATATCGGAGCCGAAACCATTTCGACATCGGACCCGATATGATTTTGAGATGCTGTTTTAACGCTACTAGTACTATCTACTATCTTGGAATTTAAATCAGCTGTTCTAACGCTTCCACCTGTAATAGATACATCTTGGCCAGAAACGACGTTAAAATCCAGCTCTTGTTAAGAATGAATGTAAATATTGTCAACGCCTACGTTGTCACTCCAATTATGTTCGTTACTTTCTGTAACGAAAGCCTTTCTTCGTGTTTCACTCGAAAGAAAGTTGACTTGGGTTCCAAAATCTTGTCATTTCATGTCATGAAGTCAGTCGAACGAAAATGTTGACTTAGAGGAACCCAGTTTGAGTCGAATGCGAGTGACTGACTCTCATTCGATTAGCTTTTCGTTAGAAATCGGGGAACAGCACCGGTATTCTGTAACTTTTAACGATACAAATCCAAAATTTTGTATTGAAATTTTATGAATTTTGACAATTAAACTACCGATTTTTATCGTTAAAAAGTTACAGAATTCTAGTACAGGCCAATAATTTTAGGGGTATTATTTAATTTTTTATATATTTCAAAAACGATAGAATCTAGGTAAACAAGAAATAAAAGTGAGCAATTTGGCAACCCTCGTAAAAGAGAACCAACTTGTTTCAACAGATTTCACTCAAACGCATTTCTCTCGCGTCATAACTTGATTATTTCATACTTTTTACATACTTTATATAAATTGATATAAACATGGTTGGAATTTATATAGTTAGATACTAATTAAGATAATGTTAATCAACGAAGAGAGTAAGAGAGAGAGAGCAGAGAAACGATGCATTTCACTCGTTTTCTTTGTTCTCTTCTATGAGGGTTTCCACATTACGGTGGTGTTGTCTACTCTACTTGTACATCCATTTTGTATCAGTGCACAAAAAGGATGTACAAGTAGAGAAGAAAAAACCGGCGCAATTTGGCAACCCTCGTAGAAGAGAACCAAAAAAGTCCATACGATTTACTCAAACGCTTTTCTCTCTCGCGTCATAACTTGATTTTTTCATACTTTTTACATTCTTTATGTAATTTTATTTAAACATGGCTGGAATTTCTATAGTTAGATACAATAACATCATCAAAAAACTGTTCGTGTATTGAAATATTCAACGAAGAGAGTTGTCAAGCTCGAGGCCATACTATATCTCTATTAATAGAAATATAGATTTCAAAAGGGATTTTTGCAAATGTATTCCTATTATTCCTGGCAAACCGTATAGCTATTTCAGTTCTAGCCACAGATCTTCATCAGCGGTTGTTTGGAATGATGCTATTGAAAAAATCATCAAACTAAAAGAAAATTAAATTTGATTTGAATGGAGAATTCACCATTATGCAAGTGTTCGAAAAATATCGCAAGCAAAACACACAAGAAAACATTTGCAGAAACTTCTTTCCATCTCCAGAGAATCATCGGTTCCCATTAGACGTGTTTTTTGTTGTTGCCTAAAAGACAACACAATTTTTTTACATGAAATAAAAGTTGCATGCATGCAGTTTCGTCGTGCTCCACGTTATTCAAATTCTTCACGGATGATTATTATTTATTCGGCCTTTTTAGTGGTACTTTTTAATTTTTTATTCAAGCTCGAGGCCATCCTATATCTCTATTATCGCTTCGCTTCGATATCTCTATATCGGCCTCGATCTTGAATAAAAAATTAAAAAGTATTAAATAAAGTATGTAAAAAGTATGAAATAATCAAGATATAACGCGAGAGAGAAATGCGTTTGAGTGAATTGTGTCAACTTTTCGGTTCTCTTTTGCCAAATTGCGCCCAACTTCTGGTCGTCTACTTCTTGATCTTCTTTGTCACTCGTTTTCTTTGTTGGCATTTGAGCCGAGAGAAATTTTGTCGCTACTTTATAATTGGTTTATGTAAATAGCAATGACCATCAGGAGCTAAAAGAAGGCGACACAATACACTCAAGTGCATTTCTCTCTCACGCCACACAGTGGGGCCGATGGCAAAACAAGGGCTAATAATAGCAGAACTGTCGGGTCGTTTAAAGATGTACTGGAGTTTTGGAGAGGAAGAGCAAGTCCAGGGGATTTCTATGGCACAGCTGATCGAAAAGCCACTAGGGAAATGATGTAGAATGAGAGGCCAAAGAAAACAATGCAGCAAACTAAGTTTAAAAGTGTTTGATTGATACTAATGACAGCTAAATTATGTTTGCATCCAACGAAAATACGCATTCCATTTTATTTCGGTCCATCAGCGGTTGTTGTATGCCAACCAAAGAATAGATTACCAAAGCAACTCGATATGGATGAAATGGCCTACTACCTCGTCGTCATAAAGAGGCATCGAAGAGACTAATGGAGGCTCTTTAGTAGTGCTCTGTGGCAAGTCTTTCTCAATATTATATATACAGAAAAAAATTATTTTTCAATTCAAAAATGCAAACAAAATATTAATTGAAAATCCCGCGTTAAAAAATGTACATTTCAGCTATAATATTTGTAGGTTGTTCATAATATTATTTATATAATAATATTGTTTTTAAATTGATGTAAAATTTCACCCATCTACGAAAATATTTGTACATTATTTATCAAAAAAATGTCCTTTTCAGTCAATGAAGAAGTTCACATATTAACAAATGTTTTGTCATCGTTCCGAGTTAATTTTAGAATGTTTGTTTTTTTAAAAAACAGTTGAAACAACCGAGGTATCGTATGATTCCAACTCATTCGCTGGACAATCGTTTTGATGTTTGTGAAGCAACATATTCACCAGCGTCTAGCGCGTTACTTATCACTAGTGATGTCCAAACTTATCACTAAATGAAGTTTTTTGGTTGTTCGTATCGTGTTCATCGTAATAATCGAAAATAAACCCTTTTTAATTTAACCAAAACGTTTATTAGAAATGATTAATAGATATTGATGAATTTAATTGTTAACCAGGTTAATTGAGTGTAAATTATGGTATTTTTGAAATCAGCAAAAAACTTTGTCAAATATTGGAGTATTTCCTATGAAATTTATTGTTGGTACCATCTATCGATATTCATTACAACATTTAATTGACTTTTTAGTAAATCAATGTCAAATTTTGTTTAGTACTGAAATTTTTCACGTACCAACTTCGTTTGTTAAAATTTTACGGTCGTCTTTTTTTCTGTGTAGAATCGAATACACAGAAAAAAACAATTTTTCACTTCAATTAAAAAATTCAAACAAAATATTAATTGAAAATCCGGTGATAAAATAAATTCACATATCAGCTACCATATTTGTAGGTTGTTTATTGAAAAAATATTATTTTTCAATCGATGCAAAATTTCACCCATCTACGAAAATATTTGTACGTTATTTATCAAAAATATTTTCGTTTTTAGTCGAAAGAATTTCACATATTAACAAATTAAATTGTATCTCAGTTTTCGGTTTGTCTTCGATCCGAGGTATTTTTGGAAAGTTTGTTTATTTAAAAAAAAAATTAAACAGCCGCGGTAGGATTCGAACTCACATCCACTGGAAGATCGTTTCGATGTTCGTGACACAGCGTCGTGTCGGGCAGCGTCTAGCCCGTTATGCCACCGTCTGCCTATACAAACTTATCTCTAACTGAAGTTATTTGGTTGTTCGTATCGTATCTATCGAAATGACCGAATATAAAAATTATTTTCTTTTTTAAAATTAATTAAAACGTTTATTAGAAATGGTATACATATTGATGAATTTATTTGTTAACCAAGTAAATTGAGTGTGAATTATGATATTTTTGAAACCTAAAAAAAATCCGTTAAATATTGGGGTATTTCTTATGTTTTTTTTATCGATTTTCATTTCAATATTTGATTAATTTGTCAGTATTCATTTTTTCTGTTTATTTAATTCTTTTTTGTTTGCATTTGCATTTAAAATGAAACTACAATTTATTTGTCCCATGTATGAATAAATGTTGGAGTCAATGAACTCTACCTGTGGATAAACTTGCTGAGGAATCATATTTTGGAAATAAACGTTGTTACAAGTATTCACTAAGCAAATTTAATTTTTCATTGATACGATTATCTGTAGTAACTCTTCTAATAAATAGAGTGGGTAAATTATCGTACAGAAGATGTAAATATTTTTTAATCTCCAATATTGTTGGATTATGCTATTCTCGTCAAGCTGTACATAGTACTGGGAGATTTTGTTTGCTATTTGGTTTTTGAAAATTGAAGAAAACACAAGTTAATGAAATATTTATTTCGATCAATGCGTCATTTAAGATTATTTCATGCAAATGTTGCCCACGGCTACACTTCACGTCGTTCTTTCTGAAAGCCAAATTTTGGCATACTCTTTCCGACATTTCGGACGGTATCTCACCAATGACACGCGTAATGTTGTGTTCCAAGGCAGCAATCGTGGTTGGCTTGTCCCTATAGAAGAGAGACTTCTCGTGCCGCCACAAGAAATAATCTAGTGTGGTGAAATCGCACGATCGAGGCGACCAATTGGCAGCGCTATAACGTGACATTAATTGCTCACCAAACTCGCCTCTGAATTGGTTCGTGGTATCGTGTGCTGCAGTGTGGCATGTTGCACCGTCCTACTAAAACAACATGTCAATCAAGTCCAATCCAAAATAAATCCCGTGATCATCGAACGGTACTCCATTGACCTTAACGCTGCGACCATCGTCGTATTTGAAGAAGTACGATCCAATGATGCCGCTGGCCCATAGACCGCATTAAACAGTACATTTTTCAGGGTGCATTGACAGCTCATGAACAGCCTCTGGCTGCTCTTCGAACCAAATTCGCCAATTGTGTTTATTGACGTACCCATTGAGCCAAAAATGAGCCTTATTGCTGAAGAAAGTTAAAAATAAATAAATAAATGGTTTCCCATTACATCCCATGAAGGGACTGGGGAGAACTTCTCACAATCACTGAGGTGTGCGCTTTCCAGTTTTCACTCACTGATTGGGACCTACAGTTTTACACCGATTCCGAACGGTAATTTGAGAAGCTTTTTCATGGTTAGATACTCGATAGTGTCGCCGTCACTATGCGAGGTGACCGTGGTCAGAGCCGGGTTCGATCCCAGGATCTCATGTACAAGAGCCGCGCACACTAACCATTGCACCACCGACGGCCACGCTGAAGAAAGTTTGTCGATAAAAAAATTACAGCAGACAGTTGTCCGAGGCCTTCGGCCACTGACTGTCCCTGCAGGCTGTGTCAGAGACACGGCCATTAAGTTTAACGTAGAATACGCCATCCGATAAGACAGAAAATGATAAATAACATAAGCAAATGAATTTATTGTTATATATGTTTTCTGTCTTATCGGATGGCGTATTCTACGTTAAACTTAATGGCCGTGTCTCTGACACAGCCTGCAGGGACAGTCAGTGGCCGAAGGCCTCGGACAACTGTCTGCTGTAATTTTTATAATTACCAACGGCATTTGATTCAAGTCCGTTTAAAAAAAAAAATATTATGTTCAATTTTTTTAAACTTAATTTAATTTATGTATTTTAATTAATATTTTTATTGAAATAAGTTCTGCGAATGTTGAGAGGGCCGCCCTAATATTAAAAAAGGTTTACCTTATCGAGTCTTCGCATTAGCATTCGAGCGTTGTGTGAAAGCTTTACGCTTTACAATTCAAAATTAATGTTACAACAGCTTTATTGAAGCTTTCGCAAAAAAGCTTTATTACGTTAGCTTACTGTTTGTTTCACTTTTTACTAGATACATGTTGCCAAGCAACATTAGCTTGCTGTTCGTTTCACTTTTTACTAGATACATGTTCCTAAGCAATGTTGAGCAACCAAAAACACTCAACCAAACACCACACATACGTTTGAGTGTATGTGTTTAAACAATTTTCATTTGAGAAATTAAAATACTAGAAATATATCAACCAATATGAAATGTATATCAAACGAAAGATAACATCTTCATTTACCTACAAAAAAAATTTAAAAAAAATTCATCTAGCCGTTTCCTCAAATTCAATGAAATAAAGATTACAACAATAAAAACCTGACATGACTCCTCATACCGTAAGGTAGGACGTATTCTACGTCAAAAAATGTGATCTTCTTCCAGCTTCTCTAAGGCAAGGATTTGCAATCTTTGTTCGTTTGTTAGTCTATTCATGATAAAATTGCAAATTCAAGTAAAAACACAGATTGCAAACAAATCACCCGTTACAGCCTTATAGCAGAATATACATCACACTGTAGCTGAATATCCGCCATGTTGTCTTCAGTGAGATCTTATTATACAACATTTTGTGCAGACTTTGAAATGCAACACGGGCCTTATTTATCCGATCATTTATATCCGTTACGAATCTACCCGAAAACGATCTAAAAGTAAACGACCAGAAGTTTTGCGTAATTTGGCAACTCTCGTAAAAGAGAACCAAAAAGTCGACAGGATTCACTCAAACGCCTTTCTCTCTAGCGTCATATCTTAGCTCATACCGTCGTAGCGTATGTAATTTTACCTAAACATGTGTGGAATTCGTATAGTTATATAACGGGTTTTTCAACAGAGACGCTACAAAAGTAAATCGATAGGGACATATTTTTCCCCGCTCTTTTGACATTTCTCTTCAGTAAGGTTTACCATTTCATCAATGAAAGATATACGAGCCAACAACGAGTCGAAATTATTAAAATTTACTACCGAAATTTGGAGTCAGTGGCCTCAACTTTAAGAGCGCTACGTCCAATTTATGGTCGTCATAATCGTCCTACCAGATCAACAATTGAGCGTCAAGTGGAAAAATTTGAATCCACAGGCACAGTACAAAATGTTCCCGTGCCAGTGAGACAAAGAAGTGCCCGTAGTGTCGAGAATATTGCTGCCGCTGAGGCTTCAGTTCAAGAAAGCCCAAATGTGTCTCTCACACGTTGTTCTCAAGCGTTGGGCATCTCTGTGACGTCGTTGTGGCGAATTTTGCGAAAAGATCTTGGCCTACATCCTTACAAGATCAAATTGACGCAAGAACTGAAGCCGCTTGACCACCATAAGCGTCGTATGTTCGTGAATTGGGCTGAGCAACAACTTGAAAATGATTCGGATTTTCATCGGAAAATCATCTTCAGCGATGAGGCTCATTTCTGGCTGTATGACTTCGTCAACAAGCAAAATATGCGTTATTGGTCAGACAGCAATCCACACGTAATCCATGAGTCATCATTGCATCCCGAAAAAATTACGGTTTGGTTCGGTTTATGGGCCGGCGGCGTCATTGGGCCGTAGTTCTTCCGTGATGATCAAGACCGGCACATTGCTGTGAATGCGAATCGCAACCGTTCAATGATAACCGAATATTTTTGGCCCCAATTGGATAATATGGACTTGGAGGACGGCGCCACAAGCCACACAGCGAATGCCACAATCAATTTATTGGAAACCAAGTTTGGTGAACGTGTTATCTCACGAAATGGCCCAGTCGATTGGCCGCCTCGGTCGTGCGATTTGACGCCGTTAGATTATTTCCTGTGGGGCTATGTCAAGTCTATGGTCTATGCCAACAAGCCAGCGACGATTGATGAACTTCGTACGAATATCGAACGTGAAATTGCAGCAGTATCGGCCGATTTATGCTTGAAAACCGTCGAAAATTGGGTTCAGCGTCTGGACTTCTGCAAGCGTGCCCGTGGTGGCCATGCAAAAGAAATCGAGTTCCATACATAATGGCATCGAACGTACTTTCACAGGAATAAAGAATTTCATTGGTGTCTAAAACCGGTTTTGTTTTATTTAAAAAAACTTTTGTAGCGCTCTTATTGAAAACCCCTTTACAATAACATCATTAAAAAAACTTCTGGTGTATTGAAATATTCAATGAAGAGAGTATGAGAGAGGGCAGAGAATGATCCAGATTTCACTCGTTTTGTTGGCATTCGGGTGAAGCGAAATTTTTGACTGTCTTCTTTAATACAACATTTTAGGTTATATGCAATAACATTATCAAAAAACTGCTCATATATTAAAATATCATCAAAACGATATGAAAAACTTAGGTCAATAGCTTTTGTAATTTTACCTGGTGTAAGTCAAATTTCGTCAAATAACTCTATCGCACCGACCGCAACACGAATAGTGTGAAAAGAAATGTCAAATGAGAACAATGGCAGCTCTATACGTCATTACTCTATGATTTGTACACATACCTTGAGCCTAGATCGTTAAATTGTTGCGCCTACATTCTTGTTAAAATGACTTAGATTTTCCAGACGCTGAAAAATCTGTATGCTCGTCAAGATTGGCCAAAAAGATTGAATACTACTGTGGGACAAGACAACGTACAATTTAAGCCACTTGTCGATAAAGACAAAATAACATAAAACTTGGGCTATTTAAAAATGTTGTTAAAGCTCTGCAAAGGAATGGTAACAGTCGGGCATTTGAGCATTTGAAAAAAAATTTCCAAATTAGGAAAATCCTCAAGGACACCAATTTCGGTTCGACGTTATCTGCGGATGAGGCGAACGCATTTGAGTCATTTCGTGCTGTTTGCTCTGGATTCTTAGGAAACTGTAAAAGCCCAGATTACGAGGAAGTCGTAGCAAATTTGTTGAAAAACTATGAGAAAATAGGTAACATTTTCGCATTTTGATCTATTTTAATTTCTTGTTTAAATGCATTATATTTTGGTCAAAACAGGCGTAAATATGTCTTTAAAAATACACTTCCTTCAGTCTCATTTGGAGTTTTTTGCAAATAATCTTGGTGATGGAAGTGACGAACACGGTGAGGGTTTTCATCAAGAAATTAAACAAATGGAATCGCGCTACCAAGGATATTGGAACGAAGCGATGATGAACGATTTTTGTTGGTTTCTTGTCTGAGAAACGGATAATAATGCGAAGCCCAAAAAAAATTGTCAGCAAAACATTTTTAGTTTACAATGAATAAAAACAGTTTTTTTTTTTTTTTGCTAAATTGCGAATAACTCAGTCATTTTGTCAGCAATTTTAATCAAAAGAGGCTCAAAATGTTTGTTACAAAATAAACTATCGAAATATGAAGAATGTCTTCGTTTTATATTACAATAAATTATGTAAAAGTTGGTAAATAGCTAAAAATGACGAAAATTTACACAAATTATAGACTTTGATTAAGCATAACTCTTTTGTTTTTCGACGAATTTCAATAACTTGTTCACTTTAGAAAAGATTATTTAATTCTCTTTCATTTGATAAAAATAAAATAAAAATCTATTGACAAATATTGAATATATTACATAAAAAGTGAGGTCATCTTTTTCTATAACCAAAAAAGATCTGACTTCATATTTCGATTCAGCCGAAAATTCTGCATAGAAATTATGTATCAAATGTCGAGGATTTTGTGTGATGTAGTGTAATGTAGTAGTGTAACACACCGAAGAGCAAGTTTATTTTAATGTCGTAATTTTTTTAATACCAAGCTTCAAACATATTTGACAAAATTAACTCTAGTTCTATTTTCGGAACTGTAATTAAGATGCTCTTTATGATTTTCAAAACGTGACTTTAATTGATCAACCATATTTTAATTTTTAACATTCTGTTTTAGTCAGTCCAATTTTCATTTATCATTATCAGCTGAGAATTAGTTTGGCGCACTTACAAAAAGTGTTGTCTTTGGTGTATGTTTCGTGGACCAAAACATATCTAAAATTTGACGCATATGCCAAACAGTGGGTATGCATCAGAGTAACGATTATGAAACGTTAAAAATGTGGATGTAGATCAAAGTCGATACAAAATATCTCAGAATTGGTGAGACATATCGAAAACCGGATTTCGGAATCAGAAAGAGCATACTTTAATTATATATAATCAATACCTAACTCCATTTTTCTAAAATCCATTTCCTAAATAAATGGGTTCCCGATACATCCCATGTAGGGATAAGGCTTCTAGTTTTACACTCACTGACTGGGACCTACAGTTTTACACCGGTGCTGAAAAATGTCTTTCAGGCCTAAATAATTCTCAGCTGTCGATATGGAAACACATATATGGAAAATAAAATTGCAATTCCTCTGTTTTTATTTTTCATAGTTTCCAAAACTTTCCCGAAATACATAAGAACGGAGATTACAGCATTAAGAGGATAACCAGACGCTGAAAAATCTGTATTTTTTTTTTTTGCTGTTTGGATACAAATATAACGTGTTTGTAATTTAATATAGTATTCTTGTGTACAATCATACTGCGTTTATTATTCAATATTACATGTTGGACACACAATGATTAGTAGGCTATAATATATGTGTTGTGACCCAAATGTGGTTTTGTACGAAATATTTTTAGAAACGTCATGGATCTTTGCCAATTCTCAAGATTATCGATTTGTAAGAATGTCTGAGTAAATTGCATTGAATCTAACGATGCTGTATCTACAAACAAATCTGGGTTGTTTGTTGAAGTGGAATACAGAACACATTCAATAATTGAATTTTTACATTACTTTCCGATGTTTTTGAGACTTGCGAGTGGTTTCATATGAAAATGGAAGGTTTTTTACATACAAATCCAATAAGAAGTGAATTCATGAAATTTGACATCCTACGTGTGTTTTCTTAAGCAAGGTCACGTATGTACATGTTTTGGTGACATTAATGTGTATTTTTTTCTTGAAAACTGCTGTAAACAAAAACGTGCCGTGATTAGTCCAGAAGACGGTCTGTATTGCATATTACGATTTTGCTTCTAATACCGTTGAAATCCGCTGGACGGAGACGGAAGGTGGCCGCTAAATGTTGAAATGATGATGTTGATATCAGCACCACGCCTAGTTTTGCCATCCTGCATCCAAAAAACATATTACGGACAAGTATATGCTCAATATGATTGGATGCTTAACCATCGCGAGATTCCTATGTATACACGCTGAAAAAAATCTGCCCAAGCAACATATTGCAGGAACCATGTATATGTTTGCAAGCATTGTTTTCATCCATTAAAGATCTGCTGCTTTTTGTTTCTTTGTTGTCTGTCAAGTTTTTGTTTTCAGTAGTTTTCAACAAACAAATCCACATTTGGGTCACAAAATCGTATATTATGACATATTAATCACTGTGTCTCCAACATGTAATATTGAATAGCAAGCACAATGTGTTTAGACACAAGTATACTATATTTGCAACAAGCTATATATTTGCATCCAAACAATAAAAAAAAGTAAAAATTTTTCAGTGTGCACTTGTGTATATTGCTATGCGGGAATTACGTTCTGCCAATTAACCGGCCAATACGAGTACATAAATATATGAGTCTGTCATTATTGTTCTTCTTCAGAGTTTCAAGCCCCTATTTCCCCATGACTTCATGTAAGTTGTTGTTGTAGTTCTCCCACAACTATTTTTATGAAACCAACTGAGGGGGAGCTCATAGAAAAATTAGTAATAATAATTACAAAGTCTTTTTTGAATTTACCTTTGTACAGATAAATGAAATTGAATTTAAATTTTTAATTTTCTTTCAGGTGCTACTGTGGTCTCATGGCGTGTAAATAATCAGGAGCAACTGTTTGTCAGGTATGAATTCACTTTTGTTTTCCACATTTCTAAATACAAATTACTCCATTTTAAATTTTCTCTACGATGCTACGTATTTATCATTGTTTTAAGCGAAATTCGCTTTAAATTGCACATTTGTAAACTCTTGAACGCAAACCCCAACTGCATAAATGTGCAACCTGCAAAGTGTAAATGGTTCCCAGTTGTTTCTAGCAGATACCTAACAAATACATTGGATATTTCTTACTGTCGCACAGTGGTTGATTGAGGCACTACAGCTGTTATTCGTACTTATCATCATGAACTCAAACTATAAAGTTTGATATTAACAGCAAACACTGTTTGGAACTTACAGCAGACAATATGTCAAAATGTTTGCTATTTAAGCAAACATATGTTCCATTCTTCCTTGCTCTTGGGAAATATAGCTTTATCTGTACTTTCGCTGGGTAAATCGATTTGTAACCGTTCCGTTAAATGGAATTCAGATTTGCACATACAAGGTCTGACAGATATGTCGTAGTTAATCCAAGTTCACTAATCGATTTCTGACATTTCCCAATTTCATTTCCAAATTTTTCCAAATTCACCTTCCAAGTGGTCTCGTTGCATGTAATAAATAACTTTAGTGCTACATTTCATATTAGCGGCATTCATGCAAACGTGAAAGCCGAGAACTTTTGCTCAGCGCAAGTTTCCCTCGCACCGTTGCATGAGGCACCAAGTAAAGTTGCTCAGCGTAGTTGTGCTCAAAACCATATCAGCTGACCAAGATGGAAACATAAGGTGGTAGCAGTAGCAATTGCATGTATTATGTATGTGTACTTTTCTACTGTTCTAGTGCTATCACCTTATTTATCCATCCTAGTCAGATGACAACGAAATGTCAAAAGTTTACACGTTTCTCCATCCCACGTTTGCGCAGCAAATTTGCCTCGAAAACTTTCCACTTTTGAGCAAGTCGCTTTGTATGGGAAATTTGTTTGTTTTGACGTTTGCTGTGCAAGTTTACGATGTTTTCGAGTTTACGAGGTTCTTTCGAGCTTTCATGAAGACCACTATTATTTATATTTTATTGTCCGCACACAAACCATCGCTAAAGAATAATGAACATTTTGCCACTTTCGCCCACTGTGTGCGGCAGTACAATTTTCACTGCGACAAAAAAATTTATATTATTTACCATGGTTGCTCACAACTTCGTACTTTTTGTAGGATCCATACAAAAACTATCGAAACAACAAACCATACAATAACAAGAACAACAACAAATAAAAATATCTAAATAAATAGTCATCCATGAAACGAACTGTCCAAAACGATGGTGTTGCTCAGTGCTGGATACAGTCAGTGGTGTTTGTAATGATTACACCAATCTCTCCTCAAATACATTACAAGAATCAATGTAAGTTTGTTAGGTTGTCTGTAATTTTGGACATTTGATATTTGGTTCATTGGTACCCGCTATAAGTTAAATGCAAGATTATAAATACCCTACTCTACCCTGCAACCAGAGCCGGACTTACAGAAAGGCAACATAGGCAATTGCTTAGTGGCCCGAAGGTTAAGGGGCCTCTTTTTGATGAAAAATTATCGTTTTATTTTTCGTAAGTTCGATTGCATAACGGAGTTTTCATCAGGAATGTCAACTTTTGAAAACCAAAAGCGTAAAAAAAAAATCGAAGAAGCGTAGTAGTTTTTTACATTACTACAAATTTGTGACCATCGGCGGTGCAATTGTTTACGAGTCCGACTCTTTATACGTAACAATGCAAATTTAGTTATTGTTCTAACCACCAAAGAGTGAAGCCAACCGGACATTATCCGCGGTGACGACTGAACCATTTGTTGGCTGAAATCGGCTCAAATTTTTATGTCGCCGGCTTTCTTGGAGAGAGTACGCTATTCGAAGAGAAAAGTCATGCTGAACGCTTTAACAAGCAAAAACCTGCCGAAGCCAGTGTAGTTAATACAGACTGAAAGCTAGCCACGCATGAAGCTTTTATCCTTAATATTTTCGGAACGTAACGGGTTGTTAGGTCAAGCAATCAATGCCTTTTGCCTCCAAAACACGAATTTAAACATTTCAACGACAGATATCCTGATTACAAAGCGTCTTATCGGTATCCATCACCTTATTTTTTCGACTCAAAAATATCTGGTCCAGTTAAATTGTAAAAGAATAGTTGCCGAGGTATCTCGATAACTAAAGGAGTAAACAATAACATTTGTTTATAATGTTCAGCTTATCTGGAGGTATTCAAGGTATAAATCAAAAATTAGTTATCAGATGAGGGGTCTCGGATATCGCATTCTTGCTGCAGCCTTAGTTTTAAGTCAAGGACGGTGGTAGTGGCGCGCTATCTGAAATCGGATCGCGCTGCGAGAATTAATTTCTAATTTTAAAAATCACAACGACCGCGGCTTTACTCGATTGTGAAGTAAGAAAAATTTAACAAGGCGATTATTTCTATGTCGACTAAAATACCATCGATGTATGAATTTCAGTCGATCTAAGCCAATGACATATGAAGCAACAGCGGCTTATTTCGAGTTGTACCGGCGGCGGCGCAAAAATTAAAAAAAAAATGGAAGGTGGGGGCGCATCGTCACTGCGACTCCACTCTCTGCTAACCAGCTTTCATTTCATGGGCACCTTGCTTAGTAATGGTGGCACTTTCGAGTAAATAGCTGTACATTTTAAATCGCTTTGACCCCCACACGAAGTGGTCGAAGTGGTATATACTAGAGCCCTGCACAAGTGCGCTTGAAACGGTTTCAAGCATATTTGTATATTTTCAAGACATGTGATTGTTTTGATTCTGCGAACAAGACATGTACACGATAACGGTATTGTTTTGGTAAAGAAACAAATGCACTTGAATATGTTCTGCACGACAGTAAATGATTCAGAACAAAATTTGTAATTGCGAAAGCCTTTAGTATTAAAACTACAAAGTGAATTTTTTTATGAAGTTTAATTTGGTCTTTGTTTTCTATTTATGCAGAAACAATTATATGAATGAATGTGTAATTTTTAAGTTAAAGTAATTAATTAAAGTAAATTAAATTCAGTAAAATAAATGAAGTTTGGTTAATTTTATTTCATTTTCGGTTTGCGTTTCTCACGCGTACAAAATCGACAGCACTGATTGTTATTCTACTCTAGCAAAATAATAAAATGCAGACTTCAAATCATTCAAATGATTTACTGCCTTCATTGACATAGAAGATAGTTATTATTGTTTTGGTTTTGAGAGAAGAGAGCTAATCGAGAGTAAGAAGTGTTCTTAGTTTGGTTTGAAAAATCAAAAGATAAACAATGCACTTTTTGATTCTCTTCGCATTAATGTAAAACTGATATTTTGGTCGCGAATGTCTTGGAAGCATTGTTCACTGCAGGAAGTCATTTGTTGTCTTAGTAAAGCGAATACATTTGTGCAGGGCTCTAATAAAGGGTTTTTCAACAGAGACGCTACAAAAGTAAATCGATAGGGACAGCAAACGACGCCATATTTTTTCCCGCTCTTTTGACATTTCTCTTCAGTAAGGTTTGCCATTTCATCATGGAAAGATATACGCATTATTGGTCAGACAGCAATCCACACGTAATCCATGAGTCATCATTGCAAAATAACGGTTTGGTGCGGTTTATGGGCCGGCGACGTCATTGGGCCTTACTTCTTCCGTGATGATCAAGACCGGCACATTACTGTGAATGCGAATCGCTACCGTTCAATGATAACCGAATATTTTTGGCCCCAATTGGATAATATGGACTTGGAGGACATGTGGTTTCAACAGGACGGCGCCACAAGCCACACAGTGAATGCCACAATCAATTTATTGGAAACCAAGTTTGGTGAACGTGTTATCTCACGAAATGGCCCAGTCGATTGGCCGCCTCGGTCGTGCGATTTGACGCCGTTAGATTATTTCCTGTGGGGCTACGTCAAGTCTATGGTCTATGCCAACAAGCCAGCGACGATTGATGAACTTCGTACGAATATCGAACGTGAAATTGCAGCAGTATCGGCCGATTTATGCTTGAAAACCGTCGAAAATTGGGTTCAGCGTCTGGACTTCTGCAAGCGTGCCCGTGGTGGCCATGCAAAAGAAATCGAGTTCCATACATAATGGCATCGAACGTACTTTCATAGGAATAAAGAATTTCATTGGTATCTAAAACCGGTTTTGTTTTATTTAAAAAACTTTTGTAGCGCTCTTATTTAAAAACCCGATATATATGTACTAACAGTAAACATGATGTTTTATTTCTCACTAAAATGATTTTTATACGACTCTGGGCTGAATATGTAAAAATTTTCAATTAATGAGAGCTTCTACCTGTTCAAGCTGCCTTGGTTGGTACTTAGGGATCATCGATCTATACTAATTCGTATATGTAAATTGCATATTAGAGTTTGTATATACAGTATTGCGCAAAACCTTAGCAACTTTTGTAGCAATTTCTTAAAATAAAAAAATATTTTAAAAGGATATCATTACAGTCTCTAAGATGTTTTTGTACATGACACTTGTCCATAATGCCGTCATTAACATGAAGGGCTCCAACTCCGTTACCAGGCCATCACACTTCCTTCACCATGTTTCACAGTTTTCTTACAGAAGTGTGGATCCCGCCGTTTTCCTTTTTTGTGGCGAACGTGTCACTTCCCATCAAAGCCGAATAAATTAAATTTGGATTCATCACTAAGCATCACAGTTGACTATTTTTTGATTCCTATTTTTTGATTCCAGTCCTTATATTTTGTCGCAAATGCAATTCAAAAAAAAATTAGACCAAAAACGTTTTTTAAGATCTTTGAACCAAAAACGCTCTGTACCAACCGTTCTTTCCGCGGCTGTTCTCCGAACAGTACTGTGGTGTGTGTTAAGTTCCAAAGTATTTACGATCTCCATAGAGGAGATAAAAGGGTCTTGCTTTATCAACTTTCAAATTTCTCGGCCTGTTCGCTCAGATGTCTTGTTGGTAGTATCAAGTGATCCCGTCATTTTATATATTTTGATTAATCTCTTGTTCACGCCATATTTTTTGGCTGTTTGATATTGTGACTTTCGGCTCATTGTTTTAATAAAAAATTGATGCTCTCGCCGGGCACAGTCGATCACAACGGAAGCATAATTAAATCTTCTTTGCAATTAATCTTCATGTCTTTGAAAATAAACGATACTTTCGTGCGAGAATAAAAACAATATCGATAGGAAACCAAAAGTTTCTTAGGTTTTTCGCAGCTAAAATTTGACTATAGTACTTATGTACTTAGTTATGTACTATAATTATAATAATGAAACAAATGAAATACTGTCTGTTTTGGAACGAAGTTCCTTATCGCACGTTGCGGGACTTTTTTAACTACTTTATTACAACCCATTCTTATCAACTATATTGGGTACTTTTGGTTTGGTTTGGTTAAAGGGAAGTTTTCTAGGTAGAGCCTGTGTAATTTTGAAAAGCCAAAGTGCAAGACTGGCAAATCCATGAAATACAACCCTGAGCATGGAATTACGTTTGGCAGCACACTTACTCTTACACTCGTACTTTTGGTTTGGTTTGTGTCTAGGCTAACATATCGGGGGATATTTTTTGTTTAATGGGATATTTTCTAGGTGGAGCCGGTTTATTACATATTGTAGTTTTGGACCGAATAAAAAGTAAATTTAGGAAAGCTAAAGTGAAAGAAGTTTAAAAAAATAATATTTTCTTAAGTAAGTGCGTTTTCTTAAAAAAATACCTTATCTTAAAGAAGTACCTTTGCTTAAAGTTTATTATAATTTATTTTTTTAAATAAGTACCATTTATTAAAAAAGTACATTATCTTACAACAAATTGCCTTTTCTTAAAAAACTGAATTTTCTTTAAAGAGTACCTTTTTTGTAAAACAAAATAAATTTTCTTGAGATAAGTACCTACTCTTAAAATTGTACATGTTCTTTCGTAAAAAAAAGCTTTTCTTCAAAAAAATATACCTTCTCTAAAAAAAATACCTTTCTTACAAAAATTCCTTTTCTTAAAAGTGCATTTTCTTAAAAAAAAATAATACATTTTCTTTTCTTGAGATAAGTAGCCTTTCTGAAAATAAGTACATTTTCTTAAAAAAATAACCTTTTACTCAAAAGACTACCACTTCTTTAAAAAGTACTTCTTTGTAAAAAAATTCATACTCCTAGGCTTTTTCTTAAGGAAAAAAATTTTCTTATTAAAAATGGTAGCTTTTCTTAAAAAAATATTAGCTTTTAGTAAAAGAAGTGCCTCTGATTAAAGAAAGGACCTCACAAAAGGGACCTAAAAATATACTTTATTTAAATAAATAAAAAAATTCTTAAAAAAAGTTTATCATTTTACAAAAAGTATCTTTTCTTAAAGATCCATTTAAATTATTGTATTTTGCATCGGGCGCCTAAGGCGTGTTGGAACTAACTAGTACATAATATATAGCGAAAGGAACTTCCTTCCAACCGGGTGTCCCCTGACAACTCATGTACTCTTTTTTGTAATTGATATCCTTTTAAATTATTTTTTATTTCAAGAAATTGTGACAAAATTTCCTTAAGTTTTGCGCAATACTTTATACGATCGATGGTCAACCTATGGTATCAATTCAGGCACAGTAGTTAGACATCTGATGACAAACTTGTCACGGAGTTCGAAACTAGTCGTCCCATTGTCTCTGCTTAACTGAATTCTCTATTATTTCAACAAAAACCTACTATTTTTCATTTAGAAAAATGTTTCTGAGCTCTTAGTATGAACTTCTCATACATTAACTTAACTAAAACGTTTTTAAGACCTCTAAGTTCAAATTTATATCCAATCTTTATAGTGCAACATTTAAAATTCAATATACTTATATGGCATGGCCGTCGGTGGTGCAATGGTAGTGTGCACAGCTTAGTGACGGCTACACAATCGAGTACTTAGCCATGAAAAGACTTCTCAAAATACTGTTCAGCACCGGTGTAAACTTGTGGGTCCCAATCAGTGAAGCGCACTGATTTCGAGAGCTCCCCCTGTCCCTTTATGGAATGTAAGGGGAAACTATTTAATATTTTTCAACAAATAACTCTAACACCATTATTAAAATTTGGAATATATTTAAATTTTCTTTAAAAATCAGTTAATATGTTTCTTCTGAATAGAAAATGAATTGAACTAGATCAGACTACGTTAGAATAGATTCGATTAAATTGAATTAATTGGAATTAGTTTAAATTGAACTGAATTAAGGGATGATTTTATTTATTCGGATTTGTTTTGGTACTTTTTTATTTTATTATTCAAGCTCAGGACCATTCTATATCTATTTCTAAATTAAATCAAATCAAATTCCTAAGTAGGGACATAAATACTGTTACTTATATTTTTCAAAAACTAATGAACGTTTTTGGACCAATTTTTTTTTTGGTTTTTATATATTTATTGATATGTAGCAAAAAGCTGTTTCAATCAAAATGTCCGCCCTTCACGCACGCCTTAAATCACATTGGGCAATCATCAATAGCTGCACACACCTCATCCATTGGAAAATTGGCTACAGCACGAACCAGAGCAGACCATGTCCTCTAAAACGGCCCACAATTTGTAATCCAGAGGGTTCAGATCAGGGCTTCCAGAGGGCCATTCTTCAGAGCATATAAAAGCTAGCAAATTGTTTCGAAGCCAGGTTTGTGTCGTTTTAGCCTTATGAGCTGGTGCTGAATCTTGCTGGAAAGTCCACGGCTGGTTTTGGAACAGGGAATTATTAAGCGGCTTCACAACAGCTTCCAAAACGGTTTCTTGGAAAACATTGGCCGATGTTTTGACCCCTTGTTCACAGAAATACAAGTCAATCACCCCATCATAAGAGGCACTCCACCAAACCATGGCTGCAGCTGGATGATGACCCTTTTCGACCATTTAATTTTTTTTTTTAATTTTTTCCCGTACGGTAAAAATTGTTTTCTATGCAAGTTATCAGCGTACTTTTCTATCCTATTTTTTGGAAGTTACAGTCAACAAATGTCCTGTATGCCGTTTGAAAACTCCAAGCCCCAAGTCTTTTTTAATAATTCGACTCATGGACTTTTGAGTGATTTTCATCTCACGGGCCATGATTTTCTATTTCCGGAGAGCATTTTATTGAATTCTTGCTTTGACGGCTTTCATGACTTGCTGTGTCCGAACGGTACGTGGGCAGGCCGACCGGGGGCGGTCTTTTATATCTCCAGTCTCCTCGAACAATTGTATGCACCTGTAGACGAATATGCGACTAATGCCGAGCGAGCGGAGCGTTTTGAAAACTCTTAAAAAGTGCTATAACTGCGATACGGCTTTCCTTATCTGACCACTCCTTGCTGAAAGTTAATACAATTTCAAATTCCCTTAACTGACTAAAGGCTCATTTAGACTACTGACAGATTTTGACACTCGTCAAAATTTTCTGACACAACATTTTGAACTAGTGTTTACATATGTCAAAATATTTTGTCAGAAAACCTTGTCAGTATTTTGTCAGTATTTTCTGACAGCATTTTTGAAGTTTCATCAGAATATTTTGAAAGCCGTTTACACTACTGACATATTCTGTTTGTGTTTACTGACCAAATTCTGACAATTGTTCTCAGCTGTTTTTCATTTGCTTTATCCACACATGATAGCAAGTTATTGTGTTTATAAAAATAAAGTTAAAAGTTATTATTAAAGGTAATGGATCCCGACATGGCTGCTATAATAGCTGCAACATTGCTTATTGAAGAGGAAGAGGAGGAAATTCCTCAGCGGACAAAGAAATGTAGATCTCCTATCTCTGTTCATTTTCTGACATATTTTGACAACATGTTGTCAAAATACTGACAGTCGTCAAAATTCTGTCAGAAAATTGTATGTACACTTGCAACGTTCTATTGGAATCGCATGTCTTCCAGTTTCAATTCATCAATTTGCGGCACCTAAAAGTCGTCCGGTATCGTTCACCAGTCGCAGTAGCCATGTTACTCACAGCGTCCTCAATAGAAATAACGTCCGTTGACAACTCCCGTTACCAATTTCCTTATTCGTCCTTTTAGCGCTGTTTTATTTCCAATAATAAAACAAGGTTCGTTTTAAATTACGATAATGAAAACAGCTTTACTTCCTTTTATTTTACTCCAACAGTACAATAGTTTACTTTATTTACACCACTTAACTATTATCTGTATCCATATCAACCGTTTTACTAATCCTTCGCGTTGTTTACTTTCCAGCGTTTAATCACAGACTAATTCAAAATGGCAAAAGCGTCAACTATTTATACCAGTTATACTTCTCCGCCAGTGTCTCCAAGGGTTACCGATGAGACAGCTGATCAAGTTAGTACTTGGAGAACAAATAGAGAATGTGCTATCAAGGAAGACTCGTTGATAGGGACTGGGTTGGGTGGTGTGATTTTCAAACTTCTGCTGCCGAGTGTCAAGCCGAAAGTACAAAACACATCAACTAGGAGTAAATTTTGCCAACTAAATCGGTTAAAAAAGGGATATTCAGTGAAAAAAATCAACATGTAATGAAGTGTTAGTGTAAAGTTATTTGTGTAGATTCCAATTAACACGAAAATTGTTAAAATTAAAGATTGCTCTCATTCTCTATATGTTTTCCTCGTAGGTCTCGGAACTCGTTAGTACAAAAGCAACTAGTGTACACTGTTATAGTATTACTCGGTGAGTGGCTCTACCAGCTTCAGATTTCACCAGATTTCAGAACCTGTAGTATAACAGTTTTTTAAAAATAACGTACTTGCAGCCGACTCGTCAACTGGTTTGTGGTAAGGGTTATGTAAATAACAGGGCTATAAATGCTGCGCCTGAAAGTATGCGTTGTAGCAACATACCAGCTCACTAAACCAGTAGCATGAATTCGCCTCAGTTAAGATAATTCTCCACTATTAGAGGTGGTTCTACATTATTCCAGAGGTGGAATCATTAATTAGTAGAAAGATAACCAAAAACGACGAGAAGGTTCTTGAATTCGCTGGAGATAACTACATTTGAGTATGGTGAGTTTGTATAAATACCTGAGGTCTTTGGAACGGAGATTTCAGTTTGTGATTAACCGCCGAAAAGTAAGCAATGTGATTAGATAGTAAAACATAAGAGTTATTGTAAAGTGGTGGGAATAAAGTAAACTGTTGTACTAAAGAGTCCGCCAAATAACTTTTTTTTTTGAAAATGCTATAAAAAAAAACTACTGAATATTTCCTCAAATTTCTTTTTTTATTTGAAATGTTGCCAATATCCTCCTCTTCAATTTTTGTGGACAAAAATTCGTTCAACATGGCCCGATAACAATCGCCATTGACTGTAACGGCCACTCCTTGCTCATTTTCGAAGAAAAATGGCCCAATTATGCCTCTGGACCAAAATCTGCACCAAACAGTGACTCGTTTTGGGTGCATCGGCTTTTCAATGGATGCGACAATTTTGCTTGTTTACATACACGCCAAGATCAAAATGAGCTTCATCTGAAAAGATGATTTTTTTTTGGCAAAATCGGCTTCTTCTGTAAGTCGATCGCAGGCCCACTCGTGTAGGCTACTGCATGGCCAGCCGAGGCAGCCATTTGAATGAAATTATTTTCCATTATTAACCGGAAGGATTGTACTTTCAAATAAAAAAAGAAATTTGAGAAAATATTCAGTAGTTTTTTTTATAGCATTTTCAAAAAAAAAAAGTTATTTGGAGGACCCGTTATATAAGTAAAATAAAACTGTTGTAATTATCGTAATTTAAAACAAACCTTGTTTTATTATTGGGAATAAAACAGCGCAAAAAGGACGAATAAGGAAATTCGTAAAAATATTCCCCGTGAAGATCAGTACCCTTTTGCATGCGATCAAACCAATTTTCGAAGCACCTTTTCCATTCCGATTGAAACACCTCCAAATCATGGTTTTTGAACGCTTCCAACAGCTGCTTCGGGCGTCGAAAAACGTTGACCACGCAGTAAAAAGAAGTCATAGGGTGCCAAATCAGGGCTGTACGGAATGCATTGTCCTGACGCAAAATGACCCGTTGTTTTTCCATATTTCTTCGAGCACTTTTAGCGAACGGATGGGTGGTATACCACTTAGAATTGACCGTCCTACGTTCCACTAAAGGCACGTGGCCACACGACCGGTTATACCGCAAAGAAACGCGATCATTTGCTACGATGTGCTTCTTCCACGAACAACTTTTGCAGTATTTAGCTCGTCTTATTTAGCTGTTTTGTTTCGGGCTCATATACATAGATCCATGATTCGTCACCTGTGACGATGTTATACACTGCATTGTAGTTACCGCGGTTGTATTTTTTCAACATTTCTTTGCTCCAATCGACATGAGCCTTTTTTTGAGCATTCGTCAAATTATGTGGGATCCAACGAGAGCAAATCTTTTTCACGGCCAAATGAACACGCAATATCTTGTTGATGCTTGTCACCCTAACACCCAAGGAAGCCTCAATCCCACGGTATGTCACATGTCGGTCTTGCTTTATCAGTTTACGCACAGCATCGATGGCTTCCGACAAAATGACAGAAGTTAGACGACCCTCACGAAATTCATCCAGGAGCGAACGGCGTCCGGGACTGAACTCTTGGTACCAGCGATTTACAGTGGATTTTGATGGTGCTTCATCACCAAAAGTCGAAACAAGTTGATAATTCACACTGAAATCGTAAAAAATCTTCGCACGAAAATTTTCACGGGTTATTTCAATTTTTTTACCGAGATGCATTTTTCAAATACAACAAATAGTGCTCGTAAGTGAAACAATTTATGTATGTTTGGCTGTGTGTTCATCGAAAATATTTCGGTGTGGTAAATTGTGTTGAATTTATTTTTGTGTGGTCAAGATACAATTCCGATTTTGCTGTGTGAAATGGAAAATCAAAATGATGACAGCTGGAAATTCATGTGCTTGCACTTTTTTGAAATTAACATAATTTTTAAAAATATTTAGCTATTTTTATTCAAATTATAAACAAAATGAATAAATTTCGATTACGCCAAAGGATGTATGTGATGTATCAAATAGAGAGAATGCGTGAGGTATGCTCTTATTGTTTTATATTCTGTATATACTGCATCGGATAGAACATGTTATTTTAAGCAAAAAAAAATCCAATGAGTGTTCGAACTCACGGGCGATGTGTTAACACCTTTTTGCTACACGGTACCTGTTCGATTTCTATGAACACATTCGTAAATGTTACATTGGAAAATAAAAAACAGCGTTCAATCATATGATGACGTTACAGTTAAATAATATTAATACTTAAAATTATTTAAAGACCCAGTGCAAGCACATGTGTCATTATATTCTTGCTCAATACTTTTTTTTTATTCCCACAAAAGTCAAAGAATGCAAAGCAACAGACACTTGTACATACATACATACATTGTTATATTCGTACGATATAACCGAAGATCAACATAAAATACTTTTTTAATATTACTCCAAATTAATACTCCAAATTAAAACACTTCAATCTCGTCTCGCCGATATCGGATCGCCTTAATTTTTGGCCTAAACTCTTCGTCGAAACCCGCACTAGCTTTTTAATCCAAAAATTAATAAAATCGGCTATGAATTTCCGGAGAAAATCGCGTGGGAAAATTATATGAAAATCGTCCAATAATCACTTTCAATACAGACTGCCAAGCAACGAACAAACAAACGATGATAAGACAAAACCGAAGATCAACAAAACACTTTTTTTAATATTACTCCAAATTAATACTCCAAATTAAAACACTTAAATCTCGGCTCGCCGATATCGGATCGCCTTAATTTTTGGCCTAAACTCTTCGTCGAAACCCGCACTAGCTTTTTAATCCAAAAATTAATAAAATCGGCTATGAATTTCCGGAGAAAATCGCGTGGGAAAATTATATGAAAATCGCCCAATAATCACTTTCAATACCGACTGCCAAGCAACGAACAAACAAACGATGATTTACTCTTACAAACCTAACACTTGCGTATGTATTAAATTTATAGTTTACTGCCCTAGAGGCGCGCGTATAGATGTTAACACATCAAAAAAGTAAAAGTTATGGACCGCCGTATGTTGAAATACTATGCGTATGTTAAAATACTATGCTATATACTATACTATGCCGAAGCCGCGAAGCCGGTGTTGGACCTACCCCAAGTAGAAAATTCCATACTATGCCGAAGCCGGTGTTGGACCTACCCCAGAGGAAATAGTCCCTTAGCCCGACCACGCAGAAACCTCTATGGCATTTTTCGATAACTCACTTAGTTATCGAGTTATTGGATGTTGAAATTTTGAAAACAATCGATCATTTTAAAAAATTTCAACTCGATACCGAAGCGAGTTATACAAAAATGCTAGCTAATTTTTTGAGTTTATTTTGACTTCTTTTATACAAAAAAGTGATGATATCAATAGCTTTACACAGTAGCTTAACCCCGTTACTCTCTCACCCATCCGAAATTTCGGGGACCATAACTCGGAAACAATGCATTTGAACGGATTCTGTTATTTTACTTTTTTTACTTAAAATAATGTGTTCTGCCCGCCTCAAAAAATGGTTGTTTTTTATGTGTAAGCCGTAAAATAGACCTGAACTGATGTATGTTGTAATAGAACTAATTTATTTTGTTTTTGTACTCTTGCATTCTTGTGTTGTTGGTATGTATTTATTTGTGTAGAGTTTCACAACTGAAGCGAATGAGACAAAAACAAAATGCCTGTTGTTGCTGCCTACAACTACAACAACACCTGCTGCTATTACCATGTTTCCGAGCAAATGATGTATAAAAGACAAACGTCAAAATTTAGACTACTTGTCAAAATTGTATGTAGCCCTGGGGCTAGTGAAAATTTTGACAATAAATACTCACCACGCTAATGTCAAAATTTTGGTCAATCAAAATTATTTGGTTCGATAAACACACAGCATTTATGCAAAAAAATTTCAAACTTTTCAATGGAAGTTCCAGTTTGTATCTGGCAACACTAGGATTGCCAGGACCCGAAATATAAATATAATAATTACAAATAATTATTTTTTAAATAAACAAATAAATATTTTTTTTAGAAACCAGTAATTTTTTAACTTATTATTTCAACTATTGCGGGAACAATGTTTTGGATTTATTTTTGATGTGTAAACATCTATACGCTGGGGGTAAAAATCTTTTTCACAATACAATCACAAATTTAGAGTAAGATGTGCGATGTAATCGTTAACCAATCGTAAAGCGTTATCAAATCGGTGTGAGCTATGTATGAGTTGATTAGTGTAATCATTCGCTGCATACAATATACTCAACACCATCTAGTGTGCAATAGTAGCTACTAATTTTCACTAATTGTCGTACATTATGTTATCGTAGGCAAATGAAAACAAATAAATAAAATGAATACAAAAAAATATTAATTTTAATAACTTTTAAGAAGATTTTTTGCACTTTTAATAAAAAATTTACTAAAACAAAGCAAAATAAGGAAAACTAAAAACTAAACTTGTCAAACTATAAGTCTTCTTCGTCTTTGAGATTGTCATTCATACTTAACAGCTGCATATAAGCACCATCTAGTGTGCAATAGTAGCTACTAATTTTCGAAAACCTTTGCTGTAAAATAACTACATTTTTTTTTTTTTACCAAGTATTATGGGTGGAGATTTTAATACAAATTTTGCAAACCCACAGTCGCAAACTTTATCAAAATTTTTATTTGACGTTTTCCACTTGCATATGAGCAATTCTCCACAAACCCCCACAACTAACAATTCCACTACTATAGATGCAGTTTTCCATAGACTTTTAAATACAATCGAGTCAAAAATTTAAATATGTATCTTATTTTAGTTACCATAAGCCAATATTAACTATTTGTACTTAAGGCATTTACCATAGATGGGCACTTTGCAGTACTACTAAAATTTCAGTAAAAATAATTCTTTAACTAGTAAATTTTTACTGATTACTAAAATTTTTTTCAGCAATTTTTATAAAGTGCCTACATGATTACGATGAGGTGCATTGAATTTTCAGTAATCAGTAATGCCCGATTACTGATTATTATGAATACGGCCTATGATTTTACTGGTAATGCAAATTAAATTTCATTATCAGTAAAAATTTACTGAATGTTTTCAGTAATCAGTAAATTTACTGCTTACTGTAATTTTTAATGCAGTACATATGTATATACTGCAGTGTGCCCATTTACTAACCAAATAAGTTAAATAAAATAAACAAAAACCAGCAAATTCCTATGTATTTACAATATTGAAAGTTTTGATACTTTTAATTGATTAATTAAAAAAATATACTAAAAGCATAAGTACTTCCAACTTAAAAAAAGTTTTCATTACTAGATGTTTACACATCTCCTCTGTGATCGGACTCACATTATTTTTTAATACTGGTTTAAATGCTTCATAATTAAAATATACTCACGTGAGCGTACATAAACGCTAGTTGCGAACAAATCTTCATGCATGAGCAACCATCTTACTTTCGTGAGGGTGCCTGAGCGTGAGGCAAAACTTATTCACGTGCCCATCTCTAGCTCAGACGTTTAGAATTTTCTGATATTGCACATTGTGGAGACATTTGGTTTGCTGGGCAGTCACACAAACATTTAGTAACCCTAACACACGCAAACAAACAATAGCACTTTTTGCTTAATGGCCCCATTCTCCCTTTTCTGTCCCATGTGCTTTTCTCGTTTATCTGCTGTCGCGTTGTTTTTGCATCCGCAACGATGGTTTTTATGAATGGAATTTGCGCGCTTTGCAAAACCCAACACAGATCGATAATTTCTGACCAATACTACTGCATCAGAGTCACTCACTCGTGTTTGCTCGTACTCGTACAACGGACGCTGTTGGGTAGTACGTACGATGGTTATTATAGTCGTGTTGTGGCATTTCCTTTCTCCACGTTTGCTTCGCAATACCATTCACTCACTCACTCCAGCAGTGTGCTGGACGGGTGTTTTTGTTTGTCCCTACATTCGCAATCCTGTTTATTTCTATTCATGTGCTGCAATTGGGAATGTTGTATTGTTGTTGCTGTTGATGCCTTTTTGGCGCTTTTTTCGCAGAAGTTTTTGCATTACACGTTTTGAGGTTTTTTCTGCAACAAAGTCGAGTTAAATCTGTTTTGTGTTCATTTCGTTGTTTAGTTCGACCTGACGTTTGGCTGCGGCGGCTGATGGGTTGTTGGTTCGTTAGTCGGTGGGTCTGTTTGGTTGGCATGGCTCCACATGGAGCAAATGTGTTTTTTCGGCTGCACTTTCATTTCGACTTGTGTTTACTTTGTTTTCCTTTCTTTCCCAAGTTTTTTCTTTTTTCCTTTAGTTACTAACGGCAAATTCTGGACGCCTTTTAAGTCCAAGTTGATTTTTTCGTAGGTATGTACGTATGCACTGCACTGTCTAGTTTGTATGTATGTATACGTATGTCGTCTATATGTACAGATCCATACATTTACACCGTATACATATATGTATGTATGTATGTAGGTTTGATTCTAAACTATCACATCCTAGGACCACAAAAAACTGGTCACCAAAACAAAAACTTTTACCATCTTTTTCTTGTTTGTGTCTGCAGCAAAGAAAAACTCTCTTTTTGATTGTGGATTGAGAAACTCCTTAGATTCGTTGTAGCAAAAAGTCTAACATTTGCAAACGTTCGATCTAGAGTGTTCAAAACCGAAAACCCGGCGAATCCGGGTAAATGTTTTTTTACAATTAAAATATGTACGTAATTTACGAATAACCCTAAACCCGGTTATTTAGCGTTAACCGGGTTTTACTCAATTTGCGTTAAATATCTTTACAAAAATTTTAAAACTGATAATAGTATAACTAAATCGATTTTTAATTACGATATCTATTTTTCATGTTTAATGTTATAGCTTGTAAAAGATTTTAAACAATTTTCTTTCATTTCATAATGATTTTAAAATTCTAATGACAATTAAATAATTTAAATTAGTATATATATATATTAAATATATTATATATTGAATTTGTATAAATATTAATGTATTTTCCACTTTATAAAACTTTTATACATGGAGATTTATTTCAAATTCAAACATGATTTTCAAATTGAAATAATTTTAATGGAAATATGAATTACACTGATCACTTTCATATCAAACATTAAAAATTGAACATGACCCAGTGTGCCATATGAATCCGTTACGAATTCGAGACGGGTTTCTTTCTTCGGACATTTTGTCCGAAACGGACTTACGTTACGGACTTATAACGAATCCGTTTGCTTATGAAATTGCTTTCGAAAACGCGAATCATTTGATGAACTCGCAATCATCATGAACTCACAACGGACTTCATATTCGGATCCGTTTCGTTTTGTGGATAAAATGGATTCAAGACGGATCCGGTTTTATCAATTTTTGCGGATTCGAGTTGATATTTAAAATGAAAATAGGTAATTAACTATATTTTCTACTTTTCTATTAATTTTTACAAAATTAAAAAATTCGTTGTCAGCTAAATTTAAATCGTTCTAGCATTTTTTGTTTAGTTTTTATGTCTTATCAACACAGATATGAATCTGCCACATTAAATATTTCACTGATTCGCTTTTTATGTTTTTACGGACTCCTAACGGGTTCGACACGAATTCGCTAAATTGCGATTTTACTGATTCACTTTTCTATGATTTACGGACTCGTAACGGGTTCGGAAAGGATCCGATCCAGAATTAGTATGGTGGCAAGGCACATTAAAAATGTCATTATCACCCATGTGCTGCATTCAGATTCGTTTTTATTTCACAAAGCATTTTAAATTCACAAGTAATTGAGTTTGGTGTTCTGAGATTTCACTTTTCGAACATACTTTTTAAATGGCCGTTTTTACGCAGCTGACTTCCAAAACATATTGTTACGAATAAGTAAAAGCTTTTGCTTACTGTTAATGACTCTACTAACAGTATGTAAACATCAGGCGGTTAGTGCTGCGCCTGAAAGTATGCATTGTAACAGCGTACCAGCTCGCTAAACCAGTAGCATGAATTCACCTCAGTAAAGATAATTCTCCTGTGTAGGAGAATGTTCTACAAAGATAAACAACAACAACAACATCTATTTTCTAGAAGGTTCTTGAATTCACTAGATATATGTACCTTCATTTGTGTATGGTGAGTTGGTATAAATAGCGGAGGTCCTTGGAATGGAGAGTTCAGTTTGTGATTAAACCCCGTAAAGTAAGCAACGCGAATTGATAGTAAAATACAAGACTTGTTAAAGTGTCATAAATAAAGTAAACTGTTGTACTGTATAAGTAAAATAAAAGGAAGTGATACCGTTGTAATTATCGTAATTTAAAACGAACCTTGTTTTATTATTGGGAATAAAACAACGCAAAAAGGACGAATAAGGAAATTCGTAACATTGGTGTCAGAAGTGAAATTACGAATTAAGGACAACGATGAAGTTTGAAGAACTCAAAGTTGAACAGCTAAAAAAGGAGTTGAGCAAATTGGATCAACCGACAGCTGGTAATAAAGTAGAGCTGCAGAGGCGATTAATAGAAGAATTTAAACGCCGAAACATCAACATTGACACATATCAGTTCGAGTGCAAAGACGAAATGGAGGTTTGTGCAAAAGAAGCAACTGGTAATGTAGATGTTTCTACAATGTTTGCTGCCATGATGGCCAAATTGGACGATAATTCTAGAATAATGAACGAGAAATTGGACGAGAATTCTAGAATTATGGACGATAAATTAAGCGAGAATTCTAGAATTATTCAAGAAACATCAAATGCCACAAATGAGAAACTGCAAGAAATCTCCGAAGTTGTGAGCAAAATGGAGATTCAAGTGAACGATAAATTCGAAAAGGTTGAAGAAAAAATCGAGGAAATGGGGCAGAAGATTGAAGAAGTCGAACATAAGTTCGAGGAAGTCGAACGGGAACTAAAAAACGATGTAAGCGAATTGCAAGAGGGTCCGGTGCGAGTAATTTCTGAAGGCTCTAGTAGATTGAAAGCTCCCAGTTTCGATGGCTCTACACCTTTCGATGTTTTTAAATTCCAATTCGAAATGGTCGCAATTAAGAACTTGTGGAACAGCAACGATAAAGCTGTTGAGCTAATTTTAGCACTGAAAGGCAACGCAGCAGAAGTCCTTCAGAGCATTCCCGTCAGTGCCAGAAACAACTACGAGGATATACTGGCTGCGTTACAACGCAAGTATGGTGGCGATCACAAGAAGGATTTATATCGCATGGAATTGAGAGGCCGAGTGCAAAAGCATAATGAAACGCTTCAGGACATCGCAACCGAGGTGGAACGTTTGGTGTTGATGGCATATCCTGGAGAACCCCAAACTTTCCTAGAGCAATTTAAGATAGAGGCATTTGTTAGGGGCATTAACGATCCTGACGTTAGATATTCGGTGTATGCCTCACAAAAAGCTACATTTGTGGAAACAGTTTCATTCGCTTTGGCGAATGAGACGGCGAGGGTTGTTGCCAGTCAACAGACATATTATGTGCGAAGGGTAGAAACGGAAGGCAAATCAAAAGATTTGAAAGGCGCCGTTAGCGAACTGAAGGAAGTGATTCGGATTCTCACGAAAGCGCTATGGCAAGCAATAAAATTGAAAGGTGACAGTCATGGCGAACGTGGCCATATAGGGCGTGACTGTAGAGACCTGAGAAAACGGTCAAGATCTCCGGCGATAGCGGCCGATACCGGACGAGTAAATGACCGTCCACATGTAATCGAGCCTAAACAGGATTTTAAGGCTGAGATCAAAGAGCAAATTATTGACGTCCGATCCCTGAGAATTGAATCCGACGACGAGTGGTTCACGGCACAGAGAAGTGATCCTGTATTGGCAAAAATTATTTTGGCAAAGGAAGAGGATAGACAATTAACGCGGAATGAAATCGCTTCAGAAAGCCCCGTTTTAAAATCATATTGGGCCCAGTGGAATAGCCTGAGATTACTAGATGGCTGTCTATACCGTGTATGGGAAAGTGAAGATGGTAAAGCGGAGAAAAATCTAATTGTGGTACCTGCCTTGAAAGTGAAAGAGATAATTGCAGAATCTCATAATGGTCCGAGTGGTAGGCACCTCGGAAAAGGCAAAACTATGGAGAAACTAAGGGAACGTTTCTATTGGGTTGGTCGTCAAAAAGCTGTATCCGAGTGGATTGCAGGCTGCACCCAGTGCATGACAACTAAAGGACCAACGCGGAGGAGTTGCGAACAGAGACATCAGGAGAGCCCAAGTGCTCCCTTCGAGCGAATATCCATGAGTGTGGCTGGTCCATATCCAACGAGTAGCTCTGGGAACCAATATGCCCTAGTCGTTATGGACTACTTCAGTAAATGGCCCGAGGTGTACGCTATTCCAAATAAAGAAGCGAAAACAATAAGCAAAGCTATGGTGAACAACTGGATAAGTCGTTTTGGTGTCCCTTTAGAACTGCATTCGGAGCAGGGTAGAAATTTTGAATCTGCGATCTTGAAAGAAATATGCGAGAGGAATGGAATTCGTGGTATAAGAACGACATCAGTGCGTCCTCGGACTGACGGTACGGTAGAGAAATTTAATCATGCTCTTGAAGAATATTTGAGCAAGATCGTCAGTAAGGATAGAAAATTCTGGGACGAACGCATACCAAAATTCCTTCTAGCATACCGGTCGGCCACCCAGGATACCACTGCCCGAACACCAGCTAGTGCCGTCTTTGGGACAGAGTTAAAGCTCCCTAGAAATTTGGAGTTTGGCAACTGCCTAACATCCGACAGTGGGGAGAATGATGGTATCCCAGGGGAGCTTAGCGAACTTCACGAGTTTGTTCGCAGCAGAATGAAGTTGGTCAGTAATAAGATGAAAGCCAGGTACGACCAAGCGGCAAATTCCGAAGGATTCCATGAAGGCCAGCTAGTTTTACTGTTCAACCCACAGCGCAAGAAGGGTTTATCTCCAGAACTTCAGACTCACTGGGAAGGCCCTTACAGGGTTGTAAAACGAATAAACGACGTGATTTATAGAATCCAGAAAAGCCAAAGTCCAAGAGCTAAAATGAAAGTCGTGCATTTGGAAAGACTAGCTCTGTATGGAAAACGGAGGGTTGAGCCTGCTCGGGACGAACAGGCTTAAGTGGGGGGCAGTGTTACGAATAAGTAAAAGCTTTTGCTTACTGTTAATGACTCTACTAACAGTATGTAAACATCAGGCGGTTAGTGCTGCGCCTGAAAGTATGCATTGTAACAGCGTACCAGCTCGCTAAACCAGTAGCATGAATTCACCTCAGTAAAGATAATTCTCCTGTGTAGGAGAATGTTCTACAAAGATAAACAACAACAACAACATCTATTTTCTAGAAGGTTCTTGAATTCGCTAGATATATGTACCTTCATTTGTGTATGGTGAGTTGGTATAAATAGCGGAGGTCTTTGGAATGGAGAGTTCAGTTTGTGATTAAACCCCGTAAAGTAAGCAACGCGAATTGATAGTAAAATACAAGACTTGTTAAAGTGTCATAAATAAAGTAAACTGTTGTACTGTATAAGTAAAATAAAAGGAAGTGATACCGTTGTAATTATCGTAATTTAAAACGAACCTTGTTTTATTATTGGGAATAAAACAACGCAAAAAGGACGAATAAGGAAATTCGTAACAATATGTTTTGCTGTAAAAAAAACAGTACATAAGTTTCAGTCGGGTGAACCGACTTAATCACACCCACTCTCTAAGTCATCCTTTGCATGGGAGTTCTGTTAAAAAACGCCCATACTCAAAAGTGACCATATTTAATAGCAGATTACCATTGCGCTAAATATTATTGAATACCCAAATTAGATAGTTTCCCTCTGAATATTTATATGCGAGGTACAAACATGGGCATGTCAAGTTGTTGCCAACATTTTGATCAGTACCAAATTTTATTAAGATCGGTTATGATTTATTGGAGATATCGAATCGGCAAACTGCAAATACGCCCAACTTTTGTATGGGAGGTACGAAACTGGGCGTGGCACAATAGTCAGTTATTAATTACACAGTAGCTTTTAGCAAAATATTGCCTAGTACCGAATTTTACTAAGATCAGTTGTAGTTTACGAGAGTTATTGTGTCGATCAACCGGTCATCCGCCCAACTTTTATATGGGAGGTACCAGAATGGGTGTGACAAAACAGCTCATTTTCTGTAGGAGAGTTTTTTTTTACTAAATTTTGGCTAGTACAAACTTTCATAAATATTAGTTCGATTTTGCGGGACTTCTCATGCCGAACAACCAGACGGCCAAACAACTTTTGTATGGGAGGTACCACAATGGGCGTAGAAAAATCACGCCTTTGATAACGTGAAGCCTTATACCTAATTTCATTAAGGTCGGAAGTGTTTCACGCGATTTATCGGATTGTCAACCCGGATGAACACCCTGTTTTGTATGGGAGGTACCAGAATGGGCGTGACAATCTCGCCCATTTTCTCCAGTTAAGTAGGCATTTACAGATTATTAACCGATGTGTGAGTTGAAGCTAATCACATCCACCAGAAGAAAGGTTTGAAAGAAATATGATTTTGTGCTAGATGTGTCGATTTGTATGGGAGGTACCAGAAGGGGCGTGGTAAAAACGCCCATTTTCAATCCCAAACTCAATATTGGTAAAATAAAAAAAGTCACTGACAAAATTTCATTGTGATCTGTAAAGATTTACGGCAGTTATCGTGTTGACCAGACAGACAGACGGACATGGCTCAAACGTCTTAGAAAGTCCTAAAACGATTTCGTCCAAAGATACTAAGGGTCTAATATGGCTCCTTCTATGTGTTACATTTTAAATTTTAAATTATATATACCCCCATCCCTATGGGTGAGGGTATAAAAATCAGGCATCGGCGCGTCGTCCAAAATGTCAAATAAAATACAAACAGGAGTTCTAAGAAAGTACCCGCAATTCAAATTAATACTGTTGTGGATGTTTTCGCACAAGTAGGAGTTGCGACAATTCTCACTTAGTTGAGATTTGTTTATCCCTATAATGTGTGATGATATACCTAAATACTTACGGAGAAGGGAGCTGATGATATGCCTTAGTGGGCATTGAAATAGCTATATTTCCAACCAGTGGCGGATCCACGGGGGGGGGGGGGTTTTCGGGTCCGGACCCCCCCCCCCCCCATGGGATCATATACTTTCAAATTTTATGCTTTTATTGGGCATGTTGGTGAAGTTGAAACACAAAGTTATTAATGAAAATTCGTAATTTATTGAATGTTTTACACAAATTTTGATTTATTTTCGAATAATAAATGCAATAGAAGATAATTACGAAGAAGATAATTACGAAGAAAATCAATATGACCGATCAAGAAAAAATATATGATCCACAAACGGTTCTAGTCACTCTTAAATTTTCGAGGCTTTTCAAAAAACTTTCTGAGAATTTCGTCTTCAGTCAAAGTTATGCGATGATGAATGTTCAAAGATGCAAGACCATTGAGACGCTCTTGACCCATCGTGTTTCTCAGATAATCTTTCATTCTCCTCAAAGTCGAAAATGATCGTTCTGGAGTTGCTGTGGTCACGGGTATCACCGCCAAAACTCGTAGGATTTTGTTAACGTTTTTGAAAGTTCTGCCATTTATGATCTGCAAAAATTCCTTCTATTTAGATTTTCAATGGATATTATTTATTTTACTTTGTTCCAAATTGCACCAAAAAAATCTCTTACTCAATTAATTGTCAATAAGTCGTTTATTAGTGGTTTTTCTCTGATTCTTTTAAATTAAAAAATTTTGTTTTGAAATTAAATAGAAAATAAATGATAATCTATTAGTATTATAATCAATCAGATTTTTTGGTACAATATATGAGAAACCTGGCATTATTTTTTAGCCAAAAATGATCTGAATTTGGGAGATACTCACTGCTAATGCATCAAGTGCATTTTCGATGTTTTGATTGCAGATCCGTTGCCTCCACATTTTGACTTCTGAAATGAAATTACTCTCGGAACAATCCAGTATTTCTTTGTAAAATTGGTAGAGGCTTGCACATTTCTTCTCGTCGAATTCTTGTTTGAGGAATAGCTGTCCAATACTTTGAAAACCTGTTTTGTGTTTTTCGAACCGACTCTGAAGATGAGAAATGTAGGTGTCGAGAAATGGGATGTAAAATGCGATTTTGTAATACTCTTCAACTGTTTTCGCTTCAACGTTGCAACGATTTTTTTGTCGACTGCATCGACGAGGCATTTTCATTTCAATCTCGTACTCCGAGCAAATTTCAGAAACTTTTTGATAAACAATGTGGAAGCATGAATCCACGTTTTCACGCTTTTCCTTGAAGTCGTTCAAAGCATCATCAGCCAATTTCGTGGCCTCTCCCAGATCTTGATTTTTCAATTGCAATTCTCGACTCAATGGCAAAACGATGGAATTAATTGATTCCATAATATGACAGGAAATTTGGAACTCGAATGTGAAAATCGCTGTCAAAAGTTGAGATGCTGCCCCTGAAGTTTTTCGATCCTTCCACGTTTTTATTTCTTCCAACGCTTCAATAACAGCCGGTTGAAGTTCGACGTATCTTGAAACAGCTTCATGAGACTGAGCCCATCTTGTAGGACAAATGGACTTCAATTTTTCTTTTCTTCGCTCACTTTTCTCTGTCATTTTTGAAATTTCGTTCTTCAAGATGCTTTGTCTCTTGGGCCAGTGAAAAAATACTTGAATTGCTCCGATAGTTCCCAACGCGTTTTTGATACCAGATACTTCGCAAGCTGCATTGATGGTCAAACTGAAGCTGTGTGCGGCGCAATGCACATAAATTGCGAGAGGAAAATGAGACCTCAAATAAGCCTGTGCTCCATGAAATTCGCCACTCATTGCCGGAGCTCCGTCGTATCCTTGGCCGTACAT
Organism: Phaonia tiefii; assembly: GCA_963931995.1. Lineage (NCBI taxonomy): Eukaryota > Metazoa > Arthropoda > Insecta > Diptera > Muscidae > Phaonia > Phaonia tiefii. The sequence goes on from OZ008368.1 coordinate 163,133,852, forward strand.
GAATGAGCAATCCACGCCGATATCGGTCAGATAATTCCTGATGGAATTTGCCAGAGCTTGTCCAGAAATGTCAGTGACGGGAACGAATCCGAGGAAATCCTCACAAATATTTGTTTGTGAATCCAAGTATCGTGTGCAAATGGAAAATTGCTCTATGCTTGCAATGTCAGTCGATTCGTCGGCTAAAACTGAGAATCCTTCCGATTGATTTATTCGATCAACGATTTTTTTTCTGATCAATTCATGACAAGTTGCGATAATTTCATTCTGAATGGTTTTGCTCAAATATGTTGAATTTTTCGGAGCAGACAAAAGGTTTTTCTTGAGTGTTTCGTCACCTTCAGCTCGATTCCGTAAAATTGCACGAAAGTTTCCTTCGTTCGAATATTTTTCATCAGTTTTATCATCCGCGTCAGGTTCCTCTTCATTATACAAACATCCATCGTCTCTATGGCCACGAAGTGCAATTCCTTGACGTCCACACAAAACTATTGCACTAACTATGGGTTTCAGTCGTTCGTAATTTTCTTCTTTAGTTTTTTCTTTCTGCTTATCGAGTTGTTCATCAATAGATTTAGTTTTGCCAAGCTGAATATCGCGTAAATGTTCAAAAGCAACGATGGATTTTTTATGGTAATCAAGTTTTTCGAGGTTCCGAAAAGTTTCTTTCGCGTGCTTCCAAGTGTTGAACGGCTTGTTGATGAGTTTCCCCAGACGTACGTCGCGTATTCCACCGGTTTTCACGCCAAAAGCTATGCAGCACTTACAATATGCGCCATTTTCTTTCGCAGAATATGCCAACCAGTGAAATTCCTCAAGCCATTTTCTTTGAAAAGATAAATTTTTGGCAGTTGATGTCGGGAACGAAAAATTAGCTGGTGGCACCCACGAGTCGTCGATAATGTTCAGGATTTCACTCGCGTTTCTTGTATTTGAAGCATTAGACGTGGCTAGAGCGATGTCGTTTTTGAATGGAAGCAATTCTTGTTTGTTTTGAACTGACGTATCTTCGGAAGTCGATTGTCCTCCAGTCTCCGGTGGATTTTCTTCGAGGTTAAGCTTCTCTGCATTTTCAATCTGTGTCAAAAAAATATGGTTAGCTAAAAACTAATGAGAATATTCAGTTTTTTTGAAATTATAAATTATATGAATACATTGTGCAAAAATAGTAGCTTTTCCGATATACTTATCATTTTTTTATTGCAATTTTTCTTACCTGTTTTTCCTTTTTCTTTGTTTCTGGTTCTGATTCTGGATCAAGGCGGGTGAAATAGGAAAACAATGTCCTCTTCATATTGTGAGGCGTGTTTTCTCAGTAAGAGAACTTGAAAAGAGATTTTTCTCACTTGAAATTATACTAACCACTTGTCAACTTCGGCATGTTTACACAATGCGTGTTGAAAGAAACAAAGAAATAATTAAAATCAGAGTACGAAAACAAACAAAACGAAACGTTTGCTTTCGTTTTGTTTTGTTGTTTGCAGTGAGTAAAATAAAAACAAAACATAAACAATGGGGACGATTGTGCCACTTAGTTTTGTATTGTTTTTGCTTGTGAGCGTAAACTATACACTACTATAAACGTACGCAGTTGGAAAAGGAATGAATGAGAACAATATTGAAACGTTTTGTGAATAAAAGTTTGACAAACGTTTGGTGATTGATTTACTCATTATAGTAGAGAAGAGAGAGAGGCATTGTCTACGCTCTACGATAATCAATTACGAACTAAATTAAACACTCAAAAAAATTGTTTGGGGCACAAATGGCCTCTTACCACTTGCTTGCCTTTGATATGTGGCTGACGTTGGCGGCGTCAACAAAAATACATTTAATATGTAAAAAGTATGAAATAATCAAGTTATGACGCGGGAAGAACTGCGTTTGAGTGAATCGCATCGACTTGTTTGCTTCTCTTCTACTAGGGTTGCCAAATTGCGCCGGTTTTTTCTTCTCTACTTGTACATCTTTTTTGGCTTTTTCAATTAGACGACCAGAAGATGTGCGCAACTTGGCAACCCTGGTAAAAGAGAACCAAAAAGTACTAGGAGTTCACTCAAACGCATTTCTCTCTCACGTCATATCTTGCTTATTTCATACTTTTTGCATAGTTTATGTAATTTTACTACACATGGTTGGAATTTGTATAGTTATATACAATAACACTATCAAAAAGCTGCTCGTGTATTGAAATATTCAATGAAGAGAGTAAGAGAGGGAGTAGAGAAGTACTAGGGTTTCACTCGTTTTGTTTGTTGGCATTTGAGTGAAGAGAAATTTTGACTGTCTTCTTGTACATCGTTTTGCTTTTTCTTACAGAATGTACTTCTATATAGTTTAACATTTTACAAAGTGTCTTTTCTTAAAGATCCATTTAAATTATCGTATTTTTCAACGCGCGCCTTAGACGTGTTGGAACTAACTAATGCATAATATATAGCGAAAGGAACTTCGTTCCAACCGGGTATCCCCTGACACCTCATGTAATTTTTTTTTGTTTGTTTTGCAAGCATGTTTCTCGGCCGATGTACATCTATTTATATTCAATAAATGGTAGAAAACAGAGAAAAATTTAATATTTTAGGTACTTGGAACAATAATTTTCAAACTGAATTATCTCGAAAACAAAAGCCAACCTAGAAATACGGTTAGCACCACTGGATTCAGCGTACCCACTTTGTGGTCTGGTTGTTACGTTTTTGAACTAGGGGTGTTATTAGCGACATCTTAATTTTTTATAAAGTCGGTCGCTAAAGCTAAGAGATATTAAAATTAAAAAACGACGCGTTTTCGTTGTTAGAAACATTTTTAAAATAATGAAGGGTTTACGAAATTGTAATATTTGTGGTTCAGAAAATACACGAGTTATTATTGAGAAAAAAATTTATCAACAACGTGCCAGTGTTTTCTGTAGATTTTGGACTGGAGCCATCACAATTTTTCTTCGTTGGTTATTTCTAAATTAACTGATATGGGTGATATGTGGTTTCATACATACGTCAATGACATTCAATCTTGCGTGAATTTTGGGACACCCTTAAACCCAAACTCTTTTCGACACCATCATTAGGATATTAATACAATTCCTTCGTTCATTTAGGAACTAGAAACAGATATCTGCATATTGTCGTTCCGAAGCTATCTTCAGGTATCTCCAAAAAATATTTTTTTTGGGAAATTGACTAAAGTTTCAACAATTTTTATAAAAAAATTGGTGTGAAAAAAGTAGTCCAAAATTTTTGCCAGTAGTAGTGCCTGAAATTCTGCATCGATTGGAGTAAAAATATCCAGTCATTGATGGAATTTTCCGAGTTATGGCTATTTGTATCTCACAACAAAATTTCACATTTTGTTGTATACGCCACCTTTTGGGAAATATTTGTTTTGTTTATGGCGCATACATGAACATAAGCTGAAAAAATCATTAACAGCGACAATGTATGCAATTTTTTTTTGTTACTTGTTTGTAATGTTATAGACTTTATCCGGAGTTACTTCTGAGATATAGAACGTAAACAAAATGTATATATTACTAGGATGATAATATTTTTTTTTACGTCTGTCAAATATTTTGTTCACATACGTGAAGATAACTTAATTTTTTTAATTCAAAATGTTCATATATTTTTTGTTGTATATCCACAATAATGGTTCATACAGTATCATAACGTGTTAAATTTTTATCAAACGTGGATATAAAAGAAAATGACTACATAACATCTCTGAAACCATAAGAGATAAGGACCTGAGGATTAAACAGATGGATAGATCTAAAATATTTATCCCAGGAAATAGTCTTATCTCATTTTTTTCTGATTTTGTGATATACGATATACGTGAACTTCTGAACGACGTATGTACGAGTAATTTTAAAATATTAATTTGTATTTTCAGTAAATTGGCATCATTTGATGGGAAAAAGGCAATACGTGGCGGTATTCCATTCGTTTTTCGTAAGTTTATATATAATTTATGGATTTTCACATTTGACATTTTGTTTGGTACGCATTTTGCAGCACAATTTGGTCCATGGTCATTTGGTGCTCAACATGGCTTTGCTCGAATTACCCGATGGAATTTAGAACGACCTCCGGAGAGACTACACAACGGAGATGTGGAAGCCATATTTTCGCTGATGGATAATGAATTCACCAGATCTATGTGGAATTATCAGTACGTATCCTCAGGGGAAACTGCCAGTTTTGAGCCCTTACTAATCATATACGGGAATTATGTTAAATTTGTTTAGGTTTCGTATCACGTATCGTTTGATTTTACGTGAAAAGGAATTACATTTCCATATAGGTGTCTACAATCCAAGCAAAGAATTGACAATGACATTCAATTTACTATTGCACACTTATCTAAAAGTTCCTGACGTCAGACGTTGTCAAATAACCGGACTGCATGGCTGTACATTCATGGATAAAGTAAGTAATTGTCAAATTTGAATTCACATGTCTTGTGCGTAGGTGACACAAATAAATAAATAAATAATGTCATGTATAAAACCTATTGCTTCTATCTTCTTTAGACACGTAATGATGCCATGTATCAGGAAGGCCGAGAAGTGGTGACAGTCAATGAATGGACGGATCGTATTTATCAGCATACACCGCAGGAGCACATCATAACAAATGTTGTGTCCGGACGAAAAATGCGTATCCATAAATATAACTTTCCCGACACTGTTATATGGAATCCCTGGATAGACAAGGCTCGAGAAATTGGTGATTTCGGTGATGACGAATTTCCCAACATGCTATGTGTAGAGGCAGGTCACGTTTCATCGCCAGTTATATTGTTGCCGGGCACAGCGTTTGAAGCCAGCCAGATTTTGCAGGTATGATAATTGGGAAAGCTACTAACAATGTTAAGTGTGTTGGGATATTTAGACGTTATAAAGTATGTGTGGTTTTCACAAACAACTTCTTATCTCCAATTTGAAAGATTTTGAGTTTCCAACGCCAAATTCGTCCTTAAAGCCTTATTCAGTTTGTCTGTTTCTAGACGTGCAATTATAATTGCTGCAATTCATGAGTTCGTAGGAGAGAGATTTAAGAAGAATAGAAAGAGGAAAAAACTTTCATGAAATCTGCAATTCTTTCAGTTCTTCTCATTCGAAATTTTTTAGTAATGGCTGCTGCAGAATAATTTGACATTTCTTTTAATTTACTCATTCGTAAAAATTTCACACGAATAGTCTGCATATGTCTCAGATTTATACGAATGTCAGAAGCAGCAATGATAAAAACCAGAATTGCACAAACATAATTGCGTGCGAGTAAAAGCAAATTGCAATTCCAAAAGAGAATCATGAAGAATTGCAGCAATTACAATTGCACGTCTAGAACCAGACTTTTTATGAAATTTTCGTTGCCATAGAAGAGCGTGTATAAAAAGTAAAGAAAATTTCATGAACCGAAAATTTCGCTCACTTTTCAGTTGCTTGGTACTTACATAGAGTAATGATGTATAGAGTAGCCAATTCTCTCAGTATATTGATAGGGTTTGGTGTGTTGCAGATGGGCGGTTGGATGTTGGAAAGTATTGCTTTAATAACACCAGATAGAGGCAATGGCTTAAATTCAATATATCAATCAACCAACAATATATCAGCAACGGCATTTCGTTTTGTGCGTTAACATTTTTGTGTAAATACATCACAAATATATACATACTAACAATAAAATATAACAAAAAGTCAAAATTACGTGTAAATTTCACAGTTCTTAACCAGAAAGAAATGACAAAATTAAGTCAACAATTTTTGTAATTTCACCTGGTGTAAGCCAATTTACGTCAACTAACTCTCATTCGCACCGTCCGCACCACGAAGACTGTGAAATGAAACGTCAGATGAGAAGAATTACAGCTCTATATGGCATTGCTCTTTGGGTACTCAGCTCTTTGTGAAAATTGCATAGGCAAAATCAATTACAGAGTTGTTACGCCAAAGTTATTTCGTACGAAAACAGTTGTTTGGCATCGGAATTTTGACATTTCGATAATTTTAACAACCAAAAGTAACAAAACACACATGGTTGGTTTCCTATAATATCCCATGAAGGGATTGGGGAGAGCTTCTCACAACCAGTAATCTGTGCGCTTTCTAGTCTTAGACTCACTGATTAGGCCCGACAATTTTACACCGATTACGAACTGTATTTTAAGAACCGTTTTCATGGCTAAGTACTCGATAGTGTCGCCATCAAGAGCCTCGCACACTAGCCATTGCACCACCGACGGCCACGAAAGCAACAACACATGCGTTAAAAATAAAACTAAGTATGTAGAGGAATTATAAATGAAATATTTGCAAGGTAAATCAAAGATATGTGGCAATCAAAGATTGGCGTTTAGAGAAAAATGCCATAATTTCTTACGGAAATTTGGCAAGAACTGATAACGGGGCTTATCCATACGTCAATTTTTTGTGTTTTGAAATTGTGTACTGTTAATGCAAAGACTTATGCATGTATGTATGTACATATATGTCAAGGTGTTGCGAAATGCCAAATTGTTGATTCAAGATGGCCGATTTATGTAGATGGTGTTAGCGTCAGATGGTTAGCGTCAGAAATGAATCACACATGCATACTCTTTACATTTTACTCTATGCGCTAACACGATCTACATCAATCGGCCATTTTGAATCAACAATTTGGCATTGCGCAACATCTTAGTATACAGTCAAGGAAAAAAAATTGGGTCACCTTTTTTTATTTTCAATAAATTGCTAAAAGTGTTGTACATAATGTCATATCGTTGACAATTCATTTCTTTATTGATTAACATATACATTCTTCTGATATACAGAAACAAATCGAAAATATTTACTTGATTCAATACAAAAACATAAGAAGTTGTTCGGTCCATTGATTTCGAGGGGTCAGTAATAAACATATTAGAAAAAATTAAAAACAGCTGAAACTACATAATCTTATGAGCTAATATTTTGTGGTATAGCCTTTATTTTTTAAAAATAGCTTTGCACCTACGTGGCGTTGGCTCCACCAAAGCCTGACACATTTTTTTTGGAATAGAATACCATGCACTTGTAATTTTGTCCACAATTCGTTCTTATTACTCAATTGTCGTGCTTAAATTGTTTTCACAAATTTTCTGTTGGATTTAGTTCCGGAGATTGTGCTGGCCATGTCATACCATTAACTCCGTTATTCGGAAACCCCTTCTTTACAAGACCCGAAGTGTGTTTTGGATCATTGTCCTGTTCCAAAATCTGTTTTGCGGCAACGATAATGGCATACATCTCTGCTTGGAAGACCGAACATTTGTCCGGAAGTCTGGTGGAAATCCTGAGATTTAGTATATTCCCGATCCCGTGTACGCTTCCACTTTAGATCCATCCGTGAAGATAGAGATTTCACCGGCGTCAGTAACGCTATTTGTCACCCCGTCTTCACGGCTAGTTATAATTATCTTAAATTGTTTGTCCTGAATTATGTATTCTCGGAGCCATGTAGTCCGTTGGCCTGTTCATATTTCCGAAAGTACCCAAGCTGACCAGGACTGAGTCATGCCCGTGTGCAGTGTTGATAGGCATTCCCGATTCCCTTAGACGTAGGGCGACTTTCAACGCGGTGCATTTGATGTGTATATCTATCGGTTGGAAATTCAGCATCGCCTCCAGTGCCACTTGAGGGGCAGATCTGAGGGCGTCGGTAATGCCGACGCATGTCAGCCTCTGCACCTTGGCCAGGTGTGAAAAGAACTATGAAAAAGAAAATTTTAATAGAAAATATTATAAAGAAATATGTGAATATCGGCGTCGGTAGTGTAATGTGTAGTTTGCGCGCCTCTTGTACTTGACATCCTGGGTTCGATCCCTGCTCTGACCACCTTAAAATTTCTTTCGACGGCGGTCACCTCGCATAGTGACGGCGACACTATCGAGTATTTAGCCATGAAAATGCTTCTCAAAAATACCGTTCGGAACCGGTGCAAAACTGTAGGTCCCAATCAGTGAGTATAAAACTAGAAAGCGCACAGCTCACTGGTTGTAAGAAGCTCTCCCCGATTCCTTCATGGGATGTAATGGGAAACCATTTATTTTTTTATGTGAATATAATCCAAAAAATTTTGCGATTTACATTTGGAATGAAATGAAATGACCGGCAACAATAAATAGAAATTATTTTTTGCAATTAATAAGGTTACGATTTTACTTTTTGTGTTTTTATTAAAATATTTACCCTACGCATTCATAATGGAAAGTTCGCCACCCGGCTATCGTCTGACTTAAGATTTTTTTATTCCCAAAACATTCAACCAATCTGTGGCAAATGAGTGGATCCGAGACGAACAAATGCATACCAACTTTTGGCAAACAGCTGTCGTTTTTCTAACAACAATCATGACTACGAGTATCACTGCATTTGGCTAGAACAGATATGTTCATGTTGTAGTTAGACGGTATAAACTTATTATGAATCAACTCTTGAATAACGACTTACTAGCCCTAAAAAAATATTATAGATAGACACTGGGCGTTTTCGGAAATGCATCACTGCAGAGCATCTGATGCGCAACTGTGATGCGTTTGCACTGCTGATGTCAATCAGCTGATGCAGATGCTTGATTGTTGCTTATTTTGATTTGCAATTCCGATCACGAAAATATTTCAATGGAAAATTTTTTAATAAATTTAATTTGTGAATTGGATGATAAGCCAAGTCAATTCCTCCTCCATACCCAACCTTGTCCTTATTATCAATTTGTAGTCCCTAGCACCCACCTCGACTCTAAAAAATTTTAAAAATAGCAAGTTTTATAAATAACAAATTAATATCAAATTCCGTACTTACACATTCATTGCATCAGCCATTTTGCTACTGCGCATTTTGCGACTTGTTTGCGCATCATATGCTGTGTTGATTACTTTTAGAACATGCGACTCTTGCAGTGTTGCAAAGTGTTGCATTTTCGAACGTGATGCGCATCAGATGCTCTGCAGTGATGCATTGCCGAAAACGCCCACTCATTGTATGAAGAGTCTCATTGTATGAAGCGCTATTCTATATTTATTTTCTAACGGCTGCTTTTTCGTTGTCACTTGGGTTTTTGTATTCTCCTGATGCTTATGTATTCTCCTTAGCTGATAGTATAAATTAAATACAGAATAAGGTTACGATTTGTCTCAAGTTATCTGCAAATCTTTTTATTTGATCTGATTCAGTTAAATACACTTTAGAGATATATTTCGCGATTTATGATTATTCGCTTATACGATACTTTCTGTTCTCATGTACAATAGTCCCGCATACTAACCATTCTACCACCGTACTTATTCAGTTTGTTTTATCAACGTCAGAGGGAAAAATATATTATTTTTAAAAAATGTATTTAATTTGTTTACACTTAATAAGTCTCCACTGCAATTAATATGATTTTTTTCAAAATGTTTGTAGCAATTCAAGTGTCCAAAATAATGTGACCTTATGATGGCCTAAATCAAGATAATATCTGTAACCGTTTTTTCGTTTTAAATTTTGATGTGTTTTTATTATATCTCAATGATTAATATATGTATATGGAAATATATTTTAATAAAATAATTGTGTTTTTATGAATTATAAAATATTCATATACTACATGTGTAGTTTATTTATTTTAACTTCTTTGTTATGCTACTGTATTCCATAGATCATCATCGAGGGTAACATCAGCAGAAAAACTAAAAGGAATCGCTAGCGTTTAAAGAATCGGAACCCAATGAGGTAAACCGATTCTTAAAAACTAAATGCGAAACTACAAATTCAACCAAGGAAGAAGAGGAGAAAACTGTATTTACTGACATCCAACACACAAAATCCATAGTAACTGAGAAGCAGCACAACTTTTCGACCGAAAGCGAATTTAAAATCCATTTTCTCTAGTGTTCTGGTACTAAATATCAAATAACATACGAAAATCAATTTTCAATGCACAACTAATTGAATTAAGAATCGTTTCCGATCGAAAGTGAAATGCACTACATACCCGCTAATTTTAAACATGCAGGCAACTGGCAGGACTCAGCTCTATAACAAAGGTGTGAAAAGGACCCACACAAACCGACACGCACACAATCACAAAGAAGAATATAATTCCATAGGCTAAATATACATACAACCATATACATATATACAAGTTGTCATTCAAAAATGTTTGACTTTGACGATGATTTCATGTGAAAAGATTTTCGGCGTTGTTCTCAAATGCACTTTTGAACAAAAATGGATTTGAATTTGTCACCAATTTCAGAGTCATTGATTCGTACAAAGTCTGTCTAAAACTAATCGAAATTACAATTTGTTGCTTTATAAATGTAAGATATTGTTCACTTTGACTCAGTTAAGTCAGGTTCAGAGGTACAGAGGTGAGAATTGATAATGGAGACTAATGGCGATAACAATTCACTTGATCAAAAATGAAATCGAGAACAACCCATAAATACATTCACACAGTATTTCAATTGGATTCGCACATACATATGTACATTGCAATAGGACATTTTTAATATTAATTTGCAAGTAGACCGGTGTAACAAATAGCTTAACCAAACTGTCATTATGCAAAATGCAAGTCACGACTTTCGGCCATTTTACCACAACATGCATTTTTTTTTTTTTTTTGAGGTTTGATGGTCTACTTGCAAATGAGCGAAATATTCGGAACCGATATGACAATGTCAATAATTAATGAGAGACTACATTAAATAGTTATAAGTAATATAATTCAGTAAAACTCTACTAGAATTCTGTGCTGTATACGAATAAATACGCGATCATATAAATATACATTCATCGGATGTATTTTGTATTAATGAATGACAAATGAAATTTTTAGCTTTTTAATATTGTGTTTAAAACATTTGTTATTAATAATTCTTATTATTTGAATCAGTTTAACACAAACAATTTCGAAGTTACATTGCAAATTATATATTCATATAATCTACAAATTATTGTCGTTAACAAATATTTAAAACTACAAAAAAATAAATAAATTTTAAGGCAAGAGTTCGTTTTTTGTCGTACTCTTAAAATGAATAACAAAATTCCGGTTGTGGTTTCTTATATTCAGAATAATTTGATTTTTTTTTAATTAAACATAAAAGTATAAGTTATCAAAATGATTGACTACATAACTGGTGCAAAACGTTAGGTGAAGACACAATAAGCTTCTTCTGAAGTCGTCGAGTAAGTAACTAATTTTCAGTCTATAAACATTTGCCCCTCTTTATCATTTTGAAGCGGAGCAATTATCCCCATATAAATAATGACGCAAAACCATATTTGTGATAGTTTTTTAATGCAAGCAATTGGAGCCCATTTACTGTTGGCTTTAAATTTAGACTATATTCAGAATGAATTTAAAAATTATTTGAAAACTTTAGTTTATTATTATTTTATGCTACTAACCATATGGTTTTTTTCTACTCTATAAAACATTTGTAAAATTAAAGGCTATTAGAAAACTTATGTATACGATTCATATGTAATAAACTATAATTATAAAATCAAATTAATAAATATTACGCATTGCATTTCATTAATATACATTTTTTAAAACAAAAACTAATAACATAAAAGAAATTAATCAAATTTGTACGTAATTCTAGATTCAATATACAAATAAAACATATAATCAAATAATAATTAGCTACGAATTCCTAAAATTCACCAAACTCACGTTTTAAAAGAATCGAACTAGATTTGTTAATAAAAATAACTACATATATTGAATATGCTGTATATGTTGATATCTTAAGATCAAATCAGATATGTATATTTCCAGATATAGTAGGCACTATAGAATAGAACATTCGTAAATCCCCAAACTATTGTAAATTGTCTACTTTTGCGCATAACGTCAAATAAAAAATATTTCTAAGTTTAAACATCGTTTTGTTATTTGAGGATTTTTATACAAATGCTTGTTAAAGAACTTTTTATCAGTGTAAAATTTTGACATTTGCGTGGTGGGTTCTTTTGTCAATTTTTTTAACATCCCCAGGATTATACCATAGAATAATACATACATAGATAATCTTATTCTCTCATCTGACGTGGAGTTACAAAATATGTTCACTTAACTTTTTCATGTCGTTTTGGTGTAGAACTGAAAAATATAAATGTATTTTGCACTTTTTTGTTGACTTTTATCGTTGGTATACATTTGTATTGTATTCAACACAAAAACACGAAATTCGGTTGTTGTTCCTTTGTGGATCGCTGTATACTATTGCCACCATCTGGTATTATTGAACCCATATTTTCCACCATCCAATGTTTACTTTCCATCGTACCTATGACGTTTAATTTATTGAGCGAATAAAAGCTTCTATGGTATGTATTATTCTATGGATTATACTTATAGTTGTTTGCTGTTTCTGTATAGCAGTGTGGCGGATCTTGTCAAGATATTCATTAGCAGCATAAATACCATAAATACCAAAATACACAAATAAATCGAATTGCAACCAAAAACTGGTAAAAAAAAAACCAAAAAAGGTAAAATTTTTACTAACATTGAAAACTCGAATTCGAAACCCATATGTTTTGTGCCGTATACTATAATTCAAAAATACCAAATTTTAAGACTCTTTTTCTTCGTTCATTGCCGTCTAGTTATATATTAAGCTTGTTTTTTTATTCCCTACTAAACTAATTATTCGACGACTTTGTATGGAGTGCCGCTTAAAATCGTTTAATATCGCTTAGTTCCGCATACAAAGTCGTCGAAAAATTACTTTAGCAGGGAATAAAAAAACAGGCTTAATATAGGGTTTCATTCAAACTCATAACTGCGTCGTAGACCTCGTAAAACTTGTGTTTTTGCGAAATATCAAACATTATTTATACATAATTTGAAATTTGAATTTATGAGGAATACGAGGTGTACGAAGCAAAAGGCAAAATAGATATAGCGGTACCATTGTCAACTTTTTCACTATATTACTGCCACTTTCATTGAAGTTTCTCATAATTCTCACTGACGTTTATTCAGGCTTGTGGGAAATTTTGTATAAAAAAATTAAACAAGGGAACATGTGGCAAGCCTAAATTAATTTTCCAAGCAGAAGATTTTATAAATAATATGCACTAGCAGAAAGCCCGGCCAAAGACTAAACAAGTAGGAATGCGTTTTCTATCTAAAACTTCCACCATCCAAAAATTGCTGCAACTTCTATGGCCGCAGATTCCAAAAGTGGTTGAGTGTCTGAAAACTCCCTCATCTTGAATGTTGATAGAACCGGAGGATGAACTACTTTATAAACGGTGGCGGCATGGCTTTGCAATTCGACTACCATCATAAATTCGATTTTAAGTTACGTATTGTATTCTCCGTTTTAAATGATTTTTGCTTCTGATTTGAAATCCAAATTTTAAAATTCTAATAAATGTCATATTTTCTTTTTACTTTTTTGGAAACAAAAAAAATCCCAATTTGTTGCTTTCAGCCATAGATAAAGTAAAACAATAGAACCACAAGTGTTGGAAAAAATTTAGTGTAATGGGTAATTTTCTAGGTGTCGCTGAAAGCAATAAATAGTATTTTTTTGTTCACAAAAAACTTTAACAGAAATATAACATTTATTAAAATTTCTATTTCATATCAAAAGACAAGGAAATCTCCAACGAAAATATAATTTCAAAACAAGAGTACAACACGTAATATAAAATCGAATGTTACATGGTCATCGAACCGCAAAGTCATATCGCCACCGTCTATGTCATTATAAAGCTGTTCTTTCTCCGATTCAGCAACTATTCCTGATTGGGAGTCCTCGAACACTCGTTTTGGATACTGCGGCCACAGCTGTTTCTGCAGTTTCTGCGCGGTGGATGGTTTTGGATTAAAAGGACGTTTCTGCATGTTATGTTTTCGACGTGTTTATGAGTTTTCTCCACTTGATAACTTCAACAACGGCTTCGAGGCTTTGAAATATTTCTTATTGTAAAACAATTTTGGTTATTTAAAATTATTTAAAGCTTGTGACATTTCTCCTTGCCTCATTTTGTTCACAAAAATTTCATTAAAGTGACAGTAGTACAGGACAGCAACTAGTGCACAAAGTTGACAATGGTCGCGCTATATCTATTATTGAAATGGGGTTTCAATCTACTTATATATCTGTGAGTCAGTAGATTTAGGGTCTCAACCAAACCAAAAAAATAATTAAAATAAATGACGAAACATCAAGCAAATTTTAAATATTTTATATTAGGGTTAACATCAACTGTTACCAAAAAAACGCATAGACGTTGAGTATAATCAACTTGGCTTCATCCGATAATTCTTCTTTTGTAGTTGTCAATTCGTTAATTTAAAAGTCAAACACAAAACAAAATTCTAAAAAATGCAATGGTTATACTGCATTCACATTGCAGCAGCATTCTCTTACTTGATTAGTAGCATTGAATTATTGTACTGAAAACCAGATGTTTGGGTAAACGAAATCTTCAAACATGAGATTTGGATTGCAATGGTTTAGTACTTTAATGCGACATCGTAAACAAACACCATCAGCCCGCTCTATATACGTACGACTCGAGAGCACGCGCGAAGAAGAAACAAAAAACCCAAGCATCCCCCAGCAGGCACCGTGAATTTGTTTATATGCATTTTCGCACCCACTTTTTCGACTCAAACGAGCAGAGAAGTAAGGGCAAATGGGTCCAAGTGATGAACGTAGATCGGTGTCCTCATTTATTCTCCATAATTTTCACGAAAATTACATAAAATTTACCATAAAGTACATACAATGTACCAGAAACTGCATACAACGTTGATTTACCATACCATGCATTTAAAAGTGCAGAAAATGTACCACAAAGTAGTACAGAAAGTATATAAATTTAGTCAACAATTTACAAAAAGTACACACCAGGAGTACTTTACCAAAAATACTTTAAGTGTAGTAAAACGTACGTAAACTGCACCAAAACAATATATAACGGTGCTAAAATGTGTACCAAACTGTACATAAAGTGTATACAAAGTGTACAAAAAAGTACACAGAGTTACCAAAAAAATCAATGAGTGTTTGAACTCACGGGTGATGTGTTAACACCTTTTTGTTACACGGTACCTGTGCGATTTCTATGAACACATTGGTAATTTTTTTTTGTGCTGAAGGCTCTTGTACTATTGCACTTTCTTTTTTCTTACATCTGCTTTAACATTAGTTGTAATATTGTTAAAATAAATAAAGCAAAATTTAGCTCACTGAAATAATTGTTTTTATTTTGTCGCAAACAGAGCGATGACAAAAAGTATTGAATAATATACACATTAGTGGTATTCATGCAAACAAGAAAACCTAGAACTTTTGCTCAGCGTAAGTTTGTCCCGAAGCGTTTCATGAGGCACCAAGTAAAGTTGCTCAGTGTATCTGTGCAGCAATTGTCAAAAAAGGCTGATAAAGTAGATATACATACATATTCATATACATATACATACGTATATGCTTTACCTATTCCATTATTTTATTTTTTTCAGATTAATCTAAAACCCTCTCTTTTTTTCAATACAAAAATATGGACATTGAAATGTCAAAAGTTTTCACGTTTCTGTTTCCAGGTTTGCTCAGCAAATTTGCCTCGAAAACTTTCCACTTTTGTGCAAGTCGGTTTGTATGGGAAATTTGTTTGTTTTGACGTTTGCGAGCTTTCATGAAGACCGCTATTTTATTTATTTTATTGCACTCTTTTTCCAGTCTCATGTATAGCGTCTAAGTAAAAGAGCATAAACGAGCCTTATTCTCTTTATAGAAGATTTCAGTATAAATGCACCATTTCGACAATGTTATAACAGAAAACAATACAAAAAGTTTTAAAAGGCATCAACGTTTCACATCAAAATTATTAATCGACCAATTATGACAAAAAGAGAGTAATACGTTTAGAATCATTCGCCATATAACAGACCATAAAGGGTACTTACCTGTTCATACTCGCCGATTCATTTATACTTTAGGTTTGTTCGAGAACTTTTCCAGCAAAAAATAGCAAGCAAAAACTATCTGGAGAGTAAGAATGATTTTACTCTCTCAATAAAAAATAGCACTAAAAGTACGCGAACGACGTCCAGCAAAAACTAGCAAGAAATAAGAACTTTGTATGTAAACAGCTGATATGCAATGTAAACATTGGAAGAACCAACAAACGCAATTCGAACAAAACATTACAAATCACCAAAACTGTTTTCTTTTTCAACAGAAATACTTAAAGATTTATAACAAAACATTCAAAAATCACATTTTCTCTTAAAAACTAAAATTCCAATGATAAATTTATTATTTTATATTCTTTCTACGTCCTAATTTTGTTTGTTTACTTAAAACAGCTGTTATGTTTGGCTTGCTAATTCGTGCTGGCAAAAATTTTCCCAGCACAAACCATCAACTTCTCCATCATTGAACTGTCAAAATATTCACTCTCTGGCTCTCTCGTTGCTGGCTGCTGCGAGTTATCGAACACTTTCCAGCAAAAAATAGTGATAATTAGTGCTAATTATCACGTTCTCGAACAAACCTTTTGTTTGAATTTTCATTATGACCTAATATACTCCGTACATATTTATTTACATACAATTATCCATATGTAGTATCATTAGTATATATGTGATTTCAGGCATATAAAACCAATATATGTATATAATAAGTCGATATATGTAATTCAAACGATAAATATCATAAGCGAAATTGAATTTAAAATGAGAGGGAAAAAACAAATGAAATTGTGTATCGCTGTAATGATCATGTTTCAAATGTAAACAAAGCAGAGCATTGAATGTTGGTGATTGCTAACTAATATGCGATGAGATAAAAAACGAAACAACCAAACACACAACATCACACATACTTTGTCCGAAGTAGCTGACGTATACGTGTGTCACATAACCACATGTTTGCCATATCAACAGCAACGAAACAGCCAAACACACAACATCACACATACTTTGTACGAAGTAGCTGACGTATTAGTGTGTCACCATAACGTCGACTGGCTCGCAAAAGAAATTTTGCGTGGCGATGCTTTACATCTCCGTTCAACACAGCAACAGACACATGTACATACATACATTATTATGTTAATACATACGCTATAGACACAATTTCGTTTGCCTCACCCCTGCCACACCACTCTTTCATTGCTCTCTTGCCCGCTCATTTTTGCTTAACACGCCATTATTCTCTTTCGCAGTCGCAGAAAATCTGGTTTTAGCAGCAGCATAAAATCTGGTTTTAGCAGCAGCATAAAATCTGGTTTCAACAGCAGCATAAATGTGTTGACTTTGATAGATTTAGTCCCTATACGCCGCTATAGATGTTAACACATCAAAAAAATCGAGTCATGGGAGAATATCGGTGAAAGTATCTGTTTGTGAATCGAGTTATTCCTCGGCTTTCTTCTTCAATTCACTTCCTTTTGGGTTTGTTTTAGTTGTTGTTTGTTTCCAGTATTGTCTTAGAAATCAATAATATTTTATATAACTTTTTATATATTTTGTTAAAAAAGGTAACTAACCCCTAATATTTACATCATAATTTCCGAAACGTCGTGGAAATATAAGAAATGGAATGACATACATTTTATATTTTTCATACAACAAAGTCAAACTAGGTAACAATTTTTTCGGGGTTATTCTCAATGTCTAAAATTATACATGTTAACGTGCAGGTTTTCATTTTGTATGAGTTAACGTGTATAAATTACGAAAAAAAAACACCCCTATTGTACAAATACAAAATTGTAAATCATTGAATTGTTACGATTATTTACGAAACATCAACGTAATAGTTTTTGTATACTATATTTGATAATGTTCTCAAGAGTCTTAAGTACTAAAACTTTGCAGGATTTAGCCATATCCAATGCTTCAATTTGTACACATAATTTCTGTGGATTACTGTATTTTGCAAAGTTGTCAAGAAATTTGTCCTTGTCTACAGTGAGCCTGAAAACGGCAAAAAAAAGCTAAAATATTTCAAATATGCTGCGAGTTTTTTTTCTGAGAGACGTTAAAAACAGTTATGAAATAAGGAAAGAGCTACAATATACATAGTCGAAGATTGCGAATCAAAATTTCAAACTGCTTAGGATTTAGCCCTGCCCTTCAGATGAAATCTTGAGGCCGTAAACAATAAACTTCTACTTATAATTGCCGCATACTTAGGGATATCTCAAGGTCTCGTACTTGTCGTACCTTCTTACAACAGTTGTAAGAATTGTGTTGTTGGCTTCCATATAAAACTAACGTACGACAAGTACAACATCGAAGGTATGTTTACTGATTGTCGTTCTTTACTAGTGGTGTTTTTCTTGTACCGTGTTTGTTATTACCCAATACATTTGATAAGTAACATCACTACCATAAGAGCTGTTGTTGTTATTTATTACTTATTTTGTGATTTTATTATGTTACGTTATTGATGTTATTATTTTATCCTTTTCGTTTAGTTTCGTCATTTTAGTTTCAAAATATATTTTTCTTAAATCAGTTGTTTATGCAATCAGCTGGATACATACGACATACAACAAAAATGCAATAATGGTTGTTCACAACTATCGTACTTAGGCACGACAATTCAGTACAACATTACGACATTACGAGAGCTTGTGAAACCCCTAAATGTGTTGTTTTATTACTACACAAATAATTCATATGCTGTCTGTGAATTCAACCAAATATTTTGAATCGACTAAAATTTTGACATTAGAGTGGTAAGCACTTATTATTTATACTAAAAATTTCACAAGTAATAGAAAACTTGAAATTAGTTTCTTATCCAGCATTTGACGCGAAACGGTAAACAATTCAAAACAGTACCAAATTTCAGCAAACAAAAAGCAAACAACGCGTAGCTAGTCATGTTTCAAAAAACATGTAAAATAATCACTAGTCGGCATAAGTATTTTGACGAAAAAAAAATTGTGTATTTGTGAGATTAACTTTTGAATGACTTTATAAAGAATTCTCTTTTATTTTTTCCTTTTTATATATAACTAATACAATCTTAAAAATAAGCAAACAACTAATTTTTCATAGAAACTTAAAATGATATAAATTAATTAGTAAATTCATGCGTTGGCATAAGTATTGTGACGGAATGTTTGTGTAAATATTTTTCCACTTTTAATCTCTTGAAAACCAAGCACCCTTTGGATTTAACTTCACTTGATATTAAACGTTGATAAAAAAATAAAAATTGCTTTAAAGTTATTGTTTAACAATGGGTAAAACGGCTGAGTTGAGTTTGGTCATCAGATCTTCAATGGTAGCAAAGTTCAACGCTGGAACGGCAGTAAAAGACATTGCAAATGAGTTTCATGTGTCACGTCAAACTGTGCACTATCAAATTAATAAGTTTAAAAAGTATAATGACTTGATAAACTTAAGGAGATCAGGTGCTAAGCGGAAAACAACGCCGACTGAAGACAGACAGCTTCTACGGGAATTTAAAAAAAATATTTTTCTGAAGCCTCAATCTGCTGCAAATAACTGGAATTTGACGGCCAAGAATACAATCAGTGAGCGCACTGTCCGCCGACGTCTAAAAGAAGAAGGTCTTAAAACATATAAAGTTAAGGACGTGCCGTACATATCAAAAGCAAACAAGCTTAAAAGGCTGGCCTTCGCAAAGGAACATCTGCACAAGCCAAAGGAGTTCTGGAGAAGCGTTTTATGGGCAGATGAAAGCTCCTTCGAGTATAACTCATCAAAAAACAAATTTTTTGTAAGATTCCAAACGGTAGTAAGGCAGAAAAACGACCCGTTTGTGATAAAGTGAGTCATGGTGGAGGCTCTGTCATGTTCTGGGGATGTGTTGCGTATAATGGGCTGGGTGACTTGGTTCCTATCACCGGCTCGATGAACCAACATCAATATTTGAGTACCCTAAACGATACTGCCTTTCCTAATGGAGATAGGCTTATTGGTGAATCATTTATACTGCAACAGGATAATGCCCCATGCCACAAAAGCCGGATGATAACCAATTTTTTGAAGAATGTTGGAGTTGGCACTTTGGACTGGCCACCTCAAAGTCCAGACTTAAATATTATAGAAAACGTCTGGTCTCTTTTGAAACGTAAAAGAACAGCTTCCTTAAATAAAACCAGAGAGGAGACAATTTCTGAGGTCACTTCCCTTTGGAAAGAGATATCTCCAGAGGTTCTTCAAAATTTAGTGGATTCAGTACCGAGACGTCTTCGAAAAGTTATTGAAGCCAAAGGTGGTTGTACATTTTACTAAATTCTTCTTCATTTCTTTACTTTTGTTAAATTTGAACTTTGTTTTCTTAGTATTACCTAGTTGTCAAAATACTTATGCCAACGCATGAATTTACTAATTAATTTATATCATTTTAAGTTCCTATGAAAAACTATTTGTTTGCTTATTTTTAAGATTGTATTAGTTATATATAAAAAGGAAAAAATAAAAGAGAATTCTTTATAAAGTCATTCAAAAGATAATCTCACAAATACACAATTTTTTTTCGTCAAAATACTTACGCCGACTAGTGTATGTATGAAACAATAAAAGCATAACTCACGTCTTCTACCTTCCATTTGACATATGACTGCACACATAACCTTTAAGCTGTCAATATTTTGATTTTCTATTTCACACAGTGTAAATTCAACACAATTTACCATGACCGAAATATTTTCAATAAAACCACAGTATTAATATTAATAAAGTGTATATTATAAAAATAAAATATGAGGTTAATTCATCGAAACTATAAGCTTGTTTTTTTATTCCCTGCTAAACTAATTTTTCGACGGCTTTGTATGGAGCGCCGCTTAATATCGCTTAGTTCCAATGTTCGGAAAACACACTCACCCACACACAATGTGTTTTTGAAAAGCAACACACACAAATTTTTTTTTTCAAATACATTTGAGTGTTTGAAAATTTTTTGTTTTGAATTTTTTTTTTTTGATTTCAAATAAAAGTAATAAGAAAAATTGCATTGTTAAAAATATGACTTCATAAGTTAATTTTAATCGATTTTTATGTCGTTGAGGTCTATTAATTCAAAATTTAACTTAGTTATTAAAATATTTGAAAGTGACCTATTTGTGAGCTTTGATCTGAGTTTAGTCAGCACTGTAGCTAGTGCGCTAAATGCACGTTCAACAGACACTTGCGTTGCAGGTACAGCAAGCACGACTTCGAGAAGCTGCGTTAATTTTAAATTGTCTTGACATTGTTTGCTCCAGTACTGCAATATGTCAATTTCAAAGGGTTCTCTTCTTCTTTCACATAAAGCGAGAAGCTGTGTTTTTATGTGATTTTAAACTGGATATGTTTACCAGTTGGTCAATATGTTGTGTCAGTTTGGAGTAGTGTGAACTTGATGAACTTGCAGTGTTCTGTGGCAAGATTGAATATTCAGAACTCGAGTTACCATTTTCATCTTGCGAAGATGTCGTAGTCAAATTACGGTTAATGACGTCGTATGTGTTCAATAAATGATCCAAAAAGTAAGTAAAAACATATTAGAAAAAAAATTGAAATTAAAAAATTTAAATTTAAATGTACCATTGCATTTTTTTGTTGTTCTGGGGTAAGAAGTGGAGTTCCATGAAAATTAAAACGCGAATCTAAATACAAGGCTGCAACGAAAGCGTTGTTTTCCAGAAGCTTACATTTCCGTATCCCCATTGCATTATATAAAGCTTTCGCATTTGAGTTAGTATACAGCATTTCTACAAAATCAAACTCACACTTCAACCAGTCCCGAAAAAAATCACCAAGTATGCATATGTTTTGTGCATTCGGCCAAGGGTTTGAATGCAATAGCAAAACTTTCAACAAAAATCCAGTTGACGGACATATTTGCAAATTCATCGACATCATTGATGTATTCGTGAAGACTTAATACGGACATAATCATGTCATAAGTAGAATTCCATCTGCTTGCATTATCCAGGCATGGAAGGCTTATATCGTGATTTCCAGTTCTTACTATAGTTCGAATTTTTTTTGACAATTTCTCTTACTTCTTTGATTTCTGTTTCGAGATCTGCAATTACATCATATGCCGCTAGTTGTATTGTGTGTGCGGCACAACGAACTATAGAAAATACTGAACACAATTGAGCTTGCAGTAACTTTGACACTTTAATGACATTTGCACCATTATCAGTAGTATTGGAGTAAAGTTGAGTTATGTCGATATCGTACTCTTCAAGACATTTCATCATTTCCTCTTTCAAGTACTGCGCTGTGTGTCTTTTATGTAGTTGAATCATACCTGTGTGAAAATTAGTTTGATGTAAAAACGTATAAATAGAAAGAAATGCATAATTTATTTTCTGTGCGAAACTAGAAAAAGTTGTTATTTCAAAATTAAATTTAGTGGTTTAAATGTAATACAAATTTTAACAATAGATTTACGGACCCATCTAATTTGACTGATTATACATATGTATACAGTGTTGCGAGTATATATTAAATTTTTGTGTGTGAGTTAAAAAGAATCATTTAATTAAAAATATGTACATATATTAATAACATCAATAAATATAGTTGTAATAACTTACCTATGGTGTTGATATAGATTTTAAACTCCCGAATTTATTGAAGGTTTATCCGTAAAATATGTTTGTCTTGCCCGACTGGCCACATCAATTTTTAGGGATACCATTTTGTTTTTCACGATTGCCGATATTGCTCTTTTAATTTGTTGTGTTGAGTCTCCAAGAATATTTGCAATATTTTTGAAGTTTATTTTAGTTTCAAATTTTTCTTCGTAAGGTGCAATAATTTTTTTAAAAAAATCATTGTCGTCAAAAATACGAAGGGGCAGATTTTTTTTCGACACTAAACCAACACAACATTTTAAAAATTCTTCCTTGTCCATATTGGCGCTTAATTTTGTAAAATTTTTTTTTTTCGTTACACCCGTTGGAAGTATATCCACTCCGTCTATAATAATGTTGTGCACAAGTTTATAATGGCGTTTAAGATTGTAGTTGCATGTTGCGCTTAGAACTTTTACGCAATTTTCAACCAGGCACGTATATTTTTTATAATATCGATATAGGTTGCGAATTTTTTATAACAACATTTATTTTTTTTATTAATATTTTCCATTTTTTATTTGCTTCACTCTTATCTTGCGTTAGAAACGTTACTCGTGAAATCACAGCGACAATTTAAAAAAAAATGGCATAAAATGCTATGTAAGCAGAAGTGGATAACAAAAAATTTTTTCAAATAGCAAAGTAGCAAGAAAACAATTTTCACACACGAACTGTGTGTGTTTGATTTTTTCAACTCGCGAGTGTTCAATTTTTTTCCACACACGAGTGGGTAAGTTTTTTGTGTGTGTGCAGTTTGAAATTTAAGGAAACTATACATGTATGGGAACTACAAAATCAAAAAAATAACACACAATGACAAGTGTGGTTTTCAAAATAAAAAATTTTCAAACACACAAATGTATTTGAAAAAAAAACTTTTGTGTGTGTGTTGCCCTAGACTGTGTATTTTACATTTTGACAGCAACATTGCGTTTTTTAGCCCAGGGATCTTACCAGCTGAACGGAAATGATTTCAACCTGGAGAGGGTCCACAATGAATAAAGTTCGATATGACGGATGCTGAAAAAGATGAGACTAATAAGGTGTATTTCTTTTGAAGAAAAAACAGGATTTCCAGGTGTGATTGGGTGTGTGGAGGGAACCTACATCAAAATTTTGGCTCCAAAAAGAAGACCAACATTTCTACTTTAACTGCTAGGGATATTTTAGCTTAAATGCCATGATAGTAAGTTTGAAATATATGCATTTTCTTTATATTTTATTAAAAATTAAAAAAAAATTTTAAAAAATTATTAAAAATTAAAGTCAAAAATTAAAGTCAACGCAAGGCAACACAAAAAGGGGCCGACGCCAAAATCAAAGGCAATTAAAGGCAACGGCGTCGCCAATTTTTCTTACAGAATACAAAACGTAAGTTAACAGTCAACGAAATACAGCAATATCGCCAACGGGAATACGAAATTGAAGCAAAACACAAAACACGGCGATATCTTCTATTGACTACGCCAAATAGAATAAGGTTGATTATTTGTCTTTACCTATAATTCGTATCTGTGTGGTCACTTGGATATCCCCTAATCAAAGCAAAAAGAACCAAATTGATCAGGAGGTAATTGATGGAAGGCACTCATCCAGTGTAATGAACGTACGAGTGATCAGAGGGTCTAACATCGATTCTGATCATTAGCTGGCAGCAGCAAAGGTTCGCACAAGATTGAGTAGATCGTACTAAACCAAACACAGAGAAAGCTGGACATCGGAAAGCTGCAATTACCAGGAGTAGCCACATCCTACCCAAGGAAGCTCTCGCAACTTTTGGCACAGAACACACCCTCTGCCGATGACGATCCTGAACCGTAGTGGAAACACATTTCCGACTGTATAAAATCTGCCGCAACAACCGTACTTGGTTTTGAAAAACCGCTTCGAAACAAACCTTGGTACGATGAATAGTGTCGCATAGCAAAAGATGAAAATAACGCTCCACGTATGGCAAAGCTTCAGTCAATTGTAGCGGGAAGGGAAAAAAGAAAGGATGTAACCCGTCTATTTAGGCGTGAGAACGGCAGTGGAAATTGAGATATACAGAAGGAAGAACAAAGCCCGAAAATTCTATCAAAAAGTCAAAAAAGGACTAATGGGCATGGTTCAGGGCCCCCTTCTGTAAAGACAAGGACGGAAATCTCATCTGCAGATATGCAGACCATGTTGAGAATATGGATCGACTATTTCTCCGCTCTACTGGTACCTGAGATATCCAATGACGATGAGACAATAAATCTCAATTTGGTCGACGACGTCGATTGGCCCTCTCTTAACAAAGACGAGGTCAGAACAGCTATTGCCCGGCTTAAGAACAACAAAGCCGCAGGAGCCGATGGATTGATTACCCACGGATTGACGGCCGTGATTGTCATTGAATCTCAAAAGTGTTGTGAACTACAAAACTCCAAGTTTTCAGCATTACGTCAATGTTGGCGTTAAACGATCGTTCACTCAGCGAGAGCAATTACGTTTTATATAAGTAAAATAAAACGGTTAATATATTTAATTCTGCCTTTAAAATGCTTATTCCTTAAAAATAGTCAGTTTTTTATCAACAGTTTTTATCCCTTGTCCATGATGCATATTTATTTCTCAGTTAAATTCCCGCACTCACTGTATAATGTCTGAAAAAATATGAAATATGAATTTGTTGCAAAATATGATTTTATAGCAGAATATGCAATAACAAATCGGTGCCATTTTATTGAAAATGTCCTGATTCGGAAATATAGTTAATCAAGCTGTTCTTACGGTTACGACAAAAACATGCATTTGCACGGAATTCCCAGGCCTAGATATGAGTATTAGCCATAGAGCAAACATATACCTAGAGGGAACATCAGCAAATTGATGACATAAGGCGTGGTGTGATATGAATGTTGGATGTATAAAGAATTGCTTTAATAATATCAGATAGAGAAATTAGAACAAAATATTCAACAAGAAAACAGCAACAGCATTTTGTGTTAGTGTATTAAAACAGTTGTCTTAAATGCAATACAAATGTATACTAACAATAAAAGATAACAAAAGAGTTGAAATATATTTACTTTTCACAGTTCTCAACCAAAACAACATGAAAAATGTAAGCCATCAGTTCTTGTAACTTCACCTGTTGTAAGTCGAACATCTCTCTATCACACCGTCCTCACCACGAACAGTGTGAAATGAAACATTAGATGAGAGAAATTTCCTCTCTAGATGTGTTTACTCCCTAGAGTAATTCTAATATCTAAAGCTTTTCTTTCGCTCAGAAAATTTCAGACATTTGGCCTGGTGTGATATGAACGTTGGATGTTGAAAAGAATTGCTTACTAATACCAGATAGAGGCAATGGTTCAAAACAACCAACAAAATTACAACAACGGTATTTGGTTTTGTGTGTAAAAATTATTGTGTTAAATACAACACAAATGTATGCTAACAATAACCATAGACTAATACATACCTAGATAAACTTATTCTCTCATCTGACGTTTCATTTCACACTCTTCGTGATGCGGTCGGTGTGATAGAGAGATGTTTGACGAAAAGTGATATACACCAGGTGGAATTACAATAACTTCTTGCTTTAATTTTTCATGCCATTTTGGTGACAAACTGTGAAATTTAAATGTGTTTTAAACTTTTTTATTGACTGTTATTGTTAGCATACATTTGTGTTGTATTTAACACATTAATTTTAACACACAAAACGAAATGCCGTTGTTGTTATTTTGTTCGTTGTTTTGAACCATTGCCTCTATCTGGTATTAGTAAAGCAATTCTTTTCAACATCAAACGTATACATCACACGAGGACAAATGTCAGAAATTTGGTGAGTGAAAGATTTTCTCTACCCATATTTACTCTATGACAATAACCATAGACCAATACATACATACCTAGATACTTTTGTTCGCTCAATAAATTAAACGTCATAGGTACGGTGGGAAGTAAACATTGGATGGTGGAAAACATGGGATCAATAATACCAGATAGAGGCAATAGTAAACAACATTCAACAGAGGAACAACAACCGAATTTCGTTTTTGTGCGGCAAACTAGTTGTGTTAAATACAATACAAATGTATACCAACGATAAAAATCAACAAAAAAGGGCAAAATACATTTAAATTTTTCAGTTCTACACCAAAACGACATGAAAAAGTTAAGTGAACATATTTTGTAACTCCACCTGGTGTAAGTTTATTTTAAATTTAATTTGTCTCATTTCCACAAACCTACGACGAAGAGTGTGAAATGAAACGTCAGATGAGAGAATAAAAGTATCTATGTATGTATTAGTCTATGTATCACACCGACAGCATCAAGAAGAGTGGGGAAGGAAACGTCAGATGAGCCAGGGGGTATCTATGCCACAGCTGATCGAAAAGGTACTAGGCCGATGATAGAGAATGAGAGAGCAAAGAAGACAGGAACTAATTTTAAATAGTGTTAATGATAGCTATATTATGTTTTATGTTGTTTGAATTGAACGAAAAACCACATTCCCTATGATTTCTGTCCGTTTTATGTCCAACGAAAGTGTAAAATTGGTAAAATACCACAGCAAATTAAACTCTATGAAATGGCCTACTACCTCGTCGTCATGAAGAGGCAACGAAGAGAGTAATGGAAACTCTTAAGTATTTCTGTATGGATGACAGTGCTGCCAGACAATATTTAGGGAAAATCGTCAAATTTTGAAACAAAAATCGTCAAAAGTTTTAGAAAAATCGTCATAATCGTCAAATCTTGAAAAAAATGTCATGCACTAAAAATATGAGAAAAAAACGCAGTTTTGTTTAAAACGAGAAAACAACGACTTTTTACTACAAAAAAAACAAACAATAGTACATTAAATTCTTAAAAAGTACATTAAATTCATACATATAGAGTTATAATAAAAAGTAAAATTAATCATACAAGTTGTTTGAATTGTGTTTTTTTAAAACATTCTTAGTAATGTTAATATTCTAGCAATCACTATTGTTATTTTTTAAAAAATCCTTCGTAAACAAAATTCCTTCGAGTGTTTTTGTTTCTAATGAATTTCTAATTTTGGTTTTATTAAGATTGATCTGACTAAAAATTCTTTCAACGTTGGCAGAAGAATTGGGCAAGGTCATTAATTTATTCACAAATTCACATATATTTGGAAATGCCGGTTTATCATTAGATAAATTAATTGATTTTAAATTTTTCCAGAATGTGTAAAAGTTCAAAGAATTTTGGTTAAAATCAATACATCTTAATTCTCGAATTTCATTTTCTAATATTTGGTATTTATCTTTAGAAATCAAATTAGGAAAATTTTTTAATAAAGGAATTATATCTGTATTTTTGTTTAAGATTAAGTTTGGGTTTATTAAACCTAAATTCTTTATAACAATATTATCAAAATCAAATTTTTGTTTTAATTGATGACATAACTCTACATAAAATGATATGCAATTATCAACAAAGTTATTGTAAACTTCAAAATCAATTCTAAATTTAGACATTTTTTCTCTTACGTAAACCCCCAAATAAACTTCCTCTCTTGTCAAAAAATTGTTTTTGTCTTGAAAATCAATATCATTTAGACGACTATTTTTTACGCAATGATCTTTTAAAAAATTGGTCAAAACATTTTTGAAAAGTTTGGACATTTCGATATGCATATTGTGTATCTGAATTTGTTCGCTTTGAAAAGTTTTATTAACATTATTGATGAGATTAAGAATATATTTTAAAAAACAAAAATAAAGTTCATTTATATCATTTACATTTTTAAATATGCCTTTAGCATTGTCAATGTCATCAACTTTTGCAGCGAAGGCAAAATATATTTTTAACGGTTGATATAAATCTAAAATTCGATTGGTCACTGCCTCTAAAGAAAGCCATCTAGTTTGGGATGGGTGAAGCATTTTTTTTGGCTTGATTTCTAATAAAGTTAGTATTTCGATCAACTGGCCATTGCGTTTTGGGCTATTACCTATATAATTGTAAATATTTCTGGCAAGATTCTCCACGGATTCAGGTAGTTTTAAACACGCATATGAGGAGCACAGCGCCAATGAATGGCACATACACTTTAATACAACTAAATAAGGAATATCATCTTTAAATAACTTCGCAACAGAGTGGTTCTTACCAGTCATATTATTTGCTCCGTCAGCAGCAAACCCTATCATGTTTTTCTTGTAATCTATTTGATTTTTTTGGAAGTAATCTTTTATAATATTAAACAACGATGTGGCATCGCAATTAATGACATTAATAAGTCCAAAAAAGAGGTCTTTTGCTTCGAAATTTATGCTCACTCTGGCCACTATACATAAATGCTTCTTGTTACTGATATCTGTGGACTCATCGATGCATATAGAAAACATATTATTACGCATATATTCACAAACAACATTGAGCTGCTCCATAGAAGAAACGCTTGGTTGAAATGGGTCTTTGATCGCATCCATGTGTTTTTTAGAAATGGAGTGTTTCAATAAATCGGATCTTCCCGAAGATACTTTTAAATTGCACAAGCAAATTTTACAATGTATTTGTGAACCACAAATTTCTGTCCAATGAAATTCTGAAACCCACTCGTCCCGAACTTTTCGTTTCTTCTTTGCCACAACCTATTAATGAAACAAAAGCATACTTCTATGATCAGAATTTAAAAAAAAGCCTAGAGAGAATTTACCATTTCCGAACTATTTTCCTCATCCAAGCTAATAGCATTTTCGTTACTGCAGTCAGAATCATTAGATTTTGGATTCTTATCTGAAACATGCAATTTTAATATGAAAACCCTATTTAAATATGTTTATTTACTTACCAATTATTTTTAAATACCGGTCCATGTTTTCTTTCTACACCAACGCTACTTAAAATGAAATTTATGCTTTTGCAACGTCTTTAACTATAAAATTTGTATATTCCCTCTTGTCTTGTTTCAATCGTTGACCCTTGTTTTGTTCCATTCCTTCTTTTCTACTTTGTTAGAGCTCTACCAAGATGGATTTATATATGGTGGTGTTAAGAGCACGGCTGACTATTTGTTTACAACCCGCGGAAGTGGAAACCAACAACAAAATATCTGTTGTTGTTGCCAAGGATGTTGCAGTAGAACTACAACAACACCTCCTGCTTTCATCATGTCTATTAAATACATCTTGATATACATCTTAATATGAACGCGTGCCGTAAAAATTGTCAAAACGTCATATAAAAGTTGGTTTGGCAAGGCGCCCACGCATACGCAGTTTACTAGGTTTGTTTTCATCGTTTGCATGCCAATGGACTTTGCCAGATTTAAGTTTTTAATGGGGAAACTAGAAATGCCCGAAAATCGTCAATATGTAAAGGGATTCTAAATGAAAAATCGTCAGTCGTCATTTTAGTGAAATCTCCCAAAAAATCGTCAAAATGACGAGAAATCTTCATGTCTGGCACCACTGATGGATGAGCCAAATATTCTCTCTAGTATGATGTAGTAACCCAAACTGGACTTGTAATCACTAACCCTGTTGTTGCTAGTCGATTGAAGATGTGTAGACTAGGGGCTAAAGGGTTATGATGATGATGATGTCGAGATTAAGTTTTTGTTTTGTGATAATTATGTAGACATTGATGATCAATTCTTCAGTTTTGATATCTTCTTACTTGATTAATTTGATTATTACCATTCGAGCTATTGGTATTGCAATTTAACTAACACTTTCATACCACGAACCAGGCGCCGTTTTTCCGCTGCGATAAAAAAAATATTCTTATAATTTAGAGATAATTAGGATTAAGAAAATCTAAAGAAAAGAATTCTAGTTAAACTTTAAAACAACTTTTCATAATGTTGTTTAAAAAAATTAATGTTTACAACCAGGATATTCTCATTCTACAATATGGATTCCATATCGTATCCTTTCCTTTCACAGAATAAAATGTCACCAATTAACTACTACCAAAACAAGACGAGGAAACTACCGACTGCTTTGGGTTTAATTCATTGTGACGAGAGCGATTGAATTCTTGAAAGACTACCAGTCAAATGCGCGGCAGGAAGTTGATGACTCTTGTTTCAACAACACTTAGCAGAAACCAATGACTGAATTAGATACATAAATGTATTGGTGAACACTGGGTGTCAGAGCTAGGGACGTATATGAATCGATAAATGCAGGCGAAGTAAGATAAATCCAAGAATTTCGTACCATTTCTAGCTGGCAATGAAAAACAGGCAAAACAAATTTCTGAATCTTCCAAGTCAAGAAAATATCCAAATGACGAAAAATATCAGCACATAACGGCCAACTCAGGCTATAAAACTTTAACCCTGCCTTGGTTTAGACAACAACCGAAATAGTCGATCTGTAAAGTTTGCACATATTATGGTTAAACAAATAGATTCAAATAGATCACTTTTCTGAAATTGAATGCCAGGAAGCAATAAGAATTTAAAAGAGTATAAGTTATAAAAGAGAATAAGTACACACAGAGAAGAGATTCGTTGTCACAACTATATTTACAGCCAACTAAAATTTTGCGGTTCCTTGGACTATCACATTATTTAGTTGTGAATACCAATAATTGTGTTCAATATCACCAAATGTTGTGCATATCAATTGATTTGTAATTCAATTTTGGTTGCAAGAACTGAAATATTTAGTTTAGAACTAATCGAGTTTAAGTTCTAGCAATCAAATTGTCCTGTAGTGGTGAATATTCAATTAGTTGGACGAACGAAAAATGTAAAAACTAATTCGGTTGTACCAAATAATGTATTGGTATGTTCAACTAATTTACTTTACTTTTATTGACTATATTACAACCTCATGAGGTCAGACGTCTTACACATATTAATTAAACAAACAAATTTCAACAAATTCTTCCAACTGGCTCTATCCTTCGCCTTTTCTCGCCAGTTGGTAACACCAAGGATACGGAGGGATTCTTCTGCCTGGTCTTTCCAGCGGAGTCTTGGTCGTCCTCTTTTCCTGCTTCCATCGGGTACGTTATCAAAAATCTTTCGCGCTGGCTCATCTTCATCCATTCTGATAACATGGCCTACCCAACGCAATTGGCACACTTTGATTCGTCTAGCTATGTCCACGTCAGAATAGAGATTATATAGCTCTGCGTCCCAGCGACGTCGGTACTCGCCGTTTTCCCTAACAGGACCATATATTTTACGGACAATTTTTCTCTCGAAAACTCCCAGGTGTTTTTCATCCGCTTGCGATATGACCCAAGTTTCAGAGCCATATGTCAAGACAGGTAAAATGAGAGTCTGATATAGCTGGACTTTTGTCCGTCGAGAGAGGGCTTTGTTCCTAAACTGCTTGCTGAGCCCAAAATAACATCTATTTGCAAGCACAATTCTCCTATCTATCTCCTGGCTGACGTTGTTGTCCTTGTTCACGGCGGATTCAAGGTAGACAAATTCATCTACCACTTCAAAATTAAATCGGTTGTCAACGTTCAAGTGCGGACCAAGTCGAGAGGTTTCTCTAGTCGTTGACACCATCAATTTTGTCTTGCCCTCATTAACAGCAAGTCCCACCTTCGCTGATTCCTTTTCGATTCTTGAAAATACTGCAGTAACCTCTCGCAAATTTCGCCCAATGCTGTCTATGTCGTCAGCATACGCCAGCAACATATGGCTTTTCGTGTTAATGGTCTTGTTCGTATTTACTGCAGCCTTTCTCATTATTATCTCCATTAAAATGTTGAAGAGATTGCACGAAAGTGTGTCGCCTTGTCTAAATCCTCGCTTGGTACAGAATGGTTCAGTGAGGTCTTTCGCCACTTTCACTGCTGATTTGGTGTTTGTCAGCGTCATTCTACAGAGGCGGATCAGTTTCGCCGGAATACCAAGTTCAGACATAGCTTCGTACAGTTTTCCCCGTATGGGGCTATCGAAAGCAGCTTTGTAATCGACAAAAAGGTGGTATGTATCGATTTGCTTTTCGTGGGTCTTTTCCAGGATTTGGCGTAGCGTGAATATTTGGTCAGTTGTGGACTTGCCTGGTCTAAAACCACACTGATAAGGTCCAATCAGGTTTTCAATAATTGGCTTTAGTCTTTCACATAATACGCTCGACAAGACCTTATACGCGATGGATAAAAGACTGATACCGCGATAGTTGGAACAGACACACGGATCACCCTTTTTGAATACAGGACATAATACACTGAGACTCCAGTCGTCGGGCATAGATTCCCCTAGCCATATACCGCATATCAGTTGATGCATGTGGGCTAACAGTCCTTCACCACCTGCCTTAAAAAGTTCAGCGGGTAGGCCATCTGCACCAGCGGCTTTATTATTCTTCAGGCGGGAGATCGCCGTTCTAATCTCGTCTTGGTTGGGGGGGATACAATCTATACTATCTTCCACTAACATTACCTCCTGATCTTCAGTGGAAGAATCTGATTGGAGTAGTGCTGAAAAGTGGTCTCTCCACATTTTGAGCACACTCTGCTTCTCAGTCACCAGATTCCCATTCTCGTCCTTGCAGGAGGGCAGCCCATTATTAGGCCCGTTGGTCGATCTTCTTACCCTCTGGAAAAACTTTCGCGATTCACCATTCATCCTGCACATTTCGGTTCTTTCACTCTCCCTCTGCTCCCACTGCCATTTTTTTCGCCTAAATAGTTGGTTTTCCTCCCTTCTCAGCCTCTTGTACCGCTCACTCGCAGCACGCGTTGTAACTGACTGTTTCGTTGCCATACGTGCAGCGTCTTTTTCATCAGTTGCAATGCGGCATTCTTCGTCGTACCATGGCTTATCCTTCTGCGGTTTTTGATAGCCAAGTTCAGTCATTGCAGCGATTTCCAAAGAATGGGAGATGTGCTTCCACTGCGCATCTGGGTCTTCGGGAGGAGGGGTATTCTGCTCCAGCAGGAGAGAGAGTTTCTGTCAATAGGACATTGATGTCTCCGGTATTTGCAGCTTGTCAATATCCAGCTTTTCCTGTGTTCGGCTCCGTACGTTTTTCGCACTGCTCAATCTCGTGCGAACTTTCGCAGCCACCAGGTAATGATCCGAGTCGATATTGGCACCTCGAATCACACGTACATCCATTACACTAGAAGAGTGCCTGCCATCTATTACCAAGTGATCAATCTGGTTCTTCGTCCGTTGATCAGGAGATATCCAGGTCGCCTTATGAATGTCCTTATGCTGGAATCGTGTGCTACTAACTACCATGTTCTTTGCAGCGACGAAGTCTATCAGTCTTATTCCATTATCGGAGGTGGTATCATGTAGACTGTGATTGCCGATGGTTGGTCGAAAGACACTTTCCTTTCCTAATTTGGCATTAAAATCGCCTAGAATAATCTTAATGTCGTGGTCAGGGCAGCGTTCATATACTTCCTCCAGGCGCTCATAAAATGTTTCTTTGACTTCATCATCTTTATCCTCTGTCGGTGCGTGCACACAAATTAACGAGATGTTGAAATATTTCGCTTTGATGCGAATTGTGGCTATGCGGTCACTCACTGGGTTGAACCTTGAAACTAGGTGTCGCAGTCTCTTGCCTACTATAAATCCGCACCCAAATTCGTGCTTACGCTCATGGCAGCTGTAGTAAATATCGAAGTTTTTCTTTCTGGTGCAACCATATCCTGTCCATCGCTGTGATGTCAGCTTTATATTTTCCGAGGACATCCGCCAGTTGGAAAGTGGCACCAGTCCTGTATAACGTTCGAACATTCCAGGTACATATCCTTAAATCATGGTCCTTATAACGTTTGCGAGGGTCGTCAACAGTTGGGGGGTTTCTTTGTTCATTATCTTTTCTGTGTATTTTCATTGCCAATATAACGGTGGCGGGAGGCAAACCCAGCCCACCGTGGTTTGCATTTTACCTACTGCCAGGATGATTATGTTTCAGCCGCCCATTATGGATCAGACGCTGACCAGAATGCAGTGTGTCGAAACTGGATTTTCGTTTCTTCAATTTTGATCCGCCGTTGGCCAGGTGTGTTGGCTCATCCGCCTTCAAAGGACAGAAGAATATGTCCACTACTTCGAAGAGCTTCAGTGACAGGGTCACCTAATAATCCTGAGACGTATCAGTGATCGCATTACCACTCCGGTTGCTCATTCGTTTCGCCTTCTCACTTTAGCTAGCTAACGGAGGTTTCCGATAAGCCACTGCCCAGGACATACTGCGTGGAAGTAGTGAGCTGCTTGGACTGCCCAATGAAGGAATCATTTCTGGCCACTCCCAAGTGAATGGCTATCAGAAACTTTCCACCTCCAAGGACAGTCCCATGTGTGTTCAACTAATTATGTACTTGAATTTGATGGCTGTCACAACCATTTGCTGATGCTTTAACCCCTATGAATTTTACAGAAAAAATTTTTGTTTTTTTTAAAATTTTGTATTTTATATTTTAATATAAAAACATTATTATTATTTATAACCAGGGTTCGTATTTCGTGCCTATTTTTTATCTAAAATATGAACAAATTTATATATCTCGAAAACGAAGCGTCCAATCGGAAAACAAATATAGAGTCTTTCTAAATTTTTCATATTTTTGATCAAAAATGGGGTTGGGTTACCCTGGGTATCATATGTATTAGGGTAACCATTCAATTAATCATTATTCGGTTAATCGATTAGTCGTGCTATAAAATTAACCGAACATTTTAATAATTATATTTTTCGATTAACAATTAACTCGAACGAATCATAGCCATTAATCGATTAATAAAATATAAGTATGTACGTGTTTATGGCAAGTAGTCCGTCTTGAAACACTCCTACAACGTGGCAACTCATATGAAAACGATTTGCGAACAAATTTCATATCTTTACACACATTTCGCACAGATTTGATAGTTTGTTGAGAGAAAGCGTCGCTCAGTGCTTTGGCTCATAGACATACACGAAAATAATTGTCTCAAAATTGGTTCATTAAATTGGGTGTGATACTCTGATGAAATTTCAAGACCCACTGGTCACTTTGTATGAGAGGGTATCAAAATACCTGGTCATATTCTGCTCAAACTATATACAATAAGGAGAATGTCAGAAAATTACGTTTTGCAAAATTTTTGTAAAAACTCATCACTAAAAACTAGTGTGATATAGTTTCAGAGCGACACTACCCTTTGTATGGGAGGTACCGGAAAGCGTGGCACTTTTGGGTCCAAACTTTGAGATTTTTTTAAATTTTGGCTTTTTAATGTTGCTGTAACTACGATTTCTGAATTGAACCTACATATATTTTATACTTTATACTGCAGTTGCTTTTGTTACGTTTTGTTTTAATAAATGTGCCTAATACAATGTTAGAACACTGTTTTCTTTTTGTTTTTGGTTTTATTTTATTCGAATAATCGATTAATCGAATAATTTGATTGCGTTTTGTTCGGTTAAGTGTCAGAATGCACGATTAACCGATTAATCAAAAAACCCGATTAAATGGGTACCCTAATATGTATGATTAAGTTAATTTGTGTCATCCACAATAATAGCTCCTCCAGCCAAGTGTCCACAATTGTTCGCATGTGTTTGTGAAGGCGTCAATAGTGGCGTCAGATTCAACGATTGTGTTTAAAAGTCTCACTTCACCTCAATTTATGATCATATGTATTCTTCGCTGGCTGATATCTATACACTTTATTGTTTTTTCCATAACTTTTTCTGTTTAAAATAATAGTTTTTCTGTAACGTCTTCGTGTAACATTCAACTATATGTAGTTTCTCTTTAACAGCAAAGCCTGTTGTGAAAAATCGAATACAAAAGTTTGTAACAAGTGTTTTTGTGACAAAAACTAAATTATGATGACAGTGACTAATATTTGAACACGAATTCTAATATTGTACTTTTTATGAGTTGTATCTTCCATTTCAGATGAATGAGGTTTTAGAAATACTCAACTTTGTTAATACAACCTAAGTTCGGTAGTTGCAACTTGTATTTAGTAAGACCTATTTTTAATCTGTCAATAACATCGACAAATAATTCTGATGTATGACAATTATGAATTCTAATCAAAATATTGACTTTATCATGGAATTTCCAATGCCTGAATTGATTTCCAACTAATCTTTTCCCTGTGTGTACTTAAAATTACTTGAAAATCACTAAGGCACTTTGCTTCTTATGACCACTTTCACAAATAACTAATTTTCCTACGGCTGCCGCCTTTTGATGCTACTAACAAAAATGTCAATCAGCGGAAAAATTCAAAAGACGCCATGGAAATTGCTAATGACCATGATGTCGTTCTAGACGTTTTCAGAAAAAATAAAACAGAAAATGCATTATAAAACACGTCACCAAAGACAGACAGTCATCACTCAGTGTTCGACTGTGTTCGGGCTATCGCCGACTTTCTTTTGTGCTGAAGGTTCTTTTGCCATTGCAATTTCTTTTTTCTTACTTCTGCTATAGCATTACATGTAATATTGTTAAAATAAATAAAGCAATATTTAGCTCATAATTGTTTTTGTTTTGTCATAAACAGGGCGACGAAAAAAAGTATTGAATAGTATAGAGAACTTATTGCACTCTTTTTCCGCTCTCAGGTAAAGAGTCTGGGTAAAAGAGCATAATCGAGTCTTATTCTAGAATATTTCAATATATGTTATTTCGACAATGTTATTACATAAAACAATACAAAAAGCATAAATGTTTCAAAAGGCATCAATGTTTCTCATCAAAATTATGAATGGACCAAGTTATGACAAAAATAGAGTGATACGTTTTGAATCATTCGCCAGTGCTTTTGAGTCATACAATTCGTTCCATGAGTTCTATAGACTATTCAAAGCCCTTTGGCGACGACGACCTGCTTGTTTGTTCGCTCATACTCATACTATCATACTTATTTTCAGGCAGAGACTATTGTTGTACAAAACCACGTATGTGATGCTAACGATATGTGTTGTTTGCATGTGTTCACTTTGATAGATTAAAAATAACACAAATGCATGGAAAACCCTAACCCATTTAACATTACGATGTCCTAGGGCTGGACCATATAACCCTGCTTTACATTACATCAGAGTAGTCTCAAAACTACTCCAAATCATTACTCTATGGTACACCTCAGAGGGTTATTCTTAAAACTAATTCATATAACTAATCCATGGACTACACCAGAGGGCTAGTTTTGAAACTAATCCATTGTACCCCCTAATGGTCTGTTAATTTTGTGCTTTTCTCTGTGTGTGCATATTTTTAACATTGTTATTTTTACTTAGCACTTTACGCTTATTATGATAAATAATAATTTATAAATTATTATTATGTATAAATTATTATCATTATAAATTATTATCATAATAAACATGAACTGCTACGTAAACATAACAGTTTTAACAATATGCACACACAGGGAAAAACGCAAAATGTAATTATAATACAACCTAATTAGTTAATAATAATTAATTTAAACATTTCTAAAGAATTCATAAAACATATTTATTAATATCAATATAAGTCTTGGAAATAATTTTATTTACAGGTACTTGTAGTCTTTAGCTCGGTATGAAAAAGGCAAAATAAAGAATATATTCAATTAACAAACACAATTACAGAAACCTTAGCATATACTTAAATTCATATTTATGGCAATGAGTCTGTTTAATTTGATTTTATTTTGAATTAAAGAGATAATTTTAATTAGGTATTTTCTTGTTCTTATTTTGTGAACAAATAATACGAAAGTGCCGTTTCTTTACTACTAGAAGAGCTGCTCGGAATTCTTTATCAGCATTGGATGAGTAGTTACATATTGCAGCTGAAATGGAGATAGTTATTTAAACTAAATAATCTTTTGAAATCAGAATACTTACCTATAACAATTTTGTATATTTTTTTATAATCCTTCAAACTCTTTTTTCCGCAAATTCCGTCCGTATTATATAGTATACACAGTTCTCGGGAAAAAATGCGTTCCAAATTTTTAATCGCATTCCCATTAATTAAATATTTGACAGTAGATACCTAGAAATATAAAATGTTGAGAAAATATATTTGTTTTTAATTGAAGGGTTTTCAACATAGATACAACATAGTGCAAAGTGCCCATCTATGGTTTTCAGTAACATTTACTTACATATTTTTCTTCATTAGCGTTGCATATTTCAGCTTCAACCATTTGAAGATCTTCTTCAGTTTTAAGAGGAAATGTTTGTTAGGTTAGTAATGCTTTGATGAGATTTGTTAAGTGTTTGTAGCTGCATTTTGTGGTCTGCTAACATTTCTACTATAACTTTGTTTTGCTGTTCTGTTGTTGCTAAAAAATGAAAATGAACAATATGTTAATAATGAAAGTTAATGATGAAAGAAAAAACATTATACTGTACTTTGCAATTTTGAGAGCTGTTCCTGTAAAGTTTTTTGATCGGCCATCATCCCAGAAATTAACTGATTTCGTGTGTTGATCATTTTTTTAAAATAAAAGATGTTATTAATACGGAAGAAATTTCATATTTCAAACAACCTTTAAGTTCGATGCAGACAGAGCATGGTGTTTTTTCGGCACAGTCTGAAAAACACAGTAATACGATTTTAGAAAATAAAACAAGAGACTTGTTATTATATACTTACAATTTAAAAGTCCCCTGCAAGCACTAAGTTGTTTCAGATTTCTGCCTTCCATTTTAGTAGTTTAGGACTGCATAGACAATTAGGGAATTCACATGGTCTCCTAAAGTCATAAGTCGTAAAGTCATATTTAACAAATTAGTGCTAAATCATAAGTCATAAAAACGTCAAATAAACGTCAAGCAACAAAAGAAAATTATTTAAAAAAAATTAAAAAATGCCAACAAGAAGCGAAATAGATAAAATTTTTACGTTTTTGTGTGAAAAGTTTGTGCACAAAAACTTACCGAAGTAGTTTCTTTTCCTTCCATTTGTCCAATTTCCTTTTTTTTATTATTTTACCAATTAAAATTAATTCTTGAGTTAATGTTGTAGAAAAATGCAAAATTTCTTCAAAACACGACAATATATCTGATTAAATAGTAAACAAAAAACAGCTGACACTGAACATACAACATAGTACACTGGAAAAACATGCTCAGGTTGTATAGTCGTAAAATATATTTACATGAAGAATACCAACAACATATTTACAACTGTTGTATTATTTTAGCATATACGATAAATACAACACAATAGTACACTATAGTACACTATGTGAACTCCCTAAATAAGTGTAGGTAATAAGAAGTAAATGAGACGTTTTTGTATTTTTTGTAACTTTAAATGCAGCTATGATGAATTGGCATTAAAATTACTTTTTTTTCAAAAGGCAATGATAGAAGTTTGCAGTTGATATTTTCAATATTAAATATTTCCTCTCTCTCTTCCAATATCATATCAGCAGTACATATACCTAGTAAGTTCAATGGTTCTTCAAAAAAAGGACTAATATTTCTGAAACGTCGCGTTTTTACAAAAATTTCATTATTTTCTCCTCGTTTGAAGCCTGTAATTGTCAAAGGTGTAAAAGGCATTACAAGACATATGTTATTTGGTGTTTTAACACTTAACCAGTATTCATCACATAAGTAACCATAAATAAGTGAATTTTTTTCTTTTAAACCCAATGTTTTTGGCTCTTGTATTAAATTTTGAAGAACATTTCGTCTGTGTAATTGATTCAGAATATCAGTCGGTTTGAGAACATCTTTTTTATCATTTGCAAGTGGTTTTCAAAATCATATGCAGAAAAGTTGTACAACAAACCGTGCTGTCTGACGCATTCACATATATGAAGCAAACTGTGAACATTATAGGTAATGTTTTGAATACCAAAAACGACACTGAAATTTTCAACAAAGAGTTTCAACAAATCTTCGGCGGCTGCGATGGTATTTTCAAAATTTTTTGGACATGACAATAGCCTTATAGCACAATGAAAGACTAAAAACGTGTAATACAAATCATCACCAACATGATTTTTTAAGACTAAAACACCAGTGTATAATAAGAATTGACGAAATTCTGTAGCTTTCCAGTTCGCAAGTTCATCCAAACCACAAGGCAATCTTGTGAAGTCTTTAGTAATATGTTTTTTTTTAAGAAACTAATAATTTAGATACATTTTCCTTATTCGAAATCGAAATTTTTTCACTTATTTTATTTTTCATAAGCTTGCTCAACATGTTCCTAGTTACCCCCAAATCAATTACGTGCATGGGGTCTAGAGGAACTTGGCGGATCATATTTAAATTTATTTTCTCCAATGGTGTTTTGGTATTATTAAATTTTAGTTGGTGATGATTTTTATATTTCCTTTTGGCAAAGTCATCATCGTCTATAATTTTACCTACTTCTGAGCTATAAGTTAAAACATTGCATATTTTTTTGGCCCATTTCGCAGATGAATGGTGAGCTATCCCACAAACGAATGATTTTGCCGGAGCATCACAAATCACCGCTCTTATTTTAAATAATATTTTTTTGCCACCAATAAACAAGTGATTTTCCTGCAAATCGAAAATTTCTTCAACGAATTTTTCTAGGAACTGATTTATATCATGAGACTTCTTTTTATAAATGCCACCAGGAAACACCTTTATATTTCTGATATTAATAACTTTAATTAATATTGGCCAAAGTTGCAGATTTGAGCTTTTAAAGATAGGTAAACCATCAATATTTATATCGCAAATTATTTCGTCATATTTTTGTAAAACATGTGCTGCCTTCATTAAAGTTTGTTTGATGTGCATATTCACCAGGGGGAACAGTAATTCTATCTGCTCTTGAATTAACTTTTTGCAGCAGTGTCGTTGGAGATAGAGGTACATCCACACCATAATTTCGTAAAATGTTCAACAGTTCCCTCATGTTCTTGTGGGGTGTTCTGCTATTCAACTGTCATATTATAAATTTGTCACTTATAAATTTGTTTCTTCTTTCAAATACCTCATCTACTTCGTAATGCCCAAAACCTTCTGCCTCTGCTGGTTCAACGATTGCAGAATCTGTTGTGTCATTTCCCAATCCAATCTGCTCACAATTATCACTTTTATTCAATAATCTATTTAAAAATGTTTCTTTCTCCGCTTTTAAAAGCTGGCTACAGTGCTGCCAGAAGCTGTCAAAAAAACATGCCTAAAAAAGTGCAATTTGCAAAAAAAAAAAAGCTAAAACTGATACAATCAAAAATTGTAGTTACCCCTAGGGATGGGAGTATATATCATTAGATACGGAAAAAATTGTAACGCATAGAATAAGTCAGAAGTTGTGTCATGCCCGTCTGTCTGTATAGCTGGTTGGTCAACATGGTAACTGCCGTAAACCTTTAAGGACAACAATGAAGAGTTGCCATTGCCTATTATTTAAACAAACTTAGTCTGGGATTTAAAATAGGTGTTCTCATCAGGGCTTAAATCGCTGGCTGTGACTGCGAAAATAATCCGAAAAAACTGACATAAAACCGCGCACACAAAAAAAAAAATTATCTGCGCTTGGTTAGCAGGGGGCAATCGACGTCGTTGTCAAAACTGTGATCGATTTTGTCATCGTCATTGGATATCTCAGCTGTGCACATCTGCAATGAGATTTCCTGCTTGTCTTTACAGAAAGGGCTTTTGCCTTTTTGGTAGAATTTTCGTTCTTTCTTCTGTGTGTCGTTCTTCCTTCTGTATGTCTCAATTTTCTCACTCTCGCGCTTTCTACACTGCCGTTTCTTGCGCCTAAAGAGACGGTTTACCTCTTTTCTTTTTTCCTTATACCGCTCAGTCGCAGCTCGCGTTACAATTGTGTCAAGCATTGCCATATGTGCAGAGTTCTTTTCATCATTTGCTATGCGACAGTCTTCATCGTACCAAGGTTCGTTGCGAAGCGGTTTCTCAAAACCAAGTACGGTTGTTGCGGCAGTTTTGGTAGAGTCGGAAATGGGTTTGCGCTGCGCTTCAGGACGTCATCGGGAGAGCTGGGCCCTGTGCCAAAAGTTGCGAGAGTTTCCTTGAGTAGGCTCTGGCTACATCTGATAATTACAGCCTTCCGATGTCTAGCTTTCTCTGCGTCCGGTTTCGCACAAGTTTCGCGCTACTTAATTTTGTGCGAACCTTTGCTGCTACCAGGTAGTTATCGGAATCGATGTTAGCTCCTCTGATCACTCGTACATCCATTAAACTGGATGAGTGGTACCAAGGGATCAATTTAGTTCTTCGTTCTTGAATTACGGGATACCCAAGTAGCCTTGTGAATGTATTTATGCTGGAATCTTGTGCCACTAGCGACCATGATTTTTGCCGCGGCAAAGTCAATCGGTCTCATACCGTTGTCGGAACTGTCAGCATGTAGACTGAAATTGATTAATCAGTAAATTTGTACTTAACTAGAGAAAATTGGCGAGGTCACTACGCCCTCCCATACAAAACTGAGCGATTAACCAAGTTAACCGCTTTAATGAAAGCTGTTTCCGTTTCTTAAACTTATTAAAATAAATAGACGGTTGAACCGTCTATTCGATTTTGACCAGAAATTTACTTAGACAAAAATTCAAATTTATTTTTTTTAATCATGTCCTCCGTACATCAAATTTAAAGAAATTGCTGATAAAAGTCTAGACCAACATACTTTCGCAGTAAAGGATTTTTTAAATGTCAACTTACGTCCATATTTAACATCCACACCCGTGATAATTCCATATATGTTATAATTC
Source organism: Phaonia tiefii (assembly GCA_963931995.1). Classification (NCBI taxonomy): domain Eukaryota; kingdom Metazoa; phylum Arthropoda; class Insecta; order Diptera; family Muscidae; genus Phaonia; species Phaonia tiefii. The sequence continues at coordinate 163,177,091 of OZ008368.1, forward strand.
CTGGTTGTAAATAAGCGTTATTTCAGAGCTCAATTCCGAAAAACAGCCATACATTATAGAAAAAATTCAATTTATCGACAAAAAATGCTAAAAATTTAGCAAGAAAAGTCAAAAGTTAGACCCCTTTCACACTCGGCAAACTACTTGCGCAAGTCAGTTTTTCAACTTTCCGAGTACAAGCAAGTCTGTACTCAAAATGTATTCCCCTATACCGACCTTACCTCTGTCATCAACAAACCAAGACTTGGGCAAGAGACTTGCGCAAGTAACTTGCCGAGTGTGAAAGGGGTCATAGCAAATGATTCCCAAAAAACTGCTAAAAAGCACTTAGCATGTTTTTCCAGAAAAAAAGTGCAGAAGCCAAAAAAAGATGCTAGAATTGCACTTAAAGTGCTAAACTGGCAACACTGGTCTTCTATGACATGACGCAAACTACAATGCATTTTTAATTATTATGAAAATTATTTTTTTTTGTATACAAAATTGCGTTCACTTTTTTCTCTTCTATATTTTTTCCTTTGGTTTCTTTTCTTGTTATTACATTCTCTCTTTACCACTTCTTTATTATTTTTGCCGATCAAACCATCTGCGCACCGCGCTTTCAAAAACAAACTGAAATCAATGACAAATTCGTGTCAGAGAAGCCACTACAAAAAAACAAACGCCTGCAAAAAACAACAACTTAATATGCAAACGATAAAACTCGAACACTTGTCGTTACTTAACTGTAACTGTCGTTACATGACTGCATTACATAGGACAATGTTGTAACTAGTCCATAGCAGCTGCAATGGATCACGTAGTCCAGTATTATTTGCAGGGAAGAAATAAATATGATATGTCAATCGAGTTTTAGTTCTAGCAATCAAATTATCCGGTAGTGTTGAATATTCTATTAGTTGGATCAATGAAAAATGTAAAAATTAATTCGGTTGTACCAAAAAGTACATTGGAATGCTCAAATAATTACTTGAATTTGATAGCTGTCACAACCATTTATTGATGCCATATCCCATTATGAATTTTATAGAAAAAAGAAAAAAAAATAATATGTTATTAAAATTGTGTATTTTATATTTAAATACAAACAAAATTATCATTAATTTTAACCAGGGTTCGTATTTCGTGGCAAAGTTTGATCGAAAATACAAAAAAAATTAGAAAAAAATTCTATATCTTGGGAACGGAGCCTCTTCGAAAAAAAATAACTAATTTCTGAGGTTTTCTAAGGGATTTCCATAAACTGGCGCTATTTCTATGTTTTTTATTTTTAATAAGTGATGATTTATCCGACCTTTCGTATTGTATTCAAAAATTAAATTGTTCGAGCGTTTGGTCGTATTTTTAATTCATTTTATTCTTCGATATTTCGCTACCCTTTGGGTAGCATCGTCAGGAAGATAAACACAATTATTAATTAGAAACGAAAAGAATTGATAAACAACATTTGTTTTCTTGTCATTTGAAAAAGCAACAATAACAAAATTAAACAATTGAAGAAATTTTCTTGTCATATGTAAAATGTGTTAAGTTACAGCCAGAAAAAATTTTGTGTAGAAATATTTAGTTTCTCTAATTTACAGCCAGAAAAATAATTTGGTTGAAAGAAGTATATAAATAATGATAAATTCAACAAGTTTCATCCTGATATATTCAATTCAATTCAAAAAATATTTATTAATCCAAATAATACAATTGAATCTTACAAAGACATGATACAAAATTGTGAGTTTTATCATTTTGATATTTCAGCAACTGAAACTTAGTATATGTATATTTACATTTGATGGAATTTTTCTTTATATTTTGATTTGTTTTTATTTATTATGTTTTTAAGGCAAAAGGATCAAAAACCTTATCTGATATACTTAAAGCTAGGATTCAAACATAGGGTACAAAATATTAATGATAGGGTCATTATTTATTATTAAAAATGTTCCCTAGTGACAAATTCAATGATTTCGGTGAAATGTTCTACATTTTACTAATAAAATGTCTATAATTCTGTACTACGTTATCCGTATCTGCTTTAAAGTTTATTCTCTTCGCTACTGGAGTTCTTATTATCTGTAACATTTCTTACATAAAACGACGTTTATAATTATTATCCCTATTCAAAACTGACGTATCTCGAAAGATTGGAAAATGATTTAAGTTTGCACACTGTGACGATAATGCTGTTTTTGTGTTGAGATGTGTCTATATTTTTGATCTGATTTATGTCCTGCAATTCTAGTCTTAAGATTATTTTTAGTTGGACCAACATATACCATATTGCAACTGACTCCACAAGGCACACTCCGGTTCATTTATTTAAATTCACTAAAAATTCCATATTCAGCAGCCTGCATCTTTTCCAATTTGTAACCGATTACAGAATTTTAAAATGCAAATGGAAGCTAGACATCTTGAGATATAAAAAAAATCATGACAATAGTGGTTTCTTAACTAAAGAACTTTTTTTGAGCAATTTATAAAAAAAGTCAAAAAATGTGCTATTTTTTTTTTTTCACTTGAATAAAGACACTTTATCTAATTTTAATAAAAAACTGATTTTATTGTTTTTTAATATATTTTACTTTGTTTAAGAACTATTATTAATGGGTACAACCCCCTTTGATTTTAATAACTTCAAATATACGGGTTTTCATTGAGAGATAAAGAGAATTTATGTAATCCATCGTAATTTGATTTCAAGCATCCTTAATGGCCTGAATTAGTGACTGCTTGTCATCAAATTGTCTACCTCCTTCATAGACCTTACGAGATAACCAACCCCAGACATTTTCGATACTGTTTAGATCTGGCGAATAGGGAGGTCAGTCAAGAATATTAACATTTTCGCTTGCAATGAACTCTTTTACTACTCTGGCGTTATGTATAGGGGCATTATCCTGTTGCAATATCCAAGATATGGGACCAAATAGTTCACTGAACTTCGGAAAAGCCGATTCCAATAATGTATTATTGCATGCACCAGTCATTTTTGCACTTTGAAATTCAAGATCGATGGTGCCATAGTACGTAATAGCACCCCACACCATAACGCCGCCCTCTCGGCTGTGATGTCGGTTCAAAAAACGCTTTTCTTTGCGCAGATCATGGAAATAATAGTTATAGCTATCAGGCTACTCCAGTACTTTACTCCAGTCATTTACATGACCTCTTGGCTGCACATCCCATACCATGTAGTCTCATGCGAATTGAAGCCGCTTTTCCTTACGAGGAGCATTAAGTGGCGGCTTTTTATGTAATTTCGGGTATTTAAGATACTCACAGCTCTTAATTACTCTGCGTACTCATGACTTGCTCGCTTCCACTCCAGCTTGAGCTCTTATTTTTGACAAGGATAAGGCAGAATTAGAAGCAATTCTGATTATTTACATATACGTAGATAGACAATGACACCCTTCCTTTAAAATTTTTTCCATACCCCTCGGGGTCCTTGATGTAATTGTCGACAACTGTTGGGCTCCGTCCAATTTTTTAGCTATTGCGCGGTTAGAATATCCTTCAGAACGGTAAACATCGATTTCAGTTTTTTCCGATAGATTTAAAAATTTTTGTTTTGCCATTTTGACTCGTAAAATGATTAAGATGTAATAAATTGTAATAAACAAACGCTCCCTACAAGAAATCATCGTTACTTTAAAAATCATCAAGTACCTTTATTCAAGTGAACCAAAAAAAACAGCACATTTTTTGACTTTTTTTATAAATTGCTCAAAAAAAGTTCTTTAGTTAAGAAACCACTATTGTCATGATTTTTTATATCTCAAGATGTCTAGCTTCCATTTCCATTTTAAAATTTTGCAATCGGTGACAAATTGCAAAAGATACAGGCTGCTGAATATGGAATTTTTAGTGCCTTTAAATAAGTGAACCGGAGAGGTGTGCGAAGTTAGCCCCCCATTTTTAGAAATAAATTTTTTTGAAGATTGTTCTGAATTGTTCTAGGATTGTTCTACAATGTTCCAAAACGATGATTTTCTAAAATATAATTTGTACCGGTAAATCGAAAAAACCAATATTAAACTTTGCACCCCATTTTTGGAAAAACGAAATTTTTGCGGTTGTTCTGGGTTGTTCTAGTTGTTCTAAACATTGTTCCAAAACAATGATTTTCTAAAATATAATTTGTACCGGTAAATTGAAAAAAAACCAATTTTAAAGTTGCACCCCACTTTTGTAAACAAATTTTTTTGCGGTTGTTCTAGGTTGTCTTCTATACAAAATTTTAAAATATAGAGGAATAATGATTTATTAATATTTGTGTGCTGTTCTATTCTGTCCCATTTTCCCTCGATACTACATCGAATGAAACTAATTTTTCACAATTTTGTATCTTTAGTTCCTTTATTTTATTCTTAAACTGCAATGAGTCTTTTATATTGTATTTCGAGTCTTCTGGAATCCTTTTCAATATATTCGTAATGTACCTACACAACTCATAAGAAGGGGAATTAACAAACGAACATATTGGTCTCAACGGAAAATCTTCTTTGTGTATTTTTGGGACTCCATACAACCTAGGTGCTGTGGACACATTTGTCTTAAGTTTGTTCTTCTCAATTTGATTTATGTCTCCTGATTTATAAAGTTTTTCTACAATACCATTGTTCATTTTTTGAAGTTTGCTAGTAGGATTTTTATCCATCAATTTGTACCTGGCGTAATCGCAAAACCAATAAATTGTTTACCTCCACGGGGGCTGTAACCAAGGGATGTCTAAGGGTTTTTCATAAAGTGCTCCAATTCGTAAAAAAAAAGAATCGCCAAAATAAGAAAATCGCTAAAATAAAAAAATAGCTATAACTCGGAAACGGTTCGTCCAACGGCAAAAATAATAAATTGTTTACCTCCATAGGAAGCTTTAACCAATGGATGCCTCTCATAACTACGTCATCACTTAAAATCCGTTAAACTAACGTTTTTCAAATAAAAAATCGCTAAAACACACATAGTACGTATGTGTTTGCGATTTTTAAAAAAAAAAATAAGTGATGCCGTATTAAAGATTATTTTTGCGTTTAGACGCACCGTTTTCGAGTTATAGCCATTTTTTATTTTACCGATTTTCATATTTTGACGATTTTTCTTCCATACCATTGGACCACTTAATGGAAACCCCCTACCTACTTACTTACTTATCCGGTCACGAACAACCCCGAGGGGTCAGGGACCTTATAAAACGAAGATAACATATTTCGCCAACCAGTTCGATCTTTTGCCTTATCTCTCCAGTTGGCAATACCAAGTGTATGCAGGGATTCGTCAACCTGATTCTTCTAGCGGAGTCTTGGTCTTCCTATTTTTCGTCTACCTTCAAGTTCGGTTTCGAAAACCCTTCGTGCTGCTTCGTCTTCATCCATTCTACTGACATGGCCTAGCCAGCGCAATCGCGTTATTTTGATCCGCTGCTTAACTATGTCAATGTCAGGATAAAGCTCATACAGCTCATGGTTCATGCGTCGCCGATACTCGCCGTTGTGCACTATAGGGCCATACATTTTCGGGAGTATTTTTCTCTCGAAGACTCCTAAAGATGTTTCGTTTGCTTGCGATAAGACCCAGGATTCTGCGCCATAAAGCAAAACAGATTGTATGAGAGTCTGGTATAGTTGGACTTTTGTTACTCGGGAGAGGGCTTTATCTCTAAAGTTCTTGCTTAGCCTAAAATAACATCTATTCGCAAGCACAATTCTCCGCTTGATTTCAAGGCTGCCGTTGTTGTTTTCGTTTACGGCAGATCCGAGGTATATAAATTCGTCCACTACCTCGAAGTTATAACGGTTATCAACGTTCACGCTTTGGTCTAATCGCGTGGAGGCCCTGTTCGTTGAAACCATTAATTTTGTCTTGTCCTCATTCACCGTCAGACCCACTTTTGCTGACTCCTTCTCAATTCTCGAAAAAACCGCAGTAACTTCTCTAATTGTGCGCCCAATGATATCTATATCATCAGCATACGCGAGCAGCATGTGACTTTTGCTGCTGATGGTTTTATTCATATTGACTGCAGCTTTTCTTATAATGATCTCCATTAAGATGTTAAAGAGATCGCACGATAGGGTGTCGCCTTGCCTGAGGCCTCGCTTAGTTTCGAAAGGTTCGGTAAGATCCTTACCAACTTTCACTGCGGATTTGGTGTTCGTCAAGGTCATCCTGCAAAGGCGTATGAGTTTTGCAGGAATACCAAGCTCAGACATTGCTTCATAGAGTTTCTCCCGTATCGGACTATCGAAGGCTGCTTTATAATCGATAAATAGATGATAGGTGTCGATTTGTTTTTCGTGTGTCTTCTCCAGGATTTGGCGTAGCGTGAAAATCTGGTCAGTTGTCGATTTTCCAGGCCTAAAGCCACACTGGTATGGTCCAATCAGGTCAGCGATAATTGGTTTTAGTCTTTCGCACATTATACTTGATAGAACCTTATATGCTATGGATAAAAGGCTTATTCCACGGTAGTTGGCACAAATACTCGGGTCACCTTTTTTAAATATGGGACATAGTACACTGAGACTCCAATCGCCGGGCATGCATTCATCTAACCAAATTTTGCTAATGAGCTGATGCATGCACCTTATCAGCTCATCGCCGCCAGCCTTAAACAGCTCCGCCGGTAATCCATCGGCTCCTGCGGCTTTGTTGTTCTTAAGCCGGGCAATAGCTGTTCTGACCTCGTCTTGGTTAGGAGGGGGGCAATCGACGTCGTCGTTCATATTGTGATCGATTGTCCCATCGTCATCGGATATCTCAGGTACTAGTAGCGCGGAGAAATGCTCTCTCCATATTCCCAACATGCTCTGCACATCTGCGACGAGATTTCCGTCTTTGTCTTTACAGAAGGGGGGCCCTGAACCATGTCCATTAGTTCCGTTTTTAACTTTTTGGTAGAATTTTCGGGCTTCGTTCTTCCTTCTGTATGACTCAATTTTCTCACTCTCGCGCTTTCTTCACTGCCGTTTCCCACGCCTAAAGAGACGGTTTACCCCCTTTCCTTTCCCCCTATACCGCGTTGCAATTGACTGAAGCATTGCCATGCGTGCAGCGTTTTCCCCATCACCTGCAATGTGACGCTCTTCATCATACCATGGTTTGTTGCGGAGCGGTTTTTCAAAACCAAGTACGATTGCTGCGGCAGTTTTCATAGAGTCGGAAATGGGTTTCCACTGCGCTGCAGGATCCCTTAGAATCCTGTAAAAAAGTCGTTATTGTTTCGATTGGACGCTCCGTTTCCGAGATATTGGCATAAGATCCTAACCTATGCCTCCCAAGGAGGTAAAAAATTTATTATTTTTCTGATTGGTCGCACCGTTTCCGAGATATAGCCATTTTTTATTTTTAGCAATTTTCTTATTTTGGCGATTTTTTAAAAAAAAATTATTTCATGCTAATTGCAACACTTTGCGAGAAACCCTTAGAAACGCGTAAAAATTTGTTATTTTTTCGATTGGACACTCCGTTTTCGAGATATATAAATTTTTTCTAAATTTTTCATATTTTCGATCAAAATTCGGGATGGGTTACCCTGGATAACCCATTTGTAACCATATACATACAGTTATAATTTATAAATGTATGATATGTATGTATGTTTAAGTTAATTTGTGTCATCCCCAATAATAGTTCCACAATAAATGTCCTCAATTTGTTGCATGTGTTTGTGAAGGCGTCAACGATTGTGTTTAGCCGCCTCTTTCTCTATCTCGAATGAACGCTTTCGTTCGTGTTCTAGACGAAAGAAAGTTGATTTGGGTTTCACAACCTTGTCGTTTGAAGTCGAATGAAAACATAAAACTTTTCAGTACAAATTTTGGTTTCTCTATTTCGAACGTGCTGTCACTTACGAACAAACATGGAGTCAGGCAAACGAAAATGTCGACTTAGATAAACCCAATTTGAGTCTTTCGCTTAGCTTTTCGTTCGATTATTACCATAAATACCTAGTAAAATAAAAAAAAATACATTAGTTTCAGAAACTAGTTTGGTGAGGTATATTCGTCTTGCCGATAACAGCAAAATATACATGGACTTGAATGGCCTTATTGATGATTTCGGTAGTGTATTGCTTTGGATGTTTTTGAACTAGTAGGTGTTGTTGAAACATATCTCATTAATTTGAGAATTGCTTATCCCTACAATGTGTGATGATATACCTAAATACTTGTGGAGAAGGGAGCTGATGAGATGCCTTGGTGGGCATGGAAATAGCTATATTCCCAACCATCCACCGAAATAATCAATTTCACTTCTTCTTTTTATAAACTTTCTCTATTAAATATTATTTTTAATGGAGAAAATTATCTTGATTGAAAAACGTATAGAAAAATATATGTCATCCATTGTTTTTCTCCAAATCATATCAAATTCTGGGTCTATACGACGTAAAACGTGTACATATATGTATAGTTTCCATATTCTTCGGTGGATGATACTCGTATCTATACACTTTATTGTTTTTTCACACCTTTGTTTATCACTTTCTGTTTAAAATAATAGTTTTTTTTATAGTTTTTGTAACAAGTGTTTTTGTAACAGAAGCTAAATTATGATTACAGTGACTAATATTTGAAAACGAATTCTTATATTGTACTTTCTACTAGTTGTATCTTCCGTTTCAGATGAATGAGATTTTAGCAATACTCAAAGTGGTTAATACAACTTAATTAGTGTAGTAACAACTTGAATTTAGTAAGACCTATTTTTAATCTATCAATAACATCGACAAATCATTCTGATGTATGACAATTATGAATTCTAATCAAAATATAGACTTTAGCATGGAATTTCCAAAGCCTGAATTGATTTCCAAATAATCTTTTCCCTGTGCGCATGTTCGATACGGCGAGTATAGTCGTGATTGTTATGCCCCGGCACCTGAAATGAACGAGTTCGAGAACTAGTGAACGAGTTCAACACAAGTCTATTTACCAGTATAATTTCCTATGAATTGAACTCTACACAGGAGCAGTCGGGTCAATTTCCTAATAATTAGGAATTGCAACTAGAGTACTCAAAAAATTTTTCGAGAGACCGGTTTTCGGTTAAACTGAGGAGTAAAAACCGGGTAATAACCGATTTTGGTTTTTATGTCGAAATGGAAATTATACATTTTATAACATTCGTTTATTTTTAATTAAGTCTTTATGATATTTGAGATTGAATTTATTATAATTTTATAAACAACTATAAAAATATATTATTTCATCATTGTTAAACAATTTAGGTTGTTTACATTTAAAGGACGTCTTTGTTTATTTTAATGAAAGCTAAACTTTAAAATACACTTTTGCTGAAAGTAAACATTGGGCTAGTTGTATAGATATTATACAGTTTATTCAACCCTGGTTAGGTTAGCTTAGGCAGAAATTGCTATAGACACACTCCAATGATACCTCATCCCGATATTCTATGACGTGGCTGAAGAAGTGTCATATATTAGGGCCAAGTATTACACTGCAAAAAGTTCTTAAGAGGTTTCAGCTTAATTCCCTGGATGTATGTTAGATCCAACATTAAGTAAACTCCTAGATATTGTATCTTACTCATAAAACGGCCGGCAGTAGCATATACCTTCTTCATCCCTACAACTTCTGCAGTAATCATATGCTGAGATTCCCAGCCTAAACACGAGTCTGCCTATTAAACAGAGCCTTTTGATCACAGCTACTACCTACAGGGAAAAGATTAGTTGGAAATCAATTCAGGCATTGGAAATTCCATGATATGGTCTATATTTTGATTAGAATTCATAATTGTCAAACATCAGAATTATTTGTCGATGTTATTGACAGATTGAAAATAGGTTTTACTAAATACAAGTTGCTACTACCGAACTTAGGTTGTATTAACAAAGTTGAGTATTTCTAAAACCTCATTCATCTGAAATGGAAGATACAACTCATAAAAAGTACGATATTAGAATTCGTGTTCAAATATTAGTCACTGTCATCATAATTTAGTTTCTGTCACAAAAACACTTGTTACAAACTTATGTATGTATTCGATTTTTCACAAGAGGCTTTGCTTTTCAAGAGAAACCACATACAGTTGAAGACTTTACAGAAAAACTATTATTTTAAACAGAAAGTGATAAACAAAGTTGTGAAAAAACAAAGTGTATAGATATCATCCACCGAAGAATACATATGATCATAAATTGAGGTGAAGTGATACTTTTAAACACAATCGTTGAATCTGACGCCAATATTGACGCCTTCATAAACACATACAAACAATTGTGGGCACTTGACTGGAGGAACTAGTATTGTGGATGACACAACTTATCTTAAACATACATATTGTTACGAATTTCCTTATTCGTCCTTTTTGCGTTGTTTTATTCCCAATAATAAAACAAGGTTCGTTTTAAATTACGATAATTACAACGGTTTCACTTCCTTTTATTTTACTTATATAGTACAACAGTTTACTTCATTTATAACACTTTAACAAGTCTTCTATTTTACTATCGATTCGCGTTGCTCACTTTACGGGGTTTAATCACAAACTGAACTCTCCACTCCAAAGACCTCCGCTATTTATACCAACTCACCATACTCAAATGAAGGTATATCCAGCGAATTCAAGAACCTTCTAGAATCTGGATGTTGTTGTTGTTGCTTATCTTTGTAGAACAATCTCGAATGGTGGAGAGTTATCTTTACTGAGGTGAATTCATGCTACTGGTTTATCGAGCTGGTACGTTGTTACAATGCATACTTTCAGGCGCAGCACTAACCGCCTGTTATTTACATAATGTTATTAGAGTCATTAAGAGCAAGCAAAAGCTTTTACTTATTCGTAACACTGCCCCCCACTTAAGCCTGTTCGTCCCGAGCAGGCTCAACCCTCCGTTTTCCATACAGAGCTAGTCTTTCCAAATGCACGACTTCATTTTAGCTCTTGGACTTTGGCTTTTCTGGATTCTATAAACCACGTCATTTATTCGTTTGACAACCTTGTAAGGGCCTTCCCAGTGAGTCTGAAGTTTTGGAGATAAACCCTTCTTGCGCTGTGGGTTGAACAGTAAAACTAGCTGGCCTTCATGAAATCCTTCTGAATTTGCCGCTCGGTCGTATCTGGCTTTCATTTTGTTACTGACCATTTTTACTTTGTTGCGCACAAATTCATGGAGATCATTAAGATCCCCCGTATCATGGTAATTGACTTCACTGTTCGCAGGGTCAGACGCTGGTATGGTACCGAACTCCAAATCTCCAGGCAGCTTCAGCTCATTTCCGAAAATTACTTTAGCGGGTGTTCGCGAAGTGGACTCATGGGTGGCCGTCCTATATGCCAAAAGGAACTTCGGTATGTGTTCATCCCAATCTCTTTGATCTGCGCTGGCTACTTTTCTTAGGTAATCTTCAAGAGTTCGGTTGAATCTTTCAACCATTCCGTCAGACTGAGGATGCAATGGTGTTGTTCTTGTTTTCCGAATACCGTATGACTCACACATTTCTTTGAAGATGGTCGATTCAAAATTCCTACCCTGGTCCGAATGGATTTCCGAGGGGACACCAAAACGGCATATCCAGTTATCCACAAACACTTTAATTATAGTCTTCGCTTCCTGATTTGGAACAGGGTATACTTCGGGCCATTTGCTGAAGTAATCAATAACCACTAAGACGTACTGGTTTCCAGAGCTACTGACTGGAAATGGACCAGCCACACTCATGGATATTCGCTCGAAGGGAGCACTTGGGCTCTCCTGATGTCTCTGTTCGCAACTCCTCCGCGTTGGTCCTTTAGTTGTCAAGCACTGGGTGCAGCCTGCAATCCACTCGGATACAGCTTTTTGACGACCAACCCAATAGAAACGTTCCCTTAGTTTCTCCATAGTTTTGCCTTTTCACTCGGACCATTATGAGATTCTGCAATTATCTCTTTCACTTTCAAGGCAGGTACCACAATTAGATTTTTCTCCGTTTTTCCATCTTCACTTTCCCATACACGGTATAGACAGCCATCTAGCAATCTCAGGCTATTCCACTGGGCCCAATATGATTTTAAAACGAGGCTTTCTGAAGCGATTTCATTCCACGTTAATTGTCTATCCTCTTCCTTTGCCAAAATAATTTTTGCCAATACAGGATCACTTCTCTGTGCCGTAAACCACTCGTCGTCCGATTCAATTCTCAGGGATCGGACGTCAATTTGCTCTTTTATCTCAGCCTTAGAATCCTGCTTATGCTCGATTACTTGTGGACCGTCATTTACTCGTCCGGTATCGGTCGTTATCGCTGGAGATCTTGACCGTTTTCGTGGCTCTCTGCAGTTTCGTGCAATATGACCAGGTTTGCCATGATTATCACCTTTCAATTTTGTTGCTTGCCATAGCGCTTTCGTGAGAATCCGAATCACTTCTTTCAGTTCGCTAACGGCGCCTTTCAAATCTTTTGATTTGCCTTCCGTTTCTACCCTTCGCACTTGATGTGTCTGTTGACTGGAAACAACCCTCGCCATCTCATTCGCCAAAGCAAAAGAAACTGTTTCCACAAATTTAGCTCTTTGTGAGGCAAATACCGCATATCTAACGTCAGGATCGTTAATGCCCCTAACAAATACCTCTATCTTAAATTGCTCTAAAAAAATTTCTCCAGGATATGCCATCAACACCAAACGTTCCACCTCGGTTGCGAAGTCCTGAAGCGTTTCATTATGCTTTTGCACTCGGCCTCTTAATTCCATGCGATATAAATCCTTCTTGTGATCGCCACCATTTATGAACAACATGGAACATATCATTCCCGACATCCAACATCCTTCATATCATTCCCGTCAGTGCCAGAAACAACTACGAAGATATACTGGCTGCAATACAACGCAAGTATGGTGGCAATCACAAGAAGGATTTATATCGCATGGAATTAAGAGGCCGAGTGCAAAAGCATAATGAAACACTTCAGGACTTCGCAACCGAGGTGAATCGCTTGGTGTTGATGGCATATCCTGGAGAAATTTTTTAGAGCAATTTAAGATAGAGGTATTTGTTAGGGGCATTAACGATCCTGACGTTAGATATGCGGTGTGTGCCTCACAAAAACTACATTTGTGGAAACAGTTTCATTTGTTTTGGCGAATGAGACGGCGAGGAACGTGTCTAGCCAACAGTCACATCATGTGCGAAGGGTAGAAACGAAAGTCAAATCAAAAGATTAGAAAGGCACCGTTAGCGAACTTAAAGAAGTGATTCGGATTCTCACGAAAGCGCAATGGCAAGCAACAAAATTGAAAGGTGACAATCATGGCGAACGTGGCCATATAGGGCGGGACTGTAGAGACCTGAGAAAACGGTCAAGATTTCCAGCGATAACGGCTGATACCGGATGAGTAACTGACCGTCCACATGTAATCGAGCGTCCGCAGGATTCTAAGGCTGAGATAAAAGAGCAAATTATTGACGTCCGATCCCTGCGAATTGAATCGGACTACGAGTGGTTCACGGCACAGAGGACTGATCCTGTATTGGCAAAAATTATTTCGGCAAAGGAAGAGGATAGACAATTATGGCGGAATGAAATCGCTTCAGAAAGCTCCGTTTTAAAATCATATTGGGCCCAGTGGAATAGCCTGAGATTGCTGGATTGCTGTCTATACCGTGTATGGGAAAGTGAAGATTGTAAAACGGAGAAAAAATCTAATTGTGGTACCTGCCTTGAAAGTGAAAGAGATAATTGCAGAATCTCATAATGGTCCGAGTGGTAGGCACCTCGGCAAAGGCAAAACAATGGAGAAACTAAGTGAACGTTTCTATTGGGTTGGTTGTCAGAAAGCTGTATCCGAGTGGATTGCAGGCTGCACTCAGTGCTTGACAACTAAAGGACCAACGTGGAGGAGTTGCAGACAGAGACATAAGGAGAGCCCAAGTGCTCCCTTCGAGCGAATATACATGAGTGTGGCTGGTCCATATCCAACAAGTATCTCTGGGAACCAATATGCCCTAGTCGTTATGGACTACTTCAGTAAATGGCCCGAGGTGTACGCTATTCCGAATAAAGAAGCGGAAATAATAAGCAAAGCTATCATGAACAACTGGATAAGTCGTTTTGGTGTCCCTTTAGAACTGCATTCAGAGCAGGGTAAGAATTTTGAATCTGCCATCTTGAAAGAAATATGCGAGAGGAATGGAATTCGTGGTATGAGAACGACAGCATTGCGCCCTCGGACTGACGGCACGGTAGAGAGAGTTAATCAGGCTCTCGAGGAATATTTGAGAAAGGTCATCAGTAAGGATAGAAAATTCTGGGACAAACGCATACCGTAATTCCTTCTAGCATACCGGTCGGCCACCCAGGATACTACTGCCCGAGCACCAGCTAGTGCCATCATCGGGACAGAGTTAAAGCTCCCTAGAAATTTGGAGTTTGGCAACTGCCTAACATCCGACAGTGGGGAGAATGATGGTATCCCAGGAGAGCTTAGCGAACTTCACGAGTTTGTTCGCAGCAGAATGAAGTTGGTCAGTAATAAGTACGACCAAGCGGCAAATTCCGAAGGATTCCATGAGGGTCAGCTAGTTTTACTGTTCAACCCACAGCGCCAGAAAAGTTTATCTCCAAAATTTCAGACTCAAACGAATAAATGACGTAGTTTATAGGATCCAGAAAAGTCAAAGTCCAAGATCTAAAATGAAAGTCGTGCATTTGTAAAGACTAGCCCTGTATGGAAAACGGGGGCTTGAGCCTGCTCGGGACGCGAACAGGCTTAAGTGGGGAGCAGTGTTACGAATAAGTAAAAGCTTTTGCTTGCTCTTAATGACTCTAATAACATTATGTAAATAACAGGCGGTTAGTGCTGCGCCTGAAAGTATGCATTGTAACAACGTACCAGCTCGCTAAACCAGTACCATGAATTCGCCTCAGTTAAGATATTTCTCCACCATTCGAGATGATTCTACAAAGATAAGCAACAACAACAACGACTAGAAGGTTCTTGAATTCGCTAGATATAACTTCATTTGAGTATGGATAAATAGCGGAGGTCTATGGAATGGAGAGTTCAGTTTGTGATTAAACCCCGTAAAGTAAGCAACGCGATTTGACAGTAAAATATAAGACTTTTTAAAGTGGTGTAAATAAAGTAAACTGTTGTACTATATAAGTAAAATAAAAGGAAGTTAAACCGTTGTAATTATCGTAATTTAAAATGATCCTTGTTTTATTATTGGGAATAAAACAACGCAAAAAGGACGAATAAGGAAATTCATAACAATATGAATATTGCCCATCAGAAGAGATGCTAGCGGATATGATGACAAAGGCTCTACCAGTGTCGAAGTTATCAAAATTCAGAACAATGGCGAATATCATGCACAATTGAGGAAGAGTGTTGAAATCACTTTGCAGTAAAGCACTTGTAAATTTATATTCGCAATATTGTTTAATTTGGTCTACATATACCAATCTGATTCTTTCATTGTAAACTTTTTCCTTGTCATTATTTTTTCAATCTTTGAATTATATATAAAGTCAAAACTTTCTCACGTGCTCATCTCTACTAAGTTGTTCATGCGAAATATTGTTGGAAATGAATATTGAACTTTATAAATATTAAACAAAGCAATCGTTGTATATTGTGTTTGTAATTGTCTGTTGTTGAAAATAAAACTTTTCACTTTTGTTTACAAACTAAAAACACGCATTTTAACAGGTTATGGGCCCAGGGTATAAGTTTTTGAAATAAATTGTAAGACATATATTTCAATCATGGCAATGAATAATAATTCCATTGAGAAGCTACGCGGTAGCGAAAACTTTGAGGACTGGAAGTTTGCGGTCCAAGCCTGAAGGATTAATGTTGCAGTGTAGCGGGAACAGAAACCAAGGAAGAGAAGAAAATTCAGGCCAAGGCAGAACTTATTTTTTCGATGGACAAATGTTTATATCCTCATATTTGTGAGAGCAAAAGTGCCAAAGAAATATGGGATACACTGGAAGGAATTTGTGCTGATTCAGGATTAGTAAGACAAGTCGGCTTAATTCAGAAATTTTGCTCTGCAAATCTAAATGAGTTTGTGTCTGTGGAAGCGTACGTTAATGAGATTTTAACATCAGCGCACAAACTAAGAGGTGCAGGCTTATGTCTGGACGAGGAGTGGGTAGGCTCAATGATGTTGGCCGGTCTACCGAGTGAATACAAGCCTATGATTATGGGCATTCAAAGCTCAGGGATGAGAATAACTGGGGATTCCATAAAATTGAAACTGCTTCAAGATGTGAGGTCGAATGATAATGGCAATTTAGCTCTTTCCAGCAGACCAAAGTCAAAAGGACCCAAATGCTATAATTGTCAAAAATTCTGGCACATAGCTGCTAAATGCCCTCAAAAGCATTCGAAAAATAGGACAAATAGTAGTGCAATGATTAGCGTATTCTCCGCACGACATACGGATAAGGAAAAATGGTTTTTCGATTCCGGCCCTTCGGCTCATGTATGCTCCGATAGCTCGTTGTTTTATGACGGTTTTGAATTGAAAAGCGCAGAGTAACGACGGCAAATAACTGCAAAATACAAGTTAAAGGCGTTGGAAATATTGAAATGGTTACGTCCGTGAACAGCAAAGCGGAAGATGTTACACTGCATGATGTTCTGTGTTACAGATCTGTGCATGAATCTATTGTCAGTATCGAGAATTGTCCAAAAGGGCAATGATGTCACATTCAACAGCAAAGGCTGCAAGGTGGTAAACAAGGACAAGAGGGTCATCGCTACAGGAGAACATTTGAATGGAATGTTCTATTTGAATACCACAAAACGCGGTTCGTATGTTTGTCGGTCTGTAGTGTCAGAATATGGAATATGGCACAGAAGAGTTGGTCACGCAAATAATGACATCCTAAAAAAATGGTATCCGGGTCAGTCAATGGAGTCAAATTTGAAGTGAAACCAGATAACTGAGTCACGTGTTCCAAAGGAAAATTTTCAAGATTTCCGTTTCGAGAATCCAAAAATCGATCGGGAGATATCCTACAGCTCATACATAGCGATCTGTATGGACCCATGGAGGTTGAATCTATAGGAGGGTCAAGATATATGTTAATATTTATCGACGATTTTTCCTCAAAAACTTTCGTGTTCTTTATTAATCGAAAGAGTCAGGTTGCAGAAAAGTTCATGGAATTTAAATATGTAAATAAATTATTACTATTTTACACTCACTGATTGGGACCTACAGTTTTACACCGGTTCCGAACGGCATTTTGAGAAACTTTTTCATGGCTAAATACTCGATAGTGTCGCCGTCAATAAGCGAGGTGACCGCCGTCGAAAGAAATTTTAAGATGGTTAGAGTAGGGATCGAACCCACATCCTCATGCACAAGAGCCGCGCACACTACCATTGCACCACCGACGGCACAATGGAGTTTAAATGCCAAGTGGAAAACGAAACTGGGAAGAAAATTAAATCTCTACGTACGGATAATGGTTCGGAATTCTGTAACTCGAAGATGGGTAAGATAACGACTGAGAGCGGAATACAGCACCAGACAACGGTGCCATATTCACCCCAACAAAATGGAAAGTCAGAACGTATGAACGGAACCATCATCGAGAAAGCGAGATGCCTGACAATAGATTCAGGTCTTTCTAAGAAATTCTGGGCTGAGGCGGCAAACACTGCTGTCCATCTAATAAACCGAACTCTGTCGTCGTCCAATAATTTCAAGAGTCCTAATGAAATGTGGAATGGTATTAAACCTAATTTAGAAATTAAAAAAGTTTTTGGATGCAAATCTGTAATTCATATTCCCAAATAGAAAAGGTAAAAGCTAGATCTAAAAGGAAAAGAGGTAATTTTTATAGGCAACGCCACTCATCCAAAAACATATCGGTTTTACGACCCCTTGACAAAAAAGGTAGAGCTAAGCAGAGATGCGAAATTCATAGAAACGGAGTTCATGAATATGGCTGAAGATGGTGCAGCATTTTACAAAGTTGATATGGAATATGATTCAGTGGGGGAAGCGGTACTGAACAGGTTGTTGAAATGTCAAATACTGAACGTGGTTCTGAGCTAGTTATTGAGACACCTGACGAAGAATATTTTTCCGAAGAGTGTGATGACACATTAGTAGTTGGAGAAAAACCTAGTCCAGAACCGTCTGCGTCTGGAATCGCATATCCTGCAGTACGAAGATCAACAAGAGTTGTCAAACCGAATCCAAAATATGCTTGTGCTGGAGACGTGGAATTCGTACTAGAGGAGCCATCAACTTTAAAGGAAGCACTTGGAAGTGTAGATAAAGAACATTGGCAAAACACTGTGGAAGAAGAACTAAATGCCTTGCATAAGAACAGAACGTGGGAAATCGTGGACCTACCTCCGGGAAAGAGGCCTGTTGACAGCAAGTGGACATTCAAGGTAAAGAGAAATTCTAAAGGCAAGATTCAGCGCTACAAGGCAAGACTTGTCATTAAGGGCTACTCTCAGAAGGAAGGTATAGACTATAGCGAGACATTTTCAACTGTTATTCGCTATTCTTCCATACGCATGCTGCTAAGTCTGGCTGTGCGTTTTGACTTAAGGTACGGTCAGATTGGGCAAATATTTGACGAAAAACTGCAAATATTTCTTGGCCCCAGCCTGACCACAAAATATTTTTGTGTGGCAAACAACAAAACATCTGATTTTGGTCAAACAACATTATTTGCCATCAAATAAAATTGTGCTCAAGGTGACCACAGTGTGACCACTAACGAGCAAACAGTTTTCTCTTTTTTGAGCAAACATTTATTTGATCTTACAAAAGAATTGTAAAGGTACGGTCAAGATTGGGCAAATATTTGATCAAAATATGTTTCATCATATGTGCTCAAAATGTTGTCAAATCAAAACAGGGTTGATTTTGTGTGATCAAACAGGTATCAAATAACATCAAATAAACAGTAAGGCAAATACATTTGCCCTGTGGTCACACTTGAACAAATATTTGCAACAAATAATTGTTTGATCAACCTGCCAGAAAATACAAATTTGTTTTCTCAAAAACTTTAAGCAAGCTGACAGAACACGCAAATTTGTTCTCTGAAAAGTTTTAAAGAAATTAGCAGTAAATACAATTTTGTTTTTTCAAAAGTTTTAAACAAACTGGAAGAAAATATTTTAAATAAATATAATGCAGAAGGATGAATGTTTTTTTGTTTTATGCTGTGGAGCAGCGACGGTGTCAATTTTTTTATGAAAACTTTTAAACAAATTAGCAGTAAATTCGATTTGGTTTTTCCAAAAGTTTTAAACTGCAAAAAATATTTTAAATAACTATGATGCAGGAGGATGAATGTTTTCTTGTTTTATGCTGTGGAGAAGCGACGGAGTTAGTTTTGGAAGAGGAGAAACCTTAAAATCAAATTTGGGCAAGTCCCACTGGCATAGCCAAAAAAGCTCACTGGTTTGAGGTAGAACTTATTGTTTTAAGCAAAAAATTGTAAATGCCAATTTTGATGATGGGTCCCTCTTTCCGGAGTTATGGGACTCCAAAGTTCGGATATACGGGAAGATATTATGCTGAATGACCCACCTTAAGCGATTTATGTGGCGTCTAATACATTTAAATTTAAAATAAACAAAAAAAATTAAATGAAATTTTTTGATAACTCCCTTAGTTATCGAGATATCCTATGTTGAAATTTTGAAATATTGTCGAATATTTTTTAAATTCGTTTTTGCGAGTTTGACAAGCTTGCTCTAAAATCACCTAGCATAATTGTAAGGTCTGACGGAGGAGATTAGAACACCATTTTCAGCATTTTCAGTAGCTTTAAAATTCTAAATATGGCCAAATTATCCTAATTAGTCGCAGCATAGTCGGTTTAGATCCGATTTGAAACGTTAGTACAGATTAGCAAAGCTAAAACTATTCCCTTTTAGCTATGTACACAGTTTTATAGCCGTTGAACCAAATTACCAAAATATTTTTAAAAATGTTTATAATATTTACCAATTCTTTTTAGTTTAAGTACGGGGATTTTTTTCATTTTATAATTTGAGTCGTAAAAGCTGACAACACTGCTTATACCACCTGTTATTTGATCTTTGTTTGATCTTACAATTCTTTTGTAAGATCAAATAAATGTTTGCTCAAAAAAGAGAAAACTATTTGCTCTTTAGTGTTCACACTGTGGTCACATTGAGCACATTTTTATTTGATGGCAAATATTTTTGCTGGACCAAAATCAGCTATTTTGTTGTTTTCCACACAAAAATATTTTGTGGTCAGACTGGGACCAAGAAATATTTGACGTTTTTCGTCAAATATTTGCCCAATCTGACCGTACCTTTAGTTTTGGAAGAGGAGAAATCTTAAGAGCAAATTTGGGCAAGTTTAGCTCCCACTGGCATAGCTAAAAAAGCTTACTGGTTTGAGGTAGAACTCATTGTTTTAAGCAAAAAATTGTAAATGCCAATTTTGGTGACGGCCCCATTTCCGGAGTTATGGGCCTCCAAAGTTCAGATATACGGCCTCTAATATATTTTTGTTATAAACGAAGTTAAAATAAACAAACAAAATTAAATTAAATTTTTCGATAACTCGCTTAGTTATCGAGATATCCTATGTTGAAATTTTGATATATTGTCGAATATTTTTTTAATTCTTTTTTGCGAGTTTGACAAGCTTGCTCTAAAATCACCTAGCATAATTGTAAGCTGATGGAGGAGATTAGAACACCATTTTCAACATTTTCAGTAGCTTAAAAATTCTAAATATGGCCAAATTATCCTAATTAGTCGCAGCTTAGTCGGTTTAGATCCGACTTGAAAAGTTAGTACAGATTAACAAAACTAAAACTATGCTCTTTTCACTATGTCCACAGTTTTATAGCCGTTGAACCAAATTACCAAAATGTTTTTAAAAATGTTTATAATATTTACCAATTCTTTTTAGTTTAAGGACGGTGATTTTTTTTTCATTTTATAATTTGAGTCGTAAAAGCTGACAACACTGCTTATACCACCTGTTATTTGATCTTTGTTTGATCTTACAATTCTTTTGTAAGATCAAATAAACGTTTCCTCAAAAAAGAGAAAACTGTTTGCTCGTTAGTGGTCACACTGTGGTCACATTGAGCACATTTTTATTTGATGGCAAATAATTCTGTTTGACCAAAATCAGCTGTTTTGTTGTTTGCCGCACAAAAATATTTTGTGTTCAGACTGGGACCAAGAAATATTTGACGTTTTTCGTCAAATATTTGCCCAATCTGACCGTACCTTTAGACATCGATCAGATGGATGTTGTGACTGCATTTTTGCAAAGTGAGCTTGAAGATACTACAAAATGTAATACACATAAAACAAAACATGAAACCATTTTCCTGCATACAAGCCCTAGTGGCTTCGCGGGATGCAACGTAAATTAATTAATGAATATCAATAAATGAATTAAATGATTGGAAAAAAAGGAAATTTTCATGAAGATTCCACAAGGGTGCACTGAAAATAAATCAAAGGTCTGTCGTCTGAAGAAATCGTTGTATGGTCTTAAGCAGGCTAGTAGGGTTTGGAATCGGAAATTGGACGATGCACTGAAGAAAATGGGACTAAAGCAAAGTAAAACTGAGCCTTGCGTATACTACAGTTTTCAAAATGGAGAGAAAATGTATGTAGCTATATACATACGTTGACGATATCCTTATATTTTCAAGCAACAAGCAGTCGAAACAACGTATTAAAGACAGTCTTTCTAAAACGTTTAAGATGAAGGACATTGGAACAGCTCATTGCATTCTTGGAATGAGGATAACGACAAATCATCATGAGGGTAAGCTCTGGCTGGATCAAGAACTTTATATTAATGATATGCTAAAGAAATTTAACATGGAGCAAAGTATCCCAGTCGCTACACCTATTGACATTAATCAGAAACTGTCCAACGATATGTGTCCAGCGAATTAAAATGAACGGAGTGAAATGGAAGACGTACCCTATCAGGAGGCAATAAGAAGTCTTATGTATGCAGCCCAAGTCTCAAGACCTGACATATCATATGCAGTGGGGGTTCTTTCGCGATATAATAAGAACCATGGCAAGAGTCACTAGCAAGCGGTGAAGAGGGTGTTCCGATACTTAAAAGGAACAAGTTTTTGCAAATTAGAATTCAGAAAAGACGCGGCAAGTGTTATAGAAGCATACTCTGACGCTGACTGGGCCGGCGATGTTGATGATAGAAAATAAACAACCGGATATGTTTTTAAATTCCAAAATGGACCAATTTTGTGGACATCGAAGAAACAACAAACCACTACACTTTCGACGACTGAAGCCGAATATATGGCTCTATCCAATTCTATGGTTGAAGTCATTGTATGAAGAGCTGAATGAACATCATACTATAGTTCTAAAATGTGACAATATGAGCGCAATAAGTCTTTCACAAAATACATAATACGTACCATGCGCGCTCTAAGCATATTGACATTCGCACTCATTTTCTTAGGGAAGTTGTCGAGGAGAAAAAGATCAAGATAAACTACATCAACTCAGACCATATGGTTGCGGATGTAATGACAAAAGGATTACCTACAAACAAACACAATCATTGTTTCAAACTCATCGGTATAAAGCATCAATCTAGTGGGGGTGTTGGAAATGAATATTGAACTTTATAAATATTAAACAAAGCAATCGTTGTATATTGTGTTTGTAATTGTCTTTTGTTGAAAATAAAACTTTTTACTTGTTTTCAAACTAAACACACGCATTTTAACAGATATTAGCAACATGTACAAGGTGGCGCAAAAGTAAACTTCCGATGTTTTTTGGCTGTAATTTAAAAAAAAATGAAAAACTTTGATTCTTCTTGTGGATTATTTTTATTTGGTCTTTTAATTTTTTTACGTCAAGTCGAGAATATGATGTCATGTAAATGGCCGCCGCCACAGTTGATTGTCATTTGAGCCCTTTTTATGGCATTTTCCATCACTTTGGCCAAAACTTCCGGTGATAGGTCCTCACATTCTTGACGGATATTGTCTTTAAGAGCTGCAAGAGTCTGAGGCTTGTTGACATAAACCCGCGACTTCAAAAAGCCCCACAAAAAGAAGTCTGGAGCGGTCAAATCAGGCGATCTTGCTGGCCAGTGCAAATCGCCAAAACGGGAGATTAGGCGCCCGGGAAATGCATCCTTCAGCATATCGGTTATGGCACGTGCAGTGTGTGCCGTTGCACCGTCCTGTTGGAACCACATGTTTTCCAATCCCAATTCATCAAGTTGCGGCAAAAACAACTCGTTGATCTCTGCAGAACGGCTACTCCGGGGTCTGCCACGCCTGGCAGCATCTCGTGTTGTGCCAGTCTCTTCGAGGCGAGCGGCTAAACGTCGCAGTGTTTCACCAGGAGGCGTTGGACGGCCAGGAAATCTGCGACGAAATTCACGTTGTGCCAAAGTCACCGACCGATTATTGGTCAAATAAATAGTCAGCAATATTCCGCGTTCTGGAGCAGTGTAGCGTAACATTGTTTATTAACGTGTATTTCGCACGTGTTTACTACACAAATGTCAAAACAGAACTGACATTAGGGGCCAATCGCAAAATTTATAGCATTTTCTGATAGGAGGATTACTTTTGCGCCACCTTGTATTGAGCAACATTTTGATGCTGCTAAGAAAAATTCAACGACCAATCAAATTGATGGAAGATATGACCAATGTTTTCTACTGTCACTCAATTTCTGAATATAAATAGATTTTTAGTGTAAAATAAACATGAAACCAGAGGTACTACTAAGATCATTCACGTGAAAAATATTGAGCAACATTCGCTGCGAAATGGACCAGCAATGCAATCGCTGGCCAAGCAGCAGCAATCACTGATATGGATGACAACTATATTTTTCAGTTTTTAAGTTTCTTTTACACTACAAATCTATTTTTGTTCACAATTGAGCGACAGTAGACAATAGTGATGTGTGGTTCCGCGTATTTGAATAACCGGTTCTGTCGAATCCGGTTCCGAGAAGAACCGGGTATTTGGACCGATTCCAGTTCCTGTCCCAAATATAAAATTCGGTTCGATTCTGTACATCACTAGTAGACAACATACATAGATCATATCTTCCTTCAATTTGGTTGGTCGTTGCATTTTTCTAAACAACATTAAAATGTTACTTGTTGCTGATATTTCGCGTGAACAACTTAGTACTAGACGTGCAGATATATTTCGTCGATATAACGCAGGCATTTTTTTAAATGGGGTTTTGTAAAATTTCACGTGGAATGTTGATTTTAGTAAGGGCCTTAACACAAAAATTGTCAAATATAACCCAACTTTAAAAGGCTATAGAAAACATTCGAGTTAACTTTTTAAACCCCTTTGAGGGTTTTGATATACTAATGGTATACTTTCATTTCCCGTTGATATCATTCGGGAAATTTATTCTTGTTGCACTGTTATTTAAGAAAATTTAGAACGAAAGGTCGAATAAATATACAACATAATTATCTTTATAATCTTTTCTATAAAACGAAAATATCAAAAAATTTTGAAAATATACTATTTTTTGATAAATCCGTATTAAATCACAACTCAGCCGGTATAGAGCTCTTGGTATTGTTCAGTGTTAACAAATCATAATTTAGAATAAATACAAGATTTCGAACAGCATATTCACTTTAATTCGGACAGAATGTTTAGTTCTGTACTTCTGAATATATCGGTTTTGACCATTTACAATAAAACAATAATTGTTTTTTTTTCAGCATGATGAATGGTTTTTATTGTGTTATTTGAAGTATTTGATTAAGATTTAAAGGACACATAAATAAGTAAAATGTACACACAATGATATTAAAATGTGTTCTTCATTTTAATCTCCATAATACATTCATAAAATAAATTTACAATGATCTCTTAATACATATACAATCACACAAGTACATCCAGTTATGTATTGAACATAATACATAGGCTACATACAAACATATATTATTATGACATAATTAAGTAATTTACTTTAAGTAGCTTTTATCAATGACTATGTTAAAAGAAGTAAAAAACAGTGGTATTTGTTATGAGTTTCTTGAAGCTAATCATGCTTGCTCAATGGATGGAATGCGGGGACAAAATTTAGAATTATTAATTTTGTTATACAAAAAGTCATCAATTACCTATTTTTCAGTTTAGCTGCAGTTTACTCTAATTCAATAAATCAAGTCCTAACCTAAAAATCTATTCGATTTCCTTTATGATTATACTGAAAGTTACTAAATGAATTAAGAACTTCGCCCTACTTTTTGACGCGTAAAGTGAAATAATAGTATTTTAATTTATATGTAAATTTGCACTGATAAATGCTATTAAATTAAATATTGTGAGCAATGGATTGATAACACATTAATTTTGTTTTAAATACTTTTAAAATTAATATAAATGCGAATACAAAATAGATATTATTTTGAAATAAGTAAATATCATGTTTGAATTGTTTTCAACTCGTTCATCCAAAATTTGAAACACATTCGGAATATTTCTTCGAAATTAAATTATAATTTATTATTCTAAAGTCTTTTAGTTTTAACATAACGAAACAGTGAATATTTAGTTATGGAGAATCCCCATTAAGTAAAACATATGTTGCAGTGGATACAAACAAACCAACTTATTAGGTCTACAGTTTTGTACTAACCACGGCTTGATATTTGAGATATCGGAAATATTTTGCAAACACACATTGGATTTCTGATATTTTTAATTTTTCAGAAAAAGTTTTCTGTTTACGGGTTTTTATCAAACTAATGAATATAATTTATCTCATTATCTAAATAGATTTAAAATATCACAACTGTTTTTATGTTTCAAAAGTGTCAATAATTCAATTCAAAACAAACTTTTGTTTACATTTTGGTAAAGGACAGAGTAGACTGTTAGGTACAAGTCAGAGCGATAGTGTGTGGTTTAAGAATCCAAAGATGCATATGGTACCGATTCGCTGTTTCGTTTCAAGTCGAAAATAAATATCCACCCTAGTGAATGTGAAATGTTTATCTTTTAACTCAGCAAAGTATCATAAAACGCGGAATACAGTCTTTTAAATTAGTTTTAAATCTTTAAAGGTACCAAATAGACACTGGTTATTTGAACCTTTTTTTATGATATTCACTTATTTTCGTAATAGCAGAAGAGAAAAGTTCAACTACATGTAATATTTAGTTTTAAATCTCGACTTCTTTAGAAAACCTACGTCAAAAATAAATTTCCTCTTCCTCGGGCTTCGTTTGTGGGGCTGTTGGGCGAGTAGCTGTTGAATTGGAAGTACTGGAAGTTGTGGAGGATGACGCCGCAGTTAGAGAAGACATTAAAGGGGTTTTAGTTTGATTTGTAGTTGTTTGTGTAGCGTATTTACTTGACGTCGGAGTTGCCGAATTTGAGGAGCCCAAAGAATAACGTTGGCCGTAAGTAAATGTAGAGGACGAGTCAGTACGTGTGATGCTAGATGAGGGTGGCGATGTCAATCCTGTAGAGTTGTTAGCAGGCGTTTGAGGATGTTGAATAATTGCAGGCGAACTGCCAGTGCGAGAGTGCTGGGGAACTAATTGAATTGTGGGCGTTGACGTGTTGGTGGTGGGGGTAGCCCGTTTGTCGGCTAACTTAAGCGGAAACATTTGCGTTATACCACCAGATGTGGAATTGGAGGACGTGCAGTTCGTGTTAAAACTATTAGATTTATCTATTTTTGTTGCAGTGGAAGCACTGCCGGTCGTCGAGGAAGTTGATGAGAGCGATGACAATTTCATGGGAAGTTTTTGCTTGACATTTTGTTGCACTTTTGGAGCATTCGTTGCACTTAAGAGATTGACGGGGGGATTTTTTGAGATGGTAGAAGATGTCCTCCATTTATCTTTACGTCTGTCCGCAGTATTTAATGATATCCCGATGCCAGAAACTGTTTGAGAATCATGAGATTGTGAATCATGAGTATCATGATCCACGTCATTGTTATTTACGGATGCTGTTGGCAAGAGCGGACTTGATATATTCAGAGCCGTATTGGGTGATATCAATAGACCTTGGCTGGATAACACCTCCATTTTCCGGTACAATTGTTCACGCTGCTGTTTAATGTCATCCTGCTGAATATTGAGCTGTTCTTGAAGCTTTTCCATTGCCAGTTTGTTCTCATTTAGCTCTTGCTCTTGTTGCTCCTTTTGGCGCATCCATATAGTTTTTTCCTCTTGCAATTTGTCCTGCAAGTTGCGCAACTCTTCTAGCTGATCATTGTGGGTGTACGATGCACGTGGACTTTCTCTATACAAGGCCAATTGCAATTGTAAAGAATGTATAGTTGTCATCTGCTGGGAAATTATACACAAAAGTGTATGCAGATTGTGGGTAACTTGTAATAATGCTAGATTGCTATCTTTGGTTGTTGCCAACGCCGCTGCGGACTGGTCACAGGAAGCTGCGCTTTCCTGATCGGCATTGGAAGGGGTGAGGAGCGGAGTAGGTATTATTGATGTAGTCCTTGTGTCTTTCTTCTCTTCCAATTCTTGGAGCCGCGGAGATAACACTTGCAATGTACCTAGTTTGTTAATTTCTCTACACGGATAGTTGTTTTTTGCCCTCTTCTCGTCGAAGCCTGCAAACGTTTCAGCTCGTTTTGGTAGTATGGGAGAGTTGTAGGTATCACTTTGTTTTTCTCCAACCGAACTTACAGACCTGGAAACAGGTTGCCCAGTTGCCGCTGTATAAACGGTGGAAGCCAGAGTTGTGATGTCTTGAACGGTGTTTAAAACTTTCTTCCATAATTCTGCTGTGTCACAGTCAATTCCTACAGCCAGGTCCTTGTAAGCACCGTAAGTAGACAAAAATTGAGCTGCGGACATGTTCGAGATGCTGGATGGTATGGATGCGGTTTGCGCGGCTTCATGTTCTGCATTGTAGGGCTTTTGATCTTTTTGCATTAAATTAAACTGAAGGATAATCTTCTCCTCAAGCAAAATAGCTTGTTCGATATCTTTCTGTCGAATTTTTTCAATAATTTCCCTCTTGTTTACCCCAATTCTCAACTTCTCCTCATGAGTTAAATCCTCCGATTCAATTACATCCGTTGATGGGCAGTCCAATACCGCTTGTCTGATTGATTGAATCCATATGTTTTTATCTTTAGGAGTCTGGACTTTCAGTTCGTACATTTCGGGAAACAAGGGATTGCTTGATATAATATAAATACCCCGAGATTCCGTACCCGCCTTCTCTCTTATCAGAAGTTTTTGGAGTGGGACAACGCCGGCCTTATGTTCGGGCGTAAAAAACATATACTTGTTATGAGCCGAATTCTCGTTAAGAAAGCATAGACAGTCGGTTAAAACTACAACAAGCACCAATTGCATTTTAGAACGACCTTGCATTAGCGTCGCCAGACCCTCAAACTTTAACCGTCTCTTTGACTCTACGCCCACATCTTGCTTACGAAATGGTTTATTTTTATAAATAGCGAACGACTTATTATCAATTCTATTGCAAATGTCTATTTGTCTCTCTCTCAGTTCCTTTTCAGCAACGCAAGAGTCCACATCGACCAATAACTCTTTAACCAAAGCCAAAGCATGCTGTAATTTATCACATTCTAATTTGTCTTCTCGTCCGCTCTTTAGAAGGGGTTCAATCAGCAATGGGTATTTGGTTAGTCTCTGTGTTACAAATAATATACACTCGGGAATGCCCTTTTTCTTTAGCAGAGGATTTGTCAAGCAATGTTTGTACCATTCGGCAAATGTGGGGTCTCTGCCAGTCATACATGACTTGAATTGTTCTAATGCTGTGCGGTGATTGGCACAGAATTCCCCATATGCCAGACGCAAGTGCTGTGCCTTTTCCAAAGAAAAGAATTCGAGTAGGATATCTGCAATTGAATCCACAACAAAATGTTCTTTTTGTTTATGTCTGAGCTTTTTTAGAAATCCACAGTGTAGTTCAGTTAGTTCTAATAAACGAGGAAACATTTTGTTACAATTAAGTGACGGAAAATGTCTTTCTATGCTCTCCACGAATACCTTTTGCATAACCAAAAGCGTTTGGCAATGATGCTTTTCAGTCATTATAAATTCATATATATGTTCTTGTCTTTTTATTTGATGATCTTTTAACGATTTTAAGATCTCCTTTGGTATACCAGGAGACCAGGAGTCGTGTTCTTTCATCTCTATTCCTAGGGAAGGATCAGCTTTCAAGTCTTGAGCTTCTATGGGAGCGTCATTCAAAAATTCTGACCTTATAAGAGGTGCATTATCATCATTAAAGTTGGAATTTTGTTCTGGCCCGTCATAAAAATCCTGTCCCATATCACCACCTTTATCACTTCCAATGATAGACTTTTTACTCATACCTACGTAGCTACTGCCTTTCTTTCCTTTGCAGTCCATTTGATGGTCTTTGAGAGTGCCTAACGTTACGCCCACACCACATACATCGCAATTAGTTACTTGGCCCCCGATTGATTTCATCTTTGCCTTGTCTTTCTTTTTGCGGAAAAACAATGAACCTCGCTTGCGTCTCTTCTCTACGTTATCATACACTTCAATTTTAGCATGGGCTCTGAGAAGACTTTGATTCTCATCCTCGCTATCAGTCAAGTGTCTGGCAATAGCCTTAATGTCTTCCTTTGCTACAATCGAAGACGTCGAAATACTCTTCTGTAACGGAATGCGGCTAATAATCTCAGTAGCCAAACTTCTCTTCGCGGCTATTCTCTCAAAGTCTCTTGCCAATTCCGCCTCATTTAGGGAATGTGTTGAAATGCCTAAAAAGAAACAAGAAAATCAAAAAATTGTTATCAGCTTCAACACATTGATGATCGATATTATCGTAAATAATATACAATAAAGTGATATGTTAAAGGTTTTATATGAACTTTTGATAAAACGATATCATACCCTAAATTTCGATAATATACCCCACGACTGGTTCTACTGTGGCATTTTCTGTTAACCTTAATACAAATTAATGAGACTAACTCAATAATGCGAGTGGTTGTGAGTATCTTATCTTGAATGTCTCGGGTCGAAACACAATTATAATCTTTGAGTGCAAAAACTGACAAAACACAAAACAAAATCATATAAAATATTTACTTTCGATTTGAAAATTCTTAGTAAGGTGGAAATATGTTAACGGTCGGCAACTTCTTCGTAGAAAGCCTTAGCTATATCTGCAAAATTAATTAATTCCGCTCAGGGGCTGCAGTTGAACATCAGTTACAAACAGAAATGCTTTAAGATTGTTTCTGATTTAATTTTATTATTTTTCGCAGAAGTTAACATTGCTTAGCAGTGTGCTTAGTGCGGTGTCTCCGAAATTCTCTCGTTTAACGTTTGTACACCTATAAAGGAGTACTTTCAGCCGCTACAGGAAAAAATCGGCTCGGCGCTTTTTTTGTAGGACGAAAATAAGAAAAATAATATGCCTGGAGAAGATAACGCCCTTTCACGTGTGATGATGATTCTGGATATATATAAAGGGTGTCATACATCCGCAGTGGTTCATACACATATATAATGATAGATATAGGGTGTTCAAGAAGTGAACGACAAGTTTTGTCACTCACAAAAGCATAAAAACACAACAGAAAAAATGCAATTTTAGAGAGATAATTATAAAGGAAATTCGCATGTTTTGTTTTTGAATGAAAGAAAGAGAGCCGAGATACTATGTTTTCATTTCCTTTTTTCGTTAGTAACAAGTCCCTACCCAAATATAGAAATAATCTGCCGATAAATAAGTGTATTGCAATATATTTTTAATATTGATGACCGAGAAACATAAATGGTACGCAGACATGAAGAGACAAAAAACAATAGCACACATATCATAAATGAAAACTATTATATTCGCATACAGCTGGCAATAATTTGCGTGAATAGTCAGGATGATTTTTTAGTACTTTGTGACGAGTCCAAGTCTTACTAAAATCTGCATGAGATGATTCGACAGCTAGTTCGCGATAAAACCCTAGTCCTCTTTTGGTTTCGGAGCAAAAATCTGCTACGATATGGTATAGTATGGCATGAATTTTTGGTGTGACAGGTATCTCGAGTACTTGATAACTAACCTTGAAATCTTCAATATATCTCTTGAACTTGGGGTCTAGTTTCAATGAGAAGCCAGAATCGACAACTTTCTTAAATGTTCTAAATGTCTCCACATTTCATGGCATCATGGCATCCAAAATATCCGCCTTATCGAGCAAGAACTTACACGCATTTCCTTCATATGTTGGACTACCATAGGTACACTGCCGGTCCACATGGCACTCCCGGGCCCATTTTACGCTGACTTCTTCGTTCTCCAACATCATATGGTGGAAGAGGGTATTTACTGCTCCCAACAGTAAATTCAATTCCGGAGGTGGGATTATGTCGATGATCCGTTTTTTTTTTGTTCTGCATTGTATGCAATTATCAAATAACTTGACTGACTTTCTTAGTCCTCCTTCTGAACGCCACTTTTCGCATTTGGCGCGACAATCATTGATCGTTCTGTAATTACTCGAATTGATCAAGTTTTTTTGGGGAGCACCGCACCATGTGCATGGATGTGCACTTGAGTTACTCATAAGACCGGAAATAATATTGGTCAGCTTCAAATCCGTTGCAACTTTCCAAGAAAGGAATTTATATCTAATGCTGACCATATAAGCGATACATTATGGTAATTTTCCTGAGTTTTGGGGCCTAAACAAAGAAAAAATAATCGTTTCACCCAAGATTCGAGGAATTTTTCAGCGTATCTTGTACTTGGCAGCTTTCCTTGAGGTGTCATGGGCGATTCATATTTCAATGACTGGATGGAAAGGGAAATTTTTAGAAAACCACCCCCCCACCGTCAATGCCAAATTTGAAGTACATTGGAAACTTGTCGTTGGACCATTATATCCTGAATGAAACTTCACAGATCCTTGCAAATGACGAAAATCTCTGGAGAATCCACAAATTTTTCAACTTTAGTTGTGACAAAAGCAAACACTCGTTGCTCAAAATACTCGTCAAACCGATGATTTCTTTCTAATATTTTTTTTTTGATATTTGGGTTCTAGTATTCCTGGTGTGTTGGTTTCTGCACTTCTCAACACTTTTTTCTTAAATCTATATCCGTTTGCATTTGCCGCAGGGAATTTGCCGAAATCGTTGCTACTTTTATCGATGGAAGGGCGTTATCTTCTCCAGGCACATTATTTTTCTTATTTTCGTCCTACAAAAAAAATCCAATGAGTGTTCGAACTCACGGGCGATGTGTTAACACCTTTTTGCTACACGGTACCTGTTCGATTTCTATGAACACATTCGTAAATGTTACATTGGAAAATAAAAAACAGCGTTCAATCATATGATGACGTTACAGTTAAATAATATTAATACTTAAAATTATTTAAAGACCCAGTGCAAGCACATGTGTCATTATATTCTTGCTCAATACTTTTTTTTTATTCCCACAAAAGTCAAAGAATGCAAAGCAACAGACACTTGTACATACATACATACATTGTTATATTCGTACGATATAACCGAAGATCAACATAAAATACTTTTTTAATATTACTCCAAATTAATACTCCAAATTAAAACACTTCAATCTCGGCTCGCCGATATCGGATCGCCTTAATTTTTGGCCTAAACTCTTCGTCGAAACCCGCACTAGCTTTTTAATCAAAAAATTAATAAAATCGGCTATGAATTTCCGGAGAAAATCGCGTGGGAAAATTATATGAAAATCGTCCAATAATCACTTTCAATACAGACTGCCAAGCAACGAACAAACAAACGATGATAAGACAAAACCGAAGATCAACAAAACACTTTTTTAATATTACTCCAAATTAATACTCCAAATTAAAACACTTAAATCTCGGCTCGCCGAATTAAAATCGGCTATGAATTTCCGGAGAAAATCGCGTGGGAAAATTATATGAAAATCGCCCAATAATCACTTTCAATACCGACTGCCAAGCAACGAACAAACAAACGATGATTTACTCTTACAAACCTAACACTTGCGTATGTATTAAATTTATAGTTTACTGCCCTAGAGGCGCGCGTATAGATGTTAACACATCAAAAAGCGCCGAGCCGATTTTTTTCTGTAGCGGCTGTAAGTACTCCTTTTAAGGTGTACAAACGTTAAACGAGAGAATTTCGGAAGACATCGCACTTTTTTTTTTAAACCGACTCCAGAGCACCGTGTTAGATGTACGACCATTCTCAGAGGTAGGACGAATAATTTTTAATTTCAAACTGGGTCTTTATTGAAAAATATCGGTAACTCTTAGAGAAAAAGCGTTTCAAAAATTTATTATTTTAATTTACTTGCCGTATATGACTTCCTTTTTGAAGCTATGCTTCTTACAGCGGGCTTTGAGAGACGGAGTTAACTGGGAAAAAATGGCATAACGAAAATGCGTGAGGTGATAGTACCGTTATTTTTAACATAACAGAATAAGCTTTATCATATACCAGCGCCACTAGTAGAAATAAAAGTAGCTAACCTGTTATCAATAGCATGGATCAAACCAGCACAGATTACAACCATATTAATATATCAGAAAGCTTTAATAAACATGACTTTAAATACAATGTGCCGGATTTCACTTTTGCAAGCTTTTATATCACCATGTAGTTATTGCAATTTGTCAAACTTCACGGAAAATAAAGCTCATCTTTCAACTCTTTCAAAATAACATTAACACTCTCACAACAGGTTTGTAGGCTAGTTGGTTGGAAGCTAGTGCAAACAAATTAACATAACAGAATAAGATTTATCATATACCAGCGCCACCTCTACAGGACTAGTAGAAATAAAAGTAGCTAACCTGTTATCAATAACATGGATCAATCCAGCACAGATTACAACCATATTAATATTTCAGAAAGCTTTAATAAACATGACTTTAAATACAATGTGCCGGATTTCGCTTTTGCAAGCTTTTATATCATTGTTAACCCAATTAAAATGTTTTCTTAACATACAATACGTTATACGGCAGTATAGGGGGGTAAATTCGTGCTAGTGGAAAAATAATAATAAATAATATCTGATGTGTTAATAATAATAGTAATAATAAATAACTATATATATTGTCAATCATTGTGTTTCAAAAATATTAAAAAACAATCGAAAGTAAGTTGGAGCATAGCTTCTGTCGGCAGTCCCCCAACTGCCACGTGTGTTTTTTTATATCCCTTCAATTGCAATGGATATATGGTACGAGTATCATTGTCTAAAATATGGTTTGGAAATTTTAATAGATCATTTTGCAGTGCAAAGAAATTGTGTTGAGGACAAACATAACGGTAATTATTTTACTTTTGTAGTTTTTGTATTTTTTCTCGCATTATTGTAGATGAAAGAGTCGATTATCTAAACCTACAAACTTGAATATAAAGAAAGTCTTGCAAGATCCATTAACAATGTCCCGCCGCAATGCTAGACCGTGGCCCTATGGAATATCAAAAGTATTTTGAATTATAATAAATGAAATGAAAAGAAGCTATTTTATACAAAAGTCACACAAATTAACCATTGTACATGAAAATCTTTTTGTTTTGTCTTCATTGCGATTGCGCCCGTCAAAAAATACTGATTTATCCGTATTATATCAAAATTTTCTGATTTTGTCGCACACAGATTTTCGCCCCATCAATGTAAATTAAATGAATAGCTACTTTTCCAGAAATTTCCATACGATCAATCAAAATATTTATAATGCGAATATATATAACTAAAGGTTAAACTTTTGAATGTTAATGTATGAAAGTTTTATACTACAACCTTCCTAGGTCTGATACATTTACCTAAGTGAAAAAAGGTTGGTTTTCGTTGGAATAATAGATAATTCAGGAAAGCACACTCACTGGAATGACTAGTTTTAAACTCAGTGAGATGTTCATCATCAGATGCCTACTCACTGTGCATGAATTGTTACCATTGGAAAGATCATCAGTCGAATATATACCAACTTTATGTCCAATTTACATATCTATCGAAAATGCCTCAGTGCCAACTCAACCTACAAGTTAATTATTTCAACAACAAGAGCAGAAGAGCAATTTGTAATTGTCTGTACATCATGAAAACCACTTAAAGTGAGAAAATATTAATATATTTTAAAAATATTATGCTTACCGCCGGTACTATTTCTTGCGGATCTTCTCCTCTGCTCAGTCACCCTTATAGTTTCCTGCTCCTCGCTGTCTAAACTGGACAAACTAACACTTTTGTTAGTGCAATCACCACCAGCGGTTAAATCGTCAATTCCCGTCCATGATTTACGTCGGTCAGCATTTAAAAGATACTGCTGCTGATGTTGGGGTGACCAAATTACAAAGTGCGATGCCAAGGGCCCGTGGGGGCCAGCTCCCGAAGAGCTTGCAATACCATTTGCACTTGGCGATAAGTCGGGCAATGATGCACTCAGAATCGCTGCGTTAACCAATCCATAATTTGAAAGACCATCGGTCATATGCGCGGAAGATGAGTTTTTCATTTGTACCACACTTTCGCGAATGTTCTGAAGTTGACTGAGCGTGTCTTCAAAAATGTTATTGTATTTTGAAACATTGGCCGGACTATGAGGGGTTACATTTATGGTAGGAATCATGTTATTGTCGTTCTGTCGTAAAGCGGATAAATTGGAAGATAAGTTATTGGAGATATTATTATTGTTATTGTTGGAAACAACTGTTCTTGTTACAGATGGGTTGGTTAAGTGAGGTGAAGTATTGATTACTGGAATACAATAGTTTTCGCTCTCCTCTGTATTGTTACGCGGCTCTTCCCTTCTTATATTTGTTTCCGCAGTCTCAGTTGGAGTAAGGCCGTTGCTGGATGATGGAGTAGTAGGACCAATAGAAGTAGTGGTAATTGAAGTATCAGTTATATTGCTTCTGTAGTTGACCGTGATGTCGGTGATAGGAAAACAGTTTGAATTTAGGAAATCGATTACCTCATCGTTGTCGCTGTCTTCTGCCGCTGTACTACTAACGTGTTGTTCAACATCGTTGTCCATATTAGGTATTCCACCAGCCTGGTTGTTATTTTCTTATGAAAAAACTTCGCAACCGTTCCTTTTCTCTGTATAGAAGACAAGATCTCGTAAATTAATAATCAGAAAGCAGTAAAGGTGTTTTGTTTAATTAGCAGTTAAAATGTATTAATATTTGTATATCTGTCAGAAAAACATAATTAAACACAAGTCCATTTGAATGGTCATTCAAGTCATTTGCTTGTTTTTCAAGGCATGTACTGCAGTGCAGATGCGATAACCAAATACTGCAGTGTATTGCCAACAAAGCATTCGAGAGTGTTTAGGAAGGTGTTCTTCCAAAGTTCTGAGTTTTCAACACAAACTGTCAGAAAGAAGTCTACGCAATAAATTCGATTGAAATAGTGTCATGACCTAGTTTGTGGATCAATTGGTGAAACGAATTCCTCAATCCGTATCCTCAGTGGACAAAACTACTCGTGTGCGTGCGTTCAGTAGAAAATATTGCCGCTTTAGCTGAAACTGTGTTCGAACCACCGTTCGCAGAACTGAAAACTTCTCCCAATGAAGCTCATTTTTGAATGCCCCAAATGTAGCAAGTGGATTACGCGTAACCAAAATAGCATTGGCTGTTGCATTTGTGATGAATATTTCCACATTGCTTGTGTTGAGATAACCAAGGATCAGCATTCATTTTTACATAGAAATAAAAACTTCCTTTTCAAGTGTAAAAATTGTATGAATACGACAACAGTCAATGTTAGTGCAGCCAGTAACCCTAGTGCCACTGAATATGTGTTACCAGGGCGTATGGATGAGGTGTTTGGATAGCTTAACAAGTGTTTCACTGATCTTGCAGCTGCACTTGAGCAAAAGCAGAGAGAGTATCACCTCAACATTGAAAAACTGTTACAAGTTCATCGTATACAACTTGAGGAGGTTGTTAATAAAGTGAAGGATGAACTCACATCGAAAATTGAAAAGCTAGATGATGATATCCAGAACTGTTTTCGTTTAATTAACCATATGGATAAAAATCATTCCGATGCAAGGGCGAATATAATAATCAATGGTCTACCTGCTGGAATTGCGGATTTGAGGCAGCCAGTTCTTAGAGTTGCTTCGATTTGCGGAATTGAACTATCTCCAGCCGACATACAGCACTGCTGCTACATTGCTAACGGTAAATCGGTTTTGGTAAAATTCAATGCAGTATACATAAGAGATTCAATAATGGCTAACTACCACAGAGGCCGGCCCATTTTCCTCTGCGACGTCACTGGCGACGACGTTCGAAGCCGTGTGTTTCTTAATGACCACCTCAATAGTGCTACGGGAAAACTTATGTATGTGTGCCGAATGTTAAGAAGCCGAAATATGATAATGAAGTTCAAACTTGTGAGCGCGGATAGACCCAAGGTGGTTGTTACTTTTTTGGATGGTGCTTTTAAGTCACTTGATATACATCAGTGTCTCCAATTACTTGATAGGGTTCCTGACAAGTCTACAGTGCCGAACCAAACATCACCGATTACGGATACAGCCCCTGTCAATAATACTTTGATAACTGCAGCTGCAATGCCGAGTGAAGTTTTCGGATGATCTGTTGTATGACTGGTGTAATATACATACATACGTATTCCATTTATAGTATTTTTGATTCATATTGAATTATATTTTGCATATTTTCCTTCATTTTAGTAGTTGAATACAGATTAATTAGTAGCTCTTTTTATGTTTAATGCTTTGAATATTGGAAGTATATTTATATATTATTTTATTTTTTTTTTTTGGGAACTGCTTCACTTAATATTTTATACTTTGAATGAGTTTGTCTACCAATTTGGGTGATGTTGTGAGTGACAATAGTTTTTTGTCATCCCAGTTAGGCAATCTTGAAAATAATCTAAATGTTGCGCACTTCAACTGTCAGAGTTATAAGTTGAATCAGAATTCGGTAAAGATTCATGAGATAAGAAATGTGTTGGAGGGTGGCAACTTGGATGTTGTTGGGGTTAGTGAGACTTGGTTAAAACAATTGATGTATCTGGTTATGTCTGTCATAGAAATGATCGTCCCAGCGCTAGAGGGGGTGGTGTGGCCATTTATGTGCCTAAGAATATCAAGCATAGAGTAGTAGTTAGTGGAAGTAGTTATGGTGTATGTGAGTTTATCTTTTGTGAATTGATCGTTAATAGTGTTAAAGTTTTGGTTGGTACAGTCTACTTGCCTTACGGTGATATTGAAACTTTAGAGGAACAAATATCTGATATAGTGGTTCGGTACCCTAATGTTATTGTGATGGGGGACTTTAATAATTATTTGTTTGATTTGAACAAGTCGGCATTAGTACGGGTCTGATTGGTTTAACCCTCGGAGGTATAGACAGGTCTGTGCAGACTTTTTGCATATAAAAGTCTGTGTAACAATAGTGGATCCAGGTTCGGTGTAATCCCGGTTTACAAATTTGTGTCGACAAACAGCTTACACAGGTCTGTGCAGACCTACATATAATTCGTATGGAATAAAGGGGGGAAGGTGATAAAAACCGTTTTTGAGTGGGGTTTTGTGAAGGAAATGTATATAAAATGTACATATTGAATAGAGCGCAAACAAAATATTAGTATATCAGCAAAATTTTAAGTCTAAACATATGTATTTTTTTTTGAAGAGAATTTGTTTGAAGTATGCCACAAAAATAAGAAGTAAATGATAGTAACTATATCTGTTGGTTCAGGTATAACTCTTGCATATTATATTTATTGAAACCGTTTTTGAATTGTGTATACAACTTGTATTGAATAGGGTACAGGCTCGATAAAATACAGGCAGCATATTTTCAAGTGTAAACATAGAAAATAATAATACGGACATCGTTTGAAGTGTAAACATATAAAAAAAAATATATATATAAAGTCGTTGTAAAAAAAGACATATAAAAAATATACCAACGTCACAGAAAATACAAGGTCGTTGCAAAAACAATATATAAAAAACATACCAACGTCTTTTGAAGTGTAAAGAAATATTTCAACATCTTTTGAAGTGAAACATTTAAAAAATGGCATCTGCATTTGCTATTGATAATATGATGGACGTGGTGAACCGCACCCCAAGATTTTTAAGCTTACCAGAAGAAGAGAGACGGCAAATGGAAGAAAATTTAGGATTGTGGTTGGCCGGTGATGAAGAACAGCCGGAGGAAAGTACTCCTTTCGAAGGCGACGACGAAGCGGATCCACACTATCTGCCAGTGTTAGATGAAGCGGCTTCCGATGCTGAAGAAGACATGTCAATTGAAACGGAAAGTCTATATGACCATGACGAGGAACTGGAAGATTTGTTTGCAGGCGCTGCAGCTATCCCCGAAGGGCTTGAAGCCGTCGGTATGGACGATGGGCCACGATCGTCGAGCTCGACTACATCGTTCATGTCAAAGGATGGCAAGATGTGGACAAGCGCTCTGCCGCCCGCTGGTAGACCTCGAGCACATAACTGCGCCACTGTGTCGTGAAGGCCCGGTTACAGGCACTTTTCGAAACCCCATCTCCATATTTAAATCACTTGTAACACCCGAGATCATCAGCATAATTGTACGGGAAACAAACCGTAAGGCCCAGGAGATGTGCCGTAAATGGTCTGCGCTGCATCCTGACCTGACACCGCGAGTGTGGAGCAAATCTGTAACCGAAGCAGAAATATACGCATTTATTGGCCTTACCATGTTTGCCGGCATATTCGGGCAAAACGATCAGCCTAGTCATGAGTTTGGGACACAATGGTAACCCTATCTATAAGGCGACGATCTCTACTAACCGTTATAAACTCATTCTAAAATATATTAGATTTGATAACGGTACCACGAGATCTGTTCGCATTGTAGAAAGCAAATTTGCCGCCATCGACGACATTTGGAATATGCTCATGAGCAATTTAGAGCGTCGATATGTTCCGGGTGCCCAAATAACTGTGGATGAGCAATTGTTTCCGTACCGAGGCCGCACGCGATTCACCCAATATATACCTTCGAAACCAGCCAGGTACGGCATAAAAGTATGGTGGTTGTGCGATGCCAATTCAAATTATCCACTAAAAGGAATTATATATGTTGGAAGACAACCAAATGAACCCCGTGCGGCAAACCTTGGCGAGAACGTTGTTCTGAAATTGGTAGATAAATATAGTGGTTCTGGTCGAACAATATACTTTTTTTCATCCTATGATTTGGTCACGGCTTTGATGACAAAACGGTTGGCTTAGGTAGGAACCCTAAGGAAAAACAAGGCCTGCATACCGATGGAGATGTTGGACCCAAAAAGAGAGGTGTCGAGCACATTATTCGCCTACCACAATGATAATGTCGCACTGTGCTCATATGTGCAAAAAAAAGCAGTGGTTCTCATATCTACGGAACATTATAATTCTGCCGTCGACTCTTCAAAACCAGCAAAGAAGCCGTTCCAAATATTAGACTACAACATCTATAAAGCAGGAGTGGACACCATGGACCAGATGGTTGGTGGCTACACCTGCAAACGGGCCACAAAGCGATGGCCTTTGGCCATGTTTTGTAATATGCTGGATGTTGCGGGATTGGCTGCTTTTGTCATACATGACAAATTGGGGCATGTCAAGAGGACTGACAGAAGACGTATGTTCCTTATGGAATTGGCCGAACAGCTCGTGCTCCCTCACATGGAACAGAGAGCCGAAAATCCACATGCAAGAGCCATGCAACATGTGAAACAATCCATGGCGTTATTCGGTATACAGGTAAGCATTTCATTTCTTCATTCATTCATTGAATTCAAATTCTAAATCAATTTTTCAACTTTGTTTTTTTGCAGGTAGCTTCAGGCCCGCCCATTGATGACCAACCACTCCATGCCGCATCCTCTTCCAGCAGCCCATCATGCTCGCTGTGCTTTAAGTTAGACAAAAATCGGAGAAAAACACGTTATCATTGCATGCATTGCAAAAAGCAGGTATGCCAACAACACTCGCATGCCAGATACTCCTGCCTTGATTGCCGCATATAAAATATTTTTGTTTATCATATTATTAATAAAATTACTTAAATAGATAACACAGATGTGTTAAAATTCGTATAAATTATTTATTTTGTAGTTTTCCTAGAATAAAATGCATTTATAGACTCTTTTATGACACCTGACTATGCATTTCTATACAAATCCCATGTAGGTCTGCACAGACCTGTGTATACCATTTACTTACTTACTTACTTATACGGTCTCGGACAACCCCGGGGGGTCAGGGACCTTACAAAACGAAGATAACATATTTCGCCAACCAGTTCGCATCAAATCAGGTATAGTAGGTGACTGATGTCACTGAAGCTCATCAAACAATCGGGCATATTCTTTTGTCCTTAGAAGGCGGATGAGCCAAACATACGGGCCAACGTCGGATAGAAACTAAAAGAAGAAAATCCAGGTTCAACATATCGCATCCTGGTCAGCGTCTGATCCATAATGGGCGGCTGCAATCAAATATCCTGGCAGTAGGTAAAATGCAAAAACCCGGTGGGCTGGGTTTGCCTCCCGCCACCGTTCATAATGGCAGTGAAAATACAAAAACGAAACAGTGTATACCATTTACCGACACAAATTTCGTATTCCTCCGAGGGTTAATTGCCCTGAAATTCTATATCAAATTTCACTAAGAGATCTCGCTTTAAGAGCCTATTTGTTTGAAAAAACAGATTATAATTGGAAGTCCTATTGCAAATGTAGAAATCGAGTTAAAAGAAAAATTAGACAAATAAAAAGACGTGTACATGGTGATTTGTTTTTTAATAAGTCGACTAGTCAAATTTGGAATGTTTTGAATGATTATGGTGAGTGATAGTGGTAGAATAGTTAGTGATGTTGATGTTGAGCAATTAAGTGGAATTTTTATGTCAAGCCAATCGCATAATAGCCGAAGGCATCCATGCATTGCTGAAGCGTATGGTGGATTCTCTTTTAGAGGGGTTGATTATGTTGAAGTTGTTGATGCCTTTAACATGATTAAATCAACGGCAGTGGGGTGCGATGGGTTAACATTGGCACATTGTTAATACTATCGTTGCTACTTCAACCTTTCCGGAAGATTGGAAAATGGCCAAAGTCGTTCCAAGAAAAAAGAAGGGTAATTCAGATTCTATTGATAATTATAGACCTCTTTCTATAATGCCCATACTGTCGAAGATGGTGGAATATAGTATGAAAATACAGAATGTCAGCCATTTGGATGGTAACTCGCTCTTAAATGATTGTCAGTTGGGATTTAGGTGCAACCAGAGTACTACTTCATTGTTAATTGGTCTTACTGACAAGGTAAGACAAAGAGTTGGCGATGGAGGCTGCTGTGTGCTGCTATCACTTGACCTTGAAAAGGCGTTTGATAATATTTACCATGCTATTCTTGTGGAAAAGCTACACTATTTGTACGGATTTTCTGTCACTGCGTGTAAGTTG
This sequence comes from Phaonia tiefii, assembly GCA_963931995.1. NCBI lineage: Eukaryota > Metazoa > Arthropoda > Insecta > Diptera > Muscidae > Phaonia > Phaonia tiefii. The sequence goes on from OZ008368.1 coordinate 163,219,549, forward strand.
ATGTATTCCTATTTGTTTGGTAGAAAGCAATATGTTTCATGCGATGGTGTTATGTCTAGTATCTATTTATACAGTGAGCAGTGGTGTTCCCCAAGGTTCTGTATTGGGACCACTGCTTTTTATTATGTTTGTAAATGATTTGTTTGAATGTAAAGGGTCCGCCATCTAACGTTTTTTTTTTCAACTAGTGCTTATTTCGTGAATGGTAACACTAAGCTCATGTCTGATTTGACAGATAATTAGTTTTATCCTTCCGCTGAAAGAATATGGTTGTGTATACTTACAGAAGATGCCGATTTTGCCAAAAAAAAATCATATTTTCAGATGAAGCTCATTTTGATTTTGGCGGGTATGTAAACAAGCAAAATTGTCGCATTTGGGGCACAGAAAACCCGCACGCATACATTGAAATGCCGATGCACCCAAAACGAGTCACTGTTTGGTGCGGATTTTGGTCCAGCGGCATAATTGGGCCATTTTTCTTCGAAAATGAGCAAGGAGTGGCCGTTACAGTCAATGGCGATCGTTATCGGCCATGTTGAACGAATTTTTGTTCACGAAAATTGAAGAGGAGGATATTGGCAACATTTGGTTTCTACAGGACGGCGCTACGTGCCACACAGCCGAAGCTACACTCGATGTTTTGCGCCCTGTTTTTGAAGATCGCATTATCAGCCGCAGAGCTGATATCGTTTGGCCACCTCGGAGCTGCGATTTGACACCGTTGGACTATTATTTGTGGGGTGCCCTCAAAGATAAGTGTTACGCCGACAAGCCAGAGACAATTGACGCTTTAAAGGACAATATTCGTGAAGCCATTGGTGAAATACAGCTGCACACAATCGATAATGTGCTTAAAAATTGGACCGATCGTGTAGGCTACTGCATGGCCAGCCGAGGCAGCCATTTGAATGAAATTATTTTCCATTATTAACCGGAAGGATTGTACTTTCAATTAAAAAAAGAAATTTGAGAAAATATTCAGTAGTTTTTTTTTTATAGAATTTTCATTATTTTGAGCAATAACTGTCTTTCTTTTACCTTTGCAGATGACTTACAGATAGTTTTCAAAGGTGATTTTGTGTTTTTGGATGTTCTACAGAGTGCTATTAATTTCACAATAGATGTTTTGTCTGAATAGGCTTTTGATTAACCCTCAGAAATCAAAGGTGATGTTTTTTGGTAATTTGCAGCGCGATGCTGTATCTGTCTCTATATATGGTCGATCTGTTGAAGTTGTGGATAGTTTTGATTGTTTGGTGTCATTCTTGATAGGAAACTTAAGTTTGAATTGCATGTCAATTCATTAACATCAAAAGTTAATTTTATTTTAAGGAAGTTGTACAATCTTGATCTATCCCTTCCAAGGTTTGTTAAAATAAAGTTGGTGCATGCTTTAATAATGCCGGTTTTCTTATATGGAATGGAGGTATACTCAGGAGCTTTGGGTTATGTATTGAGGAAGCTCCGCTTAGTTTTAATAGAGTAATGAGGCATATATAATCTGTTGGTTGGCATGCACATATTTCCAACTATGTGGATGAATTTTTATAATAATTATAATTAATAAAATAAAAATAATTAATTAATAATTGATTAATTTAAATTTACTGTTTAAATAACTTAAATTAGCGTCAAATCTTGGAGTAGTACACAAATGGAAGTTTTTAATTTATTTTTTGTTCTAAGTATAAATTTAAGTTGTTATTGAAATTTGTAATGCAATACATATATATTTTTTTCCAAATTACTTTAAATAACTTAAATTAGCGTCAAATCTTGGAGTAGTACACATATAGGCATTTCCAGAGAAAGTGCCACCCTATATCACATCACGTCACGCTCGTTAATTGGTTATATTTTATGACCATGTGGTTCGATTGTTTTCTATTCTTTTCCTAAATACAGAATGTAAGTAACTACATATTTATTAAAAGAAAATGAGACAATCAAACAAAATGGTCCTAAAATATAAGTAATTATCGAGTGACGTGATATGACAAAAGGTTGACCTTTCTGTGGAAATGCCCATATTGGAGTTTTAATTAATTTTTTTTCTGAGTATAAGTTCTAAATTGTTATTGTTATAAATATTTTATTATGTAGTAGCTCAATTGTTGTAGCACATTTAACCATAAATGGCATTACTGCTTGGTTATTGAATGAATAAATTAAATTAAATTAAAACTCCCTTGTTTTTGTTGAATATGATTGAATTTGGAAGATCGACAAGAAATAGACAAATTGTAATACCTAGGATGTCATCTTGGATGGATCATTCTTTCCTTGTTAGGGTAGCACCGGTTGTACAACAATTTGCCCGGCACATTCAGGACATTTGATTGTTCTTTCCATACATTTAAAAGAAGACTTTACCAGTACATGATGTTAAATGCATGAAGAATTGCATATATTGGTAAAGTCTTCTTTTAAATGTATTCAATTAATGGTCAAAAGTATTAATTGTTTTTGATATCCTAATAAGGATACAGTGTTTCAAATATTGAGATGTTCTAGACTTAACAATTTGTACATTCCTTGCTGACAGCCCAGACTAAACGAATTCTAGTGACAATAAAGGAGGTTTTCTTGCTATAAAAGATAATGGTACGCCTGCACCATGGCAGCTCAACCTTAATGGATACGAGTATGGACTCATGATAATATGATTCAAAATACATAATTGCGAAATGTTGTGCTGAGTTGTCGCCGAATTGTAAACGACAGATAAATTTAACCCTCTACAAGCATTTCTCACTACCGCTGACTTTCCTAAGTCTAAGTAATTATTGTTCAACTCTATCATGATAGTGGCTTTGGGTACCCAACGCCAATATCAGATACGCACTTCTTAGGTATTTATATCAACACTAGGTTAATATACAGTTACCACTAATACTTCAACTACTTTTTCAATAAATTCTCAAAATATGTATTAAGCCACATCATAGCATCCGCTGCTTATTATAATGATATGTTTGATGTTCTATGGTATACAAAGCTCTACACCTTCAGCTCTTTCCTTTGGGCTATCAGATTGATGGCAGATTTAATTGATTTAATTAAGTTTTTTACCACGTCTTGCTAATTCCGGCAAACATCCAATAAATTTCTGATTTCATTAATCTTTGTGGATTTAACTTATGTTTATGACAGTTAGGTGAATAATTTTAAGATTGTTTAGTAACGCATGAAAATCGATGTGAACTAGTAGCACCACCTTATTCTAACCTCCATTTATATTTTTATTTTGTGTGCCATATGGGATATGATTAACTATTGTCACTGTACAAGATATTACAGCATCATTAGCGAATTTATTTTTATTTTTTAAACTATTATTTATTATTCAAGTTGTTATTCAATTTCTGTTATTATTCAATTTATGTCAGTTGCAATTACAAGCTGTTGTCTATAGCTTTGTTTCCGCATGTACTATTTTGCTGTTTTTGCTTTTTTCTATTTTGAATGAAATTTGTTTGACGCAAATATAATTCAAAATTTGTATAATGGTGAAAACGGTAGAAGTGGTACGTATTGAAACAACTATTATATTAATCTAGTTGGAACTATATTGAGGTTTTAAATTCGAGAGCATAATTCCTTTAATCCTACATGTAATCGTTAATAGTTTTTGCATTTTGAAATTCTTTAACAGTATGCCATTTGAAATTAAATATAAGCTATTGTATAAAACTAGTATAGGCTTTAATGTGAAGATTTAATTTTAGGTATTATATTTTTTAATAATTTTTTTATATACTTGAAGATGTGTTTAGTAGAAATTTGTAACCACATATGGCCTTATGGGCTCGGTTATTGAAATAATTAAATAAATAAAAAACCGAATCCGGTTATTAAACCGGTTTCTACACCTCGGTGTAACCGAAAACCGGTTTCTGCAAAATCGGAATATTCGAAGAAACCGAAAACCGAATGAATGCACTACGCTGAACGTTCTGGACGGCCAATTGAGGTCAATACACCGAAAATTTCGAAAAAATCCACGATATGGTGTTGGTCGATCGAAAAGTAAAAGTGCGTGAGATTGTTGATTGTTGATGCACACGTGTGTAGTCTCAATGGCAAAATTCAATTCTCCGGATTTAACCCCCAGTGACTATTTCCTATTTCCAAACGCAAAGAAATGGCTCGCTCGGTGGAAAGAGATTTATTAACACCAACAATGAAATTATTGATCAAACAAATGCCTATTTTATGGACCTCGAAAATCCTATTTTTTTGGAAGGGATACAATCACTGTGGTAGGTAATGGATTTTCTCCTCTGAGTAGGTCCACCAACGGCTTCGTGACTTTAGTATTGTTTTTTTGTAATATAGAGCTTCAGTGAGTGAAAATTGGAAAGCGCGCAGCCCAGTGATTGTGAGAAGCTCTCCCCTGTCCCTTCATGGGATGTAATGGGACACCATTTATTTTTTATTTAAAGCTTTTTACATGGCCTGGCTTCGCCCAGTCTAAGGGATTTAATCCTCTGTGTGATTCCAACACCGGCTTCACTACTTCGGAACTGCTTTATCGTGTAACAAAGCTTTCTGCGTGGCTTACGTCTTTTCTCCTGTTACGTTACGTTAAACAACGGACACAGGCTTCGGCTTAGTTATTTTGTGTAAGAAACCTTCATAGCTCGATATTTTTAAAAAATGTTATTTATTATTAGTATGTATAACATCCAAAATATTAAACTTACCTATATTTGGTGTTTTAAGGCTGAAGAAATACCCCAATTTGATAACTTTAAATCTCACGTGCGATAATCTAGTTGTACAGTGTATCACAAAAATAAGTACATATACACGTTGTAATTTCGATGAATATGATATTTTTTCGTACTTTGCTCTTTCGCACTCCAGTTTCTATACTTGAGAGTTGTCAACACTAGCTACGAAATTCGTTACAAAAGCAATAATTTCAACCGTTCAATATGATCTCGTTAATATTTGTGGCGAGATTTCTTAGAAAATTCCAATATTGTGGTCACAAAAGTAAGTATGCGACAAGTGGTTATCCATTCGGTAATTGACTTTAATCAAGGAAGTATCTTTTTTTATGGATTCTGACGAATATGTACAAGCTATAAACTCCACAAAATGAGTCTGAGCAATTAAAATCAATTTTTGCTGCTTAGGCACAACGAGGCAAAGAACTGTCTCAGGATTTGAAGGATCTGATAATAAAATTGTACAAAGACAATAAGCGTGTTTTGGTTACACCGCTTGCTTATATATTCGCTTGTTTTGTATGAAGCATGTTAGGGATTTAAAGAAAATGACTATTCGTCGAACCGTTCAAATTCCTTTTATTCCTTACAATTTTCTTTGAGGTACAAAAAGTACAAATTAGTACATTTTTCCAATGCCTGAATTGCTGGGATAAGAACTTTCTAGAAAACATGGTAGTCATGTTCTCTTTCATTCAGTTGTCTATTCCTTTTTTTAGCATTGTCTTGTGCCATTGGAATTATCCCGTTAAATCATACGATGGTATGATGTTGTTGTTTTTTTTTGGGCAACCAATATCGCTAGTTGACAACGAACAAGAATGGTGAGACGTGAGTCGAGAAGGTACAGCAGCAAAGGTCGGTCGTCAAAAGCGGAACTTAGCATCAAATATGACATTAAAAAGTAAAAAGGACAAATTGTTAAAACTATAAATTTGGATAAACTTGAAAATATAAATTACTTGCTAAAACGAATTTAAAATTTACATAAAAGAAACGACGGCAAAGTGTAGACAGAGAACAAAGAATATTAAAAAGTAAAAGGACAAATTGTTAAAACTATAAATTTGGATAAACTTTAAAATATAAATTACTTGCTAAAACGAATTTAAAATGTACATAAAAGAAACGACGGCAAAGTGTAGACAGAGAAGAAAGAATATTAAAAAGTAAAAAGACAAATTGTTAAAACTATAATTTTGATAAAATTGAAAACATAAATTACCAAGGAAAAATTTTGCAAATGTGTTAATAAAAAGAACAGGGAAATCGAAATACAATCAAAAAAAATACATCATCGTCAACATCATCATCAACATCATCATCAAAATCAACATCATCATCATCACCATCACCATTCTCATCACCATCATCATCACCGGCAGCAGCAGTAGATTAAGTTAGTAAATAAGTGCAGTTTTAAGTTATCTCCAAAATGTTTAGTTTTTTTTTTAAGAAATAAAAAAAAATTGAATTATAAAAATCAAAATAGTAAACACATGCCTAATTAAAAATCTTGTCTATGTGCTGAAAGGAGAGAGGAAGGTAATGTACCCGTGTAGGCGGTGATTCCCAAACTTTTTTTAAGGGGCCCCAGTGAATAAAGAGTACCCCTGGTTGCCATAGACGTAGCTTAAAGTAGCTCTGGGTGGGAAAAATGTACTCCATGTGACAATTCCATCATGTCACTGAATGGCGATTCTTGTGTCACTTACAATTTCACTTGCCACCTTAACTAATGTTTACTTTGTTTTGCCGGTATTTATATTTTTTTTTTGTGGCCCAATTCTGGCATACATTTTTTTTTCTGTTTACGCGGCGATGAATCCGGGGTTTAGAACCACGCCACTGGCTAGCCTTGAACTAAGTATGTCTGTAAATTCCTTTATTTATCGGCGCATTTTATTCGAAATGTATGCCCGCGCGTAACAAGCACTTAGCGAAGAATTAGCGCGAACTTAGCGATAAATATACATATATAATAATTAATTAATATATACATATATATTATATATTCGTACATACGCTACACAAGTTCACACAATTTTCGTTGGTGTCTTGCTATCTCAATTTTATATACGTATAATAGGTCATTATTCTCTTTGCTCTGAGAGTGCTCCGCACCCACACAAGACAACTATTTGCTGCCGCTACAACAGTGTGTGTATTTTTCGCAGTTTGTCAATATGCGTTTCGCAGTCGGACAAATCTGTGTTCTATATAGGGGTGGGTCACCCTTATCATTTAGGGATATGTAAAAGAGCCGATTCTGAGGCCTACCTGGCCGATGCTGATACCTACCCGATATGCACACAAAATTTCATACGATCCAGCCGTTTGTGAGGAGTATAACACCAAACAATCTGTGATCGCAGTCGGACAATCTGTGTGATCGCAGTCGGACAAAATGTGTTTGGGTGTATTCACTTTGTGAATTTAGTCCCTGCCCGCGCCTATAGATGTTAACACATCAAAAAAGGAAAAGAATTTTGCCGCTGGCCCATATTTTCCGAAATATAGGCCTCTAAAGCTTCGGGCATAAGTCAGCCATTTATTATTCTATCTGGTATGAGTATCATTACAAATGTCATTCTAAACTCTATAAATCTATGTATAAACATATCAACTTTTATTAACCCGTTGCGGGGCTAATTCAGATAAACGATTTTTTAACCTCACTAATAAAAATTTATTTTTTTTTCACAAAAATTCACTATTATACTTATTTTTTGTTAGGCTCCGATAAAAGACAAGATCTTAACCTTGTCTTTAAGGTATAATATTCAGCAATACCCCTTCAAAGACGGGAGATATGAAAGTTAAAAATTAAAGTTCATAGTATTTTTGTGTTATAAAGCTTTCTCCGACGGGATTAGGGATATTCACCTCTGGGGTGGGTCCAACACTGGCTTCGGCATAGTAATTTTGTGTTATAAAGCTTTTTACGTGAGAAATAAGTAGATGTAGACAAAATGTGTTATGAAAAGCGCCGCACTCCAAACAAATATTTTAAAAAAATCGCGCGGTTTTTCTATTTTTATTTTATGTCGGAAAATGTATTACGAAACTTTGAACGTAAATATCTCCGGTATTTGAGGGGTTAATGCGTAGTATTACAACTTAAAAAAAAACTTTGAAGTCATGTCTATTATCAGAGTCTAGAAAGGAAATAGGTACAGTACTTTTAACAAAAAAAAAGTGGAGTTAAAAAACATTTTTTAAATAACCCCCAGTTGTGGTTAAATAACCCCCAATTAAACGAAATTTATCTGTACACGGATTTATGGAGTTTTAAAACACCTTCGTAATATCCATTTGAACCATATCTGGTTAAAAATTCCTGAGATATGACCGATTATATACTCACGCTCATGGTAAAATAAGTAATGTAAACGCAGTAGGAATTGTTGTAATTTTAGGCAACAAAAACAGGCATTTTGTTTTGTGTTCATAATCTGCCAAATTTTCTACATGTGAACTTGTCATAAGAGAAACACCTAAGCAAGGCTGATCTAGTAGAGGTTAACGCATTAGAACAGATGATTTTGCTTTCTTATGACCCTATCTGTCAAATTCTGTGTATTTTGTTATTGTACTTTTTTGTTTACTTTCTTTGGTCATATGTATTTATGTTGAATTTGACATTTATAGTCACAGAACAAAATCCCTGTTGTTGGTGCCCACTAGTCCAATAAATCAGCCTTGCCTTGCACCTAAGCAAGAAAAAATTTCAAATCAGCCGTTCTGAGTTTACCTTGCTTATTTTATCATGCTCAAGCTTTAAAGGTATACACCACAAGAAGTTAGGCCGAGCGGAACGAAGAACAACTTTATGAACTCAGTGCACCAAACTCTATCGGTGTTGAAATTTTGGTATAGGTCAAACAATTGATCTTAAAGAAAATTTGTGCAATCCATACTTTTAGACTTAAGGGCCCTCAACGTTCAGATTCACGGGAGGGTATTACTTTTATTGTCAGATTGATTGTTCAAGAAGTACTGATATCGATCGATCAATTGTAGGCTGATCATTAACGAAGTTCGATAGATGGCGTCACCTTTAATGCTTAGAAAACACATTAACAAACTACATACCGCACAACGCAACAACAAATACTGAAGATGACAAAATATTTTGACGTACAGAAATTAACAGCAATCAACCCACAACTTTCCATGGTTGCGACGCAAACAACTCGAGTAGGTACGGCCATATGAGGCGAAGGCTGTGAAATGTCGGAAAAAATAAAAAAACAAAGTATCCTTACTTCTTTTAAACAAACCCCACTTTCAGATATTTAAGAAACTCAGGTACAAATCCATTTTTTCTTCCACTTCAATTTATTGAAATTCTGTATACATTGTTTTGTTTTTTCAATTTAATGTCCACAACTTGGTAGATTGAATAGCGCGATTTATAGTTTTTGTACACCGACTTTTGTTGGCAGTCATTGAAATCAATTGAATGAATTAAAACACTTTGCAGGTAATCTAATTAAAATACTTATTTTTTCACGCATCAAGAAAATTTCGTTTTCATTTTTGCTGGTATGAACATACAAACAAACAACAAGTGCAAAGCAGATCAAACAGAGGAGCAACAACTTGAAGCCGTTGAAGGCCGATTTCAGCCGGCTATGATCTCTGATGAACAGTTGCCTTTTTTGGTATACGTAAAATACACGACACAAAATGCTTGCGCAAAATACACTTTGCGCAAACTAACATTTTCACTATACACGACACAAAAAATTTTCCGCCAAATATTATTACCAGTCACGTTTTAACACCCGACGGAGATGGATGCTAATTGTGCAGCTGATATTCTGCTTGCCGTCGCTTTAAAAAATATCATTTTCTTTTAATTTCCTTTTCTTTTAATTTTTCTACTAAAATTTCGAATGCGCTATTTTTTTGGACCCTGTTGCAATATTCCTTTCTTTTTACTTTCCATACTGAAGACAAGTTTTCATATTCTTCTATGAATTCGGTCCAAAAAATTTTATCTTCCGCCATTGTTTTGCTCTTACTTCATTGAAAACTTTTCACAACTGACGGAGAGTTTGCGCAAAATCCCCACACTTTACACAAAGCGTTTGCGCAAAACGCACAAAAATCAAAACGATTTGATTTTTACACAAAATTTGTGCAAACAGCACAACCAGTACCACACACAGCACAACGGCTTGCGCAAAGTGTGTTTTGCGCAAGCATTTTGTGTCGTGCATTTTGCCTATTACCTGGCGTTTACACGGGCCAGTTTTGCTCCGACAGTAGAAATACATTCACACACTTTTACTACACATTTACAATTCTCTCACTTGCCTCGCCACTGTCTCTGATTTTTCAATGACAGTAACTTCGGCAAGAGATTTGACATAAGCGGCCAGATCATGGCTGAACTAGTAAAGGTTGGCGCAATAGAACAACTGATTTTGCTTTCTTATGACTCCATCTGTTAAATTCAGTGTATTTTGTTGTTGTTTTTTTTGTTTACTGTGTTTGTTCATATGGATCTGTGTTGAATTTGACGGTTACAGTCATGAAGCAAAAACTAAATGCCTGTTGTTGGTTCACACAATTACAACAAATCCTACTGCGTCAACCTCTACTAGTTCAGCCATCGGCCCTATCGGTGACGTTTCGTAGTAATTTGAGAAAAAAGCAAAACATCGCAAACGACTTTACAAATTGGGAAATATATTTGTATTTGAAAATTTTGCTAATATTTATTGAAATATTGTTTGACAATACAAACATATACACATGAATACATGTCCAATTTTGCAGAGTACATCAGTTCCATTGTAATTTGGAGAAGTAAGACAAAACACAATGGCAAAAGAGCGAAGAAACAAAAAATCAGAGCACGAAATTTAACGAAACGACACTGTCGGCGGTTGCTTAAAACTGTACTGTCTTTATAACTGGCTGGACGCGTACGTCACACAAAATTTTTTTCTGTTTTTGACAGTTAATACATATTCTCAACTGTCTTGTCGCAAACTGTCACGTGTAAACGCACCGTTACATCAAGTAGGACAGTAGAGAATGTTCTTATAAAAATCAGAAGGTGGTTGTTAATTAAGACTGTTCACACTGTTACGGAAATTATAGAAATATGTGCAGGGTAGATTCTGGCTGTGAAGATGTGAAATGTTGATTTTGATCAACTTCAGACTGTTTGGACCCTATTTTATGCGCATTTATTTATATTGGACAACAAAAACGTATAAATAATTGATTTTCGGAAGTGTCTTTATGAAAATGTGTCGCAACTAACAGAAAAATGGTGGAGAAGCCATTTAACGGTGGTCAAATGCGGCCAAACGTATGTTTCTTTGTTATTTCTTAATAGAATCTGCTGAAATTTTGTACGTAGATGGAGCTCACATTTTCGGTTGTATCTTTAAAACCTGGGCGTAATGTGTTTAGCTACGCCCACTTTTTGGTAAAAAAATTTGTTTTTCTATTTATTAACATAAATTGATGAAGTTAGTTTCAAATGTATAATATTACACTTGATTCATGATCTATCATGCGCCACGCCCACATTACCCATTAATTCATTTTTTTTTAACGAACGATCCCATCGCCGCCACTCACACCCGCCCCAACCGACCGAGGGGGCCTCATCCCTATGACGTAGGGATAACGTACACACCACAGACCGGTCCGTAGCGGGGAGTAACTGAGAGGAAAACGTGCAACGGCTACATAAAACTTCACAGCCGATTAAAGCAATACAAGTTAAAAGAGGAATAAAATCCGCAGATTACCACTATATACTTATTGAAAAATAATAAATCTTAAAACATAAAACCATAAATTATCAATACACCATTAATACTCGTACATAAAATACTACACACTAGCTATTTAGATGATTTATAATAAAAGACTTTATCGTGTCCGGTGATAAAGAAAAGTCAATAAACTGATAAACATCATTATAATCTGTGCACATTCTCCGAACCGGTTCATTCAAAGCATAATTATAGCGTCGAAAACTTATGTACAGGGGTTTATAGTTCCTAGAAGTTCTCGAAGGAACATTTATCGAAATACGACCAAGAAGATACTCAGAGCGTATATCGCCCCTGAGAATCTTATATATTGTAATCGAATTAAGCATAGTCCGTCTACTAGCCAGAGTAGGAAATTTAATCAAAGACAATCTACTGACATATGGAGGAAGATGGACGTTAGGATCCCATCTCAGGTTCCTAAGACAAAAAATAAGGAATTGTTTCTGTACCGATTCTATCATATTCACATAAAAGTCATATTGTGGATCCCATACCACTGATCCATATTCTAATATGGGCCTAACAAGGGATGTAAAAAGATTTTTCGTGATATATGGATCAGAAAATTCCTTCGCCCAGCGCTTAATGAACGAAAGTACGCCATAAGCCTTATTAACAGTAGCAATAATGTGACTATTGAAGGACAATTTCCTATCAAGTAAAAAACCTAACTCCAAGAAAGAATTGACCAATTCTAATGTAGAACCACCTATAGAATACCGGGAGGTAATCGTACGTGATCTGTAAAACGCCATATGCTTACATTTACCCAAGTTTAACTCCAAAAGGTTATGATTGCACCAACTCCCAAACCGATCAAGATCATTTTGAAGTAGAATATAGTCTGAAGTATTTTTATATGACATAAATATTTTCACATCGTCCGCGTACATAAGCACATTAGACTCAGCTATCGAATTAGGCAAATCGTTGATAAACAAGAGAAATAAAATAGGACCCAGGTGACTTCCCTGAGGAACGCCGGAAGACACTTGGATAGGTATAGATAACGAATCCCCAAAAATTACCATCTGTTCGCGACCAGTAAGGTAAGATGAAATCCATTCAATAATATTACTATTAAACCCGATAGCGCTTAATTTACTCAGTAGGAGGCGATGGTTAACCTTATCGAAAGCTTTACTAAAATCCGTGTAAATAACATCGGTTTGCATTCCTGAAATAAAACCATCAATTACGTGAGAAGAAAATTGAAGTAAGTTTGTAACTGTAGACAGACCTTTGCGAAAACCATGTTGTCTACAGTCAATAATAGAGGAAACTTTGTAAGATATAATGTCAGTGACCAGTTTCTCGAGAAGTTTTGGAATCGCACTCAGTTTCGCAATACCTCTATAATTTGACACATTTGTAATGCTACCCGACTTATGAAGAGGGACAATATACGAACTTTTCCAGACCGCTGGAAAGTAGCTAAATTCAAAGATGCATTCAATAGTATAGTCAATGGTGTAGGTAATGTCGTAAAACAGTATTTTAGCACAAAATTAGGGATCCCGTTAGGTCCATAAGTGTTCGTGGGCTTCAGTGATGAAAGGTTCTCCGGGACCCACGTATCACTCATAGCAGTGATCCCGTACGGATCTAATGACCGAATATCATAAGGATAGTCACAGGTAGTCGATACTGAATTAACCGAGTAAACAGATGAGAAAAAGTCAGCAAAACAATTGGCAATAGATTCAGAGTCAATGTATTCGACATCATTCATCACAATTCGAGAAGGTCTTGATACGGACTTACGCTTGGTGTTAACAAAGTTGAAAAAACTTTTAGGATTGTTCCTAAAATTCTTACCAACCTTTTACAAGTAAGATTGATAACACTTGCGAGATTCTGCCTCGTAACGACATCTGACAATAGTGTACTTACTATAATCAAAAGATCTACCTGATACCCTAAACTTTTTATGTAATATACTCTTGGTATTTTTCAACTGCTTTAAATATTTAGAAGACCAAGGAGGTGAGCAATTCTCATCTTCTGCAGATTACCTCGGCACAAATTTACGTATAAATCGCCACATTACATCATAAAAATTAATTAAGCTCCCATCAAAGCTCTGGCGATCCTCGCAATCTAATATTGACCTCCAATCGACAGATTCAAAAAGACTATTCAGTAAGACAAAATTAGCACGTGAGAAACAAAAAGTTCTCCTGGTAGATTTTGAATAGATTGAATTTTCAGTCTGGATGAGTCCTCGGCAAACTTGGAGGATTAACGCGGGAAACTTCAAAATTATCAGAATTATTAACTATTACAAGATCAAGTGTCCTATTCATAGCATTAACAATATCGTTAATCTGAACAAGATTCAGAGAAGAAATGAGTCTAACAAAATCAGAAGTCCAATCGCAAGGAGTAAACTGAGTGAGATGTTTAGTATCAGGTAAGGGTAACCATGATACCAAAGGTAAATTGAAATCACCCAATATCAGTAAGCTGTCACTGTCACCAAGCTTCCCACACACTTCAGAGATGGCATCCAAGTGCATCTCATAAATTCCAAACTCTGACGAAGGTGGAATATACGAACAAGTTATATAAAGTTTGGCAGCGCCCAACCTTACAGAGAGTGCTAAGAACTCTATATCACTAATTTTCGTTATCACAACGTCATAAGACAATGATCTGAGCACAGCGATTAATACACCACCGCCAGATTTAACCGAGGGATCTCTTCGGACTATTGAAAATCTGTCACATAAAACTTCTGAATCGAGTACATTGGGTTTAAGCCATGTTTCGGAAAAAACTATTATATCATAATCGAAACCAAAACTGTCCACATAGAGTCTAGAGAGTTTAGTATTTAAGCCACGAACATTTTGATACAAAATGTTGGCTAATCCATTTAGCTTTTTGAAGCCGTTTTATTCGATTTTGGGAGAGAAACAGGGTTCGAACGCCTACCATTATCGCGTTGTATAAATTCTTTCACCAAGGCCCCTGAAGGCCAGAAATTAGAGTTAACCAATTGTCCGAATGAGAATCTTGAAATAAAAATTACCCGCCTAGCTGGAACTACAGTCAGCTCTCTAGCCCGTAACCTGGAAGAACAAGGGACAGAGTCAGCGACTGAACCATTTGACTCGGTGCCCAATCTATCAGCACCAAATGGTGCGGAAGAAGCGGTGACTTTAGCAAACGTCAAGCCAGAGTCAACGATCGAACTATTCGACAAGATGTCCCTCGAATTATTGTCCCCGGTTTGCACCCGCTCGGACTGCAATTCACCAGCACCAGATGGAGCGGAAGGTTCCGAAATATCAGCACCAGTAGCCACAGAAGAGGCTACGACCGACCGGATAACAGAGTTATCAGTAGCGGCCATAGGCGAATTATTGTCCCCGGTTTGCACCCGCTCGGACTGTAATTCACCAGCACCAGATGGAGCGGAAGGTTTCAAAATATCAGCACCAGTAGCCACAGAAGAGGCTACGACCGACCGGATAACAGAGTTATCAGTAGCGGCCATAGGCGAATTATTGTCCCCGGTTTGCACCCGCTCGGACTGTAATTCACCAGCACCAGATGGAGCGGAAGGTTTCAAAATATCAGCACCAGTAGCCACAGAAGAGGCTACGACCGACCGGATAACAGAGTTATCAGTAGCAGCCATAGGCAAATTAACCTCAATTAAACAAGGTGATGAGTACACATTTATCAGCGGAATTAATTTCCTCGATGATTTCTTGCGTTTGGGAGAAGATTGAGATGGAAAATTTATGCATTTCTCCAAATCAGGATATTCCTCAAACATTTTCGTAAATTTAGAGAAACGATACGAGAGCGCAGACAGATTCCTTTCCATTCCAGAAAACTCTGACTTACCCTTATCCCCATTCAGACAATCAGCAACTCTGGCTACTATTCCAGCACATTTAATATGACATAGATTGTCACATAACCAACACGACAACATACGCTCATTATCAGCGTAAACCAAGAAACAAACAAAAAAATAAAAAATTTAAAATACCAAAATAAATCGCTAAAAATAACAAAATAATAGCTACCAAAGCTTAAATGATAAACAAACAGAAGATTTAATTTATAAAACAACTGAAGCACAAACAATACTAACATACCAACGTTAGATACTTAGCTTCAGTTTTAACACTTTCTCACACACTAAACACAATAATACACGATATAATAATTACTAATAAGGCAAAAATCACGGAGCACAAAACTAACAGCCTAGCTTCGTATGTCGAATACTTACGGTCTTTCGTCGTATAAGCGAAAATATTTCCTGTTGCGCTCTGTAAAAGTATGAGAATGACAAATCAAAAGAGAATGAAAAAAGAATGAAAACGAAGTGAGCATTTCAGTACAAAGTTGCGCTCATTTAATATGACATAAAATGTCAAAAACAGTCACTTGTGTTTTAGCTTTCGCATTGTTTATTTTTGTAAAGAGAACGAAGACATAAAATGGATAAATGGTAAGTATTTTATAAAAAATTATCTATATTTTATTAACATATATGTATTTCAGCAACAAAGAGTCAACACTGGTACAGCTGCAGACACTGGTTGAATATATACACAAAATATACAATACAAAATACACAAAATGTGAATATACACAAAACAACCCGTAAATGTATTTACTAATTTTATTCGTGTTTGTTTATTTACATTTACATATGTTGTCAATTATTTCCAGCTGACAATTTGAAGTCGCATAGAGCTGTATTTTGTTGGTGCATTCAAGCGATTTTTATTCGAATATAGCGATTTTTTCTTGTAAATTTTGCACTTTTTTTAGAATTGTAGATTGTCACGATCCAACCCTCATCTGAGAGCTGTCCTATCTGCATGCTACACTGGCAACTTGTTGATTATTGCACGGCTAAGGCTCGCGGGCATGGGCGGGTGTTCGTTGCAGGCAGATAGAAAAATGATCGTCAATCATTTTATTTGTACCAGTGTACCAAAATTTTATCAAAACTAAAAGGGGCCGAAGACAATCAATCTGTAATATAAAGGTAGGAAAACGGTGTTGGACTTCCTACAGGCTCCCTCCCACTGTCATTTTCCAATGACCATCCGTGGTAACTCCAGGCCAAAGATTATGGGTCACCCCTAACATCATGTTTCACGGCCAAATACCTACCTTTCCTTTTCCTTATTCAGCCATAACCCAATCAACAAATTCCTGTACCACAAAGTGTATAATTCATTATAATTTTATTGCCCAGTTCGGGACTTCATATCATGATGTACATTTTCAGAATAATATAGTAAGAGAGCAGAAAAATTCTTAAGATATAACTATAAAAAGACAAATGTATGTTGTATTGTTCTTAATTTCTAACTAGTATTATGGTTAGTATGTGTTAATCTTATGTTCGTCTCTTAGGACTTATAATTTCAGAGATGCATTATAATTTAGAATTTGACAACAACGGTAATCAAAGAGCTGAATTCAGAAGTTTCTAAAAAAATGCAAACATTTTTAAACTACAAATTTCGTAAAATATTATTCTAATAAAAGACGTTACGTCTTACAAAACCATAGTCGATCAAGAGAAGCTTGATCCACATAGCAGGATTTTTTGTTGATTAGGAGTACCAGATCTCCTAGGCCATGGTGATAAAGAAATCTTTAAATCACAGGACAGGAATTTTTTTTGTCAGGAGTACCAGATCTCCTGGCTCTTTCGAGACTTTTCTACCCCCGCAGGATATCGTGAAAAAAATAATTTTATTTGTTGTTTAGAAGTTTGTTTCTCCTAGCTCGGACGAGACTTCGATAAATACCAGAAAAAGAAATTTGTTTGATAGAGGAGTTTACTTCTCCTTTGTCGGACGACTAATTAAATATTTAAAACAAGATTCACTAAATGTTATCCAAAACTCGACAATCTACGACTTCTACACAACTACTTTCACCCACTTACGACCTTGACTATGCAGATTCATCGTGATGTCTTCTTTTGAAAATACGCCTCTGATGTTGATACGGCTGCAGTTGATGCTCCAGTTGATGTTAAAGTTGTTGTTGTTGAAGTTGCTGCTGTTTTTGTTGTATTGTTGTTGGCTATTGTTGGTTGTATTTCTATTTTCTTATAGCTGATCTTAGCTTGTTGTTGTAAATTTATAATTTGTTTCAAGATATTGTCGTTTTATTTGCGATCGTTGTTGATTCTTGTTGTTTTTGTGATGGGTTTAGGCTATTGTCGTTGTATAAATGTTATAACTTGTTGTTATCAACTTATGATAGGTTTTAGCCCTTGTTGTTGTTTCTGTAACTGTCTTTGTGTTTATGTTATCACATTGTTAAAAACTATAATTTGATTTAGACTATTGTTGTTGGTTTTACAATTGTTTTAGGCTATAGTTGTTGTATTTCTAATTTGTTGTTGCATTAATGTTATCACCTTGTTGTAATTATTTTATAATTCGTTTTAGACTAATGTTGTTATTAATTTATAATTAGTTTTAGGTTATTGTTGTTATCAATTTCTAATTTTCTTTAGGCTATTGTTGTTGTTTTTGTAATTGTTGTAGGCTGTAGTTATTGTTTCAATGGTGTCACCTTGTTGTAATTAAGTCTTCAAATTTTTTTTTCGATTCACTGTTATTGTTTGTTTACTACGTTGAGAGCGAGAAATAGGGGAATAATTTTGTGTATTTGTTTTTTTGCGTTTTATTTTGAAATGTCTTTTCTTTTATACAAGTTGTATCCACTGTGTGTGTTTGCGTGTAAGTCTTTTGTTGTTGTTATTATTATTAAGGCTGTGTTGGTTAGATCTCGTCGTCGTGTAAAAAGAAACAGCTGTTTTGCGTTCGACCGACTTATTGTTAATTTTACTTTTGTTAACTAGTTTCATGCACTTTTGTTATCTATCTAGTTTTAAACATGTTGCCATTGTATTTTTTTTTTGCATTTGTCCGCTAGTTCTATCTATTGTTATAGTACTTTTTTTTACACTTGTTAACTAGTTCTAAGCTTGTTGTTTTTACACTCTTGTTATTTAGTTTGCTTCTGTTAACTAATTTTAGATGTTTGATTTCGTTGTTAATTTTGTTTTCGTTAACTAGTTTTATCTGTTATCATTGTACTGTTTGCATATTTTTCACTAGTTCTAACTGTTGTTATTGTACCTTTTTACATTTGTTAACTAGTTCTAATCTTGTTGTTTTTGCACTTTTTATTATTTAGTTTGCTTCTGTTAACTAGTTTTAGATATTTGATTTTGTAGGTTTTCAATTTATGTATTTTTGAAATAAAATTGTTTGGAAATTCCGTTGAAAATATTTATATAGAAAAGAGATGGTGCGTGTTTTATTAATTATTTTATTTTCATTTTTCTTCTCCGTTTCGATTTACGATGCGAGTATAATTTCGTCGAGATTATGGGTTATCTATATGTAATAATACATTATACGAAAGTATATGTGCGTATATATGGCCGCGTATATATATATATATATATATATAGGAGGAGGAGGCTGGCGAATCGAACGATATCTGACACTATAATCAACCACACACTTCACCTTTTACGTGTGTATTTGCTGATTTTTTTTTCTGACGTAAATACGTCTGTATATATATATTTTATATATTTAATTATTACAAATATATGTTGTTTATTTATTTAGAATGGTGGTTTTGGATTTCCTCACAATTTCTTCCTAGAATCGGTGGCTTTGTAGTTTTTTTTTGGTTTTGAGCTGAAGTTGTTTAATTGTCTGTTATTTGTTGTCGTCTTTTGATTGCTCTTTATTTTTTTCTTTTGTTTCGATGGTGTTAATTTTTAATCATATTAATTCCGTTTCTGATGAAAAGTGATGTCAGAGCGGAGATTTTTTTTCAGAAGACCACGTCCATTCTCAGCCACGTTCACCGCCAAAAGGGAAGTTGGCTGCGGATGCCATTCATCATGGCGGCCCATTTCTCTTCTTTTATGTATCACCGCAACATACTTCAGGCAATCAGGGTGGTTGTAAATGGGAGTAAAACACAGAGTTGCATTTCGATGGATCTTATCGTCCTAGCTTACTCTATTCACACCGCTCCTATAACCACCGAAACGGTACAAGATCTGGCACCATTTTTGTTTGACAATTGTTGAATGACTTTCGCTTCGATACATAAGCGAAGAGAAAGAAGAAATCGTAGATATGGAGCTCAAAATAAACGAAAAAGTGAGTGCTTTGATTCGCTTCGCTTCCCTTTCGACATACGGAGCTAGGCTGTAAGTACGACTTGACTCTACAGAGTTGCCAGACTCCCAAAAAGAAATAAAGTGTAGATCAGTTAACAAGAACTGTTATTTACGATATACTTATTTTCAAAGAGTGGAAGTGTGGCACGCCCAAATTTGTTGTGCTAATATTGTACACATTTAAAATAATACTCTACCTCAAAATTGTCGAGAATTCATACAATTCCAAAAAATTCCAAATTAAGACTAATAGTTTTTTACAATTTTATTATCAATGTTACGTTATCCGGATGATCACAACTTGTTCTGTGGTGCTGCCTCAGCTAGCTCAAGCTTGGCGTGGCTTCCCGACCCGCAAACACAGAACTCCGGTCAAACAATAAAACATTTTCTTTACTTTAAACTGAATTAAAAAAATCGAACTAACATCATGAACGTGATTGAAATACTACAAGGAACAGAAACACAAGAAATCGTTAGATTTGGACATTTTTTTGGTGGGACAGCTGTCATGCCCACCTACGTAGCCCATACCCTACCTCGCCATCTATAACAAATTTTAATCGATGGCCCCATTTACCATTATCCGCAACTCACCATTTACCTCAATCCATATTCTATCGTCTAAAGCTTTCAGTTTGCGGGCTAGTTTATAATCGGTTCCAGAGGTAAACATATTATGACCATATAACGCCATGAAAGGACTTACTCCTGTTGCGCTGTGTATAGCAGTTCTTAGCGCAATTTCAATCGAGGGTAGGTTTAAGTCCCATTCTCTATGATCCTCCTTTAAGTACACTCGAATAGCCGCCAGGACACTCTGATTGACTCGTTCGGCCGCATTTGATTGTGGTGAATGGACAGCTGTTCTCATATGATAGATTTCATAATCCCCTATCATCTTTTGGAATTCTTTCGATGTGAACTGTTGTCCATTATCCGAGTGTATTATCTCGGGCACCCCAAAGTCATGGAATATGTTTTCAATCAGAAATTTGGTTACATTTTTAGTCGTAGCTTCCTTTAAGGCTTTAAGAAAGACATATTTAGTGAGATGGTCGACGACTATGAAAATGTAAGCATTACCTTTTTTACTACGAGGGTATTTCCCCAAGAAATCAATATACAACTTTTGGAAGGGCCTTTCCTATTTCTGGTTAGAGGATTTATTCTCCTTGCACACAGTGCAGTTATTAACATAATTCCTCACATGTATGATCATATTGGGCCAATAATATTTAGTTCGTAGAAAATTTATAGTTTTATTTATTCCCCCATGAGCTTTATGTAACGGTTCATGAGCTTCTCGAATCAACACCTATGTAAGAGACTCTGGAACCCAAATTTTCCATTGAAATTCCTCTATATTTGCAATTTCGCATGAGATTCTATTCCTTTTAAAGACCATTCCATTTTCTACCCGAATATCAGGGAATTTTTCCTTATTTTGCAGGATTGTCTCCATTAGTTGCCGGTATTCCTCGGATTCAAATTCTAATGTTTCAAAATTCAGGATATCTTCTGGTGCAAGCTCAAATTCATCGACATTTCTAGATAAGGTATCGGCAACCACATTCTCCGAACCCTTTCGATGTTCAATGTTAAAATCGAAGGCCTGCAGTTGCAATGCCCATCTGGCTAATCGTCCACTTAAGTCTTTTAAGGACATTAACCATTTGAGGCTGGCATGATCGGTGATCACAGAGAAGGGCATAAGTTCGATATATGGCCTAAAACGCTTTATTGCCAATACAGCTGCTAAACATTCCTTTTCTGTGACACTATAATTCTTTTGGGCAGCATTGAGTTTTTGAGAAAAGAACGCAATCGGCCTCTCGTTGTTATTCTCATCCTTCTGGAAGAGTACGGCCCCAACTCCGTAATGTGAGGCATCACACTGCACAAAGTATCTTTTCTTAAAGTCAGGGTGAGCTAGAAGTGGGGCAGACGTCAACGCCCTTTTAAGATCCTTAAAACTCATTATAGCTTCTTCAGTGGTTTTGAATTTGGATCCTTTCTTTATCAGGTCAGTCAGAGGTGCCGTCATGGTGGAGAAGTTTTTGATGAACCGGCGATACCATCCTGCGGTTCCGAGAAAACTTCTTACTCCCTTACCGATTTTGGCATTTGAATCTTTTGAATAGCTTCAATCTTCTCCGGATCCGTCCACATGCATCCTCTTCCGATAATAAATCCTAAATAATGTAATTCTTTGAAGCAGAATTTTGATTTCTTTAACCCTATTGTTAAATTGGCCTTTTTCAAACAATCGGCAACCTTTTCTAAGAGCACCATGTGATCCTCAAAATTGGCCGATATTAGGAGTAAGTCGTCCAAATATACAAATACATTCGCGTTTAGCTCTTCAGGAATCACTTTATCCATAAGTCTACAGAGCCGTTGCGCCGCGTTGCATAATCCAAATGGCATGACAGCATATTGAAACAATGGTCTTCCAGGTATCGTGAAGGCGGTGTAGGACCGAGACATTTTATCAAGTGGAATTTGCCAAAACGCAAATTTTAAATCTACGCTGCTAAACATATGAGTTTGGTCTAATCTGCTTAATATTCCCTCGATGTTTTGAATGGGGTACGCGTCTTTGATGGTTCTCTCGTTGAGTTTCCGCGCATCGAGGCATAACCTATTTTTCTCAGGTTTCCTCACCAGGGTACATCTGCTACTCCATGGGCTTTGGCTCTCTTCTATTACTCCTAATTTAAGCATTTCATCTAATTCGGCGTATATCAAATCCTGTATCGCAGGAGAAACAGGATAATGTCGGTCCTTAACGGGTATTGCCCCCTCTACTAATTCGATTTTATGTGTTTCTATACAAGTTTTTCCTAGGCCGTGTTCTTCATAAGTTCGAAATAATGATTTTACTCTTTTCAGGTTCTGCTCCTCGATCTGTGTCAAGCGATGTTGCTCAACATTGGAAAGTTCTAATGGAAAATCTTCTACCAACTTATTTGGATATATTTCCTCTACAGCAAAGATTTCCGGCGCTAATTGGAACTCACGCCAGAAATCAATACCCAGGTAAGCCACTTGCAGTAAGTCCGGGCAAATATAGAACTTGATCGTTTTCTCTTGATCTTTATATCTTACGGGTGCATCTATACTACCCACTATATTAAAAGATTGTCCGCTCGCTGTTTTTACGTTCGATATCAATGGGCTTACTTTAGTCCGAGCTTTTCCACTAAAGTTTCACTGTTTTTTCCCAACAGACTAATAGAGGCGCCAGTATCTAATAGTCCCATGATAATAATCGATCCTATTTTTATTTGAGCAAAAGCTCGAGGATCTTTTTGTTCTCTCGCTGAAAGTCCACAACATCTTTTTACTGTGTCCTTTATATCATTATGTTGACGTTTCTTGTCAATAAATCTTCTTCTGGTGAAGGCCACCAATTTTTTCCAATTTTCTGTTGTCCTCGCTTTCGCCAAAGATTTTCTTTCTAACGTTTACATAATTCTCCAGTCGTTCGTTGTAAGATTTCATGCGCTTTTTTCCGGGGTCTGCCCTCTCATCCGGCTTACGTTTTTCCATTGCTCTCCTTAATAAAAAGTACTTCCCATTTTCTTCGACTTGGTTCTTCTTATTCATGTTGTTACTGGGATGGATACTTTTCTCTATGTTGATTCTTCGGGAGTCTGAGTAGAGCATGGCTCTCCCGTCCTTGCCACACTCCTCATCCCGTTTTCCCGACATCTTTGGCAGTTCGGCACTTTTACATCCGGCAGTCCGCATTTATAGCAGAATAGGTTCCGCTGCATAGACTTGTAGTCATTGAATATGTGTCCAACATGTCGGCAATTCCAGCACACTATATCCGGCAGCACACACAGCCGGTCTCCTATTTCCATTAGAATTCTGGAGTTCTTCTACAATTTTGTCTATGTCTTCCTTTTCGTCCAATTCCACGTATACTTCGTTGACATATCTTCGTGGAGGAATCTGTCGTGTAGAGAAAGTCGGGGTAGTTTCCTTTCTTAAAAAATTTCTCTCCACCTCTTTACACTCATCTCGTAACTGCTCTACCGTGTAAATATGCATCGGATATAATACTTGAGCTAGCCCTTGTTTTATGTTTCTTTTTAATATTCTGATCATCTCCAATTCAGGAATTGGATTCCTTAGTTTAGCTCGCAGTTTGTTCATCGCATGGAAATACGCATCGATGCTCTCCCCGGGACGTTGTCGGCGTTCTTCCAGATCTCACATGAATTCGTATTCGCTTCTATTTGACCTATATTGTTGTAGCAGCGCAAATTTCAAATCACGCCAATCTCGGAATTTTCTGGTGGTCGCCATTAACCAATACCACTCTTTGGCAGCACCCTTCAAAAGCCGTTGGAAGTCCCTTATGACATCGGCCCATGGACATCCATAATACTCTCGAAGGCACTCCACACGAAAGATGAAATCTTCAACATTTAAATCTTCAGACGTTCCATCAAAACTTAGGTCCCATTTGTCCACTATCATTGGGTTCCTCCATTGGTGTCTCTCATTCAAGTGTTCTTCTATTGATTCAACTTCCTGATGTACTCTTTCACCATATCCTCTTGAAGGAAATCTCTCGGATGTGGTTCTAGGGCTATTGAACCGGTATTCAGGGAAATCCAGGCTTCTTTGTGGGCAAGGAACCGATTGAGTTTTCTTCTTAGTAGGGGCCCACGTCGCGTTGTAATGTAATACTGTTTCCTCAATAGATACTGTTCTGTTTTGATGTACTTCCTCCGTTAGGTTTAACATCCTGATTTCCTTCACCAGCACCTCAAAACCAGCTTTTAATCCGGCATCTACTTTCTGATCTATTCTTTCCTCTAGATTGGAATTGTGTACAGCAGTGGATTCAGCGATTAAACTCTTTATCAAATTCGCATTACTCCGGGGATTTCTTGTCTGAGACTGTGTGGAGTATGGTGACAGTGGAACATACGGTGGTGGCAACGCGTATTCCGGTGCTCGTGATGCATTCTTTCCCGCTTTAGGCATAGTTCCAGTTTGTGTTGGCTGTTTCGTACTACTTTGGGCTCCATTACCCAGATCGTTACCAGCATCCCGGTTGCCGGATTGCGGTTCAAAACTCTGCCAGGGATAAACATTCGGGTTATTTATCGTCCCCGACATATCAATCATATTGTCCTCCCCTGTAGGGTCATTCGTACGCTTACTAGGTGTTCGATTCATAGGCATTATCTTTTATACTCTTCTATTACTTTAATAATACTTTTTTTTATTTATTTATTTTTCTTTTAGAATCCCACACCAATCTTGGTCCAGGATTTAAGAAACAACAAAACGAAATAAAAGTTCTTCAATTATGAATATTTAACAAAAAAAATTAGACTCCAATAATTTTATTCCTATATTTGTCGTGGGTGGGGAAAAACTTAAAAGCAAATAATTTCAAATAAGCAAAATAAACACTCTACATAATTCTATACACATAAAAAACACAAATTTCACAAATACTACAAAATTTCACACAACACAATTTAAAATGATTCACAGGATTTCAGATTAGTGGTATTTTCGGGTATGGATCTTTTCGGCTGGTCGTTGCGGTATATTAATTTTTTTCCCTTTTTCTCACGTAGTTTCCATAAATCCTAATCTAAAGATATCGTATATTATTATTGCGTTTAATACGGATTACGATTTCTGCATACTAACTATATTAATATTGCCAGGTCAGAATCATGAACCGTAAACTTCTCTACCAATAGTGATCTAGACTGTGCAAACTATATTGAAAATATAGGACGCAGTCCACTCACTGTTCAAAAAAAATATTCTAATCAAAAAATATGAATCTGATTTTGCAAAACCGACGAGTTTAATCACGATTGTTCTTTACTTCAATTGAACAAGATTCAAAAACTCGATTGGCTAAGTTCGCAAAATGTAAGTCATACAATATATAATCATCAGATAGCAATTATTCCCATTTGTCCAAGACTTCTGTTCATTATACACTCAAGACTTACATTAGGCTTTTGGCTATTGTCATAAGGATGTTTCTTTTCAACTTCTGTTTGGGCGCCATTTACTGTTATCCGGATGATCACAACTTGTTCTGTGGTGCTGCCTCAGCTAGCTCAAGCTTGGCGTGGCTTCCCAACCCGCAAACACAGAACTCCGGTCAAACAATAAAACATTTTCTTTACTTTAAACTGAATTAAAAAAAATCGAACTAACATCATGAACGCGATTGAAGTACTACAAGGAACAGAAACACAAGATATCGTTAGATTTGGACATTTTTTTGGTGGGACAGCTGTCATGCCCACCTACGTAGCTCATACCCTGCCTCGCCATCTATAACAAATTTTAATCGATGGCCCCATTTACCATTATCCGCAACTCACCTTTTACCTCAATCCATATTCTCCGTCCGATCACCACCACTGAAAATCCTTGAAAATTTAATCGCAACACATATTGGCTAGTATTACAAAAATCATTATTTATTAAACGATAAACTAAAACTAAACAATTATCTTCTTAACCTAAACGTGGCATACATACATTGACAATTTCATTCATTATAATTATTTTAATTTTGATCTCTTATTTAAAATAAATGCTCTATTTGGGTTCTATTTAGGTGCAATTTTCGACCAACTGGATTATGGTATCAAACGAAATTGTCATAAGAAAGATAGGCGCAAAACAATCGAGTGGTCTGTAAACATACGTATTCAAAAAAAATAGTACTTTTGATTTTAACGAGTTTTTTTTTGTTATAAGAAAAATTAGGTATTATGTGGAGAATACCACAAACAAAGAAAAACCTAAACCAATGACATGCACATAAAAATATCTAAAAATTAAAAAAAAAATTATAAAAAAACTTATGGTAAATCTTGTCAAAATCATATAACCAAAAAAAAATGTCTTAAACCTAACTATTTGGGATACCCTATAAATTTTTATTTCTTATTTAACCAACTTATTCTAACCAATTATTCAAATCACAACAAAAACCTAACAAAGGACCGAACTACTTTATTTGGAATTTTCTTTCAATATGTGTTTTTTTTTCTACTTTATGAATTCGCACTATTTTCTAACTTCTCCCTATCAGAGCTCTTATAAGGATAGTTATATAGGCCTTTCTTTTTTTTTGACGTATAAGATTTTTTCTAACTTCACTTTCCATTTTTTTCGCTAGATCCTTTTTACAAACTCCACTAACACAATTAAAACACTTAAATAAAGGTCACTCTATTTAATAATTAGATTTCTTAGTCTACCCTACCAATTTTTAAATAATTCCTACGTAACTTTGTCACTAGACGGGCGACACAATACGAATACGAATATTTCCGTTTTAGCAGACAATTTTTTCTTTTACAAATTTCGTATGGCCATACCACTGTGGACTTATTTTCAAACTTTATCTGACAAGTATCTGAATATCCACAATTATCTCTGGTTCTCGTCGCGGATATCGTGTCTCGGCTCAGTGGATAAATTTTTCTCACTTAGGTTCCACACAGATTCATCTGATAGCCAGAATCCACAATGGGAAGATAAGGGTTACCAAATTGGTTCGCTTCTGTGGTATGGCCACTTACGGACGGATGCACCACATAATTTAAAATTATAAAAAAAAACGTTACCTTTTTCTATCAGCTTATCTTCTGTTGTTACTCTGTGAATTTTCTTTGCTTATGGGTTACATTGAGTTTCCAGCAGCTGTCCAGGCGTTTTTTCTCCTGACCACAACAGATTGCTAACTGGAAAACAATAAAACCAATCACACTTCTATTTTCTTCGGTTTCCTCTTAAAATGTCCGAGGTTTTGATTTCCAACTTACACAGATGGCTAATAGAACCAAAATTTTCACACGTTCGATGGCACACACTCTGTATATTCTTAGGAGATTCGGGTGATACTCCAGTGAACAAATTTTCCTCGAGCCTTAATTTCCCTATAAATTTAAACTTGTCTATAGGCTATGCTATTGAAATAATTCCTTTTAAACGACACTCACTTTATTTTTTTAAACAAGACCCTTTAATTTAGGATTAAAATTTTTTCCTTTACTGAAACAACACCGTACTCGATCTTAGCCACTTCACGAATAATCTAATAAGCTACTCTGCAAACAACTTTACCTAATTTCCTTTTCTCTGCCAACCGCACTAACAGCAATTCCTACTAACAAAATCCTCAATACAATTCATACATTTCCGTTGACCATCGGTCAACGTACGAACTTCATTGGCCTTGACACATATGTATTTTCTTGCTTTTCCCGTTCATGTGGTAGTATTTACGGGGGCTAAGAGAAATTTTCCTCTTTTCTTTGGGTTCTCTTTGACCCTCGTATAACACTAGCAAGTTATCCATATGGCAACTACACGTTGACCCAAAAAAAACAACTCTGTGTGGATCACATCGGTCATACGAGGAATTTAATTGACATTTACAACACGAAGACGTGAGACCAGACAGACAATTCATAAAACACAAAAACACATGAGACTCCACGACCCTACCAAAATTTGTGCCATCTACAATTATAATTTGAGCGCGGAATGTCCATGATCGAAAAATAAACATAAAAACAACCACGAACAAACCCCAAAATTGGCAAATGGAAACGACCACCATCACAATCATGGCGGAAACATAATGATAGATGCAGTACGACAAGAACACAACAAGTCAAAAACAACGCATCCTGCTCCCGCTCAGTATCCGCGCCGTGTCAAGTCAGCTGACAGAAAAATGCTGAAAAGGCAAACAAATTTGCAAAAAGTTGTCATCTCATCGATACAACAGCATGCGTCAACGTGGATATGAACCTCTTGACTCAGGGTTTGAATCTTTGAGGCCCCACGTTGGGCGCCATTATGTCATACCACCCGATCGCCATATGTTATTGTATAATGATGTGTTCATGTACCTATTGAACGGACGGCCTCGTATGCCATGCGTTAGCCGGGCTTGTAACTCGTCGGACGGGGGGGATCTTCCCACTCGCTAGGCACAATAACGATCGGATGATGAACATTTGTACATACGAGCTTGGATCAAAAACTTTCGACATAAACAAAAAAAGAGAACGGAGCCCGAATAAACTTATCAAGTAATAAAAGCAAACACTGAAACAAGAGGTTATTGCCTGGGAAAAAGAATAAGATGATGAACGAATTCATCTTGCGTTAGATGGGTCGACTGGTGTTATTGCCGACTGATGCCCTCCCTTAAGAAGCCCTTCACGCTTCACCATGATATCGATCCTACTTCGATATCCCATAAACGTCGATTACCGAGGTTACTTACCCTATTACTCTACCTAACCGTTATGATTGCTCACTCAATCATACTGAATTTTGATCACAAGGTTTTCAAAATACTTTACAAACTTTATTTTCCAAAACTTAAAACGACAACTTAACTTTAAAGCCCCATGGGCGAAGCGCTACAAATAATGCGGAGACACAGCTCTCGCTCAACAAAACTAGCACCCATGGGTGTAAAAATCCTTCAATGATTTTGAATTCTAAAATTAAAAATTTACTTAAACTCTACAAATTACTCTAAAATTTACTTTATCAAAAATGAAACAAAATTACCTTACACGACAGACTAAATAGGCCATTTTACGCGACTCTCCCGTAATTTATCACACGCACGAAAACTTTAAATAACGACCGAAATTATTCTCGACGAATTTTAACGACCTAGCAACGATCTAGTTACTCGCGACCGGGTTAGGATTCTCAGAGGCGATTCGCATGATAGTTAGTAATATAAAAATATATTGCAATAAAAAAAAATATAGTATAAAAAGTCGTTTGCAAACAGTCACTCAGTCCAAGAATATTTTCTCCACGTTACGGGGATGGTTATTTCAAGCCCATGTGTATGGCTCACAAAAATTTATTCACTTACAACAAAACTTAAACTCTACTTAGAAATAATCTGACGTTCAAAAATTCATTCCGAGTTAAAACATACTTTACTTTATTTTACTTCAATTCTCGTATGCGAATTTTGATACCATACGAGTAAAATCTTCACACGACCACTCTCCAAAATCGTGTGTACTCTTTCTTTTTGGTTTTTATTGGTATAAATACTTTATTTTCAACTTTTTAAATTACTTTGGAACATGAGCTCTTCTACTTCTTTATACTGGAAATCATGTTCCTGGGCAAAAGGAATGCTTCTTCTTCACTTTTAATTTTATTTGATCTTTAAAACTTATGTTTAGGACTAGTTCGTTTTGTCCATCTGACTTTAATGCCAAGCACTTATGATTATTTAACACTTATTTAACTCTAGCCTAAGGTCCCTAACTATCTTATGTAACTTTGATACGTTTAGGTTGGCATAGGCCCCATCTTTGGCTCTATGCTTCGGCGAAGGTGACCTCTATTGAGGTTATGTGTCGGTCCGTACGAAATAATAGAAAAACGGACTTACCCTGGGCCTCTTTAGGTCTTACTTTAACTGGATGTTGATGTGGTTATGTGGATGATTGATGGTGATGATGGCTATGATATTGTAGAATTATGCTGGATGGCTGATGATGATGTTGGCGATGATATTGCAGAAATTATGCTGGTTGGCTGATGATGATGTTAGCGATTATGAGTTATAATGATGGAAAACTGGTTGGTGATATGGCTGGTAACGGAAATCTGGCTGCTGCGGTTGAATGCGGATGATGTTTCGCTGCTGATGATGATACACTGCGGGCTATGGGTGCAAAAGAATGGTCAAAAACGACTCCATACAGTTTGCGCGGGGTTTTTGCTTACCTAGCCGTCGCTAGCCGACACGATTGTGACTAGCTGCCGGGTCACTGGTGTCTCAACCAAAAATGTTGGTTTTTTTGGACACAAATTGTTTGTGGACACTAGCACTATTCACTTTTTAATATTGTTCACTGTATTTCGGGATGCTCCTGGGTTTCCCGCTGGTGTTTTCCTTCGCCGGATCACTGGATGACTGCCGCTTCTGCCAATGTTGGGGTCGCCGTCTAACCTCGGTGTAGGAAGATGGCGGTTCAAATTATATGTAATAATTCCACTAAACCTTTACTTACCGTTTGTTTCTGCTTCGTGGTGGCGCGCGATTGGTGAATTTCACAAAATGGATTTGGCTCCCGTTGTCGCGCGGTTTTTACTTTTTTGTCGAGCGTTGGTATGAGTTAACAATTTCACAATGAACATTACAATGACGGGCGGAAAAATATGACATTGATGCAACTCTAACAGGTGCTTTTCTCAAAAGTGGTTGTTGTAATTGATGTATCCATATAGGTATGTTCGCAAAGGGTGGTTGTTGTAATTAGAACAATCGTATGGGGTGTGTCTACAAAGGTGTTTGTTGTAATTTTAACGCCGTTAGGGCGCCGCCACAAAGTGCCATTCAGAAAACGATTGAGTGCTACTTGGTACATTGAAAGTGTGAAAACTAAAACGTTTCTATGCAATCCTTGCAGAGAAACACCTCAAAAACAGCAGCTGCTGGCGAACGGGGGTTGCAGACAAACAAATGTAAACAAACCCCGACATTAGAGAAAAGCTTACTCACACTCAGTCCAGAAAAAAAGTTAAAATCAGCTGGGCTAGTGCCTCTACCACTTCCCTGTACAATGCATCATAATCTAGCAATATTCATTTTCCTTAATGACTCCAATGTGTGTAAGCCACACCACCAGACATTCCTTTCCGGGCAACTTCACCCACAACATCAATTAAATTAAATACATTACTAACAATAAATTACAGCATAACATATTATAATGTATGAATCAAGTCAAAGGCTTCCTTCATCATCTTTTGTTTGTTTGTTATATTTCACCATTATTGTTGATATTTCATCAGTAGTTTTCATTTGATGATTTTGCGAATTATCAAAAAGTGGCCCATTTGATATCGAATAGGTCACTAAAAATTATACTGGATAATAGGCTAGCACGAACTAGCTTTATAATTTTTCTCTCGAATACTCCCAGGTGTTTTTCATCCGCTTGCGATATGACCCAAGTTTCGGAGCCATATGTCAAGGCAGGTAAAATGAGTCTGATATAGCTGAACTTTTGTCCGTCGAGAGAGGGCTTTGTTCGTAAACTGCTTGCTGATTCCAAAATAGTATCTATTTGCAAGCACAATTTACCTCCAGGCTGACGTTGTTGTCCTTGTTCACAGCGGATCCAAGGTAGACAAATTCATCTACCACTTCAAAATTAAATCGGTTGTCAACGTTCAAGTGCGGACAAAGTCGTTAGGTTTCTCTAGTCGTTGACACCATCAATTTTGTCTTGCCCTCATTAACAGCAAGACCCACCTTCGCTGATTCTTTTTCGATTCTTGTCAATACTCCAGTAACCTCAGTATACGCTAGCAGCATATAGCTTTTCGTGTTAATGGTCTTATTCGTATTTACTGCAGCTTTTCTCATTATTATCTCCATTAAGATGTTGAAGAGATTGCATTCCTCGCTTGGTACAGAATGGTTCAGTGAGGACTTTCCCCACTTTCACTGCTGATTTGGTGTTGATCAGCGTCATTCTATAGAGGCGGATCAGTTTTGCCGGAATCCCAAGATCAGACATAGCTTCGTACAGTTTTCCCCGTATGGGGCTATCGAAAGCAGGTTTGTAATCGACAAAAAGGTGGTATGTATCGATTTGCTTTTCGTAGGTCTTTTCCAAGATTTGGCGTAGCGTGAATATTTGGTTAGTCGTGGGCTTGCCTGGTCTAAAACCGCACTGATAAAGTCCAATCAGGTTTTCAATAATTGGCTTTAGTGTTTCACATAATTCGCTCGACAAGACCTTAAACGCAATGGATAAAAGACTGATACCGTGATAGTTGGCACAGACACACGGATCACCCTTTTTGAACATAATACACTGAGACTCCAATCGTCAGTCATAGATTCCCCCGGCCATATACCGCATATAAGTCGATACATATGGGCTAGCAGTCCTTCGCCACCTGCCCTAAAAAGTTCACCGGGTAGCCCATCCGCACCAGCGGCGTTATTATTCTTAAGCCGGGAGATCGCCGTTCTAATCTCACCTTGGTTGGTTTTTCCGCATAAATAGTTGGTTTTCCTCCCTTCTCAGCCTCTTGTACCGCTCACTCGCGGCACGCGTTGTAACTGGCTGTTTTGTTGCCATACATGCAGCGTCTTTTTCATCAGTTGCAATGCGGCATTCTTCGTTGTACTATGGCTTATCCTTCTGCGGTTTTTGATAGCCAAGTTCAGTCCTTGCAGCGATTTCCAAAGAATGGGAGATGTGCTTCCACTGCGCATCTGGGTTTTCGGTAGGGGGGTTATTCTGCCCTAGCAGGAGAGAGAGCTTTTGTCGATAGAACATTTATACCTCCGGTATTTGTAGCTTGTCAATATCCGGCTTTTCCTGTGTTCGGCTTCTTAAGTTTTTCGCCCTACTCAGCCTTGTGCGAACTTTCGCAGCCACCAGCTAATGATCCGCGTCGATATTGGCACCTCGAATCGCATGTACATCCATTACACTAGAAGGGTGCCTGCCATCTATTACCAAGTGATCAATCTCGCTCTTCGTCCGCTGATCAGGAGACATCCAGGTCGCCTTATGTATGTCCTTATGCTGGAATCGTTCCATGTTCGTACCATGTTCTTTGCAGCGGCGAAGCATATCAATCTTATTAAATTATCGGAGGTGGTATCATGTAGACTGTGATTACCGATGGTTGGTCGAAAGACACTTTGCTTTCCAATTAGGCATTAAAATCGCCTAGAATAATCTTAATGTCGTGGTCGTATACTTCCTCCAGACGCTCATAAAGTGTTTCTTTGACTTCATCATCTTTATCCTCTGTCGGTGCGTGCATACAAATTAACGAGATGTTGAAATATTTCTCTTTGATGCGAATTGTGGCTATTTGTTCACTCACTGGCTTGAACCTTGAAACTAGGTGTCGCAGTCTCTTGCCAACTATAAAACCGCATCCGAATTCGTGCTTTCGCTCATGGCAGCTGTAGTAAATATCGCAGTTTTTCCTTCTTTCCTTTTCTATCCTGCCCATCTCATTTCCAGGATAGCTGTGATGTCAGCTCTATATTTTCCGAGGACATCCGCCAGTTGAAAAGTGGCACCTGTCCTGTATAGTGTTCTCACATTCCAGATACATATCCTTAAATCGGGGTCCCTATAACGTTTGCGAGGGTCGTCAACAGTTAGGGGTTTTCTTATATTTTCCGTATACCTATATAACGGTGGCGGGAGGCAAACTCAGCCCACCGTGGGGCTACTGCCAGGATGATCAGACGCTGACCAGAATGCAGTGTGTCGAAACTGGATTTTGCTTTCTTCAAGTTTGATCCGCCGTTGCCCAGGGGGGTTGGCTCATCCGCCTTCAAAGGACAGAAGAAAATGTCTACTACTTCGAAGAGCTTCAGTGACAGGGTCACCTAATCATCCTGAGACGTATCAGTGATCGCATTACCACTCAGGCTGCTCATTTGTTTCGCCTTCTCACTTTAGCTAGCTAACGGAGGTTTCAGATAATCCATAGCCCAGGATGTACATATTTTCCCAACATTAAAAAATTTAACATATGTTGTAATTTGAATTAGTACAATTTGCAGAATAGCACACCAACCAGAAAAAAAACATTCAATCATATGACGTGGGGTACTTACTTCAACTTGGTATCAAAATTTTGTTAAATTAAAAAAATATATAAATGAATTTTGGCCGCATTTAACCAGCGTGAATTGGCGCCAAGGGGTATAGATGCTTCGGCGCTTTACAGCCAAAATTATTATGGTATTTTGGGTGACATTGAATTTGAAAGCACTTAAACGCCGGTAACAGCGCCACTGCATTTTATCATGATAATGTCGTGATTATTATTCTACGGCAAAAAGGTGTTTACATGCATTATTACTCGATTAAGTTTTGACATTTTTTATTTCATGATGCCGCTATGGAATTATTCCAGGTGGTGGCAGGAGGATTTGTATTGTATACAATTCTGTCAGTCATTTCTTCTATTTCTTTAATTGTACAAATAAGTTTTTATGCAATTAAATATTTTTTTAAGTGGAATTTATTTAAAATTTCTTGAAATTTTGTTAGTATTTAGAAAACAAAGAAAGCAAGCAATATCAGCTGTCCTTATAACACTACCTCTTATATTAATCATGTTTGTATGTATTGTCATTAATGTACATTATCAGTGAAGTACGATTCCTTTACATTCCCATTTCCCCTGTCATGTTCACACAGTCTCATACTGAAAGTGCGTATACAACTCTGCGGTTGAAATGATTTGTGACATGATAATATCATTATCGCGGTAAATTTAAGCGATCTTAGGTGCAAAAAATGCATGAGAAATCACATGATAATAGAGTGATTTGTCAACGATCGGGTCGATCTGCAAGATCCAGTTCATATAAACGCCCTATAAGTCTTGACAAACCGATAAAATTATCTGAAAACTCTTCTGAGAAGCCACAATCAGGGAAATCTTCTTGTCCTCCGACCAGACCCTGAAAGTTGAAATCAAAATAAAGAATGTCAGCAGAAACAAAAGTAAACTATTTTTGGTAGACTTCCTTGCACTTAAGGAAAAGAAATCCCTTCCTTCTCTTTCACACCAAACGAGTTCAAACTGGTGCCACTGATTTTAAGAGACCTGTGGTAGTGATCCCGTCGAGGTTAATGGGGCCCTAGCCTAACTGGCGCCTGATACTATTTCCAAGGTGGCTAAATTCGCCACTAAATATTCTTTGAAGAGGAACCTTGATAATGATCTCTCTTTATCACTATTTTTTCCTGGGAAAAGTTTACCAGACGTATCGGGAATCAGACGATTATCATGGCACTCACACGAAATTCACAAGAGGTTCAATGAAACATGTGCCGAAAATTGGTACACGTGTCAGGCATTTATAGTACAAGCTTCAAATGTGTAAAGTGTGACCAAAAACACACTCCTGGGGAATGTCAGTGCACAGCTTCTGACAGTTCGGCAAATTACTGCGTCAATTCTGGAGAGGCAGGCCATCCTGTTGATTGGAGGAGTGTGATAAAATTCGAAGACAATGGATACTTGATTTCACATTTGCTTAAATTTTTAAAAATCAAAATAATTCCCCCGTCATGGAAAAAATTCGAGCATAATCACCAAATTTTTAAAACTAGTTTTTTCCCCCCAGTCTGAGGAACTAACCCTAGATCAGGATATAAACAACTTTATGATTGAATTCAGAAAGATGTCACGGCAGGACGAAAATCCAAGTTTGAACGCTTTTCCATGCTCCACCCATGCTTCTTAAGTCGATGCAATAGAGAATTCCATATGTTTAAAATGCTCCTACATAGTAAAATGGTCCTTGGTTTCGTACAGGAAATACACTTACGAGAAAACAAGAAAATCCATCTCCGCGAGTTCGATGATAGCACACACAGGGAAAAGATTAGTTGGACATCAATTCAGGCATTAGAAATTCCATGATAAAGTCTATATTTTGATTAGAATTCATAATTTTCAAACATCAGAATTATTTGTCGATGGTATTGATAGATTAAAAATTAAATTTAATTAAAACTTTAGTTATATTAACCAATTTGAGCCTTTCTAAAACCTCATTCATCTGAAATGGAAGATACAACTAATAAAAAGTACAATATTAGAATTCGTGTTCAAATATTAGTCACTATGATAATCATAATCATAATAATCATAATTATAATCATAATTTAATTTCTGTCATAAAAACACTTGTTACAAAGTTATGTATTCGATTTTTTACAAGAGGCTTTGTTGTTGTTGTCGTCAGCGATGCACGCCCTTACTAGCTTCTCCTGACATTGATTCGTATCAATGTCCCAAAAATCGCAGTACCAAAAAACTTAAACCCCTGTGCACAAAATCTACTAACTATCAAAATTCCTAAGACTATCCTTCCGATATCGCACCAAAAATTACGAGGTGTCTTCTGAACACCAAAGAAATTCAACAAAAACGATTCAGGCCCCGTTCGCTTTTAACAAAAACCGAACCGAATCTAAAGTACTTGTGTCACTGCTCGATACGAGAAAAACAAAAAAACACGCAGAGCCTCACAGGCAATTCGCATGAGACCCTGTGTGTGGAAATGCAAAACAATTTAAAAACATTATATACAAACGTCAAAAATAAGTCCAAGCCACCCTACACTTATTAAAGATATCTGCCCATTTCAGCAGAACATGCAACACTTAATTTACACATTCTTTAAACTTTCCTTTTGGATTGCTCTGACTTTGCAATGCCAGAGTATTAATTTTCTTTTGATTTTCAAAACATGTAATTGTACTATTAGTCAGCTAAGATCTCATTAAATATTCTTAGCAGATTAATTTTGTGTTTAGCCTATTTCGATTTTTTGATTTTTAGAATGTGCAACTATATCATTAGTTAGCTAAATCTTCATGTTTTATTTTAGCTGACTAATTTTTTGTTTTTTACTTATAATTTAACATTTAAAATTTAACATTTTACTTATAAAATAACATTTAATTAGCTAAATCCTCATGATAGATTCTTAACTGATTAATTTTAATTTTTCTATGTTCTATTTTTTTATTTTCAGTATAGGTAACTGTATAATTAGTTAGCTAAATTGGCAAATTACATTTTTAGCTGACTAATTTTGATGTTTTTTTCATTTTAATTTTTCATGTTTTTCAGAATATGTAACTGAATTGTTAGTTAGCTAAACCTGTACGATATATATGTATATATATTTAGCTGACTACCTCTGTTTCTAAGTTTTCATGTTTTTCAGAATATGTCACTGTACTGTTAGTTAGCTAAATCTGTACGATATATATAAATATATTTAGCTGACGAACTTCGATTTTCTTGTAATTGTTTTTTTGATTTTTAATATATATAACTGTATTCTTAGTTAGCTAAATCGGCAAATTGCATATTTAGCGAACTAATTTAAATGATTTTAAATTCTGATGTTTTCAGCTTAGGCTATGGTACAATAATTTTTCTTTGGTGGCACTTTTTAATTAATTTTTCAATTATTTTTATGTGTAGCTATCTATTATTCTTTATTTTCTTAAAAACATCACACCCTAACTACCTTTCTCCAATCGGTCCAGATTGGTCTGCCCACAGTCCGTTTGAAAAGTAGAGTAAAAATGGGCTTACCGACTACTTTCAGGGGAAGATGGGATGGCTTACTATTTGACTTATGGATGATGCAGATGATGATGAGGTGATTGAGGAATTGGGCTATTATTTGCTGGCAGATTTGTGATGATGGTGAGATGATGGATGAATTGAGCTATTATTTATAGCGGATGGTGATGAAAAGAGATGTTTGCTGGTGTACGGCGAGCCCTGATGCTGGTAAATTGCTGCTGTGGCTGGTGTTGTTGCTGCCGATGATTTTGAGCAGTCGGTGGCTGATTGTATTGGCACACGAAATGGCGGCTCTGGTGGTGGTGGCCGATGAAATGGTCAGTTGTTGGCGGCAGAAATATGGAGCTCTGCCTGCGGGAAGCCTTGGCCGACTCTGCTTTTGCTCGTGGACGCTATGAATCACGTCCGTCCTGTCCCTGTGGGGGAACTAGGGTAGGACCTAAAACGTGACCCTAGGCTGCCTGACTTGTTGCTAACGGGCAGGTGTAAGTAACTTGGTGTTTCACTTTCTTTACTGTGGAGACACGTCGAACGAAAAAGGAATTAACACTTCGTCACACACAAACGCACGCACTTGGAGTTACACTTACCTTTGGCCTGTGGCCAAAAAGGACAACCTATTGCTTCGGCTGTACGGGGTACAGCTTCTGGTGGACAAGGTAGTGGTTTGCCTTAGGACTAGCAAGGGTTGCACTTTTAGTTTTTGGCTATTAATTCTAATCACTTTTTACTCACTGCTGGGGTGTTTTTGCTGCTGGCGAACTTTCGGTAATGATTTGCCGGGCAAAACGCTGATTAATTACAGTTCGGTGGAATTTTTGGCGTCTACTCACACCAATGTGGCCTTTGCGGGATATATGGCGCCGTTAAGGTATATAGTTTGGAAAAACGGATTAAAAAACTTTTTGGCTTGCTGCTGTTGTATGTATCTGTTGGAAAAATTATGAATTTCATCAGAGTGTTTGTTGAAGGTGTAGTTACGCCTTCGGTTATGATGTAGTAAATTTCGGTGGTGGCCAAAAGATTGTTGTTGTCTTTTGGGTTGTTTTTGACGGCGGTTGTGATATAATAACCAGGTGGTGGCCAAAAGGTTGTTGTTGGCTTTTGGGGTTGATTTTGACGGCGGTTCTGAGCCGCCACAAATCCTACCATCCTGCTGGCATCCTTGTCAAAGGATGGGAGAAAACCTACCACCTACGTAGACAGCCTCCTCCATTGCGGGTGGTACTGTCTCAGGTCAGTGGCCTGGTCTGGACGAGTCTTCTCCCATTGGCTACGCCTCCAAGCTTGGTTCGATGCGTCGTTAGTGGTTGGGTCGAGGATCAACTTGATTCTGGTCTCGATGATGGTGGTGTCGCTGACCTGGCGCCGCTGCAGCTGTTCTTCAGTTTCTATTTCTCTGGGGCTGGCTTCTCCCAGTACATGCACCCAGATCAGGTCGTTCACCATGCGCATGAACTTCAAACCCTTTTTCGCATATAGCTGGCTTCACACGGTCTTATAAAAGCGGGTTACTGCGGCACTATCTTTGGCTTGGAGGCGCATCATGACCGCTCTGCCGCTGCGCTGCAACCGAGGAAACTTCGTCAGCAATTCAAATTTGGTTTCTGGCCGCTCGAACGCAACTGTCAGCTGGTACATGTCGGGATATACGGCCATGGGTGTACATGCGATGATGTCTATTTCCTCCGGGGTGCATGCTATCTCCAGTAGCTCCAAGATGGTAATGATCCGGCCCTTGGGATCCCCTGTCACTGTCTGGGAGAAAAATCGGATGGTCACCTTTTGGGCAGCATACCCGTGGTGTTTGCGCTGAAGGGACGACTGCTGGTATTGCGCCCTTGCTCCTTCCGGCTCCTGCATGAGGTTGTCGTTTGTACTTCGGCGACTCTCCCCGAGGCGATGTTTCTCACTCGTAAGAGTGGTTACCTGATCCTGCAGCTGCTCAACCTGATGCGCTAGGCCGGCTATTTTCCGATCACTCAGGATGTGCATCTGGCCCATTTCTTGCGTTAGATTGGACACTTGTGAGGGTTTGTTGCCTGAGGGTGATTAGCTCGCCTACCTCAGCGATGACTTCTCCGGGGATAAACCGTGGGTACATCGCGTGTGCCCAGAAGTTGGGGTGACGGCACACCGGACAGTCCGTTCGGCCTTGGCTCAGCCAGGTTTCGTGGCAAGCCAGATAGAAGAGGTGGCCGCATAATGTAGCCACTAACCGCTCGTCCTCAGCCGCCAGCGTTGCCAAGCACACGTTGCATTCTGTTAATGTCGCCATTACGTAACGCGGTCGTGATTGGTCTAAGATGAAACGAGAACGGGGAACCTTCCACTAAGTACTTCGGTCTGTTAACAGGGATAGATGGTATGGTCAAGTTCCTACCTACTTGTACAAAATATATTAAGTGTTTCTGTTATTAAATCAAACTCTCCGACTATCTTCGAAATAATCATAATTTCATCACGTTACCGTGGATCACAAGGCCTATACAGGTTTTACCCTGACTCAAAATTCTCTCGAGACCTATTGCTTCAGGTCTTTAGCATGGTAAACCCCTAAGCGGGTTTCAGGTCTTTCCTGAATTTCGTAAAGACTATTTCCCACAGGCTTGACAATGCGGCACTTCGGAAACATCCGTGCTAATTTCGCATTAAAATTGTCTTTAAAGCTGTTCTGCTGGAAATTACGTCTAAACACTTCTTGTCCAGGAATATAATTAACCGGTCGGCTTGGGGTGTTGTAAGTTCGTTCATTCTTTTCGTAGGCTTTATGTAGGCTATCCCGGATTTTTGACCGTATCAGGTCTTGAGTCACGGATCTAGGTATTTCGCCTTCACCCATGCCCGACAAAGTTTTCAAACGTCGCGCCAACTTATACATACTGTCATGGGTAAACATGTCAACCCCAAACAAGGCAAAGTAAGGCGTGACACCAATAGCGCTGTGTGCGGATGATCGCAGTGAGCACTCTATTCCCGACAAGTGTCGGTCCCATTCTCGGTGATCTTCCTTCATATACGAATGAATAGCCGACAGTACTGATTGATTGACCCTCTCCGAGGCATTGGCCTGAGGAGAGTGCACTGCTGTTCGATAGTGCTTGATACCGAAATTCTCAACAAAATCAGTAAATTCGCGACCGATGAACTGCTTACCATTACCGGAGACTATAGTCTCTGGTACTGAAAACTTGTGGCAGATTCTAATCACGCTTTTACTACTAGCCTTAGGCATAGCCTTAAGGAATACGAATTTTGTGAGATAGTCCAGAATGATAACGATATAGCAGTTGCCATACTTCGACCGAGGGTAAGGTCCCAAGAAGTCCACGAAAATTCGCTGAAAGGGCCGATGGGTGACTATCTCCTTCCCCATCGGTGGTCTCAGAGTAATATTGGCCGTTTTAGCCTCTCGGCACACCTGACAGGCGTTCATATAACTTTTGACTTGCACATTCATGTTAGGCCAATAGAAATACTCTTTGATCCCCTTCAGTCTTGAGGAATCCTCCATGGGCCACGTGTGGTGGATCGTGAGACTTCTCAACGATACTTTGGGTTAACTCAATTGGTACCCACACCTTCCACGCAAAATCATCATGAAGTGGGATCCCGTCGTAGGGCATACACGATTCCATCGATGACCTTTGAATCGGGTAGACGACTGGCATACTCCTCAATGGTCTTAATTAAATCCGCATAATCTAAGCTCCGAAAAGCTTCATCCTCCAAATTGATCAAACTAGAAACGTTCCCCGACACTTCCTCCATCGTATATCTGGACAAGGTATTGGCACAACGTTCATCTTTCCTTTGCGATGCTGGATGACAAAGTCGAACGACTGTAAATGAAGACTCCACCGAGCTAGTCTCTCACTGAGATTCCGATGTGACATCAAACACTTAAGGCTGCTGTGATCGGTAATGACATTGAAAGCCATTAGTTCAATAAAGGGTCTAAATTTCTTAATGGGAAGCACTACTGCCAAACACTCGCTCCGCCACAGTATAATTTCGATGTGCGGGTGTCATCTTGTGTGAATAATAGGCCATAGGGTGCTCTTCGCCATTATCATCGCGATGGAATTATACGGCGCCGGTACCTAAGTGCGAGGCGTCGCATTGCGCATAAAAGTCTGGGTTGGCAAAGTCTGGGTGAACTAACACTGGGCTAGTCACCAAAGCATTTTTCAACTTTTCGAAGGCCTCCTTGGCTTCAACAGTAAAACAAAAAGTTTTACTTTTCTTTAAAGTATACGAAATAGGTGCCGCAATGTTGGCGTATTCGGAAATAAATTTCTGATACAATCCAGTAGCTCCTAAAAAGCTCCTTACTTGTTTTAGGGTCTTCGGAAATTGGTAGCCGCCTCCAGCGAGGTAGCTTAATTGTAGACCTCCAGACAGCTTGCAACTTGTTGCAAAAGTTCAATGTGGGTCTGGAAGTCTGGAGATACCACCAAAAGGTCGTCTAAGTAGACGAAGACACGATCACGCATAGCAGCTGGTATTACTGTATCCATCAATCTGCAAA
Organism: Phaonia tiefii; assembly: GCA_963931995.1. Taxonomy (NCBI): domain Eukaryota; kingdom Metazoa; phylum Arthropoda; class Insecta; order Diptera; family Muscidae; genus Phaonia; species Phaonia tiefii. The sequence continues at coordinate 163,262,023 of OZ008368.1, forward strand.
GTCGTTGCGCCCAAAAGGCATTACCCTGGAATGATAAAGTGGCCTTTCAGGTACCGTGAATGCTGTCTTCTCCCTACAGGATGGGTACAGTGGTATCTGCAAAAAGCATCTTTTAAATCCACTCTCGAAATGAAATATGTATCACCAAGTCTACTCAGTAAGCCTTCTATATGTGGAAGTGGGTAGGTAGGCATCTTTAGCGGTAAGCGCATTGAGCTTACGTGCGTCCAGGCACAACCTATTCTTGGGCCCCTAGCGGACTAAAGTCACGGGATGACTCCACGGCCTTAACTGAAACAGCGTCTCCTGTATTAATGGAATGCATCTCCCAATGGGTTTTACCGAGGCCCTTCCGTGTATAATACGGAAACTTTTGTACAGCGGCTTTCAAAAGTTGTTCTTGTTGTGACGACAAGGTGTGAGTCTTAACCTCCTCAGGGGCTAAGACCTCCTCGCAAAAGTTCACCCCTTGAGTGGTAAGACTCTATGCTCGTCAACAACTGAAATTTCCTCATGAAGTCCACGCCTAAGTAAAACGCACGCTCCAAGGTAGGTACGAAAAATAAATCCATATCGTCGGACTTTTTGTTGAATTTGATCATCGCTCGAATTTTTCCTAGTATTCGGTGAGCACTTCCATCAGCGGTTTTCGCTGATGATCCAAATCGACGTATTTGCAAGTTGGCTCGTTCAACTAGTTCTTCGCATCCCTTGCCTAGGCAAGTGACGGATGCTCCGCTGTCTAGTAGCCCCTCGACTTCTATTTTCGCATAAAAGCGATTATCGTCTCCTTCAAGTAGATTAGCAGCGGCGACCTCTCTTCGGATCAGCCGACGTCTCTCAAATCTCACTCTTGTTCGCTTAATTCGATCTGAGGCTTCTCTAAACAGCTCTTAGCTAGCTCTTGGTGCCTTATATTCAGCAATCCGTTGATGCAAAGGCTTAAGCTGCCTCTGAGCTGGTGGTAAAGAAACTTCCATTGCGGGGTTCTCGTTCCTCAGAATCGTCACAACTGGATCTTCTTCATCGTCATTTGATGAGTTAGCAGGTACTGCTGCTGATGCTTTCAAGGTGTTGTCCACGTTGGATAATGCTGGACTTAAAATAATTGAACCGCTAATAGTTGGATCAGTACTACCTGGGTTGGTTATATCACGCTCGGGTATATCTGGGTTAGTCAATCAAGGTTCGGGAATAATTTGGTTGGCTGCGGCTGAGATCAAACCTCCGTGGATCTCACCTCCCCAGCCTGAGGTGCGTGCCTCGGCGGGTTTCCCTGACAATTAGAGCATTTAAGAGTCACCGTGTTCTCCTTCCCGCGTTTATATCAGAATATTTTCCTGGTGGTGGATAAACAATCCCGGAAATATGTCCCGTAGCTCGGCAGTTCCAACAGAACAACTGAACTGCCTGCTATAATTGCCTCTATATCTCCTTCAGGTTGTAGCCCTGCAGTTGCTTTTTCTAAAACAACCTACTGGAGGTACAACTCGCGTAGGATTTGGTTGTCGTTTCAGTGCCAAGAGACCTTCCGCTCTCTTCAATTCTCTGCTAAAATCGGCCAGATTATTTGCTCTAATGGGGAATATCATTTGGGCCAACGAAGCCTTCAGGTTACCCCAACGAAGCCTCTACCCCTCCTCAACTTCAAAATCGCATTGACAAAATCCTCATAAGTTTCGTGTAGCTGTTGGCGCCTACTCAGGTTCTGAGCCTGTATCTGAAACTCACTATCGTATGTTCCCTCCAGTTGAGCACTAGGTTCAACTTACGATAGTTCCAATAGAACTCTCGATTAGGTCCTGCCAACTGGTGATGAAGATTATACACTAGTCGGAATGCGGAACATTCCTCGTCCTGACATTGTGCCATCATTCGAAACAAAAAATCTTGGACATTTATTGTCTTAGGTGTCCCATCGAAATTTAAACCCCACTTCGACAAGTCAGGTTTCCTTCCCCTCTGTGAAGAGGTCGTAGTCTCGGAGTCTATCGGAGTTACGCGAGGCCTCTCGTCGTGACACCGCCCGCGGTGGTGTTGACCCTTGAGTGGACCTAAATCTTTCTCCGGGATCCCGTTGGCCGGCTTCTGGAAACTGGTAGCCGCTCGGTCCCATGAGCTCCTGCATCGACGCTATCGGTGGACGTGCATAAGTTGAAGGCTGCTCTGCCTCTGATGGTCGATGTATAATGTTGTTTGTTGCAGGTTCAGGCACTGCGGTCTCGCTTCATCTGGTCGGCTAGGTATCACATCACCTGCTGTAGGAGGCTGATAACCTCTTGGTGCAGCTGTCAGTGTTGGCATGACCTGGGCTGCCGGATAATTAGCCCCGCCTGTGGCTGCTGTACACCACTTATCAGTAATCAAAAAGATTACGTGGTGTTAAAGGCTTGCGCCGAAACCATAATAAATAAATCGGGAAACAATGGAAACCAAAAATAAACTAGCTAAAACAAGCTAGACAAAAACAATCGCAAAAAAATTTTTCAGGCTGAAAAGTTAAGGTTAATTTAAATGTAAATCAATAAAAACAAATCAAAATATAAAAATATAAATTCAAAATCAAAAATATATTTTCAAAAATTTTCAGTGATAAATGAAAAGCAAATCAATGAAAACAAAAATGTTAATCAAAATTATTAAACCAAAACAAAAATATATCGCCAAGTTTTCAAGCGATGTAAACAAAAATCGAAAAATCAAAAATTCGAAACTCGAAACGTATTAAAGCAAAAAAATGCTAAAGTTAAAAACGACTCAAAAAATCAAAAAGATATATCGCCAAGTTTAAAGCGGTTCAAAACAAAAATCAAAATCAAATACAAACTTTCTTCAAATTTTTATTCGAAAATCACACGCATTGAAACAAAACTTATTTCAAACTTGATAAACTCCAAAACGAAATTTAAAATCGTATGGTACTTCAATGGTAAGTAGGGTGGTATTAAGGTAAGTTTATCTGGTACTAAAAAAAATATGACGCAAAACTTCTCCACGACACATAAAATCTTTGACCTATTCTACGATCTGTACTGGAATGGTCCACTGGTAATCCAAAAGAGGGCAAACGTAATGAGTCTAGAACCACGCTCACTCTCCTAGACTACCCCGAACACTTTCTTCGTGCTTAGCCTAATCATTACTGACTAGTAGCTTCCAAAAAACTACGACTTTACTCTAAAACAAAAGTAATGTCGCTCCCGAGTCACACCAAACATCGCAACGCGGTTAGGTCAGAAGATCTTCGCCGGGACTTACGTGTGGTCTAACTACGCTAACGGCAAAAATATACATTAGAGTTAACTATGGCCCAAACAATCATGTGTTGAACAACCCGTCGCAACGCGGTTAGATATGAAGATCTTCGCCGGGACTTACGTGTTGTCCAATAACAAATTATCCGAAACATTTAATATTGACGCCAGTAAACTAAATAAATGGATTACCTAAACCTAAGTCTTCTTCACACTCGGAGCAATTGCCCCTGACTTTATTGCAGGAACACGACTTCCGAAGCGGGTACGCGAGACAAAGGTCACCTCAAGAAAGGCCCAATACCCCGCGCTTTACCGTCGCAACGCGTCCGAGAAAAATAACCCCCGATACGGGACTTACGGTAAGCGCGAATGCACTGAAACTTCTCAAAACTAAACATAACGGACTAACGAAATTATCTTTCGGGCCCACGTTGGGCGCCATTATGTCATGTGACAATGTAGGCGACAACGTGGTATGTCACCTCCGGACTCACGCTAATGTCTTGATTATTTCATACTTTATCATATCTTGATTATTTCATACTTTTTGCATAGTTTATGTAATTTTACTTCAACATGGTTGGAATTTGTATAGTTATATGCAATAACACTATCAAAAAGCTGCTCGTGTATTGAAATATTCAATGAAGAGAGTAAGAGAGAGAACAGAGAATGACTAGGGTCTCACTCGTTGTTTTTGTTGGCATTTGAGTGAAGATAAATTTTTACTGTCTACTTGTACATCGTTTTTGCCACTTTCTCTCAGCTGACATTCCATCCTCTGAAGGTAAGTAAACTGCATCACATTTTACATTTTCTTTTATAATTATTCTTTTCCCTCAGGTTTTTAGTTAAAATTTTCCTTATTAACTAGGAACTTCTACACCATTCCTGTGGTCGGTACATCATTTTCTTCTGCCTTTTCTTCAAGGCCGCAAGCAACCACATGGATTCGATGCCTCGACCAGGCGAATGTGGTAGATACATCCCTGCAGGGTTCTGGAAAAGCCGCAGTACAACCCGGCTGCATAGCAAAAGCTTTTCCAGCCGCCACATATAAAAAGAAACATAGGCCACGGTAGACTGGTCATCCCCCATACACATGTGGACTATGATTGAACAACAACAAAAATAAGAATGATCCCCACAACACAATAAACAAGGGGAACATTATAAAAAAAAAAACTTAACAGCTAACAAACTTATAAACTTCTAAAACAAACAAAAAATCATTAACACCACCAACCTTAAAGTAACCATAGAGTAATTCATATACCTAGATTAACTATTTCGCTCCGTACATTTACGAAGTTGGGTGTGGTTGCGTATGGACGTTGCATGTTTGAAAGTATTGATTTAATATTACTAAATAGATGCAATGGTTCAAACCAACCAACAAGAAGACAGAAAGGGCATTTCGTTTTGTGCGTTAAAACCTTTATGCAAATATACTGCAAACATATACCAACAAAAAAGTCTAAAACACGTTAACATTTCACAGTTCTTACCCAATTCTTTTTGTAATTCCACCTGGTGAAAGTCAACTTACTTCAAATATCTCACTATCGCACCGACCGCACCAGGAAGTGTGAAATGAAATGTCAGGAGAACGATGTCAGCTTTAGGTATCATTACTCTTTGAAAACTGAATTTGGGTCTTGGCCGAGTTCAGTGATGGAGAAACCTCCACGCAATTTTATTTTTCTGAAAAATTTAAAGAATGTGGGGCTCCGCAACATATTTCCTGCAAATTCTTACTGACAAAAATTTCTTCAGTAAAAACTTGCAAGTTCTCTATTATCGAACAGTCAAAATAATCTCTCTCTTGCTCTGTCCTTACTGGATTTTTGCTGTAAACATACAACATGTTGTGGGTGCAACTAATTTATAGCGTATGATAAAATTTGTAGGAAAACTTCCACAGCATACTGTACGGGATTCGTAGTAGGTGTTCTACCAATCATCTTATATGTTATACACAGTATAGCACATACAGTCTGTCAAGAAAGTGGTTTGACATAGTAGTTATTTTGAATTGTAAAGAATTTGTTTTAAAGAAACAACTGTTTTTTCGGTATTGTTAATTTTTTTTTATTAAATTTATTTATTTGTAACCACTATTGCTTAATTCCAGCACAAATGAAAACAATTTCACGAGATTATAGGAAATAAAAAGAGAAATCCAAAAACACTTCGATATCAATGTGTCAAGAAAGTGTTTTTACAATTAGGCAAATTTTATAAAATCAGAAGAAAACCAAATCAATTCAATGTTTAATATTTAGTATGGTAAATATTTGCAGCAACAACAGCTTGTAGTCGTCTCTACATCGAAAAAATTATATTCTGCATGTCGTAGTCGTCCGGTATTTTTTACCAATCTTCCAATATTACAGTTTTCAGCTCTGCTCGACCTTTTGGGTCACGTTTGGCTACCTTCTTCTTCCAATAAGCCCATAAATTTTCAATAGGGCTCAAGTTCGGGCTTTGGGCAGGCGTGTCTAATACTTTGTTGCAGTTAAAAAGAAGCCACATCTTAACCTGATGCTCCTTATCTTTTGGGTCATTATCCTGGTAGAAGTTGAATTTGGGTTTGATGTCATTAGTGAAGCCAAATTTTTCCACACTTGATATCATATGACCCTTCAATATATTTAAATAATGCTGTGAATCCATGGTATTTTCTATATATACTAAATCTCCAACTCCCTTGCTGGAAATGCACCCCCACACCATTACCGAAAATTTGCCAAATTCTACAGTTGGAAAAAAATTTTGTGGTTTCTTCATGCTTCAAGGGGTGGCGTCAGCTCTATTGGGCCCATCATTGTAGTAAAGCATAATCTTAGTCTCATCATAAAATATAACATCATTCCAATAGTCATCAGGTTTCTCAACATATATTTTCGAAAACGATAACCTCTTTTCAATATTTTGTGCTGAAAGGAATGGTTTTCTTCGAGAGACTCGCGATGTGTACTGGTTCCTTTTTAATATATGTCTTATTGTTTCGTGGGAAACTTGCACACCACATTCTTCGTTGATTTCCCTTGCAAAAGTTCTGGTCGAAATTTTTGGGTTTCCATCTATTTTTCTTATCAATATACGTTCTATCCGTTCCGATACTTTCGTTGGGCGGCCGCTGGTTGGCTTTGGTTCCAAGCGACCCTTGTTTTTGGCGGGATTTAAAATATTATATACTGTTTGCCGTGTTAAGGAAAACATCTCGGCCAACTCTTGCACACTTGTACCCATATGGTGATTATAATACATCAACTGGATAACTTCAAATGATTTTCGATTGCCAGGCATCCTAATCTCTCAGTAATAATATCACTACTGAAGTATTTATCAAACAGAACTCATCTAGATCACTAAGAACCTGCCTAATCGACACGCACACTTCAAAAAAATAACGGTAATTGTCTTACTCACTACGAATTTGCTCAGAGAGAGAGTTGTAAAAACAGTTTATTGACAAGCACAGTTATGCATTATTTTTGTTGTTGTTTGTTCGATGGTCGAGATGCCAATTAAGGAAAACGCATAAAAATACAAACCAATTTACAACAGAATATGTTGTTGTTTCAATGAATAATATCAAACAAACAATTTTGTTCTAGTGTCAAAACACTTTCTTGACGTACTGTATATATGATTGGCAGACCCATGGAGTAGGTGGTAAATTTGTGGCCGGAATAGTGAAGTTCCGGAGGCCTGCAAGTTTTGCTAGTTTGAGGGTCTACTCACGGAGATTCGGCGTTTGATGGTGGAAGCAACCTGTATGTTGGTGGCAGAAAATTTTGAGGATGCTTCAAATTTTTTTCTCCTTATGGGATAATTTTTAGTTCGTATTTTTGTGTGTCTGTTTTGGTGTTCTTTCATATTTTTAACGTGGGCTTAAGAACTAGTAGTAAAAAATCTTATTTCGACTTTGGTCTTATGTTTTTAGTAATTTTCAATGTTTTAGTTTATGGCACAATGTGCTTTGCTTCTGTCCTTTATGTAATGGAGTTTTGCTAATGGAATCTATGCCTGAATCTGAAGCGAATAGAACAAAAACAAAATGCCTGTTGTTGCTGCCGACAACAACAACAACGCGCGCTGCTATTACCATGAAGATATTATTGTACCATGATTGGCGACGAGGACAAAGAAGTCAAATGAAAGCAGACGGCAACAAAGGTGAAGAGTCTACAAGAAAAACAGTAATGGCAAAATTCGTTGGGTCGGTGGATGCCTTCATATTGGGAGACGATTTTGAAATGTACATGCGTCGTTTGGAGCATCTGTTTAAACTTAATTCTATTAATGATGAAGAGAAGATTGGGTTTTTGTGCAGTTTTAGTGACGCAGATTTACATCGAGTGATTGTTTCATTGACGGCGCCAAAAACTGAGAATGACTTTAAATATATGGATTTAGTGCACAAATTGAAAGATCATCTAAAACCTAAACGTAACATCATTGCACAAAGTTACAAATTCTTTAAAATCAACAGAAGTGCAGGTCAAAAGATTATTGATTTTATAATTGAGTTAAAACATCAAGGTAAATATTGCGAATTCGGAGAGTTCCTAGACAGAGCACTGTTAATTCAGTATGTCTGTGGCATTGGAAGTGAATTAATGCAACAACGTCTGTTGAGCGAAGCAAAACTGAACAAATTTGAAATGGCAATCGAACTGCCGAGTGCTGTTGAACTAACAACAAATAATAGGGGAACTATCAGAGACGAAGAATTGGCAATAAACACGATGAGAAAGAAATCCTGGAATAGTGGGAAGAACACGAATATTACAAGTATGAAGCCAAAAGTAATGCAGAGCATGGAAGTCACAAAGCACAAAATAACTGAAGATCCAGCTATTATAAGAATATTACTTCTTTTTTTCTGTGGCAAACCAGGGCATATGCAGAGAGACTGTAGAAAGAAGAGAGAACAATTCAAAATTAATAAAACGATGGCAATTACATAAGTAATATAACTTCTTCTAAAGAGGGACCTGAAGAGGAGAACGATTGTAATTACATAAATAATATAACTTTTACTAAAAGTAAGTCTCTTAAAATCAATTTGCAAGTTGAAAATACGGCTTTGGTATTTGAGATGGATACAGGGGCATGTGTTACTGCAATACACAAGGAAGACTATTACAAATATTTTTATAAGTGCAAAATATCTAATGATAAATTTGTAATGTTCAATTTACGAATAATAGGTTTGAATTGAAGTTAGTTATTTTAGATACTACGAACTATTTTAAACCATTATTAGGTAGAAATTGGTTGGATATAATATTTGGAGGATGGAAGTCTTTTTTTATTGAATACGAATGCACAAATGTAAACAGATTAACAAAACAGATGGAAACAGATATGAATAAAATGATTTTCTTGGAAGAGTATAACGTTATTTTTACTAAATCAAATGATTCAGTTATAAAAAAGTTTAAAGCCGAGATTATATTAAGAAACGATGCATACCCAATATTTTGCAAAGCTGTAACTGTGCCATACGGAATAAAAACTTGTTACGACTGTATGTTAGGGTGCATATCACAAGAAGTTAATGGTGACACGGTGGCTAGGCCGGCTACTCGTCGAGTCTGGGTAGGTTCCCTTCACTATTATATACACCACAATCGCGAACATAAAATTCTTCGTGTCTAGAATTATGAATATGACGGATTCTATTCAATCAAAAAAAAGACAACACAATATCCACAAACACACATACTCATTCATACCAGTCCATAATGTCAGTCAGTTGGTCTGAGCCACCCTCCCCTTCTGTCATTCCGCGAACAATCAGCCTTTGTATTGCCCTGGGCTCAAAACATCACTAGGCAATACCCAAAACAAAATATATCAGTCATGTCATCCGTTTATGTCATTGCTTCGTCAGTCTGTGAGAAATTACTCAATTTCTCTAACACCATGTCCAACCAGCTGCAACACCCTACATCGATAAAAGTCAAAAGCCTATTCCGACATGATAGGCACTCTACTTTAACCAACCGCAACAAAAATTCTCATTTCTTCTTTTGGTTTTAAAAGGAAAAAAAAACAACAACAAACTCTTTTAATATTTGCTTCTCTTTAATTCAATATTCTTTCTATTCTCATATTTCTCAAATTTTATTTAAAGCTTAAAACTACGAAGTAGTATATATACATATACTAATAATATATAAGTACATTAGTTTAATCTATACTTTATACACACATATAAATTATAAAAAGTGTCCTCTTGTTTTTTTTTTTTACTTTTGATTCTTAAAAAAAAAAAACAGACGTTCTTTTAAGAGAAATTAATTTTTGTTTCGTTTTACATTCAAATTCTTAAATTACTTTTCTAAAAATTGTATTTATTTATTTTGTTTCTTTTTTCTTTGCTACTCACCCTCGAACAGTACAGCGCTATACTGTTTAAGAGTTAAAGAGGTAAATTAAATTCTCTTTAATTATGTTAAATTTCTCTTCATCATTTGATTTGATTGTAATTTTATTTCTGTTTTGGCATTTATAAAATTAGTAATTTGATTTCTTCTCTTCTCTTTTACATTTTTTTTCTGTTTTATTTTATTATTTTTAACTATTTTTACTTAATTAATTTTTTTGTTTGTTTTAGTGATGTAAATACTTTACAAAATTGCATGAATCATAAAACAATATAATTAGTTTGAATACTAAACTACATGGGAGTATTCCTAATTTATTAACATTAATTTTTTTTTCTTCGCTTTTGTTTATTTTTATATATATATCTCTTTCCAGGTTTTTGTTTCACTTGGCATTAGTTGGTAACTCTTTGATTTTAGTTATGGAACAATATATGTTACAAAGTCCGCTTAATTTTCCTTGAAGATCCATTATTTCTTTTTGTTTTTTTTATTTTCAAATTTTTGTTTTTCAATTTTATTTCCCTTTTTTTTTTTTTTTAGGAAAATATACTATTTAGTTTATTTGATGCTTTTCATTAGGCAATGTTGCCGATTACAAGACAAATTTGTATTTGTATCGAATATTAAATGAGTTTTTGTTGTTTTCTTTTTTTTTCTAAACATTTGCAAATTGATTCACAGCTTATATTTTATTTTTAAATTTGAGTTCGTTTTTTTCGATTACGTTCCTCGTCACACAACACATGTCGGAAATTGCCTTTTTTTTATTACTACTCCTCCCGTTCCAAATCAGTAGGACCGTTGAACAATAATTTTCATCTTTCGAACTCATAGTTGTATTCGATCACAGATTTTACTACTTCTGAATTATACATCAACGGATCGGAACCGTTTCGCAACAGGCTCGCAACCGTCGATACCAATTTTGGTATGGAACGTGTGCGTAAGAACAAAACAGTATCGATATTAAAGGTTTATATTAATATAATTCGCTGTTTTTATTAGGTATCCTATCGAATGGTGTGGCCACGACCCACGTAACTCATAGCTGCCGGGTATTACAGCAGGTTAATTTAAGGTATTTCAGGCGGAAAATAAATCCTTCCCATGGAATACACCCATAACCTTTCCATCTAAGCCACCCAGTTTATATATTGAGTTGCCCAGCACTTCTAGTACAATACACTTTACATGGGCTGGAGCTAATTTTGAATTGAAATTGTTCGCCTTAGAACTTAATTTAAAATTCCTGCGGTAAACCATTTGACCCTTCATAAATTTGATTTCTTTTGATCTTAGATTATAAGCTCTGGCAGATCGCTCATGCGCTATTCTCAGATTCTCGCAGACTTGATCCCTGATTAACTGCAATTTGTCAGAGACACAATTCAGAGTTAAATCGAAATCTTTTAAACCTCCCAACTTTCTTAGGATATCATATGAAGAGGCATGTTGTACCATTTGTAACCCAAAAATAGCATAGTAAGGGGCCATCTTAATGGAGCTGTGGTACGTGCTCCTCAATGCGAAGGCAACATCGCTGATATGTTGGTCCCAATTCCGCTGATCCAAACCAACAAATGATCTGATCATTTGCAGTACAGACCTATTTACACGCTCCGCCGCATTTGCCTGGGGAGAATATATCGCTGTTCTTATATGTTTTACTCCATACCTTGTTAAGAATTCTCGGAACAGCTCAGAGGTAAATTGTTTGCCATTGTCCGAGTAAACATATTCAGGAACTCCAAAAACTTGAAAAACTCGCCTCTCCATAAATTTAGTGACGTTAATAGCAGTAGCAGCACGCATTGGTTCAAGAAACACAAATTTGCTAAAATGGTCAAGACAAACAAATATAACCGAATTTCCGTCTCTGGACCTAGGATAAGGGCCCATAAAGTCAATGTAGACTCTCTGAAAAGGACGTTCAGTAACCATTTGTTTTCCCATAATCGGTTTCCTAAAAGCGTTTGTGGTCTTGTTCGCACTGCATATGTCACATCCTTTTACAACTAGTTGCGCATCTTTCACCATACCTGGCCAATAGTATTTCTCGCGTAGACGGGCCAGTGTTTTATGAATTCCCCCGTGTCCAGAGGAAGGTGAAAAATGAGCAGCATGAACCAAATCAGTTTGCAGTTCCTTCGGTACCCATAGCTTCCAGGCCATGTCATCTTCCAGTGCATCACCGGTTGCGAATTTAGTCCGTTTATACACGTACTTCTCGGACACACATAGATCTGGCATAGTAATTTTACTGCCGCTAATATTGTCCCTGAGATTCTTGTAATCCCCGGAATCAAACTGATGGCTGTCTAAATCAATATCCAGAATTCTATTCATCAGCAAAACTTCTTCCATGTACGCTCTTGATAGTGCATCCGGGACGATGTTCTGGGACCCTTTCCGATGCTCAATGTTGAACTCGAAAGCCTGGAGTTTTAAACTCCATCTCGCCAACCTACCCGTCAGCTCTGATTGACTCATAAGCCATTTGAGACTGGCGTGATCGGTTATTATGGTGAACGGCAACCCTTCTATATAGGGTCGAAACTTTTTCACGCTGAGCACCGCTGCGTAGCATTCCAGCTCCGTCACGCTATAATTGCGTTGAGCTTTATTCAGTTTCGCCGACATGTACGCTATAGGGTGCTCTTGCCCCTCGCTATCCACTTGGAATAAGACACCACCCACTCCCATTGTAGAAGCGTCACATTGAATAAAAAATCGACTACCGAAGTCGGGGTTTACCAACACTGGGGCGGATGTAAGGCTATTCTTTAATCGCTCAAATGAGATTACAGCTTCCTCCGGTAACGAAAAATTCCGCATGCGCTCCTTTGTTAAGCAATCATGAAGAGGTGCCGCAATTGATGCATAGTCTTGTATAAACCGGCGATACCATCCACACATTCCTAAAAAGCGTCGAAGTTGCTTCGGAGTCTTTGGAGTGGGAAAATCGCTAACAGCCTCCACTTTTGTCACATCCGTCCGAATGCAACCATCGCCGACAACAAACCCCAAATACCGAACCTCTCTCTGGCAGAATGCACTCTTCTCCACATTAATAGTGAGTCCAGCGGTTGACAAATACCCTGCTACTTTACTTAGTAGGTCCATATGCGAATCAAAATCAGCAGATACCACTAAAAGATCGTCGAGGTATACAAAAACGTTATTCCGTACAGCTGCTGGTATAACCTTGTCCATGAGACGGCACATTCTCTGGGCAGCGTTACATAGTCCGAACGGCATTACTGTAAACTGGTATAACGGCCGACCAGGGACTGTGAATGCTGTCTTTCCCCTCGACTTCTCTTCTAGCGGTATCTGCCAAAATGCGTCTTTTAAGTCTATGGCAGATATAAATTTTGTGTCTTGAAGCCTACTGAGTATTCCCTCAATATGGGGAAGAGGGTATGCGTCTTTAACAGTCCTAGAATTCACCTTGCGAGCATCAAGGCATAATCTATTTTTGGTCTCTTTCCTCACAAGGGTTACAGGGGAGCTCCAACTACTATTACTGGGCTCTATAACTCCCAAAGCAATCATACGGTCCAACTCTGCAAACAAAAGTTCTTGTATGACCGGTGACACAGGATAGTGTCTTTGCTTAATCGGTATGTCCTCGTCTGTTACTTCTATTTTGTGTTCTTCCAGTGAAGTTCGTCCCAATCCCAGAATAGAAAAGGAAGGAAACTTCAACTTAACATTCTCAAGTTTCATCCGTCGTTCTGTGGTTAAAATATGCTGATTTGTATCTTCATTCAAATCACTGGGCTGTAGAACTTCAGATATACTACCCTTACAGGTAGTCTGGCCCACAACTGACAATTCAAATGCTCGCCAAAAATCAATGCCGAAATAGAATGGCTGTTCCAATCCTGGTACAATTAAAAAATCCAGATCTTTAGTTATATTATTCCATACAACCGGTAAGGTAATGATTCCAGTCACAGGTACAGTTCCCCCATTTGCCGTTTTAACGTTTTGCCCATGAAGTTTCACGATATTGTTCTCAAGGCCATGTAGGAACTGAGATGAATTTTTCCCAATACAACAGGCTCCAGCACCTGAATCCAGCAACGCCACGACCTTTTCCCCCCTATTATGGTGTTCGCAAAAAATCTGTTGTCCCCATCTAGCGTAATTACTGTTTCTACTACTAATTTCCTTGCCCTCTTTATTCTTGACATTTTCTTCCTTAGCTTCTCTATTTTCTTAAAATTCTTACTTTTAGTTCTAATTTCCTCACAAAAAATCCTAGCCCTTGCATTTTCATATTCCTGTTTCCGCTGATGCAATGACTTTACTACATTAGGTGTTTTCGCATTCTTCTCAGCCACACTACCTACATCCCTTTTCAAAATTTTTACTATATAGTTTCCGGGGCTGTCATGCTCTGGCAGCAATTCCCGGCAATCTCTGCCACTTGACCATTTTTTGTCACATATGTACAAAAAGAATAATCCATGCCGCAAACAAAACATTTCATATCATGAAAAGTAGACCGGCATACATTTTCCGGATTCATGTCAGCTTGATTAGCTTTTCGATAGTAATCACCTGGCATACCACAGGTAAAGCAAAGGTTCATATGAAAAGGTGAAGGACAAAATTTGTCACCTTGTGTCTGCGGTGTAGTGTTTTGACTAGGTCCATGTATATCTCTCTGTTGATACCGATTTCCGACTGCAGTATTACCAGAGGATATATTCGACCGAAATTGTGTTTTAGAGTACCTTCCAGTATTCGTACTCAAGTTGGGAATTGCAACAGCTTCAACATTTACAATATCATCTTCACTTTCTGTTGCATTCCAGATACAAACTTCATTTACTGGTCTTGATCGTTGCCTATTCTCCTTTAAAAGTTTTTCCGCGCGTTTGCATTCTCTTCTCAAATCAGATAAAGTGGCTATGCTGGCGGAAAATATAAGACTAGCTATGTTGCCACGTAAGTTACCCCTTACAATTTGGACTAACTCTTGTTCCGGTATCTTTTTCCGAAGTCGAAAGGTAAGGTTATGTAGATCGGTATAAAACTCCTCAAATCCTTCCCCTGGTTGTTGCTTTCGATCCATTATTTCCCGTATGATTTCATAATCAAAGTCAGCCGACTTAAAATGACTCAACAATTCTCTTTTAAGAGAAAAATACCCGAAATCAATGTCTTCCGCGTTATCTTCTAACACTTGCCAGTACCATTTAGCCGCATTTCCTGTCACTAGGCATTGGAAATCACTAAATAGTTGACTGTACGGGATATTATACTGTTCTCTCATCTTCTCAATACGAAATATGAAACTTTCCACTGTCATGTCGCGACAGGACCCGTCAAACTTTATGTGCCATCTGTCCAAATCAACAGGCTTGCGTGCAGCAAGTTCTCTGGGGCTATATGTCATGCCGAGACCCCTATCTAAAATATCGTGTGGGGTTCCTCCCCCCTCCTCATTATTCCGTGATGGTGGGACTTGCCCCTGTATCGGTAGATCTTGAACATTTAAATCTACAAGGTCTGCCTCGTTGCCCGCCCCTTGCGTGACATTACCATTCATGCCTCTGTCAGGAGTTGAACTTGAGCCCGGTGGCGCAAGAGCGGAAGCCTGTGCTGAGCATTCCACATCCGCGACGCGTTGGCTAATCGAAACCATTTCGCCACGCATTTGGCGAATTTCATTCATGCATGTTGTCATCATTTGGTTTTGCTGGCATAACATTGCCATCAACTGAGTCAACTGATCCGGCGAAATCGTAGCTCCAGTTGGGTTGTTTCCCGGATCCGAAGTCGTAGAATGCGACGCACCATTAGGCTGATCATGTGACATGTTGAGTATCTCCTCCAACTTCCTAGAAAAACTCAAAGAATTATCGTGGTTGTCTACAGTCAATTCGTCCGTTACTCGGGCTGTCGGAAGACCTTTAGGCTCAGATGGCCCACCGAATATCAGGTTGGCACACCTATTCAAATAAATAGTGCTACCAAAACCGATTGGCTTTTCAATTCCAGTGTCAATTTGCGTTAAAATTGATGATAATGCCTGTGTCTCCAATGCGCGAGTAGCGCTTCGAGTCTGACGCCTATCCTGTGATACTATTCCACTAAGTGGGTTACCAGTGTACTTCTTAGGTTTATCCATACACTATAAAAATAGGAATAATCGTAATTTCAATTTAACAACTTCCTACTGAATGTAATAAAAACAAGCGCAGCCTTTTCCTTCAAAATAAATATATTCCAAATAACATGAAAATACGCTCCAAATTAATAACCAGTGATCAAGTTCAACCGTTTGTTAAAAAAAATTATATTAAAATAATCAATAAAATAATCGATGTTTTCAGGTGTTGCAGATGACATACATAACAAGGTGTAGAGTAAACACTGTAATTGATACCCATTCATTCATACCAACAATCAACACAATACAAACGTAAGCAGTGCAATCCGAACACATATTGCAGCTCAGATGAAAAAAGACTTTGCAACGCTGCTCAATATTTACTGCCTAATCTTCGATCCACTTCAAGAAATCACACTAAGACTAGCAGTTGCAATCCCAGAGGTATTTCGCGAACAACCCAAAATATAACAAATCAGACTAAGAGACTCATAATGACCCAGTCTAAACCTCTTGGCAATAGTAGCATCTCCACACAGATAATAGAAACTTGAAGTCAGAAAATAGACAATACAATTAATCATAATCGCACTTCAATCTTTCAACAAAAAAAAACAAACTTCCACACAAAAATTGATCTATAAGGTATCCTATCGTTGGGCGCCATATGTTACGACTGTATGTTAGGGTGCATATCACAAGAAGTTAATGGTGACACGGTGGCTAGGCCGGCTACTCGTCGAGTCTGGGTAGGTTCCCTTCACTATTATATACACCACAATCGCGAACATAAAATTCTTCGTGTCTAGAATTATGAATATGACGGATTCTATTCAATCAAAAAAAAGACAACACAATATCCACAAACACACATACTCATTCATACCAGTCCATAATGTCAGTCAGTTGGTCTGAGCCACCCTCCCCTTCTGTCATTCCGCGAACAATCAGCCTTTGTATTGCCCTGGGCTCAAAACATCACTAGGCAATACCCAAAACAAAATATATCAGTCATGTCATCCGTTTATGTCATTGCTTCGTCAGTCTGTGAGAAATTACTCAATTTCTCTAACACCATGTCCAACCAGCTGCAACACCCTACATCGATAAAAGTCAAAAGCCTATTCCGACTTGATAGGCACTCTACTTTAACCAACCGCAACAAAAATTCTCATTTCTT
The DNA here is from genome assembly GCA_963931995.1 of Phaonia tiefii. NCBI lineage: Eukaryota > Metazoa > Arthropoda > Insecta > Diptera > Muscidae > Phaonia > Phaonia tiefii. The sequence goes on from OZ008368.1 coordinate 163,278,994, forward strand.
CTTTTGGTTTTAAAAGGAAAAAAAAACAACAACAAACTCTTTTAATATTTGCTTCTCTTTAATTCAATATTCTTTCTATTCTCATATTTCTCAAATTTTATTTAAAGCTTAAAACTACGAAGTAGTATATATACATATACTAATAATATATAAGTACATTAGTTTAATCTATACTTTATACACACATATAAATTATAAAAAGTGTCCTCTTGTTTTTTTGAAGCTATGCTTCTTACAGCGGGCTTTGAGAGACGGAGTTAACTGGGAAAAAATGGCATAACGAAAATGCGTGAGGTGATAGTACCGTTATTTTTAACATAACAGAATAAGCTTTATCATATACCAGCGCCACTAGTAGAAATAAAAGTAGCTAACCTGTTATCAATAGCATGGATCAAACCAGCACAGATTACAACCATATTAATATATCAGAAAGCTTTAATAAACATGACTTTAAATACAATGTGCCGGATTTCACTTTTGCAAGCTTTTATATCACCATGTAGTTATTGCAATTTGTCAAACTTCACGGAAAATAAAGCTCATCTTTCAACTCTTTCAAAATAACATTAACACTCTCACAACAGGTTTGTAGGCTAGTTGGTTGGAAGCTAGTGCAAACAAATTAACATAACAGAATAAGATTTATCATATACCAGCGCCACCTCTACAGGACTAGTAGAAATAAAAGTAGCTAACCTGTTATCAATAACATGGATCAATCCAGCACAGATTACAACCATATTAATATTTCAGAAAGCTTTAATAAACATGACTTTAAATACAATGTGCCGGATTTCGCTTTTGCAAGCTTTTATATCATTGTTAACCCAATTAAAATGTTTTCTTAACATACAATACGTTATACGGCAGTATAGGGGGGTAAATTCGTGCTAGTGGAAAAATAATAATAAATAATATCTGATGTGTTAATAATAATAGTAATAATAAATAACTATATATATTGTCAATCATTGTGTTTCAAAAATATTAAAAAACAATCGAAAGTAAGTTGGAGCATAGCTTCTGTCGGCAGTCCCCCAACTGCCACGTGTGTTTTTTTTTTTTTACTTTTGATTCTTAAAAAAAAAAAACAGACGTTCTTTTAAGAGAAATTAATTTTTGTTTCGTTTTACATTCAAATTCTTAAATTACTTTTCTAAAAATTGTATTTATTTATTTTGTTTCTTTTTTCTTTGCTACTCACCCTCGAACAGTACAGCGCTATACTGTTTAAGAGTTAAAGAGGTAAATTAAATTCTCTTTAATTATGTTAAATTTCTCTTCATCATTTGATTTGATTGTAATTTTATTTCTGTTTTGGCATTTATAAAATTAGTAATTTGATTTCTTCTCTTCTCTTTTACATTTTTTTTCTGTTTTATTTTATTATTTTTAACTATTTTTACTTAATTCATTTTTTTGTTTGTTTTAGCGATGTAAATGCTTTACAAAATTGCATGAATCATAAAACAATATAATTAGTTTGAATACTAAACTACATGGGAGTATTCCTAATTTATTAACATTAATTTTTTTTTCTTCGCTTTTGTTTATTTTTATTTTATTTTTATATATATATCTCTTTCCAGGTTTTTGTTTCACTTGGCATTAGTTGGTAACTCTTTGATTTTAGTTATGGAACAATATATGTTACAAAGTCCGCTTAATTTTCCTTGAAGATCCATTATTTCTTTTTGTTTTTTTTATTTTCAAATTTTTGTTTTTCAATTTTATTTCCCTTTTTTTTTTTTTTTAGGAAAATATACTATTTAGTTTATTTGATGCTTTTCATTAGGCAATGTTGCCGATTACAAGACAAATTTGTATTTGTATCGAATATTAAATGAGTTTTTGTTGTTTTCTTTTTTTTTCTAAACATTTGCAAATTGATTCACAGCTTATATTTTATTTTTAAATTTGAGTTCGTTTTTTTCGATTACGTTCCTCGTCACACAACACATGTCGGAAATTGCCTTTTTTTTATTACTACTCCTCCCGTTCCAAATCAGTAGGACCGTTGAACAATAATTTTCATCTTTCGAACTCATAGTTGTATTCGATCACAGATTTTACTACTTCTGAATTATACATCAACGGATCGGAACCGTTTCGCAACAAACTACAGTAGAGAGCGAAATAAAACGACTTTGCGATGAGGGGGTTCTAGTGTCAGTGACCAGAAGTAATTGGGCTAGCCCACTTGTTGTGATAAATAAAGGAGACGGGTCAATTCGTCTCTGTGTTAATTGTAAAAGAACAGTAAATAAATTTGTTGAAATGGAACACGGGGTGATACCTCGGATTGATGACATACTAGCATCCATGGAGGGCTGCAAATTTTTTACAGCATTTTACAAGTTGCTGTTTCGGACAGGTCGAGAGAACTCTAAACTGTTAACACGCTTATCGGATTATTTCAGTTCACAAGATTAGTTTTCGGTCTCAAAACAGCCCCACAAATATTCTGTTCGATTATTCATCAAATTTTACAAGGTATTGATAATGTTCAAATTTATTTTCATGATATTTTGATAGGAGGTCAATCGTTAGATGATTGTAAAGAAAATCTGATAAAAGTGTTAGACTAAATGTTCAAACGACCATAGATTACTTGGGGTACCGAATAAATGAAAATGGCATTATTCCTAGCCCACACAAAGTGGAGGTCAACGCGCCAGAGCCAACTAACAAAACCCAGTTAAAATCGTACTTAGGGATGATAAACTACTACAACAATTGTATACCAAATTTATCCAGCGAACTACTTTGCCTATATCAATTAACTCGAGAGAATGTTCAATGGATTTGGGAGGAACACCACAGTAGATGTTTCCAACGGACTAAACAATTTGTAACAACCATTAATTACCACCTTATCAACAATTTCATTTGATTTTAATTTAGAAAGTCTGTATTTTAAAATTTTCCAACAATTAAGCAAGTTATCGGTTTTTTTCATTTAATCTTTTATACTTATTTCAACCCTGTCTACATAAAACAACTGCCACCTCGGCTCCTAGAATTAGTTGGGATCACAAAATCACTCCATATGCCTAAACTTTGAGGGCCCGTAACTCCCAAAATAGGGCTAGTCGCCAATTTTTTTATTAAACATTTTTTGTTTACAATAATGTGTTCTACACCCCCTTATTTTCTTCTTTTTTGAGGGTGGGGCTATAATAGATAAGCATTAGGTAGTCACATTACGGTGCGTTTACACGGGACAGTTTGAGACAAGATAGTTGAGAATATGTATTAGTTGTCACAAAGACAAAAATTGGTTGTGTGACGTACGCGTCCAGCCAGTTATAAAGACAGTACAGTTTTAAGCAACCGCCGACAGTGTCGTTTCGTTAAATTTCGTGCTCTGATTTTTGTATTTCTTCGCTCTTTTGCCATTGTGTTTTGTCTTACAATGGAACTGATGTACTCTGCAAAATTAGACATGTATTCATGTTTATATGTTTGTATTGTCAAACAATATTTCAATCAAAATTATCAACATTTTCAAATACAAATATATTTTCCAATTTGTAAAGTCGTTTGCGATGTTTTGTTTTTTTCTCAAATTACTACGAAACGTCACCGATATGGCCGATGGCTGAACTAGTAGAGGTTGACGCAGTAGGATTTGTTGTAATTGTGTGAACCAACAACAGGCATTTGTTTTTTGTTTCATGACTAATCATCAAATTCATCACAGATCCATATGAACGAACACAGTAAACAAAAAAGTACAACAACAAAATACACTGAATTTAACAGATGGAGTCATAAGAAAGTAAAATCAGTTGTTCTATTGCGCCAACCTTTACTAGTTCAGCCATTGTCTGGCCGCTTATGTCAAATCTCTTGCCGAAGTTACTGTCGGTGAAAAATCAGAGACAGTTGCGAGGCAAGTGAGAGAATTGTAAATGTGGTAGTAAAAATGTGTGAATGTATTGCTACTGTCGGAGCAAAACTGTCCCGTGTAAACGCCAGGTTAGGAATTCCGTGGTTAAGCTGTCAAAATTAGCTGAATAATGAAACACTATGTACACAAAATGTGAACATTTTTATAAGCTTGTATTACTTGATACAAAGTCTAAGCTATGAAATTGCATTTTGAATGAAATTCTTTGAATTTTATTAACAAACAAAAAGAAACAAAATCGAATTTGACAGCTTACCCACGGAAAAGATGAAAAACCACAAATCAGCTGGGCTGACACATTTACCCGATAGATAATAATTCCGTTTCTTTACTTTTGGGTAAAGTTCGGGTAAATACGAGTAAAAGCAAAATTCTCTCTCAACTACTCTAATGTACCCAAAAGTAAAGAAATGCAAAAACCACTTTTTTACCCGAAAACAAATGTCAAAAGACAAAACATATGCTTGACAACAAATCTTACATATCATGTTAATTTTCACTGTTCATTTGCACACTTCCCATCTTCTTTAAATACGCACTCTCAAAGCAATCACTTTTCAAATTAATAAAATTGTAAATTCAATAATTTTTTTCACTTATGTTGTTTTTTTCACGAATAATTCATATGTTTTTATGTTGACGTTTCGAACAGCTAATTGTTTGATACTTTGCCCAAACTTACCCGAAGAAAATGTCTGGGTAAGTTCGGTAAAAAGAGAAACGCATTTTGACGTTAAGATAAACAAAAAATCGCTCACATTTGCCCAATTTGTGAGTAAAGAAACGCGTTTGGGTTCCCGCCTTTTTTACCATGGTCAGAAAATTTTACCATGGTCAGAAATGTGTCCACAACGTAGTCCATGTCCGAAACGTCAACAGAAATTCTTCCGCGCTGCTAGAATCGACCACAACGATATTATATTACGTATTTCCGCTTCGGTTTACATTAAAAACAATTAATTTGCAGATAGTAAATTATTTTTCCAATTTATTTTGACAATGCAATATAGAATAACAATTTACTAATTTTACTCGTTAAAATTCTACGATAAAAAGTTGTAAAAGACGCCATGTTTTACTCTTCTCTCTTTAATTTGCTTACTACTCTTAAAAGTGCTTAAACTAGTAAATTGTAGTACGTACGGGAACAGAGCTATTATGAATTATGGAAATTTCACAAAAACTGAATACCGGGCTTTACTCGCAATTATAGTACAATAATCTACGAGGTAAAGTCGTTTGAACAGCTGATTTTCTTTTTTTCATGAGATTTTTCGCTTCAGTTGCCAAACTCATATGTATTTTGTCTTTGTACTCTTTTACATTCTTGTGTTGTTGGTGTGCATTTTTGTAGAGTTTGACAACTAAAGCAAAAAGAAAAAAATGTGTTGTTGCTGCCTACAACTACAACAACGTCTGTTGCTATTACTATGTAGAGATTATTCTACCATGCGAGCAACCATGTATGGACTGGACGGACATAATGAAAAAAATTTTGCATAGTTCGGTGTCGGAAGAGCTGTAATTTTTTCCCGTGTTTTGTTAAATTAAAAGTTCAATAATAGTGTAATTTAATTAAATTAGACGTCTAAAGATTACTACAATGCGGGTGAGTGGTAACATAGAACTGGTTGTTAAGAACGATAAAAATGAAACAGTGGCCATAGATGCATAGTTCCGCCACGCAAGCTGGATTTACGAACATCAGTGGTAGTGGAAAAAGTGCATCTGATGCAGGTGACTAATAAAACATTTTTCTTTTTTCATTTAATGTAGTGCTGCATGCTAGCGTTTTGCGTCCTGCTGACGTTTGGTAAGTGTTACAATGAAAGTGCAATAGAAGCATATGTAAGTAAAATTCTCTTCACAGTGTGTCGAATGCATTGCTTCTATGTGCCAGGGGTGGCGCCGGTAGAATTCACTAAGGGACAGAGAATTGATGTGAAGGCAGTAAAGATGACCAGCAGTCGCACCCAGCTACCGTACCAATATTATTCCCTGCAGTTTTGCCTTCCCAAAAATGGTACCCTTATATACAAATCGGAGAATCTCGGTGAAGTCCTGAGAGGTGATCGCATCGTAAATACTCCATATGAAGTACAAATGGCCGTTAATATCAATTGTAAGTTGCTGTGCAACAAAAAGGACAACACTCCTCTGAATTGGGAGCAACCTCAGTCAGCCATGGTGGTTGAACGCATAAAGCATGAGTATTTTGTCCATCTATTGGTTGATAATTTGCCCGTCGCAACTCGCATTGTAAACCTAAATAACGCCAATGAAGTAAGCTACGAGCACGGCTATCGCCTAGGTCAAGCAGATGGCGAGAATGTTTACATTAACAACCATTTGAAATTTATATTGTCCTATCACATGCATACAAAGTAAGTTAAAGGACTCTTCACTGGTATTGGATGTTTGATCAAAGAGAACAACATTATAAATGTAATTTCAGAGATAAGTATCGTGTAGTTGGCTTCGAAGTGGAGACAGCTTCTGTTCATCATAAAGATATTAAGTTCGAAGGTGACAATTGTAACTTTCCCGATAATGCTCGCCCCCAATTGGTTCAACCCAATTCGAATACCCAACTATACTTCACATACTCAGTGGAATGGAAAGAGTCTAAAGTTAGTTGGGCATCACGGTGGGACATCTACTTGGGCATGAAAGATGTTCAAATTCATTGGTTCAGTATTATCAATTCACTGGTAGTAGTCTTCTTTCTTTCAGGTAAGTAGTTTGGACCAGCAGTATCACTTTAATAACCCATGATTTTGTTTTGTGTTTAGGTATATTGACCATGATTATGATACGAACTCTGAGACGTGACATTGCACGTTACAATACTGACGATAATATCGAGGATACGTTGGAGGAGACCGGTTGGAAGTTAGTACACGGCGACGTTTTCCGTCCACCCAAAAATACACGTTTCTTTTCTGCGGTTATTGGCAGTGGAATACAAATATTTTTTATGGCATTAATCACGATATGTAAGTAAGAGAATATATCTTTTAATGTTTTCCATAACAGTTATGTTTTCCACAACTTGTATGGAAAAAGAGCACAACATATTTCTATTTGCTCATTAATATATGATTTTTTTGTTGTTTTGTAGTCTTTGCTATGTTGGGAATGCTGTCACCTTCCTCTCGTGGGGCACTCATGACCTCTGGCATATTTATGTACGTGTTCATGGGCATTATTGCTGGTTATTTTGCTGCACGCTTGTACAAAACAATGAAGGGAAGGGAGTGGAAGAAATCAGCATTTCTTACAGCTACTTTATATCCAAGTATTGTATTTGGGTAAGTGTTTTAACATAAAAATTAAAATATATAACAAATTTGTCTTTTGTAGAACTGGATTCTTCCTGAATTTCTTTATATGGGACAAAGAATCAAGTGGTGCTGTACCTTTTAAAACAATGATCTCATTATTATTGCTCTGGTTTGGCATATCAGTGCCTTTGGTATATTTAGGTTACTACTTCGGATACCGAAAGCAGCCGTATCAACATCCTGTGCGTACAAATATGATTCCACGGCAAGTGCCAACACAGCATTGGTATATGAATGTTCTACTAAGGTATGCAAATTCAAACAATTTAAATTTGTCGAAAACAAATAATTACCGCATATGTTTCTTTTTACAGCACTTTGATGGCTGGTATATTGCCCTTCGGTGCTGTGTTTATAGAGCTGTTTTTTGTTTTCACTGCCATATGGCAAAATCAATTCTACTATCTTTTTGGTTTCCTCTTCTTGGTATTCTGTATTCTCGTGGTAAGCTGTGGGCAAATATCCATAGTCATGACTTATTTTCAATTATGTGGAGAGGTAAGTTTCAGATCTTTAGAACAAAACATTGCGAAGTAAACGAGTTGTGTGACTGTTTTAGGACTATCGTTGGTGGTGGCGCAGTTTTATAGTTTCTGGAGGATCGGCTGTGTACGTGTTATTCTATAGTATATTTTACTTCTTTACTAAATTGGAGATAACAGAATTTATACCCACTCTGCTGTACTTTGGTTACACAAGTTAGTTGATAGAGCTAGATTTTGAAGTCATAACTACAACCATTACTATCCTTTCAGGTCTTATGGTGTTAACTTTTTGGCTTCTGACAGGGACAATTGGTTTCTTCGCGGCATATAGTTTTATACGTAAAATCTATAGTGCTGTAAAAATCGATTGATTACTTCTGATGAAACACCATTCAGACGACCCGCCAACAACAAATTCAATCTAACTGTATTCTACTCAACCAAAAAAGCTTTCATTATCTGCGTTAATTTTACTTTTATTACGTTTCCCTGCGTTACTCCTCAACTCGCTCCCAAGGAAAATAACTATTCTGTCTTTATTTTATCACTCGAACTTTTAGGTTTTTAGTTAGTAGCTTTATACACATTTATGAAAATATTGTTTTTAATATTTCCCTACAAGGAGTTTCTGAGAAACTTCCATTCCTTGTCGCGCATTGTTTTAAGTTAAGCAATTTGTCATCGATTCAACGTAACTTAATTATTTGAAACATTCGTACGAGTATTGGAATAGAAGCTAAACCTAAGCTCAGTTACTATGCATATTGGCTTCAGTGAGTACTCTTTATTTTAGATTAAGATTCTAGTGCTAAGATATAAAATTGATATAATGAAAAGAAACATGATATAAAATCAACATAACTATTGTGTACATGTAACAATCAATTGAAACCTTCGGAAAACGGCAGCGACAAAATGTAGGTTAGGCTGGGTTTAAGTTCACGAAGAGATAGTCGATGGCGGAATTACCATTACACACGATGGTCAGTCGACCCATTGTGATTGTCCTGACAGGTTGAAAGAACAGAAAAGAAAAAGGGGCTGAGCTGAGCCCCAATAGAAAGATGTTTTGATAGATTTACTTATAGATAAAGGACATACAAAATAGAATGCGAATCACTTACATAAGGAATTATATTTTTTAAACGTAAATATGGAGAATTACGAATAAAGTCTATAATCTTAATATTTATGTAGCAAAATAAGAAAAATATTTCGTTTTATTTTTTTTTGTAATAAATTTTTTTTTACTTAAAAACTAAACATTTGATAAAATATAGATGAATTATTTTTAATAAAAGATATAGAAATGGGTGCTACCACACTTATTGCAAATAACTTCAAAAATACGGTCAGTGATTTAGTGAAATTTATATAATTTAAAGAACTTGAATCCCATGCATCTTTTATCGCGTCTTCTAATGAATTTTGTGTCGTCTTCGTATAATTATCGTACAAGCCACCCCCAAACATTCTATTATATTTATAACGGGTGAATATGGGGGCCAATGCAAAATATCCACATTTTGTTCTTGTATCCAATGTTTTACAGCTCTGGCAGTATGAATTGGAGCATTATCCGTCCGTCCTATGGGTCCAAACAAATTGTTATATTGAGGAAAAGCGGACACGAACATGGTACCTCATACCATAACTCCTCCTTCTCTGTTGTGTCTTCGTTGCAAAAATTGCGGTCCATCGATATTAAATTTGTTCTCGTCGGAAGACACCTCTTTCGACCATTTGTCTGGCCATGTCATTGTATCCTCAGCAAATTGAAGGAGTGGAGATTTACGTTTCGCATTAACTGAAGGTTTTCCAATTTCCGACGATTGAATAGACATGACAAAGGACTGTACAAGCACTCGCGTTAACTCCATTTTCGTTGCGAATTTTTGCGGCCGACATGGAAGACTTGGAAGCAAATCTGCAAATTTTTCTCTTTCTCGAACCGTTGTTGCCATGTTAGTGCGCCCTTTATGTTGTTCCTTTTTTTGCGATATTATTCAAATAGGTGTACACTACTGTTTTTCCTCTCTTAATTTTCCTGATATTTGAAGTACATTTAGTCCTTTGGATTTCAAAAGTAAAATTTGTTCCTTTTCTAAGGTCTTAAGAGCTTTTGCGCGTCCCATGTTGGTTGAAATTTGAAAATAAACTCTTAAATTTTTATTGTTTTGATAATTTCTACTTGATCAATATGAAATAATTCCCTATTCAAGTGATTCATACATAACCATTAATTTATTGCATGATAAAAACAATTTTGTTAAAAAATAAAAAAAAATATTTTTCTTATTTTGCTACATAAATAGTAAGATTAAAAACTTTATTCGTAATGAATTTAGTAATACTCCTATATCCAGTTTAACTCAAAGTTTGATAAATATAATTCCTTATTTAAATGTTCGCAGTGAAACCGATATTTTTTGTTTGTTGAAAATAAGTTCTGAACTCAAACGTTAAATTTCTTTCTCTACAATGTTCGTTTTAATATTTATCGCTCATGTTCAAAATAATAAAGTACTTTTCACCAATGTTGAAAAAACGTAAAATTATTTTCGTTTTCAACTTGTACTTATATGAATAAAAACGTTTTCAAGTGCCAAAAATATATATATACGGTACCAAAAAACATTTTAAATAAATTGAATGTGTGTTAACCTGGTATCTGATATAAGTATTTTTTTTTTGGATATTTCCAATATGGCCGCGAAAAACATTTTCCCCTCAATAAATACACGAAGTTTCACAAATGAAAATAATGTAAAGTGTCTTAGGTTAGGCTAGGTAGAAGTGGCTGTCAAAATTGACACACTTAGTCCAATGTTGAACCAGCACAATGACACGGCATGGTTAAGAATCGTTCACGCCATATAATACCTCATCCCGATATTCAAGGATGTGGCTGAACCAATTAATACTCTGCAGAAAGGCCCTAAGATCAGTCAGCTTAACTTCCTAAATGTCCGTTGGATACACCATGAAGTCAGATAGATCCTAGATAAAGGTGCTATAGCAACTAACGAGTGCGAATTTATATCTCAATAGTTAGAGCAGTTGCAGTGAGTTATAAATGTGGAAATTGCTGAATTTGCATTAGTTGTTCTGTGGCAATTAGCCTTCAGTGCACTTTCAATTGTTTTGACTACTCATAAAGAACATTTAAGAACAGAAAATCTCGATAAAATTATTAATATTAATTGAATGAAGTTGTTATTAATTATTTTATTGTGTGTATAAATATTGGTCTATAGTATGTTCAATATTTTGAAAACTTTTTTTTACATTTTAAATATGATATGAATTATCTTGACTAAAAACTTTTTTTAAAAAAAAATTTTTTGTTTTATTTTTTTCCTCGGTTGAAATTTATGTTTACGAAATTGGATTCAAAATGAACATTTGGAAATTAAATAGATTTTTCAACTTCTGTTCGTTTTTTTAATGAGGAAAATAATAAAAATACGGTACGACCAGAAATACCTGACGTCTCTGAAAACTTTATGTTCATTTACTCAAAAATGTGTGGAAATTTGTAAAATTTTTACTGAATCGTGTTCGTTTACTCCAAAAGTTCAGTAAATAAGAGCCAGAGATCGAAAATTTTGACAGTTCGATGTTAGAGATCATGCAAATGTTGGTTGGAGAAATTTAAGCCAACAAAAATTTGAAAGATATAACAGCTGTTTTATATAAACAAATAAAATTGCAAAGTAAATTAACAACGGCAGAAATAAATACAAATACGTTTTTTAATATTTTATTTAATATATCACTAAAATTTGTACAGAAAATGGAAAGCAATAATTGCAGTGGCAATCAGCGCCTGGTGTACCGACGACGTCATAATTGGACGACTGTGGCAGTAGGTTAGGTTAAGGAGATGCATCTACTAGAGATTCGAAGATATCAGCAGATGCTCCACTCCAAGGCCAAGTGGTCCATTAGTGTTTTTCCTTTAGAAGAGCACAAGAATATGAATAGAAAGAAAAAAGATTCAGTGTGAGAGTACTGAAAAGAGGGAGTGGGGTGATCATCTGTCCCCCTGATACCCACTCACACGCAACCCTCTTGAATCCTACCAGTTGTCAATGTTACTAAAGTCATTCAGCCCTACCAATATCGATCAAGGTACCGCGCTCTCCTATTGTACAGGGCTGGACATTGACAACAGATGGACTCCACTATCTCAATCTCTTCACAGAGTCGCAAATCCGCCTTTGCCATTTGTAGAAGATGTTTCGTTCTATTCTCATCCAATTTAGGCCAGATCGCTCTAGATACCCTACAGTCTGATCTCGCCAAATAATTTTCGGAACGAGATCGGACCGATCCGCACTTGAACCCAGTAATGTCACTGTAGCTACCCTGTAGGAAGCCTGGGGCCAAGTGACTACATCACCAGTTTTGTCGACTATTTTGGTGGCATTCTAAACGAAGCGTATACTCATTTTACTTTGCCTTTGTTGGATATAGAAATTTTTTGCAGTGTAATTTGAAAAGAGAATAGAACCCGCACAAGAAGTCTGTAACGCAAAACTCGCACCTTTTTACAGTGTTTTATTTAACTTGCTTTGTTGTCTGTCTGTATTGTTCAAATCTAGTAACTCATTTTTAACACAGTTGCAGTCATGGTACAAAGAAATGGTAGAAGCACTAGCCCAGCTGAACTTTTTTCTGGACTGAGTGTGAGTAAGTTTTTCTCTTATGTCAAAGTTTGTTTACATTTGTTTGTCTGCAACCCCCGTTCGCCAGCAACTGCTGTTTTTGAAATATTTCTGGAACAGACCTAGTATAGATCGGCACGTCCAATTTTTTTGCTTTTTTTTTTGGTTGTAGGGATCGCTATTTTAAGTAAAAAAAGTAAAATAAAAAAATCGGGGGGAACCCCTATTTTGGGAGTTACGGGCAAAGTAGCCCTGGCAGGGACCTATGTTGCTCGTACCGCGTGGTAGAACTTTTGGAAAATCGTTAAATTTATATTGCAATTAGTCGCCCGGCCGTCCGGCCGGGCTCAGGCAAGGGGGTTAAAATTCCCTCTGTACCTGAAGTCGATGTGTGGCAAAATCCGAAAAATCACTCGATTGCTTGAAAAAAAAATATTTTCTGGATATTTTTAAAAATCCGACACGTGGATAACTAAGCAGTTATCGAAAAAATGTATTTATTTATTTTTGTTTATTTCGACTCGTTTTACACAAAAAAGTTGTGAAATCGGTCCCATAACACGGCACCACACTCGTAGTATCATCCTGTATGTCCGAAGTTTGGGTGCCCACAACTCCGAAAATAGGCGTTGCCCCCGATTTTTTTAATTTAATTTTTTTTACTTAAAATTAAAAGTTCTATCCAATGGTAATAGTTTGGAGCCGAAGCGAGTTGCCGAACTATTCTAGGTTTAAGCCCAATCATTTTCTAAATGGCACTTTTTGCAAATTTGTTTACATTTTCATAATTTTTTTATCAGCTGACTTGACACAACACATACACTGAACAAAAACAAAATGCATGTTGTTTTTGGTTTGTTGTATTTGTTGTCGTACTGCATCTACCATTATATTTCTACCATGGTTGCAGTTGACCAATCGAACTAAAATTTTGCACACTTGTCAGATTTGGAAGACAATACATGAATATGAAAAAAAAAATTAAAACATTAACAATTTATTTACTAAAAAATTAAAAATAAAAAAATAATTAAAAAAAATTAAGTTACAGTGTTTTATTTATAAATGCACTAAAAACTAGAAAATAATTTTTCTCTTAGCCTCAATAAGTATATTCTTCTTCATGTGGGGTTGTACAATGGTCCGCCTACTTAGCACTTCAACAACAATGGTCTAGATACTTTCAATAAAGAGCGTAATTAAAATGAATTAGTTAATTAATTTTCTAGGGATCTCTCAAATAAAACGCTTGCATTTAAATTAAAAATGGTGACAAAATTAAATGTCAAATTAAGTGTCAAAATTAAATGTCACCATTTTTAATTTAAATGCAAGCGTTTTATTTGAGAGATCGCTAGAAAATTAATTAAATTAATTAATAAAATATCTAATTTTGACAAAATATATGCACCTGTTTGACTTTATACCCCTCCCAATAATACCAAAAGTGTAGAATAGAATTACTAAAATGTACTACTGAATCTCTGGTTCCAATGTCTCCATGTGGTTCCATAAGAACCACCTACCACATTGTAAATGTCTACAGCAGAGAGCATTGCCTGGGGTGTTAATAGTCAGTAGTACTGGTGACAAAGTCAATAATGAATCAGTACAGTTTTTCTATCGACATTTCCTTCAGGGTAGGAACCCAGCAGTGTCATACTCTATAGGGAGTCAGTGAGGCTAGAGCTTAAATTTACTCATAGACCACTCTGGGTTTGCGCAGATTTGAGCTTATCGCGTTGAAAGCTGTCTTACTGTCCAGAAATATCACAATCTCAGTAGTGGTTAATGGATCCAGCTGGTGAATCTCATCACCACTCTCGTGATCGCAAAAATTTCGGCCTGAAAGACACTACAATTCCGTTAGTAAATATGGACAACCCCGTTATTGATGAAGGAATCCCATCCATCCAATCTCCCCTGTTCATCATCACTTCCGGTCCAGCTGGGAATATTTCCATAGGCAACATGTAATCTGATGTCTCTGCAATATAACCTCCTTGATCAACACTATCCATTCCCATAAGGTCAGTTGCGTGACCAGACGAAAATGTCCACAAACCCAATTCTCCAAGGCGAATAGCACCTCTAGCCGCACACCTTTTGACAAATATGTCGAGAGAGGTGGGACTGCGCATGGTCACTAATGCCGCCTAAGAGGATTTATTCGGAACTATAGCCATTTCAAGGCATGCTCTGTATATGTCCATCAGGCGGGGAGCAATGAAACCCGCGCATTTCTGTAGCATCGGCAGGATACCATCGGGCCCTGGCGACTTATAGGGTTCGAAACTGTTTATATCACCCCATATATCTGTTCCTTGTGTATCTGGTTGGATACCATGGCCATTTGAACATCAACGGTCGTGTACTCAACATTGACACAACATGGGAAATCGGTCTCCATTAGCATTTCCAGTGTTTTAGTACCAGAATCGGTCCACGTGCCGTCCGTCCGTCTTATGAAGCCAAGAAGCGTGCTGCCTCGTTTACCTCGAGTACCGATTCTCAGAAACTGATCCATGACGCTCATTTCTCCCGCTTTGTATTTCCTTTGAACAGGTTTAAACTATTTTTGTAAACCTCGCAGTCATAGTGCAACCCCGACCTTTTCCTTCGTCCACCAGACCTACGTCTCTTCTTACCGCGAAAGGTAAGGGGACAGGATTCAATGTAGCTCCTATATGAGAGGTTCGTCAATTTGTCTACCTTACCGTTGACATCTGTCACTGTCGCTATCAACACATAATAGCCTGCTAACAAGGTCAAGATTCATCGGATTCCGTAAAGGTTTTTGTTTCCCTGCAGGAAAAACTATCGAATAGCATATAGTTCTGTGATCGGAGAATGAATAATCTGCCGATACGCACCAGTCCCCAACGATGGTCTCATCAGAGGTAAGGGTTATGTCAATGACAGTCTCCCCTATTATATTGTGGAAGGTAGCAACAACACCCACGTTACAGATTCTAAGCTCGGATTAAATAATAAAATCAAAAACAGACTCGCCTCTATATCTCCACTGGCCAATTGTGTGTGGTGTAATAAGTAAACTCCATTATCGTTTAGGGTTGGTGAGCGACTGCTCTTTATTATCATTACATTATGTTAAGAGCTACTTATTTACTAATACATTGAAGAGAGCGTAGTATGCACACGTATTAGACCGTGTGAATAACAACTTCAGCAAAAGTGCATGGCATTGGACAACAGCATACCGTTCACCGTGGGAACAGAAAAAAGTGTCTTTATATCTAGACATGATCGCATTACTACACGTGTGTGCATTGGCGGTGCTGTGCATACTACAGTATGCATGGTCAACAGTATTATGCATACTACACCTCCCTTTTTTTTGGATTAAATTTATATTTAATTTAATTTAATTTACTTATTTACTTATTAAATAATCTTATTCTATTTTTATGAACTGTCGCTGACTTTCCATTGTCGTCATGCAACAGTACATTATTCTTATCATCTATCCCTATGACCTCAAAAGGGCCTAGATATATATTAACTAACTTATGTCCGGTTTCATTACGGACTAAAACAAAATCACCGATTCGTGGGTCTAAACTGTTAGACCCTTCCTCAGATCTTATCCTTCTCGTGAATTTTGTCTTGTCAAGTAGACTTGCAGCTCTTCGCTGTGCTACCTGTAGTCTGAATTTTACTTCCTTTTGGTATGAGTCAACGTTGTATAGCGGTTCTATACGTTTCTCATCTAGGAAGTCTATGACTGGTGGCATTTTACCAAAAATCAATTCGAATGGACAATAGTAATGCGTACAAGAAGGTGTTGTATTATAGCAATACACGAAGAATTTTAACCATGTGTCCCAGTCGGATTTATCGGAAGATATATATGATCGCAAATATTCATTTAATGTTCTATGAGATCTTTCTACGGTACCGGGAGTCTCATGATGGTACGCGGTAGAGTTCAATTTCTCTATTTTCATCAATGAACATAGTTCTTTTAATACTTGGTTCATATACTCGGTTCCCATATCCGTAAGTATTTTAGTCATTGGTCCATATATCAAAATAAATCCTTCAAAAATAGCTTTTGCCACTTTTTTAGCAGATTTATTATCGATTGGGATCGCAATGAGGTACTTCGCCAAATCGCAGACTATTCTGACCGCATATTCATTTCCTGACTCTGATATTGGCAAGGGACCTACCGTATCTATCATAACTATATCGAATGCCTTTGTCGGTGTAGGAGTTATAATGAAAGGTTCTTTAACCTTCAATCCTGATTTGTTCCGTTGGCATTTATCACATTTTCTCACATAGTTAGATACGTCTCTTATCATATTTTTCCAAAAATGTCTCTGTTTAATCTTTCTAAGCAAACGGGTTGTTCCGGGGTGTCCGCCCCATATTGGATCATCGTGATATTTTCGAATGATCTCTTTATCGGAATTTGACTCTATTTTCGTTAGTGCTGGTGTGAGTACTATTTTTAATTTTCTCAAAATTTTACTACCGGTATTTTTAAACAAATTAACGTGCACTTGCGCAAACAATTTATCATTTAATGATAATTGTAATGTTGTGATTCCCATATTATCAGCTATTTTTTCAAGCTTTGGAAAGAATTGATCTAAATCAATAGTTCCATTAATAATAAGGTTTCGCAACTCGGAAATATTTTTACAAATGTATCCCCTGTAAAATGCAATTGTGGCATTTTACTGTACTCTAGTGTATTAATCGCTTCATACACTTTCACCATTTCCGATATTGTCTTGTCGTTTATCTTTGTCTTTCCGTTATTGCTTTCCCGTTTGTCCCGTGTCTGTAACCTAGTGGTTACTTTAAAGATATTATTAACCTCTGTATTTCGTATGTCCGAGAATTCGATACGCGACAGCGCATCCGCTACATGATTTTCTTTACCCCTGATATACTTAACCACAAAATCGTACTCTTCTAAGTCGAGTCGCATTCGTGTTAATTTTGATGACGGGTTTTTCATCGAGAACAGATACGTAAGTGGTCTATGATCACTTTTAACCAAAAACTTATTACCATAAATATATGGCTTAAAATATTGTGTCGCCCAGTGTATGGATGCTAGTTCCTGTTCAATTGTGGATTTATTACTTTCTCCTTTCGTGAAAGCTCTAGATGCAAAGGCTACTGGTAACTGAATACCTTGGTAATCTTGGCTTAACACAGCTCCGCAAGCGTGTTTACTTGCATCTGTAGTTATACAAAATTCCTTATCGAAATCAGGATATTGTATTATCGTAGGACGTAATAGTTGATCCTTGAGATATTTAAAAGATTTTTCGCATTCCTGAGTCCATTCAAAATTTACATTCTTCCTGGACAATCTAGTTATATATCTTGAGGATTCAGCAAAATTTGGTATGAACCTCCTATAATAATTGCAAAAGGTTACGAAGCGTTTCGCTCCATCTCCATTCTTTGGTACTGGATAGTTCTGTATTATCGAAAATTTGCTGTCATCCGGTAATATACCCTTGTCCGTACACTTATGTCCTAGGAATGTAACTTCACGACGGAAAAACGAACATTTATCAGGATGCAATTTAAGATTGTATTTTCGACATATGTCAAACACATCTCTCAAATTCTGTAACATGTGGTTAGTTGAGCAACTTATGATGATCAAGTCATCCATATACAAAAATACTTGGGCTGGTTTTAATCCTGAGAATGCTAATGACATCATTCTCTGGAATGAGTTTTGAGCAATCTTTATACCATATGGTAATCTTTTGAACCGGAAGGAACCTTTTTCTGAAGAAAAGGATGTAATGTCCCTCGAATCTTCTTCTAATTCTACTTGATGAAATCCCGATATTAAATCCAAACATGAAAAACATTTAGCTCTACCTAGCTGATCCAATATATCATCCATACGTGGTAGTGGATATTTGTCAGCTACTAATTTTTAATTTATCCCCCTATAGTCAACAACTAGTCTCCATCTCTTTTGGTCTGTTCCCGGTAATGGTTTTTTCGGGACCAGTAATATTGGACTGTTGTAGTCTGAAACAGATGGTTCGACTATGTCATCATCTATTAGTTTAGTTATCTGTCGATCAACTTCCGCTTTATGAGTGTGTGGGATTCTATAATTTTTCATATATATAGGATCCTTATCACTTAATTTAAGTTTTTGCTTGTAAAAATTATTTACACTTATCTTTTCCGTTTCCAACGCAAAAATGTCAATGAATTCGGAGCATAATCCCTTCAACTCTTTATTGACAAATTCAGGGAAATTATTACAAAGTATTCTCAATTTCTCCTTATTACTCTGAGGGTTACTGCTCGGTTGGACAATATTGTAGTCGTTTAGACATTCACTTTTGATTTTAACATTTTGAATAACCAAATTATTGTCCGTTGTATTGACAATTCTAACCATAGGTTTATTTTTTGAAGTGATGGTGTTCGCAACATAGACACCATCTTGTAGCATCTGATGTGGAATTAAAATTGCATCCTCTTCAGACTGTACACTGATCAGTCGTATCACTTCTGATCGAGCTGGAAAAGATATAGAGTTTACGTTCGGTGCATTCATCAATGGAATTCCGATGTCTTGAGAGAAATTATGCTGTCGTAGGATAATCAAATCTTGTTCTCCCTGGTAATCCAGAGTGCAATTGTATTTCCTTATAAAATCCATACCTATGATTCCATCTACAGGGATTGGAAAATTATCCCCAACGACGTGAAATTCGTGTCCTATGAGAATATCTTCGATTTTCAAGTCTGTATTGACTTTTCCAATTGTAGTCAGTGAACCCTGACCTACACTACTGAGATTCGTAGTGATGTTATAATCTATATGTTCGTTTAGAACTTTCCCGAGTTTAATAACTGAAACATCTGCTCAGGTATCAATAAGAAAAGTTGATCTTCCATTATTCAATGTTGACCTGATAGTGAGATGACTGTAGAGACTTATATTCATGTTATAGATTTTGGAAGTTACTGCATATTCAGGGGTGCTTGTCCGTTTCCCGAGTTGTTCTCGGCTACAAACCTCATATTTTGGTTTGTGTTGTTTCCATAATTATTGCGGTAATTACCACGACCTCTGCCATGATTATTGTTACCATTACCGCGATAGTTATTACCTCTATTATTATTGTATCCTCGTCTATTGTTATTTTGTCCGTATCCATTTCCGCGATTGTTTCCACGATTGTGGAAATTTCCCCGATTTTGGACATTTCCACGACGGTTGGAGCCATAATACAATACCGAGTTTGGCTGTCCGAATGATTCAGTACAACTATTAACGAACTTGGCCATGACCTCGTTCATATTTAAAAAGTTGCCTGATTCCATTATTAATTTTACTCTCTCATTCGTAGCGTTCTTAGCTATTGCCCTTACTGCCGTTTGTGTGGAGTATTTAGTGGCTAATGAGGAGTGGAGGCCATCTGATATATAGGCACTTTCCAACGATTTCGTTAAGGAATCTATTTCCGCAGCGTAAGCGTTTGCGTTTTTACCACCTTGGCGCACGTTCAACAACTTAGCTGTGATTACCTCAACCGAATCACCTTTAACAGATGATTTTAATGTGGCTATTATTGACGCTATTGTGGTCTCATTTGATAATAGATTTCGGGATGTGCCCTTCAATTTAGTTTTTATTAAATTAACTGCCACTTGCTCGTGTGTTTCCATCATTGATTCCACTAGAGCGAGTGCATCTAGGAAACTTTGTAAGTTCTCTGGTTTTCCATCAAAGTGTGGGAGGAGCTTTGAGGCTAAGCCAAGGAATTGTGTCACTGTTTGTGCCATTTTTGCAAGAGGAGTTAAGTTTTCACTAATTTTATCAGTATTGTCTCGGGTCGAGTCTGAACTATTCACAACTTGACCTTCAATTCCTCGTGAATATTATCAGGGATTTTAACGTCTAAACCCCTTCGTGACAAAACAGTTGCAAGTTTACTGCGAATGTCCAAAAAGAATCCTTCAGCAGCTACTTGGTGGCTATGTGTGAGCCTAGAGTAATTTACATTAATTAACACTCGTACCTGTTCAAATCTTTCAAATAAAACGCTGAGATGTTTTACCACCGTTTGGTCTCTTGTAGGCGCTTTATTTGTGTTTAAACATTTGTACGACTTGTCAAATTGTTCCTGTATTAATCGTAATTTAGTTACGATTGTCTGCCAATCCATTTATTAATGGTCAACAAACATTTGGTTTTCAAAAAAAAATTTTTTTTTTCGTTGTATTTCTAATTTTAACAATATTTGTTTTCCTATTTCCTCAATTTATTTTATTCATTTCCCCAATGGCAAGTTTATTGCAAACAACTTATCAACCAATAAACTAAACTTTGTTTACCACATTTGCCAACGACATTGACCTCACATAGTTCTTCTTGAGAGATCGCTTGTGCAGTTGGTAAACTGTTGTAAGTAGTTGCAATGCCATTATTGCTATTAGGATTATGAGGTAAATTGTTGAAGAGTTTTCCACTTCGTCAATTTTCACCTCATTAATTACGTTAGCGTTTGGGTTCGTTATCTTAGACTCTTGTCCGCCCATATTCAAATATTGTTTTCTTTTTCCTTAATTTATTCAGTCATTTGACCAACATTCATTTAGATGTTGTCATTAATAGAATTGTTCGTTCAATATTATTCTTCAATTTCAGAGATATTGGGTATCCAATACAAAGTGTTAGTGGGTCACAAAAATTTTGTAAAAAAAAAAAATTTATCCGAATCCGTCCCCTCTTTGACAACGGATTATGGTTAATATGCTATATATTAGTCACTGCCACTTTGTGACTGATTGGGCAACCAAACCAATGCAGGGACTCGTGAGTATGCACCGGTTAAAAAAATTTTGTTAGTAGAAAGACACATATTTTTATGGAAAGAAAATAATTTTATAATGGTCACTATACTACTGGAGGGACTCGTAAGTTTCGCAGCAGTTATTAATTTATAATTATTCTTCTTAAATTTGCTAAGTTAATAAGGACTATCAATTTATAATTTTTCCTAAATTATTATTTATGAATAATTAATAATTCATTATTTTCCTAGAATATAATTTAAAAGAAATTAATCCATCATTTTCAAAATATATTTAAAAAATTTTTTTTTTAAATTTGTCATTCATGAATAATTATTAATTTGTAAATTAGTAATTTGTAAATTCTTACATATAAACTTAAAAGTCTGTAAATTCTCCCGTTGTAGTTGTTGTTGGACTTGTTGATTTGTTTGTTTGTTGTGTATTTCGCAATTGGGGTATACGACAACTTTATCAACAGAAAGGACTTCGATCGTTGTATTTGTTGTTGATTTTGGTTTTCGCAGCCTTGGCAAAATTCGTTGCCAAGTGACTCATTTCCTTCTTTTCATTTCACTTTTCTTTACGGCGGCGGTTTATTGGAATACTTCCGTAAATTTTATTGTCAATTCAAAGGTGCCATCCTCGAACGATGTATCGTGTGGACCTAAAATCACTGCATAATCACTGGATGTTTGTTTCTTGTTTTGAAGTCTTTTAACATCTCTCATTAAACGTCTCATTAAAACGTCCATAGTGCTTCATTTCACTTTTCTTTTCACTTTTCTTGTCGGTTATAAATTTTCAACAGACTAACTTTTTTGTCAATTGCATCAGCTGCGGCAAATACAATGATAGCAAAACCACTAGAACGTCCAGTTTGCGGATCATTAATTTCACTATCTCGGCAATTATTATTGTACATCGTTATTATTTTCTTTTCTTTTCACTTTATTGTTTTTTTTTCACTTTAATGTTTTATCTTGTCTTTTTAATATTATTCTCAAAACACTACAACAATCTTTTGTTTGATATGTTGATTTTATTGTTCACTGTAACTTATTTAAAAACCGAATCATTAAACTTGTATATATTTGTAATAAAAACAATGCTCCAATAGGAGCACTGGCAGGATCGCCATGTAATAAGTAAACTCCATGATCGTTTAGGGTTGGTGAGCGACTGCTCTTTATTATCATTACATTATGTTAAGAGCTACTTATTTACTAATACATTGAAGAGAGCGTAGTATGCACACGTATTAGACCGTGTGAATAACAACTTCAGCAAAAGTGCATGGCATTGGACAACAGCATACCGTTCACCGTGGGAACAGAAAAAAGTGTATTTATATCTAGACATGATCGCATTACTACACGTGTGTGCATTGGCGGTGCTGTGCATACTACAGTATGCATGGTCAACAGTATTATGCATACTACAGTGGTGAGCATAACAATCCTACAACGCTTAGTGGATGCATGGAGGGAAAGATTGCGATGCAATTTACCTGGAAGCTGATTTTCCTCATACGGCAGATATAAGGATAACAGCATCAAGCTCGAACCAGATTTCGCCTCCATGTATGCCGTTGCAATGCCTGTTGTACTAAAATTAGACGAAAAGATTAAGTTAAGGTCTTTCCTAGCTATGATAGGGAATGTTTTCCGATGTTTTGTTTCAGATGATACTTAGGACAGCAGTCTCTAGCCCCTAAATCCTACCACTCCTATCAACCCAGGGTTTATGGACCAGGACGTTGAGTAGAGGCAGCCTCACAGTGGTGCAGGTTTATCTGCATCACACGAAGCTTCCCCCTCACTTACGCTCCTGAAAATTCACCCCTGCAAGCCATTAATCTCTAATAACCCCACATTTAAGGCAGTTCTAAGGTTGGCACCATTAACTTCCTCATCCACTCCCATGATTGGGTATTGACTCCCCAAAAGCCCAATGATTCTATCGATCGCAACAAGGGGGGAATTCAAACTGACGCCCGGACGAAGAGGGATGGAGGATTGCGGTACCAACTCTAACCTAGCTCCTACCCAAAATTCGCCAAGCCCTTGACTGCCTCCGTAAGAAATACTACCGATTCCCTATTTGACGTCTTAGGACCAGTCGATGCGACTGAAGCGTATCATCTCCCCGTTGCTCGTTTTCTCGAACATCTTGTTGAGAACCACCTCCTCGAGCAGCAGCCAGTTGGCAGACTGATCCCACCATCAGGGTCAGCTCTATCGATGACTGCCACGTTCAGAGTCGGGTCTGCCCCAAGACTCCCTTGTTTCCTCGGCCTTTTTGATGATGACAAGAGCTGTTCCCCAGCTATCGCCCTTTTGGTGACCTTGTCACTGCGTGAACTGTCACCGGGAGGGTTAGGCTGGGGTTTGCCCTTGGATCCCCCAGAGGTGGAAGGGCCACCGCGCTCTTTGGCGCAACCAGCCTTCATGTTCTGTTCGCGTTTGAGAAACAGAGGTGGAAGGTCAACTGCGCTCTTTGGTACAGTCAACCTTTGGTCTCTATTTCCTAATTGAAGTAGCTGAAGTTGAAAGCCCACCGCACTCTTTGGCGCAGTCAGGATTCTTCCTCTGCTGGCGATGTACCAGCCCACCGCCTTCTATGGAGCAGTCAGCCTTCCCTCTCTGATTCTGAAAAAATGCCTGAGTCTTCCTGGAGGATGCCTAAACGTGCAAAACTCCGAGGACCCGGGAATCCCCTCCTATCTTCTCCTGAAGCCTTTGGAAATACGACTTAACAGCCGTTATCTTTTGGCTACCTACGTCAGTTTTCGCCACCACTTTACCTTCCACCGAAGCGGCAGCGGTTCGATCCAGAATTAGGTGAAGGGACGCTATGCCCTCGCTGCACTTCTCCGCATCAGAGTACAATCTCTCGTACATTCGAATACAGGATCGTTGCTTTGAAAGTACGTGCCTCTCCTTAACGGAGGGAAAGGGAATCGTGTTCCTGAGACCGCCACACGGCAGCACAAGCTGTGCGATAGCTGTATCTCTCTGTATTAGTAACGGATCTTACCTTCTTTTTGAGGGGCCTGACCGTTCCAGGGGGACCACTCAGCGCCACACCTAAGGTGGGGGCTTGGTGGTTATTCCCGGGATCCGCGTCTTGCCTCACAAGGGAAGGTTTTGATACCTGATCACTTGCTGAAAACGGTAATATTGCGACAACGACTCCTAATCATTGGCCAGTGCACAGCCATCCAGAAGATCAGCGATGTCTTTTGCACCGCTGGGTGGATCTGTAAGACGATCCCTTCGTACGGAGACTAGCATCGATATGATTTCATGCTGTTGTTGGACGATGTCTTCATGTATCCGTACGGGATCGGTCGCAAACGGCATGTTCGAATCATTTGTCGAGGTGTCAGTAGCCATGTCAATTTCAGTTAGGGAATATGGTTTTTATCTGAAGAGCCAATTTTCAATCCCACGAGTATGCCAGTAAAGAGAAGGACTATCTCATCCAGAGTCGGCGTGAATGTACTAGGTAACAATTACTACCGACTCGTGCTCTGGCGATGGAGGGAGCTGTTAGCAATCAGTTTATTTAAAACACTAAATGGCCATCCAGGTCCTCGGCACTGTAACCAGCCACTTTGACCTTAAAAGTGTTTTTAGCTTCAACGTTGGATATTATAATGGCGCCAAAGTCACAAGAATCTCAATGTCGAGGAAGCTTCTTTGACAATCGACAAATTGATCTCTGATCTATTGATCAACAGGCCACGCGTAAGCCTCCACACCACCGTAAGGTCGTTACTTCCGGTGGGGAAAATGTGGCTATATGTAATTTAACTACAAGCCAAAATGTATGTAGCAAAGAATATAACTACATCAGTTGATTCCTTGCTAATTTTTACTGGAAGTCGTTCGCGTAAGAGAGTAAAATCTCTATTTCACTCTCAAAAGTAGAACAAAGCTAATATAATACAAAAAAATCTACATACTTTAATATAAACTTACAAATTTGTTTATCAAAAACGAAGCAAATCACTTACAAAAGTCTACGTACGGCTCCGCGTTTCGCTGTTATTCACAACTTAGTGAAGGTATCTCATCTTGTCAAGAATTGTATTACTCACCACATGCAACCCAAACAAAAAAATCAAAATTCTTGAGCAAATGAGATACCTTCACTAAATAGTGAATAAGATACCTCGTTTACACGACACTTTAACACGAGTGAACTCGACTCGTGTGAGTTCGATACGCAGACATAAACACATGCCATAACCGTATCTAAAAAATTGAGCGTGTCGACAAGAATCAACTTTTACATTCGTGTTAACGAATGTCAACTCGTGTTCAGTGTCCAAATAAACGCATCCTTTGCCAATACGCATTCTAACAGATGCTTTTTGTTTATGCCTTCTTAACCAGGGTACCCACTATAAAAAAACTTTTAAGCGCTCTTGTTTCAGTTTACGAAACATGCAATTGGAAATTTTTCTATTTTATTACAATTTCGGGATAAATGTGGATTAGCTACAAATCTTTGGTTTACACTAAACTTTTACCATCGCCAAAAGTTTCTGAGCTGAGTCAAAATGTTTATTTTTCCACTTTTTGACAACGTTTGACTACGACGCTAAGCACATTTTTAACGCCGACATTCTGTTTAGGTGAATACCAACTGATACAAATGGAATGTAGGCAACACTGCGTGTGTGACAAATTGTTTTCATTTGTTTACTTTCCTTTTTTGTGCCGGTTGAAAATTATTTGTTTGTAATGGAAAATAAAAAGCGCGATATTTGGAGCGATCGCGAAATTCGGGAAATGTTGTGCATTGTCAATGAGAAGCACATCATGAAGTTGATAGATGGGAAGACTAAAAGAAACAAAAATATATTTGTTGACGTTGCTTCCGAGCTGAAAAAAAAAACATTGTGAAAAGTGATGTGCAGATACGCAACAAATTTAAAAGTCTTAAATCTGATTTTTACAAAGTGAAGCGTAATAATAACAAAAGTGGAGCCAAAAGGCAAACCACAGAACATTTTGAGCTGTTGGACGACATTTTCGGGCATCGTCCGGCCCTGGAAGCGGTTGGTGTGGACACAATCGAGATGGATCGGGTGGACGAGGTAGATGTTTTCGAGGACATTGAAGAACTAACATGCGCAGCGGATGTCGACGCAACACTAGTTTCTTCGCATGAAGATGAACCAGTTCCGAGCACTTCGCAAGGTTTTAAGAGGATAAGTAAGTAAATATGTTTTAATAGAAATTAGAAGAATATATTAATTAAAAGTGTTTTTTATTTCTTCAGAAAAAAATAGCTATCAGAAGGTGGTAGAGACCTTCACCAAAGAATGGAAAGACTCGCAGGAGGAGATGCTCATCAAATTGAGGGAGAAAGATGAGAAACTTGTCGACTATCAGACGAAGAAGTAGGAGGGCATGATGGCCGAAATAATGGAGAATAACAGGAAGGCCATGAAGGAAATGTTGGACGATGACAGACAAGAAACATCAAAAATGCTGCAGCATTTTCTGGCCGCCTTACAGCCTGTTCAGCCGTATATGTACCAGCCACCACCCTTTTATGCAAATAAAAATGCACCGGTACAAATACCTAAGGTATCCCCACCCGATAATTATAACGGATAAAAACTGTTTCTTCATTTATGTATATAAAGTTTTTTATTGAATGTGTTTAACACTACACCAGCAAAGTTTATTTTGATTTTAATAAGGGGCTTTACTGGTCTAGGTTGGCAAATGCAAATATTATAGTTTTATAGCATTTATTTCTCCAACGTTTCGTTGGCAATCTCCAACAGAACATAAACATATTAAATGTAATTAAAAAATACTTATGAAACAAAACGCCTTGAAGAAGTTGGAGATTGCCAACGAAACGTTGGAAAAATAAATGCCATAAAAGTATAATACTTGCATTTGCCAACATAGGCCAGCATAGCTCCTTATTAAAATTAAAATAAACTTTATAATATTATTAATTTTAAGCTTTAATATGAATAATGAATAAAAGACTTAATAGTATTAGTAATTTCAAGCTTTAATATGAATAATAAGCTTTATAGTATTATTAATTTTAAGCTTTAATTTGAAGTGTATTTAATTTTAAACTTTTTACTGAAGTGTATTTCTTTGTTTTGTTAACTTTTTAAATTCATTTTAATTTAACTTTTTAATTACATTTTAAAATATGACAAAAACGAATAATTTCGTGGCAATTAAAAATAACTTTGGATTCAGTGTTTGATTTTTGATTGGTTTGTCACAAGAGATGGTAGGGTGCATAGTGCATCAGACTTTCCGAAATCTTTAAGAGGGGCTATTTTTTTTTAAAAGTGAGACTTCCGCAGCGGAAAATTATTTTTTAAAAAGTTTTTTAGAGTATCTCTAAACATTTTTGGATTCATGTTTTCTTCTAAAATTATTTCATTGGAAATCGTATGTGGTGGTTGGGGAAATTGAATTTCGTTCTGAACGTCAATCGACCAAGAGTCACAGAAGTGCTGTTTCTCGGTTTCTACGAAATTGTGCAATATGCTGCACGCCAAAAACTACAGAAGGCACAAATCTGGGGTCAATATCCATCCTTTTCATGAGACACCGCCAGCGTCCTTTTAATCTTCCAAATGCGTTTTCTACAACTATGCGTCCCGAACTGAGGTAGCAGTTAAATGACTCCTCTTCTGGACTTAAGGAGCCAGTGTAAGGCTTCATTAGCCATGGAAGGAGTGGGTATGCCGGATCATCAATTAGCATATAAGAAGATTGTAATCCATTGACATCAGAAGTATAAGTTGGCATGACTTCATCATTATATTTAAACAGTCCAGACTCCTTAAACACAGTTGCATCGTGGATACTTCCCGGAAATTTAACACTGACGTCACGAAACCTATGATAGAAATAAAATTGTAATTTATATCAAACATTCGTACATAAGCTAACTGACCTATACATGTTATCGACCACTGCCTGCATTACTATTGACGGCCAACCTTTACGATTTATATAGTCCTGATATCCAACACTTGGGGGCAAAATTGGAATGTGGGTTCCTGCAAAGTTAAATTGTTTTTGTGAAATAAAATGTATTATATTTGTTAGGCCTAATTACCGTCAATTGCACCGATAATGTTTGGTAAGTGGGTAACTTTTTGAAACCCATTGGCAATTACATGTGCTTCTTCAGAATTTGGCATGTATATGTGTTCTTTTCTTAGATTATTAATTGCCTTAATAACCAAATAAAAGTACTTATGCACAGTGCTTTTGTGGACACCAAAAACATCACCAATAACACGGTACTCGGCACAAGATGCAAGTTTGTACAAACACATCGCAACTTGTTTTCGTATTGGCAAAGGTGGTGTAACAAACACTTCCGGGCAAGGGAGATACGGTGCCACTTTTTCACAAAGCAAGTCAAAAGAATATTTGTTCATCCGGAAAGATTCGTAATACAAATATTCGTTTTCGAGTTCATTTAAAGACCACATAAGGCTATCGCGTCGGGCTCGTCGATGAATGCTGCGAAATCTTGGGACGTTTACTTTAAAAAAAAGTCTTGGCAAATTACTCTGGATGGCCAATATTGTCCTATGCGAAGTATTTTCTGTGTTGAACTGATCCAATACTTGCTGATGCCCGTTTAGATACTGCGAAATGATAAGTCTTCGTTTTTTTCGCAGGCGATCAATTAAAAATAATATTAAATGATTTATTTTACTCATATTTTGCTAAAATTTGTATCAGTATTTAATGACTGATAATAAAAATGTCAACAAGAAATCAGCTGTTTATTTAATCGGTCTGTTATCAGCTGTTTTCTGTACGTATTCAAAGTGACATACCATATGTCTACTCAACACTGTTTTCTTGAGTTGTATAAACTGGCGGGTTTTTTGCGTATCGTACTCACACGAGTCGAGTTCACTCGTGTTAAAGTGTCGTGTAAACGAAGTAAGAGTGATACGCGGCAATCGATTTTGTTCAAAGGTCATGTGACTTTAGTATAAACTACTACAACTTTACACTTTTTTCCGTTTCTTATGTTTCTTGTTTTTTAATAATAAAAAATATTAATTTTTTAAGCAAACAATTTTTTTATGACTGCGATACTGTTGACTACTTTTAGGAATAGTATATTAATAGATTAAAGGTATTGTAATTCTAAATTTTTCGAACAAAATATTAAGAGTTGTTTTACCCCGCTAAAGTTATTTATAGCTTAATTTGTAAGGGACAGCTAAGTGATATTAAGTGGCATTTCAATTTCCCACTTAAATGACTTGACCAATGCCAATGTTGCCACATGTTCAATTTCAAGAAATGGCAACAAAAAGTTATCTTAGATAAATTTTGTTATCATTTCTTGTGAATGAAAATGTTATCAAGGAGAGACTCAAAAGCAGAAATTTGCAAAATGGCTTATACATTTTAAGTTCATTAAACTTATTTTATTTTTTGGTAGACTATGTGCACTTTTATATCTCTAAATTTGAAGGATAGATTTTTATTTGCGATTGAAAACAAAATTGGAAATAAATTGTTCACAACAACGCGCGGTAAATGTTATACATATTGAACATGGTGGAATTATCTATCAGGTATAGTCGTTTAAACAGGTGATGTAGTGTTTTCCATGTCATTTTTCGTTTCACTTGTCAAAATCATATGTATTTTGATTTTATACTTGTTTGTATTCTTGTATTGTTGGTATATATTTGTGTAGAGTTTGACAACTGAAACGAATGAACGAAAATAAAATGTCTGCTGTTGCTGCTTACAACTACAACAACATGTGCTGCTACCATGTATTTGTTGGCACGTTTTGCCATATCGATTTGTTTTTACCCATTTCAGCAAATGTTGCCACATTTAGTAGTATTAAGTGTGAATCGTTTTATTTGGAAAGTCGTAAGTGGCGATAGCTTAATGGAATAAAAAAACAGCCTTATTAATTTCGTTCATTCGTTTCAGTTGTCAAACTCTACACAAACATACATATACCAACAATATTTTGTGTGACTTTGTGTGAGACACACAATGATATTTTCTATAGACATCTACAATGTATTTGTCATTGCAATTCTACACACACAGGGAATAGATTAGTTGGTAATCAATTCAGGCATTGGAATTTCCATGATAAAGTCTATCTTTTGATCAGAATTCGTAATTGTCCAACATCACAATTATTTGTCGATGTTATTGATAGATTAAAAATCGGTCTTACTAAATACAAGTTTCTACTACCGAATTTTAGTTGTATTAACCAATGTCGCTGATGCTCATGTTTGTTATTGTATTTACTTATATTTTTTTGTTTCTATTTATTTGCCCTTTTTTTTTGTCATATTGTTATCATTTGGTTGTTTATGATCATTAACTTGTTATTATTGTTTGCCTATAATGATCATTTGTTTGAGTTTTTTGAAGTCCCTTTTTTGTCGTCATTTGTTTACGACTTACCGCAGTTTCCCCTTTGTCCCTACATTGTACTTGTTGTGTTGTAAAGGAACTGTTAAGTTTTGTAAACAAGTACAATGTAGGGCTCCAGCAAAGCAGTTGTTCTGCTGTTAAATCAGTTTGTTGGGGACTGCGGTAAGTAGTGTTGGTTTTTATATTTGTTTAATTTTATTATAATTGTAATTTTTGTTTTAGAAATAAACCCTACCCTGCCCTACTAGTATTAAGCACATATTGCCGTGTTTTATTGGGTGTTAAATTCGCTATCCCCGCAGGAATAACTCAGGTCGCAGCCAGCGACAAATTTTATTTCGCAAACTTTGTGCGATTTTTTATTGTTTTTTTTTTGCCGATTGCCATTTAGATGTCCATGCAGCGTTCACCTCCAAGAAGAAGCCCGCGGAACCTGATAATTGCCGATTCGTTGCCCTCCTCAGTAAGTGCACTCAACAGTTCCATGCCTGCAGGAACAAATGAAATTGTGAATGTGGCACATATGCCGCCGGAGCCCAATACAAGTTCCTCTACTGCCGGAAC
Organism: Phaonia tiefii; assembly: GCA_963931995.1. Lineage (NCBI taxonomy): Eukaryota > Metazoa > Arthropoda > Insecta > Diptera > Muscidae > Phaonia > Phaonia tiefii. The sequence continues at coordinate 163,310,245 of OZ008368.1, forward strand.
ATCTGCCGAGACGATTCAGACGGCGTCAGGAAAACATAATCCTGGCCCTAATTTGTTGCTGTCGCATATACCGCCATCGTTGACTCCAGCGCCAGGTGTAATGACGTCCAGCTCCAATTTAGTTGCCCAGCCAGCCATGGAAAGCCTTCAGCATCAAATCGATGTTTTGCAGGCGCAACTTTTAAGACCTGAAAGCAGCTTCAACTACAAATAACTTGAACATTTCAACAACTATGACGACATCGAGTAGCACAGCACCAGTTATGTCAGTTAACAGTGTCGCCGGTAGTTCCAATAGCAGTGGACCAGAGGACATTTTAGATCGTCGGGATCCATCGCCATTTTCCTTTGCAAGTAATGGCGCCACAGTGGCTCCATGCTATGGAAATCAGCAGCATCGGTTAGCAGCGCAGTCGCTAAATGTACAGCAGCCGACAGTGACGTATCAGATGCTGCAAGCGCCGTATCAGATGCAGAATTCAGTGCCGATAGCGAGGAAAATTGTTGACCTACCGGAATTTAATGGCACCCCAGAAGATTGCCCGATGTTTTCATCTGCCTTTGATCACTCAACGGCCGCATATTTGTACAGCAATTTTGAAAATTGTTTGCGTTTGCAAAAGGCATTGAAAGGTGAGGCCCGGGAGTGCGTCAAGTCTCTGCTTATCCATCCAAATAATGTTCCCACTGTTATTGAGCAACTGAAATTACAGTATGGTCGCCCGGAATTGCTGATAAGATGCCAGCTGCAACAAGTACGAGAAATTTCGCCTATTGGGGAGAATGCTGTGGATAAGCTGATACCATTTGCTGTCAAGGTGAGAAATTTAGCCGCCTTTTTAGAAAATGCAAATGGGCATCAGCATTTGTCAAACCCAACTTTGATGGAAGAGTTGGTGCAGAAGCTCCCCATGAGCCGTCGTTTAGATTGGGCCCAATATGCATCAAATATAAGCCAGTGGCCCACTGTTATGGATTTTAGCAATTGGCTCCAAGGTGTAGCTAGTTTGGTACGGAGTATTCAAACGACCAGTGTAAGTACCAGTCGCTCAAACAACAGTGAGTCAAAAAAGAAAGTGGTTCTTTATACAGTGTCCCCATTGCCGAGGACAACATAGAACATTTGAGTGTAAGAAATTTTTATCACTGAGTGTGCAGAACAGATGGAGTGAAGTGAAAAAGTTGAAGTTATGTTTCTCATGCCTTAATGAAGGACATTCAAGCAGAGATTGCCGCCGGCGTAAAGAGTGTCAAGTGAATAATTGCCGAAGGAAACATAACAAGTTATTGCATGAAGATCAGTCTAAAGCTACAAGTGAAAATAATACCTCAAATGTATTATCAGCTGATAGTGGTCCGATTGGTGAACCAGTTTTAAGTTGTGTCTCAAGCATAACTGAAAAAAGTGAATTGCTGTTTAGAGTGCTACCAGTGAAACTTTATGGGCCAAATTGTGTTGTGGAGACTTATGCTCTTTTGGATGAAGGCTCATCGGTCACTATGATGGATAGTTCACTGGTGAGACAACTTGGACTTCAGGGAAGACAAAACAAATTAAATTTGAGCTGGTATGGTGGAAAATCGTCTCAAGAGGTAGCCACAGTCGTCGATCTTCATGTGAGTGGTGTAAATAAGCGACGGAAATATGCTTTAAAATGTGTTTATGGTGTTTCAAATTTGAAGTTGCCCAATCAGACTTTCAATGCGGACTTGATAAAGAATCATGGCATTCCTATAGCCTCATATGGTGATGTGGCTCCAAAATTGCTCATTGGATTGGACCATTGCCACTTAGGATTGCGCGATGAGATAGTTCCGTTGGAGGAAGCTCGTCCATATGCCGCCAACACTCCTTTTCGGGAAAATGAATGGAGGTCACCCTACAGCCCGCACTTGTTTGCTGACAGTACAGCCGGACAATTTAAATGATTTGGTGGCAAGTTATTTCGAGACAGAGAATTTTGGCGTCAAGGATCTACCAGTCATTGAGTCGAAGGACAATCAACGTGCTCGGAAGGCTTTGGAAAGTTCTACAAAGAGGGTTGCCGGAAGATTTCAATCCAGACTACTGTGGTGCCAAGATGACGTAGTCTTGCCGGATAGCTATTCCATGGCCCTCAATCGCCTTTATGGTATGGAGCGAAAGATGAAGAAAAATCCCGAGTTTAGCGTGGCATATAAAAATATAGTTGCTGAATATGAGGAGAAAGGGTATGTACGGAAATTGTCACCAAAAGAGGGTAAAGCTTATAACCCGAGGACATGGTACTTGCCCCATTTTGGAGTTGTTAATCCCAATAAGCCAGGGAAAATTCGTTTGGTGTTTGATGCTGCTGCCAAGGTAGAAGGAGTTCATTAAATTCAAAATTATTGAAAGGCCCTCAACAATATAAGCCGTTACCTTCAGTACTATTCAATTTTCGGGTTGGTACAGTAGGTGTTTGTGTAGACATAAAAGAAATGTTCCATCAAATCATCGTGGCTCCAGAAGATCGACGTTCCCAGAGATTTTTGTGGCGTGAAAATGAAATTCGTCAACCAAATATTTATGAAATGGTCGTGATGACTTTCGGAGATGCCTGTTGGCCGTGTGTTGCCCAATATGTGAAGGAGAAAAATGCTCTAGAATATCGAGATCGTTTCCCAAGAGCCGTGAAGTCAATATTGGATCACCATTATGTTGACGATTTTGTGGACAGTTTTGGCAACGCATCAAAAGCTATCGAAATATCGAAGCAAGTTTGTGATATACATAAGTCTGCTGGTTTTGAACTGCGTTGTTTTACATCAAACTCGTCGGATGTGATCGTGGCTCTTGAAGGTGATTCGGGTCAAAACGTCAGTTTTGAAGGAGCTTTAAATGAATTTGAGTCATCCATAGAAAAAATTCTGGGCATGTATTGGCATCCGGGAGACGACGCATTCAAATTTATTTTTAAATTTCATCGAGTAAATGCAGAGATTATAAACGGCCTAAGGTATCCCACAAAACGTGAGCTGCTCAGTGTTATCATGTCCGTATATGATCCAATTGGTTTTTTGTGCCATTTCATGATAACTGCAAAATTGTTATTGAGAGAAATTTGGAGAAGCAACACACGTTGGGACGAAAAGTTGCCTGAGGGACTAGAAGTTATCTGGGATATATAACAGTGGCGATATATAACAGTTGGTGGAGAAATTGGTGTCTCCTTTATTTCAGCTAAGTCCAAATGTGCTCCAATGAAGACCATGACCATTCCCCGACTGGAACTACGAGCCGCCGTATTGGGAACAAGATTGATGTGCACTATATTGGAAGAACACTCACTCAAAGTTGCCCGTAGTATTTGTTGGAGTGATTCTACAACTGTTGTAAATTGGATTGGATCTGAAAGCAGAAGATATAAGCCATTTGTTGCCCATAGAATAACAGAAATATTGGATTCCACTCGCCCGGATGATTGGAGATGGTTGCCCACAGATCTTAATGTTGCAGATGAGACTACCAGAATGAAAAGAAAAGTTGACTTTTCTAATGAGACACGATGGTTCCAGGGGCCTCAATTTCTTTATAGCCACGAAGATGTATGGCCAACGCCTGTTTCTAGAGTACAAGATGATTCCTGAGAAGAAGAACTGCGCCCAAAATTTGCATTACTGGTTGGTTCAAATTTAATCATTGATTTTAATCGTTTCTCTTCATTTCTCAGGCTAAAACGTACTATGGCATGGGTACTGAGATTTGTTGATTGCTGCCGTAAGAGAAAGATTAATAATAACACAGCTTGCCTGACTGCTATCGAATTGCGATCTGCAGAAACAATTCTCTGCCGGCTCGCACAAGACGAGAGTTTTGCGGACGACTTCAAAATTTTAAGATCTGGTGGTAAAATACCGAAATGTAACGACCTGTATTCCCTTTCGCCATATATTGATGAAAACAATTGTCTCCGCGTATATGGTCGTATCGATGCTGCCAGCTGGTTACCACTAGATTCCAGGCGCCCCATCATTTTGTCGTCCAATCATTACCTGACCCAACTTATTGTGGCTCATGTGCATACCAACATGAAACATCAAAACTTTGAAGCTACATTGGGTGAAATAAGAAGAACGTTTTGGATTCCACGACTTAGGAGTGCTCTTAATAAGTGTGTCTCAAATTGCAATATTTGCAAAATTCGTCGTGCCACTCCAGTACCGCCAAACATGGGTCCCTTGCCAACGGACAGACTGACTCCATATGTGCGGCCATTTACATACAGTGGTGTGGATTACTTTGGGCCAGTCAACATAACTATTGGACGTCGCCACGAAAAGCGCTGGGTAGCTCTGTTCACCTGCCTAACTATCAGAGCAGTGCATTTGGAGGTTGCCTTTGACCTTTCAACAGATGCTTGTATCTTGGCAATAAGAAATTTTATAAATCGGCGTGGTACCCCATTGAAGATACGCAGTGATAATGGGAAGAATTTTGTTGGTGTCGACCAAGAGGCTAAGCGGTTTGAGGAAGTCTTTGACGTGGCTCGAATCCAAGATGAGTTGTCTTCAAAGGGCATAGACTGACAGTTCAATTGCCCACATAATCCGGCAGAAGGTGGCATATGGGAACGAATGGTTCAATGTGTCAAAAAGGTTCTACGGGTGACTCTTAAAGAAGTGGCCCCTAAAGAACACACCCTTCAAAGTTATCTAATTGAGGCGGAAAACATCGTTAATTCTCGTCCATTGACTCATTTGCCTGTCAGCCATGAGGATGAGGAGCCATTAACGCCTAACCATTTTTTGCTGGGGTCATCGAGTACTGCGCAAACACCAGAGGGAACAGTCGTCGATAAGCCAGCTGTGTTTAAAAAGCAGTGGCGAATATCTCGTCAGCTACGAGACCACTTTTGGAAAAGGTGGATTGTTGAGTATTTGCCTACACTAACGCGCAGGTCCAAGTGGTGCGAGTATACAAAACCTGTGGCTCCTGGTGATTTGGTCCTCATATGCGATCCATCTGTTTCCCGCCGAGAATGGAAGAGAGGCCGCGTAGAAGAAGTATTCAAGGGAAGTGACGGAGTTATACGTCGAGCTGAAGTCCGAACGTCTACTGGTGTCCTTAGGCGCCCCGTATCCAAGCTTGCTGTTCTGGATTTCGAAGAGTGAATCGAGTCGATCCACGGGGGTGGGGATGTCGCTGATGCTCATGTTTGTTATTGTATTTACTTATATTTTTTGTTTCTATTCATTTGCCCTTTTTTTGTCATATTGTTATCATTTGGTTGTTTATGATCATTAACTTGTTATTATTGTTTGCCTATAATGACCATTTGTTTCAGTTTTTTGAAGTCCCTTTTTTGTCGTCATTTGTTTACGACTTACCGCAGTTCCCCCTTTGTCCCTACATTGTCAACAGGCGTTTAGTTTTTGTTTCATGACTCTAATCGTCAAATTCACCACAGATCCATATGAACGAACACAGTAAACAAAAAAGTACAACAACAAAATACACTGAATTTAACAGATGGAGTCATAAGAAAGTAAAATCAGTTGTTCTATTGCGCCAACCTTTACTAGTTAAGCCATGATCTGGCCGCTTATGTCAAATCTCTTGCCGAAGTTATAGCTCATTCGCACTACAAAATATTTTCCCGATTTCGTATCAAATGTCCTAACCAAATCCGAAGTGTTCGCATTGGGATTTTTCCTGATTTGATTGCATGTCAAGGCGCTTTGACGGGGTAGTATTGCTACGACAACAAACACACCAAGCCGACAATAGTAGGCATTTTGCTTTGTCTGGTATTTTTCCACAATCAAATCCAGTACAAATGTATTCCAGGAATAAAAGTCACCAAAAAGTATAAAAAATATGTTTGAGGAACAATAAATACCTAAGAAATCCGATAAATAAATGAGTTGGGTATTCCAGTGGTACCACCACATCGATGCACCGTGATTACAATTAGACGACCAGAAGATGTGCGCAACTTGGCAACCCTGGTAAAAGAGAACCAAAGGGTACTAGGAGTTCCATCAAACGCATTTCTCTCTCGCGTCATGTCTTACTTATTTCATACTTTTGCATAGTTTATGTAATTTTACTTCAACATGGTTGGAATTTGTATAGTTATATACAATAACACTATCAAAAGGCTGCTCGTGTATTGAAATATTCAATGAAGAGAGTAAGAGAGAGAGTAGAGAAGTACTAGGGTTTCACTCGTTTTGTTTGTTGGCATTTGAGTGAAGAGCAATTTTGACTGTCTTCTTGTACATCGTTTTTGGTGAGATCAAAGACGATTTAGAATTAGACGACCAGAAGATGTGCGCAACTTGGCAACCCTGGTAAAAGAGAACCAAAAAGTGCTAGGAGTTCACTCAAACGCATTTCTCTCTCGCGCAATATCTTGCTTATTTCATACTTTTTGCATAGTTTATGTAATTTTACTTCAACATGGTTGGAATTTGTATAGTTATATACAATAACACTATCAAAAAGCTGCTCGTGTTTTGAAATATTCAACGAAGAGAGTAAGAGAGAGAGTAGAGAAGTACTAGGGTTTCACTCGTTTTGTTTGTTGGCATTTGAGTGAAGAGAAATTTTGACTGTCTACTTGTACGTGAGATAAAACAGCGTTGCTTAAAGCAAATCAAGCATTTTTTCCTGATTCCCAGGCAAATAAGAAAAATACCCGATTTGTCGTCTGTCAAAACGTAAAGGAAATCAAACAAATTTTCTTGATCTGTGCTTGAAATCAACAAAAGTGACAAAATCAAGAAAATCGATGCCAACGTGTTTTACACAAAAAAAAATTGTACAGTGGCCCTTAAAGTTTTCCTGTTCCGTCTGTTTTCTGGTCCTGCGTATGATGCCACGTACTTTCACAAAATTAAGAAAGAGAGACTGATTTATGTGAGGTGTGTAAGACCAAGAATACGGTGGAGCACGCGATTTTAAAATGTAAGAACTTTAAGCGAACCACAGACTTGTCATTCATGAACATGAGCTGGGTCTGACTGATGAATTGAAAAAATAGTACCAAAATGTTTTGTGAACATGATATTGATGTGAATAACTTCGATTACATACTGCCAGCTATACTGGTATGGAGAAGTGTGGTAAACCGACAATAAAGTTCGACGATAGCTAATGTTCATGCTCATGAATGACTGGTTCGCTTTAGTGAAGTAAGGAAAAAGAACAAACAAAATACAAAACCCTAAGCGCGATACTGATGAAAAAGAGACTTCATCGATTTTAAAAATCTAACGAATTTTATTCTGGACTATTATGGCTATGTTTTATCGTTTAACCATGTGTGAACTCATAATTATAATTTCATCATCATTATCATTTGGCATATCGTCATTTGGCATTCAGAATAATCTAGCAGCTACAATCGCATGTATGTATCATCAATCATCGTATAATCATAATAGTATAACATGCCTCTATATGGGGTTCCTTTAATTGGAACAGGTCTATTTTACGGCTTACATTCCGTCGGTGGTGCAATGGTTAGTGTGCACGGCTCTTGTACATGAGATCCTGGGTTTGAAACCTGCTCTGACCACCTTCAAAAAAAATTTCTTTCGGCGGCGGTCACCTCGCATAGTGACGGCGACACTATCGAGTATATAGCCATGATAAAGCTTCTCAAAATACCTTTCGGAATCGGTGTAAAACTGTAGGTCCCAATCAGTGAGTGAAAACTGGAAAGGGCACAGCTCAGTGATTGTGAGAAGTTCTCCCCGGTCCCTTCATGGGATTTAATGGGAAACCATTTATTTTTATTTTTTACATTCCAAAAAACAACCAGACAATTTTCAATAATTTTTCAAAATTTCAACATCCGATAACTTGATAACTAAGCTAGTTTTCGAAAAATGCTAAATAATTTGTTGAGTTTATTTTGACTTGTTTTATAGAAAAAATAGATTTACACAGTACCTTAACGCCATAACCATAGGTTTCTTATGGCAGGGAAAAATCGTCACGAAAGTCCGCTGCGGCTGACGACTCGTCGCTAGAATAGAATCTTTTCTAATTTCTTGGCGGCGCTCTCACGAAATCTCTCAATTGAGAGAATGAAGTTGCCACATGTTCATGAAAATCATAAGAGAAACCAACACATATAAACCAAACATGCGAATGGAAAAGAAAATTAAAGAAAAGGGTTAAAAATAATATATTGTTAAACACAATACAATAAAAGGGAATACATTTTTAAAAGCAGTAAAAACAATTTAATTCCTATACAACAATATTATTTTTCCAAACTTTTAAATTAAAGAAAAGACCCGAAAATATATATGACGCAGAGAGAAAAAAATCAGCCGAAGTCGCCAGACGCTCTTTCTCTCATTTCGTTTAGACGCTAGAGATTTTTTCCGTCGTCGTCTGAAGCGTGTTTGGTTCTGTTTGGACGCATAGACGAATTTAGTAGACACATAAATTCTCTCAATAAATTAACCGTCATAGGCATAGAGTAAATATGGGTAGAGAAAATCTTTCACTCACCAAATTTCTGACATTTGTCCTCGTGTGATGTATACGTTTGATGTTGAAAAGAATTGCTTTACTAATACCAGATAGATGCAATGGTTCAAAACAACGAACAAAATAACAACAACGGCATTTCGTTTTGTGTGTTAAAATTAATGTGTTAAATACAACACAAATGTATGCTAACAATAACAGTCAATAAAAAAGTTTAAAACACATTTAAATTTCACAGTTTTTCACCAAAATGGCATGAAAAATTAAAGCAAGAAGTTATTGTAATTCCACCTGGTGTATATCACTTTTCGTCAAACATCTCTCTATCACACCAACCGCATCACGAAGAGTGTGAAATGAAACGTCAGATGAGATAATAAGTTTATCTAGGTATGTATTAGTCTATGGTCATAGGTATGGTTGCAAGCAGGGGGTTTCTATGGCACAGCTGATCGAAAAGGTACTAGGCGAATGATGGAGAATGAGAGAGCAAAGAAGACAGGAACTAATTTTAAATAGTGTTTATTGATACTAATGACAGCTAAATTATGTTTTATGTTGTTGTCATTGAACGAAAATACGCATTCCCTTTGATTTCTGTCCGTTTTATGTCCAACGAAAGTGTAAAATTGGTAAAATACAGCAGCAAATAAAACTCTATGAAATGGCCTACTACCTCGTCGTCATGAAGAGGCATCGAAAAGAGTAATGGAAACTCTTTAGTATTACTCTATGGTTGCAAGTGAACATTGGATGGTGAAAAGCATGGGTTCAATAATACCAGATAGAGGCAATGAAGCACAACGTCCAACAAAGGAACAACAACCGCATTTCGTGCCAAAATAGTTGTGTTAAATACAATACAAATGTTTACCAAAGATAAAAGTCAACAAAAAAGTGCAAAATACATTTAAATTTCCCAGTTCTCTACGAAAAGGAAATGAAGAAGTTAAGTAAACAGTTCTTGTGCCTCTTTCTGCTGTAAGTTAATATTTGTCGAATTTCTCTCAAACCTACGACGGAGAGTGCGAAATGAAACGTCAGATGAGAGAATTAATGTGTCTACACTAAATTCGTCTATGGCCATAACCCTCTCACATATCCGAAATTTTGGGGCCATTAACTCCAAAATTATGCATTTGCCATGATTTTATTTTCCCTTTTTGGGCTTAAAATAACATATTCTACCCGACGCTCAGTGCTTTGTCCCAGTACATCGATGGGACAAAAATAGAAGGAGTCGTCCTGGGGTAATAAAATTTGGATCGAGTCCCTAATATAATAGAATTAAGAAAATTTCAAAGTATTGATAAAATTGACCACGCCCATCGCCCATACAAACCGAAATTATTATTGGCTGTAAAAATTTAACTATTGCGACAATTTCATGAAAATTGCGTGAAGAATATATTTATACGCCACCTTATCAAAAAATAGCATTTCACCAAAATTTACCACGCCCACCACCGCCCATACAAACCGAAATTATTATTGGCTGTAAAAATTTAACTATTGCGACAAATTTTATGAAAATTGCGTGAAGAACATATACATTTACATGCCACCTTATCAAAAAATAGCATTTCATCAACATTGACCACGCCCACCGTCCATAAAAACCGAAATTATTATTATTCTACCCAGAAACTAAAAGTGTTTTCAAAAACACTTCTCCAATAACAACAGATAGGGACTTGTTCTTATTTTTCCCTGGTAGATAAATGTATAAACTGTAAAAAAACAAAAGTAATAAAAAAAATCATATCGTAATATTTTTTATTATTTCATGAAACTTGTAACTTTTGTGTGTTGCTTTTTAAAGCCGCAAAACAGTATGATTTTATTTATTTTTAAAGTAATATTTTTTATTTATTATGTATATAAAAAACCAATAAAAACGACAAAACTTTAGTCAATTCATATAAAAATGAATTTTTGGAATTTTTGCGTGAAACTAGTCGAAACAAGATTTTGTTAAATCACGAAAAAGACTGAAAAAAATTGTTTTTTCGTTATTTGTTGGATCGATGGGACCTATTCTTTTTTTCATGTGTAAGACAGATGTATAGACTGCCGTAACACCCTATCGGATAAACTGCTTTTAACTAAAATTTGCCAGGTATAAGATTTCCATCGCAGAAAATTGTATGCCTAATTTGAAGAAAATCGGATAAAGAATTCTGGTACCTCCCATACAAATTGAAAAAGTCTCAAAATTTTTCGTTTTTAGTTGTTTGGATGCAAATATAACGTGTTTGGAGCTTGCCGCAAATATAATATACTTGGGTCCAAACACATTTTGTTTGCTATTCAATATTACATGTCGTATTTTGGTTACAAGCAAGCGATTGGCGCTTGCTAGGTTGCAAAGAAAACCGCAATTTCAAAAATGTGAATGAGGGTTGAAAACGGTAAAAGATATCAAAAAAATTGTTTAAACTTAGCAAAAATGATTCTCGTCGTTATACAATCAAGCGAATATATAAGCAAGCGGTGTAACCAAAACACGCCTAATGATTAATATGTTATAACATATGTACTTGCGTATCAAATATATCTATATGTTTGTTTGCAGAGTTTGTTGCACTCTTTATGCTCTCTTGAGAGCAAGAGAAATAAAGAGGGACAACGAGATAGTCTATCTCGTAAGTGTGTATCAGTACTTTTGCACTTTTCTTTCCGTCAGTGATTCATAAATATTCGTGAATGCGCGTGTAAATTGAAGGAGTCAATGATTCTTATTTTAGCTGATATATTACGTTTCAGTTTCAGTCGTCAATGGTTCATCGTACATAGGATATCAAAAGCAAATATTTATTAACTAATTGATATTTGCAAATATTTATTAACTAAAATTAAAGTTTCGAACTCTGTGACAAGTTCATCATTAGATGCCTAACTACTGTGCCTGAATTGATACCATCGGTTGATCATCAATCGTATATATACAAACTCAATTCTGCAATTCACATGTGCGAATTAGTATCGATCCAAGATCCCTAAGTATCAACATCACTGAACCGATGTTATCAATTCAGGCACAGTAGTTGGGCATCTGATGATAAACTTGTCACGGAGTTCGAAACTAGTCATGCCAGTGAGTTTGTGTTGAGCTGAATTGTCTATTATTTCCAACTTAGAAAAATTTTCATGACTTGTACGCTTGTAGTATGAATTTCTCTACATTAACCAAAAACTAAACAAATATTGGTCAATAAAATTCAAAATTCAATAATTCACAATAAATGAAACCTGTTAATTCTACATTTCAAATGAAACAAAGTGCAGACAACACATTCACCCTTATTATGCATGTCGTAGTCACGTCGAATGTTTGTCGTTTTTTAAATACGGCATAACCGATGTCGAAATTCGACTCTGTTGTAGATCTATTACAATAAGCTTGTTTTTTTAATTCCTGCTAAACTTATTTTTCGACGACTTTGTATGGGGAACCGCTTAAAATCGCTTAGCTCCCCATACAAAGTGGTCGAAGAATTAGTTTAGCAGGGAATAAAAAACCAGGCTCAATTTTGGTATTGTGTATGTCGTTTATGACTGTGAAATTCGACGAAAACAGTCGTAGTGAATTTTAATGATGACAACGTCGAAAAATATAAAAAAAATCGGAAAAGAGCGTAAATTTGAAAACAAAAAATGTATAATATCAAAACGTAAGTTCAATTATTAGCTTTATATCAGATATATGTATAATAACAAAAACATATATTTTAATACATATTTAAGGATGAAAAAAACTACATTCAAACAATTAGAAACGCTTGTCAACTTTATTATGCAAAACGAGTCATTGGCAAAGGGATACCATAAAAGCACGGAGAGCACAGATTAAAGAAAAATGGAACGATCTGAAACGAAAGCCCCATACTGTTGGCCCTACTTCTAGGACTAGGTTGTGCAAGGCATACATTGAAATCATTCCCAGCACCCCTTTAATAACTTCCTTCAGCAAGGATACGCATTGTTGCTGCTAGTCGTAATGTCTTACTCACTCGTATTGACCTCAACGATTCTGAAAGTTTACGTGATATTGTGCTTAGCACGTACCGGAAAGCGCCCTTGTTCAATCTAAAGTTGGTCATAAATTTGAAGAACTCTTACATTTTAATTCTCAGATGAATGCACAGTAAACTTACATGGAACTTGGTAGGGTAAATATATGTTAGACCGGAACCATAATTGTATCCTATAATTTATGAGTTATCTGCCCTGACGTTCATGTTCCTCATTAGAAGATGAAAAATGAGACACACAGCATTTTTTTATTGTTTGTTTTTAAAATTACTAAAGAAACACCCGACCTCGATTACAAAAAGTTTTTAACTTTGATTTTTTCTATCAGTTAACCTGATTTGGTGGCAGGGTGACACATAAATTGTAAAAATGTGCACTCACAATCGTATTACAAAAACACTCAGTGACAAAATCAAGAAAATCGATGCCAACGTGTTTTACACAAAAAAAAATTGTACAGTGGCCCTTAAAGTTTTCCTGTTCCGTCTGTTTTCTGGTCCTGCGTATGATGCCACGTACTTTCACAAAATTAAGAAAGAGAGACTGATTTATGTGAGGTGTGTAAGACCAAGAATACGGTGGAGCACGCGATTTTAAAATGTAAGAACTTTAAGCGAACCACAGACTTGTCATTCATGAACATGAGCTGGGTCTGACTGATGAATTGAAAAAATAGTACCAAAATGTTTTGTGATCATGATATTGATGTGAATAACTTCGATTACATACTGCCAGCTATACTGGTATGGAGAAGTGTGGTAAACCGACAATAAAGTTCGACGATAGCTAATGTTCATGCTCATGAATGACTGGTTCGCTTTAGTGAAGTAAGGAAAAAGAACAAACAAAATACAAAACCCTAAGCGCGATACTGATGAAAAAGAGACTTCATCGATTTTAAAAATCTAACGAATTTTATTCTGGACTATTATGGCTATGTTTTATCGTTTAACCATGTGTGAACTCATAATTATAATTTCATCATCATTATCATTTGGCATATCGTCATTTGGCATTCAGAATAATCTAGCAGCTACAATCGCATGTATGTATCATCAATCATCGTATAATCATAATAGTATAACATGCCTCTATATGGGGTTCCTTTAATTGGAACAGGTCTATTTTACGGCTTACATTCCGTCGGTGGTGCAATGGTTAGTGTGCACGGCTCTTGTACATGAGATCCTGGGTTTGAAACCTGCTCTGACCACCTTCAAACAAAATTTCTTTCGGCGGCGGTCACCTCGCATAGTGACGGCGACACTATCGAGTATATAGCCATGATAAAGCTTCTCAAAATACCTTTCGGAATCGGTGTAAAACTGTAGGTCCCAATCAGTGAGTGAAAACTGGAAAGGGCACAGCTCAGTGATTGTGAGAAGTTCTCCCCGGTCCCTTCATGGGATTTAATGGGAAACCATTTATTTTTATTTTTTACATTCCAAAAAACAACCAGACAATTTTCAATAATTTTTCAAAATTTCAACATCCGATAACTTGATAACTAAGCTAGTTTTCGAAAAATGCTAAATAATTTGTTGAGTTTATTTTGACTTGTTTTATAGAAAAAATAGATTTACACAGTACCTTAACGCCATAACCATAGGTTTCTTATGGCAGGGAAAAATCGTCACGAAAGTCCGCTGCGGCTGACGACTCGTCGCTAGAATAGAATCTTTTCTAATTTCTTGGCGGCGCTCTCACGAAATCTCTCAATTGAGAGAATGAAGTTGCCACATGTTCATGAAAATCATAAGAGAAACCAACACATATAAACCAAACATGCGAATGGAAAAGAAAATTAAAGAAAAGGGTTAAAAATAATATATTGTTAAACACAATACAATAAAAGGGAATACATTTTTAAAAGCAGTAAAAACAATTTAATTCCTATACAACAATATTATTTTTCCAAACTTTTAAATTAAAGAAAAGACCCGAAAATATATATGACGCAGAGAGAAAAAAATCAGCCGAAGTCGCCAGACGCTCTTTCTCTCATTTCGTTTAGACGCTAGAGATTTTTTCCGTCGTCGTCTGAAGCGTGTTTGGTTCTGTTTGGACGCATAGACGAATTTAGTAGACACATAAATTCTCTCAATAAATTAACCGTCATAGGCATAGAGTAAATATGGGTAGAGAAAATCTTTCACTCACCAAATTTCTGACATTTGTCCTCGTGTGATGTATACGTTTGATGTTGAAAAGAATTGCTTTACTAATACCAGATAGATGCAATGGTTCAAAACAACGAACAAAATAACAACAACGGCATTTCGTTTTGTGTGTTAAAATTAATGTGTTAAATACAACACAAATGTATGCTAACAATAACAGTCAATAAAAAAGTTTAAAACACATTTAAATTTCACAGTTTTTCACCAAAATGGCATGAAAAATTAAAGCAAGAAGTTATTGTAATTCCACCTGGTGTATATCACTTTTCGTCAAACATCTCTCTATCACACCAACCGCATCACGAAGAGTGTGAAATGAAACGTCAGATGAGATAATAAGTTTATCTAGGTATGTATTAGTCTATGGTCATAGGTATGGTTGCAAGCAGGGGGTTTCTATGGCACAGCTGATCGAAAAGGTACTAGGCGAATGATGGAGAATGAGAGAGCAAAGAAGACAGGAACTAATTTTAAATAGTGTTTATTGATACTAATGACAGCTAAATTATGTTTTATGTTGTTGTCATTGAACGAAAATACGCATTCCCTTTGATTTCTGTCCGTTTTATGTCCAACGAAAGTGTAAAATTGGTAAAATACAGCAGCAAATAAAACTCTATGAAATGGCCTACTACCTCGTCGTCATGAAGAGGCATCGAAAAGAGTAATGGAAACTCTTTAGTATTACTCTATGGTTGCAAGTGAACATTGGATGGTGAAAAGCATGGGTTCAATAATACCAGATAGAGGCAATGAAGCACAACGTCCAACAAAGGAACAACAACCGCATTTCGTGCCAAAATAGTTGTGTTAAATACAATACAAATGTTTACCAAAGATAAAAGTCAACAAAAAAGTGCAAAATACATTTAAATTTCCCAGTTCTATACGAAAAGGAAATGAAGAAGTTAAGTAAACAGTTCTTGTGCCTCTTTCTGCTGTAAGTTAATATTTGTCGAATTTCTCTCAAACCTACGACGGAGAGTGCGAAATGAAACGTCAGATGAGAGAATTAATGTGTCTACACTAAATTCGTCTATGGCCATAACCCTCTCACATATCCGAAATTTTGGGGCCATTAACTCCAAAATTATGCATTTGCCATGATTTTATTTTCCCTTTTTGGGCTTAAAATAACATATTCTACCCGACGCTCAGTGCTTTGTCCCAGTACATCGATGGGACAAAAATAGAAGGAGTCGTCCTGGGGTAATAAAATTTGGATCGAGTCCCTAATATAATAGAATTAAGAAAATTTCAAAGTATTGATAAAATTGACCACGCCCATCGCCCATACAAACCGAAATTATTATTGGCTGTAAAAATTTAACTATTGCGACAATTTCATGAAAATTGCGTGAAGAATATATTTATACGCCACCTTATCAAAAAATAGCATTTCACCAAAATTTACCACGCCCACCACCGCCCATACAAACCGAAATTATTATTGGCTGTAAAAATTTAACTATTGCGACAAATTTTATGAAAATTGCGTGAAGAACATATACATTTACATGCCACCTTATCAAAAAATAGCATTTCATCAACATTGACCACGCCCACCGTCCATAAAAACCGAAATTATTATTATTCTACCCAGAAACTAAAAGTGTTTTCAAAAACACTTCTCCAATAACAACAGATAGGGACTTGTTCTTATTTTTCCCTGGTAGATAAATGTATAAACTGTAAAAAAACAAAAGTAATAAAAAAAATCATATCGTAATATTTTTTATTATTTCATGAAACTTGTAACTTTTGTGTGTTGCTTTTTAAAGCCGCAAAACAGTATGATTTTATTTATTTTTAAAGTAATATTTTTTATTTATTATGTATATAAAAAACCAATAAAAACGACAAAACTTTAGTCAATTCATATAAAAATGAATTTTTGGAATTTTTGCGTGAAACTAGTCGAAACAAGATTTTGTTAAATCACGAAAAAGACTGAAAAAAATTGTTTTTTCGTTGTTTGTTGGATCGATGGGACCTATTCTTTTTTTCATGTGTAAGACAGATGTATAGACTGCCGTAACACCCTATCGGATAAACTGCTTTTAACTAAAATTTGCCAGGTATAAGATTTCCATCGCAGAAAATTGTATGCCTAATTTGAAGAAAATCGGATAAAGAATTCTGGTACCTCCCATACAAATTGAAAAAGTCTCAAAATTTTTCGTTTTTAGTTGTTTGGATGCAAATATAACGTGTTTGGAGCTTGCCGCAAATATAATATACTTGGGTCCAAACACATTTTGTTTGCTATTCAATATTACATGTCGTATTTTGGTTACAAGCAAGCGATTGGCGCTTGCTAGGTTGCAAAGAAAACCGCAATTTCAAAAATGTGAATGAGGGTTGAAAACGGTAAAAGATATCAAAAAAATTGTTTAAACTTAGCAAAAATGATTCTCGTCGTTATACAATCAAGCGAATATATAAGCAAGCGGTGTAACCAAAACACGCCTAATGATTAATATGTTATAACATATGTACTTGCGTATCAAATATATCTATATGTTTGTTTGCAGAGTTTGTTGCACTCTTTATGCTCTCTTGAGAGCAAGAGAAATAAAGAGGGACAACGAGATAGTCTATCTCGTAAGTGTGTATCAGTACTTTTGCACTTTTCTTTCCGTCAGTGATTCATAAATATTCGTGAATGCGCGTGTAAATTGAAGGAGTCAATGATTCTTATTTTAGCTGATATATTACGTTTCAGTTTCAGTCGTCAATGGTTCATCGTACATAGGATATCAAAAGCAAATATTTATTAACTAATTGATATTTGCAAATATTTATTAACTAAAATTAAAGTTTCGAACTCTGTGACAAGTTCATCATTAGATGCCTAACTACTGTGCCTGAATTGATACCATCGGTTGATCATCAATCGTATATATACAAACTCAATTCTGCAATTCACATGTGCGAATTAGTATCGATCCAAGATCCCTAAGTATCAACATCACTGAACCGATGTTATCAATTCAGGCACAGTAGTTGGGCATCTGATGATAAACTTGTCACGGAGTACGAAACTAGTCATGCCAGTGAGTTTGTGTTGAGCTGAATTGTCTATTATTTCCAACTTAGAAAAATTTTCATGACTTGTAAGCTTGTAGTATGAATTTCTCTACATTAACCAAAAACTAAACAAATATTGGTCAATAAAATTCAAAATTCAATAATTCACAATAAATGAAACCTGTTAATTCTACATTTCAAATGAAACAAAGTGCAGACAACACATTCACCCTTATTATGCATGTCGTAGTCACGTCGAATGTTTGTCGTTTTTTAAATACGGCATAACCGATGTCGAAATTCGACTCTGTTGTAGATCTATTACAATAAGCTTGTTTTTTTAATTCCTGCTAAACTTATTTTTCGACGACTTTGTATGGGGAACCGCTTAAAATCGCTTAGCTCCCCATACAAAGTGGTCGAAGAATTAGTTTAGCAGGGAATAAAAAACCAGGCTCAATTTTGGTATTGTGTATGTCGTTTATGACTGTGAAATTCGACGAAAACAGTCGTAGTGAATTTTAATGATGACAACGTCGAAAAATATAAAAAAAATCGGAAAAGAGCGTAAATTTGAAAACAAAAAATGTATAATATCAAAACGTAAGTTCAATTATTAGCTTTATATCAGATATATGTATAATAACAAAAACATATATTTTAATACATATTTAAGGATGAAAAAAACTACATCCAAACAATTAGAAACGCTTGTCAACTTTATTATGCAAAACGAGTCATTGGCAAAGGGATACCATAAAAGCACGGAGAGCACAGATTAAAGAAAAATGGAACGATCTGAAACGAAAGCCCCATACTGTTGGCCCTACTTCTAGGACTAGGTTGTGCAAGGCATACATTGAAATCATTCCCAGCACCCCTTTAATAACTTCCTTCAGCAAGGATACGCATTGTTGCTGCTAGTCGTAATGTCTTACTCACTCGTATTGACCTCAACGATTCTGAAAGTTTACGTGATATTGTGCTTAGCACGTACCGGAAAGCGCCCTTGTTCAATCTAAAGTTGGTCATAAATTTGAAGAACTCTTACATTTTAATTCTCAGATGAATGCACAGTAAACTTACATGGAACTTGGTAGGGTAAATATATGTTAGACCGGAACCATAATTGTATCCTATAATTTATGAGTTATCTGCCCTGACGTTCATGTTCCTCATTAGAAGATGAAAAATGAGACACACAGCATTTTTTTATTGTTTGTTTTTAAAATTACTAAAGAAACACCCGACCTCGATTACAAAAAGTTTTTAACTTTGATTTTTTCTATCAGTTAACCTGATTTGGTGGCAGGGTGACACATAAATTGTAAAAATGTGCACTCACAATCGTATTACAAAAACACTCATGTCGAAAGTGTTACACAATACCAATAAAATGTAAATTCGGGTTCGACTACGACATTTGTCACAATCCGACTACGATATATAGTCGATAAATTTTAATGTTCCCTGTAGACAAACCCGATATTTCTATCCTATAAAACTACCGATTGTCCGTTATAATTACGATTACTATAATCCTTTTCGCCGCGTTTGCCTCATTTAAAATGAGATCTATAATTCCTTACCCGCTTCAGATTCTTTGAATATAATTAAACAACATTTAATTCGTAATTAATCGGGAACTATTATCCAGTTGGTGTTGCCAACTATTTTCTCCGATAAACCAGTCCTGCTTCTATTAATCAATCTTGTTATAAATCCTGAATTCTACAATGAATTATAGCTGACGCTAAATATATAATCATTAGCGGTTGAGGCCAGATCCTGACATTCATGTTACTCATCTTCATGCTCTTCATGTTCCCGATCTTCATGTTCCTACTCTTCCTGTTTATCTCCCATTATGCTATCTTTATGTTCCTGTTTATCGTTCCACACATATTCAGCCTTATTACGTATGTCGTATTTCGACAGTTTTGTAAAAGATTAAAGATAACACACCAACTTTGTCTTTATTCTTTTACAAAACTGTCGTAGTCGAAATACGACAACGACATACGTAATAAGGCTGATTGTTGCGACGTTCCTGTTCCAGATGTTACTGCCTGTTATCTCCTATGATTTTATCACAAAGGTCCGGTGGATCATTCCACTCAAATTTGTGGAGACTGTTTACAATCAGCCTTATTACGAGTGTCGTTGTCGTATTTCGACAGTTTTGTAAAAGATTAAAGATAACACGTCAACTTTGTCTTTAATCTTTTACACAACTGTCGTAGTCGAAATACGGGAACGACATTCGTAATAAGGCTGATTTTCTCTAGTTCCTGCTCATCCTCCTGTTGTTCTACTCCAGCTGATGTTCCTGTTCCTCATGTTCCAGTTTTTATTTTTGTATTATTATAACTAATACACAAGCTAATTATGTGTAATAATTTTCTAAATATTTTTTTTCATTTTAATTTTACAAATTTTCTTCTTATTCAGCCTTATTACGAATGTCGTTCTCGTTTTCGACTACGAGTTTTGTAAACAAAGTTGGCGTGTTATCTTTAGTCTTTTACAAAACTGTCGTAGTAGAATTACGAGAATAACATTCGTAATAAGGCTGATTATTTTAATTTTACTCTACTCCTTTTCTTGTCTACTATGTAGTATATAATATAAATTTTATAACGTTGTTGAAAATATATTATCGGCTGTATCCTATTGAGGATTGTAGCTGAGATAAATAAATAAATAAATATACATAATAAGGGTGATTATGTCCCATGCACCACAATATCACTCATATGTATCTTAAATTTTCTATGGGTATGTAAAATAGGAATATTTTCAGTTACGTTTCGGACAAATAGGAAAGGTTTTAACACCACAAACGACCAGAATCTATACATAATTTTTATTATTTAAATTCAAACAATAATATTAATATTTACATAATATATATTATATATGGTTTAAGATTTTAATTCTTACTGTATATCGAAACATAGATTTCAGCATATACATATTAAAATTTACTTTACAAGTTTTCAAAATTCAAATTCAGCTTTGCGAGGGCATTTTGGGCGACTGTGCCCTTCTTGTCTGCATAAACCACATCTGCGCTGTTTCAAACCAGTCGAACTTGAAGAAGACATTGATGTCCCTTCTGAAAAAAAAGCATGGCAAAATGTTAAAACATATTTCAACAGTTGAGAAGTAAATCTTACTATGAGATGCCGATATGCTTCTGGAAGGTGCGCCACTGCCCCAGCCCATGACTACAAATATATGTTTTCAATAATATTATTTATCCACTTGAAAAGTTAGCTACCTTGACTTTCATTTTCATCAGCCCATTGAAAAAATCCACACGACTTATCTCGATTGGGACAGGCATAAAAACCTCGTCCTGTATTGGGCCCTTCTTTGCGTACCGTAAGGCTACTTGCTGGTTGGTTACAATTACAATTTACACTTCCTTTATCGACGTCGTCTCCATCGGTGTGACTGTTTGATCCCCAAATTTGTGCAGCTCTGGTTGAAGTTGTAGCTGCACTACTACTAGTATTTCTATTTGCATCTATTTCGTCGGCCCATTGAAAGAACTTGCATGGATTACTTTTTGCGCAGTTATAAAAACTGCGACCTTTATTTGGTCCTTCCTTCTTAACGGTCAGTCTGAAAAAATTAACATACATCATTACTTATTACTTTTGAAAAGAGATAATATGTACTCTTTCGCAGGCTGATGACAACCAGTACATTTAACGCTTATTTCTTGCTGGAAGTGGGTTACACGACCACTGGCGCTCATAGAATAATCCAATTGTGTTTCTGTTTCCTGAGGTTGCAACCTATGTTTCTTAGGGGCAGGTTCGGAAATTCTAGCGTTTTTCGCCGCACTACCCCAAACATAATCATCACCAAAGTCATTATCATCCTGAAACACTGCTGAAAAGCTGTCGTCAAAGCGAGAAAGTCCATGATTAATATTAGTTTCAGGTATATGTGGATGTATATTGGAGTTTAAATTTGTATTCTGTCGATTTGCTGAGCCCCACTGAATATTGGCAAAGAATTCGTCATCGTCATCATTAAATGCAGCTGCTAAATCATCAGACAATACTGTTTCCGTCCGGGATAACGTCGTTGTGGAAGCTGACGATGTTGTCGAATTTGGGATATTAGCAGCTAATATCAAGTCTTCAAACCCATCGTTAGTGTCGAAAAATTCGTCAACAGGTACATTTTGCAGCTCTTCTATAGCATCTTCTGCAGTGGACTGTTGGACAGACAAACCTTTTACAGGAAGAGCTATAATTATTAGTTTAAATTAAAATAAATCGAATGTTAATGCACTTACCAGAGGTAAAATACGAACGGATACTTGTTGTTTCAGATTTTTTGCTTGATTTATTAATTTTACTTGTTGCACCTGGAGCAGATTTGCTTGATGAAGCTAGTGTTGATTTTACGTTTTTGTTTGTCTTCGCTTCCTGTTTGTCGCCAGTAGTTTTCGTTTTCATTGAATTCGTGCCTGGTCTGCTTGCGTTACCTGCCACTGCTGCTGTACCATAGTTTATAGGTGTATCTGCAATATCGCTCACAATTGGTCCAGTCCGTTTCACACTTTCCACGTTAATATTGAATGTATTGCGAAATTGTGTATCACATCGTAGACAAGTCTTATACCATCCATTTGGGGTGTTGAATAAGGTTTTGTGATAGTGATGAGTGAAGCGTAATTTCAATAGTTTGTACTCTGAACCGCACTTGGCGCAGAAATCATCTAATACTGAAGGATCCTTGCATTCAGGTGGAAACCATATGCAGTGTTTGCAGTTAGGAAAGTTGAGACAACCTATAAAATAACCTGTTTGATCGTTTTTCTGTTTTAGGGCCAAAGGTGCCACGGAACACTTTGGACACTTGAACAACTCTTTCCATCGTTTAGCGTTATTTTCCAATCCGTTCGAATTACCATCAGTATTACGTTGCGTGGGAGTTTCCTGTATTCTTTGACCCATTTTCTCATCCATGGATGATATTTTGTCCATAATTTGTTTGTAAGCCTCTTTGTACTTTAGAATTTGTTCACGAAGAACTTGTTTCGGCTCTTTTTCACCTAAACATATCTTTTTCAAGTCCGCTTCGAATTCGGCTCTTAATACAGGCTTAGCTAATGCTAATTCCATTGCATCATATCCTTCATACAAACCCATGCCTATGACACCAGGCACCAGACCGCCGTTATCAACAACTCCAATGTAACCTCGTTCTTTGATAGTGTTAATATGTTCAGCGTGTGTAGCATCGGTGCCTATACCATGTTTTTCCATTAATGCTATCAAATCAGCTTCGGTGAGAAGAGGAGGCGCAGTAGTGCGTCCTTCAGGCATTGTTATTTCCGTTGGTTCAAACTCTTGGCCTTGTTCGTACTTGTGTATCTGCTTGGCACTCCACTTGTCATAGATGTACACGTCCAAGTAGTTGCGTTCAAATATCACTAAACCACTGGCTGAGAACTTTTCACCTGCAATTGTTATTGTCACAATAGTTTCAGATCCAGTAGCATCTTTACTGACACAAGCCAAGAAGTGACGACATATCAACTCATAGACTCTGCCCTCGTTACCCTCCATATCTTTAAACAAAATATATTTATGAAGACAATAAATTTCGTTATATTGTTTGTGAATATTCAGTCTTCTCACAATAAAATTGATTTAGAAAAATTTATTTTCGATTAAGAAAATACAAATTTTTCACAAGTTTTACTTTAACTTACGTGGCACCATCTTCGTTGGGTGAATCGGCGGATGAGCTTGGTCGGATTTTGAACCGTTTCTTGGATTTGGTCCCCATTCCACAACACGTTCCGCAAAAGATCCCCATGCACCATGACCGGTGTGTTGTTGTACAAGTGATCTGCGATTTAGAACGTTGAAGGAATTATAATAATCTAGATGCTTGCTTAATATCTCTTACTTTAGATCAATCTCCTTGGAAAACATGTTGGTCTCTGTGCGGGGATAGCTTATGATACCCTTGGTATACAGCTTTTCAGCAATGGTCATCACCTCTTTGGCGGAGAGCTTCAATTTTCGCGAACCTAATTTTTCCAATTCCACAGTATCCATAGGTGTGGGACGCCATTTACTCTTCGGTTTAACCGTTACACTTTCTACAGTAGCTTTCGGGGTTTCGACACAAAGTAAAAAGTAATCCTCACATTCCTGTTTATCAAAGAGACGATTCCGGGCCCAATTGAATTCCACCGTTAAATCGTCAATAGTGTGTGTAACTAAAATGTAACAAACATGAATCATGCAGAAGAAGATTCAATGTGCTACCTTTAATTTTCCAAAATGGTTCCGAAACAAATGCTTCAATCTCCTTGTAACGTTCGGCCACAAAGCCCAATGTGGGTATTTGACAACTTCCATAGGAAATCAATTTATCAGAAATCTTTTCTGGAAACAGGCGCTGGAAACGCATCGTTTGAAAGCGCGTAATAGATGCACCGGTTCTCAAATCAAGTTCAGTACGTACATCAACAGCGTCACTTTGACGTTTATCCGGCCGAGAGAGATTATGCAAGGCCCTTTTGACAGATGTGCCAGTAATTTCCGAGAAGATGGCACGATAAACAGCAATATTTGGCTTTACAGCACGACAAACATCGATTATTTCAAAGCCAATATTCTCACCTTCACGGTCGCAATCTGTCCAAACTATTAGACCTTGACAGCCACGGATTTCGCGTTCCAAAGTCCTCTTAATTGGTGCAAACTGCTCATTGCACGCCTTACGTATGGGCGCATCGAACAACGTATGGGGATCAACATGTTGCCAGTTGCGGTATGAACTCAAAAACTCTAACTGTAGCAAATGGCCCGACACAGACGTCATGATCATTTTTGCCTTTGTACCCTTGACATTGGTCTCAAATTCGTAGATTTTATTATACACCGAACATCCTTCCCGCTAAATAAAAAAAAAATAACAATTGTCACTTCCCATTTCTCGTTATTTTAATAACTTACTCTTCTAGCAGTTCCATTGGACAACTGACCAGCAATTGTCTTAGCTGCGTCATTCTTCTCCGCTACATTAAGGTATTTCATTTCAACGATATCTTTTATTTTCTTAGCGTAGAAGCGTCGGAACGTGTGCAATTGCAAACATGCCCTAATTTTAATCATTTATAATCTCAATCTCCTAACTTGCACAAAATCCTGCAGCATTTCGACTTCAAAACAAACTGGCGGCGCTTCGTAACTAGTGATGACAAGTGGTGATCGGTGAATCGATTTTAAACCCGATTATTTTTATAGTTCTGCAACGCATCCCTACAAGAACAGTGACAGTCATTTGACCGGTCAATTGACTGTCATTGTTGATGGGTATATCCATCAAAGTTTCTATCACATTCTTAAGGCCGAAATGAAAAAGTTGATGGAAACTTTTGTGTACGTGTGATTTTGTATCTCCCTCGAACTTATGGGTTCGGTCGCCTATAAAACATATACCTGAGCTGCTCACTCTAGTGCTGTTCACTAATCAAAGATTATATGAGTATTAGTCACAGTTGATAGATATATGCATCACAGTTGACTAATCATACTTGATAGATATACCCATCACAGTTGACAAATCAAATTTGATGGATATATCAGTCAAAGGTGATGGGTATAGCTTTTATAATAAAAGACGATGTTATTAATGATTTTATGGTATATTTTTATTATTTTTATATATTTTTAATATCTAATTGTATAATAAATGACAATGAATGATTCTTAGTCAAGAATCGGAGTGAATGAATAAGAATAATCGATTCAAAATGAATAAAGTAGTAACTGGGCAAAATAAAATACTTATTTACAATTTGTTTTTAATAAATCTTCTGCTTCATCCTATGGTGGCTTCGTTCAATTGTCTTTTAGCACATCTAAAATTTGAAAAGGAGATATATAAATATATGTATTAATAATAATAAGTATATATGAATGTATATAAATTAATAATTATTTAATCATTTATAGACAAAAATATGTACATACCACGCAGTTTTGTTGAACCACATAAGCTTCCCTATCGCATGCTTTTCCAACCTCTCATCCCAATTGTATATATCAAGCAGGTTATCCGTGAACATTGGGGGACAGACACTGCTGACATCCTCTGACGCCTCTTTCACTATATTTTCTGTGAAGAAGTATGTATAAATATCAAAATATTAAAATATCGAACCATACATTTTAGTTTGTTGATATTGCTTGAGCAAAATCTGGGGTTCCCAATTTCTGCTCTAACTCTTGCACCGCTGTAATGGTGAGGAAAGGGAGCATGCTGCCGACTTCATTAATGATTTTGTCCTGAGTTTGGCCAGGCACGCCAGACAGAATCTTCCACTACTTTTTGATGGCTTTTAAATGCCTTATTTTTCAGAATCATTATCTTTGTTATTTGGATCACATAAGTTTATTCTTTTCCACTGTTTATTTTTATTCCACGATATTTAACGATAATGAAACTTTTGCCGTTGCACTTTGCCGAGGATTCACAAATTTTACTTTTTAAACGTCAACAAATTCAAGTTTCCATCAACACTGACAGTCGAATGACCGAAACTATTCTTGTAGGGTTGTTTCACTCTTGCAAATGGAACTCAGTATAAAATGGTTGCAAGTGTATCAGTGCAAAAATATTGTGTGTGTTAGTTTCCATCATTCATTTCTGGTAGGGATTATTTATTTGAACGTTCCATTTCTAATTTTTTTACACAGAAAACAATCTAGTGTAATATTACCCACATTTGGTCTTATATCAGCCAATGCACTGGGCAACATAGGGTCAGCTATTTAATTGGGCAATATTACCAATAAACTTAGGCAATTTTACGGTCAAAGAGGCAGTATACAGAATTTATTGTAGGTGAATTAGATTAACCAAATGTTTAGCCTATTTTTCATATTTCTAGACACAAATTTTGTTTTTGTTTTTAATTAAAGAATTATTTATTACATTGTTGCTTACAATAATTACATTTAAATAAATGCTAACATTATAATCACGAATTACCAACCCTACAAGAACAGTGACAGTCATTTGACCGGTCAATTAACTGTCATTGTTGATGGGTATATCCATCAAAGTTTCTATACATTCTTAAAGCCGAAATGAAAAAGTTGATGGAAACTTTTGTGTACGTGTGATTTTGTATCTCCCTCGAACTTATGAGTTCGGTCGCCTATAAAACATATCTGAGCTGCTCACTCTAGTGCTGTTCACTAATCAAAGATTATATGAGTATTAGTCACAGTTGATAGATATATCCATCACAGTTGACTAATCATACTTGATAGATATACCCATCACAGTTGACTAATCAAATTTGATGGATATATCAGTCAAAGATGATGGGTATAGCTTTTATAAAAAAAAGACAGAAATGTTATTAATGATTTTATGGTATATTTTTATATATTTTTAATATCTAATTGTATAATAAATGGCAATGAATGATTCTTAGTCAAGAATGGGAGTGAATGAATAAGAATAATCGATTCAAAATGAATAAAGTAGTAACTGGGCAAAATAAAATACTTATCTACAATTTGTTTTTAATAAATCTTCTGCTTCATCCTATGGTGGCTTCGTTCAATTGTCTTTTAGCACATCTAAAATTTGAAAAGGAGATATATAAATATATGTATTAATAATAATAAGTATATATGAATGTATATAAATTAATAATTACTTAATCATTTATAGACAAAAATATGTATGTACATACCACTCAGTCTTGTTGAACCACATAAGCTTCCCTATAGTATGCTTTTCCAACCTCCCATCCCAATTGTATATATCAAGCAAGTTATCCGTGAACATTGGGGGGCAGACTCTGCGGACATCCTCTGACGCCTCTTTCAGTATATTTTCTGTGAAGAAGTATGTATAAATATCAAAATATTAAAATATCGAACCATAAATTTTAGTTTATTGATATTGCTTGAGCAAAATCTGGGGTTCCCAATTTCTGCTCTAACTCTTGCACCGCTGTAATGGTCAGGAAAGGGAGCATGCTGCCGACTTCATTAATGATTTTGTCCTGAGTTTGGCCAGGCATGGCAGACAGAATCTTCCACTACTTTTTGATGGCTTTTAAATGCCTCATTTTTCATAATCATTATCTTTGTTTTTTGGATCACATAAGTTTATTCTTTTCCACTGTTTATTTTTATTCCACGATATTTAACGATAATGAAACTTTTGTCGCTGCACTTTGCCGAGGATTCACAAATTTTACTTTTTAAACGTCAACAAATACAAGTTTCCATCAACACTGACAGTCGAATGACCGAAAATATTTTTCATGGTAAAATAAGTAAGGTAAAGGCACTAGGAATTGTTACAACAAACACATGCATTTTGTTTTTGTTTGGTGTCCATAATCTGTCATATTTTCTTCATGTGTGTATCTACTGTAATAGTAAACAAAAAGTACGGAAACAAAATGCATGTGAATTTGACATATAAGACACACCTAAGCAAAAAAAATGTTGAAATCAGCTGTTCTAACGAGTTTACCTTACTTATTTTACCATGCTATTCTTGTAGGGTTGTTTCACTCTTGTAAATGGAACTCAGTATAAAATAGTTGCAAGTGCATCAGTGCAAAAATAATGTGTGTGTTAGTTTCCATCATTCATTTCTTGTAGGGTGATTTTCCATACGCAAATCAGCTGTTCCTGTGAATGAAATCTAGACAATCGAGATATCGGTTGCAGCATAAACGCGGTATAAGAGTTTTACATTTTCCGGCTTATATCTGAAATAGCCCCACCTCTCGTATCGGCTCCAAACTTTTTCCACACATAGTACTAGTCGTTTAGAGAAAAGATATATATTTTTTTTGGCGGTCGCCCATATTTCTCGGATTACGGGTCCCCGAACCTTGAATATATATTCCCCTTATATGCTTAACATTTTCCGGTGGGATATGGCAATCTAGGTATCGTTGGAAAGCTTAGGAAGATTTCTCGAAAACTGCATGCAAAAATTTCATAAACATGCCAAAAAATAAAAATTATTTTAAAAAATTATTGGTTATGGTAAATTTAATAAAATAAATAAATTTTTTTTTAAAAGTATCGAGTGATTTTTCCGATTTTGCCACACATCGACTTAAGGTACAGAGGGAGATTTATTCCCCTGCCTATATTTAACGATTTTCCAAAAGTTCTACCACACGGTACGAGCAACATAGGTCCCTGCGAGGGCTACTTTTCCATTTTCTCACATTCTTTACATTTTCTTTAATTTTGGTTTATTTAAAAAAAAAATTTTTTGCCTGCCCCATGTCCTGAATTTTCGCGCCCTTTCACAATTTCACAAAGAAATCGCGCGATTTTTGTCAAATTAAATAGCTGACCCTATGTTGCCAAGTGCCATTGGCTGATATCAGACCATGAATGTGGGTAATATTAGACTACGATGTTTTTCTGTGTAGAAAGTCTGTATTTTAACATTTTTCAACTTCCATAACTCGATAACTAAGCAAGTATTCGATTTTTTTAATTTAATATTTTATAGTTATTTCGACCATGGTTGCCACAGGGATAATTTTTTAATTTCCAGAATTTTCCAAAAAGTTACCAAGTTATTTTATTTAGAACATTAACGGCCTTATTCATAAAAAGTTATGTCAGGTTTAGGAGATGATTTTTGTATGATAAATCATCTCTCAAACCTCTCATAACTTTTTATGAATAATGCTGTGTGTTTATCG
The DNA here is from genome assembly GCA_963931995.1 of Phaonia tiefii. Lineage (NCBI taxonomy): Eukaryota > Metazoa > Arthropoda > Insecta > Diptera > Muscidae > Phaonia > Phaonia tiefii. The sequence continues at coordinate 163,339,709 of OZ008368.1, forward strand.
AGCCAAATAATTCTGATTGACTAAAATTTTGACATTAGCGTGGTGAGTATTTATTGTCAAAATTTTCACTAGCCCCAGGGCTACACAAAATTTTGACAAGTAGTCTAATACATCGATTCTCTGTTGAGCTGATAAATTATCAGACTTTTAAAATTTATCAGCTTTCTTGTCAGCTATGAAATTAATCGGCATTCTACAGAAACCCTGATAAGCTGATAGCTACGAAAACCCACCATAGCAAAAAAAGGTTTTTTGGTGAATTTGAAGTGTCAAAATAAAGAAAACAAACATAAAATGGAAGAACCAGCAGCGAAGTAAGTAAAATTATTTGTGTTTGTCTATGGATTTGTGTTGTTTGCATTGCATCACGCAATGACTTTAATTGCACTCTCCTTTGTTTTTTTAAAACTGCTTCACTTTTATCTTCGCCATCACTCATGAGTAACAACAGCAACAATTCGTCTTCCATTTTTTTTAATTGTTAGTAATTAGTATTAATAATTTAACAACTTTTTTAAAACAATGAAATTATTGAAGTTTTTTTATTTCTTGCGCGCTCGAAAAGTAAACAAAAATCAATTGTCAGCTGCTTTTACGAAGCTGATAAATTTGTCATAAAAAGAGCTTTTATTTTAGTATGAGAATACCAAAAGCTGATAGTTATCAGAAACTTGGTAATTTATCAGCTATGTTGAATTTATCAGCTCGACAGAATCGATTTGTAAATTTTGACGTTTGTCTTTTATGCAGCATATGCTCGGAAACATGGTAATAGCAGCAGGTGTTATAGTTGTAGGCAGCAACAAGAGGCATTTTGTTTTTTGACATTCGTTTCAGTTGTGAAACTACACAAACACATACCAACAATACAAGAATGCAAATGAGTACAAAAACAATATACATGAGTTTGTCAACTGGGAACAAGTCTATTTTACAGCGTACACTCCAAAAACAACCATTTTTGAGGGGGGCAGAACACGTTATTTTAAGCAGATAAAAAAAAATAACAAAATCCGGGCAAATGCAGTGTTTTTGGGGTTATGGTCCCCGAAATTTCGGATGTGTGAGAGGGTAATGGGGTTAAGGTACTGTGTAACGCTATTTATATCATCACTTTTTGTTTAAAAGATTATTATATCATATAAATAATTAGCTAGCATTTCTCAATATCTCGCTTAGTTATCGAGTTATGGGATGTTGAAATTTTTAAAAATTATCGATTTTTTCAAAATTCACGAAAAATTCTATAGAGGTTTCTGAGTGGCCGGGCTAAGGAACTTTCTCCTCTGGGGTAGGCCCAACACCGGCTTCGACATAGTATGGGTTTTTCTCCTCTGGGGTGGGTCCAACACCGGCTTCAGCATAGTATGGGATTTTCTCCTCTGGTGTAGGTCCAACACCGGCTTCGATATAGTATTTTTGTGGTATAAAGCTATATATTTTTAAGAAAAGTCAAAGAAGAAAATAATCTATAATTTTTCCAAATTTCAACATACGCCTTTAATACATACATACACAGCCTTTAAGCAGTGTCATACATTGGTTCCCAGCGAAGATTTTGATTTGTTATACTGACCTGAAATTGTGAGCTATTATACATCACATACATTCATACATCCTATGGCGTAATCGCAATTTATTCATTTTGTTTATAATTTGAATAACAGTAGCGAAATAATTTTTAAAAATTATGTTAATTTCAAATAAGTGCAAGTACAGTAGAATCCCGATTATCCGGTTCAAATGAAACCAGGGGTATTCCGTATAATCGAAAATCCGGATAATCGATTTCAAAGCAAATCAAACAATATTTAAATTTTAATAAATTTTTATTATGTATGTAATGGGTTTTACATGCGTCGTTTAGATAATAAGATATATGAAAAACGAGCTATAACGATAGATAATGAATTACAAATGAAACAATAACAAACACTATCTCGAAAACAAATGAGAGCGGGAGTACACTGTCGGAGTTGGGAATAAACTTGTCGTAACATGTTTCGTTGCGCCGTCTAACCATTTTTAAATTAGGAATTAGAGCCGAGAAAAATGAGTCCGCATAATCGGATAATCGATGTCCGGATAATCGGGATTCTACTGTATATAAATTTTCAGCTGTCAAAATTTTGATTTTCCATTTCACACAGCAAAATCGGAATTGTATCTTCACCACACAAAAATAAATTCTACACAATTTACCACGACTGAAATATTTTCGATGAACACACAGCCTAAGGCCCTAAATGTTTATTTAAAAGAATTCATTACAGAAAGATAAAGATTTAAAAAAACCAAAAACTATACATAAATTATGGTATAATAAAACATAATCTTAGGGTAGTATTCTAAAAGTTCCGAAAGTAAACGTAAAACGCGAACGCCAAAGTAAAAAAAAATGGTAGTTATAAATCACTTGCGTTCGCTTACGAAAGCTCTCACCAACTAAAATAAACAATTATTGATTTGAAAAAGTTATCTTGAGTGAAATGCGCAGAATGATAAAGATTAAAAAATTTTGGTCTATTTCAATAGGTCAACAGATTTTAAGATTGCTATTATATATGTGGTAATTTTATTATAATTACTTGAATTTATTTATTAAATGTTTACAAAAAAAGTATTTCATGAAGTACAGATTTACTGTATAGAAATATTTATGGAAATATAATAGTTAGTTGAGTTGAATAAATGAACGTCTTCCGCACATGTCTTAAGCCTTTCGCGTCGTCGTTAAAACTGACTATCTTTTCAAATTTGCATTTTCTTCTTATGTCATTCCCACATCTCGGCCATCCTGCGAACATGGAATACTTTCCAAATCATCGTCACGAAGGTTGTCTGGATATGGCTTCATTTACTCGGCACAGGTCGTCGTATTCCTAGGGCCGTCACATATTCCAAACTTCTGTACGTCGTAAGTGTCATTTGGCTTGAGTTTGGTGATTTGATATGGGCCTAAGTATTTCGGCTTGAGTTTGAGACCACCTCCTATCTGAGTCCTCTTTATCACCACAAGTTCATTTATTTTGTACTTCCTTGGAGATTTACGTCTACGATTGTAACTTTTCTTGTTCTCAGCCTGAACCTCGAGAATTTGTTGTTTAGCTGCTTCTCTGATTTCGTTTCGGGTTTTGTCATATCTTGCAATTAGCTCTTGCTCAATGAGTACTATGTCTTCTTTTGTTTTCATTTTCGTGCCAACAAGCATTTCAAACGCCGTGGTGTTTATACTCCTGTGGTATGTACAGTTAATAACTTGCTGAACCCTTCCAACAAACTTATACCACTTGCTGGGATCGTCAATGCTGAGTTTAGATAATACGGAGATTATCACGCTGTTGAGTCGTTCGATCTGTCCGTTAGCACGGGGTAGACCTGTTGTAATTTTTATGTGGTTTATCTTCTCAGTGTCGGAGTAAGTTCGGAAGTCTTCGCTGGTAAACGCTGAACCTCGATCTGATATGAGTTGCGATGGGTTACCAAATGTAGTGCTTTGTAGTTGTAGTTTCGTTATAGCATCTGTTGCAGACGTTGTTTTCGTAGGATACAACCAATGGTAAATGCGTCGATTACAGCAAAAACGTGATTATACATCTTATTAGTTGATTCGAGTGGACCAAGATAATCAATATGACACGTGTGTAACGGCGTGTCCTCTTTTTGAAGTGAAGTTCCCCTTCCTGCTTGCCTCGTTTCCTATTGATGACTATACATGGAATACAATTTGAGATGTGTTTTTGAATTTTCTCCTCCAGCTTTTTGGAATGTAATAATTGGTATTTATTAGCTCTTTCGTCTTCTTCGTTGAAACGTGACCTCTTTCGTGTGCTGTTTTTATAATTTCACTTTGCAAGCCTTTTGGTATTACCAGTAATTCGCAATCTTGTACAATTTTGTATAAAAGATCTCCCTTCATAAAATACTCCTTATACGTTGATGTGCCCTTCAAAATTTCCTTGATACTCTGAAGATCGTCGTCATGGGCTTGTAATCTTCTTATCTTCGATATCAAACTGTCTTCGCCAATCAACATAATTGGATATCTACTCAGCGCATCCACGTGACGCATCTGGGTACCAGGTCGATGTTCTACGATGTAGTCGTATTCCTGCAGAAACAAAATCCAACGGGCCACTCTCACACATAAGTCTTTTTTATCCAAAGTTTTCGTAAACGCGTTACAATCAGTCACCAATTTAAAGTGCAAGCCTATGAGATATACACGGAACTTTTTTAAAGCCTCAATAACCGCCAATACTTCAAGCTCGTAGCTTGTAGATCTCCTTTTAGCGTCTGTCGTTTTTCTGGCCATGTAGTACACGGGATGCAAGTAACCGTCGTCTGGCAATTTTTGAAGCAATACCGCTCCATAGCCATCCATGGAAGCGTCAGTGTGCACCTCCGTTTCGTAGTTTAAATTAAATATACTTAAGACTGGACCTTCGCTCAATGTTCTCTTAAGTGTAGTAAATGAAGTCATCTGTTCGCTGTCAAATTTAAACGTAGCATTCTTTTTCTTTAAAGGTGGGTACTATGTTTTTCACGAGGAAAAATTACGCCTAGCCATTTTTTCCTCGTGAAAACCCTACTAGTGTTGTGTAGTTGAAAAGAAAGTTGAGTACGTGTTTTTGACTTTCCAACACAGAAATGACATGTTTTTTACACTTTTCAACACATAAATCGACACAACATTTTTTTTCTTAGACGTATCGACATTTGTATCGGTGTGAAGAAAACAGAAGAAAAAAGCAGAAGATTTCAATCGAGCAGAATTTCATTTCCATTCTGTTCCAGACTAAATTGTAACAAAATCAAATTAGAAACAAATGAAATGGCACAAAAACAGAAGATTTTTGATGGAATGAGAACAAAAAGCAGAAGATTTTACAAAATGTAAACAAACAAATTTGTTAGCAAAAGAAAAATATTTTCTAAAATTGTTTTCATCGCTAATATAAATTAACAAAAATAAAATGTGAAATGATTTGTTGATAATATGAATAAAATAAAGTATTTTATTGAAATTAAATAACAAATTGTTTTGTTAAATGAATATGGGCAAATTTTAGTTTAATTATTTTGTTCTGCAACACGAAACGAAAGATTGTGTAGCCCTTCGGAATATTAGAATCCACTCCGGAGACACGTACAAATCGAGTGCTTTGTTGGTCATTGGCCAGAAAATTAAATTGTGTGAGCTATAGGGTGAGAAAGTGCAAAACATCTTCATAAGAGTGGCCAAAAAATGCACTTGCATTTCCGACCACCAGCAACGAACACCACATTGTGCGTTCACTCCGAGTATAAGGATCTCTTCGGAGACATGTACAAATCGATTGGTATATGTATCATTATCCAGAAAATAAATTTGCGTGAGCTATAGGGTGAACAGTTTTGAAAAAGTGTGAAATATTTTCATATATGTGGCCAAAATACGCATTTACATTTTCGGTCACCAGAAGCAAACAAAAGATTGTGTACTAACTCCGAGTATAGGGATCTCTTCCGGAGACATGTACAAATCGATTGGTATATGTCTCATTATCCAGAAAATAAAGTTGGGTGAGCTATAGGGTGAACAGTTTTGAAAAAGTGTGAAATATTTTCATATATGTGGCCAAAATACGCATTTACATTTTCGGTCACCAGAAGCAAACAAAAGATTGTGTACTAACTCCGAGTATAAGGATCTCTTCTGGAGACATGTACAAATCGATTGGTATATGTCTCATTATCCAGAAAATAAAGTTGCGTGAGCTATAGGGTGAACAGTTTTGAAAAAGTGTGAAATATTTTCATATATGTGGCCAAAATACGCATTTACATTTTCGGTCACCAAAAGCAAACAAAAGATTGTGTACTAACTCCGAGTATAAGGATCTCTTCTGGAGATATGTACTAATCGATTGTTATACGTCTCATTATCCAGAAAATAAAGTTGCGTGAGGTATAGGGTGAACAGTTTTGAAAAAGTGTGAAATATTTTCATATATGTGGCCAAAATTCGAATTTACATTTTCGGTCACCAGAAGCAAACAAAAGATTGTGTACTAACTCCGAGTACAAGGATCTCTTCCGGAGACATGTACAAATCGATTGGTGTATGTCTCATTATCCAGAAAATTATGAGGGTGAACAGTTTTGAAAAAGTGTGAAATATTTTCATATATGTGGCCAAAATACGCATTTACATTTTCGGTCACCAGAAGTAAACAAAAGATTGTGTACTAGCTCCGAGTATAAGGATCTCTTCTGGAGACATATACGAATCGATTTGTACATGTCTCCAGAAGAGATCCTTATACTCGGAGTTAGTACACAATCTTTTGTTTGCTTCTGGTGACCGAAAATGTAAATGCGTATTTTGGCCACATATTTGAAAATATTTCACACTTTTTCAAAACTGTTCACCCTATAGCTCACGCAACTTTATTTTCTGGATAATGAGACGTATACCAATCGATTTGTACATGTCTCTGGAAGAGATCCCTATACTCGGAGTTAGTACACAATCTTTTGTTTGCTTCTGGTGACCGAAAATGTAAATTCGTATTTTGGCCACATATATGAAAATATTTCACACTTTTTCAAAACTGTTCACCCTATAGCTCACGCAACTTTATTTTCTGGATAATGAGACGTATACCAATCGATTAGTACATATCTCCAGAAGAGATCCTTATACTCGGAGTTAGTACACAATCTTTTGTTTGCTTTTGGTGACCGAAAATGTAAATGCGTATTTTGGCCACATATATGAAAATATTTCACACTTTTTCAAAACTGTTCACCCTATAGCTCACGCAACTTTATTTTCTGGATAATGAGACATATACCAATCGATTTGTGCATGTCTCCAGAAGAGATCCCTATACTCGGAGTTAGTACACAATCTTTTGTTTGCTCTGGTGACCGAAAATGTAAATGCGTATTTTGGCCACATATATGAAAATATTTCACACTTTTTCAAAACTGTTCACCCTATAGCTCACGCAACTTTATTTTCTGGATAATGAGACGTATACCAATCGATTTGTACATGTCTCCGGAAGAGATCCCTATACTCGGAGTTAGTACACAATCTTTTGTTTGCTTCTGGTGACCGAAAATGTAAATTCGTATTTTGGCCACATATATGAAAATATTTCACACTTTTTCAAAACTGTTCACCCTATAGCTCACGCAACTTTATTTTCTGGATAATGAGACGTATACCAATCGATTAGTACATATCTCCAGAAGAGATCCTTATACTCGGAGTTAGTACACAATCTTTTGTTTGCTTTTGGTGACCGAAAATGTAAATGCGTATTTTGGCCACATATATGAAAATATTTCACATTTTTTCAAAACTTTTCACCCTATAGCTCACGCAACTTTATTTTCTGGATAATGAGACATATAGCAGTCGATTTGTACATGTCTCCAGAAGAGATCCCTATACTCGGAGTTAGTACACAATCTTTTGTTTGCTTCTGGTGACCGAAAATGTAAATTCGTATTTTGGTCACATATATGAAAATATTTCACACTTTTTCAAAACTGTTCACCCTATAGCTCACGCAACTTTATTTTCTGGATAATGAGACGTATACCAATCGATTTGTACATGTCTCCGGAAGAGATCCCTATACTCGGAGTTAGTACACAATCTTTTGTTTGCTTCTGGTGACCGAAAATGTAAATTCGAATTTTGGCCACATATATGAAAATATTTCACACTTTTTCAAAACTGTTCACCCTATAGCTCACGCAACTTTATTTTCTGGATAATGAGACGTATACCAATCGATTAGTACATATCTCCAGAAGAGATCCTTATACTCGGAGTTAGTACACAATCTTTTATTTGCTTTTGGTGACCGAAAATGTAAATGCGTATTTTGGCCACATATATGAAAATATTTCACACTTTTTCAAAACTGTTCACCCTATAGCTCACCCAACTTTATTTTCTGGATAATGAGACATATACCAATCGATTTGTACATGTCTCCAGAAGAGATCCCTATACTCGGAGTTAGTACACAATCTTTTGTTTGCTTCTGGTGACCGAAAATGTAAATGCGTATTTTGGCCACATATATGAAAATATTTCACACTTTTTCAAAACTGTTCACCCTATAGCTCACGCAACTTTATTTTCTGGATAATGAGACATATACCAATCGATTTGTACATGTCTCCGGAAGAGATCCCTATACTCGGAGTTAGTACACAATCTTTTGTTTGCTTCTGGTGACCGAAAATGTAAATGCGTATTTTGGCCACATATATGAAAATATTTCACACTTTTTCAAAACTGTTCACCCTATAGCTCACGCAAATTTATTTTCTGGATAATAACACATATACCAATCGATTTGTACATGTCTCCCGAAGAGATCCTTATACTCGGAGTGAACGCACAATGTGGTGTTCGTTGCTGGTGGTCGGAAATGCAAGTGCATTTTTTGGCCACTCTTATGAAGATGTTTTGCACTTTCTCACCCTATAGCTCACACAATTTAATTTTCTGGCCAATGACCAGCAAAGCACTCGATTTGTACGTGTCTCCGGAGTGGATTCTAATATTCCGAAGGGCTACACAATCTTTCGTTTCGTGTTGCAGAACAAAATAATTAAACTAAAATTTGCCCATATTCATTTAACAAAACAATTTTTTATTTAATTTCAATAAAATACTTTATTTTATTCATATTATCAACAAATCATTTCACATTTTATTTTTGTTAATTTATATTAGCGATGAAAACAATTTTACAAAATATTTTTCTTTTGCAAACAAGTTTGTTTGTTTACATTTTGTAAAATCTTCTGCTTTTTGTTCTCATTCCATCAAAAATCTTCTGTTTTTGTGCCATTTCATTTGTTTCTAATTTGATTTTGTTACAATTTAGTCTGGAACGGAATGGAAATTAAATTCTGCTGGTTGAAATCTTCTGTTTTTTTTCTTCTGTTTTCTTCACATGCGTGACATTTGTTTGTGTACGTGCTCCACCAAGGTTTTTACGTATGTGTTCCACCTGTGGTATTTATTATCATGCCAACTGTGTTGTTTTGGCCAACTTTCCAGGTAAGCACACTCATGAACAGTCTATTGTACTCTCGCTGAAACCCCCTTGTACTTTACACAGATTCACGATCTGGTTGGAATTACCACCAATGCTGCAGATGTCCAATATGCCGACATTCAACCAAGAAAAGCGGAAAGGTAGTGCTGCAGAAAAAGGACGGCAGCTGCTGCATTACTCAGCACGAAACAGAACGAGCACAGATTTAAACAGCTCGTAGGAAGACGTCCCTAGGAAACAAAAAAATAGTGTGATAATACACGCATTGTGATAATGGCGCAATACAAATGTTGCAGAAGGACTGGCGATGCTTAGTCTTCAGTATGCAAAGTCTGTGGCCAAAAAAAGACGCAGCTCGCCTCATACTATGTGACGAATGTGATATATCGTATCACATCTATGATTATTAGTATTTTATTGGAAGCAGTACCCAACGGCAATTGGAAAGGCATTTGTGTTTTCAACAAAAATAAATATCAAGTTGAAAATACATTTTAAACTCAAAAGTTGGCTGAAGTTAAGGACCAGTGGCAGGCAAAAATTTTTTTAAAAAAAACCAAAATTAAAAACAAATTAAAGAATTTGAGAAAATGGAAAACTAGCCCTCGCAGTGACCTATGCTGCTCGTACCGTGTGGTAGACCTTTTTGAAAATCGATACATTTTTAAATAAATTTTTTTTGTCTGCCCCTGGTCCTGATTTTTTGCCCAACAATGTTCGTTTGAATATCTATAGGGTAACATAGAGCTGTCATTTATGAGCATGAGCTTAGTCTTTTTATGTGGCTGATGAATTTGTAAAAATATTACCAAAAAATGTTAAACATGATAGTGTTATGAACTTCGATAGTATACCGACAAACATCAACAATAGCAAAAATGCAACAAAAGCTCATGAATGGCAAGTCTGTGGTTCGCTCGCGTTCAAAATAATACGGAGATAAAAACAAAAACAGTAACAGAAAAAAATTTGTTTGGCGCACATAAATGGTATTTCATTTAATGTTCCAATGGTATACATACCAGACCTGTAAACGAATCATTCATTTTTGATTTCAATTCATTATGAATTAGCAAAATTTTGAATTAATTCTTTTCCCAAAAAAAAGAGTTGAATGGAATTTGAATCAATTCAAATGAATTGGGCAAGAATGAATTGGAATTCAATTCCAATTCAAATGAATTTGCAAAATGAATTGCAATTCATTTCCAATTCAATTTTGAATTGGCAAAATGAATTGCAATTCATTTGAATTGAATTAATTCAAATGAATTAGAAAAATGAATTGCAATTCATATAAATGAAATCAAAACTGAATTGCAATCAATCAAAGTAAACATGGTGTTTGGAGTTTCTTTCTACAAGTATTAGATATTTTGGTTTTGACATACGTGAACGACAAAACACATTCAATATTCAAGAAGCAATTAATAATTTTTGAAACCCACCCAACGAAAAACACTTAGTAAGTGGAATTGAATTCCAATTCATTCTTGCCGAACTCATTTGAATTGATTCAAATTCCATTCAATTATTTTTTTTTGGTGAAAAGAATTAATTCAAAATTTTGGTAGTTCAGTGCATGAATGATTCGCGAATTAATTCAAAAATTAATGATTCGTTTACAGCTCTGATACATACTGTCCAAATTGGATTAAAAATGGTGGAGATATAGGCAAGTCCATATTCGTATATAGAACCGAAATAACTCCTGAAATAGGTCCAACCGATAAAAAAATACAAATTCCTTTGGAATCCCGATAAGAAGTTTAATTTATGCTAAAAATTTGGACCCGATCGGAGAGTTTGACCTAAACTCAACTTTAACAGAAAAATTTTCGTTCTCCTGACTCCATATTTGTTCGTAAGTGACAGCACATTCGAAATATGTACTGAATGGTTTTATGTTTTCATTCGACTTGAAACCACAAGATTGTGAAACCCAAATGAATTTTCTTGAAAAAAAATTGATATGCAGCACAAAACAAACAAAATATTTTTTAACAATTTTAATAACTTTAGATTTATTATATTAAAAGTTACGAAAATTTATACTTTTTGATCATGTAACTCCCTTTGTTATCCGATTCTCGGGTTGTAGTTTCTCAAATTTTATACATTTCCGATGTATGTTGTAGTTTTACAAAATGTTCAGAAATCAATATCCTAAATTTCTCACGAATTTGTTTAAATTGGGCCATTCATTATCAATCAATTGATAATTCCTAGATCGTGGAGTTATATGAATATGTCCTTTCAGGTGAGAATAGCCAGATAGTTCAACTTACTTCCTTGTACATTACGAGTATTTAACTTCAATACCGCTACTTATAGCGAACAGCTTCTTCAGTACTTTGGAGAAATAACCCAGTAGTCGACAATGTTTCTTTTTTTAAATGCTTCCTTTGATATTTTTTATATTTTATTTTTGCCTCCGGTAATTGTTAAACGGAGTATGGTTTCATGATACATTTTTGTTAGAGCATTCAAGTAGTTAAATAATGTCTATAATATTTTCAGTAAATCATGTGTTGTTCGGACACAATTTTTTTATGTGTTGTTTTCTATTTGAATTCGAATAAAACACCTATGAGAACTCAGCATTATTGTTAGTCATTAATTATATGATATCTAACTGAACTTTGTTATTACTTAGTTTTTTGATCTTGCTTTTTAATTAAGAGATATAAATAATTGCCATGTAATTTCTTATTTAATGAAAAGATATAATGTTTGTTATAAATGGAGTAGTTGTTTTGTAATTTACGTGAATTGGCCGAAAGGCTTACAATTAGAAGTGTGAATAAATAAATAAAAAAAATAAAACCTTACATCTACATATCATCAAATTCCATATCGTCACCTAAAATCCAAAAAGACGTAACAACATTTTCATCACTTTACAGGAGGCAAAAAATAGTTCGATAATTTTGGGAATAAAATTGCTATTTTGGATCGTATATGTCTAAAAGTTTGTGTGGATATGCAGTTTAGTCAATTGTAAGTATAGGTATATCGAAATTTTATAAAAAATTACAGTTCAAAACAAAAGCGTGCATTTATCAAAAACTTCATCTATTTAATTCTTTTAATAAAATCCTTGATTATGAACTTAGGTGTTTAAAACTTTGTCAAATCATGTATTTTAGTCAACCATATCGTAATCAATCAGAAAGAAATTTTTGAAATTTTTTTGTTACGTCATTTTGGATTTTAGGTGACGATATGTACATGTCAATATAGAAGGATAAAAAGTATTTCAAGAACTGAATCATTCCAGATGTAAGATTTCACCAAATCATCTTTATAATAAACTAGCAAACCCGGCATACTTCATCCTGAATTAAAGGGGGGAGGGGGAAATAAATGGAAACAAAACTCAGTGATAACGTCGCATTCTACTGGTAAAAGAATTTTTTCACTCACAAACATTTCCTCTTTATAATATTATTAGAGACCATACATGGGACAAATTAATTATATGACAATTATAATTTCTTGTTTAATTTAAATTTCCTGTCCAAATGCAAATTCAAAAACTTTCAATACCATTGGCAATTGTACTTATTTTTAAAGCATTTCCTTCATATCTGGCAATTTTGGTTTTCAAATATTTTATACAGTACAGGAATTTGAAAATACTATGAGGCAATAACTATCAAAGCCACAAACATCTACATATAAAAAACTTTAAAAACAGAATTGGCAGCAGTCAAGCAAATTCAAATTAATTAAAAGCAATCCCATATTTCATTACAATTGGCATCTGATTCCACAACCTGAATTTGCATTGCTTGAGCAAATGCAAATTCAAAATTTTTTAATTGGCATTGCGAACAATTGTAATTGTAATGTGTTAGATATAGTTATGCAAATTAAAATCCAATGCAAATTAAAAAAACCCATGTATGTAAGAGACTAATAATTTAAGAAATCATGCAAAAATAATTTTAAACAAATACATAAATAAAAGTACAAAAACATAATTAGTGAGCGGGAAAGGTGAAATAGTGTTACAACCACACACTTCAGGTGATCCACTTTAGCTCAATTTAAAAGTGTACAGAAAATTTATTTTCATATTAAATGTCATTTACATACCAACCATTGGGCATTTAAGTTCCATTTAAATGGAGAATGGCTAACTGTGAAACTGAGGACAAAGCAACGTATTTACTAAATAAAATTATAACTTATTTCACCCTTTACAATATCTTATTGAAAATTTTAGAAATATCTTAAATATGTTAAATTGTATCAATTCTAATGCACACAGAAAACAAGTTGAGTACATGTGTTTTCACTTTCAGGCAAACTGGAATCTATTGATAGCTGAGTGCATTTCCGAAGTATAACCGAAGTTACTCTATACTATGTGTGTCATAACTTAACGAATACTCTGACAGAAGTTATTTACCATTATTCTATTCACAAATGAGAGGTATTTTGAAGCGCTGTATTTGCTGTTGATCCGAATTTTCCCGTGAATTTTCTATACGATTTGCTCCACCAGTCAGTGCATTCCCACCATGTAAATTTTGTCGCTGTAGAAAACTTCTTAGAGCCGATTTATGAGATTCAGCAATTCCATATAGATGGTAAATGCGGGAAAACCAAAGTATATAGCACCTGCCACAACGGCACAATTGGCAAAAGACCGAATAACATCATTCAAAGTATGTTAAGTAAAGTTACTGTGTGGGTATGGAGTAGCAATATTAGTAATATTTATAAAAAAGTAACAATTGAAAGAACTTACCCTCTAATACCACGAATCCAGTAAACATCATAAGTATGGTGGATAAGCCAAAACCTACTAAAAGCAGGAATGGTAGAAAGGGTACAAGCCCGGCTGTTAACAAACAGAGCAATTTGCGGATGTCGCACCCACCATTGGGATACGCGATCAAGCAGTTGATAGCGGGCTAAGTCTACAATAACAAAGTTCGATGTACTCTTTATTTGTAGCCCTGAAAGAGGAATATTTGTTGGACCATTACCATATCAAAAAATTCCATTTTGTCGCCGCCGCTTGTTACGAGGTTTGGGCATTTCTCTACAACAAAAATGAATGGCTCATGAGGAACGTATACCACATAATCTTTTAGCAACTTTTAGTAGCATTTTCAGTAAAATTTCCGGATCTTCATCTGTGGCGGTATTATTGATACCGGAGCTACAGCGATTTGTTTGAGCCCGTTATTGATCCCTTTTATTGCGCGTTCCTGGGGACCACACTGTTGGTTTCTCTTGCTTTTCATTGGAGCTGCCATTGTCCTTAAATATTTACTAAATGAAATTAGGTGATGGGGATGGTTGTGATGCATGCAAGTTAGTGGTGTGGCATCTGCTGTTGTTGTTGCTGAATTGTAGCATTTGTCGCCTCCTGGGATTGAGTCAAAACCAATAATTGTTGTTGGTGCTGTATTTGTGCGGATTAACTATGTATAATTGATGTGGTTGATGATGAGTCCAATGCCCACCAATGATTTTGATTTCCTTGTCAATGGCTTGTGATATTTAAAGGCATCCGTTGAATGCCAAAACTTCGCCAGTCAATTTTCCTGAAACAAATACAATTTGTGTAGAATCAAATTTCTGTGATTTATAATTTTGTATGTCTTTTAAATGCGAATATTTTAAAAATTATGTACTTACTTTTGCCGCTGTAATTATTTCTAAGAAATCAGCTTGCAAACCAGTGTTGTAAAAAACAACTTTTCCTCGTGAAATGAACATAGTACTGTCTGGTGAAAAAATTTCGCTAGAATTTCACGATAATTTTTTTATATGGATTTTCACCGTGGAAAGTCAGCATAGTACCCACCTTAAGTCAGTAAGCGGTTTCGCAACCCTTGAATAATCTTGAATAAATTTTCTGAAATACCCTGCGAGTCCAAGAAAACTTTCCAATTGCTTCATGTTTTGCGGTGTTGGATAATTGATCATAGCGGCAGTCTTCTCGGGAGATGGTAATATTCGCTGGTTTTCAATAACGTGACCAAGAAACTGTATTTTCCTTTTTAAAAAGTGACATTTTTAATATTTATATTCAATCCGTATTCCTTACAGATGTTCAAAACTCGCCGCAGATTCGTTAGTGCTTCTTTTTCATTTCTTGCGGGGATTATAATATCGTCCACATATGGTAAAGCAATACCTTCACGGGTTAAGTTACGGAATATTGCGTTGACATGTCGTTGGAAAACAGATGGCGAATTTGATAAGCCAAAAGGAACCTTACAAAACTGGTATTGGCCATTATGAGTTACAAATGATGTATACTTCCTGCTCTCTTCATGTACCGGAACGTGGAAAAATCCGTTTCGCAGATCAATAGTGCTGAAAATTAACGCATCCTGCAAACGGTCTAGCTGGTCTTCGATAAGTGGCAACGGAAAACGATCTTTGACGATAACTTTGTTTATCCGTCTATAATCTATGCAGAGTCTTGCTGTTAAATCTCGTTTCTTCACCAAAACAACTGGACTACAAAACTCCGATTCAGATGGTTCTATTACACCTTCGGTTAACCATTGCTCGACCTGGTTGTCGACAATGTATCGTTCTGTTAACGGAAGTCGTCGAGGGTTGCAAAAGATTGGAGTTTCATCTTTGATCACAATATGCATTTCCACGTTTGTTGTCTTACTCTTATCGGGTCTATAATTTTCAATCATGCTAATTACCTTCTCTTTCACATCATCACTGGTGTTCTCTTCGATGTTTATAGTGTTTGGGGAAGTATCGACACAAACATCCATAACCATTATACTGTGTACTTCTTAATATTTAAGCCCACCGGTGTGATTTGTATCTCAGCAAAAGAACAAAATTCGTTACCCAATATGACTTCTACATCAACACAAGCGAATGGAACGACGTGGAAATTCAGTTCGTACTGTTCTTCGTTGATTTCCACCTTACACGTAAAATTACCCAATGGCCTGACTTTGTTATCGTACGTATTTTTGCCAAAGCCAATAAGTTGAAAATCTGAAATCGCTAATTTGGGTCTGTTCAATGAATTATAAATTTTTTCGGTCACGATGTTAAACTTACTGCCGGTATCTAATAAAGCTTGCCAGCGTTGATTTATCAATTTAACATCCACCATCATAATGTTGTCATCCAACGTCAATTTGCGTACATTAGCCTTCTCTTGTCTCAATGGGCATTGCTTCGAAATGTGTCCAAATTTATTGCAATTGAAGCACTTAACACCCTTTTCTTTGTCCTCGCAATTCTTGGACGTATGACCTTTCCTGCCACATTTAAAACAACTAAACACTTTTCTATCGTTCTTTACATTTACTTTATTTGCTGTGGTTTTCATCTCATTTCTTTGTTTAGATCTATCTTGCATTATTTCGTAGCACTTAATTTTCTCCTTAAATTCTTTCAAGTTTGTCGCACCGTAAAGTATTGTTTTGTTGATGGTCAAATCTCTGATGCCATCAATGACGTATTGCATCAGAGCCTGCTCTTCTATTTTGCCGCGAGAAGCCAATTCCTTCATATTCAAAAAGTATTCTTGAAAACTTTCTTCTTTACTCATTTTTCTGTCCGTGAGTAACTTGTGAAGCTGCGCGCTATTCGTAATTGTTTCAAATTCACAGATTAAGACTTCCTTCAATTTCAGCCACGTATTTATGCCTCTTTCACTTGAAACGAACAACTTAGCGAGACCCTTAAGAGATTTCTTTGCAAAGATTAATTTCTGGAACTCGTCCCAATACATTAAGGCTGCAATCCCTTCAAATTCGGCTATCCAAACTTTTACTGGCAATTTGTCAGTTCCATCAAACGCTCTATTGGAATCTTCGATGTCTCTGAAATTAATCGCAAATCTAGACACATTTTGGTAGACAACGCTGTACTGTGGGTCGTTTTGTTTTCTATTTTCATAGTCGTTATTTTGATTTTCTGTGCTTGTTTGTCGTGTACATGGCTGCACTAGTATCCACCACCGTCGTCTTGTAGTTACCGCTTGCCGCATTTCGTTGTGTGCTGCTACCGTCGTTATGATGTGATACTCTTGTAGGTGTTCCATGCCGTTCGTTCCCTACATGATTCTCAGTGTTACATTCGTCTTCAGTTTCTTCCTTCCGCACCTCCACCATTGTACGGTCATTATCATCGTCGAATTCATTATTATCGGCTTCCTCGCCATCGGCGTCGTCGTCATCGTTTAAGTCATTAACGCAGAACAGCTTTCCTCTACCCAAATTTACAAATATGCGGAGAAACAAATCGTCGTCGTCGTAATCCAACCCCAACACGTTGCAAACCGAAACCAAATCAGCTGTACTCAAATTTTCTTTAACGTAGTTTGACTTTATCGTGTAATCGTCTCTCTCTTCGGTGAAATCAAACCAATTTATGAAAAGCAACAACAACTGCACGCTTTGCGGTTGACAAACTGTTGCGTATTGCCTCGAAGTCACCCAAAGTAGGCATGTTTGGTTGTACTTCTTCGTCCCTCTTGAACGTCGTTGTCAGTGTTCTTGTGTTATTCTTTTCTTTCGAGTTAATTGTTTTCAACTCTCACCCAATCGTCGGATGTGTGTGTGTGTTCGCGACCGTTTTTTCTTTTAATCTAAAATTTTGTCGGAAACATTACCGTTGTTTCAAATATCATGAGTTCCCGAAACTCTCTTCGCAGTTCCCGTAACTCTCTTCTTTTCCTTTTTCGTGAGTTCCTCGAAACGCAGTCGCAAACGTTTTTATGTTCCTTTTTTCTTTCTTATAATCCGGTTGAGCCCCCAATTTGTGGTAATTTTATTATAATTACTTGAATTTATTTATTAAATGTTTACAAAAAAAGTATTTTATGAAGTACAGATTTACTGTATAGAAATATTAATGGAAATATAATAGTTAGTTGAGTTGAATAAATGAACGTCTTCCGCACACGTCTTAAGCCTTTCGCGTCGTCGTTAAAACTGACTCCCTTTTAAAATTTGCATTTTCTTCTTATGTCATTCCCACATATATAATACTGGAAATTCCAACAATATTGACATAAAATGTCTAAAAAACCTAGTTATTTCAATGTCGAATAAATTTTCCAATCTATATTAAATTAGTTGTATTTTCAAAAAACACGTGTCATTCGACGGTATTTAAAATGTATTGGGGTGATATTCTATAAGTCGTGAATCAGTCACTCCGCGTTACTGTTGTCGTTTTGGTAGTTTATAAAACGTTACAGCTGTTCGGTGACTACCTGCGTTGAGTTACGTTATTTAATGGGTAGTTTCTAAAACGCAGCGCAACGTTTTTAATCACTTCAGCTGTCAAATTGAACACGCCACAGTTCTTAGCGTTAGTTGAAGAAATTATAAATTTAAAGAAAAATGTCGATCGAGAATTGGCAGATGGAAGTATTTTGGATTTCATTGCTTATAAGTAGTTGCCAATTTTGGCCGAAATTCATTCGACGGATAGAGCTCAAAATATTTTTTAAATAATTCAAAATTATACTGTTTACGCACTGAAATTCTAATTTACGCTAATAAAATAAGAAATGTTGACAATAATAAACAAAAGAACCAATACATTACAATCAATACATACCGCCAAATGTATGTGTTGTGTTTTTTTGGAAGCACAACTAATTTAATATAGACGGGGAAATTTATTGGACATTGAACCCTAAAATAACATAGGTTTTTAACACATTTTATGTGAATATTGTTGGTATTTGAGTAGAAAAAGCCACCGCAATTTGGCAACCCTAGTAGAAGAGAACCGAAAAAGTCGACGCGATTCACTCAAACGCATTTCTTTCCCGGGTCATAACTTGATTATTTCATACTGTTTACATACTTTATGTAATGTTATTTAAAATTTCTATAGTTAGATACAATAACAACATCAGAAAACTGTTCGTGTATTGAAATATTCAACGAAGAGAGTAAGAGAGAGAGCAGAGAAACGACCCGCTTCACTCGTTTTCTTTGTTGGCATTCCACTCCATGAGTAATTTTTTTTCTCTATACAATAGTTGCTTTATGTATGTCAGTGACTGCTTTCGTAAACAAACGCGAAGTGATATATAAACTACCATTTTTTGCCTTTGACGTTCGCATTGGCTTTAGCGTTTACGTTCATTTTCGGGACTTTTAGAATACTACCCTTAATTTTTTTTGTATTTTATTGCGTTTCTATTGCAACGCAAAATTATTTAGTGCACAAGTATCCGAACACGTTTATAATCAGACCAATCCAAGCACAAAGAGTTCGATAGTGCGAAAGAACCGAATATATTTGGTGATTTAGTGCGAACGTCAAGCGCGTATTTTGGTTAGACCCATAACCATTCTATTCTCCCAAATAGTGTTGCCACCGCTTCATGTTTTCTTCTGTTTGTAACTAACATTTTAGATCATATTTCGACAAATTTTCTAATAGAAGTATGTAATCAAATGTTTTTTCTTATACTAATTATTTCATTTCAAAAGGTTACCAAAGTGAATAAAATGTTACCATGTTACCAAGCCGTTTAAATGTTACCCAAAAACTGTTACCAATTTTGGTTGGATATTACCAACCGTGGCAACCGTGATTTGCCGTGATTTCGACCCTGTTTACATAAAACAACTGCCAGGTCAGCTCCTACAATTAGTTGGGATCACAAAATCACTCCATATGCCTAAACTTCGACGGCCCGTAACGCCCAAAATAGGGCTCGCCGCCAATTTTTTTATTAAACATTTTTTGTTTACAATAATGTGTTCTACACCCCTTTTCTCCTTTTTCTTTTTGGGAGGGTGGGGCTATAATAGATAAGCTCCCATTTCTTTATGAAATTGTAAATTCACACATCTTTTTAACAAATTGAGTAAAAATTATTCTTAGAAAATTTAACAAAACTCCTTATTTGTTTTTCTTTTCACAAATTAATGGTTACATACTTACATAGCGACACAGTGGTAATACAAATTCCTACTGGTTTATATTCTAGGTTTATATTCTCTAACACACGGTGTCTAGTCAGAATTCTGCTGTCTTGTCACAGTTCTTGACATTCAAATAAGAAGTGGGGAATATGCCAACCATAGATAAAGGAATTAACTAGATATCGCACATGCCTTGGGAAATTTCTTGTTCAATGGGATATTTTCTAGATGGTGCGGATGCAATAATTACAACGTTTGATCCCAAACAAAATATACCTTGCAAGATCTATTTAGAACAGGTGCTAACAATAGGTGTGGTAGACAACATAAACAGTGAATTTGTTTTTGTTTTGTGGTCCGTTGCTCTCAAATTCCACACAAACGAACACCAACAATAACAGTAAACCAAAAGATACAATCAAAATAAAATTTTAACTTGAAAGTGGGGAACACAACGACATGAAAAAAACTAAATTAGTTGTTTGAATTGTACAACCTGGAAAATGATTCTATTTTGTATTGAAAAAATGTCCCACACTGTTGAATAAACGTCAGTGAATGTTATGAGAAACGTCAATGAAAGTTACAAAACGACAACACAGCAACTAGTGGCAGTACTTGACAACGCCTGTGGGATATCTTCTTATTTCCTTTATCTATTATGCCAACATTCATATGCAAATTCAGCATTATTGTTGGTAGTGTGTTTTGCACTTTGATTTAGGCAATCAAGCCACCTTTTCTTGTCTCATACAAAAAAAAAACACCAAACCCAAACTAGGCAATATTATAGCTCATTCAGACTGGCAAATTTTTAAGCATTTTCATCTTAAAACTCGCATTGAAAACATTGCCGTTCACACTTTGCTTTTTGACGTTTACGTCGTTTTTCAATTTTTGAATAACAAAAACAACAAATTTCCAAAATTGAAACTGCACACGAAAATTCTAACTTAAAAATAAAAACCTTATGTCCAGCACAGCCCAACCTCTCGTAATAGCACCAAATTACTACAATGGATACAACTTTTTATCCAAAGAAAAGTTGGAAATTTTTTTATCGGCGGCCCATATTTTACGGATTACGGGCCCCCAAAATTTTAACATATAACCTTCAATATCTGCTACGTTTTCGGACGGACCGGAACAATGCGGTTATCGTTCGAAAGCTTATAAACATGTCTTTATAAATGCCTATTTATATCCACGATTCATTAACCCATTGTGAGCCAATTCATAATATTCGACTTTTATAAACCTACTTTTTCTGAAAAACGGCTATTATCTCAGTATATTGGCAATGTGAAGGTGCTAATTTGACAATGCTGTCAAAAAGATCGGACCTTCAGCTAAAATATGGCACTTTATTTATCTTTGTAACCCTTTAAAACCCCGAGAAATTAAGAGTGAATGCGCAGTATTTTTTTTTAAATCGCCCGATTTTTCTGATGTGTGGTAACATCGACTTAAGGAACAGAGGGAATTTGAACCCCCCTGCCTGACTAGGTGGAATATAAATTTAACGATTTTCAAAAAGATATACCACACGGTACGAACAACGTAGGTCCCATTTTCTCACATCCTTTACTTTTTATTTAATTTGGGTTTTTTTTAAAACAGATTTTTTTATCCGATATCTCGATAACTAAGCAAGTTAACGAAAATTTTTATTTAATATTTTTCACCTGTATTATACAAAACAGCGCCCAAACCAATCACTAAAGGCAATTTTCTAAACGTAATACCACCCATATATCCGAACTTTGGAGGCCCATAACTCCGAAAATATCGGTTTCCGACAAACTACCCCAAAAAAGGAAAAAATCTAAATTTTAGGCCCAACTGCACTTGCTCCTTTTATTATTGTAAATAATAATTTCGTGCGTAAACAATATAAGTTTGAATTATTAAACAAAAGGGAGCTCTATCCGTCGAATGCATTTCAGCCAAAATTGGCAACTGCTTATAAGCAATGAAATGCAAAATACTTCCATCTGCCTAAACAGAAAAAAACCTTGTGTACTATTACCCACATTCAAGATTTATTCATTCCATTGAATAAATCTTGCCCACATTCATGGTCTGATATCAGCCAATGCACTGGGTAACATAGGGTCAGCTATTTAATTGGGCAATATTACCAATAAACTTAGGCAATTTTACGTTTACCAATAATATGAAAATTTGCCTTGCATATTTGTAGAGTTACCCAATGCAAAAGGGCAATATACAGAATTTATTGTAGGTGAATTAGATTAATTTTACTGTGCAACCTTACCAAATGTTTAGCCCATTTTTTCATATTTACAGACACAAATTTTGTTTTGATTTTAATTAAAGAAGTATTTATTCCATTGTTGCTTACAATAATTAAATTTAAATAAATGCTAACATTATAATCACGAATTACCAGGCTGCTCCAAATGTAGTATCACCTCTCGTTTGACACTGCCGAATACCACCCTAATGCCGCGTTTATGCTGCAACCGGAATCTCGATTGTCTAGATTTCAATCACACGAACAGCTGATTTGTGTATGAAAAATCAGATGTTTATGCCACGAAATCTAGATATCTCTAGATTTCGAATGCAGTATAAACATGTTTTAAGGGTGGTATTCTATAAGTCTTATGCCGTTTTGGTAGTTTATAAAGGTTATGCCTTGTTCACGCTTTCACGAAATTGACAATTATTGAATTTGTGGGCCTATATTCAATATTCGACCTTCATGACCTCACTTTTTCAGGAAAAAGCCTATTATCTCAGAATAGTATTAAGAAGAGACTTATATTCACCGGTTGTTGTATAGTTCAGGCATTAACCTAAAAAATAAGATATCGTTTGTCGCTTTAACCCATAAAGACCGAAGATATCAAGAGCCAAACTTGAGCGAAAAAAATTATTTTCCGTAACAAAAAATAAAAAATTATTTTAAAAAAATCGCGCGATCAATCCCCAATCTTTCAAGGCCTGGATGCCTTTGTGTGGTACGGGCCCGTCCAAACTCGTAAATTTCAAATACACTTACAACTTCCATGTTGTTTATTTCGCCTCATTTTACTTAAAAAAGTGGTTACATCGTACCCACATAAAGCAACTATTGTATAGAGAAGAAAATTTACTTATGGAGTGGAATGTCAACAAAGAAAACGAGTGAAGCGTGTCGATTCTCTGCTCGCTCTCTTACTCTCTTCGTTGAATATTTCAATACACGGGCAGTTTTCTGATGATGTTATTCTATCTAACTATAAAAATTCCAATCATATTTAAATAAAATTACATAAAGTATGTAAAAAGTATGAAATAATCAAGTTATGACGCGGGAAAGAAATGCGTTTGAGTGAATCGCGTCGACTTTTTTGGTTCTCTTCTACTAGGGTCGCCAAATTACGGGGTCTTTTTCTTCTCTACCGGACATCCTTTTTGGTACCCATAAGACGACACCACACTCGTAATACCCTCTCGTATGTTCGAAATGTAGGGGCCCATTACTCAGAAAAAAGCGGTTTCCCACGCTTTTTTATTTAAAATTTTTTGCTTAAAACACGTTTACAGCTACAAAAAAAATAGACAGTAGCACCCAAACTTGACCTGTTTCAAATCATCAAAACTGTCTTCTTTTTTAAAAGAAATTGTGAAAGGTTAATTACAGAGCATTAAGAAAGCCTTTTTTCTCTTAAAAAATTAAATTCCAATGATTTATTTGTTATTTCATATTCTTTCTATTTCCTAATTTTGTTTGTTTACACAGAACATGTTTAAAAACATATATTCGATCTTGCAAACTCTTACTGACAAAAATTTCTCCAGTAAAAACTTGTAAGTGCTCTGTCATCGAACTGTCAAAGTAATCTCTCTCTTGCTCTCTCATTACTGGCTGTTTGGTGTAAACAGTCAACATCCAGTAACAATTTGTACAAATTGTTACAAATTATCAGTGCGCTGACAGACTTAAAATCAAAACATTGAATCTACAACCTAATATCCGGTTTAATATTCAACTACCCAAAAATGAAATTCATTTCATTATGATTTTTTTAAACCTCTTCCAAATTTAAGAAGATTGAAAAAATTAATTGCTCATTTTGTTGAACAGTTCCTTCCATTAAGGTTTAAAATATGCCAAAAATGCATTGACGCATTTAAATAAAAAATTTTTAATTCGGTCTATCGGTTATTGTTTATTTTGTTTTTACATCACAGGCACTATGAGAATACATAACAAAGACGATCTAGAATTAGACAACCCTGGTAAAAGAGAACCAAAAAGTCCTAAAAATTCAGTCAAAGGCATTTCTCTCACTCGTCTTATCTTGATTATTTCATACTTTTTGCATACTTTATGTAATTTTACTTAAACATGGTTGGAATTTGTATAGTTAAATACATTAGTGGTCTTCATGAAAGCTCGAAAAAACATCTTAAACTTGCACAGCAAACGTCAAAACAAACAAATTTCCCATACAAAGCGACTTGCTCAAAAGTGGAAAGTTTTCGAGGATAATTTGCTGCGCAAACGTGGGATGGAGAAATCTGTAAACTTTTGACATTTCGTTGACATCTGACTAGGATGGATAAATAAGGTGATAGCACTAGAACAGTAGAAAAAGTGCACATACATAATACATGCAATTGCTACTGCTACCACCTTATGTATCCATCTTGGTCAGCTGATATGGTTTTGAGCACAACTACGCTGAGCAACTTTGCCTGGTGTCTCATGCAACGGTGCGAGGGAAACTTGCGCTGAGCAAAAGTTCTCGGCTTTCACGTTTGCATGAATGCCGCTAATAACACTATCAAAAAATACAGCAGACAGTTGTTCGAGGCCTTCGGCTACGGACTGTCCCTGCAGGCTGTGTCAGAGACACGGCCATTAAGTTTAACGTAGAATACGCCATCCGATAAGACAGAAAACATATATAACAATAAATGATAAATAACACAAGCAAATGAATTTATTTATTTGATAGTTACTTTTGATAATATACATAAGCTTATGGTAGGAAAAATAGGATAAATATGTTTTTAAATTAAAAGAGTAAGGATAAATGATAAATAACAGACGCAAATCAATTTGATTTATATTTTTTATAATTATATATCCATGTTAAATTCAAATTCACATTTAACATTTTGTTTCACTTAAATACATAAGTAAATATACGAAATTTCAATATTTCATCAATCAAAACAACAGCCGAAGGTTTGTGTCCACACTGAAACAGCAGCATAGTTTGTGTTCACGCTACAAACTCAAACACTCAACCAAACACCACACATATGTTTGAGTGTATGTGTTTAAACAATTTTCATTTGAGAAATTTAAATATTAGGAAGATATCAACCAATATGAAATGTATATCAAACGAAAGATAACATCTTCATTTACCTACAAAAAAATTTTGAAAAAATGTTATCTCGCCGTTTCCTCATAATCAATGAAATAAAGATTACAACAATAACAATCTGACATGACTCCCTATACCGTAAGGTAAGACGTATTCTACGCCAAAAACTGCTCGTGTATTGAAATATTCAATGAAGAGAGTAAGAAAGAGAAAAGAGACTGACTAGGGTTTCACTCGTTGTGTTTGTTGGCATTTGAGTGAAGAGAAATATTGACTGTCTACTTGTACATCATTTTTGAGTAAAATTACATAAAATAAATTATATAAAATAATAACGAACATGTCATGAACCGAAAATGTCGCTCGCGAATGATTCAAATATAAAAAAATTAATCATAGGGGAGATGTGTAAACATCTAGTAATGAAAAATTTTTTTAAGTTGGAAGTACTTATGCTTTTAGTATATTTTTTTAATTAATCAATTAAAAGTATCAAAACTTTCAATATTGTATATACATAGGAATTTGATGGTTTTTGTTTGTTTTATTTAACTTATTTGGTTAGTAAATGGGCACACTTGCAGTATATATGTACTGCATTAAAAATTACAGTAAGCAGTAAATTTACTGATTACTGAAAAAATTCAGTAAATTTTTACTGATAATGAAATTTAATTTGCATTACCAGTAAAATCATAGGGCCGTATTCATAATAATCAGTAATCGGGCATTACTGATTACTAAAAATTCAATGCACCTCATCATAATCATGTAGGCATAATCATGTAGGCACTTGCTGAAAAAAATTTTAGTAATCAGTAAAAATTTACTAGTTGAAGAATTATTTTTACTGAAATTTTAGTAGTACTGCAAAGTGCCCATCTATGGTAAATGTCTTAAGTACAAATAGTTAATATTGGCTAATGGTAACTAAAATAAGATACATATTTAAATTTTTGACTCGATTGTATTTAAAAATCTATGGAAAACTGCATCTATAGTAGTGGAATTGTTAGTTGTGGGGGTTTGTGGAGAATTGCTCATATGCAAGTGGAAAACGTCAAATAAAAATTTTGATAAAGCTTGTGACTGTGGGTTTGTAAAATTTGTTTTAAAATCTCCACCCATAATAATTGGAATGAGATGGAGATTGTTACCCAATTGTCGTGCACCAGCTTCAGTGTAAGACAACAGTACGTAATGGAGATATGTTATAATCTTAAATTATATTGGAATCTATTAGAAATTTTATTAGAATTAACATTACCTCCATTCAGCTTTTATACACTTTGTATTGTTTTATGTTCTGAGTTATAATTTTTTTGGTGTTTTGTAAAATATTTTATTATTTTGTATTTGTTGCGGTTGACAAGTTATTAATCAGCTGTTTACTGAAATGTAATGCATGTAGTTATTTTACAGCAATGGTTTTCGAAAATTAGTAGCTACTATTGCACACTAGATGGTGCTTATATGCAGCTGTTAAGTATGAATGACAATCTCAAAGACGAAGAAGACTTATAGTTTGACAAGTTTAGTTTTTAGTTTTCCTTATTTTACTTTGTTTTAGTAAATTTCTTATTAAAAGTGCAAAAAATCTGTTTAAAAGTTATTAAAATTAAATGTTTTTGTATTCATTTTATTTATTTGTTTTCATTTGCCTACGATAACATAATGTACGACAATTAGTGCAAATTAGTAGCTACAATTGCACACTAGATGGTGTTGAGTATATTGTATGCAGCGTATGATTACACTAATACACTCATACATAGCTCACACCGATTTGATAACGCTTTACGATTGGTTAACGATTACATCGCACATCGCACATCTTACTCTAAATTTGTGATTGTATTGTGAAAAAGATTTTTACCCCCAGCATATAGATGTTTACACATCAAAAATAAAAATTCAATTCAGAGTTTAATTTGTATTATACCGGGAGTTAGAGCTTTAAGTCAAGAGGAGCCGAATTTTTCGACTTGCGAGTGGAATTTTTTCGAATTTGGATATATGTATGTACATAAGGGACAATTGTTACAAAAATCGATTGGAATGTTGTGGAAGATGTCGAAAATAATCAACGTTTATAAGAAAAGACAGAATTATAAAAAGTAAATAGTATAGGAGGTGAAAAGGGTGAAATAATCAGACCATTAGTGGTTTAGAGTTTAACTAATAATTGGAATATAAGTTTAAATATGGCTACTAAAGGCAGTCCAAAAGTTGGTTTGCACAATGATTAAGGATATATTAAATATTGTTACGAATAAGTAAAAGCTTTTGCTTACTGTTAATGACTCTACTAACAGTATGTAAACATCAGGCGGTTAGTGCTGCGCCTGAAAGTATGCATTGTAACAACGTACCAGCTCGCTAAACCAGTAGCATGAATTCACCTCAGTAAAGATAATTCTCCTGTGTAGGAGAATGTTCTACAAAGATAAACAACAACAACAACATCTATTTTCTAGAAGGTTCTTGAATTCGCTAGATATATGTACCTTCATTTGTGTATGGTGAGTTGGTATAAATAGCGGAGGTCTTTGGAATGGAGAGTTTAGTTTGTGATTAAACCCCGTAAAGTAAGCAACGCGAATTGATAGTAAAATACAAGACTTGTTAACGTGTTATAAATAAAGTAAACTGTTGTACTGTATAAATAAATAAAAGGAAGTGATACCGTTGTAATTATCGTAATTAAAAACGAACCTTGTTTTATTATTGGGAATAAAACAACGCAAAAAGGACGAATAAGGAAATTCGTAACATTGGTGTCAGAAGTGGGATTACGAATTAAGGACAACGATGAAGTTTGAAGAACTCAAAGTTGAACAACTAAAAAAGGAGTTGAGTAAATTGGATCAACCGACAGCTGGTAATAAGGTAGAGCTGCAGAGGCGATTAATAGAAGAATTCAAGCGCCGAAACATTGACATTGACAAATACCAGTTTGAATGCAAAGAAGAAATGGAGATATCTGCAAATGAAGCAACTGGTAATGTAGATGTTTCTACAATGTTTGCGGCCATGATGGAAAAGTTTGCAAAATTGGACGAAAACTCTAGAGTTATTAACGCGAAGCTGGACGAGAATTCTAGAATAATGCAAGAGACATCTAACGCCACAAATGACAAACTTCAACAAATTTCGGAAGTTATGAACAACATGGAAATACATGTTAATGAGAAATTCGAAAACTTCGAACAGAAGTTCGAAGAAGTTGAACAGAAGTTTGAGAAAGTCGAAAATGATGTAAGTGAATTGCAAAGAAAAATTAATGAACTTCAGTTACAAGAGGGGCCAGTGCGAGTAATTTCTGAAGCCTCTAGTAGATTGAAAGCTCCCAGTTTCGATGGCTCTACACCATTTGACGTTTTTAAATTCCAATTCGAAATGGTCGCAATTAAGAACTTGTGGAACAGTAACGACAAAGCAGTAGAGCTAATTTTAGCACTGAAAGGCAACGCAGCAGAAGTCCTTCAGAGCATTCCCGTCAGTGCCAGAAACAACTACGAGGATATACTGGCTGCGTTACAACGCAAGTATGGTGGTGATCACAAGAAGGATTTATATCGCATGAAATTGAGAGGCCGAGTGCAAAAGCATAATGAAACGCTTCAGGACTTCGCAACCGAGGTGGAACGTTTGGTGTTGATGACTTATCCTGGTGAGTCCCACCCATTCTTGGATCAATTTAAGATTGAAGCATTCGTCAACGGCATCCGTGATCCTGACATAAAATACGTGACTTGTGCCACACAAAAAGCTACATTCGCCGAAACTGTTTCGTTCGCATTGGCACAGGAGACAGCGAAATTTGTGTCCAAGCCTCAAATACAAAGAGTTAGAAAAATTGAAATGGAGTCGGAGGCAGGAGATTTGAAGGGTGCCATAAACGATCTTAAAGAAATCACCCAAACCCTCAGCAAGGCGTTACCAGGCGGAAGTAAGCCCAGACCAAAGTGCTACAATTGCGACAAACCTGGTCATATTTCACGAAACTGCAGAGAGCCACGAAAACGATCAAGATCGAGTTCACCCCAACGTGGCAATAAACGGGTAAATTTTACTACACAAAATGAATCTCCGTTAAACTAAAACGAGCTAGCCCAGAGGGGCATGGACTAGCTCCCACAACCGAGGGCCCCACGATCTCCATCTCAATAATACAACAGAAAAACAACAACCTCACTGTCTACGGAGCTATCGGTGGTCGGAAGCGCATATTGACTATGGACACAGGCGCGTCACAATCTATCATCAGATCAGATTTGATAAATGGACCAATGGAATCGTTACATGGTGTAAGACTCCGCACAGCAACGGGTGAACCAGCAACTGTACATGGTAAAGTTAAATTGAAGTTAGCCATTGCCAACATGAGCATCGAGCACGTGTTTATTGTCGCCGACATTGTAGATGAAGTGATAATTGGCGCAGATTTTATGATTGCCCAAGGCCTCAAGTTAGATATGGGGCAGCAAGTTTTGACGTGGGCTAATGTGGAAATTCCTCTCAATGTGGGATACGACAATACAACACAGATTAAAAGGCTGATCGCTTACAAAGATGTAAAATTGCCACCAAACTCAGAAACCATAGTATGGGCCCGAATGGAGGGAGATTGTGAGATCGGCGGTTTGTGGGTAGTTGAACCGGCAAGTATAAACAACTATAACATCATCACTGCCAAAGCTCTAGTAAGAACTAATAATGAAGGATACTTGCCTGTACGAGTTCTAAATTTGTCCAACAACGAAGAGGTGATCGGCGACCGCACAGAAATTGCAGAATGTACACCAGCCGAAGCGGTCATCAACTGTGAAGTTAATTCTGACTGCAGCAAACAGAAAAGGAGCAGAAAGTGCTGGAGTCGCATCTCAGTGAGTGGGTGCGAGAACTAAAGCCTTCTGATAGGAACAAAGCAAAGCAATTACTGTGGAAGCATGCGTCTGCCTTCGCCCTGAAAAAAGAATGCCAAGGTAGAACATCAATGGTAAAGCATGACATCAATACAGGGGAAGCGAGACCAATAAAACAGGCGCCCAGAAGTCTTCCACTTGCAAAAAGAGATGAGGTAAAGAAACTGGTAGCTGAAATGCAGAAGGATGGTGTAATCGAACCTTCTTCAAGTCCATGGAGCTCGCCGGTGGTACTAGTTAAGAAGAAAGATGGAAGTACCCGATTTTGTGTGGATTATAGAAAGCTCAACGACGTCACCAAAAAGGACAGTTATCCACTACCAAGAATTGATGACACATTGGATACGTTGTCAGGAACAAAATGGTTCTCCACGCTGGACTTGCAAAGTGGTTATTGGCAAGTAGAAATCAGCGAGAAAGACAAGGAGAAAACTGCATTCAGCGTAGGGGATGGTCTGTGGCAGTTTAAAGTAATGCCATTTGGACTATGTAACGCTCCAGCCACCTTCGAGCGATTAATGGAGTGCGTGTTGAAAGGACTTCATTGGCGAACATGCTTGGTGTACCTAGACGACATCATTGTCATGGGGAAAACATTCGATGAACACCTGAAGAATCTTAAAGAAGTCCTTCAACGTATAACCGCGGCTGGGTTGAAACTCAGCCCGAAGAAGTGTTCTCTGTTCCAGAAAGAAGTAAAATACTTGGGACATCGAGTGACAGCAGATGGCATTTCCACCGATGAAGACAAAATCCTGACAGTGAAGGATTGGCTACGACCGCAGAATCTCCATGAATTACGCAGTTTTCTAGGACTCTGTACGTACTACAGACGGTTTGTGCCGGGTTTCGCCACAGTGGCTGCAAGTCTTCACGAGCTGACAATGAAAAATCGGCCGTACTGTTGGAGCGAAAAACAAGAAGAGTCATTCCACCAACTGAAGCAATATTTATGCACGGCTCCTTTGCTTGCATATCCTGTTGCTGGAGAGAAATTCGTGTTGGATACTGACGCGAGTGGTTACGGAATAGGGGGCGTGCTCTCGCAGGAAATCAATGGCCAAGAAAAAGTTATTGGGTACTACAGCAGAATACTCTCAAAGCCAGAGAAAAATTACTGTGTTACGAGACGAGAGCTACTGGCAGTCATAGAGTGTGTCAAACACTACCACAAGTATCTGTACGGCCAGCCTTTTCAGTTAAGAACCGATCATGCGGCGCTAAGGTGGCTACTGCAATTTAAGAACCCCGAAGGCCAACTTGCTCGTTGGATTGAAAGACTGCAAAGCTATGACTTCAGCATTGAGCATAGAAAAGGAGGAAAACACGGTAATGCTGATGCCCTGTCACGTCGTCCATGCAAGCTGGAATGCAAACACTGCTCAAAAGCAGAGGTGAAAGAAAACATCATTGACGTACGTCTGCTTCGACTAGAATCCAACGAAGACTGGTCAACAGCACAAAGAAGCGACCCTATACTGGCAAAAATCATTTCTGCAAAAGAAAAAGGTGAAAGACCAACACGCAATGACATCGCCTCAGAGAGCCCCCTGATGAAAGCATACTGGGCCCAGTGGAACAGCCTAAAATTATTGGATGGTTGCCTATACCGGTTATGGGAAAGTGAGGATAGTAAAATAGTCAAAAAGTTAATAGTGGTACCTTCCTCCAAGGAAAAAGAGATAATGACAGAATTCCATAATGGCCCGAGCGGAGGACATCTAGGAATAACCAAGACCATTGAAAAGCTAAAGCAACGGTTCTACTGGATTGGCTGTCAACAAGCGGTAGCCGATTGGATAGCAAATTGCACCCAATGCATGACAGCTAAGGGACCAACGCGAAAAAGTCATGGCCACATGCAGCAATACAACTCAGGTGCACCCTTTGAGCGTATAGCTATGGATGTGGCTGGTCCATTTCCCGTCAGTAGCTCTGGAAACCAGTACGTCTTAGTGGTTATGGATTACTTCAGTAAATGGCCCGAAGTATACCCTGTTCCAAATCAGGAAGCGAAGACTATAATTAAAGTATTTGTGGATAACTGGATATGCCGTTTTGGTGTCCCCTCGGAGCTCCATTCGGACCAGGGTAGGAATTTTGAATCGACCATCTTCAAAGAAATGTGTGAGTCATACGGTATTCGGAAAACAAGAACAACACCATTGCATCCTCAGTCTGACGGAATGGTTGAAAGATTCAACCGAACTCTTGAAGAATACCTAAGAAAAGTAGTCAGCGCAGATCAAAGAGATTGGGATGAACACATACCGAAGTTCCTTTTGGCATATAGGACGGCCACCCATGACTCCACTTCGCGAACACCCGCTAAAGTAATTTTTGGAAATGAGCTGAAGCTGCCTGGAGATTTAGAGTTCGGTACCATACCAGCGTCTGACCCTGCGAACAGTGATGTCAATTACCATGATACGAGGGATCTTAATGATCTCCATGAATTTGTGCGCAACAAATTAAAAATGGTCAGTAACAAAATGAAAGCCAGATACGACCGAGCGGCAAATTCAGAAGGATTTCATGAAGGCCAGCTAGTTTTACTGTTCAACCCACAGCGCAAGAAGGGTTTATCTCCAAAACTTCAGACTCACTGGGAAGGCCCTTACAAGGTTGTCAAACGAATAAATGACGTGGTTTATCGAATCCAGAAAAGCCAAAGTCCAAGAGCTAAAATGAAAGTCGTGCATTTGGAAAGACTAGCTCTGTATGGAAAACGGAGGGTTGAGCCTGCTCGGGACGAACAGGCTTAAGTGGGGGGCAGTGTTACGAATAAGTAAAAGCTTTTGCTTACTGTTAATGACTCTACTAACAGTATGTAAACATCATTCGGTTAGTGCTGCGCCTGAAAGTATGCATTGTAACAACGTACCAGCTCGCTAAACCAGTAGCATGAATTCACCTCAGTAAAGATAATTCTCCTGTGTAGGAGAATGTTCTACAAAGATAAACAACAACAACAACATCTATTTTCTAGAAGGTTCTTGAATTCGCTAGATATATGTACCTTCATTTGTGTATGGTGAGTTGGTATAAATAGCGGAGGTCTTTGGAATGGAGAGTTTAGTTTGTGATTAAACCCCGTAAAGTAAGCAACGCGAATTGATAGTAAAATACAAGACTTGTTAACGTGTTATAAATAAAGTAAACTGTTGTACTGTATAAATAAATAAAAGGAAGTGATACCGTTGTAATTATCGTAATTAAAAACGAACCTTGTTTTATTATTGGGAATAAAACAACGCAAAAAGGACGAATAAGGAAATTCGTAACAATATGTATAGTGTGTGGCTAAAAAGGAGCAAAAAAAACAAAACAATGATAGACTTCAAAACTCAAGAAAAATCGTTCGGAATGTATTAAAAATAGTGTACGTGGGTAAAAAACGTAGCAAGGGGTAAAAAGTGCAAAAAACGTAAATCTTGAAAATTGAAATGTTATACATATGTATATTTAAAATAGAGTATGTGGGTAAATGGGGCATGAAAGGGTAAAACTTCAAATAAGGAGATCATTAGTTTGGAATGATTGGGAATTTATTAAAAAAGTAGAACTTAAAAAAACCTTAAAAATTAACGGCTTTATTCATAAAAAGTTATGAAACGTTTGAGAGATGATGTATTATAGAAAAATCGTATCTCAAACCTTTCACAACTTTTTAAGAATAAAGGTGGGTCTATGGTTTGGGCTTATTTTTACCTCGTGAAAACACTAATAGTGTTGTGAAGTTGGAAAGTATGTTTTCTACGTGTTTTGCCTGTTTCCAACACAGAACAAACAAATACATCCACCAAGCTCCTTACGCATGTGCTTCACCTGTGGTGCCCATTATCCTACTAAGGGTGGTATTCTACAAGTCGTGAATCAGTCACTTCGCGTTACTTTTGTCGTTTTGGTAGTTTATAAAACGTTACAGCTGTTCGGTGACTACCTGCGTTGTTTTTGATCACTTCAGCTGTCAAATTGAACACGCCATAGTTCTTCGCGTTAGCTGAAGAAATTACAAATATAAAGTAAAATGTCGAACGAGGATAGGCAGATGGAAGTATTTTGCGTTTCATTGCTTATAAGTAGTTGCCAATTGTGGCTGAAATGCCAAATGATGGATAGAGCTCAAACTTTTTTAAAAATAATTCAAAATTAAATTGTTTACTCACTGAAATTCTTATTTACAATAATAAAATTAAAAAAGGATAGTTCAAATAAATAATGCGTTGCAAAACTATTATAATTATATTTAAAAAATTATAGACATCAGTTGATGTTGACAATATTAAACAAACGAATCAATACATTACAACCAATACATACCGCCAAATGGCGCGTGTTTTTGAAAAGATAACTAATTTAATATAGATGGGAAAATTTATTCGACATTGCAACCCAACATATCATAGGGTTTTTGTACACAGTTTTTCTGTGAATATTGTTGGTATTTGCAGTATTATAAATAATATCAGTCTTAAAGTCTGTTGATATATTGAACTACATTTTTTAATCTTTTTCATTCAACGCATTTCACTCAAGATAACTTTTTCTAATCTATAATTGTTTATAAATATAAGTGATGATTTATCCGACCTTTCGTATTGTATTCAAAAATTAAATTGTCCGAGCGTTTGGTCGTATTTATTAATTAATTATATTTTTTCAATATTTCGCTA
Organism: Phaonia tiefii; assembly: GCA_963931995.1. Taxonomy (NCBI): domain Eukaryota; kingdom Metazoa; phylum Arthropoda; class Insecta; order Diptera; family Muscidae; genus Phaonia; species Phaonia tiefii. The sequence continues at coordinate 163,374,645 of OZ008368.1, forward strand.
TCCTCAGGAACATATATTATTAATTAGAAATGAAAAAAATGATAATATATCTTCCTGACGATGCTATCCAAAGGATAGCGAAATATCGAAAAAATATAATTAATTAATAAACACGACCAAACGCTCGGACAATTTAATTTTTGAATATAATTGTTTATTTTAGTTGGGCAACTCTATACACCACAAATGTCAGTGACAGCTTTCGTAAGCGAACGCAAGCGCGAAGTGATGTATAAACTACCATTAATTGACTTTGGCGTTCGCGTTGACTTTTGCGTTTACGTTTACTTTCAGGACTTTTAGAATACTACCCTAAGTCATGTTTTAGATTATGCGTCTTCAGCCTGTGTTAATCTTTAAATTCTCATTTGAACACCCTTCGTAAATCACGAGCATTTACACTCTGCGTTCTACCCATATGTTCTTTACATATAGTAATAAATTAACAAGAGTTTGCAACAGCTGTTTTATGTTCGAAAAATGTCCATGAATGACGTGGAAAACATATACAGAATGAGAGTGAAAAAAGAAAAATCTTTAAATTTTACAATTTTTGTGATAATGGGCATCTACACAAATAATTTTAATCTAACACTTCATTACATTTTGATTTTTTCACTGAGATGTGTTTTGTAGTTTTGGCTTGACACGCGGCAGCAAAGGTATGAAAATTACGTCTTCTCTATTTGTTCTCCTGGTACTAACTTGATCAGCTGTCTCATCGATACACCTTGATTCTTTGTCGTCTAATCGGCTGTTCTGCTTCTTGCTGATATTCGTAATAATAAATTTTTCAAATTAAGATGTCTGATTTTCATGTTTCTGATATTTGGTGTTCAAAATTTCCAATTATGATTGTATCTACATATTTTATTTCATATTTTTCGATTTATATCTATTCATGTTATACAAATAATCAGAAAGTAATCTACGCAATCGATGTTCTCCCATCAAAAGCAGAAAGAGTGTGAAACAACATGGCAGAAATACAAAAGAGAGTAAAGAGAAATGTCAAAAATCCTCTCGAGTTCTCATGTCGTGCGTATCCAAGGCTGGTCTAGTACAGGCTAATGTATTAGAACAGCTGATTTTGATTTCATATGACCCTATCTGTCAAATTCAGTGTATTTTGTTATTGTACTCTTTTGTTTACTTTGTTTGGCCATATGAATTTGTGTTGAATTTGACATTTAGAGTGTGGCTGACTGCCACATCCTACGCCAAAGCCCGAATAAACAAATCTGAAAATGGTTCGATGTGATAATATAAGATGAGTTTATTCTATAGTTTTTGCTCGATGTCTTGGCGCAGAATGATTTGTTTGTCAAAAAATAATATATTTACAGCTTTATCGCGCACATACACAACTAGCAAAAAACCGTTCCTTCTATTTACATATATTTGATGTTACACAAACTTAAATGCCGCTACATTGAAAATGCAAACATACTAAAAATAATAAAAGGTTATCGATACAAACAAACAAATTTATCTCATTATTGGGTTGCTATCTCTTCGACAAGAGTCATAGAACAAAAACAAAATCCCTGTAATCCTAGTGAACCGAATTCGAAAGTCTTAGGTGAAAGCCACGGGTGTAACGTATAATATAAAGGGTATGTAACTCTGTTGGCTTGGCCAACTTTCCTGGTAATTAGAATCGTAAACAGTTTTCTGTACTCTCGCTGAAACCCCCTTCTACTTCTACACAGATTACCGATCTAGTTGGAATTGCTAACAATGCTGCAGATGTTCAATATGTCGGCAAGCGGAGAATAGCGAGAATGGAAAATTTTTTACCAAAAAACCTATTTGAGATCAGTTATATATATCTCGGAACCGAAGTATGGATGGAAATTTTACACAAGAGAGGCTTCAGGGTACAAATTAAGTTTAACCACATAACTCAGATCTTTAAAAAAATTTCGTGATTAATAGATCTCGTCACGCTGATTCCAAACAAATGTTTTTTCAGGGTAAAGATGGCTACATTTCTCCTGTGACAACATAAACATCGAAGACGAAACTTAGCAGTTCTGGAACTGGAATATCGATGTAAAATGTGATCAAACGACATTAAACATCTAAAACTGCAGTTACACCAAGCAAGATTATCGCTTTTTCGGGATTAAAAGTGTCAAACTTTACAAGAAAAAAACGTCGATAATCCCGGAAATGCGGTAATCTTGTTTGGTGTAAATGCCGTATAACCGATGCTACTCACACCGAACAAAAAACCTTTACAGGTTACCTTACTGATATACTTCGTGTATTCAATAAAATAAAAGTGGAAAACAAAATATATAATTCTTTCTTCATTAAATATCATAATCTAGAATTTAAAAATATTCATTCTGTATATTTCATGCAAGGAACGGAAAACGATACTTTTTTTGTATTCAACAGAAATAAATATCACAAGTTGAAAATAAATTTTAAACTCAAAAGTGAAATAACTTTCTCAACAATATTCGATTGAACATCTATACAGAACAACAGACTTGTCATCCATGAGCATAAGCTAAGTCGATAGCTTTTTTTCGTATTTGGTAGCTGATGTTCATGCTCATGAGTAGGTCTGTCAGCGTACTTTTCCAGTAAAAAATAAATAGATTAAGATAAATGTTACTCTCCCGGTAGTAAATATCACAAAAAGTATACAGACGACATCCAGTAAAAACTTGCAAGAAATAAGAATTTTTGTATGAAACAGCTGATTTTCAATGTAAACATTGGAAGAACAAACAACCGCAGTTTGAATAAAACCTTACAAATCACCAAACTGTTTTCTTTTTTTTTTAATAAATGGTTAAAAAGTTAATTTCAGACAATTACAAATCATTTTGGATTGTCCATTATTTCCAACAAAAACTAACCATTTTTCAATTAGAAAAATGTTCATGACCTTGTAAGCTTGTAGTATGAATTTCGCATACATTAACCTAAAACTAACAAAAATCGGTCAATCACGGTTTTCAAAAATGATATACCACAGAAAAATACAACTCTGTGATATATGCGCATGAGGAGAAGAAAAACATGGTGGAAAAATTGTGGCTGTTCTTGTTGTTGGAATTGTAGGCCTTTCAGTGATGTTGATACTTAGGGATCTTCGATCAATACTAATTCGCACATGTGAATTGCAGAATTGAGTTTGTATATATACGATTGATGATCAACCGATGGTATCAATTCAGGCACAGTAGTTAGGCATCTGATGATGAACTTGTCACGGAGTCCGAAACTAGTCATGCCAGTGAGTGTGTGTTGAACTGAAGTGTCTATTAATTCCAACAAAAACTAACCATTTTTCAATTCGAAAAATGTTCATGACTTTGTAAGCTTGTAGTCTGAATTTCTCATACATTAACCAAAAACTAACAAAAATGGGTCAATAAAATTCAAATTCAAATAAAATGTAACAGACACTAGCACGGTCTTCAAAAATGCTATACCACTGAAAAATACAACACTGTGATATAGATTAAAAACTCACCTCAAAGCACTGCGACAGTGCGAGAACGCATGAGAAGAAGAAGAACAGAACATGGTGGAAAAATTCTGTCTGTTCTTGTTGTTGGAATTATAGGCCTTTCAGTGATGTTGCTACTTAGGGATCCTTCGATCAATACTAAATCATTTTTTTGCCTAAAAACAATGTTATTTTAAGTTTTCCAAATTTACTGTTTAATAGTTATTGATCTTGAACCGAATAATTATTAAAAACATAACAACTAAAAGATCAAATATAAACACAAACGGATCTAAATTTGTTTGTTTACATAAAACATTCGTTTCAAAACATATGTTATTTCTTGCAAAATCTTACTGGCAAAAATTTCTCCAGTAAAAACTTGTAAGTTCTCTATAATCGAACTGTCAAAATAATCCCTCTCTTGCCCACAGTTACTGGCTTTTTGGTGTAAACAGATAACATCCAGTCACAATTAGTACAAATTGTTACAAATTATCGGTACGCAGACAGACCTAATGACAAGTCTGTGGTTCGCCCAGTAGTAGTATAGACACATTAATTCTCTCAATAAATTAAACGTCATAGGTATGGCTGCAAGTGAACATTGGATGTTGTAAAGTATGGGTTCCATAATACCAGATAGAGACAATAGCACACAACGTCCAACAAGGGATCAACAACCGCATTTCGCGTTTTTGTGGCAAAATAGTGGTCTTAAATACAATACAAATGTTTACCAAAGATAAAAGTCAACAAAGAAGTGCAAACTACATTTAAATTTCACAGTTTTATACGAAAACGAAATGAAAAAGCTAAGTACCTCCACCTGCAGTAAGTTAATTTTTGTCGAATTTCTCTCATTTCCACAAACCTACGACGAAGAGTGTGAAATGAAACGTCAGATGAGAGAATTAATTCGTCTATACTAAATTCGTCTATGGGTTCGCCTGTTGTCATCTTCAAAACAATAAAGTATTTTTCAAAAAACTTTTCATCAATGTTGAAAAACCTAAAATTTATTTTGATTTTCAACTTGTACTTAAATCAATAAAAACGTTTTTACGTTTTGAAAGAAAATAATTTATATTTGTGGCACATGAAAACGTATTTCAAAACTTTTAATAATGTAAGTACAAGTTGAAAAACAAAATAAATTTTAGGTTTTTTTCAACATTGATGAAAATTACTTTATTATTTTGAACATGTTGAGAAAGTTATTTAACTTTTGAGATTAAAATCTATTTTCAACTTGTGTGATATTTATTTCTGTTGAAAACAAAACACAGCTTACACAGAAAAAATAACCATAGGTAATATTACCTAGTTTGGGTTTGGTGATTTTTTTGGCTGATTACAAGAAAAAGAGGCAATATTGCCAATATCGAAATTGCAAAACACACAACTAACGACAATGCTGAATTTACATATGTACGCTGGCAATTATACTTGTATTTATTATAATGTCAACAAACAATTTTGGGGTGAGATAAATACAACTGCGGAGTTTTTTTTTCTTCAGAAACTACAGAACTTCAACAAAACGGACTATTGTGATTTAACTCTTAAATTCCACGACAATTCGCAATTGAAAGCACATTGTTTGGTGTTAAGTGCCTCAACCGATTATTTTACTGTTTTGGAACAGAAATGTAGACGATGACTGTTCTATTAAAACTGTTTGAAGACCATAGGCGTACAATAGAAGTGGATCCACAGAAAATTGTAATGGTAAGTAAAGTAATGGACGAGATTTATGTCGAGAGAGTAAAGCCTTTTTAAATTTTTTTCAGCAGCCTACAAGTTCCAAACGTATGCTGGAAAGCAGTCCCTTCAAACAATGCCGGCGCCACTGTCAGTGCAGCAGGTCGTTCGTTGTTACAGCAACAAAAACCTATTGTGATAAGTGACAATATTCCGCACAACTTTATCAGCAACAGCGTAGTATGCAGCTAAATACATACATGGGTTTTATCTCGTCCAGTATGACGGCGACAAGTCTTATACCCGTGAAACAGCAGGAAAGCTGAACAATATTTTCGCACATAAAACGGAAGCCTAAACAAAATGAGAAAGTCTGTGGTGGTTATATATTTTTAGGAATCACCTCAACAGCAGTACGATATCGTTACATACCCTTTTGAAAAACTTTGAAAGGGATGCAATAACAAGGAAAGGTGTTAAATAGTTTGCTGAGCAGAAAACAATTGCCGCCGTATTTGGGGATGCTGGCGACTATGAGTCAGACATTATGCAGCCATTCAAACATCCATAACACAACAGCAGTCGGAAGATCTTCCTAGTACCACCATCATCATAGTAAATCACGATGGCCTTGACAAACCCATCAACATTGTGGTGAAAGACAGTTCAAACTTCAAGATAAACTATGGTAAGATTGTCTTAGAAGTTCTTAGACGATATCCCCATCCAGTGAATAGCAACAAGGTGCATCAGCAGTCACAATCGGATAGAGGTTGTCCGTTTTTCCGAAGATGGAAGAAAACAAAATACTACTAGACTTTCCTCCAGTTAGCAAACCAATGCATCAACCAAAATGCTTTAGCCGCATTACAGTTGAGCGGGCAATTAAATCGTATTGATCCTCAAACTTTAGAAGACATCAAACGTTGTTGAGCTGTCGGAATAAACCCGTTGATAAACTATGAGATATACACAAAATATATTAAAGTTTTATGTGATTTTGTTAATTTGCTTCAAATAAGTTTTTATTCCAAATGTTTTACATGTGATTGTCTTTTACATTTTCATTATAACCTTAAGATCAATATATGTATGTATATGTATGTGGCCGTCGGTGGGTTCGATCCCTGCTCTGACCACCTTACACTTCTTTTGACGACGGCCACCTCGCTTGGTGACGGCGACACTATCGAGTAATATGCCATGAAATAGCTTCTCAAAAATCCGTTCGGAACCGGTGTAAAACTGTAGGTCCCAATCAGTGAGTTCAAAATGGAAAGCGCACAGCTCAGTGATTGTGAGAAGCTCTCTCCTATCCCTTCATGGGATGCAATGGGAAAATATTTATTTATTTTTTTTATGTTTGCATAAAATAGAAAAAATATGTATGTATAAATAAATAATCAAATTAAAAAAAATATTGATTTTATTTTGTTGTACACAAATTCACATTTTAAATCACCCACAGTAAATTTTTTTCACTGCCTTTTTGCATTGGGTAAATCTACAAATACGCAAGGCAAATTTCTGTATGGTTTGACAACGTGAAATTTCTTACGTGTATTGGTAATATTGACAAATTAAATAGCTGACCCTATGTTGCCCAGTGTATTGGCTGATATCAAACCATGAATGTGGGTAATATTACACTAGGTTTTTATTTGTGTACGAATAAATATTAATATTTATAAGGTCCTCAGCTATCAATATGATAGTAAAAAAATGGTTTCCCGTTACATCCCATGAAGGGATTATGGAGAGCTTCTCACAACCAGTGAGCTGTGCGCGTTCTAGTTTTAGACTCACTGATTGGGACCTACAGTTTTACACTGGTTCTGAACGGTAATGTTGTTGGAGGATTGCCATAAGATTGGCGTACAGGGAGAAGGAGAGAAGGGAGCTGACGATATGCCTTGGTGGGCATAGAATTAGCTATATGCCCAACCATCCACCATAATAATCCATTTCACATTATTTTTTAATAATACATTCTATGAAAATTTACTTTTTGTTATAAAGTACTTTTTCAATATTTTTTTTTTATTTTTTTTTGCGTTTGGGAATTGGTACACGGAGCATCGTTTCATGATATATATATATTTTTCAGAGCATGGAATTGATTAAATATTATCTAATATTTTTAATAGAGCATGTGTGGTTTTCTATTTGAATTCGAATAAGACACCTATGAGAATTCAGAATTATTATTATTCATGAATTACACTGTGATAGTTTTTGATCAGAAAAAAATGAACTTTGATGAATCCTTTTAGAACTATTAGGGGGGAGTCCCCTGAGTGCGAAAGTACATTTGGAAGTGTCAGATTGGCTCCAGTTTTTGAGAAATCGGTATATATGGATATAGGTACATAAGTCTGCGCTATTTAAACAAATTTTACCGGCCATAGGCCAATTTTTTTTTGGCCTAAAAGGGCTTAAAAAGCTTATTAAAATAGAAAAAACAAATGTTTGCGCTCGGTCCAACTTCTTGAGATATGCTTGAGTATATAATTGGCCATATCTCACATATTTATGGTGCGATCTGGTTCCGGTTAAGTTTCATTACAAAGACCATTAAAAACTCTTTAAATCTGCATATAAATATATTACATTTTATTAACCCATTGGGAACAAATTTAAAAAATACGATTTTTTAACCTCACTTTTTTGCTAAAAATCTGATTTTCTCAAAAAACAGCCCTAGTAAACCTATTTTCTACCTAGACTCAGGTTGTAGGCAACACTTCAGGCTTTGTTTTAAGGTAGAATACTTCGCAATAACCCTTCTAAGACCGGAGATATTTATGTTCAAAGTTCAAAGTTAAATAGCGCAGACTTACCTCTATCCATATATACCGATTTCTCAAAAACTGGAGCCAATCTGACACCTCCAAATGTACTTTCGCACTCAGGGGACTCCCCCCTAATAGTTCGAAAAGGATTCATCAAAGTTAATTTTTTCGACTATCACAGTGTTATCATCCATGTTCTGCATTCCGAATTATTGTGAAAGTGAAATTTTTTCACAAAAATTGTGTTCTTGACGATATTTTCACAAGACAGTTTATGAAATTGTTTCACAATCAAATGTTGTTGTGAAAGTAAAAGTAAATAACATTTTCTGTATCAAAAATGCAAACTACGTAAAAAGGAACATTACAGAATGAAAGCCGAGTATGTTTTGCAAATAAATTACAAGCCTTAAAGGAAATTACAACTTCAGAACTACTCCATTTATAACAAACATTAATGTTCTGCATTCCGAATTGTTGTGAAAGTGAAAATTTTTCACGTTAATTGCACAAGACATTTTTGAAATTGTTTCACATCAAATGTTATTGTGAAAGTAAAAGTAAATAACATTTTTTGTATCAAAAATAGAAACTATGTAAAAAAGAACATTGCAGAATGGAAGTCGAGTATGTTTTTTCTTAACTTGGTTGTTCAAAAGTAAAATTTTCTCAAGCATTTATTCGCAAAAAGTAAACATGCCAAAATAAGACCAATAATGAAAATTACTGTGCAATCAATTAAAATATGTATTAAATTGTAATCAAAGATAATGTGGCATAGAAATCCACCATACATATATGCCCAGGGCGTTCCACATTGCCCCCCAATTTTCACAATTATTGTTTTTGAGGTACCTCAGATTTTTCGAATATAACTTTTTAATATTAAGCAAATACAATTTTGTTCGATCAACAAACATATTAGGTTCAATCAGATGCAATTTTTTGTTATGGGGGGTTCAAAAATATCCGAAGTTACTCTACCTCAAAATCCATCATTTTGTAATGTGGGTAATGTGAAATTCTCTACCACATTATTTTTTATTTATTTATTTACTCAGCTAAAAACAGCTGGAAAAATATAATTTTACATATCTTCAGGTACAAACTAAAGTATAATAATTAAATTAAAACAGTAATCAGGAACAAAATTAAAAAAACAAATAGTAATAAATTCATGCAGGAGATAATAGATTGAACATGGACGATATTAACAGAATTATTATATAAGTACAAAAAGACTACTATGAAGATAAGAATGAAATAGGAATACAAAAAAAACAGTAACAAATAAAGTTGCAACAGATGCAGCAGGATAGAAAGAGTAGGAACTGGTGAAGTATGTGGAGCAGGAACAAATGAAGTAAAAACATATGACACAGGAACAGATAAAGCAGGAACAGATGAAGCTGGAACAGTTGTAGCAGGACTGAGGAAGCAGGAATTGATGAGGCAGGAGCGGATGAAGCAGGAACAGATGACACGGAAACCGATTAAGCAGGAACAGATGAAGAATGACAGATGAAGCAGAAACTGATGAAGCAGGAACAGATGAAGGTGGAATAGATAGAGTAAGAACATATGAAGCAGGAATATGATGCAGGGGAAACAGGAACAGGTGAAGCAAGAGCAGATGACACATGAACAGATGGAGCAGGAACAGATGTAGCAGGACAGACGAAGTAGGAACTGATGAAGCAGGAACAAATGAAGCGGGAACAGATGATATAGAAACAGAATTAGCAGGAACAGATGAATAAGGACAGAATAAGCAGAATCTGATGAAACGGGTGAAGCAGGAACAGATAAAGCAAGAACAGTGCCACAGGAACAGGTGAAGCAGATGAAGCAGGAACAGAATGAAGCAGGAACACATGCAGCAGGACATATGAAGGAGAAACTGATGATTTAGATGGAGCAAGAACAGATGAAGCAAGAACAGTGTCACAGGAACAGATAAAGCAGGAACAGATAAAGCCGGAACAGATGGAGCAGGAACATATGTAGCAAGACAGATGAAGTTGGAGCTGATGAAGCAGGAACAGATGAAGCGAGAACAGACGACACCGAAACAAATTAAGCAGGAACAGATGAATAAGGACAGATGAAGCAGGACAAATAGATACATTGTCATATGTTCACTAACGCATGGAATTGGTCCAAAGCTGCAGGCACAGCTCATATGACTCACACGTTGGCCCGAGCATTTCTGCTCCCTGTTGGGCGCCACTGTGTCATATGGCCACTACAAGTGCCGGTGCGACATTATGTCACATATTCTATACAGTGAGGGTACCACAACTCCTGGCACCACTTAGGTAGGGCCCTTTCAGGCCCTACGCTGGGCGCCATTATGTCATATCCACCAAATGCATGGAACTGATTCCTCCAGATTCTCAACTGCGCTGGCATGCTGGCGTATTGCGCGGCTAGAGCTCGCCGGACGGGGTGGTCCTTGTTGATCCTTCTCTGGTTGCGATGACATAAACATTTCTAAAATCATGCCAGCTAGGCTACGGTGACCCTCCGAAGCCATACAAAAGTGAAACTTCCGAAGATGGATAAAAATTAAAAATAAAGAACGAAAAGAAAGAAGGGAACCTTCCACAATAACACACCTTGTCTCAAGAAAATAAGATAAACAATAACAACAAAACACATGCATACCAAAAGTGCACTGCACTATGAACATCGCTGAACTTTCGTTGTCGACTGATGACTTGTCGACTTAGGCATCTTTACCCTCCCAATACGGAGAATTATCTCCACCGTGACATCGTAACCTTGACTTATTTTAGATGTCCCAACATAATAATTCTGTTTGGGATTACACACTCACTTCATCTTATGCCATTACCTACCTGTTTTCTTATGCCTGCATCATTTCAAAACTATTGATCATTTCAAATTTCAAAATCATAACAATGCATAACAAACTTTATTGAAACTACTTTAGTGTCTAGATTCAATAAACTTATGGGCATAAATAGACAACTATTTAATCGGTAGTACTCTTGAGGTACTTGAAAACTTAATAGATAATATTTCGCATGATATGCAAATCATGTCAAGCACTCATAGTTCAAAAGAAAATTAAATTTAATATGACTGCGAAAAATCAATCGCATAAATCGTAAGCTTTTTCATAAAGACGACTATATTGGGCTCGCTTGGCCATTCCCTACCTAGCAATGCGATCTCAGAGCCTTTCGGGTGGGCAGAATATTTATTTTCCCTTTGAACTTAGGCTTTTGTTACGCTCAAATTCCAATAATTTATAAATTCAAAATGTTTCAGTATTTTGCGCTTAAAAATATTTAACAATCTCTTATCGAGTAATTAATCTATAATATTTTTATAAACCTACACTAATTGTTTTCTAACCAAAACTGAATAAAGCTCCTGAACTAAAATTAATAAACGTGCCTCGTATAAGCATATTTGACACTACCTACATAAATCATGTAACAACAAAATTAACTATAATCCTACTTATTATTAGAATATACACATATCGTTATCAAATTTATACACCGCGGTATCAGTAAATTGCAATATCTTCTCGTTTACTGAGAATTACTACTCTCTTTCAGAGAGTAATTCACACCCGTATATATATATATATATATGTACATATGTATGTAGACATAGATAAGTATGTATACTTGCATATTTGTGTACATATATATGTTTATACATATACCACCAATTGGGGTGGGGGTAATGTACTAAAATGATCGCGATATATATATGTATGTACAAATACGTATGTATACTTTAAAACTTCACCGGTTAATGTATGTATGTGCAAAAATATATAAACGAGGGTTAAATGATATGATTGGAAAATGTAAATGTAAAAGAAATGATATAAAGGAAATTAATAACAACTAAATGGCAATGTAGTAAAAAAAGGTAAGGTAAATTTCATACCACTGTACAAATTATGAGCAATTCCAGTGTTCTACTTTATGCTCCGTTATTACAAAGAGTTATATTTCTTTTCTTAGATCCTAATTTTTTCAGGGATTCAGTTAAATTTTTCTTATTTCTTAATCCTCTTATTTCCTAATTTTCTTATTTCCTATTTTCTTATTTCCTAATTTTTTTATTTCTTAATTTTTTTATTTCTTATTATAGTGACTTTAATTTCCGATTTACGAATTCTCGTAACATTTTTCCTCAGATTTTGTTTTAAGTTAAGCTAATTGGATCTTTTCTTTTGACCGTATTCTTAGAATTAACATTGGGTTGGGATGTTTCCAACCTTTGGACCATTGTCCCTAGAGGACTGATAAGCTTTCCTCTGGAATGTCACTTTTGAACGATGGCTTTGGACGAAAGCCTTACGGTTACTAAATTTACGGGCCTGGGGTTCAATACCCTGACTTCACGGGATACGTCCCTTAATTGGCTCAAATAATTTAAAGAATCTGATGGACTTACCGATTCTTTGATGAAATGGGGGATGATGATGAAATGATTTTTTAAAGTAATTGGTGAGATGATGACTGTTGTTGGATCTATTGTTATGGCTGCTGATCTGATGTTGTCTGTTGTTGTGGTGTTGACTATTTATTTGGTTTGTTGCGGCTCGGAATCTTGCTGCCGATATTTCTTGTCGTTGCGGTTATAGATGAGGAAATGTTGCTACAGCTGGTGTTTAGAGAATTGGTAGCTGATTTGGTACTATATAAAAAAAACGTTTTGTGGCGTCTTGTTCGTGTGTTCGGAATTTTGTTTTTGGGTTTTTCTTGCCGTATATCGACTGTGCGGTGGTAGTGTTTTCCTTCTCGGTCCCTCGAAACCACTCGCCCAGGGATTTAGCCTGGAGAAGCTCGAGGCCAACGGTCGTCACCTAAAAGGGTCAGAGAGTCGGACACTGAGCCGCTCGCTTGGATAAGCCCCTGGACTTAAACAGTGGTTTCGAAACTTTGAAGTTCCGCGGGTTCCACCGTAAAGAAGACTTTCAAGTTTGCACCAATCAGTCTCACCGCCGAATCCAAAATGTTCACGAACTACCTGATGAGCAAAACAAGCAAATAAAAGGAAAGAGTATTAGCTTCCCGTCTTATCCACTCAGAACCCATTTTTCCTACATGCTGGAAACTTACCCGAGCTTCGTGGTTTTCTTTTTAGACTTAGGTATCTTCTTTTTTTTCTTTCCCCTTTCTAGGGATGTTGTCCAATAACCACTTCGAACGAAATCACGAAAGTGCACTGGCAAATGGTATCTCGTTGCTTCCTCTACGTTTTCTTGACGTTGTAGCTGGCTTTGGCAATATATTTGGTCGGATTGTTGAAGATTACTTCTGATCGATTTGATTGCCGCTGATAGAAAGAAATTTGGAAGATGCCGGAAATGCCTCGCCCAAGTCATTTGACATTTCGGTGACAGCCGGTGCTGCCATTCTCTTGGTGCGGAATACCACTCTGCGGCATTGCCAGATCCTTACGTTGGGTGCGTTTTATTATCTGGGGTGGTGAATGAAACTGATACGCACCTGTGACTGAGGTTTGTTCCCTCTAAGGGTGCACATGACAAACCCAACCATCCTGCCATCATCCATGTTCAAGGATGGGAGGGAAAAACCGGCACCTTAATATCGGCTCTCCTCTGCGTTCTAAACTTGGAACACATGTGTTCATGGATGCTGTCTAGTCCACCGTCCATTCAACTAAACTATCAGAAACTATCATTTCCCTCACTATGGCTTTAGATCCTTCGCATGAAAAATTCCTAACAACTTACCCTGTAGGTCTTCCACTTCGTACAAGCTATTACCTATAGGTTTGACTATCCTACAGCGTAGAAATTTTCTGGCGAGTTTTGCGTTAAAGTTGTTCCTAAAATCACTTTGTTGGAAGTTTCTTCTATAAACTTCCTGTCCAGGAACGAACTTAACTGAGCGACATCGGGTATTGTATGTCCTCTGATTTCTCTCATACGCCATGTGAAGATTCTCTCTAATTTTCTGTCGCATTAATTCCATTTTTGCCGATTTCGGAATAACTTCGCTCTCTGGGTCACTTAACGCCTTTAATTTTCGAGCAATTCGGTAAAAACTACCGTGACCTACCATATTCATTCCGAAAAGTGCAAAATATGGTGTAACACCTATGGAACTATGCACAGACGAACGCAATGAGTACTCAATCTCGGATAAATACTTATCCCACTCACAATGGTTGTCCTCCAGGTAAGCACGTATCGCTGCCAGAATAGACTGGTTCACGCGCTCTGATGCGTTGGCCTGTGGAGAGTGCGTTGCGGTTCGAATATGTCTAATTGCGAAGTTCTTCACAACGTCTGCGAATTCCTTACTCACGAATTGCTGGCCATTGTCAGAAACAATGGTCTCAGGTGTACCAAACTTGTGAAATACTTCTGATATTAAGAATCTTGCTACATTTCGACTGTTAGCTTTGGCCATCGCTTTCAAAAACACAAATTTCGTCAATTGATCTACAACAATGAAAATATAACAATTGCCTGCCTTGGACCTAGGATATGGGCCGAGAAAATCTACATATACTCGCTGAAATGGTCTTTCCGCTGGATTCTCGCTTCCCATCGGTGGTCTCAAAGTTATGTTGGCAGGTTTTGTTTCCTTACATACTTGACAATTCCTAACATAGTTCCTAACCTGCGTATTAAGATTGGGCCAATAAAAATATTCTCTAACTCTAAATAGAGTTTTCGAGAAACCTCCGTGTGCTGACTCGGGTGGATTATGTGCCTTCTCTATAATACTGGCAGTAAGTTCTAAAGGAACCCATAATTTCCAACAAAAATCTTCATTCAAAGCAACTCCGTCATAAGGACGTGTCCGCTTATACACTATTCCATCTATGACCTTAAGATCGGGTAACTGATCTGCTTTCTCTTTCACGACGTTAATAAGCTCAAGATAATCCTCTGACTTAAAAGCTTCCGAGGACAAATCCAAGAGACCGCTTAGGTTGGTGGCTACTTCCTCCATCTGGTAGCGCGATAGGGTATCGGGAACAACGTTTTGACTTCCCTGCCTATGCTCTATTTTAAAATCGTATCCTTGGAGAAGTAAACTCCACCTCGCCAAACGTCCACTTAAGTCTTTGTGAGACATTAACCACTTCAAGCTGCTGTGGTCCGTGATGACTGTGAATGGCATTAATTCCACGTATGGTCTAAACCTTTTCACCGCCAGGACTACCGCTAGACATTCCCGCTCCGTGACTGAATAGTTTCGTTGCGCAGAAGTTAATTTATGCGAAAAATACGCAATCGGATGTTCGCCTTCCAAATCATCCTTCTGAAACAACACGGCGCCAATTCCTACATCCGATGCATCACATTGGATGTAGAAATGTCTAGCGAAATCGGGATGGACCAATACGGGACTAGTCACCAAAGCCTTTTTCAGACCATCGAAAGCCTCTTTGGCATCTTCGGGGAAATCAAAAATCTTTCCTTTCTTTAAGGTATCAAATATCGGGGCGGCAATGGTCGCATAATTTGAAATAAATTTACGATACCAGCCGGTTGCTCCCATAAAACTCCTGACTTGCTTCGGTGTTTTTGGATACACATACTTGGTAATGGTGTCGACTTTCCCCGGATCGGGTTTAATCTGACCTCTACCTACGATATAGCCTAAATATCTAAGTTCTCTAAAACAGAATTTCGATTTGGCCACATTGATGGTCAAACCAGCGTGCGACAAGCATTTTGCCACTTGGGACAAAACTTCCAAATGTGTCTGGAAATCTGGCGAGACCACCAAAAGATCGTCCAGATAGACGAAAACGCGTTCTCGCAGTGCTGAGGGGATCACTCTATCCATAAGACGACATAACCTTTGGGCTGCGTTACACAGACCAAAAGGCATGACCGTAAAATGATAAAGTGGTCGTCCCGGCACTGTGAAAGCCGTTTTCACCCTACTGGACTGATCCAATGGGATCTGCCAAAAAGCATCCTTAAGATCCACACTTGATATGTAATGAGTATCACCCAGTCTGCTCAGTAAGCCTTCAATATGCGGAAGAGGATAGGCATCCTTGACCGTAAGCGCATTTAGTTTGCGAGCGTCCAAGCAGAGCCTGTTCTTTTCACCTTTGCGAACAAGGGTGACAGGATGACTCCATGGACTCTCGCTCACTTCAATGACACCAAGGTCAAGCATTCTATATAACTCAGCTTACATCAACTTCTGCACAGCTGGTGATACGGGATAGTGCTTGTCTTTCACTGGGACCGCATCTCGTGTATCGATGCTGTGGGTCTCCAAGTGAGTTTTTCCTAACCCAAATTTCGAGAAGCACGGAAACTTGTCGATCACTGCATCTAAACCCTCACGTTGCCATGTGGATAGAAGATGTTTATCAGGATCCTGAAGTTCATCGCCTTCACCTAAATCAATTCCGTTCACGTTCAAAGTATCCATATTCGCAAAAAGCTTGAAAAGTTTCATAAAGTCTATGCCTAAAAATAGTTCACGATTCAACGTTGGAACCAGGTAGAACGTGATCACATGGTCCATATTATTGAAGTGGACACTAGTCGTGACACGACCAACAATGTTGTGAGCACTGCCGTCTGCCGTTCTAACTGCTGATCTGAAATGATGAATCTCAAGACCAGATTTTCCAACAAATTGAAGACAATTTTTCCCCAAACAGGTAACAGTTGCTCCACTGTCGAGTAGTCCTACAACTTGGTTTCCATTTACACTAATCTTCGCGTAAAGGCGATTGTCTTCCCCCTCAAAAAGAGTTGTAGACGCTATCTCCTTCCTTAGTCTTCTGCGTCTCGAATATCTCTCACGAGCTTTCCTAATTTTATCCGATATCACTCCAAAAATTCTTTCCCTGGCTTCTTTATATTCCTTTATTCTTAAGTGTAAGGGTTTTAAATCTCTGAGCTTCGGTCTTAAATCTACACTACAATTTACCTTCCGATTTTCATTCACAAGTAAAGTAATTTTTCTATCTGTAGTATTCACATTCTGGTCAGAGACTGGGTTTAAGCTGGTGTTAACCGCGTCTCCCCAGTTTGAGACGGGTTTCGTGGTCCGTTTCCCTGACACCTAGGGCAATCAGGTGTCGCCACATTGTCATGTCCGCATCGAAAGCAGAAAAATCTTCTTGGCATCTTACAGTCTACCCAGCCATGACCCATGTTTCGGCAATTCCAACATGTGTAATGGGCTTGTGACCGGATTGCATCCACTTCCATACCAGTTTGAGGCACTTCCTCTACTTCCCAAGTTAACTCTTGAACTCTTGGGTTGTACTGCTGGCGTTGCGAGTACTGCTGCCGCTGGGCTGCCATTAGATTTTCAGCTCTCTTTGCCTCTTGACTTAATTCTGGTAACGTTTCAATTTTTGTTGCAAAAATCAGCTGCGCTAGGGATGGTTTCAAATTTCCCTTAATTATCTCAACCATATCTTTCTCAGCATATGGTGTCTTCTGCTGATTTCTAAGCCTGACGATTGCATTAAAGAATTCTTCAAAAGATTCTTGCGGAAGTTGTCGTCGGTTTAAAATTTGGTTTTAAATTTGAAATTCGCTCTCAAACCTTTGATATTGCGCCAATAGTGCTACTACGATATCTTCGAAGGTGTTAAATTGGGCCAATTTCCGTTGATTCCAGTACCAATCTAGGGCTGGATTCTCCAAAAGCTGGTGAAACTTCGGGACAAGATCCTCCTCAGAACAATTTAAATCCCGTTTCATCTCGCTCACTCGAAAAATAAAATCCTGTACATTCATCGTCTTGCTCGTTCCGTCGAATTTAATTCCCCATTTCGCTAGGTTCATCCCACCTGATCGCTCTGACTGGTTAAATGGTGACTGCGTATTACAGTTGTTCTGCTGCTGAGCACTCGGATACCTAAAATTCGATGCCACACTTGTGGGATTTCGTATTACTTGACTGTTAGCAGGTGGTAACCGCTGCTGCTGAATCGGCGGCTGCTGCGACTGCTGAGTCGGCGGCATATTGCTTGATCCCAAATGTTGTGAAGGTAAACCATTCGCTCGCTGCTGCTGCAAACTATTTACAGACAAAATACTCTGCGAAAACGGACCTAATCCTACCGGTGTCGGAAATAAACCTGATTCCGGCCTGGGTAAAGCTGGTAGCGTCTGCGGTAACGCAGGCGTTCGCACAGATTGCTGACTGTAACTAAAAACTGGACGAAAACTTTGTTGACTTGATATCGATCTCCGTTGATAATTAGGGTTAGAAGTTCGGATACTACCTTGATAATCCTGGCCATATGTCGGCAGTGAACTCCAGTGTTGCTGCTGCTGTTGGACCGCATTCCAAGGAATCGCATTCGGATTAAGAGCCGCGACTGCTGGTGCTACTTCAACTGCTGTTGTTGTCCCACTTGCTGCTTCTGCCACTGGCGGGTTCTGCTGCATCTCTCGTATTGGACTAGGTGACGGAATGCTACTTATTAGCCTTCGCGTGGTTTCCTCCACGATCCGTGGAATCATTCTAGCGAAAGTTTCTTCTTCTTCTCTCCGAAGTTCCTGTCGGGCAAGACCAATTGATGACTCGATGATTGCTCGAACTCCCGCTGATACTGCTCCTTCGGTACTCGGTTCGGTTCCGTTCTGCCCCTCATTAACCGTAAGATTACTGTAAGTTGGTGAAGGACTCGTTGCACGTTCGGTCGAAAAAAGATTTTCAGAGTTCGCTAAATTCTCCAGTATCTGATCCGATACCGCACTGCCACTCGCATGGTGAACATTCGCAACCCCTGTGGATGTCAAAACCGTCGACTGTCCACTCTGTGCCACCGTGGTCACAGATGGATTGACTGCCACTGCTGCTGAAGTCACAGGAGGTGTTGAGCCTTCTGTATCCATATTGGACTGACTTGGAATCGCTCTTGAGGTAGAACGAGTACTCACCATAAGGAGAACAATTCAGCAACTCAAACAAAAACGAATCGAAAACAACCAAAATCAACAAAAATACTTCAAACTATAGTCAAAATTTTCAAAATCAATCGCCAATCAAACCCAAAAATTTAAATTTAAATTAATTTAAAATTAGTTTCAACCCAAAATTAAAAAAAATTAAAATTATCACTCAGATTTTACTGTGAGCGCAAAATCAAACCAAAAGATCATACAATTTTCAGAAAAACAAACGAACTAATGTTTTCCTGTAAACTTAAATCCGAAAATTAAGCAAATAGCAAAAGAAACAAACGATGAAATTAAGATAAAATAAAATTCAATATTATTATGATACTATCAAAGAAATTTAGTTAATATTATAAAGTAAAAGTAAAAGGATAGAATAACTAAAAAAAAAGGTAAAATAAAAAGCATAAATAGAAATAATAAAAATCTATCTAAAAATAAACGGTAATGGCTTAAAGAAAAGTGTGTGTATAACCCAAACAAAAAGTAACTTATGTATAATCTTATAACTATATTTCTGTAAGTTCAATGACAAATGTTCAAAAGTGTTTAAAAAAAACTTGAAGTATTGGAGCTCATCATCTCCTCATTGTGAACGAACTCAGTCGCAAACACTAACACTCAACGAAGGAGTATATGTAGTGTGACTTACTGCAGTCCAATCATCAAAAAAAATCAAATCAAAACTTATGGTCTATTACAATGAGATACAATTACTGAAACTAAATCGATTGTTCCCGGTCTAGATATCCAAGATGAGTAAGAAAGTACCCGTGCAACGCGAAATAGAATTAAACTTCAATATCGGGACTACAGGACCTTACTTATCTTGAAGACGCGAACGAACAAATAAAAAAACTATACATCTTAAACTTTACTCTACTCTATTGCAACTACCATTCTAAATTAGCAAACCTTTCATGCGCAATTGAGGATTACCAAACCAGGGTACTCATCCTCAAGACTTCATACAAGCTTTACTAACTAGAAATTATTCCACGCTCGAAACTAATTCACGACTTCGTACTCCGCAACGTCGCAACGCGTTAGGGACTCTTAGGCTACCTAAACGGGACTTACGTGTTTCGTACAAAACGCGATCTAACTCTAAACTAAAACAAACAAAAACGATTTGAAGTGAAACGTAGGTTGTTATTGTTTCGGGCCCCACTTTGTGAAACCTAGGGTGTTACCATCCCAGGGCCCCACGTTGGGCGCCATTATGTCATATGTTCACTAACGCATGGAATTGGTCCAAAGCTGCAGGCACAGCTCATATGAATTACACGTTGGCCCGAGCATTTCTGCTCCCTGTTGGGCGCCACTGTGTCATATGGCCACTACAAGTGCCGGTGCGACATTATGTCACATATTCTATACAGTGAGGGTACCACAACTCCTGGCACCACTTAGGTAGGGCCCTTTCAGGCCCTACGCTGGGCGCCATTATGTCATATCCACCAAATGCATGGAACTGATTCCTCCAGATTCTCAACTGCGCTGGCATGCTGGCGTATTGCGCGGCTAGAGCTCGCCGGACGGGGTGGTCCTTGTTGATCCTTCTCTGGTTGCGATGACATAAACATTTCTAAAATCATGCCAGCTAGGCTACGGTGACCCTCCGAAGCCATACAAAAGTGAAACTTCCGAAGATGGAAAAAAATTAAAAATAAAGAACGAAAAGAAAGAAGGGAACCTTCCACAATAACACACCTTGTCTCAAGAAAATAAGATAAACAATAACAACAAAACACATGCATACCAAAAGTGCACTGCACTATGAACATCGCTGAACTTTCGTTGTCGACTGATGACTTGTCGACTTAGGCATCTTTACCCTCCCAATACGGAGAATTATCTCCACCGTGACATCGTAACCTTGACTTATTTTAGATGTCCCAACATAATAATTCTGTTTGGGATTACACACTCACTTCATCTTATGCCATTACCTACCTGTTTTCTTATGCCTGCATCATTTCAAAACTATTGATCATTTCAAATTTCAAAATCATAACAATGCATAACAAACTTTATTGAAACTACTTTAGTGTCTAGATTCAATAAACTTATGGGCATAAATAGACAACTATTTAATCGGTAGTACTCTTGAGGTACTTGAAAACTTAATAGATAATATTTCGCATGATATGCAAATCATGTCAAGCACTCATAGTTCAAAAGAAAATTAAATTTAATATGACTGCGAAAAATCAATCGCATAAATCGTAAGCTTTTTCATAAAGACGACTATATTGGGCTCGCTTGGCCATTCCCTACCTAGCAATGAGATCTCAGAGCCTTTCGGGTGGGCAGAATATTTATTTTCCCTTTGAACTTAGGCTTTTGTTACGCTCAAATTCCAATAATTTATAAATTCAAAATGTTTCAGTATTTTGCGCTTAAAAATATTTAACAATCTCTTATCGAGTAATTAATCTATAATATTTTTATAAACCTACACTAATTGTTTTCTAACCAAAACTGAATAAAGCTCCTGAACTAAAATTACTAAACGTGCCTCGTATAAGCATATTTGACACTACCTACATAAATCATGTAACAACAAAATTAACTATAATCCTACTTATTATTAGAATATACACATATCGTTATCAAATTTATACACCGCGGTATCAGTAAATTGCAATATCTTCTCGTTTACTGAGAATTACTACTCTCTTTCAGAGAGTAATTCACACCCGTATATATATATATATATATATGTACATATGTATGTAGACATAGATAAGTATTTATACTTGCATATTTGTGTACATATATATGTTTATACATATACCACCAATTGGCGTGGGGGTAATGTACTAAAATGATCGCGATATATATGTATATGTATGTACAAATACGTATGTATACTTTAAAACTTCACCGGTTAATGTATGTATGTGCAAAAATATATAAACAAGGGTTAAATGATATGATTGGAAAATGTAAATGTAAAAGAAATGATATAAAGGAAATTAATAACAACTAAATGGCAATGTAGTAAAAAAAGGTAAGGTAAATTTCATACCACTGTACAAATTATGAGCAATTCCAGTGTTCTACTTTATGCTCCGTTATTACAAAGAGTTATATTTCTTTTCTTAGATCCTAATTTTTTCAGGGATTCAGTTAAATTTTTCTTATTTCTTAATCCTCTTATTTCCTAATTTTCTTATTTCCTATTTTCTTATTTCCTAATTTTTTTATTTCTTAATTTTTTTTATTTCTTATTATAGTGACTTTAATTTCCGATTTACGAATTCTCGTAACATTTTTCCTCAGATTTTGTTTTAAGTTAAGCTAATTGGATCTTTTCTTTTGACCGTATTCTTAGAATTAACATTGGGTTGGGATGTTTCCAACCTTTGGACCATTGTCCCTAGAGGACTGATAAGCTTTCCTCTGGAATGTCACTTTTGAACGATGGCTTTGGACGAAAGCCTTACGGTTACTAAATTTACGGGCCTGGGGTTCAATACCCTGACTTCACGGGATACGTCCCTTAATTGGCTCAAATAATTTAAAGAATCTGATGGACTTACCGATTCTTTGATGAAATGGGGGATGATGATGAAATGATTTTTTAAAGTAATTGGTGAGATGATGACTGTTGTTGGATCTATTGTTATGGCTGCTGATCTGATGTTGTCTGTTGTTGTGGTGTTGACTATTTATTTGGTTTGTTGCGGCTCGGAATCTTGCTGCCGATATTTCTTGTCGTTGCGGTTATAGATGAGGAAATGTTGCTACAGCTGGTGTTTAGAGAATTGTTAGCTGATTTGGTACTATATAAAAAAAACGTTTTGTGGCGTCTTGTTCGTGTGTTCGGAATTTTGTTTTTGGGTTTTTCTTGCCGTATATCGACTGTGCGGTGGTAGTGCTTTCCTTCTCGGTCCCTCGAAACCACTCACCCAGGGATTTAGCCTGGAGAAGCTCGAGGCCAACGGTCGTCACCTAAAAGGGTCAGAGAGTCGGACACTGAGCCGCTCGCTTGGATAAGCCCCTGGACTTAAACAGTGGTTTCGAAACTTTGAAGTTCCGCGGGTTCCACCGTAAAGAAGACTTTCAAGTTTGCACCAATCAATCTCACCGCCGAATCCAAAATGTTCACGAACTACCTGATGAGCAAAACAAGCAAATAAAAGGAAAGAGTATTAGCTTCCCGTCTTATCCACTCAGAACCCATTTTTCCTACATGCTGGAAACTTACCCGAGCTTCGTGGTTTTCTTTTTAGACTTAGGTATCTTCTTTTTTTTCTTTCCCCTTTCTAGGGATGTTGTCCAATAACCACTTCGCACGAAATCACGAAAGTGCACTGGCAAATGGTATCTCGTTGCTTCCTCTACGTTTTCTTGACGTTGTAGCTGGCTTTGGCAATATATTTGGTCGGATTGTTGAAGATTACTTCTGATCGATTTGATTGCCGCTGATAGAAAGAAATTTGGAAGATGCCGGAAATGCCTCGCCCAAGTCATTTGACATTTCGGTGACAGCCGGTGCTGCCATTCTCTTGGTGCGGAATACCACCGCACCAAGATCCTTACGTTGGGTGCGTTTTATTATCTGGGGTGGTGAATGAAACTGATACGCACCTGTGACTGAGGTTTGTTCCCTCTAAGGGTGCACATGACAACATCAAGATGAGAATGAAGCAGGAACAGATGAAACAGGACATATGAAGCAGGAAATTTAGTTCGGAACCAAAATACTTTCACATGATTTCTCGAATGAAATCATAAATCTGGCAATTCTAAGCATTAACAGTCATTAAATAAATAATGGCTCGTTTAATTACTTCAATCGAATCCGATAGAGAGAATAGGTGGTGGAACTCATTAAAAGTATTGCAAAGAGTAAAAACTGGATTAAAGGATTCGTAGTTATGTTTGAACGCGGGTAGATAAAATGAAAGATATTGTCTAGAAGCTCTAAGAGGAACATTAATGTTCAGTGAAAAGACCAAATATGCTGAATTAATTTCTCCATTGATTAGTTTAACCATAAAACATACAGACAACATTGCCCTACGACGCTCTAAAGTAGGTAAATCAATGAGTTGTAATCTATGAATATAGGGAGGTAGGTTCGAAGAAGAACTCCGACCAAGATTGCGTAGAGCAAAAAGTAAAAACTGCTTCTGAACAGATTCGATTCTATCAATATAGCACCTATAATGTGGAAGCCAAACTATTGAACCGTACTCAAGAATCGGCTTTGCAAGGCTAGTATACAGTCGCTTTGACAAATACGGATCATCAAATTCCCTGGACCAACGTTTTATAAATCCTAACGAACATGATGCCCCACCTATACAAGTATCAATATGTGACGAAAAAGTAAGTTTACTATCAAGAGTCACACCTAAGTCGCAAAACTGAGACACATTATCCAACACATTATCACCAATCTTGTAAAAAGTTTCCCAACACATCCTTCTGTTAAACGACATTTTTTTACATTTACTCAAGTTAAGAAGCATAAAATTACAATCACACCATTTAACAAAACTAATCAAATCCTCCTGCAGTAAATGACATTCATTCACAGACTTCATAGACAATTTTGACATCATCTGCGTACATTATAATCTTTGAATGATTAATAACCGACGGCAGGTCATTTAAAAACAAGTTAAAAAGAAGAGGCCCTAAATGACTGCCCTGAGGAACACCAGAAGAAACAAAAATCTGTCGCGATAAACACCCTTTAAATAACACTGACTGAGTTCGGCCAATTCAATAAGAAGACAACCAATGCAAAAATTTTGATGAAAAACCCATCATATCAAGCTTCAAAAGAAGAAGATTATGATTAACCTTATCAAAAGCTTTACTAAAATCTGTATATATCACATCCCTCTGAAGTTTCGAAGAAAATGCTGAAAAAACATGTGAATCAAATTCTAAAAAATTAGTAACAGTTGATCTACCTTTTATAAACCCATGTTGTTGAGGGGAAACAATACTCTTTAGCAAATGCACAATTTTAGCCGCAACTAATTTTTCGAAAAGCTTAGGAATTGCACTCAACTTAGCAATACCCCTATAATTTTCGACATTTGACCTAGAACCATTTTTATGCAACGGAGTAATGAAGCTTTGCTTCCAAAGAGAAGGAAACACACCAGAGGAAATTGAGCGATTAAACATTCTCGTCAAGGGAATATACAGTGCCTCAGCACAATTCTTAAGAACAATAGAAGGTACTCCATCAGG
The DNA here is from genome assembly GCA_963931995.1 of Phaonia tiefii. Taxonomy (NCBI): domain Eukaryota; kingdom Metazoa; phylum Arthropoda; class Insecta; order Diptera; family Muscidae; genus Phaonia; species Phaonia tiefii. The sequence continues at coordinate 163,399,762 of OZ008368.1, forward strand.
GCCAGGGGAATAATTGGACTTAAGGGATAGAAGTCCCACATACACTTCATTAAAAGAAAAAGAAAAATCACACAATAAATCAAAACGAGGAATACAGTAAGAATAGTTAGTTGATGCGGAAACACCTTTAACGTAAGTAGATTGAAAAAAATCAGCAAAAAGGTCAGCAATTTCACCATCAACCGATTTCGACACACCTCTATATGTAAGTGAGTTAGGATAACCTCTTACACTTCTCTTCGAATTAAGAAACTCGTAAAAACATTTCGGATCAGAGTTTATTTTAGCCTTTATCCTTACAATATAATTAGCATAGCTTCGACGGTTTACTACATCACATTTATGCATGGCAATAGAGTAATGCATGAAGTCTACACTATTTCCAGTTCTCTTAAACCTCTTATATAATCTATTTCTGCGGTTTCTCAGGCCACGTAACTCTTTTGACGACCACGGAGAAGAGGAAGAGTCAGTTTTCCCAAAAAATATAGGAACAGTCGAACGAAAATTGGAATTCAGCACATCATAAAAATTATCGCAGTCAGAAAAAAAAATGTCCTTCAAATAATGGCCATCTAACGCTCAGAAGAGAGTCTTGCAAAACACACAAATTTGCACGCTTGAAGTTATAAGACGTTAAAATTTGTCCAGATGATCCCCTATGAGAATAATCATCACCCAGGTCAACATCTATCCGTAATGTTGGATGATATCCGTAACAATTTAATACATATTATACATATTTACACAATTTGTTATGATTGAAAGTCAAAAAAAAACAGAACACAAAATAAATAATTTTAATACTTACCGCGTGACTACAAAACTTCTTATCCCGAAAGACGATTAAACAAATATGTAAAATCTGTAAACGAATAATAACAAAAGGGAGAGACAAAATAAGGTAGGGTTGCCAGATCTTGGGTAACCAATATAAATGTGGGATGCTTATATGGGGTTCCCAACATATTTTTCTTTTTGATAGATGATAATCCGGTGTCCATGCAGGAGGTATTTTTAAACGATTGGAACGTCGGAGTTCTACAGGAGTCCGATTATCAATAGAAGTAGTTGGAAAAGGTTGAACACTTTGCGGTGGTGTAACAATTTCATCAAAGGTCAACACTGGGTTTTCGTTGTTTCGATTATTTGATGTCTCTGCTGCAGTGGATACAGGAACATCTGTCTCATTTGATGTTTGTTGAGTTGTAGTATCTTAACTGTTTCTGCTTCAAAATTAGCTTCGCTGCTAACTGATGTTATGCGTTGCGCTGTAATGTTAAAATAATCAAATAAAGTCGAAATTGGTGAAATGTTGTGTTGTGAATTTTCATACCGAAGTCTAAGCTGATTGGTGTGTGATCTTACAGCACTAAAATCAGGAATATTACCAATTTTGACTTCATAATTGACACTGCCAAGTATTTTATTGTACCGTATTGTATTGTATTGTGACCAACTTTATAAGATCTATGTTTTGCGCCATATTGGTTGTTGAATATTTGTTCCACTTTTAAATCACGTTGGTGTATGTCTTTTTCTGGTTTATTTAAAAGTTCAAGATTGATCATCAGTTTTCTCCCCACGAATAAGTCAGAAGGTAAACAATTATCCCGTAAGTTTTTGCATAAAGTGTAAGCATCAACAGGAATATGCCATAAATTAAATTTTTGCATGACATCTGATCCAAAAAGATTGAGGCCGGGAATTGCAAAATCTAAAATGTTGATGTCTCATTTTATTGATAACCACCAGTACCTCGATTTCTCCAATGATGTTAATTGTGTTCGTTGAAGTATCACGAGGTGTATGTGCGGATGTGTACAATTGTGGCTTACCAATTTTAGTCCACAACTCCTTAGAAACAATTGTGACGTCAGACCCTGTGTCGTGTTGCAATTTGACATTAAGATTGTTGACACAATGACACAAACCGTCTGATTTTGTGACTTGATTTTGTAGTATACACGCTTTTAAGACTGTTTTCTTAAATTTGTTTTTGTTGTTGTACTGCTGTTACCTAGGTTTGTTTTTTATCAGGAAAACATGAACAAAACCCATCCTTGTGGCCAATTTTGAAACATTGTTTACATCTGTGATTACTGTATTTGCAGTCCTTTACAAAATGCATATTGCCACACTGCCAGCAAGGTCTTTTAGACATTTGTTTATTTTCCTTATTTATTACATAGGTCGAGTCTTCCACGACATGTATTACTGGACTTGGATCTGTTAACGAAACGTCGCGCTTTAAACTGTTCACCCTTGAATTTCTGCCACTAAATTGTCCAATGTTAAATTAGTTTCAGTATCCAGCAATACTAAAAGTCTAGCTTTGATGTCGTGATCTTTTGGAGACTTCAAACCGTTCACAAAAATTAAACAGTTAAAATGGTTAGCAGTACACTGTGTTAGTGAGAAGTTTTCAGAATGGCGGTTAACATTGGCGGCATTAGTCACAATGTATTCACTATCACCACGATCATTTTGCATACACTTAACACGTATATTGAATTAGCTCTCTTTCCTTTCAAATTTTGTTTCAGGATTTCCAGGGTATCTTGGAATGTGACGTCACGAGGTGGTTTTGGAAGTAAGTGGTCTTTGTATTTGTTAGAAACACACGTACTGACCTACCTTAACAATAACATCACTTTTGCTGCGTCATCCATATTTCCCCCTTCAACCTCGAAAATATCTTCATACCTCTCGTACTATATATCAACGATTTGGTTTTCGTCTGGGTCGTATGAAAATTCCCTGATGTTTTTCGCCAAAATGTTCATTAACGCCTCACGTCCGGGTGCCACTGTGCTTAGTACAGGTGTCGTTGGAGTGTTTGTTACATGTTGAGTCGTTGCGATCAACATTTCCATAAGTTGGTGTTGTCGCTCCATTGATTCCTGTTGCTTGATGAGCAGTTGTGCAACCACTTGTTCCAATGACGTCGTTGTATGTGGTGTCGCCATTATGCTTTCTTAAGTCGTTTTCCTCGTCGCCGCTTTGTTATGATTGAAAGTCAGTGTTTTCATATCATATAAAATCCAGCATTAAAAGTATGAACACTGGCGTTAATCTTTATTTAAAAATAGAATAAAAAATTACAGCAGACAGTTGTCCGAGGCCTTCGGCCACGGACTGTCCCTGCAGGCTATGTCAGAGACAGAAAACATATATAACAATAAATTCATTTGCTTATATTATTTATCATTTATTGTTATATATGTTTTCTGTCTTATCGGATGGCGTATTCTACGTTAAACTTAATGGCCGTGTCTCTGACACCGCCTGCAGGGACAGTCCGTGGCCGAAGGCCTCGGACAACTGTCTGCTGTAATTTTTATATTTACCAACGGCATTTGATTCAAGTCCGTTTAAAAAAAAATATTATGTTCAATTTTTTTAAACTTAATTTAATTTATGTATTTTAATTAATATTTTTATTGAAATAAGTTCTGCGAATGTTGAGAGGGCCGCCCTAATATTAAAAAAGGTTTACCTTATCGAATCTTCGCATTAGCATTCGAGCGTTGTGTGAAAGCTTTACGCTTTACAATTCAAAATTAATGTTACAACAGCTTTATTGAAGCTTTCGCAAAAAAGCTTTATTACGTTAGCTTACTGTTTGTTTCACTTTTTACTAGATACATATTGCCAAGCAACATTAGCTTGCTGTTCGTTTCACTTTTTACTAGATACATGTTCCTAAGCAATGTTGAGCAACCAAAAACACTCAACCAAACACCACACATATGTTTGAGTGTATGTGTTTAAACAATTTTCATTTGAGAAATTAAAATACTAGAAATATATCAACCAATATGAAATGTATATCAAACGAAAGATAACATCTTCATTTACCTACAAAAAAAATTTTAAAAAAATTCATCTAGCCGTTTCCTCAAATTCAATGAAATAAAGATTACAACAATAAAAACCTGACATGACTCCTCATACCGTAAGGTAAGACGTATTCTACGTCAAAACAGTTACAATATTAAAATATAAACACGAAGCATAAAATCAGGTAACGACAACACGCACGGAGACTAGTCTGAATGACAAAGTAGAGAGACAAATATCGGAGAAGATCAGACAACATGGATTCATAATTAACGACGGATGGTTTATTAACAAAACGGATGTGAAATTTCCGGAGGAATGTCAGTGGTTGTTATCACTGGGTGAAAAATTCGCTCTTCCAACATCTCGAAAATCATTCTCTCCAATCCACCTAATAGCGGAAGTAGAGCAGGCAATACATACGATTCCTGAGGAGTCGAAAAAGGAAATCTCGAGCTGCAAATTTGCTAATTCTGTGCAAAAACACATGAACACCATAAAGAACGGCAGTAAGGAGACATTCATTCTTAACACCTACGACAGAACGCAAAATTTTTTGAAGGCTAACGACAACATTATCATCATAAATGCGGATAAAGGTAATAGAACAGTGGCTACGTATAAGGCGGACTACCAACAGAAGATGGAAAACCTTCTAAGTGATAAGAGTACATACAAGACTATGAGAACAGATCCAACAATACAACTGATGAGGAAGAACAACAACATTGTGAATAGTCTGTACAAGAAGGAATATATTGATTTGGGGCAATAATATAAGCTTAATTGTGCTGCGACAACAGCATAAAGGTTATATGGTTTGCCGAAAATTCAAAAGGACAATATGCCGTTACATCCAATTTCCTCCTCAAACAATGTACCATGTTATAATTGGTTCGATATTGCGGAATATAACATCAACAACATACAACATAAAGAACTCCCAGGAATTAAAACAGAACATGCAAAACCTTCAGATAGAATACGATAAAATACTAGTATCGTTTGATGTTATTTCCTTGTTTACGAACATTCCGGTAAACATGGCGATGAGGACAATTATGGAAAATTTGAATACTTTGAAATTGCACACTGGAATACAGATGAGAGAATTTCACAATTTACTCGATTTTTGCTTAAGAGACAATAACTACTTTCAATATGACGACACTATGTACAGTCAAACTTTTGGCATGTCTATCGGCAACCCATTGTCTCCAACAATAGCGGATACTAGACGATATCAATGCTATAGTGAAAATCAAGGACAAGGACAATAATCTACGAACATTAAACTCACAACATAGGAAAGTTCAGTTCACATTGGAAGTCGAGAAAGATGATTGTATACCCTTTTTGGACAACTGTATACATAGATTTGATGGAAGTCTAAGGTTTAATTGGTATAGCAAGAATGTTGCATCAGGGAGATTAATTAACTATAACTCAAATCACCCAACACACCAGAAGATTAATACGGCTAGAAACCTTATGGATAAAATACAACTATTAAGTGATGATGAGTTTATAGATGAAAACAGGAAAAAGGTTTCCACTATACTACAAAGAAACAATTATCCGACTTACCAAATAGAAAATATACTTGACAACACGAAACATAAGAACAGACCTATTGTGGGATCCGACAATACTACACAAACAACATCAACAACAGAAGATACGAAACAATATTTGGGTATTACATATATTCGCGGTTTAACAGAGGAAAGGAAACTGCATGAAATTATACCGAACACAAATATAACGTATGCGCACACACCACAGAATATGAGAGAAGTGGAGTGGAGAAGACGATTAGGAGCAATGTTGTTTATGAGATAACATGCAATGGGAGAGAAGGAGAAAATTGCGGACAAATATATATAGGAACAACAAGAAGAGCTCTTGAGATACGGATCGCAGAGCATAAAACAGATGCAGAGAAAAATAAGATGACCACAGCTTTGGCAAAACCACACATCCGATTTTGACAATACGAGAATATTGGACATAGAACGAAAAGAGAGAACGCGATTGGCACTGGAGAGCTTGAGAATCCAACAGCAAATACACAAGACAATAAATGCCAAAGAAGATAATGACAACATCGAATATGCTTACTCTGCTGTGATAAGATAATAATATTATTGTTGGTTGGTTGAAAAGGCTGCAAGACAGCATGCTTTCTAGCACACTTAGGCCAAAGAAGCCCATTGTGATACCTACAGTTTCCTCCATAGCAACTATTGACTAGTCGTCTAGCCAATTTGCCCTTTCAATAAATTTGTCTATGAAACCTACAGGAATATCCTGTAGGGCTACGGTGCTAACTAAATGTGTACCGAATATCCTACTTCTCAGTCCTGCCAGAGCAGGGCAACCCAAGAGAAGGTGTTTCGTCGTTTCCTCGTCCTCTTCCAAGCAGCATCTACAGACAGTATAGTTTCTATGTCCCAATCTTAGGGCGTGTTTTCCTACAAGACAATGTTCCGTAAGTGTTCCTATCATTGTGGATAACCTGCCTCTCGGCAAGTTAAGTAGTTGCCTAGTCCTCTTCCTGTCCACCTGTGGCCAGAGGACCGTGGCTTGTTTGCAAGTATAAGTAAGTCTTAACTTGTCCTTGAACATATTATTGTCCCACTGTCTGATCTGCAAACGGCTGGTAGAGATTGGCATACTAACGCCTTCTTTTGCCGGAAGAACCTCTGCCGTAGCGTCCTGTCTAGCTAACGCATCCGCTACGCAATTGCCTTTAATGTCGCTGTGTCCCTGTACCCAGATGAGCCTGATGTCAAAATACTCTGCCATCACCCTAAGTGATGAGCGTCAGGGACGTAGCAAACATGGCTTCCAGGGATTTTATGGCAGCCTGGCTGTCTGTGTAGATACATATTCTCCGGAGGGTTGTGAAACTGCTTTTCAGTAGTTCAGCAACCTCCAGTATGGCGGTAATTTCCGCCTGAAATACACTACAGTGATCAGGCAGCTTGAAGGAGATATTTACTTGCTCGTCCAACTTTGATCCATCCGTGAAAAATTTGATACTACTGGTATCCCCTTCCAGTGACTTTTCCGAGGTATTCCTGTTCGGAATAGAACTCCTTAGATTTGTCGCTGGTAGAAGGTAGGGGATACAGTAGTCCGTTTTTACGACAATAGAGTTGATCCGGTGTAGTAATTCAGAGTGTCAGGAATGCCCCGATATCAGAACGTCACAGTCTCTGATTCTCACCAGCACTAAGTGCAGTACCTGACGTCGTGCCCATTGCCCCACTAACGCTAATCAGTGCTGACCTTTGAATTTTCATCAAGGAATTCAGAATATACTTCTTTTGGAGGGACCTCCACCAAACTACGATGCCATAGACAAGTATTGGTCTGACTATTGCCGTAAAACCCACATGGTGATCTTAGGAGACAGTCCCCAGCGCTTTCCTATCGCCCCTTTACAGCAGTAAAGAGCAACAGACGCCTGTTTCACTCTCCTCCTCCATATTCGGTTTCCAAGACAGTTTTCTGTCGAGAATTATTCCCAGGTTTCCGTCAACTGTAATTGTACCCCATTAACTGACGGCAGTTCAAATGCGGGTATTTTATATTTCCGAGCGAACAGGATAAGCTCGGTTTTAAGTGGATTAAGTGATAGTCCGTTGTTAGCGGTCCAGTTCGAAATTAGACTAAGTAGGCTGGTTGTACGAATGCTAAGTAAAATGAGGTTTCTACCGGTACAGATGATAGCAATATCATCGGCATAGGAAAGACCTGGCATTCGGCCCTGTACAATTCAAGAAGCAGTTCATTGACAAAAGTTAACCATAATAGTGGAGACAGAACTCCCCCTGCGCTGTCCCCCTGTTAACGGTCCTAGCAATTGTAACACCACCCCATTCAGCTTTGACGGATCTATCCACCAGAAGCTTCCCAATTAGGCGTCTCACTAAGCTGTCGACTCCTAGATCCTGTAACGACCTAAGAATCGCCGAAGGTTGAATGTTACTGAAGGCTCCCTCGATGTCCAGGAAGGTCCCTAGAGCGAAGACCTTATTCTCAAGAGAATTTTCTATTATGCTGACTATACAGTGGAGAGCCGTCTCAGTTGGCCTGCCCTTGATATAGGCATGCTGAGAACTCGATAGTAGATTCTGTGGAAGATTACTTCGAACGTGAATGTCCAGTAACCTTTCAAATGTCTTAAGATAGACTGATTGGTCTAAAGTCCTTTGGTTTGACATGAGAGCATTTGCCTGCTTTCGGGACGAAAACCACTTTGGTTTGCTTCCAAATGCTAGGAATGACTCCCAGCGTAAGGCAGCCCCTGAAGATTGCCTCCAACCAACTACAAGTTAGGTATAGTGCCTCCTGTAGTTGCGCGGGAATTATCCCGTCAGATCCGGCTGATTTATAGGGCTTAAAGCATCTAATGGCCCATATCAGATTCTTTCTGCTCACTATTGAGTGAACTTTTTCTAAGCTAGGTGAGTTTCCGCCTAGCTCTACTGGCCGACAACCAGAATTCCTGTCATCGTTCGGAAAGTGGGTATCCAGGAGAATCCCAAGAGTCTTCAGACGAATATGTCCACATTCCATTGTCTTTCATTAAGAACCCCGCACTCGGTGGGTTTTTAGCGAGCACGCATCTTAAGCGTGCAGTCTGGTTGGTTCCCTCAATGGATTCACAGAAGTTTCCGGCGACTCCGGGGCAATTGTGGATTCTTCTCCCTTCACCAACCTTTGACCATGATGCACAGCCATTTGCCCCTACCCACCTCCCCCATTTTTGGCTCATAGATACGATGACCTGTATCGAAAACTCGTGCACTATCCCACCCCTAATGCTTATGAATGACTAGTATGTGGTTCGCTTTAGTTAAACGAAATCTGCAAACACGAGATTTCGATTGCAATGTCTTCAAGGCTTTAGGCAGTTTTCAGCGAGAACCGGCTTAAAGCGGTGTGTACATGGTACATCTGATCAGTGTTGCCAGAAGCTGTAAAAAACCATGCCAAAAAAGTGCAATTTGCTAAAAAAAATGTTAAAACTGAAATAAAGAGAATAAATAAAATAAATAAATGGTTTCCCATTACATCCCATGAAGGGACCGGGGAGAACTTCTCACAATCACTGAGCTGTGCGCTGTCCAGTTTTCACTCACTGATTGGGACCTACAGTTTTACACCGATTCCGAACGGTAATTTGAGAAGCTTTTTCATGGCTATATACTCGATAGTGTCGCCGTCACTATGCGAGGTGACCGCCGCCGAAAGAAATTTGAAGGTGGTCAGAGCAGGGTTCGAACCCAGGATCTCATGTACAAGAGGCGCGCACACTAACCATTGCACCACCGACGGCCACGAAATAAAGAGAATAAAAGAATAAAATGAATAAAAGAAAAGAAAGAAATAATAACAACAGGTGTGTTTGTTTACTTGCAAATTGTTGCAAATTCTTGCATATTGTTACTGGATCCTGTTTGTTTACTCCTAAAGTCCAGTAAATGAGAGCGAAAGAATGCAAATTTTGACAGTTCGATGTTAGAGAGCTTGCAAATTTTGGTTTGATAAATTTTTCCCAACCAAAATTTGCAAGATTGAACAGCTGTATAAAATCAGTTGTTTTATGTAAACAAAGTAAAGCGAAACATAAATTAGCAGCGACACAAGTAAGTAAACTCGTAATTTTTTATTGTTTTATTTAATATTTGTTTAATTTATCATAGGAATTTGGAACTAAAATGGAATTTGGAACTAAAAAGATCCGGGCGAACTTTTTAAATGTAATTGTTTCTTTTCCATTATACTCTACTCTAAACTTTTTATAAACTGAAAAACAAACAAGCACATATCAGTTGTTTTCTTGCAAATTTTTACTGGATGTCGTTTGTTTACTTTTTCTGCAAATTTGCACAAAGAGAGTAAAATCGTTTTTACTCTCTCAAACTAGAATCTTGCAAATTATTACTGGGAAAGTAAACAAACACAGCTAATAACAACATCAACTAAGGCTGTTTGTGTTCACTACTGTGAATTTGTTCTGTAAGTATGTATGTCGCAATGGTGTGTAATTTTGTTATACATTATTGTAACATACGTGGGTTGAGAACGAATTTTTTCGGTGTGTACTCTCACATTAATATTCATCGGCCTGATGTTCTTGCTCTATGTGAAACCCAGGTGCGTGAGGATTCTGATCCACAGGATTTTCACGTTCCCGGGTACCACACTCTATCCCTTTTTATTTCCCACAGAAGCTTTGTGGTTTATGTGAAAACTGGCATAGTGTTTCAGAGTCAGCGACATTTCGACTCAAGATCCAGAATTTAGCTCTCTTTGGGTAAAATTCAAGATTGGAACACATGTCTTACATTTCGGATTTCTTTATAGAAGTCCTAATGCGGAAAGGAAGGCATCCTTTAACTACTTTGACACCCTTTCCGATTCTATTTTTGAGATATTTGGGAATTATCCGGACAGTGAAATCGTTGTTGCTGGTGACTTCAATGTCCATAATTCCTCCTGGTTGACGTATTCGAGCCATACAACTACGGAGGGCCAATACGCTGAGCTCTTCGCCGCGCATAATGACTTAACGCAATTGGTGAAAGAACCGTCGCACATTCCGTGTGTTCAAGGGCACAACCAAAATTTACTTGACCTCTTTTTAACTTCGCACCCTGAAAAGTACGAAGTTAACACGCTTGCACCTCTGGGAAATTTGGATCACTGTATCATTTCAGCGTCCTTTTCGTATTCAGCTCTTCGTCTCGCTTCAAACACAGTCCCGAAGCGAACAATTTTTATCTACGAAGAATCACGTTGGGTTGAGCTCAATAACTTTTATCAGCATTTTAACTGGAAGCTTTGTTTTCTGGACAATAATATAGATGCTGCTGCTGAAATGATCGAGAAGATAATTCTGATTGGTATGAATTCATTCATCCCGACGAAAATTATTTCGGTTAAACCATCGGAAAAAATTGGTGTAACCAGACATGCAAGAATGCTGTCAGATCCAAAGAGGACGCGTTCAGAGACTGGTGTTCCAATAAAAACGTTAATACTGAACAGCTACGCAAAAAGGCAAGATCCAAGTGGGCGAAAAGTTTCTTCACGAACAGCGTATTCGTTCTAAAGTCCTTTCTTTCCCTAGAGGAAGTAAGAGCTTTTGGTCATTTGCAAGAAGAATAAACTCTTCTTAAAGATGGCATAACATTCACTGAACTGGTTGATAAAGCTAACCTCCTGGCTGAAATGTTTGCAAGGAACTATTCCTTGCCGGATAGCAATCAACCACTCCCCGTGATCAACTACGTATCTTGTTTCATGCCCAAGATATTGTTTCGAACGCGAGGAGTTAAAAAGGTTCTTGCGAATCTCGTAGTAAATAAATCCCCGGGCCCGGATCGCATATCAGCACTGGTCTTGAGTAGGTGCTCTTCGACGCTGGCACGTCCACTGCGCAATATTTTCAACCTTGCATACCGTGCGGGAGTCTTCCCGGCACTTTGGAAGGTTGCTAATGTCCAGCCAATCCCTAAAAAGGGTGATGCAAGTAACCCTACAAATTACGGCCCAATTGCAATTTGTTCTGCGCTCTCGAAAATTATGGAGAGCATGGTTAACCACCATCTTGTGAAATATCTTGAGTCCAATGAACTTCTTAATGATCGGCAGTATGGCTTCCGTAGATTGAGATCTACTGGAGACATGATGCCGTTCCTTTCGGAACAGTGAAGTCGATCCATCCACCGGCTTGGTGAGAGTAAGGTAGTGGCTCTTGATATTTCCAAGGTCTTTGACAGAGTTTGGCACGATGCACTCTTGTCAAAGCTCGCTGCTTTTGGTGTCGGTGATAACTTCACTCGATTTATATCGAGTCTTCTCAGAGTTCGCACTATACGAGTTGTTGTAGATGGGGTTTCATCCGACGAGCATAAATTGACTGCAGGTGTACCACAGGGCTCTGTTCTTTCTCCTTCTCTTTTTCTTATTTTCATTGACGATCTCCTGGGTCAGACTGTGAATCCAATCTACTCTTTTGCCGATGACAGTAATCTCTGTCATTCTTATTCATTCGATCGTAGGCCAAGTCTTCAAGAGATTGAAGTCAAACGCCGCACGATGAATGAAACACTCGGCCGGGATCTGGTGTTTATTGTTGAATGGGGTCGAATGAATAGAGTAGATTTTAATGCGGGTAAGATCCAGTGTTGTTTGTTGTCGCATAAACGGATTGCTGACCCAGGTGTGTCGTCATTGTCTACGGACGGTGTGGATATTGATGAATAACACGCTCTTGATGTTCTGGGCATGAAAATACAATGCGATGTCCGTTGGGCAAAACATGTATTTGAAATGTCAAAAGATGCATTCAAGTGTCTAGGCTTTTTAAAGCGATGCAAGAAATACTTCACTCCATCTGATCTTCTCAATATCTATACCACCTACATCAGGCCAAAGATAGAGTATAACTCCTATGGGCAGGTGCTCCTAGAACCTCTTTGGAGCTCTCGACCGTGTCCAGAGGAGAGCGACGGTGTATACAACTCCATTGCCTCCCTTGAGCATCGTCGAAATGTGGGTTGCGTGTCGCTGTTCTATCGATATTTCCACGGTATGTGTTCCTCGGACATCCGTCAACTTATGCCAGACGTGAGGATATTTAGCCGAAGTACGCGGCATTCCAGGAACTCTCATCCGTTTTTTTTATCGAGTGGCCGATTGACCGCACTTCGCACTATAGAGAAAATTCGTTCTTCAGCCGTACAGTCCGTATTGCAGTCCCACCAATTGTGACATACAAACATTCAAGGTAAATGTCAACAGACACTACTCCCTCTTTCCACCCTCCACTACCTCAATTTTTCCTCGCCAACACAATGCACTGCATTTATAGGAAGCATCCCCTGAGTATTGGTGTGATAAAAAAAAGGATGTTATGACCCTTCTGGTACATCACATTCAAATTTTGAGCGGACAATTGGCTGGAAGTCATGATAACTATCCCAAAAACACAACACAACCTAAATTGCTAACATGTCACTCTGCTATTGAATATGGGCAAATTTACCACGTGTAATTGAAGGTTTGTCGGTTGCGAAAACAAAAAATAAATCAATTCAGGCACAGAAGTTAGGCATGTGTTTAATTGAATTGATTATTATTCCGAAACAACTAACCATTTTTCAATCAGAAAAATGTTCCTGACCTTGTAAGCTTGTAGTATGAACTTCTCATACATTAACTAAATGGGACTCGGAACCAAAGAATAACTAAAGGTGTTTAAGTCAGTTTACCCGACTGAAATTTCTGTACTTGTTTCGAGTTAGGTTTTTTAAATTTCCTTTTTGGAACTTTAAAATTATTTTATTTTAATTTTAAACTTGTACTCAAATTTTATTCTTATTTTAAAATTTTATTTTTTTAAAATAAATTGTTTTATCAAATTTCGAAAAATATGACTTTTAAATTCATATGGAAAATTAATAATTTAGATTAAATTGAACGTTTTTGTGTAAAATTTCATGTACGAAAACCATAATAAAATTACAAAATGGATATCATTTAAGGCTAAAATTAAGAAGCAATATTTAAATTTGGAAAACTCAAATATAAACTCAAATGCGGTTAATCAAGTAACCACTTCAATAAAAGCTGTTTCCGTTTTTTAAACTTATTAAAGTAATTAGATGGTTGAACCCTCTAATCGATTTTGGCCAGTAATGAACCTAGAGGCAAATTCACAAATCGACAAGTTTACTTTTGTTTTTTACAGTCATGTTCTCCGTACATCCATTGCTAATAAAAAGTATGGACCAAGATACTTTTGCAGTAAGGGCTTTTTTAAAAGCGTACGCGTACATATTTTCCATTCACACGTACACGTACACATTTACCATTCACACCCGGGACAATTTTATATTGGTTATAACTCGTGGTTGAAAATAAGCATTAGTTGCGAAAAACAGCCATACATTAAGAAAAAATTAAATTTTTCGACAAAAGGTGCTAAAAATGAAGCGAGAAATGTCAAAAGTTGGCAAAATTTGCCGAAAAAAGTGCTAAAAGCATTTAGCATGTTTTTTTAAAAAAAAGTGCAGAAGCCAAAAAAATAGAGCTACAATTGCACTTAAAGTGCTAAATTGGCAGCACTGCATCTGATGTATGATCATCTATTTATGCATTAGTGAAAATAAGTGTGTATGCGTCACCATACGAAATTTATGTTAACCATCAATCAAATGCAGAAAATGAAATGAGTTTGATTTTTGAGATCTGATCGAAAAATCTTCAGTTTATGTTGATTATAGACTTGAAAACATGTTTGCGAACATAATTAAAAGAAAATAACTAGGAAGAGAGTATGTTTACGAATATATGTTTGTACATATATGAAGTATAGCAAGGCCAAATTATGTACCGTCTTTGTCAAAGCATTGGTCTACATATCGTCACCTAAAATGCCCAAAGACGTAACCCTCGTTTTCAAGATTTTACAGAAGCAAAAAACCTTATAAAAGGAACAGACGTAGTATAGATCGGTACGTCCAATTTTGTTGCTTTTTTTTGGTGTAGGGAACGTTATTTTAAGTAAAAAAGTAAAATAAAAAAATCGGTGTGAACCCCTATTTTGGGAGTTACGGGTCCCCAAAGTTCGGGCATACGGGATGGTATTACGAGTGTGGTGCCGTCTTGTGGGACCGATTTGACCACTTTTTTGTGTAAAAGGAGTCGAAATAAGCAACAAAATAAATAACGAAATAAGCAATGATCAATTTTTTCGATAATTTTGCAAAAAAATTAACACCGGCTTCGGCATAGTATTTTTGTGTTATAAAGCTTACTGCGTGGACGGCCTACGGCCGGGCTTAGGGATTTTCTCCTCTGGGGTGGGTCCAACACCGGCATAGTATTTTTGTCCCATAAAGCTTTCTGCGTGGTCGGCCTTCGGGATTTTCTCCACTGGGGTGGGTCACACACTGGCTTCGGCATTGTATTTTTGTGATATATGTATGGCTTTCTGCGTGGAATAGTTTTTGATTTTTATTTTTGACGAACTATTCTAGGTTTAAGCCATATGCTCTTTTAGGGTGGCTTCAGCAGAATTCTCCAATATCTCGGTAACTAAGAAAGCGAGTTATTTTTTTTTTTGTCTGGATCAAGAGGTCGGCTCCACTCTCTGATCATTTCCATGTTAATAAAATAAAACAAATTCATATTTATGAGAAATTTAATAGCAAATAATAATCTATATAGTTGTTCATTTATTTATCAATTTAGCTCTTCCTCAGTATTAGTGATATATTCTCTTTTCATCATTTATTTTGTGGATTAGTTTTTCTTTTGTTTATTTTTTGTTTTTCTCTTTTTTTTAATTTTTTCTTTTGTTTGAAATTTGTATGCTTTTATTCCACTTTTAAAATATAAGTCCGTTTATTTCTATTTGTAATATTGTAGTTTTTCTTTTTATCAATTATATTAAATTAATATTTATAAAGGGTAAAATAATTCAACATAAAAATGGTTAACTAACAAATTGTTTTAAAATATTTTAAAAATAAGAAAAAAATTTCAAATATAGATAATTATAGACATAAATACAATCAGGGGAGAAAGAAGAATATATGAAATTTAAAAAAGAATATAAAAACACCTAACTAACATCGCGATCAAGCGAAGTGAAGATTAGTTATTTCAAAAATTCAATCTGAAGTTGTTGCACATCATTTAATGATGACGATTTAAATCTTAATTACATTCGCAAAATATCATTGATTTTAATTGCAATTTAAAGTTAAATGTTGAAATACTATAGTTTAATGTTTTATTTCTCTGACCATATTTCAGATTTGTTTTTGTTTTACTTTCGAGGTTTTTGTAGAAAAAGTATTTGTTCCTTTTGCGAAACAAACTTCATATTGTGGTGAGTTTTGTTTCCCATTTTCATCAGATGTAAATAGATTGAAGTAAGTCCTCTCTTCGCTCAGGAAAGAGCATATTAAGGATGTTTTTACATTTCATTTCTTATCTAGTATAAAAAAAGTATCTTATTCGACTACAAAATATGTGCTATTTAATAACAACAATTAATCAACTCTGTTCCGCTTGCTCGTTCGCTGCATCTCTCCATCCGGCGATATACCACAACGGACGACCACTCCAAAACAACTACCTCTATTTGTTTTTGTTTTATTTATTAGGATTAGACTCTACATCTCAGACTCTGATTACGATTGGTATGGCTGTTTGTTGTGTTGAGATTGGGTGTACAGCTGCTGTTGAATACTAGAAATCAACGACGCCATGAACGATCTTCGGATTCCTCATCTTCTTCTTCATCCTCCAGCCTTAGTTCTGGCAATGTGTCAGTGTTATTGGCTTCTGTCTCGCTATTAGTTTGACTGTAAATTGGTGACAAATTGGCTACCGTAGCTTCTTGGTGCTGACTTTTATGCGCATCTGTGCCTATTGGTTTACTATCGACAGTTGGTGGGGCGATTTTGTTGCCAGCATTAGGCGCCCATGTGGGTGTATTTACCACAGGAGCCCATGCGATTTGCAATCGCTTATCTTTGAAGACTTTACCACGTAAAACAGCCTGTTCGGCATTTATACGTGTAGCGTAGGATAAAATCAATTGGGGTTTCTCCAAATCCATATCATGTTTGGTAATTTCGCCAAAATGCTGCAGAGAAATTTAAGATATCAAATTTAATGTATGAAAATGTGTGTACTGAGAATAAATAAAGTATGTGTTAGTTGGAATAATCGTATTAAATTAAATAAATGGTTTCCCGTTACATCCCATGAAGGGATTAGGGAGAGCTTCTCACAAACCAGTGAGCTGTACGCCTTCTGGTTTTACACTCACTGATTGGGACCTACAATTTTACACCGGTTCCGAACGGTATTTTTAGAAGCTTTTTCTTCGCTAAGTACTCGATAGTGCCGCCATCACTAAGCGAGGTGACCGCCGTCGAAAGAAATTTAAGCCGCTCACACTACCATTGCACTACCGAAATAAATAAAGCAATATTAAGCTCACTGAAATAATTGTTTTGTCATAAACAGAGCGACGACATAAAGTATTGAATAGTATAGAGAATTTATTGCACAGTTTTCCCGCGCCCATGTAGAGTCTGAGAAAAAGAGCCTAACGAGTCTTATTCTCTTTATTTCAATATAAATGCACCATTTCGACAATATTGTTGCATAAAACAATACAAAAGGTAAGTTAAGACAAAAAGAGTGTAATATGTTTTGTATCATTGCTTTTGAGTCATACAATTCGTTCCATGAGTTCTATGTACTATTCAATACTCTTTGGCGACGACGGCTTGCTTGTTTCTTCGCTGCCGCTACATCAATCCCATCATACTTATTGTCTGGTAGAGACTATTGTTGTACAACAGCCACGTATGTGATGCTAACGCTGTGTGTAGTTTGCATGTGTTAAATTTTTTGATGTGTTAACATCTATAGGCGCGGGTAGGGACTTAACTCACAAAGTGAACACATCCAAACACAGTTTGTCTGACTGCGATCACAAAGGTTTTTGGCGTTAAACTCCTCCGAAACGTCTGGACCTATTTGTATGTATTTGTTTGTGTGAATATCGGGTAGGTCTCAGAATCGGCCAACATCTATTTTTCATACCCCTAAATGATAAGGGTGACCCACCCCAGAACTCAGACTGCGAAAAAAAAACACACACTGATGTGCGGCAGCGAACATAGAGTAATGTCATACTAGAGATAATATTTGGCTCATCTGACGTTTCCTTTCACACTCTTCTTGATGCAGTCGGAGATGTTTGACAAAAAATGACATACACCAGGTGGAATTACAATAACTTCTTGCTTTAATTTTTCATGTCGTTTTGGTGCAAAACTAAGAAATTTAAATGTGTTTTAAACCTTTTAATAGACTGCTATTGTTAGAATACATTTGTGTTGTATTTTACACAATAATTTTAACACACAAAACAAAATGCCGTTGTTGTTATTTTGTTGGTTGTTTTGAACCATTGCCTCTATTTTGGTAAAGCATTTATTTTCAACATCGAACGCAAATATCACACCAGGCCAAATGTCATAAATTTGGTGAGAGAACTATTAGGTCTACTATAAGTATTAGTCTATGATGGCAGCAAATAGTTGTCTTGTGTGGATGCGGAGCACTCTCAGAGCAAAGAGAATAATGACGTGGTTATACGTATATACAAATGAGATATTAAGAGAGCAACGAAAACTGTGTGAACTTGTGTAGCGTATGTACGAACATAACAATGTATGTATGTACATGTGTCTGTTGCTTTGTATTCTCTTTGTTTTTTGTGGGAATAAAACAAAAAGTATTAAGCAAGAAAATAATGACACTTGTCTTTAAATATATTTAGGTGTTATTAAGTATTAATATTATTTAAATGAAACGGCATCATATGATTAAACGCCACTGTGGCTGTAGTTTTTATTGGGTATACCTTAGATTTCGTACCAACGACGTCTACATGTGGACAAACAAATTTGAATATTTTAACGCTTCCTAAGATTACCTTCTGTTCACAAAGTTCCATATATATACAAATATGAAAAAGTTACTGTTTTTGGTCTATCCCGGACTGGCGTTTCCCCAGTTTTTAAGCAAACGTCACAAATGTTCTACTAATGTTGTTCTTCAATACTGACAACTCGCGAGCCATTTCATTAAGTATTTTAGAAACGTCGGTCCGGGATAGACGAGAAAATTGAAAAATTTCATATAAATAAATAATAATTGGAACAGCGTTCCATCAAATGGCATAATTTATTAGGACAATATAACGAAGTGTCTGTTTATGATGTCTGCAAAATTTCAAGCCATTCTGTGCATCTTTGCTTAACAAACCGAAGAAAAAATAATTTTTTATTTCCGGGGAATATCAATCCCGGTTTCCCGGGAAAGAACCGGGAATCCCTGGAATACCGTTTCCCGGGAAGTGGGGAGCACTAAAAATAACCAAGTAGTAGCAGTATACGCTGTTTTAGTTGTAGGCAACAACAGACGTTTAGTTTTTGTTTCACTCGCTTCTTCAGTTCATAGAGTAATATACATAGAGTCTTCAACAGCTGTATTTCTTGGACCGGAAACCAAGAAAAGTCACTGGAAAAGTTGAAGCACAGAGTTATACAAACTTGCCAACCCATGCAGAATGAGAAAAATCTTTATTTTAATAAGTTTGTGTTTTAATTGAAATCTCTACAACTATTTTTACTCTAACACTTCATAACATTTTGCTTTATTTCAGGAAACCGCTTACCACATTCTTATATTTGAAAGTCTTCTAAAATAAAACTCGAAATATTGATCATATTAACCTGTGGCAAGAGGAGGAAAACTAGTTTCAATAGTCTATTTCCTGTTATTTGTTTATGTTATTTATTCTAGTTACTGTCTCATTTTTTATATTTTCTATTAATTGCTCATGCATTTTTATGTCGTTTTCTTATTGTAAGTATTTTTTGGGATGGTTGGATATTATTACATTAATGAAACTAAGAAACAATTTCTTCTTAAATTAAATTAAATAAAATAAAATAATATTTTGTAATTTGTTTGTGAATATTAAAAATTTAAAAACATTAAAGTATTGAGAACGAATTCCGTCAAGAATCATATTCAATACTGGAGAAATGGCATATAGAGAAGCGATTTGACTCAGTAAATTAACGAAGTTTGGTGAGTTACATATGGACGTTGCACTTTGGAAAGTATTGCTTTAATAATACCAGATGGTGGCAATGGCTCAAACCATCCAACAATAAAACAGCAACGGAATTTCGTTTTGTGCGTTAAAATTATTGTGTAAATATACAACTATAATCCCAACCATTCACCATAATGATCAATATTTCTATTAAATATTTCTATTAAAAATGATCAATATTTCTATTAAAATTTTTTAATATTTCTATTAAAACGTAATTTTTCATAGAAAAAATACTTTTTAATAGTTATTGATCTTGAACCGATTTATTTAATTTAAGTCAACAATTTTTGTAATTCCAACTGGTGTAAGTCAATTTATTTACATTACTCTATGCACATAATTGCTTAATTTGAGGAAAAATCTTATTGTCAAAATGTGTTCACAACTATATGAAACTATTAACTGAAACTGATCATTGTAACTAACTTTTTCTTTAATATAATCTGACAGATACTATATTTTGTCTATAATGTGCTGGATACAGCTCCAACTGAAGAAATCAATTGTTAAAAGTTTTAGGCATCTAAATTACGTTTCCTACGAAGATCCTCTATAAGATAATATGAGTGTCAGCAAAACCTATAAATTCTGAAATGTATTAGGAATTTTCACTAACAACATCCATCAGTGCTGTAACGAACATATTTATTGTAATTCATAAATTTTCCGACAGATGGATCGTTCTGCCATTAATAGTGGTTTTGATTGATCGATAAATGATTAACTTCGCATGACTGTTGGAATTAAATGGTTGTAACATGAAAGGACGGATATGACTTTCTCAGTCAAATCAGCCTTCCTACAGCATTTGTTGACTTTTATCCATTGTTGTTTGACTACTTTTTTCCCACTTCTCAGTTATTCGTATGTCTTGTTCTAACTCTTTAATTTGCCTGTATTCCGGTGTAGTTGCCATAAGTTTATACTACAAATTTTTCGTTACTTTTCCCCATTTATCTTTTTTTATTTTTCATTCGTCAAGAAATAGTAACAGATTCTTTTATCTCGATTTTACGTCATAAGGGAAATGACAAATTTGCAATTGCAACCACAGCGAACATGTCTGTGAATTTTACCAAACATCCGTTTATACATATATGGTTATTTTTTTCGTTTTATTCGTTTCGTTACAAAACCCATTATGCTATGGCAGGAGGCTATGACTAAATTGCAGCTTCAACCGTTTGGTTTTGGCGATTGGTACCATGTTAATTTCTTTTACTCCGTTTATCCTCTAAAAGTGCGGATTTACAAAACTCCCGCCTAATAAAATTAAAATACATGCCAACTATCAATGTTCCAGCTTCAGCCATTCGATCTAGATTAGTAATTTTTTGTCCTGTTTGCCACTTTTTACCCCCTAATAGTACGAATTTCCAAAAAAAAAAACTTATCTTATAACGCAGTGACGTCAGAGTAGGAACTGGCATGCCAAATTTCAATTCTTTAGTTTTAAACGATAGAATGCTCATATCCCGGCAAGGCGTAATCCTCCTTGTACCAGTAACATATGTAGCAAGTCTCATCTTCTAATGGCTGGTGATATATGACTGATTCAAATTTCGTTTTGTGTGGGGCGGTGCCAAGCCCCTTTGTCTAATTATGTTTCTATATAGCCTATGATATAGGTCCTACCGACAGTACCACACTGTGAACATTTCATTAAAATCGGTCCATTATTATGGCGGCATAACGATTTTTTAAAACTTTCCACAAAAAAGTAATATACTTTGTACTACCAACATATGTACCCAGTGACATCTTCATACCCCTAATGGCTCTTGAGATATTACCGATTTAAATTTCGTTTTATGTGGTCGGTGCCACTCCCCTTTGTTAAATTCTGTTCTTGAATAGCCTATGGTAGAGGCTCGACCGACAGTACCACACTATGAAAATTTCGTTCCCACTTCCCATTTTCCACGAAAAAGTATTTTTATATGTTCGACCAACATATGTACCAAATCTATTTTTTTCCACAAAAAAAGTAATTGTCCTGTATAACAAACAAATGTACCAAATACAATCTTCGTACCTCAAATGGCTCTGGAAATATACCCATTTACAATTTTTACCCCGTTGCAGTCCGAATTTCCAATAATCCCGTCCTATCACGCGTCTACCTCATAAAAGGAACCTACATTCCAAATTTCAAGGTTCTAACTTTAGCCGTTTGGGCTGGGGAGTGATCAGTCAGTCAGTGAGTCAGTAACGCAAGCCTTTTATATATACAGGGTGACAAATTCATGAAGAAAAGACCACTAGGACCATATCCGAAAATGCATGGGTGCGAAATGGCAGCGGGTTAAAAATTTTCGGATTGGCGGTCGGTGGGTAGTAGGGTGTAAAGTTGCTAAAGTTCGTGAAAAGATGAGTGAACTAAACGTGGCGGGTGTGGTTCTCAAACGGCTGCAATTGTGTTTAGTAGAAAATGGGAACCACATTGAAAACTTCCTTTAACATCAAATGTTTTTTTTTCCTTATGTGTTTGATTCTTCAGCCAAAAATTTCAATAAAATAAAATCTTAAACGTGTTAATTTAGAAAAACAAATAAATGTGTGCTGTTATTTCGCTTCCAAAAACAAAAACAAACATTTTTGCATTTCAGTAAAATGGTCATAACTTTGGAACGGTAAGACCTCTGGGCTTCGCTTAGGTCATTCTGGAAAGGTAAGAGGTATGGATATCTTTCAACAGAACATAAGTTACATGCCATCTGGTTGAGCAAATTGAGGTTATGTGATTTTTTTTCCGAAAGCACTGTATCTCGGCGATACTTTTTTTTATTGATTCTGAAAGGCCTCTTAAAGACCTTTCCAACAAAAAAATCCGACCACTGGCTCAGAAGTTAGCAACTTTACCCTACTACCCTCCGACCGCGAATCCGAAAATTTTTAACCCGCTGCCATTTCGCACCCTTGCATTTTCGGACATAGTCCTAGTGGACTTTTCTTCATGAAATGAGCCAAGGAATACGCTGGAGAAATTTGTCCGGAACTTCCTGAACCACCCTGTATAGATTAACAACTAAAGAGGGTTTGTTCTCGTTCTTCTTTTGATATCTGTCAGAATCAATGGTCACTTGATCATTGTTTAAATGATCAAATTTGGCTGTTCAAATAGCAATCAGCTGATGTTTGATATTTGATCAAAGATGATTTTGCCCGCAAAAATTGGGTCTTAGTACGACAACTTATTTCTATAAACTAATAGTGTTCAACATGCCCCCACTTCCACGAATACTTGGCAGATCCAAATTTATCTCACCACTAAAAAGGGACCAAAAACTAAAATTCTGAATGATATAAAAACCAATTGTAAATCTAAAAAAAAACATTAATATAAAACTTAGGAGAAATTAAAAATAAACTGTCGGAACTGTTTCTTCTAGTTCCTTTTAGAGAAGTTCCAAAAGAAGTTCGTCGTTACATAGATGGGGACCAACCAAACATGAATAAAATCATGAAGTGTGAATTTTATTTAATTCATTGTCTAAATATTTCTTGTTTGATATGTTTTTCCTAACAATTTTCTTATACAATTATTTTTACAAGTGAGACAAATCCAAGAGAAGTAACCAGCTGTACTAGTATTGTAGATGTTACAATGGCATTGTGCTACAGGCTGGCTGCACAATTTATTGTTGTGGCGAAGAAAATCGAAGCGAAATTGATTCTGAGATTTACAACTCCTATTTGCTATAAAGATTGAAAACCCCAAATATTTGTTGCCACAATCTATTAACTACTGTTTTGTATGTTTTACTATTAAGTATGGATCATCTTATTTAAATAAACAGCATAAAGATATTGAAGATACCATTTCCCTTGCGGGAGTTTTTACTCGGTCTGTTTTCTAAACTTACAATTTCCTAAATTTATTCAAGCTCAAGACCTTTTTAAATAATATAAAGCTTATTTATTAGCTTTATATTACTATCAAAAAAGTCGAGCATAAGTTGACAAAGAGCACCGCGAACTTGAAACAATAATATTGTTGATGGCAACCCTCTGTTTTGTTGTTTTCTAATGACATGATGAGTGTTTCTAGATTTTTATGCTCGACTTTTTTGAAAGTAATATATATATAAAGCTAATACATACGCTTTATATTATTTAAAAAGGTCTTGACCTTGAATAAATTTAGAAAATTGTAAATATTGAAGATATTTAGGAATTGATAAATTTCTCATCGACTTACCTTAAAATGTCCCAACACAAAATCTGATTCTTCACTTGCAAACCCAGTGACTACAATAGTTTTCGGACGACGATCAACACGTGTGGAACCTTCGGGATAAGATGCTCTACCTCTTTGCACTGGGCGACCACCTGTCATGAAGTGAGGAGATTTACCCATTCCGTGTGATCCACCAACTGGCATTGTGGCAGCTGTACCGGGTACAATACCAAGGCTGCGTTGTAATTCTTCAAGACGCTTCTGAATGGCAGTTGTATCATTTCCCTCTTGTTGTTGGGCAAACAATTCCAACTCGATGTCTAACAACTCTTTCTTCTGCTGCTCTTTGGATTTTTTTATTTGCGTGGGCGGCTGTTGGTTTTGTATTTGTGCCTGAATTTGCTCCTGTTCGGCTGCTATTTCCTTGCGTAGTTTATCGATTGTCTCCTGAAGAACTTTTACAGTGGCTAATGTTTTGCCCCTTTGAGGGTCAGAGGGTTCACAACGTTCGACAAGCTCCAAAGCAGATTTCATTTGCTTTACATAGCTTTGTAGCAACTCTTGCTTGCGTTTACGCAAACCGTTGGCAAGTTGGGCCACAGCTTTTACCTGTTCCTCTTGTTTCTTGCGAAAGATGGCAGCGTTGGGTACGACTCCACCTGTCGTTCGTGGTGGTATATTGTTCTTTAGACGCAGTGAAGGTGGAACTACATGAGTGGCAGCTACGAGGTTTGTACCAGGACCAATAGGTGTAGTGGTGGTGGTCGTTGTCGTGGTGTCGTTTGTTGACGTTGTGCTTGTAATTGTGGTGTTTGCTCCATGAACTTGACTAGTATTGGCTGTTTTTGCCGAGTCTGCTGTTGGCGTTGGAACAGCGGGTACATTGTTCAAGTGGTACTGACTATTCTTCCGTACACCGGGAGGTTGTGTCATTGTCATGTTCATATCACCTGGCACAGGCGAATCAGACGTATGCCAAAATACTTTAATGAAACGATTGTTTAGGACAGCCTCTGTGCTGCGGTAGGCGACGTTTGCCTCGGCATGGGTGGAGAATGTTACGATAGCAGCTTCCGGATCCCCGTCGTAGGAAATTTGGATGTTGATTATTTTGCCAAACTTGGCAAAGTGATTGTTAAGATGAGCAATAGTATTGAGACCTCGTGGAACTTTGCGTAGCTCAAGCGAACAATTTTGCAAACTGGGTACACGGGGTCCCAGACGACTATGAGCTGGTATTTTACGTTTTGTCGGACCGTCAGCTATGGCAACAGAATCTTCAAGTTCGAATCGCCGTTTACTTTGCGCTTGCAAAGTAGCAGTTACATCGCCCCCAGCTGCAGCAGCTCCGCCACTAGCATCGACTACTGGAATTGGTATAAGTTCGCGTTGAAGAGGTGTTGTAACGGCAGCAGGATTAAAGGGGAACGGCATCATAGGAGCAGCTGCGCGGAAACCTGCTCCAGCAGCGGCAGCTGCAGTACGTGCATACTCTGCAGCCACTAAAGACCCTGCACCGTTAGGGGCTTTGTCTGCACCGGGTACGTGAGGAAATCCTACAGAAGCTCCTGGTCCACCCATAATTACAGCACCTGGACGAGCAGCACCTGTGAACGGATTAATGCTGGCGGCCCCAGTACCAGTCATCAAAGATCCTGGCGTGGTGCCACTCACAATAGCACCCGAGGAGGGTGTCGAGCGAGACCACAGGTCGGGAGCATCTGGATTGTATTCACGTAGCGACA
Organism: Phaonia tiefii; assembly: GCA_963931995.1. Classification (NCBI taxonomy): domain Eukaryota; kingdom Metazoa; phylum Arthropoda; class Insecta; order Diptera; family Muscidae; genus Phaonia; species Phaonia tiefii. The sequence goes on from OZ008368.1 coordinate 163,425,275, forward strand.
TGCTTATTAGTGCAGAATTGTTAAGACCCTCAAATACCACAGGATTTACGCCGTGATCCCAGGGACAGGTTTCACCTCTTACGCAATAACCTTTCTCGTCAAAGTCGCGACATCTTTGTCTCTTCTCTCCTCCGTCGTGATGATCGCGTCGAGACTCAGGGGAAGTAGTACCCAAAGCAGCACTGATACATCCTCGACCTGCTTGGGAGCGCCCATGAGAAGGAGACCCTTTACCACTTCTACCGCCTCTTTCCAACGAAGGCGAACGACTGCGCGGCGAATTAGAAGAATGGTTTATCGGACGACTGCCTCCTCCGCTACCACCACCTGCCGTTCCACCACTACCTCGACGATCGCCACCGAACCTGGGTGAACGCTCATCAATCGACCCCCCAACACCTACGTTATTCATCATCATGCGCCGTCTATCTCCTCCAGGCCCACCACGTCGGCGGTCGTGCCTAGAATCTCCTCCCCCCATGGGCGGTGATTTATTGCGAAATTGGCGTTGGTTTTTCTCGCGCTCATTTATACGACGATCACGTGATCGCGAACGTCTCGAAAAACGGTCATTTGATCGTGATCGAGAACGTGATCTTGAACGCGAACGCAGTGATGCCCGCCTTCTACGGCTTTCACGAGGCTGATTTTCTTTGTCGGCGGCAGCATTGGTGCGAGGTACGGCAGGCGGACTTGCACTTCTATGATGATGACCGCCACCATACAAGTGTGTGTCTCCGCGATTCGATGACGAATTATGATGATGAGTTGCACTAGCTGAATGTTGTTGCTGTTGCTGATTTGATGAAGGATTGGATTGATTGTGGTGAGATGAAGACGATGATGCAGTTGCTGAGGTACGTTCTGGCGCAATGATATTGTTGTGAGTGTTGTCTTTGGTTTGCTAATAAAGATAAAAAATTTGTGTGATGATTTAGTAGGTACATACTTACAAGTTATTAGTTAGAACTATTTTTAAAAGAATTCTTATCAGCTGGAAGGACGTGTTCAGACTAGCTTAGACTTTTGAAGGGACAAGAAGAATGCACATATCATACCAACAGTTAAGCGCGGGGCAAAAATTCAGGACATGGGGCAGGCAAAAAAAAAATTTTTAAAAATAAACCAAAATAAAGAAAAGGTAAAGAATGTGAGAAAATTGACAAGTAGTAGGAGGGTTAAAATTCCCTCTGTACCTTAAGTCGATGAGTGGCAAAATCGGAAAAATCACTCGATACTTTTTTAAAAAAAATGTATTTTTCGGGTTACTGTACGCTTATATGGACTTAGACATCCCACGAAAAAAAGAATGACACCACGGAATTCGTGACACAAATATCTTTCGTTGAAGTACCCACACTAATCCATACCCAAATGTCCCTGGGTGTGACGGTTTTTTGACCCTGTGGGCCCCATAGATCCGAGCGACGGCTAGTTTTCAATTTTCTCACATTCTTTAATATTTCTTTAATTTTGGTTTTTTTTTAAAATATTTTTTGTTGCCTGCCCCTGGTCCTGAACTTCAGCCAAGCGCGGATTTAGAAAAGAAGCAACAGCTAAGGTGCTTTAAACCAATCGAATGATTTTTATTTCATCGTTTTCAATTCAGAAATCTTAGTAGTAGGTAATGAAAACGCACTTACTTCGTCTATAGGTGGTGTATTTATCCTGTCCGCAGCATTTGAACTACTTGGAACAGCATCTTCTGACGATAGTTTGGCGGTAACACTAGTGATTGTATCGCTATCACTTTGTTTTATCACATTTGTTGCAATATTAGATGATATTGTCGGCGTTGATAACAAATCTACTGCAGCGGTAACGATGTTATCAGACGCCACTACGGTAGCTGCTTTTTCAACTTGTTGAGTGACTTCATCGGGATCATCATTGTCCGTCGTCGATTTAAAATTGGCAGTAGGCGGGGGAGTTTTAAGATATTCCTCACTGTTGATGGCTTCAAAGAGACGCTCAACGAAGGGCTTTGTTTCTTCGGCCAAGAATACATCCAACTGTTCGATCATAACACGTTTCAATTCCTTTTCAGGCTTATCTTTCTTCAACAAAGCCAACACATAACGGGCCAAAGCTGAAGAGTCGGCATCGCATCTTGAAATATGAAAGTAAAATAGTATTTTGTTTTATTTTTATTACCGAAACAGTTACGTTTTAACTACTTACAGTGGTTCTAGAATCACTATCAGCCAACTTTTCAACGCTTCTGTATTATTTATCAGCATCTTGGAGTTGCTGACGATGGTATATGTTGATGTTGTCGCGTTTAGCTTTTCGAAGGGGATAGGTAGCCTGGTTAGTCTTTCAACTTTCTTATCTGGCGCTCACAATCTTAAATTAGATTCCTCTTGACGTGTGGTAAACCAATAATAACGAAGTACCCTTTTACTTTTGCAGTTTTCTTTTTTGTAAAACACGTCTCTCTTATGATTCCTTTTGCTGGAACAACAAAAGTATTTTTATTAAGTATTATATCCGCAATCAAAACAATTTCATGTGCAGAGGAAATTCTCTGCGTGGGTCTGTTTGTCTTTCTAACGTCACACCAAAAAGCTAATTGTGAATGTGTGCCTGCCCGTGTGTAGATATTATACTTATATCGCAACACACACTGTTGACCAACGAGTCACTTTGGCACAAGAATCGAGTGATTTTTTCTCGATTTTACTACTCGTTATTAGATTAACAGTACTGGCGAATTTTTTCTAACATATTCACGCTATTTTCCTTGTATTTAACAAAAATTTCTGATAGAAAACTATCGCCCGGGTTTCATTTCTAGCCAATCTAATAAATTGATACGGTTTTATGTACTATTTCAATATTTAAATATGGAAAATATCCAATTAACACTTGCACACTTACAAATCGTGTTCTTCAACGAATAAAGATGGTTAACAAATATAACGAGTAGTTCACACAGTGTAGTCAGATTGCTCAAGTAGCCACTTGTATGATGACAATGTGGTGATTTTTGCAACTGCTGCGAAGCAGAACAAAAGATTTGAAAGATGATTTTATATTTTTTTTTATAAAATGAAGATAATTTATAATTCTACGTCAAAAAGACTCAATTTGTGTTCTATGTATTTTTCATAGAGTAGTCTGGCAACTATAATCCATCAGCGTATAACCAGAAATATGAAAAGATAGTCGACTCTATATTTTGATTTCCTTTGAAAGAAGTGCAAAAGAGAAGACACTAAATTGTAGGCGAATGTTACCATATTTGTTGATGCTGTATTTATTGGCATTCTACACCACCGGTGAATAGTTTGTATCACAAGAAAACAATTTCTAAATTCGCTCAATTTAGAGTATTCAAAAACCGTAAACCGGTTTTTTGTTCTTCGTTTCTTGTTTTTAATTTATTTTGTTGCAAGAGCGTAGCTTCAAAGTAATAAGTAAAATTTAATCGAACATTGTAAAAACTTTTAGTTTGAAATTTTATCACAGAAAAAATTTTCTATAGACAATTTAAAATTAATTTTCAAAAGGAAATTAAAAGAACACAATAATTGTCTGAACAATTCTTGCATAAAGCTTAAAAAGAAAAAAAATCAAAATTTTGAAAAAAATTGTTTGTTTTTAATCATATTTTTATTAATAACGTTTTTACTTGTATAAATAAAAAAAACTCAATTTCCACTAAGGCCTAATTTTTGAGTAGAAAATCATCTTTGATCACCGATCAAAAATAATTTAAACTCTGAATTCACCTTTTAGGTTAATAGTTAATTGCTATTTAAACAGCCAAAGTTGGGCGCTTAAACTATGATCAAGTGACCATATGATTTTGACAGAAAACAACAAGAACAAACACAAAGCTTCTTTAATTGTTAATGTGAAAAATTATGATCATTATCCTAGTTATAATAACAGTAAAAATGTTTCATTTAACTCGTAGTGCAGTTAGAACTATATTTCTGCTCAAATATTATCCAATTTCACTAAATATTTTGTATTTTATTACTTCTCTTTTGTTTTGGAAATGGCGTAATTTTAATGCATTGTAACGATTAGCCGATAAACGTATGAATACCGGTTATTTTTCGTAGCATTTGCCACTGTTACCACGTGATAGTAAGATTATTTTACAAAGCACTGAAAAAAACTTTTCGTATTTAAAGTCAGATCAAACATAAATAAAAATCAATACTCTACTCTATTTCGGTATACATTTTTTAAATATAATTCTGGAAATATTTTTTCCTGGAGCTGTAACAGTTTGATATCTCAGCGATATCTCACCTTTAAAAATTTTGTACGAAATGCCAACTACGTGCATGAGCTTGTGTATACATTTTGACAGTGCAGAAATCTCAACAAATTGTACGCAATGGAAGTTAACAAACCAAAGATAACAAACAAAATTTTTTTTTGAGAGAGAGAGAGACAAAATTGCGAGAGATTGGCAACTCACTCGGATAAAAAAATTTTATTCTCTTTTCACCATTGCCAGGCCATAATGATATTTCATAAACTTAATTAAGTTGTACCACTGGGTTTACATTATTTAATAAATATGGTAGCACTATTAGAATTTGATAATTCTTAGCAAATAATTCAGAATGTTCTTTACGGCAACGATAACAAACCAAAGTGACATTTCCTACAAACTAAAATCATCCCTTAAATTGTAAACAAATATTATCGAAAGAAATAAAGTGAAAATTTATTAAAAGTGATTTAAATAGTTTTTATTTAAAATTAAAAAACGTGATTGTGGTACTAATGCGTTGTAAGTTTTATGCCAATTAAATGTGGAACATTTTCAAGAACATAAATTCTATGGACTCTGGAACAGTTATACTTGGCGGATGATGAGGACTTCTAGAGACAGCTGTGGACAATATATCTAAATACCCATATAGATGCGAGAGCACGTCTAAAAAAACGTTTAGTAGAAAAAAGTTTTTATTATTGTTTTTTTTTTCAATGCCCACCAATTCCAAATTACTTGGAACGATGATTATGATAGGTGATAGGAATGATGAGATCTGGAAGTACCACCTGTTGGTAACATATGTATCTAAATATTCATAGAGGTGCGTAAGCGTTTTTTAAAAAAAATTTAATATACAAACTTTTTAGTATTGTTTTTTCCAGCGACCACCAGTTCTAAGAGATGTGGAACGAAGATTATGAGAGGTAATACTTAGGACCAATTTTTGACTGGTTATTTAAATAGGTAATCAGTTGATTTTGATTTATGTTTGAACTTTAGGTACGAAGAGTTTTCAGTGCTTTGTCAAAAAATCTTACTACCATGTGGCAACAGTGGCAAATGCTACGAAAATTAACCGGTATTCATACATTTATCGCCTAATCGTTACAATGCAACAAACTGACGCCATTTGCAAAACAAAAGTGAACTGATAAAATACAAAATATTTAATGAAATTGGAAAATATATGAGCAGAAATAAAGTTATAACTCCACTAATTGTTATTTCAACAAGGATGGTGATTATAATTGTACACATTAACAATTAAAGAAGCTTTGTGTTTGTTCTTGTTGTTTTCGGTCAAAATCATATGGTCACTTGATCATAGTTTAAATGCCCAACTTTGGCTGTTTAAACAGCAATCAACTATTAACGCAAAAAAATTAATTCAGAGTTTAAATTATGTTTGATCGTTGATCAAAGATGATTTTCCACTCAAAAATAAGGCCTTACCCAGCAGTCGGGGTAAGTTGTGAATGATTTGTGATTTGACTACTTACCAATAATCACCAGTACTTACCGGCCAAACCACTGGCAATGTTAATGAGTGGCGAATTTAACATGGGGATGTCATAGGAGGTAGTCACTTGCTACCCAAGTCATTACCTCTCACGAGTCATTACCCATAGAATAACACATACCATAGAAGGTTTTATTCGCTCAATCAATTAAACGTCATAGGTACGATGGAAAGTAAACATTGGATGGTACAAATATGGGTTCAATAATACCAGATAGTGGCAATAGTATACAGCGATCAACATAGGAACAACAACCGAATTTCATGTTTTTGTGGCAAACTAGTTGTGTTAAATACAATACAAATATATACCAACGATAAAAGTCAACAAAAAAGTGCAAAATATATTTACATTTTTCAGTTCTACACCAAAACGACAGGAAAAAGTTAAGTGAACATATTTTGTAACTCCACCTGGTGTAAGGTAATTTTAAATTTAATTGCTCTCATTTCCACAAACCTACGATGAGAGTGTGAAATGAAACGAGAGATGAGAGAATAAGTTTATCTAGGTATGTGTTATTCTATGGTCATTACCACTCAGCAGTCATTTAGTTTGTGGTATATGGAATATAAGTTTGTTTTTTGTTTTTGTTAGATTGCGATGAAGTAAATGTTTTTGGATTTTAATCATTTAATCAAATCAAAAAATTTACTACAATGTAATGTAAATGTAAACTTTTAATGATAACTGACGCCACCAAACAAAATTATGCCACAGCCGCAACTAGAATTTTCGTGGGATAGCGGCACATTTTTTCATTCTCTCTCTTTTTCTCCTAAATCGTATTGGCGTCACCCAAAATACATACATATATGTATTTATTGAGATAGTAGCAACAGTTGTTGTACACAACAAACACCTCAAAGGAAACAACAAACACAGCAAAGTAGTAATTTGGCATTACATTAAGATGTAGTCAGCTGTAGTCCTGCTATTACCTCTATAAATATATCTTGGCGTCACCTTTTTTTTTTGGATTCTCGCAATAATGTTCTTTTTGATTTTTTGTCATATGGGCATAGACTGCAATTTGACCGAGTTAATCAACGAGTTTAAGTGCTGGTCCAGTAGGGTGCTCAGTATGCCATGCGTTTAAGCCGGGCCTATGGCTCGCCGGACGGGGGGGATCTTTCTACTCACCGAGCACAACAACAGTCTGCCTCTGAACAATAAAATACATACTGAGGCTTACACACACAATATTCTTTGACATAAAATAAAAGAATGAAGCCCGAACAATAGTTGCGTTAGAAGTGGACAAGAGGGAGAAAACACCGAATTGAAAGCCATTACGTGGCTCTGAAGAGAGTCGAGGGCAAAAACTCTACCCTAACGCGCGTCATATGTGCCGACTGGTGTCTCCGTCGGCTTAGCCCACCCTTATGAAGCCCTTGTAGCTTCACCGTGATACTGCGATCCGCACAGTATCCCATCATCGTAGTTACTGGAGAACTCTCTTACCTTGTTAACCCTAACTTACCATGGTGACCTCTCACTCGGCCATATCCGAAGAGAAAACAAGCGAATTTCTAAAAATCATTATAAAATTTATTCTCTCTTCACGAGATTAAGCTTAAATATTTAACAAATTAAAAGCCTCCTGGGCGAAGTGCTCCCTCAGCGGATACAAAAATTCCGTGGGGTAAAATTATAACTTTACAAATGCAGCACACAATATTCTGCTTAAGATCTAAGAGTTTTATCTTCATAATATTTTAACTACTAACAATTTAATTTAAGATATATAATCATAATCCAAATGCTGATTAAGATTATTAAATTTTCTCTATAGAACAATAACAAACTTAAAACAATTGGGGTACACCAATGGTACTGATATTTGCCCTAGCAGCACCGTTTAATAAAATTCCCGAAATGAAATCTTCCGAAGGCTCACACTCGTAATCCATTACTGTGCCCGAGCACTTATCACGCGACGCTTATCTTATTTCAATCTCGGTGGACTACGGTTCCACACACGAGAGCTACTAGGCCGACCTAGTTTACCGCGCACGAGATTATGTACCCAGAGGCAATTCGCATGGGTGTAAATATATTCAATCAAAATAAATAAAAATTACAATATATATATATAGGTTTAGTGTCACGAATAGGTCAAAATCTGAAGGTCATTCTGTCCGAAACTGAAAACGAGTTGAAACGAACCAAAAACGGCCACTAGGGAGTATGTGGGTCCCCAAGAACCTTAAAAAGTCACTCTTTACAATCGAGGACTACTTATTGGCTTAATATTAAAACTTCAGTTTGGATTTCACTGCTCTTAATTACAAACTGAAGCTATAAATCTTTAATTTCATTACCTTACTATCTTATTCTACTGACTTTATTCTCTTATCTTTATATCTTTTTATTTTCTTACTTTCTACTTCCTCAGCCTTGTTTAAATCTAAAATTCCAGATTTCAAGTTTTTCCTAAACTTACAAAGAATTCTCAGAATTCACTTCTATTTATATCATAACGACTTTCATTTTTTCTTTAAAAACAAAACTTTACTTTAACTTTCAAATTCATATTTCCAAACCTCAAAACTTTGATTCACTTCATCATTTTAAATGAAAGATTTAGGTTGGAACTCTTAAAACTTCAACTTTGAAATCCGAAGACGTTGAATCTTAGAACTTCAGATTTGAATTCTCAAATCCTAAATACAATTTCTAAAATTTGAAATTTGAATTTCGTAAGTTTTAGATTTGAACTCCTAAAACTTTAACTTTGAAATTCTAAAACGTTAAATTTTAGAACTTTAGATTTGAATTCTCAAATCTATATATATAATTTCTGAAATTTCAACTTTGAAATTCCAAAACGTTAAATTTTAGAACCTTAGATTTGAATTCTTAAATCTCTAAATTAAATAATTCTTAAAAGTTTAAATTTGAATTTCGATGATTTTAGATTTGCACCTACAAAACATTAACTTCGAATCTTTTGAAACTTAAACTTTCAGAACTGTAGATTTGAATTCTCGAATCCTAAATATAATTTCCAAAATTTGAAATTTGAATTTCGTAAGTTTTAGATTTGAACTCCTAAAACTTTAACTTTGAAATTCTAAAACGTTAAATTTTAGAACTTTAGATTTGAATTCTCAAATCCATATATATAATTTCTGAAATTGCAACTCTGAAATTCCAAAACGTTAAATTTTAGAACCTTAGATTTGAATTCTTAAATCTCTAAATAAAATAATTCTTAAAAGTTTAAATTTGAATTTCGATAATTTTAGATTTGCACCTCTCAAACATTAACTTTGAATCTTTTGAAACTTAAACTTTCAGAACTGTAGATTTGAATTCTCAAATCTCTATATATAATTTCCAAAATTTCAACTTTGAAATTCTAAAACGTTAAATTTTAGAACTCTAGATTTGAATTCTCAAATCTCTAAGTTGAATTCTTAAAAGTTTAAATTTGAATTTCGATAATTTTAGATTTGCACCTCTAAAACATTAACTTTGAATCTTTTGAAACTTAAACTTTTAAACTTTAGATTTGAATTCTCAAATCTCTATATATAATCTATAAAAGTTTAAATCTGAATAGCGACAGTTTTAGATTGGCACTTCCAAAATCTTAACTTGGTTTCTTTAAAACTTAAACTTTTAGAACTGTAGATTTGAATTCTCAAATCTCTATGTATAATTCATAAAAGTTTAAATCTGAATAGCGACAGTTTTAGATTTGTACTTCTAAAACCTTAACATTGATTTTTTCTTTTAAAACTTAAACTTTTAAAACTTGAGATTTGAATTCTCAAATCTCAAGATTGAATTTATAAAAGTTTAAATTCAAATATCGAAAGTTTTAGATTTGCACTTCTAAAACCTTAACTTTAAACTTTAAAAACGTTAAACTTAAATCTTCACAACACTAGCTTTGAATTCTCAAAAATTCTAGATCTGAATCTTCAACGTTATAAACTTGAATTTCTAAGGTTTTAGTCTCGCACTTCTAAATCTTAACTTTGTTTTTTTTTTATAATCCAACTTTTTAAAACTTTCTCTAGATCGAAATCTCTAGATTGCATTTATAAAGATTTAAATTTGTCTACCGAGAGTTTTAGATTCGTACTTCTAAAACCTTAACATTGATTTTCTAAAACTTCCAACCTAAACTTTAGAACTTCAGAGTTGAATTCTCAAATCTTTAGATTGTATTTCTAAAAGTTTTAAGTTAAATCTCGAAAGTCTTAGATTTGCACTTCTAAAAGTCAAATTTCAGAACTGAATTCTCAAATGTGTATATTCACTTTTTAAAACTTCAACCTTAGCTTCAAAATTTAAAACTTTAACTGTCCAAACTTTAAGATTCAGACCTTCAAAACTTTCCAATGGAACTTCCAGAATTTTAGATTTAAACTTAACAACTTTGTATTCCAGTTTCTAAAACTTCAAACTGGAATTTCCAAAATCTCGGATCTTAATCTTTAAAAATTTTACATTTAAGTTTGCATAATCCAATTTTCACTTAGACTCTATTTTCCCGTCACTTTTTCATTGGCTCTATTTCGTTTAATTTTTCATTGACTTTTTCTCTATTTTATTTACAATATAGCTCGAGACTTTTACAATCGATATGCCACTTTTGCCATGGTTTTAGGACTTTATACAATTTTTCATTTCTTTATTTTTTTATTTTTTCAATATAGCTTGAGCCTATTGCAATTGATGTGCCACTTTTGCTATGATTTTAGGTCTTATTCATATTTCACTTGAGCCAGGTTTCACTTTATTGCTCCAGGATTTAACTCCACCTATCCTAACTACTGGAGTCACTACGGGTCTACCCCCTTGACAGGGTTATGTCTGTCCGATGGATGAGGAAAATCGGACTTACCTTCGGCCTCCAACGAGGCTTACCGTGCGGAGTTGGTGGACTGCTACGCTGCTGGACAACCTTTCGGCTGATGCTGAAGCGGGGCTTAATGTTGTTGATGCCGGCGCTTACGTCTTGCTGGAACACACTGGTGGAGGTTTGCGATGTCTAGGTAATATGTTGGCGGCGATACCAGGTGCCTAAGGTCGCCTTTGGGCCTACAAATTCCCGGCTGATGACACACTACCCGGGGCGAAAGTGGAGTAGGCCAGAAAGGGGCCTTAAGCGTTGGCAGCTCGGTAGTGTTGCTGCCTACGATGTGGACCTGGTGAAAAATCCAAAGCAATTAGCACTTGCTTGGTGGAAAATCTTTCAATGCTTACCTAGTCCCTGGTCTGCTGCCGCTTCTGGGTTGCTGCTGTGCTGACTTTGACTTGCGCCTTAGGGTGACGGGTTGCTGACCGTGCCGGGTGATGTCCGACTGGTAGTTCGTTTTACGAATAATTGTCTGGATCTAAGACTGCGGAGATGAAAAACTACGTAAATTATCCGGCAGTCTAACTGAGCCGCCACACTGCACACTTACCCGGTAAATATTTGCTGCGGCCGTCTTCGCGACTTCTCTCCCAGTCTCTACTGAGTTGGCGGACGGATTACTGTTTCTTTTCCAAAATCTCCGGAGGTCACTCTGTCGTTTTAGGCTTGAGGTTATACTTCCTGGATACACTTGTTCGCGGACGCTTCACTTTTTAGAATGGCGTCTAATGGCGATTTCTTCTATGACGCCACTTTTCTGACGCCGTTATGCTGCACACTCTCACGTTTTCGCGAACTTTCCGCGTACGTGAGTCAAAATGGTGGTCGCGGATAAAATTTTGTACCGGTGTGCCTTATCAAATGTAAAAATTAACGAAAGTTGTTTACATTTGTGTTGGTGCATTATTGAAGGTGGTGTTGAGACTTTTGAGCCTGGTACAATTACTATAGGGGGTGTACTGAAAGGTTTTTTTTTTTTTCTTTAGGTGGCGCTACTGAGCCGCCACAAACCCCACCATCCCGAGGGCATCCCATGTCGGAGGATGGGAGGGAAACCTTATCCTTGGAGGGGCGTGGTTGCGGAAGAAGAGTCACTCAGGCCCTCACCAGCGGAGTGATCAGCACCACCCCTAGGGGTAGTCCTGATGCACTGCCACAGTGAAGGATGACTGACCCTCCTCCTCAACCTCAGACCTCCGATGGTGGTACCGTTAGTTGTTGCCGGATGCTATCCTCTTGGTTTCAGGAACTGGAACCCATGCCTTGGAGAGACGTGATGGGAGAAGAAAAATCACTCAGGTCCCTCACCAGCGGAGTGATCAGCACCACCCCTAGGGGTAGTCCTGATGCACTGCAACCGTGAAGGTTGAATGCTCCTCCTCTCCAGCCTCGCATCTCCGTGGCTGGATGCGTTGCTTTGAGTGCGTGTACTGTTCCTATCTGGGATCTTTGTGTTCACATTCTGGGGCTGGTTTCGGAGCCGCTGGGCAGAAGGTCCAGAATCTCGTCCAGCTGTGCCTCGTCTTCTATTTCGCGCGGGGCATTCTCACCTACTAGGTGGAACAAAATCTGGTCCTCCTGAAGGCGCATAGTCCGAATGCCTCTCCGTCCAAAGGAACGGCTGCCAACTATTTTGTAGAGGCGCCCTATGGCGGCACTGTCGATCACCTTCAAACGGCGGAACGCCGCACGGTCACTGGTTGCTAATCGTGGGAACTTGGCCAGAAATTCGAATTTTAAGGCTGATGACTGGAACGCGACGGTTATCTGAAGCTGGTCTGGATGTAACACCAGCGGGGTGCAGGAGACTACGGTTACTTGTTCTGCTGGGCAGTCCACTTCTAGCCACTGCATGAGCCTCATAACTCGGCCTTTCGGGTCGCCGGCCGCTGTGTTCGAGAAAAACCGTATGGTCAGCTTGTTTGCTGCGTAGCCCTGGGCTGGTCTCAGGAGCGCTACTTCTCGATACTGAGCCCTGGCACCTTGCTGCTCCAGCGTCAGCACCTCCCGTTGCCGCTGCATGTCTTGCAACTGGGACTCCATCTCTTCTTGTTTTTTCTTCCCTTGCTGGTTTTCTTCTCTCAACTTGGACAACTCAAGCTCCATCTTTTGCATTTTCCTGGTCACCTCTGCCATTTGACCAGTATGCTGCGCCTTAAGCTGGGCGACGACTTGTGCCTGGTTGGCCTCCTGCCTGGCGTGGTGGGCCTGCAATGCTTCCATGCGGCCTTTGAGCTCGTCTAGCTCTGGGCAAGGCTGCTCGCGCAACTTGCGGAGCGCCTGACACAGTCGAACATTCTCTTCATGCACCTGGTCGTTCTCGCGCGTTAGCGAGCCGGTGCGGTACTCGAATTGAGCCTGGAGTTCCTCGTGACTGTAACGGAGCTGTCCTAACTCGGCCTCTGCGGTGAGGTAACGCTCACGGTTGTCACGAGCCTCCTTCCGGAGGGTGACAAGTTCTCCCTGGTCCGCTACTATGTCTCCTACACCGAACCGCAAATATAAAGGGTGTGACCAATAGTTGGGGTGACGGCAGACGGGACAGTCTGATCGGTTCTGCTGTTGCCAAGTCTCGTGACAGGCCAGATGGAAAGCGTGACCACAATCTGCTACCACGAGTGGACCGTCTTCAGCTTCTAAGGTTGCCAGACAGACGTTGCACTCCACCAGATTCGCCATGTCGTTGGTCGTACCTACTTCTGGGGTTTTGCTAGTTGGTCTTGACTCGTTCTTACCTAAAACGAGAACAGGGAAACTTCCTCTAAGTATTACCGAGAAAACAAGATTAAAAAGGGTATGGGTCAACAGTTCTAGCTTAATTATCAAAGGTCGGGTACAGTCTCCTAGCGGATTACAATCAAACTTATATTTTTCAACCACCTAGGCAACAATTAAACCATCAGGTTACGGTGGATAACTACCACAATTACAGGCTTCAGCCTGGCCACATTTTCCCCTTAACCTATTGCTTTAGATCTTTAGCATGGTAAACTCCCAAAGGTTTGCCTTTCATATCCTCAACTTCATATAGGCTGTTCCCAACTGGCTTAATGATTCGGCACTTTAAGAACTTCTGTGCTAATTTCGCGTTAAAGTTGTCTTTAAAACTGCTCTGCTGGAAATTACGCCTATACACTTCTTGCCCAGGGATATATCTGACGGGGCGACATCTGGTGTTATATGAACGCTGATTCCTCTCGTAGGCCTGGTGTAGGCTTTCCTGTATTTTCGATCTAATTAGGTCTTGTGTCACTGACTTAGTAACTTGCTCCTCACCCATGTCGGTTAAGCTCTTTAGATGTCTCGCCAGTTTGTACATACTTCCGTGGGGGAACATGTTGTTGCCGAAGAGCGCAAAGTACGGTGTGACGCCAATGGCACTATGTACCGAGGACCTCAACGAACACTCGATTTCCGATAAGTGCCGGTCCCACTCTCTGTGGTCCTCCTTCATATATGAGCGGATTGCGGAGAGAACTGACTGGTTAACTCTCTCGGACGCGTTTGCCTGGGGAGAATGCACAGAGGTTCGGTAGTGATTTATTCCGAAATTGGCTATAAAAGCCTTGAATTCTTGACTGACGAATTGTTGCCCATTATCCGAGACAATAGTCTCGGGCACTCCAAACTTATGGCAAATCTCCGGGATTAGAAACTTTATTACGTTTTTACTGCTTGCTTTAGACATAGCCTTCAGTATCACGAATTTTGTTAGATGGTCCAATATAATGAAGATATAGCAGTTGCCATTCTTCGAACGCGGGTAAGGACCCAAAAAGTCAATAAAGACGCGCTGGAAAGGCCGATGGGTCACCATAGGTGGCCTTAAGGTGATGTTGGCCGCCTTAGCCTCTCGGCAAACTTGACAAGCGTCAACATAACTCTTCACTTGGGCATTCATGTTCGGCCAGAAAAAATATTCCTTGATCCTCTTCAAAGTCTTGAGGAACCCTCCATGGGCCACGTGTGGTGGATTATGAGACTTCTTCACGATACCTTGGGTCAACTCTATTGGTACCCACACCTTCCACGCGAAGTCCTCATGGAGTGGTATGCCGTCATAGGGCATCGTCCGTTTATACACTATCCCTTCAATAACTTTCAGATCGGGAAGGCGACCTGCGTTTTATTCTATGGTCTTCTTCAAATCCGCATAGTCTGCACTTCGAAAAGCTTTGTCCTCCAAATCGATTAATCCCGTGACATCTGCCGACACTTCTTCCATGGCATATCTGGACAGGGTATCCGGTACGATGTTTAGCTTTCCTTTGCGATGCTCGATTATGAAGTCAAACGATTGTAAATGCAGGCTCCATCGGGCTAGCCGCCCACTGAGATCACGGTGAGACATTAGCCACTTAAGGTTGCTGTGATCTGTAATGACCGTGAAAGCCATTAGCTCGATGAACGGTCTAAATTTTTTAATGGCTAGTACCACCGCTAGGCACTCTCGCTCCGTCACCGTGTAATTTCGCTGTGCCGGTGTCAATTTGTGCGAGTAGTATGCTATCGGATGTTCCTCGCCGTTGTCATCACGCTGGAACAATACGGCGCCCACGCCTAAGTCAGAGGCGTCGCATTGCACATAAAATCGCCTCGAAAAGTCTGGGTGTACTAGCACTGGGCTAGTCACCAAAGCATTTTTCAACTTATCGAAGGCAGACTTCGCTTCCTCTGTAAAACAAAAGGTTTTGCTCTTCTTCAAAGTGTCGGAAATAGGTGCCGCAATGGTGGCGTATTCGGATATGAACTTCCGATACCATCCTGTAGCTCCTAAAAAGCTCCTCACCTGTTTAAGGGTTTTCGGATATTTATATTGAACGATTGACTCCACCTTCGCTGGGTCAGGCTTAACTTGGCCGCCTCCGACGAGGTAACCTAGATAACGCAACTCTTTAAAGCAGAAGTGTGACTTTTGGACGTTGATTGTTAGACCTGCGTTTTCCAGACAACCTGCAACTTGTTGCAAAAGCTCCATGTGTGTCTGAAAGTCTGGCGACACTACCAGAAGATCGTCCAAGTAGACGAAGACGCGGTCACGGATGGCGGCTGGTATCACTTTGTCCATAAGGCGACACAGCCTTTGGGCCGCATTGCATAATCCAAACGGCATTACCTTAAAATGGTAAAGTGGTCTGCCGGGTACCGTGAACGCGGTCTTGTCTCTGCTGGATGTGTCTAGTGGTATCTGCCAGAAAGCATCTTTAAGGTCCACGCTTGATATATAATAAGTGTCGCCGAGCCTGCTTAATAAACCTTCTATATGGGGAAGCGGATACGCATCCTTGACTGTGAGAGCATTCAGCTTGCGTGCATCCAGACACAGCCTATTCTTGGCCCCTTTTCGGACTAAAGTCACGGGATGACTCCACGGACTTTCACTAGGCTCAATTACCCCCAAGGCAAGCATGCGATCCACCTCTGCATACAGAAGTGATTGCACGGCTGGCGAAACCGGATAATATCTGTCCTTAACTGGGACTGCGTCCCCCGTATCGATGGAGTGAGTCTCCAGATGTGTTTTTCCGAGTCCATTACGCGTATAACACGAGAATTCTTGGACTACCGCTTCCAGGAGCGCGGTCTGTTGTGCCGGGAGAGCATGAGTCTTGACCGCCTCTGAGGCTTGGACTTCCTCACATAGGTCTACCCCTTGAGTGGTAAGACCCTCTATGCTCGGCAATAGTTTAAAAGACCTCATGAAATCAATGCCTAAATACAAAGCACGTACCAGAGTAGGTACCAGATATAAGTTAATCTCCTCAGATTTTCCGTTGAAATCTATCCTCACCCGAATCCTTCCGAGGATTCGGTGGGCACTCCCATCTACTGTCTTCACAGTTGAACCAAAGCGATGTATTTGTAAATTGGCTCGCTCGACAAGTTCCTCACATTCCTTACCCAGACACGTTACGGATGCTCCACTGTCTATTAGCCCTTCGACTTCGATGCCTCCAATTTTTATTTTCGCATACAAGCGATTATCGTCTCCCTCGAGCAATGTGGTGGCCGCTATCTCTCGTCGGACTAGTCGTCGTTTCTCAAATCTTAATCTAGCTCGCTTAATCCGATCTGAGGCTTCACCAAATATCCTGGCTCTAGCTTCTTTATACTCAGCCATGCGTTGATGCAATGGCTTAAGCGGCCTCTGAGCTGGAGGTGCAAGAATCTTCTCGACAGGGATCTCGTTACTTAAAATGTTCGCAGGTGCATCTCGAACGAGCAACTGATGCGCTGGTACAATGTCTGTTAGATTCTGGGTAGTATTTGTGTCGTTAGTAGCTGGATCGTTAATAGTTGGGTTTGTACTGTCGGGGTTAGGAGAGATAGTGCTGGTGGTGGCTGGGCTTATACTTCGGTGGTGCGCACCTCCCCAGTCTGAGGTGGGTGTCTCGGCAGGTTTCCCTGGCAGTTCGGGCACTTCGGTGTCACTGTATTCTCCTTTCCGCATTTGTAGCAAAAAATTTTTCGGGTGGTAGACAGGCAATCGCGAAAAATATGGCCTGGGGCTCTGCAATTCCAGCAGATGACTTTGCTGGGGGCCCCCAGTGCGTCTATTTCTCCAGCGACACTTGCCTCAGCTGCCTCCTCCTGGAGAGCTACCTCGTGTACCTTAGCCGTCGGTACTGGTCGGGGTGGGTGCATCTGTCGCTGCATCGACAGAAGCGACTCAGCCCTCCGAACTTCTCGGCTAAACTCGTTGAGGGTATCCACTCGAATCGGGAATAACAACTGCGCAAGGGACGTTTTGAGGTTTCCCCTCATAATGTCCACTAGCTGCGCTTCCCTACACGGAGTTCGTTGCTGGTTTCTCAACTTCTTGATAGCGTTATAATATTCCTCAAACGATTCATGCGGCTGTTGTCTCCTGCTCAAAATCTGCATCTGAATCTGGAATTCACTTTCGTAGTGCTGGAACTGCGTCAGCATGGCCCGCTGCAGCTCCCTCCAGCTGAGTGCGGGAGCTGTTTTCCGATAATCCCAATAGAAAACCTTGGCGGAGCCCTCCAATAGGTGATGAAGTCCTTTCATTAAGTCAGACTCGGAGCACTCATTGTCACGACATTGTTCTCCTGCTTGGAACAAAAAGTCTTGGATGTTCAGCGTTTTGGTCGTCCCATCAAACTTTAGTCCCCATTTGGTCAGATCTTGCCTTCTCGGGGCATAGTAATCGAATCGGTCCCCACCCTCGGTGTTACGTGGTGCCTCTCGGTGTGTCCTACCTCGCGGTGGGGTGGATTCCTGGGAAGGCCAAAAGTTCCCTCCAGGTACTTGCTGGACATTGCTGGTCAATCTGAATCCATCCGGGACCATCATATCCTGCATCGAAACTACTTGCGGTCGCGAATAGGTTGGCGGCTGTTCTGCCTCTGATCGTCGAGGATGACCAACTGGGGGTAAAGGGGTTGGTATGACGCTGGGCATCGGGAGCGGACGTCTTACCTCTTCAGGCTGTCGTAGCCAAGATTCATCATAAGAGGTAGGCTGGTACCCTACCGGCGCAGCGGTTAGTGGAGGAATTGCCGACGCTGCAGGGTGGTTAGCCCCGCCAACGGCTGCTGCCTGCCTGGTTGCCGCTAAAATAGACGGCAAAATTCGACGTATCAGGGCTTCATCATCCATCTCTGGAGCGGCCCTGTCCCTAGCTTCTGCTCCTGGTCTGGTTAATACTTGAAATCTGGTTGGGCTGGCGGTTGCCGCGCGTCGCCGCGCTGCTTGTGCCTCGAGAGCGGTGAGCGCACTGAAGTCAGGTGATTCGAAAGATTCGGCTTGGTCCACCGAGCCCAAAATCCCCGACTGATGTTGTGTAACCTGAGGGTACACGTGCCCGCTTGATCCCACCACTGGTGCGGGAGCGGTAAAATCTGTTGCCGCAGCTGCAGTGGCTGCTGTTGGGTTAGCTCTAGCCGCAAGCACTGCCTGGGTCTGAGCTGCCCCTGCTGAGGTGGTTTGGGACAAATTGGTCCCTTCGCCGCCTCCTAAAGGTGGCGAACGCCCTACTGGCATGTCCGATACTCACTGACGCCCTTAATTAATTAAGATTGACAGATTGGTTTACTTCCCCGATGGGGATACCAGTCACGATAAAAAGAATAGGTATTACACCGCGGAGTAATAACCCGAAAAGGGTTACACGGTGTGGGCGCCTGGCGCCGAAACAAAAATTAAATTCTTCCAAGAATTAGCAAACAAAAAAAACACAAAAGAAAAACCCCAAAAAGCCAAAAATCAGGAAAAGTGGCAATCAACAAAAACAAAGCTAAAGCTGAAAAATGGAAATTATGATTAAGAATAAATATCAATTTAAACAATATCGAAAAGTTTCAGAATAAATATAAAATCAGGATCAACTCAAAATGGCTGAACGACAAAGAAAGATTTCGATAATTTTAAAGCGATGCTAAACAATTCGAAACCGAATACAAACTTTCATCAACCTTGTATACGGATTAGAAAAGTATTTTAACGAACGAAAGCCGAAAATAAAACGAATTAAAAGAAAAAGTTAAAATCTCAAAACGCAAAACTTGTACGGTAGATAAACGGTAAGTATGGGTATATCAAGGCAAGTTTCTCCAAGTAACTTCGATTATAATCACATGACGCAAAACTTCTTCAGAACACATAAAAACCACAAACACCTTCGGCTAATGGTACCGAAAAGGCAAACTGGAACTCAAACAGAGGGCATACGTAATGAGTCTAATACCACGCTTACGTGACTCACTCTCCCAGAGTTCCCCGAACACTTTCTTCGTGTTCAGCCTAATCATTACTGACTAGTAGCTAGCGAAAATTACGACTTTAAAAAAAAAACGAACAAATATGAAGCGAACATTTTGCCGCTCATGTATTCAACCACACGTCGCAACACGGTTAGATCGGAAGATCCTTGCCGGGACCTACGGGTGGCCGAATGACGCTAACGGACAAAACGTGCACAAGTGCGACCGTATGTCCTAACAATCATGTGTCGGGCAAAACGTCGCAACTCGGTTAGACATATAGATCTTCACCGGGACTTACGTGTTGTCCGACAACACAACTGCCCAAAACATATTACTATTGACTCTAATAATTTAAATAAAATTAACTTCCTAAAACTTAAGTCTGTTCTCCACTTGGAGCAATTGCCCCTGACATCGTCGCAGGAACAAGACTTCACAAGTAGAGATGCTCAACAAAAGTTCGCTGAGAAAGTTTCTTTGCCCCGCGGCAAACACGTCGCAACGCGTTTAAGATTCAAAACTTCCTAAACGGGACTTACGCGAAGCGTGAAGGCAACCAAACTTTCTATACTAATATGACAAACTAACGAACTATTGCTCGGGCCCCACGTTGGGCGCCATTATGTCATATGGGCATAGACTGCAATTTGACCGAGTTAATCAACGAGTTTAAGTGCTGGTCCAGTAGGGTGCTCAGTATGCCATGCGTTTAAGCCGGGCCTATGGCTTGCCGGACGGGGGGGATCTTTCTACTCACCGAGCACAACAACAGTCTGCCTCTGAACAATAAAATACATACTGAGGCTTACACACACAATATTCTTTGACATAAAATAAAAGAATGAAGCCCGAACAATAGTTGCGTTAGAAGTGGACAAGAGGGAGAAAACACCGAATTGAAAGCCATTACGTGGCTCTGAAGAGAGTCGAGGGCAAAAACTCTACCCTAACGCGCGTCATATGTGCCGACTGGTGTCTCCGTCGGCTTAGCCCACCCTTATGAAGCCCTTGTAGCTTCACCGTGATACTGCGATCCGCACAGTATCCCATCATCGTAGTTACTGGAGAACTCTCTTACCTTGTTAACCCTAACTTACCATGCTGACCTCTCACTCGGCCATATCCGAAGAGAAAACAAGCGAATTTCTAAAAATCATTATAAAATTTATTCTCTCTTCACGAGATTAAGCTTAAATATTTAACAAATTAAAAGCCTCCTGGGCGAAGTGCTCCCTCAGCGGATACAAAAATTCCGTGGGGTAAAATTATAACTTTACAAATGCAGCACACAATATTCTGCTTAAGATCTAAGAGTTTTATCTTCATAATATTTTAACTACTAACAATTTAATTTAAGATATATAATCATAATCCAAATGCTGATTAAGATTATTAAATTTTCTCTATAGAACAATAACAAATTTAAAACAATTGGGGTACACCAATGGTACTGATATTTGCCCTAGCAGCACCGTTTAATAAAATTCCCGAAATGAAACCTTCCGAAGGCTCACACTCGTAATCCATTACTGTGCCCGAGCACTTATCACGCGACGCTTATCTTATTTCAATCTCGGTGGACTACGGTTCCACACACGAGAGCTACTAGGCCGACCTAGTTTACCGCGCACGAGATTATGTACCCAGAGGCAATTCGCATGGGTGTAAATATATTCAATCAAAATAAATAAAAATTACAATATATATATATAGGTTTAGTGTCACGAATAGGTCAAAATCTGAAGGTCATTCTGTCCGAAACTGAAAACGAATTGAAACGAACCAAAAACGGCCACTAGGGAGTATGTGGGTCCCCAAGAACCTTAAAAAGTCACTCTTTACAATCGAGGACTACTTATTGGCTTAATATTAAAACTTCAGTTTGGATTTCACTGCTCTTAATTACAAACTGAAGCTATAAATCTTTAATTTCATTACCTTACTATCTTATTCTACTGACTTTATTCTCTTATCTTTATATCTTTTTATTTTCTTACTTTCTACTTCCTCAGCCTTGTTTAAATCTAAAATTCCAGATTTCAAGTTTTTCCTAAACTTACAAAGAATTCTCAGAATTCACTTCTATTTATATCATAACGACTTTCATTTTTTCTTTAAAAACAAAACTTTACTTTAACTTTCAAATTCATATTTCCAAACCTCAAAACTTTGATTCACTTCATCATTTTAAATGAAAGATTTAGGTTGGAACTCTTAAAACTTCAACTTTGAAATCCGAAGACGTTGAATCTTAGAACTTCAGATTTGAATTCTCAAATCCTAAATACAATTTCTAAAATTTGAAATTTGAATTTCGTAAGTTTTAGATTTGAACTCCTAAAACTTTAACTTTGAAATTCTAAAACGTTAAATTTTAGAACTTTAGATTTGAATTCTCAAATCTATATATATAATTTCTGAAATTTCAACTTTGAAATTCCAAAACGTTAAATTTTAGAACCTTAGATTTGAATTCTTTAATCTCTAAATTAAATAATTCTTAAAAGTTTAAATTTGAATTTCGATGATTTTAGATTTGCACCTACAAAACATTAACTTCGAATCTTTTGAAACTTAAACTTTCAGAACTGTAGATTTGAATTCTCGAATCCTAAATATAATTTCCAAAATTTGAAATTTGAATTTCGTAAGTTTTAGATTTGAACTCCTAAAACTTTAACTTTGAAATTCTAAAACGTTAAATTTTAGAACTTCAGATTTGAATTCTCAAATCCATATATATAATTTCTGAAATTGCAACTCTGAAATTCCAAAACGTTAAATTTTAGAACCTTAGATTTGAATTCTTAAATCTCTAAATAAAATAATTCTTAAAAGTTTAAATTTGAATTTCGATAATTTTAGATTTGCACCTCTAAAACATTAACTTTGAATCTTTTGAAACTTAAACTTTCAGAACTGTAGATTTGAATTCTCAAATCTCTATATATAATTTCCAAAATTTCAACTTTGAAATTCTAAAACGTTAAATTTTAGAACTCTAGATTTGAATTCTCAAATCTCTAAGTTGAATTTGAATTTCGATAATTTTAGATTTACACCTCTAAAACATTAACTTTGAATCTTTTGAAACTTAAACTTATAAACTTTAGATTTGAATTCTCAAATCTCTATATATAATCTATAAAAGTTTAAATCTGAATAGCGACAGTTTTAGATTGGCACTTCCAAAATCTTAACTTTGGTTTCTTTAAAACTTAAACTTTTAGAACTGTAGATTTGAATAATCAAATCTCTATGTATAATTCATAAAAGTTTAAATCTGAATAGCGACAGTTTTAGATTTGTACTTCTAAAACCTTAACATTGATTTTTTCTTTTAAAACTTAAACTTTTAAAACTTGAGATTTGAATTCTCAAATCTCAAGATTGAATTTATAAAAGTTTAAATTCAAATATCGAAAGTTTTAGATTTGCACTTCTAAAACCTTAACTTTAAACTTTAAAAACGTTAAACTTAAATCTTCACAACACTAGCTTTGAATTCTCAAAAATTCTAGATCTGAATCTTCAACGTTATAAACTTGAATTTCTAAGGTTTTAGTCTCGCACTTCTAAACCTTAACTTTGTTTTTTTTTTATAATCCAACTTTTTAAAACTTTCTCTAGATCGAAATCTCTAGATTGCATTTATAAAGATTTAAATTTGTCTACCGAGAGTTTTAGATTCGTACTTCTAAAACCTTAACATTGATTTTCTAAAACTTCCAACCTAAACTTTAGAACTTCAGAGTTGAATTCTCAAATCTTTAGATTGTATTTCTAAAAGTTTAAAGTTAAATCTCGAAAGTCTTAGATTTGCAGTTTCTAAAACTTCAAACAGGAATTTCCAAAATCTCGGATCTTAATCTTTAAAAATTTTACATTTAAGTTTGCATAATCCAATTTTCACTTAGACTCTATTTTCCCGTCACTTTTTCATTGGCTCTATTTCGTTTAATTTTTCATTGACTTTTTCTCTATTTTATTTACAATATAGCTCGAGACTTTTACAATCGATATGCCACTTTTGCCATGGTTTTAGGACTTTATACAATTTTTCATTTCTTTATTTTTTTATTTTTTCAATATAGCTTGAGCCTATTGCAATTGATGTGCCACTTTTGCTATGATTTTAGGTCTTATTCATATTTCACTTGAGCCAGGTTTCACTTTATTGCTCCAGGATTTAACTCCACCTATCCTAACTACTGGAGTCACTACGGGTCTACCCCCTTGACAGGGTTATGTCTGTCCGATGGATGAGGAAAATCGGACTTACCTTCGGCCTCCAACGAGGCTTACCGTGCGGAGTTGGTGGACTGCTACGCTGCTGGACAACCTTTCGGCTGATGCTGAAGCGGGGCTTAATGTTGTTGATGCCGGCGCTTACGTCTTGCTGGAACACACTGGTGGAGGTTTGCGATGTCTAGGTAATATGTTGGCGGCGATACCAGGTGCCTAAGGTCGCCTTTGGGCCTACAAATTCCCGGCTGATGACACACTGCCCGGGGCGAAAGTGGAGTAGGCCAGAAAGGGGCCTTAAGCGTTGGCAGCTCGGTAGTGTTGCTGCCTACGATGTGGACCTGGTGAAAAATCCAAAGCAATTAGCACTTGCTTGGTGGAAAATCTTTCAATGCTTACCTAGTCCCTGGTCTGCTGCCGCTTCTGGGTTGCTGCTGTGCTGACTTTGACTTGCGCCTTAGGGTGACGGGTTGCTGACCGTGCCGGGTGATGTCCGACTGGTAGTTCCTTTTACGAATAATTGTCTGGATCTAAGACTGCGGAGATGAAAAACTACGTAAATTATCCGGCAGTCTAACTGAGCCGCCACACTGCACACTTACCCGGTAAATATTTGCTGCGGCCGTCTTCGCGACTTCTCTCTCAGTCTCTACTGAGTTGGCGGGCGGATTACTGTTTCTTTTCCAAAATCTCCGGAGGTCACTCTGTCGTTTTAGGCTTGAGGTTATACTTCCTGGATACACTTGTTCGCGGACGCTTCACTTTTTAGAATGGCGTCTAATGGCGATTTCTTCTATGACGCCACTTTTCTGACGCCGTTATGCTGCACACTCTCACGTTTTCGCGGACTTTCCGCGTACGTGAGTCAAAATGGTGGTCGCGGATAAAATTTTGTACCGATGTGCCTTATCAAATGTAAAAATTAACGAAAGTTGTTTACATTTGTGTTGGTGCATTATTGCATCTCCGTGGCTGGATGCGTTGCTTTGAGTGCGTGTACTGTTCCTATCTGGGATCTTTGTGTTCACATTCTGGGGCTGGTTTCGGAGCCGCTGGGCAGAAGGTCCAGAATCTCGTCCAGCTGTGCCTCGTCTTCTATTTCGCGCGGGGCATTCTCACCTACTAGGTGGAACAAAATCTGGTCCTCCTGAAGGCGCATAGTCCGAATGCCTCTCCGTCCAAAGGAACGGCTGCCAACTATTTTGTAGAGGCGCCCTATGGCGGCACTGTCGATCACCTTCAAACGGCGGAACGCCGCACGGTCACTGGTTGCCAATCGTGGGAACTTGGCCAGAAATTCGAATTTTAAGGCTGATGACTGGAACGCGACGGTTATCTGAAGCTGGTCTGGATGTAACACCAGCGGGGTGCAGGAGACTACGGTTACTTGTTCTGCTGGGCAGTCCACTTCTAGCCACTGCATGAGCCTCATAACTCGGCCTTTCGGGTCGCCGGCCGCTGTGTTCGAGAAAAACCGTATGGTCAGCTTGTTTGCTGCGTAGCCCTGGGCTGGTCTCAGGAGCGCTACTTCTCGATACTGAGCCCTGGCACCTTGCTGCTCCAGCGTCAGCACCTCCCGTTGCCGCTGCATGTCTTGCAACTGGGACTCCATCTCTTCTTGTTTTTTCTTCCCTTGCTGGTTTTCTTCTCTCAACTTGGACAACTCAAGCTCCATCTTTTGCATTTTCCTGGTCACCTCTGCCATTTGACCAGTATGCTGCGCCTTAAGCTGGGCGACGACTTGTGCCTGGTTGGCCTCCTGCCTGGCGTGGTGGGCCTGCAATGCTTCCATGCGGCCTTTGAGCTCGTCTAGCTCTGGGCAAGGCTGCTCGCGCAACTTGCGGAGCGCCTGACACAGTCGAACATTCTCTTCATGCACCTGGTCGTTCTCGCGCGTTAGCGAGCCGGTGCGGTACTCGAATTGAGCCTGGAGTTCCTCGTGACTGTAACGGAGCTGTCCTAACTCGGCCTCTGCGGTGAGGTAACGCTCACGGTTGTCACGAGCCTCCTTCCGGAGGGTGACAAGTTCTCCCTGGTCCGCTACTATGTCTCCTACACCGAACCGCAAATATAAAGGGTGTGACCAATAGTTGGGGTGACGGCAGACGGGACAGTCTGATCGGTTCTGCTGTTGCCAAGTCTCGTGACAGGCCAGATGGAAAGCGTGACCACAATCTGCTACCACGAGTGGACCGTCTTCAGCTTCTAAGGTTGCCAGACAGACGTTGCACTCCACCAGATTCGCCATGTCGTTGGTCGTACCTACTTCTGGGGTTTTGCTAGTTGGTCTTGACTCGTTCTTACCTAAAACGAGAACAGGGAAACTTCCTCTAAGTATTACCGAGAAAACAAGATTAAAAAGGGTATGGGTCAAAAGTTCTAGCTTAATTATCAAAGGTCGGGTACAGTCTCCTAGCGGATTACAGTCAAACTTATATTTTTCACCCACCTAGTCAACAATTAAACCATCAGGTTACGGTGGATAACTAACACAATTACAGGCTTCAGCCTGGCCACATTTTGCCCTTAACCTATTGCTTTAGATCTTTAGCATGGTAAACTCCCAAAGGTTTGCCTTTCATATCCTCAACTTCATATAGGCTGTTCCCAACTGGCTTAATGATTCGGCACTTTAAGAACTTCTGTGCTAATTTCGCGTTAAAGTTGTCTTTAAAACTGCTCTGCTGGAAATTACGCCTATACACTTCTTGCCCAGGGATATATCTGACGGGGCGACATCTGGTGTTATATGAACGCTGATTCCTCTCGTAGGCCTGGTGTAGGCTTTCCTGTATTTTCGATCTAATTAGGTCTTGTGTCACTGACTTCGGAACTTGCTCCTCACCCATGTCGGTTAAGCTCTTTAGATGTCTCGCCAGTTTGTACATACTTCCGTGGGTGAACATGTTGTTGCCGAAGAGCGCAAAGTACGGTGTGACGCCAAAGGCACTATGTACCGAGGACCTCAACGAACACTCGATTTCCGATAAGTGCCGGTCCCACTCTCTGTGGTCCTCCTTCATATATGAGCGGATTGCGGAGAGAACTGACTGGTTAACTCTCTCGGACGCGTTTGCCTGGGGAGAATGCACAGCGGTTCGGTAGTGATTTATTCCGAAATTGGCTATAAAAGCCTTGAATTCTTGACTGACGAATTGTTGCCCATTATCCGAGACAATAGTCTCGGGCACTCCAAACTTATGGCAAATCTCCGGGATTAGAAACTTTATTACGTTTTTACTGCTTGCTTTAGACATAGCCTTCAGTATCACGAATTTTGTTAGATGGTCCAATATAATGAAGATATAGCAGTTGCCATTCTTCGAACGCGGGTAAGGACCCAAAAAGTCAATAAAGACGCGCTGGAAAGGCCGATGGGTCACCATAGGTGGCCTTAAGGTGATGTTGGCCGCCTTAGCCTCTCGGCAAACTTGACAAGCGTCAACATAACTCTTCACTTGGGCATTCATGTTCGGCCATAAAAAATATTCCTTGATCCTCTTCAAAGTCTTGAGGAACCCTCCATGGGCCACGTGTGGTGGATTATGAGACTTCTCCACGATACCTTGGGTCAACTCTATTGGTACCCACACCTTCCACGCGAAGTCCTCATGGAGTGGTATGCCGTCATAGGGCATCGTCCGTTTATACACTATCCCTTCAATAACTTTCAGATCGGGAAGGCGACCTGCGTTTTATTCTATGGTCTTCTTCAAATTCGCATAGTCTGCACTTCGAAAAGCTTTGTCCTCCAAATCGATTAATCCCGTGACATCTGCCGACACTTCTTCCATGGCATATCTGGACAGGGTATCCGGTACGATGTTTAGCTTTCCTTTGCGATGCTCGATTATGAAGTCAAACGATTGTAAATGCAGGCTCCATCGGGCTAGCCGCCCACTGAGATCACGGTGAGACATTAGCCACTTAAGGTTGCTGTGATCTGTAATGACCGTGAAAGCCATTAGCTCGATGAACGGTCTAAATTTTTTAATGGCTAGTACCACCGCTAGGCACTCTCGCTCCGTCACCGTGTAATTTCGCTGTGCCGGTGTCAATTTGTGCGAGTAGTATGCTATCGGATGTTCCTCGCCGTTGTCATCACGCTGGAACAATACGGCGCCCACGCCTAAGTCAGAGGCGTCGCATTGCACATAAAATCGCCTCGAAAAGTCTGGGTGTACTAGCACTGGGCTAGTCACCAAAGCATTTTTCAACTTATCGAAGGCAGACTTCGCTTCCTCTGTAAAACAAAAGGTTTTGCTCTTCTTCAAAGTGTCGGAAATAGGTGCCGCAATGGTGGCGTATTCGGATATGAACTTCCGATACCATCCTGTAGCTCCTAAAAAGCTCCTCACCTGTTTAAGGGTTTTCGGATATTTATATTGAACGATTGACTCCACCTTCGCTGGGTCAGGCTTAACTTGGCCGCCTCCGACGAGGTAACCTAGATAACGCAACTCTTTAAAGCAGAAGTGTGACTTTTGGACGTTGATTGTTAGACCTGCGTTTTCCAGACAACTTGCAACTTGTTGCAAAAGCTCCATGTGTGTCTGAAGGTCTGGCGACACTACCAGAAGATCGTCCAAGTAGACGAAGACGCGGTCACGGATGGCGGCTGGTATCACTTTGTCCATAAGGCGACACAGCCTTTGGGCCGCATTGCATAATCCAAACGGCATTACCTTAAAATGGTAAAGTGGTCTGCCGGGTACCGTCTTGCGGTCTTGTCTCTGCTGGATGTGTCTAGTGGTATTTGCCAGAAAGCATCTTTAAGGTCCACGCTTGATATATAATAAGTGTCGCCGAGCCTGCTTAATAAACCTTCTATATGGGGAAGCGGATACGCATCCTTGACTGTGAGAGCATTCAGCTTGCGTGCATCCAGACACAGCCTATTCTTGGCCCCTTTTCGGACTAAAGTCACGGGATGACTCCACGGACTTTCACTAGGCTCAATTACCCCCAAGGCAAGCATGCGATCCACCTCTGCATACAGAAGTGATTGCACGGCTGGCGAAACCGGATAATATCTGTCCTTAACTGGGACTGCGTCCCCCGTATCGATGGAGTGAGTCTCCAGATGTGTTTTTCCGAGTCCATTACGCGTATAACACGGGAATTCTTGGACTACCGCTTCCAGGAGCGCGGTCTGTTGTGCCGAGAGAGCATGAGTCTTGACCGCCTCTGAGGCTTGGACTTCCTCACATAGGTCTACCCCTTGAGTGGTAAGACCCTCTATGCTCGGCAATAGTTTAAAAGACCTCATGAAATCAATGCCTAAATACAAAGCACGTTCCAGAGTAGGTACCTGATATAAGTTAATCTCCTCAGATTTTCCGTTGAAATCTATCCTCACCCGAATCCTTCCGAGGATTCGGTGGGCACTCCCATCTACTGTCTTCACAGTTGAACCAAAGCGATGTATTTGTAAATTGGCTCGCTCGACAAGTTCCTCACATCCCTTACCCAGACACGTTACGGATGCTCCACTGTCTATTAGCCCTTCGACTTCGATGCCTCCAATTTTTATTTTCGCATACAAGCGATTATCGTCTCCCTCGAGCAATGTGGTGGCCGCTATCTCTCGTCGGACTAGTCGTCGTTTCTCAAATCTTAATCTAGCTCGCTTAATCCGATCTGAGGCTTCACCAAATATCCTGGCTCTAGCTTCTTTATACTCAGCCATGCGTTGATGCAATGGCTTAAGCGGCCTCTGAGCTGGAGGTGCAAGAATCTTCTCGACAGGGATCTCGTTACTTAAAATGTTCGCAGGTGCATCTCGAACGAGCAACTGATGCGCTGGTACAATGTCTGTTAGATTCTGGGTAGTATTTGTGTCGTTAGTAGCTGGATCGTTAATAGTTGGGTTTGTACTGTCGGGGTTAGGAGAGATAGTGCTGGTGGTGGCTGGGCTTATACTTCGGTGGTCCGCACCTCCCCAGTCTGAGGTGGGTGTCTCGGCAGGTTTCCCTGGCAGTTCGGGCACTTCGGTGTCACTGTATTCTCCTTTCCGCATTTGTAGCAAAAAATTTTTCGGGTGGTAGACAGGCAATCGCGAAAAATATGGCCTGGGGCTCTGCAATTCCAGCAGATGACTTTGCTGGGGGCCCCCAGTGCGTCTATTTCTCCAGCGACACTTGCCTCAGCTGCCTCCTCCTGGAGAGCTACCTCGTGTACGTTAGCCGTCGGTACTGGTCGGGGTGGGTGCATCTGTCGCTGCATCGACAGAAGCGACTCAGCCCTCCGAACTTCTCGGCTAAACTCGTTGAGGGTATCCACTCGAATCGGGAATAACAACTGCGCAAGGGACGTTTTGAGGTTTCCCCTCATAATGTCCACTAGCTGCGCTTCCCTATACGGAGTTCGTTGCTGGTTTCTCAACTTCTTGATAGCGTTATAATATTCCTCAAACGATTCATGCGGCTGTTGTCTCCTGCTCAAAATCTGCATCTGAATCTGGAATTCACTTTCGTAGTGCTGGAACTGCGTCAGCATGGCCCGCTGCAGCTCCCTCCAGCTGAGTGCGGGAGCTGGTTTCCGATAATCCCAATAGAAAACCTTGGCGGAGCCCTCCAATAGGTGATGAAGTCCTTTCATTAAGTCAGACTCGGAGCACTCATTGTCACGACATTGTTCTCCTACTTGGAACAAAAAGTCTTGGATGTTCAGCGTTTTGGTCGTCCCATCAAACTTTAGTCCCCATTTGGTCAGATCTTGCCTTCTCGGGGCATAGTAATTGAATCGGTCCCCACCCTCGGTGTTACGTGGTGCCTCTCGGTGTGTCCTACCTCGCGGTGGGGTGGATTCCTGGGAAGGCCAGAAGTTCCCTCCAGGTACTTGCTGGACATTGCTGGTCAATCTGAATCCATCCGGGACCATCATATCCTGCATCGAAACTACTTGCGGTCGCGAATAGGAGGCTGTTCTGCCTCTGATCGTCGAGGATGACCAACTGGGGGTAAAGGGGTTGGTATGACGCTGGGCATCGGGAGCGGACGTCTTACCTCTTCAGGCTGTCGTAGCCAAGATTCATCATAAGAGGTAGGCTGGTACCCTACCGGCGCAGCGGTTAGTGGAGGAATTGCCGACGCTGCTGGGTGGTTAGCCCCGCCAACGGCTGCTGCCTGCCTGGTTGCCGCTAAAATAGACGGCAAAATTCGACGTATCAGGGCTTCATCATCCATCTCTGGAGCGGCCCTGTCCCTAGCTTCTGCTCCTGGTCTGGTTAATACTTGAAATCTGGTTGGGCTGGCGGTTGCCGCGCGTCGCCGCGCTGCTTGTGCCTCGAGAGCGGTGAGCGCACTGAAGTCAGGTGATTCGAAAGATTCGGCTTGGTCCACCGAGCCCAAAATCCCCGACTGATGTTGTGTAACCTGAGGGTACACGTGCCCGCTTGATCCCATCACTGGTGCGGGAGCGGTAAAATCTGTTGCCGCAGCTGCAGTGGCAGCTGTTGGGTTAGCTGTAGCCGCAAGCGCTGCCTGGGTCTGAGCTGCCCCTGCTGAGGTGCTTTGGGACAAATTGGTTCCTTCGCCGCCTCCTAAAGGTGGCGAACGCCCTACTGGCATGTCCGATACTCACTGACGCCCTTAATTAATTAAGATTGACAGATCGGTCTACTTCCCCGATGGGGATACCAATCACGATAAAAAGAATAGGTATTACACCGCTGAGTAATAACCCGAAAAGGGTTACACGGTGTGGGCGCCTGGCGCCGAAACAAAAATTAAATTCTTCCAAGAATAAGCAAACAAAAAAAAACACAAAAGAAAAACCCCAAAAAGCGAAAAATCAGGAAAAGTGGCAATCAACAAAAACAAAGCTAAAGCTGAAAAATGGAAATTATGATTAAGAATAAATATCAATTTAAACAATATCGAAAAGTTTCAGAATAAATATAAAATCAGGATCAACTCAAAATGGCTGAACGACAAAGAAAGATTTCGATAATTTTAAAGCGATGCTAAACAATTCGAAACCGAATACAAACTTTCATCAACCTTGTATACGGATTAGAAAAGTATTTTAACGAACGAAAGCCGAAAATAAAACGAATTAAAAGAAAAAGTTAAAATCTCAAAACGCAAAACTTGTACGGTAGATAAACGGTAAGTATGGGTATATCAAGGCAAGTTTCTCCAAGTAACTTCGATTATAATCACATGACGCAAAACTTCTTCAGAACACATAAAAACCACAAACACCTTCGGCTAATGGTACCGAAAAGGCAAACTGGAACTCAAACAGAGGGCATACGTAATGAGTCTAATACCACGCTTACGTGACTCACTCTCCCAGAGTTCCCCGAACACTTTCTTCGTGTTCAGCCTAATCATTACTGACTAGTAGCTAGCGAAAATTACGACTTTAAAAAAAAACGAACAAATATGAAGCGAACATTTTGCCGCTCATGTATTCAACCACACGTCGCAACACGGTTAGATCGGAAGATCCTTGCCGGGACCTACGGGTGGCCGAATGACGCTAACGGACAAAACGTGCACAAGTGCGACCGTATGTCCTAACAATCATGTGTCGGGCAAAACGTCGCAACTCGGTTAGACATATAGATCTTCACCGGGACTTACGTGTTGTCCGACAACACAACTGCCCAAAACATATTACTATTGACTCTAATAATTTAAATAAAATTAACTTCCTAAAACTTAAGTCTGTTCTCCACTTGGAGCAATTGCCCCTGACATCGTCGCAGGAACAAGACTTCACAAGTAGAGATGCTCAACAAAAGTTCGCTGAGAAAGTTTCTTTGCCCCGCGGCAAACACGTCGCAACGCGTTTAAGATTCAAAACTTCCTAAACGGGACTTACGCGAAGCATGAAGGCAACCAAACTTTCTATACTAATATGACAAACTAACGAACTATTGCTCGGGCCCCACGTTGGGCGCCATTATGTCATATGGGCATAGACTGCAATTTGACCGAGTTAATCAACGAGTTTAAGTGCTGGTCCAGTAGGGTGCTCAGTATGCCATGCACACCGAGCACAACAACAGTCTGCCTCTGAACAATAAAATACATACTGAGGCTTACACACACAATATTCTTTGACATAAAATAAAAGAATGAAGCCCGAACAATAGTTGCGTTAGAAGTGGACAAGAGGGAGAAAACACCGAATTGAAAGCCATTACGTGGCTCTGAAGAGAGTCGAGGGCAAAAACTCTACCCTAACGCGCGTCATATGTGCCGACTGGTGTCTCCGTCGGCTTAGCCCACCCTTATGAAGCTCTTGTAGCTTCACCGTGATACTGCGATCCGCACAGTATCCCATCATCGTAGTTACTGGAGAACTCTCTTACCTTGTTAACCCTAACTTACCATGCTGACCTCTCACTCGGCCATATCCGAAGAGAAAACAAGCGAATTTCTAAAAATCATTATAAAATTTATTCTCTCTTCACGAGATTAAGCTTAAATATTTAACAAATTAAAAGCCTCCTGGGCGAAGTGCTCCCTCAGCGGATACAAAAATTCCGTGGGGTAAAATTATAACTTTACAAATGCAGCACACAATATTCTGCTTAAGATCTAAGAGTTTTATCTTCATAATATTTTAACTACTAACAATTTAATTTAAGATATATAATCATAATTCAAATGCTGATTAAGATTATTAAATTTTCTCTATAGAACAATAACAAATTTAAAACAATTGGGGTACACCAATGGTACTGATATTTGCCCTAGCAGCACCGTTTAATAAAATTCCCGAAATGAAACCTTCCGAAGGCTCACACTCGTAATCCATTACTGTGCCCGAGCACTTATCACGCGACGCTTATCTTATTTCAATCTCGGTGGACCACGGTTCCACACACGAGAGCTACTAGGCCGACCTAGTTTACCGCGCACGAGATTATGTACCCAGAGGCAATTCGCATGGGTGTAAATATATTGAATCAAAATAAATAAAAATTACAATATATATATATAGGTTTAGTGTCACGAATAGGTCAAAATCTGAAGGTCATTCTGTCCGAAACTGAAAACGAATTGAAACGAACCAAAAACGGCCACTAGGGAGTATGTGGGTCCCCAAGAACCTTAAAAAGTCACTCTTTACAATCGAGGACTACTTATTGGCTTAATATTAAAACTTCAGTTTGGATTTCACTGCTCTTAATTACAAACTGAAGCTATAAATCTTTAATTTCATTACCTTACTATCTTATTCTACTGACTTTATTCTCTTATCTTTATATCTTTTTATTTTCTTACTTTCTACTTCCTCAGCCTTGTTTAAATCTAAAATTCCAGATTTCAAGTTTTTCCTAAACTTACAAAGAATTCTCAGAATTCACTTCTATTTATATCATAACGACTTTCATTTTTTCTTTAAAAACAAAACGTTACTTTAACTTTCAAATTCATATTTCCAAACCTCAACACTTTGATTCACTTCATCATTTTAAATGAAAGATTTAGGTTGGAACTCTTAAAACTTCAACTTTGAAATCCGAAGACGTTGAATCTTAGAACTTCAGATTTGAATTCTCAAATCCTAAATACAATACAATTTGAATTTCGTAAGTTTTAGATTTGAACTCCTAAAACTTTAACTTTGAAATTCTAAAACGTTAAATTTTAGAACTTTAGATTTGAATTCTCAAATCTATATATATAATTTCTGAAATTTCAACTTTGAAATTCCAAAACGTTAAATTTTAGAACCTTAGATTTGAATTCTTAAATCTCTAAATTAAATAATTCTTAAAAGTTTAAATTTGAATTTCGATGACTTTAGATTTGCACCTACAAAACATTAACTTCGAATCTTTTGAAACTTAAACTTTCAGAACTGTAGATTTGAATTCTCAAATCCTAAATATAATTTCCAAAATTTGAAATTTGAATTTCGTAAGTTTTAGATTTGAACTCCTAAAACTTTAACTTTGAAATTCTAAAACGTTAAATTTTAGAACTTTAGATTTGAATTCTCAAATCCATATATATAATTTCTGAAATTGCAACTCTGAAATTCCAAAACGTTAAATTTTAGAACCTTAGATTTGAATTCTTAAATCTCTAAATAAAATAATTCTTAAAAGTTTAAATTTGAATTTCGATAATTTTAGATTTGCACCTCTAAAACATTAACTTTGAATCTTTTGAAACTTAAACTTTCAGAACTGTAGATTTGAATTCTCAAATCTCTATATATAATTTCCAAAATTTCAACTTTGAAATTCTAAAACGTTAAATTTTAGAACTCTAGATTTGAATTCTCAAATCTCTAAGTTGAATTCTTAAAAGTTTAAATTTGAATTTCGATAATTTTAGATTTGCACCTCTAAAACATTAACTTTGAATCTTTTGAAACTTAAACTTATAAACTTTAGATTTGAATTCTCAAATCTCTATATATAATCTATAAAAGTTTAAATCTGAATAGCGACAGTTTTAGATTGGCACTTCCAAAATCTTAACTTTGGTTTCTTTAAAACTTAAACTTTTAGAACTGTAGATTTGAATTCTCAAATCTCTATGTATAATTCATAAAAGTTTAAATCTGAATAGCGACAGTTTTAGATTTGTACTTCTAAAACCTTAACATTGATTTTTTCTTTTAGAACTTAAACTTTTAAAACTTGAGATTTGAATTCTCAAATCTCAAGATTGAACTTATAAAAGTTTAAATTCAAATATCGAAAGTTTTAGATTTGCACTTCTAAAACCTTAACTTTAAACTTTAAAAACGTTAAACTTAAATCTTCACAACACTAGCTTTGAATTCTCAAAAATTCTAGATCTGAATCTTCAACGTTATAAACTTGTATTTCTAAGGTTTTAGTCTCGCACTTCTAAACCTTAACTTTGTTTTTTTTTTTATAATCCAACTTTTTAAAACTTTCTCTAGAGCGAAATCTCTAGATTGCATTTATAAAGATTTAAATTTGTCTACCGAGAGTTTTAGATTCGTACTTCTAAAACCTTAACATTGATTTTCTAAAACTTCCAACCTAAACTTTAGAACTTCAGAGTTGAATTCTCAAATCTTTAGATTGTATTTCTAAAAGTTTTAAGTTAAATCTCGAAAGTCTTAGATTTGCACTTCTAAAAGTCAAATTTCAGAACTGAATTCTCAAATGTGTATATTCACTTTTTAAAACTTCAACCTTAGCTTCAAAATTTAAAACTTTAACTGTCCAAACTTTAAGATTCAGACCTTCAAAACTTTCCAATGGAACTTCCAGAATTTTAGATTTAAACTTAACAACTTTGTATTCCAGTTTCTAAAACTTCAAACTGGAATTTCCAAAATCTCGGATCTTAATCTTTAAAAATTTTACATTTAAGTTTGCATAATCCAATTTTCACTTAGACTCTATTTTCCCGTCACTTTTTCATTGGCTCTATTTCGTTTAATTTTTCATTGACTTTTTCTCTATTTTATTTACAATATAGCTCGAGACTATTACAATCGATATGCCACTTTTGCCATGGTTTTAGATCTTTATACAATTTTTCATTTCTTTATTTTTTTATTTTTTCAATATAGCTTGAGCCTATTGCAATTGATGTGCCACTTTTGCTATGATTTTATGTCTTATTCATATTTCACTTGAGCCAGGTTTCACTTTATTGCTCCAGGATTTAACTCCACCTATCCTAACTACTGGAGTCACTACGGGTCTACCCCCTTGACAGGGTTATGTCTGTCCGATGGATGAGGAAAATCGGACTTACCTTCGGCCTCCAACGAGGCTTACCGTGCGGAGTTGGTGGACTGCTACGCTGCTGGACAACCTTTCGGCTGATGCTGAAGCGGGACTTAATGTTGTTGATGCCGGCGCTTACGTCTTGCTGGAACACACTGGTGGAGGTTTGCGATGTCTAGGTAATATGTTGGCGGCGACACCAGGTGCCTAAGGTCGCCTTTGGGCCTACAAATTCCCGGCTGATGACACACTGCCCGGGGCGAAAGTGGAGTAGGCCAGAAAGGGGCCTTAAGCGTTGGCAGCTCGGTAGTGTTGCTGCCTACGATGTGGACCTGGTGAAAAATCCAAAGCAATTAGCACTTGCTTGGTGGAAAATCTTTCAATGCTTACCTAGTCCCTGGTCTGCTGCCGCTTCTGGGTTGCTGCTGTGCTGACTTTGACTTGCGCCTTAGGGTGACGGGTTGCTGACCGTGCCGGGTGATGTCCGACTGGTAGTTCCTTTTACGAATAATTGTCTGGATCTAAGACTGCGGAGATGAAAAACTACGTAAATTATCCGGCAGTCTAACTGAGCCGCCACACTGCACACTTACCCGGTAAATATTTGCTGCGGCCGTCTTCGCGACTTCTCTCCCAGTCTCTACTGAGTTGGCGGGCGGATTACTGTTTCTTTTCCAAAATCTCCGAAGGTCACTCTGTCGTTTTAGGCTTGAGGTTATACTTCCTGGATACACTTGTTCGCGGACGCTTCACTTACTAGAATGGCGTCTAATGGCGATTTCTTCTATGACGCCACTTTTTTGACGCCGTTATGCTGCACACTCTCACGTTTTCGCGAACTTTCCGCGTACGTGAGTCAAAATCGTGGTCGCGGATAAAATTTTGTACCGGTGTGCCTTATCAAATGTAAAAATTAACGAAAGTTGTTTACATTTGTGTTGGTGCATTATTGAAGGTGGTGTTGAGACTTTTGAGCCTGGTACAATTACTATAGGTGGTGTACTGAAAGGTTTTTTTTTTTTTCGTTAGGTGGCGCTACTGAGCCGCCACATTTTTCATATAAAAGTGGAACTTTGGAATTACCAGTGGTATCAAAAGTAAGTACTTATGCTTTTCGTATACTATTGAAGTACTTACTTGCGATCACTGGTTACTGCCACCGCTGCAGGGTAGTGAATGATGAGGACTGGAAGCACCAACTACGGGCAACATATACAAACTTTCAAAGAGGTGCGTGAGCGGTTCTAAAAAAAATTCTAATATAAAAACTTTTAAAATATTGTTTTTTCAGTGACCACTAGTTCAAAGGGACCTGGAACGATCAGTAGGAGGGGTGATACCTGGCGAATGATGGGGACTGGAAGCACCAACTACGGGCACCATATGTATATAATGTTTCAAAGAGGCGCGTGAGCGGTTCGTAAAAAATATGGACCTGGAACGATGATTATGAGAGGTGACACTTAGGGAATGATGAGGACTGGAAACACATATCTAAACGTTCAAAGAGGTACGTGAGCGATTTAAAAAAAATCTAATATAAAAACTTGTGTATTATTGTTTGTTTTTTCAGTGACCACCAGCTCCAAGGAATCCGGAACAATGATTATGAGGTGATACTTGGCAAATGATGAGGACTGGAAGCACCAACGTCGGGCAATATATAAAATTTTCAAAAAGGTGCGTGAGCGGTTCTAAAAAACTCTAACATTAAGACTTTTTTATTTTTGTTTTTTTTTTCAGTGCTGACCAGTTCCAAACGACCTGGAACGATGATTGAGAGAGGTGACACTTAGGGAATGATAAGGAATGGAAGCGACAACGAGCGAATTTTAAAAAATGTATAATACAAAAACTGTTTTTTCAGTCACCACCAATTCCAAAGGACCAGGAACGAATATTAAGAAAGGTTACACTTAGGCATTGATGAGGACTGGAAGTGACAACTACGGACAACATATATACATTTCAATCGATGATTATGAGAGGTGATAATTGACAATAAGAGACAATGTACAACTTATTGTCACAACACTCGGAGGTCGGTTGACCCATGTCATACGGGCACAGACTGCAATTGAACTAAGTTGATTAAAGAGTTTAGGTGCTGGACTAGTGGGGCGCTCAGTATGCCATGCGTTTAAGCCGGGCTGGTAACTCGCCGGACGGGGGGGATCTTTCCACTTCCTAAGCACATCAACAGTCTGCCACAGAACAATAAATACATACTGAGGCTTACTCAAACATTCTCACGACATAAAATTAAATAAAAGGAGCCCAAAGATAACAATCGTTAGCAGCGACAAACAAAACGAACAAACCGAAAAGCGAACAGATAGTTCTGTTCTAGAGAAGTTTTAAGGGACTACTCCCAAAACGCGTAAATATAGCTGACTGGTGTTGATGCCAGCTTGAACCCTCCCTTTGGAAGCACTTACAAGCTTCCCCATGACACTGCTGCGTCTGCAGTGTCCCAATAACAAAATGTGTCACTTACCAATTACCCTAACATACCCTCTACCTTACCATAACCTTTGGCTCAATTAGCCATATCTAAAACGCACCAGAAGTCAAATTTCAAAAACAATTTATTCATAATTAGTTACTAACTTAACTAGCTTATTACAAAAAGTGAAGGCAAAGGGGTGCCACAAGGGCAAAGCGCACAATGTGGTTACAAGAATCTCCACGAAGCAAAACAATAAGCCTCAAAAGGCTAAATGACTCAACCATTTTATCCTAAAATTTTCTTAAAATGCTAACAATTTACTTTAACAATGATGACTAAATAAAAAACACATGCAAAATTAAACTAAACATAAGGTAGAGCGACACCTTAAAACCGAATGGGTATCTCAAATAACACTGGCATATGCCCTAGTGACACTGGCCAGGATTTCCCCGAACGTGAAAATTCCCGAAAGTGGAAACCGTAACGACGATGGTGCCCGAGCACTGATGCCGCGACGCCTAACTTATTTAGACCCCGATAGTCTATAGATAAACAAACAACGAACACTACTAGACCGACCTAGTTTATCGCGCACGAGATTATATACCCAGAGGCAATTCGCATGGGTTTAAATATATAAATAAAAGCACCACAATAAATTTAAAAGGAGAGAAAAAAAAAAAAAAAATATATATATATATAGTCACCGTCAAGGTCCGCAGGTCATTCTGTCCGTATAATACGTTGAACCTACCGCCAAACCTAGCCACTAGGGAGTATGCGGGTCCCCAACAGCCTAAGACAGCCGCTCTATTACAATCGCCTTATTCTCTACTCTTAATATTAGGATATTTCATAAGTTTAATCTCGATTATTTCCCTACTTCTTCATTATTTCTTACTTTACTAAATTCTTACTTATTAATGTCCGCTTGACCAGTTTATTCTCTTTTAAATTTTTAATTTTTTGTTTCTCTTATTACATTTATCTTTCAAAATTTCTTTTTATTTCTTAATTGCTCTTCGGCCAGTTACATTCTCTTAAAATTTTCTTTTATATTTCGGAACCACTGCCCGACGAGCTTTAATTTTCGAAAATTTTCTTTTAGTTTTGCTTTTCTTTTTCTTTACTTTCAAAATTTCTGTAACCCTTTCGTTTTTTTCTTTAAAATTTTTCTTTTCTAAAATTTCTTGATGGCTTATGGTCTGCTTGACCAGATTTCAGTTTTCAACATTTTCATTTTTGTTTCTTTTTCTTATGTAAAACACTCTTCTCACAATTCTACCCTACTCTACCTAAGGCTTAACGTCCATTCGTAGATGGACGGTCCGGGCTGTCCGTAAAAGGAATAAAATGCACGGACTTACCTTACTCTGCAGGGATTAAATGTGGGACGGAGTATGAAGTGCAGGAAGAGTTAATTTACTGGCTGTGGCTGGTGATGAAAACTGCTGTGGCTGGTGATGAAAACTGCTGCGTACGGACGGACAGAACGGGCCCTGGATTATTGCTGTGGGGTGCCCCTGTCTGGTTACACTTCTCCGGGTGGACAGAACGGACACGGATTTTTGCGTTTTTGTCCCTGTCTCTGGATACGAAGCAGCAAAATAAGCACACTGCTGGCACCGTATCGACACTGCAACACACACTTTTGGGCACTGCCCTTCTGACCCAAAATATGGCGCGGATGAGACGGCGCTTGCTATTGGGGCGCGGCTCGAAAGGCGCCAACAATATGGCGCAGATGATATGGCGCTTATAATGTGGCCCATAATATGGCGCTTGTCATTGGGGCGCGGCTTGAAAGGCGCCAACAATATGGCGCAGATGATATGGCGCTTATAATTTGCCCATAATATGGCGCTTATTCGGCGGCCAGGGCGTTGAGCGCCCGCTGGTGCTCCACTACCGGCTGTACTGGCGGGGTACAGGCACAAATTGCCTGCCTTCGGGAGTGGATGCAGACCTAGGGGGGCTCTCGGCTTGAGTCGCACAATCAATGGGCACGAAGTGGTGCCGTTTTGCTGGGCCGACGGCGGCGTCTGACCACTGAGAACGATGGTGCCGTCACAGTCGACTATACCCACGCGGAATAATGAGCAAACTACGGACGGTCTTGATTCCAAGGTGTCTTCTCTTTCCTCTTCGCCGGCGGATTCCCACCTGACGGAACTGGATGTTGGCGGTCCTCCCCTCAATTGCGTTGCCCCCTTGGGCTGTGCACTGATCAATTTGAAAAAACGCTTTCCCGTTAGCCGGCACGATGTCGACGGGTTCACAGATTTAATCGAATGGTTCAATCAAAAATGGCGTAGCACGATGACGCCTCGAAAATTCCAAAATTACGCCAGTGTTGGTAATTAGTGGTTGTTTTCTCTATGTATCCACGGGAATTTAGCCGTTGGTGTATGTAAATAAACACGGCTGACAACCATGAATTTCACAATTCCTCATGGTGTAATTAATGAGGGTGTGGTGAGCATGTCGGGTCGCGGTCATCTTACGCTAGATGACAGTTGAAGTGTGCGACTTTGGCGGCGTTATGGCGCCGCCACAAACTCCACCATCCTGATGACAGCCAGGACGAGGGATGGGAGAGAAACTGTTGTCGGAAGGAGTGTGAGGGTTCGGTCTGCAGCTGATCAGGGACCGCACCACTTAGGTGATCAGGTACCACCCCTAGGGATGGAGCTGAATCAGCCCGGTGGTGGGGGCTGATCAGGCGCTCGCCTAACTCACACGTCTCCAAGTCCAGTTCCTTCCTGTTGTGAGCTGGTATGCTGGCGTTATGGCCAAGGAAGTTTTCCTTCATATTCTTGTCTTAACTCCGGGGCAGTGTATTTCCTCGGGAGCTCTGCGGTAGCGAGTCGAGCAGGTCTTGTAGCTGAGCCTCCGTTTCGATGACCTACGGCGCGGCTATCCCCTTTACCGATATTAGGATTTGGTCGTCAACGAGCCGCATGTTATACACTCCCTTCCTACCGTGGACTTTGCTGCCTGCCAATTTATATAGCTGGGACACTGCGGCACTGTCCTTCACCCGGAGTCGACGGATGGCGGCTCTGTCGTCGGTCTCAAGTCGCCGGAACTTGGTCAAGAACTCGAACTTTACCTTGGGTGACTTGAACTCAACGGTCACTTGGCGCTGATCAGGACATGCTAGCATGGTGGAGCAAGTTACAATGTCCACATCCTCTGGAGGACACGCGATCTCCAGCCTTCTCAAGAGGCCCATTACTCTCTCTTTGGGCTCGGCGGCAGCCTGTGGTGTAAGGTGGCAAATCGTTATTTTATTGGCCGCGTACCCGGAGATTTTACGTTGGAGCGCGACCTCTTGGAAGCGTCCCGAGGATTCGGCCAGCTCCTGCGTGAGCGTGGCGTTCTGCTGCTGCACGGTTCGGAGCTGTTGCTGGAAGTCCTGAAGGCTCTGCTCCAAGCGTTGGCTCTTATTGGTCACCTCCATTAACTGATCTCTCATCTGCGCCCGTTCCTTCTCCCACCTTGACTCGCGTCGGGTTATGTCTAGCTGCATGGCGTCTAGGCGGCTCTTCAGCTTCTCCACACCGGTAGAAGGCTGGTTGCGGACTCGGCACAGCTCGTGGTATATTTCGGCCTTGGATTGCTGCAGCTGCTTGTTCTCCTGCAGGAGGGTTAAAGAGTGGAAGTCGTACTCCTCCCGCAGATCATCGTATCTACGCTGCAAATCGTCCTGTGCAGCCTCGACGGCCTCGATGCGCTCTTGTTTCGCGCGAACCTCGTTGCGCAGCGCTACTAGCTCGCCTTGGTCAGCAACTATTTCGCCCTCCACAAACCGTGGGTATATCGGGAACACATAGTAGCCGGCTCGACGGCATACGGGACAATCGGTCCTCCCTTGGTCGTACCAGGTCTCATGGCACGACAAATGAAAAATGTGGCTGCACTCGGAGGTGACTATCGTCGCATCCTCCGCCGTCAGTGTCGACAGGCACACGTTGCACTCCACCACATTAGCCATAGGGACGAGGGCACCTAACTAGTGAGGGTTGCAGACAGGGGCGGACTAATTGGGCTGAAATGACAATATTGAAAACTCCTTAGATCTACAAGTAATTGGTCAAAAGAGAATAAGACAGAAGGGTCATGAATAGACAAGCTAACTACTACTCGCTAACGCCTACCTAGCTTATCTGGCTTTGCCCTGTATCAACTTTCGACACGTTACCGTGGACACATAAAACTTTTACAGGTATTAACCTGTCACAGACTATACTCATCAATACCGAATTGCATTAGAGTAGAACCCGAACCCACGCCTGAGATAAAACTCAGAGTCGCATGGTCTTACACTATTGTTTCAAGTCCTTAGCATGAAACACTCCCAGGCGTTTACCTTTCAGGTCTTCTACCTCATAGAGACTGTTTCCAACAGGCTTCACAATCCTGCACTTCAAGAACTTC
Source organism: Phaonia tiefii (assembly GCA_963931995.1). Classification (NCBI taxonomy): domain Eukaryota; kingdom Metazoa; phylum Arthropoda; class Insecta; order Diptera; family Muscidae; genus Phaonia; species Phaonia tiefii. The sequence goes on from OZ008368.1 coordinate 163,468,465, forward strand.
CGTGCCAGCTTTGCGTTGAAATTGTCCTTAAAGCTGCTCTGTTGGAAATTACGTCGATAAACTTCCTGGCCCGGTATATACTTAACCGGACGGCACCTGGTGTTATACGTGCGTTCGTTTCTCTCATAAGCCTTATGTAGACTCTCTTGTATTTTTGTCCTCACTAAATCCTGTGCAACCGATTTCGGAACTTGGGTTTCACCCATGTCAGTCAAGCTCTTCAGGCGTCTCGCCAACTTATATAGGCTGCCATGTGTGATCATATTGACTCCGAAAAGAGCGAAGTATGGTGTGACACCAATCGCACTGTGTACTGAGGATCGTAAGGAACATTCTATTTCAGACAGATGTCGATCCCATTCTCGGTGGTCCTCCTTCATATAAGATCGAATCGCCGATAAAACCGATTGATTAACTCTTTCCGAGGCGTTGGCCTGCGGAGAGTGCACTGCTGTTCGGTAATGATTTATACCGAAATTGGTAACGAAATCCGTGAACTCGCGGCTTATGAACTGTTTGCCGTTGTCCGAGACGATGGTCTCAGGAACACCGAACTTATGGCATATTTCGGTTATCAAGAACCGAATCACGCTCTTGCTGCTAGCCTTAGACATAGCCTTCAGCATGACGAACTTCGTCAGGTGATCAAGAACAATGAAAATAAAACAGTTGCCATTCTTAGAACGAGGATAAGGGCCTAGAAAGTCCACGAAAATCCGCTGAAAAGGCCGATGGATCACTACCTCTTTCCCCATCGGTGGTCTTAACGTAATGTTGGCCGCCTTAGTTTCACGACATGTTTGGCAAGCATCGACATAACTTTTCACCTGCATGTTCATATTCGGCCAAAAGAAATATTCTTTAATCCTCTTCAGGGTCTTAAAGAAACCTCCATGAGCAGCGTGCGGGGGATCATGAGACTTCTCAATGATACTTTGGGTTAATTCCAATGGTACCCACACCTTCCACGCAAAGTCCTCATGGAGTGGTATGCCATCATAGGGCATCGTTCTTTTGTACACGATTCCATCTACCACTCGTAAATCGGGTAGGCGATTCGCGTTCTCTTCGATCGTCTTGATGAGATCCGCATAATCAGTAGATTTGAATGCTTTATCCTCCATATCGATTAATCTTGCAACCTCCGCCGAGACTTCTTCCATCGCATATCTGGACAAGGTGTCGGGTACAACATTGAGTTTACCCTTGCGATGTTCGATGACAAAGTCAAAAGATTGCAGGTGAAGACTCCAACGAGCTAGCCGCCCACTGAGATCTCGATGTGACATCAGCCACTTAAGGCTGCTGTGATCTGTAATGACAGTGAACGCCATCAACTCAATGAATGGTCTAAACTTCTTAATGGCCAGAACCACCGCTAAGCATTCTCGCTCTGTCACAGTATAATTCCGCTGTGCGGGTGTCAATTTGTGCGAGTAGTATGCTATCGGATGTTCTTCACCGTTGTCATCTCTTTGAAACAAAACTGCGCCGACTCCTAGATCCGAGGCGTCGCATTGCACATAAAAGCGCTTGGAGAAATCTGGGTGAATTAGTACAGGACTAGTCACCAATGCATTCTTCAAATTATCGAAGGCTACTTTAGCTTCACCCGTGAAGCAAAAAGTTTTACTCTTCTTCAAAGTGTCCGAAATCGGAGCCGCTATTGTAGCGTAGTCAGATATAAACTTTCGGTACCACCCCGTGGCGCCTAAAAAGCTCCTCACCTGTTTCAGGGATTTTGGATACTTGTAGCCCACGATTGACTCAACTTTCGAAGGATCGGGTTTGACTTGGCCCCCTCCGACAAGGTAACCTAAATATCTTAGTTCCTTGAAACAAAACTTGGACTTCTGAACATTGATGGTCAGACCGGCATCCTCAAGGCAACGAGCAACTTGTTTCAGAAGTGCCATATGTGTCTGAAAATCTGGAGATACTACCAGAAGATCATCCAGATACACAAAGACGCGATCACGTATGGCTGACGGTATCACCCTATCCATTAACCGGCAAAGTCGCTGGGCGGCATTGCATAAGCCGAACGGCATTACCTTAAAATGATAGAGTGGCCTACCGGGCACCGTGAAGGCTGTCTTCTCTCTACTGGATGGATCTAGAGGTATCTGCCAGAACGCATCTTTGAGATCCACACTGGAAATATAATATGTGTCGCCAAGCCTGCTGAGTAAACCCTCTATATGAGGAAGTGGATACGCATCCTTAATCGTCAGAGCATTCAGCTTGCGGGCGTCCAGGCACAATCTATTTTTCGCCCCTTTGCGTACTAACGTCACGGGGTGACTCCAAGGACTTTCGCTAGGCTCAATGACTCCTAATTCAAGCATTCGATCCAACTCCGCATACAGAAGTGTTTGCACCGCTGGCGAAACTTGATAATATCTATCCTTTACCGGAACTGCATCCCCAGTATCAATGGAATGGGTTTCCAAATGTGTTCTGCCGAGGCCTTTCCTGGTATAACATGGCAATAGTCCAACCACGGCATCTAATATTCTGGTCTGTTGTGACGACAGAGCATGGGACTTAACCTCCTCAGAGGCTTGGACTTCTTCGCATAGGTCTACCCCTTGAGTGGTAAGACTCTCTATGCCTGTCAACAACTTAAACGTTCGCATAAAGTCAACGCCCAGATAGAGCGCACGTTCCAAGGTTGGTACTAGATAAAAGTCAACCTCCTCGCATCGTTTATTAAAGTCAATTCTCGCTCGTACTCTTCCCAATATTCGGTGAGCACTCCCATCAGCTGTTCTCACTGATGAGACAAAACGATGAATCTGCAAATCGGCTTGATCAACCAGCTCTTGGCATCCCTTGCCTAGACAAGTCACGGATGCTCCACTGTCTATGAGCCCTTCGACTTCTATGCCCCTTATCTTCACTCTTGCATAGAAGCGGTTGTCATCTCCTGCGAACAGAGTAGTAGCGGCGATCTCTCGTCGGATCAGCCGTCGTTTCTCAAATCTTACTCGTGCTCGCTTTATACGGTCTGATACCTCCCCGAAGATTCTGGCTCTAGCTGCTTTGTACTCAGCCATGCGTTGGTGCAATGGCTTAAGGTGTCTCAGAACCGCTGGCGTTGGTATATTATTGGTTTGCATCTCTTCTCTCATGGTATTTAAAAGTTCTTCTTCCTCAGTTGATAAGGTCGCTGGTTTAACCACTGTTGGGATCTTAGTATCACTTGTGTTGGTTACAGGTGTATTGTCACTGGCTGGGTAGATATTATCTGTTTGGGGCTTGGCTGGGTTTAAACTTCCGTGCTCCGCACCTCCCCAGTCTGAGGTGGGTGTCGCGGCAGGTTTCCCTGGCAGTTCGGACACTTCGGAGTCACCGTGTTCTCCTTTCCGCATTTGTAGCAGAAGATTTTTCGTGTAGTGGACAAACAGTCTCGGAAAATATGCCCTGGAGCTCGACAATTCCAGCAGATGACTTTGCTGTTCGCTCCCAAGGCGTCCACTTCTCCAGCGACGATCACCTCTGTTGCTTCTTCTTGGAAAGCTACCTCATGCACCTTCTCGGCTAAATTCGCTGAGACTATCTGCTCGTATAGGGAACAGTAACTGCGCCAGAGACGTCTTGAGATTTCCTCTCATTATCTCCACTAGCTGTGCTTCCCTGTAGGGAGTCCGTTGCTGCTTCTTCAACTTCATTATCGCGTTATAATACTCCTCGAAAGTCTCATGCGATTGTTGTCTCCGGCTCAAAATCTGCATTTGAATTTGAAACTCACTCTCGAAACGCTGGAACTGGGTTAACATCGCTCTCTGCAAGTCACTCCAGCTAAAAGTTGGATTAGACTTACGATAGTCCCAGTAGAACACCTTTGCTGAGCCGTCCAACAGGTGATGAAGTCCTTTCATCAACTCAGACTCGGAGCATTCATTATCTCGGCATTGCTCTCGTACTTGGAACAGAAAATCTTGAATATTAACTGTTTTCTGTGTCCCATCAAACTTCAAACCCCATTTGGTCAAATCTTGTCTCCTTGGGGCATACTGCTCAAAACGTACTCCACCATCTGTATTCCGCTGGAACTCTCTCTGTGGCCTAGTTCGTGGTGGGGTTGATCCCTGTGTGGGCCAAAAGTTTCCTTCAGGCACTGGTTGGACATTGGTAGCATGCCTAAATCCATTAGGAGCCATCGAGTCTTGCATGGAAACAACCTGTGGTCGCGCGTACATTGAAGGCTGTTCTGTTTCCGACCGCCTTCGAGGTTCATGTACTGGTAACGGAGTGGGTATTACGCTCGGCAGCTGAGATGGACGTCTTATCTCTTCTGGCTGCCGATGCAATGTCTCATTATAGTTGGCAGGTTGATAGCCTGCTGGTGCGGCGGTTAATGTTGGCATTGTCGCTTCAGTAGGGTGATTAGCCCCGCCGACGGCTGCCGCTTGTCTAGTCGCCGCTAGTATAGCTGGTAAAATTCTCCGAATCAGAGCCTCTTCGTCGATTCCTGGCCCTGTCCGGTCCCTAGCCTCTGCTCCTGGCCTGGGTGCTGCTTCAAATCGAGTAGGGCTGGCGTCACCCATGCGTCGCCGCCCTGTTCGCGCTTCAAGTGCAGTAAGTGCACTGAAGTCTGGGGAATCAAAAGTTTCTGCATGATCTTGAGATCCCAGAATTCCCGTTTGGTGTTGACTTCCCACTGGGTAGCCGTGTCCACTTGATCCCACCACTTGGGCGGAAGCGGAAAAAGCTGACGTCACGGCCGCGGCCGCTGTCGGGTTGATAGCTACCTCAGGCGCTGCCTGGGTCTCTGCCTCACCTGCGAAGGCATCTTGGGTCTGATGGGTCCCTCCTTCACCTCCTCCAGGTGGCGAACGCCGGACTGGCATCGTTATCAACCGCTGACGTCAAAAAAAACAAACGCAAAGAAAAGTTTTTGGTTTATTTCCCCTTTGAGGATACCGAATAATTGGAACGAAAGTATTGATACCGCTACTACTTAAACCAAGAAAATTGGCTCCGCGGTGCTGACGACTAGCGTCCAGAAAAATTACCACGAAGAGAAAATTGGAAAATCGACGATTATAAGTCAGCTATAAAAAAACGCTGAACAAATTAATTAAAAACTCAGATAAAAACGACGACCAAAAAAAATTTTTACACTGAAAAGTTAGAATTTAGATTAACTTTAAATAAAAATTTTCAAATATCAAGAGCAATATAATAAGAAGCAATCAAAACAAACAAAAGACCAAACACAAGCTTTCATCAACCTAGTATTTGAGAAACAACAACAAAAAATCTGGCCAAAACGAAAGCCGATGACTAAAATCGCGAATGGAAAATTAAAATCTTAAATCAAAACGAAATCGTAAACAAAAATGATTATCCGATAGTCGGATCAAAACTTAAAATCCGAAACAAAATGAATCTTAAACAAACGATAACCAAAACTCGTATCGAAATTTAAAATTTTAAACTCAAAAACTTTATCATTAAAATTTAAACTCAAAATTTTTATGATTAAAACGATAACTAAACTCGTATCGCAAATCAAAATTTAATCTCAAAAACTTTATGATCAAAATTTAAACTCAAAATTCTTATGATTAAAACGATAACTAAACTCGTATCGCAAATCAAAATTTAATCTCCAAAACTTTATGATCAAAACGATAACCAAACTCGTATCGCAAATCAAAATTTACTCTCAAAAATTTTATGATCAAAGCGATAATCAAACACGTAACGCACATCAAAATCTAAACTCAAAAGCGAAATCGATACCCAAACTCGTATCGAAGTTTAGTATCCAAAATCTCAAAATAAAATCTTAAATCAAAATGAAATCGCAAATAAAATTATTACCCGAAAGTCGGATCAAAACTTGAAATTCTAAACAAAATGAATCTTAAACAAACGATAACCAAAACTCGTATCGAAATTTAAAATTTAAACTCAAAAACTTTATGATCAAAACGATAACCAAACTCGTATCGCCAATCAAAATTTAAACTCAAAAATTTTTCGTAATTGAATGGTAAGTAGGGGTATGTATAGATGATTTTTCAGATGACACAATATAAGTTACGCACACTTCTCTAAAACAACATAAATAGTCCTAAATTTGCAAATTTGGAGGCACACTGAAAGCCAAAAAGAGGGCAAACGTAATGAGTCTAATACCACGCTTACGTGACTCTCTCTTTCAGACTCCCCTGAATACTTTCTTCGTATTCAGCCTAATCATTACTGACTAGTAGCTACCGAAAAACTATTACTCTATTATAAAACTAAAAAAGGTAATATAAAATGCTAACATTTTGCCGTTCATGTATCACGCCAAACGTCGCAACGCGGTTAGATCCTGGGATCTTCACCGGGACTTACGTGTGGCCTAATGACGCTAACGGACAAACGAGCATTAGTGCGACCGAAAGTCCTGCCAATCATGCGCCGAACAAACGTCGCAACGCGGTTAGACCAAAAAATCTTCGCCGGGACTTACGCTTGTTCCGACCGCATAGCTGTACAAAACTTTTACACTATTGGGTTAAACGCAAAAAAAAAAAAAATAAAAATAATAATCTAAAAAGGATCATCAAAAACCTAAGTCAGTCCTCCACTTGGAGCAATTGCTCCTGACATCATCGCAGGAACAAGACTTCACAAGTCGAGACACTCGACAAAAGTATCCTAAGAAAGTTTCCTTGCCCCGCGGCAATCCCGTCGCAACACGTTCAAGATTTAATAATCCTTAAACGGGACTTACGTGAAGCGTAAGGACAATAAAAACTTCCTAAGCTAACTATGTAGACTAACGAAATTATCTTCGGGCCCCACGTTGGGCGCCATTATGTCATACGGGCACAGACTGCAATTGAACTAAGTTGATTAAAGAGTTTAGGTGCTGGACTAGTGGGGCGCTCAGTATGCCATGCGTTTAAGCCGGGCTGGTAACTCGCCGGACGGGGGGGATCTTTCCACTTCCTAAGCACATCAACAGTCTGCCACAGAACAATAAATACATACTGAGGCTTACTCAAACATTCTCACGACATAAAATTAAATAAAAGGAGCCCAAAGATAACAATCGTTAGCAGCGACAAACAAAACGAACAAACCGAAAAGCGAACAGATAGTTCTGTTCTAGAGAAGTTTTAAGGGACTACTCCCAAAACGCGTAAATATAGCTGACTGGTGTTGATGCCAGCTTGAACCCTCCCTTTGGAAGCACTTACAAGCTTCCCCATGACACTGCTGCGTCTGCAGTGTCCCAATAACAAAATGTGTCACTTACCAATTACCCTAACATACCCTCTACCTTACCATAACCTTTGGCTCAATTAGCCATATCTAAAACGCACCAGAAGTCAAATTTCAAAAACAATTTATTCATAATTAGTTACTAACTTAACTAGCTTATTACAAAAAGTGAAGGCAAAGGGGTGCCACAAGGGCAAAGCGCACAATGTGGTTACAAGAATCTCCACGAAGCAAAACAATAAGCCTCAAAAGGCTAAATGACTCAACCATTTTATCCTAAAATTTTCTTAAAATGCTAACAATTTACTTTAACAATGATGACTAAATAAAAAACACATGCAAAATTAAACTAAACATAAGGTAGAGCGACACCTTAAAACCGAATGGGTATCTCAAATAACACTGGCATATGCCCTAGTGACACTGGCCAGGATTTCCCCGAACGTGAAAATTCCCGAAAGTGGAAACCGTAACGACGATGGTGCCCGAGCACTGATGCCGCGACGCCTAACTTATTTAGACCCCGATAGTCTATAGATAAACAAACAACGAACACTACTAGACCGACCTAGTTTATCGCGCACGAGATTATATACCCAGAGGCAATTCGCATGGGTTTAAATATATAAATAAAAGCACCACAATAAATTTAAAAGGAGAGAAAAAAAAAAAAAAAATATATATATATATAGTCACCGTCAAGGTCCGCAGGTCATTCTGTCCGTATAATACGTTGAACCTACCGCCAAACCTAGCCACTAGGGAGTATGCGGGTCCCCAACAGCCTAAGACAGCCGCTCTATTACAATCGCCTTATTCTCTACTCTTAATATTAGGATATTTCATAAGTTTAATCTCGATTATTTCCCTACTTCTTCATTATTTCTTACTTTACTAAATTCTTACTTATTAATGTCCGCTTGACCAGTTTATTCTCTTTTAAATTTTTAATTTTTTGTTTCTCTTATTACATTTATCTTTCAAAATTTCTTTTTATTTCTTAATTGCTCTTCGGCCAGTTACATTCTCTTAAAATTTTCTTTTATATTTCGGAACCACTGCCCGACGAGCTTTAATTTTCGAAAATTTTCTTTTAGTTTTGCTTTTCTTTTTCTTTACTTTCAAAATTTCTGTAACCCTTTCGTTTTTTTCTTTAAAATTTTTCTTTTCTAAAATTTCTTGATGGCTTATGGTCTGCTTGACCAGATTTCAGTTTTCAACATTTTCATTTTTGTTTCTTTTTCTTATGTAAAACACTCTTCTCACAATTCTACCCTACTCTACCTAAGGCTTAACGTCCATTCGTAGATGGACGGTCCGGGCTGTCCGTAAAAGGAATAAAATGCACGGACTTACCTTACTCTGCAGGGATTAAATGTGGGACGGAGTATGAAGTGCAGGAAGAGTTAATTTACTGGCTGTGGCTGGTGATGAAAACTGCTGTGGCTGGTGATGAAAACTGCTGCGTACGGACGGACAGAACGGGCCCTGGATTATTGCTGTGGGGTGCCCCTGTCTGGTTACACTTCTCCGGGTGGACAGAACGGACACGGATTTTTGCGTTTTTGTCCCTGTCTCTGGATACGAAGCAGCAAAATAAGCACACTGCTGGCACCGTATCGACACTGCAACACACACTTTTGGGCACTGCCCTTCTGACCCAAAATATGGCGCGGATGAGACGGCGCTTGCTATTGGGGCGCGGCTCGAAAGGCGCCAACAATATGGCGCAGATGATATGGCGCTTATAATGTGGCCCATAATATGGCGCTTGTCATTGGGGCGCGGCTTGAAAGGCGCCAACAATATGGCGCAGATGATATGGCGCTTATAATTTGCCCATAATATGGCGCTTATTCGGCGGCCAGGGCGTTGAGCGCCCGCTGGTGCTCCACTACCGGCTGTACTGGCGGGGTACAGGCACAAATTGCCTGCCTTCGGGAGTGGATGCAGACCTAGGGGGGCTCTCGGCTTGAGTCGCACAATCAATGGGCACGAAGTGGTGCCGTTTTGCTGGGCCGACGGCGGCGTCTGACCACTGAGAACGATGGTGCCGTCACAGTCGACTATACCCACGCGGAATAATGAGCAAACTACGGACGGTCTTGATTCCAAGGTGTCTTCTCTTTCCTCTTCGCCGGCGGATTCCCACCTGACGGAACTGGATGTTGGCGGTCCTCCCCTCAATTGCGTTGCCCCCTTGGGCTGTGCACTGATCAATTTGAAAAAACGCTTTCCCGTTAGCCGGCACGATGTCGACGGGTTCACAGATTTAATCGAATGGTTCAATCAAAAATGGCGTAGCACGATGACGCCTCGAAAATTCCAAAATTACGCCAGTGTTGGTAATTAGTGGTTGTTTTCTCTATGTATCCACGGGAATTTAGCCGTTGGTGTATGTAAATAAACACGGCTGACAACCATGAATTTCACAATTCCTCATGGTGTAATTAATGGGGGTGTGGTGAGCATGTCGGGTCGCGGTCATCTTACGCTAGATGACAGTTGAAGTGTGCGACTTTGGCGGCGTTATGGCGCCGCCACACCCATTGTGATTGCCCATATATATGCGGAGAAAATAGAGAAGGGTGGGAAGAGAGGGTGGCGAGCCCCACTGATAGTGAAAATTTTCGAAAGGTAGATAGACGTAGGACAGACAGAAAAACCAATCGATAACGTTCCCAGTGAATACATATATACATACATCACCTGATAAACCTTGATCAATACATACAATACCATCCAACATGAGGATCAACATGTGCAGGTCAAGGTTTACCATTCCAGATTCCCAGTGGGGTAGAAAGAACCAATAGACTAATCATCCATGGCAGAGCCCGCGAGAATTCCCTCAGATCCTCAATAGCCACGTCGCGCAAAGAGGCTAGGCCCTCCTCCTGAAATCAATTCTTATGATTCCTGAAGGGACCTTCCGATCCCACCACGAAGTCAATAGTGAAGAGAATTGTATTATGGCCAGAGAAGGAGTAGTCAACCGACACCGTCCAATCCTTTACAAGGAATTCCTCAGAAGATAGGGTTATGTCAACAACGCTCTTCTCAATTTATTACGAAAGGTGGCCCTATTTCCCCTATTGCAAATGTTGACTCCGGATTGAATAATAAGATCAAAGACAGACTCCCCTCTATTATTTATCGCAGCCCTGCCCCATTGTGTGTGGTGAGCATTTGCATCACAGCCCACAATAAGCCATCGTCCTTTAGTGGATGCCTGGTGTACCAATTCGAGAACTGCCCTAAATAACACTCTTCATACGGTAAGTACACAGACGCAAGTATCAAATTTGATCCAGTCTCAACTTCCATGCACACCGTTGCCACGTCGCCCGTACTAAAGGTAGAAGAAAGGATAAGTTTTAAATCTTTTTTAGCTACTATACAAGCTCTTACGTTGCCAGATGTTCTGACCGCAAAGATGTTCACATTGTCATTGCCCAGACCTCTCACATTGTTCTCACGGTCTATCCAGGGCTCCTGTACTAGGGCAATGTCAATCTCATGGTTCGTGAGGGAGAGTACAAGATTAGCGGAGGCAGCCTCGCAGTGGTGCAGATTGATCTGCACCATACGAAGCCGCCTATGTCTATATCCATATAGAGAAGCAGCATCTTCCCTCACGAGCTAACATATTTTCAAGTGACACCGAATCCAGGGCGATTCTAAAATCGGGGCCTGAGGTATCCGTGTTGCAATGGTCGTTTTGGCAAAAGGGTACGTTAAGAAGTTACATTATGAAAATATTGAAAAAGAAAAAAGGACAGGAAAAGAAAAAAACTAACTGGTAGAAACTCTAACAGGGTTATGTTGTTTACATGGGAGAATAGCAAGCGTAACAATGTTAAATGTGTACAAGTCCACAATATTATAAACGTCGTCTATGGTTGCTCAAGGTATATTTATGTCACTCCTCCCTTCTTCGGATATGTCAATGTCCTCATTGACGTTTTTTACATTTTTTTCTCCCTTCAGTAATAGACATTAAAAAAAATTAAAGTTATAACATGTATTGATATTGAAATGATATTGCTCTTTTGGCTTAAAAGAATTATACTTAGTAAAGTGTTTACTTATCTCTATTTGAGTGACGAAATCGACTGAATTTTTAATTAAACTTGCGTTATTTTTAACAAAGGGTACATTGCTAGGAATTACGGTACTTAGTTTACTTTCGACTTCGAATGACCCAATTTTAACTTTAAAATTTTCAAAGGCTATAACATTCTTACCGCTTAATTTTATTTCTAAATCATTACAATTTTGTTTAATAATAATTTCTTTAAGATTTTTCGTCAAGATTACATTTGGTGGTACAAAATTTATATTTTCTTCATTATTCGTCTTGTAAGTGCAGTTTGATATTTCTGTATTTAGTAAGTTTTCCAAGCAATTGTCTTTAATTTCTATTAATTTTGTGTTTACAATTTCAAAAATTTTATGATTTTTCGTTACATAGGTTTGTTCTGGGCTTAAGTTTAGTTCTTGTTTATTATTATCTGGTACAGGCAATATTTTAAACTTCTAATATGTATTAAAGACTTTGGGAATAGTAAGTACAAAATAGACGATATCTTCATTTATCCAAACTGATGTTCTAATAAAATCGAATTGTTCAGTGTTCAAATGGGATATAGTGTTAATATCAATAAGTTTTGGATTAACGAATTCCCAATTGAATATCCTGGACATGTTCCAAATACATTTTTACATTATCAAGAAAGGTGTCGGATATTATTTTCTCTACAAGTATATTTTGCTGGGCATTAGTTGCGTTTTTCAGAATGGCGGTATTTCCCCGCATGAGATGTTCCTTAATAAGATCCTTAATATTTTCATCAGATAGTTCTTTATACGTTATAGTGGTTACAAAGTTGGTAAAAACCCTTACCTTTGTGGTTTGTTTCATATCTCCTTTAACAATTGTGGTTCGTTACAGTGCTGGATAATCTCGTCATGACACGAAATGTGTGTCAGTGTGTTCACGGGACCTCCACTTGCTTTTCATAGTGGACTTAGGTGTGCATGTCCACTAGTGCCCCCGCAAAACCATGGTAACATTTTATTCTATCATGTCACCCCATATGTTATTCACCACTCGATACCTACCTCCGTATTACCTCTTTAATCTGCCACTTTTTTAGAATCAATCGCTAAAAACCAAAATATTGAATTTCATTATAATGTTTATTTTCCCAATTCGGGACTTAGAAATATCTTGCCCAGTTCGGGACTTATGTATATTAAATATATAAATTTCATATTTTAATGCTCAATGTAATATTTATTATTATAGTAAACTACAACCAAAATTGAGATATTTACTACATACATACAATGTTGCTTATATATTTGTCTTATATTATGGTAATTTATATATATAATGAATTCAGAGATTTTGAGTTATGTGATCCGAAAAGTTCTGAGAATTTTGCAAGATAGATTTCGAAAGTTCTAAGAAAAAGCTTTTGAAAATACCTAGTGCTTGTGGATCAAGTGATGCTTGAGCCATATGACAGGAGCTTTCGCTTTTATTAAGATATAGACAAAATTATATTTGTTTCTCCTAGTCGGACGAGACTTTGAAGAAATATCTGGAAATTTGTTTGATTGAGGAGTTCACTTCTCCTTTGTCGGACGACTTTGCTCTTTATTTATTAAGAAGCGACTAAATCACAAATCGGAAACATGAATTGAATTAATATTCGCGAGAAAAAACAACACAATACAATTGACTTTATTAATCGGTCTTGGTATATACTACAGGAAGCTACTCGACTTATTTGAGATTTCAACCTACTACCAGCTACCTCAACTTCTACCTCACTTACGAAATTAGTGTGGCGGCTCAGTAGCGCCACCTAACGACAAAAAAAAAAAACCTTTCAGTACACCACCTATAGTAATTGTACCAGGCTCAAAAGTCTCAACACCACCTTCAATAATGCACCAACACAAATATAAACAACTTTCGTTAATTTTTACATTTGATAAGGCACACCGGTACAAAATTTTATCCGCGACCACCATTTTGACTCACGTACGCGGAAAGTTCGCGAAAACGTGAGAGTATGCAGCATAACGGCGTCAAAAAAGTGGCGTCATAGAAGAAATCGCCATTAGACGCCATTCTAGTAAGTGAAGCGTCCGCGAACAAGTGTATCCAGGAAGTATAACCTCAAGCCTAAAACGACAGAGTGACCTTCGGAGATTTTGGAAAAGAAACAGTAATCCGCCCGCCAACTCAGTAGAGACTGGGAGAGAAGTCGCGAAGACGGCCGCAGCAAATATTTACCGGGTAAGTGTGCAGTGTGGCGGCTCAGTTAGACTGCCGGATAATTTACGTAGTTTTTCATCTCCGCAGTCTTAGATCCAGACAATTATTCGTAAAAGGAACTACCAGTCGGACATCACCCGGCACGGTCAGCAACCCGTCACCCTAAGGCGCAAGTCAAAGTCAGCACAGCAGCAACCCAGAAGCGGCAGCAGACCAGGGACTAGGTAAGCATTGAAAGATTTTCCACCAAGCAAGTGCTAATTGCTTTGGATTTTTCACCAGGTCCACATCGTAGGCAGCAACACTACCGAGCTGCCAACGCTTAAGGCCCCTTTCTGGCCTACTCCACTTTCGCCCCGGGCAGTGTGTTGTCAGCCGGGAATTTGTAGGCCCAAAGGCGACCTTAGGCACCTGGTATCGCCACCAACATATTACCTAGACATCGCAATCATCCACCAGTGTGTTCCAGCAAGACGTAAGCGCCGGCAACAACAACATTAAGCCCCGCTTCAGCATCAGCCGAAAGGTTGTCCAGCAGCGTAGCAGTCCACCAACTCCGCACGGTAAGCCTCGTTGGAGGCCGAAGGTAAGTCCGATTTTCCTCATCCATCGGACAGACATAACCCTGTCAAGGGGGTAGACCCGTAGTGACTCCAGTAGTTAGGATAGGTTGAGTTAAATCCTGGAGCTATAAAGTGGAACCTGGCTCAAGTGAAGTATGAATAAGACCTAAAATCATAGCAAAAGTGGCACATCAATTGCAATAGGCTCAAGCTATATTGAAAAAATAAAAAAATAAAGAAATGAAAAATTGTATAAAGTCCTAAAATCATGGCCAAAGTGGTGTATTAAGTCTAATAGTCTCAAGCTATATTGAAAAAAATAAAAAATTAAGTAATGAAAAATGTTATAAAGATCTAAAACCATGGCAAAAGTGGCATATCGATTGTAATAGTCTCGAGCTATATTGTAAATAAAATAGAGAAAAGGTCAATGAAAAGTTAAACGAAATAGAGCCAATGAAAAAGTGACGGGAAAATAGAGTCTAAGTGAAAATTGGATTATGCAAACTTAAATGTAAAATTTTTAAAGATTAAGATTCGAGATTTTGGAAATTCCAGTTTGAAGTTTTAGAAACTGGAATACAAAGTTGTTAAGGTTAAATCTAAAATTCTGGAAGTTCCATTGGAAAGTTTTGAAGGTCTGAATCTTAAAGTTTGGACAGTTAAAGTTTTAAATTTTGAAGCTAAGGTTGAAGTTTTAAAAAGTGAATATACACATTTGAGAATTCAGATCTGAAATTCTGAAATTGGACTTTTAGAAGTGCAAATCTAAGACTTTCGAGATTTAGCCTTAAACTTTTTAGAAATACAATCTAACGATTTGAGAATTCAAATCTGAAGTTCTAAAGTTTAGGTTGGAGGTTTTAGAAAATCAATGTTAAGGTTTTAGAAGTACGAATCTAAAACTCTCGGTAGACAAATTTAAATCTTTATAAATGCAATCTAGAGATTTCGATCTAGAGAAAGTTTTAAAAGTTGGCTTATAAAAAAATAAAAAAAACAAAGTTAAGGTTTAGAAGTGCGAGACTGAAACCTTAGAAATTCAAGTTTATAACGTTGAAGATTCAGATCTAGAGTTTTTAAGAATTCAAAGCTAGAGTTTTGAAGATTTAAGTTTAACGTTTTTAAAGTTTAAAGTTAATGTTTTAGAAGGGCAAATCTAAAACTTTCGATATTTGAATTTAAACTTTTATAAATTCAATCTTGGGATTTGAGAATTCAAATCTAAAGTTTTAAAAGTTTAAGTTTTAAAAAAAAATCAATGTTAAGGTTTTAGAAGTACAAATCTAAAACTTTCAATATTTGAATTTAAACTTTTATAAATTCAATCTTAAGATTTGAGGATTCAAATCTAAGGTTTTAAAAGTTTAAGTCTTGGAAAAATTAAGTGTAGGGTTTTAGAAGTGCCAATCTAAAACTGTCGCTATTCAGATCTAAACTTTTATGAATTATACATAGAGATTTGAGAATTCAAATCTACAGTTCTAAAAGTTTAAGTTTTAAAGAAACCAAAGTTAAGATTTTGGAAGTGCCAATCTAAAACTGTCGCTATTCAGATTTAAACTTTTATAGATTATATATAGAGATTTGAGAATTCAAATCTAAAGTTTAAAAGTTTAAGTTTCAAAAGATTCAAAGTTAATGTTTTAGAGGTGCGAATCTAAAATTATCGAAATTCAAATTTAAACTTTTAAGAATTCAACTTAGAGATTTGAGAATTCAAATCTAGAGTTCTAAAATTTAACGTTTTAGAATTTCAAAGTTGAAATTTTGGAAATTATATATAGAGATTTGAGAATTCAAATCTACAGTTCTGAAAGTTTAAGTTTCAAAAGATTCAAAGTTAATGTTTTAGAGGTGCAAATCTAAAATTATCGAAATTCAAATTTAAACTTTTAAGAATTATTTTATTTAGAGATTTAAGAATTCAAATCTAAGGTTCTAAAATTTAACGTTTTGGAATTTCAGAGTTGCAATTTCAGAAATTATATATATGGATTTGAGAATTCAAATCTAAAGTTCTAAAATTTAACGTTTTAGAATTTCAAAGTTAAAGTTTTAGGAGTTCAAATCTAAAACTT
Source organism: Phaonia tiefii (assembly GCA_963931995.1). Classification (NCBI taxonomy): domain Eukaryota; kingdom Metazoa; phylum Arthropoda; class Insecta; order Diptera; family Muscidae; genus Phaonia; species Phaonia tiefii. Next base: position 163,484,634 of record OZ008368.1, read on the forward strand.
ACGAAATTCAAATTTCAAATTTTGGAAATTATATTTAGGATTCGAGAATTCAAATCTACAGTTCTGAAAGTTTAAGTTTCAAAAGATTCAAAGTTAATGTTTTAGAGGTGCAAATCTAAAATTATCGAAATTCAAACTTAAACTTTTAAGAATTATTTTATTTAGAGATTTAAGAATTCAAATCTAAGGTTCTAAAATTTAACGTTTTGGAATTTCAGAGTTGAAGTATCAGAAATTATATATATGGATTTGAGAATTCAAGTCTAAAGTTCTAAAATTTAACGTTTTAGAATTTCAAAGTTAAAGTTTTAGGAGTTCAAATCTAAAACTTACGAAATTCAAATTTCAAATTTTAGAAATTCTATTTAGGATTTGAGAATTCAAATCTAAAGTTCTAAGATTCAACGTCTTCGAATTTCAAAGTTGAAGTTTTAAGAGTTCCAACCTAAAGCTTTCATTTAAAATGATGAAGTGAATCAAAGTGTTGAGCTTTGGAAATATGAATTTGAAAGTTAAAGTAAAGTTTTGTTTTTAAAGAAAAAATGAAAGTCGTTATGATATAAATAGAAGTGAATTCTGAGAATTCTTTGTAAGTTTAGGAAAAACTTGAAATCTGGAATTTTAGATCTAAACAAGGCTGAGGAAGTAGAAAGTAAGAAAATAAAAAGATATAAAGATAAGAGAATAAAGTCAGTAGAATAAGATAGTAAAATAATGGAATTACAAATTTATAGCTTTAGTTTGTAATTAAGAGCAGTGAAATCCAAACTGAAGTTTTAATATTAAGCCAATAAGTAGTCCTCGATTGTAAAGAGTGACTTTTTAAGGTTCTTGGGGACCCACATACTCCCTAGTGGCCGTTTTTGGTTCGTTTCAATTCGTTTTCAGTTTCGGACAGAATGACCTTCAGATTTTGACCTATTCGTGACACTAAACCTATATATATATATTGTAATTTTTATTTATTTTGATTCAATATATTTACACCCATGCGAATTGCCTCTGGGTACATAATCTCGTGCGCGGTAAACTAGGTCGGCCTAGTAGCTCTCGTGTGTGGAACCGTAGTCCACCGAGATTGAAATAAGATAAGCATCGCGTGATAAGTGCTCGGGCACAGTAATGGATTACGAGTGTGAGCCTTCGGAAGATTTCATTTCGGGAATTTTATTAAACGGTGCTGCTAGGGCAAATATCAGTACCATTGGTGTACCCCAATTGTTTTAAGTTTGTTATTGTTCTATAGAGAAAATTTAATAATCTTAATCAGCATTTGGATTATGATTATATATCTTAAATTAAATTGTTAGTAGTTAAAAGTATAATGAAGCTAAAACTCTTAGATCTTAAGCAGAATATCGTGTGCTGCATTTGTAAAGTTATAATTTTACCCCACGGAATTTTTGTATCCGCTGAGGGAGCGCTTCGCCCAGGAGGCTTTTAATTTGTTAAATATTTAAGCTTAATCTCGTGAAGAGAGAATAAATTTTATAATGATTTTTAGAAATTCGCTTGTTTTCTCTTCGGATATGGCCGAGTGAGAGGTCAGCATGGTAAGTTAGGGTTAACAAGGTAAGAGAGTTCTCCAGTAACTACGATGATGGGATACTGTGCGGATCGCAGTATCACGATGAAGCTACAAGGGCTTCATAAGGGTGGGCTAAGCCGACGGAGACACCAGTCGGCACATATGACGCGCGTTAGGGTAGAGTTTTTGCCCTCGACTCTCTTCAGAGCCACGTAATGGCTTTCAATTCGGTGTTTTCTCCCTCTTGTCCACTTCTAACGCAACTATTGTTCGGGCTTCATTCTTTTATTTTATGTCAAAGAATATTGTGTGTGAAAGCCTCAGTATGTATTTTATTGTTCAGAGGCAGACTGTTGTTGTGCTCGGTGAGTAGAAAGATCCCCCCCGTCCGGCGAACCATAGGCCCGGCTTAAACGCATGGCATACTGAGCACCCTACTGGACCAGCACTTAAACTCGTTGATTAACTCGGTCAAATTGCAGTCTATGCCCATATGACATTAGCTGTACTAGTACATCGTGGTGTCTTCGTTGATGTCCTATTCGATGCTCCAGCTGGTGTTATAGTTGATGTTGTTATAGCTGTAGTTATAGTTGATCTGGTTAAAGTTGCTGTTATTAAAGTTGTTGTTCTCAATAAAATTTTCTCAATTGTTGCCCAAATTGTTCTTATTGATTTTGACTGGTTCTTGTTGTCATTGTTATCGCTTTTGCCTATTGTTACTTTTAAACTTGTATCACCTCGTAGATGCACTTTTGTCATACTGTTAGTGTGGAGTTATCACCTTATCTATGCACTGTTGTTACAATGTTTACCTTTTTATTGTCATATTCTTTGGTGGTTGCGTTTTATTTTGTATATTGTTTGATTAATTAGTTAATAGTTTTTTGTTCTTCTAGTTTGTGATTGTTCCACTCAGGTTAATTCGATGTTGCCGGGATATTGTTGTCAATTTTGTAACCGTTGATGTCTTTAGATTGTAATTGTCATAATCTGTTGTGAAATATAATTTGTTGTGTTTCCAGGTCCATTGTTGTCCGGCGACTGATGGAACTCTAGATAGATTTGCTGCAACCGATGGTATCGTTTCTATTGGATGATTTTGTTAGTGGGATTTTCCGATGAAGGTCATAATCCTTTGTTGCTCTTTCGGAGACTATTTCAGACAATTATTGTTTTATAATGGCCCGGAACTATTGTTTGTTTTGTGGTTACTCGTTAATATCTTGGGGGTTTTTACACTGTTTACATTATTGTTGTTTTATTATTATAATTTTTCTTGACTTGAATCTTAGCCCGAGAAGTGTTGTTTGGTCGAGGTTTTACAATTTGACCTGGCACTGTTGTTTAAATTAGTTAACCTGATTTTAAAAACGCGTTTGTACAATTCTTTCTAATATCTTGTTTTGTCAACTTGATCTTATTTTAGATTTTATGTACTTGTAAATTTGGTTTTGTTCACTTGATCTTATTTCGGTTTTCGTTAAGTTTGTTAATCTTTTCCAGAACTCGATCGTTAACTCGGTTTAATTTGGGTTTGTTTTGGTACCTGGTGTTACTGTGCGTCTTGTTGAACTTTTTATTACTTCGTTTGTTAGCCTTTTTACTAACTCGGTTGAGGACTTGTATTTGTTTTTGTTCACTGGTTCTAATTCCGCTTTTATTAACCTGTTTACTAAGCCGATTGAGAACTGGTTTTTCTTTGTTGGTTCGATAACTATTTGTAAGTTTCGTTTTACTAACATGTTTTACAATTTGTTTTTCTTTATCGTTCCGTTAACTAATTTTAAGTTTTAATGATTTTAGAACTCGTTTTTATTTGTTTCGTTAACTAGTTTTAAGTTTTAATGCATTTTAGAACTCGTTTTTCTTTATTGTTTCGTTAACTAGTTTTAAGTTTTAATGCCTTTTAGAACTCGATTTTATTTATTGTTTCGTTAACTAGTTTTAAGTTTCAATGCATTTTAGAACTCGTTTTTTGTTGACGTCGTTTAAGTTCATTTCTAAAATGGTGACTGCCTTGAGTACCGGGCGCGATGTCAGTTGTCTCACTGGTGTGTTGGTGATACCGTCGATGTCCCTGGCGTGATAGTACCGCTGTATGTCGTTGAAGTTTTGCTTTTGTGGTGTTTTGTAGCGGGCTATGCCCGGAAGAGACAGCGTTGCTGGTGTGATGTTGCCGTCGTAATGAGAGCTGATGCAATTGCGAAGGCTATTACTGCGGGCGGTGTTTTTTCTCTTTCCTGCTATCTGCTGGTGCCCGCGTTCGTTTTCCGCGTGGGTGACTTCCACGTTGCAAACACTGCTGTCCACACTCTGAATGCCTGCAGGTTAGATGGTGATGTCGGCGTGGTGCGTGTATGGCAGCAGTAGACCAAGTGCAGCTCCCAAAATTTAACCATGTGGTCAATCCCAACGTTTCTCCTTTTTTTCCGGGAACGATGTTCGACCGATCACGCCAATTTTTTAAAAGGAAATCGATGGATGCGGAAGTCGTTCAATATGGCGTTTAGTTTCTTCCAAAATTTTTGATTCCACTTTCGCACCACTGCAACCTAATTTGCTTGTCAGAGCTGTTGTTTGGGTGATCGCTCTGGTGCTCACCAGAGGACCGCGCACTGGTTGCCGTGACGTCAGTCGTCGTCGTGGCCAAGAGGTGTAGGAGGATGCTGATGCACGTCGATGGATGCGTCAGAGAAGGCAAGCCAGCAATTGGCTTGGCCTTATCAAAAGGGTGATGATGATGCACTTGAGGTTCAAGGTTTTCGATTACTTTGGCCTCGTGTTAATGCCCAATCCAGTATACAATACAAAATCCAAAAGAAAAGATTTTGTATAAAGGTCTTATTGCCGTAGGCACGTCTTACCTCTACGGCTGTTTGGTATGAAAAAGGGCAGAGAAGCCATGTTGCCTTTCGCAGGTGGATAGTGTCTGCGTTCTTATCTGACGTTTGCTTGACAGCGCAAGATGCTGCCAGATCATTCGCTGTGGGTTCTATTCCCACAGCAGTGTAGGGATGGGCAAGATTAGACATCGTAGAGATGACAAGAAATGGGGTTTATGCCCGCATTTGGCATGAACAGCTGTGTTAAATACCCACATAAACACCGTCGTATTTCTTTAATATAGTGGCCTTGCAGGTAAGCTCGGTGTGTTGAATAACTTGTCTGGCGACTTTTTAAGCACCAATCACCCAGAACGGTACACACCTTCCATCTTGGGCGAAATATTTTTATCATATTAGCAAAAAAAAAAAAACAACCCCGTAGATCGAAGAGTAACTAAGCTTTTAGATCCTTGCCATGGAATACGCCTTGCGACTTTCCTTGTAAGATCTCGACTTCATAAAAGTTATTTCCTACCAATTTTCTAATTATACATTTAATGAATCTCCTGCACAATTTGGCCGAAATTTGTTTAGAAAAATCAGAGAGTTGAAAGTTGCGTCGGAATACCTCTTGACCTACTCTAAATTTAGTCTCTCGACACCTAGTGTTGTATCTCTTAGCATTATTCTCATAACTATGGTGGAGATTCTGTTTCACTTTATCTCGGACTAGTTCAAGAAACTCACCGCGATTTTCGATTCGATTCTCCGAGTCTTCTACTAAATTAAGCTTTCTCGCGAGCTTGTAGGACGAAGCATGCGTGATCATGTTGGTTCCGAATAATACGAAATACGGTGTCGCTCCGATAGCACTGTGTACGGAAGATCTGAGAGCACACTCTATCTCACACAGGTGGAGATCCCAATCCTGCTGATTTTTATCCAAATACGAACGAATCGTGGCCAGTACCGACAGGTTAACGCGTTCCGAAGTGTTTGCCTGCGGAGCGTAGTTCGCTGTACGGATATGCTCTATGCCGAAACTACTCATGACTTCCGAAAAATCCTTGCTTACAAACTGCTGACCGTTATCCGACACTAACGTTTCCGGCACACCGAATTTATAAAATACTTCGCGTATCAAAAAGTCGATCACGTTTTTGGCATTCGCTTTCGTCATAGCTTTTAGCAACACGTACTTCGAAAAGTAGTCTAGAACTATAAAAATGAAGCAATTTCCATTTCTGGAGCGAACGTATGGGTCTAAGAAATCAACATAGATCCTTTGAAATGGTTTAACAATGTTTGGCTCGCGCCCCATGGGTGGTCTTAAAACAATATTCAATGGTTTGCATTCCTTACAAGTTTCGCACCGATTTACGTACTCACGAATTTGAACGTTCATATGAGGCCAATAAAAATACTCACGAATTCGACGGATAGTTTTCGCGATACCGCCATATGAAGCTTTCGGTGGTTCGTGTGCGTTTGCTATAATCTTCTCAGTGAGTCCCGATGGAATCCATAGCTTCCACGAATGTTCCTCTCGCAACACGTCTCCATCATATGACATAGTTCGTTTATACGCGAAATTATCCACTACCTTTAAGTCGGGTAACTTATTACCATGATCTTTTATCACCTCAATGATATTCATATAATCTTCGGACTGGAACTCACAATCGGCTAAATCTATTGTCGGATTTGGTATCCATTCAATCTCATCAAGGGAGTAGCGCGACAGAGCATCCGGGACTACATTTTGCGATCCCTTACGATGTTGAATCTCGAATGAAAAAGTTTGTAGCTGAAGGCTCCATCTAGCTAACCGACCACTAAGGTCACACTGGGACATTAACCACTTAAGGCTTGAGTGGTCCGTAATTATCACGAAATTAATTAACTCGACGTAAGGTCGAAAACGTTTTATGGCTAACACCACGGCCACACATTCACGTTCGGTTACTGAATAATTTTTTTGTGCCGAGGATAATTTCATCGAGAAATACGCGGTCGGGTGCTCGTTACCATCGTCGTCTTCTTGAAATAAAACCGTGCCTACGCCTACATCCGACGCATCGCACTGAATATAAAATGTTCTATTAAAATCAGGGTGGGTGAGAATTGGACTATCAGTAAGACATAACTTTAATCTATCAAACGATTCCTTGGACTCATCTGTAAACAGAAATTGTTTACCCTTTTTCAAGGTTTCGCATATGGGTGCGGTGATGGTAGCGTAATCGGAAATAAATCGCCGATACCATCCCGTAGTATCCATAAAGCTTCGGACATGTTTTATCGTCGTGGGATACGAAAAGTTTACAATGGCCTGAATCTTCTCAGGATCAGGTTTTAGAAGGCCATCACCTACTATGTAGCCTAGATATTTCAATTCTCTACAACAAAATTTGGACTTACTAACATTGATCGTAAGACCAGCACTGTCCAAACACTGGGCTACTTCTGCTAAAAGACTAAGATGTTCTGCAAAGTCTGACGATACTACTAGCAGATCATCCAGATAAACAAAAACCCTTTCTCTCAATCGTGCTGGAACCACCTTGTCCATTAAACGGCATAACCTTTCGGCTGCGTTGCACAACCCAAAAGGCATGACCGTAAAATGGTACAAGTGTCGTCCAGGCACAGTAAAGGCTGTCTTTTCTCGACTATGTTCTGCCAGTGGTATCTGCAAGAACGCGTCTTTTAAATCCACGCTGGATATATATTGGGTGTCACCTAAGCGGCTCAACAGGCCCTCAATATGGGGAAGCGGATAGGCGTCTTTCACAGTGAGATCATTGGGTCGACGCGCATCTAAACAAATTCTAACCTTTTCACCTTTTTGAACAAAGGCCACTCTGTTATTTCACGGGCATTCGCTCGACTCAATAACCCCCAGTGACAACATTCTATCCAGTTCCCCATACATTAGTCTTTGCACTGCAGGCGACACTGGGTAGTGCTTCACCTTAATCGGAACCGAATTTCCTGTGTCAATCACGTGAGTCTCAAGGGAAGTTATCCCTAAGCCTTTCCGAGTAAAACACGGGAATAAACTGATTGTATTCTCTAAGAGTTTCTGGCTATCTAATAAGTGCATTCTAGGAAATGCGGCTCCTGAATTTTGTTCTGAGCGCAGCGTCAGTTGACATGGCATCCATGTTAAATCTGAACATGTTAAATCCTTTCATAAAGTCTACACCTAAGAAAAGTTCCAATTTTAGTGTGGGTACTAAATAAAAATCAATTAGTTTTGACATTTTATTAAAATTAATTTGAGCTCTAACGCGACCAATGATGTTATTTAATAGACAATCCTCGGTTCGGATTTGCGATTCGAAAGGAAAAATCGGAAATCTAGCCTTTCTACAAAGTCTAGACAGTTTTTCCCTAAGCATGTCACCGTAGCTCCACTGTCTAATAATCCTTGTACCGAGAGACCAGATATTTGTATGGTGGTGTAAATTCTCATATCTGTACCTTCATAAATGCTTGCTACTGATATTTCGAAACGAACCTGTTTTCTGACTTTATACCTCTGTTTAGTTTTCAAAATTTTGTCTGACGGGCCGAATATTCGGTCTCTGGCTGCCTCATATTCCTGCATGCGTATATGCAGAGGTTTCAATGGATTAAATGTATATATGGATTTAGGTGTTGATTGTATGGGTTTGGTTATTGCTGTTGTTGTTGCTTTGGCAGAGGATGAGATTTGTCGGATCGAGCCTCCATCCCCGCACGAGACGCGTTCACCTTTCGGTTTCCCTGACAGACAGAACACCGTTTTAATACAGTTCCCTTCATTCCGCATTTGTAACAGAATGGCTCTGTTTGTTCAACCATACAATCTATAAAGATGTGATCGTAGCCACCACAATTCCAACACGCTAGCTTTCTTTCGCCGGCTATTGCATCTATATCAGTAACAACTCCTGCATTCGGCTCGACGTATTCTAATTCATGTACTTGCCTTGCCGGATAGCGGCTGCCGAAGTGCCTTTGGTTGATTAACAGATTTTCTGCTCTACGATATTCCTTTGCGAACTGTGTCAATCTATATACTGGTACTGAAAACAAAAGCTGTGCCATTGCAATTTTTAAGTTACCTTTCATGATGTTAACGAGGTCGGTTTCTCCCATCGGTGTTTTTAATTGGTGCCGGAGTCTAATAATCGCGTTGTAGAAATCATCGAACGATTCTCGTTCCTGTTGACGTCTATCAAGTATCTTTCGTTGGACGTCAAAGTCACTCTCGTACCGATGAAACTGCGCTAGTAATGCTTCTTTGAGGTGTTTCCATCTGGATGCATTATTAAAGCGTCGATAATCCCAAAACCATTCCCGAGCAGGATCTCTTAATAAGTGATGGAATGAGCTCACGACATCTGCACATTTGCATCTGAAATTCGCTTGTAAAGTTTCAACTCTAAATACAAAATTTTCAACGCAGGTTGTTTTGTCCGTTCCGTCGAAAATGATCCCCCATTTATCTAGCCGAAGACCTGGTGTTGGCGGTGCCGGGTTAAAAGAAAATTGATTTCCCGGGAGCGGTAATTAATCTCGGTTTGAGTTATATCCCGGTTGGACATAGTTATTCATTCGAGATCTAAATTGAAATGGAGCTTGAGTCGGCATATTACTGTTTTCATTAAATTCAGTTGGGTTATAATTTGGATTCATACCTTGTTGAGAATTCTGCCGTGGTAATTGAATCTGACGAACTTGTGGTGGTGGCTGTGTAAAATCCGGTACAGATATGTTACTCGAGCGTCTCGAGCCGACTGTTTGCGGTTGTGACAGAGAATATTCACTGATACTTTGTTGAATTATCCGTGGGACTAAACCCAGCAATCTTTCCTCCAAATTTTGTAGATCTCCTTGAGTAATCGCTTCTCCTTTCTTATCTGGTATGTTGTTTTCAAACGTTGGCCTTGTTGGTACGTTTCGATTGCGGAAAGCGTCAATCACTCCTCGAGCACTTATACTACTGAAAGGTGGTGTTATGATTGTGCTGTGGCCAGATATACTTCATCCACTGGCTTCTAGCCGTTCCTCTTCAGGTACTCCAAATATCGTTGCATTGGCGTTCATTTGTTTTGGGATAGTTCCCGTCGTTTTGAGTGGTTCTGGTATTAGTGGTAGTATTGGCCGGTGTCGTCATTGCCGATGAAGGCATCGCGGTTGTTACCGGATTCTCCCCGTCTTTGACCGATGATCGCATCCCTACCATTTTGGATCGATTTTACTCTGTGAAATGTCAAGCAATCAAAACCAAATATCCGCAAATCGAATTATTATCAGTTGTGGCTATGTACTTTCGCCGCTAATGTATCGACCGAAACGAAATTCAACTTGTCAAGGACAAGAGTGTAGATGGCCTATGAGATCTGTAGCTATTTATGTATGCCGAATTTGAAATTCGACACCGCTTATGTGATTCAAAAAAACAGACAAGAACTTAACCTTCAATGTTTTTACTGATAAGAAATATCAGATATAACTATTAAAAGATGATAAGTATATTCCCCAGCGATTCAGCGAATCGATGCTCTATAGCAGCAAAATCTTTCGTTTGAGTTAAAGTGTTCTTAAGATATTTTGTAAAGTTTTACTTTTTATTTTCTTGCAAAAATTAAATTTAGCTGTAATAAATGGATTAAATACTGGAAGGTATCGAGATGATGAAAATATTAGATGAAAAGCAAGTGTGTCCACGGCTACGAGTCAGACTGGTGCATTCGCGTGTCTCATAAAACTAGATAGTGTGTCTCCAGAAAATTTCTTCAAAAAAATTAACGTCGCTAACTAGAACTTTATCAACATGACAAACCGTCAGGACTTACGTTAAATTGTTTGCCTTATATTCCAGTGCTCTAACCGTTTGCCGCAATTAATAAGTTCTTCTCTGAACTATTAAGACTTACAAAGGTTGAGAAACACTGTAGGTTTTACCCAAACCTGACGTGGCTAACAAATGAAAATGAAAAAGATTCATATCGGTGACTCACGAAAATAGAGTGTTTCTTTCATTGAATCTGAAACACTCACACATTCTAATCTTAATTGACGGCGCTATGCAAAAATGTGGAAAAAACCCCTAAATTTACCGAATTTAAAATGCATCGCAAAATCAACTTCGGATCAGAACTTCTGATCTGATAACACTGGCATTCGATGTTCTTAGGGAGTCGTGCCCCACGTTGGGCCCCAATTTCTGTCACGAATCAAATGACCGACTTGTTAAATATAAAAAAAATCAAATCCAATACTCAGATTTGTCTTGTGCCTCTTGATCGTTTTATTTTTTCCTCTGTTACAGATTGAAGCATCGACTTGACTTCCAACTCCGAAATTCAACAAGAGAGGCAAAAACTACTGAGTACTGTCACACTGACAACTTGTCAATCTGTGCACGGCTATGACTCGTCGGGCATGGGTGGTGGTTCGTTACAGTGCTGGATAATCTCGTCATGACACGAAATGTGTGTCAGTGTGTTCACGGGACCTCCACTTGCTTTTCATAGTGGACTTAGGTGTGCATGTTCACTAGTGCCCTCCCCAAAACCATGGTAACATTTTATTCTATCATGTCACCCCATATGTTATTCACCACTCGATACCTACCTCCGTATTACCTCTTTAATCAGCCACTTTTTTAGAATCAATCGCTAAAAACCAAAATATTGAATTTCATTATAATGTTTATTTTCCCAATTCGGGACTTAGAAATATCTTGCCCAGTTCGGGACTTATGTATATTAAATATATAAATTTCATATTTTAATGCTCAATGTAATATTTATTATTATAGTAAACTACAACCAAAATTAAGATATTTACTACATACATACAAAGTTGCTTATATATTTGTCTTATATTATGGTTAGTACGTGTTAATTAAAATTTATATATATAATCAATTCAGAGATTTTGAGTTATGTGATCCGAAAAGTTCGGAGAATTTTGCAAGATAGATTTCGAAAGTTCCAAGAAAAAGTTTTTGAAAATACCTAGTGCTTGTGGATCAAGTGATGTTTGAGCCATATGACAGGAGCTTTCGCTTTTATTAAGATATTGGCAAAATTATATTTTTATTTGGTATATAGAAGTTTGTTTCTCCTAGTCGGACGAGACTTTGAAGAAATATCTGGAAATTTGTTTGATTGAGGAGTTTACTTCTCCTTTGTCGAACGACTTTGCTCTTTATTTATTAAGAAGCGACTAAATCACAAATCGGAAACATGAATTGAATTAATATTCGCGAGAAAAAACAACACAATACAATTGACTTTATTAATCGTTCTTGGTATATACTACAGGAAGCTACTCGACTTATTTGAGATTTCAACCTACTACCAGCTACCTCAACTTCTACCCCACTTACGCCATTAGCTGTACTAGTACATCGTGGTGTCTTCGTTGATGTCCTATTCGATGCTACAGCTGGTGTTATAGTTGATGTTGTTATAGCTGTATTTATAGTTGATCTGGTTAAAGTTGCTGTTATTAAAGTTGTTGTTCAGTCGAACGTTGTTTTAGATTGTTCTCAATAAAATTTTCTCAATTGTTGCCCAAATTGTTCTTAATTGTTGTTGATTTTGACTGGTTCTTGTTATTATTGTTATCGCTTTTGGCTATTGTTATTTTTAAACTTGTTGTACACGGTTAAAGCTCTTATTGTTGTTTTTAACTTATTTGGTATCATCTCGTAGATGCACTTTTGTCATACTGTTAGTGTGGAGTTATCACCTTATCTATGCACTGTTGTTACAATGTTTACCTTATTATTGTCTTATTCTTTGGTGGTTGCGTTTTATTCTGTATATTGTTTGAGTAATTAGTTAATAGTTTTTTTTGTTCTTCTAGTTTGTGATTGTTGCACTTAAGTTAATTCGATGTTGCCGGGATATTGTTGTTAATTTTGTAACCGTTGATGTCTTTAGATTGTAATTGTCATAATCTGTTGTGAAATATAATTTGTTGTGTTTCCAGGTCCATTGTTGTCCGGCGACTGATGGAACTCTAGATAGATTTTCTGCAACCTATGGTATCGTTTCTATTGGATGATTTTGTTAGTGCGATTTTTCCGATGAAGGTCATAATCCGTTGGTGGTCTTTCGGAGACTATTTCAGACAATTGTTGTCTTATAATGGCCCGGAACTATTGTTTGGTTTGTGGTTACTCGTTGATATCTTGGTGGTTTTTACATTGTTTACATTATTGTTGTTTTATTATTATAATTTTTCTTGACTTGAATCTTAGCCCGAGAAAGTGTTGTTTGGTCGAGTTTTTACAGTTTGACCCGGCACTGTTGTGTAAATTAGTTAAATGATTTGATCTTATTTTTGTTTTTACTTGTAAATTTGGTTTTGTTAACTTGATCTTATTTTGGGTTTCGTTAAGTTGTATGTGCGGTTTTGTTAACTTGTTTTAATTACATGTTTGTTAATCTTTTCCAGAACTCGATCGTTAACTCGGTTTAATTTGGGTTTGTTTTGGTACCTGGTGTTACTGTTCGTCTTGTTGCACTTTTTACTACTTCGTTTGTTAGACTTTTTACTAACTCGGTTGAGGACTTGTATTTGTTTTTGTTCACTGGTTCTAATTTCACTTTTATTAACCTGTTTACTAAGCCGATTGAGAACTGGTTTTTCTTTGTTGGTTCGTTAACTATTTTTAAGTTTCGTTTTACTAACATGTTTTTCTTTATCGTTCCGTTAACTTATTTTAAGTTTTAATGCATTTTAGAACTCGTTTTTATTTGTTTCGTTAACTAGTTTTAAGTTTTAGTGCAGTTTAGAACTCGTTTTCTTTATAGTTTCGTTAACTAGTTTTAATGCCTTTTAGAACTCGATTTTATTTATTGTTTCGTTAACTAGTTTTAAGTTTCAATGCATTTTAAAACTCGTTTTTTATTAACGTCTTTTAAGTTAATTTCTAAAATGGTGACTGCCTTGAGTACCGGGTGCGATGTGAGTTGTCTCACTGGTGTGTTGGTAATACCGTCGATGTCCCTGGCGTGATAGTACCGCTGTATGTCGTTGAAGTTTTGCTTTTGTGGTGTTTTGTAGCGGGCTATGCCCGGAAGAAACAGCGTTGCTGGTGTGATGTTGCCGTCGTAATGAGAGCTGACGCAATTGCGAAGGCTATTATTGCGGGCGATGTTTTTTCTCTTTCCTGCTATCTGCTGGTGCCCGCGTTCGTTTCCGCGTGGGTGACTTCCACGTTGCAAACACTGCTGGGCACACTCTGAATGCCTGCAGGTTAGATGGTGATGTCGGCGTGGTGCGTGTATGGCAGCAGTAGACCAAGTGCAGCTCCTAAAATTTCACCATGTGGTCAATCCCAACGTTTCTCCTTTTTTTCCGGGAACGATGTTCGACCGATCACGCCAATTTTTTAAAAGGAAAAAGATGGTTGCGGAAGTCGTTCAATATGGCGTTTAGTTTCTTCCAAAATTTTCGATTTGACTTGTGCACCACTTCAACCTACTTTGCTTGACAGAGCTGTGTTAAATACCCACATAAACAGCGTCGTATTTCTTTAATATAGTGGCCTTGCAGGTAAGCTCGGTGTGTTGTACAACTTGTCTGGCGACTTTTTAAGCACCGATCACCCAGAACGGTACAGTTGTCCTCGTCCGCTGAATGGATAGTGGCAACGTCTGATCGTATGTCCTGATTCATATTGCATTCATCTAGTCTAATCCTTGATAAAGCATCAGCTACGTGATTTTCTCTACCTGGGATATGCTTTACATCAAAGTCATATTCATTCAGTCGTATTTTCCACCTTTGCAGCTTATTATTTGGTTCTCTAGGTTATGAAGTCACTGTAAAGGTTTATGATCGCTATTAACGATGAATTTTCTACCATATATATATGGTCGGAAATATTTCGTGGCCCAAACCAGTGCCAATAGTTCACGCTCTATTGTGGAGTAATTAATCTCGTGCTCGTTAAGTGTTCTACTTGCAAAGCAGTTAGGTCTACTTTGCTGGCTTAATACGGCGCCTAAAGCAAAATTTGACGCATCTGTAGTAAGTGTAAATATCTTATCATAGTCGGGGTAAGCCAAAATAGGTTCTTTGGTTATCAAGATCTTTATGCTTTCCACGGCTTTAATAAAGTCTTTGTTTGTGGAATCGACCGTTCCTCCCTTTTTCAAACAGACTGTCAACGGTTTTGTTATTTTCGCGAAATTATTTATAAATTTTCTGTAAAATCCTCCTAAACCTAGAAATTGTCTCACTTCTTTCTCTGTCTTGGGTGGTGGATATTTCAAAATAGCACTAACATATTTCTCGTTTGGTTTCACACCCTCTGAGGTTACGACATGGCCTAAAAATTCTGCCTCTCTTTGAACAAATTCACACTTAGTCAGCTGTACTTTTAGATTTGCATCAGACAATTTCCTGAACACTCTTTAGATCGATGCGATGTGTTCCTGGAGGGAATCTAAATAGACCATGCACTCTTTTCCCACTAAATCTTCCAAGATCGTAGTCATCAACCTCTGAAAGGTGGAGGGGACATTTTTAAGCCCAAACTGCATCCTTAGAAATTCGAAGTGGCCATTTTTGGTAGAGAAGGCAATCTACTTCCTATCAGATGGGTCCATCTGTATTTGATGGAAACCTTTGGCCAAATCGAGGGTAGTAAAATAGAGACATTTCCCCAGTTTATCCAATATGTCGTACATATCGGGCATTGGTGCCATCGTTCAACTGGCGATAGTCGATTACGATTCTTCACTTTTCCTCTCCGGAAGCGTCTAGCTTCTTCGGTACCACCCATAATGGCGAAGAGTAAGGAGAAGTGCTGTGGCAAATAATATGCTGCCTTAACATCTCTCTTATCTGCCGATCTACTTCCTCCCTATGAATTTCTGGATACCTATACGCTCTACTGTATATTGGGTCTTCATGAACTGTCCTAATACTATGCTGTATCGAGTGCGTGAAGGTCAAATGATCGCCTTCTTTATAAAAGAGATGTTTATACCTAGCAGTAAGCCGTTGCAAAGACTTATATTCCTCCCGATTAAGGTGTTTGAGACAAAATTTTGGTATTTCGTCATGTATTAATTCATGAACATTTAGCTCGTCGATCATAGATGCATAATTCTCCTTAGAAATAATGGAGTTCGATACAGGGTATCGGAATCCGTCTAGAAACAGATTACTGTTAGGGATATCGAAATAAGCATTTAAAATCCTCAAGGAGTTGTAGCCTCGAAGGCCATCATAATTATCAGAGAAATCACAAACGTACAGTATTAGCTGTTTGTTACCTATGCCAATGCGTTGAAATTTGTTTACAGTAACAGCTCCACTAGCTGTACGCAAATTTATCGAGATAGCCTGTTCAGCTATATGTGATATTGTATTAGTTCTTATTAAGCTTACGGATGATCCCGTGTCAATAAGAAACAAATAGGGATTACGATCTATATAAATTGTTATTGCTGGTAGTTTCCCGGGGCTATAAAGTGAAAATTCTGCGAATCTTGCTCCATTGGGATTGGGGCACCAAAACGTCTGATTCTGGATTGGTTAGAATCATTACCCCCAGGTGTTGGGATTTGTTGGGCATTTGTCGTTGGAGGCTGATAAATATTCTGTGGTACGAAGGGGCGTGGGTTAAATGCGATTGGTTGATTAGGGTTGTATGGATATTGGGGAAAAAATTGTGGAGGCGTATTCCAATTATTTTGGTAATGTTGACTGCTAGTATTTTGAAGGTTGTTAGAAGATGACGGTGCTGTTCTTCTATAATTACGATCCTTGTATTCGAAGGAATATGCCCCGCTTGTTTTTAGCACTTTAATTGCAGTCTTAAAGTCTGACACTAGGTTAGCGTTAAGCAGTGCAGTTATGAGTCGGCAAACCTTCCTTTAAAATTTGAACACTGAACTTGTCTATTTCATTATAATAAAATCGTTTCTTTAATTCATTTTCTTCACTTAATTTTACGCAGTCTTTTATTTTACAAATTTCGTCGTTTAATAAATCGCAGTATACTTATTTCTAATATTAATGTGCTAATATGCTTACACTCGCCGAATTCTTCAATAGTAAGGTTTTTAATGTTTTCCACTCCTCTTATGTTTTAGCTTCTTTTTGTAAATTTTTCAACGTTCACAACTGTTTTATTTAACTATTTCTATGTTAGAGTACTTAGGTTAACGTTAAGAGATAATAAGTTCGTTTAAGATACCGACTGCGCCAATGAAATACTTAATGAAATAAACACACGATGTGCTAAGTTCTTTGTCTCAGTCAAGGCTACTTTATTCAAACAAAAGATTATTGTGCTTCGCTTAATCTAAGCTGCATGTGTATTTACTTTGCTGGTGTGGGAAACTGCAAGCACAACAGTTTTACACGAGCAAGCATTTTGGAATTTGACACTTCCACAGTTTGGTTACTTATACATTACTGTTGTCTTAATGAACACTATGGTTGCTTAAGGTATATTTATGTCACTTGTGAGTATAGTTGACATTTGTAGATTTATTAGTTTTCAGTTGTTTCGGCTTAAGGTCATAAGAATGAAAAGAAAACACTTTAAGTATTTCTTCTTACAATTTCATTAATATTTTCCAATATATCGACCAACTTCGTGGATCATTTTCAAGGATCTGATAAAACAAGAATAAACATTATTGAAAAGTTCGAACAAGAATCAACATAAAAATATATATTATTTTCCCCAAAGGGAGAATGATCAATTTTAATCACATTTTGAGATAACACAGAGCGCGTCCAAGTTTTCCCGCAGGCTTATGCCTACTGATCTGTCCCTCCCCTGAATTTGTCAATTGTATGCCTATACACATGCGCACATTGATCTGCATCCCATTCGAAATTAAGCCTCTTCTCCGATGGAACGTCAATTATATGCAGCATTTCCTGGAAGAGGCGTCCCGAGTAATTTCCCTCCTCAGTCAGAATCTCCACTTCGGTCTGTGTCCAGTTAAAGTACAGTGGGCTGCGGGAGCTGGCCTTTGTTCTATCGGCTTACAATGAGCCCTATGGTCCGACTTATGAGCAGATATTCCAGTCCTCAACCTATCCTTTGTAGTGCCAACATATACTTTCCGGCATATGCTGGACTTGTCACCATTACATGGAATTCTGCACACAACGTTTGGCTTGTATTTTCGTCAATAATAGACATTGTCCTACTAAATAAACTATTCACGGTTAAATTCGACTTCAACGCCAATTCATATTTTCCGTTGTCATATATATGGGAATGTTTCAATCTTCCAGAGAAACCTGGAACATACGTTGTGGTCTTATAAATTCTATCAGATTCAGTACGGCGTTCAGTTCTTCTGATAACAAAAAATAAATCGTCCACATATTTCGTCAAGATTTTCGGCTTCTCTCCCAATGTGCCGAATACTGTATCCAATAATACTTCCATGATGATGTCAGACATAATGGGTGATGCTGGGGATCCCATGGGCATACCCTTCCGCTATTCGTAGAATCTATCTTCATACTGGAAATATCGTGTGTCCTTGATTCAGGATGTCAAAATTTCCATAAAATCCTTAGGTGGTAAATTCGCGTACTATCCAATTTCGTCCCAGTTATCCTCTATAGTCCTTAGAGCTAGATTAATTGGTATGCTGGGGAATAAGTTTACCACGTCAAATGAAACTATTATTCCATCCTCATCAATGCTCATGTTCCGAATCCTCTCGAATTCTTCGTCACGTTCCCAAGTATATCCAACACAAACTTGCATAGCCCATAACCCGGTGCGTCAATTGACGAACAAATTTCCCCCTAGTATGAGTGTCAACAAATTGTCACTCGTATAGTTTATCCACTAATTTGGCATTCTCATCCTGTAGTCCCGTTGTGGGATCTCTCCTTAAGCGTCTGTAGGTGCATATATCACCCAGTATATTACACATCTTCCCCTTATAGTCATCTAATTTCACTGCTACCGTTTTCCGCATTCATTATAAGAATATCTTTATTCGCGTTCAAATATTTTCCCGTGCGACTCACTGTACCTAACACTTGTCCGTCTCGCTCGTCTAGTTTCAATTTGTACAAGTGACGGTCATGTGACGACATGATTGGATACGAATTTGCTATGTTATGCACCTAATTATCTTTTTAAGTTAAGCATTAAACCTTTTGAATTTACAATACTAAACTTTAAAAATAAGTAGGTAATGAATTTAAAGATATAATCCAAATTATTTTCAAAATTGTGTTGCTAAACTGAAACTTAGAGTATTTATGCCATATGAAAAATCTTAAATTATATAAAATTAATGAATTTGAATAAAACTTATAGCATAATTACGCACTTATAATCGGAATAGTTGCGCTTTCCTAATGTGAGTTGAAGAGGCCTGGTAGTGACAATTTTGAGGTCCTAAAACGTCATAAGGAAACCCATAAATTTTAACACGTATGAATAGTGTTCCATTTGTACTAGGATGGGGAATGGTTCCTAGTATAACAACATCCAACCCATATTATTTTTTTAACTAAAAATAAGGAGTTTTTAACTTTGACGTAATGACAGTAATTGTGTATATTGTGAGACCCGAACCATTTCGTTCTATGAAGATATGGATAAGAAAGAGTGTGATAGAAAACGAATTACCGTGTTGATTTTCGTTTTTAAATCGAGTAGTCTTTGGGTGACGATTTTACAAAAGCACAATTCTTTCTTCGCCATAAAAGTGATAACTTGAAAGCGAAAGTTAAGAATTTGAAATGTAAGTACTTATATCTATTTTTACTTTACTTTTACTTTTTTCCGGCAAGTCTAATGGGTTAGAAGAGTCACGCAACTTTTTTCGTTTAATATTTTCTTCTTTGTTTATTTCGTTATTAAATATTGATGAAACTACCAAAACAAATGCCATTTTAATAAATAACTTATGAGCTAACATTTGTATTTTAGAATTGTATTCCTGTTGAGCAAACACTTGCTAAAACGTAAACAAATGCTCAGAGTTATTTTTTCGAAGGAATATGGTGGAGATGTAACAAAAGTGGACAATGAAATCGGTACGTTTTCAGTCACAACTAAAATCGATCTGTTCGTTTTGGTACTTCGATTTCATTTGAAAACGAATCGATTTGCATCACATACCTGAATGTGCGCTTTTGGTTAGAAAACAAGGCAAATTCAATTCTAACGGCCTTACTCATAAAAAGTTATGAGAGGTTTGAGTGACGATTTTTGTATGGTAAATCATCTCTCAACCCTTTCATAACTTTTTATGAATAAGGCCGTAAATGTTTAGCTGGTGAGCTGTTCAAAATATAAAACCAATAGAATCATTTAAAATGACATAGACCGGTTATTGTTATATGGATATCATACGTGTTAAGTTATATTACCTTTTCCTTTCCGCAAAATAATTGTTGAATTGGTAAAACCACTTTTTTCGGATACTTACATTTCTGAATGAATTTACTCTAATACATTTTTATTTTTTGCAGTAAGGGACAAAATATTATTCGAAATGTCTCTTCTTCGTTCACCGCCACCATCTGCAGGTCTATTCTGTAATTCTCGTAGCTAATTCCCTATCTCGATAGCTAAAATGCCAACAAAAATTAAGGCGAATTTCTTAGCGATGTCGCTAAATCCGTATTCTGGTACTAATCGCTTAGCTAAAAGTTACTATTTTCGCCGTAGCTAATTTGCTAAAAGTAGTCTAGACTTCTCCCTCTGCTTTGATAAAATACTTTTAGAAAGAGACGAACATATTACGCACACATTTGACACTTTATATTATTGTTGCCAAACCTTATAGTTTGTTTTCCTCAAAACATTACAAATTTTCCTTCACAAAATCTTACGAACAACTTGTAAAACGTGAATTTTTAAACGTAAGTTTGAAAGTTCTTGTCAAAATTTATTTAGATTTTGCAACATACTCGTAGTATTTTGTCGAAAAACCACCAATTATTGATAACGCTTTAAAAGGTTGCAAAAAATGGCAGCTCTATAAAGGATTTGTTATTTTCGGAAAAAAGGTAAACATACTCTTTGTGAATTTTGTGAATAATGTGTTGTGACAAAGATTTATATAAAAAAAAATATGAGCGGCGTAAATCGACGACGTCTAATATCAAGATTATATAGACTGAATTTAAATCTAAAAGTATTTTTGTTCAACTTATCTTTTAGTGGCTTCAATTGTTAGTTGCTAAAAATTTTAAATTTAAGAGACAATTGACAGCTGTTTATTCGTTAGAGAATACAAAATAAGCGAATTTTAGCGATGACAACAAACGCAAAAATTACGGCGAATTCAATTTCTAAGAGATAGCTAAATTTAGATACCACGTTACAGAATTGCATTCGTAGCTAAAAGTCGCTAAATTGATTTTAGATGCTTTTAACGATGGAGATTAGCAAGTTACAGAATAACCTGCTGATGTGCTTTCTGCGGTGGTAACCCCTATTATTGTCGAACCATCTACATGTTATATATGAAATGAAACAATGGCTGAGAATAGAGACTGTCTAATTAGAGCCGAATGATTTCATGGATTCCATAGATCATGTATTGAACATTTTCTTGTGAAGAATTCGGAATGTCCTGTTTGCAAGAGACCTTGCCAATTATCTGAACTTATGGAGTTGAATATTCAGCTAAATGTAAATGTGGCGAATACGTTCCACCATAATACCAGAAGCAAATCACGCGGTGCGATAGCTAAGCGGGTAAATACTAGGGGAAGAACTGGAAGTATATATAACGAAAACCAGCCATTCACTCCTACTCCTAACATCTCACCCGCTTGTAATCTTGACGGTATATTTTCGGCAAACCGTAAGGTGCAGGCTTATCAAAATCCATCCTCTCCTGATTACGCTCAAAATCAGAATATACAGGTGAATCAGGACCCACCTTCGATGGACTTCGCGGAAGTATCACGCATTCTTCAAATTATTAAGGCGTTGGATGTGGGTCGTACCCCAAATACTGAGCCAAATTATACTTGTCTGCATCACGCATCTGCACCTCAAGCAGCGTGTCAAACTATTTCACTTACACACACTGCCTATCAGCCATTTACAGTTCTACCTACATCACGTCAGCCCAATACTTCAGTCTCCACTCGAGGCATTCATAAGCACAATTCTACAAATACTTCTATTTCTGCTAGTACTTTTCTGTCATCCGACAAAGTTACGTCCATAATACAAGGCTGGAACGTAAAGTTTGATGGTTTGCTACAGGGCCTGACTGTAGAAGAGTTTCTTTATCGTGTAAGATCTCTTACACAGGAAACACTCAACGGTGATTTCACTATAGTTTGCAGAAGTTTAAACATTTTAAAAAGCCCGTGAATGGTTCTGGCGGTACCATAAAAAGGTAAACACTGTCGTGTGGTCTGATTTTTGTGAGGCCATTCGAGAGAAGTACCGAGATTGTCGCACAACTTCTGACCTAAGAGAAGAGATCCGAAATAGAAATCAGAAGTCGGGGGAGTCCTTTGAAACGTTCTACGATTCAATTAATAAAGTGCTAGATTACCTGGAGACACCCTTGTCCGAATCGGAATTTGTCGAAATCTTGACCCGAAATCTTAGGCCAGAGATTCGGAAAGATATATTATATATACCAATAAAGTCCGTACAACATTTAAGGAAGTTAGTTCAAAAACGCAACAACATGTTCGTAAAAGTCTAACAGCCAGAACTTCTTATGTGAACACTCCTCGAAGACAAATCCGAGAATTAGACGACAATGAAGCACCTGTCTGCCACTGAAACCTAAACGTTCAACTCTACGGCTTAGAAAATATTGGAAGCTACGGAAATTTTGTAATAGAGTTGTTATTCTAGCTCCTCGGACATGTGGTATTATGCTAAAATTACTTTCCAACATTTTGATGAGTATGGACTTCTTGACACTGGTGCTAATGTAACATGTATTGGATCCGATCTGGCCAACCATGATTTTAAAGTGCCTTCTTATTTCAGTTGTAAAACATTTGTTAAAACTGCTGACAGCAAATCACAAAAAGTCATTGGATGGTTGGAAGCCGATGTTAACTTCCAAGTTCAGACTAAATCATTGAACATTTTCATTATCCCATCTCTTTCGCAGATATTAATTTTAGGCACTGACTTCTGGAATGCTTTTGCACTGATTCCCGAGTCGATTAGAATGCCCGATATTGTCTTCTCTAATAGTTTATCCCAAAACATATCTAAGATGACTACAGTATATGAAAAATCTGTTACTAACGAAACATTTAACGAAAATCAGTACTCCTTGTATATTTCCGACGACAACAGCTCAACACTGTTATAAAACTTTTCCCCATTTTTGAAAATAAAGGTTTAGGTAGAACTTCATTAATTCAGGACTCTATCGATATTGCCGGGGAAAACCCCGTGAAGCCGCGCTTTTATCCTGTATCGCCTACAGTTGAAAACCTAATGTTTAACCCTATAACGTCATCCTTTTTTTTGTACACTCCTTCGTCATTATGACTACGACCTATTTCAATAATAGGAACCAAAATTAATGATATTTTGTTATTTAGTTCATTTTAAATTAATATTCAACAAAAAATCAGTTTGGAAACGACTAACGCTATACGAAAAATGAGGTCAAGACCATGGTTGAAATATGAGGTTGTGTTATAAGAACAGCTGATCGAAGTTTTTTCATGTCGTTGTACAGAGTTCTGTCAAATTTTAACTAATTTAATTAGTAAATACTTAACAGATTTCAAGAAATTCGATATAAATCCAGTTTGACCACATACTAATTTTGTTAATTAAATGAAAAGTTGTTTGTACAATTAAAGAAAAATAGAAAAAAATTGAATAGTCAACTGAGTTTGACAGATCTCTGTATTACTAATACATACAAATTCCTCCTGCTACCACCTAATAATTCCATCATGGTCAAGACGAAAGGAAAAAACATAGTTCAGTTCGCGCGTCGTCGTTTTGACGAAGGATGACGGTGCAGGGTAAAGGAAGTTGACAGAATGCTAAGTTTAGGCGTCATTGAGCCATCAATATCGGCATGGAGTTCGCCAATGCGTCTGGTTGTAAAACCCAACAAAGTTAGCTGTGCACGGTTATGACTCGCGGGGCTTGGGTGTAAGTTTGTTGCAGTTGTGTGTGTAATTAAACCATGACAAAATATAGTTGTACCAGTGCAATGGATAGTTGGTTATTATTTTTCCTTTTGTAGGACTAGATGTTACCCTTATTCCATGGTAACCTCATACTGTTACGGGTCACCCCTTTACCCTATTGATAAAAAACTTGCTGTAATTAAATTTCCGAAATTCATTATAATTTTATTGCCCAATTTGGGACTTTATATTATCTTGTACATTGGCAAATTAGTATTGATTAATATTTCATATTATTGTAAGAGATCACAAACATTCTTAATATATTTACTATATAAATACAAAGGTTTGCTTTATTATCTTAAATTTTAACTTGTATTATGGTTAGTATGTGTTAATTTTATGTGCATTTATTATACGTACGTATAGACCTTATTATTTCAGAGATTGGCAGCAATGAAAATCAAAAAAAATAATTCAGAAGTTTCCACAAAAAATCTACAGGACAGGATTTTTTTCAGGAGTACCAGATCTCCTGGCTATTTCGAGACTTTTCAACCCCCGCAGGATATCGTGAAAAAGAAGTTTTATTTGTTGTTTAGAAGTTTGTTTCTCCTTGCTCAGACGAGACTTCGATTACTAAAAAAAGGAAATTTGTTTGATATTATATAAATTAAACATTTCAAACAAAATTAAGTAAATGTTGCCCAAAACTCGTCAATCTGTATTCATGGGTTTCATATGTCTAATACAATCTACAACCTCTATATCACTACTTTCGCCCACTTACGACCTTAACTGTGCAAGTTATCGTATAGCCTGTTTTTTTATTCCCTGCTAAACTAATTTTTCGACGACTTTGTATGGGGACCTACGCGATATTAAGCGGCACTCCATACAAATTCGTCGAAAAATTAGTTTAGCAGGGAATAAAAAAACAAGCTTGTGATGTCTTCTTTTGTGAATAAGTCTGTGGTGTAAAACCGGCCTCCGTTGATTATCCAGCTGGTGTTAGTTGTTTTTGTTGTCGTTGCTGCTGTTAATGTTGTACTGTTGTTGATTTTAGGTTGTTGTACTTCTAGTTCATTGTTGTTGCTCTTAGCTTGTTGTTGTGAGTTTATAATTTGTTTTATGCTATTATTGTTGTATTTGTAATTGTTTTAGGGATTCTTGCTGTTTTACTGTCACCACCTTGATGTTATTCTGTCATGATTTTTTTGTTTGGTTCACTGTTATTTTCAATTTGGTGTCCCTGATAAGTTTACCGATTCAGATGTTCAACGCTGGTTACTATTACAGTTTTTATTTTATATAACGGGGTTTTCAACAGAGACGCAACAAAAGTAAATCGATAGGGACAGCAAACGACGCCATATTTTTTCCCGCTCTTTTGACATTTCTCTTCAGTAAGGTTTGCCATTTCATCATGGAAAGATATACGAGCCAACAACGAGTCGAAATTATTAAAATTTTCTACCGAAATTTGGAGTCAGTGGCCTCAACTTTAAGAGGCCTCAACAATCAGCGATGAGGCTCATTTCTGGCTGAATGGCTTCGTCAAAAAGCAAAATATGCGTTATTGGTCAGACAGCAATCCACACGTAATCCATGAGTCATCATTGCATCCCGAAAAACTTACGGTTTGGTGCGGTTTATGGGCCGGCGGCGACATTGGGCCGTACTTCTTCCGTGATGATCAAGACCGGCACATTAATGTGAATGCAAATCGCTACCGTTCAATGATAACCGAATATTTTTGGCCCCAATTGGATAATATGGACTTGGAGGACATGTGGTTCCAACAGGACGGCGCCCCAAGCCACACAGCGAATGCCACAATCAATTTATTGGAAACCAAGTTTGGTGAACGTGTTATCTCACGAAATGGCCCAGTCGATTGGCCGCCT
Source organism: Phaonia tiefii (assembly GCA_963931995.1). Lineage (NCBI taxonomy): Eukaryota > Metazoa > Arthropoda > Insecta > Diptera > Muscidae > Phaonia > Phaonia tiefii. Next base: position 163,510,007 of record OZ008368.1, read on the forward strand.
CGGTCGTGCGATTTGACGCCGTTAGATTATTTCCTGTTGGGCTACGTCAAGTCTATGGTCTATGCCAACAAGCCAGCGACGATTGATGACTTCGTACGAATATCGAACGTGAAATTGCAGCAGTATCGGCCGATTTAAAACCGTCGAAAATTGGGTTCAGCGTCTGGACTTCTGCAAGCGTGCCCGTGGTGGCCATGCAAAAGAAATCGGGTTCCATACGTACTTTCACAGGAATAAAGAATTTCATTGGTATCTAAAACCAGTTTTGTTTTATTTAAAAAAAACTTTTGTAGCGCTCTTATTGAAAAACCCGTTAGGTGTTATATTGTGGTCCTACTGTTGTTTCACAAACCCTTCGTTGTACTGTTTTTCTAATGTGGTTATTGTTATTTTTGATGATTATTGTTGTTATGGTCTATATTTTTGATTTTTCAACATCGTAATTTTAGATTGACGTTGTTTATGTAGTCGATTTTAACATCTTTGTTTCGTATGTGGTCCACGTCACTATTAGTTTCAACTGATATTCAACTTTGGCTATTATTTTCATAACACGTAGGTATTATATTGTGGTCCTACTGTTGTTTCTCAAACTCGTCATTGTTTTTGCTCGGTCGGGCTACCTTTTTTCTTTTTAGTTTGTAGGAAAAACTAGATTTTGCTGTTTAAAACCTATATATTACTTGTTCAATTTAATTTTTTCCACAACTTATTTTTTTCTTTCTCACTGCTATACACGAGAGACAACAAAGGTTTGATTTCTTCTATTTATTTCTATATTTTCCCCAAGACACACACAAGCTCAAAACTTCCTGACTTTAATTTAATTGCATCTCTTTTAACTAAAGGCTTCCAATTTAATTGAGTTAATTTCAGTTACACTTAATTTTTGATCCTTTTTTTCTTCTTTATTTTATTGTATATTCACAGCAGACAAATGCAACTCATCGAATTCAGTTCAGTTCCTTTTTTTCAGTTTTATTATAGTACGAAGCAAAAAACTAAATTGATTGTTTATTTGTGTACGGAGAACGAAACCGAGCAGTTCTCGTGCAATTAGATGAAGATGGCAATGAGAAACTAATTGCGTTCATGAGCAAGAAATTGAACTCTTCACAGAGTAATTGCAGCGTCACAGAGCGTGAGTGTTTAGCGGCTTTAGAGGCAATAAAGACATTTCGCTGTTATCTAGAGTTGCAGGAATTCGAAGTTATTACAGACCACTCAAGCCTATTGTGGCTAATGCGCCAACCAGACTTGAGTGGAAGGCTCGAAAGGTAGGTACTTAAGTTGCAGTGATACAACTTCTCAATCAGTCATAGGAAAGGTAGGGAAAATGTGGTGCCCGACGCCCTATCGAGAATACCTGTGGACGATATAGCTCCCTGGATTTGGTAATGCCAGGAATCGATCTAAATTCCCCCGTCGAAGTATCAGGATTTAAGGACAATCGACAAATTTATATACTATCGCACTGAACATTATTTAGGAGATGAAGACCAGGAAGATATGTGTTGGAAACTTTGGTTACCGTTAAATATTAGGAGTGAGGTCATTAGTCGAGCACATGATAGCACTATTTCTGCCCATGGCAGAATAGTTAAAACGTTAGACCTTTTGAGGCCTATCTTTTTCTGGCCAGGAACGGTCAAAGATGTCAGAAAGTATGCCAGCGAGTGTGAGATTTGTAGAAGCACCAAGTCACCCAATTTCGTTATGAAACCTCCGGTAATCAAGCAATATCGGTACGACCCTTTCAGCGCTTATATATTGATTTACTTGGCCCTTACCCTAGGAGTAAAAGTGGTTATATTGGTATTTTAATAGTTCTCGATCATCTGACCAAGTTCCACTTGCTTTGCACGCTACTGAAATTCAATTGAAATTTGTTTAAAGATTTTCTTGGAAAACACATATTCCACACGTATGGAGTCCCAGAAATAGTGGTTAGTGACAACTGTAGCCAATTTAGGGCTAACGATTTGAATGCCTCTCTTACATCATACGGTACAACCCATACGTACACTGGCTCTTTATTCCCCCAGGCGAATGCGTCCGAGCGAGTAAATAGATCGCTATTAGCGGGCATAAGAGCTATTTAAAGTCGGATCATAGGTGTTGGGACGAAAATCTTAGTAAGATCAGTTGTGTGCTTCGAAATGGGTATCACAAATCTCGGATCATAGGTGGATCATAGGTGTTGGGACGAAAATCTTAGTAAGATCAGTTGTGTGCTTCGAAATGGGTATCACAAATCTATATCGTATATTAGATGCATTAGATGAACCTTCCGCGAAAATTGACAAAAGTGATCAAATGCAACTTATACGGCAAACTTTGCGTAAACATATAAAGGAGGCGTACGATAAGACAAAAAAGCAATACGATTTGAGACTAAAAACTAAAACATTTCAAATAGGACTAGAGGTCTTACGAAGAAACTTCGTACAGAGCAGCATCGAAAAACATTTCAATGAGAGACTTGCACCTTTATTTGTTAAAGCTAGAGTTACAAAGAAACTTGGTAATAATTATTACGTATTCGAAAATTTACAGGGTAAAACGGATGGCAAAGGACATACGTCCATAACGCCCTCTCTCCGTCTAATTCTGATTCTCATGGAGACAGAATTATACTTTAAATTATGTAAATATTGAAAAAGAAAAAAGGACAGCAAAAGAAAAAAACTAACTGGTAGAAACTAATTGGAGAATTAGTGAGTATTGAACTCACAAACCACTCCATGTTGACACGACATCGTAACCACCTAGGCCAAAACTCTAACAGGGATCTGTTGTTTACATGGGGGAATAGGAAGCGTAACACTGTTAAATGTGTACAAGTCCACAATATCATTAACGTTGTCTACATTCATTTCGCTGCGTAGAGGAGACTCAACGATGTTAATTTATTGAGTATATTTCTAATTTTTTCTTCTTCTGAGTTCAAAATAATTAGCTCTCGTTTCACGCGGAGTGAATAGAATCTTTTTCCCTTAGACTGCCAGCTAGAGGTTCGTGAATTTGGTGCGTGTGCCATTCGAATTTGTGCAGAGTAAGAAAATATCGTGCGTGTATAGTGCGTGCAAGTCGAGAGTTCTTTGACACGTAAAGCACGAAACAATATCTTCAAAATTAAACACAGTTAAATATTGGGAAATTATTCGTTATCGCTTTATCACATTCATCTAGACCAAAAAATTCTCTCAGTGTAAATGATTGTTATCTTTACGTTCGTGATTGGCCGGAAATGTTACCAATTGAATGCACCTCTGTAAGCTGCAGCTCTTCACGTGTATGAATTTTACAACCGTGTTAAACTACGTAGAACAATTCGATTGACTTCTTCGGTCACAAATTTAAAAGAAAAAACACACAATAAATATCCAAAATGTCAAACAAAATACAAAAGTAAGACATACAAAGAGGAGTTCTAAAAAAGGCACCGCAATTCAAGTTAATACAAAATTTAAAGGCATAGAACCAAGTTTCGAAAACATTTTTGCAAATTGAGTGAGGTGACACAATAGTGGGTTATGTATGGAGCGAAAAATTCAAAACTGTTTCTTTCGTCCCTGTTACGCATCCTTTTGTTGGTACACACATTTCTCTAAACATTGTATATCCTTTTACCTAATGCTTCCAGTGTATTCACTCCTTTATATTTTCGTGTTAGACCGTGCTTTTTCGTGGGTGCGCGTGCGTGTTTGCAATTACTGTTTGCTCGTGCCTTTGCCAAAATTTAGTCGTGCGTGCCTGTTAATATCATCTCGCTTGTGTCGGATCGTGCCTAGAAAATTAGGCACGCGCCCATCTCTACTGCCAACCTGTCATGTTCACGTACAAGCCACCAAAACGCGCCATCTAGCGCACAGACCAAAGCGAATAGCAACGGCCACATTGACCAAGTCATTTGTTAACATCCAACACACACCCTGTTAGAGACCAACGACTAAATGTCAGAAATATGTCATTTAATACATTACCTTCAAAATCAACGATGTGCCACGTCATCAAGCATGACGAAATAAACCAACGGAACCAATTGGGAAATGGCCGACTTGGACGACCTCAATGAATTTCTCGTTCATTCTATCAGCGTCAGTAAGGAGACCAACACCAAACCGCTCCACTAGTACATTCAGTAGTAATAAATAAGTGAAAATATGAGTGAACTCAAGAAAATTGTAACCTGTAAATTTGAGACCACGTGAAGCTTTCCCGCCGTGTACGATATCCCTAAAGAAACAAGCTTCATACTGTTGGCTAAAGGAAGCATTCATCACAAGTACCCAAAGCATTTGCAGAATAACGAGGGTGAGTATGAACAAAAAGAAAATGGGAGCAGCCGAACGTGGAAGAAAATAATACTATTAAAACGAAATATAATCCGGAACTCAGCCCAACGACAGCGCGATTAATGCTCGACATTTCTCTCTACAGGCCAAAAATCGCGCGCATGAAAAGGAAAGGAAAACACCACCAAGTCGCGGCCCTCGTGCTAATTTTCTAATCTTCTAAATTTTCTAAATTATAAAAGTTATCAATCAATACAATTTTCTAAGTTATTAAATTTAATAATTAATCTAATTTCATAAAGTTATAAATTTTTTTGTTGATTTATAAATTGTGTTAATTTTATAAATTTCGATAAATTTCGTTATATTCACAAAATTCGCGAAAATCCATTAATTCGCTCAATTGCGTTGAATGTCACTAAAACGTTGCTAAATTTCACCAAATTTTGATCTTGGTTAATTTTGATGAATTTTTAGAAAAAGAAACACTGACAGTACTGCTAAATAAAGCTACACGGAAGAAAAATACGTATAAAGACAAAATCCGAAAGTAAAAATCAGAAATAAAAAGCGAACACGATTTGAAAAGAAAAACTTCATAATAATACCGCGAACGCCTGACGCCTCAATTGTGTTCAACGACAACAGCAAACCAGCGCACAGAGTCACGTAGCAAAAATAAAAAGAAGAAGCAGCAAATTCAATTGCTGGTGAAGTTTAACCGACGCCAGTCAACTTTGTGTAAATCAGAACTATCAAAGTGCGAAAAATTAAATTAACTTGGTGTTGTAGTAGAAACGATAATATCAGCGACAACTCAGCCGAAGTATTATTGAGCAAACGACAGCAGACAGACGATTTCGCCCCCGAAACATCCAGACGACGCGGAAAGACCACACCGTAGCGAATCAGCAACAAGGAACCGAACACCGGGCAAGTACAACAGCAGCATCTAAGCCCAGCCTTCAGTCCAGATATCAGCAGCAATAGTACAAAACAACAGGAACAACTCCAGTAAGCTGAGGATAAGTAAAAAGACACCCCTGTCCCAAGCGAGCACAAGGTAAGTCCTCAGTTTCATTCCTCTTGTGCTAAATTATCCGGACCACAAGTTCCCCTGCCATCTTGTCCGTCCAGTGGGGTTTACAGTGGACAATCGCTATTCCACATTCCCCTTGTTTCGATTGTAAGCAACTTTATATTAAGGCTTAGGAAAAGGTTAGGGCAAGTTGCACATTCTTGTCGTAAGCCACTATAAAAAATCCTCCCATGATTACGATGTGGAATGGGATACGGGTTCAAAATTATCAGTGAGAAACTGTAGCTTACGCAAAAGTGTGAACATACGAACAACATATCGAATCCCTTCACCGTCATATTAACAAATGACGACGTTAATTTAAGATACCATTAAGTGCTGAAAACATTGTAAAGGGTTGACATTAGTGACTTTCAATTCACCGACCAAAACTGTCAATCGAAAGGGCTCGAAAAAAGAAAAACATCCATATACAAACCAATGTCTTCCTTGAAAATAGTAATAATAGTAAAACCTGTCAATGCGTCCAGGAAATTGTAAACGCAATACGACATTTGGATAACATACACCATCATTCAAATCGTAAAGAGCACCAAAAACAACTAGTTATACAAATTTACTTGAAACCCCGTACCAACATTTGAGTTGTGATACCCTACAGTGGGTCTAGAAACAAAAATCCATAAAATATAGTTATTTTTGGTCTTCTTCCATTAAATTTTATGATAATATTGATAAATTACCCCCATACATCCATACACAATATATTGATTTGCATAAATTATAAAATATTTAATAACATTTCTTACAGATAAAGTTTAAATTAAAAATAATATCTATCGTTGTTAACAATTTCTAAACTTAAATAACATTATTGAATTATAGGTGAATTAGTTGTTGATACATTTAGTAATACCCATATATATTAGTCATTTTGTAATTTCATTTACTTGCCAATAGATAACCTTTTGGTTATCTTCATTATAGTTATATATTTGCGCTTGCGCCTTAAGTTATACTGTGGAAACACAGCCATTTAGTTATAAGGAGAAAATTATCTGACTGGTATCTAAGTAAGACGAATAATTGTTGATTCCAACTAAAAGATTAAGTGAGAACAGTTTTCGCCGTGTGCAGTCATAGAATAACATTAGGGTAACTACCGCCAAAAAAGGAGAATGTTAAACTTGGCAAAATTACCAGAAATAAGTAAAGAGATTTCATGACAAATCTATTTGGGTTTCATCCCATTGTTTAGTATTAAGAATTCCTATTTTGAAAATAGAAGAAAACAATTAAGTTTAAGGAAAATAACCCGTAATGGGAACAAAATTAATAGGAGTAAGAATTTTCCGGTTATTAACCGATGTTTTGAATTAGATTATAGTTTTAAATTTCATGGCCATCAAGCCAATCAAATTAAATATCAAATTTAGTCTCGTTCAGTTTATCGGGCATAGCAGATGTAAGCTGTGCGCCGAATTTCTAGTTTAGTTCAGTTTATCGGGCATAGCAGATGTAAGCTGTGCGCCGAATTTCTAGTTTAGTTCCGTTTATCGGGCATAGCAGATGTAAGCTGTGTGCCGAATTTCCAGTTCAGTTCCGTTTATCGGGCGTAGCAGATGTAAGCTGTGTGCCGAATTTCCAGTTCAGTTCCGTTTATCGGGCACATCAGACGTAAGTTGTGCGCCGAATTTATTTCCAGTTTAGTATCGTTCCGTTTATCGGGCACAGCAGACGTAAGCTGTGTGCCGAATCTCTTGTGCTGAGGCAGATGTAAGCCGAAGTGCATTTAGCATCATTTCATTTCGTTTTGTTAAAGCTAATATTGACCCAATTATTTGTTTAGTTGCGGTCTCGTATCTTCCGGTTAGAGTTTTCTAAAGGTTCATTTTTCAACTTCAACAGACGTAACCTGGGGGTTTTTATACCCTGCGAGTTCAGTTCTTTAGACAATTCTTATTCAGACCAAAGTTGCTTGTGCGAACTGCGGTCCTAGAAGTTGCGAGTTTAGTCTTTTTGGCGAATATATGTTCGGATGTGTTATTTTTCAGTCAAGTTAAAGTTCAAGTCAAGTTAAAGTTTTTAGTCGAGTTAAAGTTTTTAGTCAAGTTAAAGTTTTAGAGTCGAGTTAAAGTTTTAGTAGAGTTAGAGTTTCAGTCAAGTTAAAGTTTAGATCAAGTTAAAGTTTTTGCATCAAGTTGAAGTTTAGTCAAGTAAAGTAAAGTAAAGTTTTGGTTTCAAGTTAAAGTTAAATTTATTCAAGTTAAATAATAATAACTCAAATTAAGCACCAATTGTTATAATTTTAAGAACTAGTTAATAAAAGCCATTCCAATGACAATTTATAACGATAAAATTGAGTGTTTTTCAAAATGAATGGCTAAAGAATTTTTAAGGTACGTAGTGGTGCGGTACGATATCTCCATGCAAACATGGTGAAACCAAGGTAAGAACAATCCAAACTATTATTGGGACGCCCGAAAATTAATTCGGAACGTGGCGTCAAAGGTGAGGTCCTATGATCTCTTAAAGGGTGGGTAAAGAATTTCCCGGAGCCGACATAAGACCAGTCGAAGAGTAGTCCGGAAGGTTCTAATCCGTTTCAGTGTGTGTAAAAAGTTGTATCAGTTTAAATTTTGTTTACCCAGTAGATGTAATTAGGCACTACGAGCTTTATTTTATGATTCCAAAGGTTAATCACCCAGCTGGCAAGGATTCAAAACTTTATTGTACCGCCAAAATGAGGAAAAGCCAAAGTCCTGGCAAGCACTTTTGAAAAATACACTTCCGCCCCGATGAGCTCTAGTCGAGCATGAATATTGCCAGTGCGGCCTAGACTTGGTGAAGGAATAGGAGGAAATCTGTGGAAGTAAATTTTTAACGAAACAGTTTTCTCTTAGATAAATAAGGAATCCATCGTCATCTCATTGAAAATCAATTCCTTCATTTCCCCACTTTCGTCAAAATTGAATAAGCTGGCAATTCCAGCCAAAGACAATCTCTGCACTTGCAGATTAGACGCATTGAATTCCAATGATGCATACGGATGAAAGGCATAAAGTGGCATTGCTGCAAGAAATTTTTGGAGTCTTGGACTGTAATGAATTTTCAAATCATTTCTGGGTTTCAAAAGTCACTTCGGTTATTTTTGAACGAACCCCGTTTCAGCAGGAAAACCCCCGTTTCTGTTCGGTTCTGTAAATAACATTTTAAAACCATATTATTATTATTTTATTTTTCATTTACATAACATTAGACGTTACTTTCTTTGAATGTTTAATGTTGTGTAAATTTTTTTCATGTTAGAATTTATCTTGAAATTTCTGACATTATTTTCAATTACATTTTTACATTTGAACATGACGTCAATATTCAATGTTTTGTAATTTCTTCATTTTTGAATTTTTCATCACATGACAAATTCAAAATTTCTCTACAAACCAAGAAACATTACAACTAGTAAATCCTCAAACGAAGTTTTCCTGTTGTGAGAATTGAATTTAATATTAATTCGGATTACAGTTAATTTATTTAAATAAGGAAAATATAAGTAATTTACATAATTAACTCGGCATAACATTGTGGAGGAAAAGTGACTTAGCAAACACTCACCCTTTATCGAAGTGTTGTTTTACCCTTTAGAAAGGCATATCCACATGGATTGGGTGATTCCAACCTAAGAAGATTTCTACACGTTTCCGAGGTAATGAGATTGGACAACTCTGAGGGGAGACATTTCAAAAAATTTCGTTTTTCTGAATAGCCCCCTAGATAATATAGGGTACAATATCCGACAATTTTTATGATTCTAAATTTTGATGACGTCGAGTCGGCGAATTACGAGGTTAAATTAGTACCCGGAAGGACAAATGTGCCTTTAAAACTAATTCGATAGAAAATATGCTAACCATTCATTGAAAGGAAGTGGCGAAAATACAGCAATTTAAAGGACACGTGTTGGCTTAAAACGTGAAAATTCGGAACTCTTATTTGCTTCTGGACATATTTCTCCCTGAGTCTGGACACCCCAAAATCATAATTTTTGAAATGAGTTGCATAATTTTTTAATAAACCCTGAAATTTGCGCAACAGTTTAGAAAAAAAATAAACAATCTGAAGTCGAGCTAAACTGGCATTCTACAAGCGTGCACAAACGTCGTTCGAAGGGTTCATTGGAAACTAATGCCTCTCTAGTTATTTTAAGTTATTTCACAAATTAATTAAAAATTTCCTTTTTTTTTGCATGCATAATTAAGTAATTTTAATTATTATCGGGCAATCATGCATTATCACCAATGCACTAACAGATCACATTATTAACAGTCTTCAACAACATTTAGCAAGTAACATAATACCACAACATCATCATACATCAGCGAGTTGAAAAGGGCCCTCTTCGAACATCGAAAATAATGTTGGTGAGTGTATAAGCTTTATGGTATCAACACTTCTATCCACATGATTTTAACACGGTGGTATAATGTAAAAACAAATTCTGGCTGTTAATCAATACTGCTTACATTTGAGGAGATCATAAAATAACATTTCGTTTGGTTTTACATTGGGACTACTATGTTACGATTTAAATGATTGGATACGAATTTTAAATGTCATGCACCTAAATATCTTTTTAAGCTAAGCATTAAACCTTTTGAATTTACAATAGCAAACTTTAAAAATAAGAATGTAATGAATGTTAAGATACAATCCAATTTATTTCCAAATTAAGTTGCTAAACTGAAACTTAGAATATTTAGGCCATAGGGAAAATGTTAAATTATATAATATTAATGAATTTGAATAAAACTTATAGCATAATTATGCACTTCTAATCGAAATAGTTGCGCTTTCCTAATGTGAGTTGAGAGGTCTGGTAATGACAATTTTGGGGTCCTAAAATTCGATTTGTGATTTGTAGGTCAATGGAATGGGAGGGTACTAGATAGGGTTTCTAATTCCATCAGGAAACCCGTAAATTTTAGCACGTATGAATAGTGCTCCATTTTTACTAGGATGGGGAATAGTTCCTAGTATAACAACATCCAACTCATATTTTTTTTAAACTTAAAATGGGGAGTGTTTAACTTTGACGTAATGACAGTAATTGTGAATATTGTGAGACCCGAACCCCCAAACCGACTGCAGCTACCTTCAATAAGGCTCCCGTAGTTTTACAATAAAGTGCAATGAAAAATTCCATAATTTCAAGCTTTTTTCGATCCAATGACGAGATGGGTCATTACAGTGTCGGTATCATAACCGGTGGACAATACCTCCCATAAATGGGTATTGAGTCCCGGATTCTACTTGCTAAGTTATTTGACCACCTTATCTGCTGACAAAACTGGCCAAGCTTTGTCAATGCCAGTGATTGTGCTCCTAAGGAAGTCCTCAGACACATTATTGAAATCGACGGTTTTGACTCCCTTCAACCAGTCGACACCACAGAAGCTAATATCACCGATACCCCTACTATCGTCCAACATTGCATTCAGCAGCCTTCTTTCAACCTGCAACCAGTTGGTAGGGCTGATCTTACCATCAGGATCAGTTCTATCAATGATTGCAATCTTACGGGACCGATTTGATCTTAAGCTGTTTTGTTTCCTTGTTAGCTGACTTGTAACTCCTGATACACTACCGGCGATCGGATAGCACCCGATAGTCCTTGTCAGAGAGAGATTCGGCATCGCAGCTCATAAGCCTTCTTACGACGGCGCATGCTCCGCGATAGACTCATCTCTCTTTATGAGTACTGGATCTGTTCCTACAGAACATACACTGACTCCGAATTATTTTCATGCTGTGCAGCGACGATGGTAGTATCCTCATTTTCGTCAGAGAGGGGATATACCATACACTCGTCGCTGGTTAGTCCATATTTTTCAATGAGATCGGCAGTACCGCCAACCTCTCAGGTAGAACATTTGAGGTGATCCCGTCCTTTCGACACCTTCATTGACACTATCTCACGGTGCTGTCGCACTATGCTGTCGTGGATACGCACGGGATCCGTCTCAAAGGTCATATTGTATGTAAATCGTTAGCCAGTATCGTTTGCAGTGTCGTTGATAAGTTGAAGAGTATTCGTATTAGTTTCTGTTTTGCCATTTGTGTTCATTGTGAGTCCCACGAGTATGCCAGTGAAGTAATACACTTTACTACCGACCCGTGCCCTGGCGTGGGAGGGAGCTGTTAGGAACCAGTTTATTTAAACACTACCTGGCCATGCAGTTTCTTGGCACTGCTTCCAACCACCTTGACCTTAAAACTGTTTTTGCATTCAACGCTGGATATAATACTGGCACCAAAATCGAAATAATCGCCCTGTCGGGGAAGCTTCATTGACATTCGTTATTTAAGTAGGCCTGATCGACTTAAGCAGCCTCGACCACAGTTAAGACCCCACAACGCCGAAAGGTTGTTACACCCGGTGCGTCAGCGAATTTTAAAAATATGTCTAATACTTATACAAAAGCTGTTTTTATAATTAATTGTTTTCCAGTGGCCACCAGTTCCAACGAACTTGAAACCATGATTATGAGAGGTGACACTTAGGCAGTGATGAGGACTGGAAGTGACAACTATGGGCAACATATCCAAACGTTCAAAGAGGTGCTTGAGCGAAGTTAAAAAAAATTAATACAAAAACTTTGTTATTATTGTTTTTTTCTTCAAAAATTAAAATGTTCAAGCGTTTGGTTGTTTTTTTAATTAATTTTATTCTTCAATATTTCGCTGTCCTTTGGGTAGCATCGTCAGGAAGATAAACACAATTATTAATAAAAACGAAATGAATTAATAAACAAAAATTGTTCCTTATGCCATTTAAAACAACAACAATAACAAAATTGAAAAAAGTGTTTACCGTTGCCGCCGACACTATTTCATTTCAATAAGTTTAATCAGTATAAATATTCAATTTGTTTTTGCTTCAATTATATTTCAATTTCAGTACTTATTTATTTACACAGTACTGTATGTTACAATTTAACTATGTACCAAATCCTAACTCGTTTATGTAGTTATTACTCTCATGGTAAAAATACTCTTGGTAGACGCAGGAGGTATTGTTGTAGCTGATGGCAACAACATACATTTTGTTTTTGCTTCTCACTTACGTTGTGTCAAATCCAAAACAAACGTACATCAACAATATATGTAAATACATACAAAAACAAAATACATGTGAACTTGGCAGTTCGAAAGTGGTTTGCAATGTAAACAAAGCAAATCAGCTGTGCTCATGCGTTCAACATTTATGAATCCATCTTGATTACTCTCTTGTTATGATCATTGATTATTTGCTATTCCTTCGTTGCCCATTTGTTTGTTTGCCTAATCCGTCATGTGTACATATGTGGTCCTTTGATACGTTGCTAACTAGCGGCATTGACTTATTTTCTGTAGAAAAGAATAACCTTCGACGGGCAACGAAGGAAAGAGAAACATCAGTTCGATTTTAAATACGAAAGCGACAAATTGTTTTTAAGCCCTACGCGAATAAGCGGGTTTATTAACGTATGGTGCAAGGCGATCGTTGTGATAAGTAGTTCCATTTTGAGTGCGTTGGGGTGAATAGCGACGTGGCTAATATAATCTGGTGTTGTCCATGTGGTCTTGACCAATTTGTTGCCCTAAGGGATAAATATACGACGGCTCAGCATATGTCGCAAGGCTCATCGTCACCTACCAACGAAGTACTGGCTGTAAGTAATAAAGCATCAAGCCAACGGACTGCCAGTCATGACAAAAGTGCACATCATCAGATATTAAATAATCATGGCTCCATCGACGTTGCTTCAATGTCAACAATGCCCCGAACAACCGTAATACCGCCGCAAACAACAACACAATGAACCACAGCACATAATGGTCAGAATATGCAACGCCATTTTGTGAACACCAGTGGCCCAAATATGTCTGCGGCGAACCTTTCCTCGCAAACGCAGTTACAGCTACAAATGTTGGAGGAAGAAAAGAACTACAAAGGTAATATTTAGAACAGAATTATGAAATTCTTTCCCAAGGCAACGTAAGCCAGCCGTCTTGTTCTTATTCTAACACCCTTACGTCGTTCCAACCAACAGTGTCACAAATTGCATCTAGACAGGTAATCTGGGACACTCCTTGTTTCGACGGTAACCCAGAAGATTGGTCGCTCTTTATCAGCAGCTATAGAAACAGCAGATTACACTGATGGTGAAAACTTAATGCGTTTGCAGTCGTCATGGTCATGAACTTGTAAAAAGTAAATTGTTAATTCCTTCAATGGTGGATGAAATCATTCAAACCTTGGAAATGTGTTTCGGTCGGCCAGAGCAAATTTCGGACAGCATGGTAGAGAAAGCAATGAAAATTCCTCCATTAAAGGACAGACTCGACAGTATTATTGAGTATGCATTGACAATTCGAAATATTTGTTCAACAACGGAGGCGTGTGACATTGTGGCCCACTTAAATAATCCCATGCTTGTGAAGAGCTTAGTGGACAAATTACCAAACAATCACAAGTTCAATTGGGAAATGCATCCAAAAGACCCAAAGGTTCCTCTTGTGAAAGGGTTTAGTGATTGGATCTATGCTATTGCAGCCGCTGCCAGTCAAGTCGTGTCCCTGGTCACGGGAATAAAGAGATCCCACCAACAAAGTAGCCCAAGCAAACCAACTACCATTTCGTGCAAAAGCGAGACTCATAAAATCCAGAACTGTGGCGAGTTTCAATCCATGAAACGGAAAGTGGTGAAAGACAACAAATTGTGTCGTCAGTGTTTGAACGGAAGTGTTTCTCCTATAGAGTGTGTGACGTCGATGGCTGTACAGAAAAACATCACCCGTTATTACATAAATATGCAAAGACGGTTGGTCCAAGTATGAGTAATATTGCAATGTGTGAAGGCAATGGAAGTGTAAATTCACATAATGACAGTGGTAGAGAAAACCATGTTTCAGAATTTGGCGATACGTGTTTTCATAATGGTGGCCCCTAGAGCTGCGCTGACAGGTGATACAACTCGCTCGGAGGACAAGTCAGTCAAAATAAATTTAGATGTGCGCACTGTAAATAATCTCGGTTTGCCAACACAGTCGCTCGATTTTGACGAGATCATCAAGGGTAAATCATATTTGAAAGGGTTGCCCATACAATCGTATTTCAAAGCCGAACCTACGATTTTAATAGGACTAAACAGTTGGAGGATAGCAGTACCTATAAAAATCAGAGGAGGCGCACGCAATCAACCGATTTGGGAGCTTCTGCTTCATTCAATATTCATAGATGTGAGTATGAAAATCGGTATCAAATTTTAGAGGCTCTGGAAGAGTCCTAAGAGATACATATTTTATCAGTCGAGAACAAAAAGGTCATGCAGATTCTGGAGAGCAACGTTATGAAAAAGGATAAGAAGTTTGAAGTCAGCTTACTCTGGAAGGATAATGCCACGCAGTTGCCAGAAAGTTATGACGTATCGTGCAATCGTCTAAAGTGTCTCCAGAAGAAGTCTAAAAAGGATCCCCAACTACAGCAGACAATGCAAGCGGAAATCGATAAACTACTTTTAAAGGATACGCTAGAAAGTTATTGGACTCAGAGATGTTTTCATATCCCTGTCGAACATGGTATCTTCCGATTTTTGTGGCTCGAAACATTAACAAACCGAATAAAGTTCGCCTAGTGTGGGACGCAGCATCTAAAACAAACAATAAATCGCTAAATGATTTTTTAACGAGTGGTCCTGATTTATTTACGTCACTGATGAAGATTTTATTTGAATTTCGAGTTGGACAGATAGCAGTGTGTGGTGATATTTCTGAAATGTTTCAGCGTATCAACGTCCGAGATGAAGACATGCACGCTCAACGATTTTTGTGGCTCCGAAATGGAGACGTACGTAAGCCTAGTGTTTTTGTGATGAAGGTCCTAACATTTGCACATTTGTGCGATATAAAAATGCTGAAGAATTTTGGGAATAATATTCCAGGCCAGTTTAGGCGGTGGAGTCATATTACTATATGGACGATTTTATCGACAGTGTTCAAACTGAAGAAGAGGCGCTGGCATTGGCTACCCAGGTCAAAAAATGCATGCTGCTGGTGGTTTCCACATGAGAAATTGAGCATTAAACACTAAGTTAGTGAGGCAACAATTGGGCGATAGAGCGATAACTTAAAACGCATTTGGAGCCGTTGAAAAAATTCCTGGTATGTATTGGGAATCCTATAATGATGTCCATTTCCATTTTTGTATCCATTTTTGATCCACTTGGGTTCGTATCCCTCTATACTATAGGCTTGAAGATTTTACTTCAAAATATATGGCGATCAGGCATAAAGTGGGACGACGAACTAGACGCCGAATTATATATTAAATGGTCCACATGGCTCACAAATCTGGATAACATTTCTTCCGTCATCATCCCACGGTGTTATTCAGAATTATTGAAATTCACATTCAAAGTGCAACTCCACACTTTTGTCGACGCTGTTGAAGACGCGTACGCCGCTGCTACTTCCGTATTCAACACTACGAAGAAGTCAATATTAGTATTGTAGCTGCGAAGTCAAAAGTCGCCCGTTGAATTCAATATTAATTTCAAGACTGAAACTGCAAGTAGCCCTAATTGGTTCCCGTCTCGCCGCAAAAATACGAAATGCAACTCGTTTGTGATGTGCAGAATGCTTCTACTGGTCCGATTCGAAAACGGTGTTAAAATGGTTGTCCATGGATCCAAAGAACTTCAAACCTTCCGTGATGTACAGAGTTGGTGAAATGTGACTCAATGGAATTGGGTCCTATCAAAATCAGACCCAGCTGATTTTGCGACGAAAATCTGTACCCCCCAACAACAGCATGTGGTTCCAGAATTTCTCAAATCTGGTGGAAGTGGTTGGCCAATATGTTTCGATTTAGGAGACACCAACAAAGAAGAAGTACGAAATCATCTTTTATATATTTCGAAATCAAATAACTTAACTATGAATTTTTCATGCTGGACACGACTTTATAGAGCCCTGTCGCAATTTCTATTGTATACAAGAAGAAACAAATAACAAGCCAATTGACAAAATTAGCAAATTGAAGCAGCTTAATATCTTCCTCGACGATAACGGTGTCATACGCGCTTGCGGCGGAGCGGAAGCGCTAAATTGTAATAATGCAATCATTTTACCTCATGACAACTATATTACCTTTCTAGTGGTCCGATATTACCACGAGAAATTCTTCATTGTCTGTATGAAGCAACAATCTGCAAAATAAAGTAAATTTTGTATATTCCCAAGTTAAGGGCGCTGTACAAAAAGGTGCGAGGCAAGTGTCAACGCTGCAGAAACGAATCGGCAGTACCTAAGCCACCACAAATGGCGTCTTTACCTGTATCAAGGCTACTATCTTTTGAGCGTCCATTTACTTATGTTGGTATCGACTTTTTTGGACCTTTATATGCAGCCGTTGGTAGACACAGGTGAAAAAGATGGGCGTTTAATTCACATGTTGACGAAAATAAAGTGGCGATTTAACCCTCCAGCAGCTCCGCATATGGGCAGTGCATGGGAACGTTTAATCCGGTCAGTCAAATCAATACTCTACGCAATGTGTCCAGCCTTCAACGACCTGCGCCGACGATTGCAGCATACTAAAAAATTTGCAAATCATTTTTGGCTACGATGGGTACGAGAATATGGTCCAACTTTGGTTCGGCGGAGTGGTTCGACAAAGTATCACCACCATCCGTTGGAGACGTAGTCGTCATAGTGGACGACAAACTTCCCCGCAAAATTTGGCCAAAGGGTATTGTGACCGAAGTGTACCCAGCAAAGATTGTCAAGTACGCAGCGTCAAAGTCAGAACGAGTAGCAGTACGTATGAGAGAACCGTAGATAAAAGGGCAGTATTAGACGTCTGCAATAAAAAAGATGACTGTAAGCCCATAGAACCCTAATTCGCTTACGAGGAAGGGAATGTTGCCGCTGACACTATTTCATTTCAATTAGTTTAATCAATATAAATATTTAGTTTGTTTTTGCTTCTCTTATATTTCAGTACTTATTTATTTGCACAGTACTGTAACAATATAACTATTCACCAAATCCTAACTCGTTTATGTAGTCATTACTCTATTGTTATGATCATTGGTTATTTGTTATTCGTTCGTTGCCCTTTTGTTTGTTTGTCCAATCCGTCACGTGTACATACATGTGTACATAAATACATGTGTGTATGTAAGTACGTAGGCCTTAGATACGTTGCTAACTTCTTTTCTATACAAAAGAATAACCTAAGATGGGCAACGAAGGAAAGAGGAACATCAGTTCGATTTTAAATTCGAAAGCGACAAATTGTTTTTAAGCGCTACGCGAACTGATAAAAATTTGTTTTCTATTTTCGAACTCAACAGTTACCTAATGACAATTTCAATGATACATCAATAAATTTGCGGTGATCTGATTTATGTACTGCAATTCTAGTCTTAAGTTTATTTGTGGTTGTACCTACAAATACCATATTGCAACTTTCACTATCATTTCCTCCACAAGGTATTGTGTATACTATATTAGATATGTCCAATTTATCTATTCCATCTTTGGTTCAATCTACCTAGTGTATTTATTTTTTTTAGGTAATAAACAATTTAATAAAATTTTCTAATGTCATCATACTAAATGCAAGAACGTGTAAAAATTTTTCAATATTATTATTTTATTATTTTTTGAACAATCTCATTATGAACGATGAAGCACATTCTGATTTAAATGGATATGTTAATAAAGAGAGCTGCCGAATTTGGGGTACCGAAAATCCTAGGCAGAGCATCAGCGACAATTATAGCCTCTCAGATGCCCAAAATTATGGCTGATAGGATTATCGGCCCATATATTTCCGAAAACCGAAAACCATCCTTCATGTTGGAAATTTGTTTACGTCCGGTAGTTCTCAATAATCCTGACATTTAGTTCCAGCAAGATGGAGCTGCAGCTAATACCGCGAGAGAAACTATGTTATAAACATTTCAAATCAGTCAGTCGAGGTTGTCCCACCCTGTATAATGATTTGAACAACTTTTTCGGTTCCACCGTTGGGGTTTGGTTATCTTGCCTCTTATTTTGACTAACCCTATTGGAAAATTGTTGTCCATTAATATAGTTGTAATCTTCTCCATATTCCTTTTGTGAAAATTTACGTCACTTATCTTTAAACCTCTCTCTATTAGGTTTCTTGCAGTATTGATAACCATTAATTTCGGACGTTTGAAGTGACAATTAATAACCCTTCCAGGACAGGTTGGTTTTTGGTTCCAATCCACTAATAAATTCTCCCCATTTCTTATTACCATGGTATCCAAGTATCCAAGAGCCTTGATCCACATTCTTCTTCAATTGTAAACCTAATATTAGGATGACAAATATTAAATGTTGTCGAAATATTATTCATACCACTTTCTGAAATGATACCGAAAAAATCGTCTACATATTTAGTAATCATTTTCGTGTTTATGGCCAGCTCTTCTATGTAGGAATCAAGTAGATTCTCCATAACAATATCAGCCACAATCGGAGAAGCTGGGGTCCCATTGGAAATCCTTCTTGTTGAAAATATGCCTTGTCATCATATCGGAAATACCTGTTGTCTTCTATACAAAACTTTAAAATATAGAGGAATAATGATTTATTAATATTTGTGTGCTGTTCTATTCTGTCCAATTTTCCTTCGAGTCTTCTGGAATCCTTTTAAGTATATTCGTAATGTACCTACATTACTCCTAAGATGGGGAATTAACAAACGAACATATTGCTCTCAACGGATTTGTATTTTTGGGATCCCGTACAACCTAGGTGCTGTGGACACATTTGTCTTAAGTTTGTTCTTTTCAATTTGATTTATGTTTCTTGCTGTATAAAGTTTTTCTACAATATCATTGTTCATGTTTTGAAGTTTGCTAGTAGGATCTTTATCCATCAGTTTGTACTTTGCTGTATCCACTACACCATTGTTAATTCGTTATATAAAATCACATTTGGCATTTCCCGTCTCGGCATTAACTATCATTACATCCTTATTATTCTTTAAATACTTTTCAGCCTTATCAATTACAGTTTCCAACCAACTATAGAAATTCCAACCATGTTTAAGCAAAATTACATAAAGTATGTAAAAAGTACGAAATAATCAAGTTATGACGCGAAAGAGAAATTCATTTGTGTGATTCGCGTCGACTTTTTTGGTTATCTTCTACGAGGGTTGCCAAATTGCGCAGTTTTTTCTTCTCTAGCTGTAAATCCTCTTTGTCAAATCATACAGGGTTGATTTTGTGTTCACACTACGCACATTGGTTTGCCTCTTTTTGTTTGATCAAACAGTAGTACAGATTAACAAAGCTAAAACTTTGACCTTTTTAACTATGCGCACAGTTTTATAACCGTTGAACAAAATTACCAAATGTCTAATGGGTACCGATGGTTCTCTGGAGATGGAAATAAGTTTCTGCATATGTTTTCTTGTGTGTTTTGCTTGCGATATTTTTCGAACACTTGCATTGTGGTGAATTCTCAATTCAAATGAGATTTTGTTTGCATATAGTTTGATGAATTTTTCAAAAGCATCATTCCGAACAACCGCTGATGAAGATCTGTGGCTAGATCTGAAATAGATATACGGTTGCCAGGAATCATAAGATTGCATTGTGCAAAACTTCTTTTGCTTCTTCACTAATTTGTAGACGATTCCGTCTTGCCAGACCGAATCGAATTCTCTGGTTATATCAATACCCACCGTGGTGGTGGCATATTTCTTGTTCAACGCTCAAGTCACATAGTCACCGTAGACCATGAGTGCACGAGACGTTGAATGTCCTCGCCGAAAACCAAATTCGTTATCTTTGAGGATCTTTTTATCAGCACGCCTTACAAACCTAGTCAAGATGAAGCTCTCGAATAGTTTGCCAAGGGGCGACAGAAGTGATATCGGCCAACAACTCCAACTCTTGGGGTCAGCACCCAGCTTTGATATAGGGTTCGTAACCGCTTTCTACCTAGCCGCCTGGAGCTTTGGGCAGCTCTTAGAGCTAGCCAGATGGCCATCGACGCATCTCCGACTTTACTACGGAATTTGCGCCCCTTAAGGAAACTAGACACCATCCTACAGGTGTCCATATCGAATCCCATTCTCACCATTTTGTAGACGATTCCGTCTTTCCAGACCGAATCGAATGCTCTGGTTATATCAAGACCCACCGCGATGGTGGCATATCGCTTGTTCAACGCTCGAGTCAGTTTATTCTCTGTTGTGAAGTTTATTCCTTGGCCACAGCAAAAGATCACACAGGGGTACAAAGAAACTGCTCCTTCTAGTTTTTTTAGCGACTACCGGATTTCGCCAAAGTGTTTTCCACAATTATAGGTACAAAATTGTTTTTACTAAGGTTATTTATAAATTATATTACTCTTTGATAACAATATTCTTTTTTTATAACCAGATGTCATATCAACATTTAGCAAAAATCCAGACAAGACTTTGAGAGCAGCATTTCAGCGCAAGAAGAAAAAATTATTCAAGCAATAAACAATTAAAGCAACATGAAGAAACCAAAGAAAACGAAGAGATGGAATTTATTGAAGAAAATGTAGAAATCGACGTTTTTTATTCCGAAAAAGAAGATTAAACTTTTATGGTTTGAAAGGTGTTATGTTTTGCTTCCTTATATTATTTATTCTAAATTAAGAAAAAGGTTGCAATGCTTTTAAGTTTTTATCTAATATCTGCATAAAATCTAAAAATTATATATTTTATATCATTAGAAAGGTTTATCTAGCCTTGCAGAACTACGCTAAAATGTTCCTTTTTTATTTAAAAGTACAATTTCTATCATAAACATAAAAAAGATTGCACTATTTGTTGTTATATTTAAATAAACATTAAAAACTAATTTTAAAAGAATTTTAGCTAGTCTTGAAAAAAATATGCTAAAAACGAAGTACCTTTTTATAATTTTTTTTTTATAAATAAAACGTTTTTGTGAACAATATACATACGTATATGTGTTGTTTAAATTAATTGTTTGGCCAACACCCGAAAGGTATAAAAACGTGTAGACAACTATCATTAAAAAGTACTAGAGATTCTCTGGTTCTAATGTCTCTGCGTGGTACCAAAATAACCATTATCTCCACTCCTGCGCACAGAGAAGGGAGTGGAGACATTTGGCGATTCCTTGGACTATCACATTATTCAGTTTATTAGTTGTATCTTCCATTCCAGATGAATGAGGTTTTTGAAATACTCAAATTGGTTAATACAACTAAAATTCGGTAGTAGAAACTTGTATTTAGTAAGGCCGATTTTGCAATGACAAATACATTGTAGATGTCTATAGAAAATATCATTGTGTGTCTCACACAAAGTCACATAAAATATGGTTGGTATATGGATATTTGTGTAGAGTTTGACAACTGAAACGAATGAACGAAGTTAATAAGGCTGTTTTTTTATTCCATTAAGCTATCGCCACTTACGACTTTCCAAATAAAACGATCCACACTTAATACTACCAAAATCGATATGGCAAAACGTGCCAACAAATAGATAGTAGCAGCACATGTTGTTGTAGTTGTAAGCAGCAACAGCAGACATTTTATTTTCGTTCATTCGTTTCAGTTGTCAAACTCTACACAAATATATACCAACAATACAAGAATACAAACAAGTATAAAATCAAAATACATATGATTTTGACAAGTGAAACGAAAAATGACATGGAAAACACTACATCACCTGTTTAAACGACTATACCTGATAGATAATTCCACCATGTTCAATATGTATAACATTTACCGCGGGTTGTTGTGAACAATTTATTTCCAATTTTGTTTTCAATCGCAAATAAAAATCTATCCTTTAAATTTAGAGATATAACGTAGTCTTCCATTAAATAAAATAAGTTTAATGAACTTAAAATGTATTAGCCATTTTTCAAATTTCTGCTTTTGAGTCTCTCCTTGATAACATTTTCATTCACAAGAAATGATAACAAAATTTATCTAAGATAACTTTTTGTTGCCATTTCTTGAAATTGAACATGTGGCAACATTGGCATTGCTCAAGTCATTTAAGTGGGAAATAGAAATGCCACTTAATATCGCTTAGCTGTCCCGAACAAATTAAGTTATAATTAACTTTAGCGGGGTAAAAAAAAACACACTTATTATCGTTTGTAAAAGCATGTTCATGTATACCGTAATTCAGCTCAAAAGAGTCTAGAATCGCCTTCGAAATCTAAAGTCTTCAGGTGTACATACTTTGACATTCGAGGAGATTTCGCTTAATTTTTACAACAACTTGTTTACAAACATTTTTTTGTTTACTCATTGAAATTCTTATTTATACCATTAAAATTAGAAATGGAAAAATAAAATTTACAATGAGTTGCAAAAGTGTTATTATTATATTCTAAACACCAGTTAATGTTTAAAACATTATTAAAAATAAAATAACAAATGCATCATAAAACTAGCTAAATGGACGTGGTTTTTCAAAGACAACATATTTAGTATAGATCGGAAAATTTGTTAGATATTGCATCCAAAAATATACTAGGTTAATTACAGATTTTATGGACATTTTCTTAAATGTTTTTGGCATTTAAAGTATGATAAGCAATAAAATTCTCAAAAACTGATGATCTATTGAAATAAAGCGAACTTTTATCACCCCTTTTGTTGTAAGCAGTCCACTCAAGAAAACTTTTTTCCAATCTATATAAACAAATTATCTTGGTGTTACAAATTTAAAAATTACAAAGACGATTTACAATTAGACGACCAGAAGATGTGCGTAACTTGGCAACCCTGGTAAAAGAGAACCAAAAAGTGCTAGGAGTTCACTCAAACGCATTTCTCTCTCGCTTCATATCTTGCTTATTTTATACTTTTTGCATAGTTTATGTAATTTTACTTCAACATGGTTGGAATTTGTATAGTTATATACAATTACACTATCAAAAAGCTGGTTGTGTATTGAAATATTCAATGAAGAGAGTAAGAGAGAGAGTAGAGAAGTACTAGGGTTTCACTCGTTTTGTTTGTTGGCATTTCAGTGAAGAGAAATTTTGACTGTCTACTTGCACATCGTTTTTGAAAATTACAAATAGACGACCAGAAGATGTGCGCAACTTGGCAACCCTGGTAAAAGAGAACCAAAAAGTGCTAGGAGTTCACTCAAACGCATTTCTCTCTCGCGTCACATCTTGCTTATTTCATACTTTTTGCATAGTTTGTGTAATTTTACTTCAACCAGGTTGTAATTTGTATAGTTATATACAATAACACTATCAAAAAGCTGCTCGTGTATTGAAATATTCAATGAAGAGAGTAAGACAGAGAGTAGAGAAGTACTAGAGTTTCACTCGTTTTGTTTGTTGGCATTTGAGTGAAGAGAAATTTTGACTGTCTATTTGTACATCGTTTTTGAAAATTACAGACAGCATTGTAAAAAATAGCACTTAATGATAACCGGATGTAAAATAACAGCGTTGCATCAGACCAGACACAGATTCCAACAGTGTGAAAATGTATGCAGAATCTCTGGATTTCGTTTCCATTTCGGCCGAAATCTCAAAAACTGCGAAATATCGGTGTACCTGAAAGCCAATTAAGTCTTATTATAGGAAAAAATCTGATTATTCAATAAATGGTTCTATATAAAAATACAACAAAATTTATTTCTGTAAATATGGAAAATATGGGATAAACATTTGGTAAGAATGCACATTTTAAATGAATATAATTCACCTACACACAATTCTGTAAATTGCCGTTTCTTTCTTTGGGTAAATATACAAGCAAATGACACTATGTTTTGACAAATATTTCGCAATTTGGGCTAAAATTGAGTTGAAATTGAGATATTTACCACAATTTCGTTGAAATTAACTTGAAATTGTCGTATACAACGCTGTTTTTTTTTTGTTGCTCCAACGCAGTCGATAATTATAGGTCGGCTTCGTTTACTAAACACGTGGTTACTAATATGACAATAAAAAACAAACAATTGTATGCCGCCTCATTCATCAAATTCCATATTTAAGTTTTCATTGATATAGACTAGTGAGGAGAAACTATAAACCTTATAAAATCAGTGCTTGTTAGTGCTATGATTTTCAGTTTGAGAATAACGAAAACTATTGAAAACCCATTACGAACATATATATAAAATCATAGTTAAGAACGATTTCATATAAACAATAAACAACAAGAATTATCTTCAACACCCCCACTTGAATCGTACTTAAAACAGTCCAACAGAATTACAAAATTTTTGTATTTTTTCCCTTGACAGAGGTTTTGTCAAAAAATCAGCCAATCGATTGTCAGTTCAAACTGAGACAAAAGTCACCTCATCCATCTTCCGTTTCTCCTGCAAATAATGAAGCCGTATGTCTATCGGACGCTAATTTTTTGTTTTGTTTGCGAATTCTTGATTAATTGTTGAATTTATGAGGATACGGAGTTTTTGCGGGCTTATGCTGCATTATCTTGCACGACGAGTTGCCCAGATTACCCCCCGACATGGAATTTGATGTCGTTGAAGAGGTGTGTGTGTCTCAGCGGAGCGCGGCAGCGGCCGCAGACAATGTCACTTTTTCGAACATGTCGAAATGGAAGAGAACGTTGGATGAACCGACAAATATTGACGTATCTGGCGTATACGGCCAAAATTACTTTGGAATTCTAGGTGAGTTGGATATTAAGTGCACGCCTATCACCTCAAGTCAGCCTAATCCGAATAAGGTGGTTCCAAAAACACCACCAATTTCATTTAAAATAAAGAATTTTAATAAAACCAAAAGTAAGTTGTTTCTTACTGACCCGCTAGTGCATGCTGAAATGATGAGAATACTAAGGGAAAAGAATATTTCAGCATATTCCTTCACTTCCAAAGAATTAAAACAGGTATCCATGATCCTGAGAGGGCTATGTCACGGTTCCGAGGTGAGTGATATTAAAGACCAGATTGATAAAATTGTCCCTGGAACTGTCTCGAAGGTGACAAAATTTACCACAAAGCACTCAGTTAAGAATGGTTATGACACAGGTATTTTCTTAGTGACACTTTGTCCTGGGAAAAAGTGTTCCGATGTGACTAATATTAATGGCGTATTAAGCCAAATTGTCATCTGGGAAAGACCGAAAGGAAAAGAGCAGGAATTTCAATGTCATCGTTGCTCTCTCAACAACAAAATTGATATTGGTTTCCTTCAAGAAACACAACTAAAGGGCAATAGAAAAGTTTTTTTAAGTGTCTACAATTTCATTACCGACAATACATCTGTTGGAGTAGCAATTGCTATCAGAAACAATATCAAATACATCCGCGTGTACATCAGTGACCTTGGGTTCAATGGGATCTTTGTTGAGCTGGAAGTAAAAGTTGAGGCCATATTAAAGAAGATCTTAATTGGCTCAGTATACATACCCACAAATTGCTCCTCCTTATTATTGGATATTGGATTAAACAAGATTTTGCATGCCTTTAGCACTCCTTGGTGAGGATTTGAACGCTAAAAATCCTGTATGGGGTGATACAATTGACAATTATAATGGGGAAAACTTACATAAATAGCTTCAAGATAACTCACTCGACGTCACGCGGTTGTGTGATCTTAATCCGTCATATCCTAATGGCTCTTCATTTATTGACCACTTTCTTCTTAGCTCTAATTTTTTAAATATAAATTCTCAAAATTTTGCAATCAAAAGTCTTCCTACCTTTTCGGACCACTTTCCGCTAAAGCTGCAACTACACCTGGGCTGCAGTGAGTTTGTATTAAGAAGTCCACGATCCTTCACCTCTTATAAAAATACCAACTGGGTAAATTTTCCGAATTATGCCTCCAACAACCAGAAACCTTGAAAATATAGAAATTGTTCAGCTTATTGATATCTTCAATGAACAAATGGTTGCTGTTCATAGCATACACTCTGAGCAAATTGCATCTTATAACAAGCATATTCCACTACCAGAAAACATTGAAAATTTCTTTAAAACTAAACGACGTTGGGAAAAGGATCTAAAGAAAATCTTCCATCGTACCGGAAACAGGCTCAGTTCGGAATACTCTTTCCTCTCAAAACAAATCCAGTTATTGAGAACTATTTTAAAAGAACTCGTGGCTATTTGTCATTCTGATAGATTTGGAAATATACTCGAAACAATTAAGCCTGGCCCTAGAGCATTTGTGGAGATCAACCAAATGCTAGGAAAAAGTCTTCCCCTTTTCGTGAAAATATTATTCATGATGGTATCATTACATCAAATAGTGTTCAGATTTCTGAGCACTTCAGAAGTTACTACTCGAATATCTTTGTGGAAAACATACCAGAGAGAGCGGCTGCTAATATTGAAGATCGTGTGTCACAATATGTACAAAGTGTACCCCATCACATAGCTCCTTCACCGCTATTAAAAACGAAGATAATTATCACTTCACAAATGCGTCGAAATGAAAATCGATTATTGCAAACATTAATAACAACAAATCTAGTGGCATCGATGGAATGTCGAACTTCATCATTAGAAAGTTGCCTGATTCAGTCCTAAATGTTTTAACAGTATTGTATAATAACTGTCTCAACAATTGTTATTTTCCGACTGTATGGAAATCAGCGAAAATCATCCCCATAAAAAAGAAAGATGCCAAAGACAGAGTTGAGGACTTTCGACCGATTTCCCTCCTGTCTAATATCGGAAAAGTCTTTGCGCATATTCTCAAAGCGAAACTTGAAAACGCATTTATAATTGATCCAATTCCATCTCATCAATTTGGTTTCCAGAAAAATCATTCTACTCAACATGCACTTATGAAGTTTCATAGTGATGTGTGCCATAAAAGTGTACTGTTGCTGTCTCGCTCGACATTGAGAAGGCATTTGATTCTGCCTTCCATAAGGGGATACTTTTTAAATTAGCTAACATTGACGTGGATCCGTTCTTCATGAAAATGTTTATAAGCTACTTCACGAACAGAACGTTTAACGTCCAAATAAATGATGCATTAACAACATCCGGAGCAGTATGTAGCGGAGTTTCTCAAGGGAGCATGCTGGCCCCATTAAGCCGCATTCACAATGCAAGCGACAATTTCGTTTTTCATGCTATCTCGTTCTCACACACAGAATTTCACATAATGGCCTTTCATTTTTTTTACAAAAATGTAACTCCAATTTGTCGCAGAAGTTGATCTATTCCTACTCCAGCAACATATTTATTCGAATAAATAATGTACTATTAAGCGGTAGATGGCGCTGTACTTCGAATTTCATTTTCAAACTTAAAAACATCAATGAAAATTGAACCCATTTGTGTTAAAAGACGCACTATAAAACGTTATTTTATCTGTAGAATCTTTTAATACCAAATATGTTTAAATACATTAACATTTTTTAATATTCGAAATACAACCCTGAATGTGACATTTGTGACATTTGAATCATGATGCAACTAATAGAGGCTGTGTTATAAGATCAACTTAAATGATTTGCTTTTCCTTCTGTTCATTATATGAAGAATCAAATTCAAATGTATTTGGTTTTATAATTTCTGGCTTACTTTTATTCTTGACAAACATTTGTGTTAACTTTGACATGAAAACAAAATATATTGTATTGTTGCCTTGATACATTGGCCGTAATACTGGTATCACCTGTTAGAACAGACATCTCGATTCGAAGTAAACTGTTGCTTGCATTGTGAACGCCTTTTGAAAATGTTGCTTGCATTGTGATTGCGGCTTTACTGTTCAACATATTCTTGCACGACTTTCCTCACCTGATGCAAAATTCGACGGCCATTCTATATGCTGATGTCTGTCTCATTTATTCACATGATTCCTCTCCAATTCAGGCTCTCAACAATGCAGCTCTTCATTTTGGTATGTCATGTGAGGTTGTATATATTCGATTGAATACATACTTTCAGACTGCAATTTTACAAAGTTACTCATGGAGTTCATGTGCTGGTCTCGCGGGGTGCTCGGAGTGCCATGCGTATGCCGGGCCGGTGAACTCGCCGGACGGGGGGGATCTTTCCGCTTACCAAACACACCAACAGTCTGCCTCTGAACATAGATTACACACCGAGGCTTAAACTCTCAAGATGTATCGACATAAAAATAAAAATAGAAAAGGAGCCCGAAAGATAATTGCCCGTTAATAAGCACAAACACAAAACAAATTCAAAACCGGGAAGCTATCATGTGCCTTGGAGCGATAAGGTAATACCCTATCGTGCGTCATATGGGCTGACTGGTGTTATCGTCAGCGATGCCCACCCTTATGAAGCCCTTACTAGCTTCTCCTGACATTGATTCGTGTCAATGTCCCAAAAACAATGTACCAGAAACTTAAACCCCTTTTATACCCTACTTACCTATTATCAACTTAAGCTTCCATAACGAAAACCGAATTTCGCAAAAACATTATAAACTTTATTAAACACATGTGGGTAAAACCTTAATTTCTCAAACTTGAACAAAATTTCCACATTAATGACTTATACTAAAAGTGCCCACAGGGCGAAGCGAAACCAAATAAATTTTCAACAATGACAAAAAGTTGCATGATTCCTTTCTAAACTTTACTTTAAATTCTTATACTACTAAATAAAATTTAACTTATTTAAGGCTCATCAGCCTAACTATGCCCCGTAGGGTACAAAGACAAAGATAATGAAGTGTAGGGCCTCGCTCCCTATAACCAAAACCTATCAAATGAACAGGGTGCCAAAAATGCCCCTTCGTTTTCGCGCGATAAAACTTCGTCGTGTCAACGAAACACAAAACCCGACGAACAAACTCTTAGGCTCCGATCGCCATTACACTGAACGCGAACCGTAATTTACACACTCGTATCACCGCACGTACGAGAAACAAAAACAAAATTTCACGCAGAGCCTCAGAGGCAATTCGCATGAGACCCTGTGTGGGAAATAATAAAATTTACTGATAAAATCATAAAAATTAACAAGTCACAAACGTCCAGGTCACCCTAACATCTGAATCTGCTCAAGATGGCAGAAAGTGCACGCTTCAGCCGCACTGCGTAGCCTACACGACAATCTTCAATCTTTCCTTATACTTCAACACAATTTTTCTTATATTCTATTTCTGAAAAATCTGCCAATTATTATTCTTTCTCTAAATTGGCAAATTCTTCTTCCTCAACTCTTATATTCTAATTACTAATTCTAATTTCATCTAGCATTTTTTTTTTTATGGCCTTTTGATTTGACCTTCCAATTTATTGTTTGGTTTTCACCTTTATTTTTGGTTTAAAATTCTTGAATTTTCCTTCTTACAACTATTTTTCTTTCTTTGGGATTTTTTTCTTTGTATTTTTCTTTCTTTTCTTTTCTTATTTAAATTATATTGCTATTGGCAAATTTTGTACTTTGGCTAAGTTAGAATAACTTTATTTCCGAGTTATCATTTTGCCCATTATGTATTTTATCTTATCACATTAAGATATTAATTTTCGAATTTTTCTTTTTGTAAAAAGTCCTTCTTCCTTAAATTTTACACAATTTACTGCTTTTCGACTTCCGGAAGGAAAGTCTCAAAGCCTAGGACTTGGCCCTTGGGTCCAAGCCTGCGTTCACACCACTACTCTCACTTTTATATAAATTGCCTAACTAACTTCACTTTGTCTGTCCAGAGTGGTCTGGCCACAGTCCGTTAAAAGGAAAATAGAACGGACTTACCTACAGGTTTCAGGGCAGAAGGGACGGCTTACGGTTTTACTGCTGGAGATGATGATGTGATGGCTGAACGGGACTATTGCTTCTGTGTGTGGTGTGGTGGATGATGACTGGGACTATTATTTTGGGCAGGTGGTGTTGACGGCAGCTGCTGGCTGGTGTATGATGAGCCCTGATGCTGGTGTTTTGCTGGCAGAATGTCGCTGCTGTGGCTGAGGTGGCTGGTGTTGTTGCTGCCGATGCTTCTCGAACGGTTGGTTGGTGTATTGTGCACAAAATGGCGGCTCTGGTGGTGTTGGCCGATGATATGACCGCTGTGGGTGGCCGAAATTTGGGAACTAGCCCTACGGGAAGCCTGGGACCTCCTTTTGGCCAACCCTGTTCTTGCCCGGGACGCTGGTATAAGCGTCCGTCCGTTCCCTATGGGGGAACTAGAGCGGGACCTAAAAATTGGCCCTAGGCTGCCTGACTTTCTGCTACCGGCGGCGGTAGTTGTGGCGTCTCACTTGCTTGGCTGTGGAGATATGTTGAACCAAAAAGCATTAACACTTTGGCACACACGAACGCACGCACTGTGGAATACACTTACCTTTGGCCGGTGGCCAAAATGGACAACCCGTTGCTTCGGTTGTACGGGATGCGGCTTCTGGTGAACACGATGGTGGTTTTCCTTCAAACTCGCAGGAATTGCACTTTCTATTTGTGTTTAATCACTTAATTATTTTCGCGGACTATCTCACTGCTGGTGGTGTTTTGCTGCTGACGAACTTTTTGTAATACTTCTGCCAGGAAAACTGCTGATCCATTACAGCTCGGCGGATTTATTTTTTTTGGCGGCTACTCACAATGTGGCCTTTGCGGGATATATGTACGATGCCGTTGCTGTATATAATTCGCGAAAAAAAAACGGATAAAAAAATTGTTGACTTGCCGCGGGTTTATGTATTTGTTGAAAATTTATGAATTTCATCAGGGTTCGTTGAAGGTGTAGTTACGCCTTTGGTTATGATGTAGTAAACCAGGTGGTAGCCCAAAAAGTTGTTGTTGTCTTTTGGGGTTGTTTTTGACAGCGGCTGTGGTGTAGTAACCAGCTGGTGGCAAAAGGGTTGTTGTTGTATTTTCATGTTGTTTTTGACGGCGGTACTGAGCCGCCACAAATCCTACCATCCTGCTGACATTCCTGTCGAAGGATGGGAGGAAACCTATGCCTAGAGAGGACGTGGCAGGTAGAATCGGGTCGTCCAGGATCCTACCACTTACGTGGACAGCCTCCTCCCTTACGGGTGGTACTGTCTCAGGTCAGTGGCCTGGTCTGGACGAGTCCTCTTCCATCGGCCACGCCGCCAAGCTTGGTTCTGTTCGCCGCTATCTGGATAGCAAGAGTTGCTCAACTGGTGGTTCGTTCGTTGGTGTTGTTACCGACGGCGCTCTCATTCGGCTGCTGCTGCGCCGCTGCTGGTTGAGGGCTGTGGTAGCAAGCTGAGGACTTCTTCGAGCTGCTCGTCGGTCTCGATTTCTCGGGGGCTCGCCTCACCAAGGACGTGGACCAATATCTGGTCATGCACCAGTCTCTGGAACTTGAGTCCCTTCTTGGCGTATAAGCGTCCACACACCTTCTTGTAGAACTGCGTCACGGCTGTGCTATCTTTTGCCTGCAGACGCATCATGACCGCCCTGCCGCTGCGCTGCAACCGAGGAAACTTCGTCAGCAATTCGAACTGTCTCTGGCCGCTCGAACTCCACCGTCAGCTGGTACATGCCGGAATGTACGGCCGTGGGTGTGCATGCGATTATCTTGATCTCCTCCGGGTTGCACACTATCTCGAGTCGTTCCAGGATGGTGATGATCCGACCTTTGGGATTCTCGGTCACGGTCTGCGAGAAGAACCGTATGGTCACCTTTTGAGCTGCATATCCGTGGCACTTCCGCTGTAGCGACGCTTGCTGGTATTGCGCCCTAGCTCCGTCCAGCTCCTGCATGAGGTTGTCGTTGGTGCGCTGGACTTCCTGGACCCTGAACTCCATGCTACGGTGACTTTCCTCGAGGCGATTTTTCTCACTCGTAAGAGTAGTCACCTGGGCCTGTAGCTGTTCGACCTGATGCGCTAGACCGGCTATTTTCCGATCACTCTGGATGCGCATCTGGCCCATTTCTTGAGTCAGGTTGGACACTTGTCTCGCATTCTGCGCCTGCAGAGCGTCCAATCGATCCCGGAGCTCTAAAATCTCTGCTCCTAGGTTCTTTCGCAGTTGTCGGATGGTCTGACACATACGAACGTTTTCCTCCAATACATGCTCGTTTTCACGTTCGAGAGTCCTGGAGTGCTGGTCATATCTGGCTTGCAGTTCCTCGGTGCTTTCGCGGAGTTGAGCTAAGGCTGCCTCGGCGGTCGTGTAGCGTTCCTGGTAGGTGATGTTTTGCTGCCTGAGTGTGATCAATTCGCCTACTTCAGCGACGACTTCTCCTGGGACTAACCTTGGGTATAGCGGGTGCGCCCAGTAGTTGGGTTGACGGCATACGGGACAGTCTGTTCGGCCTTGGCTCATCCAGGTTTCGTGGCAAGCCAGATGGAAGAGGTGGCCGCAGTCGGTAGCCACTAACCGCTCGTCCTCAGCCGACAGCGTTGACAAGCACACGTTGCATTCGATCAGCGTCGCCATTACGTAACACCTAAGGGTCAAGGGTCTTGATTGGTCTAAGCTGAAATGAGAACAAGGAAACTTCCACTATGTACTTCAGTCTGATCACAGGGGTAGAGGGTATGGTCAAGTTCCTACCTAATTGCTTCTAATGTGCTAGGTATTTCAATTATCAAATCTCATTCTTCGAATAGATTCAACAAGGCTATTTTTCATCACGTTACCGTGGAACATAAACGGATACAGGTTTTACCCTGTCTACATATTTTCCGAGACCTATTGTTTCAGGTCTTTAGCATGATAAACCCCTAAGCGTCTACCTTTTAAATCCTCAATCTCGTAAAGACTATTTCCGACAGGCTTGACTATGCGGCACTTTAAAAACTTCCGTGCTAACTTCGCATTAAAATTATCTTTAAAGCTGCTCTGCTGGAAATTACGTCTAAACACTTCTTGTCCAGGAATAAATTTAACAGATCGGCTGCGGGTGTTGTGAGTCCGTTCATTTTTTTCGTAAGCCTTATGCAGGCTATCCTGGATTTTTGACCGTATCAGGTCTTGAGCCACGGATCTAGGTATTTCGCCTTCACCCATGTCCGACAAAGTTTTCAAGCGTCGTGCCAACTTATACAGGCTGCCATGTGTAATCATGTTAAAACCAAACAAGGCAAGGTAAGGCGTGACACCTATAGCACTATGCGCGGATGACCGCAAAGAACACTCGATCTCCGACAAGTGTCGGTCCCATTCTCGGTGATCTTCCTGCATATACGAACGGATAGCCGACAATACTGACTGGTTGACTCTCTCCGAGGCATTGGCCTGCGGAGAGTGCACGGCAGTTCGATAGTGCTTGATACCAAAATTGTCGACAAAATCGGTAAATTCGCGACCGATGAACTGCTTACCATTATCAGAGACGATAGTCTCTGGTACTCCAAACTTATGACAGATTTCTGATATCAGAAATCTAATCACGCTTTTGCTGCTAGCTTTAGGCATAGCTTTAAGGAACACGAACTTTGTGAGATGATCAAGAATGATGAAGATATAGCAATTGCCGTTCTTTGACCGAGGGTAAGGTCCCAAAAAGTCCACAAAGATTCGCTGGAATGGGCGATGGGTCACTATCTCCTTCCCCATCGGTGGTCTCAAAGTAATATTGGCTGCTTTAGCCTCTCGGCACACCTGACATGCGCTCACATAATTTTTGACTTGCACATTCATGTTAGGCCAATAGAAATACTCTTTGATCCTCTTCAGAGTCTTGAGAAATCCTCCATGGGCTACGTGTGGTGGATCGTGAGACTTCTCAACGATACTTTGGGTTAACTCAATTGGTACCCACACCTTCCACGCAAAATCCTCATGAAGTGGGATGCCGTCGTAGTGTATCGTGCGTTTATATACGATCCCATCGATGACCTTCAAATCGGGTAGACGACTGGCATTCTCCTCAATGGTTTTAATTAATTCCATATAGTCTGAGCTTCGAAAAGCTTCGTCCTCCAAATTGATCAAACTGGAAACGTTCACGGATACTTCCTCCAGCGCATATCTGGACAAGGTATCCGGCACAACATTCATCTTTCCCTTGCGATGTTCGATGACGAAGTCGAACGACTGTAAATGAAGACTCCACCGAGCTAGTCGTCCACTGAGATCCCGATGTGACATCAACCACTTAAGGCTGCTGTGGTCGGTAATTACAGTAAAG
Source organism: Phaonia tiefii (assembly GCA_963931995.1). Lineage (NCBI taxonomy): Eukaryota > Metazoa > Arthropoda > Insecta > Diptera > Muscidae > Phaonia > Phaonia tiefii. Next base: position 163,544,446 of record OZ008368.1, read on the forward strand.
GCCATTAGTTCAATAAAGGGTCTAAATTTCTTAATAGCAAGCACTACGGCCAAACACTCTCTCTCCGTCACAGTATAATTTCGCTGTGCGGGTGTCAACTTGTGTGAGTAATAGGCTATAGGGTGCTCTTCGCCATTATCATCGCGTTGAAATAATACGGCGCCGGTACCTAAGTCCGAGGCGTCGCATTGCACATAGAAGCGCTTCGAAAAGTCTGGGTGAACTAACACTGGGCTAGTCACCAAAGCATTTTTCAACTTTTCGAAGGCTTCCTTGGCTTCATCGGTAAAACAAAAAGTTTTACTTTTCTTCAGAGTACCTGAAATCGGTGCGGCAATGGTGGCGTATTCGGAAATAAATTTCCGATACCATCCGGTAGCTCCTAGAAAGCTTCTTACTTGCTTCAGGGTCTTCGGAAATTGGTAGCCAACGATTGATTCCATTTTCGATGGATCGGGCTTAACTTGGCCTCCTCCAACGAGGTAACCTAAATAACGCAGTTCCTTGAAACAAAAACTCGATTTCTGAACGTTAATCGTCAGACCTGCCTTTTCCAGACAGCTTGCAACTTGTTGCAAAAGTTCAACGTGGGTCTGGAAGTCTGGCGATACCACCAAAAGATCGTCCAGGTAGACGAAGACACGGTCACGAATAGCAGCTGGGATAACTTTATCCATTAACCGACAAAGTCTTTGTGCAGCATTGCAAAGGCCAAAAGGCATTACCTTGAAATGGTAAAGTGGCCTTCCGGGTACCGTGAATGCTGTCTTCTCCCTACTGGATGAGTCCAGTGGTATTTGCCAAAAAGCATCTTTTAAATCCACGCTCGAAATGAAGTATGTATCACCAAGTCGACTCAGTAAGCCTTCTATATGTGGAAGTGGATAGGCGTCTTTAACGGTAAGGGCATTGAGCTTACGTGCGTCTAGGCACAGCCTATTTTTGGGCCCCTTGCGGACTAAGGTCACGGGATGACTCCACGGACTTTCACTAGGCTCAATGACTCCTAACTCCAACATCCTGTCCAATTCGGCATACAAAAGTGTCTGTACGGCTGGTGATACCGGATAGTATCTATCCTTAATTGGTACAGCGTCTCCTGTATCAAAGGAGTGCATCTCTAAATGAGTTTTACCGAGGCATTTCCGCGTATAACACGGAAACTTTTGTACCGCGGCTTCCAATATTTGCTTTTGTTGTGACGACAAGGTGTGAGTCTTAACCTCCGCAGGGGCTAAGACATCCTCGCATAAGTCCACCCCTTGAGTGGTAAGACTCTCTATGCTCGTCAACAACTTAAACTTCCTCATGAAGTCCACGCCTAAGTAAAGCGCACGCTCCAAGGTAGGTACCAAAAAGAAATCCACCTCATCGGACTTTTTATTGAATTTGATCATCGCTCGAATCCTTCCTAGTATTCTATGAGCACTTCCATCTGCCGTTCTCACCGATGATCCAAATCGACGTATTTGTAAGTTGGCTTGTTCAACTAGTTCTTCACATCCCTTGCCTAAGCAAGTAATGGATGCTCCGCTGTCTAGTAGCCCCTCGACTTCTATTCCTCCAATGTTGATTTTCGCATAAAAACGATTATCGTCTCCTTCAAGTAGAGTGGTAGCGGCGACCTCTCTTCGGATCAACCGACGTCTCTCAAATCTCACTCTTGCTCGTTGAATTAGATCTGAGGCTCCACCAAAAATTCTAGCCCTAGTTGCCTTACACTCGGCCATGCGTTGATGCAATGGCTTAAGCTGCCTTTGAGCTGGTGGTAAATAAACTTTCATGGCTGGGTTCTCGTTCCTCAGTATCGTCACACTTGGGTCTTCTTCATTTTCCTTGAATGGGTTAGCAGTTACTGCTGTTGACTCTTTCAAGGTGTTGTCCGCGTTGGATAACGCTGGACTTAAAATCATTGAACCACTACTAGCTGGTTCAGGAATATCCAGGTTGGTCAAATCCGGTTCGGGTATATCTGGGTTAGTCATATCTGGTTCGGAAATAATTGAGTTGGCTGTGGCTGGGATTAAACCTCCGTGGATCTCACCTCCCCAGTCTGAGGTGGGTGCCTTGGCTGGTTTCCCTGACAATTAGGACATTTAGGAGTCACCGTGTTCTCCTTTCCGCATTTATAGCAGAATATTTTCCTGGTAGTGGATAAACAATCCCGGAAAATGTGTCCAGTAGCTCTGCAGTTCCAACATACAACTTTACTACCTGCTATGATGGCCTCTGTATTTCCTGCGGGTTGTAATTCTGCAGTTGTTTCTTCTAAAACAACCTCATGGACTTTAGCTGGGGGTACAGCTCGCGTAGGATGGGGCTGTCTTTGCAGTACTAAGAGACTTTCCGCTCTTTTTACTTCTCTGCTAAAATCGCTCAGGTTGTCCGCTCTAATGGGGAATACCATTTGGGCCAACGAAGCCTTGAGGTTACCCCTCATGATTTCGACCAGCTGCTCTTCCTGGTATGGGGTGCGCTGCTGGTTCCTCAATTTCAAAATCGCATTCACAAAATCTTCATAAGTTTCGTGTGGCTGTTGGCGCCTACTCAGGATCTGAGCCTGAATCTGAAACTCGCTATCGTAGGTTTGGAACTGCGTTAAAAACGCCCTCTGTAGCTCCCTCCAGGTAAGCACTGGGTTCAACTTGCGAAAATTCCAATAGAACTCTTTAGCAGGTCCTGCCAACAAATGATGGAGATTATACACTAATCGAGATTCGGAACATTCCTCATCCTGACATTGTGCCATCATCCGAAACAAAAAATCTTGGACATTCATGGTCTTAGGTGTCCCATCAAATTTTAAACCCCACTTCGACAAGTCAGGTTTTCTTCCTCTCTGCGAAAAGGGGTCGAAGTCTCCGAGTCTATCGGGGTTATGCGGGGCCTCTCGTCGTGGCATCTCCCGCGGTGGTGTTGACCCTTGAGTGGGCCTAAATCTTTCTCTGGGATCCCGTTGGCTGGCCTCTGGAAACTGGTAGCCGCTTGGTCCCGTAAATTCTTGCATTGACGCTATCGGTGGACGTGCATATGTTGAAAGCTGCTCTGCCTCTGACGGTCGATGCATGATGTTGTTTGTTGCTGGTCCAGGCACTGCGCTCGGCATCCGGGCTGGACGTCTAGCTACATCTGGTCCTCTAGGTGTCATATCCCCTGCTGTAGGAAGCTGATAACGTCTGGGTGCTGCTGTCAGTGTTGGCATGGCCTGGGCTGCCGGGTGATTAGCCCCGCCTGTGGCTGCTGCTGCTCTGGTAGCTGCTAGAATGGCTGGTAATATCCGGCGTATGAGAGCTTCGTCATCCTCTTGACGATTAGCATTCGCTCCGAATCCGACTTGATCATTTTCCCCTGATCTAATTGCTGCTTCATATTCCGTTGGTGAAACATCCGAAAGCGGTCTGCGCTCCGCCTGCGCCTGAAGTGCAGTTAGTGCGCTGAAATCCGGAGACTCGAATGACTCTGCATGCTCCGTATTGTTTAGTGGATCCGATCTTCCCCGTGGATCCACACCGCTCGACCCCACAATTGGTGCTGAAGCGATGGTTGTTGGATTGCTGTCAGTGTTGGTAACCGCGCGCGCCATTGGCCCTGCTTGCGGTTCCGCCGCTGCAGCAATATCCTGGGACAAATTCGTCCCTTCTGCTCCTCTTCCTGTGGGCGAACGCTGTACCGGCATCTCGGCCTTACTCACGTACCACAAGATCAAAACAACGGAATAAATTTCCCCCAGAAATTGAAAAACTTCCCCTCTGGGGATTGCGGAAAAATTAAAAATGGAAAATTATACCACTTGGCAGTAATCCAAAAGATTACGAGGTGTGAAAGGCTTGCGCCGAAAATATAATAAAAGAAATCGAAAATTATAAAAACCAAACGTAGATTAGCTAAAAGCTAGACCAAAACAATCGCAAAAAAAAAATTTTTTAGCTGAAAGGTTAAGATTAATTTAAATGAAAATCAATAAACACAAATCAAAAATAAAAATCAAAAATCAACAATATATTCAAAAAAAATTTCCACCAAAATCAAATTATGAAAGCCAAAACTTTACGGTTCAAATAAAACGAACCGAAAATATAAATCTAATGGCAATTATTGAAAATATATTTGCAAAAATTTTCAATAAAAATCAATTTCATGGAAACAAAGATTTAAGTTTTAATTGAAAATCAACTAAGGTGATTCAAAAATATAACTTTAAACTGAAAATAAATTCTCCACAATTTTCAATAAAACTCAAATTAATGAAAATAAAAATCTAAATTTTAATTGAAAATCAACTGAAATTAATCAAAAATATAAATTTAAATTCAAAAATTGAAAATAAATTCTCAAAAATTTTCAATAAAAACTCAAATTAATGAAAATAAAAATCTAAATTTTAATTGAAAATCAACTAAAGTTAATCAAAAATATAAATTTAAAATCAAAAACTGAAAATAAATTCTCAAAAATTTTCAATAAAAACTCAAATTAATGAAAATAAAAATCTAAATTTTAATTGAAAATCCACTAAAATTAATCAACAATATAAATTTAAATTCAAAAATTGAAAATAAATTCTCTAAAATTTTCAATAAAAACTCAAATTAATGAAAATAAAAATCTAAATTTTAATTGAAAATCAACTAAAATTAATCAAAAATATAAATTTAAATTCAAAAATTGAAAATTGAAAATAAATTCTCAAAAATTTTCAATAAAAACTCAAATTAATGAAAATAAAAATCTAAATTTTAATTGAAAATCAACTAAAATTAATCAAAAATATAAATTTAAATTCAAAAATTGAAAATAAAATCTCAAAAATTTTCAATAAAAACTCAAATCAATGAAAATAAAAATCTAAATTTTAATTGAAAATCAATTAAGATTAATCAAAAATATAAATTTAAATTCAAAAATTGAAAATAAATTCTCAAAAATTTTCAATAAAAACTCAAATTAATGAAAATAAAAATCTAAATTTTAATTGAAAATCAACTAAAATTAATCAAAAATATAAATTTAAATTCAAAAATTGAAAATTGAAAATAAATTCTCAAAAATTTTCAATAAAAACTCAAATTAATGAAAATAAAAATCTAAATTTTAATTGAAAATCAATTAAGATTAATCAAAAATATAAATTTAAATTCAAAAATTGAAAATAAATTCTCAAAAATTTTCAATAAAAACTCAAATTAATGAAAATAAAAATCTAAATTTTAATTGAAAATCAACTAAAATTAATCAAAAATATAAATTTAAATTCAAAAATTGAAAATAAATTCTGAAAAATTTTCAATAAAAACTCAAATTAATGAAAATAAAAATCTAAATTTTAATTGAAAATCAACTAAAATTAATCAAAAATATAAGTTTAAATTTAAAAATTGAAAATTGAAAATAAATTCTCAAAAATTTTCAATAAAAACTCAAATTAATGAAAATAAAAATCTAAATTTTAATTGAAAATCAACTAAAATTAATCAAAAATATAAATTTAAATTCAAAAATTGAAAATTGAAAATAAATTCTCAAAAATTTTCAATAAAAACTCAAATTAATGAAAATAAAAATCTAAATTTTAATTGAAAATCAACTAAAATTAATCAAAAATATAAATTTAAATTCAAAAATTGAAAATAAATTCTCAAAAATTTTCAATAAAAACTCAAATTAATGAAAATAAAAATCTAAATTTTAATTGAAAATCAATAAATCGAATTAAAAATTTAACTTCAAAATAAAAATTCAACTTTAAAATCAAAAACTGAAAATAAATTCTCAGAAATTTTCAATCAAAATTCAGATTAATGAAAAATAAAAATCTAAATTTTAATTGAAAATCAACAAATCGAATTATAAATTTAACTTTAAAATCAAAAACTGAAAATAAATTCTCAGAAACTTTCAATCAAAATTCAGATTAATGAAAAATAAAAATCTAAATTTTAATCGAAAATCAACAAATCGAATTATAAATTCAACTTCAAAATCAAAAACTGAAAATAAATTCTCAGAAATTTTCAATCAAAATTCAGATTAATGAAAAATAAAAATCTAAATTTTAATTGAAAGTCAACAAATCGAATTATAAATTCAACTTTAAAATCAAAAACTGAAAATAAATTCTCAGAAACTTTCAATCAAAATTCAGATTAATGAAAAATAAAAATCTAAATTTTAATTGAAAATCAACAAATCGAATTATAAATTCAACCTTAAAATCAAAAACTGAAAATAAATTCTCAGAAATTTTCAATCAAAATTCAGATTAATGAAAAATAAAAATCTAAATTTTAATCGAAAATCAACAAATCGAATCATAAATTTAACTTTAAAATCAAAAACTGAAAATAAATTCTCAGAAATTTTCAATCAAAATTCAGATTAATGAAAAATAAAAATCTAAATTTTAATTGAAAATCAACAAATCGAATTATAAATTTAACTTTAAAATCAAAAACTGAAAATAAATTCTCAGAAACTTTCAATCAAAATTCAGATTAATGAAAAATAAAAATCTAAGTTTTAATCGAAAATCAACAAATCGAATTATAAATTCAACTTCAAAATCAAAAACTGAAAACAAATTCTCAGAAATTTTCAATCAAAATTCAGATTAATGAAAAATAAAAATCTAAATTTTAATCGAAAATCAACAAATCGAATTAAAAATTTAAAGTCAAAACTCAAAAATTTTCTCAATGAAAACTCAAATCAATGAAAACCAAAAAATTTTAATCAAATATTGGTAAACCAACACAAAAATAAATCGCCAATTTTTCAAGCGATACAAACAAAAATCGTAATCGAATACAAACTTTCATCAACCTTGTATTCAAAAAATCCAAAATTCGAAACTCGAAACGTATCAAAGCAAAAATTTAAAAACCGCTCAGAAATTAAAATTAATATATCGCCAATTTTACAGCGATTCCAAATCAAAAATCAAATACTAATTTTCTTCAAATCTGTATCTGAAAATCACACGTATTCAAACAAAGTTTACTTCAAACTTGATAAACTCAAAACGAAATTCAAAAATTTCAAATTGTAAATCGTATGGTACTTCAATAGTAAGTAGGGTGGTATTAAGGTAAGTTTATCTGATACCAAAAAAAATATGACGCAAAACTTCTCCATGACACATAAAAACTTTGACCGTATTCTACGATATGTACTGGAATGGTCCACTGGTAATCCAAAAGAGGGCAAATGTAATGAGTCTAAAACCACGCTTACGTGACTCACTCTCCTGGACTACCCCGAACACTTTCTTCGTGTTCAGCCTAGTCATTACTGACTAGTAGCTACCGAAAAACTATGACTTTACTCTAAAACCAAAATAATGCAAACACTTTGTCGCTCACTAGTCACACCAAACGTCGAAACGCGGTTAGATCAGAAGATCTTCGCCGGGACTTACGTGTGGTCCAACTATGCTAACGGCAAAATGTACATTAATGTTATTTATGGTCCAAACAATCGTGTGTTGAACAACCCGTCGCAACGCGGTTAGATCTGAGGATCTTCGCCGGGACTTACGTGTTGTCCAATAACACAATTATTCGAAACATTTACTATGGAATTTAAAAACAAAATAAATGGATCTACTAAACCTAAGTCTTTTCCCCACTCGGAGCAATTGCCCCTGACTTTATTGCAGGAACAAGACTTCTCAAGAGGGGACGCGAGACAAAGGTCACCTCAAGAAAAGACCCAATGCCCCGCGCCTTACCGTCGCAACGCGTCCGAGAAAAATAACTCCCGATACGGGACTTACGGTAAGCGCGAATGCACTAAATCTTTCCTAACTAAACATAACGGACTAACGAAATTATCTTTCGGGCCCCACGTTGGGCGCCATTATGTCATGTGAGGTTGTATATATTCGATTGAATACATACTTTCAGACTGCAATTTTACAAAGTTACTCATGGAGTTCATGTGCTGGTCTCGCGGGGTGCTCGGAGTGCCATGCGTATGCCGGGCCGGTGAACTCGCCGGACGGGGGGGATCTTTCCGCTTACCAAACACACCAACAGTCTGCCTCTGAACATAGATTACACACCGAGGCTTAAACTCTCAAGATGTATCGACATAAAAATAAAAATAGAAAAGGAGCCCGAAAGATAATTGCCCGTTAATAAGCACAAACACAAAACAAATTCAAAACCGGGAAGCTATCATGTGCCTTGGAGCGATAAGGTAATACCGTATCGTGCGTCATATGGGCTGACTCCTGTTATCGTCAGCGATGCCCACCCTTATGAAGCCCTTACTAGCTTCTCCTGACATTGATTCGTGTCAATGTCCCAAAAACAATGTACCAGAAACTTAAACCCCTTTTATACCCTACTTACCTATTATCAACTTAAGCTTCCATAACGAAAACCGAATTTCGCAAAAACATTATAAACTTTATTAAACACATGTGGGCAAAACCTTAATTTCTCAAACTTGAACAAAATTTCCACATTAATGACTTATACTAAAAGTGCCCACAGGGCGAAGCGAAACCAAATAAATTTTCAACAATGACAAAAAGTTGCATGATTCCTTTCTAAACTTTACTTTAAATTCTTATACTACTAAATAAAATTTAACTTATTTAAGGCTCATCAGCCTAACTATGCCCCGTAGGGTACAAAGACAAAGATAATGAAGTGTAGGGCCTCGCTCCCTATAACCAAAACCTATCAAATGAACAGGGTGCCAAACGAAACACAAAACCCGACGAACAAACTCTTAGATCGCCATTACACTGAACGCGAACCGTAATTTACACACTCGTATCACCGCACGTACGAGAAACAAAAACAAAATTTCACGCAGAGCCTCAGAGGCAATTCGCATGAGACCCTGTGTGGGAAATAATAAAATTTACTGATAAAATCATAAAAATTAACAAGTCACAAACGTCCAGGTCACCCTAACATCTGAATCTGCTCAAGATGGCAGAAAGTGCACGCTTCAGCCGCACTGCGTAGCCTACACGACAATCTTCAATCTTTCCTTATACTTCAACACAATTTTTCTTATATTCTATTTCTGAAAAATCTGCCAATTATTATTCTTTCTCTAAATTGGCAAATTCTTCTTCCTCAACTCTTATATTCTAATTACTTATTCTAATTTCATCTAGCATTTTTTTTTTTATGGCCTTTTGATTTGACCTTCCAATTTATTGTTTGGTTTTCACCTTTATTTTTGGTTTAAAATTCTTGAATTTTCCTTCTTACAACTATTTTTCTTTCTTTGGGATTTTTTTCTTTGTATTTTTCTTTCTTTTCTTTTCTTATTTAAATTATATTGCTATTGGCAAATTTTGTACTTTGGCTAAGTTAGAATAACTTTATTTCCGAGTTATCATTTTGCCCATTATGTATTTTATCTTATCACATTAAGATATTAATTTTCGAATTTTTCTTTTTGTAAAAAGTCCTTCTTCCTTAAATTTTACACAATTTACTGCTTTTCGACTTCCGGAAGGAAAGTCTCAAAGCCTAGGACTTGGCCCTTGGGTCCAAGCCTGCGTTCACACCACTACTCTCACTTTTATATAAATTGCCTAACTAACTTCACTTTGTCTGTCCAGAGTGGTCTGGCCACAGTCCGTTAAAAGGAAAATAGAACGGACTTACCTACAGGTTTCAGGGCAGAAGGGACGGCTTACGGTTTTACTGCTGGAGATGATGATGTGATGGCTGAACGGGACTATTGCTTCTGTGTGTGGTGTGGTGGATGATGACTGGGACTATTATTTTGGGCAGGTGGTGTTGACGGCAGCTGCTGGCTGGTGTATGATGAGCCCTGATGCTGGTGTTTTGCTGGCAGAATGTCGCTGCTGTGGCTGAGGTGGCTGGTGTTGTTGCTGCCGATGCTTCTCGAACGGTTGGTTGGTGTATTGTGCACAAAATGGCGGCTCTGGTGGTGTTGGCCGATGATATGACCGCTGTGGATGGCCGAAATTTGGGAACTAGCCCTACGGGAAGCCTGGGACCTCCTTTTGGCCAACCCTGTTCTTGCCCGGGACGCTGGTATAAGCGTCCGTCCGTTCCCTATGGGGGAACTAGAGCGGGACCTAAAAATTGGCCCTAGGCTGCCTGACTTTCTGCTACCGGCGGCGGTAGTTGTGGCGTCTCACTTGCTTGGCTGTGGAGATATGTTGAACCAAAAAGCATTAACACTTTGGCACACACGAACGCACGCACTGTGGAATACACTTACCTTTGGCCGGTGGCCAAAATGGACAACCCGTTGCTTCGGCTGTACGGGATGCGGCTTCTGGTGAACACGATGGTGGTTTTCCTTCAAACTCGCAGGAATTGCACTTTCTATTTGTGTTTAATCACTTAATTATTTTCGCGGACTATCTCACTGCTGGTGGTGTTTTGCTGCTGACGAACTTTTTGTAATACTTCTGCCAGGAAAACTGCTGATCCATTACAGCTCGGCAGATTTATTTTTTTTGGCGGCTACTCACAATGTGGCCTTTGCGGGATATATGTACGATGCCGTTGCTGTATATAATTCGCGGAAAAAAAACGGATAAAAAAATTGTTGACTTGCCGCGGGTTTATGTATTTGTTGAAAATTTATGAATTTCATCAGGGTTCGTTGAAGGTGTAGTTACGCCTTTGGTTATGATGTAGTAAACCAGGTGGTAGCCCAAAAAGTTGTTGTTGTCTTTTGGGGTTGTTTTTGACAGCGGCTGTGGTGTAGTAACCAGCTGGTGGCAAAAGGGTTGTTGTTGTATTTTCATGTTGTTTTTGACGGCGGTACTGAGCCGCCACAGGTAAAATAAATGCGTTCTATCAAAAGTGGGGCATCAAAATTAACGCTAGTAAATCCGAAGCGATCTGCATTAGAAATGCCTCAGGAAAATGCCCAAGTTATGTGGTACCTCAGAGCAAGTTCTTGCAGCTTTCACTTGATGGCGTAGATATCCCCTTCAAAACCTGTGTGAAATATCTTGGAATACATTTCAACAAATTGTTTAAATTTAATAATCATGCACGGAACTTACTCACGGAGGCAAAGGGAATATGTGGCATGTTTGCCAACTTGTTGAACAGTAAATATCTGCCTGAGAAAACGAAGCTCCTACTATATAAAGTAGCTATTCGTCCCCTCTTGCTTTATCGTTTTCCGATCTGGTTTGCTTTTCACCATCTGTGGCCAAAAATTTGGAAATACGGGGACGGAAAATACTAAGAAAATGTATAAATAAATTTTATGAGAACCCAACGAAACGTTTTTCGAACGCATATATCAAAAATCTGACGTACAACCACTCTACAACAACGCCTTGTCGCTTATGATCGAAATCCTGCAAAGAGATGAAAATGTAAATTGGTCCAACTTTCCATATCTTTCGCCTGTTGGCATACTCAACTTTATACCGAACAACTCTTTGGATCCATTTGCAACTTCCAGCTTCTTTCAGAAGGTTACATCTGGCTCACATAGGGGCTAATTGTAAAGGAAATTAAAATTATACTTTATTAGTATATGGTCAATGTTAGTTATATTATATTTATTACCATATTATATCTACTATTATACTTGGCATGCACACTAATAATATTATCTATATTTATACCCACCAAAATTAACATAAAATCTATGATAACGAAAACTTACCTGACTACTCAACTCGATGCTGTGATATTGATGTTACATCTTTCAATTGTTTTGCTTTCATTCATAAATATGTATGTTATTCATGAATATGTGTATGTTTACATCTTCGTATTTAAATGCTGCTATTGTCAGCACACATGTTTTTATCATGTTCTCTGTTTTGTCACTGTCATTTAACAGATCTCATTATTGATTAGTAATGAGATCTCATACAGGCCGCGAGCAAGCCTTAGTATTAAATATTACCATTATGTTGTACATACATAAGTACATTCGCTATCTCACTTTAGCAAGTTGCTTATCTACTTTTTCACCGTGTATTAGAAGAAAACAAGTATAATTCGAAGAATACTCTATATTAAATAAGGTTATCCACCCACTCTGAATTAACGAAACAAAGAAGTCTCAATAAATTTATTACTTATTACTTACTTGGTTCTGGGATGATATACTTTATTGGAAGCTAAATGTATGGCGCTCTGAATATCACAACAAATTGTTGTTGGAACTTTTTCTTTAAAACTTGGATCTATTTCATTTGCCAGAGATCGAAGCCACATGACTTCTTGTGTTGTGCTGGATAAGGCCATGTACTATGGTTGGTTGGCGCTTGCTTTCCCATGAAATGGCTCCATTTTGCAATACATATCCAGTAACAGACCTGCGATCCTCCAAGTCATTACCCCAATCTGAATCTGAAACAAGACTATTATTACCATCAGATTTAAAGTGCAATTTATAATGGCTTGTTCCCTTCAAATATCTAAACACGCGCTTGACTGTAATCCAATGACTATGAGAGGGATTGCTAGTAAATTTACTCAAAAGATTTACAGCTTGGCAAATATCGAGTCTAGTGCATTGCGCAGCAAACAATAAACTTCCGATAGCTTTCTGGTAAGGGACATTTTTCATACTTTCATCTTCTGAGTTTATTTTCACCAACTTCTGACTCATATCCAATGGTGTTGATATCGGATTACAATTCTCCATTTTATATCGTTTCAGCATATTTTGAATATATTCTGTTTGATCTAGCGATATATAATCGCCTTTCCGTATAATGTTCATACCCAGACAACGTTTTGCATCTCCCAGAAATTTCATTTTAAAATTTTCCATTAAATTATTCTTTAGTTGCTTACTAAAATGCATTTCATTGCTAAACAATAGCATATCATACACGTACAAAGCCATGAACGTCATTTTATCTCCATTCAAATTATAGTATATACATGGATCCAATTCAGAACGACGCATGCTATATTTTAGGAGTGCATCGTTTAGTTTGTTGTTCCATACGTGACTAGACTGCTTCAAGCCATATGTTTTTTTTTTTAATTTAAGCACCTGGTTCTTACCTACATTTAAAATAGTGGACGGTTCAACCTAAACATCTTCCATAAGTTCCCCTTGCAGAAACGACGTTACTGCATCCATTTGCTCTATATTTAAATTAAACCGTATAGGTAGGGCCATCAAATAACGAATGGATGAGTATCTCACGGCTGGTGCGAAAGTTTCTTGAAAATCATTACCATTAACTCCATACTGAATTTACTTCCATTGGCCCACAAACATCTGTGTGAATAACTTCCAATACTGCCGTAGCTCTTTTGCTACGAGTCAAAACAATCAGCTATTTTTAATTGAGCGATTGCGAAAAAAGTGAAGATTTCTCTCTTCGCGGTATCTAAACGATCATCAGCAAGTATTGTAGCAGTTTAAACACGTAATATTTTCCGAAAATAATATTGAACATTGACAGAAAAGTTTGAAGAACCCTGTTGACCTAACACTCTTTATAGCCAGTTTCACAGTTGAAAAATTTCCATTTAAATGTACTTTGAATGCCCGATGCTTGTCATTTAAATGTCATTTAATATGAAAATTTTCAGTAAGCTTTTAAATGGGGAGTGTGAAACTCGCCCTTAAGGAAAGCTCTTTCAAATAACCTCAGAATTTATGATTTTTGAACTGAAATCCCCAATGCGCGTTGGATCAATTTCTAAAACCACATCAGCGGTAGCATTTGTTCACCAGATGTCCAACATAAACAGACACCTCTTTATGGAGAAGACATTTTCCGTCATGCCTGCTGACAATTCCCTAGTTTGTCAAACCCAAGTTTCAAACCCTAGGACATTGGACTGTCCTTGGAGGTGGAAAGTTTCTGATAGCCCTTCACTAGGGAGTAGCCAGAAATGATTCCTTCATTGAGCAGACCAAGCAGCTCACTACTTCCACGCTGTTTGGGCAATGGCTTATCGGAAACCTCCGTTAGCTAGCTAAAGTGAGAAGGCGAAACGAATGAGCAGCCTGGTTGGTAATGCGATCACTGATACGTCTCAGGATTATTAGGTGACCCTGTCACTGAAGCTCTTTGAAGTAGTGGACATATTCTTCTGTCCTTTGAAAGCGGATGAGCCAACACCCCTGGCCAACAGCGGATCAAAATTGAAGAAACCAAAAACCAGTTTCGACACAGTTCATTCTGGTCAGCGTCTGATCCATAATGGGCGACTGAAACATAATCATCCTGGCAGTAGGTAAAATGCAAACCGCGGTGGGCTGGGTTTGCCTCCCGCCACCGTTATATGGGTAATGTAAATACACGAAGAATATAATGAACAAAGAAACCCCCAACTGTTGACGAGCGTCGCAAACGTTATAAGGACCATGATTTAAGGATATGTACCTGGAATGTGCGAACGCTACTTTCCTACTGGCGGATGTCCTCGGAAAATATAAAGCTGACATCACACCGATCCAGGAAATGCGATGGACAGGATATGGTTGCACCAGTAGAAAAACTGCGGTATTTACTACAGCTGCCATAAGAGACTACGACACCTAGTTTCAAGGTTCAACCCAGTGAGTGAACGCATAGCCAAAATTCGCATCAAAGCGAAATATTTCAACATCTCGTTAATTTGTGTGCACGCACGGATATAGATGATGAGGTCAGAGAATCATTTTATGAGCGTCTGGAGGAAGTATACGGACGCTGTTCTGGACACGATATTAAAATTATTATTAAGATTAGTTTAATGTCAAATTGGAAAAGGAACGTGTCTTTCGACCAATCATTGGTAATCACAGTCTACATGATGACGCTGCGATTCCATCATAACACATACATAAGGCGTCCTGGATATCCTGATCAGAGAACGAAGAACCAGATTGATCACTTGGTAATAGATGGCAGACACTCTTCTAGTGTAATGGATGCACGCGTGATTAGAGGTGCCAATATATACTGATAAGTTACAAATACCGGAGATATCAATGTCCTATCCCCCCCCCCTGCCGAGGACTCAGATGCGCAGTAGAAGCACAACTCCAATTCTTTGGAAACCGCTGCAAGGGCTGAACTTGGCTATCACCAACTTCAGAAAGATAAGCCATACCACGACGAAGAATGTCGCATTGCAACTGATGAAAAAGACGCTGCACGTATGGCAACGAAACAGTTAGTGTGACCGGTACGAGAGGCTGAGAAGGGAGGAAAACCAACTATTTAGGCGGAAAAATGGCAGTGGGAGCAGAGGGAGAGTGAAAAGAACGAATTCTGCAGGATGAGTGGTGAATCCGGAAAATTTTTCCAGAGGGTGAGAAGATCGAATAACGGGCTGCCCTCCTGCGAGGACGTGAATAGAATCTGCTGACTGCTAAGCAGTGTGTGCTCAAAATGTGGGGAGACCACTTTTCAGCACTACTCCACTCAGATTCTTCCAATGAAGATCAGGAGGTAATGATAGTGTAAGACAGTGTAGACAAAGGCGAGATTAGAACGGCGATCTGCCGGATAAAGCCGCTGGTGCGGATGGGGTACCTCCTGAACTTTTTAAGGCAGCTGGCGAAGCACTGCTAGCCCACATGCATCGACTATGCGACGATTGGAGTCTCAGTGTATTATGTCCTGTATTCAAAAAGGGTGATCCGCGTGTCTGTTCCAACTATCGCGGTATCAGTCTTTTATCCATCGCATATAATGTTTTTTCGGGCGTTTTATGTAAAGACTAAAGCCAATTGTTGAAACCCTGATTGTATCTTATCAGTGTGGTTTTAGACCAGGCAAGTCCACGACTAACCGAATATTCACGCTACGCCAAATCCTGGAAAAGATCCACGAAAAACAAATCGATGCATACCATATTTTTCTCGATTACAAAGCTTCTTTCAATAGCCCCATTCAACATACCCCATTCTGACGAAATAGACATCATAATAGACATCAAGAATCGAAAAAGAATCCGCGAAGGTGGGGTTTGCTGTTAATGAGGGCACCTTTAAAAAAAAGAGGTCTGGGGGCTTTTAAGCAAAATTCCCACTTTTTTACTGTGTATAGTTTTTTTGTAAGTCTACAAAATGTTTTTTTACGCACAACTAGATTATCGGTATTATCGATGTTTTTTCACATGAAATTTGACATTAGTAATCGTCCTAATGCTCTAATCTCCGTCTATGTAAATGCTTCATATTATCGTAGAGGTAATATAAACGGTGTTTATATATTTATAAACATTTGCAAACTACGAAAAATAAAAACAAGGGACCTTATCTGGCCTATGTAAAATTTTCAGTACAGGACCAAACGTCTATTTAGGTAAAAATTTCATGTTTTGGGGGTTTTGCTGCCTCGTAACATACATACATACGTGCGTATACAATCTCAAGATCAACTACAAACTAGTTTTATTTCATTATTTAATTATTTAAATTTTTCCAAACCTCTATCCAAGAAACAAAAATTATGTTGCTCGCAAAATAACTGGCTCTAAATTGGTTTTTTCTTCTTCAATGTTAGCTTTCAACTCTTGCAAGGTTTATGGTTTGTTGTGGAAAACGTGAGATTTTAAAAAGCTCTCAAAGGAAGAAGCCTGGCGCCGTTAGATCTGGGCGACCAGTTCAAATCTCCAAAACGGAAGATCACTCTGCCCGGAAATTCGTGTCTCAAAATCTCCATCGGTGCTCGAGCTGTGTGAGTTGCTCCGTCCTACTGGAACCAATAATTCTCGATACCCAATTCAACAACTTGCGGGAAAAAACTCTTTTAACACCTCCTAGTAACGCTCACCAGTTACGGTTAGGAGGTTTCATAGGCGTCCTCAAAAAAATAAGGTCAACCACTTTTTCACTGCAAATGCCAGACCAAACAGTCACTTTAAGGGGATGCAGTGGTTCATCTTGCATTTCATGTGGGTTCTCTGTGTCCCAGAAAAGCATATTTTGTTTGTTAACACAACCACTTAAGTGGAAATGAGCTTCATTATAATGTTGGACACGAAATCAACCACTTTTTGCACCAAGTTTAACAGAGCATGGGAGTAAGTTAATCTCGTTTGACAGGTAGCAATTCGTGAACGGTGAAAACCGTTCTGCAAATCTTTCACTAAAACTCGTTGCAACGAACGTCTGCTGATACCTAATTGTGTGCATCGTCGTCTCGTCGACGTTTGTGAATTCTCTTCTGACGTCCTCGGCCACAGAAGCGATATTCTCGGTCGAACGTGCAATACGAGGCCGTCCACTTCCTGCGACATTTCTAGTGGACGCAGTCTGCACGAGTCACTCAGCCAAACGCTTAATTCTTCGCGCACATGTGTGTATCGCTCCATTGCTTGTTGTTAAATAATACTCTATATGGCTACAACATAGATGCGAAAGCACTATGACATTTGAAGCCATTTGCAAATATTAAAGCACATTCAAATTATGACATTACTTTTGCGCCACCTTTTATTAACATTATTTTGACCATAGAGTAATCTTCTATCTTTTATTCTATACTAGCTGGACCCGGCAAACTACGTTTTGCCTTCAAAGTTTTTGTAATGTCAAAGGGTGAACAAAATTTGTTGTTCCATTACGTTTCAAACTATAGTTGTGGCTGTTATATCGGTTTCTTTCGAAGGGGGCGTGGCATTGCCCTCTTCCACCCTGGCTGTAATTCATACTGTTCCAACAACATATATACCAAATCTCATCTTCATATCTCTGACAGTTCATGAGATATAGCCATTTTAAATTTCAAGTTGTATGGGCGGTGCCACGCCCCTTTATCCAATCACTACCATGTATAGCCAAGGAGTATCAGCAGGTCGTCAGTACCACATTGTGAAATTTTCATAACAATCGGTCTATTAGAAAAGCCGTCAGAGAGATTTTTGAAAAGGGGGCGTGGAACCGCCCACTTTCACCCTGGCTGTATAGCCTATGTCACCCGATAGATGATTCTGAATATTTTCTGAAAATTTCATCAAAATCGGCCCGGCCGTTTTGGAGTCCAAACCTTTCATACATCCTCTTTTATATATATAGAAGAAGATAGATAGATATAAAAATGGATGTATGTATGTATGTTACGAATAGACTCGAAAACGGCTGGACAGATTTTGATGAAATTTTCAGACAATATTCAGAATCATCTAGCGGGTGACATAGGCTATACAGCCAGGGTGAAAGTGGCGGCTCTGGAGGCTTTTCTAATAGACCGATTGTTATGAAAATTTCACAATGTGGTACTGACGACCTGCTGATACTCCTTGGCTATACTTGGTTGTGATTGAATATAGGGGTGTGGCACCGCCCATACAACTTGAAATTTAAAGTGACTATATCTCATGAACTGTCAGAGATATGAAGATGAGATTTGGTATGTATGTTGTTGGAACAGTACGAATTACAGAAAGGGTGGAAGAGGGCCGTGCCACGATATAACAGCCATAACTATAGTTTGAAACGTAATGGAACAACAATTGTTGCTCACCCTTTTGCCTCACAAAAACTTTGAAGGCAAAACGTAGTTTGCCGGGTCCAGCTAGTCTCATACTAGAGAGAATATTTGGCTCATCTGACGTTTCCTTTCACACTCTTCCTGATGCGGTCGGTTTGATAGAGAGATGTTTGACGAAAAGTGACATACACCAGGTGGAATTACAATAACTTCTGACTTTAATTTTTCATGTCGTTTTGGTGAAAAACTGTGCAATTTAAATGTATTTTGCACTTTTTTATTGACTGTGATTAGCTTTGTTCCTTTACTTTACCGCGGGATCCCGCGGGAACCCAAATTTACCCAAACTTACCCAAAAGCGTTCCCGTACGCAAAAATTGGTTAAATGAGAGCGATTTTTTGTTTCTCTTAACGTCAAAATGCGTTTCTCTTTTTACCGAACTTACCCAGACTTTTTCTTCGGGTAAGTTTGGGCAAAGTATCAAACAATCAGCTGTTCGAAACGTCAACATAAAAACATATGTATTATTTGTGAAAAAAATAACGCAAGTGAAAAAAAAATTATTGAATTTACAATTTTATTAACTTGAAAAGTGATTGCTTTGAGAGTGCTTATTTAAAGAAGATGGGAAGTGTGCTAATGAACAGTGAAAATTAACATGATATGCAAGATTTGTTGTCAAGCATATGTTTTCTGTTTTGACATTTGTTTTCGGGTAAGAAAAGTGGTTTTTTGCGATCCTTTATTTTTGGGTAAATTTGAGTATTTGACAGTGAATTTTGCTTTTACTCTCATTTACCCGAACTTTACCCGAAAAGTAAAGGAACAAAGCTATTGTTAGCATACATTTGTGTTGTATTTAACACTATAATCTTAACACACAAAACGAAACGCCGTTGGTGTTATTTGGTTCGTTGTTTTGAACCATTGCCTCTATCTGGTATTAGTAAAGCAATTCTTTTCAACATCGAACGTAAATATCACACCAGGCCAAATTGTCATAAATTTGGTGAGAGAACTATTAGGTCTACTATAACTATTAGTCTATGATTTTGACGTCAGTGAAAAAACTAGTTTTTAAATTAAAATTGGACTGATTCAATAAGAATATTATAAATTAAAATTTGTTTGAATCTTATAAATAGCAACATAATTACAATTGCTGAAATACAACTGGAGTTAATTTTGGCAAATAATTTTGTAACGACATTTAAAGAGTTAGGTCCTTAAAATAAATAAACTAGCTCGAGCGAACCCATCGCCGCCAATCTTACCCGCCCCTACCGACCGAGAGGGCCACGTCCCCATAACGTGAGGACAGCGTACACATTATAGACCGGTCTATAACTGGAGAGCAAGGATCATAAGTTCACACGTTGCAATCAACTACAGAAATTCTTCAACAGTTGGTATTACACTAACATAAATAAGTATAAAAGAACATCATGAGATATTAACATAACAGACTTCATAATATATAATAATTACGAACAAAACGAAAACCAAATTATAAATCAGACCAGATAGTAAGGATAAAGTAAATTTACATATGTAAAGGAATATATAGCACTAATGCAATCGGTTCAAATGACAAATTATCCTAGACTTTGTAGTTTCCCAACTACCAGTGAAATCAATAAACTGATATAGCTCATTAAAGTCACGACACATTCTCCTAACTGGATCAAAGGACGCATAATTCGAACGCTGAAACTCGATGTGAATGAGTTTATAGTACCTCGTGGGTCTCAATGGGACATTTATGAAAATCTTAGATAACAGAAATTCAGAACATATACATCCATCAATTATCTTCAAAACTGTAATAGAGTTTATCATGGTACGTCTGCTACTAAGAGTCGGCAATCTGATCCATGCTAGTCTACTGCTATACGAAGGAAGATTATGGTTCGGGTTCCATTGAAGGTTTCTCAGACAAAATATGAGAAACTGTTTCTGGACCGATTCAATCATATGCTTGTCTTATCATATGCTATAATGTTAAACTTTAAACAATGAAATAAGAGTCATAACATAAATTACATATACTATTTTTGTTGTTGAGTATATACGTGTTTGGAAGAGCCTCCTGCAGTTTTGTAATTATTGAATACTTACCGGACATAGTGCGGCCAGAAAAGCATCTCATCGGACTGCGTTTTGAGCGGAATGTATGAAGCGGTGTTGGAGAGCGTCTTGGATGGGTGATTCATTATATTTTAAACAATTTTAACAATTCTTTTGTAAACAAAACACTGGAAGGCGGATTTAGCAAGAAAACACTCAAGTGTTTGAACAATAACAATATCAGATGTCTCCCTTTCTGGCATAATACTGGTTTGATAGTGTCAGTGCTGTCAAATATATTTTGATCGTTGCCACATCAGGACAAAAATAGTGGTTTTTTGTTAGCGACGTTGCCATACTAGAAGACCACTTTGACTTTGACCTTGCCATACCAAACTTCTTTGAACCTGCATTATCGACTGGCGGTTGCTGATTTAGCCAAATTTAAAAATGCAACGGTCCCCAACGAAACCAACGAAATCTACACCAATTCAAAATAAAATGACTAAGAGAAGGCTGACTGAAATATCGCCAGAGGAAGTACAACCCAGCAATGCCGATAGCTTGGTGGGAAGTATGAACGTGTCTACACTTATGGCAATGATGAGGACTTCAATGGAATCAATCATGGAAGATAAAATGAAAACACTCTCGGCAAAATCTGATATCGAAGAGGTGAAAAATCAAATATCTGAAGTTGATTCTAGTTTAGCCCGCTTAAAACAAGAAAATGAAGATATGCGCATGGAAATTAATATTCTTAAATCGGAACGAGAAAAAGATCGACAACAAATAAGACGTCTGGTTGAACAAAGCAAACGCAAAAACGTATTATTCAGAGGAATTACAAGGCAAGGATCGCCGAAAACGTCTGTAGAAAATGTGTGCAAAAATGTTCTGAAAATGAATGATGTAAAAATAGCCTCGGCAAGAGTATTATTTTCGCACAATGACAAAATTGGTGTTGTGGCAGAGATGCAATCTGAAGAAATGGCCAATAAAATATTTAAGAACTTACGCAACCTTGCTGGAACCAACATAAAAGTCGAAAAAGATTTGAGCGAAGAGGGACAACAAAATCGAAAAGTTTTAATGCAGCTAAAAATGGAAATCTTGGCAATAGATAAAACTCACAAAATCTTTGTAAAGAATGAATCCATTAAGATTGGTACACACTGGATGTGGTGGTCTAAATCCCGGGAATTGATGTGTGGAAATAGTAGCGCCGGAACAGTATTGGCAAATTTGTATGGAGAAAAACTTGAAAATATAAATGTCACTTACAATATTCTTTTATCTAAAATTAATTCAAAAAACTAAATGATAGCAATATATGTAAAAGTAAAACCTTAATAGAAAATTATTATTTAAAAGTCTTGTCCTATAACATACACGGTCTAGAAAACAAGTTGCTGTATGCAGATTTCTTCAACTATATTAATGAATTTGATGTGATTGCATTGCTCGAGACCCACGTATGGAAGAGGCATCGGAGGAAGCTTAATAGCGATAAAAAAAAGTCGTTACAGCAAAAAGGGTTTACATTCTGCTATGAATTAAAATCCGAATTATATTATATTAAAATTAAATTTAACAAGTCGTACTTCAACATAATACCGCTATACATGAGAGGCGCCACATGGAAAGAGGATTTCACTAAGCTAGATTCACTTCTAAAAGAGCATGGTATAATTAACCCTATAGTGATTGGAGATCTTAATATAAGAATCGGAACAATGCAGAAAAACCTGGATGAACTGGCAAAAAATCACTTTGTTGCCGGAATGGCAGAACGAAAGTCTAAGGACATTACTATTAATGCAAGAGGAAGAGATTTTCTACAATTATGTTATTATCATGGTTTGGTGGTTGTAAATGGGATGACTAGAGGTGATGAAGAAGGAGAATTTACATTTGTAAGTGGTGTTGGTACATCGGTAAATGACATATGTGCTGTTTCGGATGATATGCTCCCGCGTATAAACAAGTTCGAAGTCGATAGCAAGACGTGGTCGGATCACCTACCAATTGTCCTGTCATTGAAACTCGAAAATAAAACCGAGAGTTATAGCAACAAAGAACTTTTGCCGAAGCTACATTGGAAAACTGTATGCTGTCACAATATCAACATAAGGTGCAGTATATTTTAGTAAATCGGAAAAACGATCAACACCAAATGAAATTAGTTGACATTGTAAAAGTAATTAAAAGCGCAAACCCAATATCCGCAAAGCCGAAGAAAAATCATCAGAAAAAACAAAAATGGTTCAACACTCGATGTTTTAAGGCCCGCAAAACTGCATTCAAGCAGCTCAATATCTTTAAAAGGAATCCAAGCGGAGAATGCCGACGAAAATATTTAAATGCAATTAGCCGATATAAAAACACCTGCGTTGTTGCAAGATACAATTATAATTTAAAGCTGGAGCGTTCCATAGAAATGGTGAAAAATAGTAAAGACTGGTGGAATATAGTGACGGAAATTAGAAATGATTATACTCCGTCTAATATCGCAGTACAAGCAAACGTTTTAAAATCATACTTTCAAAACCTTTTGAACCCACTACAAACCGCAGCGGACATTAATTATGCCTGAAAGAAGTTTTAAAGAAGGCAAAAATTAATAAAGCACCTGGCGAGGACCGTATACCATACGAGTTCTATAAATTTGCACCGGATGAGCTCCTAAACGAAATAGTCCAAAGATTTAACTATTTATATGATAGATGTGAAGTAGAGGATACATTTACAAAAAGCATCATATACCCAATCTGGAAAAAAGGAGATAACACCATACCAAGTAACTACCGGGGAATAACATTTATGAACAGCCTAGCAAAAATAATGATGGGTATTTTAACAGAAAGACTATCGAAATGCGTAGAAAAGTACAAAAAGTTAAATGAATTTCAATCAGGTTTTAGAAAAAATTACTCTACATCGGATAATATTTACAGCCTTTCTTCGGTGGTTCATCTAAACTTCCACAAAAACAAAAAAAACATACGCTTTTTTCGTGGATTTGAAGGCGGCGTTTGACAGAGTATCTCGTAACGCATTATTCTATAAACTACATACCATCGACGTGGCAACAAAGTTCGTAAATTTTATTGGAAAAATATATGAAAAAACATTGTTTTCGGTATGGAATGGCAGTGAGTTGTCTGAAGAATTTGAAACAACCACGGGTGTCAAACAAGGGTGTTTGTTATCGCCCTTATTGTTTGCCCTATATCTAGACGATTTACATGATTACCTGGGAGGCGGGACAAATATTGATAATCTCAACATAAGACTATTGCTTTACGCTGATGATATCGTAATACTGGCAGATGAAGTAAATGTACTGCAGAACATGATATATAAGCTTGAAAAATATTGTAAACTCTGGAATGCTGAGGTGAATCTTGCAAAGTCCAAAATAATGGTATTCCGAAAAGGTGGGAAACTAGCTGCAAATGAAAAGTGGACACTCAACGGGCAGGAAATTGAAACAGTTTCTGAATATTGTTACTTAGGAGTAACGCTGACACCTAAAATTATCTTCACAAAACATGTGCAACAAAGAACCCTTAAGGCTAAAAACAGCATAAACATAACATGGAAAAACTTTCTAACCAAAAACACCATATCAATAAAGGCAAAATGGAAACTTTACTTAGCAGTGTGTAGAGCAACACAAACATACGGTGCTCAGGTATGGGGCTACTCATATTTTGAAGAAGTCGACAAGTTGGCTATATACTTTTTAAAGAAGATTATGAGGTTGCCAAATTTTACGCCTACATACATACTGATATTGGAAGCTGGAATTGAAAATGGTCATCTGTTTACATTAGATCTACATCTGAGATATATAGCTCGCACGTTTTTTGACTACAATGAGGAAAGGTTACCACACAAACTATCGAGAAAGATAATGAAATACCAGATTTATTGGGCAAAGGAGCTGAATATATTGGGCTTGGAATGGGGCATATCATGGCTAGAGCAAAACTGTAGTAGGGAGCAGTGGGTTTTGAACAGAAATACCCTCTTACAAGCGCTACAGGCAAATAGTCTACAAAAAGCTTTACTAAAAACACAGCAGACAATGCGGATATACAAAAAACTAGACCCAAGTATCGGATACACATACATATTGGAAGGCATTAGTCAAGAGGATAAAATGTGGATTTTCAAAGCTAGAAGTGATCTGATAGAACTTAATGGAACCAGATTCCAGACTAACTTAAATACATTGTGTTCAATGTGCAATATGAATGAAGTAGAAAATCTGCAACATTTTCTAGGCCGCTGTGTAGCACTAAAACAATTTAGAAAAAATTCATTTGATAAGGTTTTACTTACAGAAGAGGAACTTATAAATGTTTTAAATGGCCGTATTGTTAAATGGAAGGACTTGGCAAATTTTATAAAAGTATGCATACACTACAGAAAACAATTAATATTTGAATTCAATTTTTAAAACAACACGTATATATTCATACTCATACTAAAATTGACTGACGACTATAAGTCAAAGTCGAAATTAAATTCTTTTACATATATTGCAAATTTATTTATTTAAAATTCATTGTTATTTATGAAATAAAGAATTACTACTACTACATAAATTACATTTAGAATTAAAGAAACAAAATTAAAATTAATATACAAGAAATTATTATTTAAATTATTGAAAAAAAAGAAAAAAGAAAGGAAAGAAAAAGAATATAATAAATAATAGTAAAAAAAATAAAATTGTGTTAGAAATAGCATGATCAGTATGACTTAAAATAAAATAAAATTTAAATTTAAATATTTACATTAATAAAAACAAAAGTAAAAGTAATAAATTAAGTTTCACAGAAAGATTACATACAGTTAAAATGGTTAATAGATATTGCCAAATATCATTATTTATGCTCTGTAAAGTTCAAATAACGCAGAATTAAATTGTCTATCGTTAGAAATTAATTGTATATTGAATGGGAGATTATTCCAAAGACGTAAAAAAATAAATAAATGGTTTCCCATTACATCCCATGAAGGGACCGGGGAGATCTTCTCACAATCACTGAACTGTGCGCTTTCCAGTTTTCACTCACTGATTGGGACCTACAGTTTTACACCGATTCCGAACGGTATTTTGAGAAGCTTTTTCATGGCTATATACTCGATAGTGTCGGCGTCACTATGCGAGGTGACCGCCGTCGAAAGAAATTTTTTTGAAGGTGGTCAGAGCTGGGTTCGAACCCAGGATCTCATGTACAAGAGCCGCGCACACTAACCATTGCACCACCGACGGCAACAAAGACGTATAGTATTAATAAAGACGAAATTATTAGACGTGCTTCGAAAATGTCTACTTCTAGATGATCTTGCAAACCGTAGACATTCATACAAATACTGCGGGTTACGCGTGTTAATAATTTTGTGCATATTTAAGAGACATCTTATATTTAATAAATTTTCAAAGGATACCCCGCACATTTTATTGGAATACTCTGTTATGTGAGTCCGTCTGTTAAGCCCAAATACAAATCGCGCTATATTGTTAAACGCTACCTTAAGCCTATTAAACAAATCTCTTTTGGAACTTGAGAACAGTTCGCAGCCATACAATAAAGTGGGGACAAGAAACGATTTCTTTCCAACAATAACCTGATCTTTAATGCAGTACATTTTTGGAGAACATAAAGATTACGCAGTAATCCGTATGTTTTACCAATTGGAGATTTAATATGGTCGCACCATGTCAGCTTATTATCAAAAATATCTCCTAAATTTCTCGCACTACTAACAATATCAATGACAGAATCCAAGATTTTCACAGGATTGCGCTCCGGAAGTATAACCGATTGTTTAGCAATAATCACACACTTCGACTTACTTGGATTCAGATTCAACCCTTTGGATTTTGCCCAAGAATCTATTACTGCCAGATTTGCGTTAAGACTTAGAATACAATTCCTAATCTCAGTATTAGGTGAAATTATGTAAAACTGCACATCATCAGCGTACATACATATGAATACTAGTGTTTAACCTGAGTTGGCAAATCGATGCAATGGCCCCAAAATTGAACCCTGCGGCACTTCTCTATTTATGGGAACCAGTGAAGAATACTTATATCCTACTGAAACAAACTGAGATCGCAAAGTCAGGTACGAATTAAGAAGCTGGCACGATGTGGACGAAAAGTTAAAGAAATTTTTAAGTTTATTGCACAGTATTTTGCAATCTTCCGTGTCAAATCCCTTGGAATGGTCAAGCAAAAGTAGAAACGAAACTATTGCTATCAAGTTTCGATCCTATATCCTCAGAAACCTTCTGTAAGGCAGTTATGCAGCTTTGTTTCTCTCTGAAACCGGATTGAAACTTTGTCAATAAACAATTACTTTGTGTATAAAATCTGACTTGTTTATTTATTAGCTTTTCAAAGGCTTTGGATAGAAACGGTTCAAAATAATTTATTTTTAAACACAATACAATAAAAGTGAATACATTTTTAAAAGCAGTAAAAACAATTTAATTCCTCTGCAACTATAATATTATTTAGAAAAACTTTCAAACAAATTCCGGAAAAGAGCGGCAAATATATAGGACGCAGAGACAAAAAATCAATCGATGTCGCCAGACGTTCTCTCTTCCATTTTGTTTGGACCAGTGGTCATCATGCTATTGCCCCAGGGGCCGAACGCGATCGGCTTTACACAACACGACTGTTAACGAAACTCTGTGCAAAGAGCGTAAAAACTATAATTTTCATTCAGTAGTATGATAGCTTTCAATGAAGCAGGTCGGTGTCGCTATGTGTTTCTAAAAACAAAAACAAAACACATTACTTTTGTATGCCAGCTCTCTAGCTTTAATGAGAAAACAAAATATTTTCAGTACACTTGGAATATTTTTCGCTTATTGTGGAAGTAGAGTGGGAAAAACTTTTTTTGTTTTTGTAATTTTTATATTTTAAATATATATATGTATTACAATTTAAATATGTATATTCGAAAAATGTTTGAAGAAAATAATTGTTTGTGAAGAGAATTTAATTATTTTCTTCAACTGATTTAACTTAAACTGCAATATTCATAAATTCACATATTCAAACATACACGCATTCATATTTTCATACAATCAAAAATTTACTCATTCTTGCGTTAAATTTTAATGGATATGAACTCATTTGTGTTTATATAAAAATATTACTCAACATATGTAGCACGAAATTTCTCCCAGTGCACTCAAAATACACTCACCACTACACACACATTTTTAAGCTGGCTGTCTTTATGATGCACCCTGATTTAGAGTCATAGAACTATAACAAAATCCCTGTTGTTGGTGCCCACAATTACAACAAATCCTACTGTGTTAACCTCTACTAGATCAGTCTTGGAACGATTTAAATTTCATGGCAGCGTGAACAAGGCATACGTTAATTTGTAATATATCACAATTAAATAGCTAACCGTATTTTGCCCAGTGCACTGGCTGATACCAGACCATTATTTGGGTAATTTTACACAAAGTTTTTGATGTGTTAACATCTATACGCGCGCCTCTAGGGCAGTAAACTATAAATTTAATACATACGCAAGTGTTAGGTTTGTAAGAGTAAATCATCGTTTGTTTGTTCGTTGCTTGGCAGTCGGTATTGAAAGTGATTATTGGGCGATTTTCATATAATTTTCCCACGCGATTTTCTCCGGAAATTCATAGCCGATTTTATTAATTTTTGGATTAAAAAGCTAGTGCGGATTTCGACGAAGAGTTTAGGCCAAAAATTATCGGCGAGCCGAGATTTAAGTGTTTTAATTTGGAGTAATATTAAAAGAGTGTTTTATGTTGATCTTCGGTTTTGTCTTATCATCGTTTGTTTGTTCGTTGCTTGGCAGTCGGTATTGAAAGTAATTATTGGGCGATTTTCATATAATTTTCCCACGCGATTTTCTCCGGAAATTCATAGCCGATTTTATTAATTTTTGGATTAAAAAGCTAGTGCGGGTTTCGATGAAGAGTTTAGGCCAAAAATTAAGGCGATCCGATATCGGCGAGCCGAGATTTAACTGTTTTAATTTGGAGTATTAATTTGGAGTAATATTAAAAAAGTATTTTATGTTGATCTTCGGTTATATCGTACGAATATAACAATGTATGTATGTATGTACAAGTGTCTGTTGCTTTGCATTCTTTGACTTTTGTGGGAATAAAACAAAAAGTATTGAGCAAGAAAATAATGACACATGTGCTTGCACTGGGTCTTTAAATAAATTTAAGTATTAATATTATTTAACTGTAACGGCATCATATGATTGAACGCTGTTTTTTATTTTCCAATGTAACATTTACGAATGTGTTCATAGAAATCGAACAGGTACCGTGTAGCAAAAAGGTGTTAACACATCGCCCGTGAGTTCGAACACTCATTGGATTTTTTTCTGTGTAGGCACGCGTGTGAAAGCCATAGTGTAATGATGCACTTAGAAAAGCTTGCGTGAAACGCATAGTCTAAATACACTATTTGTAAACATTGACATGTGATATTTCTATCGACAGAAATCGAATATTTTTCAGAAAATAACAATTATAGTTAAACAATCAAAACCGGAATGTGTAGTATAGGAGAAGACGACTTTGGGGATGAGGGAGGAGTGCATTCCATGGTGCCTAGTCTAAAATCTGCAGATGAACCTTTATTGGATGGAATTTTGTGCAATAAGTGTAAAAACCCTGAGGCCACATATAAATTACCATTTCGGGACGCTGAATGTAAGGAATGTTTCTTGAATTATGCTCGTCATAAATTTCGAGCTGCCTTGGGATCTTCGAAGATCCTGCCGAAAGATGCTAATGTCGTTCTCGTTTTCGATGGGAGTGCACAATCTCTAGTGCTTTTGGATATGCTTCATCATGCCCAGAAGCAGAATGCATTTAAGCGTTTACATTGCAATGCTAGGGTTATCTACATCGATGATTACCAACTGATGCAGGGAGAAGGGAGGTCTGGTGACGATTACCGGCAGTTTTTAATGAGTGTAAAAGACATTTTATGTAAATACGACAGTTTCGGGTGTTTTGTTCTCCCTCTGATACGTAGAGAGAATGGTGAGAATCTAATATTTGCAATGAACACTTTAACTGAGGTATATTTTACACAACAATTGGAGGTGGAGAAACTTGAGTTTGTTCAGTCCATAAAGTCTATAAAATCGTTAACATCTCGCCAGGATTTTGTCAAGCACCATCGTAGGAAACTAATAGCCATGGCTGCTAAGAATTTGCAATGTAATTTCGCTTTTATGTCCGATGTAAGTTCCGATTTGGCCTCGGATCTTCTGTCTGCGGTGGCATTGGGAAGAGGTGGTAGCGCTGCGCTGGATGTTGCACTTTTGGATGATCGGCTGGGCGATGGAGTGCTGCTGTGTAGACCTTTAAAGGACTTAACTGTTATTGAAATTGAGTTATATACAAAGGCAAGACATTTGCCAGTTCTACAGTTCAAACGCTACGGAGATGATGGAGGTTCTTCCGCCAGTCTTCAAAATCTGACTAAATCTTTTGTTTCAAATCTTCAGCAAAACTTTTCTTCCACCATCTCGACAGTTTACCGAACGGGCAGTAAAATTGCCACAAACCAAGCCATGTCTTCTCGTATAATGGCCATTAAATTGGATGACTGTTTTGAGGAATCGCCTAACATATATTGCTCATTTTGTAAATCCCTTTTGGACTATAAAGACTCTACAACTCTGTTGGCAATCGAATTTTCTCGAGTCGTCTCTGAAAGTGGCATCACTTTGGACAAATGTGTCGATTTAAACGAAAAAGCACAGAAAAATCTGCAAGGATCAACTGAAAGGGAGTATTTGAGTAAACTATGTCATGGTTGTCGTAATATTTGTGTTGATACTTCCTGCGAACAAATTTTGTTATAGGCATTACTGTACTTTACATTTTGTGCATAAAAATATATTGATTTTATATTATTGTCCCAACTAATTAGCCCTGAGTTATTAAATAAACGAGCAACAAGTGAAAAAAAAAACAATCACAAATGGTCATCCGATGTCAACTGCATTCTTTCTGTATTTGGTAACAATTGTAAATAAAGTCAAAGGTACAAGGAGTGCAGCTTCAAACGGCCGAAAATATATGAATTCTATAACAAAGAAAATTTTTCCGTGCGGGTCCACATGGTCAAAAAAACGGTTACATTTTAAAACTTTGGATTTGAGTATTCTTGTTTTGTATGACTAAAATAAGTCGAACAAATTATATAAATCACTACTCTCTATCACCCTTAAAGTTATTAATATATATTGACAAAATTTATGATGAAATAAAATTTGTATAAAATGATTGTTGTCGGTCGGGTAGCCATAGCATGCAGTATTTTTTATGTGTAATCATTTATTATATCAAATTTGTTATGTTTTTGTAATCTATTACAATAAAACTCTTACTTAAAACCTTTAGATCTCCAATCTGGATATTCTTCGAAAGTTTCACCTTCCGATGACTCTTCATCCTCGCGACTCTCTATACGTTGGTCTTTGTTGCTTTCAACAATGTGGTGAAGTCTTTTCCGTTTATCTTCCAAGTCCAGAACCTTTGACCAATGTTGTATTTGTTCGTTAATTTCTACAATTTCCTTTTCGACAGCCAAATTTTTCTGATCGTTAACAAAAATTTCGTGGGATACTCGCGAAACTTCTTGAATTTCTCTTTGAAACAATTCCCATTCAGCAGCGTTGACATCCGCATTGCGTACTTTTGCATCTGGAGCAGAAACATCGAAAAATTCTTCCGGCAATGGATCACTCGTGGGGTTGCCACCATCTAAATCTTTGGCAACAGTATTAGTTTTTTTTTGGACAACAGTTTTCGCTTCTACCTGATTGGCGGTTAAGTTTGTGCCTCCCATCTTCCGCGTTGATAGTTGCTTTTGTTGAGCGGATATAGACCTTGTTGCTGTAGGAGGTTTACTGTTCAATATCATGTCCTTCATCTCCTTGGCTTCCTTCACATTGCTCTTGTGGGCTTTGGAGTTTATGTGAACCTTCCACAGATTAACCGACTTGAGGTTTGACCTGCAAATAACACAGGTTACACTTCCGTTTGGATTCACTTTTATTAGCGGAGAATCAATCTTTTCGACTGGATTGGCATTATGCATGCCATGCTTAATGGCCAGACTTCTAAGATGTTTTTGCGAAAGACTATTTTTTAAACGATCCATTTGTAAACGTCAATTGTAGTAATTTGTTTAGGAAACAACTTAAAACAGTTTCTGCCCATCTAAAAAACAATAACAAAAATTCTTCTTCTTTTTTGTGATTCATGTATAATTGATATCAGACTTAAGTAATAAGGCCGGTATTCAGTTTTTATGATGTACAAGTAAAAATAACTTATATTGGCAACCCTTGTAGAACAGAACCAAAAAGACGACGCGATCCACTCAAACGCATTTCTCTCGCGTAATATCTTGATTATTACATACTTTATGTAATTTTATATTAGAATTAGACGACCAGAAGATGTGCGCAACTTGGCAACCCTGGTAAAAGAGAATCAAAAAGTGCTAGGAGTTCACTCAAACGGATTTCTCTCTCGCGTCATATCTTGCTTATTTCACACTTTTTACATAGTATATGTAATTTTAAGTCAACATGGTTGGAATTTGTATAGTTATATACAATAACACTATCAAAAAGCTGCTCGTGTATTGAAATATTCAATGAAGAGAGTAGAGAAGTACTAGGGTTTCACTCGTTTTGTTTGTTGGCATTTGAATGAAGACAAATTTTGACTGTCTATATATAAACATGGTTCGAATTTCTGTAGTTAGATACTGTAACATCAACAGAAAACTGCTCATGTATTGAAACAATCAACTAAAAGTGTCCATACACGATAATTCTAAATCGTGAATCATATTAGTGGTCTTCATGAAAGCTCGAGAGAACCTCGTAAACTTGCACAGCAAACGTCAAAACAAACAAATTTCCCATACAAAGCGACTTGCTCAAAAGTGGAAAGTTTTCGAGGCAAATTTGCTGCGCAAACATGGGATGGAGAAACGTGTAAACTTTTGACATTTCGTTGTCATCTGACTAGGATGGATAAATAAGGTGATAGCACTAGAACAGTAGAAAAAGTACACATACATAATACATGCAATTGCTACTGCTACCACCTTATGTATCCATCTTGGTCAGCTGATATTGTTTTGAGCACAACTACTCTGAGCAACTTTACCTGGTGCCTCATGCAACGGTGCGAGGGAAACTTGCGCTGAGCAAAAGTTCTCGGCTTTCACGTTTGCATGAATGCCGCTATTATGTATGGGTAAGTGAAAATATGAATTGATGTATCACACCGACATGATGCATGCATGAATCGCGAAAATCGAAATATTTTGGCTTGATGCGCGATTCTGTTGCATTCGTGAATCATTGTGTGTGGCAAAACTGCTCATTTTGTATGGAAAAACGAAAGTGTAAACATGTCCGCAGAAGAAACGAAAAAAATTCCTTCTGGAAATTATTGATGTATATCCTTCGGTCACTGCTTTGTGGGATGCAAAAAGCCGTTTTGTGCTTTTCTTTATTTTGTGTTTCTTTAATTAGTTTTTTGGTTAATGTATGAGAAATTCATACTACAAGCTTACAAGTCACGAACATTTTGCTAATTGAAAAATGGTTTGTTTTTGTTGGAAATAATTGACAATTCATTTAAGCACACTCACGGGCATGACTAGTTTCGAACTCCGTGACAGGAGTTCTAAAATCGGTAAGTGTGTATAATATAAATAATTAGATATTTCACAAGGTCTCTACTTGTCGTACTGTCGTAACTTCTCACAACAGTTGTACGAATATTGTTGTTGGCTTCCATATAAAACTACCTTACGACAAGTACAACACTGAAGATATGCTTACTGATTGTCGTATTTTACTAGTGCTGTTCTTCTTGTACCGAGTTTGATATTACCGAATACATTTGATGAGTAACATCACTACCATAAGACATAAATAAAGGAAATAAGTAACGGGGTTTCCAGTAAGAGCGCTACAAAAGTTTTTTTTAAATAAAACAAAACCGGTTTTAGATACCAATGAAATTCTTTATTCTTGTGAAAGTACGTTCGATGCCATTATGTATGGAACTCGATTTCTTTTGCATGGCCACCACGGGCACGCTTGCAGAAGTCCAGACGCTGAACCCAATTTTCGACGGTTTTCAAGCATTAATCGGCCGATACTGCTGCAATTTCACGTTCGATATTCGTACGAAGTTCATCAATCGTCGCTGGCTTGTTGGCATAGACTATAGACTTGACGTAGCCCCACAGGAAATAATCTAACGGCGTCAAATCGCACGACCGAGGCGGCCAATCGACTGGGCCATTTCGTGAGATAACACGTTCACCAAACTTGGTTTCCAATAAATTGATTGTGGAATTCGCTGTGTGGCTTGTAGCGCCGTCCTGTTGGAACCACATGTCCTCCAAGTCCATACTATCCAATTGGGGCCAAAAATATTCGGTTATCATTGAACGGTAGCGATTCGCATTCACAGTAATGTGCCGGTCTTGATCATCACGGAAGAATTACGGCCCAATGACGGCGCCGGCCCATAAACCGCACCAAGCCGTAATTTTTTCGGGATGCAATGATGACTCATGGATTACGTGTGGATTTCTGTCTGACCAATAACTCATATTTTGCTTATTGACGAAGCCATTCAGCCAGAAATGACCCTCATCGCTGAATGTTGAGGCCTCTTAAAGTTGAGGCAATTGACTCCAAATTTCGGTAGTATATTTTAATAATTTCGACTCGTTGTTGGCTCGTATATCTTTCCATGATGAAATGGCAAACCTTAGTGAAGATAAATGTCAAAAGAGCGGGAAAAAATATGGCGTCGTTTGCTGTCCCTATCGATTTACTTTTGTACCGTCTCTGTTGAAAAACCCTTTAGATATCCCACGGGCGTTGTCTAGTACTGCCACCATAGATAAAGGAAATAAGAAGGTATCCCACAGGCGTTGTCAAGTACTGTCACTAGGTGCTGTGTTGTCGTTTTGTTACTTTCATTGACGTTTCTCATAACATTCACTGCCGTTTATTCAACAGTGTGGGACATTTTTTCAATACAAAAATAGAATCATTTTCCACGTTGTGCTATTCAAACAACTAATTTAGTTTTTTTCATATCGTTGTGTTCCCCACTTTCAAGTTAAAATTTTGTTATTTTGATTGCATCTTTTTGTTTACTGTTATTGTTGGTGTTCGTTGTGTTGGATTTGAGAGCAACGGACCACAAAACAAAAACAAAATCCCTGTTGATGTTGCCTACTATACCTATTGTTAGCACCTGTTCTAAATACATCTTGCAAGGTATATTTTGTTTGGGATCAAACGTTGTAATTATTGCATCCAGCTCCATCTAGAAAATATCTCATTGAACAAGAAATTTCCCAAGGTATGTGCGATATCTAGCTAATTCCTTTATCTATGCTGCCACTAGGTGCTGTGTTGTCGTTTTGTAACTTTAAGTTTGTTCCTTTACTTTTCGGGTAAAGTTCGGGTAAATGAGAGTAAAAGCAAAATTCACTGTCAAATACTCAAATTTACCCAAAAGTAAAGGAACGCAAAAAACCACTTTTCTTACCCGAAAACAAATGTCAAAACAGAAAACATATGTTTGACAACAAATCTTGCATATCATGTTAATTTTCACTGTTCATTTGCACACTTCCCATCATCTTTAAATAAGCACTCTCAAAGCAATCACTTTTCAAGTTAATAAAATTGTAAATTCAATAATTTTTTTTTCCACTTGTGTTATTTTTTTCACAAATAATACATATGTTTTATGTTGACGTTTCGAACAGCTGATTGTTTGACACTTTGCCCAAACTTACCCGAAGAAAAAGTCTGGGTAAGTTCGGGAAAAAGAGAAACGCATTTTGACATTAAGAGAAACAAAAAGTCGCTCTCATTTACCCAATTTTTGCGTACGGGAACGCTTTTGGGTAAGTTTAGGTTCCCGCGGGATCCCGCGGTAAAGTAAAGGAACAGACATATTAATTGGCATTTCTCATAACATTCACTGACGTTTATTCAACAGTGTGGGACATTTTTTTCAATACAAAAATAGAATCATTTTCCAGGTTGTGCTATTCGAACAACTAATTTAGTTTTTTTCATGTCGTTGTGTTCCCCGCTTTCTAATTCAAATGCATTTTGGTTATGTGCTTTTTTGGTGTACTGTTATTGTTGGTATTCGTTTGTGTTGACTTGTACAGCATCGGCCCACTAAACAAAACAAAATGCCTGTTGATGTTGCCTACCACACGTATTGTTAGCACCTGTTCTAAATACATCTTGCAAGGTATATTTTGTTTGGGATCTGTTGTGTTGGATTGAAACTACTGCGACAGTGGTAGGCTTGTGTATTAATGCGGATAAAATGGCGTTAAAGAAGGGCGAAACGTTCAAAAAAAAATGGCGACGTTAGAGAACTCTTAACAGAGGAATTTTTTGATTATGAATACAATTTTTGGGCTTTACGTTCTTAAACCTTTAACAAACCCATGACAACTTTTTATGAATAAGGCCGTAAATCTTTATTTATAACAAGAGCATGAGAGCTTAAACAAGTTGATATAAATTACGTACATACATACTAACACCACATTTCTCCCCAATCAGCTTAAAATTAATGGATGATAATAATATATATGTACTATATATATATGTATATTAACTTCAAAAATAATAATTAACATATTGAATACATCCATAGTGCGATTTCTCAATTTACATTTAATAAAATAAAAGTAAAAGAGCCAGTAACCTATATACATACATACATTCAATTTGCCATATTAAGAGAGTACAATTATGAATCAATCAAATCGATTTTCTTTTGTTTCAATCTTTCTGATCTACGAACACAAACTTCGGTATCATCGTCTTCAGAGCGTCTTCTCTTCCTCGTTTTTCTGGGATTTCAGATTTAGGGTCTTATCACATAAAACGATTCACCTCACTTTCACATCATTTTCCAATTTTTTAATCACATAAAACGTAGAAGTGTTCACCTGCGTTGAAAAACTAACTTCGCGTTGGATCACTGTATCCGTTCGTGTTTGATTTCGCTGAACCAATTTTTTTAAGCAAAACGAAAGCTCTTTTCGTTTCACTCAAAACAAATCGTACAAAAACCAAAAGTTATCTACGCTAGACATTTGGCGTACGAATGATGAAAAATTAAGTTACAAAAACAGGCTATAACAGTCTGTTTTTGTAACTATCTTCAAACAGCAGGCGTGCAATTGCTAGACAAGCAATCAGGTTTTCAATTGAGTTCATTGTTGCTTTTCGCATGGGCATAAAAGCTCTTTTTCTTGGTTGTGTTCCTGTCAAAGAACAATATTACCTTCATGTTTTTATTGGCATTTCTTAAAGCTTTTACATACAAATATATGCTAAACGGAGGCAACCCTAGCCATCAGCTCTAAAATCAACAACAGCTGATTGTAGGTATTAAAAAATATATAAACAAACGAAAATAAACACAATTGTTTGCTTTTTTATCAATTTAAAATAATTTCCTACGTTGCTCTCGGTTTTCCTATTAAAACTACGGAAAATTATGATAGAGAAAGTCGCCTAAGCCGTAGGATTTTGCGTGATTCAACCAATGTGTTGGATATTCCAGAAGACCAGTAAGTATATCAGTATAATTTGCTTTTATGAATTAATGAAGTTATGTTTTGTAGATTTATTGCAAACTTCCGTATAAATAAGGAAGTATTTTCGAATCTGTTAGAAGATTTGGGACCGAGTGGCTACTTCTGGGAATTCGTCCATCGAGTCTACCAAGGCACGAAACTGGATAGAGTTGGTCTTTTTTACTCTGATAAATACAATTGTTATTATCAATATATGCTGTTTTGTTTCAATGTTAAAAATACTTACATTTTTTTAGTCAAACAACCATATTTATTTATTTATTGAAGTGAAAACACATCAATATAACCCACACGAACAATTTTTTACGATTGTCTATTTTGACATTTAACATTGTACGTTGTTGACTTATGTGAACCTACATTTTAACCTACATCATAACTAAAAGCTTTTGTGTTTACACTTAAATAAAAGTTTACAAAAACCAAAAATTAAATTCGTTTGGCCCTAGACGTGCGATGAGAGAAAAAACAAGTTACAAAAACAGGCCGTAAATCTTTATTTATAACAAGAGCATGAGAGAGCTTAAACAAGTTGATACAAATTACGTACATACATACTAACACAACAGGATCAAACGTTGTAATTATTGCATTCAGCTCCATCTACAAAATATGCCATTGAACAAGAAATTTCCCACGGCATGTGCGATATATAGTTAATTTCTTTATCTATGATGCATATAAAAGAAACACAAAGAAAAGAAAATAATAATACCAGTACCTATATGTATATGGATGTATGTATGTCAGTCAGTAGGGGAACGACTAGAGTATTCAAAAAACTGCCCTTTCTAAAAATCCGGGTTTTCGGTTGTTTCAAAAAACCGGTGCAACCGGTTTTTTTGAAGTTAAAACCCGGTTTAAACCGGTTTTGGTTTATATAACCTAAATTTTTTATTATTAAATGTAATCAAAAAATGGAACAACCCTAGTATAGGTCGGCACTACGGATCCAACAAATTTTTGTGCACGGGTTTAAACATAAAATATTATATGCACATGTTTCGGGAAAACCCTATTTTAGAAGTTATGGGCCTTGAAACTTCCGATATATGGGGTTTTGTATTGATAGCCTGTTCAGCGAACTTTTTTGTTTAAGGAGACGTGCAATTGCTACCCAGGCGATAAAGTTTATATTTGAGTTTTTGTTATACTTTCGTCCGGGAGTAAAAGCTCATTTTACTCGCTGCAATCGCACGTCTGCTTAAACAAATGAGTTCGCTGAACAGGCTATAAGAGACTCTTTTGTTTAAGTAGACGTGCGATTTCTACCCAGGCGATCATGTTTATATTTGAATTTTTGTTCCATTTTCATTCGGGAATGAAAGCTCATTTTACTAGCTGCCCTTATGTCAAAGTACATTGTTGCCAATGTGTTATTCTTGTTGATTTTAAAAGCTCTCTCTATTGGAAAATACCAAAATTTAGCAAACTGCAGGCAACACTGCTCTATCAGCTGTTTAATTGGAAGCAGCTGATTGCAGACAAAATAAAATGAACAAACAACAAATTGCAAGAAAAGTGGGAAAAATTAAACTCAGTGAAGTGAGATAATTAAAGTGTTTTTAAAATGCTTGTATCCGTGGCATTTGGGGCGCCATATAGTGACTTTTTTTGTTAGAAATATCCATATTAAACAACAATTTTAATTAATGTTCTTGTAAACGCGTAAAGAAACACATTTGTAAACAAACTAAACGATTGATATTTTCTGATTGTCTAATCTGACGTTTTGTTTCGATCGTGTTTGATTTCGCTGAACATGGGACTGTCCGTGGAGGTGGAAAGTTTCTGATAGCCATTCACTTGGGAGTGGCCAGAAATGATTCATTCATTGGGCAGTCCAAGCAGCTCACTACTTCCACGCAGTATGTTCTGGGCAATGGCTTTATCGGAAACCTCCGTTAGCTAGCTAGAGTGAGAAGGCCAAAATAGATGAGCAGCCTGATTTGGTTATGCGATGACTGATGTGCCTCAAGCTTAGTAGGTGACTGATGCCACTGAAGCTCATCAAGTTATCGGACATATTCTTTTGTCCTTTGGAAGGCGGATGAACCGAACATATGGGCCAACGGCGGATAGGAAGGCCAAAAGAAAAAAATCCAGGTTCGACATATTGCATCCTGGTCAGCGTCTGATCCATAATGTGCGGCTGCAGTCGGATATCCTGGCAGTGGATATGTGCCTAAGTGGATTAATGCCAAAGTAGGCAGGGAGAATGTGTTTCATCCAACTATTGGCAATTTCAGCCTACATGCTGATAGTTCCGACAACGGTATGAGGCAGATAGACTTTACCGCGGCGAAAAACATGGTCATTACTGGTACAAGATTCCAACATAGGGACATCCACAAGGCTACTTGGGTATCCCCTGATCAAGGGACGGAGGGCCAAATTGATCACGTGGTAATTGATGGAAGGCACTCATCCAGTGTAATGGACGTACGAGTGATCAGAGGAGCTAACATTGATTCTGATCATTACCTGGTAGCGGCAAAGGTTCGCACAAGGTTAAGTAGGGCGAAAATCGTACGAAACCAGGCGCAGGGGAAGCTGGACATCGGAAAGCTCCAATTACTAGAGGTAGCCACAGCCTACTCAAGGAAGCTCTCGCAACTTTTGGCACAGAACATACCCCTCCCGATAACGATCCTGAAGCGCAGTGGAAATCCATTTCCGACTCTATAAAAACTGCCGCAACAACCGTACTTGGTTTTGGAAAACCGCTTCGCAACAAACCATGGTACGATGGAGAGTGTCGCATTGCAAATGATGAAAAGAACGCTGCACGCATGGCAATGCTTCAGTCAATTGCAACTCGAGCTGCGACTGAGCGGTATAGGGAGAAGGGAAAGGAGGTAAACCGTCTCTTTAGGCGTAAGAAACGGCAGTGGAGAAAGAGTGAGAGTGGGAAAATTGAGTCATACAGAAGGAAGAACGAAGCCCGAAAATTCTACCAAAAGGTCAGAAACGGGGCTAATGGACATGCTCCAGGGCCCCCTTCTGTAAAGATAGGGACGGAAATATCATCGCAGATGTGCAGAGTATGTTGGGAATATGGAGAGATCATTTCTCCGCGCTACTGGTACATGAGATATCCAATGACGAGGCAATCGATCTAAATTTGGACGACGACGTCGATGGCCCACCTCCTAACCAAGACGAGGTCAGAACAGCTATTGCCCGGCTTAAGAACAATAAAGCTGCAGGAGCCGATGGATTACCGGCGGAGCAGTTTAAGGCTGGCGGGGATGAGCTGATAAGGTGCCTACATCAGCTCATTAGCAAAATTTGGTTAGATGAATGCATGCCCGGCGATTGGAGTCTCAGTGTAATATGTCCCATATTTGGAAAAGGTGACCCGAGTCTAAGGTTCTGTCAGGCATAATGTGCGAAGGACTGAAGCCGATTATCGCTGACCTGATTGGACCATACCAGTGTGGCTTTAGGCATGGAAAGTCGACAACCGGCCAGATGTTCACGCTACGCCAAATCCTGGAGAAGACACACG
This sequence comes from Phaonia tiefii, assembly GCA_963931995.1. Taxonomy (NCBI): domain Eukaryota; kingdom Metazoa; phylum Arthropoda; class Insecta; order Diptera; family Muscidae; genus Phaonia; species Phaonia tiefii. The sequence goes on from OZ008368.1 coordinate 163,585,154, forward strand.
AAAAACAAATCGACACCTATCATCTATTTGTCGATTATAAGGCGGCTTTCGATAGCCCGATACGAGGGAAACTCTACGAAGCAATGTCCGAGCTTGGTATTCCTGCAAAACTCATACGCCTTTGCAGGATGACCCTGACGAACACTAAATCCGCAGTGAAAGTTGGTAAGGATCTTACCGAACCTTTCGAAACTAAGCGAGGCATCAGACAAGATGACACCCTATCGAGCGATCTCTTTAACATCTTAATAGAGATTATTCTGAGAAAAGCTGCTGTCAACATGAATAAAACCATCAGCAGCAAAAGTCATATGCTGCTCGCGTATGCTGATGATATAGATATCATTGGACGCACAGTTAGAGAAGTTACTGCGGTGTTTTCGAGAATTGCGAAGGAGTCAGGAAAAGTGGGTCTGACGGTAAATGAGGACAAGACAAAATTAATGGTTTCAACGAACAGGGCCTCCACGCGATTAGACCAAAGCGTGAACGTTGATAACCGTTATAATTTCGAGGTAGTGGACGAATTTATATACCTCGGATCTGCCGTAAACAAAAACAACAACGTCAGCCTTGAGATCAAGCGGAGAATTGAGCTTGCGAATAGGTGTTATTTTGGGCTAGGCAAGCACTTTAGAGATAAAGTCCTCTCTCGAGTAACAAAAGTCCAATTATACCAGACTCTCATACAACCTGTCTTGCCTTATGGCGCAGAATCCTGGGTATTATCGCAAGCAGACGAAACATCTGTAGGAGTCTTCGAGAGAAAAATACTCAGAAAATTTGATGGCCCTATAGTGCACAACGGCGAGTATCGCATGAGCTGTATGAGCTATATCCCGACATTGACATATTTAAGCGGATCAAAATAACACGATTGCGCTGGCTAGGCCATGTCAGTAGAATGGATGAAGACGAACCAGCACGAAGGGTTTTCGAAACCGAACTCGAAGGAAGACGAAAAATAGGTAGACCAAGACTCCGCTGGAAGGATCGGGCTGACGAATCCCTGCGTACACTTGGTATTGCCAACTGGAGAGATAAGGCAAAAGATCGAACTGGTTGGCGAAATATGTTACCTTCGTTTTGTAAGGTCCCTGACTCCTCGGGATTGTTCGTGACCGGATAAGGAAGTAAGTAAATTTTTTAAGCAAAACGAAAGCTCTTTTCGCTTCACTCAAAATAAAGAGTACAAAAATTATCCTCGCTATTCATTTGGCGTACGAATGATCAAAAATTAAGTTACAAAAACAGGCTATTAAAGTCTTATCTGATATCGAAGACTACGAAAAAATAAGTTTAATGGGGCTTTTTTTAATAAATTTTTATCAAACAAGTGAGGTCAAAAAATCGTTTTTGTTTACTTAGCCCACCAACGGGTTGATACAAATAAATATGTTTATACACAGATTTATAGAGTCTAGAAAGGCCTTTATAATGATAACCATTTCAAATAGATCGGAATATAAATACTTGAAATATGAGCGATTCTATACTCGAACTTTAAATGCCTATTTCCCATAAAACTCGACCGATCGCAGGAAAAGAATCTTTTTGAACTCATCGCAGAAGCTTTTGTCCGTGGTGAAATTTTGGTGTAGATCAGACAGTTGGTGCTAACGTAAATTTTCGCCTAAATAATAATGAAGAAATAGCCATCTTAACGCGCAGACTATTGTATTATCTGTGAAATGTTACAACTCAACGATTGTTATTTTCTGATTGTCTAATTTGACATTTTGTTTGTCTAATTTGACAGTTTGTCGAACCAAAACTTGTCAGCAAATCAAAATAAAGAGTATAAAAACCAAAAATTAAATTCATTCGTCATTTGACGTGCGATGAGTGAAAAAATACATTACAAAAACAGGCTATAAAAACCGCCTACATGCACTTAACAGGCAACATTTTGATGTGTTAACATCTATAGGCACGAGTAAGGCCATAGAGTAATCTCATACTAGAGAGAATATTTGGCTCATCTGAATTTTCCTCTCACACTCTTCTTGATGCGGTCGGTGTGATAGAGAGATGTTTGACGAAAAGTGACATACACCAGGTGGAAATACAATAACTTCTTGCTTTAGTTTTTCATGTCATTTTGGTGAAAAACTGAAATTTAAATTTGTTTTAAACTTTTTTATTGACTGTTATTGTTAGCAGACATTCGAGTTGTTTAACACACAAAACGAAATGCCGTTGTTGTTATTTTGTTCGTTGTTTTTAACCATTGCCTGTATCTGGTATTAGTAAAGCAATTCTTTTCAACATCAAACGTAAATATCACACCAGGCCAAATGTCATAAATTTGGTGGGAGAACTATTGGGTCTACTATAAGTATTAGTCTATGGGTAAGGCAATCTACCAAAGTTAACACATGCACACATACGTGGTTGTTGTACAACAATAGTCTCGGCCTGAAAAATAGTATTGATGTAGCGGCAGCGAACCAGTGTTGCCAGAAGCTCTAAAGAAAAAAGGGCTAAATGTTCAAAAAAGGAGCAAAACCCAAAAGAAAGGGCTAAATAACCAAATACACAAATTTCAAACACAAACTGGTTAAAAAAAAATTCCAAAGACACAATTTTTTGAAGCGACGTTGTGGTCAGACCAAAGAGAACCAAAAAAAAAGGTTAAAGTTTTACTGAGATTTTACATATGTTTTGTGCCAAATACTATAATAGATAAATACCAAATTTTAGGACCTCTTTTTCATTCATCGTAGTCTAGTAATAGAGTATGGGTTTTCGCTCAAACTCCTAAATCCGTCGTATTACTCGAAAAAAACAATTTTCATTCAAATTTGAAGTTTGAATTTATGACGAGTACGAGTACGCATAGTGTCATATTTCGAATATTTTCTAGTATTTGCCAGAGATAATTATATTTAGTCGTAGGGTTCAAATAAGATTTCGGTTGAAGTTTATTTTTGACTTTACTTCATTAAATCCTAAGCATTGTTGTTGCATTGCAACTTTCCGCACTATTGTAACTCTTTCCTCAGTTCGTAATTCTTTCTAATTAGTCTTGTACCAATACTCCATAAAAAGACGAAACGTCAAGAAACTTTTAAATATTTAATATTTTACAACAAAACAGTTATAAATCTTTGAATTGTTATGATTAATTTGGAACGTAATAGTTGTTGGTTACTGTATTTGACAATGTTCTCAAGAGTCTTAAGTACTATAAATTTGCAGGATTTAGTCATAACCATTTGCTTCAATTAGTGCACTTACAAGCGAAAAATTACAAAAAACGTTAAATTATTATTCCGACATCCATTAAGTGGATCTAAATATAATTTTTGTTCATTAGTGCATTTTTCAAAGCTGTCAAGAAATTTGAAGCCGCAATTCCTTCAAAGAGAGTTAGTTTCTCCACAGTGAGCACGAAAGCATAAAAAACTTAGAAAGAGTGATGAAATGAGGCAAGAGCTACAGTAAAGTCTACGAATTCAAATAAAAATATTAAAATCGAAAAAGGCCTGCCCTTCACATGAAAAAAACCTTGTTTTAATGTATTTTTGTATTACTGTACAAATAAAAAAACGGTTCCCATTACATCCCATGAAGGGATTGGGGAGAGCTTCTCACAACCAGTGAGCTGTGAGCTTTCTAATTTTTCACTCACTGATTCGACCTACAGTTTTTACACCGATTCCGAACGGTATTTTGAGAAGCTTTTTCATGGCTAAATACTCGATAGTGTCGCCGTCACTATGCGAGGTGACCGCCGCCGAAAGAAATTTTTAAGGTGGTCAGAGCAGGGATCGAACCCAGGATCTCATGTACAGGAGGCGCGCACACTACCCATTGCACCACCGACGGCCGTATAATACTTAATATTTGAGTTTATATTATTCGATCTTTCAATTGTTATGTTTTTAATAATTGTTCGGTTCAAGAAATGAGTGAAATTGATCATTATGGTGGATGGTTGGGAACATAGACAAAGGAAATAACTAGATATCGCACATGCCTTGGGAAATTTCTTGTTCAATGGGATATTTTCAAGATGGAGCTGAAAGCAAGAATTATAACATTTGATCCCGATATCATTTTTTCGTAAAAACTGTTTTTTTTGGATTTTGGACGATTGTTTGTCGAAAAATCTTTTTTTGGCGTAGAATACGTCTTACCTTACGGTATAGGGAGTCATGTCAGATTGTTATTGTTGTAATCTTTATTTCATTGATTATGAGGAAACGGCGAGATAACTTTTTTTAAAAATTTTGTTGTAGGTAAATGAAGATGTTATCTTTCGTTTGATATACATTTCATATTGGTTGATATCTTCCTAATATTTAAATTTCTCAAATGAAAATTGTTTAAACACATACACTCAAACATATGTGTGGTGTTTGGTTGAGTGTTTGAGTTTGTAGCGTGAACACAAACTATGCTGCTGTTTCAGTGTGGACACAAACTTTCGGCTGTTGTTTTTATTGATGAAATATTGAAATTTCGTATATTTACTTATGTATTTAAGTGAAACAAAATGTTAAATGTGAATTTAACATGGATATATAATTATAAAAAATATAAATCAAATTGATTTGCGTCTGTTATTTATCATTGATCCTTACTCTTTTAATTTAAAAACATATTTATCCTATTGTTCCTACCATAAGCTTATGTATATTATCAAAAATAACTATCAAATAAATAAATTCATTTGCTTATGTTAATGACGTAGAATACGTCTTACCTTACGGTATGAGGAGTCATGTCAGGTTTTTATTGTTGTAATCTTTATTTCATTGAATTTGAGGAAACGGCTAGATGAATTTTTTTAAAATTTTTTTTGTAGGTAAATGAAGATGTTATCTTTCGTTTGATATACATTTCATATTGGTTGATATATTTCTAGTATTTTAATTTCTCAAATGAAAATTGTTTAAACACATACACTCAAACATATGTGTGGTGTTTGGTTGAGTGTTTTTGGTTGCTCAACATTGCTTAGGAACATGTATCTAGTAATGACAAAAACAAAATAGAGAGAGAAAGAGCTAAAGTTAGAACGGAAGTTATCCGCCAACGCCAAAAAGGGTGTTTGGAAGCTTTTTCATTTGACGGTCGGAAAAACGACGCATTGACTCGAGAAAAAAATTGATGAAGTTTACCATTCGAGAATGCAGAAAGAATCGCATTTAGTCGTCGTTCATGAGCCAAATTCCAAATTACTTGGTTATGTTAACTTGGAAGGCAAAGGTGAAAGAGCTGAAGCGAAACAAGCAGCTTTAAATGCATTTTTCCAAGCAAAGGAACTTCCTCTTGATAAATTAATTGGCATTTGCTCTGACGGTGAAGTTACAAATACTGGTACGGAGAGAGGTATACTGCGACGATTTGAATTGCAGCTGAAGAGACCATTACACTGGTGGATTTGTTTACTACATTTCAATGAGTTGCCGTTTCGAAGTTTGTGGAATACATTGGAAAAATCACAAACGACTGGACCAAGAACCGCAACTGGAGTGTTAGCAAAAGAGATTCAAGATTGCCATACCCTACAGGTACTTATCAAAATTTTTTAAAAAAAAATTCCCTATAAGCCACATAATTTTGTAATCAATTTTGAATAATCAATATAATTGCCAGGTTGTTCCGAATTTTGAAGCAATCCCACTTGAAAATATGCCTCACCGTTGGATGAAGATCAACAGAAAGAACGTTCACCGGGTGTGAAGTATCTATACCAAATTGCTAATGCTGTCTCGAATGGTCGCGTTTCAACTCAACTAGCAAATATTAAACCGGGTCCTGTATCACATGCTAGATGGCTCACAAAAGCCAATAGAATACTTCGTATTTACGTTGCAACAAACAAGCCGTACGAAAATTTGAAAATTTTGGCAAGATACATAATTCACGTGTACGTTCCCATGTATTTTAACATCAAATATTATGAGTCGGTTGTATATGGTAGCGTTTTGGTTGGAAAATTCATACGGTGGACGCAATATTTGCCAAACAATTTACGTTCGGTGGTAAACACCGTAATTGAAAATAATTCATATTTTGCCCATTGTGAAAATGTTTTGCTCACTGGGAAAAATTTTACATTTTCGTAACGACCTATGTGAACCGTCCAATATTCGTACCTACGTAAAACCGAAAATTAATTTTGATGCCACTGATTACGTTCATATGATTGATTTGGACGACGATGAAAACCTGTCAGAACCACCATTCAAAAGAAGCATACCATATGAACATTTGAAAACTTATCTTGATGATGACGAAAATGAAGATCCACCGCTAGACGATCCGAAGATTCCATGCCATATTCAAGGTACCGAGCGGTACGTTCAACTCCTAACCAGCGTTGCTAAACGTGCAATTCATAAAAACCGCGAAGGGATCACGGCGACTACGTCAGCTAGCCGAAGTAAAATGAGTCGAATGGAATCCAAGCAAAATTTGCAAGGAAATATCTGAATTTTAAAATAAATTCCCATATTTTTCGCTTATGAAAAATCAATAAAATTGTTAAAAAAATATTTTTATTTTAACAACCATAACCGCAATTATAATAGTAATGTCAAAAATTGACAATGATGTCTTTTAATAATAAATTAACACTCATACAAAACATCAATTAAATCCAAAGTTAAAAAATCTTCATTTAAATCCAAAGTTAAAAATTTTTTATTCATCAAATTCATCAACATACATAAGATGAAATAATTTTGTTCATCAAAATATTGGATGAAATAATTTTATCTTTCACACATATCTATACGTATTTGATACATGAGAAATTAAAAACGGAAATTGGTTTGGAGCCTTAAAAATAACAAAAAAGAGTAAAAAAATCGAGAAAAAATATTGATTTTTCGACAAAAACTCGTTCAAAACCTAAAGAAAAACATTTTTTTTGGCAAAACTGCTATCGCCATCGTTTTTAGCGTACAATTTCACCTTGGAAATGTCATATTTAAAAAAAAATTAAATCAGTCCATTTTTTTTATTACCTACTAAAAAAACCTTAAAAATAAAAGTTGAGAAAAAGTCAAACAATTGAAATTTTGGCGCCTCGAAAATGATTTTTTGGATATGTCGTAGTGGAACTTTTTTTCCTCATGCCAAAAGCTATCGAAAAATCGATGGCACAATATCGATTGCTAAATCGACCCACCCTAGTGCCTATGGTATAATTTCGCGCACCGTACTGTCGGTCAAGTTGATAATTGGTTTTTTTGTGATTTTTGTTCTCTTTCTCTTTCTTTTATTCTGATTTTAATTTTTTATTATTTGCAAAATTTGTTGCGGAGCCTCCATTTGAAAGGGAGAATTGCGTGGAATTTCCCCCCCCCAGCACTGAACTCGGAAAACGAAATTCCCTTTGCTGTCTTCTTGTTGGTTGTTTTGAACCTTTGCATCTATTCAGTACTAACTAATCAATACTGTCAAAGATGCAACCATACCCAACTTTATAAATTACCGGAGCGAAATCATTGATCTAGGTATACGCATTACCCTATGGTTATATTGTTGGTTAGTGTTGTTTTTTTTGTTTTGTTAGTTGGTTAGTGATGCTCATGGAATGATACATACGTAGATAAACTTATTCTCTCATATGATGTTTCATTTCACTCTTCATCGTAGGTTGGTGGAAAGGAGCAATTAAATTTAAAATTATCTTGCGCCCGGTGGAGTTGCAAAATATGTTCACTTAACTTTTTCCTGTCGTTTTGGTGTAGAACTGAAAAATTTAAATATGTTTTGCACTTTTTTTTGTTGACTCAGCGTTGGCACACATTTGTGTTGTATTTAACACAACTAGTTTGTCACAAAAACACGAAATTCGGTTGTGGTTCCTGTGTGGATCGCTGTATACTATTGCCACCATCTGGGGTATTGAACCCATATTTTCCACCATCCAATGTTTACTTCCCATCGTACCTATGACGTTTAATTTATTGAGCGAATAGGTTTCTATGGTGTGTATTATTCTATGGTTATGTTTTTTTAGTATTATAAGTCGTGTTTTGGTTACAAGCAAGCGATTGCTAAGTTGCAAAGAAAACGGGTGTTTAGCGGTCATGTTAAAAGCTAAAAATTATAAACTTGGCGAAAATGAATCGTGTCGCCAAGTCTCCGCTAAGTGCTTCATGCAAAGCAAGCGATGTAACCAAAACACGCCTTATGTTCCCCTTGTGTATTGCTGTTGGGAACATTCTTATTTTTATTGTTGTATATCATAGTCCACATGTGTATGGGGGATGGCCAGTCCGCCGTGGACTATGTTTTTGTAATTGTATGTGGCGGCTGGAAAAACTCTTGCTATGCAGCCGGGTTGTGCTGCGGCTTTTCCAGAACCCTACAGGAATGCGTCTACCGCATTCGTCTGGTCGAGGCATCGAATAAATGTGGGTGCTTGCAGCCGAAATATCAATTCCGCCGAGGCAGAAGAAAATGTTGGCAACCGCAACACCCACGAATTCGATGCACCGGCCACAGGAATGGGGTAGTAGTTCCTGGGTTTCTCCCAAGCAGCTTCAAGGAAAACCTGCAATAAAAGAAAAAAAAACTAGTTAATAAAGAAAATTTTAACTAAAAACCTGAAAGAAAAGAATAATTAGAAAGGAAAATGAAAATTTGATGTAGTTTACTTACCTTCAGCGGATGGAATGTCAGCTGAGAGAGCGGCTGACACAGTCATAAAAAATAGTATAGATAATTGGGGGTTGCCATGAGTTAACGACACAATTAATAGTTAGCACTTATTGTTGGTGTACTGAGAGAAATTTTGTTAGTGTACTGAGAGAAATTTTGAATATGTACTGAGAGAAATTGTGAATATGTATTGAGGGAAATTGTTAGTATATTTGTAAAAAGGGGAAATAATTCTCGTAACTAGGAAAAAACTAAGGAAAGGAGAAAATAAAGAATTACACGGGAAAATTTGCGGGATGTATGTGAGGATAAATATTTAAATATTTTCTATGTAAAATGACGAAAAAGACGCCATATTTCGTAAAAGCCATTCCTGCCTAATTTATTATCAAGTGAAGCGTCAGCATAATAAGTTTGAATCGTGTATACCCTGTGTGTCGTCCAAATTATAAGGTGTTAGTGTTATTGTGTGAAGTTGTTAACATTTGCAGTGTGAATCCAGTTTATGGTACTGAATTCAAATAAAGACCGAGGTTTCAAATTCAAACTCGAGGTAAAATAATGAGAAAAAAAATAGATATTCAGAATAAACAAAAATGTAGTGAAAATTATAAAATTTTTAAGGCAAGGGAAGGCGATCGTTGCTAGTGGCCATTGGTGTCGAAATCAACATAATATTAAATATATATTTGACCCGAAAAACAAACCAAGTAAGTAGAGAGTCTAGTGAGGATAATAAGGTAAAATACTGGAAAGTGAAAATATTTTTGTTCTAAATTTTAAGGATTCGGAGAGACCTCAATCTGATAGGGGATGACAATTTTAAATACCGTGTCATCAAAAGAGGCGAAATTAATTTGTGGATCACACCAACAACAAGTGGAGGCTGACGAAACAACCGACTACCCTAAATATCATCAAGGTATCTCTAAATTAAAAAAGGATATCAAGGTCAGTTTACCAATTAAGAAAATTGTGCCCAAAGTTCATGCCAGCCTAATGCTGACGCTACAACTTCCGTAACCACCAAAATAATTGGATAGTCTTCTCAATGTATGAGAGAACAATTTCGATCTATGTACATTTATTTTTTTTGTGTTGATAATGAAACTTATGAAGAAAGCTGAAATTACGGAAAATCGAAACCTGTAAACCGAATCTAAACCGTTAACGACACCCTTAACTTATATGGAAAATTTAACCTAAGAGAATTCTTAACCTATGAAAAATTTTTAACATTGAGGAAAATCACAATCTTAGGGGAAAAAAATAGGAAATATTAATTTTAATAAAGACACAAAAAAATATAGTTTTTTTTTGATATATGTAGGTTATTTAGGTATTGTAATCTTAAGAGGCAGTTTTTAAAGTGTAGGCGTAGTATGAAATAAAATTTGAAATTCAACAATAAAATAAAGTCGCATTAAAAAACAAAAAAATAGTACTCATCGGTCAAAGATCTTCAGGGAGCTCCTTTAAGGTTAGGGACCTGGAAGAAAAAGTAAATTTAAATTATTTCATTGTCGCGACTACAACAGAAAATGATGTGAAGCATGAAAGCGACGCCTAACATCGTCTCAACGCCTCATAAGAATTAGAGTTTTTGTATTTTTGTTCTAAGTGTTTGTTCTTTTATATATTAATTTTTATACATTTAGTTTGATAAGAAATTTGTAACATTGACAATAGTCCTGTTTTACCTTCCGACATCCTAGGGTTCGATTTATTTAAAAAAAACCTTGATTTGGTCAAAAGACCGTTTTAAAACTGTTAAAGCCGTTTAACGGTTCATATGGAAACAACGTTTTTTTTTTTTTATTTTAAGTGTTTGTTTAGAAATATTTTTTTGATGTATTTAATAGAATTAAGTTTAGATTAGAAACCATTAATAAAATTATAATGATTTATTTTTTGAAATTTTAATATTTTTTTATAATGGACGGCTAGTACATCATAGTAGAGGGGGAAGTGAAGTGAGGTAAGTGATGATGTGAGCGGATTAAAGGGATCATAAGAAAACTGAGGCGGCCAGCCGTATGATCAATGGTAGGGTAGGGCGGTTGGAGACCAAATCCTGTCTCTCACTCGGAGAAATGTAATTGTTGAAATGTAGTTTTTTTTTGGTATTTATAACTAAACTAAATTAGTTGATGCGTACCTTAGGGCCAGGATGGCGGGATGGAACCTCCCAGAGAGGGTCGACTGAGCCAGCCGGTGTTGCCAGTCATCCTCAGGCTGCCTAGTAAGGACACGTAACAATATGGCGCCCAATCGAAAGAAGATCGTCATCATAGATGTCGATTTGGTAAAAGAAAGTGTAAGACATCAAAACACTGTGCAATAGACAAATAGTTTGAAAAGTAATAGATAAACATGGACTTTGAAATCAAAAGTAGATAAGTTTTAGTACCTTTGTATCCGTTCTGGAAACATTTCAGCAGTCAGATGTATAAAGGACTAAAACTTAGAAGCTGGAGATGAAGAAGAAAGTGATCAATGCCCTCTAGTAAATATGGTGACATACATGTATTTTGATCATGTTCATACAGTATTAGCACACATTGCACTAGTTTGAATAATGTAGAGTAAAAACAGCTTAAAGTTCGGTGTGAAGCCAAATCATATTGAACCGATATCCGCTCTAAATGTGGTTTAGAGGTCTGTTGTATCGGGGAAATATGAAATGACTCTTGATAGATTCTACGGGAATATCAAAGCCTACAGCGAATAGATGAAAAGTTATACCTCGACAAGTAGCGTTTGTTTTATTACATTTCAAAGAGTGCTCTTTATGAGAGCCAATAAAAAAGTATATATATAATCCGCACACATCACACTTCACAATCACTACCCCTCTCAAAAGGTTAAATAATTGATTTTAGATATTTAAATTTTTGTTTTTTTTGGTGAAATATTATAGTTTAATGAAAAATATAACCTAATCATACATTTATAGTTACCAAAATTTGAATGATTGAAATTAACGGTTATGAATTTTAATTTTATGTTACAATAATAGAGTTTTAGAATAGCGAATTGATTTGTAAAGGATAAAGTAGATACCTATATTGAAGTGAATTAAGGTAGATAGTCTGAGACAAATTCTGGGTGTTTGCAGCCTCAAATCACGTGTTGCTGGAATGAATGTAGAGACACGGTCACAATCTAGAAATAGGAAAAGAAGTAGACCAGAAATATTCGATTTAAACAGCTCTACTCACTTAGTTGATCAGAAAAGGACAAAAACAAAGTCACATATGGCTGAACCCCACGATGACAATTTGCAAATCCGAGATCTCTCTCAAACTATTCTAACCAGAAGTACTTCTATGACTACTTTGGGTCCAGTAATTCTGCAAGCGACGTCTCACCAGCATAGAACAATGGAAAAGGCAGGGACTGCGGGAGATGATTTAGAACAGGCGGGGGTCGAGAATGGTCTCCAGTCCGTACAAAATGAAATTGTCGATATTCGCAAAACGCTTGCCGATTTGACCAAGGCGGTTAAAGACCTCGCGAATATCTCATCATCAAGCAGATTGATGGATGCACATGTGACAAATAATAGAATGATGGGGGAATTGGCCGAACCATGCCCACAAAATGAAGGCATTCCAACCACTTTCGAGCAAAATCCTCGTGCCAAACAGGGTTCAACAAATGGGTATACGGATAGACCAGTAATGCGGGCTGAAAATGTGTTTAGAATTAGAGTAGACAAATTAGGCCTTGTTTTTGATGGCAACTCACCAAGTATGGATGTAGACGATTTTATATTTCGATTAGAGCATTTGCAGGCTCAGTATTGTATTCCGTGGGTAGAAATTGTCAGAGATTTTCACCTTTTAGTCTCGGGAGCAGCCTGGAAATGGTACTGGTTGTTTTTGCACGATAATCGTGATTGCGAGTGGCCAGCGTTAAGACACGCGTTAGTAAGTAGATTCCAATCGCTCAGATCCAATTTTGAAGTAATGAGAGACCTGGTGGAGAAAAAACAGCTGTCAAATGAATCAATAGATAGTTTTTTTCACAATATGTGCCAAATAAGATCAAAATTGATACCACCGATAACCGACTATGAGATGATCAAGATCCTAAAGAAAAATGTTAGGGAAAACATAGCCCGTATAGTTTATGCGATGCCAGTGTCATCTGTAGAGCAGTTGCGCATTGAATGTAATGAGGCTGAAAGAAATTTCCCCAGGCGTGATCATCGGGTGTTGCCCCCACCTCCTCGCCCCATTAGACAGGTTAATGAGACGTATATTGGGGAAAACGAGTCATCATCCGATATAGAAATGGAAACCCCAGATGATGAAATGGTATCCGAAGTGCAAATGAATCGACCCAAACCAAAGTTGACATGCTGGAATTGTCGTAAACCGGGTCATACGTTTATGGAGTGCGACTCAGCAGAAAGAGCACTATTCTGCTATCGATGTGGCCAACCAAATACGATAACCCCAAAATGCTCAAGCTGTCAGTCGGGAAACCGGAACAGGGGCGCGGAGAAAACGGGGGGCCCGCGTTCGACCGAAACCCCTGTGGGAAATTGAAAATTTATAATGCTGGACCTGTAGAAAAGAGTAGAAAAAGTATGAAAATGCCAGATATGCCAAATTTTGAACCGGAAATGCGTCACTACATACCTATAGAAGTTAGACAACAAAATTATGAGCAAATTAGAGCTCGAATATTTAGCCATGAAATCCCGAAATCAGTCTCAAAATCCATTTTAAAAGTTCGTAAAAAGTTTTCTGAAAAGAAGAAGAAGAGAACAATTATTATTGACTCTATCGGAAAAGCTAGTATGTATAAAGACCCAAGAGTTTTTGCAGATGTTGATGTCCAAGGTGTGAAAATGCGAGGCCTTTTAGATACCGGAGCGTCTGTAAGCTTACTTGGATCTGGGTGTAGGGAACTAGTCGACGATTTAGAATGTGCAGTAATGGAAATCTTCTCAAATGTAACTACAGCCAGTGGTCAGAAGCATAGGATTCTAGGAAAAGTAAGGTTAGAGATAAGATATGAAGATAAAGTTAAGGAAATAGAATTATATTTGTGTCCCGATTTAGAACAGCCACTATATTTAGGAGTAGACTTTTGGCGGCTATTCGAATTGGCACCCGAAGTAATAAGTATTGAAGGGATTAATATGGAGAGGATTCAAAAGGATATGGTGGATGAAAATATCGATTATAAATTGAATCCCCATAAGCTAAATAACGAACAACAGGAAAAGTTACAGAACGTCATCAAGCAGTTCGCTACGTTTGAAGAAAAGGGATTAGGCCGTACAAATTTGGAAAAGCATGTCATTAAGTTAGTCGAAGGCACGGTCCCGGTTAAAGATCGCCATTATCCTATCTCTCCCGCAGTTCAGTCAGTCGTGTATGAAGAAATAGACAAAATGTTGGAATTAAAAGTGATAAAAGTTAGCGATAGTCCTTGGAGCAATCGGACAACAGTTGTTAGAAAGCCAGGGAAAAATCGATTCTGCTTAGATGCCCGTAAATTGAATAAAGTCACAATAAAGGATGCGTATCCACTGCAAAATATTGATGGCATCTTAAGCAGAATCGATGAAACTTATTACATAAGTAGTGTCGATTTAAAGTACGCCTTCTGGCAAATTGAACTAGATCAAGATAGCAAACCCTACACGGCGTTTACGGTGCCTGGGCGCCCACTATATCAATTTCGTGTTATGCCCTTTGGGCTATGTAACGCGGCCCAACGCTTATGTAGATTGATGGACCGAGTAGTGCCGCCACATTTGAAGGAAAATGTCTTTATATATTTAGACGATTTACTGGTGATATCGAGTGATTTCGATGAGCACATCAGGCTATTAGGCGAAGTTGCTAAATGTCTCCGAGATGCTAACCTAACCATTGGAATTAAAAAATCACAATTTTGTTTCCAAGAGCTGAAGTATTTAGGGTTTATAATAGGAAATGGGATGTTAAAGACCGATCCCGAAAAGGTGTTAGCTATTAAAAATATAAAGATACCTAGGAGCCCTCGCGAAGTCCGTAGCTTCCTAGGAACTGCCGGCTGGTATCGCCGTTTTATAAAAGATTTTGCGACTATATCGGCACCTTTAACGGATACTCTGAAAAAATCAAAAAAATTTGAAATCAGTCATGCGGCTATTAAAGCGTTTGGGAATTTGAAGAAAGCATTAACTTCAGCCCCCGTTTTGCGACACGCAGATTTTAGGAAGCGGTTCTATATACAATGCGATGCTTCAGACTATGGTATAGGAGCGGTGTTATACCAATTAAACGGGGAAAATGAAGAACACCCTGTAGCTTTTTATTCACAAAAATTAAATGCGTGTCAACGAAACTACAGCGTGACGGAAAAAGAGTGTTTGGCGGCCGTTATGGCAGTGAAGAAATTTAGACCGTACGTTGAGATGATGCCCTTCACGGTGATTACGGACCATGCTAGTTTGAAGTGGCTGATGACCCTAAAAGATTTGAGTGGGAGGTTAGCGCGTTGGTCACTGCAACTTCAAGCTTATGATTTTGAAATAGAACATCGCAAAGGATCGGAAAATGTTGTAGCCGACATGCTTTCTAGGTCCCCCATAGATGTCGCCATCGCAGAGATTACGAGAGATGACATCCTAGATTTTGAGACAACAGAGTTTGAGAGTGATGAATATCTCGAACTGATTGAGAATATAACGGCAAATAAGGACAAATTGCCGGATATTACGGTCAAAGATGGGTTGATTTTTAAAAGAACTATCTTTGATCAGGAAGAGGTTGAAGAATTGAAATGGAAGTTATGGGTGCCTTCGAACATCACTCAAGCACTTATTGAAAAGGCTCACAACTCTTTGACTTCAGCACATGGAGGTATGGCTAAAACCATGGAACGAGTAAAGAGATTCTTCTATTGGCCCCGAATGAATGATCAAATTAAACAGTATGTCCGGAACTGTAGGGTATGTAAAGAATCTAAACCCTCTAATCAGAATTTGATGCCCGGGATCGGCCAAGAAGTGGTCACCGATAGACCATTCCAAAAACTATATGTAGACTTTCTAGGGAAATATCCTCGCTCTAAGAATGGAAATTGCTATATATTTATCGTTGTGGATCATTTCACTAAATTTACATTCCTTAAGGCAATGAAAGAGGCAACAACAGGAAATGTAATACGATTTCTTGTTAATGAAATTTTTCATAAATTTGGGGTACCCGAGGTGATCCATAGCGATAATGGAGCACAATTCAAATCGAAAAGTTTCCAGGACATGATCGACACATACAAAATCACACATATGAAAACTGCGGTATACTCACCTCAGTCTAACGCCTCAGAGCGAGTTAATCAATCTGTGATAGCGGCTATTAGGGCGTATTTGGACAAAGATCATAGAGATTGGGACATGTATTTAACCGAAATCGAGTGCGCTCTTAGAACGTCAGTTCATTCGGCTACTGGCGTATCCCCATTCTTTGCGCTTTTCGGATACCACATGTTCTCCAATGGAGCTGATTACAGATTAGCCCGAAGACTGATGTCCATTTGTGATCATGAAGTCAAAGGCCTGCAAAGATTCGAAAAATTAGAAGTAATTAGAGAAAAAATTAGGAAAAATATTCATGAGGCATATGAGAAATGTTCTGAACGGTACAATAGGAGAGCAAGAATGGTAAAATTTGTCCCAGGACAGGAGGTGTATAGGCGAAATGTGGTACTCTCCGACTTTGCTAGAAATATTAACGCAAAATTTTGCAAAAAGTTTTTAAAATGCCGGATAGTACGTCCTATAGGGAGCAATATGTACGAGCTTGAGGCGCTAAATGGAAAATCTTTGGGAATATACCACGTCAAAGATATTAAACAATAGTGCAATGTAGACTTAGTCTGAGAATGACACTCGTGCAATATAAGGCTAGAACAACACCGATTATTTTTATAAGTATATGTGTCCGTTGTATATTCGTCTTAATATAGCATCGAAGTCTATAGTGCAATAAAATTTTAACGTCTGTGAAAACACCCAAAGTACCTGGCTTTAATTTTAAATTATGACGAGTGTATAAACATACCCTAGTAAGAATACACCATTCCGACTTATACACACGACATAATGGTAAACCTACCGCCCAAATTGTATACATCGACTCCAAAGAATACCCTTGCTTTCGCGGATTATTCATCCTAGCCTTAAGTGAGATTGAGATTTAAGAACCCCTAGACTGACTGAATCTGTGCCTATTGTAGGGCATCAACATCATGCGTATTCAATCCAGCATATGTATGTCTAATATGCACATGTCAAATCGGATCTGAAAGAAAAAAAAATAACACCAAGTAAGGCAATCATAAATTTAAAATACATAAGTTTAGCATACTTCCCTAATACTCGCGGTCATGATTACAACCAGTAGAATGCCCGGCTTTATCTCAGGGTGTGAGAGTTCCCCACGTTGGTTCGGTCCTGCATCTAAACAACTCCGCACACCGCTCCTGTCCACGCTGCACTCGACAGCATCGGAGTTTTGTTGCGGAGCCTCCATTTGAAAGGGAGAATTGCGTGGAATTTCCCCCCCCCAGCACTGAACTCGGAAAACGAAATTCCCTTTGCTGTCTTCTTGTTGGTTGTTTTGAACCTTTGCATCTATTCAGTACTAACTAATCAATACTGTCAAAGATGCAACCATACCCAACTTTATAAATTACCGGAGCGAAATCATTGCTCTAGGTATACGCATTACCCTATGGTTATATTGTTGGTTAGTGTTGTTTTTTTTGTTTTGTTAGTTGGTTAGTGATGCTCATGGAATGATACATACGTAGATAAACTTATTCTCTCATATGATGTTTCATTTCACTCTTCATCGTAGGTTGGTGGAAAGGAGCAATTAAATTTAAAATTATCTTGCGCCCGGTGGAGTTGCAAAATATGTTCACTTAACTTTTTCCTGTCGTTTTGGTGTAGAACTGAAAAATTTAAATATGTTTTGCACTTTTTTTTGTTGACTCAGCGTTGGCACACATTTGTGTTGTATTTAACACAACTAGTTTGTCACAAAAACACGAAATTCGGTTGTGGTTCCTGTGTGGATCGCTGTATACTATTGCCACCATCTGGGGTATTGAACCCATATTTTCCACCATCCAATGTTTACTTCCCATCGTACCTATGACGTTTAATTTATTGAGCGAATAGGTTTCTATGGTGTGTATTATTCTATGGTTATGTTTTTTTAGTATTATAAGTCGTGTTTTGGTTACAAGCAAGCGATTGCTAAGTTGCAAAGAAAACGGGTGTTTAGCGGTCATGTTAAAAGCTAAAAATTATAAACTTGGCGAAAATGAATCGTGTCGCCAAGTCTCCGCTAAGTGCTTCATGCAAAGCAAGCGATGTAACCAAAACACGCCTTATGTTCCCCTTGTGTATTGCTGTTGGGAACATTCTTATTTTTATTGTTGTATATCATAGTCCACATGTGTATGGGGGATGGCCAGTCCGCCGTGGACTATGTTTTTGTAATTGTATGTGGCGGCTGGAAAAACTCTTGCTATGCAGCCGGGTTGTGCTGCGGCTTTTCCAGAACCCTACAGGAATGCGTCTACCGCATTCGTCTGGTCGAGGCATCGAATAAATGTGGGTGCTTGCAGCCGAAATATCAATTCCGCCGAGGCAGAAGAAAATGTTGGCAACCGCAACACCCACGAATTCGATGCACCGGCCACAGGAATGGGGTAGTAGTTCCTGGGTTTCTCCCAAGCAGCTTCAAGGAAAACCTGCAATAAAAGAAAAAAAAAACTAGTTAATAAAGAAAATTTTAACTAAAAACCTGAAAGAAAAGAATAATTAGAAAGGAAAATGAAAATTTGATGTAGTTTACTTACCTTCAGCGGATGGAATGTCAGCTGAGAGAGCGGCTGACACAGTCATAAAAAATAGTATTGATAATTGGGGGTTGCCATGAGTTAACGACACAATTAATAGTTAGCACTTATTGTTGGTGTACTGAGAGAAATTTTGTTAGTGTACTGAGAGAAATTTTGAATATGTACTGAGAGAAATTGTGAATATGTATTGAGGGAAATTGTTAGTATATTTGTAAAAAGGGGAAATAATTCCCGTAACTAGGAAAAAACTAAGGAAAGGAGAAAATAAAGAATTACACGGGAAAATTTGCGGGATGTATGTGAGGATAAATATTTAAATATTTTCTATGTAAAATGACGAAAAAGACGCCAAATTTCGTAAAAGCCATTCCTGCCTAATTTATTATCAAGTGAAGCGTCAGCATAATAAGTTTGAATCGTGTATACCCTGTGTGTCGTCCAAATTATAAGGTGTTAGTGTTATTGTGTGAAGTTGTTAACATTTGCAGTGTGAATCCAGTTTATGGTACTGAATTCAAATAAAGACCGAGGTTTCAAATTCAAACTCGAGGTAAAATAATGAGAAAAAAAATAGATATTCAGAATAAACAAAAATGTAGTGAAAATTATAAAATTTTTAAGGCAAGGGAAGGCGATCGTTGCTAGTGGCCATTGGTGTCGAAATCAACATAATATTAAATATATATTTGACCCGAAAAACAAACCAAGTAAGTAGAGAGTCTAGTGAGGATAATAAGGTAAAATACTGGAAAGTGAAAATATTTTTGTTCTAAATTTTAAGGATTCGGAGAGACCTCAATCTGATAGGGGATGACAATTTTAAATACCGTGTCATCAAAAGAGGCGAAATTAATTTGTGGATCACACCAACAACAAGTGGAGGCTGACGAAACAACCGACTACCCTAAATATCATCAAGGTATCTCTAAATTAAAAAAGGATATCAAGGTCAGTTTACCAATTAAGAAAATTGTGCCCAAAGTTCATGCCAGCCTAATGCTGACGCTACAACTTCCGTAACCACCAAAATAATTGGATAGTCTTCTCAATGTATGAGAGAACAATTTCGATCTATGTACATTTATTTTTTTTGTGTTGATAATGAAACTTATGAAGAAAGCTGAAATTACGGAAAATCGAAACCTGTAAACCGAATCTAAACCGTTAACGACACCCTTAACTTATATGGAAAATTTAACCTAAGAGAATTCTTAACCTATGAAAAATTTTTAACATTGAGGAAAATCACAATCTTAGGGGAAAAAAATAGGAAATATTAATTTTAATAAAGACACAAAAAAATATAGTTTTTTTTTGATATATGTAGGTTATTTAGGTATTGTAATCTTAAGAGGCAGTTTTTAAAGTGTAGGCGTAGTATGAAATAAAATTTGAAATTCAACAATAAAATAAAGTCGCATTAAAAAACAAAAAAATAGTACTCATCGGTCAAAGATCTTCAGGGAGCTCCTTTAAGGTTAGGGACCTGGAAGAAAAAGTAAATTTAAATTATTTCATTGTCGCGACTACAACAGAAAATGATGTGAAGCATGAAAGCGACGCCTAACATCGTCTCAACGCCTCATAAGAATTAGAGTTTTTGTATTTTTGTTCTAAGTGTTTGTTCTTTTATATATTTATTTTTATACATTTAGTTTGATAAGAAATTTGTAACATTGACAATAGTCCTGTTTTACCTTCCGACATCCTAGGGTTCGATTTATTTAAAAAAAAACCTTGATTTGGTCAAAAGACCGTTTTAAAACTGTTAAAGCCGTTTAACGGTTCATATGGAAACAACGTTTTTTTTTTTTATTTTAAGTGTTTGTTTAGAAATATTTTTTTGATGTATTTAATAGAATTAAGTTTAGATTAGAAACCATTAATAAAATTATAATGATTTATTTTTTGAAATTTTAATATTTTTTTATAATGGACGGCTAGTACATCATAGTAGAGGGGGAAGTGAAGTGAGGTAAGTGATGATGTGAGCGGATTAAAGGGATCATAAGAAAACTGAGGCGGCCAGCCGTATGATCAATGGTAGGGTAGGGCGGTTGGAGACCAAATCCTGTCTCTCACTCGGAGAAATGTAATTGTTGAAATGTAGTTTTTTTTTGGTATTTATAACTAAACTAAATTAGTTGATGCGTACCTTAGGGCCAGGATGGCGGGATGGAACCTCCCAGAGAGGGTCGACTGAGCCAGCCGGTGTTGCCAGTCATCCTCAGGCTGCCTAGTAAGGACACGTAACAATATGGCGCCCAATCGAAAGAAGATCGTCATCATAGATGTCGATTTGGTAAAAGAAAGTGTAAGACATCAAAACACTGTGCAATAGACAAATAGTTTGAAAAGTAATAGATAAACATGGACTTTGAAATCAAAAGTAGATAAGTTTTAGTACCTTTGTATCCGTTCTGGAAACATTTCAGCAGTCAGATGTATAAAGGACTAAAACTTAGAAGCTGGAGATGAAGAAGAAAGTGATCAATGCCCTCTAGTAAATATGGTGACATACATGTATTTTGATCATGTTCATACAGTATTAGCACACATTGCACTAGTTTGAATAATGTAGAGTAAAAACAGCTTAAAGTTCGGTGTGAAGCCAAATCATATTGAACCGATATCCGCTCTAAATGTGGTTTAGAGGTCTGTTGTATCGGGGAAATATGAAATGACTCTTGATAGATTCTACGGGAATATCAAAGCCTACAGCGAATAGATGAAAAGTTATACCTCGACAAGTAGCGTTTGTTTTATTACATTTCAAAGAGTGCTCTTTATGAGAGCCAATAAAAAAGTATATATATAATCCGCACACATCACACTTCACAATCACTACCCCTCTCAAAAGGTTAAATAATTGATTTTAGATATTTACATTTTTGTTTTTTTTGGTGAAATATTATAGTTTAATGAAAAATATAACCTAATCATACATTTATAGTTACCAAAATTTGAATGATTGAAATTAACGGTTATGAATTTTAATTTTATGTTACAATAATAGAGTTTTAGAATAGCGAATTGATTTGTAAAGGATAAAGTAGATACCTATATTGAAGTGAATTAAGGTAGATAGTCTGAGACAAATTCTGGGTGTTTGCAGCCTCAAATCACGTGTTGCTGGAATGAATGTAGAGACACGGTCACAATCTAGAAATAGGAAAAGAAGTAGACCAGAAATATTCGATTTAAACAGCTCTACTCACTTAGTTGATCAGAAAAGGACAAAAACAAAGTCACATATGGCTGAACCCCACGATGACAATTTGCAAATCCGAGATCTCTCTCAAACTATTCTAACCAGAAGTACTTCTATGACTACTTTGGGTCCAGTAATTCTGCAAGCGACGTCTCACCAGCATAGAACAATGGAAAAGGCAGGGACTGCGGGAGATGATTTAGAACAGGCGGGGGTCGAGAATGGTCTCCAGTCCGTACAAAATGAAATTGTCGATATTCGCAAAACGCTTGCCGATTTGACCAAGGCGGTTAAAGACCTCGCGAATATCTCATCATCAAGCAGATTGATGGATGCACATGTGACAAATAATAGAATGATGGGGGAATTGGCCGAACCATGCCCACAAAATGAAGGCATTCCAACCACTTTCGAGCAAAATCCTCGTGCCAAACAGGGTTCAACAAATGGGTATACGGATAGACCAGTAATGCGGGCTGAAAATGTGTTTAGAATTAGAGTAGACAAATTAGGCCTTGTTTTTGATGGCAACTCACCAAGTATGGATGTAGACGATTTTATATTTCGATTAGAGCATTTGCAGGCTCAGTATTGTATTCCGTGGGTAGAAATTGTCAGAGATTTTCACCTTTTAGTCTCGGGAGCAGCCTGGAAATGGTACTGGTTGTTTTTGCACGATAATCGTGATTGCGAGTGGCCAGCGTTAAGACACGCGTTAGTAAGTAGATTCCAATCGCTCAGATCCAATTTTGAAGTAATGAGAGACCTGGTGGAGAAAAAACAGCTGTCAAATGAATCAATAGATAGTTTTTTTCACAATATGTGCCAAATAAGATCAAAATTGATACCACCGATAACCGACTATGAGATGATCAAGATCCTAAAGAAAAATGTTAGGGAAAACATAGCCCGTATAGTTTATGCGATGCCAGTGTCATCTGTAGAGCAGTTGCGCATTGAATGTAATGAGGCTGAAAGAAATTTCCCCAGGCGTGATCATCGGGTGTTGCCCCCACCTCCTCGCCCCATTAGACAGGTTAATGAGACGTATATTGGGGAAAACGAGTCATCATCCGATATAGAAATGGAAACCCCAGATGATGAAATGGTATCCGAAGTGCAAATGAATCGACCCAAACCAAAGTTGACATGCTGGAATTGTCGTAAACCGGGTCATACGTTTATGGAGTGCGACTCAGCAGAAAGAGCACTATTCTGCTATCGATGTGGCCAACCAAATACGATAACCCCAAAATGCTCAAGCTGTCAGTCGGGAAACCGGAACAGGGGCGCGGAGAAAACGGGGGGCCCGCGTTCGACCGAAACCCCTGTGGGAAATTGAAAATTTATAATGCTGGACCTGTAGAAAAGAGTAGAAAAAGTATGAAAATGCCAGATATGCCAAATTTTGAACCGGAAATGCGTCACTACATACCTATAGAAGTTAGACAACAAAATTATGAGCAAATTAGAGCTCGAATATTTAGCCATGAAATCCCGAAATCAGTCTCAAAATCCATTTTAAAAGTTCGTAAAAAGTTTTCTGAAAAGAAGAAGAAGAGAACAATTATTATTGACTCTATCGGAAAAGCTAGTATGTATAAAGACCCAAGAGTTTTTGCAGATGTTGATGTCCAAGGTGTGAAAATGCGAGGCCTTTTAGATACCGGAGCGTCTGTAAGCTTACTTGGATCTGGGTGTAGGGAACTAGTCGACGATTTAGAATGTGCAGTAATGGAAATCTTCTCAAATGTAACTACAGCCAGTGGTCAGAAGCATAGGATTCTAGGAAAAGTAAGGTTAGAGATAAGATATGAAGATAAAGTTAAGGAAATAGAATTATATTTGTGTCCCGATTTAGAACAGCCACTATATTTAGGAGTAGACTTTTGGCGGCTATTCGAATTGGCACCCGAAGTAATAAGTATTGAAGGGATTAATATGGAGAGGATTCAAAAGGATATGGTGGATGAAAATATCGATTATAAATTGAATCCCCATAAGCTAAATAACGAACAACAGGAAAAGTTACAGAACGTCATCAAGCAGTTCGCTACGTTTGAAGAAAAGGGATTAGGCCGTACAAATTTGGAAAAGCATGTCATTAAGTTAGTCGAAGGCACGGTCCCGGTTAAAGATCGCCATTATCCTATCTCTCCCGCAGTTCAGTCAGTCGTGTATGAAGAAATAGACAAAATGTTGGAATTAAAAGTGATAAAAGTTAGCGATAGTCCTTGGAGCAATCGGACAACAGTTGTTAGAAAGCCAGGGAAAAATCGATTCTGCTTAGATGCCCGTAAATTGAATAAAGTCACAATAAAGGATGCGTATCCACTGCAAAATATTGATGGCATCTTAAGCAGAATCGATGAAACTTATTACATAAGTAGTGTCGATTTAAAGTACGCCTTCTGGCAAATTGAACTAGATCAAGATAGCAAACCCTACACGGCGTTTACGGTGCCTGGGCGCCCACTATATCAATTTCGTGTTATGCCCTTTGGGCTATGTAACGCGGCCCAACGCTTATGTAGATTGATGGACCGAGTAGTGCCGCCACATTTGAAGGAAAATGTCTTTATATATTTAGACGATTTACTGGTGATATCGAGTGATTTCGATGAGCACATCAGGCTATTAGGCGAAGTTGCTAAATGTCTCCGAGATGCTAACCTAACCATTGGAATTAAAAAATCACAATTTTGTTTCCAAGAGCTGAAGTATTTAGGGTTTATAATAGGAAATGGGATGTTAAAGACCGATCCCGAAAAGGTGTTAGCTATTAAAAATATAAAGATACCTAGGAGCCCTCGCGAAGTCCGTAGCTTCCTATGAACTGCCGGCTGGTATCGCCGTTTTATAAAAGATTTTGCGACTATATCGGCACCTTTAACGGATACTCTGAAAAAATCAAAAAAATTTGAAATCAGTCATGCGGCTATTAAAGCGTTTGGGAATTTGAAGAAAGCATTAACTTCAGCCCCCGTTTTGCGACACGCAGATTTTAGGAAGCGGTTCTATATACAATGCGATGCTTCAGACTATGGTATAGGAGCGGTGTTATACCAATTAAACGGGGAAAATGAAGAACACCCTGTAGCTTTTTATTCACAAAAATTAAATGCGTGTCAACGAAACTACAGCGTGACGGAAAAAGAGTGTTTGGCGGCCGTTATGGCAGTGAAGAAATTTAGACCGTACGTTGAGATGATGCCCTTCACGGTGATTACGGACCATGCTAGTTTGAAGTGGCTGATGACCCTAAAAGATTTGAGTGGGAGGTTAGCGCGTTGGTCACTGCAACTTCAAGCTTATGATTTTGAAATAGAACATCGCAAAGGATCGGAAAATGTTGTAGCCGACATGCTTTCTAGGTCCCCCATAGATGTCGCCATCGCAGAGATTACGAGAGATGACATCCTAGATTTTGAGACAACAGAGTTTGAGAGTGATGAATATCTCGAACTGATTGAGAATATAACGGCAAATAAGGACAAATTGCCGGATATTACGGTCAAAGATGGGTTGATTTTTAAAAGAACTATCTTTGATCAGGAAGAGGTTGAAGAATTGAAATGGAAGTTATGGGTGCCTTCGAACATCACTCAAGCACTTATTGAAAAGGCTCACAACTCTTTGACTTCAGCACATGGAGGTATGGCTAAAACCATGGAACGAGTAAAGAGATTCTTCTATTGGCCCCGAATGAATGATCAAATTAAACAGTTGTCATATGGGCACAGACTGCAATTGAACTAAGTTGATTAAAGAGTTTAGGTGCTGGACTAGTGGGGCGCTCAGTATGCCATGCGTTTAAGCCGGGCTGGTAACTCGCCGGACGGGGGGGATCTTTCCACTTCCTAAGCACATCAACAGTCTGCCACAGAACAATAAATACATACTGAGGCTTACTCAAACATTCTCACGACATAAAATTAAATAAAAGGAGCCCAAAGATAACAATCGTTAGCAGCGACAAACAAAACGAACAAACCGAAAAGCGAACAGATAGTTCTGTTCTAGAGAAGTTTTAAGGGACTACTCCCAAAACGCGTAAATATAGCTGACTGGTGTTGATGCCAGCTTGGACCCTCCCTTGGAAGCACCTACAGGCTTCCCCATGACACTGCTGCGTCTGCAGTGTCCCAAAAACAAAATGTGTCACTTACCAATTACCCTAACATACCCTCTACCTTACCATAACCTTTGGCTCAATTAGCCATATCTAAAACGCACCAGAATTCAAATTTCAAAAACAATTTATTCATAATTAATAACTAAATTAACTAACTTAATACAAAAAGTGAAACAAAGGGGTGCCACAAGGGCAAAGCGCTCCTTCAGTGGTTACAAAAATCTCCACGAAGCAAAACAATAAGCCCCAAAAGGCTAAATGAACTAACCATTTTATCCTAAATTTTCTTAAAACGCTAACAAATTACTTTAACAATAAAAGCATGCAAAATTACTCTAAACATAAGGTAGAGCGACACCTTAAAACCGAATGGGTATCTCAAATAACACTGGCATATGCCCTAGTGACACTGTCCAGGATTTCACCGAACGCGAAAATTCCCGAAGGTAGAAACCGTAACGACGATGGTGCCCGAGCACTGATGCCGCGACGCCTAACTTATTTAGACCCCGATAGTCTATAAATAAAAAAACAACGAACAATACTAGGCCGACCTAGTTTATCGCGCACGAGATCATATACCCAGAGGCAATTCGCATGGGTTTAAATATAAAAATAAAAGCACAAAATAAATTTAAAAGCAGAGAGAAAAAAAAATTAATATAGATATATAGTCACCGTCCAGGTCCGCAGGTCATTCTGTCCGTAAAGTATGTTAAACCTAACGCCAAACCTAGCCACTAGGGAGTATGCGGGTCCCCAACAGCCTAAGACAGCCGCTCTTTTTACAATCGTCTTATTCTCTATACTTAATATTATGATACTTCAGAAGTTTAACCTTGACTATTTCCCTACTTCTTCATTATTTTATCGTTCAAAAATTAATATTTCGATTTATTCATCTCGGTTGTTCTAAGATTTCCTTTCTTCTTAGTTTTTCTTACTTTACTAAATTCTTACTTCTTAAGGTCCGCTTGACCAGTTTATTTTCTTTTAAATTTTCAATCTTTGGTTTCTTTTATCACTTTTATCTTTCAAAATTTCTCGTTATCTCTTAATTGCTCTTCGGCCAGTTTCATTTTCTTAAAATTTTCTTTTATATTTCGGAACTACTGTCCGACCAGCTTTAATTTCCAAAAATTTTCTTTTAGCTTACTTTTCTTTTTTCTTATTTCCAAAATTTCGGTAATCCTTTCGTTTTTTCTTTTTGTTCTTTTACAGTTTTATGGCATTTCGACTGCTTTATGAGTCTAAATTTGCAAAATTCTTATTTCGTATATGTTCTTCATTCACTTTTTTCTTAGATATCATAATTTCCATGATTCTTTCGTGTTTACTAAAAAATATTTTCTTTTTTTTTTAAATTTTTCTTGATTGCTTATGGTCTGCTTGACCAGACTTCAATTTTCACAATTTCCATTTCGTTTTCTTTTTCCTATATAAATTATTTTTCTTATAATTCTACCCTACTCTACCTAAGGCTTAACGTCCATTCTTAGGTGGACGGTCCGGGCTGTCCGTAAAAGGAATAAAATGCACGGACTTACCTTTACTCTGCAGGGATTAAATGTGGGACGGAGTATGAAGTGCAGGAAGAGTTAGTTTACTGGCTGTGGCTGGTGATGAAAACTGCCTGTGGCTGGTGATGAACCCTGCTGCGACTGGTGATGAACACTGCTGCGGCTGGTGTTGAAAACTGCTGTGGCTGGACGGACAGAACGGGCCCTGGATTCTTGCTTCTGGGTGCCCCTGTCTGGTTACGCTTCTCCGGGTGGACAGAACGGACACAGATTTTTGCGTTTTTGTCCCTGTCGCTGGATACGAAGCAGTAAAACGCGCACACTGTTGACACCGTATCGACACCCGACAAGGGCGAAGCGCGGAATCTGCTGCGGGGTAATACACACTTTGGGGCACTGTTCTTCCGATACAAAAATATGGCGCGGATGAGATGGCGCGTGTTATTGGGGCGCGGCTTGAAAGGCGCCAACAATATGGCGCAGATGATATGGCGCTTGTTATTGGGGCGCGGCTTGAAAGGCGCCAACAATATGGCGCAGATGATATGGCGCAGATGATATGGCGCTTACAATGTGGTCTATAATATGGCGCTTACTCGGCGGCCAGGGCGTTGAGCGCCCGCTGGTGCTCCACTACCGCCTGTAATGGCGGGGTACAGGCCAAATTGCCTGCCTGCGAGAGTGGAAGCAAACCTAGGGGGGCTCTCGGCTTGAGTTGCACAATTGCTGGGGTTACCAAGGCACGAGGTGATGCCGTTTGCTGGACCGACGGCGGCGTCTGACCACTGGGAACGTTGGTGCCGTTACAGTCGGCTAGACCCACGCGGAATAATGAACTGTTGGCAGGGAAACGAATGTTATGAGACACCGTCAACACTTAAACTCCATACTCACCAAAACTACGGACGGTCTTGATTCCTGGGTGTCTTCTTTTTCCTCTTCGCCTGCGGATTCCTACCTGACGGAACTGGATGTTGGTGACTTCTTTTTAATTTCGTTGCTCCCTTGGGGCTGTGTACTGATTAATTAGAAAAAATGCTTCCTCGCTAGCTGGCACGATGTTGACGGGCTTGCAGATTTAATCGAATGGTTCGATCAAAAAAAAATGGCGTGACACGATGACGCCTCGAAAATTTGAAAATTACGCCCGTGTTGGTAATTAGTGGTTGTTTTATCTATGTATACACTGGAATTTAGCCGTTGGTGTATGTAAATAAACACGGCTGACAACCATGAATTTCACAATTCCTCATGGTGTAATTAATGAGGGTGGGGTGAGCATGTCGGGTCGCGGTCATCTGATGTTAGATGACAGTTGAAGTGTGCGACTTTAGCGGCGTTATGGCGCCGCCACAAACTCCACCATCCTGACGACAGCCAGGACGAGGGATGGGAGAGAAACTTTTGTCGGAAGGAGTGTGAGGGTTCGGTCTGCAGCTGATCAGGGACCGCACCACTTAGGTGATCAGGTACCACCCCTAGGGATGGAGCTGAATCAGCCCGGTGGTGGGGGCTGATCAGGCGCTCGCCTAACTCACACGTCTCCAAGTCCAGTTCCTTCCTGTTGTGAGCTAGTATGCTGGCGTTATGGCCAAGGAAGTTTTCCTTCATATTTTCGCCTTATTCCCGGGGCAGTGTAGTTGCTCGGGAGCTCTGCGGCAACGAGTCTAGCAGGTCTTGTAGCTGAACCTCCGTTTCGATGACCTGCGGCGCGGCTATCCCCTTTACCGATATCAAGATTTGGTCGTCAACGAGTCGCATGTTAAACACTCCCTTCCTGCCGTGGACTTTGCTGCCTGCCAATTTATACAGCTGGGACACTGCGGCACTGTCCTTCACCCGGAGTCGACGGATGGCGGCTCTGTCGTCGGTCTCAAGTCGCCGGAACTTGGTCAGGAACTCGAACTTTACCTTGGGTGACTTGAACTCAACGGTCACTTGGCGCTGATCAGGACATGCTAGCATGGTGGAGCAAGCTACAATGTCCACATCCTCTGGAGGACACTCGATCTCCAACCTTCTCAAGAGGCCCATTACTCTCTCTTTGGGCTCGGCGGCAGCCTGTGGTGTAAGGTGGCAAATCGTTATTTTATTGGCCGCGTACCCGGAGATTTTACGTTGGAGCGCGACCTCTTGGAAGCGTCCCGAGGATTCGGCCAGCTCCTGCGTGAGCGTGGCGTTCTGCTGCTGCACGGTTCGGAGCTGTTGCTGGAAGACCTGAAGGTTCTCCTCCACGCGTTGGCTCTTCTTGGTCACCTCGGTCAGCTGATCCTTCATTTGCGCCCGTTCTTTCTCCCACCTTGACTCGCGTCGAGTGATGTCCAGCTGCATGGCTTCTATGCGGCTCTTCAGCTTCTCCACACCGGCAGGAAGCTGGTTGCGGACTCGGCACAGCTCGTGGTACATTTCGGCCTTGGATTGCTGCAGCTGCTTGTTCTCCTGTAGTAGTGTTAGAGAGTGGAAATCGTACTCCCGCAGATCGTCGTATCTACGCTGCAAATCGTCCTGTGCAGCCTCGACGGCCTCGATGCGCTCTTGTTTCGCACGAACCTCGTTGCGCAGCGCTACTAGCTCGCCTTGGTCAGCAACTATTTCGCCCTCCACAAACCGTGGGTATATCGGGAACACATAGTAGCCGGCTCGACGGCATACGGGACAATCGGTCCTCCCTTGGTCGTACCAGGTCTCATGGCACGACAAATGAAAAATGTGGCTGCACTCGGAGGTGACAATCGTCGCATCCTCCGCCGTCAGTGTCGACAGGCACACGTTGCACTCCACCACATTAGCCATAGGGACGAGGGCACCTAACTATCGAGGGTGGCAGACAGGGGCGGACTAATTTGGGCTGAAATGACAATATTGAAAACTCCTTAGATCTACAAGTAATTGGTCAAAAGAGAATAAGACAGACGGGTCATGAATAGAAAAGCTAACTACTACTCGCTAACGCCTACCTAGCTTATCGGGCTTTGCCCTGTATCAACTTTCGACACGTTACCGTGGACACATAAAACTTTTACAGGTATTAACCTGTCACAGACTATACTCATCAATACCGAATTGCATTAGAGTAGAACCCGAACCCACGCCTGAGATAAAACTCAGAGTCGCATGGTCTTACACTATTGTTTCAAGTCCTTAGCATGAAACACTCCCAGGCGTTTACCTTTCAGGTCTTCTACCTCATAGAGACTATTTCCAACAGGCTTCACAATCCTGCACTTCAAGAACTTCCGTGCCAGCTTTGCGTTGAAATTGTCCTTAAAGCTGCTCTGTTGGAAATTACGTCGATAAACTTCCTGGCCCGGTATATACTTAACCGGACGGCATCTGGTGTTATACGTGCGTTCGTTTCTCTCATAAGCCTTATGTAGACTCTCTTGTATTTTTGTCCTCACTAAATCCTGTGCAACCGATTTCGGAACTTGCGTTTCACCCATGTCAGTCAAGCTCTTCAGGCGTCTCACCAACTTATATAGGCTGCCTTGTGTGATCATATTGACTCCGAAAAGAGCGAAGTATGGTGTGACACCAATCGCACTGTGTACTGAGGATCGTAAGGAACATTCTATTTCAGACAGATGTCGATCCCATTCTCGGTGGTCCTCCTTCATATAAGATCGAATCGCCGATAAAACCGATTGATTAACTCTTTCCGAGGCGTTGGCCTGCGGAGAGTGCACTGCTGTTCGGTAATGATTTATACCGAAATTGGTAACGAAATCCGTGAACTCGCGGCTTATGAACTGTTTGCCGTTGTCTGAGACGATGGTCTCAGGAACACCGAACTTATGGCATATTTCGGTTATCAAGAACCGAATCACGTTCTTGCTGCTAGCCTTGGACATAGCCTTCAGCATGACGAACTTCGTCAGGTGATCAAGAACAATGAAAATAAAACAGTTGCCATCTTTAGAACGAGGATAAGGGCCTAGAAAGTCCACGAAAATCCGCTGAAAAGGCCGATGGATCACTACCTCTTTCCCCATCGGTGGTCTTAACGTAATGTTGGCCGCCTTAGTTTCACGACATGTTTGGCAAGCATCGACATAACTTTTCACCTGCATGTTCATATTCGGCCAAAAGAAATATTCTTTAATCCTCTTCAGGGTCTTAAAGAAACCTCCATGAGCAGCGTGCGGGGGATCATGAGACTTCTCAATGATACTTTGGGTTAATTCCAATGGTACCCACACCTTCCACGCAAAGTCCTCATGGAGTGGTATGCCATCATACGGCATCGTTCTTTTGTACACGATTCCATCTACCACTCGTAAATCGGGTAGGCGATTCGCGTTCTCCTCGATCGTCTTGATGAGATCCGCATAATCAGTAGATTTGAAAGCTTTATCCTCCATATCGATTAATCTTGCAACCTCTGCCGAGACTTCTTCCATCGCATATCTGGACAATGTGTCGGGCACAACATTGAGTTTACCCTTGCGATGTTCGATTACAAAGTCAAAAGATTGCAGGTGAAGACTCCAACGAGCTAGCCGCCCACTGAGATCTCGATGTGACATCAGCCACTTAAGGCTGCTGTGATCTGTAATGACAGTGAACGCCATCAACTCAATGAATGGTCTAAACTTCTTAATGGCCAGAACCACCGCTAAGCATTCTCGCTCTGTCACAGTATAATTCCGCTGTGCAGGTGTCAATTTGTGCGAGTAGTAGGCTATCGGATGTTCTTCACCGTTGTCATCTCTTTGAAACAAAACTGCGCCGACTCCTAGATCCGAGGCGTCGCATTGCACATAAAAGCGCTTGGAGAAGTCTGGGTGAATTAGTACAGGACTAGTCACCAATGCATTCTTCAAATTATCGAAGGCTACTTTAGCTTCACCCGTGAAGCAAAAAGTTTTACTCTTCTTCAAAGTGTCCGAAATCGGAGCCGCTATTGTAGCGTAGTCAGATATAAACTTTCGGTACCACCCCGTGGCGCCTAAAAAGCTCCTCACCTGTTTCAGGGATTTTGGATACTTGTAGCCCACGATTGACTCAACTTTCGAAGGATCGGGTTTGACTTGGCCCCCTCCGACAAGGTAACCTAAATATCTTAGTTCCTTGAAACAAAACTTGGACTTCTGAACATTGATGGTCAGACCGGCATCCTCAAGGCAACGAGCAACTTGTTTCAGAAGTGCCACATGTGTCTGAAAATCTCGAGATACTACCAGAAGATCATCCAGATACACAAAGACGCGATCACGTATGGCCGACGGTATCACCCTATCCATTAACCGGCAAAGTCGCTGGGCGGCATTGCATAAGCCGAACGGCATTACCTTGAAATGATAGAGTGGCCTACCGGGCACCGTGAAGGCTGTCTTCTCTCTACTGGCTGGATCTAGAGGTATCTGCCAGAACGCATCTTTGAGATCCACACTGGAAATATAATATGTGTCGCCAAGCCTGCTGAGTAAACCCTCTATATGAGGAAGTGGATACGCATCCTTAATCGTCAGAGCATTCAGCTTGCGTGCGTCCAGGCACAATCTATTTTTCGCCCCTTTGCGTACTAACGTCACGGGGTGACTCCAAGGACTTTCGCTAGGCTCGATGACTCCTAATTCAAGCATTCGATCCAACTCGGCATACGGAAGTGTTTGCACTGCTGGCGAAACTGGATAATATCTATCCTTTACCGGAACTGCATCCCCAGTATCAATGGAATGGGTTTCCAAATGTGTTCTGCCGAGGCCTTTCCTGGTATAACATGGAAATAGTCCAACCACGGCATCTAATATTCTGGTCTGTTGTGACGACAGAGCATGGGACTTAACCTCCTCAGAGGCTTGGACTTCTTCGCATAGGTCTACCCCTTGAGTGGTAAGACTCTCTATGCCTGTCAACAACTTACACGTTCGCATAAAGTCAACGCCCAGATAGAGCGCACGTTCCAAGGTTGGTACTAGATAAAAGTCAACCTCCTCGCATCGTTTATTAAAGTCAATTCTCGCTCGTACTCTTCCCAATATTCGGTGAGCACTCCCATCAGCTGTTCTCACTGATGAGACAAAACGATGAATCTGCAAATCGGCTTGATTAACCAGCTCTTGGCATCCCTTGCCTAGACAAGTCACGGATGCTCCACTGTCTATGAGCCCTTCAACTTCTATGCCCCTTATTTTCACTCTTGCATAAAAGCGGTTGTCATCTCCTGCGAACAGAGTAGTAGCGGCGATCTCTCGTCGGATCAGCCGTCGTTTCTCAAATCTTACTCGTGCTCGCTTTATACGGTCAGATACCTCCCCGAAGATTCTGGCTCTAGCTGCTTTGTACTCAGCCATGCGTTGGTGCAATGGCTTAAGGTGTCTCAGAACCGCCGGCGTTGGTATACTCTTGGTTTGCATCTCTTCTCTCATGGTATTTAAAATTTCTTCTTCCTCAGTAGATAAGGTCGCTGGTTTAACCACTGTTTGGATCTTAGTATCACTTGTGTTGGTTAGAGGTGTATTGTTACTGGCTGGGTAGATATTATCTGTTTGGGACTTGGCTGGGTTTAAACTTCCGTGCTCCGCACCTCCCCAGTCTGAGGTGGGTGTCGCGGCAGGTTTCCCTGGCAGTTCGGACACTTCGGAGTCACCGTGTTCTCCTTTCCGCATTTGTAGCAGAAGATTTTTCGTGTAGTGGACAAACAGTCTCGGAAAATATGCCCTGGAGCTCGACAATTCCAGCAGATGACTTTGCTGTTCGCTCCCAAGGCGTCCACTTCTCCAGCAACGATCACCTCGGTTGCTTCTTCTTGGAGAGCTACCTCATGCACCTTAGCCGTCGGTGTCGGTCGCGGTGGATGCTGCTGTCGCTGCATCGACAAAAGTGCTTCAGCTCTCCGAACTTCTCGGCTAAATTCGCTGAGACTATCTGCTCGTATAGGGAACAGTAACTGCGCCAGAGACGTCTTGAGATTTCCTCTCATTATCTCCACTAGCTGTGCTTCCCTGTAGGGAGTCCGTTGCTGGTTCTTCAACTTCATTATCGCGTTATAATACTCCTCGAAAGTCTCATGCGATTGCTGTCTTCGGCTCAAAATCTGCATTTGAATTTGAAATTCGCTCTCGAAACGCTGGAACTGCGTTAACATCGCTCTCTGCAATTCACTCCAGCTAAAAGTTGGATTAGACTTACGATAGTCCCAGTAGAACACCTTTGCTGAGCCGTCCAACAGGTGATGAAGTCCTTTCATCAACTCAGACTCGGAGCATTCATTATCTCGGCATTGCTCTCGTACTTGGAACAGAAAATCTTGAATATTAACTGTTTTCGGTGTCCCATCAAACTTCAAACCCCATTTGGTCAAATCTTGTCTCCTTGGGGCATACTGCTCAAAACGTACTCCACCATCTGTATTCCGCTGGAACTCTCTCTGTGGCCTAGTTCGTGGTGGGGTTGATCCCTGTGTGGGCCAAAAGTTTCCTTCAGGCACTGGTTGGACATTGGTAGCGTGCCTAAATCCATTAGGAGCCATTGAGTCTTGCATGGAAACAACCTGTGGTCGCGCGTACATTGAAGGCTGTTCTGTTTCCGACCGCCTTCGAGGGTCATGTACTGGTAACGGAGTGGGTATTACGCTCGGCAGCTGAGATGGACGTCTTATCTCCTCTGACTGCCGATGCAAAGTCTCATTATAGCTAGCAGGTTGATAGCCTGCTGGTGCGGCGGTTAATGTTGGCATTGTCGCTTCGGTAGGGTGATTAGCCCCGCCGACGGCTGCCGCTTGTCTAGTCGCCGCTAGTATAGCTGGTAAAATTCTCCGAATCAGAGCCTCTTCGTCGATTCCTGGCCCTGTCCGGTCCCTAGCCTCTGCTCCTGGCCTGGGTGCTGCTTCAAATCGAGTAGGGCTGGCGTCACCCATGCGTCGCCGCCCTGTTCGCGCTTCAAGTGCAGTAAGTGCACTGAAGTCTGGGGAATCAAAAGTTTCTGCATGATCTTGAGATCCCAGAATTCCCGTTTGGTGTTGACTTCCCACTGGGTAGCCGTGTCCACTTGATCCCACCACTTGGGCGGAAGCGGAAAAAGCTGACGTCACGGCCGCGGCCGCTGTCGGGTTGATAGCTACCTCAGGCGCTGCCTGGGTCTCTGCCTCACCTGCGAAGGCATCTTGGGTCTGATGGGTCCCTCCTTCACCTCCTCCAGGTGGCGAACGCCGGACTGGCATCGTTATCAACCGCTGACGCCAAAAAAAAACAAACGCAAAGAAAAGTTTTTGGTTTATTTCCCCTCTGAGGATACCAAATAATTGTAACGAAAGTATTGATACCGCTTCTACTTAAACCAAGAAAATTGGCTCCGCGGTGTTTATGACTAGCGTCCAGAAAAATTACAACGAAGAGAAAGTTTGAAAATCGAAGATTAATTGTTAGCTATTGAAAAACGCTGAGCAAATTAATTTTTTAAAAAGCCAGATGAAATAACGACAAAAAAAAAAAATGGTAAACTGAAAAGTTAAAATTTAGATTACTTGTAAATAAAAAATCTTCAAAAATCAAAATGAATATAATAATTCAATTAAAGCAAACAAAAGACCAAACACAAGCTTTCATCAACCTTGTATTTGGGAAACAAAAAAAAAAATCTGCCCAAAACGAAAGCCGATGATTAAAATCGCGAATGGAAAATTAAAATCTTAGATCAAAACGAAACCGTAAAGAAAATAATTATCCGAAAGTTGGATCTAAACTTGAAATTCAAAACAAAATGAATCTTAAACAAAGCGATAACCAAACTCGTATCGCAAATCAAAATTTAAACTCAAACACAAGAAAATTTTATGACCAAAACGATAACCACACTCGTATCGCAAATCAAAATCTAAACTCAAAATCTCAAAAACGAAATCGATACCCAAACTCGTATCGAAATTTAGAATCCAAAAACTCAAAATAAAACCTTAAATCAAAAATGAAATCGCAAATAAAATGATTACCCGAAAGTCGGATCAAAACTTTAAATTCTGAACAAAATGAATCTTAAATAAACGATAACCAAAACTCGTATCGAAATTTAAAATTTTAAACTCAAAAACTTTATGATCAAAACGATAACCAAACTCGTATCGCAAATCAAAATTTAATCTCAAAAAATTTTATGATCAAAACGATAACCACACTCGTATCGCAAATCAAAATTTAAACTCAAAATCTTTATGATCAAAACGATAACCAAACTCGTATCGCAAATCAAAATTTAATCTCAAAAATTTTATGATCAAAACGATAACCAAACTCGTATCGCAAATCAAAATTTACTCTCAAAAACTTTATGATCAAAACGATAACCAAACTCGTATCGCAAATCAAAATTTAATCTCAAAAATTTTCGTAATTGAATGGTAAGTAGGGGTATGTATAGATAATTTTTCAGATGACACAATATAAGTTACGCACACTTCTCTAAAACAAAACCTAACTAGTACTAAATTTGCAAATTTGGAGGCACACTGAAAGCCAAAAAGAGGGCAAACGTAATGAGTCTAATACCACGCTTACGTGACTCTCTCTTTCAGACTCCCCTGAATACTTTCTTCGTATTCAGCCTAATCATTACTGACTAGTAGCTACCGAAAAACTATTACTCTATTATAAAACTAAAAAAGGTAAAATAAAATGCTAACATTATGCCGTTCATGTATCACGCCAAACGTCGCAACGCGGTTAGATCCTGGGATCTTCACCGGGACTTACGTGTGGCCTAATGACGCTAACGGACAAACGAGCATTAGTGCGACCGAAAGTCCTGCCAATCATGCGCCGAACAAACGTCGCAACGCGGTTAGACCAAAAGATCTTCGCCGGGACTTACGCTTGTTCTGACCGCATCGCTGTACAAAACTTTTTCACTATTGGGTTAAAAATAAAAATAATAATCTAAAAAGGATCATCAAAACCCTAAGTCAGTCCTCCACTTGGAGCAATTGCTCCTGACATCATCGCAGGAACAAGACTTCACAAGTCGAGACACTCGACAAAAGTATCCTAAGAAAGTTTCCTTGCCCCGCGGCAATCCCGTCGCAACACGCTCAAGATTTAATAATCCTCAAACGGGACTTACGTGAAGCGTAAGGACAATAAAAACTTCCTAAGCTAACTATGTAGACTAACGAAATTATCTTCGGGCCCCACGTTGGGCGCCATTATGTCATATGGGCACAGACTGCAATTGAACTAAGTTGATTAAAGAGTTTAGGTGCTGGACTAGTGGGGCGCTCAGTATGCCATGCGTTTAAGCCGGGCTGGTAACTCGCCGGACGGGGGGGATCTTTCCACTTCCTAAGCACATCAACAGTCTGCCACAGAACAATAAATACATACTGAGGCTTACTCAAACATTCTCACGACATAAAATTAAATAAAAGGAGCCCAAAGATAACAATCGTTAGCAGCGACAAACAAAACGAACAAACCGAAAAGCGAACAGATAGTTCTGTTCTAGAGAAGTTTTAAGGGACTACTCCCAAAACGCGTAAATATAGCTGACTGGTGTTGATGCCAGCTTGGACCCTCCCTTGGAAGCACCTACAGGCTTCCCCATGACACTGCTGCGTCTGCAGTGTCCCAAAAACAAAATGTGTCACTTACCAATTACCCTAACATACCCTCTACCTTACCATAACCTTTGGCTCAATTAGCCATATCTAAAACGCACCAGAATTCAAATTTCAAAAACAATTTATTCATAATTAATAACTAAATTAACTAACTTAATACAAAAAGTGAAACAAAGGGGTGCCACAAGGGCAAAGCGCTCCTTCAGTGGTTACAAAAATCTCCACGAAGCAAAACAATAAGCCCCAAAAGGCTAAATGAACTAACCATTTTATCCTAAATTTTCTTAAAACGCTAACAAATTACTTTAACAATAAAAGCATGCAAAATTACTCTAAACATAAGGTAGAGCGACACCTTAAAACCGAATGGGTATCTCAAATAACACTGGCATATGCCCTAGTGACACTGTCCAGGATTTCACCGAACGCGAAAATTCCCGAAGGTAGAAACCGTAACGACGATGGTGCCCGAGCACTGATGCCGCGACGCCTAACTTATTTAGACCCCGATAGTCTATAAATAAAAAAACAACGAACAATACTAGGCCGACCTAGTTTATCGCGCACGAGATCATATACCCAGAGGCAATTCGCATGGGTTTAAATATAAAAATAAAAGCACAAAATAAATTTAAAAGCAGAGAGAAAAAAAAATTAATATAGATATATAGTCACCGTCCAGGTCCGCAGGTCATTCTGTCCGTAAAGTATGTTAAACCTAACGCCAAACCTAGCCACTAGGGAGTATGCGGGTCCCCAACAGCCTAAGACAGCCGCTCTTTTTACAATCGTCTTATTCTCTATACTTAATATTATGATACTTCAGAAGTTTAACCTTGACTATTTCCCTACTTCTTCATTATTTTATCGTTCAAAAATTAATATTTCGATTTATTCATCTCGGTTGTTCTAAGATTTCCTTTCTTCTTAGTTTTTCTTACTTTACTAAATTCTTACTTCTTAAGGTCCGCTTGACCAGTTTATTTTCTTTTAAATTTTCAATCTTTGGTTTCTTTTATCACTTTTATCTTTCAAAATTTCTCGTTATCTCTTAATTGCTCTTCGGCCAGTTTCATTTTCTTAAAATTTTCTTTTATATTTCGGAACTACTGTCCGACCAGCTTTAATTTCCAAAAATTTTCTTTTAGCTTACTTTTCTTTTTTCTTATTTCCAAAATTTCGGTAATCCTTTCGTTTTTTCTTTTTGTTCTTTTACAGTTTTATGGCATTTCGACTGCTTTATGAGTCTAAATTTGCAAAATTCTTATTTCGTATATGTTCTTCATTCACTTTTTTCTTAGATATCATAATTTCCATGATTCTTTCGTGTTTACTAAAAAATATTTTCTTTTTTTTTTAAATTTTTCTTGATTGCTTATGGTCTGCTTGACCAGACTTCAATTTTCACAATTTCCATTTCGTTTTCTTTTTCCTATATAAATTATTTTTCTTATAATTCTACCCTACTCTACCTAAGGCTTAACGTCCATTCTTAGGTGGACGGTCCGGGCTGTCCGTAAAAGGAATAAAATGCACGGACTTACCTTTACTCTGCAGGGATTAAATGTGGGACGGAGTATGAAGTGCAGGAAGAGTTAGTTTACTGGCTGTGGCTGGTGATGAAAACTGCCTGTGGCTGGTGATGAACCCTGCTGCGACTGGTGATGAACACTGCTGCGGCTGGTGTTGAAAACTGCTGTGGCTGGACGGACAGAACGGGCCCTGGATTCTTGCTTCTGGGTGCCCCTGTCTGGTTACGCTTCTCCGGGTGGACAGAACGGACACAGATTTTTGCGTTTTTGTCCCTGTCGCTGGATACGAAGCAGTAAAACGCGCACACTGTTGACACCGTATCGACACCCGACAAGGGCGAAGCGCGGAATCTGCTGCGGGGTAATACACACTTTGGGGCACTGTTCTTCCGATACAAAAATATGGCGCGGATGAGATGGCGCGTGTTATTGGGGCGCGGCTTGAAAGGCGCCAACAATATGGCGCAGATGATATGGCGCTTGTTATTGGGGCGCGGCTTGAAAGGCGCCAACAATATGGCGCAGATGATATGGCGCAGATGATATGGCGCTTACAATGTGGTCTATAATATGGCGCTTACTCGGCGGCCAGGGCGTTGAGCGCCCGCTGGTGCTCCACTACCGCCTGTAATGGCGGGGTACAGGCCAAATTGCCTGCCTGCGAGAGTGGAAGCAAACCTAGGGGGGCTCTCGGCTTGAGTTGCACAATTGCTGGGGTTACCAAGGCACGAGGTGATGCCGTTTGCTGGACCGACGGCGGCGTCTGACCACTGGGA
This sequence comes from Phaonia tiefii, assembly GCA_963931995.1. NCBI lineage: Eukaryota > Metazoa > Arthropoda > Insecta > Diptera > Muscidae > Phaonia > Phaonia tiefii. The sequence continues at coordinate 163,625,393 of OZ008368.1, forward strand.
ACGTTGGTGCCGTTACAGTCGGCTAGACCCACGCGGAATAATGAACTGTTGGCAGGGAAACGAATGTTATGAGACACCGTCAACACTTAAACTCCATACTCACCAAAACTACGGACGGTCTTGATTCCTGGGTGTCTTCTTTTTCCTCTTCGCCTGCGGATTCCTACCTGACGGAACTGGATGTTGGTGACTTCTTTTTAATTTCGTTGCTCCCTTGGGGCTGTGTACTGATTAATTAGAAAAAATGCTTCCTCGCTAGCTGGCACGATGTTGACGGGCTTGCAGATTTAATCGAATGGTTCGATCAAAAAAAAATGGCGTGACACGATGACGCCTCGAAAATTTGAAAATTACGCCCGTGTTGGTAATTAGTGGTTGTTTTATCTATGTATACACTGGAATTTAGCCGTTGGTGTATGTAAATAAACACGGCTGACAACCATGAATTTCACAATTCCTCATGGTGTAATTAATGAGGGTGGGGTGAGCATGTCGGGTCGCGGTCATCTGATGTTAGATGACAGTTGAAGTGTGCGACTTTAGCGGCGTTATGGCGCCGCCACACAGTATGTCCGGAACTGTAGGGTATGTAAAGAATCTAAACCCTCTAATCAGAATTTGATGCCCGGGATCGGCCAAGAAGTGGTCACCGATAGACCATTCCAAAAACTATATGTAGACTTTCTAGGGAAATATCCTCGCTCTAAGAATGGAAATTGCTATATATTTATCGTTGTGGATCATTTCACTAAATTTACATTCCTTAAGGCAATGAAAGAGGCAACAACAGGAAATGTAATACGATTTCTTGTTAATGAAATTTTTCATAAATTTGGGGTACCCGAGGTGATCCATAGCGATAATGGAGCACAATTCAAATCGAAAAGTTTCCAGGACATGATCGACACATACAAAATCACACATATGAAAACTGCGGTATACTCACCTCAGTCTAACGCCTCAGAGCGAGTTAATCAATCTGTGATAGCGGCTATTAGGGCGTATTTGGACAAAGATCATAGAGATTGGGACATGTATTTAACCGAAATCGAGTGCGCTCTTAGAACGTCAGTTCATTCGGCTACTGGCGTATCCCCATTCTTTGCGCTTTTCGGATACCACATGTTCTCCAATGGAGCTGATTACAGATTAGCCCGAAGACTGATGTCCATTTGTGATCATGAAGTCAAAGGCCTGCAAAGATTCGAAAAATTAGAAGTAATTAGAGAAAAAATTAGGAAAAATATTCATGAGGCATATGAGAAATGTTCTGAACGGTACAATAGGAGAGCAAGAATGGTAAAATTTGTCCCAGGACAGGAGGTGTATAGGCGAAATGTGGTACTCTCCGACTTTGCTAGAAATATTAACGCAAAATTTTGCAAAAAGTTTTTAAAATGCCGGATAGTACGTCCTATAGGGAGCAATATGTACGAGCTTGAGGCGCTAAATGGAAAATCTTTGGGAATATACCACGTCAAAGATATTAAACAATAGTGCAATGTAGACTTAGTCTGAGAATGACACTCGTGCAATATAAGGCTAGAACAACACCGATTATTTTTATAAGTATATGTGTCCGTTGTATATTCGTCTTAATATAGCATCGAAGTCTATAGTGCAATAAAATTTTAACGTCTGTGAAAACACCCAAAGTACCTGGCTTTAATTTTAAATTATGACGAGTGTATAAACATACCCTAGTAAGAATACACCATTCCGACTTATACACACGACATAATGGTAAACCTACCGCCCAAATTGTATACATCGACTCCAAAGAATACCCTTGCTTTCGCGGATTATTCATCCTAGCCTTAAGTGAGATTGAGATTTAAGAACCCCTAGACTGACTGAATCTGTGCCTATTGTAGGGCATCAACATCATGCGTATTCAATCCAGCATATGTATGTCTAATATGCACATGTCAAATCGGATCTGAAAGAAAAAAAAATAACACCAAGTAAGGCAATCATAAATTTAAAATACATAAGTTTAGCATACTTCCCTAATACTCGCGGTCATGATTACAACCAGTAGAATGCCCGGCTTTATCTCAGGGTGTGAGAGTTCCCCACGTTGGTTCGGTCCTGCATCTAAACAACTCCGCACACCGCTCCTGTCCACGCTGCACTCGACAGCATCGGAGTTTTGTTGCGGAGCCTCCATTTGAAAGGGAGAATTGCGTGGAATTTCCCCCCCCCAGCACTGAACTCGGAAAACGAAATTCCCTTTGCTGTCTTCTTGTTGGTTGTTTTGAACCTTTGCATCTATTCAGTACTAACTAATCAATACTGTCAAAGATGCAACCATACCCAACTTTATAAATTACCGGAGCGAAATCATTGCTCTAGGTATACGCATTACCCTATGGTTATATTGTTGGTTAGTGTTGTTTTTTTTGTTTTGTTAGTTGGTTAGTGATGCTCATGGAATGATACATACGTAGATAAACTTATTCTCTCATATGATGTTTCATTTCACTCTTCATCGTAGGTTGGTGGAAAGGAGCAATTAAATTTAAAATTATCTTGCGCCCGGTGGAGTTGCAAAATATGTTCACTTAACTTTTTCCTGTCGTTTTGGTGTAGAACTGAAAAATTTAAATATGTTTTGCACTTTTTTTTGTTGACTCAGCGTTGGCACACATTTGTGTTGTATTTAACACAACTAGTTTGTCACAAAAACACGAAATTCGGTTGTGGTTCCTGTGTGGATCGCTGTATACTATTGCCACCATCTGGGGTATTGAACCCATATTTTCCACCATCCAATGTTTACTTCCCATCGTACCTATGACGTTTAATTTATTGAGCGAATAGGTTTCTATGGTGTGTATTATTCTATGGTTATGTTTTTTTAGTATTATAAGTCGTGTTTTGGTTACAAGCAAGCGATTGCTAAGTTGCAAAGAAAACGGGTGTTTAGCGGTCATGTTAAAAGCTAAAAATTATAAACTTGGCGAAAATGAATCGTGTCGCCAAGTCTCCGCTAAGTGCTTCATGCAAAGCAAGCGATGTAACCAAAACACGCCTTATGTTCCCCTTGTGTATTGCTGTTGGGAACATTCTTATTTTTATTGTTGTATATCATAGTCCACATGTGTATGGGGGATGGCCAGTCCGCCGTGGACTATGTTTTTGTAATTGTATGTGGCGGCTGGAAAAACTCTTGCTATGCAGCCGGGTTGTGCTGCGGCTTTTCCAGAACCCTACAGGAATGCGTCTACCGCATTCGTCTGGTCGAGGCATCGAATAAATGTGGGTGCTTGCAGCCGAAATATCAATTCCGCCGAGGCAGAAGAAAATGTTGGCAACCGCAACACCCACGAATTCGATGCACCGGCCACAGGAATGGGGTAGTAGTTCCTGGGTTTCTCCCAAGCAGCTTCAAGGAAAACCTGCAATAAAAGAAAAAAAAAACTAGTTAATAAAGAAAATTTTAACTAAAAACCTGAAAGAAAAGAATAATTAGAAAGGAAAATGAAAATTTGATGTAGTTTACTTACCTTCAGCGGATGGAATGTCAGCTGAGAGAGCGGCTGACACAGTCATAAAAAATAGTATTGATAATTGGGGGTTGCCATGAGTTAACGACACAATTAATAGTTAGCACTTATTGTTGGTGTACTGAGAGAAATTTTGTTAGTGTACTGAGAGAAATTTTGAATATGTACTGAGAGAAATTGTGAATATGTATTGAGGGAAATTGTTAGTATATTTGTAAAAAGGGGAAATAATTCCCGTAACTAGGAAAAAACTAAGGAAAGGAGAAAATAAAGAATTACACGGGAAAATTTGCGGGATGTATGTGAGGATAAATATTTAAATATTTTCTATGTAAAATGACGAAAAAGACGCCAAATTTCGTAAAAGCCATTCCTGCCTAATTTATTATCAAGTGAAGCGTCAGCATAATAAGTTTGAATCGTGTATACCCTGTGTGTCGTCCAAATTATAAGGTGTTAGTGTTATTGTGTGAAGTTGTTAACATTTGCAGTGTGAATCCAGTTTATGGTACTGAATTCAAATAAAGACCGAGGTTTCAAATTCAAACTCGAGGTAAAATAATGAGAAAAAAAATAGATATTCAGAATAAACAAAAATGTAGTGAAAATTATAAAATTTTTAAGGCAAGGGAAGGCGATCGTTGCTAGTGGCCATTGGTGTCGAAATCAACATAATATTAAATATATATTTGACCCGAAAAACAAACCAAGTAAGTAGAGAGTCTAGTGAGGATAATAAGGTAAAATACTGGAAAGTGAAAATATTTTTGTTCTAAATTTTAAGGATTCGGAGAGACCTCAATCTGATAGGGGATGACAATTTTAAATACCGTGTCATCAAAAGAGGCGAAATTAATTTGTGGATCACACCAACAACAAGTGGAGGCTGACGAAACAACCGACTACCCTAAATATCATCAAGGTATCTCTAAATTAAAAAAGGATATCAAGGTCAGTTTACCAATTAAGAAAATTGTGCCCAAAGTTCATGCCAGCCTAATGCTGACGCTACAACTTCCGTAACCACCAAAATAATTGGATAGTCTTCTCAATGTATGAGAGAACAATTTCGATCTATGTACATTTATTTTTTTTGTGTTGATAATGAAACTTATGAAGAAAGCTGAAATTACGGAAAATCGAAACCTGTAAACCGAATCTAAACCGTTAACGACACCCTTAACTTATATGGAAAATTTAACCTAAGAGAATTCTTAACCTATGAAAAATTTTTAACATTGAGGAAAATCACAATCTTAGGGGAAAAAAATAGGAAATATTAATTTTAATAAAGACACAAAAAAATATAGTTTTTTTTTGATATATGTAGGTTATTTAGGTATTGTAATCTTAAGAGGCAGTTTTTAAAGTGTAGGCGTAGTATGAAATAAAATTTGAAATTCAACAATAAAATAAAGTCGCATTAAAAAACAAAAAAATAGTACTCATCGGTCAAAGATCTTCAGGGAGCTCCTTTAAGGTTAGGGACCTGGAAGAAAAAGTAAATTTAAATTATTTCATTGTCGCGACTACAACAGAAAATGATGTGAAGCATGAAAGCGACGCCTAACATCGTCTCAACGCCTCATAAGAATTAGAGTTTTTGTATTTTTGTTCTAAGTGTTTGTTCTTTTATATATTTATTTTTATACATTTAGTTTGATAAGAAATTTGTAACATTGACAATAGTCCTGTTTTACCTTCCGACATCCTAGGGTTCGATTTATTTAAAAAAAAACCTTGATTTGGTCAAAAGACCGTTTTAAAACTGTTAAAGCCGTTTAACGGTTCATATGGAAACAACGTTTTTTTTTTTTATTTTAAGTGTTTGTTTAGAAATATTTTTTTGATGTATTTAATAGAATTAAGTTTAGATTAGAAACCATTAATAAAATTATAATGATTTATTTTTTGAAATTTTAATATTTTTTTATAATGGACGGCTAGTACATCATAGTAGAGGGGGAAGTGAAGTGAGGTAAGTGATGATGTGAGCGGATTAAAGGGATCATAAGAAAACTGAGGCGGCCAGCCGTATGATCAATGGTAGGGTAGGGCGGTTGGAGACCAAATCCTGTCTCTCACTCGGAGAAATGTAATTGTTGAAATGTAGTTTTTTTTTGGTATTTATAACTAAACTAAATTAGTTGATGCGTACCTTAGGGCCAGGATGGCGGGATGGAACCTCCCAGAGAGGGTCGACTGAGCCAGCCGGTGTTGCCAGTCATCCTCAGGCTGCCTAGTAAGGACACGTAACAATATGGCGCCCAATCGAAAGAAGATCGTCATCATAGATGTCGATTTGGTAAAAGAAAGTGTAAGACATCAAAACACTGTGCAATAGACAAATAGTTTGAAAAGTAATAGATAAACATGGACTTTGAAATCAAAAGTAGATAAGTTTTAGTACCTTTGTATCCGTTCTGGAAACATTTCAGCAGTCAGATGTATAAAGGACTAAAACTTAGAAGCTGGAGATGAAGAAGAAAGTGATCAATGCCCTCTAGTAAATATGGTGACATACATGTATTTTGATCATGTTCATACAGTATTAGCACACATTGCACTAGTTTGAATAATGTAGAGTAAAAACAGCTTAAAGTTCGGTGTGAAGCCAAATCATATTGAACCGATATCCGCTCTAAATGTGGTTTAGAGGTCTGTTGTATCGGGGAAATATGAAATGACTCTTGATAGATTCTACGGGAATATCAAAGCCTACAGCGAATAGATGAAAAGTTATACCTCGACAAGTAGCGTTTGTTTTATTACATTTCAAAGAGTGCTCTTTATGAGAGCCAATAAAAAAGTATATATATAATCCGCACACATCACACTTCACAATCACTACCCCTCTCAAAAGGTTAAATAATTGATTTTAGATATTTACATTTTTGTTTTTTTTGGTGAAATATTATAGTTTAATGAAAAATATAACCTAATCATACATTTATAGTTACCAAAATTTGAATGATTGAAATTAACGGTTATGAATTTTAATTTTATGTTACAATAATAGAGTTTTAGAATAGCGAATTGATTTGTAAAGGATAAAGTAGATACCTATATTGAAGTGAATTAAGGTAGATAGTCTGAGACAAATTCTGGGTGTTTGCAGCCTCAAATCACGTGTTGCTGGAATGAATGTAGAGACACGGTCACAATCTAGAAATAGGAAAAGAAGTAGACCAGAAATATTCGATTTAAACAGCTCTACTCACTTAGTTGATCAGAAAAGGACAAAAACAAAGTCACATATGGCTGAACCCCACGATGACAATTTGCAAATCCGAGATCTCTCTCAAACTATTCTAACCAGAAGTACTTCTATGACTACTTTGGGTCCAGTAGTTCTGCAAGCGACGTCTCACCAGCATAGAACAATGGAAAAGGCAGGGACTGCGGGAGATGATTTAGAACAGGCGGGGGTCGAGAATGGTCTCCAGTCCGTACAAAATGAAATTGTCGATATTCGCAAAACGCTTGCCGATTTGACCAAGGCGGTTAAAGACCTCGCGAATATCTCATCATCAAGCAGATTGATGGATGCACATGTGACAAATAATAGAATGATGGGGGAATTGGCCGAACCATGCCCACAAAATGAAGGCATTCCAACCACTTTCGAGCAAAATCCTCGTGCCAAACAGGGTTCAACAAATGGGTATACGGATAGACCAGTAATGCGGGCTGAAAATGTGTTTAGAATTAGAGTAGACAAATTAGGCCTTGTTTTTGATGGCAACTCACCAAGTATGGATGTAGACGATTTTATATTTCGATTAGAGCATTTGCAGGCTCAGTATTGTATTCCGTGGGTAGAAATTGTCAGAGATTTTCACCTTTTAGTCTCGGGAGCAGCCTGGAAATGGTACTGGTTGTTTTTGCACGATAATCGTGATTGCGAGTGGCCAGCGTTAAGACACGCGTTAGTAAGTAGATTCCAATCGCTCAGATCCAATTTTGAAGTAATGAGAGACCTGGTGGAGAAAAAACAGCTGTCAAATGAATCAATAGATAGTTTTTTTCACAATATGTGCCAAATAAGATCAAAATTGATACCACCGATAACCGACTATGAGATGATCAAGATCCTAAAGAAAAATGTTAGGGAAAACATAGCCCGTATAGTTTATGCGATGCCAGTGTCATCTGTAGAGCAGTTGCGCATTGAATGTAATGAGGCTGAAAGAAATTTCCCCAGGCGTGATCATCGGGTGTTGCCCCCACCTCCTCGCCCCATTAGACAGGTTAATGAGACGTATATTGGGGAAAACGAGTCATCATCCGATATAGAAATGGAAACCCCAGATGATGAAATGGTATCCGAAGTGCAAATGAATCGACCCAAACCAAAGTTGACATGCTGGAATTGTCGTAAACCGGGTCATACGTTTATGGAGTGCGACTCAGCAGAAAGAGCACTATTCTGCTATCGATGTGGCCAACCAAATACGATAACCCCAAAATGCTCAAGCTGTCAGTCGGGAAACCAGAACAGGGGCGCGGAGAAAACGGGGGGCCCGCGTTCGACCGAAACCCCTGTGGGAAATTGAAAATTTATAATGCTGGACCTGTAGAAAAGAGTAGAAAAAGTATGAAAATGCCAGATATGCCAAATTTTGAACCGGAAATGCGTCACTACATACCTATAGAAGTTAGACAACAAAATTATGAGCAAATTAGAGCTCGAATATTTAGCCATGAAATCCCGAAATCAGTCTCAAAATCCATTTTAAAAGTTCGTAAAAAGTTTTCTGAAAAGAAGAAGAAGAGAACAATTATTATTGACTCTATCGGAAAAGCTAGTATGTATAAAGACCCAAGAGTTTTTGCAGATGTTGATGTCCAAGGTGTGAAAATGCGAGGCCTTTTAGATACCGGAGCGTCTGTAAGCTTACTTGGATCTGGGTGTAGGGAACTAGTCGACGATTTAGAATGTGCAGTAATGGAAATCTTCTCAAATGTAACTACAGCCAGTGGTCAGAAGCATAGGATTCTAGGAAAAGTAAGGTTAGAGATAAGATATGAAGATAAAGTTAAGGAAATAGAATTATATTTGTGTCCCGATTTAGAACAGCCACTATATTTAGGAGTAGACTTTTGGCGGCTATTCGAATTGGCACCCGAAGTAATAAGTATTGAAGAGATTAATATGGAGAGGATTCAAAAGGATATGGTGGATGAAAATATCGATTATAAATTGAATCCCCATAAGCTAAATAACGAACAACAGGAAAAGTTACAGAACGTCATCAAGCAGTTCGCTACGTTTGAAGAAAAGGGATTAGGCCGTACAAATTTGGAAAAGCATGTCATTAAGTTAGTCGAAGGCACGGTCCCGGTTAAAGATCGCCATTATCCTATCTCTCCCGCAGTTCAGTCAGTCGTGTATGAAGAAATAGACAAAATGTTGGAATTAAAAGTGATAAAAGTTAGCGATAGTCCTTGGAGCAATCGGACAACAGTTGTTAGAAAGCCAGGGAAAAATCGATTCTGCTTAGATGCCCGTAAATTGAATAAAGTCACAATAAAGGATGCATATCCACTGCAAAATATTGATGGCATCTTAAGCAGAATCGATGAAACTTATTACATAAGTAGTGTCGATTTAAAGTACGCCTTCTGGCAAATTGAACTAGATCAAGATAGCAAACCCTACACGGCGTTTACGGTGCCTGGGCGCCCACTATATCAATTTCGTGTTATGCCCTTTGGGCTATGTAACGCGGCCCAACGCTTATGTAGATTGATGGACCGAGTAGTGCCGCCACATTTGAAGGAAAATGTCTTTATATATTTAGACGATTTACTGGTGATATCGAGTGATTTCGATGAGCACATCAGGCTATTAGGCGAAGTTGCTAAATGTCTCCGAGATGCTAACCTAACCATTGGAATTAAAAAATCACAATTTTGTTTCCAAGAGCTGAAGTATTTAGGGTTTATAATAGGAAATGGGATGTTAAAGACCGATCCCGAAAAGGTGTTAGCTATTAAAAATATAAAGATACCTAGGAGCCCTCGCGAAGTCCGTAGCTTCCTAGGAACTGCCGGCTGGTATCGCCGTTTTATAAAAGATTTTGCGACTATATCGGCACCTTTAACGGATACTCTGAAAAAATCAAAAAAATTTGAAATCAGTCATGCGGCTATTAAAGCGTTTGGGAATTTGAAGAAAGCATTAACTTCAGCCCCCGTTTTGCGACACGCAGATTTTAGGAAGCGGTTCTATATACAATGCGATGCTTCAGACTATGGTATAGGAGCGGTGTTATACCAATTAAACGGGGAAAATGAAGAACACCCTGTAGCTTTTTATTCACAAAAATTAAATGCGTGTCAACGAAACTACAGCGTGACGGAAAAAGAGTGTTTGGCGGCCGTTATGGCAGTGAAGAAATTTAGACCGTACGTTGAGATGATGCCCTTCACGGTGATTACGGACCATGCTAGTTTGAAGTGGCTGATGACCCTAAAAGATTTGAGTGGGAGGTTAGCGCGTTGGTCACTGCAACTTCAAGCTTATGATTTTGAAATAGAACATCGCAAAGGATCGGAAAATGTTGTAGCCGACATGCTTTCTAGGTCCCCCATAGATGTCGCCATCGCAGAGATTACGAGAGATGACATCCTAGATTTTGAGACAACAGAGTTTGAGAGTGATGAATATCTCGAACTGATTGAGAATATAACGGCAAATAAGGACAAATTGCCGGATATTACGGTCAAAGATGGGTTGATTTTTAAAAGAACTATCTTTGATCAGGAAGAGGTTGAAGAATTGAAATGGAAGTTATGGGTGCCTTCGAACATCACTCAAGCACTTATTGAAAAGGCTCACAACTCTTTGACTTCAGCACATGGAGGTATGGCTAAAACCATGGAACGAGTAAAGAGATTCTTCTATTGGCCCCGAATGAATGATCAAATTAAACAGTATGTCCGGAACTGTAGGGTATGTAAAGAATCTAAACCCTCTAATCAGAATTTGATGCCCGGGATCGGCCAAGAAGTGGTCACCGATAGACCATTCCAAAAACTATATGTAGACTTTCTAGGGAAATATCCTCGCTCTAAGAATGGAAATTGCTATATATTTATCGTTGTGGATCATTTCACTAAATTTACATTCCTTAAGGCAATGAAAGAGGCAACAACAGGAAATGTAATACGATTTCTTGTTAATGAAATTTTTCATAAATTTGGGGTACCCGAGGTGATCCATAGCGATAATGGAGCACAATTCAAATCGAAAAGTTTCCAGGACATGATCGACACATACAAAATCACACATATGAAAACTGCGGTATACTCACCTCAGTCTAACGCCTCAGAGCGAGTTAATCAATCTGTGATAGCGGCTATTAGGGCGTATTTGGACAAAGATCATAGAGATTGGGACATGTATTTAACCGAAATCGAGTGCGCTCTTAGAACGTCAGTTCATTCGGCTACTGGCGTATCCCCATTCTTTGCGCTTTTCGGATACCACATGTTCTCCAATGGAGCTGATTACAGATTAGCCCGAAGACTGATGTCCATTTGTGATCATGAAGTCAAAGGCCTGCAAAGATTCGAAAAATTAGAAGTAATTAGAGAAAAAATTAGGAAAAATATTCATGAGGCATATGAGAAATGTTCTGAACGGTACAATAGGAGAGCAAGAATGGTAAAATTTGTCCCAGGACAGGAGGTGTATAGGCGAAATGTGGTACTCTCCGACTTTGCTAGAAATATTAACGCAAAATTTTGCAAAAAGTTTTTAAAATGCCGGATAGTACGTCCTATAGGGAGCAATATGTACGAGCTTGAGGCGCTAAATGGAAAATCTTTGGGAATATACCACGTCAAAGATATTAAACAATAGTGCAATGTAGACTTAGTCTGAGAATGACACTCGTGCAATATAAGGCTAGAACAACACCGATTATTTTTATAAGTATATGTGTCCGTTGTATATTCGTCTTAATATAGCATCGAAGTCTATAGTGCAATAAAATTTTAACGTCTGTGATAACACCCAAAGTACCTGGCTTTAATTTTAAATTATGACGAGTGTATAAACATACCCTAGTAAGAATACACCATTCCGACTTATACACACGACATAATGGTAAACCTACCGCCCAAATTGTATACATCGACTCCAAAGAATACCCTTGCTTTCGCGGATTATTCATCCTAGCCTTAAGTGAGATTGAGATTTAAGAACCCCTAGACTGACTGAATCTGTGCCTATTGTAGGGCATCAACATCATGCGTATTCAATCCAGCATATGTATGTCTAATATGTACATGTCAAATCGGATCTGAAAGAAAAAAAAATAACACCAAGTAAGGCAATCATAAATTTAAAATACATAAGTTTAGCATACTTCCCTAATACTCGCGGTCATGATTACAACCAGTAGAATGCCCGGCTTTATCTCAGGGTGTGAGAGTTCCCCACGTTGGTTCGGTCCTGCATCTAAACAACTCCGCACACCGCTCCTGTCCACGCTGCACTCGACAGCATCGGAGTTTTGTTGCGGAGCCTCCATTTGAAAGGGAGAATTGCGTGGAATTTCCCCCCCCCCAGCACTGAACTCGGAAAACGAAATTCCCTTTGCTGTCTTCTTGTTGGTTGTTTTGAACCTTTGCATCTATTCAGTACTAACTAATCAATACTGTCAAAGATGCAACCATACCCAACTTTATAAATTACCGGAGCGAAATCATTGCTCTAGGTATACGCATTACCCTATGGTTATATTGTTGGTTAGTGTTGTTTTTTTTGTTTTGTTAGTTGGTTAGTGATGCTCATGGAATGATACATACGTAGATAAACTTATTCTCTCATATGATGTTTCATTTCACTCTTCATCGTAGGTTGGTGGAAAGGAGCAATTAAATTTAAAATTATCTTGCGCCCGGTGGAGTTGCAAAATATGTTCACTTAACTTTTTCCTGTCGTTTTGGAGTAGAACTGAAAAATTTAAATATGTTTTGCACTTTTTTTTGTTGACTCAGCGTTGGCACACATTTGTGTTGTATTTAACACAACTAGTTTGTCACAAAAACACGAAATTCGGTTGTGGTTCCTGTGTGGATCGCTGTATACTATTGCCACCATCTGGGGTATTGAACCCATATTTTCCACCATCCAATGTTTACTTCCCATCGTACCTATGACGTTTAATTTATTGAGCGAATAGGTTTCTATGGTGTGTATTATTCTATGGTTATGTTTTTTTAGTATTTTAAGTCGTGTTTTGGTTACAAGCAAGCGATTGCTAAGTTGCAAAGAAAACGGGTGTTTAGCGGTCATGTTAAAAGCTAAAAATTATAAACTTGGCGAAAATGAATCGTGTCGCCAAGTCTCCGCTAAGTGCTTCATGCAAAGCAAGCGATGTAACCAAAACACGCCTTATGTTCCCCTTGTGTATTGCTGTTGGGAACATTCTTATTTTTATTGTTGTATATCATAGTCCACATGTGTATGGGGGATGGCCAGTCCGCCGTGGACTATGTTTTTGTAATTGTATGTGGCGGCTGGAAAAACTCTTGCTATGCAGCCGGGTTGTGCTGCGGCTTTTCCAGAACCCTACAGGAATGCGTCTACCGCATTCGTCTGGTCGAGGCATCGAATAAATGTGGGTGCTTGCAGCCGAAATATCAATTCCGCCGAGGCAGAAGAAAATGTTGGCAACCGCAACACCCACGAATTCGATGCACCGGCCACAGGAATGGGGTAGTAGTTCCTGGGTTTCTCCCAAGCAGCTTCAAGGAAAACCTGCAATAAAAGAAAAAAAAACTAGTTAATAAAGAAAATTTTAACTAAAAACCTGAAAGAAAAGAATAATTAGAAAGGAAAATGAAAATTTGATGTAGTTTACTTACCTTCAGCGGATGGAATGTCAGCTGAGAGAGCGGCTGACACAGTCATAAAAAATAGTATTGATAATTGGGGGTTGCCATGAGTTAACGACACAATTAATAGTTAGCACTTATTGTTGGTGTACTGAGAGAAATTTTGTTAGTGTACTGAGAGAAATTTTGAATATGTACTGAGAGAAATTGTGAATATGTATTGAGGGAAATTGTTAGTATATTTGTAAAAAGGGGAAATAATTCCCGTAACTAGGAAAAAACTAAGGAAAGGAGAAAATAAAGAATTACACGGGAAAATTTGCGGGATGTATGTGAGGATAAATATTTAAATATTTTCTATGTAAAATGACGAAAAAGACGCCAAATTTCGTAAAAGCCATTCCTGCCTAATTTATTATCAAGTGAAGCGTCAGCATAATAAGTTTGAATCGTGTATACCCTGTGTGTCGTCCAAATTATAAGGTGTTAGTGTTATTGTGTGAAGTTGTTAACATTTGCAGTGTGAATCCAGTTTATGGTACTGAATTCAAATAAAGACCGAGGTTTCAAATTCAAACTCGAGGTAAAATAATGAGAAAAAAAATAGATATTCAGAATAAACAAAAATGTAGTGAAAATTATAAAATTTTTAAGGCAAGGGAAGGCGATCGTTGCTAGTGGCCATTGGTGTCGAAATCAACATAATATTAAATATATATTTGACCCGAAAAACAAACCAAGTAAGTAGAGAGTCTAGTGAGGATAATAAGGTAAAATACTGGAAAGTGAAAATATTTTTGTTCTAAATTTTAAGGATTCGGAGAGACCTCAATCTGATAGGGGATGACAATTTTAAATACCGTGTCATCAAAAGAGGCGAAATTAATTTGTGGATCACACCAACAACAAGTGGAGGCTGACGAAACAACCGACTACCCTAAATATCATCAAGGTATCTCTAAATTAAAAAAGGATATCAAGGTCAGTTTACCAATTAAGAAAATTGTGCCCAAAGTTCATGCCAGCCTAATGCTGACGCTACAACTTCCGTAACCACCAAAATAATTGGATAGTCTTCTCAATGTATGAGAGAACAATTTCGATCTATGTACATTTATTTTTTTTGTGTTGATAATGAAACTTATGAAGAAAGCTGAAATTACGGAAAATCGAAACCTGTAAACCGAATCTAAACCGTTAACGACACCCTTAACTTATATGGAAAATTTAACCTAAGAGAATTCTTAACCTATGAAAAATTTTTAACATTGAGGAAAATCACAATCTTAGGGGAAAAAAATAGGAAATATTAATTTTAATAAAGACACAAAAAAATATAGTTTTTTTTTGATATATGTAGGTTATTTAGGTATTGTAATCTTAAGAGGCAGTTTTTAAAGTGTAGGCGTAGTATGAAATAAAATTTGAAATTCAACAATAAAATAAAGTCGCATTAAAAAACAAAAAAATAGTACTCATCGGTGAAAGATCTTCAGGGAGCTCCTTTAAGGTTAGGGACCTGGAAGAAAAAGTAAATTTAAATTATTTCATTGTCGCGACTACAACAGAAAATGATGTGAAGCATGAAAGCGACGCCTAACATCGTCTCAACGCCTCATAAGAATTAGAGTTTTTGTATTTTTGTTCTAAGTGTTTGTTCTTTTATATATTTATTTTTATACATTTAGTTTGATAAGAAATTTGTAACATTGACAATAGTCCTGTTTTACCTTCCGACATCCTAGGGTTCGATTTATTTAAAAAAAACCTTGATTTGGTCAAAAGACCGTTTTAAAACTGTTAAAGCCGTTTAACGGTTCATATGGAAACAACGTTTTTTTTTTTATTTTAAGTGTTTGTTTAGAAATATTTTTTTGATGTATTTAATAGAATTAAGTTTAGATTAGAAACCATTAATAAAATTATAATGATTTATTTTTTGAAATTTTAATATTTTTTTAATAATGGACGGCTAGTACATCATAGTAGAGGGGGAAGTGAAGTGAGGTAAGTGATGATGTGAGCGGATTAAAGGGATCATAAGAAAACTGAGGCGGCCAGCCGTATGATCAATGGTAGGGTAGGGCGGTTGGAGACCAAATCCTGTCTCTCACTCGGAGAAATGTAATTGTTGAAATGTAGTTTTTTTTTGGTATTTATAACTAAACTAAATTAGTTGATGCGTACCTTAGGATCCTGGGATGGAACCTCCCAGAGAGGGTCGACTGAGCCAGCCGGTGTTGCCAGTCATCCTCAGGCTGCCTAGTAAGGACACGTAACAAATTACAAATTGTTTGATCACATTCCGGTCAATCTTCGGTGTACATTTGGTACTTTTGCGAAGCTTTAGGCGAATATTTTTCAAACATTACACTTTCCAATTATTTTTTTGTTTCGGAACGAAAGTTTTCGAATTTTCTCTCGATTTTTGGTGAAAACTGATAGTACTTTCAGTATATTTTAGCCAAATTTCGGTGTGCAATCGGTACATTTTACGAAGCTTTGGGCAAATACTTCTCTTTTTTTCATAATATTTTTTGAGACAATTTTTGATTTTTTTCGGTTTGCTAGCTTAAAAATGCCTGACTCCGCACTCGTTTTGTTCATCAGATCTACTGATGATTTAGTGAAATTTGAAGCTGGGATTTGCACTATCAAAGATGATCGGCATCCGGTATTTACACTGAGCCAATTGTAGTAGGTGAAATCAACGAACAATTTTAGTAACTTTTTAACTAATTTATTTATTCAAATTGACGAAATTTTGTTAAATTGACGAAATTTTGTCATTATGAAATTGCTTAATGTGAGCGTCATTTACAAAAACAGAGACGTTTTAGTAATGGTGTGTGTGCGCGTCATTTCGGAATGGAACAAATATTTAGTAATTACTAATAAATATATTTACAGACAGCGATACTAATAAAATATAACCGTGTACATTCATGTATTTTCAAGTATATTGTCCAACAAAAGGAATTGAAAATCAGTTAGTGGCTTTCAAGATGCACAAAATTTGTTAATTTTATATAATTGTGTACTAATTTACATTGTGCCATTATTTACAAATTTATTCAAGCTCAAGACCTTTTTAAATAATATAAAGTTATTTATTATCTTTATATTACTTTCAAAAAAGTCGAGCATAAAAATGTTCCAATGATACCAAGGCTGTCTGTATAGCTATTTCGGATCTTGCCAAGATCTTCATCAGCAGACGTTTTTGGTATGTTTTTGGTGAATTCTTCAAAAATATATATCCAGAAACACTCATCATATTAATGAGAATTCCTTCATATACTCGTTTGAAGAAGCACTACCATTGGAACACCTTCATGCACAACTCTTTTTATCATGCCGTGTTCCAATGGTAGTGCTTGGTATTCTTCAAACGAGTATATGAAGGAATTCTCATTAATATGATGAGTGTTTCTGGATATATGTTTTTGAAGAATTCACCAAAAACATACCAAAAACGTCTGCTGATGAAGATCTTGGCAAGATCCGAAATAGCTATACAGACAGCCTTGGTATCATTGGAACATTTTTATGCTCGACTTATACAAAATCATTATAATTCTGATAAAAATAATAAATGAGTAGTCAAATTGAATAAAATCATTAGTAAAATTGAATAAAGTCATTAGTAAAATTTAATATTTTTTTTATTCAATTTGACGATATTTCGTCAATTTTACTACTCAAGCGAAAACGAAAAATTTAATAAAGTTTTAGTCAAATCAACATCCAGTTTTTGTTAGGTCTATAGTGATGCAATTTCGTCAAATTAACTTACGTTTTCGTCATACGTAAAAAAGTTATGGAGGAGGGTTGTCTCCATGTATGAGAAGTGTCAGTCAGACCTTGGACGTAACGAAAAGTGGATCATACCCACATTGAATCGGCCGAGGGAACATATCGCTCTTCTTACGATACTTATGTTCGCTGCTTGGCCTCCTTATACTTCCCATATTTTCGGGCAGAGGCCCAGTGGCGACAATATCGACTAGGGCTTGATTCCAGCAGCGCCTCTTGCCGACAACGTCGTTGTGCATGGCCATAGTTTGCCACCTTGCGATATATACGTTTTTCATGGCGAAATCATTTGTTGGCCAACTGTTATTTACTGCAATTTACGTGCGTAACTCAAGGATAAGCGACATAGAGCGATTGTCATTTAATCCGTAAAACGAGTGGCGAGGCTAAGAAAATAGTGTCGAAATTTCCTTTGACCAGTCTCAGCTTCGAACTCGAATGGCGAGCTTTGAAAGATGCTTACGACAATACTCGTATACGACAGTTGCAAATAGTGGTGGTTCTCCTACTGATTCCAGCTTTAGAGCATGAGACCAGAGTGGGTCTCAAGACTTTACAGCACAGTGTCAAAGGATAATTGGGATCACATTATTTTATTTTCGGCATTGTCCTCATATGAGGGCATTGTCCTTTTTAAGGGAACGCATCCCAACACTGGATTGCTTACGTGACTTTGTAGGATTTTTTTTCCGGAAAATCTGTTGAGAAAAAGGTAAAACGCATTATTCGAATGCAGCCTCTTCGGGCCCTCTGTCACGGTCTGGTAGCATTTTCTGCATGATTTATCCTAAGCAGGGATCTAAGCGTTGCTGATGGGTTTGCAAATGTAAAGCGACACAAATGCTGTATCAACTGTCTGTCACGGGGTCATGATGCCAGGAATTGTGGTAGTCGATATACATAGTTGTTCTATTTACAACTGTCGTCATAATACTTTGTTGCATAGGGATAGCTTCAGCATTTTCGGTTGCGAACTCGTCTACAGTTGCACGTTAAAATTCAGGCCCTCGAGGGGAGGTGTTCTTCCATCTACCTTTTGTTTCTAGTTCTTCGGTGAATTGGCAGGTCTTCCATACCTCGCAGAATTGTTTAGTGCTGTTGGGAACAGTCATGGTTCCTATTGTTCATAAAAGTATTCCATTTCCGGCCCGATCACTTATTGACCCTTGTTCAGAGGCATCATTTGTTTCTGAACGCCTGCAAAGACAGCTGACATTGACAACTTTTTCTATCGATGCCAAAGCAAGCGGCGATAATCTAACTGTCTCTGCCACTTCACGTAAACGTTGTTCGTTAAGTGTTGGTTCTTCTACTGATTCTGCGTTGCTTTAGAATATATCTGGCAATTTGCTATCTATTACAGTGCCCTAAGTGTATAATGTTCATCTGTCTGATCTGCAGTTAGCTGATAGGAACCTTTTCGATATCCGACCAGTAGATCTATTGCTTGGTGCAGATTTATACCCACGTATTGTTTTAATTGACAATTGACAAATACCTACGTATTGTTTTAATTGACAATCGGACGGTTGTGGGCACTTTGCTTGCTCAGAACACTATTTGGGTGGATCTTAACCGGACCCCTTTCCACTACCCCTGTGCTTTCGTTTAACACTCGGGTAGTTTCCAGAGGAAGAGAGTTTAAATGACGCACTCATGCGCTTTTGGGAACTGGAGGAAACTCCTAGAACTCATCTCATGTCTCCATCCGATAAGTTTTGTGAGGAATATTTTAGACGAACCACTTATCGGGATTCAGATGGTCGGTATGTCGCCAAACTTCCTATCAAATCAGAGTTTCCACAAACTTTGAGCTTGAGAGAACCAGGAGGAAAAGTACTAGGCAACTTTCTTCTTAACGAAGCTTCCCTTAAAAGACGACCAGAGACAAAGACAGAATATGACCATGTGGTTCGTGAATATGCGGACCTTGGTCATATTGCGGCACCTGCCTCGGAATCTACGTTCGCTTGCTATCTTCCCCATTATCCGGTAATTAATTAATTAATTAAATTGACGTCGAAGTTGTGTGTGGTCTTTAATCCTTCCAATCCAACATCGAGTGGAAATAGTCTTAATGACGTTTTACACGTTTGTCCGACTTTACAGTCTGGTTTAATTATGCTGATTACACGATGGAGACTTTTCCGCTTTGTATTCAACTGCTACATCACACAGATGTCTCGCAAGATACGAGTTGACCCAGCTCAAACTTGTTATCAGCGCGTACCATATAGGAAGTCTACCATAATTCGGGAATTTGACCGTGACATTCGGTGTAAATTGTCCTTCCTTCATGCAACAAATACACTAAAACACACTACCAACAATAATGCTGAATTTGCATATGCATGTTGGAAAATTCCCTGCTTCTTATTTGAATGTCAAGAACTGCGACGAGATAACAGCATTCTGACTAGACACCGTGTATTAGAGCGAGACGAATATAAACCTCTAGGAATTTGTATTACTACCATAGAGTAAATATGGGTAGAGAAAATCTTTCACTCACCAAATTTCTGACATTTGTCCTCGTGTGATGTATACGTTTGATGTTGAAAAGAATTGCTTTACTAATACCAGATAGAGGCAATGGTTCAAAACAACGAACAAAATAACAACAACGGCATTTCGTTTTGTGTTAAAATTAATGTGTTAAATACAACACAAATGTATGCTAACAATAACAGTCAATAAAAAAGTTTAAAACATATTTAAATTTCAGTTTTTCACCAAAATGGCATGAAAAATTAAAGCAAGAAGTTATTGTAATTCCACCTGGTGTATATCACTTTTCGTCAAACATCTCTCTATCACACCGACCGCATCACGAAGAGTGTGAAAGGAAACCTCAGATGAGACAAATGGCGGCTCTACTATAAATTTACTCTATGATTACTACTGTGTCGCTGTGTATGTATGTAACCATTAATTTGTGAAAAGAAAAACGAAAAAGGCGTTTTGTCAAATTTTTATTCAATTTCTTAAAAAATGTGTGAATTTACAATTTCATAAAGAAATGTAAGTAAAAATTTATTCTGCAAGTGGTTTTAACAAAGAATACATTTCTATTGGCCGAGAATCTATAATGTAGAACATTTGTAAATAGAAAAGTGCGTTGTGTTGTTTGTCTTATATGTATATTGATCAATGGAAAAGTGTCGAAAGTGCTTTAATAAGCGACAGGAAAATGTACATCTCTTAGCCACTTTAAGAATAGAAATGTGTCCTTTGTAGGAGCGAACAAATTTGATACCCAAGTGTTTAATATTAGTTTGTCCGACTGCGATCACACAGATTGTCCGACTGCGATCACAGATTGTTTGGCGTTAAACTCCTCCGAAACGGCTTGACCGATTTTTATGAAATTTTGTGTGCATATCGGGTAGGTCTCAGAATCGGCCAACATCTATTTTTGATACCCCTAAATGATAGGTGACCCACCCCTATATAGAACACAGATTTGTCCGACTGCGAAACACAGATTGTCAAACTACGAAAAAACACACACTGATGTAGCGGCAGCGAATAGACGTCTTGTGTGGGTGCGAAGCACTCTCAGAGCAAAGAAAATAATGATGTGGTTGCACGTATATAAAAATGAGATATCAAGAGAGCAACGACAAATTCTGTGAACTAGTGTAGCGTATGTACGAACATAACAATGTATCTGTTTTAATAGCTGTTAAATTTTTATGGTATAATATAAAAATTATTAAACAAGAAAATAATGACACTTGTCTTTAAATCGGCCTTATTCTCGATGTCGTCGTCGACGTCGTCATCAGATTTTTGTCAACTTTAGAACGTTATAAATGTATTGTCACATCGACAACAACAAAGTTTTTGATGTCTATGATCCAAAAACAACCCTCTTAAAACATTACACAATAATTTTTGATATTTTTAACTTGGCTGTACTGGTCAACAATTTTCAATGAAAATTAAACAACGTTAATTTCAATTTTCTCCAACGTTTCTCCGGATTTTCCCGGCTGCAAAATAATGTTTTACAATGTTTTGTTAATTTTAAACTTTTACATTTAACACTTACTTTTAGCCACAGTCAACCTACACTGTCTATGATCAAATTATAATTGGCGCTAATTTTGTCTATGTTCTCTTTGCTGTTTATTGTTCTGTTTGCCTTTTGTCTTATTCGTAAACTTTCTAGTGTCATTCGTTTTTTGTGTTTGTTTTCTATATCTAATATTTTTGTGTTATCGAAGTCAGACTTTTGTTCAGTGTCTAGTGCGTGTTGTGATATTCCTGTCATTGCTTTTTTCTTTTTAATGTCCTTTTCGTGTTCCGCCAGTCGTACTGCAAGTGTTCTTTTTGTAGTACCAATGTAGACTTTGTCGCATTTGTTATTTCCCACTCCTTTACATGGTATTTCGTATACTACGTTGCATTGTTGTTTTTTGTCGATTTTGTCTTTGGTGTTCGTGAATATTGCTTTCAATGTTGTGTTTGATTTGTTTGAAAATATTATGTTATTGTTAGGGATTAATAGTTTTAGTGATTTGTTGTTAGTTAGATGGTTAATGAAAGTTGTACTAAAATATCGTATTTCCTGATTGTTATTAGTGGTAGTTTTGGTGTTGTACAAGTTTCTCTGGTTGATTTTTTGTTAATTAATGACTTGATTAGTCTTAGTGGGTAGCCGTTTTGTTGTAAATTTTTAGTGAGTTTATGTATGTTTTTGTTCTTAAATTGTGCGTCAGTTGTATCTAAGACTTTGCTTATGAGGCCAAAAGCTGTGTTTATTTTTGTTTGTTTTGGTTGTGCAGAAAAGTAGTTAATGATTCTGCCTGATGACATTGGTTTTGTATACCAATCAAAGAAGATGGTATTATTTCGTCTGTGTATGCATATACTGGTGGTCAGAAAAATAGGTGTGCGATTCTATATTTAATAAAACTGCAATATTTTTGTTTTTATTGTTAATTTTTAACATATTCAAGAATTTTAAAGAATAGATTTTAAAGTAAATATATATTATGTACACAAAAAGTATATTTCAGTTACATTGGAGTTAAAAAACTTAAAATTAATAAATTTAAACAAAAACTTACATTAACATTACATTACATTGCAATGGACAGTAAAATAGGTGTAAATACATTTAACTTAAGAAATACTTCAAACTTGAACTTTATTGTTAGTGTTTTTAGAAAACATCGGAAAGGGACGCTAATATCCGGTATAACCTCCATTATGTTTAAGGACAGCTTCGATTCTTTTAGGTATAGACGAAATTAAATTCCGGCAAGTTTCTTGTGGGATATTATACCATGCCTGTTGAATATTGTCCCATAATTCTTTTTTATTATTGCAGGAAAGCTTCGAAAGTCGTCTCTTCAGTTCACCCCAAAGGTTCTCAATGGGATTGAGATCGAGTGACTGGCTTGGCCACTGAACAACGTCCACTTTATTTTCCCGGAACCAACCACTCACCAATGTTGATGTGTGTTTTGGGTCATTGTCCTGCTGAAATTTCCAAACAAGTGGCATATTTTCCTCAGCATATGGCAGCATAACTGTTTCCAACAAATGTTTGTACACAAATCTGTCCATAGTGTTCTATATCAAATGTATAGGACCTACACCGTCCCAGGAAAAACAGCCCCATACCATGACATTTCCTCCCCCGTGTTTGACTGTCTTTTTCGTAAATCTGACATGGAATTCTTTTCCTTTTGGTCGACGGACATTCCTTTCTGCATCATTGCCGAACAAATTTATCTTCATTTCATCACTCCATAGAATATTTCGCCATTTTTTTCCTTCGGGTCCGCACCAGGTTTTATGAACTAAAGCAATTTCCTTAAATTTGCCTGTCTGAGTAGCGGAACTTTTCGAGATATTCTTCCTGGTAACTTTGCGTCTACTAACCTTCGCCGAACCGTTCGGGATGATACGACGTTCCCAATTTCGCTTGCAATTGCCTTGGAAGACTTGAAGGGAACCCTTTTAGCTAAAGTTACAATGCGATGGTCTGTAGCTGGAGAGGTTTTTTTGACTGACCCACGTTTTTCAATATTGCTTTTCGGTTTTAAGGCATTTGTAACAAAGTTTTCAGATCGTCCTAGCGCTGTTGCAATGTAAAATAAGTTTAATAAGTAAAATAAGTTTAATAATATTTTTTTTTACCACTTTACACAAAATGCACCTAATCACTGTCCACGCCAAATACTAGTCTAACCAAAAAAACTGCATGTGTTTTTTATCACTCTCATCTACGTTAACGGCCTTGCCTAAATTCGATTTATAACAGCGTTGACAGACTTTAAATTTGGTTTTGTTCTTTGTAGGAATTTTATTCTATAATCTTTCTTAAATTGACTCAACAAGATATCCTCACACCTATTTCTCTGACCACCAGTGTATATCCAAGAAGGGGAGTTTGTTGTCCTTTTCCATTTCCACAGTGAATTGTAGCTTATTGTGTTGTTCGTTAAGTTCAGCTAGGATTTTTCCTACATCATTTTTCTTGACAATTGCAAAGATGTCGTCCACGTACCTGACCATAAATCTAATATTCATTCCCTCTACCCTTAGGTTCGTCATATCACTAAAACTATTAATCCCTAACAATAACATAATATTTTCACACAAATCAAACACAACATTGAAAGCAATATTCACGAACACCAAAGACAAAATCGACAAAAAACAACAATGCAACGTAGTATACGAAATACCATGTAAAGGAGTGGGAAATAACAAATGCGACAAAGTCTACATTGGTGCTACAAAAAGAACACTTGGAGTACGACTGGCGGAACACGAAATGGACATTAAAAAGAAAACAGCGATGACAGGAATATCACAACACGCACTAGACACTGAACACACGCCTGACTTTGATAACACAAAAATATTAGATATAGAAAACAAACACAAAAAACGAATGACACTAGAAAGTTTACGAATAAGACAAAAGGCAAACAGAACAATTAACGGCAAAGAGGACATAGACAAATTTGCGCCAATTATAATTTGATCATAGACAGTGTAGGTTGACTGTGGCTAAAAGTAAGTGTTAAATTTAAAAGTTTAAAATAAACAAAACATTGTAAAACATAATTTTGTAGATCAAAATAAACATCTCCCTGAAGAAGCCGGGAAAATCCGGAGAAACGTTGGAGAAAATTGAAATTAACGTTGTTTAATTTTCACTCAAAATTGTTGACCAGTACAGCCAAGTTAAAAAGGTCAAAAATTATTTAATCTCTGGTCTAAAATAAAACCCATTACACAATAATTTTTTTTCCAAATGCACTCAAGTCGCCAATAAAAATGGTGTCGATATTGTATTGACGTCGACGACGACAACGGGAATAAGGGCGAATATATTTCTTCACAGGGAACGTGACTGGAGTCTTCGGCAGTGACAAACGAGAGCTGATACTACATTGGAGGAGCCTAGTAATTCGTGACTATAATGTTAGCATTTATTTAAATGTAATTATTGTAAGCAACAATGGAATAAATACTTCTTTAATTAAAAACAAAATTTGTGTCTGTAAATATGAAAAAAATGGGCCTACAATTAATTCTGTATATTGCCCTTTTGCATTAGGTAAGTCTACAAATATGCAAGGCAATTTTCATATCATTGGTGAATGTAAAATTGCCTATGTTTATTGGTAATATTGCGCAATTAAATAGCTGACCCTATGTTGCCCAGTGAATTGGCTATTATTGAATATTACAATAGGGTTTTTTTCTGTGTAGGGCTTTAAGGGTGATGTTATATGCTTTTCGTTTTTCCTATTTATTCCACCCAAATCAGAGAAGTCAAAACCATTTGGAAAGTTTGGCTATTTCAAATGAGGAAGTGAAGAACGTCCGCTTACGATTGGCTATTTTGGCTCAGAAGGCATACTATACGATTGAGTACAACAACTTATTGCATAAAATCCCTCTTAATTCGAAGAGTTCTCTTGTTCCGCTAATCCTTTTATAGACGAACTCGGTGTCATGCGCCTTAACGGTCGTTTAGTTGATCACCCTATTTACCCTATTTTGAACAGTGCCCCATTATATTGCCATGCTCTTGTCATTCCACGCGGTTGCTAGTGGATTTAATTCACGTGATTTCCATACATGGCGCAAATCAGATGATGATCGGTATAATGATCGTCGAAAATTGGGTAAAGTTTGTATATTGAATAGAAAACGATCCTGCAATCAGATTATGACCAATCTTCCTGCGGAAAGAACTTCCATTGATAGAGCCTCCACCAATACCGGTGTCGCTTTCGCAGGTCCTTTCAATATTAAGGCCTCACTAGGCAGGTCCGTTAAAATTTTTAAGGGGTATGTCTGTGTTTTTTGTATGCTTTTCGACTAAAGCAATTCATCTCAAAGCAACACCGAACTGTCCTCCAATTCATTTCTTGCTGCATTTAAACGTTTTATAGCTCGCCGTGGATGTCCATCGACAATGTTTTCGGATAACGGGGCTAATTTCGTCGGTGTGAAACGGGATATCGAACGAGACTTCCGGATAATCCTTCAAAAGACAAGTTTGCGAGTTAGCTCCGACCAGGTTTATCAGAATTTGTCGTGGAAATTTATTTCACCAGGGGCTCGTCACATGGCTGGCCTCTGGGAAGCGGCGGTAAAGAGCTTTAAACTCCACTTCCGAAAATATGCGCTAGGCTGCAAGTTCACCGAATTGAAGCGAACCAATTGAAGCATGTTTGAACTCGCACTCGATATGCCCTATGTCGGATAACTCCAGTGAAATCGTTGCTCTCACACCGGGTCATTTTTTATTCGGTGCTCCGCTTTTATCGCCTCCCGAACCCGTGATTGGTGACCATCCATTGGGACTTTTCAATCGGTTGCGGAAAATGAAAGCGCTGGTTACTCAGTTCTTCAGTCGGTGGAAAACAGAGTACCTCCATCACTTGCAGAAACGTTATAAGTGGCAATTTCCCCAGCGCGACATGCAAGTTGATGAATTAGTTGTGATCCGCGATGAACGGCAACCGCTCACCTCGTGGAAATTCAGTCGCGTTTATGAAGTGCACCCTGGCAGTGACGGTCATTTACGTACGGAAAGTGGGATTGTAAGATGGCCAATAACAAAATTTATCAGTTTAACAAATTTAAACTTATTTCTTTACATTGTTTTTGCACATTTCACTTTTCTTGTTAGTAATGGAGCACCTACCGTTCGCGTCATCTGAGCTCTCGGATTTCGAGAATGAATTGATGGGATTCGGAACCGAGGTTTTCGTTACCCAGCCGGCTCCGGTCACGAGCGATGGTTCCACTGCGCTCACACTTTCATTACCTGTATCCATTAAAATCAACAGCACCCCTATTGCGGACATGACTTCCTGTGGCCTCTGGTGTCAAATACGAGTTACGGTAGTCTAAGGTTGCTGCTGTTCGGGTTCGTCCAACTTTGATCGGTTTGCTGAGTCTGCACAAAGGGAACATTCTGGTAAGAGCATTATTAGAGCCGTGCAGCGAGATGAGCCACGTCTCTAGTTCATTCGTTCGACAACTAGCAATACCTACCGATATTGTAATATGACCATTGCGTCAACTTATGAACCCGATCAGGTTGTCCAATTAGCGGCTTGTGTGGGCGACCTTCAATTTTTGAATTTGTAATATGTATTTTTAAATTGATTTTTTTATCCGAATATATTTTTGAATTTTATATAACGTATTAGTTATAATTTTTTTTGTTCCAACCAGGTAAGATGTTGCAAGGTGGCTGGCATGTTTACGCACAATTCGCTATGACGATTCCTCGAGGTGCTCATTTTTCCCATTTATTCGTTGGCTACCTTTTTTTTGTCTTTAGAACCTATTTTAGCAGCTTTGTAGTTTGAGGCGAAATAGATTCTAACGAGTAAGGAGTTCGCTAAATGCCCTACACTTTTGCGGCTTTCCTTTTTTGACATATATACAAGTTCAGTTGTATTACAGATCTGCTACTGATCGCCATAGTAAACCTGCTACACGATAATTACATCGATTTTCACCAATCGATTAATAAAGAATCGTTGGGAAGAGAAAATATCACATAGGCAAACGAGTGGAGGGTCAGTGGATATTTGGTGGATTTGAGCGTGAGACTGGGTTTAGTATTATGGTGCCTGTGGAGTGAAGGTATGAATTGAGCTTGGTTCTCATTATCGAGGAATGAATTTTTCCCGGTACCTCAATAATATCGGATTTTTTCACGACTTATGACTGCATAAATCTTGACAAATACTTGATAAGTCACCCACTCACTCCACTATAATGATCCGGAAACTGCCGCTCACACGAACTCAATTGAGGGATCTTGGGCGCATGCCAAAAATTCTATCCCTACAGGGGGCAGGCGAAAGCATTTCATGTCTGGGTAACTTGCAAAATATATATTCTTACGTAGGCGCAAGGCCTAGGCATTAGATGCTTTCGCTGAATTCTGCATGAAAGCTGGAATTCTCTACAATCCGCTAAAGCCACTTCCCGAAATTGATTTCGCCGACTCGGAGGAAGATGTAGACTCACCTAACAGTGAGTCAGAATAGGTTCTGACATTGAGCCAGAATAGATTCTGATATTGAGTCAGAATAGATTTTGACATTGTGTCAGAGTAGATCTATTTCATAAATATCAATTTCATTTTGAAAAACATGTATAGAATTTTGAAACTTTTTCAAATTTGAATTTTTTAATATTTAAAAAGTTTCAAATTTCGATACATGTTTTTCAAAATCAAATTGATATTTCCAATTTCAATTTGGAATGGAGTAGATTCGTGAGTAGGCCGGGAACTCACGTAAAAAAAAACTCTCGAAGGAATTTATGTAATAAGGACTCCGTGAGGTAATTCCTGGGTTACGCTAAAATTAATATGGCTCGAAAATTATTTTGAGGGTTCACCACAAACATCTCTAAAATTATTTTCCGATAAATCGATAACTACTAGTTATCGAAAAATTTTATATAATTTTTTCGTCTTATTTTGAAGTACTCTATAAAAAAATCCTCAAAACGACACATTTTAAAATCGTTTTCGTGACCCGATTAAAAAAATGAATATTCAGTGAAAAAAATCAAAATGTAATGAAGTGTTAGAGTAACACTATATGTATAGATCCAAATTAACACTCAAATTGTTAATATTAAAGATTCCTCTCATTCTCTATATGTTTCCCAAGTCTTCCACGGACTTTGTTAGTATATAATAGAGATGGGCACGAGTCACGTGAATCACGCGTGATTCACGCGTGAACGTGAGCGGGCCAAATTTTGCTCACGTGAGCGTGCGTGAACGTGAGTAGTGAAAAAATTTTCGTGCGTGTAGATTCTTATTCTTTACTGTAGATTCTTAGTTAAAGGTCTAATATAACTCACCTAAATTCGTGGACCTTTTCTTACTCTTGTATGCACATTTTACTTTGGGTGTAAGTTTCTTTGACTTCGTTGAATTGCTTATAGTTTTCGAATTTTTGATATGGAAATCAAATTACTTTTGATTTTTAAATTTTTTGAGGTTGTCAGATTTTTTATCTTAACTTATCACACTTATCACACCCCCCCCCCCCCCCTCCCAACGACGAGCACGGCCGATCCAGTAGGTAGCCCCGTTCCAAAGGTAGTACACCTCGTACAGACGGATCGTTACAGGGATTCTTGGCGCCCAACGTGGGGCCTCAGTTATCGTGAATTTTAGAGTTTTGTTTGGTGCGACTTCCATCTAGAGGCTGGGGTCTATTGAATCGTTTGTGGGTGGCGCGTACATATGAGCATCTGTTCTCTTTAATTTCATTTTATTTAGTTTTTGTTCCGGTAATTTGTAAATTTGGATTCAACTGTCAATTATTGATATGATTTTCAGTTCCAGGATTGACATTTTATGGAACATCGTTTATCAGGGTTTGGGTCCGAACTCGAGAAGTCATTCTGGTTTATATTGGTTTGGCGTTCGGTTGACTCTTACTCACCTCATACTAAACTTACATTTGGCTTCTCCTTCTTCTTAGAAATTGTCCTTTCTTGCTTCTTGACCTAGTCGTCTTTGTAGATGAATTCAAAGTTTTGATCTTAGTCGATTACTTTCCTACAATAGATGATGGGGATCTTTTTCTCTTCTCCCCTTTTGTTCGGATTACTCTTTTGATTTTTGTCTAGTCGATATTGAGTGTTCAGTTCATATACCATAGAATAACACATACGTAGAAGGTTTTATTCGCTCAATAAATTAAACGTCATAGGTACGATGGAAATTACACAGTGGAGGGTGGAAAATATGGGTTCAATAATACCAGATGGTGGCAATAGTATACAGCGATCCACAAAGGAACTACACCCGAATTTCGTGTTTTTGTGGCAAACTAGTTGTGTTAAATACAATACAAATGAATACCAACGTTAAAAGTCAACAAAAAAGTGCAAAATACATTTAAATTTTTCAGTTCTACACCAAAACGACAGGAAATAGTTAGTGAACATATTTTGTAACTCCACCTGGTGTATGTAAACATTTCCACAGACCTACCGAGAGAGTGTGAAATGAAACGTCAGATGAGAGAATAAGTTCTTCTATAGTATGTGTTATTCTATGTCATATACTGTTAGTCGTCATGATTGTTCGGTAAAAATTAGTATTGAGTTATATTCGATTATTTTTAGTTCGTATTAATTTAGTTTTCTTTCATTTAATTTTCATTAGGTTTTTAGATGGAATTTTGGGATAATTTATTTTGGGTTCTTATGTTTTGGTGATTTTAAAATTTTGTTTTTTTGTTATTTTCTTTTGTACCTTCCCATACCGCGATACTTCACTGAGTAGTAATAACTTGTTTTATCGTGTTTATTATTAGTGGTTTTAGCAGCGACATTTGTTTATTATTGAAATTTGGTTGTAACTTTGATTGAATATTGCTTTTGGAAGATTATAATTTCAGTTGACACCTTTTCTATACTATTCCGAATCTGAATCATCTCAGTGTTCATTGGTGGTAAGTTCGCAGTATTAGTCTGCTGTTTGGAAAATATCGTTGATATTAGATTTTTCCTGAGTGCGATCCTAAACTTGTTTTATAATGCCGGTGGTTCGGAGCGATGACGAACAATCTCCTCAGGTTGAGGGTGGTGCAGACGATACCACTTATTAATCGAGCCTGTTCGAGCGGATCGTCCGATTACTCGACTGCAGAAACGTAAAGCAGCTGTAAGTCAAGAGAATAGGGATGAAGGCCTATTACGTCGGCTGGTTAACGATTCACTTCGAGGTTTTAGGGAAGAAATTGGGGATTTGATTGCTGAAAGATTTAGGGAGTTAACATTAACCAATTCTAGGCCGGTTCCCCAAGAAGTACGAAACATGCAAACGGAAAGAGAAGTTCGTGGCCAGTCTCAACATGAAGAACAGGATAATCAGAGTGTATCTTCACGGAACGGATGTAATAATCTGCCGAGCCGTGGACGTCGACCTGTCGATGCTGACTGTGATCGAAACTCGGAAAGAGTTCTTAACTTGATACGGAGTTGGAGAATCCGATTTACTGGCGAGACGTCGGAGATTACCGTTGATGAGTTTATCTACAGGGTTAACACTCTGACTAATGCAAATTTGCGAGGCGATTTCGAACTGCTTTGTCAACACGCACATATACTCTTTGAGGGGAAGTCTCTGAAGTGGTTTTGGAGATTTCATCGGAGTCGCGAAGTCATGGACTGGGACGAACTGTGCGCCGCTTTGAAGAGACAATATAAGGATTATCAAACTGATTTTGACATTAGAGACGACATCAGACGTAGGAAACAGATGCAGAATGAGACATTCGACGAATATTCAACGGAATTTACGTTCGGAAGTCCGACACGAACTTCTGCATCTGGAGATCACGCATGTATCGCAGTTAAGACGTGCTGTTAGACGACATGAAAAATTTATTAAGGATATGGCGGTATCGAATTCAAACAAGCGGCTATACCAGAAGGGACATTTGTCGGCGGTCGTGGTCACAAATGATCGTACAAACCTGGAAGACGAGGAGTTGGAAAACTGCTCGGAAGTGTGTCTCATGGTGCATACTGGTAAATGTTGGAACTTGGATACAATTGGTCACGCTTTCATCGATTGTTTGGAACCGCGTACGGTGTTCTGTTACGGGTGCGGAGCTAAGGACGTTTATAAACCTCAATGCCCGAAATGTTGCCAGCCGCGGGGAAACGCCTTGAAGTATGTTCGCCGAGGGAAGGTCGAACATCCGAAAAGAAATTAGAAAGATGTGATCCCAATGATAATGTTTTACCAACTGTAGCTACTCAACCTGATGTGACTCGATTACGAAATGAGACTATTAAACCCGATTTTACCATGTTCGGCTCGAGGAATACCAACGTGCTAGGGAGCGAATTTTTAATTTATTAAACACCAGCCCAACAGATCATCGCGAAGAATTCGGGAATTCCACCAAAGAAGAAAGCAATTCGGGAAATACATTATTTCCTCATTGGTTAGTAAGGAAGATGACAACAGACCGTACATCGTGCTGAGATTACTGAGTAAAAAACGATATGCCTTGTTGGACAGTGGGGCAAATATAAACGTGATAGGAGGTCAGTTGTGTGCTGAAATCGTGGAAGTGAAGAAATACGATCCCGGTGTTGGGAAAGTCAGAACAGCGGACGGCCAACTACAGCGTGTACTAGGAACTGTTGCGTTGGAAATTTCATGTAACTCACGGACTAAATCTATTACGTTCTTGTTAATACCTTCGATTACACAGGATATTATTTGTGGCATGGATTTTTGGGAAGAATTTGGTATCCGAACTGTAATTGAAAACTCAATATGTGAAATAAGCGCAGCGGAAGACGCTGAGACAATTCCCATGACGGCAGTACAAAAGCAACAACTGCAGAAGATCATCGACTTCTTTCCAAATTCTGATCGTGATGGACTGGGATGTACTGGTTTACTGGAACACAAGATCGATACGAGTGGGGCAGTACCGATTAAGCAGAGATATTACCCTATTTCTCCAGCTGAGAGACTAAAATCGACCGTATGCTGAAACTAGGAGTTATAGAGGAATGTCCAACATCTCCCTGGTCATCTCCTGGTGTTTTAATTGTAAAGCCGGGAAAGGTGCGGAGATTAAACTCCGTGACGATAAAAGACTCGTACCCTATACCGATCATAGAAGGATTAATATCGAGACTTCCTCCAGTTTATTACATTTCCAAAGTAGATCTGAAAGATGCATTCTGGCAAATTAAACTGGACGAAGACTCGCGACCAAAGACAGCGTTCATAATCCCTAATCGGCCATTATATCAATTTACGAGAATGCCGTTTGGATTGTGTAACATCCCACAGACAATGTGTAGACTGGTGGACCAAGTCATTCCATACAATTTGAAGACGAACGTATTTGTTTACCTTGACGACCTACTTATAATTTCGGAGAACTTTGACGAACACTTACGGCACTTACATGAGGTTGCCACAAAACTTCGAATGGCTAATCTGAGTATCAACGTGAAGAAAAGCAATTTAGCTATTCGGCAGGTGCAGTATCTAGGATACATTGTAGGCGAAGAAAGATTGAAAATATACCCGGAAAAAGTTAGAGCTATTGCCGAATTCCCGGTACCAAAATCCGTGAGACAGCTCCGCCAATTCCTCGGTATGGCTGGCTGGTACCGCAGGTTTATTGATAGGTATGCCACAGCCATGTTTCCGATGACAGAGTTGTTGTCGTCGAAGAAAACTTTTGTATGGACGGACGATGCGCAGAAATCCTTTGAGGCCATCAAAAGTAAGTTGACGTCAGCTCCAGTTTTGGTGCATGCAAATTTTGACAAATCATTTATACTCCAATGTGATGCGAGTACAGTTGGCATAGGTGCTGTGTTGGCTCAATTGGACGATGATGGGAATGAGCGACCCATCGCCTTTATGTCTCGAAAATTAAATAAAGCTCAGAGAAACTACTCGATTACCGAATTGGAATGTCTGGCACTCATCTTGGCCATTAAAAAATTTAGAGCGTATATCGAGGGGCACGAATTTAAAGTCATCACAGACCATACGAGTCTCAAGTGGTTGATGAGACAGAAGGACCTGTCCGGACGTTTGGCAAGATGGGCCTTGAAACTCCAAGGTTATGACTTTACAATTGAGCATCGAAAGAGCAAGGACAATGTAGTGCCAGACGCGGTATCCCGAGCGTTTGACGATAATTTGACGGTGGCAGAGGTGGAACTACAAGCTTTGCCGTCAATTGACCTCAATTCACCAGCATTTGGCAGTCCGGAATATACCAGGCTCAGGAATGAATTCTTGGAGGCTGAGCTACCGGATTTTAAAGTCGTTGATAAGTTCGTTTATAAAAGAACCAATTTTACATCCGGAAACAGGGACGAATCGGAATCTTGGAAGCTTTTTGTTCCAGAAGAGTTGCGTAAGGATGTATTATATGCTGCCCATGATGTTCCAACCGCGGCGCATGGTGGTGTGGCAAAAACGGTTCACCGAGTACGGGAATTTTTCTTTTGGCCCAGATTAGTGGCCGACGTAAAGGATTACGTCTTTAGCTGTGACTCGTGCAAAACTTCCAAAGTTCCAACCTCTACACTTAAACCACCTATGGGCCAAATGGTTTTATCCGAGTGGCCATTTCAGCGGTTATATATCGACCTCATTGGACCTTTCCCGCGAACGAGGAGTGGGAAGATCGGAATTTTAATTATCATGGATAACTTCACAAAATTCACGATTATGAAATCATTGTGGAAATTTGTAACCAAACCAATCGTAGAATATCTCAAAAATGAGATCTTTACCTGCTATGGGGTTCCGGAAGTCATCGGAAGACAACGGAAGCCAATTTAAATCGACGGAATTTGAGAGGCTGATGCTTGAGTTCGGGGTTGAACATAGATTCACTGCAATACATAGTCCTCAGTCTAACGCCTGCGAAAGGGTCAACAGATCCATTAACGAAGCCCTCCGTTCTTATGTTCGTAACGATCAACGACAATGGGATGAATATCTGCCGAGTGTTAATTGTGCGATACGGAGCGGCTTACATCAGACAACAGTGTTGACTCCATATGAACTTTTATTCGGACAGACTATGATTAACCATGGTAAGGACTACAAAATTGTACGGAATTTGAAACTTCTAGCGGAATCTGATACGAAAATAGAAACACAAGACAATTTTACACTTCTACGAGACTCTATTCGGACAAAGCTTAAAGAGGCATATGACCGCAACGTCAAATCATATAATCTAAGATCACGTCAGAGAGAATTCAACGTCGGACAGATGGTAATACGTCGAAATTTCGTTCAAAGCTCTTTAGCGGGAAATGTTAACGCGAAATTGGCGCCTACTGGAGTAAAAGCAGTGGTGAGAAGGAAATGTGGTAACGTAAACTATGAGCTGGAGGATTTGGATGGTGGCCATATTACTG
The DNA here is from genome assembly GCA_963931995.1 of Phaonia tiefii. Lineage (NCBI taxonomy): Eukaryota > Metazoa > Arthropoda > Insecta > Diptera > Muscidae > Phaonia > Phaonia tiefii. The sequence continues at coordinate 163,660,030 of OZ008368.1, forward strand.
TATATCATGTCAAGGATATATGGACGTAGCGTACCTTCCGGGTGGACAATTCGCTGGTGTTCGCGTGTTTTCAGATTAAGTCCTGCAGCGGGCTTGGTTCTTACTCTGTGGGGTGTGATGGCGACGGATTTTTTTTTTGAATATTCGGTGTCGTTTCAATTTCTTTACTGTAGATTCTTAGTTTAAGGTCTAATATAACTCACCTAAATTCGTGGACCTTTTCTTACTCTTGTATGCACATTTTACTTTGGGTGTAAGTTACTTTGACTTTGTTGAATTGCTAATAGTTTTCGAATTTTTGATATTTTTTGATTTTTAAATTTTTTGGGGTTGTCAGATTTTTTGTGAAAAAAATTATTGATTTCGAGACTGAAGGATTGGGGAGTTGAAAAAACGAAAAACTGTGAACCCTTGGCAAAGAATTAAAGATTACAAATTCGCAATTAAATTCTGCAAGTCGAATTTGTTTTGATCGACCCTGGAGGAAACCTGGGCAAACTTGTGGATAGCCAAGTTCCAGATTTTATATTATTGTCGTCTATAGCAAAGATCGTAAATTTCGAATTTCTGGACGAAATATATCTTCAATTGCCACATACGGAAAAGAGGCCAATGGACCTCCAGGAAACGGAACAACTCCAAACCATCCAAGCGAAATTTCGGTCGTAGATCTGGTGCAAGCAAGTGACGTAAAAATTTGGTTGTCCGTCATAATCTGTCGCAGATTGCAACGAGGGTCATCTATTTCTGTTATTTGTCGTTGTATCATCAAATCCATCAATGAATACAGAGGACCCATTTTGCACAATCACTTTCATGAACTAAATCTCAGAATAATTGGATCAATTCGCAAGAGTTTTTATGTAAAATAGCATATGTGTAATATTACATCTCGATACATCAGAACAATACACCGACAATTTTAACTTTACGTCAGTGAATATCTCTTAACAACTCTTTTTAAACCACCTATCACCCTATTGCGACAACAGGCCTGCTGTCTACGTGGGAAATCATTAAGTGGTGAGTACAAATGATGTTGTAAATATCGAAATATTCACTGCGTACATCAGACTTTTGTTATGCCCAATCCATACCGAAAATAACACAAATTATCTTCTATGTGTTATGAGAATCCAATAATTTCAATATACATAATTTCAAATTAAGTTTTTTTTTAATTTTTTTGTTAAACGTAACATTTCATTGATGTAATAAGATATAACAACATATAAAAAAATTAGTTCAAATATTTTCTCAATTCAGTTATTACATATTTGACCCATTTTTTTTTGTTTTTAAAATGTTAATAATTTTCATTTGCTAAACGGTGACCCAATTTTAATTGTAATCAAATATCAGAATATAGCTTAATTTTTATGACGATATATTATCGTGTCCTGAAATCTGTTAATAAGTGGAGTTTGTACCGTTTCTGGTTTAAACATGGAATTTTAATTTTTTGTATGTTATTACGAAAAGTGAAGTTGGAGGTATGGGATAGTAGGTAAAATTTAATATATATATTTAAATTTCCCCACCCCCCCCATTTTTTTTTTCTTTTTCTTAAGTGGGCTGACTAACTTAACGTCATTAGTAGTCAGTACGGAGGGTGGGCTTTGGATCAGTGTAGCGTACAACAGCTTAAGCTACATTTCAATCATGAACGGCTAAATCTGTCCAATTTTTTTTTTTACTTCCATTCATATGTACCGCCTTGTGTTTTACTTTATTGCTACCTAAATTGAATTAAAATCTTGTACGATCGAGCATGTCTGGGAACTTATCACAACCCCCCCCAACGACAAGCACGGCCGATCCAGTAGGTAGCCCCGTTCCCAAGGTAGTACACCTCGTACAGACGGATCGTTACAGGCTTCAAATAACATTTCCCTCTAACAAAGCGTCGTTAATCGTCTTCTGTATTTCAAGGAACTCTGCTACAAGCGAAGGAGTTTTTAAAATTTTACCGTGGGACCGTTTGCAAAAAAGTGGTAATAAGAACTTCTAAACTATAGGTTAGATTGTTTGAGAATGTACTAAGGATTTGTAGGAGAGAAGTCAGGCTTTCAGAATCTGGTATTTAGAGGCACCTTATTTCATGGCATGTAAGTTCCTAACTTGTGGTCTGGTTTAAATGATCTTTGTTTTTGAGATTCTACTGAGCCGCACAAACAAAACACATTTACAGTCGTGAGTCGTCTCTCTAACCGTTACAAAGATACGAGTATTTGGAATTATAAGTTTAAAATGTAAACATTCGCACTGACTTTCTTTAGTTTTTTGGTAATAACTTGGTAATTTTGAGCCAAAATATAGTTCTAAAAACCAGCTACATTGGAAAGACTGCAATCAAACGTAACTTAAAACCTTTTTAAATTATTTAAAACCGGTTGATTTAAAATGTTGAAATTTAAAATGTTTTCAAACTGAAAAAACAAATATGTATTTTTTTAAGCAAAGGCCTTACCAAAGGTATTAAATGTAATTTAAAATTTGTTGGGCATTCACCCTACAGCCAGCCTTGGCAGAAAATTAATGATTTTTTAACAAAATTTAAAATTTTTGAGTTCTAGACTGAAATGAGGTTAACTATAAGGCAGAAAAAATTTTTGATCGTACTCATAATTTTGATCAGCAAAGCTTTTTAAAAAAACTTGAATTTTCATAACAGACTTTTTTGCGAGTAAAAATCCCACACTTGTCCCTATTTTTCAAGTAATATTAATTTCATTATATTAAACATATACTGGACTATAATACAAACTTGCAGTATTACGATGTTATATAGTACTTCAAATCGAATTTGCACAGAATTAAAATAAATTATATTTTTTTTAAATTTTTTTCGTAATTTTTCCATGCAGTGCTGTGGAGTGCTCGGAGTCGGGATATGTGCCTGGAGTGAGAATTTGTGTTGTATAAATTTGCACAGCTCTGACTCCAAGTTTAGAAGTTCCACCTATAAAAATTTGTTCGGGCAGATACTATTTATTTTATTTACGTCGGTTTTCAAATAAGACACAAATTTATTTAGGTTTAATATTTCATCTTTGGTGTTGGTACCCTTTCTAAAACATTCCTTTTTTTTCAGGTTTAAAAAAATTTAAATTTGATAAATTTTCGGCTAGACCGAGGTGTAGAAACCGGTTAATAACCGGTTTCGGTTTTTATGACAAAATGGGCAACTATGCGTTTTATAAACATCGTTTATTTTTTATTCGTTTCTTTGAATTTTGATATCGACATATACCGACATATTGACAATATACCGCTCAGAACCGGTGTAAAACTGCAGGTCCCAATGAAAGTGGTGAGGCTATTCCTTCATGGGATGTCATGGGAAACTAAATTTGAAATTTAATATCGCTTTAAAAAAAAATACTAATAGACATTTTTTTCAAAATTATGATTTTATTGGTTATCTATTCATTTTGTGGCGGTCGGTGGTGCAATAGTTAGTGTGCGCGGCTCTTGTACATGAGATCCTGGGTTCGAAACCGGCTCTGACTACCTTCACATTTTCTTTCGGCGGCGGTCACCTCGCATAGTGACGACGACACTATCGAGTATCTAGCCATGGAAAAGCTTCTCAAATTACCGTTCGGAATCGGTGTAAAACTGTAGGTCCCAATCAGTGAGTGAAAACTGGAAAGCACACAGCTCAGTGATTGTGAGAAGTTCTCCCCAGTCCCTTCATGGGATGTAATGGGAAACCATTTATTACTTATTTATTCACTTTGTTTCGCGTTTTAAGGCCTCAAAGGACTCGGGATTGTTTGCGAAACACTTATATTTTACGGCGCTCCAGAGATAATGGTTTAACGGGTTCAAATCTCCAATGGACTTCCAGGTTTCGGCTGATTATGCGGTTTGCGTACACAGTCGCCCTGTTTTAAACTTTTGGGAACAAACAATCGTTGAGCCATGGCACGATAACGCTCGTCATTGACGGTTATGGCGGCTCCTTGCTCATTTTCGAAGAAAACTGGGCCTATAATGCCGCCTGGCCAAAAACCGTGGATGCATCGGATTCTCTTCGATGACATGTTGCTATTCCGGGCACCAAATGCGACAATTTTGTTTGGTAACGTAATCCCTGAGGTGAAAATGAGCTTCATTGGGAAACATGATTTTGCCGTAAAACGCTCAAAATTTTGCGAAAAGAAGTGCGAGAAATGGTCAGTTCTGCGAACGGCGGCGGGTTGATGTTGACGGTTGTTCAAACACACTTTAAGCTAAAGCGGCAATACTTTCCACTGAACGCACGGGACGAGCACGTACACGAGTAGTTTTGTTGTTGTTTTGCACTCAATTTCAGTCGAATTTATTTCGTAGATTTCTGGCTGTTTGGTTTGAAGACTCAGAACTTTGGAAGAAAGTTTTTAATATTTCCCAATATATTTTAGATCGTAAAGCGACCCATTTTGAAAATATCTAGCATTTAACAAATAATCTGTCACTTCATAAAGTGGAAATGGGTCACTTGCTTCGAAATACCGGGAGATTCAAGTTCCAAATTATACATGTCCCACCCCTTCTCATAAACATTTGACGTTTGGACGTTTTGTACTTTTTTTAATTGGGAATACCGTTTTTTATGCTTTTCAGCTAACATGCATAATTAGATCCAGTACTTAGATCTAAGTCGGAGTTGGCAGATATTAATCCTAATGCCATTGGACAACCAATTTCAGCAAATTATCTGCGGTGTTATATCAGTTTTGTAAAAACCGAAAAAACCGGTTAATCAACTTGAAATATCCGGTGAAACCGGTTCTTCGAAAATAGCAATTTTTAGTAAACCGACATACGGATAACCGACCGGAATTCGGTTAACCAGTTTCGGGTTTGAATACACTATTTGTGCTGCTTTGTAGAATCTCAAAAACAAAAAATCTGGTTACAAGTTTCACACTCTGTAGCAAACCGTGCGTTGAAACAGGGACCACTAGATTCAATATTCTGAAGGCCTGACTTCTCCCCTATAATTACCTAGTACATTCTAAAACAATCTGACCAATAATTTAGAATTTCTGACATTATTATCACTTTATTTTGCAATTGGTCCCATTGTCCGTCTGGAATAATACTAATGGAAATAAGAGGAAAACTTCTTTAAGATATAGGTGATAAAATGTTGTTCCTGTATAAAAGGGCTTAGTTCATTTGTTAAATTTATTAAAAATGACACTTAATTTAACTAAGGCATTTACATTTAAGTGTAGTAGTATCTAATTCCTGAATATGATCCCGATTACCGTATTTAAGAACTTACTTTTTACGAACACTGTTTTGTATAGTTTTTAATATTGGTTTGAATATGAAGCAAGTGGTTCATGTCAAAACCCTGTTTTATTTTTGTGAGTAATTTTTGCGTGATTGTCGTGAATGTGAGTAGGATCAAATTCTACTCACGTGAGCGTGCGTGAACGTGAGTACCGACAAAATCTTCGTGCGTGAGTGGCTGTGTTCCTTTCGTGAGCGTGAGTCAAAACTTACTCACGTGCCCATCTCTAGTACATAACACAAGTGTTGCAAACTATTATTAATATTACTCGGCTGCAAAATATTAATAAATCGGACCACGCGACCCAGTCACCTATCACCGTTTCTTCTTTGAAAGCATTTTCATTATAAGTTCTCCAAGTACTAACTTGATCAGCTGTCTCGTCGGCACCCCTAGATACTAAGGCCTAATTTTTGACTAGATATTTAACTTGGTTATCAATTGAGTTTGATTTCTGTTTGATCTGACTTTAAATACGAAAAGAGTTTTTCAGTACTTAGTCTTACTACCTACATGGCAACAGTGTCAAATGCGACGAAAAATCAAAGACGATTTAGAATTAGACGACCAGAAGATGTGCGCAACTTGGCAACCCTGGTAAAAGAGAACCAAAAAGTGCTAGGAGTTCACTCAAACGCATTTCTCTCTCGCGTCATATCTTGCTTATTTCATACTTTTTGCATAGTTTATGTAATTTTACTTCAACATGGTTGGAATTTGTATAGTTATATACAATAACACTATCAAAAAGCTGCTCGTGGATTGAAATATTCAATGAAGAGAGTAAGAGAGAGAGTAGAGAAGTGCTAGGGTTTCACTCGTGTTGTTTGTTGGCATTTGAGTGAAGAGAACTTTTGACTGTCTACTTGTACATCGTTTTTGGAAAAATAAATGGTAGTTAGTTAGTTAGTTAGTTTCTTTATTTAGTATTTTCAATACCTTTACAATACATATCCAATTTTATAAAATAATGTGATTTTTTTTTTTTTAATTTAATTTTAGGCATTAACATTGTTGTTTTTTAAAATAGCTATACAATTTTTTTTGAATGCAATATTATTTTTTTCATTTTTAACATTTCTAGGAAGAGAGTTGAATAATTTAAGTCCTTTATAAAATAATGTAATGTAGCCTGCATTGCTGAAGTTGTTGCTCAGTATACTCTAAAGTTTTCGGAATTCCTAAGTTCATACGGTAGCATTTCCCCAACGTAATTCAATTGTTCGCACAGGTATTCTGGTGCATCTCCTTGTCGCATTTTTCTTATAAATATTAGGGTGTTGAGTTGTAGTCGTTGTTTTATGTCTATCCACTTCAATGCCAACAGCATGGATCTTATAGGGGTGTACCGATTACATTTAAGAATACTTCTCATTGCCTTGTTTTGTAGTTTTTGCATCCTTTCCAAATGCGTTTCACGGCAGCAGGAGTAAAGAATGGTTGATCCAAATTCAAAATGTGGTTTAATTAATGTATTATATATATTTATTGCCGTCATGATTGATATATTATTTCGTATTCTTTTCAGAAAACCAATTTTTGATGTGTTAACATCTATACGCGCGCCTCTAGGGCAGTAAACTATAAATTTAATACATACGCAAGTGTTAGGTTTGTAAGAGTAAATCATCGTTTGTTTGTTCGTTGCTTGGCAGTCGGTATTGAAAGTGATTATTGGGCGATTTTCATATAATTTTCCCATGCGATTTTCTCCGGAAATTCATAGCCGATTTTATTAATTTTTGGATTAAAAAGCTAGTGCGGGTTTCGACGAAGAGTTTAGGCCAAAAATTAAGGCGATCAGATATCGGCGAGCCGAGATTTAAGTGTTTTAATTTGGAGTATTAATTTGGAGTAATATTAAAAAAGTGTTTTATGTTGATCTTCGGTTTTGTCTTATCATCGTTTGTTTGTTCGTTGCTTGGCAGTCGGTATTGAAAGTGATTATTGGGAGATTTTCATATAATTTTCCCACGCGATTTTCTCCGGAAATTCATAGCCGATTTTATTAATTTTTGGATTAAAAAGCTAGTGCGGATTTCGACGAAGAGTTTAGGCCAAAAATTAAGGCGATCCGATATCGGCGAGCCGAGATTGAAGTGTTTTAATTTGGAGTAATATTAAAAAAGTATTTTATGTTGATCTTCGGTTATATCGTACGAATATAACAATGTATGTATGTATGTACAAGTGTCTGTTGCTTTGCATTCTTTGACTTTTGTGGGAATAAAACAAAAAGTATTGAGCAAGAAAATAATGACACATGTGCTTGCACTGGGTCTTTAAATAATTTTAAGTATTAATATTATTTAACTGTAACGTCATCATATGATTGAACGCTGTTTTTTATTTTCCAATGTAACATTTACGAATGTGTTCATAGAAATCGAACAGGTACCGTGTAGCAACAAGGTGTTAACACATCGCCCGTGAGTTCGAACACTCATTGGATTTTTTTTACCTATTTTTTTGCATAAGTGATCAATGTGTTCTTTAAATTGTAGTTTAGCATCAATTATGAAACCAAGATATTTGATTTTATCCACTTTTTCAATTTTTTGTCCATTGATTTCAAAGTCTTCATGGGCAGACATATTAATTTCTATAACTTTTGTTTTGTTTTCGTTAAGTGTTAGTTTATTCATTTTACATATTTTCACGACACTGTGCATATTTTGACATATTTTCACGACACTGTGCTTCAGTTTTTCCTTCCGTAAAAATCAGTGTATCGTCCGCATATAAAACAATTTCACTTTTTTCCAACACATTAGGCATGTCGTTAATATACAGAATAAACAACAATGGACCCAATATCGAGCCTTGTGGTACTCCAAATACATTGTCTATTTTCTCCGAAACGACATTGTTCACTTTTGTACATTGCTTTCTATTATTAAGGTATGATTTAAACCAATTTAATTCATTTTCTCTAATGCCATACATGTAGAGTTTCTCAATTAATATTTTTCTGTCTATTGTTTCGAATGCATGCTTGAAATCTAGAAATATTGCCATTATTTTATCTGTTTTTTTTACGTTTTTCCAGCGACATATAACGTAATTTAATGTAGTTTCGCATGAATATTGTTTTCGAAATCCCGACTGGTATTTTGATAAAATATTGTGTTTTTCTATATATCTTTCTAGTTGACATTTTACTACTTTTTCTAATATTTTTTCGAATGTTTTCAATGTGTTTATTGGCCGATACTCTTCACATTTCTTTGTTTTCGCAACTTTTTCAATTGGAGTTATCATTGTCTCCTTCCAGTTTTCAGGAAATTTCCCCGATAGCAACGAATTATTCACTATATTTAGAAGCATTTCACCAATTTTATTCCAGTTATCTAGGATCATCCTTGTTGAAATATTGTTAAAGTCCGGCTTATTTTTGATTTTTTTAACCGCATCCTCGAGTTCTTTTATATTTATTGCACGGAATTTAAAAGTGTTCTCATTAATGTTGATTTGGTTTACATATTGCACTTCTTCAATTGAGTCTCGTATTTCTCTTTACAAAATAATAATTAAACTGGTTAGCAATTTGGGAATTCCCCCTATATTCTACATTGTTAAATATCACAGACTTCATCACAGTTGGCTTATTTTTCATCACAAGTTTCTTGATTTCCTTCCACATTTGTTTTTGATCTTTGGCGCTATTAATTTTATTGTTCGTGTAGTTGAATTTATTATTCTGAATTTTTACTTTATATTTGTTACGTAATATTCTGTATTCTTCCCATGCCTGCATCGTATTTTCAAGCTTTGCCTTTTCGCATTTGTCCTTTTTTTCCATTTTCATTCCATACAGTTCATCATTAAACCATGTGTTGTTGTTAACATTCTCTTTCAGTTTTACTCTTCTTGTGAGGTTTTGCACAGCGTTTCCAAAACAAGTCTCAAGTTTATCTACATTTTGGTCAAGATTAGCGGTATTGTTATACTTTGATATTGCACACATTTCATTTGAAAATTTCTGTTTGTGATACTTAAATATTCGCACATACTTATTTTGTGATTTAATTATTGCACATTCATGTTCTATCTTTATTTTCAACATCTCATGATCAGATATTTTATTTTCCGAGTCAGTTTCAGCAGTTATGTTATAATTATTTGTTATTACGTAGTCAATGGTAGTTCTAGAGGTATTTGTCACGCGCGTGTAATCTTTCACGATTTGTCTCATTCCATTATCGTTTATCGTGCTTTCCATTTTGTTTTTATAAAAGCTATTTTTTGACCAATCTATATTAAAATCACCCACAATTAAAACGTCATAATTTTCTTCATAAATTTCTTCTACAATTTGCTGAAAAATTTCACAAAACTCCGCCTCGGATCCGCTCGGTGATCTATAAACTGCCACTACAATTATCTTCCTCCATCTTTTTTTCGCGATACAGACCGTTATCCAATAACTTAAAGATTTTATTCTGTCAAATATTTTCAATACGTTCCATTGTTCACTGTAGTATATAATCACACCGCCCGTTCTTTTGTTATCTGAAAGCGATAGTATTTGATCATAGTTTTTTACGAATATTTCATTTTCTTCAATGTCTCCAGTAAGATGTGTTTCCGAGAGTATAATAAACTCTGGATGTTCCGTTTCCGCTAATATTTCAATTTGGTTAAAGTTATTTACTAGTCCTTGTATATTTGTGTAAAACGCAGTTATTTCACTTGATTGCTAATAATTTGATCCAGTTTTCTCTCTCTTCATTTTTAATTTATGCATATATACCGGGCATGCTTTGTCGTTCGTAAAATGTTCTTCATTTAATCCCAGATTCAGTTTTTTATTTACGCTCGTGCAGTTTATACACTTCTTAATTTGTTCCAAAGTACAATTTGATGGCACATGATTCCCGTGACACTTTATGCATATTTCCTCTCTATTGCACTCATTTGCCTTATGATTGTAGCCGTAGCACTTAAAACATTGTTTTAAACTTGTACCGTCATACACTCGACATCTTTCCCATCCGATATTCAGTCTTTTTGCTTCCATTACTTTTGTGTAAGATTCAATGTCCGTTTTTATTTGCGTATTATATATTTTTCTGTTGAATTTGGTGAATTCATAATTTCTGATAACTTTAAAAACGTTGTCTCTTATAAATTGGTTTTGTTTCTTTAGCTTTTCAATTAGTTCATCCTCTGAGTATTTAAAAGACATATCCGTTATTACAAAGCTTGGTTCTATTGGTCTGGGCACCCTAACTTCGTAGTCGTCACCCATACCTGCTTCCAATGCATTTTTTATTTTTTCGCTCTCCTCGTTGTTTTCACTTTGTATCACAATAGTTCCATTTCTCCTATTCTCAACACGCGATATTCCCAAACCAACCGGATTGACATTTCTGTTTAGAGTTTCTCTTGTTTTCTCAATTCCCTGTTTCACTTTTGGTTTTATTATGATCGTTTTTGATTTGTTAACTTCAGGCAACACCGATTTAGCTGCTTCTGAATACGTTTGCGTTGTTTTTGTTTTTTCACTTCCCTGTTTCTCTTTTGGTTTTTCTATGTTCGGTTTTGATTTGTTGACGTCTGGTACCGTCTCTTTAACTACCTCCGAATATGATTGAGGTTCCACTGTTAATTGATTATTTACATCTGGCAATGTCGTTTTTAATGTCTCCGGGTATGTTGGGTTTTTTTGTGTTGTTAACTTTGTATTCACAACTCGCTGTTTCTGTTTTGACTTTTCGTTATTTGTGTTTGTTTTGTTACTTACAGATGGCATCTCTTTACCTGCATCTGAATATGTTTGTGTTGTTTGTCTGACGCTTGTCTCCATGATTGTTTTTTTTATGTCATCACACATTTTGGCATTACACTGCTCGATAGATTCACATATCTGCTTGTTTTTGTTTACTAATTCACCGACATTTGCACACATATTCTTTAATTCTTGGACATTTTCTTCGCTATCAATTTGCCCTTTTTCCATTATTGATTTCTTAATTTCATCACACATTGCATCATTCTTTTTCTCGATAGAATCCAACATTTGCTTGTTTTTACTCTCCAAATCACCGACATTTGCACACACATTCTTTATTTCTTGGACACTCTTTTCGCAACCGCTTTGTACTTTTTCCATTTTTTTAAGCTTTCGTTCATACCGCTCTTCCATTAAATCCATTAAACGCTTAGTTTCAACTTCATTTTTCTTAAGTGATGCCTCAAATTCGTCTTTGTATTCCGCCATGCTTTGTCTATTCCTTTTTACTTCATCTTGAATTTGAACCAATACCAAATCCACATTATGTATGTACTTCATGCAGTCATCACATATAAATTTTATAAAGTTTCCGTTTTCCAAAATTTTTGCTGAGTATACATCTAATCCTGAACACTTAGTAGTACAGTGATAGACTTTGTTACACACTCCCGCACAAAGCACACCAGTTTCGCCACGAATCGCTGACTTGCATTTACTACACTCAGTCATCATGGAAAGTTTTTTTTTTTTTTAAACAAAACAATAGATCAGTTGTGTTTTCTAGAAAAACTTCATGTTTTCCTGTAACACATGTAACTATCCTTCTTGTTTTAAATAGTCCTGTCTATTTTAACACTCGTTAATTATTTTATTTTTAACTTTTCTTTGCGTTGTATTTTTTGCTTCTTATCGCTTTTTTTGCTACTGTTGTACGTTGCCTTTAAAAAAAAAAAAAAAAAAAAAAACCGGCGACCGGAACTTGTCTGTGCCTATTCCGGGCCATTTATGTGATTCTATCCTTGTCTAGGGGAGTGCTAACTGGCTCTCCTTTCAAACAACACATACATTTATACATTTATCGGCTAATCGTTACAATGCATCAAGACGACACTATTTGCAACAGAAAAGTGAAGTGATAAAATACAAGATATTTAGTGAGTTTGAAAAGTATTTCAGAAGAAATTAAGTTGTAACTGCACTACGTATAAATGATACATTTTTATTGTTATTTCAACTAGGATGGTGATTATAATTGTTTACATTAACAATTAAAGAAGTTGTGTGCTTGTTCTTTTTGTTTTCTGTCAAAATCATATGGTCACTTGATCAAAGTTTTAATGCCCAACTTTGGCTGTTTAAACAGCAAAAATTAATTCAGAGTTTAAATTATGTTTGATCGTTGATCAAGGATGATTTTCCACTTAAAATTTAGGCCTTATATTATTAGGCTTATATATTATAATTATGCAGATCTAGAATTGTAGTTTATCTAAAATTTTAAGGGCTAACTATAATGTGCATGTGTGGGCTTAAGCCAGCTTAAGCAACTGTGGGAACACATATATTTAGTATGTGGAAAACTATAATGTACTTAATAAAAAGTTTCGTCAAATGTCATTTGCTTAAGCAAAGAGCCAAACTGAACGCACATTCCGTACGTAAACAGCTGTTTGTATATGGTATACATAAAAAGCAACTTTGAAATGGAATTCAGCTATTTTTATTAATGTGCACATCCCTTCCAATGCAAATTTAATTAATTTAAGGGACTTTAAATATTTCAATTTCTTATCCATTTTTCACCAAATAAACACAAAATCTGAAGTTGTTATTGTTTAGTAATTCAGAGATGCACACTGATGCATTTTTAGTACTTTCTCGATAAATTACACAAAAAGAAAAACGGGTGCAGTTTAGCATTCAAATTTTTGCAAACATTAATAAAATAATCGTTCCAGTTTGGCCAGTTTTTCAGTCGGAGATCATCTTCGGATATGAGTTAAACTACGTTTAAACCAGATTTTAAATTCTCCAATTTGTGCGAGTTAAACTAAGTTTAGATTGTGTTGGCTTTTGACAGCAGCAATGAAAAACAAGAAGAAGAATTTTGTGTATGTAAACAATAAAACATTTTGTTGATATTTTTTGGAGTTTTGAAAATGAGTTTTTCCTCGGATCTAGAAGACATGTCTGAAGAATTTTGTTATGAGGTTACAAGAAAACAACGCACAATAATGACCCGGACAAATCACTTCAATTTGCTTGGCGATAATGACTTATATGTATGATTCCGTCTAACAAAAGCATCTGCATATGCAGTTCTTGAATTGATTGGGCCACATATAAAAAGCAAAACAAACTGGTAACACAAAGTTATATTTTATTACACCAATTTCAAATGAATTTATATTAATGCAAATTACTTACCCCAGCTGAAGAAAAGAAGCTGCAACCACATAGAACAATTACCAAAACAAAAAACAAAAAAAAAAAGACAAATAACAACACACAGAGACATTTGCACAAGGTTGCCATGACAGAGTAAAAAAATTGTGATGTATGTAACTGTGCACTGAAAAACAGAATGTTAAACTAAGATTAAATCTAATCTCAGTTTTAGTAATCTGCGGTTTAAACTCGTTCTGAAAAACTGGCCATTATACTGCCACAACACAAAATAAATCTGAAATTGTAGACCATGACGAACAGAAAACGTAAATCTGATTTAGGTGGCCGTCGCACAGTGGGGGAAAAGTAGTGGTTTTGTGCGATAAATTATTTTGAAAAATCTCAAGTTTAATTTAATTTATATAAGAAAAGACAAATTTGGAGGGTTGTTGAAAGATAAACTTGCGTGTTTACATCAAGAAAATCGTTGGTTTTCATTTTGGTGTTTAATATCAAGGATGATTAAGCTTTTTCAAACGAAAATGTGTTGTTAATAATAAATATACAAAGAATTAAATAAATTTTAAAACTTAGTACTTAGAATTTTTAATTTTTGAACCAAAAGTTTATATTAACAATGTTTTGTAATTAATCTCATAATTTACACTTAATACTACATAATAATAGAATTATGTTTATTCTTTTTCAAAAGAAATATTCTTCACATCAAACATATTAATGACATCTGAATGAAAATCTTTTTTATTAACATAAAGGTTCCGACTTCTGAGACTTGATAACACAGGATCTGACGAATTCAACATTCTATTGAAAATATCAGTTAAATTGTCTTTTTTGACATGTTTCGACTGAATTGTTCTCTGCAAATTTTAAAATCTTTGTTTCGTGATTATAAATCTTCTTCACTTAACTGACCAATCGGTACGAGGCAAGTAGAAGCAATTAAATGCCCATGAATTAAGATTTTGTGTACTGTTGTACTCATACACCCCGCGAAATAAATATAAAGGCAACACCATTGTTTGTTTTTTCCAAATGTTGTGAGGAAATTACAAGTTTTTATTTTATATTGTATTAGTTCTTTCAAAATTAAATACTTTTCAGGAAAAATACTTTGACTATTACTTCCTCAAAGTGAATCAACAAAAATAAACTAATTACTAATGCGAAATATTTTTAAAGGCAAAAGTTTTATTTAAATATTCTAAAGAGTTTCGTAAGACATTTGATCTCCATTATCGCTAATAACTTCTACTAAGCATCTTGGCATTGAGTTTATCAACGAATGAATATGCGCAAGATCAATTATCTTCCAATTTCTGTTATTGCTGCTATTCGATCCTTGACATTCTTCAACTGGAGTCTTGGGTGGTAAACTTGGGTAGGTAAATAGACCAGAGGTTCTCGATCGGATAGAGATCAGAACTAAGTGCAGGCCAGTCGAGAGTTTGTATTATTTCTGGACTCCAGAAACTTTAAAGTTTTCTTAGACCGCTGTACTGTTGCGTTGTCCTGCTGTATGATAAATTCTGGAACACAAATTTCCTCCACAGAATTAACTAAGACACATCCAATAGTCGAATATAATACTGGGAGTCAATTTTTGTGGAAACGAACCATATTGGAGTGGTTCCTCTGTAACTCATATCTACCCAAATCATAAGGGAACCACCGCCAAAATTTCGCCGCTGACGCATAATTTTGGAAAAATCTCTGGAACGCCAATATTTGTGCGAGCTATCAGGTCCATCCAAATTTAATTTTTCCCATCGGAAAATTTCACCGCTCATCCAAAAATGTGTATATTTCAGCGAATTTAAATCTGGCCAGTTCGTGTCTTGGCATGAGACCAAGTTTTGCATACTTTTTCCCATATGACAGTTGCATGTCGCTGTTCATTATTTGTTGAACATGACGCAACCCTGCTCCCAAGCTCAATTCAGCAATAATTTCTTTATCGCCGAAGTTTTCTTTAACAGCAACCCTTTTGATCTCTCTTTTGGCGCTGCCACTGATCAGTGGTGTCCTTCCTGGTCGGTTTGTGTTTCCATATTGGCCACCCTATTTTATAAAATTGTCAAAGACACAGCTAGGTCTTTTCAATCGCCTCGAAATTTCCCGATTGGACAGCTCTTCATCATGATAATCTTCAATTTTTCCCTTTTCTTCTTTACTTAGGTACTTTCCTCCAGGTAGGTATTCTTTATAAATAATTTTTTTTTTAATTTGACCTGCGTTAATTTTAAAACAATAAAATAACAACCAAAGAAAACTCACTTCTGTTTAAATTCCTAGTTACTAGTGTTCGAATTCGGGTTCTTTTCCATGTTGCCTTTATATATATTTAGCAGCAGAAACAGAAAAAACAACTTCACTTTTCATTTAACTTGTAAAAGAGATCGAATGGTTACATTCTCTGACATAATATACCTAATGACACACATATGCATTAAAATTCTACACCCAATATATTGCCTTTATAATTATTTCGCTGGGTGTATAGTACCAGTGATACAGTGTAATGAAATATCAGGCGGTATCTTCACAACAGATTTTGAATTTTTCGTTGTTGAGCTTGAAACCACTTGAAAGGCATTGCAAAGTTATATAAAACTTTTGAATTAAAAGTTCATCAATTCCAGTGATGGTGGCGGATAAATTACTTTTTTTAAAAAATCTCCTCGAAACATTACCTGTATTGGTATTTCCATATCCCGGCGTAGGATGATCAACAATTAAGCGAAGTTTTTCTTTAAATTCTCTTTGAATTAGATTTTTATTTTCATTGCCAGCAACTTCTATTGTTTTGCTTGTTCCCCACTCCTGGACTGGAAACTTATATGCAACGTGCAGAAGACATTCGAAAAGTTGAATCCAAGCATGTTCCGATACCGGCAATTGAATCATTTTGTCTACGTTGTTGAACTCTTTGCATGTACCATTGCATAAATAACATCTCATGGAAGATTTTGTGGCGGATAAACTGTTGCAAAGTTTGCCATCAATCATTGTAGTACCAATTCATGTTTCACAACAAAGTTTTTGCTATTGATAGTTATTTTTGACCCATGAGGATTTTGGATTTGTGTTTCTGTTATATCCTTTTCGATCCTGTTTTTGAAAGTAAATTTTTAATGGACGGCAATAACGCGGAAATGAAGGACAGGGATTTTTCCACCGAATTTTTTGGTTAAATATATACTTACTTACTTATCCGGTCTCGGACAACCCCGGGGGGTCAGGGACCTTACAAAACGAAGATAACATATTTCGCCAACCAGTTCGATCTTTTGCTTTATCTCTCCAGTTGGCAATACCAAGTGTACGCAGGGATTCGTCAACCTGATCCCTCCAGCGGAGTCTTGGTCTTCCTATTTTTCGTCTTCCTTCGAGTTCGGTTTCGAAAAGCCTTCGCGCTGGTTCATGTTCATCCATTCTACTGACATGGCCTAGCCAGCGCAATCGCGTTATCTTGATCCGCTTAACTATGTCAATGTCAGGATAAAGCTCATACAGCTCATGATTCATGCGTCGCCGATACTCGCCGTTGTGCACTATAGGGCCATACATTTTTCGGAGTATTTTTCTCTCGAAGACTCCTACAAATGTTTCGTCTGCTTGCGATAGGACCCAGGATTCTGCGCCATAAAGCAAGACAGGTTGAATGAGAGTCTGGTACAGCTGGACTTTTGTTACTCGAGAGAGGGCTTTATCTCTAAAGTTCTTGCTTAGCCCAAAATAACATCTATTCGCAAGCACAATTCTCCGTTTGATCTCAAGGCTGATGTTGTTGTTTTTGTTCACGGCAGATCCGAGGTATATAAATTCGTCCACTACCTCGAAGTTATAACGGTTATCAACGTTCACGCTTTGGTCTAATCGCGTGGAGGCCCTGTTCGTTGAAACCATGAATTTTCTCTTGTCCTCATTCACCGTCAGACCCACTTTTGCTGACTCCTTCTCAATTCTCGAAAAAACCGCAGTAACTTCTCTAATTGTGCGCCCAATGATATCTATATCATCAGCATACGCGAGCAGCATGTGACGTTTGCTGCTGATGGTTTTATTCATATTGACTGCATCTTTTCTCATAATGATCTCCATTAAGATGTTAAAGAGATCGCACGATAGGGTGTCGCCTTGCCTGAGGCCTCGCTTAGTTTCGAAAGGTTCGGTAAGATCCTTACCAACTTTCACTGCGGATTTGGTGTTCGTCAAGGTCATCCTGCAAAGGCGTATGAGTTTTGCAGGAATACCAAGCTCAGACATTGCTTCATAGAGTTTCTCCCGTATCGGACTATCGAAGGCTGCTTTATAATCGATAAATAGATGATAGGTGTCGATTTGTTTTTCGTGTGTCTTCTCCAGGATTTGGCGTAGCGTGAAAATCTGGTCAGTTATCGATTTTCCAGGCCTGGTGTGGTCCAATCAGGTCAGCGATAATTGGTTTTAGTCTTTCGCACATTATACTTGATAGAACCTTATATGCTATGGATAAAAGGCTTATTCCACGGTAGTTGGCACAAATACTCGGGTTACCTTTTTTAAATATGGGACATAGTACACTGAGACTCCAATCGCCGGGCATGCATTCATCTAACCAAATTTTGCTAATGAGCTGATGCATGCACCTTATCAGCTCATCGCCGCCAGCCTTAAACAGCTCCGCCGGTAATCCATCGGCTCCTGCGGCTTTGTTGTTCTTAAGCCGGGCAATAGCTGTTCTGACCTCGTCTTGGTTAGGAGGGGGCAATCGACGTCGTCGTCCATATTGTGATCGATTGTCCCATCGTCATCGGATATCTCAGGTACTAGTAGCGCGGAGAAATGCTCTCTCCATATTCCCAACATGCTCTGCACATCTGCGACGAGATTTCCGTCTTTGTCTTTACAGAAGGGGGGCCCTGAACCATGTCCATTAGTTCCGTTTTTAACTTTTTGGTAGAATTTTCGGGCTTCGTTCTTCCTTCTGTATGTCTCAATTTTCTCACTCTCGCGTTTTCTCCACTGCCGTTTCTTACGCCTAAAGAGACGGTTTACCTCCTTTCTCTTCTCCCTATACCGCTCAGTTGCAGCTCGCGTTGCAATTGACTGAAGCATTACCATACGTGCAGCGTTCTTTTCGTCATTTGCTATGCGACACTCTTCATCGTACCACGGTTTATTGCGAAGCGGTTTTTCGAAACCAAGTACGGTTGTTGCGGCAGTTTTTATAGAGTCGGAAATGGGTTTCCACTGCGCATCAGGATCGTCATCGGGAGGGGGTGGGTTCTGTGCCAAAAGTTGCGAGAGCTTCCTTGAGTAGGCTGTGGCTACCTCTGGTAATTGCAGCTTTCCGATGTCCAGCTTCCTCTGCGTCTGGTTTCGTACGATTTTCGCTCTACTTAATCTTGTGCGAACCTTTGCTGCTACCAGGTAGTGATCAGAATCGATGTTAGCTCCTCTGATCACTCGTACGTCCATTACACTGGATGAGTGCCTTCCATCAATTACCACGTGATCAATTTGGTTCCTAGTTCTTTGATCAGGGGATACCAAAGTAGCCTTGTGGATGTCTTTATGCTGGAATCTTGTGCCACTGATGACCATGTTTTTTGCCGCGGCAAAGTCAATCAGTCTCATACCGTTGTCGGAACTGTCAGCATGAAGACTGAAATTGCCAATAGTTGGATTAAACACATTCTCCCTTCCCACTTTGGCATTAAAATCTCCTAGTACAATCTTAATGTCATGGCCAGGGCAGCGGCCATACGTTTCCTCTAGGAGCTCATACAATATGTCTTTGGCATCATCATCTTTCTCTTCTGTCGGGGCATGCACACAAATTAGGGAAATATAAAAATATTTCGCTTTTATGCGGATTGTGGCTATTCGTTCACTTACAGGATTGAACCTAGAGACTAGATGTCGCAGTCTTTTGCCAACTACAAATCCACAACCAAATTCATGTTTTTTTTCATGGCAACTGTAGTATATATCGCAGTTTCTTTTTCTTGTGCAGCCATGTCCTGTCCATCGCATTTCCTGGATAACGGTAATGTCAGCCTTATAACTTTCGAGGACATCTGTCAGTTGGATACTTGCACCGGATCTATATAGAGTTCTTACATTCCAAGTGCATATCCGTAAATCGTGGTCCTTATAACGTTTGCGGGGGTCGTCAACAAATATGGGTTGTTTATGTTTTCTGTTTCGTTTTTGTATTTTCACTGCCATTATGAACGGTGGCGGGAGGCAAACCCAGCCCACCGGGTTTTTGCATTTTACCTACTGCCAGGATATTTGATTGCAGCCGCCCATTATGGATCAGGCGCTGACCAGGATGCGATATGTTGAACCTGGATTTTCTTCTTTTAGTTTCTATCCGCCGTTGGCCCGTATGTTTGGCTCATCCGCCTTCTAAGGACAAAAGAATATGCCCGATTGTTTGATGAGCTTCAGTGACATCAGTCACCTACTATACCTGATTTGATGCTCATTTATTTCGCCTTCTCACTCTAGCTAGCTAACGGAGGTTTCCGAAAAGCCATTGCCCAGGACATACTGCGTGGAAGTAGTGAGCTGCTTGGACTGCCCAATGAAGGAATCATTTCTGGCCACTCCCAAGTGAATGGCAATCAGAAACTTTCCACCTCCACGGACAGTCCCATGGCTAGTTCATATACTAATTGAATTATCTACGTTTATGAAATATAGTGTGTAAGCGCCTATACTTTTAAGAATTGAAAATTAAGTATAGGGCAAAGATTTAAGAAAAGAAGTGCGTTTGTTCTGTCGAATTGAACAGATCTTTGTAGGAATGTAGGGTGACTTGGACCATTACTTTGGACATTTTATATTTTTTTATATGATTTCTTTGATTTCCCACACAGGGTCTCATGCGAATTGCCTCTGAGGCTCTGCGTATTTTTTTTGTTTTTGTTGTTTTCTCGTATCGCGCGGTGACACGAGTACTTTAGATTCGGTTAGGTTTTTGTTAATGGCGAACGGCGCCTATTTTTTGTCATATTTTTGTTTAGTGTTCCGATAACACCGAGTAAATACGGTCGTGCGAAACCGAAGGTATAAACTTAGGTACCCTTATAGTTGGTAGGATTTGTGCGTAGGGAACGACGCCTAGCACATTACATTCTTCTATCTTTGGTACCCTATAAGGGACATTATTAGGCTGATGAGCCTTAATTAAGTAAATTTTTGTGTTTTTTTTTTATTATTTTTAAGAAAACTTTGCATAAATCCAAAGAGAGCATGAATGTCATTGTTGCTTTTATTAATAAATTGGTTTGTTTCGCTTCGTCCTTTGGGCAGCTTTAGTATTTCAGAACATTAATGTTGAAATTTTGTTAAAGTTTAAAATATTGAGTTTTCCACCCATATGGGTATAATACATTTTACAATGATTTTACGAAATTCTGTTTTCGTTATCCGAGCTTAAGTTTGTAATAGATAAGTATGGTATAAAAGGGGTCTAAGTTTTCTGGTACTGCGATTTTTGGGACATTAATAGGAATCAATGTCAGGAGAAGCTATTAAGGGCTTCATAAGGGCGGGCATCGCTGACGATAACACCAGTCTGCCCATATGGCGCGGGATAGGGTGTTGTCCTATCACTCCAAGACACATTTTAGCCTCTCGGTTTTGAATTTATTTTGTGTTTTTGCTTGCTAACTAACAATTATCTTTCGGGCTCCTTTTTTTGTTTTATTTTTATGTCGAGATATTTTGAGTGTTAAAGCCTCGGTGCGTAATCAACGTTCAGAGGCAGTCTGTTGGTGTCCGGCGAGTTCACCGGCCCGGCTTGCTTTTGATCCGAAAACAAGCTAATTTGTAGGAACCATATTTCTTAATTCCGCAGTTCGTTTGCGTTTTTTTGATTCACTGCATGTTTCAAAAAATAGCGATGGACGTCCAGAAGATAGAGACATTTTTTCAAAGAAATGAATCCGTTGAGCCATTTTAACTCTGAAACAAGAAACAGTTTTTTGTTCAATTTGATTGTTCCCATTTGGTTTTTAGCTGATGTTTGAAATTAGTTTCGCTGCATAAAGTCTTACGTTGAAGGAAAGCCTCAACATCCAAACATATGGCATTAAAAGTATTCTTTTTACTCGCGAAAAATACTTCAACTAGTTGCTTTCTTAAACACTCATAATTTTGTGCTTCAGAACCATTAACAAATAAAAAAAATTAAACAGTTATTGATTCTCAGCTTAATACAATAAAAAAACAGCAATCAACACTCTTGAAATGTCACTAACACTATTTTTCTAAAATAAAAAAAATATTTCCGTTAAAAGTTTAGCACTTGTGCCTTCACATTTATGTTAACTAAATATGTCTTAATTATGAACAATTAAAAGATCTGCTTAACATTTGCCGGAACAGAAGATATTATGCAAAAATTAAAACAAAGTAAAAAATATAATAGCTCTACCAACCGCTTAATTAATTATAAGAATATATTTTTTTCATTTTTGAAATAAACAAATAAAATTTACATATATTTACCTTCCCCGGACATATTTTATATCTTTAATCGAACAATAAATAAAAAAGTTATTTACAAATTAGTTGGAGCTTCACAATGAAGTTGTCAACTTTGATCGCTTGACTTAGTGTTTATTTTTCTTATTCAAAATACCGTACACTTTGTGAAAAGTGAGTCTTTTCTTGTTTACCCAATATTTGAAATTGACCATTTGCGCATTGATCTCTATGGAGATGCCCCAGTATGCGTTGATTGAACAATGTTTAATATGCGCGCCTCTTGTACATGAGATCCTAGGTTCGATCTCTGCTCTGACCACCTTAAATTTCTTTCGGGGGCGGTCACCTCCCATAGTGACGGCGACACTCTCAAGTATTTAGTCATGCAAAAACTTCTCAAAATACCGTTCGGAACCGGTGTAAAACTGTAGGCCCCAAACAGTGACAATAAAGCTAGAAACCGCACAGCTCACTGGTTGTGAGAAGCTCTCTCCAATTCCTTTATATGATGTAATGGGAAAACATTTATTTTTTTTAAGAATTTAGGCCGCAATATGGTAACACGAATTCTAGATTTTTAAATAAAAAATTACAGCAGACAGGCTGTGTCTAGTAAAAAGTGAAACAAACAGTAAGCTAACGTAATAAAGCTTTTTTGCGAAAGCTTCAATAAAGCTGTTGTAACATTAATTTTGAATTGTAAAGCGTAAAGCTTTCACACAACGCTCGAATGCTAATGCGAAGACTCGATAAGGTAAACCATTTTTAATATTAGGGCGGCCCTCTCAACATTCGCAGAACTAATTTCAATAAAAATATTAATTAAAATACATAAATTAAATTAAGTTTAAAAAAATTGAACATAATATTTTTTTTTTAAACGGACTTGAATCAAATGCCGTTGGTAAATATAAAAATTACAGCAGACAGTTGTCCGAGGCCTTCGGCCACGGACTGTCCCTGCAGGCTGTGTCAGAGACACGGCCATTAAGTTTAACGTAGAATACGCCATCCGATAAGACAGAAAACATATATAACAATAAATGATAAATAATATAAGCAAATGAATTTATTGTTATATATGTTTTCTGTCTTATCGGATGGCGTATTCTACGTTAAACTTAATGGCCGTGTCTCTGACACAGCCTGCAGGGACAGTCCGTGGCCGAAGGCCTCGGACAACTGTCTGCTGTAATTTTTATATTTACCAACGGCATTTGATTCAAGTCCGTTTAAAAAAAAAATATTATGTTAAATTTTTTTAAACTTATCTAATTTAATTTATGTATTTTAATTAATATTTTTATTGAAATTAGTTCTGCGAATGTTGAGAGGGCCGCCCTAATATTAAAAAAGGTTTACCTTATCGAGTCTTCGCATTAGCATTCGAGCGTTGTGTGAAAGCTTTACGCTTTACAATTCAAAATTAATGTTACAACAGCTTTATTGAAGCTTTCGCAAAAAAGCTTTATTACGTTAGCTTACTGTTTGTTTCACTTTTTACTAGATACATGTTGCCAAGCAACATTAGCTTGCTGTTCGTTTCACTTTTTACTAGATACATGTTCCTAAGCAATGTTGAGCAACCAAAAACACTCAACCAAACACCACACATATGTTTGAGTGTATGTGTTTAAACAATTTTCATTTGAGAAATTAAAATACTAGAAATATATCAACCAATATGAAATGTATATCAAACGAAAGATATACATACATTCTTCATTTACCTACAAAAAAAATTTTAAAAAAATTCATCTAGCCGATTCCTCAAATTCAATGAAATAAAGATTACAACAATAAAAACCTGACATGACTCCTCATACCGTAAGATAAGACGTATTCTACGTCAAAACCATAGATGATTCATTTGCTTAATCGCCATTTTCACCAGAGGGCACATGCTTCAGTACGACCATTTTTCACTCGGATACGACGAAAAGCACACAAACAATTTTTATTTCGATTCTGTTGTCTAAATTTGAAAATAGAATATAAATAATAGAAAAGCATACCGTTTTTGATATTTGTTGGCAATACAAAAGGCATAAAAGCATGGTTATATAGTTTTTACAATAGTTTATGTTTGAAGGGAAATTTGCCCATATCCACTACTCGGTCGCCATATAGAAAATTACCCTTTACTTTCACATCCACCTCTTATCTTTCACCATCTATGGTCTTTTACTTACTTAAAAAATGGAAATCTAGAATTCTAATTTACATATAAAGAAAAACTAAGCCCATAACGGATAGATAAGGGGTGACCTAAAGGATGCCCTTAATGAACACAACCATCCGTTACTAAGGTCCATAGCTATCCCGTTCGGACGATACACACCAGAGAGACACTTGGACGAATAGCGCCATTATATTGATTTATTTACTTTGAATATATAAAATTTGCTAACTCGCATCATAACTGCCTCTGAGAACATAACGGGAAAACTTAGAACTTTTACTCAGCGCAAGTTTGCCCCGAAGCGTTTCATGAGGCACCAAATACAGTTGCTCAGTGTATCCATGCAGCAATTTTCAAAAAAAGGCTGATAAAGTAAATAAACAAAGTAAAATTAAAAGTATATGCTTCACCTATTCCATTATTTTATTTTTTTCACATAAATCAAAAACCCTCTCTTTTGTACAATACTAAAATATTGACATTGAAATGTCAAAAGTTTTCACGTTTCTTTTTCCAGGTTTGCTCAGCAAATTTGCCTCGAAAACTTTCCACTTTTGTGCAAGTCGCTTTATATGGGAAATTTGTTTGTTTTGACGTTTGCTGGGCAAGTTTACGATGTTTTCGAGTTTACGAGGTTCTTTCGAGCTTTAATGAAGACCACTACTGAATTTGTAGAAAAAAAAATTTTTAGAATTCACGATTTTAAACTTAAGAATTCACGATTTTAAATTTTAAAGATTCACGATCTAGGATTTGAGTTTCGCGGTTTGAAATTTAAGAATTCACGGTTTAAAGTTAAAGATTTCGCGATTTTAAATTTAAAAGTTCAGGTGTTAAAATTTAAAATTTCACGATTTAAAGTTTACAATCCACGATTTTAGATTGAAGAATTCGCAATTGTGGATTGAAAAATTCGCAATATGAAGTTTAAAGCTTCGCGATTTGAAATTTAAGAATTCTCAATATAAAGTCGAAGAGTTCACGATTTGAAAGTCAAGAATTCACGATTTAAAATTTAAGTTTCGCGATTTGGAATTTACAGTATAAAGTTAAAAAATTCATAATTTAAAATTTAAGAGTTCATTAGAAGCTAAGAATACACGATATAGTGTTTAAGAATTTACGAATTAAGAGTATAAAATCAACCAATTGGAGTTGAAATTAAGCCACATTTTAAAGTTAAGAAATTGTATAAAATTTGTTGGCGTTAGTATGCAGAAAGTTTGAGGTGCATATCTAATGATTGTAATAGTGATTTAGGGGAGAGAATTGAAGTTTTATGTCCTTAATAAAAGTGGTTCACCGCAGATAGAAACGGCCTGACTCTCGGACAGACTTTTGATACATTTGCTTATTAATTTTTCTTTTGGCGTAGAATACGTCTTACCTTACGGTATAGGGAGTCATGTCAGATTGTTATTGTTGTAATCTTTATTTCATTGATTATGAGGAAACGGCGAGATAACTTTTTTAAAAATTTTTTTGTAGGTAAATGAAGATGTTATCTTTCGTTTGATATACATTTCATATTGGTTGATATCTTCCTAATATTTAAATTTCTCAAATGAAAATTGTTTAAACACATACACTCAAACATATGTGTGGTGTTTGGTTGAGTGTTTGAGTTTGTAGCGTGAACACAAACTATGCTGCTGTTTCAGTGTGGACACAAACCTTCGGCTGTTGTTTTGATTGATGAAATATTGAAATTTCGTATATTTACTTATGTATTTAAGTAAAACAAAATGTTAAATATGAATTTGAATTTAACATGGATATATAATTATAAAAAATATAAATCAAATTGATTTGCGTCTGTTATTTATCATTTATCCTTACTCTTTTAATTTAAAAATATATTTATCCTATTTTTCCTACCATAAGCTTATGTATATTATCAAAAGTAAATATCAAATAAATAAATTCATTTGCTTATGTTATTTATCATTTATTGTTATATATGGCCGAAGGCCTCGGACAACTGTCTGCTGTATTTTTTTATTTCTTTCTTATTTCCTATGGTGACAAATATAGCATACTTTGCTAGTAATACTCAGCCATAGGGCTTGATTTAAAATTTATTGTTGTTTTCTCTCCTACGTTACTGAGTTTGAAAGAGATAATTTATAATTTTTAATAGCTGTAAGATTTATTAAGTTTATTTTTAACGGAATACGGTACCCCGTGGTGTATAAATTTTATTATGGGTACGAAATGGTACAATATTACTTTTCTTTTTCCATGGGCTTCGCACATGGGACACACTGTTTTGTTTGTTGTTGAATTAATAGTTAAACTAATGGGTCGATTATCTATAGCAACCGAACCTCAGTTGCATTGCCAGTTATTACATATGGCAACTGCCAACTGACAGCCAGCAACTTCAGTTGCTTGATAAAGATTATATTAGCAACCACGAATTTTTGGTTGCTGTATAGTTTTTAAAACAATAGGGCAATTTAGCCCTAGTAGCCATGTGTTTGCCTGAAATCAGCAACATATTGCTTCAGTGGACTTCAGTGGATTAGAACCAGGATGCCTGGCGTCAACATACCCGATTCGCATTTCGTAGTCGCACATCTACAATTAGATCATTTTTATGAAAATAATTATTATAGTATTATAACTTACCGGCAAAACATTCAAACTAATCTAGTCTTTCCTATTTACATATGTATAAATGGCGAACTTCTTCATTCGCTCCAATGATACGTACGTGTGTCCCATTTATACCGGATTTTACTTGAATCATTCTTCTCCGTCATTTTTTAAATAATCCACATCTTACAAATGTTTTTTCAATTAGATGCACCATGCCAAGGTTGAAGTCGTTGCCATGGGACTTTTGGAAACTTCCCTCCGCAAAAAACATTAAAGCTACACAAACTTTTAAGAGCGGAGGTATTGCTGTTGTCCGATGACTTCGTTTGAAGTCAATTTCCAAAATATCCACTAAATAAACTATACCTTCTTTTGGAAGGCGAAAATATGCCTTGCACCTAATACGGAATAGTTTATTACCAATTATTCTCAGCAATAAGATTCACTCATTGTAGCCGGCAATTCTAAAGGATTGGAGTTGTATCTTAAGTGTTGTACTTTGTCTTCCTCGTCAAAAAATACATAATTCCACTGAACTCATCATTATTATTAAAAGGTTTTTTCTTTTCTTCCTAAAGACACGTTTATTTCTCACACACTTTAGATTTATTGTTTGTTTACATTATTTACAGTTGGCCAAGTGTTACCTATGACAACTGGCCAAAGTTGCCATACATAATACTAATTTGTATTTCAGTTTCATTGTATTTCAGTATCGATAATCGACTCATAATTAAGTTTTGCCGTAACGTTATTGATTCATATTGAATATCGTAATTTAAGATTGCTGGAAGTGGATTTTTAAAAGCTGTTTGAGCAGCGAATAAATGTTTATAAAGTTTTTCGAAATGACTATTGTTTTAGCTATGTCTGAATAGACATTCGTGGGTAAAGCCCGGTATTCAGTTTTTACGAAATTTTCGTTGCCATAAGAAGTACGTGTATAAAAAATAACGAGAATGTCATGAGCCGAAAATTTAATTTTTAACATTTTGATAATTTTAACAACCAAAAGCAAAACGACATGCGTTAAAAATAAAATGGAGTGCGTAGAGGAATTATAAATGAAATATTTGCAAGGTAAATCAAAGATATGTGGTAACTCTCGGTAAGAAAATTTACCGTTTAGAGATAAATGACAAAATTTCTTACGAAAATTTCGAAAGAACTGAATACGGAGCTTATAGGTATGGTATGAGCGGGTAGGGTATTTAGCAACCCTGCTTTGGAACGCTGCAGAAGCAATCAGTGTCATGGGGAAGCAGAGGTAAGCTTCTAGGGGGTGGGTTCAGTCGACATCAACATCTGTCGACCAAAACGACGCGTGATGAGAAGGTAACCCATCGAGACCTCCCGTGTGATTTGTGTACGTATTGTGTTTTGGATTTGAAACTTTAGAGTTGCGTTTTCTTTTTATTTTTCGTTGTTGACAATTATACGGGCCTCTTTATTTTATTTATGTCGAAAGACATAATATGATATATTTATGTCGAAGGGCAATCTTGCGTATACGACTCGGTATGTATTTATGTATATAGTTCCATGTCGGTTCGTATGTTCCATGTCGGTTCTCCAGGAAGATCCCCCGTCCGGCGTGTTATAAGCCCAGCATTCGCATGGCATACCGAGCGATCTGGGACTCGGTACGCAATATTGTAAGTTCGAATAGCAGTCGGTAGAGTATGGCGTGGCGATGGTGGTTCCAGGAGCGGAGTTGGGGGAGAGAGCCACATAGCTCGGTACTATGCGCGCTACTTTTACCCTCAGTCAATCTTCCAGTGGGCCACCATAGTTCAATTTGAATAGGGAGATGTCAACACCTTACTCACTCATACCATTACCTACCTTATATCGAAGAACAAATTTCGAGTATTAGTTAATATTTAAATTCGAGTTTAACTTTTTGAGTCCTTTTTAGTAATTTTGGGTGTATGATCCCATATTTCCGTTTTTGAGTTTGTTTTACAGATTTTGGGTGTATGATCCCATATTTGCGTTTTGATTTGATTTAGTGATTTTCAGTGTATGATAACATAATCGATTTATAGTTTGGATTTTTAATTTGGCTTGATTTATTATTCTAGTTCAAGAATAACATTTGATTTTTAAGATTTTAGTTTAGCTTTCGTAACTATGCGTAAGAAACTTTATATATGAAACTTATGAGAAAATAAAGAGATTTCGATTGACCTTGTGTTTTTCTTTAATTGTTTTGCATTAACCCTATATTATATTGATTTTAATCTACACTATATTGATTTCATTCACATATTTCATTTCATTCATATTTCTGATTTCGTAATAATTTTGGTTTTCAGGTTTATCTGATTTTTAAGAACCATTTTTTTTCCTTTGTTTTTGAGCTTTCCAGTATCTTGCTGAGTCGTTCGAGTCTCGAGTCAGATTATAGTGCACTGACGGCTCGCGAAGCGCAGGTGCAGATGCGAGTCCATCGGGTCCAGCAGCTGCATACTGATCGACACAGCAGGAAGAAGGATTTTACGGGTAAATTTGGCAGCAACGCGGCAGGCCAATGACGGGAATAATCACCCAGCACCACGGCCAATGCCGACTTTAACATCAGCACTCGTGGGCTACCAACCCGCGGAAGGTAACGACATATCATGTATACCCCCTGCTATAACAAATAATCAGCCCCGACCTATACCAGCCAATCTGGCTAGGCATTAGCTCGACCATCGACCTAGGTTCGACCACCCATAGTGTCGATGCAGGAAGAAACAGCACCGACGCCAAATCATCACCCGAGGGATGACAGGCAAGCAAGGAGCATGCGGTTTTGGCCTGTGCAATGATCAAACCTACCCGCGGGACAACAAGGAACTAGAGCCGGAGGTGGCTCGCAACCAGCAATGCAGACGCAAGCGGGCACGAACATACGAAACTTTTGATAGACATGGCCCAAGATAGGGTTTGTCCAAATGGGATATCAAATTCGATGGTACGCCCAAAACAATCAATGTTCAGGAGGTTTTGTACCGCGTTCGAGAGTTGCGTTTGGTTTACGATTGCACAGAAGCAGAGCTGTTTACTGTTCACCACATTTACTGAGTGGACCCGCTCTAGCGTAATACTGGAATTACCGTAAGCTATCGCCATTTCACAGCTGGAGTGAGCGTTTCAAAGCCAGTTTGAAAATGAGTTTCAGCTTTAAGTGCAAATCTTGAATAGGCGCCAGCAACCGAACGAATCCTTTGAAGAATATTTCAAAGTGATTATGCGTTTAAGATACACCGTACCATAGGCGCAGCTGGTGGAAATTCTGAGGGGTTACCTTAAACTCTCATTAGCACAGATGTTATTCTCTATTCGGGTGGACAATCTCAGTGATTTTGGAAGTGAGCTGAGGGTTTGCTACCGATGCAGCGGCAGTCTCATACACCAAGGCCTACACCTCCGGCCAAGATACACGAAGTAGTTTATGAAGAGATGTTATTCCAGGAGAATCTTGGAGACGTGGACGCGATTAGAGCTGGTAGCAAGACCATATGCTGGAATTGCAAAGCAATCGGCGACATTTTCCGTGATTGCCCATCTACGAACAAGAGAGTGTTCTCTTACAAGTGCGGAAAAGAGGACACCGTCACAACCATGTGCCATAATTGCCAGGAAAACACACCAAGGGGCCCGCCTCAAAGTGGGGAAGAGAGGATCACCGATGTTTAGACAGACGATGTCTAACCCAGCCACACCCAACCTGATTAACGCCAACCAGAATTGACCATCCCAACACGGCACAAACACCATAATAGCGACAGCTCCTGATAATTTGGAATCTACCAGCGATTCGATGGTGACCATTCTGGTGAATGAAAATCATCCAGAGGAGTAATGGGTGAAACCAAAGATACGAGAGCTTAAGCCATTACATCAAAGAATGAAAGAAAACCTAGAGGACCGATCCAGAATCTTCAGATAAGTATCAGAAAGGATAGCACGGGCTAGATTCAGATACCAGAAACGGAAACAGATAAGGCAAGAGATAGCCACTTGCTAGAGTTAACATCGGAGGAGTTGAAGAGAAGGCCTTATTGACAGTGGAGCGTCGGTAACCTGCTTGGGTAAAGGATGACAAGAATTAATGGAACGACCAGATTTGCATGTACACCGTTGTGGTTCTTCGGTAAAGACAGCTGATGGAAGTGCTCACCCAATCTTGGGAACAGTTCGATTGAAGATACATTTTTGAGGAAGATCAGCAGATATAGACATCTATCTGGTTCCAACCCTAGAACGCGCACTCTATCTAGGCGTTGATTTTATGCGTGCATTCAAGTTGCTAGCGAACATAGAGTCTTACCACTCAAGGGGTAGACCTCTGTGAAGAAGTCCAAGCCCCGCACGATGTAAGATCTCATAAGCTGTTGCAACAACGGAAAGATGCCTTGAATGCCGCAATAGATGAGATACAGGGGATGCAGGCCCGGTTAAAGATAGGTACGATACAGTTTCGCCGGCAGTGCAAACACTTGTCTCCTACTACGGTGGATCTAGGAGGCTTTGCCGTTTGATGGATAGTATGTCCTTCTGCAATTCGGGATCGCGTCTTCATCTACCCGGATGATCTTTTGGTGGTTTCGCCAGATTTTGAGACACATCATGAGACAAAGAAAAGTAAAACTTTCAGTTTTACTGAAGAGGATAAAGTGACCTTTGAAATACTGCGTTAGTTACAATTCCTGTACTAGTACATCCGGAATTCTCCAAACGTTTATTTGTTCAATGTGATGCATCTGATCTGAGAGTAGGCGCGGTTCTCTTTCAGCAGGATAACATCGGTGAAGAACATCCTATCGCCTATTATTGTCATAAGATGGCGGTGAAATTACACCGTAACAGACCGGGAGTGCTTAGCGATCAAGAAGTTCCGACCCTTTATAGAACTGATGCCATTCACGATCATAACGGACCATAGTAGTCTGAAGTGGCTAATGTCGCACCGAGACCTTAGCGGAAGATTGACTCGGTGGAGTTTACACCTGTAATCATACTTTTTACATCGTAAGGGTAAACTAAACGTAGTGCCTGATACCTTGTTGAGGTATGAGGTGGAAGAAATCGCGGCTGATGTTTTAATACTTATTGACCTAGAAGACAAAGCGTTCCAGTAGGAAGGTTATGCCGAATTGATAACGAACAGGGGGAAACGAGAATCGTCTGCCGGATTTAAAAGTGTTAGAAGGCAAAGTATATAAGAAAACGATGCATTATGACGGTGTGGCACTTCATGAAGATTTTGCGTGGAAGGTGTGGGTACCAGTGGAGTTAACCCAAGGCATCATTGAGAAATCTCATGATCCACCACACGTGTCTCATGGAAGTTTCCTTAAAACACTGAAAAGAATAAAGGAGTATTTTTACTGGCCAAATACGAGCGTCCAAGTAAAAAGCTATGTTGACGCCTGCCAGGTTTGCAGGGAAGCGGCCAATAGAACACTGTGACCACCGATGGGTAAAGAAGTAATAAGCAATCGGCCGTTCCATCGAATCTTTATAGACTTCTTGGGGCCCTATCCGCGCTCGAAGAACGGAAATAGCTATATTTTCATAGTTTTGGGCCATCTAACGAAATTCGTTATCTTGAAGGCCATGCCTAAAGCTAGTGGCAAGAGTGTCATAAGATTTCAAATTACGGAAATATGCCACAAATTTGGAGTACCGGAGGCCATAGTCTCCGAAAATGGGAAACAATTTGTGGGTAAGAGTTCACAGACTTTGTGGAAAATTTCGGTATAAGCCATTAAAGAAAAGCGATACACTCTCCACAGGCAAATGCTTCGGAGAGAGTTAACCAATCCGTTCTGGCTGTCATTCGTTCCTACATGAAAGAAGACCATTGGGAATGGGATCGGCATTTATCCGAAATTTAATGTTCCTTGCGATCATCCACGCATAGCGCGATAGGAGTAACACCCTACTTCGCTCTGTTTGGACTTAATATGGCAACTCATGGTAGCTTATATAGGGTGGCTAGGAAGTTAACGAGTTTGACTGACCTCGGAGAAGGCCAAGTGCCTAAGTCAGTGGCGCAAGATCGTATTCGAGCCAAGATTCAGGAGAGCCTGCATAAGGCTTACGAAAAGAAGTATATTCCAGGTCAAGAAGTCCAAGTATATACCAGGTCAAGAAGTCCATAGGCGCAATTTTCAACAGAGTAGCTTTAACCACAACTTCATTGCCAAATTGACTAGAAAGTTTTTGAAGTGTAGAATTGTGGAGCCTGTTGGAAATGGCCTATATGAGCTTGACAACTTGCAAGAGTTTTCCATGCCAAAGACCTGAACCAATAATCTTGGTGAAGTTTTGTGCCAGCGTTCTTTAAGGAATTTGTATTCCACGTTCACGTGATGGAGGGTTAAGGTATATAAGCCAATAGATTCTTACCCCTGTGAGTGACGTGGATATACAGTTTCAGTTTTCTAGATGACTTTCAGCTAGGACTTAGTTACCTATTCCTTTCCTTTCTGTGACAGACTGTAGTAATAAGTAGAGGTTTATGTTTTGCCATTTCAGCTAAGAGTAAGAAAGACCCCAGACAGAATTAACAATTAAAAGACCTTTCTGACAATAGCTACAACCGACCATCGCAGACCGCGTCGACTGCAGCATCTGCTTTTCCACCATCACGGCAGCGGATGAGCAAATTGTGGCAACGGACTGCGGACATGTGTTCCATCGGGCGTGCAATGATTTATGCCGAGGCGAAAACCGGAGCGACTGTCCAATTTGCCGCAGACTCGGCTACCTCTACTTAATATTCAGCGAGCGAGATCCCGGAGCTGATCAAGAGGGGTTACAAGCTCTGCGACGCGAAGTAAATGAGAGACCGACCAGTGAGAGATCACGCGTTTACATAATCGGTACGAGGACTTACATACGCAGTACGAATTTTTATGTCATGACTATCAAAGACGAGGAGGAGATCTTGACGCGCCAAGTTACCTATCTGCGCGAAGAGAACTGGCAACTGAGCAACCAGCCACGGCCCGATCGGAGAGTTGCCGTCTGGGTTTCGCAGCGACGGTACCACAGGATCCCAAGAGCGAGGAGGAGAAGATATAGAAATGAAGATATATAAATAACCTCATGCACCTCGATGGTAGTCCAGAGTGGCATATACCAGGTTACCGTCGAATTCTTGAGAATGAAATTGTAAAAAAAATTAGAAATTAAAGAGATGATCCGATAATGGAAAAGAACTGAATGTAGGAAGTCTAAGATCTACAACTAAAGAAAAAAAATGAAAGACATTTGAGAATTAATAATTAAGAATATTCGAATCGTTAATAAAATACTGAATTTGTAGAAAGAGCAATTTTAGAATTCACGATTTTAAATTTTGAAGATTTACGATCTAGGATTTGAGTTTCGCGGTTTGAAATTTAAGAATTAAAGGTTTAAAATTTAAGATTTCGCGATTTAAATTTAAAAGTTCACGTGTTAAAATTTAAGATTTCACGATTCAAAGTTTACAATTCACGATTTTATATTGAAGAATTCGAAATTGTGGATTGAAAACTTCGCAATATGAAGTTTAAAGCTTCGCGATTTGAAATTTAAGAATTCTTAATATAAAGTCTAAGAATTCTCAATATAAAGTCGAAGAGTTCACGATTTGTAAGTCAAGAATTCACGATTTAAAATTTAAGTTTCGCGATTTGGAATTTAGGAATTCACAGTATAAAGTTAAAAAATTAACAATTTAAAATTTAAGAGTTCATGAGTTAGAAGCTAAGAATACACGATATAGTGTTTAAGAATTTACGAATTAAGAGTATAAAATCAACCAATTGGAGTTGAAATTAAGCCACATTTTAAAGTTTAGAAATTGTATAAAATTTGTTGGCGTTAGTATGCAGAAAGTTTGAGGTGCATATCTAATGATTGTAATAGTGATTTAGGGGAGAGAATTGAAGTTTTATGTCCTTAATAAAAGTGGTTCACCGCAGATAGAAACGGCCTGACTTTCGGACAGACTTTTGATACATTTGCTTATTAATTTTTCTTTTGGCGTAGATTGTTATTGTTGTAATCTTTATTTCATTGATTATGAGGAAACGGCGAGATAACTTTTTTTAAAAATTTTTTTGTAGGTAAATGAAGATGTTATCTTTCGTTTGATATACATTTCATATTGGTTGATATCTTCCTAATATTTAAATTTCTCAAATGAAAATTGTTTAAACACATACACTCAAACATATGTGTGGTGTTTGGTTGAGTGTTTGAGTTTGTAGCGTGAACACAAACTATGCTGCTGTTTCAGTGTGGACACAAACCTTCGGCTGTTGTTTTGATTGATGAAATATTGAAGTTTCGTGTATTTACTTATGTATTTAAGTAAAACAAAATGTTAAATGTGAATTTGAATTTAACATGGATATATAATTATAAAAAATATAAATCAAATTGATTTGCGTCTGTTATTTATCATTTATCCTTACTCTTTTAATTTAAAAACATATTTATCCTATTTTTCCTACCATAAGCTTATGTATATTATCAAAAGTAACTATCAAATAAATAAATTCATTTGCTTATGTTATTTATCATTTATTGTTATATATGTTTTCTGTCTTATCGGATGGCGTATTCTACGTTAAACTTAATGGCCCTGTCTCTGACACAGCCTGCAGGGCCTCGGACAACTGTCTGCTGTATTTTTCATTTCTTTCTTATTTCCTATGGTGACAAATATAGCATACTTTGCTGGTAATATTCAGCCATAGGGCTTGATTTAAAATTTATTGTTGCTTTCTCTCCTACGTTACTGATTTTGAGAGATAATTAATAAGTTTTAATAGCTGTAAGATTTATTAAGTTTATTTTTAACGGAATACGGTACCCCGTGGTGTATAAATTTTATTATGGGCTTCGCACATGGGACACACTGTTTTGTTTGTTGTTGAATTAATAGTTAAACTAATGGGTCGATTATCTATAGCAACCGAACCTCAGTTGCATTGCCAGTTATTACATATGGCAACTGCCAACTGACAGCCAGCAACTTCAGTTGCTTGATAAAGATTATATTAGCAACCACGAATTTTTGGTTGCTGTATAGTTTTTAAAACAAAACACAACGTTCAGGTGAACGATAAGGAGTCAAAATCTGTGGTTCTATAGAAAATCCTAATTTGTTGTTGTAAAATTATAATGTTTATAAAAATGTGTGCATAATAAATACAATATTATTTATATACAATGGAACCTACTAGCGGCAAAATTCTCGGAGCTCGGGCAGCGCGAAACTTATGAAAAAACGAAATTACAGAAAAATATAACAACACGAAAAATATATTTTTGCTGTCGGACAGACCTATGGGGCCCACAGGGTCCAAAATACGAGTCCAGTTAGAGATTGCTAGGAAAAGGCAACTGTGGGTACTCAAATGAAAGGTATTTTTATCCCAAATTTAATCGTGTCTTTATTTTTGTGGAACGGCATCTTTGTACCCAGATAACCCCAATTTACCATATTATAGTATGTCTTCACATTTAGTGTGGGTGTTCAAATTAAGGGGAATGATGAATCTGCTTCATTGCTAGTAATTTTAGAAATACTCAAGGACCATTTTCCAGACTTTCTATAAAAGGTCTGGAACATAGGTCCGTCCGACAAAAAAAATTACATATTTTTCGTTTTCTATATTTTTCTCTAATTTTGGCTTTAATTTTGAGCTGCGACCGAACTCCGGTAATTTAGCCCTAGTAGCCATGTGTTTGCCTGAAATCAGCAACATATTGCTTCAGTGGACTTCAGTGGAGTAGAACCAGGATGCCTGGCGTCAACATGCCTGATTCGCATTTCGTAGTCGCACATCTACAATTAGATCATTCTTATGAAAATAATTATTATAGTATTATAACTTACCGGCAAAACATTCAAACTAATCTAGTCTTTCCTATTTACATATGTATAAATTGGCGAACTTCTTCATTCGCTCCAATGATACGTACGTGTGTCCCATTTATACCGGATTTTATTTGAATCATTCTTCTCCGTCATTTTTTAAATAATCAACATCTTACAAATGTTTTTTCAATTAGATGCACCATGCCAAGGTTGAAGTCGTTGCCATGGGACTTTTGGAAACTTCCCTCCGCAAAAAACATTAAAGCTACACAAGCTTTTAAGAGCGGAGGCATTGCTGCTGTCCGATGACTTCGTTTGAAGTCAATTTCCAAAATATCCACTAAATAAACTATACCTTCTTTTGGAAGGCGAAAATATGCCTTGCACCTAATACGGAATAGTTTATTAACAATTATTCTCAGCAATAAGATTCACTCATTGTAGCCGGCAATTCTAAAGGATTAGAGTTGTATCTTAAGTGTTGTACTTTGTCTTCCTCGTCAAAAAATACATAATTCCACTGAACTTATCATTATTATTAAAAAGTTTTTTCTTTTCTTCCTAAAGACACGTTTATTTCTCACACACTTTAGATTTATTGTTTGTTTACATTATTTACAGTTGGCCAAGTGTTACCTATGACAACTGGCCAAAGTTGCCATACATAATACTAATTTGTATTTCAGTTTCATTGTATTTCAGTATCGATAATCGACTCATAATTAAGTTTTGCCGTAACGTTATTGATTCATATTGAATATCGTAATTTAAGATTGCTGGAAGTGGATTTTTAAAAGCTGTTTGAGCAGCGAATAAATGTTTATAAAGTTTTTCGAAATGACTATTGTTTTAGCTATGTCTGAATAGACATTCGTGGGTAAAGCCCGGTATTCAGTTTTTACGAAATTTTCGTTGCCATAAGAAGTACGTGTATAAAAAATAACGAGAATGTCATGAGCCGAAAATTTAATTTTTAACATTTTGATAATTTTAACAACCAAAAGCAAAACGACATGCGTTAAAAATAAAATGGAGTGCGTAGAGGAATTATAAATGAAATATTTGCAAGGTAAATCAAAGATATGTGGTAACTCTCGGTAAGAAAATTTACCGTTTAGAGATAAATGACAAAATTTCTTACGAAAATTTCGAAAGAACTGAATACGGAGCTTATAGGTATGGTATGAGCGGGTAGGGTATTTAGCAACCCTGCTTTGGAACGCTGCAGAAGCAATCAGTGTCATGGGGAAGCAGAGGTAAGCTTCTAGGGGGTGGGTTCAGTCGACATCAACATCTGTCGACCAAAACGACGCGTGATGAGAAGGTAACCCATCGAGACCTCCCGTGTGATTTGTGTACGTATTGTGTTTTGGATTTGAAACTTTAGAGTTGCGTTTTCTTTTTATTTTTCGTTGTTCACAATTATTCGGGCCTCTTTATTTTATTTATGTCGAAGGACATAATATGATATATTTATGTCGAAGGACAATCTTACGTATAAGACTCGGTATGTATTTATGTATATAGTTCCACGTCGGTTCGTATGTTCCATGTCGGTTCTCCAGGAAGATCCCCCGTCCGGCGAGTTATAA
The DNA here is from genome assembly GCA_963931995.1 of Phaonia tiefii. Lineage (NCBI taxonomy): Eukaryota > Metazoa > Arthropoda > Insecta > Diptera > Muscidae > Phaonia > Phaonia tiefii. Next base: position 163,698,205 of record OZ008368.1, read on the forward strand.
GCCCAGCATTCGCATGGCATACCGAGCGATCTAGGACTCGGTACGCAATATTGTAAAAGTTCGAATAGCAGTCGGTAGAGTATGGCGTGGCTATGGTGGTTCCAGGAGCGGTGTGAAGTGTGTGTGTGCCTTCAGTGTTCCCTGCGTTTTGCGTTGACATAGTTTCGTACGTGTTTTGTCGTACGTGTTGCCACCTCAAATAATGCTCTTTTACGTTATGACATAATGGCGCCCAACGTGGTATCTGAAGGCTCATGGTAGCATGGGTCCGAAGCTGTCTTACCCAAGGGTGAAAATGAAAGTGTAACGAATTGGAATCAGTCGGTTTCAGGGGTTATAAACTAAGTGAATCTATAGCAACTGCGATTTGGGATACTGCGTGAATCCCTGTAGCACGGCGAAGCAATGAGGGCTTCGTAAGGATGGGCACATACCGACACCAACATCGGTCGGTCCATATGATGCGTACTAGGGTAGTGACCCTATCCTAAACTATTTCCAGGACCACATTTTTCTTTTGTGTTTTCTCTTGTTGACTATTTTTTTATGCTCTTTTAGATTTTACTTTTTGTCGAGAAATTCTCCAGCAAAGCTCGTACGTAAACAACGTTCAGCGCCCGTTGGCTATAGTCTCTCGCGAGTTGGAACATACCCCCCGTCTACTCAATAGGCACACGAACACATGAATCCCGATACATATTAAAACATCTGGCCATCTGGCAAATTGTTTTCGTTTTTTTTACTATTAGAAAAATGATTAATATTTTTTTTTACATTTTTTGGACTTCTGTCGGCTAAGGTGTGATGCATAGCGTACTCTCAGACGTTCGCGAAACTTCGACGTGTCAATGAAAAAACTCACGCTCCGGTCAGTGGCCTCCTTTAGTAATTGTTTTCTAATGTCAGCAACGCCAGTAACAAAGTTATCGCAATTAAACGTACTACTTAAATTACAATTTGCTAACACCTTGTTCTTCCTTTAAGCGTGGAATTGGACTTAAATGGTGGTCTATAGCGGGAATGTTACAGACAACCGTCATATCATACAAATCACGACAAATTAAACGATGAAGGTTTATCGCTTTTGCCTCGAAATCAACAGATGTTCCTGGTAGCTTGGTGGTTCCAATGTGTTCTAATGGTTCCACAGGGTAGTAATCATCACCTGAAAAGAAAATATGATACATTCATTCATGTTTTCAAGTTTAGACTAATGGAATATGTGTATTTTATCCAATAAATAATTACATGGTAGTATTCCGACTATGGCATCTTCGCATTGGTACAATGCCATCATCAATATGGTACTACCTGTGAAAGATCGTTGTATTGCAAACTCCTTTAGTTGTGTCCAGGATAGTATATTTGTAAGACGAGAAATTTCATAAAATTGTAGTGGTGGCAACCAAATCTTCAGAGCTTTGAATTGTTTCAAAGATTCTGCTGGTGAAATCCACTGGAAAAAGATAAACTGCATGATTTTACTTTTCTTCACATAGTAAGGATTATAAATTGTGTTTGAAATATAAACAGGAACATTGGGACATATTAGGCCTAAACCGGCTTTCAGTTCATTATAAATTCGTCTTTTATACGATGACTTACGACTCTGGGACACGAGTCACGACTTACGATGCTTCTGGGTGAAGGGAAAAGAAGATGGGTAGCATAAGAATCACGAATTGGAAATTCAGGGGGTATTTTGATATTTCTCTTTCACCTCTTTTGTGTTTTGACATGGCGGTAAAGCAACAGCATACAAAAAGTGTTGAAAAAATTTTTTAAGCAATTTCTTAATAAATTAAATCAATACAATTGCAATTTTATCAGCCATTGTTCACTAATTCTTTAAAATGTTGAATTTGGGAGTATTACGAATATAAAAAAAAGAAGATTAACCGATTAATCTTCTAATTAATTAAAAAACTGTATACTTTTGGAATCCGAGGAAATGAACTTGAGTGGTTTAAATCATATTTGACAAATAGAAAGCAATTCACAAGCATTAATGGCATAAAATCGGAGAAAATCGACAATGACTTCGGCGTTCCACAAGGATCAAGACTGGGAGCACTATTGTTTATTATATATGTATACATAAATGATATGCCAGATATCATTGAAAAAGTGAAATTGTACTATATGCAGATGATACCTTAATATTTACGGAATGCGAAAATGATGAACAGTGCAGAAGTAATATGAATCACGATATACAAATACTAAACACTTGGTTAAAAATAAATAAGCACAAACTAAATGAAAGCAAAACAAAGATAATGGAGATAAATATGGCAACCGACGAAAATTTTGAAATAAACGGAAATAATATAGAGAAAGTAACAAATATAAAACATCTTGGCTTTATAATTGATAATAAAATTAAATTTAAAGAACATTTCGAGTACATATGTAAAAAAATCGGGGAAATAATCGGATTTTTTAAAAGAATAAGAAAGAACATTTCGACTGTAACCGCGATGCACATATACAATACAATGCTACAACCACACTTCGAATATGGCTCGACAATAATATACACCTGCTGCAATGAATCTCAACTAGAGAGACTACAAAAACTGCAAAAGAAAGCAATGCGAACAATTTTAAAATGCAACCGTTATACACCAATACAATTTATGTTAGATACTCTAAAATGGTTGAACGTTAAACAACGCCTGGCACTTAATACATTACAATTCGTATTTAAAATGAAACAAGGGAAAGTCCCGGAATACCTATGCAACGAAATTAAATATGTGGGAGAATTACAACCGTATGGTCTGAGAAATGTCGCAGACTTTAGGATCCAGAGAGCAACAACTACAACAATGCAACGGACTTTATTTTTTAAAGGTCTTAAACTTTTTAATAATTTGCCAAATAATGTTAAAACAGACACAAACCTGTATACATTTAAGAGAAACTGTGTATTATTTATCCGAGAAAATTACCTACAGTTTGTATAGTATAGAGAATGAGCAAAACAAAGAATAATAATAATGATGATGTTATGTCGTTGATTTAAATTGTTATAATATAATTGTTATAAAGTATTTGAAATACTAATAAAGAATTTAACTAACTAACTAAATACGTCACAAAGAGTCACGCATAGTTCTATACAGAGAGTTGTTGTCTGAACCATAGACCAATCCATACATAGATACATTTATTCTCTCATCTGACGCTTCATTTCACACTCTTCGTCGTAGGTTTGTGGAAATGAGAGAAATTAAATTTAAAATTAACTTACACCAGGTGGAGTTACAAAATATGTTCACGTAATTTTTTCCTGTCGTTTTGGTGTAGAACTGAAAAATTTAAATGTATTTTTCACTTTTTTTTTTGACTTTTATCGTTGGTATACATTTGTATTGTATTTAACACAACTATTATGCCACAAAACCTCGAAATTCGGTTGTTGTTCCTTTGTTGAACGTTGTTTACTATTGCCTCTATCTGGTATTATTGAACCCATGTTTTCCTCCATCCAATGATTACTTTCCACCGTACCTATGACGTTTAATTTATTGAGCGAATAAAAGTATCTATTTATGTATTGGTCTATGGTGTGAACGCACATGAATTTTCGAAGCGTTACCAAATGAGAATGAACACAATGTCCCAAGGTCACAAGTCATCGTATAAAAGCCGAAAGGAGGTGCGAGTTTCAAATTATGTAATGTCGCATTTGGACCGCAGTTTATCGCGGCCAGGTTAGTGATAACTCTGTTCTCTAGTCTTTGTCGTTTACACCACCCAATTAAGAGATTAAATTGGCATTTCGGTTGGCAAAATCAACACCGCGCCGAGACAAAATTATTGAAGACGGCGGCACAAAAAAAAAATAAATTGGCGGCTTTTGATTTGACCAGTTTTTTTTTAAAAAATTTGGGTTGTTATTGAAATAACTCAACCTTTAAAATTGGATTAGTCGGTCAAATCGGAACAGTCGAAAAAACGGCTCACATTTTAAATCAATAAGTTTTTGTGGCGGAGACAAACAGTTGCTTTTTTATGTATTTTTTTTATTATGGTTGCACATTTTTAGTAATTGGCAGTGTTACTTCAAAATGTACACCAGTTTAAAATGAGGTTACAAAATAAACTTCAGATTTTACACATTAAAATTGTATGAGTAATCTTCTGGATTAGCGTAATCTTTGTCGGTGTAAAGGCCGTATAAATTTGAAAAGCATTAGTGAACGAACATAATCGGACCGATAACGTAGGCGTTGAAAAATTGTATACCTATTATTATGGAAGAAGAACAAGAGCTGGCGTTTGACGTCGCTTCAGGCGTGGATGATACAAATTAAATAAAGAAATGGTTTCCTGTTACATCCTATGAAGGGATTAGGGAGAGCTTCTTACAAACCAGAGATCTGTGCGCGATTTAGTTTTACACTCACTCACGACAAAAATTAGAATTATTTTTATTCCCTGGCGTCAAGAAGGCAGATTGTTGCCAGCTTAATACAAAAATTAATGTGTTGAAAACCGTTTTTCTGACAATATTAAATTATTTCACGTTTCTGAAAGAAATGTGAACAGGAATTGTAAATTTATATTTTATAGGGTAAAGAAGGAAATAATAAATTAAGATTAATTGCTGAATTAATTGTGTGGATTAGTGACAAAACATTAAAAAGTAAACAAGGGTGACAAATTTGGACGCCAAGTGATTGTGTTTATCGTCAACGTATTTAGAATTAACGCCAGCGTTATAGGCCTGATTGTGGTTATACACTTAAGTTATAATTACGTCATAATCTTCAAATCTTCTTAATTACTCAAATTAAAATAGTGTATTATAATAAGTACTATCGTATGTACATATTTTAGGAAACGTTTGTTACAAAACGTTGATTACAATCCAAAACATCGTTTTTAGCGTCCACCTAGGACTAATGGCCAATTTTTAGGTGAGAAATCATTTTGTTAAGGCCCGTATTCAGTTCTTGCGAAATTCTCGTAACGGTGCAGGCACACCTTCAAGTTTTTTACACATAAGTACTACTTGTCAAAATGCTTGATAAAAATACTCATGCACAGAAAAAAACCAACTGATATATTGCCTAGTTTGGGTTTGGTGATTTGTTTTGTATGAGAATAAAAAAAAGGAAATATTATCAATATCAAAAGTGCAAAACACACAAGTAACAATAATGCTGAATTTGCATATATGTATGTACATATAGGAAACTCTACTTGTTGTTATTAGAATGACAACACGACCAACCTCATTTATTGACGCATTGTGGTTAGTGGATGGTTATAAAGTTTAAATAAAAGTTTTGTTCGCGAATTCTGGTAGAATATTCGTTAAAAGTGAAAAGGAACTTGTTGCTTGGGTGTATTGTACAAATACAACGATGTCATGTCCATAAGTTTGTCGCGGACACACATTGCACTGAATCTGGTCAAATTCGGCCTGGTGAATCATCTGCCCGGTGTGAAAAAGGTTTTTGAACTTATGTGGAGCATCTGCCACTGCCGGGTAACCTATTAAACATGATTTCGTCGAGATATTTATCAGGCGTGTGTTCAAAGGAAACAACTGGGCCAACAGGACTATGTGGGATTTACAGTACGCGATTGTGTACACAACTTTCCCTTCAGAGAGTGTACTATATTCCGTCAGGTGTGCTCTAAAGTAACAGGTAAAGATGCTGCACGATTCTATTAATACAATCAATAGTATTGTGAGTATTCTTTAAACGATTATTAAAGAAGATGCAGTGTTTCAATTGCTAAAATTCTTGCTTATTTTCAGCGTTGCGATTATGGTTTTAGCCAGCACTTGGATGCTTTAGCCGCATTACAATCAAGAGAACACCTAAATCGTATTGATCTTCAAACTTTAGCTGATGTCAAATGTTGGTGTATTTTACGACAAGGCTGGTTGGATTAGTGCCATCCTGCAGATATTGAGATATCGGAATTGGTTGCTTACAAGAAGCTGCATAAGAAATTTCAAACTCAATACTCAGGAGGATCACAAAACCTACACGAAAAATCTAACTCAACAAATGTTTGAAATGAAAATTGTTACGAAAGACGAGACAACGGCAAGGTTACTTAGTATTTATTAAACGCAGAATGATAAAATATGAGATGTACAAAAAATCTAATAATTTTATGTGATTTTGTTAATTTGATTTAAGTTTTTATTTCAAAAGTTGTACATGCGGTTTTGTTTTACGTCTAGATTATAAGCTTAAATTAAGGTATGTATGTGTATAAACACGTAGTAATAATAAAATGCTATATAAAACGTACTTTAACCCTTCTGCACAAATTCAGATTATACCCCTCATAAACAATTTGTGGGTCAATTTGACCCAATATGAAAAACACATCCGTATAACGGTTAATTAATTTTTTTTTTTATTATTTGAACATAAAATATACAAATTCAATATTTATTTTAAGACAAGAAGTTTAATTCTGGGTGTTTATACTTATAGACAACATGTTGTTTGCGTAAATTGTTTTTGCATGTATTGCGACGGATTGAGTGGTTGTTTGAGTTTTTGGTATGTGGACAAACAAAAGCGTCTTTGTCTTTTTCCCAATTACCCAAAAAGCAGGAGGTAGAATCTTGAAATTGAATGATCCTCGATGAACTGGGAGTGTCGGCTACTACAGCTTCCTGGATCTTTGCCAAAAAAATTTTCCCAGAAGGCCCATAGGGCATTCGCGAGCATTGGTGGTCAAAATGACCCACAAATTGTATACGCGTAGGTAAAGTATTTAAAATGTAATGAAAAAAAAATTGGCTAGTCGCGAAAAAATAATTTTTACTTAAAATCCATCAGAAGGCCCTGACTGAGGATATGAAAAAGTTGTATAAACTTGCAGCCATCCTAAGACATGATTTTCGACGGTTGTTCTTCAAAATTGGGTCATTTTGACCCAATTTGTGCAGAAGGGTTAATAAAAAAATAAAAGAAAAAATATTTTCTTTTCATATTGGTATATTTGGGACTATCCGTGGAGCTTGAAAGTTTCTGATAGCCATTCACTTGGGAGGGGCCAGAAATGATTCCTTCATTGGACAGTCGAAGCCGCTCACTACTGCCACGCAATATGTCCGGGGCAATGACTTTTCGGAAACCTTCGTTAGCTAGCTAGAGTGAGAACGCGAAACAAAGGAACAGCCTGATTGGTTATATAATCACTGATATGTCTCAGGTTTAGTAGGTGACTGATGTAACTGAAGCTCATCAAGCTATCGGGCATATTCTTTTGTCCTTAGAAGGCGGATGAGCCAAACATATGGGCCAAAGGCGGATAGAAACCCGGTGGACTGGGTTTGCCTTCCGCCACCGTTCATAATGGCAGTGAAAATACAAGAACGAAAGAGAAAACATAAACAACCCCTATTTGTTGACGACCCCCGGAAACGTTATAAGGACCACGATTTACAGATATGCATCTGAAATGTGAGTACTCGACCTCGAAAGTTATAAAGCTGACATTACCGCTGTACAAGAAATGCGATGGACAGGACATGGCTGCACAAGAAAAAGAAACTGCGACATATACTACAGTTGCCATGAGAAAAGAATGAATTTGGTTGCGGATTTGTAGTTGGCAAAAGACTGCGACATCTAGTATATACATAGGTTCAATCCTGTAAGTGAACGTATAGGCACAATCCGCATAAAAGCGAAATATTGTATAAAAGCTAGACATCGGAAAGCTGTAATTACCGGAGGTAGGCAAAGCCTACTAAAGGAAGCTCTCGCAACTTTTGGCACAGAAACACCTTTCCGACTCTATAAAAACTGCCGCAACAACCGTACTTGGGTTTGATAAAGAGCTTCGCGGCAAACCATGGTACGATGAAGAGTGCAAATGATGAAAAGAACGCTGAACGCATGGAAATGTTTCAGTCTTGCAACGCGAGCTGCGACTGAGAGGTATAGGGAGAAAAGAAAGGAGGTAAAATGTCTCTTTAGGCGTAAGCAACGGCAGTGGAGAAAGCGCGAGAAAATTGAGACGTATAGAAGGAAGAACGAAGCCCGAATATTCTACCAAAAAGTCAAAAACGAAACTATTGGACATTTTTCAGGATTCCCTTCGTAAATACAAGGACATAAATCTGATCGCAGACGTGCAGAGTATGTTGGGAATATGGAGATATCATTTCTCTGCGTTATTGGTACCTGAGATATCCGATGAATTTGGACGACGGCGTCGATTGTCCCCTCCTAACCAAGACGAGGCCAGAGCAGCTATTGCCCGGCTTAAGAACAACAAAGCCGCAGGAGCCGATGGATTACCGGCGGAGCTGTTAAAGCTGGCGGCGATGAGCTGATAAGGTGCATGCTTCAGCTCATTAGCAAAATTTGATTAGATGAATGCATGCCCGGCGATTGGAGTCTCAGTGTACTATGTCCCATATTTAAAAAAGGTGTCCCGAGTCTATGTGCCCACTATCGTGGAATAAGCCTTTTATCCATAGCATATAAGGTTCTATCAAGTATAATGTGCGAAAGACTAAAACTAATAATCGCTGACCTGATTGGACCATACCAGTGTGGCTTTAGACCTGGCAAATCGACAACTGACCAGATTTTCACACTACGCCAAATCCTGGAGAAGACATACGAAAAACAAATCGACACCTATCATCTATTTTTCGACTATAAGGCGGCCTTCGATAGCCCGATACGGGAGCAACTCCACGAAGCAATGTCAGAGCTTGATGTTCCTTGAAAACTCATACGCCTTTGCAGGATGACCTTGACGAACACCAAATCCGCAGTGAAAGTTGGTAAGGATCTTACCGAACCTTCCGAAACTAAGCGAGGCCTCAGACAAGGCGACACCCTATCGTGCGATGTCGTTAACATCTTAATAGAGATCATTATGAGAAAAGCTGCAATCAGCATGAATAAAACCATCAGCAGCAAAAGTCATGTTGCCCGCGTATGCTGATGATATAAATAGATATCATTGGGCGCACAGTTAGAGAAGTTAGTGCGGGGTTGTCGAAGGATTGAGAAGGAGTCAGCAAAAGTGGGTCTGACGGTAAATGAGGACAAGATAAAATGAATGGTTTCAACGAGCAGGGCCTCCACGCGAGTAGACCAAAGCGTGAACGCTGATAACCGTTATAATTTCGAGGTGGTGGACGAATTTTCTGCCGTAAATAAAAACAACGTCAGCCTTGAGATCAAGCGGAGAATTGTGCTTGGGAATAGATGTTATTGTGGGCTAAGCAAGCACTTTAGAGATAAACCCCTCTCTCGAGTAACAAAAGTCCAACTATACCAGACTCTCGTACAAACTGTCTTGCATTATGGCACAGAATCCTGGGTCTTATCGCAAGCAGCCGAAACATCTGTAGGAGTCTTCGAGAGAAAAATACTCTGAAAAATTTATGGCCCTATAGTGCACGGTGGTGCAGTGGTAGTGTGCGCGGCTCTTGTGCATGAGATTGTGGGTTCGAAACCTGCTCTGACCACCTTAATTTCTTTTCTATCGTGTATTTAGCCATGAAAAAGCTTCTCACAATACCGTTCGGAACCGGTCTATAACTGTACGTCCCTATCAGTGAGTGTGAAACTAGAACGCGCACAGCTCACTGGATGTGAGAAGCTCTCCCTACATTGGATTAACGGGAAACCATTTATAGTGCACAACGGCGACGCATGAACCATGAGCTGCATGAGCTATATCTTGAGATTGACATAGTTTGACATAGTTGGTATTGCCAACTGGAGAGATAAGGCAAAAGATCGAACTGGTTGTCGAAATATGTTTTCTTAATTTTGTAAGGTCCCTGGCCCCCCGGGGTTGTTCGAGACCGGATAAGTAATGTAAATGCCGATGCAAATCACTAACCGGAGAAAACATGATCTCTTACAGCCTTAAAGGAAATTACAACTTTAAACATAACGAGGATCCAAAAACAACTACATTTGAAACATATGGTAGGGCCAAACCAAAACAGAACGAGACAACTACAATTAGAATAGTGCTTCACAAACATCGAAACGATCGTCCAGCGAATGTGAGTTCGAATCCCACCCGCGGCATTTACATTTTTTTCACTAACCGGAGAAAACATGATCTCTTACAGCCTTAAAAGAGAGAAACTGTTCATGTTTTCTTGAAAGAAAATTGAAACACATGACTTGAAAGAGAAATGGAAAGCAACATCGTTTCAATCATACAGTAATGACGTATAAAGTAGCCAACTCTCTCAGAAAATTTATGACATTTGGTGTGGAAAGTATTGCTTTAATAATTCCAGATAGAGGCAATGGCTCAAACCATAGAATAACACATACATAGATAAACTTATTCTCTCATCTGACGTTACATTTCACTCTTCATCGTAGGTTTGTGGAACTGAGAGCAATTACATTTAAAATTACCTTACACCAGGTGAAGTTGCAAAATATGTTCACTTAATTTTTTCCTGTCGTTTTGGTGTAGAGCTGAAAAATTTAAATGTATTTTTAATGTATTGTTGACTTTTATCGTTGGTATACATTTGTATTATATTTAACACAACTAGTTTGCCACAAAAACACGAAATTCGGTTGTTGTTCCTTTGTTGATCGCTGTATACTATTGCCACTATCTGGTATTATTGAACCCATATTTTCCACCATCCAATGTTTACTTTCCATCGTACCTATGACGTTTAATTTATTGAGCGAATAAAAGCTTCTATGGCATGTGCTATTCTATGGCTCAAACCAACCAATAATAAATCAGCAACGGCATTTCGTTTTGTGCGTTAAAATTTTTGTGTAAATACACCACAAATATATACTAACAATAAAATATAACAAAAAAAGTCAGAAATACGTTTCAATTTCAGTATTTCATCAAAACGACATGACAATTTGTTTAATTCCACCTGGTGTAAGTCAATCTACGTCAAATAACTCTCTATCGCACCGGCCGCACCACGAATAGTGTGAAAATTATGGTTTTAACTTTAACATAGAGTAATTCTCATAACTAGAGCTTTTCTTTCGCTTAGCAAATATGTATCTGACATTTGACCTGGTGTGATATGAACGTTGGAAGTAGAAAAGAATTGTTTTACTAATACCATATAGAGGTAATGGTTCAAAACAACCAATAAAATATCAACAACGGCATTTCCTTTTGTGTGTTAAAATTACTTACTTACTTATCCGGTCTCGGACAACCCAGGGGGGTCAGGGACCTTATAAAACGAAGATAACATATTTCGTCAACCAGTTCGATCGTTTGCTTTATTTCTCCAGTTGGCAATACCAAGTGTACGCAGGGATTCGTCAACCTGATCCCTCCAGCGAAGTCTTGGTCATCCTATTTTTCGTCTTCCTTCGAGTTCGGTTTCGAAAACCCTTCGTGCTGGTTCGTCTTCATCCATTCTACTGACATGGCCTAGCCAGCGCAATCGCGTTATATTGATCCGCTTAACTATGTCAATGTCAGGATAGCGCTCATGATTCATGCTTCGCCGATACTCGCCGTTGTGCACTATAGGGCCATAAATTTTTCGGAGTATTTTTCTCTCGAAGACTCCTACAGATGTTTCGTCTGCTTGCGATAGAACCCATGATTCTGCGCCATAAAGCAAGACAGGTTGAATGAGAGTCTGGTACAGCTGGACTTTTGTTACTCGAGAGAGGGCTTTATCTCTAAAGTGCTTGCTTAGCCCAAAATAACATCTATTCGCAAGCACAATTCTCCGCTTGATTTTAAGGCTGACGTTGTTTTTGTCACGGCAGATCCGAGGTATGTATATAAATTCGTCCACTACCTCGAAGTTATAACGGTTATCAACGTTCACGTTTTGGTCTAATAGCGTGGAGGCCCTGTTCGTTGAAACCATTAATTTTGTCTTGTCCTCATTTACCGTCAGACCCACTTTTGCTGACTTCTTCTCAATTCTCGAAAAAACCGCAGTAACTTCTCTAATTGTGCGCCCAATGATATTCATGTTGACTCCAGCTTTTCTCATAATGATCTCCATTAAGATGTTAAAGACATCGCACGATAGATTGTCGCCTTGCCTGAGGCCTCGCTTAGTTTCGAAAGCTTCGGTAAGATCCTTACCAACTTTCACTGCGGATTTGGTGTTCGTCAAGGTCATCCTGCAAAGGCGTATGAGTTTTGCAGGAATACCAAGCTCAGACATTGCTTCATAGAGTTTCTCCCGTATCGGACTATCGAAGGCCGCTTTATAATCGATAAATCGATGATGTGTCGATTTGTTTTTCGTGTGTCTTCTCCAGGATTTGGCGTAGCGTGAAAATCCGGTCAGTTGTCGATTTTCCAGGCCTAAAGCCGCACTGGTATGGTCCAATCAGGTCAGCGATAATTGGTTTTAGTCTTTCGCACATTATACTTGATAGAACCTTATATGCTATGGATAAAAGGCTTATTCCACGGTAGTTGGCACAGATACTCGGGTCACCTTTTTTAAATATGGGACATAGTACACTGAGACTCCAATCGCCGGGCATGCATTCATCTAACCAAATTTTGCTAATGAGCTGATGCATGCACCTTATCAGCTCATCGCCGCCAGCCTTAAACAGCTCCGCCGGTAATCCATCGGCTCCTGCGGTTTTGTTGTTCTTAAGCCGGACAATAGCTGTTCTGACCTCGTCTTGGTTAGGAGGGGGCAATCGACGTCGTCGTCCATATTGTGATCGATTGTCCCATCGTAGTTCCGTTTTTAACTTTTTGTTAGAATTTTCGGTGTGTTAAAATTATTGTGTTAAATACAACACAAATGTATGCTAACAATAACAGTCAATAAAAAAGTTTAAAACACATTTAAATTTCACAGTTTTTCACCAAAACGACACTTTTCGTCAAACACCTCTCACACCGATCGCACCACGAAGATTGCGAAAGGAAATGTCAGATGAGTCAAAGTTTCTCTCTTTAAAGAATTACTCTATGACCCCCGTGTAAAAATTTTTTGTCATTTATAGGTATGTTTGTTTACATTCAAATTTTTACTGGATCCTGTTTGTTTACACCAAAAGTCCAGTAAATGAGAGCGAGAGAACGCAAATTTTGACAGTTCGATGTTATAGTTTGCAAATTTTGGTGGGATAAATTTTCGCCAACCAAAATTTGTAAAATTGAACACCTGTTTAAAATCAGTTGGTTTATGTAAACAAAGGAAAGCGAATAATAAATTAACGAATTGTGGTGAGCCGACGACGTCGTCAGTGATCAACTGTGGTAGTAGCAGTGGTATAAACTGAAAAACAAACACTCGTAAACTCGTTCTTACTGTCTCAAACTAGAATCTTGCGAATTATTACTGGGAAAGTAAACAAACACAACTTATGTCTAAACGGAAAATCTCTGATTTCACGTAAAGTCACATAACCTATGATCAAACTGAAACATAAATCATGAAAATCGATGGGCGCCTTTCCCTTTTATTCACGATTAAGTGAAGGTATCTCATTTTGACAAGAATATTGATATTTGTTTCAATGAGGATATGTACAAAATTCTTTGGAAAAAGGGTTAATGAGTTTTTTATGGTTCTCAGATTTAAAAAAAATGTATTTGATTTTTATGAGTGCGGTAGCAAAGTAATAAACGCTCATAAATGTGCGTGGACGCTGAATTGCTGATTTTGTTAATTTATGATACCTAATCCCTTCACACTTAATTAAAGGGAAAGGGAATTTTAAAAATTTCCGCAAGTATTGCACTCGGCGACTTTGTGCACTGTTTTCTTGATGTGTGTTTTTCGTTGGCTACCTATAACGGATGATTTTTTAACAGAAATCACACGCACATTTAGGAGGCTGCGTGCATTGGCGCTGAATTGCTGTCTTTGTTCATTTATGATAGCTACTCCGTTCCGTTCATGTAAAAAATCAAGTTGGACTAATTTTATTGAATGAAATATTAAAAAAATTTCTGGTGAAAATTTTTTTTTTCTTCATAAATTTATTTATAACTGCAAAACTGTTGATTATGTAGAGAAATAGTATATCATTAGATTAAAGGAAATTTAATTCTTAATTAATCTCAATTTGTTTCAGCAAAATCGAACGAGTCGTTCTCGAGTTATGTTAAAACAAATTTTTTGGCAAAAATTTAAAACTAAGCGAACAAACATCAAGATAAGAAAAAATATAAAAGGTCATAAAAAAAGTTTGGGTGAGAACGCCAAACCCTTTCGGGGTTTTACTATACTAACCTAGTACCTTCACCCTGACTTGGAATTTCTCACCCCCAGACAATGACCCCGAAAATGTTCCATAGTATTATTGGCAAAATACTAAATAAATTATGACAAGAACTTTCAAACTTACTTTAACAAATTCACATTTTACAATTTATTTTTATGATATTTTGAAGAAAAATGCTTAGTCCCAGCGGACCAAAACTTCGTATACGATATCGCATACAAGAGTTACGCGAAACTTTTGCGGGTAAAACTCTCGAAAACAGATCCGAAAACGATCGGAAAATAAATCATCAGTCGCTCAGTTTGTGGCAGTAAAAGTTTCGTTTACGATGTCTTGCAAGAGATTCGTTTGCGAGACTTTTGCAATATCATTTGCGAGAACAACACGAAAAATAAAACAAAATGCAATTGCCAAAACTTTGTTGTTGTGTCATGTACCTGCACGTGTGTGCCTCTGTTTGGCGCACAACACAACGACAACAATGTTTCTCTCTCTTTTTTCGTCCGTTTAGCACCCGTTTTTAAACCAGTTTGGGAACATTTGGGCGAGTTTAATTTCTCCCCCGGTTTTGGTCCGGTAAATACTCGCTTCTGAGCAAGTTTGCGAGCATTTAGTGTAACACTCGCTAAGGCTCGGTTTTTTGTCCGCTGGGGTGTTTTAGAGGAAATCAAGCAATAAGGCTTGACAACACTAATATAAAATGTCAAATGTGTGCGAAATATGTTTGTCTCTTTTTAAATGTATTTTATCAAAGCAGATGAAGAGGTGTAGACTTATTACAGCAAATTAGCTACGGCGAAAATAGTAAATTTTAGCTACAGTATCAGAATACGAATTTAGCGACATCGCTAAGAAACATATTTTTTCACCATTTCAGCGATCGAGATAGAGAATTACGAGCAATTTTAGTAGCTTTTTAACTAATTTATTTATTCAAATTGACGAAATTTTGTTAAATTGACGAAATTTCGTCAATATGAATATCATAATATACCAATGTGTCATATGAATTCGAGACGGATCCGTTTCTGCGGACATTTTGTCCGAAACGGATATCCGTTAAGAACTTATAACGAATTCGTTTTCGTAAGAAATTCCCCTCGAAACCGCGAATCGTTTTTTGTACTTTTTGGGATCCGTCACAAACTCGTAACGAACTTCATATTCGAATCCGATTTGGATTCGTTTTTTTGAAGTAAACTGAATTCGAGACGGATTCGCTTCTATATATTTTTAGGGATTCGAAACGAATTCGCATTCCTCTCGAAAACGCGAACGTACTTTTTCGGATCCGTCTCGAACTCGTAACGAACTTCATATTCGAATCCGTTTCGGAAAATAAAACAAAAAACTTTTTAACTTTTAAATTTCTAAGAGAATGGTGGAAGCAAGTTTAAACAAAGTTGGTGAATTAAAGAATGGCTTTTTTTTTTTGAACCAAAAATTATTATTTTTTATTGAAACTCCTCAATAACTGTTATATATAAGGGTAAAGTGTACATAATTGATGTTGTACGGGGCCACCCTATAGTAGCACGTAACTTTTTCAATAATGAAAAATATTTGAATATTTTAACAAATACTACACAGAAAAAAATACTAGGGGTACTATTGTCTTGGTCAGCTTAAGTAAACTCTTTTTGTATGATATTAAAAAAAAACCTTTTTTTACCTCAGACTATTTGTAAAATTAAATTTTTTTAGTCAAATAAATTTTACATGTATAAATTGACAAAGGTTTCGAAATTCAAAAACAAATTTTTGAAATGTCAAACTGTCAGTGGATAAATTATTAAAAAAATAAAGCATGAATCTACATTGTAGGACAAAAATCCCTTGTATCAGAAAGGCATGTTATCGTGGTATGTATATATGTGTAACAGCGCAATGAAAAAAAATAATAATTTTTTAAACTGATAGGAAAGGAAAAGAGGAATGAATATAAGGCGAATTGTAGGCTACGCAAAATAACATAAGCTAGAGAATGAACCATTCGGTGCCGGAGCTGGGGATTGATATACCTATGAAAGAAAATATATAAGACTGCCAGAAGGCCGCCTACCCAAAAGGCTTTTCTATGCGAAGCCAATATTGAACATCCTACGGAGAAGAAAATGTTTAATCTGAGCCGGCGTCTGGCTGAGATCTTCCAGTCTGGAAGCTACAGCCAAAAATATTATGTGCTTTTATTTAATGTATTTTGTTTATATTGCGGTCAGGATTTAGTCCCTAGAGTCCCATGAAACTAGTGACAATTTTCATGTCCATTTTTGGAGTTTCAGGTGATAATTAAGGGCTATGTCTTACTTTGATTTTGATTGAGCTATGTATGTCTTACTTTGATTTTTTGGTACTTCTTCCGCTAAACTTCAGTTATTTTCTTATATAACCGATATCGAGAAGTTAATAAACGTTAATAAAGTAAAAAATATTGGTTTGTTTATTTTATCCGAAATAGATACTACTTTTTAAAATTGTTCGTATATATTTAAACTTGAGGTAATTTTTCCTAATATAGTGGGCATGGTAGAAATATAATGGTAGATGCAGTACGACAACAACTACAACAAGGCAAAAACAACAGGCATTTTGTTTTTGCTCAGTGTCTGTATTGTGTCAAAGTCAGCTGATTGAAAAATGTAAACAAAGTTGAAAAAGCTGATATTTAGAAAATGATTGTGTTTTCGTTTATATTTTGAAAGTGTTTAAGATTGAAAATTAGAACGTTTCTGTGTGATTTTTACAGAGAAAACATTTGAAAAACTGGAGTTGTTGGTGAACGCCGGTTGCAGAGGAAGGTACATAAATGCTTCGTTGTCATCGGTAGGTGTTAGTGGTAATAATATTTCTAAGTCATTCCAGCAACAGCTTGAAAGTGGGGGCATATTTCCGGCAATCGATGGAAATTACGTGGCTTTCGTGGTACAAGTCAATGTCATGCACACTCCACAGAGTGGTTTGTAAGAGACGATGAAATAAATGTTGCAGATGCGGACACTATGATTTGGATCATATAGTCATGGGTGATTCCATAGGTGATCCCGAAATGGAAAATTGTGTGCCATCACCGCGTCATATAAAAATTGGTTTCCTTTGTGATCACGTAAGTTTGAGGTGTTGAAGTAATCCTGACCAATTTAATAAATTCGTGTTGTTTTCCGTTTTTTGCAGGCCGAACGAAACTTGGATAATTATCGGAATGTTTTTGATATTGTTGTTATCGCTGGCTAAACTATGAATGTCCTACAGTTGGAAAATATGAACAACGACTGAAATAATTAACGATCGGATGTGGCATACCGCTGAATAGACAAAATTTCTATCCTATTTTACTATATTTTTGTACTACATATTTATTTATTTAATGTATAAGTTCATGCTACAAGCGTAGACGGTAAATATATGTGTATATTTATTAAATTGAACATTAATAAAGTGGCAATAACTTTTGTACGGTTGTCGTTATTGAAATACAACTTGTTATAATATATACATATGTACAAGTGCAAAGTAGTAGTGGAGCTACAAGGCTGAAAATTGGTACATATGTATGAATGTAGTATTGACAACGGGGAGGAAGATCAATTAAAGCCAGGTTTTTGGTTCGCGGGCGGGGGCGTGGAAAAAGTAGATAAAACTCTGAAGCAAAAAAAAGGCACAGCACTGGGAATTAACGAATCTCTTTCTGGTCCTCTTATAATGCCTGAGAACAAAAAGTGATCGGCACATATGCAAGCATTTGTTGACAACTGCATCCGACAAATATCACTCCACTTGCTTCTCCTGCGTTCATCACTTGGAACTTTGAAGAACGGTCCAGCATTACGAATAAGCAGCAAGCTCGCATTTTTCCTATTTATATTTCAAAAATATAATTTAGCACAATTTTTGTAATTAATTCCGTTTTCATTCTCTCACACTTTTAAAACACTATTCAAATTATTTGAAATTTTCCAACCAAATAACGTAAACAAAAAATGTAAACAAACTTTGACATAAGAGAAATACTTACTCATACTCACTCAAGAAAAAACGTCAAATCAGCTGTGCTAGTGCTTCTACCATTTCTTTGTACCATGATAGTGGGCGTTTTGCCTAAAATTTTGGGTGATTTTCCGAACATAAAAATTGCCTAAGTTTATTAGTGATGCTGTCGTAAAACTTATCAAACCCTACGTTGCCTTAGCACTTAGGCATTTTCATACTATAGTTTTAGGTAATATTATCTTGACTTTTTTTTCTGTGTAGCATTCGGTTTGAAGATGAGCTGCAGCAGCATGTGACTTATAATGTACCTATGTATGTAAGATATTTTAAATTAAAATATGTAATGAACTATTTTTTCTACTTCTAATCCACTGAAGTTTTTCATTATACTCGTATATTTATTTTACAAATAAAAAAGTTAAAGCTAAAGTTAACTCGTTTTAGTATTGTGTTTTTAAGTTTATGTGTTTTAGCAACTCAGACATGAATTTGAGATATTAAATATTTCTGGCCAAAATCTCTGCCGTCATAAGATGAAGAGAAGAGGGGGGCTGTGTCTGTAGGTCGGGTACCTCTTGATCGAACTACGAGTTTGGTTTCCTTACGTAATGTTTGCAATTTCAAATATGCTTTCCAAAACTTCCATTTCGCATTTTTTATATTTTTAGGTGCTCGTAATGGTTCCCCCAAATAGCAATTCTACTGATTCGACTTTTATGTTTTTACGGACTCGTAACGAGTTCGAGACGGATTCGTCAAATCACAATTTCACTGAATCGCTTTCTTATGTTTTTACGGGCTCATATCGAGTTCGAGACGGATCCGTCAAATCACAATTTCACTGATTCGCTTCTTTATGTTTTTACGGACTCGTAACGGGTTCGAGACGGATCCGCCAAATCGCAATTTCACTGATTCGCTTTTTTATGTTTTTACGGACTCGTAAGAGGTTCGAAACGATTTCGAGAACTCACTTTTGCTTTTTTATGGTTTTACGGACTCGTTACGAGTTTGAAACGGATTCGCATTGGTTTTTGTGCACATTGGGAAGAGCGTCATTTACAAATCCAGAGACGTAATAGTAATAGTGCGTGTGCGCGTCATTCAGGAATAGAGCAACATTTTTAGTAAATACTAATAAATGCCTTTAAAGTTAAGTCGTATTTATAGTTAACCTTTCCTATTATTATGGTTTTCAATTTTAGTATCGGCTCGAGGTCAAAGGTGTGAAAACAGAAAACGAAGTTGTATAATTGTCACAATTTAGAATATTTCGATCAACTTCGTCGATCATTTTCAAGGATCTAATATAAGAAAAACAAACGGCCTTATTCATAAAAAATCATTAAATTAGCTCTAAAGCATTCATCAGTTATTGAAAGCTTTACGGCCTTATTCATAAAAAGTTGTTATGGGTTTGTTAACGGTTTAAGAAGGTAAAGCACAAAAATTGTATTCATAATCGAAAAATTCCTCTGTTAAGATTTCTGTAACGTCGCCATTTTTGTTGAACGTTTAACCCTTCTTTAAGGCTATTTTATCCGCATTAATACACAAAAGAAATAATTTTTTTACATTTCACGCGTGCCGTACTTAAATATTTATGCGATATAAACAATTGGAATTATTTTGTGTATATAGTGTTACATTATAGTGCCACATTATCCTGCTAAGCAACCAAATGGTTTCGTTCCAATTTTTATAATTTTTAACCAAAATGAACTTTTGTTTACATAGTGGTGTATATAAATTGAAAACATTGAAACTACAACCTATTATCCGGTTTTATATTCGACTACCCAGAACTGAAATTCAATTCAATATGATTTTTTGACACTTCTTCCAAATTTATGAATATAGCAAATATTAATTGATGTTTTTATTGAATAGTTCTTTCCATTAAAATTTAAAATTTTGTAATAAAACCTTCGCCAAATTTTAAAGCTTTCAATAACTGATGAATGCTTTAGAGCTACACTAATGTTTTTTTATGAATAAGGCAGTTAAGATTTGACGAAGGTTTTATTAGAACCGTATTCATAATGAGTATTTTAACTAGGGAACAGATAATTGACTGACAACCCTGTTTTATGTATTCTCATAGTGCTTGTGTTGTAAAAACAAGATGAGCAATAACCGATAGACCGAATTAATTTTTTTTATTTAATTTTTACCGAATTAATTTTTTTATCCTGCTAAGCAACCAAATAGTTTTGTTTCAATTTTTATAATTTTTAACCAAAATGCAATTTTGTTTACATAGTGATGTATATAAAATCAAAACATTGAAACTACAACCTATTATCCGGTTTTATATTCGACTATCCAAAACTGAAATCCAATTCAATATGATTTTTTGACACTTCTTCCAAATTTATGAATATAACAAATATTAATTGATCTGTTTATTGAATGGTTCTTTCCATTTTTGTTTAAAATTTTGCAAAAATGCATTCACGCATTTAAATAAAAAAATCCAATTCACGGGCGATGTGTTAACACCTTTTTGATACACGGTACCTGTTCGATTTCTATGAACACATTCGTAAATGTTACATTGGAAAATAAAAAACAGCGTTCAATCATATGATGACGTTACAGTTAAATAATATTAATACTTAAAATTATTTAAAGAGCCAGTGCAAGCACATGTGTCATTATTTTCTTGCTGAATACTTTTTGTTTTATTCCCATACATACATTGTTATATTCGGACATACGCTACACAAGTTCACAAAATTGTCGTTGCTCTCTTGCTATCTCATTTTTATATACGTATAATACGTCATTACTCTCTTTGCTCTGAGAGTGCTCCGCACCCACATTTTATTGGACTTACCTTCAGGGCTGCCAGATTTGACGATTTATCGTCATTTTGACGATTTTTTGGTCAAAAATTGATAAATGACGATTTGACGATTTTTACCCAAAAAATGACGATTTTTTGATATTTTACTAACATGGCAATCTATATGTTATTTTGTTATGGCAACATCGAAAATGTACAAAGCGAAAGAAAAAGTAAAAAGAAGATGAATATTTGACAATAATACACACATGTGTGTGTGTGAGGTATTCTTTGTAGTACTACAAAGAGTACTTATACCAAGTGACATCAAGAGACGTTGTTGCAGATAAAGGCAACAACAATAGGCCTTTTGGTTTTCTTTCGCCCAGATAGATGAAAAAAAAATATGAAGCCTGTGTTAGATAACACGGGCGCATAGGTCAGACGTAGAATACGTTAGTCATTTTGCAATTAAAATATATGAATTAAATATACTTTTTTATAAATGATTTAAATCTATCAAATTTATCTTTAATTTTTATGTTAAAAATTTACGATAGTTTTTAACAAAATTTGGGTACACTTTATATCAATTCGATGCACTTTTGAAAACAAGTGTAAATACTGCATGTGGCAGCACTGGTTCTGTAATGTTCACATAAAACATGCATTGTCATTATACTTCTTCTCTTTCTCACACTGGTTCTGTGATGAACACACAGATAATCGTACTGCTCTTACACATGATGTTATAATACATAAAATACAAAGCATATGAAAATTGATACAAAATTTGAAGGAGTTAAATTTTGATTTACTTATAGAATCAAAAAAATTATATGTAGCAATATGATTATTTAAATACAAATCAAAAGAAAACATTTTAAATATGTTTCGACCATACTTGAATTTTCTTCAATGCATGAATAAAGTATTAAAAACTTATAATGAAAGTGACAAACATTTTCTCAAAATTTTGTGCTCCAGATCAACACCCCTACCTTACCGTATAACGTATTCTACGTTAAAAAAACAAATCTGCTGTTCTGCTGGGGTCACTTGCTATGAGTGCACTCTGTAGTAATCCATTATAGCAAGTTCAGACGGCTGGCTTTTTTCGTGTTTCGTTCTCTCATTCGTGTTTGGCCCCCCAATCATGTTTGAAACATCATGGCTCGCCATACAAAATTTTGAGAGCGAACCATCTCGTTTCAATTCGAAACATCTTACCAAACATGAATAATTTACTACCATCTCTAATTTATTTAGTACGCTATCGCTTTTTTATCTGAACTAGTTGTCAGAATAAGCAAAACAAAGCAAAAAATAAATAAACATAGAGCGAAAGTGAAGTTTGTGTTTAAATATAAAATAAAATCAAAGCCTTGATTGTTAACACAAATAAAACATTTATATAAATCATAAAAGTAACAAAACAGTAAAATGGAGAAAAAAGAAATAGTTAAAAGTATTATCATGTGTAGAACACGAAACACGAATGTGTCTTGTGAACACGGCGATTCACAATCATGGTTGAGTAAACGAAACAAGTGTTTCACATCACCGTCTGAATTAGCTATTAGAAAATAAAATTTAAAAATATATTTGCAAACTTAAATGATGCTAATGAAATTTACTTGTCATTTTTAAAATATACACTAGAAATTATTAATAATATAAACAAAATGTTTCAAAATGAAACAACGGAAATACACAATCTTTATTCTCAAATGGAAAGACTTTTCAAGACAGTCATTAGTAATTTTCTAAAACCTGAATTTGAAAAGACTGATCAAATATATTTAGTTGATTTTAACAATAGAGACAATTTCTTAGACAATAATCAAATATATTTAGGCGTATATGCAAAGGAATTGTTCACAAAAACAAAACTGAATTCAAGTGAAAGAAGCAAAATATATATTAACTGTGTGAATTTTTATATTGAGCTTTGTACACAAATATTAAAAAGATTTGATTTTGAAAGCAATTTTAAGAGTTTGTGTATGATAAGTCCTACTTATATTAAAAACATTAAAAATAATTCATTTTTTGACATACTTAAAGAATTTCCACATTTTGTGAACAAGGAGGAAAAGCAAACATTGGATTCAGAATTTCGTGAACTAACGGTTTTGAATTTTGAAAAAATGTTTGAAAATAATGAAACGGATTTATTTCGATTTTGGAATGAAATATTTGCTTTGAAACGTGGTGATGGTTCATATGTTTTTCCTATTCTAACAAAATTTATACAGAAGATAATGGTATTACCTAAATAAAACGAAAAATCGAAATTCTCCTGAAAAGGATTCAATGGAGGGTATACTTTATACCAAAGATTATTTAAAACTCAACAAAACAAAGTGTTATGACACATTAATTCAACCCGACTTGTTAAAAATGATAAACTCAAATAACCTAAAATAAAAACAGCAGCATAAAATCTGGTTTTAGCAGATTTTGACTTTGATAGATTTAGTCCCTATACGCCGCTATAGATGTTAACACATCAAAAAATTAATTCGGTCTACCGGTTATTGTTCATCTTGTTTTTACATCACAAGCACTGTGAGAATACATAAAACAGGGTTGTCAGTCAATTATCTGTTCCCCAGTTAAAATACTCATTATGAATACCGTTCTAATAAAACCTTCGCCAAATCTTAAAGCTTCCAATAACTGATGATTGCTTTAGAGCTACATTAATGTTTTTTATGAATAAGGCAGTTATAAATTAGGATTTTCAACTTAAAAATTATAAGCAGCATAAAATATACTTTTCAAATAATGGAAACAATATCAAAAAATAATATATGTAACAATGTAACGGCTCCCCAGCCAAAATAAAAAGATTGTAAATACAGAACCCATAGTGACAATTATGGCAACAACATCGAAAATAAGCATAGTATGTATGCTACATAGGTATACAAATGCAAAGTATAGATGCATTCCAATTTATGACGGAGGCTGGACATACGCCAAATATTTAAGTTTGAAAGAAACATTGGAGTATGAAAAATTTCGCAGGCCAATAGGAAGCTGATTCCGAGTTCTTGCTGCACGAACAACAAATGATCGCTCAAATATAGAGAATGACATACGAGGCAGAAGTAGTTGAGGGTTTGGAGTGGATATCGTGAATTGAAACATACCACGAAGTAATCCTGGCACACCCAAAAAATCAATTATATACTATCATTTTAAGTAACATTTCTGTTAGAGATTATTGAGTAGGGAATCACAATAATATTTATGCATATAATTACATTGTGAGATAACAAAAAGTATACGACTATTCCTAACTTTACCCTACTTTACTCTAAATCACCTTTTTAGTAGGACTAAATCGAGAATCGATACGGATGACAAGCCAAATGTGGTGTACGAAATAACCCACTAAGCCACTAAATAGTTTCGTTTCAATTTTTAATTTTTTTTGCTTGTCTATTTTACGGCTTACTCTTTAAAAACAAAAAACTAAAAGAATCTGGGACAACTCGTTATTCTAAGCAAAAAAAGTTAAATAACAAAATCGGGGCTAATGCATAGTTTCGGAGATATGGGACCTGAAATTTCGGATATGTAAGATCACTTTCTTGTACATATGTATAAAACAAATCAAACTAAACGCAAAAAATTAAATAAAATGATTCGCTAAGTCGTTATCGAGATATGTATATAGAAAACATCAAAAATTATTTTAAAAAAAGGTAATGGCCTACCCCAGAGGAGAAAATCCCTAAGCCCGGCCGAAGGTCTGCCATGCAGAAAGCTTTGTACCACAAAAATAATATGCCCTATACTATACCACCATTACCCTCTCACATGTCAAAAGTTTGGTGGCCCATAACTCCGAAACTATGCATTTGCCGCGATGTTGATATTTTAAATTTTTGAGTAAAATAACTTGTTACCCGCCCCTCCAAAAATGGATTTTTGGGGGTGTAAGCCGTAAAATAGACTTATTCCAATTTTTTAACCAAAATTGACTTTTGTTTACACAGTGATATGTATATAAAATGAAAACATTGAAGCAACAATCCATTATCCGGTTTTGTATTCGACTTCCCAGAAACTAAGTCTAATTCGATATGAATATTATAGCCCCACCCTCCCAAAATAAAAAGGGGTGTAGAACACATTATTGTAAACATAAAATATTTAATAAAAAAAATTGGCGACGAGCCCTGTTTTGAGTTACGGGCCCTCGAAGTTTAGGCATATGGAGTGATTTTGTGATCCCAACTACTTCTAGGAGCCGAGGTGGCAGTTGTTTTATGTAAACAGGGTCGGAATAAGTATAAAAGATAAAATGAAAAAAATCGATAACTTGGGTTGTTATCGAGTTATGGAAGTTGGAAATTTTTTAAATTCAGACTTTCAAAATTAAAATCAAATGAAATTGTTGATAAGGGGTTGGATATAAAATCCTAAACTAACAAATAAAATTAAATAAACTTTTGGAATAACCTGCTTAGTTATCGATATATACGGAATTAAATGTGTGGAATTTATCGATTTTTTTTAATTTTCAAAATGTTTAAACGTGTTTTACAAAATCGGAAGATAAACAAAACTAAATAAATACATTTTTGCGATAGCTCGCTCAGTTGTCGAGATATTAGTGCTACAATTATTTAAATTTTCTTTGTGAACTTGTGTGCATTTTTAGTCAATATGGCAACCACATACAACAACAACAATTTTTAATGTTGTTGGTGTAAAATTATTTAAAAAAAATTGCGTGATTTCTTTGTGAAATTGTGAAAGGGGTTCTTTAGTCAATATGGCGACCACATACAACAATAGCTGTGTTCGAGTACTTTTCCAGTAAAAATAATCAAGTAACTAGTTTTCGGAGAGTAAGAATGATTTTGCTCTCTGAGTAAAAAATAGAACAAAAAGTACGCGAACGACATCCAGTAAAAACTTGCAAGAAATAAGAACTTTGTATGTAAACAGCTGATATGCAATGTAAACATTGGAAGAACCAACAAACGCAATTCGAACAAAACATTACAAATCACCAAAACTGTTTTCTTTTTCAACAGAAATACTTAAAGATTTATAACAAAACATTAAAAAATCACATTTTCTCTTAAAAATTAAAATTCCAACGATAAATTTATTATTTTATATTCTTTCTACGTCCTAAGTTTGTTTGTTTACATAAAACATATGTTTTAAAACATATGTTATTACTTGCAAATTCTTACTGGCAAAAATTTCTCCAGTATAAACTTGCAAGTTCTCTATCATCGAACTGTCAAAATAATCTCTCTTACTCTCTCGTTACTGGCTTTTTGGTGTAAACGAACACTATATTAGGTCTTTCTGGGTCATAGAGTAGTCTCAGACTAGAGAGAATATTTGGCTCATCTGACGTTTCCTTTCACACTCTTCGTGATGCGGTCGGTGTGATAGAGAGATGTTTGACGAAAAGTGATATACACCAGGTGGAATTACAATAAGTTCTTGCTTTAATTTTTCATGCCATTTTGGTGAAAAACTGTGAAATTTAAATGTGTTTTAAACTTTTTTATTGACTGTTATTGTTAGCATACATTTGTGTTGTATTTAACACAATAATTTTAACAAACAAAACGAAATGCCGTTGTTGTTATTTTGTTCGTTGTTTTGAACCATTGCCTCTATCTGGTATTAGTAAAGCAATCCTTTTCAACATCAAACGTAAATATCACACCATGCCAAATGTCATAATTTTGGTGGGAGAACTAGTAGATCTACTATAAGTATTAATCTATGTTCTGGGTACTTTTCCAGTAAGAAATATCCAGTAACTTTTTTTGGAGAGTAAAAAAATTTTACTCTCTCAGTAAAAAATATCACAAAAAGTACACAGACGACATCCAGTAAAAACTTGCAAGAAATTAAAATCAGCTGGTTCGTAACTTGCAAATTCTTACTGGCAAAAATTTCTCCAGTAAAAACTTGTAAGTTCTCTATCATCGAACTGTCAAAATAAACTCTCTCTTACTCTCTCGTTACTGGCTTTTTGGTGTACACAGACACCATCCAGTAACAATTTGTACAAATTGTTACAAATTATCAGTACGTAGACAGACCTATTGCAATGTCCCACCGGAAAATGTTAAGCATATAGGGGTACACAGTGGTGGCCGCAACATATAAAACTAAGATTGGCTGCCTTTAATAGGGTCTATAAGTTTGTAAAATTGTACCACAAAAAGGACAATGATATTTCAACTAATAATAAACGGTATTAAGATTTTTAAATATATTTCAGAATGTACAGCTTTTGTTTACATTTCCATGTTATCGGCATTTGTGTCGATAAATATTAAAATCGGTGTGGACAAAACATGTGCAACTCTCCAATTTTGTTTTAAATAACGTCGTTTGTTTTATTCTTTTGATCACTGTTCTTCTTATAACTATTTAGAAACCTTGTGTAAAAGTATTTGTAGGAATATTCAGTATTATTTTGTTTCTAAAAAAAATGGTTTCCCATTACATTCCATGAAGGGACAGGGGAGAGCTTCTCACAATCACTGAGCTGTGCGCTTTACAGTTTTCACTCAATGATTGGGACCTACAGTTTTACACCGATTCCGAACGGTATTTTGAGAAATTTTTTAACGGCTAAATAGTCGATAGTGTCGCCACCACTATGCGAGGTGTCGAAAGAAAGTTTAAGGTGGTCTGAGCAGAGATCGAACCCAAGATCTCATGTACAAGAGTCGCGCACACTGCCATTGCACCACCGACGGCCAGTGAAGCTAAAATAGAGTTCCTTTTAAAAGGGCGCGCGATAAATTCGGTTTTGAGCTCAGACGGAAAATTGTCAATGCATATTCTTGTGGAATATCACAGAAACACATTGCCGAGAAATATAATGTTCATAAAAGTTCAATATCTCGCATTATTGCTACTTTAAAAAAAAAACTTCAGAAATTTTTATTATACACCGAGGTGATCGACTGCGCAAGACAAGTGATCAGACGGACAATTTGATTATCAGACACGTGAAATAAGACCCATTTATCTCTTCCTCCAAAATAAGTGCAAAATTCAATTATCAGTTTCTGCTCGAAAAATTCTTAGACCATCGAAAGTGGTTAAATCGTGGTTTGGCGAAAATAGAGTTACGGTTATGGAATGGCCACCACATCACCAGACTTAAATCCCATCGAGAAACTAGAAAATCATTAACCATTGAGTGGGGAAATTGTATAAAGTTCTAATATTTTGTTTCGACGACTGAAAGATGCGTGGAAATCAATCCCACAAACGCCATTGACAAACTAATAATATCAATGCCTCGAATATGTCAGGCTGTAATCGACAACAACGGAGTTGCTGGAAAATATTCAGTTCACTTGCAATGAACTGCGCTTGAGTTTATTAGTTGCATATGTTTTGGCCACTGAAAAATTAGAATGAACATGGATTTTTCATTGTTCTAAATATCTATGAGTATATCCCTTTTCCTTATTTTTAAAGCAATAAAGTATAAAATTTAAAACAAAAAATTGCTAATTTGGAACAGACCTAGTATAGATCGGCACGTCCAATTTTTTTGCTTTTTTTTTGGTTGTAGGGATCGCTATTTTAAGTAAAAAAATTAAAATAAAAAAATCGGGGGAACCCCTATTTAGGGAGTTACGGGCCAAGTAGCCCTGGCAGGGACCTATGTTGCTCGTACCGCGTGGTAGAACTTTTGGAAAATCGTTAAATTTATATTGCAATTAGTCGCCCGGCCGTCCGGCCGGGCTCAGGCAGGGGGGTTAAAATTCCCTCTGTACCTGAAGTCGATGTGTGGCAAAATCCGAAAAATCACTCGATTGCTTGAAAAAAAAATATTTTCTGGATATTTTTAAAAATCCGATACGTGGATAACTAAGCAGTTATCGAAAAAATGTATTTATTTATTTTAGTTTATTTCGACTCGTTTTACACAAAAAAGTTGTGAAATCGGTCCCATAACACGGCACCACACTCGTAGTATCATCCTGTATGTCAGAACTTTGGGTGCCCACAACTCCGAAAATAGGCGTTGCCCCCGATTTTTTTATTTAATTTTTTTTACTTAAAATTAAAAGTTCTATCCAATGGTAATAGTTTGGAGCCGAAGCGAGTTGCCGACCTATTCTAGGTTTAAGCCGCTAATTTTATTTTCAGAAAATGATAACGTAATATTTCGTAAAAGATGAATTTTGGTTGAATTTGTTTTGGCCACCACTGTATATATTCAAGGTTCGGGGACCCGTAATCCGAGAACTATGGGCGATCTAGCTCTATGTGTGGAAAAAGTTTGGGGCCGATACGAGAGGTGGGGCTATTCTAGAATCCATTGACAAATTTAAATAAAATTTTTTAATTCGGTGTATAGGTTATTGTTTATATTGTTTTTACATCACAAGGACTGTTAGAATACATAAAGCCTCAATGTATTACGGTACTTATTAATACGGTACTAAGGACACGATCACTAAATCTTAAAGCTTTCAAGAACTGAAGAATTTTTTGGAGATAATTTATTGTGTTTTTATAAATAAAGCCGTACATTTATTTATTCTTTCACTCAATAATTAACATCAGTGATGGGAAATGTGGTACAAGTTTGGGTACAATTACAACTGTTTTTGTACGTTGGTACAATCAATCGCACAATATATTTTTAAACTGTATAAATAAATAAAATATTAACGAAAATAGTCCTATTGCTTAAATGGCTGATTTAAGTAAGTACAACAATATAATATTTGTGACTTTTGGAAGAAACAATCCGTAACAAATTGATTAAACGAATCTATATTTTTAATTTAAGGAATATTATATACTCGTATTACTCAAGTTAAGAATGTTGTCGAAACTAATATAATGCGTATACTGCAGATAACTACTTTGTCAATAGTGGTTCAAGTATAATTTGGTACAATCGATTTACAAATTTTTGGAGATTGCCTGTTAGCCCATATAAGTCCACTTTTTTACGTACAGTGACCACGAGATTGGTTACGGTAACCATCCAGAAAAATATTTTTTTTTGGCGTAGAATACGTCTTACCTTACGGTATAGGGAGTCATGTCAGATTGTTATTGTTGTAATCTTTATTTCATTGATTATGAGGAAACGGCGAGATAACTTTTTTTAAAAATTTTTTTGTAGGCAAATGAAGATGTTATCTTTCGTTTGATATACATTTCATATTGGTTGATATCTTCCTAATATTTAAATTTCTCAAATGAAAATTGTTTAAACACATACACTCAAACATATTTTTGGTGTTTGGTTGAGTGTTTGAGTCCGTAGCGTGAACACAAACTATGCTGCTGTTTCAGTGTGGACACAAACCTTCGGCTCTTGTTTTTATTGATGAACTATTGAAATTTCGTATATTTACTTAAGTATTTAAGTGAAACAAAATGTTAAATGTGAATTTGAATTTAACATGGATATATAATTATAAAAAATATATGAAAAAATTAATTCATACATTTTTATGTTAAATGAAAGTGCTGCCAAATAAGCAAAATAACAATGCTGCTTGATGCTGTTTGACAGCAGCTGACAGTTGACGTTTAGTAAATTAAAATATCAAATAAATAAATTCATTTGCTTATGTTATTTATCATTTATTGTTATATATGTTTTCTGTCTTATCGGATGGCGTATTCTACGTTAAACTTAATGGCCGTGTCTCTGACACAGCCTGCAGGGACAGTCCGTGGCCGAAGGCCCCGGACAACTGTCTGCTGTTTTTTTAAATCGAGCGATTATTCTGATTTCGCCACATCGACTTACGGTACAGAGGGAATTTGAACCCCCTGCCTGAGCCCGTCCGGGCGACTATGAGGAATATAAATTCAACGATTTTCAAAAAGGTTAGTTTTCCATTTTCTCACATTCTTTACTTTTTCTTTAATTTTTTTTTTTTTGGAACAGACCTAGTATAGATCGGCACGTCCAATTTTATTGCTTTTTTTTGGGGTGTAGGGAACGTTATTTTAAGTAAAAAAAGTAAAATACAAAAATCGGGGGAACCCCTATTTTGGGAGTTACGGTCCCCCAAAGTTCGGAATACGGGATGGTATTACGAGTGTGGTGCCATTTTGTGGGACCGATTTGACCACTTCTTTGTGTAAAAGGAGTAATTTTTATTTTGTTGTTGCGATCTCGATAACTAAGATAGTTATCGACAAAATTTATTTAATTTTTTCGACTTATTTTTTGATTTCTATTAAGACCTAAATTTTTTTCTGTGAAATGTTAAAATTCAAAAAAAACGATATTTTTAAAAATTAATCATCCGATATCTCGATAACTAAGACAGTTATCGAAAAAATTGATTTAATTTTTTTTTGTTTATTTCGACTCCTTTTACATACAAAAAGTTGTGAAATCGGTCCCATAACACGGCACCACACTCGTAGTATCATCCTGTATGTCCGAACTTTGGGGGCACATAACTCCGAAAATAGGCGTTGCCGTCGATTTTTTTATTTAATTTTTTTTACTTAAAATGAAAAGTTTTATCCAAGGGTGATAGTTTGGAGCCGAAGTCAAGTTGCCGACCTATTCTAGGTTGAAACCTTTTTTTAAAGTAAATCCCGATGTTTTGCCTTTTTTTTAAATAAATTGCTCAATTGCCCGTAAAATAGAGGTGCTTCCATATCCGAACGTTGAAGGGCCATAACTCGGGAAATATGGGCCTCCGGAAAATTTGTTTTTTTATTTAAAAATAAATTCTAACACTCCCACATGGTAGAATTATGTATTAGGTAGTCGCATTAGCAATTCCGTCGTTAAGCTGTCAAAATTAGCTGAATAATGAAAACCACTTGTACACAAAATGTGAAAATTTTTATAAGATTGTCTTACTTGATACAAAGTCTATGCTATTAAATTGCATTTTGGTTGAAATTCTTTGAATTTTATTAACAAACAAAGAGAAACAAAATCGAATTTGACAGCTTACCCACGCAAAAGATGAAAAAACCACAAATCAGCCGGGCTGACGCGTTTACCCGATAGATAATTTTACCATAAATTTACAAAAGAAAAAATTGCCCAATTGCCCTTAAAATAGAGTTGTTCCCAAACGTCAAAGTTGTAACCCATCACTGATTCTCATATTGTTTCTTATGCACATATAAATATTTTCTTCTCAGTTCTGGCGTTTACACTCTATCGTTATGGTATTTTAGTACTAAACACAACAAGAAGAATAATGTTGGGTCTTTTTCGCTGTTTGACTTTCTTTTCTTTTCTTTGCAATAAAAGATAGTTTTTCACTTTGATCGAATGTGTTTTATTTACAAATTCTCTAGGAATCAGCTGTTTTCCTACTTCATTTCCCGGTATTTTCCATTGTTGCCAGCACAATAGTACAAATTATTATAACCATGTCTCAAAGAGGATGAAAACAGGGAGAGAAGAGAATTAACTCAGATTTATGTGCCAACAAACCGTAAAAGCGCCTAGTTACTCTGCTCTTTCGCTGAATAGTTCAACACACAAGCAGTTTTTAGTGATGTTATAGTGTATCTGCCTTATTCATAAAAAAACAGTAATGTACATCTAAAGCATTCATCAGTTATTGAAAGCTTTAAGATTTGGCAAAGGTTTTATTAGAACCGTATTCATATTGATTATCTTAACTAGAGAACAGATAATTGACTGACAACCCTGTTGTATGTATTCTCACAGTGCTTGTGATGTAAAAACAAGATGAACAATAACCGATAGACCGAATTAGTTTTTATTTATTTAAATGCGTCAATGCATTATTGCAGAATGTTAAACATTAATGGAAAGAAGTATTCAATAAAAATATCAATTAATATTTGCTATATTCATAAATTTAGAAGAAGTGCAAAAAATCATATTGAGTTGGATTTCAGTTTTGGATAGTCGAATATAAAACCGGATAATAGGCTGTAGTTTCAATGTTTTGATTTTTATACATCACTATGGTTAAAAATTATAAAAATTGATTCGAATTGTTTATATCACATAAATATTTCAGTACGGCACGCATGAAATGTAAAAATTTTTTTTTGTGTATTAATGCGGATAAAATAGCCTTAAAGAAGGGTTAACCGTTCAACAAAAATGGCGACGTTAGAGAACTGTTAACAGAGGAATTTTTCGATTATGAATACAATTTTTCGGCTTTATCTTCTTAAACCTTTGACAAACCCATGACAACTTTTTATGAATAAGGCCTTATAACTATAGAAATTCCGGAGCAAATTTCTTTTAGCAGCAAAATTGGATTTTTTGGTTTTTTTTTGCCTGGTAAATCATTAAGTGTGGATTTAATAAAAAAAAGAAAAAAGTTTGCGAAAGTCCATATTTTCCGAAATATAGGTCTCCAAAGCTTGAATGTATAATCGCGCATAACTCTGCCATTTATTATCCGATACTGATGTAATAAATTTCATAAATCGTTCAATTTATATTCCAACTAAGGCAGGGGGATCGAATTCCCTCTTAAGCTTAAGTCAATGTGTGACAAAATCAGAAAAATCGCGCGAGCTTTTAGAAATATTTTTTATTTTGGTGTGTAAAAACTACAACAAAGGACAACAGAAATAAAAGACAACAACAACGACAAAAGACAACAACACCAAAAGACAAGAACAACAAGTTGATTAAACCAAAAAAGTGAGGTTAAAAAACATTTTTTAAATGAGCCCTCAATGGGTGTATAAAAGGAAATATATTTATATACAGAGTTATACAGTTTCACAAGGGCTTTGTAATGGTAAATATTTCAAGCAGATGATAAATACCTGAGATATGACCGATTATATACTCAAGCTTTAAAGGCCTATATCTCAAGAAGTTGGACCTAGCGCAAAAAACAAAACTTATTTTTCAAATCAGCGCAAAGCCTTTACCGTTGGTGAAATTTTAGGGCAGATCTGATTTTGCTGCTAAAATAGTTTTATGCCGAAATTCCAAACATGTATTTATATACAAAGCGGCATTCAGGTATGCCGAGATTTAGCAAGTTTTGAGATTTCGGCCGAAATGGCAATGAAATCCAGAGATTCTGCATACATTTTCATAGTGCTGGAATCTTCATAAATTTTTTAGATTTCGCGCAAATGGGCAAGAATCTATAGATGCCGGTCTGATGCAATGCTGTTATTTTACATCAATAAGGATTTTACATCCGGTTAGCATTCGGCCTTATTCCCGTTGTCGTAATTTTTGTCAACTTTAGAACGTTATAAAAGCATTGTCACGGCGACAACAACAAAGTTTTTGATGTCTATGATCCAAAAACAACCCTCTAAAACATTACGGAAATTTTTTTTCAAATGCCTTCAAGTCGCCAATAAAAATGGTGTCGATATTGTATTGACGTCGACGACGACAACGGGAATAAGGGCGATTAAGTAACACCCAGAAAGCAGCTATGGTATAGAGTAGAAAATTTACTCATGGAGTGGATTGTCAACAAAGAAAACGAGTGAAGCGCGTCGTTTCTCTGCTCTCTCTCTTACTCTCTCCGTTGAATATTTCAATACACGAGCGGTTTTCTGATGATGTTATTGTATCTAACTATAGAAATTCCAACCATATTTAAATAGAATTACATAAAGTATGTAAACAAAAGTCAAGTTATGACGCGGGAAGGAAGTGCGTTGAGTGATTCGCGTCGACTTTTTTGATTCTCTTCTACTAGAGTTGCCAAAATGCGCCGGGTTTTTCTTCTCTACCTGTACATCCTTTTTGTAACACCAAGATAATTTGTTTAGTCCCCTTTTCACTAGCAAATATTTCTTTGCAAATTCTTGACTTTGTAGGTGAGATGGGTTGGAGGAAGAGAAACAAATCTTTGTCAGTTCAGAATTTGCTGTTCTCGCAAAGTCTGCTTTGTTCTTTTCGCTGAAACAAATTTATTTGACATATCGATTTTAACCCATTCATTTTTACTGACACAGACGGTTTTTGTTTACAAACCTGTTGGTCGTAGTGATTGTTTGAAATGAAATTTAATTTATAAATTACCATTTTTACACCGATTTTAAATTATTTATACACTTCTTAGATAAAAATCCTTTAAAATGTAAACAGTTTTGACGTTTTATTCGTTCTTTTGTATTTTGATTCGCAAGATTTGGCAAAGAACAATTTGTGAGTGGAAAAGCATCCGAAAATACCAAAAGAGAAAAGAAAAAATTTGGCAAAGAAATATTTGCCAGTGGAAAAGGCGACTTATATAGATTGGAAAAAAGTTTTCTTGAGGGGACTGTATAAAACATCAGCAGTTTTTGAGAATGTTATTGTTTATAATACTTTAAATGCCAACAATATTTAAGAAAATGCCCATCAAATCTGTAATTAACCTAGTATATTTTTGGTTACAATGCCTAACAAATTTTCAGATCTATACTAAATATGTTGTTTTTGCAAAACCACGTGCATTTGATTAGTTTTATGTATTGGTTGTATTGGTTATTTTATTTTTAAAAATATTAAAGTTTTCCAACTCAATGTTTATTTTAATTTTCCATTTCTAATTTTAATAGTGTAAATAAGAATTTCAATGAGTAAACAAAAAATGTTTGTAAACAAGTTGTCAAAATGAAGCGAAATCATGTCAAAATATGTAGATATACCTGAGCACTTTAGATTTGTATAACGATTGCAGAATCTTTTGAGCTGAACTGGGGTATACATGAACATGATTTAAAATTACATATAGTATGTAAAAAGTATGAAATATTAAAGTTATGAAGCGAGAGAGAAACATGGGTATTCATCCTCTGTCTGCGTACTGCAAAGACAAAAACGATGTACAAATAGACAGTCAAAATTTCTCTTCACTCAAATGCCAGCAAACAAAACGAGTGAAACCCTAGTACTTCTCTACTCTCTCTCATACTCTCTTCATTGAATATTTCAATACACGAGCAGCCTTTTGATGGTGTTATTGTATATAACTATACTAATTCCAACCATGTTGAAGTAAAATTACATAAACTATGCAAAAAGTATGAAATAAGCAAGATATGATGCGAGAGAAATGCGTTTGAGTGAACTCGTAGCACTTTTTGGTTCTCTTTTACCAGGGTTGCCAAGTTGCGCACATCTTCTGGTCGTCTAATTGTAAATCGTCTTTGGTAAAGAGAATGGACAAGTAGAGAAGAAAAAAATCACCGCAAATTGGCAACCCTTGTAGAAGATAACAAAAAAAGTGAAGCGCCTAGTTTCTTTGCTGCCTCTCTTACTCTCTTCGTTAATTATTTCAATACACGAGCACTTTTTTGATGATATTATAGTATCTAACCATGTTTATATAAAATTATATAAAGTATGAAATAATCAAGTAATAACGCGAGAGTCGCGTCGACATTTTGGTTTTCTTCTACGAGGATTGCCACATGGCGGTGGTTTTTTCTTCTCTTTCTTGTACATCCTTTTTGTGTCTGTTAAAATAAATAGATATAGAACGACCATTGTCAACTTTGTTCACTAGGTGCTGTCCTGTTCTACTGTCACTGTCACTGAAGTTTCCCAGAAGTTTCATTGACGTTTATTCAAAATTGTGTTAAATTTATGAGAAAGCAATTTAAACAATTAAAATGTGACAAAATTTATGTGATTTCACATAATAGCAATTGTTTATTATATACAAAACTATTTCAAAGCGATGAGGCCGGTGTTGGGATATCAATAAGAGAAACCCCATAAGATTGCACAAAAATTAAAATCCGGGAACGCCTTTTTAATCTAAAAACTTCCCCGCCCAAAAACTGTACAACTTCTGTTGTCGCAGATGCCAAAACCGTTAGAGTGTTTGAGGACTCTCAACAAGGAATGGTAGCTGAACCGGAGGAAGAACTAATTTATTAGGACATAGACGGTGGTGACATGGCTTTGCAATCCGATGGCCATCAGATATTCTACTTTAAGTAACGTGTTGTATTCTTGTTTTGAAGCGATATTTTTGTTGAAAATTATTTTTTCTTTTGATATGAAATTTTAGATTTTTATTGTCATATTTTGTGACTTTTTTTTCGGGAACAAAAAATCCCATTTATTGCTTTCAACGACAACTAGAAAATTACCCATTACACTAAAATTTTCCCAACACTTGTCAATGATACACAGTAAAAATCATGGTAGAATAAGGTGAACTCGTTAGAACAGCTGATCTGGACTTTTTTCTTGCTTAGGTATCTCTATCCAAATTCACATGTATTTTTTTTGTACTTTTTTGTTTACTTTTACTGCAGATACACG
Organism: Phaonia tiefii; assembly: GCA_963931995.1. Lineage (NCBI taxonomy): Eukaryota > Metazoa > Arthropoda > Insecta > Diptera > Muscidae > Phaonia > Phaonia tiefii. Next base: position 163,735,430 of record OZ008368.1, read on the forward strand.
CATGTAGCAAATTTGACAGATTAGGAACACCAAACAAAAACAAGATGCATGTTCTTGTTGCCTAAAATGGCAGCAGGCGAAAGTGAGATAGCGAATGTACGTAAGTACAAAAGAATGAATATATGGAATGACAGGCTTGTTCGCGGCTTTTATAACTATCAGCGTACAGAGCGACAATATGTTATAATAACTTAAAAATAAACAACAAATAATATTAATCAACAAAAGAGATATGTTAAATAACATGGACAAAACAGAGAGCAGATAAAAAAGCGATATCACAATGGAAAAGTTAATATACGAGAATGCAAACAGGAACACATATATAAGTACATTAAGATGTTAATAAATGACTTACCTCGTTTACATGACGCTTTAATTCATATTAACTCAAATCGTGTTATTTAGATGCACACGAAACTATTAAACTATAAATCGCATTCTCAATACGGACTGAGGCCTAATTTTTGAGTGGAAAATCATCTTTAATCAACTATCAAATATAATATAAACTCTGAATTCACGTTTTAGGTTAATAGTTAGTTGCTGTTTAAACAGCCAAAGTAGTATTGACAGAAAACAACATGAATAAACAAAGCGTCTTTAATTGTTAAAGTGAACAATTATAATCTCCATCCTAGTTGAAATAACAATAAAAACGTATCATTTAACTCGTAGTGCAGTTAGAACTTTATTTCGCTCAAAATTTTTCCAATTTCATTAAATATTTTGTATCTCATCACTTCACTTTTCTTTTGCAAATGGCGTCAGTTTGATGCATTGTAACGATTAGCCGATAAATGTTTAAATACCGGTTATTTTTCGTAGCATCTGTCGCTGTTGCCACATGGTAGTAAGATTATTTGACAAAGCACTGAAAAACTCTTTTCGTATTTAAAGTCAGATCAATCATAAATCAAAATCAACTGATTACCAATTTAAATAACTAGTCAAAAATTGGGCATAATAAATATACTTTGTTTTAAATTATATTTCTTTGTCACAAACAATTATTGAAAAAATTAAGTAGGCAACTCTGATTTCGTAACCGTACACCGAGTAATATTAATAAGAGTTTGCAACAGCAGTATTATGTATTAACAAAGTCCGTGGAAGACTTGGAAAACATATAGAGAATGATCTTTAAATTTATCAATATGCGTGTTAATTGGGATCTACACAAATAATTTTACTCTAACATTTCATTACATTTTAATTTTGTTCACTGAATATCCCTTTTTTTAATCGATTTATTTGGGAAAATTTACTCCCAGTTGATGTGCTTTGTATTTTTGAAAGTATGAAAATTGTACCACGCAACCCAGTCACCTGCTTATCAACGTTTTGTCTTTGAAAGCATTTTCTCCATAAGTTCTCCAAGTACTAACTTGATCAGCTGTCTCATCGGTAACCCTTGGTATAAACGCTTGCATTTTAGGTGCGCTACACTGACACGAGCATGGTACAATAATTAGGGAATTCACATGGTCTCCTAAAGTCATAAGTTGTAAAGTCATATTTAACAAATTAGTACATATGACTTATGCATGTGAGCAGCATGTTATATGTGCTAAATCATAAGTCATAAAAACGTCAAATAAACGTCAAGCAACAAAAGAAAATTATTAAAAAAACTTAAAGAATGCCAACAAGAAGCGAAAAAGTTAAAATTTTTACGGTTTTGTGTGAAAAGTTTGTGCACAAAAACTTACCGAAGTAGTTTCTTCTCCTTCCATTTGTCCAATTTCCTCTTTTTTATTATTTTACCAATTATAATTAATTCTTGAGTTAATGTTGTAGAAAAATGCAAAATTTCTTCAAAACGCAACAATATATCTGATTATATAGTAAACAAAAAACAGCTGGCACTGAACATACAACATAGTACACTGAAAAAACAGACATGCTCTGGTTGTATAGTCGTAAAACATATTTACATGAAGAATACCAACAACATATTTACAACTGTTGTATTATTTTAGCATATACGATAAATACAACACAATAGTACACCATGTGAACTCCCTAATTATGTTAATGGTAAAGTCGTAAGAACAGCTGTTTTCACTTTTTTCATGAAGTTCTTCGCTTCGGCTGTCACACTCCCATGTATTTTGTTTTGGTACTCTTTTGCATTCTTGTTGTTGTTGGTATGTATTTGTGTAGAGTTTGACAGATGAAGCGAATAGAACAAAAACAAAATGCCTGTTGTTGCTGCCTACTACAACAACAACGCGCGCTGCTATTACCATGAAGATATTATTGTACCATGGACACGGGTTATTCGATACCATATTTGGTGCCATATCAACAAGGTACAACTTCGTATTTCATAGTACATATACTTCGAAGCCGATTCAATTACAAATGGTTTTCAATTGTGCAATAATTTTGTTTTCCAGAAATTACACATAGCCCTTTTCGCAGGCACAGATACGATATCTATGCATCATAGAGTAATGACGTATAGAGTAGGTAACTCTTTCAGTAAATTTATGACATTTGGTGTGTTGTAAATGGGCGGCTAGATGTTGGAAAGTATTGCTTAAATAACAACAGATAGAGGCAATAGCTCAATAAATCAGCAACGGCATTTCGTTTTTTTGTGCGTTAAAATTTTAGTAAATACACCACAAATATAAACTAACAATAAAATATAACAAAAAGTCCAAAATACGTTTAAATTTCAGTTTTCCATCAACAACTTTTGTAATTCTACCCACCGCACCACGAATGGTGTGAAATAAAATGTCAGATGAGAAGAATCATATATTGGAGAATTATAAGTATGAGTATAAGAAAAATAAATAACTAGAGTACATATATACAAAGAATGTATAATTGTAATGTTCCCCACCTATTTGCTTAACCCCTATGTGCTCCAGATGTAACCTTCTGAAAGAAGCTGGGTAATGCATATGAATCCAATGTTGTCTAGGTTTAAACTGACAACATTACCTGTTGGCATGGTAAGAGATATGGAAAGTTGGAACAATTCACGTTTTCTTATCTTTGAAGGACTTGGTTCATAAGAGGATTACTATGTGTGCCGAGCTTCGAAACAAATTTTCTCTGCAGTGTTATTGCGTAATTGCAGAATGGTAGTACCCTGGATTTTTGGTAGATTTATGCATTCGAAACCCGTTTTGTGGGATTTTTGTAAAATTTGTTAATGCATTTCCTTACAACTTTCCGTTCCTGTATTTCCAAGTCAGTGGCCACAGAACGAGAAATGGCGACCCAGATTGGAAAACCGTACAGTAGAATGGGACGAATAGCTAACTTATTTAGAAGCAGTTTCGTGCTCTCGTGCAAGGTATTTACTGTTCAACAAGTTAGAGAACATGCCACATATACTCTTTGCCTTGGTAAGTATTATCCGTACGTAATTATTAAATTTAAATAAGTTTTCAACGTATACTTCTAGGTATTTTAAGCAGTTTTTGAATGGGATATCTACAGCATCGAGTGAAAGCTGCAAGTACTTACTCTGAGGTACCAAATATCTTGGGCAATTGCCAGAGCCATTTCTAATGCAAATAGCCTAAGATTTGCTGGCATTAATTTTGATGCAGGATCTCCGCTACATACCGTTCCGGAGGAAGACGTAGATTTATTTATCTGGACGCTAAATGTTGTTTTGGTACGAAATTTCAGAAGTGCATGTTGATTTGAGTGATGCCTCTGAAATCCAAATTGATGGCATGAAATTGGATCAATTACATATGTACGAATTTTTTAGTTTTTCTTTGATCATGTGCTCGAAGACTTTTCGAATATTGGATAAAAGGCAAATCGGTCGATATTCTTCAACTCTGTCGCTGGCATTGTTATTCTTTATGGAAATGGTTTTCGCAGCCGTGGGAAAATAATTATTTAGGCAACTGTAAAACGATACTGCCAATAGATTCAAGGTAGTCACGCAATTTTCTATTAATAAAAATGGAAATTCCGTCGATGCCACTCGATTTATGTTGTTGATGTTTGCAATAATCGATTTAAATTTGAGCACATTTGTGAAGTGATAGGTGCATTTGTGAAGTGATGGGTGTTTTCAGCAATGGAGAAGGAATTGTTGAATGATGTGGTGAGGTTAATTTCCAACGTATTGGGTCACACGGTCATCAATATTAGCAATAATTCTCTCCGGAATGATTTCCGTAAAGATATTAGAATAAAAATTTCTGAAATTTCTTTAGTACATGATATAATACAGTGCGGAGTGCAGTAATTTGCTTATTTGGGAATGAAATAAAAAAATTATGAACCTTAGAAAAATTTATTTTATATATTGAATTATATTGAACAGTAAGGGAATTTGTAAATTACATGGTTTTAAATAATGTATCTGGCAAATGTCGACCTTCGCTATCCACATACTGTTGCATACGTTTTCTGAAGTTTTCATGAACTCTAACAATAATGTCGACTTGTATTCTACCAATTTCAGCCTCAATATTGTTAATTGTCCAAGGTGTTGGGACGGTTGATGTACACCTTCGACTTCAGGTAACTAGAAATTTTCGGCCTTTAAAATTGTCTGTCTCAAGATCTAATTACGATTATTATAACCCGGTCCGCACTCTATTTCTTCTTTATAATGATCTTTATATTTATCTACCGTTTTTTGAACCATTAGCCATGGTGAAAAACTATATTACATATTTACGAATTTACACATACTATGGTTGCCAGTTCATATCATTCGAATCGTTAAATCAATGTAACGCATGTAATGCCGTTAGGATTGAATAAAGTCGTCGCATTTTATTACCTCAATTCTTTTGCCTGCAAGAATCATTTCTCCGACGATTCTTGAGTTCTATATGAGGATATATATATGTATATGTTCCTGGTTGCAGAGAATTTCTTCTACTGATGATGTCGTGTCAAATTATTGCTGCTCCTTATTCCTGTTGAGTTGATAGCACAGCGTCTTCTAATTACATATATTTGGTGTTGTTCCTGGTTTCCTGATATTTTTCCTGCTTCGTAACTCTGGTGTTTTAATGTATGTTCCTGGTTCCTGGACTGATGATGTCGCGTCTCATTATTGCTGTTGCTTATTCCTGTTTCCCGTATTTCTACCGATCCTGTCCCGTTAAATTATTTGCTGTTGTTTATTGATTTCGTTGTTTGCTGGTTTCCTGTATAATGTCAGCTCGATATCATGGCGTCGTTTTATTTCGTCTATTTGGTATTGTTCCTGGTTGTAATGGTGTTATTTGTCCTGCTCCGTAACTCTGATGTCTTAACTTATGCTCCTGGTTCCTGATTTCCTGCTGCCTGTCTTCACATTTATTCCTGATTTTATTGGTGTTGCTTTTCCTGCTTTGTAACTCGGGTGTTTTAACTATTATTTATACTGCCAACTCAACATCATATCCCATATGACGTATTTGCTGTTAATCAATGTATATCGAATGCTGGTTCCTGTTTTCTTCCCGCTTGTCTTTGTGTTTTTGTTCCTGATTTCGAATTCTTCTCCTTCATCTTGTTCCCGGTTCCTGCTTCCTGATTTTGCTGTTTCCTTATTTTAAGTTTTTATTAAATTAATTTTGTTTTGCTTTTAATTTCGCTATTCATATGTATTTGCTGTTTCTTGTTTCCTTATTTTAAATTTTTATTATATAAATTTTGTTATTTTTTAATTTATTTATTTTTATTCATTTTTTTTTTGCAAACAATGCATTTTTTCCTGCTCAATGTTTAAAATTTTATTTAATTTTTTTATTTTTTTTCTTCTTTGTATTTTATTGTATTTATATATTGTATTTATAAGATATTTTTATTTGTAAATTTTAGTTTAAGATGAATTTTGAAAAAATTATTCCGTCTCCAGCTGGACTTATTTGTAGCGGAGTAAATAAATAAACAAACATACCCCAAAGGAAAAAATCGCATGGGGCTAAGTCTGGTTAGCGTACCGGCCAGTTCACATCACCCCTCAAAGAGATAAGCCGTCCAGGAAACATTTTCCTCAAACAATTCATTTTGAAATATACGCTTCAACAGAAAATGACCTCTCCTCACGTGTCCAATGCATGATGGCAACTGAAAGGCTACCCACTCTCTTCGACCAACAGTGCCGCCACATCCTGCAGTCCAAAAAAACAAATTACCGCGATCCACCCTGTAGTACCATTATGGAAAATTTCTTGACAAAATATACGATTTTTTTAGACTCAGAAATAGCCACGAATTCTTTCAAAATAGTTCTTAGTTATTGGGGTTGTTTTGCGAGCAAAGAGTATTCAGGACTAAGCCTATTTCCGGTACGGGGGTAAATTTTCTTCAGTTCTTTTACAAACGGTGTTTAATTTTAAACAAGTTTTCAAAATTATCCGGTAGTGGAAGGTTAATATAATATATTTTTACAACAATTTATATGAACAAAATTGTCAATATTTTCAAGATTTCTGTTTGCCAGAGGCAAACTACAACTCCACGTAGGTAAAACGCCGTGGAGTTATAGCTTTATCGTGAAGTGATCAGAAAAAGAAGGAAGACTTGCGATAAGAGGTAAATTTTACAAGTTTTATTGCTCAAAGATCGAACATTGAGAGATATACACTTAATTGATTTAAGGGCGGGAGCTCCTAACGTTATTTAAAAGGCAAAAGAATTCAGATTTTGAGTCTTGGCTTGACAGGTTTTTGTAATCTCATGATGATTGTTATCTCATCTTCTAGAAATAGCTCTTCCGGTTGCTTGAAGTAGGCAGTTAATTTTAAAAATTCATCGATAATGCTTGAATTGTCCTCCCTCTTGAGGTAGGGTTGTATTTTGTTGGGGGTGAAATATCTGGGCAAAGGTTTTACCGGGCAGACGGAGTCCTGAGCTTACCGCTCTACTAAATTATTTTGGCTGCAGTAACCTTATCCATAAGAGCCTTAATGATTTTATCAGTTTTTAATTTTAAGAAAGATTTATAATATGGGTATCCTCTCCAGCTGGCGGTGTGACCAACTTCATCACAGTTAACACAGTGGGGGCTGACTCCTCTGATCGTACACGTTGACACTCAGCGGGTGCATGTTTTTTGCCACATTTTACTCATTTAAATCCAGCGCTAGTTTTTCGCGACATGCCCCTATTTTTGACAACAATGACACTGGAATTCTTGGTCTTTCCTCTTTGATTTTTGCCAAGTAACTACCTGGTTTAATGCGGCTTTTATAACTATTAGCCAGGTTAGTGGGAGTTTTCCCAGGACATAGTGTGACCAGGAAAAGGTCGGTGTCGTAACCATTATTGATCGAAAAAAAAACTTGCTTTTATTTCTACACAGAAAATATAACTATCGGTAAAACTGTCAAGATTATCATTTTTCCGAGATTATAAATGCCAAATTCCATAAGAAAAAAAGTTGATAATCCCGAAAATGCAATAGCCTTGGTAGGTGTAAATGCCACTTAATTGCCTAGTTTGGGTTTGGTGTTTTTTTTTGTATGAAGACAAGAAAAGGTGGCATGATTGCCTAAATTAAAGTGCAAACACACTACCAACAACAATGCTGAATTTGCATATGAATTTAGGCAAAATCCCTGTTTTTATTTGAATGTCAAAAACTGTGACGAGACAGCAGCATTCTGACTGACTGTTGGAACGAGACGAATATAAACCTCTAAGACTTTGTATTACTAGCGAGTCGCTATATATGTATGTAACATTAATTTGTGAAAAGAAAAACAAAAAACGAATTTTGCCAAATTTTCGAAGAATAATTTTTATTCAATTTCTTAAAAAAGTTGTGTGAATTTACTATTTCATAAAGAAATGCAAGTAACAATGTGTTCTGCAAGTGTTTTTAACAAAGAATACATTTCTATTGGCCAAAAGTCTATACTGTAGAACGTTCTACTCAATATTGCGCGGTTAGTTATGACGGTTAGGCGGTAGAAAGACAAAACAAAACAAAAAAAAAACTGATCGAAGAGCATTTGTATAAAATATAATTTGCATGCATGAGTTTTGTGTTAAAAAGTGATTGTGTCAAATAAAAACTAAAAAGAAAATTGTGGTTGCCGTGTAATTGTGTATTGCCGTGCACAAAATGTCGAAGTAAAAGCAATAACAATAACAGCTGATCGGTCTTGACGACTGACGGTTGATTCTGCAACCTGCAGAAGTCTACCGTCGTAAACCGTCAATTTTAGTTGTCTCCCTCTAACACATGCAAAATGCAACCCCAACCCAAACAGCTGATCGCTTACCGTCAAGGCTAATTGGACATTTACATATTGATCAGTGGAAAAGCAAAAACAAGCTCGAAAGCCAAAAATTAAAACCAGTGAAGCTTTACGAATCTCTGCTCTCTCTCTTACTCTCTTCATTGACTATTCCAATACATGAGCAGTTTTTTGAGATACAATATCACTAGAGTTTTACTCCCCATTTAGATTATGCTGTCAGGCTGCAATTATCACGCTATTCTCTTTCAAAAAGCCTACGTAAATCACGACTACATTACATTCTGCGTTTTGGCTTCCAACCACCCCTTCAGTTTTTGACGTTTAATCTGCTGATCTCTTTTATTCTTACATTCGTAAAAATATTTAAAAAACTTACAAATTTATAGTAAGTTTGTAAGTTTAGAAAACAGACCGAGTAAATACTTCCGCAAGAGAAATGATGAAATATTTAAAAAAAAATTAAATTTATCAAAAAAGGAAATTCTCTGTGGTATTCGTTGTCTTACATTAGTAAAAGTTGTAAAAGTTGCGTATTCTCAGTTAATTTATTACAAATGAAATATTTGTACCGATCGATTACACCTTTTAACTTTTCAATATGAAACAAAATGGCAGAAATACGTAAGCAATGAGAGAGAAACGTCAAAACTCCCCACAAATTTTCGTATCGTGCGTGAAAGTCTACCCCGCCAGCAACACCACACCTTTCACCCACAAAACGCGTTAGGCACGCGTCAAACACGCGCGTGAAAGCCCTAGTGTAATGCAGATCTTAGTGAATCGTGTCCACTTTTTGGTTCTCTTTTACGAGGGTTGCCAAATTTGTGATTGTCTACTTCTTGATCGTCTTTGGGAAAGTGACGAGTATTTAATAAGCGACAGGAAAATGTACATCTCTTAGCCCCTTGAAGAATAGAAATATATGTCTTTTGAAGAAACGAACAAATTTGATACCAAAATGCTTAATACTGTCATCTAATGATTAATAAATTACTTCACAGTGAACGTGACTGGGGTCTTTGGCAGTGACAAACAAGAGATGCTACTACATTATTCGTTACTATAATGTTATCATACAGTGAATCACAGTGAAAGTGAGCCATCCCCTGCTGCAATAATTATTTGTATAAAAATATTATAAAAAAAAGTTTTACTGTTTGAACATAAATTATGATTTTCAGAATATTTTGCAATTTTTGCTTTTATTAACAATGTACAAAAATAACGAAAACAAAAATGCACGTCACAGTCAAAGTGAACCACCAAAATCTTTTCCGTTAAAGTAACGGTACATTTTTCTAGGACTGTCTGATTTCGAAGAGATGTCATTCTTTATGCTTTAGTTTCGCACGGAAAGTCATCTGATGACGATTTCTGGTCAAACAAATGTAGACATAAGACAGCCTGTAATTCAGCTAAGTCAGGAAGGAAAATCACAAAGAAAAATCGCAGCTAACTTAAAAATGAGCCGAGGAACTGCGTGTCATATTGTGTTGATAACAAAATTGTTAGTTGTATGGGCGTTTTGGTCATTCCAGTGTAATGCCAATAAAACAATTTGTTTCATATTATCCCGTCGTTTCGTTGTTTGTTTGGCAACGTCTTCAGGGGAGACTTTATTGGATATTTTTCAAGAACAATAGCATATACTTATATGGTTTTAGTGTTTTCAGTTTAACGAGCAGAATTGTATAATGTGTATAATTGTGGACGTGCGCCACTTAAGCCTAATATCACAGAACTAACTAAAGGTTAATTTCAGAGCAATAATATAGCTTGAGCTGACGCAGTCGTCGTCCCCTTTTTTGTTTATTGTTGTTTCCTGTTGTTGTTTTATCCGCAGACTCTAATGTGCATCTCGTATTATGTAGTTCGTTTTTCCTTGCCCAATATTCGTCCATTTTCAAAGTCAGGCTTGTGTTTTTTGCCCGTCATATGTTGCGCCAATGCAGTTGTTTGCTTCTCCTCTTTATGTCCGACTCATGTTCTGCGATTCTTGTACTCAAAGCTCGCTTTGTGGTACATACAGTGGCTCAAACGAATAATAGGACAAATAATCGGGCGAAAGCAAATAATTTTTTTTACTTATTAAATTATATTTTTTTAAATTTTTATTTAAGAAGAATATTAAACAGTGATTAATATTACAACAAACTTCGTATGTTGAGGTCAAAGGAATAATCTGACTAAAATAAAATGAACAAAATTACAAGAAAGTGTATTCTTAAACTTCGGTAGATTAACTTATTTTAGTACTTTGTAGCATATCACTTAGATTCAATGACTTTTCTCAATCTATTTGAACAAAGTAGAACAAACTTTTGGAGGTATCTTTTTCCACTAATTTTGCAAAGCTTCATTCAATTGGTTTAAGTTATTATAAGTATTTTTGTACACTCGTCGACCTAATTCATCCCATAAATGTTCAATAACATTCAAATCGGGCGATTGAGGAGGTGGCTTAACAGTTTAGGACAATGATGTATTAACCAGAGCTTTGCAACTCCGGATGTATGTTTTGGGTCATTGTCCTGATAAAACGCTTAGTTGTCTTTTATTCCTAATTTTCCGCGCTCTGCTTGACGTTTTGTTTCAAAATGTCTAATAAACAAACTTGTCCATCTTGCCATCGATAAAGCACAAATTTTCCACTCCAGCACTTGACATAAGTACATTCCCAAATCATCACAGAACCTCCTCCATGTTTTACAGTCGCCCGAGTACTTTTTGGTTAAAATTCAATGTTAGGTTTACGCCAAACGTGCATCCTTCCATCTGATCCATGAAGATTAAATTCGCTCTCGTCTGCATAAAGAACCTATTAAAGTGTATAAATTTTAATTTCTATTTGCAGCTGTATCAAAATTATACCGTATTCCAAAAATCTTGTCCTTTTGTAACATATTCGTTGGCAAACTTGACACGTAACCATTTATTTTTTTTTTTTGGCTTATAAATGGCTTTTTTGTAATACACGGCCATAATAATCATGTTTCCGTAACGTATTTCGTATAGTTTCAGCGCATACTGACTAGGCCAAAGAATTTTCCACAAATTGTTGAAATTTATGAGTTATCTACCCAGGCATTCATGTTTTTCAATAGAAAACACTTGATCTGTTTTGGTGGCAGGGTGACACATAAATTGTAAAAATGTGCACCCACAATCTATTACAAAAACACTCACGTCGAAAGTGTTACACAATCAGCCTTATTACGAATGTCGTTCTCGTATTTCGACTACGACAACGACATCCGTAATAAGGCTGAATACCAATAAAATGTAAATTCGGGTTAGACTACAACAGTTGTCACAATTCTACTACGCCATACATAATAAGGTTGATTTTTTCTGCTCCTGCTAACGGTGTTTGAACAAAATTGGGTATATTGGTTAGGTAAACATATTCTAAGATCTGCTGCAAATATGGGCGGGATTGGACAAAGGGTCGTGGTCACATATAAAGAATTTAGAGTAAAACACTATGTTTTTTACGGGTTGGTTTTTTTTATATATTTTATTTTGTAATATTTCACCTACATATGTGCTTAGACAGCAGGTAGCAAGGTACGGCGGTTTATCATGATATTTTACGGAGTGGTATATCAGGTTTGTGTATTGTCGACAAGCCGTACAATCACTGTGCGGATGCTGCGTGACATGTAAGTTTGGTCTTCAGTTGTCTATCATATATAAGATGAAAGAATCGAAAATAAACCCAAACAAAGTAAAAGAAGTGCGTTTTCTGAAGGAGATGAGACCTTCATTGTTAGAGATATAAAGAAGGATCCCCATCTAAGCGCTCCCAAGCTTACCGAATTGGTAAAAACCACCTCACCATTGAAGTAAACCCTAAAACATTCAGAAGAGTTCTCAGAAAGCACGGTTTCAATGAACGAGTGTTTCGAAACAAACCGTTTATTAGCGCGAAAATCAAAAAAAAAACGACTAGATTTTGCACGCGAACTTGTATTGAGGAATATGAATTTCTGGCGAAAGGTAAAAAACGTTATAAATGTTGAATAACTTCTAATTTCTTCGTTAGGGTTTATTTACTGATGAAAGTAAATTTAACTTATTTGGTGGTATGGCGACGAAAAAAACGGAACCCAGCTTAAAAATCTCACGCCCAATATAAAACACGATGGTGGTTCGGTCGTGGTATGGCAGGTAGTGGTAAGGAATATCTACATCAAATTTCTTGGAAAAATTAATAAATATGGGTATGTCGATATTTTAAATCATAACCTCAGGCCGAGGGTGGACAAATTGGGAATCGAAGACTTTTTACCACTTTTACCAGGAAAACAATCCCAGACACAAATCCTACGTTGCATGAGAATGGCTGTTATATAACTGTCCCCATGTATTAGAAGTACCACCGCAGTCCTTAACATCATTGACAATTTTTGTGCAGTTACAATTACAATTCAATCTTCATACACAACTAAACAATTGGGACCTACAGTTTTACACCGGTTCCGAACGGTATTTTGAGAGGCTTTTTCATGGCTAAGTACTCGATAGTGTCGCCGTCACTAAGCGAGGAGACCGTCGTCGAAAGAAACTTTAAGGTGGTCGGAGCAGGGATCGAACCCAGGATCTATTGTACAAGAGACGCGCACACTAACCATTGCACCACCGACGGCCATGGACTCTTTAGTTTTCGTTATTTTCTTGAGTTCTTTATAAAAATTTAAAATACAAAATATTCTAAAAATCAAAACCTTTGTTTTAATAAATAAATAATATAATAAATAAATACTAAAATGCAAACTGTTAAAAAAAACACCTTTATGAGTCTTTTTATAGATCACATTACTGGAGCAGGGGGTGGCTCACTTTCACTGTGACTCACTGTATATTTAAATAATAAATATAAAATTTGTTTCTGTAAATATGAAAAATATGGGCTAAACATTTGGTATAATTGCACATTAAAACTACAAATAAGCAAGGCACATTTTCATATTGTTGGTGAACGTAAAATTACCTACGTTTATTGGTAATGTAGCCCAATTAATCAGCTATTTAACCTGGCCCTATGTTGTTCAGTGCATTGGCTGATATCAGACCATGAATGAGGGTAATATTACACTAGGTTTTTGTTCCTGTGTGCTGAGGTTCCTTATTTTAAATGAAATTGGTGGCGTTCTTAATCCTAATTGATCCACTAAGTGCTTTACATTAACATTGTAAAGAAAGATCGGAGGGCAGAATGTCTTTCTGGTTGGCGGTGGCTTTTCAGATACATTGGCGGGCGGTATTTGCTTTATCCGGCTTAGGGCAGTACGATATCTGTGGAGAGCTCTCAATCTACAGAACTCCAAGGATGAAAAGGTAATTTTGTCCATACAAAGAGGATAACATCAATGCTCGTTGGTGGTAGTTGATCCTCAGATCTTTTCCTTTTGACGTAGGTTTGTATACTGTGCATTCCTCTTTAAGCCCGGTATTCAGTTTTTATGAAATTTTCGTTGCCATAAGAAGTACGTGTATAAAAAATAACGAAAATTTCATTAACTGAAAATTTCGCTCAATTTTCATTTGCTTGGTACTCAGCTCTTTGCGAAAATTTCTTAGGCAAAATCAAGTACAGAGTTGTTACGCTAAACTTATTTCGTACGAAAACAATTGTTTGGGACCGGAATTTCGACATTTCGATTATTTTAGTAAACAAAAGTAATACCACACGCGTTTAAAATATAATGGAGTGCAAAGCTGAATTATGTTGTGTTCGTTAACTTTCCCAACAATAATTTGCAAGATTGTAGTTAGTTTAAGAGAGTAAGAAAGATTTTACGCTCTTTTTGAAAATTTACAGAAAAAGTAAACGAACAGCATCCAACAAAAATTTGCAGAAAACAGCTGATGAGTTTATGTTTGTTTTTTAATTGTGATTAAAAAATGGAAAGGAAGCAATTACTTTTAAAGTGTTCTCCAGGAGATTTTTCAAAAGTTTCAATTGGTAAGTATTCACACAAAATATGTAATAAAAAGGGTATAAATATTTTTTTTTCAGATTTTCAGATGAACAAGAAAAAAAAACATGATTCTACTTACTTGTCTTTGATAATTTATTTTTCATTCGCTTTGTTTACAAAACAGCCGATTTTAAACAGCTGTTCTATCTTGCAAATTTTGGTTGGCAAAAATTTATCCAACCAAAATTTGCAAACTCTCTAACATCTACCTGTCAAAATTTACGTTCTCTAGCTCTCTGGTTTTTTGGAGTAAACGAATATTTGCAAGGTAAATCAGAGATAGGTGGTACCACTCCGCAATAAAATTTTCCGTTTAGAGATAAATGACGAAATTTCTTACGAAAATTTCGCAAGAGCTGAATACGGGGCTTTAGCAACGTTATAATCCACGTCAGGGGAAACTGTTGGCATCTCATTGCGCACGCTAATGCGGAAGATGACTACAAAAAGGAAGATATAAACTGCAAAAAAGGTATAAACTCCAAAATTGGATTCCAATCAGTTCAAGGTATCAGATGTCGCCAAATATCAAAATATGCCGTGAAGTCGCAAGCCATGGCATGTCATGCCATTTTTCCTACCCCTCTTGTTCCACTGCACTTAGCGTGAATATATTAAAAATTCCGCCAAGAAAGGCGATTTATTACATTTCATGGCCGATTTGCTGTGTACCGAGAGTTTTTGAATTATCATGTTGTTGTAAATTCTCATTTTTCAAGGGATGGTGTTCGTGTTCATTATGTCACGAACTGTGATTCTTAAATATCAACAAAAACATATAAATGAGTATGAAACGTATTAAACGTTGCTTGTTTAATCACGCGGCGCCATGTTCTGTGTAGAAAGATTAATAAAATTGTGGTATCAACATATGTATGTTCTGTGTTACCAGATTAATGTATTTGTAATATCAACAGATCAAAAAACCGTTTCCCATTACATCCCATCAAGGGATTTTGGAGAGCTTCTCACAACAAGATCGCTTTCTAATTTTTTACTCACTGATTGGGACCTACAGTTTAAGCTTTTTCATGGCTACGTACTCGAAAGTGTCGCCATCACTAAGCGAGGTGGCGGTCGTCGAAGGAAATGTAAGGTGGTCAGAGCAGGGATCGCACCCACGTTCTCACAAGAGCCGCGAACACTAGTCATTGCACCACCGACGTGGTATCATATATCATAAGCATATATGAAGAAACATTTTAAAATCAAATATAAATAACTTTGAAATAGAATTTTTTACGCTTCACAACAATTAACATAAGAAAGCAATAAACATCATATTTATTGTGACAGTTGATCGCTCTTGACAGCGAATTACATTGCGGCATTATGCAACCAGCCAACACAATTAAAACAGGATACTTGGGTAACTAAAATGAGCAGACTGAACTTCACTTTGAGTGAGGAGCCAATAGTTTTCCGCAAAAACAGCTTGCAGAATAGCTTCATCTTTGCTAATAGATATTTTTCGGTCTTGAAAGTATTTTTGTTCAGTTCTTTTAACATCAATAAACAGTTTGAAGGAACTCCAATGCTTCCACTCAGTAGCTCTTCGAGATGATTAATGTAAATTAAAGAGACAAGAGCATCTATTATGTCTTTAATGCACTTGTTGCATTCATTTCTCATACAAACTTCATTGGCTTCGTTATGTTGCCAAATGTCCGTGATGCTGGCAAGCACACATGTTATGTGGCAGCTTACTAGATAATTCCACGTGTTTTGGTCGGCTCTTATGAAATTTAGAAAATGAAATGTTTTTTTCTGGAAACGTCCTTCCAAGCAGTTCATACGCTTCTTTAACTGTCATAACCATGCAACTTTTAGATATTTATTTGATTTTGATATAAGTGTGGATTTTCTTATGGCAGTTTCCGTACAGATGTCATCATTATTGTTTAAATGATTTTAACATCTTTGTCAAACGCACTTTTTGTTTGAGCTTCCTCTTCGCCTTTCAAGTATTTTTCTGTGAGCATTCTAAGAATTTAAATTTGTTATTCAGCCTTATTACGAATGTCGTTCTCGTATTTCGACTACGACAGTTTTGTAAAAGATTAAAGACAAATTTCGCGTGTTATCTTTAATCTTTTACAAAACTGTCGTAGTCGAAATACAACAACGACACTCGTAATAAGGCTGATTGTCTTTTGGCAAAGCTAATTCCAATTTTGTAATGCCTTACATAAGGGCGTTTTGCACTTATGTATATGCACTAGGGTAAGTAATTTTTTTAACTTTTTTTGGATATCACAATCCTCTCGCAATATGATATAAGGCAAACAAAAATATAAATAACTGTGCCTTTACTTTTTTGATATTGCAAAAAAACCTTCCGCACCAAATGCAATTACTTTTATTCAAACCAGATTTTTGAATTTTTCTTTTATTTTGTGATTTTTAAAATTAAAATTTTTTTTTCGTTTTAAATCTTTCACGTGGCTGTTGTTAGGTAAGTTTGGTACGTTGATTACGGTCATTTCGTTTTTGAGATATGGCGATTTTAAAATTGGTTTGAGCAAAAATTTATTTTTTTGTGGTTTTTAAAATTTAAGAAATTTTTTTTCGTTTTAAATTTATAAATTGGTGGCTCTTAGTTAGAGCGTACCGTACCAACTCATTTTGAATCTGTTGTTCTTCCAGCTTCCCCGACTTGTGGCTGATATTGTTATGGAGAATCTAATGATTCCTGCATAGAAGAGATGGCCATAAAACCGAAAATCATTACTAAATATGTAGACGATTTATTCTGTATCGTTACAAATAGTGCTATAGATAATATTTTGACAACATTTAATAATTTTCATCCTAATATTAGGTTTACAATTGAAGAAGAGTGTGGATCAAGACTCCCTTACTTGGATACCATGGTAATAAGAAATGGGGAGAATTTATTAGTGGATTGGTACCAAAAACCAACTGCTTCTGGGAGGGTTATCAATTACCACTCCAAACACCCGAAATTAATGGTTGTCAATACGGCAAGAAACCCAATAGAGAGTTTTGAAGATAAGCGACGGGAATTTTCACAAAAAGAATAAGGAGAAGATTGCAACTATATTAATGGACAACAATTTCCCAATAGGGTTAGTCAATAGATTAATAAGGCAATATGAAAATAAGGGGCAAGATAACCAAAACCCAACGGTGCAACCGAAAAAGTTTAAATCATTATCTTATGTGCCAGGATTTTCTGAGAGATTAGAAAAATCAAAAATATATGATACTAATAACACTAGTCAACAGTCAAAATGTACTCTGGATGCCATAATTTTTTCTGTGTAGATAACCTTGACATGAGCTCGAAAAACGCAATAACAATTTTTTTTTCGTTTGGTTTTTTTTTGTTTTTGTTTTAAATTTTAAAAATTTTTTTTTTGGTTAATTTGTTTTTGTATGAAAAATTGTTTCAGCAACTAACAAATCTCGTCAAAATATATACTAAATGGATGGTAGTAGACCCCAAAACATAAATAATGTGCGTCTTCATTCATCGGTTAGCTACAGCGGTCGTAATCGGTTGTTGAATCAGAAATTTTACAAAATTTTACCGAAAATTTACAAGTGAAAGCCCCTTAAAGTATTTTAAAAAAATATTAATTCACAGAGTGCATTTTTTTTTTGTATTTTATACGCAATGTGGCAGGTTTTAGAAATCAAACAAGCTACTTTTTAAGAAAATCCATCAATTAATAATGAAGTTGTGAATTTTTTCGCTAAAGCCCTCAGAATCTACTTTTTAGTTCGAACACTGCATTTTACCTTTGAAATTATCTCACTAGTCAACCAAATGAAAAAATGTCATGTACTTCTAATGAAGTATTTTTTTCTGTGTAGATAACCTTCAGATGAGCTTGAAAAATGCAACAATCGCAGTGAGGGATGGCTCAATGTATGCGCACCTTTGCTGGTATGCATCACTTATAGATATTGCACTTGGGTATGTTTAGAAAATAATAACGGAAGGTAGTAATGTCACTACGCAACAATGCGTTTTGTTGGTCACTCTGCTACCTCTGCAACTACCTTAACCACTACCTGTTTTGCCTGATTTTATTTTAGGTATTTTAGGTATTTAAGGATGAACATTGCCAAATATCACTTACTTTCGCAAGTAACCTTAAAATGAGCAAACGTTCGCGAGGATTTGAATGCAATACCAATCCAAGTAATTTTTGTTACATGTGCGGAGAATACGTTTCTGAAAAAAACAAGCGTTGTTTTTCACCTAAATTGAGAGATTCATTTGATGAGAGCTTCAATTTACAGGTCTCAAACATAGATGAGCGGTGGACACCAAGTGCTCTATGTCCAAGGTGCTACGTACATCTAGCTGACTCAAGGTAAGTGTAGATTACGAAATTCAAGAACATATATAACTTATTATTGAAATTCTTTCAGACGACAGCCGAGAATCATCATGCCAATGCTTTGGAGAGAACCGCTTTGCCATGTAACAGATTGCTACTTTGTCTTAGCAAAAAAAACCGGCGTGGGAAAAAATATACGATGGACTTAGGCTGCTGTTTCAACAGTGACTTTTCCAGTGCCATTTTCCGAAGAACCAGTGGACCCGCAACCGTCCGTTTCAAGATGGGCATCTAATAATGAGGCGATAGATCCGGAGACAGTAGAAACCACATCAGAATGCGAGTCAACATATACATTGCATGGAGGTCAACGCTTATGTTCGCAAGCAGAACTGAACGATTGGGTTAGAGAACTGAAACACTCCAAGGAAGATGCAGAGTTGCATGCATCGCGCATGAAACAGTTCGGTTTCTTGGCTCCTGGTGTGGTGACAACAATCTACAGGAAGCGTCATGAACCATACGCAAGGTACTACAATAAAAAATGCAACATCTGTTTTTGTAAGGACATTCGCGGATTATTTGGTGAACTCGGGTACTCTTACGATCCAGGAGAGTGGCGTCTTTTCATCGACAGCAACAAGCAGAGCCTTAAAGCAATTTTACTGCACAACGGCAACAAGAAACCCTCGATTCCAATTGCTCATGCCGTTGACACCAAGGAAACATACGAAGTCATGGACAATCTACTAAAGTGCCTTAACTATAAGAGGCACGATTGGAAAGTTTGTGCCGACCTTAAGGTTATCGGTATCCTTTGTGGATTACAAGGTGGATTCACAAAGTACTGTTGTTTTCTCTGCCTTTGGGACAGCCGCGATCGTCAACATCATTACACCAGGAGGAGTTGGACAGAACGAGTTAACTTCATCCCCGGCAGCGACAACGTGAAATATACACCACTCATAAAAAAGGAAAATGTTTTTCTCCCACCTCTTCACATAAAGCTCGGACTCATAAAAAACTTCGTGAAACCTCTCAACAGAGATGGTGAAGCGTTCGCCTATTTAAAAACCATTTTCCCTCACCTTTCGTAGGCAAAGATGAAGGAAGGCGTTTTCGACGGCCCGCAAACTAAAAAGTTGTTGCAAGACCAACAGTTTGAGCACCAAATGACCAAATGAAGCTGCAGCTTGGAACTCATTTCGGCAAATTGTTTCCGGATTTCTTGGAAACAACAAAAGCTCAAATTACAGAGAGGTCGGCGAACAACTACTCCAAAATTATAAAAAAATTGGAGCAAATATGTCGCTTGAGATACATTTTCTACGCTCGCACTTGGACTTCTTGCCGGACAACCTGGGCGATGTGAGTGACGAGCATGGCGAGCGTTTTCATCAGCAAATGAAAGAAATAGAGCACCGATACCAAGGATTTTGGAACGAAGCTATGATGGGGGACTATATCTGGTTCCTGATAAGAGAAACAGACCCACAACAATATCAAAAGTAAAATGCAATGTTCGAACTAAAAAGTAGATTCTGAGGGCTTTAGCGAAAAAATTCACGATATTTTTGTCACCCAACAAATTTTAATTTTTTTGTAATAAAAAAGAAAAAACCTTACCATAGACAAAGTTTTTGTTGTATTTTGCAAGCTCATCTGAAGGTTATCTACACAGAAAAAAATACTTCATTAGAAGTACATGACATTTTTTCATTTGGTTGACTAGTGAGATAATTTCAAAGGTAAAATGCAATGTTCGAACTAAAAAGTAGATTCTGAGGGCTTTAGCGAAAAAATTCACAACTTCATTATTAATTGATGGATTTTCTTAAAAAGTAGCTTGTTTGATTTCTACAACCTGCCATATTGCGTATAAAATACAAAAAAAAATGCACTCTGTGAATTAATATTTTTTTAAAATGCTTTAAGGGGCTTTCACTTGTAAATTTTCGGTAAAATTTTGTAAAATTCCTGATTCAACAACCGATTACGACCGCTGTAGCTAGCCGATGAATGAAGACGCACATTATTTATGTTTTGGGGTCTACTACCATCCATTTAGTATATATTTTGACGAGATTTGTTAGTTGCTGAAACAATTTTTCATACAAAAACAAATTAACCAAAAAAAAGATTTTTAAAATTTAAAAAAAAAAACAAAACAAAAACCAAACGAAAAAAAAATTTTTATTGCGTTTTTCGAGCTCATGTCAAGGTTATCTACACAGAAAAAATTATCGCATCCGGAGTACATGAAATTTTTTTCATTTTGTTGAGTAGTGTAATTACAAAATGACCCATAAAACAACACACACACTAGGTAGATTGTTTAGTAAAACCAAAGATAGAATAGATAAATTTGATAGATCTAATATAGTATACAAAATACCTTGTGGAAGAAATAATAGTGAAAGTTGCAATATGTAGGTACAACTAAAAATAAACTTAAGACTAGAATTGCAGGACACAAATCAGATCAAAAATATAGACACATCTCAACACAAAAAACAGTATTATCATCACACTGTGCAAACTTAAATCATTTTCCAAACTTTCAAGATACGTCAGTTTTGAATAGGGAAAATAATTATAAACGTCGTTTTATGTTAGAAATGTTACAGATAATAAGAACTCCAGTAGCGAAGACAATAAACTTTAAAGCAGATACGAATAATGTAGCACAGAATTATAAACATTTTATTAGTAAAATGTAGAACATTTCACCGAAAATTGTTTGATGTAGCATTGAATTTGTCACTAGGTAACATTTTTAATATATCCGGATGTAAATTGTTGAATTTACCATTATGTACATACATATTTTTATCAAACAAATTATTTTTCTGGCTGTAAATTAGAGAAACTATTTCTACACAAAAATTTGTCTGAATGTAACTTAGAACATTTTTCATATGAAAAGAAAATTTCTTCAATTGTTTAGTTTTTAAATTTTTTGCTATTGTTGTCTTTTCAAATGACATGGAAAAAATTTTGTTTATCAATTGTTTTCGTATCTAATTAATAATTGTGTTTATCTTACTGACGATGCTATCCAAAGGGTAGCGAAATATCGAAGAATAAAATTAATTAAAAACACGACCAAACGCTCGAACAATTTAATTTTTGAATACAAGTAATTGCATTTGGTGCGGAAGGGTTTTTTTTGCAATATTAAAAACTAACTAAAAAAATGGAAAGGAGTTTTAAAAGTAAATACTGAAATGGCTAAGAAATGACCCTAACCCTAATTTGCACCATCCAACGATATTATTTGTTGCTTTATTTTCTTTTTATAAATTTCCAGACGGTTTCGGTTGCCAGCCTTTAGTTTTGTTTTTATAACGAAGCATTATTTTCTAGTTTTTCTTTAAGATTTTTTCTAAAAAATTTCATTCTTTCTGTATTTTTTAAAAGTTATATTTATATTGAATGAAAACTTGATTGATAATTTCGAGCACGCTCTGCACACGTCTTAATTTTTTCAACAGCTTTATTATATTGTAAAAAAACAAAATAACAATTGCAAAGGCTTTTACTGTGTTTTTGGGAGAACTTAAATCGTGACGCATGATACAGATAACGCACGCAACAACGCATGTACCTGACATTTCATACCTAATTTCAATGTTTCCAAAATTTTTTTTAATAAAATTAAAGAGAATTGAATGAATAACACTATTTCTTTCGATCAGACCCATCATCTATGTTGACACTAAAATAATGATATGAACATCTAACACATTTTATTTTTTTGTATAATATGAGATTTGAGGTAGGGTAGGATTTGGAATAATTTTTGTATAATGATCATCGAAATACATAGTTTTTATATATTTATAAAATTATGCATCTAGTCTAATGTTGGATTAATTAAAAAAAAAATTTGTTTGTTGGACCATATATTCGAACTTGAAAATTCTTACTGGCAAAAATGTTTCCAGTAAAAACTTGTAAGTTCTCTATCGTCGAACTTTCAAACTAATCTCTCTCGTTACTGGTAACAATTTGTTCAATTTACAGACAATTTGTACAATTACAATTGTACAATTTACAGATAGACCTATTTTTTCAACTTCAATTGTATGTAAGTGGTTAGTGATAATTATGATTTTTACGTAAAAACTAATCGACCTACGGAAAACAGATTTTGAAGTAAAGATCAGCGAGAGAGGAAAAAATGAGCGCATGGTTATACTAATAAAAATTAGTATAAATTTGTTAAAATTATTACTATTTCTTACTTGACATTGTTCGTTTACTCAAAAAAGCCAGTAATGAGAAAGCCAGAGAGATAATATTTTGGCAGTTCGATGATAGAGAACAAGATGTATTCATAGATGGTGAACGCATAAGCACAGCTGATTTGTTTTGTTTACATTTGAAACCACTTTTGAAATGTCAAATTCACATGTATTTTGTTTTTGTAAATTTTTGTTTACTTTTATCGTTGGGATGGATACGGGATGAGTTTGACACAACGAAAGTGGGATGTAAAAATAAAATAGGTCTATCTGCGTACTTTTCCAGTAAAAAATATGCAGAATCTATTTTGAGAGAGTAACATAGGGACATGGGACTGTCCGTGGAGGTGGAAAGTTTCTGATTGCCATTCACTGGGGAATGGCCAGAAATGATTCCTTCATTGGGCAGTCCAAGCAGCACACTACTTCCTGGGCAATGGCTTTTCGGAAACCTGCGTTAGCTAGCTAGAGTGAGAAGGCGAAACAAATGAGCATCAGATCAGGTTTAGTAGGTGACTGATGTCACTGAAGCTCATCAAACAATCGGGCATATTCTTTTGTCCTTAGAAGGCGGATGAGCCAAATATACGGGCCAACGGCGGATGGAAACTAAAAGAAGAAAATCCAGGTTCAACATATCGCATCCTGGTCAGCGCCTGACCCATAATGGGCGGCTGCATCAAATTATCCTGGCAGTAGGTAAAATGAAAAAACACGGTGGGCTGGGTTTGCCTCCCGCCACCGTTCATAATGGCAGTGAAAATACGTAAACGAACAAGAAAACATAAACAACCCCTATTTGTTGACGACCCCCGCAAACGTTATAAGGACCACGATTTACGGATATGCACTTGGAATGTAAGAACTCTATATAGATCCGGTGCAAGTATCCAACTGACAGATGTCCTCGAAAGTTATAAGGCTGACATTACCGCTATCCTGGAAATGCGATGGACAGGACATGGCTGCACAAGAAAAAGAAACAGCGATATATACTATAGTTGCCATGAAAAGAAACATTAATTTGGTTGCGGATTTGTAGTTGGCAAAAGACTGCGACATGTAGTCTCTAGGTTCAATCCTGTGAGTGAACGAATAGCCACAATCCGCATAAAAGCGAAATATTTTTATATTTCCCTAATTTGTGTGCATGCCCCGCCAGAGGGGAAAGATGATGATGCCAAAGACATATTCTATGAGCTACTAGAAGAAACGTATGACCGCTGCCCTGGCCATGACATTAAGATTGTACTAGGAGATTTTAATGCCAAAGTAGGAAGGGAGAATGTGTTTAATCCAACTATTGGCAATTTCAGTCTACATGCTGACAGTTCCGACAACGGTATGAGACTGATTGACTTTGCCGCGGCAAAAAACATGGTCATTAGTGGTACAAGATTCCAGCATAAAGACATCCACAAGGCTATTTGGGTATCCCCTGATCAAAGAACTAAGAACCAAATTGATCACGTGGTAATTGATGGAAGGCACTCATCCAGTGTAATGGACGTACGAGTGATCAAAGGAGCTAACATCGATTCTGATCACTACCTGGTAGCAGCAAAGGTTCGCGCAAGATTGAGTAGAGCGAAAATCGTACGAAACCAGACGCATGGGAAGCTGGACATCGGAAAGCTGCAATTACCAGAGGTAGCCACAGCCTACTCAAGGAAGCTTTCGCAACTTTTGGCACAGAACCCACCCCCTCCCGATGACGATCCTGATGCGCAGTGGAAACCCATTTCCGACTCTATAAAAACTGCCGCAACAACCGTACTTGGTTTCGAAAAAACGCTTCGCAATAAACCGTGGTACGATGAAGAGTGTCGCTTTGCAAATGACGAAAAGAACGCTGCACGTATGGTAATGCTTCAGTCAATTGCAACGCGAGGTGCAACTGAACGGTATAGGGAGAAAATAAAGGAGGTAAACCGTCTCTTTGGGCGTAAGAAACGGCAGTGGAGAAAGCGGGAGAGTGAGAAAATTGAGACATACAGAAGGAAGAACGAAGCCCGAAAATTCTACCAAAAAGTTGAAAACGGAACTAATGGATATGGTTCAGGGCTCCCCTTCTGTAAAGATAAGGACGGAAATCTCGTCGCAGATGTGCAGAGCATGTTGGGAATATGGAGAGAGCATTTCTCCGCGCTACTAGAACCTGAGATATCCAATGACGATGGGACAATCGATCACAATATGGGCGACGACGTTGATTGTCCCCCTCCTAACCAAGACGAGGTCAGAACAGCTATTGCCCGGCTTAAGAACAACAAAGCCGCAGGAGCCGATGGATTACCGGCGGAGCTGTTTAAGGCTGGCGGCGATG
Source organism: Phaonia tiefii (assembly GCA_963931995.1). NCBI lineage: Eukaryota > Metazoa > Arthropoda > Insecta > Diptera > Muscidae > Phaonia > Phaonia tiefii. The sequence continues at coordinate 163,760,495 of OZ008368.1, forward strand.
AGCTGATAAGGTTCATGCATCAGCTCATTAGCAAAATTTGGTTAGATGAATGCATGCCCGGCGATTGGAGTCTCACTGTACTATGTCCCATATTTAAAAAAGGTGACCCGAGTATCTGTGCCAACTATCGTGGAATAAGCCTTTTATCCATAGCGTATAAGGTTCTATCAAGTATAATGTGCGAAAGCTCAAACCAATTATCGCTGACGTGATTGGACCATACCAGTGCGGCTTTAGGCCTGGAAACTCGACAACTGACCAGATTTTCACGCTACGTCAAATCCTGGAGAAGACACACGAAAAACAAATCGACACCTATCATCTATTTATCGATTATAAAGCGGCCTTCGATAGTCCGATACGGGAGAAACTCTATGAAGCAATGTCTGAGCTTGGTATTCCTGCAAAACTCATACGCCTTTGCAGGATGACCTTGACGAACACCAAATCCGCAGTGAAAGTTGGTAAGGATCTTACCGAACCTTTCGAAACTAAACGAGGCCTCAGGCAAGGCGACACCCTATCGTGCGATCTCTTTAACATCTTAATGGAGGTCATTATGAGAAAAGCTGCAGTCAACATGAATAAAACCATCAGCAGCAAAAGTCACATGCTGCTCGCGTATGCTGGAGATATAGATATCATTGGGCGCACAAATTACTGCGGTTTTTTCGAGAATTGAGAAGGAGTCAGCAAAAGTGGGTCTGACGGTAAATGAGGACAAGACAAAATTAATGGTTTCAACGAACAGGGCCTCCACGCGGTTAGACCAAAGCGTGAACGTTGATAACCGTTATAACTTCGAGGTAGTGGACGAATTTATATACCTCGGATCTGCCGTGAATAAAAACAACAACGTCAGCCTTGAAATCAAGCGGAGAATTGTTCTTGCGAATAGATGTTATTTTGGGCTAAGCAAGCACTTTAGAGATAAAGCCCTCTCTCGAGTAACAAAAGTCCAGCTGTACCAGACTCTCATTCAACCTGTCTTGCTTTATGGCGCAAAGTCCTGGGTCCTATCGCAAGCAGACGAAACATCTGTAGGAGTCTTCGAGAGAAAAATACTCCGAAAAATGCATGGCCCTATAGTGCACAACGGCGAGTATCGGCGACGCATGAATCATGAGCTGTATGTGCTTTATCCTGACATTGACATAGTTAAGCGGATCAAGATAACGCGATTGCGCTGGCTAGGCCATGTCAGTAGAATGGATGAAGACGAACCAACACGAAGGGTTTTTGAAACCGAACTCGAAGGAAAACGAAAAATAGGAATCCCTGCGTACACTTGGTATTGCCAACTGGAGAAATAAAGCTAAAGATCGAACTGGTTGACGAAATATATTATCTTCGTTTTGTAAGGTCCCTGACCCCCCGGGGTTGTCCGAGACCGGATAAGTAAGTAAGTAAGTAACATAGATTTTACTCTCCCTTACTTTACTTACTACACAGACGACATCCAGTAAAAACTTGCAAGAAATAAGAACTTTTGTATGTAAACAGCTGATTTGACATGTAAACATTGGAAGAACCAACCAACAAACGCAGTTTGAGCAAAACATTACTAATCATCAAAACTTATTTTTTAAAAGAACTGGTGAAAGGTTAATTACAGAGCATTACAAAATCATTTTTTCTGTTAAAAAATAAAATTTCAATGATTTATTTCTTATTTTATGTTCTTTCTATTTCCTAATTTTGTTTACACAAAACATTTTTTAAACCATATGTTCGATCTTGCAAATTCTTACTGGCAAAAATTTCTCCAGTAAAAACTTGTAAGTTCTCTATCATCGAACTGTCAAAGTAATCTCTCTCTCTCTCTAGCTCTCTGGATACAGCTTTTTGGTGTAAACAAACAAAATCCAGTAACAATTTGTACAAATTATCAGTACGCAGACAGACCTAATACCTGTCGTTTTTGCCATCAAATTACAAAAACACATCCATGAGTATTTTTATCACGATAGAGAACTTACAAGTTTTTACTGGAGAAATTTTTGCCAGTAAGAATTTGCAAGGTCGAACATGTTTTAAGTAACATTTTTTCAAATTCATCAGCCAGATAAAAAGTTATCGACCAAGCTCATGTTGAAGAATGACAAGTCTCTGGTTCGCTTTAGAACGTATGTTTTATTTATTTATTTACTTGCAATTCGTTTTGTAATACAGTAGCCTTTAAGGGCAATATAACATATTACAATTAATAATTCCTGAATAGATTCATACTCAATAAACAAATTATACAAAAATTCCAATACCAATATACAAAAATAAGACCAATCTTCAAATCATCATAACTACCTTAGCTGTCCAAGCCATATAAATAAAAAAAGTGAAATCAATAATACGTAATAGTTCAGAATAAAAATAAAAAAAAAAAAAAGGAACAACTCCAATAGGGCATGACAACAAATGTATTTGAATTCAAATGCATTTGCTTTTTTAAACTACTCTCCTTTTAAATATACTCTTCGACGAAAAAATCAAGTAAATACAAATGTAAAATGAAAACAAATAAATTAAATCTAAATCAAATAAAACAAATATATTTGTATTTACTTATATTAGTACGAAGTAAAGACAACAAATGTCAGCTACAAAAAATGTAAAGTAAGCCGAGTAGGCAAAAAATACTTGGAGTTTTTGTCAAAACATTTGTAATATTTGTGAAAACATTTGCAGCATTTGTTTTTTATTTGAATTTGTTTTTGTATGGGAACGAGGCACTGTGTGGTGCTTTAAAAAAAGGGAACCACTAATAAAATAAGCTGTTTCTTGCATTATCGTGTGCTACAATTCAAACAAATCCAATAAACGAAATGCAAAATACTCGAGTATTTTAACAAATAACTCAAATATCAACTACAGTTAATTGAGAGAATTTGTATTTACATTGTTTTATTCTCTCATCTACTCAAGTTTGCTTACTGCATCTCGATATCATACAATATTTATTGTATTTGTTTCTCAACCCTTGAATGCTTTATAGTATTTCTTTGAGGGCAATAGCATAAAGCAAATGATCAAATTATTAGCGAATGTCTTGAAGTATTTATAATATGTACTCTTGGTAAGGCCTAAACTCCAAATTAAAAAAGAAAGTAATTGAAAGAAAAAAGAATCCACTGACTTTTTTATCTAAAAAAATTGTACCTTTAACGATTAAATAGAAAGAAGTCTGGATAACTTTAACAAGGTCAACAAGTAGTAGCCACCTAATAGGGAAAAGTCAGGGAATACTTATATATAGAATAATTCAAGTCAATAATTAATTCCATAAATTAGACAAATATTCAAATAGTTTCGATCGAAAATCATTGCAGGAGTGAGGCGCAGATCATTGGGTAGTTGATTCCAGAGTCTGGCAATCCGTACCGCGAAAGATTTCTCAAATAATGAGTTTGAGATTATTGGAATTAGAATCTGAGGTCTTCTACTCGAGTGGGAGAAAACAAAATTGTTACGCAAAGGGGCTGGTATACCACTCTTAACAACTTTGTAAAACAAAAGTACATTCCTGAATTCAACAAACTTAATAAATGAACATCCCAGAAACCTCCTAACGTGTTCGGAAACGAGATCTCTTCTACGAACATTAAAAACAAAACGTGCAATAACATTAACAGATCGATTTAGTCCTAATACATTCTCAGCAATTGTACCCGAAATTACCTCAATCGCATATAAAACATGAGGCATGAGTAGAGCGTGAGCCAATTTACATTTCACATTAAACGGCATACATAGATTTGTAGAATAAACCCTTCGCTGAACCCCATACAACTTACAATGAACAGAGATATGAGTTTCAAAGTTAAGTTTATTGTCGATGGTTACTCCCAAACATATACATATGATAACTTACAAATTCAACCCAAGTGTTATTGAAATTGGGCACTAATCGGTTGGCAGACCCAAACACCATAGCAGCCTTGGTTTAGAGAGATTTATACACAGAGAATTTCTATTTCTCCATAATAATATATTATTAAGACTATAATTGATAACACTCTATATCCCGGAGAGATGTTTGTTTAAAATTAAATAAAAGTAACACAACACCTGCAAACAGGAACAATATACACATATTCACATCAATTCACTCAGAAAATCTGTAATATATAGTACAAAAACCAGTGGTTCCAGAACTGAACCCTGAGGCACACCAGATAGCAGGTCACGTTCATTTGACTGTAAACCAAACACGTCTACAAATTGAGCTCTATTACACAAATATGACATTACAAGTTTACATGCAGATCTTGAAAAGTTGAATTTGTTAATCAGCTTTTCAATCATTGACCTGTGGCATATACTATTAAATGCTTTTGCAAGATCCAAAGAAACCAAAATATTCAAATCCCCATTATTAACATTGTGTCTTATAGTATCTGTCAGTTGCAAAAGTAAAGACGTTGTGCTGTAGCCCTTACGAAAAGCGTACTGATATTCAAAAATATCTCTACGGACATTAGAAAGCATCTGGTCCTTCATGATATGCTCAGCAACCTTAGATAATATCGGTAGGATTGAAATAGGCTTTAAATCAGCCTGACTATTAACTATCTCAGCTTTAGGTATAGGCACAACACGTGCTGTCTTCCACGCTAATGGAAATATGGAGCTCATTAATATATGGAATTAATTAAGTTTAAAATTAAAACTGATATATAAGGATAAATAAGTTTCAAAAACTGGACTAATATACCATCAATGCCCACACATCTCGATTTAATTTTACAAAAAGTTTCTAAAACTTCAAACTTCACACAACGAAATGAAAATGAGTTTTCGTTTTCATTAAATGGTCAATATTAAAATCCGAATTATAATGATTTATTGATCCCACAGTCAACGAAATATTAATAGCATTAACAGCACCTCCACATACCCGATCACAATCACTCTTAAATTCCGAAAATTTAAGTAAACGCTAAAGCCCTCTTGAATCAAAATTACCAAATAGCTTGGTAAAATATTTTCTTTTGTACTTCCGAATAATTGACTTAGTTCGATTACGGTATTTGCAGAATAATCACCGTTTTTCATCCGTTTGGTTAGATAATAAATCCTTATAAACTAAATCTCTTAATGACCTTGTCAACACTATTTCACGTGAGTTCATCCATTCCTCATCACAGGAACGTAACCTTCTCTAGACAACCGGCACAAAAGAGTATACATTTTCAATTAGAGATGAAATAATATTACATTTAACATCAATATCAGTACCACCTACATACAATCAAATTTACATTAAATTCACCTAAATAGTTTAACAGACTATAGCAATTAATGTTATTGAAATCACGATATTCAATATAGTCTTCAAACTATTGTAAATGAATTCTAAAAGACGCATATATAAGAGCATGATGGGATATAGCAGGGCACTGCACTTGACTTGAAAACGTATTCATTGAACTACCACTAACCAACATAAAATCAATTAAAGAAGTAGATCCATGCGCTATATCAAAATGTGTAGGTCTAGAATTATGTAAAACAGACATGTTTAATCTTAGACACAAGGAACGAAGTAAACCAGCTTTGGAAACGTTGAACAAATTACAATTAAAGTCACCAACAATTACAATATTCGAATATTTAGGAAAAAAATCATGGTGATAATTCTCAAAGGTCGTCAAATCTCCAGGAGGAGGCAAATAAACCACACCAAACAGAATTTTAGAGTCCCAGACTCAAGTTCTATAAAAAGGGACTCACATTTCCCGACAGCAGATGTTTTGATAACAATTTTATGCTTAATCTTTCGAGAAACATAAATTCCAACACCTCCTCCCCGTACATGCCTACGATCATTCCTATAAAATCTAAAAAATAAAAATAAATGGTTTCCCATTACATCCCATGAAGGGACTGGGGAGAACTTCTCACAATCACTGAGCTGTGCGCTTTCCAGTTTTCACTCACTGATTTGGGACCTACAGTTTTACACCGATTCCGAACGGTAATTTGAAAAGCTTTTTCATGGCTAGATACTCGATAGTGTCGCCGTCACTATGCGAGGGGACCGCCGCCGAAAGAAAATTTGAAGGTGGTCAGAGCCAGGTTCGAACCCAGGATCTCATGTACAAGAGCCGCGCACACTAACCATTGCACCATCGACGGCCTATAAAATCTATAGCCTTTAATTTCAACAGCAAGACTGGATACTTCAGATTTGAGTCGTGTTTCTGAAATACCAACAACATCAAGCAGTGAATTAAACAAAATCGACTTTAATTCGTCAAATTTCACACAATTTAATGAATGGCTAATACTTTGACAGTTTAAGTGGGCAACATTAAACTGTTTGTCAAATGGTTGCAATGTAGTTTTTAATAACGAGTTGTTACTTACAACAGGACCAATATTATCATTAAAAGACATCAAAGTTAAACATATTTATGGTGGGGAATCAAGGAAGAAACAACAATCTTAAGATCAACTTTAAAAATGCACAAAACTCTATTATATTCATTTTTTTTAACAGCTATTCATAAATAATAAATGAGATCAATTTATCATTAAAAATCCATACTACAAACCGGTTCAAACCAAAATAATAAAGAAAATTAAAAAACTAAGGAAAAATTAAATAAGAAATTAACAACATTCAGGAAAAAAATTTAGCGCTGCACATTATCATCGAGCAATCCAGCACATTCAATGGCGTCATATACTACATCTTTGCCGCCCGGTAGGGTGAGCTTGGCTGTTAACTTATCTGAGCTTATGGTATTAAATCTAGATATATGTACATCTGCTACGTAAAAGCTTCCTACATAAGCCATTAAGTTTGCTAGCAGATGGAGAATAATGGACATTTAAATAAATACGGTTTTCTAAATCACCGCCAAAATCAGAAATTAAATTAGATATCTTAAGAGAGCGTGTTTTAAAGTATTCCCCCATAATTCTGTTACGAGCCATAAAGTTATTAAACTTTACCAAAATCAGCTTCCGATTTTGCATGTAGCATATATGGTTGATGTCACTAGCATTAACATGGACATCATACGTTTCACCAAGAGCAACAACTGGAGCAACAAGATCAGCAAGACTCTTAGGCAATCCACTGATAACAATATCTCCTCTATTTAACCTGCGGTGAAGACATTGTTCTCAATCTCCAATGCGGTAACTTTAGCAATTGTGGACGTGTCCACACGATCTATTAACTTGATGCAGTCATTAATGTCCTTCTTCATATTGTTTATGCAGGCACCCATTTCTGTTTTTATGTCAGCCACAGCATCAAAAAGGCATCCCGCAAAGCCAATTCATCTTCCTCATTCCTTCTGATAAAATCATCCAACTACCCATCCAAAGCACTCTGATCAGCCTGGTGCTTATTCATAAAGCTGCCAAATATTTTATTTAAGTTGCGAATATCAACTCTCACATCATCATTGTCACTTAAGTCGCCATTACACGAAGCACAAATGTACGGCATACACTTTGCATCACAGAACATTTTCAGTTCCTCATCTGAGACATTTGCGCAGGTTGCGTGAAGCCATTCCATGCAAATTCTACACTGCAAAGTATCCTGGGATTTTCCAATGGCAACAGAACAAGTTCCACATTTATGTATATGTATTTCAGGCGGCATTCTAACAATATTAATGATTAATGATGAAGGCAGCAAAAACAATGTAAGATGGCGATAATAACGTCGTTACACAGCAAATAATCAGCAACAACAGCAACCACCAACAAGCAGCAAATTGTTAAGAACTATTTAAGTTGTATTAGTAAGAAATTCAGTGATATTTCACTCAGCATTCGTTAATATAAACAAATCCTTTATTAAAATGGTTTAAGACACACATTAAGAGTGAACAAATTTAAATAATGAACAGCTGTATAATCACACACGTTTATTCAAACAAAATTAGGAAATACATATAAAGAATATAAACTAAGAAATTAATAATTGGAATTTTATGCTTTTAGACAAAAAATGATTTGCAATGCTTTGTAGTGAACTTTAACTATTTAATTACAGTTTCGATGATTTGTAATGTTTCGTTCAAACTGCGGTTTTCGGGGTTTCAAATGTTTATATTGGAAAAGATATACATATACATACAAAAGTTCTAATTTCATGCAAGGTTTTACTGGATGTCATCTATGTTCTTTTTGTGATAATTTTTACTGGGAGAGTAAAATCAAAAAAAGCTTCTGTACACTTTTTACTTGAAAAATTACGCAGACAAGGCTTGTTTTCTATTGGGATAGTTAAATGTATTTTACTCTCTCAAAAATAGTTGCTTAATATTTGTTACTTTTAAACTAAGCAGAAAGACCAGTACCGGAATTCTGCAACTATTTAACGATACAAATCGGTAGTTAAATAACCAAAATTCAGGTGTTTTATGCATTTTGGCCATTTAACTACCGATTTTTATCGTTATTCCGGTGTTGGTGTTGGCTATTTATTTGACTTTCGTTGTAAGTCCTGAAGTCCTCACAATTATAATTTTGTAAACTATTTTAAAATGTATTTATTTAGACAAAAATATTAAAAAAATTTTAATTTTCTAATTTATTTATTGCAAAAAAAATTAGCAGAAAAATTGAGGATTGTGGCCGTTTTCTTCTTTGGGGGTTATGTCCGTTTAGATTCGCGGACACCACTGCAATTTTTTGGATTATGGCTGCGATGATGGACGGATATAGTCCCCAAAATCAATTTGAGAATTATGTCCGGGAACTGAAATATCCCCTAATCCTGCCGTTGTATTGAACGCCATGACATGACATACTACGTCAATTTGTTACATTATTCCCTCTAATTTGTACCATTTAATTATTGTCATTTGAATATCTCGATAAAAGCATTGAATCAAATACGTATAAAAAAGCATTAAATTATTTATTATAAAAAAGCCGACACCTACTGGATTACATTTGGATTTCGAAAGTTATTTATATGTGATTCAAGAACGGTTTCCACAATTTATTCTTATAGGAAATCCACTTACTTTATTCTTATCTGCGGCACTCTTTTATTCTAATACGTCGTTTACATGTGGAGATTAAAGCGAACAAATTTACTTTACGGACATTGCTTACATTTTTTTTTTTATTTTTTAGGGGTGTAGGGAATTGAATTTGAAGAAAAAACTTTTTGGAACCAAGTCCATATTTCCCGAGTTATGCGCCTCCAAAGTTCGGGTATATACATATGTTATCATTTTTTATGTTTTGGCGTCGGATCAGATCGATGTATATCTCGTTGCAATACCTTTCAAATGTAACTTTCGTAACTTATACACGTTAACTCATACAAAATGAAAACCTGTACGTTAACATGTATAATTTTAGAAGTTGAGAATAACCCCGATAGAAGTGTTACCAAGTTCGACTTTGTTGAATGAAAAATATAATATGTATGTAATTCCAATTATTATATTTCCACGACGTTTCGAAAATTATGATGTAAATAAAAGCGGTAGTTAAATTTTTTACCAAATTTTTAAAAAGTTGTATAAAATATTATTGATTTTTTCTTCTTCCACAAGCAGAATTCCGAGACAATACTGGAGATAAACAACAACTAAAGCAAAAAGGAAGTGAAGTAAAGAAGAAAGCCGAGGAATAGCTCGATTCACAGATACTTTCAGCGATATACTCATATGATTTGATTCGCAAGAACGGCTTCGGTTCTGTCTGCTTGATGATCTTTGTATTCTTTTTTGATACTTTTTTGTACAGTTTATGTACTATTTGCATACACTTCATGTACGTTTTGGTACACATTTTAGTAGCGTTACGTGTTTTGGCGTAGAATACGTCTTACCTTACGGTATAGGGAGTCATGTCAGATTGTTATTGTTGTAATCTTTATTTCATTGATTATGAGGAAACGGCGAGATAACTTTTTTTAAAAATTTTTTTGTAGGTAAATGAAGATGTTATCTATCGTGATATACATTTCATATTGGTTGATATCTTCCTAATAGTTAAATTTCTCAAATGAAAATTGTTTAAACACATACACTCAAACATATGTATGTGTGGTCATAGATTAATACTTATAGTAGATCTACTAGTTCTCCCACCAAATTTATGACATTTGGCCTGGTGTGATATTTAAGTTTGATGTTGAAAAGAATTGCTTTACTAATACCAGATAGAGGCAATGGTTCAAAACAACGAACAAAATAACAACAACGGCATTTCGTTTTGTGTGTTAAAATGATTGTGTTAAATACAACACAAATGTATGCTAACAATAACAGTCAATAAAAAAGTTTAAAACACATTTAAATTTCACAGTTTTTCACCAAAATGGCATGAAAAATTAAAGCAAGAAGTTATTGTAATTCCACCTGGTGTATGTCACTTTTCGTCAAACATCTCTCTATCACACCGACCGCATTATGAAGAGTGGGAAAAGAAACGTCAGATGAGCCAAATATTCTCTCTAGTCTGAGATTACTCTATGTGTGTGGTGTTTGGTTGAGTGTTTGAGTTTGTAGCGTGAACACAAACTATGCTGCTGTTTCAGTGTGGACACAAACCTTCGGCTGTTGTTTTGATTGATGAAATATTGAAATTTCGTATATTATTTAAGTGAAACAAAATGTTAAATGTGAATTTGAATTTAACATGGATATATAATTATAAAAAATATATGAAAAAATTAATTCATACATTTTTATGTTAAATGAAAGTGGTGCCAAGTAAGCAAAATAACAATGCTGCTTGATGCTGTTTGACAGCAGCTGACAGTTGACGTTTAGTAAACTGTCTGCTGTTTTCTTTTTTTTGGTGCAGCTTACGTACACTTAAAAGTATTTTTGGTAAAGTGCTCCTGGTGTGTACTTTTTGTAAATTGTTGACGAAGTTCAAGTACTTTCTGGTGCAGGTTATGCACATTATGAAGCATGATATGTACTACTTTGTGGTACATTTTCGGGACTATGAAATGTGTTATGGTAAATTGTATGGAAATTGGTGATAACCCAATGTGGCATTAAAAACCTGAACCATTGCAAGATTTGGAGATTTCGTTTACCCAAACATCTGTTTATCAGTACAATGATTCACTGCTACTAACCAAGCGAGAGAATGCTGCTACAATGTACAACCACAATAACCACCTCATATATTTCACTGATTTTTTTAAGGGTTTTGTTTTGTTTGACGTTTAAATTAACGAATTGATAAATACAAAGGAAGAATTATCGGATGAAGCCAAGTTGATTTTACTTAACGTTTATGCGTTTTTTTCGTAACAGTTCACGTTAACTTACATATATAGGCTACGAAAAAACGGCCTTATAGTAGATCAGTTAACCCTTACGAGCAGACATTTCCAGATTTTTAACCCTACTTTTTAAGAAAAAAATCTAAATTAAATATCTTAAAATGGGTTCGATATCAAGGTAAGTCTCGAGAAAAAAAATGCGACAATAGACAAGATTTCAGGCTTTCAGTTGATGCATCGGTTGACCCAACAACCCTTTAAACATCGGAGATATTAAAGATCAAAGTTGTATATTTTGGTATTCATATGCGTGATTATATAGGCAAGTGTATGTATGATTTTTAAAAACGTATCGATCTTGGAACAAATTTTTGTGGAGCACTTAAAAATGAGCCTAAAATATAAATATGTAATCGATAAATAGCGTGGTTATCGAGATATCCAAAATTATTTTTGCTTATAGAAAGTCAAAAAACAAAAGAAAAAAGAAAGAAAAAAATATATTTCGCGGTAACTAACTTAGTTTTAATTTTCCTAAAAAAAAATTAAATACAATTTTTTAATAACTCGCTAAGTTATCGAGATATCAAAGGTTGAAATAGTGATAAAATATTTTATCTCCTAGGGGGCAGATCCAACACTGGCTTCGGCATAGTATTTTTGATATAAACAGGGATTTCTTCTATTGATGTATGTAGGTCTAACACCGGCTTCGCAACTTTGGCATAGTAATTTAGTAGTACAAAGCTTTCTACGTGGCGTGGCTTAGGGATTGCCTCATCTGGCATAAGTCCGTCCAACACCGGCTTTGCGGCTTCGGCAAAGTACTTTTTTGTTATACAAAATTGTTATTACACTTTTATTTATATTTATTTTGTTATCTTTTATTGTTAGTACATATTTGTTTTCTTGTAGGTTGGTTTGAGCCATTCCCTCTGTCTGCTATTATTGAAGCAATTCTTTTCAACATCCAGCAGTCATATGACACCAGGCCAAATGTCATGCATTTGCTGAGAGAAATGTTAAGTCCAGACTAATTATTAGTCTATGATATGTACAGGTTTATGAGTTTGAAGTACCTCTACATATAAAATACTTTACATGAACAACGGAATTGCCAGCATTCAAAAAAATAAAAGCATTTCCACATTTCATTACAATTGGCACCCGATTCCACAACCTGCATTTGCATTGGCTGAGCAAATGGAAATTCATAATTTGTTAATTGCCATTTTTAATTCCATTGCCATTAGATAAATACTGCAAATTGAAATCCAATGCACATTAAAAAATCTTAACACTGGTTCGACATCAAGGTAAGTAACGGCAATTATACGATAATAGCCAAGACTTCAGCCTTTCATTCGCAGCATCAGTTGGCCCAATAACCTTTTAAACACCGGAGATATTAGAGTTCAAATTTGAATATTTTGATATTCATATGCGTGACTCATGGAGTAATGACACCTAGAGTTGCGATTTGTCCCAGTAAATTTACAAAGTTTGGAGTGGTTGCATATGACCGTTGCATGTTGGATAGTATTGCTTTAATAATACCAGACAGAGGGAATTGATAGAGGCAATGGTTCAAAATAATCAACAAAATTGCAACAACCGTATTTCGTTTTGTGTGTTAAAATTATTGTGTTAAATACACCACAAATCTATGCTAACAATAACAGTCAATACAAAAGTGTAAAACACATTTAAATTTCTCAGTTTTGCACCAAAACGACATGAAAAATTAAAGTCAGAAGTTATTGTAATTCCACCTGGTATATATCATTTTTCGTCAAACATCTCTCTATCACACCGACCGCACCACGAAGAGTGTGAAAGGAAACGTCAGATCAGTCAAATCTCTCTAGTTGTAATAATAGCTTTGTTCCTTTACTTTACCGCGAGATCCCGCGGGAACCCAAATTTACCCAAACTTACCCAAAAGCGTTCCCGTACGCAAAAATTGGGTAAATGAGAGCGATTTTTTGTTTCTCTTAATGTCAAAATGCGTTTCTCTTTTTATTGAACTTATCCAGACTTTTTCTTCGGGTAAGTTTGGGCAAAGTGTCAAACAATCAGCTGTTCGAAACGTCAACATAAAAACATATGTATTATTTGTGAAAAAAATAACGCAAGTGAAAAAAAATTATTGACTTGAAAAGTGATTGCTTTGAGAGTGCGTATTTAAAGAAGATGGGAAGTGTGCAAATGAACAGTGAAAATTAACATGATATACAAGATTTGTTGTCAAGTATATGTTTTGTGTTGTGACATTTGTTTTCGGGCTAGAAAAGTGGTTTTTTGCGTTCCTTTACTTTTGGGTAAATTTGAGTATTTGACAGTGCATTTTGCTTTTACTCTCATTTACCCGAACTTTACCCGAAAAGTAAAGGAACAAAGCTAGTAACTCTATGGTACATATAACATATTTGAAAAGCAAAACTGGCCGTTATGAAGGAAATGCTTCGATAACAAGTACAATTGCCAACAGTACTTATTTTTTGTTTTGAATTGCATTTAATTAATTTGTCCCATGCATAGAACCCATGGCAAAAATTCAGGACCTGGGGCAGGCAAAAAAAAAAATAAAAAAAATAAAAAATAGAGTAAAATCAGAGGAAACGAAAAAAAAATTGTCGGACGAGCCTATGGGGTGCACACAGAGTCCAAAAAAGGGCCTCAAACTAGGTGAATAAAAAAATTTGATTTTAATGCGTTGCATAGTAAATGTCAAAATAAGACGAAAAAATTAAAAAAGTTTTTTCGATAACTGCCCCAGTTATCGAGTTATCGAACGATACATTTTTTTAAAATTGTTTTTTAACGCGTTAGATAGTAAATGTGAAAATAAGACGAAAAACTAAAGTAAATTTTTTCGATAACTAACTGAGTTATCGAGTTATCGAACGATGAAATTTTAAAAATTTGTTTGTTTAACGCATTTTATAATAAATGTCGAAGTAACACGAAAAACTGAAGTAGTTTTTATCGACCAAAAAATTTTATTGTAATAGGGTTTTTAATGTTTCCCTGCAAATTGTGTAAATACCTTAGTTATTGAGTTCGCGACCGATAAAATGAGAAAAAATAAATAAAAATGTTCGTATAAGGGCGCGATTTTTTTACACGTCACTGTACGTACAAAATTGGACTTATATCGCACAATATTAAAAAAAAAGTGTTTATTTTTCCGCATGGTTATCATAACCAATCGCATGGGCACTGTATCTACAAAAGTGGACATATATGGGCGTACAGACATCCCACGAAAAAAAAATGACACCGCCGAATTCGTGACATGAATACCTTTCGTTGAAGTACCCACACTAATCCATACCCAAATGGTCCTGGGTGTACCGGTTTTTTGGGCCCCATGGGTCCGTCCGACGGCTAGTTTTCCATTTTCTCACATTTTTTAATTTTGGTTTTTTTTAAAAAAAATTTTTTTTGCCTGCCCCAGGTCCTGAACTTCAGCCGAACCCATTTTGAGGTATTTAGCATTTTTGGCTTAAACCTAGAATAGGTCGGCAACTCGCTTCGGCTTCAAACTATTACCATTGGATAGAACTTTTAATTTTAAGTAAAAAAAATTAAATAAAAAAATCGGGGGCAACGCCTATTTTCGGAGTTGTGGGCACCCAGAGTTCGGACATACAGGGTGATACTACGAGTGTGGTGCCGTGTTATGGGACCGATTTCACAACTTTTTTGTGTAAAACGAGTCGAAATAAACAAAAATAAATAAATACATTTTTTCGATAACTACTTAGTTATCCACGTATCGGATTTTTAAAATTATCCAGAAATTATTTTTTTTCAAGCAATCGAGTGATTTTTCGGATTTTGCCACACCTCGACTTCAGGTACAGAGGGAATTTTAACCCCCTTGCTTGAGCCCGGACGGACGGCCGGGCGACTAATTGCAATATAAATTTAACGATTTTCCAAAAGTTCTACCACACGGTAGGAGCAATAGGTCCCTGCCAGGGCTACTTGGCCCGTAACTCCCAAAATAGGGGTTCCCCCCGATTTTTTTATTTTACTTTTTTTACTTAAAATAGCGATGCCTACAACCAAAAAAAAAAGCAAAAAAATTGGATGTGCCGATCTATACTAGGTCTGTTCCGCATTTTTGCTTAAAACGCTTTAACAATTTAGAAATGGATACCGCCCCCCAACGGGTTAACAGATCTACGAAATATATTTGTCATTTGATAGGTAGTGACGTGCTTTCCAGCGATCTGATCATAAAATAAAAATAGGCTAACATATATCCGAAATTTGGAGGGCCATAACTCGGGAAATATGGAGTTGGCTCCAAAGTTTTTTTTGCAACTCTGCTTCAGAATACGAAGTTTTATTTGTGGTGCAAATTTGAGAAAAATCCAAGCTTGTCCGTAAAGTAAATTTAAGCAAAAAAAAAAGACAAACAGCTCACCAATTCCTGTTGCACTTCTTTAGGCTCCAATACCAATTTTGGCTTTTCCTCTAGTGTTACCATGTATACCGCGGTATCATATCTCTTCCATGGCGCTGTTGGACTGCGCCATATACTCCATTCATGCAGAGACCATAAATCAGGCACGACACTCAAATGTCTACATAACTTTAAAAATTCCAAAGAATTGTTATGAACCCTTTCTTGCCAATGCAAAATATCGAAGTCGTTTTTAAATGTACCACTTCCTTTATGCGGCTTGTCTAGTTGCTGTTGGGTTAGGCACAACAAAAGACCCACCTCTTCGAAAGTTTCCCTAATAGCCGTAATACGTAATGAAATGTCACGGGAAAAGTGGTTTCTATGTGTCATTATAGGTTTCGGTCTATTAGGTAAATGTTCCAAACACAGTTTATCCAAATCTGTCGACGTTATTCCGAAGTTGTCAAAATGTTGTAACCATTGTTGGTCCTCGTCCGCCCGAGAATCAAATACGCCACCCGGAAATACATGATGGTCTGGAACATCAGCTGTAGCAGCTGAACGCATCGCTAGAAGAATCTACTCTATTTAGCAAAAAGGTTCAAAGTACAAATTCCAACAATGGTAACTTTACCTTGTAGTCATATCCATCTTCCTGGACTTGGTCAACGGCTGCTATAATCACAGTTGCCGATGGTCTGTATAATTTTTCGAATTCATTGTCTGGTAACATCTTTTTTGAATCTGGAACAGCGTATGAATTTGGTTACTGCTTGGGGATTGGTCGTTATAATGAATGGAATATGAACAAACAAATCCAAAATAGTTTACACGTTGCGTGTTAACGCATGTATTTCTCATAGGCGTTTCGAGTACGATTGCGCGAAGTGATGTGAATGGAGGGATATAATCATGGTACAAAGAAATGGTAGAAGCACTAGCCCAGCTGATTTGAACTTTTTTCTGGACTGAGTGTGAGTAAGTTTTTCTCTTATGTCAAAATTTGTTTACATTTGTTTGTCCGCAACCCCCGTTCCCCAGCAACTGCTGTTTTTGAAATATTTCCCTACAAAAATTACATAGAAACGTTTTAATTTTCACACTTAAACACTTTTAATATACCAAATAACACTCAATCATTTTCTAAATGGCATTTTTTGCAAATTTGTTTACATTTTCATCATTTTTCTATCAGCTGACTTGGCACAACACAGACACTGAGCAAAAACAAAATGCCTGTTGTTTTTGGCTTGTTGTATTTGTTGTCGTACTGCATCTACCATTATATTTCTACCATGGATATAATGCAAATGGCTGGCTAGCACATTAAAAAGAGGTAAAATAGTCAAATACCAAGCGGGTCAATAAACACCGAAAGTAGTGTAAAATATAACAAAAATTAAAAAAATGTCGGACGGACCCATGGGGTCACAGGGTAGAAAGCGGGTCTTGAGAAAGAACTTTTTTTTTATAGAATATAGATTTTTTATAGAATACCTTAAAATATGAGGAAAAAATAAACAACATTTTTCAATTACTCGTTTTGTTATCGAGTAATCGGAATATAAAATTTGGAAAAATGGGCCTCGAAGACATCTACGGTTTTGATGACCGTGTTTTCAAAATATGTCGAAAAAGTTAAATAAAATTTGTCGATAACTCGGTTAGTTATCGAGTTATAGGAATTTAGGGTGGTATTCTATAAGTCGTGAATCAGTCACTTCACGTTACTTTTGTCGTTTTGGTAGTTTATAAAACTTTACAGTTGTTCGGTGACTTCCTGCGTTCAGTTATGTTATTTAATGGGTAGTTTATAAAACGCCGCGCAACGTTTTTGATCACTTCAGCTGTCAAATTGAACACGCCTCAGTTCTTCGCGTTAGTTGAAGAAATTACAAATTAAAAGAAAAATGTCGATCGAGGATAGGCAGATGGAAGTATTTTGCATTTCATTGATTATAAGTAGTTGCCAATTTTCGATGAAATGCATTCGACGGATAGAACTCAAAATTTTTTTTTTAATAATTCAAAATTATACGTTTTACGCACTGAAATTCTTATTTACAATAATAAAATTAGAAATGGAACGTTCAAATAAATAATGCATTGCAAAACTATTATAATTATATTTAAAAATTATACACATCAATTGATGTTGGCAATAATAAAAAAAGAACCAATACATTACAATCAATACATATGTACCGCCAAATGGCATGTGTTTTTGAAAAGACAACTAATATAGATGGGAAAATTTTTTGGAGATTGAACCCCAAAATAACATATGTAGGTATTTTACACATTTTATGTGAATATTGTTGGCATTTGCATGATTATAAATAATAGAAATCTTAAAATCTTTTGATCTACTGAAATAGAGGTAAATTTTTTCATTCTGAGCATTTCACTCAAGATAACTTTTTCTGATCTATAATTGTTTATTTTAGTTTGGCAACTCTATAAACCGCATATGTTAGTGACAGCTTTCTTTGGCGTTCGCGTTCGCTTTTGCGTTTACGTTCACTTTCGGGACTTTTAGAATACTACCCTCAATATATGTATTTTGTTTTTTTCACCTTATGTTTAAGATTTTTGTATTATAAAGCTTTAGCGTGGACCATAGACTAATACATCCATAGATACGTTTATTCTCTCAATAAATTAAACGTCATAGGTACGGTGGAAAGTAATCATTGGATGGTGGAAAACATGGGTTCAATAATACCAGATAGAGGCAATAGTAAACAGCGTCCAACAAAGGAACAACAACCGAATTTCGTGTTTTTGTGGCAAACTAGTCGTGTTAAATACAATACAATTATATACCAACGATAAAAGTCAACAAAAAAGTGCAAAATACATTTAAATTTTTCAGTTCTACACCAAAAAGACATGAAAAGTTAAGTGAACATATTTTGTAACTCCACCTTGTGTAAGTTCATTTTAAATTTAATTGCTATCATTTCCACAAACTACGACGAAGAGGGTGAATTGAAACTTCAGATGAGAGAATAAAAGTATCTATGTATGTATTAGTCTATGGGGTGGACGGTCATAGGAATTTTCACCTCTGGCTTCGGCATAGTATTTTTGTTATAAAGCTTTCTGCGTGGACGGCCTTTGGCCAGTCTTAGAGATTTTCTAATCTGGGGTAGGTCCAACATTTTTGTGTTATAAAGCTTTCCATGGAAGAACAATATGCTATAATTGAAATTCCCTTTCATTTCAGTACCCGCACTTGTTGCTAATACCCGTTTTTTTTATAGCTAATACCCATTTTCCGATTCTCAGGACCCACATATTACATTCTAAAATGGGTTTATCTTGGCCTACAGATGTTTTAATTTAATTCGTGAGAATAATATATTTCATTTGAGTACTCACACTTGCCTGTTGCTAGATGTCCCTAGGTGGACTCGCTTTTTGAACCCCGTGACCCCCATGGGTCCAACCGAGAAATTGTTTTTATTTTTGGTGTTTTTTATTGTAATTTTGTTTTTTTGACCTGCTTTATATTCGGCACTTCAGGTAAGAAAAATATAAGAACACGTTAAACAAAAACACTTCTTACGGTTGGAACAATGGGGCCCACAGAGTAAAAACGGCTCAACCTAAGAACATCTTGGTGCGGACAAGTCTGGGTTGTCCAAATAAAAAGGTATTCTCACTTTTGTGCCATTTGCCAGTTGTGTTGTATTCAACCAAAGAGTAATGGAAATAAATACAAATGAGTTGTTTAATGTTTTATGAATATATACATAAATCAATTACATTTGGAATGAAAATGGAAAGCAATAGGTCTGTCTGCGTACTTTTCCAGTACCAAAAACTCAGTAACTTTTTTGGGAGAGTAAAAACAATTTTACTCTCTCGGTTGAAAATATCTCAAAAAGTACGCAGACATCATCCAGTGAAATCTTGCAAGAAAACAGCTGATCGGTGGGTAAACAATTGAATTTTAGCATATGTGTCGCACTGTATATTTGCACGTTGCTAGAAGTAAAATGTTTTGTTTATTATAATTTATTATAAACGTTAAAAATCAACACAATTCAAACTACTTACCTCTGCCATTGTTAAATTTCAATTTTTATTTTCATTTCACAAAAATTATTTCATTCAAACAGTAAATAAAAACAGCTGTTCAAACTAGTTGCAAAATCTTGCAAGCAGAAATTTCTCCAGCAACATTTTGCAAGTTTTCTAACTTCCAACTGTCAAAAATTCTCTTTTTGGCTCTCTCGCTGCAAGAGATTTGGAGTACGCAGACAACATTTTGCAAGATTTTGCAACATTTTGCACAAAATGATGCAAAATATGTGTACACAGACAGAGCTAATAATGTGCTGTAACATTCAGCAAAATCTGGTGAAGCGACGACGTCATAATTGGACAACCGGGACAGTAGATACGTACCGTAACTGCAAGCCATATCATATGTAATGTTACTACATTGGCTGTTTCTTTGGAAATTTTTACTCGAAGTGGTTCTCGTACTTTTTGTGCAAATTTTCATAGAGTAAAATCGTTTGTTCTCCCTCAAAGGTGGATTCTTGCAAAGGAAGACGGTCACTAACGTACGAAAAAATTTTCGGATCTCACGTTCACGTGAGCAGAATTCGATCCTACTCACATTCACACGTGAATCACGCATGATTAACGACAATCACGTAAAAATTACTTACAAAAATAAAACGGGGTTTTATGTACATGAACCACTTGCTTCATTTCAAACCAATATTAAAAAATATATCCAAAACAATTTTCGTAAAAAGTGAGTTGCTAAGTACGTTAAATAGGAACAAATTCAGGTATTATACTACTATATTTAAATGCAAATACCTGTTTCTACGTACGTTTTGCTACAGGGAATCACAGTAGACCACATTATTGATGTTCAAAATTTCACGGGTTCTAACTTGTAACCCGATTTAAAAAATGTTTTGTTTTTGAAATAATACTGAGCAGCATAAACAAAAATCACGCAGAGTAATAATCGTTTCAAAGATATTTGGAATCAAAAGTTTAAAGTGTACATTTTTGGAGTGACCTTGTTTAGTTTTTTGGTAATAACTTGGTAATTTTGAGTCAAAATGTAATTCTGAAATGTAATTCACAGCTACATTAGCCAGACAAATCTAAGTTGAACAAATTTTAAATTGTTTCAAAAGGTTAGGTAACGGCGACTTCTCAAAATTATAATTTTTTTTCAACCTGACAAAAAAAAACAGAATTTGTTAGAAGGGTACCATCATTCTGTCAGTAGTTTCTTAATTTTAAACCAAATTTCTGAACAGAAACGTTATTAACTGCATGACAAAAAATTCCTGATCATACTCATAATCTTGGTCAGGAAAGCTCAATTTTTAAAATCACTCGAATTTTCATATGATATATTTTTGGGAGTAAAAATTCGATACTTCTTTACTTTATTGCATTAAATTACACATATATTGGGCTATAATTTGCAAGATTACGGTGTTACGTAGATATATATTATAAAATAAAATTCTTTTTAATTTTTTTCGTAACATTTCCAAGGTTGCAGTGCTGTGGAGGCGGCAATAATTACCTGGAGTCGGGGCATAAAAGTTTGGACGACTCCGACTTCAAGTTTAGCATTTCCATCAAAAGATAAAAATTTTTATAAAATTAATTTCCAACTAAATTTTGCATATAACAGTTTGGACGACTCCGACTTCAAGTTTAGCATTTCCATCAAAAGATAAAAATGTTTATAAAATTAATTTCCAACTAAATTTTGCATATTTTTTCTTTAAGTTATGGGCAGACCAGAAGCGGTACGTGCGTTCAAAAGCTGCCAGTAACTTAAACGGGGAACGGGAGGTGGTCCAGACCAAACTAAATATAAGACAGTGGCCGAACAATGTATTTACAAGCTAATAGGCATGAAAGAATCCTAGAGGGAGTGGGAAAATCGAGTGTTTTAGGGTTGCCTTTGTATTTCGATGGTAAAGATAAGGAAAATGAACCACCTACACACTACATGGTCTTTGACCATCTCGTTGCTCAAGCTTTAGCAGAGTCTTCCACCTGTTACAAACGAATAACATCACCACAGGAACAAGTCGTCTGCGAGGAACCCACTTCAGTGGGAAAAAAGCAGGTTCTTTAAAACGAAAGTATGTTGAGCCGCAAAATAAACTCGGTACAGACGACCTTATAGCTAAAGAGTTGGAAAATCAAGAGAACTTGTGTTCGAAAATTTCAAATATAGGTGAGTTTGTTCAAAATCACAACGGGTAAATGGGTAAATGAGAAGGGTGTACCGCCCACTGACAAAAATCAATGACTTGAAGTCTCGAAAATTAAAGGAATTGCAGCGCCATCATGCAGTTTGTGAAAAATTGCACCAAGAGGAAGTTTAAAACAAAACTACGTCACCTGATTCTTTAGAAATTTTTACTGGAAGTTGTTCTAGTACTTTTTGTGCAAATGTTCATAAAGAGAACAAACTCGTTATTTCTCTCTCAAAAGTAGATTCTTGGAAATTTTTACTGGGAAAGTAGACGAACAAAGCTAATAATAACCACAGATCTCTTTAATGTTAGTTATACGAAAAACATTTAATTTTAACTGTGCATATTTATTATTCGGTTTTAAAAACCTGTGTAGATTAAACAACTAATATTAATGACCAAAATATAAATTGAAATGTATAACGAGTTTGATATGTTGGTACCAATGCGTTGCGCCGCAGCGAGATATCTGCTAGTTTCTCTTGAATAGTCACTTTCAATATCAAGCGACTCGTTTTGTTCCAATTCAGGTACAATAACACCATTGTATTAACACTTATAAGCTATGCAAATATTATGCAAAGCTACACAAACATTTATTATGTAAATAGCCTTCAGAGACTCATTCAGAACGTATGAAAACATAGCCTGTTTTACTCTGTAATGTTGAAATTTAAAGTTTGAAATCAGCAAAAATGGTTTCCCGTTGCATCCCATGAAGGGATGCGCTTTCTGTTTTTACACTCACTGATTGGGACCTACCGTTTTAAACTGGCTCCGAACGGTATTTTCAGAAACTTTTTCATAGCTAATTACTCCATAGTGTCGCCGTCACGTCAGGTGACCGCTGTCGAAAGAAATGTAAGGTGATCAGAGCAGGGATCGAACCCACGTTCTCATGCACAAAAGCCGCGCACATAACCATTGCACCAACGACGACTATCGGAAATTAAAATTAATTTGAAATCAATTTTTTTCATTAGGACACAATGGATCAAGAAATTCCAGGAGGTTAGATGCATCTCCCAAACTACACCGAAAAACACGATGTGGTCTGCCTTCACATTCATCTAAACCACAGACTTGTCATTCATGAGCATGACCTTGGTCGATAACTTTTTATCTGACTGATGAATTTGAAAAAATATTACCAAAAAATTTTGTGAACATGATAATGACGCGAACAACTTCGACACTAAATAAGAATGTAATCGAAGTTGTTCGCATCACTATCATGTTCACGAAATGTTTTGATAATACGTTTTCAAATACATCAGCCAGATAAAAAGACATCGACCAAGCTCATGCTCATGATTAACATGTCTGTGGTTCGCTTAAAAGAACCATACTAAAGATTTTATTTTACTTTATTACGTCAAAACTTTGATTTTGCCACGTACATTTTGGTACCACCCATACAAAGCTAGGCAATAACTGCAGTATAGCAGAAGCGATTATAATGCAATTTAGTGTTAGGTAATATTTCGCCAAACACCACTGTGCTACTAAAAATTGGCGATTTTGCCACTCCCATTTTGGTACCTCCCATACAAAAGTTTTGTGGACGTTGGAACTGTCGAGGATATAGCTCCTGTAAAACACAACAGATCTTAATGAAAGTTATCAAATATGTTATCAAGTTTTTCTCTGTGGTACCTTCAATACAAAAGATTGGCTCAGAAGTTAGCAACTTTACCCTACTACCCCCCGACAGCCAATCCGAAAATTTTGAACCCGCTGCCATTTCGCACCCTTGCATTTTCGGACATGGTCCTAGTGGACTTTTCTTCATGAAATGAGCCAAGGAATACGCTGGAGAAATTTGTCCGGAACTCTCCCTGTATATCTCATCAAACGCCAGTCACATACTGAAAGAGGCCGGTTTTGCAACGCCCGTAATGATATCTTTGGTCGGTCGACCCGACAGCTCCCTTAAAACACTACCGATCTTAATGAAATTGGGTACTGGCCAATATTTTGTTAACCGTAACTCTATATATCCGAAAAAAGACGATTTTGCCACGCCCATGATAGTACCTCCCATACAAAAGTTGCGTATTAGCGTAGGGCAAAATATTATATAATACCAACATTAATAGAGCTGCTTTGTTTTTCAAGATTTATCACGTCTATCAGCCAATTATGAGAATAACATTTGTATGAGAGGTACCATAAGGGTGTGGCAAAGTCATCCATTTTCAAGTATACGATTGTAGTTAAAAAATACTGGACAGTAAGCAAATTTCATTAATTATATTGATAACATTATAACCCAATGTATGTTTATTTTAATGCTATTAATGTAAATAGTGAAAGAAGTTGGACTTTTACTCCCAAAAAAATCTTTCATGAAAATCAGAGTTTCTTTTACAAATTGAGCTCTCCTGGCCAAGATTATGCGTAGGATCAGGATTTTTAGACAGCACGCTGTCTAGCACACTTAGGCTGAAGAAGCCCATTGTGATACCTGCAGTTTCCTCCACAGCAACTATTGACTAGTCGTCCAGCCAATTTGCCCTTTCAATAAATTTGTCTATAAGACCTACCGGAATATCCTGTAGGGCTACGGTGCTAACTAAATGTGTACCGAATATCCTACTTCTCAGTCCTGCCAGAGCAGGGCAATCCAAGAGAATGTGTTTCGTCGTTTCCTCTTCCATGCAGCATCAACATCGAGTGGAGTTTATATGTCCCAATCTTAGGGCGTGTTTTCCTACAAGACAATGTCCCGTAAGTGTTCCTATCATTGTGGACACCCTGCCTCTCGGCAAAGTTAAGTAGTTGCCTAGTCCTCTTCCTGTCCACCTGTGGCCAGACGACCCTGGCTTGTTTGCAAGTTGAAGTAAGTCTCCACTTGTCCTTGAACATATTATCGGCCCTCTGCCTGATCTGCAAACGGCAGGTAGAGATTGGCATACTAACACCTTCTTTTGCCGGAAGAACCTGTGCCGTAGTGCCCTGTCTAGCTAACGCATCCGCTACGCAATTGTCTGGAATGTCGCTGTGTCCCGGTACCCAGATAAGCCTGATGTCAAAATACTCTGCCATCACCCTAAGTGATGAGTGACATTCTTTCACCGTCAGGGACGTAGCAAACATGGCTTCCAGGGATTTTATGGCAGCCTGGCTGTCTGTGTAGATACATATTCTCCGGAGGGTTGTGACACTACTTTTCAGTAGTTCAGCAACCTCCAGTATGGCGGTAATTTTCACCTGAAATACACTACAGTGATCAGGCAGCTTGAAGGAGATATTTATATTTAGGTCCGGTGAATGGACCCCATAGCCTACTTGCTCGTCCAACTTTGATTCATCCGTGAAAAATCTGATACTACTGGTATCCCCTTCCAGTGACTTTTCCCAGGTATTCCCGCCACAATCTCGGATTCTCACCAGGCCATGATATCAGGAGTACAGATGTTCAGGAGAGTACTAAGTGCAGTACCTGACGTCATGCCCATTGCCTCACTAACGCTAATCAGTGCTGATCTTTGAATTTTCATCACGAAATTCAGAATATATTTCTTTTGGAGGGGCCTCCACCAAACTACGATGCCGTAGAGAAGTATTGGTCTGACTATTGCCGTATAAATCCACATGGTGATCTTAGGAATAAGTCCTTTTACAACAGTAAAGAGTAACAGACGCCTTTTTCAAATTCTCCTCCACATTCGGTTTCCAAGACAGTTTTCTGTCGAGAATTATCCCCAGATACTTGACCTTTTCCGTCAATTGTAATTGCACCCCATTAACTGACGGCAGTTCAAATGCGGGAATTTTATATTTCCGAGAGAACAAGATAACCTCGGTTTTAAGTGGGTTAAATTATAGTCCGTTGTTAGCGGTCCAGTTCGAAATCAGACTAAGTAGGCTGGTTGTACGAATGCTAAATAAATTGAGGTTTCTACCCGTACAGATGATAGCAATATCATCGGCATAGGCAAAGACCTGGCATTCGGCTCTGTTCAATTCAAGAAGCAGTTCATTGACAGAAGTTTACCATAATAGTGGAGACAGAACTGCCCCCTGCGGTGCCCCTGTTAATATTCCTAGCAATTGTAACACCACCCCATTCAGCTTTGACGGATCTATCCACCAGAAGCGTCCCAATTAGGCGTGTCACTAAGCTGTCGACTCCTACATTCTGTAACGACCTAAGAATCGCCGAAGGTTGACTGTTATTGAAGGCTCCCTCGATGTCCAGGAAGGTCCCTAGAGCGAAGGCCTTATTCTCAAAGAGTTCTCTATTATGCTGACTATAGAGTGGAGAGCCGTCTCAGTTGATTTGCCCTTGATATAGGCTTGCTGAGAACTCGATAGTAGATTCTGTGGAAGATTACTTCGAACGTGAATGTCCAGTAACCATTCAAATGTCTTAAGAACAACGGATGATAGACTGATTGGTATAAAGTCCTTTGGTTTGACATGAGAGCATTTGCCCGCTTTCGGGACGAAAACCACTTTGGTTTGCATCCAAATGCGAGGAATGACTACCAGAATATGGCAGCCCCTGAAGATTGCCTCCAACCAACTACAAGATAGGTATAGTGCGTCCTGTAGTTGCGCGGGAATTATCCCGTCAGGTCCGGCTGATTTATAGGGCTTAAAGCATCTAATGGCCCATATCAGATTTTTTCTGCTCACTATTGAGCGAACTTTTTCTAAACTAGGTGAGTTTCCGCCTAGCTCTTCTGGCTGATGAACAGCATTCCGGTCATCGTTGGGAAAGTGGGTATCCAGGAGAATCCCAAGAGACTCTTCAGACGAATACGTCCACGTTCCATCGTCTTTCATTAAGAACCCCGCACACGGTGGGTTTTTAACAAGCACGCATCTTAAGCGTGCAGTTTGGTTGGTTCCCTCAATGGATTCACAGAAGTTTCGCCAGGATTTCCGTTTGGCCTTCTTGATTTCACCTTTATATAGATTAAGACTAATCTTGTGTGGCCGTCGGTGGTGCAATGGTTAGTGTGCGCGGCTCTTGTACATGAGATCCTGGGTTCGAACCCGGCTCTGACCACCTTAAAATTTCTTTCGGCGGCGGTCACCTCGCATAGTGACGGCGACACTATCGAGTATCTAGCCATGAAAAAGCTTCTCAAATGACCGTTCGGAATCGGTGTAAAACTGTAGGTCCCAATCAGTGAGTGAAAACTGGAAAGCGCACAGCTCAGTGATTGTGAGAAGTTCTCCCCAGTCCCTTCATGGGATGTAATGGGAAAACATTTATTTTTTTTTTTAAGACTAATCTTGTAAACGTCCCAATCACTTTGGTCGCCGCTCTTTTTGGCCTTCTTGAAAAGCCGCCTAATGGACGATCTTAGATCCTGAAGTTCAGCGTTCCACCTAAGAGGTTTTTTGTTAACCTTGGCAGCATTATAAGCACTGGTCTTACAGGACTCATTGAGCGCGTTCCTGCACGCATCAGTCAGTTTGCCAACTAGTTTTTCCCGCTCTGGCACATTAGTCGGAATATTCGGATGGTTACCTAGGCGCCCACGATAGACGTTCCAGTCTATAATTTAATTATAATTTTTAAAAACTTCCTTTTTCAGAGGTTCAATATTTATGTGGCACTGTAGATATCTATGATGAAAATGAGTGATCAGAATACAGTTACATAGTCGTAGCCAAGTAGTAAAGTTAGTTGGATTTTAAATTTTTAAATGAAATTCTGGCATATAAAAAGTCAACAACTATAAATCATAGTAATTTTTATGGAGACACTACCTGTATTAATCATATCGCGGCACCGCGAGTCTATTTCGGAGCTGCAGTGCATGGAAAGGATCTGTGAAATTTTAAAGTAATAATCATCGGTTTGCTTCGTTTAATGTCTCAACACATCAATTTATAAGTGCGAAAGAATCAAAAACAAAAATAAATAAATATACCCAGCCACTTTGTGAATTGCCAAATTCTGTGAGAAGTGCAAGTGTAATTCGTTAAGGCTCTATAAATCACAAGGAGAAGTATCCAGATGTCGCTTATCTCATCATGCAACTTCATGATTGCGTTTTGTTGAACCTGAAGGTACCCACATTCATCTACAATTTGGTGACTACAGTTTCCTAAAGGATCTTACTGGCCAAATTGCAATATATACATACATACTCACATTGGATCAAGTTATTTGTCATCAAAAGTAGAAAACAATTTACTTAAATTATTATCTATATGACTGTGTACCATTTTCTCCCACTGTGCTGTAAAACATCGATAAATTACAAAAATAAAAAACCAGCTGTCTAACTATATCATCTCAATGACGTCACCGACTTAATCTCAAGTTAGAAATTTCTCCCTTTCATTATTTCTGCGTGCATCAACTGAGTATGAGATTATTCATCTCAACCATTAACAGCATCACCATCAGGGAGATCAACATTAGAATGAAGCTAACAATGACTAATGACCAGTTTTTCAGTCAGTGGTGATCTTCGTTTCTTAGCTAAATTGTGGTTAATCATCGAATTGTGTTTTTTAGTCATTGTTTAACTATGATTTAACCACCCAATGTTGGTTGTTTAACTTATAGTCAGAACCATATTATTTTGACAATCAAATTACTGACTGTCAAAGTGAGAAATGAAGATTGTATAAAATACATGTTTCAGATTTGCGTATTTGTACACATACGTTTAGTCTAGATCGCTAAATTGTTGCGCCTATATAGTTTTTTACACATTTTTGTTAAAATGACTTCGATTTTATGCATGTATTTCTTATTTTACATAATTCCATTTTGTTTGTTCCCCTTTGTTGTTTTGGTATTTATCCCTAAACACACGTTTTTTCCAATAAGAATACAAGGGTTGCCATATTAGTTGACAATATGGCGACTTACATTAACTCACCACTGAAAAACAAAATTCAAAGTTAACCTCTAATTAACTTAGAATTAAGATTAAGTAATCCGATAGTTAACTACTCACTTAAAAACTGGCCATAAGTGTCACAGAGAGTATTAATCTAGTCAATGATATTTGCATTATTGTGTCACAGAGAGTATTAATCTAGTTAATGATATTTGCATTATTATTATCTGCTTATCTTTTTTTTAACATTTTAATATTTTACATTGAAATCTAATTTAACATAATCATTATTATATCAAACATACATATAGGATAAGCATTATTATAAGAGATTTTTAAGCTCATAATGAAGTTTGAAATTTAATGAAGTTAGACTAACACTGTAAATAACATTGATAAAATGTTAACCTTTTTGAATTAAGATTTATAAGTAGATTTTCTTAGCATGTTTGAATTTATATCTAAGGTAGATTCTTTACATTGCTTTGATATATGTACATATATACAAGGTATTTCAAAAGAAGTCATCCGATGTTGTTTGGTTCTAATTTTTTTCTAAATGAAAAACATCGATTCTGTATTTTGATTATTGTAAGAGATATTGGCTCCTTGAGCCATCAAAATAAAAACACTTTTGTTTAAAATATTCTTAATCTAATTCTTTATTTAATTATAAGAAAGGTTCACAATTTAATTAATTTACAGACTGGTCACTGTCTAATAGTTAAACGATTTTAACAGCACGGCAGTTAAACAATTATCCGACAGGTCACTGTCAATAGTTTACAAAAAAAGGTAGCAGCAGGGCAGTAGACACTATTAATTATGTTGACTTCTATAATTTGACTGATGCCCAACGATTGTTGTTTGGTATGCAAAAGGGCCAGAAAGTAAATCATTTCATTTACTTTGAAATCTCCAAAAATTGCAATATCCAAATTTGCACAAACAACAATCATTGTGCACCGAAAATACATAGGATCAGCTGGCAGAATAAACAAAGTTCAATAACTACATAGGCAATAGACAATGCAAACGTATATACGTACGTACATACATATGCATGCATCGACGGACAGAACAACCAACTGATGGTTGGGACCGACGACTGGTGGAGACAAAACAATAACAACAACAGCACCAGGTAGCGGACCGACGACTGATGTAGACAAGACACCAGCAGTAACCGGACCGAAAATAAGTAGTTAGTAAACAACATTGCATGATGTTGTTGTTCTGATGTCATAAAAGAGCATTTGCATGTAGGGTGACCCGAAATATTAAGATTTTATAAGAAATTAAATTACATATAAAGTAGATGAATGAACAAAAATGAATAAAAACTAATAAAGTTATAGAAATTAAAGTAGAATGTACAGAAATTAACTAACTCATAACAAATTACAGAATAAAATAAGACAAATCTCCAACAATTATGTTTATTTGAACCTTTAGAATTGTATTGGTTAAGTTGAGAAGATGATATGATGATGGCATAATTGATTACCATACGGGCTCGTTTTATGGCATTTTTCATCACTTCGACGAGAACTTCGGGCGACAGATTCTCGAACTCGTGTCGAATGTTGACCTTGAGGGCTTCCAGGGTCTCGGGCTTGTTCACGTAAACACGGGACTTCAAAAAAATCCGAATATCGGGTGTGGCTCGCACAGTGTGTACCGTTGCTCCGTCCTGTTGGAACCACATGTCCTCCAGCGGCAGAAAAAACTCGGTTAAAATGGTCCTATAGCACACACCGTCCACTGTTGTCGTGTGACCAGCGGCGTTCTCGAAAAAAGTGGCCCGACGAGTCCTCCAGCGAGAACAGCGCACCATGCAGTCACTTTGCGCGGGTGTAATGGCTCCTCGTGCATCACTCGTGGATTTTCGGTGCCCCAGAAGCGATAGTTTTGCTTGTTCACGTACCCGCTGAGGTGGAAAAATCATTATGATTTTGGTGGAAAAATCATCCACTTCGTCCACGAGATTGTGGATGTCTTGGGCGTAGGTTACACGCGTCGACAGGCAGCATTTGATGCACGGACTGGACTTTGTATGTGAACATCCGCAGGTTTTTGATCAAAATTCGCCATAGGGACGACCGGCTGATGGCTAATTGCGAGGAACGGCGTCTGGTCGATGTTTCCGGCGACAGCTCAACATCCTCGGAAACAGCGGCGATATTCTCGGCAGAACGGGCACTCCTGGCAACGTCTCGTGTGGTCCCATACTCTTCAAGGTTAGTGGCCAAACGGCGCAGTGTTTGCGCAGTCGGTGTCGGACGGCCGGGGAATCGGCGACGGTATTCGCGCTGCGCCAACACCACAGACGAATTGTTACGCAAAAAAAAAATAGACACGATTATTCCGTGTTCTTGGGAGTGAAGCGCTCCATGGCTTGTTTACTTGTATTCTACATCTGTCTAGTCCACAAATGTCAAAACAGGGTGGTCACTTTTGAAACACCCTGTACCTATGAGTTGTAACTAACATCATAATACGTAAAGAATTTACTATCACTTATCACAAATCCTGAGCAATGGACAATTCTGTTATATATTTTTAATCCCAATTTTCTTAAATTACGGAATCAAGCAACGAAACGTGGATTGAGCTCAATTCAACGTTGGAGTTGAATATAATTTAATGCAAGGATTTAAGCTTGCAATGATAATTGTCCATTATTTCAAGCCAACATTATCCTTATACAATAATCTCCAAATGTAAGTGTTCAAACATGTTATTATAAATGTAAAATACACCTACTTAACTTCTATTAAGAAATCGATAAAAAAAAGGATTATTTTGTGTTGAAAATATACTTTCGATTAAACCAAAATTATTAGTTTAAAAAAATACATGAATTATAAACAAATTATAAAAATGGAATGGACAGTTTTTGAATTGGGTATGATTGATTAAAGGGCAGCATGTATCACTGAATCAAGTTAGTTTTTCTTAAACTGCTATAGGGAAATGTCCAAAATATTTATAATTGGGATGCAAGTACATTTTAGAGAAGAAGGGTGGGAGCGTTTTTATAGTGTTCTCCGCAATATAATACCTATTGCCCAATAGATGCATTTTAAGAGTACTCTTATTAGATTTTAACTATTAATTTTTTTTGTTTGCAAAGTCTTGGAATGAAAATCTGAAATCTCATGTTAGCAGTAATAGTTTTGATATGATCACATTGTTTTGATATGAATCCGGCGAGCTCAGCCCTAAAATTTCTTTAACATTCCAAGCCGACCTATCTAACAAATTAGTCATTAATTGAAACATTCTGAAATAGCTGCAACAATTTAAAAATGGGAATTTTCGTCATATTTTTCTCTTTCATTTCCGAAACGGCAAAAAAGCCTCGGGAGCACACCGGGATAATTGTGACGTATGTATATGTTTCGGATGCTGTAATAGAACGCACATGCTAAATCCCCGTATTCAGTTCTTGCGAAATTTTCGTAAGAAATTTTGTAATTTTTATCTAAAGCCCTGTATTCAGTCAAATGAAAAGTGGGCGAAATTTTCGGTTCATGAAATTTTCGATATTTTTTATACACGTACTTCTTATGGCAACGAAAATTTCATAAAAACTGAATACCGGGTTTAAAGCCGGTGCAAAAAATTTCGTTATGGAAATTTCACGATACAAAATGGCCACAGTAGCGGTAGCGGTAGATTCAAAGCCGGTATCGAATCTGACCGACACGTTCGATAAGTTGAACACAAGCTGAAGGTGTCACACACGATCATTGAAAAGCATTCGAAACGGTTTGGAGTTGTCAAAAAGCTTGATATTTGGATTCCGTACGAACTTTAAGGAAATCCACTTAACAAAGCGGATAGCAACTGGCGATGTATTGCTCAAACGCAGCAAAAATTATAAATTTTCGAAACGCATTGTCACTGGAGATGAAAAATGGATTCAATATCAGCCGAAACAGATTCTGGTCCAACGCTCTTCTTCAAAGGCTAAACTGCACCAACAAAAGGTCCATTGGTGGGATTTTATGGCACTAATTTATTTTGAACTGCTTCCTAAAAAACAAAGCATCAATTTTGACGACTATTGGGAGAAATTGATTGAAAGAAACACTACTTGAATTGGTAAATCCCAAAGGTGTGGTTTTCCATCACGACAGTACACACATATTTGCAGACTCGGCAAAAAATATTGGAGCTTGGATGGGAAGTGATGCTACACACACCTTATAGTCCTGATCTGGCATCTTCGGGTTGTCATTTATTCCGGAGTCTGCAAATCGTCTTGAATGGGAAATCCGTCAAGACAGAAGAGGGCGTTCAAACCGAGTTGTACGAGTATATTTGTGAGACGGACCAGTCATTCTATGAATCTGGGATCAAAAATTTCCCTGAACAGTGGCAGGTCATTCAACAAACTGGCACCTACACTATTATTTGAATAAAATAATTGAAAATTACTTTGAACAAAAAAAACCGACTTTACTTTCTGGCCAACCCAATAAGCATTGAATTTAGTTGTTTGGATACATTTGAATTATGTATTTACTCTATGTTGTAATACAACAACGGTCAGCAAAGAGTTAGGCTTTTTTACATCCGTCATCATCACTCTTGAGGACTATTTTGATAAATATCTGTTCCTCCACCTACTGAAATGCGAATTTTTGGTTTGCTTACAGTTATGGACTCTAAATCATATGCTCTTTGTAAGAAAGCAAACTCAACTGTCTTAATAACACAACCTGTACTAGTTTATCCACAGTTGCAGTCATGGTAGAATTACATGTTAGGTAGTCGCATTAGCAATTCCCTGGTTAAGCTGTCAAAATTAGCTGAATAATGAAAAACACTATGTACACAAAATGTGTGATTTTATAAGCTTGTCTTACTTGATAAAAGGATATGCTATTAAATTTCATTTTGATTGAAATTCCTCGAATTTTATAAACAAACAAAACAAACATAATCGAATTTGACAGCTTACCCATGGAAAAGATGAAAACAAAAACAAACATAATCGAATTTGACAGCTTACCCATGGAAAAGATGAAAACACCACAAACCAGCTGGGCTGACGCGTTTACCCGATAGATAATTTTACCATGGTTGCAGTGGTCGGCGTCCATAGACTAGAGATGAGCGATCCAGAGTTTTTTTTAAAACGAGGTTCTCAGTGAACGTGATTCGTAAATCACAGATTTTTTAAACGGTGAACGTGGTCACGGTTTTTTTTAATGTAAAGCAAAAATTTATATAATTTATATATAAAAATGAGCAAATGTACTTTACTCAATTCGCCTATCGCTCAGTCTCTTTCACATTCTATACTGTGTCAAGTTTGCAGCTAGGAGGTCGATCATCTGTGTCATTGAAACCTCCTGAAGTAATATATTGTTATGAATTTCCTTATTGTTATTTTATTATTATATTTATTCCCAATAATAAAACAAGGTTCGTTTTAAATTACGATAATTACAACGGTTTAACTTCCTTTTATTGTACTTATAAAGTACAACAGTTTACTTTATTTACACCACTTAATAAGTCTTATATTTTACTGTCAAATCGAATTGCTTAGTTTCCGGCGGTTAATCACAAACTAAACTCTCCGTTCTAAAGACCTCAGGTATTTATACGAACTCACCATACTCAACTGTAGTTATCTC
The DNA here is from genome assembly GCA_963931995.1 of Phaonia tiefii. Lineage (NCBI taxonomy): Eukaryota > Metazoa > Arthropoda > Insecta > Diptera > Muscidae > Phaonia > Phaonia tiefii. Next base: position 163,794,874 of record OZ008368.1, read on the forward strand.
TAGCGAATTCAAGAACCTTCTAGTCGTTGTTGTTTGTAATCTTTCTACTAATTAATGAATCTATATCTGGAGTAATGTAGAACCACCTCGAATAGTGGAGAATTATCTTAACTGAGACGAATTCATGTCACTGGTTTAGCGAGCTGGTATGTTGTTACAATGCATACTTTCAGGCGGGCGCAGCATTAATTGCTCTGTTATTTACATAATGTTAGTCTGGTCATTAAGAGTAAGTAAAAGCTTTTACTTAATCGTAACACTGCCTCCACTTAAGCCTGTCCGTCCCGAGCAGACACAACTCCGCGTTTTCCATATAGGGCTAGTCTTTCCAAATGCACGACTTTAATTTTAGCTCTTGGACTTTGGCTTTTCTGGATTCTATAAACCACGTAATTTTTTCGTTTGACCACCTTGTAAAGGTCTTCTCAGTGAGTCTGCAGTTTTGGAGATATCCCTTTTTTGCGCTGTGGGTTGAACAGTGAAATTAGCTGACCTTCATGGACTGAATTTGGCTCTCGGTCGTATATGGCTTTCATTTTAATACTGACCATTTTTATATTGTTGCGCACAAATTCATGGAGATCATTAAGATCCCCGTATATTGGTAATTGGTATCACTGTTCGCAGGGTCAATTGCTGGTTTGGTACCGAACTCCAAATCTCCAGGCAACTTCAGCTCAGTTCCGAAAGTGACTCTAGCGGGTGTTCGCGAAGTGGAGTCATGGGTGGCCGTCCTATATGTCAAAAGGAACTTTGGTATGTGTTCATCCCAATTTCTTTGATCTGCGCTGACTACTTTTCTTAGGTATTCTTCAAGAGTTCGGTTGAATTTTTCAACCATTCCCTCAGACTGAGGATGGAATGGTGTTGTTCCTGTTTTACGAATGCAGTATGACTCACACATTTCTTTGAAGATGGTCGATTCAAAATTCCTACCCTGGTCCGAATGGAGTTCCGAGGGGACCCCAAAATGGCATATCCAGTAATCCACGAACACTTTATAGTCTTTTCTTCCTGATTTGGAACTGGGTATACTTTGGGCCATTTACTGAAGTAATCCATAACCACTAAGACGTACTGGTTTCCTGTGTTACTGACTGGAAATGGACCAGCCACATCCATAGCTATAAGGATGCACCTGAGGTGCATCTGACCATGAGTTGCATCTGACCAAGGTGCACCTGAGTTGCATCTGACCATGACTTCTTCGCGATGGTCTCTTAGCTGCCATGCATTGGGTGCAATTTCCTATCCAATCGGCTACCGCTTGTTGACAGACAACCCAGTAGAACCGTTGTTTTAGCTTTTCAATGGTCTCGGTTATTCCTAGATGTCCTCCACTCGGGGCATTGTGGAATTCTGTCATTATCTCTCTTTCCTTCTAGGAAGGTGCCACCATTAATTTTAGGCTGTTCCACTGGGACCAATATGCTTTCATCAGGGGGCTCTCTGAGGCGATGTCATTGCGTGTTGGTCTTTTATCTACTTTTTTTGCAGAAATGATTTTTGCCAGTGTAGGGTAGCTTCTTTGTGCTGATGACCAGTCTTCTTTGGATTCCAGTCGAAGCTGGCGGACATCAATGATGTTTTCTTTCACCTCCGCTTTTGACCAGTGTTTATATTCCAGCTTGCATGGACGACATGACAGGGCATCTGCATTACCGTGTTTTCCTCCTTTACTATGCTCAATGCTGAAGTCATAGCTCTGCAGCCTTTCAATACAACGAACAAGTTGGCCTTCGTGGTTCTTAAATTGCAGTAGCTACCTTAGGGCTGCGTGATCGGTTCTTAACTGAAAAGGCTGGCCCTACAGATACTTGTGGTAGTGTTTGACACACTCTATGACTACCAGTAGCTCTTGTCTCGTAACACAGTAGTTTCTCTCTAACTTTGAAAGTATTCGGCTGTAGAACCCTATAACTTTTTCTTGACCATTGACTACTTGCGAGAGCACACCACCTATTCCGTAACCGCTCGCGTCAGTATCCAAAAAGAAGTTCTCTCCAGCAACAGGATATGCAAGCAAAGGAGCCGTGCATAAATATTGCTTCAGTTGGTGGAATGACTCTTCTTGTTTTTCGCTCCACCAGTACGGCCGATTTTTCATTGTCAACTCGTGAAGACTTGCACCCACTGTTGCGAAACGAGTCACAAACCGTCTGTAGGACGTGCAGAGTCCTAGAAAACTGCGTAATTAGTGGAGATTCTGTGGTCGTGGCCAGTCCCTCACTGTCAGGATTTTGTATTCATCGGTGGAAATGCCATCTGCTGTCACTCGATGTCCCAAGTATTTTGCTTCCTTCTGGAATAGTGAATACTTCTTCGGGCTGAGTTTCAATCCAGTCGGGGTTATACGTTGAAGGACTTGTTTAAGATTCTTCAGGTGCTCATCGAATGTACACCAAGCATATACAACACGCACTTCATTAATCGCTCAAACGTAGGTGGAGCGTTACAGAGTCCAAATGGCATTACTTTGAAATGCCACAGACTATCCCCTACCCTGAATGCAGTTTTCTCCTTGTCTTTCTCGCTGATTTCTACTTGCCAATAACCACTTTGCAAGTCCAAGGTGGAGAACCATTTTGTTCCTGACAGCGTATTCAATGTGTCACCAATTCGCTAGTGGATAGCTGTCCTTTTTGGTGACGTCGTTCAGGTTTCTATAATCCACGCAAAATCGGGTACTTCCATCTTTCTTCTTAACTAGTACCACCAGCGAACTCCATGGACTTGAAGAGGGTTCGATTACACCATCCTTCTGCATTTCAGCTACAAGTTTCTTCACCTTTTGCAAGGGGAAGACTTCTGGGCGCCTGTTTTATTGGTTTCGCTTCCCCTGTGTTGATTTCATGCTTTACCATTGATGTTCTACCTTGGTATTGTCCTCAGGGCGAAGGTAGACGCATGCTCCTTATTCTTTGCCTTATTCCTATCAGATGGCTTTAGTTTTCCAGGCTTAGACACAAATTTCGCCGTCTCTTGTACAAATGCGAACTAAACGGTTTCGGCGAATGTTGCTTTTTGTGTCACGTATTTTATGTCAGGTACACGGATGCCGTTGACGAATGCCTCAATCTTAAATTGATCCAGGAATGGGTGGGAGTCACCAGGATAAGTCATCAACACCAAACGTTCCACCTGGGTTGCGAAGTCCTGCAATGTTTCATTATGCTTTTGCACTCGGCCTCTTAATTCCATGCGATATAAATCTTTCTTGTGATCGCCACCATACTTGCGTTGTAACGCAGCCATTATATCCTCGTAGTTGTTTCTGGAACTGACGGGAGCGCTCTGAAGGACTTCTGCTGCGCTGCCTTTCAGTGCTAAAATTAGCTCTACTGCTTTGTCATTGTTGTCCCACAAGTTCTTAATTGCGACCATTTCGAACTGGAATTTAAACATGTCGAATGGTGTAGAGCCATCGAAACTGGATCCTTCAGAAATTACTTGCACTGGCCCCTCTTGTAACTGAAGTTCATTCATTTTCCTTTGCAATTCGCTTACATAATTTTCGACTTTCTCAAACTTATGCTCTACTTGCTCGATCTTCAATTCAACTTCTTCGAACTTCTGTTCCACCTTTTCGAATTTCTCATTAACATGTATTTCCATGTAGTTCATAACTTCCGAAGTTTCTTGAAGTTTGTCACTTGTGGCGTTTGATGTCTCCTGCATAATTATAGAATTTTCACCAAATTTCTTTTCAAGTTTTTCGTCCATTATTCTAAAATTTTCGTTAAATTTCTCTTCTAGTTTGTCGTTAATTATTCGAGATATATGTCTCCATCATAGCAGCAAACATTGTAGAAAGATCTACATTACCAGTTGCTTCTTTTACAGACGATTCCATTTCTTCTTTGCACTCAAATTGGTATGTGCCAAAGTCAATGTTGCGGTGCTTGAATTCTTCTATTAATCGCCTCTGCAGCTCTACCTTGTTGCCAGCTGTCGGTTGATTCTTCAAACTTCATCGTTGTCCTTAATTCGTAATTTCACTTTTGGCGCCAATGTTACGAATTTCCTTAGTCGTAATTTTCACAATACTAAAACAAGGTTCGTTTTAATTTACGATAATTACAACGGTTTAACTTCCATTTATTTTACTTATATAATATAACAGTTTACTTTATATACACCTAATGTGAATAAACTGCACGCTTTGACTTCTGTTGACAGACTAACTTAAAAGCTTTATTTCTTGTTTCTTTTACATTTGACATTCGTAATAAATGTATGTATATGACATCTCTTCACCCCCTTAAATTTATTACAAAATTTAAATTTATTACAAAATTTAGATAAGATAACTTCATTTAGCTAAGATCAAAACAGTTCATTAAAAAGAGTTATTATAGAAATTATATGAAATTAATAGCCAAAGAATGGAATGAATTTAAAATGATTTCGAATATTAAAATTGAAATGGAATTACGTTAATTTAAATTGAAATACAATTACATTAATTTGGAAATTATTTAGAATATTGCTGTAGATATCTTGGAGGTCTTCTTTCTCGTGTTGATCGACGAGGTGAAATCTCTTCAGACTGCTCTCTACCGTACCTAAACGAATTTTCAACTTGAGATTCTGCTTCAGTACATTCCAAATTTTCAGAAGGTTCCGCTTCACCTCGTTCAACATTTTCCGAAGATTCCACGATAACTTCGTTATTACCTATAGGGACCGTGGTTTGATCAACGATGCTATCAGGAGATGGTATTCGATGAAATATTTCAGTATTCGAGGATTTAGCTACCGGATCTGCTCCAATTTTATCCCCAATACACCTTATTTGTTCCACATGCCTCTTCCAAACACGACTGTCGTACAATAAAATGCTGTAATGTAAATTACCGATAACAGAATTAATTTTACCGAAACGCCATTTTATCGCTGAGAAATAATCTCGAACCGCGACTTTTTGGCCCACTGCCAATTTTTTTTGGCTCCTTTGTCTTATCTGTGGTTCAACAATATTCGAAGGCAACATAAGTTCTAAACGAGATTGTATCTGCCTACCAAACATCAACATAGCGGGCGATTCATTTGTAGCAGGATGTATCGCACGCCTATAAGCCAACAAAATTCTTAACAATTCTTTATTCATTGACGCAGTAGTACCATTAGCCGATTTTAATTTATTCTTTACTGTCTGGATAAACCTTTCCGCTTGGCCATTCGTCGCCGGATGGTATGGAGCTCCTTGTTTATGCTGAATCCCATTATTCATCAAAAAATCTTGGAACTCCTTGGAGTTAAATTGTGTACCATGGTCACTTACGGAACAGTTCGGTATTCCAAATGTTGCAAAAATTTCCGCAGTAATATTTGGAATAATATGCACCTCAGGCCACTTGCTATATGCATCAACCATTACGAACAGGTATTTACCTAGGAATGGTCCAGCAAAATCTGCATGAACACGCTCAAAAACTCGCTTTGCCGGCAGCCAGCAATGGGCAGGGTTCTCTCTTTGGGGTTTTGGCCTAATTATTTGACACTGAGCACAATTTGCCACCATATTCTCAATGTCACTGTCCATGCCATTCCACCAACAATATGCTCTTGCTAAACTTTTCATTTTCGAAATTCCGAAATGAGCTGTATGCAGTGCCAGAAGTACTCTTTCCCGTAGTAGCATTGGGATGTATACACGAATTCCCCGTAGAATACATCCTCTTTGTAACGTGAATTCATCTTGTGATACTCCAAAACGATCTTTTCCATCACATTCTCTTCAATATCTTAGGCACTCACGTAATTTTTCTACCTCTTTATCCAATTTGGTAACTTCACTCAATTCTGCGACTGTCACTGGCAAATTTTCAATAGCATTAATTTCGATTACATCCACCTCTACGATATTTCCACTGGGAGTCGCGACATGGCATCGGCATTCGCGTTATCTTTAGATTTTTTTAAACGAATTTCATAATCGAAATGTGAAAGATATATAGCGTAGTGTTGCATTCTCGTTGCCGATAAAACAGGTATGCCCTTATTAGGAGAAAATATTTGTGAAATAGCTTTGTTATCCGTGACTAAAATAAATTTCTTCCCATATAAATATTGGTAGAATTTACGGACACCGAATATTATAGCGTATGTCTCCTTATCCACCTGACTGTAGCGCTGTTGGAAGCTATTTAACGTTTGTGATGCAAATTGTAATGGCTTTTCCAATCCATCCTCAAATACGTGACTTAACACAGCTCCAACGACAATCGGGCTTGCATCCACAGCTAACACCACCATCTTTTTTGGGTCATAATGGGTGAGTAATGTATCCGTTTGCATTTGCTTTTTCACGTTATTAAATGCCTTTTCACACTCTTCGTTAAATTTAAACGGAACCTCATTACGTAAAAGATTGTTGAGCGGATATACAATGCTACTTAATCCTTTCACAAATCTACCGTAATAATTTATGAGTCCCAGAAATGATCTAACCTCATCCTTATTTGTAGGCTTCTTCATATTATGTATGACATCAATTTTATCCTTTATTGGCCGAATTCCATTCTTATCGATGAAATAGCCACATTATTCTATCTGATCTTTCATAAATTCAGATTCACCCGCATGTTGTGTTTTTCTTCTATGCGCTGCCTGTGTGTAATATCATTCGCTGCTGTGATCTTTATGTCATCTAGGAAAACCGATACACCTTCCATGTCACCCAATATTTGCTCCATCAATCGTTGCCACTATAACCCTTTGTGCGTGCTAAGCGTTAAAATATTTCTATCAACAGGATCCACCTAAGCTCTCGACAAGTCTATCTTAGAGAATTTAATACCACTAGCCATTCTACCAAATAGCTCCTCTATTGTAGGTAACGGGTGTTCATCTACCAGCAGATTTTGAATTACAGTCACTTTGTAATCACCGCATATACGTACGGATCCATCAGTCGTTGGCACCACAACAATCGGCGTTGCCCATTCGCTTTTATCTACTTTCAGCAACAACCCCTTAGCAACCTGATTTTCCAACTCTTTTTCAACCTTTTCCCACAACGGAAATGCAACTCGTCTTGCTTTTATAAATTTCGGCTTTACATCAGGTTTTAGATACAAACGTGCCTGAAATCCAATTATCTTGCCTGGAGTGGACGAAAATACGGTAGGATATTTATGTATCAACGACTCCACATTGACATCATACGTTTTAGTTTCATCTTGTATCTGATGTCCAATTCAATCTTATTGACCGCAACCACTCTCTACCCAGCAGCGGTTGTCTATCTGAACGTACAATGTAAAGTTTCAAATGAAAAATTTTTCAGTTTGACATTACATCCACCCAAATAAAACCTAAACAATCAATTAGGGTCTTACAGTAGCTGTATAATTTAATATCACTAGCATTTACTTTAAATTTAGGGAAATACTTCTTTGCATCTTCTAATCCAAGTACAGTAACCGGCGCACCCGTGTCTATTTCAAACTTTATCATCTTATTGTTAACGTTCAAAGCACAACACACTTTACGCCTTATAGCCATTTCTTCTTCTACATGAAATAACTCATCCACCACCACCGTTTCAGATTCCGTCTCTTCTTCAATGTTATTTAGTTGTTTATTTGCTTTAAAACACATTTTTTTCAAATGTCCTTTTTTCTTGCAGAAATGACAGACACTCTCACTGTATTGACATTTGTCTGCCAGGTGATCCGTACTACCACAACGAAAACATTTATTTTTTTTCTGTTTGTTGGTCGGTGTATGGGTGTTTTGTACGTTTCGTTTTTGTACTTTCCTCCTTGCAATTTGTTTACCACACCTCTCTCACCGTTCTCCCACCGATGCTGCAATTTAATTCCTACTATTTCTGCCATTTCATATGAACTGGCCACATTTGAAGCTTCCGAAATTGTTAAGGTTTTTTTTCCAACAATCTGCTTTGAACATTCTGATTTTTCAACCCAAATACGAATTGATTTGTTAGTGCAGTATCTAAATATGTGCCGAAACCACAATTTACTGACAATCGTCGCAATTCCGTCAAAAAATCTGCACATGTCTCATCTGCCTTTTGCTTCCTTCAATGAAATCTATAATTTTCTAGTATTTCATTCGGACGGGGATCAAAATGCAGTAGTATTTTGTCACACAAAACGTTATAAATCGCTGCACCCATGTAATGTAGAATGGGTTGCCGCCGCTTAACCAAATCAGTACCACCATTATAGATTTCCACCGCCGTCTCGAATCGCTTACCCACCGAGCCCACGTTGTTGTTTTAGGATCAAAAGCATCAAAGTTGAACACCACCGCTGGTGCTGCTTGTGCCGGTTCGCCAGGCATCTTCCACAATTCTTATGTAGAATTTCACTAGTAATGTAAAAAGTGAGGTTAAACTCGTAGTCTGCGTTTTCCACTATCTCGTCGCCAAACTGTAGTGAATAAACTGCACGCTTTGACTTCTGTTGACAGACTAACTTAAAAGCCTTATTTCTTGTTTCTTTTACATTTGACATTCGTAATAAATGTATGTATATGACAACACCACTTTAAGAAGTCTTAAATTTTACTATCAAATCGCGGTGCTTACATTCCGGCGGTTAATCACAAACTTAACTCTCCGTCCCAAAGACCTTGGGTATTTATACGAACTCATCATACTCAAATGTAGAATTCCAGAACCTTCTAGTCGTTGTTGTTTGTTATCTTTCTACTAATTAATGAATCCACCTCTGGAATAATGTAGAACCACCTCGAATAGTCGAGAATAATCTTAATTGAGGCGAATTCATGCTACTGGTTTAGCGAGCTGGTATGTTGTTACAGTGCATACTTTCAGGCGCAGCATTAATCGCCCAGTTATTTACATAATGTTAGCCTGGTCATTAAGAGTAAGTAAAAGCTTTTAATTAGTCGTAACAATATACATACTTACAGAGTGTGCATCAGTGTTTTAGTTCCACCAAATTCTCGTCAAAAGTCTAGCTCACTCACTGACAGTTTTAATACACTTTGTATTTTGCCAAAATTTGGATGAAATACAAATAAACATTAATGCACCTTTTTGTGTTCTTTCAAATGAAAACTCATTTATTGCCAATAAAGTTATTTTAGAAGCAAGGAGTGCCGCTGAGACAGCCTTGTCATTCATGAGCATGAACGTCAGCTATCGTTGATGTTTATTGTCGGTTTACCGCCCTTATTGATACCAAATAAGAATGTAATCGAAGTTGTTCGCATCACTATCATGTTCACAAAAATTTTTGGTAATACTTTTTTAAATTCATCAGTCAGATAAATAGTTATCAACGGAGCCCGTGCTCATGAAGGACAAGTCTGTGGTTCGCTTTAGAGTAAAATTATTTGTGTAGATAACAATTAACACACAAATTAATAAAATTAAAGATTTTTCTCATTCGCTATATGTATTCCAAGTGTTCCACGGTCTTGTGGTGCAACTGAAACAGCTGTTGCAACATCTTATAAATATTACACTGTGTTTAGAAATCGTATCGCTAATTCCCCTTCAAATTCTATCCTGTACCAAATTTTCAACTAGGATATATCGGGACTGAACAAAAACGGTACATCAAGGGCATAGAGCAAAACGAATATACATACATACATATATTCGGTCCTGTGCTGCATTTTAAGTTTAGTCGAATGTGTAACATTTTCCCTATTTTACCAATAATAAATATAAAAATTGTGTTTCACCATCAATATGACTTTTTGAGGTAGGCTCAAATATACCTATATTTTTTTTTGCTCAGCCCAAAAAATTTAATTTCTACTGATACTGAAATTTAATTTGCATTACAAGTAAAAGAAAGCCGAGGCACAGACAACGCAAATCCAGGTTGGACGGCTTTTCAAAAACAAACTCGTTTAATTATAGAAAAACACACATAACAATTTACAAAATTAAATAAAAACTAACTTACAATTGTTCAAAAAAATTTGCCTGCGCACGGGCCTGGGCAAATGGACCCTTGTAAATCGAATTATAAATGGTTTTTATCTCTTTTAATGACAAAATGTACATTAAAAAAAGACTACACATTTAAAATGTATTATGTTTTTTATTTATATTTGTAAAAATATTGTCCACATCGACTTTTATTTAATAAAATAGAATGAAATAAAAAATTGTTCTTTCATTTATCAATGATAGTATCGATTTGTCTCAGTAAGTTTACGAAGTTTGGACGTTGGACATATTGTCGTTGTGTTGTCCCACTGCACCACGAAGAGTGTGAAATGAAACAGCAGATGAGAAAGATGGTAGCTCTAGGTGACATTACTCTTTTTTAAGTTATTTAGTATATTATGAATATATGATGTATACAAAAAACCAATGAGTGTTCGAACTCATGGGCGATGTGTTAACACCATTTTGTTACACGGTACCTGATCAATTTCTATGAATACATTCGTAAATGTTACATTGGAAAATAAAAAACAAGCGTTCAATCACATGACGTTTCAAGTGTAAGCAAATGTGTCATTATTTTCGTGCTTAATACTTTTTGTTTTATTCCCACAAAAAACAAAGAGAATGCAAAGCAAGAGATACATGTACAGACATTGTTAAGTTCGTAATCCTACGAGTAGCATGACTTCGGCTTTAAAGACAACTATTTGCTGCCGCTACATCAATATGTCATTTGTACGACACAGTAGGCGTCAACGTGGGTATGACACCTCTATACTCACGCTGTGAACCTTCGAGGCCCCACGTTGGGCGTCATTATGTAATATTGACGTCAATTGCTATTATTTATGAATTCAACAGTTGTTGCATGGATTGAGCGGCATGCTTGGTGTGCCATGCGTTTAAGCCGGGCTGGTAACTCGCCTGACGGGGGGATCTTTCCGCTTAATCCTCGCCTAAACAATTAGACTCATAACACTAAAATTACACACCAAGTCGTGATACCAATAATGGTCGAAAGACATACAAAAAGAGACGGACCCCGAATCATATTCTCAATAGCAAACACAAAAGAAAAGGGACAATTATTAATCAAAAAAGTGATATTCGTGGTCGTGTTGGAGAAAATTTTTGCCCACAGGAAAGATTTCATCTCGCCTGAAATGGACTGACAGATGTTATGGTCAGTCTTTACCCACCCGCTTGAAGCTTACTGCTGCTTCACCATGACACTGTTTCTCTTCTCAACGTCCCAAGTCTAACCTTCGCCTCATACCCCTACCACCATGGGGGTACCATATTCAGCACACGGATTCTTCTTAATCGTTATAATTAATTTTATTGCTAATTGGAACAGTATGAATTACAGCCAGGGTGGAAGAGGGCAATGCCACGCCCTCTTCGAAAGAAACCGATATAACAGCCACAACTATAGTTTGAAACGTAATGGAACAACAAATTTAGTTCACCCTTTGACATTACAAAAACTTTGAAGGCAAAACGTAGTTTGCCGGTCCAGCTAGTTACTTCTATTATTTTTATTTTTGACAATTCAATGTTTTAGATTTCCATTACAGCGTATCTCTACAACAGGTTTATCATCTATGAAGTGGACTTTAAAACATCCAGATATTTGTTCGCTTTTGTTTTCACTTTGATTGTTATGGGCCCTGGATTATCTTGGCCTTTATACGGGTATACATATTATGCCCTAAAGATTCATATCTGTGTTGCTTTTGATTCATCCGAAAAATTTAAACTGGACTTATCCTTTCAGCTGGTCAATGAGGGACTTTATTTAATGTCTTATACTTGCTGATATAACCGATGAAAACTGATGCAGCTGCTGTTGGTGTTTTGGGCTGATCTAGCTGATGTAGTATGTGGGCATTTCCACAGAAAGTTCCACCCTGACCGAAAAATTTAAAGTTATCCACCAGTTTTTTTTACATGTATTATTAAAGACAGGTATTCAAAATTAATTAAATAGAAGAGTTCCTAGCGTTTCTTAGTTGGTTGCGATAGTGTGATATCGGGCTACAAAATACAGGTTCATGTTTTACAATTTACATTTCTAAGAGTAATTATGCAATTGGAATCTTCGAAAGTGTAAGACGTGCAAATAAAAGCAGCTTAAACTGCATTTTCAACTAGAACAATAATTTAAGACATTTATTTAATTTTTTATATCTTGTTCTAATCATTATTTTAGATCTTGTTCTAATCATTATTTTATAAAAAAATTTTTTTCGCTTAAAATGTCTTTTTAACAAGCGAAATATTTCTTAAAAGTTAAAATATACATATAAAAGCTAAAATTCATGTTTTATTTGCGTTAAGTAATTTTTTAATAACAATTTTAACCCTGGTTCACGATTTTCGTAACTATTTGATCTTCTGCTCTCGAGCTGTCGTCCTGTGCTCTGCAACCTGAGTAGGCAGAGGTGACACTCTGTCGAAATGACTCGTGGTTAAGGTACCGTTCGTCAGCGCCTCCTTAAAACCTGGCGTCTTGTAGTACGTTCGAAATCCGTCACCGTTAAGTTGGTGGTAATGGTGAGGTTGAGATGACTCCCTCTTTGGTTCGGCCTGGCTCTGAACACTGTCCCATAAGGTGGAGTGTCAACCCTCGCGTGGAACTCCCTGCTTCATAGACAACCGCGGGGCCCATCTTCTTGAACACATTGCATTACGGACGTAGATAGCGGCTACAAGTTGAGGCCCAAATCAATCATGAACGATAACATTAAAAAGTCTTCGGCCACAGGAAAACCTGACATCCCCCGCCCTACGGGCTCTTTCTCGAACACTAGAGCTCGTAAGTCTTCTGCGGTCACACGCAAGGAGGCCTCTGCAACTGCGGAGAGCTGATCTTCGACTGGCTGAGCTGATCTTCGACTGGTCACTAGATTGGTTAGTCAACTCTCTGCACTACCAGTCGCCGCACTCACTCCAGCACAGGTAAACACCTTGGAGTGGGCTAAGGGCGTCTGTGAGGGCTCCAAGTCTGTAGGGACAAAGCCTTCACTGGCTGTTAATAAAATACAGCGTTCAGTGGAGGTGGATACTAAACCTGGTCCCTCATCTAAGAGGCATAAAAGCCACCCAGTGCTCGGCAGGTCCTTTAGCGATGTCGCGAAGGACAGCCTAATCATTGGCGTCTTGGATGAAGGTTGCCAGCATGAACGTATTCCCAAGGATAAATGGCGCCTTGTAGAAGGAGCCCTTCTTACGGGTTTCATGGACACAGTAAACGGCAACCCTGGTCCTGTGCCAATCTGCGAAGACGCGGGATGGTTCCAGGGTAGTATTAAACTGATTGGCTGCTCTGATGAAAGAGCAGCCCGTTTGTGTAAGTCCGCCATGAGTCGAGTAGGTGAGGTTTGGTAGGTGAGGTGAGGTTTGGCCAAACTCAAAGCCGTGGATAGGAAGGATATACCTTCTAGACCAAGGGCTAGGGTTTGGGTCCCGTCAAACTCACCTACTGACTCACAGGAGATCCCAAAGATCATCAGCCACTCCAATACCTCCATTCCTGCAAAGGATTGGAGGCAGGTAGTTTTGGTCCTGAACCAGGATTTCCTAAATCCCCTTGAGGAGTCCAAAGGCCAAATTCGGGTTGGGTTCATGAGTATACCCCTCAGGGTATACAAAGTGGATACGCTGAGTGGCAAACTGGCTGAGTCGAAGTCGGAAGTCTCAGCTGTAAATGCTGGAAAGCAACCTGAAACGGCGGTAGATGCTGAAGAAGCACTACTGGATGACGACAGTGGCAGCATCATTGACCTATGGGGCCGCTCTGCCTGGCTCCGAGGAACCGAACTTCGGTTAGGAGGGAAGTACTAGACCTAACATTTTAAAAATTATAGGAAAACGGACTGGAACGCCTATCGTGGGCGCCTAAGGAAACTCTTAGGTAACCATCCGAATATTCCCACTAATGTCCCAGAGCTGGAAGAATTAGTTGGCAAATTTACTGATGCGTGCAGGAACGCGCTCAATGAGTCCTGTAAGACCAGTGGTTATTATGCTGCCAAGGGTAACAAACAACCTCATTGGTGGAACGCCGAGCTTCAGGATCTAAGATCGTCCATTAGGCGGCTTTTCAAGAGGTCAACAAGAGCGGCGACCAAAGGGATTGGGACGTTTACAAGATTAGTCTTAATTTATATAAAGGTGAAATCAAGAAGGCCAAACGGAAATCCTGGCGAAACTTCTGTGAATCCATTGAGGGAACCAACCAGACTGTACGCTTAAGATGCATGCTCGCTAAAAACCCACCGTGTGCGGGGTTCTTAATGAAAGACGATGGAACGTGGACGTATTCGTCTTAAGAGTCTCTTGGGATTCTCCTGGATACCCACTTTCCCAACGATGACAGGAATGCTGGTCATCAGCCAGAAGAGCTAGACGGAAACTCACCTAGCTAGAAAAAGTTCGCCCAATAGTGAGCAGAAAAAATCTGATATGGGCTATTAGATGCTTTAAGCCCTATTAATCAGCCGGACCTGACTGGATAATTCCCGCGCAACTACAGGACGCACTATACCTATCTTGTAGTTGGTTGGAGGCAATTTTCAGGGGCTGCCATATTCTGGTAGTCAAAGTGGTTTTCGTCCCGAAAACGGGCAAATGCTCTCATGTCAAACCAAAGTACTTTATACCAATCAGTCTATCATCCGTTGTTCTTAAAACATTTGAATGGTTACTGGACATTCACGTTCGAAGTAATCTTCCACAGAATCTACTATCGAGTTCTCAGCATGCCTATATCAAGGGCAGGTCAACTGAGACGGCTCTCCACTCTATAGTCAGCATAATAGTGAACTCTCTTTAGAATAAGGTCTTCGCTCTTGGGACCTTCCTGGACATCGAGGGAGCCTTCAATAACAGTTAACCTTCGGCGGTTCTTAGGCCGTTACAGAATCTAGGAGTCGTTACAGAATGTAATTGGGAAGCCTCTGGTGGATAGATCCGTCAAAGCTGAATGGGGTGGTGTTACAATTTCTAGGAACGTTAACAGGGGACACCGCAGGGGGGAGTTCTGTCTCCACTATTATGGTTAACTTCTGTCAATGAACTGCATCTTGAACTGGACAGGGCCGAATGCCAGGTCTTTGACTATGCCGATGATATTGCTATCATCTGTATGGGTAGAAACCTCAATTTACTTAGCATTCGTACAACCAGCCTACTTAGTCTAATTTCGAACTGGACCGCTGACAACGGACAATCACTTAACCCACTTAAAAATCAGCTTATCCTGCTCTCGGAAATATAAAATACCCGCACTTGAACTTCCGTCAGTTAATGGGGTGCAATTACAGTTGACGGAAAAGGTCAAGTACCTGGGAATAATTCTCGACAGAAAACTGTCTTGGAAACCGAATGTGGAGAGGGTGAAAAACGGCGTCTGTTGCTCTTTACTGCTGTAAAGGGGCGATAGGAAAGCGCTGGGGACTGTCTCCTAAGATCACCATGTGGATTTATACGGCAATAGTCAGACCAATACTTCTCTATGGCATCGTAGTTTGGTGGAGGTCCCTCCAAAAGAAATATATTCTGAATTCCTTGATGAAAATTCAAAGATCAGCACTGATTTGCGTTAGTGGGGCAATGGGCACGACGTCAGGTACTGCACTTAATGCTATACTGAACATCTGTATTCCTGATATCATGGCCGAATCGGCAGCCGCTACATCCCTGGTGAGAATCAGAGATTGTGGCGTTTTGATATCGGGGCATTCCGGACACGCTGAATTACTACACTGGATCAACTCTATTCCCGTAAAAACGGACTACTGTATCCCGTACCTTCTACCAGCGACAAATCTAAGGACTTCTATTCCGAACAGGAATACCTGGGAAAAGTCACTGGAAGGGTAGAATCAGAAGTTTCATGGATGGATCAAAGTTGGACGAGCAAGTAGGCTATGGGGTCCTTAAATTTAAATATCTCCTTCAAGCTGCCTGATCACTGTAGTGTATTTCAGGCGGAAATTACCGCTATACTGGAGGTTGCTGAACTACTGAAAGTAGTATCACAACCCTCCGGAGAATATGTATCTACACAGACAGGCAGGCTGCCATAAAATCCCTGGAAGCCATGGTTGCTACGTCCCTGACGGTGAAAGAATGTCACTCATCACTTAGGGTGATGGCAGAGTATTTTGACATCAGGTTCATCTGGGTACCGGGACACAGCGACATTCCAGGCAATTGCGTTGCGGATGCGTTACCTAGACAGGGTACTACGGCACAGGTTCTTCCTGCAAAAGAAGGTGTTAGTATGTCAATCTCTACCTGCCGTTTGCAGATGAGGCAGTGGCCGAAAATATGTTCAAGGACAAGTGGAGACTTACTTCAACTTGCAAACAAGCCAGGGTCGTCTGGCCACAGGTGGACAGGAAGAGGACTAGGCAAATACTTAACTTGCCGAGATTCAGGTTATCCACAATGATAGGAACACTTACGGGACACTGTCTTGTAGGAAAACACGACCTAAGATTGGGACATAGAAACTCTACTCTCTGTAGATTGCCCTGCTCCTTCAGGACTGAGAATAGGATATTCGGTACACATTTAGTTAGCACCGTAACCCTACAGGATATTCCTGTAGGTCTGCAGGTATCACAATGGGCCTTGCAGCCTTTTCAACCAACCAAATGCTACTAAAAAACACCAACATCTGTTTTTTTGAACGTCACGCCAGCTCATATTTTTGCCTCTATTTTTGAATCCTCCGTGTCGATTGTTCTCAATTTCTTTAATGAATAAAGTGTTACTTTATTACTACGCAAATATAAAAAAAGCTTTTTAAAAATATAACTTTTTCATATTTTTTCGTACAAATGGCACGTAACGTCAAAATGGAAATGCCCATATGTAGATGACTATGTACTAACGACGAACGATGGTGTTGTTGATGACGGGAATAGCTGTTAAGTGACTAGAATGACTGCTGGTGGTGGATATTCTCTGGGCTTTAGCCGATCTTATGTAGCTGGTGTTGATCGTTGTGCTCTGATCGATAGTGCTAAGTGCTTTCAACACTTTTGAGCGCTATGCACACCCAGGTACTGCCTGTTCCTGCTGGTGTTCCTGGGACAACCTCTCAAGAAACCTCCGAATGCGCAGTCTTTCGATGGGTAACCTAAACAACTGCCGGACAGTTCTGACTGGTTCGTGTTGTCTTCGGTTTCTAAGTGCGTCAGCGCAGGGTATCGCCATTCTTGGTTGGAAACGTGCAAATGTGCCAGCTTCGCGTTTTATGAACACGAGGCGATATATTTTACCTGGTTTATTGCGGCTTTTTCCTTTTTTGGCTTCGAATCTTGATTTTCCCGGTTTTGGGGTGAACGTGCACCTGCTGGTGGGACAAAATTTTGTCTTTTTGGCTCTGTGGGGTTAATGCGCTGCTCCCTGGCTTTGGCTTATTCGATAATTGCAGTGGTCTGGGACAGCAGATGAAATTTACTTTTCAGTAACAAGAAACACGGCAACGGCTCACATACTTAAGCCACTTTTCCCTTAATTCGTTTCTGGCCGTTTTGGCACGAGAAATTGATTAAAATGTTGTAGCACTCAGATGCACTAGAATTCTTGCTCCTGAATTTGCTGTGGTGGTGGTTGGTTTTCTTTTGTCCTTTGCCTATATTACAAAATTTCAATTTGATGGCCAATTATTTCATAACTCACGGTCGGTTGCTGAAGACTTTACTGGTTATGACGCTGGCTATTTCACAAATGATCTGCAAAATGGCTGATACGACCAGACGACGCCGTTTTGGGGGAATTTAATGCCGTTGTTGCGTTTTTCAGTCGTACCTATGCAATTTTTTCGATTTTTCTACAAAAATTACCGATTTGTCAGATAATTCTGACAACGTTGTTTACCTTTCGTTTCACAAATGTATATAGATTTATTATAGATCTGAAAATTTGTTAGGCATTGCAACCAAAATTATACTAGGTTAATTACAGATTTTATGGACATTTCCTTAAATATTGTTGGAATTTAAAGTATAAACAATAACATTCTCAAAAACTGCTGTTCTATTGAAATAAATCTAACTTTTATCATCCCTTTTGTTGTATGGAGAACCAAAAAAGTCAACGCGATTCACTCAAACGAATTTCTTTCCCGCATCATAACTTGATTATTTCATAATTTTTACATACTTTATGTAATTCTATTTAAATACGGTTGATATTTCTATAGTTAAATAGAATAACATCGTCAGAAAACTGCTCGTGTATTGTAATATTCCACGAAGAGAGTAAGAGAGCAAGCAGTGAAACGACACCCTTCACTCGTTCTCTTTGATGGCATTCCACTCCATGAGTAAATTTTCTTCTCTATATAATAGTTGCATTATGGGTGTTACAAAAAGGATGTACAGGTAGAGAAGAAAAACCCCGCAATTTGGCAGCCCTAGTGGAAGAGAAACAAAAAAGTCGACGCGATTCACTCAAACGCGTTTCTTCCCGCGTGATAACTTGATTATTTCATACTTATTACATACTTTATGTAATTCTAATTAAACATGGTTGGAATTTCTATAGTTAGATAGTGTAACATCCTCAGAAAACTGCTCGTGTATTGAAATATTCCACGAAAGCGAGCAGAGGAACGACACGCTTCACTCGTTTTCTTTGTTGGCATTTCACTCCATGAGTAAATTTTCTTCTCTATACAATAGTTGCTTTATGGGTGTTACAAAGACGATTTAGAATTAGACGACCAGAAGATGTACGCAACTTGGCAACCCTGGTAAAAGAGAACCAAAAAGTGCTAGGAGTTCACTCAAACGCATTTCTCTCTCGCGTCATATCTTGATTATTTCATACTTTTTGCAGTTTATGTAATTTTATTTCAACACGGTTGGAATTTGTATAGTTATATACAATATATTTCTACAACCGTGTTGAAAGAAAATTACATAAACTATGCAAAAAGTATGAAATAAATAATTTAATAAATTTATGAAGATTCCAGCACTGTGAAAATGTATGCAGAATCTCTGGATTTCGTTGCCATTTCGGCCGGAATCTCAAAAACTGCGGAATCTCGGCATACCTGAATGCCGCTTTAATATACATATATAAAATATATCAATATCATTTATAAATTTTGCTTGCAACCCATTGGCTTCTCCAGCCATTACGTTGGCACCATGAGTTGCTAACCCAATAATGTTCTCAAGAGGACCTTAAATAGTTTTTATAATGTAAAGCGATTTGGCATCCGACCTTACAGCCTCTATAAGACTTAAAATCCTGTCTTAAATATTTCGGGACAATTTGTCTATATCGGCTGCTTAACCTGCAAACCTGCTAAATCCACTTTTTAAGTAAATTGAGATTTTTTTTCTTTAATTTGAGTCTTGAAGTGGGTAATAAAGTTTGATTATATATATAATATATATGTAATATATAAATAATATAATATAATAATATATATAATATAATATGCTGAAAGGGAGTTAGCAGGTTTGCAGGTTAAGCCGATGATATATCGAACGACTAAAGATTAATTAAAGAAAGTTTTGTAGTTTCCAATATATATATATAATTTTTGGCTTTATTCCCCAACGTCTCTGCTAGCTTGTTGCTTTTGTCTTGCCGCATTTAATATTCAGTGCTGTCTTAGAGCCAGGACAACACTCCACTAATAAGCCGGGTAAATAATCCATTAATATAAATGGCCAATTGTGATAAATTGGAAACATTACAAGTGCTAGTTCGGCTTGGTATGCTTGTTTAACAAGATTTTCTTTTTCAGCATTTACAAAACAATTTATTTTGATTTGGGCGCATGTTTCCTTAACCCTTAATAGCCTGCTTGTTTTGAGCTGAAAGAAATCAACGTTATGAATCTTGCTATTCTAAAAATCTTTTGTTCTACGATTTTTTCCATAGGTGACATTTACCTTAACTATGTAGGGATTACCTGGTTGGTTCTTGCCGGAACCGCTAGGCATCCGGGCATCAAAATTTAAGTAAAGAAGTTTTGTAGCACCGAAAATTTTTTTTATGAAAAATCAATAAATTTTATTTGGTAACATTAAAAAATTGGAAAGTAAATTAAAAAATATGTGTATAAGAGATTCATTAATGGCATTTAGAAACTCAGTGAAACGGGGTTTTCAGTTGAAAAGCACAAATGTATCCCACATTTTTGGCATCGAACCTTTGTATAGGGATGTACATTTTGGATGTTTGTGTCGCGACTTCCCTTCTTTTATAAACTCTGGTAAATGCCCAACGTTATCCAGGCGAACATCACGCGGCGACAGCGGAGCAGACATTGGACCCTGACGTTTCGCAGCAATTTCGACTTCGAGATAGGTTGGTCAACCTTTTGCCACTCGCATTTTAGTATCAGATTTTGTCAAGCAATGGGCAACTTCACATACAAATTCATGCAAAACTGTCTTCGGCTTCGTTTGATTAGTCATTGCATGACGTATAAATTCAGACATTAATCATGGACATGTCACACATGTGGTAGAACAAGCGATTTGTCCATTTGCGTGATTTTATACGAATGACTTCGACCGAGTGAGGAATCCAAAAGGTCAACACCGCCCATGTATTTGTTGTGTTCATGAACAATATCTGGACCTTTTATTATATCGCTCATTGGTTGGTGCATTCTCGGGCGTTTGACTACCTGGCGAAATATATGGCTTCACTCCCGCCATTTTTGATATCATATTTACAACCTTTTTATCATTCCATGCCACTGTTGAGTCGTCGATTCCATGAAACGTTCTTCGCAATCACCTCGATTGCCAAATTTCTGCGGTAATTCGCATAACGGAAGTCGGGGGCGGCGAACAGTTTCAAGCAAATATATACATAAAGAGTTAGCAAATACACCATTAACGGATGCGGAAACTGAAACAGTAAATTCAATACCAATATTTCCGGTGTCAAAGAGTCATTTCCTTGAAATTTAACACAATTGAAGATTTGGTTTTTTAAAAACATTAGACTTTATCAATCGATACGCCTTCAAACATTGTCGCATAATCTCGTCATCGTAACAAATATAAATCAATAGAGAAATACAAAAGCTTCTGTTATCATTCATCACCTTGATTAGGTTGAATGTTTGCTTCAATATTTGAATTGCCCGAATCGGCATTACCCATTTCGAGATCGCTCACATCGACTGCTGAATTGTTTTGAATATCTTCAATTTTTTTCAGCTTCCACGTATTTAACACAAAACTAATTTTTGCAAAGTTTGCAATTTTACAGAAGTGTTATTTTTCGAGGTTGGGTCACACTACTAAACAAAGAGTTGTCAATTAAAGTTGGTTCCACGCGGCGATCTTTGCAAACGGTGGCGCTTGCATCAATAAACATTTTTGAAGTCGCAACGGGTAGGTAAAAAAAGTATTAAACAAACTCTTAATTTGTTTTGTTTGGTTCCTAGTGGTACCAATAGGATATTAAGGGTTAAATAACTTACGTGACTGCACAATTTTTTTATCTCAAGCTTTACAATACCCACTCCTATCTTTATTTTCTAGGCAAGGAAATTCATCCATCCATGCAATCCGAAACTTTCGTTGATTTTGTGGAAATATTATTTTAAAGCCAGATGATAATTCTTCGGTTTCATTCACCCTTATTATGCATGTCGTAGTCACGTCGAATGTTTGTCGTTTTTTAAATTCGGCATTACAGATGTCGAAATTTGCCTCTGTCGTAGATCTTTTACAATTTTGGTATTGTGTATGTCGTCTATGACAGTGAAATTCGAGGAAAACAGTCGTAGTGAATTTTACTGGTGACGACGTCGAAAATATAAAAAAAATCAGAAAAGAGCGCAAAATTTGAAAACAAAAAATGAATAATATCAAAATGTAAGTTCAATTATTAGCTTTATATCGGATATATAATAAAAAAATATTCGCCCTTATTATGGTTGTCGCTGTCGTTTTTATGTCAACATCACTTCGTTTCAACATCGTCGTCACATCAACGCTACTATGGTATTCTGTAACTGCCTTGTGACGACATCGACTGTTTATCGATAACTTGGAAGAAGACCCACATCAAAATTTTGGCTCCAAATCGTAAATGATTTTTCAGTTTAAATGCCATGATTGTAAATATAATTGAAAAACAAATTAAATTTTATAGTCATGCATAATTAATTTATATGTAGATCTGCGATCACAAAATGCGCATACTGTATTTAGATGCCCGGCATGCTGGCTCAGCACATGACTCTTTAATTTGGAACATCAGCGACGCTAAAGGAGTTTTACGACAACGGAACGATGCTGGTGACCGAAATTGTTGGCTTTTAGGTAAGAATTAATATACAAATGATTTTCATTCAGGTGATGCTGGATATCCTCTTAAGCCATATCTTATGACGCCATATCGCTCTGCTGCAGAGAGAAGCCCAGAGGCTATTTTTAATACGAAACACGCTAAAGCAAAGAATATTGTCGAACGAAGCATTGGAGTATTAAAAAATAGATTTCGCTGCTTGCTTGGTGCTCGTCAGCTTCATTATAAGCCCGCCAAAGCAACTATAATTGTTAATGTTTGCGCTGCACTTCACATCTGCATTGAATATGGTTCACATTATTTAAATGAGGATGCGGACAATGAAGAAAACAGCCAAAACGATGTAGAAAGCATTAATGACATAGAAAATACACCAAGTATTGAAGCCTCAGATATAAGGGAAGAAATAAAGTTAAGTTTTCTATAATTTAAATTCAGTCTTTTTTATTATTAAGGAATAAATATGAAACTTAAAAAACTTAATACTAAGGAAAACCAAAAAAATTCACTTTAAAATATTTAAATTAAATAAAACTATGTAATAAATTATTGTCTATTAAGAAGCTCCTTTTGTTTAATGAGCATCTTTATGCTTTTTAGCTTCATTTCGCTCGAATGCAATTCAACCTCTCTTCTGCCTTTTTCTTCTAACAATTGTAGTTCACCCCTACCCTGTAAGTCGTCGACAAAGACGTCGACGTCTGAAAGTCGTGGTCACCTGTTAACGACGGCGTTGTCACATCAATGCAAAATCGGTACCTGGTAATGCCCTGTTTCCACTACAGAATTATTCGTAATTCGCTCTCTCATTCGTAATTCAATCTCTAATTACAAACCGAATTACCTAATTCACCATACAAAATTTTGAGAGAGAATTACCTTGTTTGTAGGTAATTCAGTTTGAATTACCTTATGAATTACAAACAAAACATTGCCTTCTCTAGTATTTATCGAAACTTTATCGCAATTGTTGTCAGAAACAAACAAAAACAAAGAAGAATAAATTTAACCCATTTAATAATACACAATGGATGCTAAAACGTAAATTACAAAAAAAAATTAAATATAGAAAATATATAATATTAAATATAGAAAGGTTGTTAGGTATCCAAAATTGTTTTTGTTTTTAGTATTTCTAGAATTATTGAAACAAAACAAATAAAAAAAGTAAACAACTGTCCGATCGAATTATGTATGCGTAGTGGAAAGAGGGTAATTCGGAATAGTAATTCAAAGAGCGAATTAAGTAATTGGCGCTGTAGTGGGAACATGGCATAAGACGTCGCGGCCAGTGACGCCTGCGTATCGATAGTTTACTACCAAAAGTGCAATCCCTAACGTGTAAAGAAAATTTTCTTTTGCTATGCTGTTTCCTCTTTCTGGCAGGAGTTGATGGCTAAATCGCGCTCTTTGACGTTTTTGGACCTTCCTCTTCAATTGGCAAGTCCAGGAAGCACAACTGGTCAACTTGCGCTTCTTCCACAGTTGATTCAACAACGAGTGTAGGTTGAACTTCATCTGGCACTTCTACGCCTTGTACAGAGCCTTCGGGATTTAACTGCTTATTAAACTGTAGCATGTTGACCACAGCTTCTTCCAACGAGCTAAGTGCAAGTTGCTTATATACCCTGACGCCAGTTGCATTGCACTACGCCTTGTTCTACACCATTTTCTTTTTCACTTTGAATTTTAAATCTCTCCAAACCTGAAAATACATTACATTTTACTAAAATCTGGTCGTAATTCATGGGTTATATTCATTTACCTTTTGCCAACCATCACCATCTCTTATCGGTGGCCCCACAGCATTTAGCTTTTTGCTAATAGCCTCCCATTGCTGTTTAAAATTTGTGGGAATTGTTCCCCTCTGAAATCCTTTTGCCAGTGATGGATTTTTCTCCAGCTCTCCCACAAGTGTCTCAAATTGTTGAGAATTTGATACTTTCATTTTTCTAATTTTCTATCAAAAAATAATTATTTGTAATTTTTTTAAGCTAAAAAATCAAAATTTACTTACGAACTTTCCTGGAGTCGTTATCAAAAACGGCGACGACAGTAACAGAGTCGCTTCAATTCAATGTCGACGTCAATTCTACTTAAGGGCTCTGGGGACGATCATAGTGTAATAATATAAGTGGAAGCATAAGCCCAGCTGATCAGGCATTTTGTTATTGGGTTGTTTCTTTTTATCATTGTTTGTTTACGTAGTACACTCGAAGTGTTAAACTTGTCTCATCATTTGTTTTGATTCCTTGCCCTCTTTCCTTTTGCTGGTCGTTTCACCGCCTGTAGTTTTTTTGATGGCTAAAAATATATAGAAGAAGTAACTAAAACTACCTACATATGTATGTATGGACTTACCGATGGATACTAACGGATGGATCTTAAATGCGTACCAACTTTCTTCCCATTACTTTTTTTTAATACATGTAATTCTATGCATGTAATTATTTACTTTGGCGTTTTTCCTTTGCCTCTTCTTCGTATATAAAATGATTTTGACATATCGAGTGTATTGTCATAACAATAGTACAACAAAATTCTGTCAAAATCGTTTCATATTACAACAACACGCCACGCGTCGACTTATATTATTAGACTATGGGGACGATCAACAAAACTCATCAACGCTTTAATTACGCGTTGTCGGCTCTGGTTGATGAATATCTAAAGTTTTTGATATTTTGAGTTGATGGTTTTTAGTTGATCGTCCCCATCATGTTTGTCAACGATGACATCATTTGTGTTTTGTAGTGAACGAGTGAGGATGAAAAAGTGTGCGGATGAACAAAAATTTTTAATGCGTTTCATCGAAACATACCACTGCCTTGAAGCTTTGTGGAACATAAAAGTAGAGGCTTATTGCAACAGAGATGAAAAAGGGAAACAATATGAAATGCTTTTGGACAATACCCAAAAGGAACTGTGGACGATGTAAAAAAAAATTGCTAATTTAAACAAAAACAAATGGCTGTACACGCTACCAACAACATATCATCTTCCGACGACGACATATTATGACCGAACTTGACAAAAGCAAAATAAAAATGAGGGTTGATGGTTTTCAGTTTTACGTTTGCGGGCAAGACACGAAGACAGCGGACGCACACAACTAAAGCGTTGATGGGTTTTGTTGATCGTCCCCAGAGCCCTTTACAAAATACCAAACATGTGTCGACAGTCGTCGTTAGTGATCGATAACGACTATCCAAATACCGACTCTGAACTGTCGTATCAAGACGTCGTTTTGTGTCGACGACGACAACCGTAATAAGGGTGATTTTAATACATATTTAAGGATGAAAAAAACTACACCCAAACAATCTGAAACTTTTGAAACAACTTTATGATGCAAAACGACCCATTGGCAAAGGGATCCCATAAAAACACGGAGATCACAGATTAAAGAAAAATGGAACGATCTGAAACGAAAGCTCAATACTGTTGACCCCCCTTGTAGGAATAGGTTGTGCAAGGCCTATATTGAAATCATTCCCAGCACCCCTTTGATAACTTCATTCAGCAAGGATTGGCATTTTTGCTGCTAGTCGCAATGTTTTACTCGTATTGACCTCAACGATTCTGAAAGCTTACGTGATATTGTTCTTAGCACGTACCGGAAAGTGCCCTTGTTCAATCTAAAGCTCCTACATCTGAAGAACTCTTACATTTTAATTCTCAGATGAATGCATAATAAACTTACATGCATCTTAGTAGGGTAAATATGTTAGACCGGAACCATAATTGTATCCTATAATTTATGAGTTATCTGAGCTGGCATTCATGTTCTTCATTAGAAGATGAAAAATGAGCCATACTTAGCAGCATTACCATTCTTACACCATCTTTACACGATGCCATTTTTAGCTGCCATTTTTATCAATTCTCTTTTGAAATTACAGCGTAAATCTTCGTGCCTTTACACGTTGCCATCTCAAGATAATAGTGCTTGCCATTTTTTTCTGACATTTCTCTTTAGTGAGTGTTCTTGTGTATGTTGTTCATTTTTGTAAGCGGTCAAATTTTGTTCTACATAATTCTAATAAATAAATATTGTTGGCCTGCCCACATTTTTAATTAACTTTTATGTTTAACTTTCTTTTTCTTCGCTTTAACTTCTGTTAAATTATTTCACGTAACCTCTAACAATGTAACACAACACACGATAAACTAGAATGAAAGAAACAATAACATCAAATGTCAAAATCATAACAAATGAGGAAAAAGCACAAAGAGAATTGCAATAAAATTGCATGAAACCCAGTGCGGTAGCGATTCGTGCCATTTTTTCCTCCATTCTTGCTTCTCTACACCCCTTATCCACACACGAAAATTGCATGGTTAAAAAATGGCATCGTGTAAAGGCTGTGTTAGCATACCGCGATTACAAAAACTTTTTAATTTTGATTTTTTTCTATCAGTTGATCCATGGTACAATATCTTCATGGTAATAGCAGCTCGCGTTCTTGTTGTTGTAGGCAGCAAAAAGATGCATTTTGTTTTTATTCTATTCGCGTCAGCTGTCAAACTCTACACAAATACATACCAACACAAGATGCAAAAGAGTACAGAAACAAAATACATGGGAGTGTGACAACCGAAGCGAAGAACCTCATGAAAAAAATGAAAACAGCTGTTCTTACGACTTACCATGAACATATTATTGTACCATGAGTTGATCTGTTTTGGTGGCAGGGTGACACATAAATTGTAAAAATGTGCACCAACAATGTATTACAAAAACACTCACGTCGAGTGTTACACAATAGCAATAAAATGTAAATTCGGGTTCGACTACGATAGTTGTCACAATTCCACTACGATATACATAATAAGGGTGATTATTTGCAGTCTGCAGTCCTCTTCAATAAGAACCTTAAACGATGTTAAAAAAATATGCTTGATCACATCCATCAAAACATTTAAAATCGCAAATACTTATCCATTGTGCTTTTATTTAATTTGATGATTTTTAGTTTGCTTTTTACCATTGTACTTGCTTTTTTTTTACCACGGACCGTTTTGGCAGTATGTTGTGCAACTTATGGTGTCCATAGACAATTATTCTGAAACACGATTGATTGATTTTGAGCTTCCGAGACGCAAGGTTGTTGCATTATGTGCGATGTATATATTTTGTCAAGACGTTTTAGTTGCTATAGCCCCGTATTCAGTTCTTGCGAAATTTTCGTAAGAAATTTTGTCACTTATCTCAAAACGAAAAATTTTGTTGCGGAGAGTTACCACATACGTTTGATTTACCTTACAAATATTTCATTTATTCCTCTACGCGCTCCGTTTTATTTTTAACGCATGCCGTGTTGTTTTTGGTTGTTAAAATGATCAAACTTCCGGTCCCAAACAGTTATTTTCGTGCGAAATAACTTTGGCGTAACAACTCTGTAATTGATTTCGCCTACGAAATTTCGCAAAGAGCTGAGACAAGCAAATGAAAAGTGAGCGAATTTTTCGGTGCATGAAATTTTCGTTATTTTTTATACACATACTTCTTATGGCAACAAAAATTTCACAAAAACTGAAAACCGGGCTTATGACCGTTGTAATTAAAGGAAAACAAAATAAAGAATAGCAAAAAACGGCTTTGTACATCCAACAAAGCAGTAAGCGAACGATATACATCAATTAATTTCAAAATAAATTTTTTTGTTTCTTCCGTTGACATGTTTACACCTTCGTTCTTCCCCACAAAATGAGCAGTTTTGCCACACACTATGATTCACGACTACATCAGAATCACGCATCAAGCCTTAATATCAAAATATTTTGATTTTCGCGATTCATGCATGCATTATGTCGGTGTGACACATCCATTTATATTATTATTTTTTCCCAAAAAAGAGCTAAAAAGCATGTTTTTCCAGAAAAAAGTGCAGAGCCAAAAAAGAAGCTAGAATTGCACTTAAAGTGCTAAACTGGCAACACTGCTTTTATAGAGAAGAAAATTTACTCAAGGAGTGGAATGCCAACAAAGAAAATGAGTGAAGCGCGTCATTTGTCTGTTCTCTCTCTTACTCTCTTCGTTGAATATTTCAATACACGAGCAGTTTTCTGATGATGTTATTGTATCTAACTATAGATATTCCAACCCTATTTTAATAAAATTACATAAAGTATGTAAAAAGTATGAAATAATCAAGTTATGAAGCGGGAAAGAAATGCGTTTGAGTGAATCGCGTCGACTTTTTTGGTTCTCTTCTACTAGGGTTGCCAAATTGCGGTGGTTTTTTCTTCTCTACTTGTACATCCCTTGTGTAGCAAGAAGTCTGTGTGAAGTCTGTATATACAATAGACAGTCAAAATTTCTCTTCACTCAACTGCCAACAAACAAAACGAGTGAAACCCTAGTACTTCTCTACTCTCTCTCTTACTCTCGTCAATGAATATTTCAATACACAAGCAGCTTTTTGATAGTGTTATTGTACATAACTATACAAATTCCAACCATGTTGAAGTAAAATTACATAAACTATGCAAATAGTATGAAATAACCAGATATGACGCGAGAGAGAAATGCGTTTGAGTGAACTCCTAGCACTTTTTGGTTCTCTTTTACCAGGGTTGCCAAGTTGCGCACATCTTCTGGTCGTCTAATTGTAAATCGTCTTTGGTATATATGTACATGTGTGAGATATTTACATGTAAGATATACATGTATATACATATTGACAATATAATATACATTTAAATACCAAAACCTCATAAGTCAAAATTTTTCAGGAGCAAAAAAACTAAAATATATAAAATTGGATATTTTTAAATTATTGGTGTTGTTTCCATTACTGAAAGCCATTCTTAAACAAACATTTAATGCTGTTTTACAATATATGTTTTAATATATTTGTTTAAATAACTGTAACCCATGGTACAAATATAATGGTAGATGCAGTACGACAACAAATACAACAAGCCAAAAACAACAGACATTTTGTTTTTGCTTAGTGTCTGTATTGTGTCGTCAGCTGATAGAAAAATACTGAAATTGTTGGCAAAATTGGAAAAAGTGCAATTTAGAAAATGATTGTTTTATTTGAAATGCTTAAGTGTGAAAATTAAAACGTTTTTATGTGAGTTTTACAGAGAAAACTTTTCAAAAACAGCAGTTGCTGGCGAAAGGGGTTTGCAGACAACCAAATGTAAACAAACTTTGACATAAGAGGAAAACTTACTCATACTCACTCCAGAAAAAAGTTCAAAACAGCTGGGCTAGTGCTTCTACCATTTATTTGTACCATGCTGTAACCCATGCACTTCACTGAATCACAAATTGACATTAACTGTACAAATAACACTCATAACAATCGCACACACAAACATAGCTATTCGCAAACTCACTTTACATTTCATTGTTTCATTCCAAATCATCTTAACTCGACCGAATGAAATATAACACAAAAAGGGTTATATTGTGCTTGTTTGGCATTCATATATTCGTAATGTTCCATTAGATTTTCGAAAAAGTACAGCGAAGAGGTATCGAACTATTCGGTGGTTCGGTTCGCTTTCGTGCAAATTTTATTCTACAGTTATCGTTTAACAGAAACCACATGAGGTTTCTAGAAACCATTTGTTTTTCATAGTAAAACGAATGGTTAGGTTCTGATGTCTAGTGAATACATCCAAACACAGTTTGTCCGACTACGATCATACAGATCACACAGATTGTCCGACTGCGATAACACATTGTTTGCCGTTAAACACCTCCGAAACGGCTGGACCGATTTGTATGAAATTTTGTGTGCATATCGGGTACGTCTCAGAATTGGCCAACATCTAGTTTTCATACCCCTAAATGATAAGGGTGACCCACCCCTGTATAGAATACAGATTTGTCCGACTGCGAAACACATATTAAGCGTGTTTTGGTTAAAGCATGTCCATGTATGTATGTATACCGCATTTTAGCTCAAAATATTCTAGAATCGTCTTCGAAATCTAAAGTGTGCAGGTGTACATATTTTGACATTCACGGAGATTTCGCTTCATTTTGAGAACAACTTGTTTACAAACATTTTTTTGTTTACTCATTGAAAGTTTATTTACACTATTAAAATTATAAATGGATAATTAAAATTAACAATGAGTTGCAAAACTATTATTATTACATTCTAAACATCAGTTAATTTTTAAGACATTATTAAAAATAAAATAACCAATACATCATAAAACTAATCAAATGCGGGTGGTTTTGCAAAGACAACATATTTATTATAGATCTGAAAATTTGTTAGACATTGCAACCAAAAATATACTAGGTTAATTACAGATTTTATGGACATTTCCTTAAATATTGTTGGGATTTAAAGTATTATAAACAATAACATTCTCAAAAACTGCTGATCTATTGATCGTCAATAATATACAAGACTAGCCTTTCTTTTAAGGTATAATACTCAAGATAACCCTTCAAAGACCAGAGATATTACGTTCAAAATTTTGAAAAAAAATTGGCGCTTTTTCTACCAAAATTAAAAAAATATTTCCCAAATATCGCGCGATTTAACAGAAAAGTACTATGCGGAAGCCAGTGTTGGAGAAATCTTTAAGCCCGGCCGAAGGCCTTTCACGCAGGAAGCTTTATAACACAAAAATACTATACTATATACGTAAGTATATAACTCAAAAATACTATGAGTATTATACCTTAGATGAACCATTTTGAATGCAGACAGCTTTTTTATTGGCGTATTGGAGATCCGAGTCTTACATATTTTGTGATTTTTTATTTCTGCTCTTACCCAATCAAATTTTGCAGATATTTGTCAGCCCACTTCCCATGTCTTCGTCAAAAACACTAAAGTTTATGTTTCCCGTTCCAGCTGCATAATGGTATCAAGTGCCCATCCAACGGTTCAAAATTCAAATATATTTCCGCGTTAGCAGAACCACCATTTTCAATTCGATGTATCCGTTTAGAACAAAGACGAAAATCATCCGAGCTATAATCCAGGTTACGATATTCCGTTGCAAGACGAGGACATCCAGTGTAGTAATCATCACCTGAAATTAATTCAATTAAACACATAAGTATGGCTACAATTTAAAAGAATAATTATTTCATTTTCAAGCAAACATATTTTTTTCTTTAGAGTTTAAATACATTTTCAATTAATTGTTGTAGCTTAATTTGTCGAGTGGTATACAAATGAGTTTGTAATTTATTTTCTTCAATTTAATTGTTGTTATTGTTTACATTATTGTTAAGTATTAATTAAATTACACATTTTTATTATTACAATTATTTTATTATGTAGGAGCACATTTGTGTTAGCGCATATAACCATAAATGACGCTTCCGCTTGGTTATTGAATGGATGAATTAAAATTGAAAATAATTAAATAAAAATATACCTGGCAAAACGGCAACAGCACCATCCGTGCATAAATATACAATGGGATGATACATGGTTGCTCCTTTACAACTTCGCTCCTTGGAAAAGGTCTTAAGATACTCATATGATTTGTATGGAACAAATCGTGATATTTCATAAAATTGCGGTGGCAAAAAGAAAATTTCCATGGTTCTCGTCATGCGCAACAGGGCCGACGGTGAAAGCCACTGAAAATGTTCGAAATCGATTTGAAAAATTGTGAATGACTGTAGAAAAGCGACTTACTAAATGTTCTGCAGCTTCGGATTCTTCACAAATCACGTCAGGTTTCTCATTTAAGAATGTTATAAAAAACGCCGTTTCATAACTAAAATGTAGAAATAACTATTAATATGCCCAATGTCGAAATAACTTTAGTTCTCATTCATAACGCAGTCCGGATAATTAACTCTATTTATAGGAATGATTGTTTAAGGTCTTGTTTATGATCGAATGAATATTTCGAATCCTAAAATTATACACATGTTGTATGTTATTCATTATGAAAGATGTTGTTGACATTTTTCGAAATCGTATGCAGCTTAAAGCTACACTTATCAAGTATTAAATTTAAATATATTGGAGACTTCCAGACAAAATTATATTGTTTACCCTTTTCTAATCACACCTGGACTTGCCCAGCAACACCATTCGTACAGACTCCACAAATCGGGTACAACTTGTAGTTCTTTACACATAATCAAAAACTTGTTGGGGTCGTCATGTACAGCTTTTTGCCATTTAACTTTATCGAAATTCTTTAAGCAAACGCCTTCACCACTCCGGGAATGTAGTTGATTACGGGTGCGGCACACTAAAATACCAACTTCTTCAAAAGTCTCTCGAATGGCATTAATACGTAAGGAAATCTCCCTAAAACAAGAAGTAAAGTAGTGAGTTTAGCTACATACATATAACTAAAATATTATACATATTTCCCTTTACTCTTCCTTACCTAGCCCAAATTAAGGAGTTTTTGAAAAACCTATCATAACATCCAGTACCCTGCGGTGCAAATATCTTGGGCCTTTCAATTTTATTATCAAACTCCGCCAGTTCTTGTAGAGATTGCTGCGTTATACCGAATTCTTGGAAATATTTCAACCATTCAACATTTTCATCAGAATGGTCATAGATACCACCGGGAAAAACGACTTGGTTCTGAAAGACAGCAGTACGACTTGAACGTTTCAACATTAAAAGCTGTAAATAAAATAATTATAGTAAGTTATTTATAATCCGGTTCGAAAATAAAAACATAAATGTACGTTATATAAATATTTTCATTTTAATTTAACGTATATTTTCTATAAACGATACTTTATTAACAACCAATGACTTTATAGCAAGTTCAGACGGCTGGCTTTTTTCGTGTTTCGTTCTCTCATTCGTGTTTGGCCCCCCAATCATGTTTGAAACATCATGGTTCACCATACAAAATTTTGAGAGCGAACCATCTCGTTTCAATTCGAAACATCTTACCAAACATGAATAATTTACTACCATCTCTAATTTATTTAGTACGCTATCGCTTTTTTATCTGAACTAGTTGTCAGAGTAAGCAAAACAAAGCAAAAAATAAATAAACATAGAGCGAAAGTGAAGTTTGTGTTTAAATATAAATAAAAAGCAAAGCCTTGATTGTTAACACAAATAAAACATTTGCTGGCACTTTTTCTATTTACTAAAAAATAAGAAATTTTGGTAAAAATACTTAACATTTGGTTTAATATTTTCTTACCTTTCTTTTCCATTTTATAACCAAAACGTACAAAAACAACTATTTTTTTTGACATAAATCACAACTGTCAATAGAAACACGAATGCGTCTTGTGAACAGGGCGATTCACAATCATGGTTGAGTAAACGAAACAAGTGTTTCACATCACCGTCTGAATTAGCTATTAGTAAGGAGGAGCATATTGGAAATGCTACTTTTTGGCTAACTCGATTTCGATTTTAGTTGAAAATCGATTTTGGGCTTTTAAAAACGATTTTTTTGCAGTCGATTTTCCATGTCGGTAAATCGATTGAAATCGATTTTTTGGTCCAGATTTTCGATTATTTTGACAAACAATTTAAAAAAGTTGGAGGAAATCAAATTTAGTTGCAATTGTTCAACATTTGTTTTCACCCTCCAGAACATTTTTTAAAGTTGATTACTTAAAATTCAAAAGTAATGGTCGATTTATTTGTCATTCATTATACTTTGGAAATAAAAAGGTTTAGTGCATTAATAATGGTAGACTCCATAGAACAGCAGATTTCAAAAAATCTACATTGTATTTTGTATTTTCTTGTTTACTTTTATTGTTGCTATAAAACAAAATACCTGTTATCTTATATTTTTTGGTCGTAGTTCGTTTCCGTTTTTTGTACATTTTTGCAACCATTTGACAGCAATAACAAGTATTTAGTCTTATTGCGGTATAATTTATAATGGTCTGTTTTCGAAGCGGAGGTTTTTTTAAGTTACACTGTGCTAGTTCAAAAAAGTAACAAGCAGGCCACCCTCTGGTTAAACCTAATTCGAGTACGTTGAATCTAGTGGTACTAACCGTTTTTCTAGGTTGGCTCTTGTTTTCGAGATAAGTGGTACTTGGAACGATAATTTTCGATCTCAAATATCTCGAAAATAAGAGGCAACCTGGAAAAATGGTTAGGACCACTGGGTTCAGCATACTCGAATTAGGGTTTCCCACTGGGTCCCCCGCTTGTTACAAAACTAGAGGCGCGCGTATAGATGTTAACACATCAAAAAGTTCCCGATCCGAGCAGTGTTATTGACAGAAATATGCGCAATTACAAACTCAATGTGATTTAACAGCGGTAAAATTTTGATATATATAGCGTTAGTTATCAATGTAAATGTGAAGTTTCCCATAAGCATTATCCCTCGCATACTACTTGATAATAACTCTTCTCTGTCCACTAAATGGTTGCATGGGGTATTATCAGTAATATAAATAATGCTTAGTACAATTCAAAGTAGTATATAACTGATATAAAATACAAACAACTGTACTATGCAAACTTAATCGGTAATCGAAAAGTCGATTTTCATACACGATTAATCGATTATGAAATTCGAAACGAAAATAGTTGATCGTTTAATCAATAGTTGAGTCGATTTTCGGATTTGGTTACCAATCACTAGGTTCAACGAAACGCTCCAGGTAATGACTGAATCTGTTATAATGGCCAGTTTTTCGGTCAGTGGTGATCTTCGTTTCTTAGTTAAATTCAGGTTAAACATCGAATTGTGTTTTTGAGTCATTGTTTAACTATGATTTAACCCACAATGTTGGTCGGTTAACTTTTAGTCAGAACCATATGATTTTGACAATCAAATTACTGACTGTCAAAATGAGAAATGTTAGATTGTATAAAATATATGCTTCTGTTCTGCGTATTTGTACACAAACGTTGAGTCTAGATCGTTAAATGATTGCGCCTATATAGTTTTTTACACATTTTTGTTAAAATAACCTCGATTTTATGCACCCATTTCCTATTTTACATAATTCCATTTTGTTTGTTCCCCTTTGTTGTTTTGGTATTTATCCTAAAACACACGTTTTTTCCAATAAGAATACAAGGGTTGCTATAATCGTTAACAGTATGGCGACTTATGCCTTGTTCACGCTGCCGCGAAATTGAGGTCTTCCGCAATTTGGGCTGAAATTGAGTTGAAATTGCTCAATTTCGCATATATTTTGACAACCACAAAATTGAGATATTTACAAAAATTTCGTTGAAATTGTCGTATACAACGCTGTTTTTACTCAACAAAATTAACGTAGTACTCGTTTTTGCATATATGCATGGAGAACGAAGCCGACAGAAAATTTTTCGGTGTGCCGCCGTCGTAGATCATTTTTTGAAGTTCACGCCGCCGTCATTAAGGCGTGCTTCGACTTAAAATCTAGGCCGATATTATCGCCTAAACCGCTTTTAAAGTCCCGAATTACTAAAAAAATATGTAATTTTATTTTACACAACCAACGAGATGAGCCTAAAAGTAAAGTCTGCCGAAAAATCACGTTTAATAAAACCTCAGTCGCCGCCGTCGATTCATTGTTTTGTTGCTCCAACGCCGTCGATAATTATGGGTCGGCTTCGTTCACCGAACACGTGGTTACTAAAATTACAACAAAACACAAAACAATTGTATGCCGCCTCATTCATCAAATTGAAATTTTAACTTTTCGACGACATAGAGTACTAAAAATAAATTAAAAGTCATGGTGAATCAGGGCATCATGTTAAAGTTCACGTACCATTTATTTATTTTATTGTTTTCATTCATTTCCTAGATAAATTTCGGTTATTGTGCCCAGGCACTACAATTTTACTAATGGTAATATTTGTAAACAAACCGTTGTCATTTTTCAACGAAATTGCTCAAATGCCAGGGTGAACGATTTCAATTTCGTTCGACAATTTCAATCCGAAATTGTCAATTTCGTGGCAGCGTGAACAAGGCATTACATTAGATGTGTTCGAGAACATGACACTTTGTACAAATTATTACTATTTCTTACTTGATAGTGTTCGTTTACTCCAAATAGCCAGTAACGAGAGAGCCAGAGAGAGAATATTTTGACAGTTCAATGATAGAGAACTTACAAGTTTTTACTGGAGAAATTTTTGCCCGTAAGAATTTGCAAGTAATAACATATTTAAAAACATATGTTTTATGTAAACAAACAAAATTAGTACGTAGAAAGAATATAAAATAATAAATTTTTCATTGGAATTTTAGTTTTTAAGAGAAAATATGATTTTTGAATGTTTTGTTATAAATCTTTAAGTATTTCTGTTGAAAAAGAAAACAGTTTTGGTGATTTGTAATGTTTTGTTCGAATTGCGTTTGTTGGTTCTTCCAATGTTTACATTGCATATCAGCTGTTTACATACAAAGTTCTTATTTCTTGCAAGTTTTTACTGGATGTCGTTCGCGTACTTTTTGTTATATTTTTTACTCAGAGAGCAAAATCATTCTTACTCTCCGAAAACTAGTTACTTGATAATTTTTACTGGAAAAGCACTCGAACACAGCAATTAACTCACCACTGAAAAACAAAATGCAAAGTTAACCTCAAATTAACTTTCAATTACGATTAAGTAATCTTAAAAACTGGCCATAAGACATCGATATTACTGCTGCTTTTCAGCATAATTATTTAATAATATTACTACATGGTAAAGTCGTTAGAAGAGCTGATTTAAATTTTTTCATGCCATTATTTGCTTCAGTTGTCAAACTGATATGTATTTTGTTTTTGTACTTTATTCCGTTGTTGTGTTGTTGGTATACATCTGTGTAGAGTTTGACAACTGAAGCGAATAAAACAAAAACAAAATGCCTGTTGTTGCTGGTTTCAACGATAACAACGCGTGCCATGTAGATGTAGATATTATTGTACCACGAGCTTGTGCCAATCGGTATCAAAGTGCACAGATTAGTAAAAATATGACATTTGCGTGGTGAATACAACTTGGGGCTAGGCACATTTTTGACGTTTGACAAAAACACACCAGCAGACCGATATTTTTATTGCGGTGTGTCATCGCCGAAGTTTTTTAGATACTAATTTGGATGAGGATGACACAACCAATTTTAATATATATATTTGTCAGTTTTTTCGCAGTTACATGCATATTTATATTTTTTAATAACAACATTTTGTTTTTAAAATTGTTTGTGATCATCGGCTTACTCCAACGCCTTTCGAAATTTTTGTCCGGTGCCGCCGCCAAGGTTTATGTCGACTAGTTGCTCTGTGCATCATTTATTTGTAAACAAAACAAAGAAAGACGAAGAAATTTGGTAGCAGTTTGGATGAAATTTTCTAGCATTTTTGAAGAAATTTTGCAGAACGAAAATATTCATGGATTGCAAAGATCGTATTCACAAAATAATTGGTAAAAGCAATGGCAAATATTTTCTAAAAACATTCATTGCGCATAATTGTATTTCAACGTCGTCAAAAGTCTTCTTCTTATGATGACGCTGTCAAAATTTACTATTGCAAAAAAGATTTCGATTGGCAAAGCAAAAATGGAAATATTTCTCACCATAGTCTAATTATAAAGTCAGAGCATGCGGTCAGCTGTTCAGACTTTTTTTTTGGTTTGTTTATGTTTTAATCGGTGTTTGTTTTGACGGCACTTAAGTAGTGTCAAACTGTTTCATCTTTTGTTTTGATTTGTATCATTCTTATCATTCATTCTTATATTCTATACCAACTGATTTTGACAACTGGAAAGTGCCGTCATAACAATCAAAACAACAAATTTCTGTCAAAATCGACTTTATTATTAGACTATGTTTCTCACCATAACAAATTTTTTTTCACCATAGTACTTTGATACCGATTGGCACAGGCTCTAAGTGAATTTCATCATAAACTAACAATATGTATGTCGGGATATACCAGAGATTCTTCAGAATCACCAGAATGACATTGTCACCTACTGGAAACAAATACGGGGTTCTCATCAAGAGCATCTCAGCATTTGAAATTAATATTTTTTAAATGTTTTTATACAGAAAAACATAGAGTAGTATTGCAGAAAACTCTCGTATAATTTTACCCAACTGGTTACGGATAGATAGATATGTATATAGAAATGTTCTGCAACAAAGTGAAGAAATTTCTTATGAAAATGTTGATAGAGCATTCTGGTACCTCCCATACAAAACAGGGTGTTCGACCGGATTGTCAATTCGATAAATCGCGTGAAACACTTCCGACCTTAATGAAATTAGGTATAAGGCTTCACGTTATCAAAAGCTAATCTCCGATTAAAACGAGGGTGATATTGCCACGCCCATTGTGGTACCTCCCATACAAAAGTTGTTTGGGCGTCTGGTTTTTCGGCATGAGAAGTCCCGCAAAACCAAACCAATCTTTATGAAAGTTTGTACTAGTCAGTATTTAGCCAAATAAAGATCTCCTATAGCTCGTTGTTTTGCCACACCCATTCTGGTACCTCCCATATAAAAGTTGGGCGGATGACCGGTTGATCCACACGATAATTCT
Source organism: Phaonia tiefii (assembly GCA_963931995.1). Classification (NCBI taxonomy): domain Eukaryota; kingdom Metazoa; phylum Arthropoda; class Insecta; order Diptera; family Muscidae; genus Phaonia; species Phaonia tiefii. The sequence goes on from OZ008368.1 coordinate 163,833,531, forward strand.
CATAAACAACAACCGATCTTAATAAAATTCGGTACTAGGCAATATTTTGCTAAAACCTACTGTGTAACTAATAACTGACTATTGTGCCACGCCCAGTTTCGTACATCCCATACAAAAGTTGGGCGTATTTGGGGTTTGCCGACTCGATATCTCCAAAAAATCATAACCGATCTTAATAAAATTTGGTACTGATCAAAATTTTGGCAACAACTTGCCATGCCCATTTTTGTACCTCGCATATAAATATTGGGAGGGAAACTAACTAATTTGGTTATTCAATAATATTTAGCGCAATGTCGTTAATCTGCTGGTGAATGTGGTCACTTTTGAGTATGGGCGTTTTTTAACAGAACTCCCACGCAATGGATGAGGTACGGTATGAAGAGGGTAACAATTTTAACGCACAAATCGAAATGCCGTTGCTGATTTATTGTTAGATGGTTTATCTAGTATTATTAAAGCAATACTTTCCAACATCCAACACACCAAATGTCATCAATTTATTGAGAGTTGGCGTCTCTATACGTCGTTACTCTATTGCAGTGAGACTACAAATAGAAAGCGCACATCTCACTGATAGTGGGAACCTCTCGTCTCTATATCCCTTCATGGGGTGCAATACGAAAATAGGCTAAGTTAAGCGAAGGTATGTATGTCGACAACATTCGTTCCACTGGCTTATGTTTGCATGTAGATGGCCCATATATATATGAGGAGAAAATAGAGAAGGGAGGGAGAGAGGTGAAAAAATAGTGAACATTTTTCGATATATAGACGTAGGATAGACAGAAGAACCACTCAATTATGTTTCCAGTGTATATATATATACATACATCACCTGATAATCCCTGATCAATACATACTATACCATCCAACATGAGGATCCACATGTGCACGTCAAGGTTTACCATCCCGTCTTCCTGGTGGGGTAGAAAGAACCAATCGACAAATCATCAGATGATGGAATCGCATACCTGGATCCATGGCAGATCCCGCGAGAATTTCATCAAATCCTCAATGGCCACATTGCACAAAGAGGCCAGGCCCTCTGAATGAAACCAACCAAAGCAAAGGCGACGCCTACCCTGTAGGGCTGGGCATTGACATATTGGCATTGATCAATGGTGTCACCTCTTCTTCGTCACCACAAGCACGGCACTGATCAACCCCGTTCACAATCCAGTTGCGAGTGAAGCCTCCAGCATCACAATGACCCGTAATCACCCCACTGAGGAGCCGTCGAACAAGCGACTTAGTTACTCCTGAGTCCACTGCCGGCCATATGTCCCGCTTGAAAGATACAATCTCGTCGAAAGCCCGAGTTGAAGGTCCTCACTGAAGATCCCCGCTCCTGTGCCCGATTCCATTTTGGAGCCATCTGTAAAGATCAGATGACCACAAAGTGAGGTAGGTATACCTCCCACCCAATAACTCCTATGTGGCATCATGATCGCATAGACGTCAAGAGTAGTTAAATTCAGGATTATATCCAGCGCCGCCTGCGGTGTGCGCCTCCTATCTGGCATCATCATCTCCGGGCATTGCCCAAAGTCTACAGTCAGCAGCATGTAGTCAGTGGCCTGACTCAAACACTGGTCCGGGTGATTCTCAATCAACTCCTGGAGAATGTTGGGATGACCCACAGGGGCATGTCTCCAGATACCTAATTCTCTCATGCGAAGGGCTCTTCTGACAGCACACCGTCTCGCATAGACATCAAGAGTAGTTAAATTCAGGATTATATCCAGCGCCGCCTGCGGAGTGCTTCTCCTTGCCCAATAATACACATCGACGAAGTGCGCTGTACCATAATAAGCATTTTCAACTGGTTGCTGTTCCCCAATGCGTTCCACCAGACTACGCAGTCATATGTGATAATTGGGCGGACGATAGCCTAAAAAATCCAATGCACGATTTTCGGACAAAGACCCCAGCTTTTGCCAATCGAATTCCTAGAGGCGTAGAGTACGTTCAATCCTTTCTTCATTCGCTCCTAGGTATTTCGCTTCCAGTTCAGTTTTTGATCAAGAACGATATCGAGATATTTCCCCTCAGAAGATAGATAGCTCCACGCCCCCCAACCTTAAATAAAATATGGTTTCCCATTACATCCCATGAAGGGATTGGGAACCGTGGTTTCCTAAAAAGACCGATCTTTCGCCTGCGCGTAAAAAGAACTAGCTCCGTCTTTGTCGGGTTAACACCCAGGCCACAGTGCCTTGGCCCAAACTGACAACTCACCCAGGGCATACTGCAAGAGGTCCCTGATTTTAGGCAAAGATTTCCCCCGATAAGAATAACAACGTCGTCTGCATAGGCAACTATTCTACATCCACTCCATTCGACAAGAAGTGGAGGCACCCCAGCGGATTCTAGAGATTCCCTGATAGCGCTGGATGGCACATTGTTAAAATCACTTTTTATATCCAAGAAGGCAGCTAAAGTGAAATCCCCAAATTTCAAGTTACGATCAAGATAACCTACAACATCGTGTAGAGGAGTTTCCACAGATTTGCCCTTGAGGTAGCAAGTTGTCTACCAAAGCCTTAACACATTCATTTCTTCGTCTACAGTATTGCACTCACTTCAGTGCACACGGAACTGTAGTTTTCACTCAAGTAATAACACAACTGAATGATCCCAAAGTCAAAGCTGACCGTGAGTACACTATTGCAGTGTACACTGAAATACTATATTTTTGTGATCTCTTCGTTCATTCATTTGTTTGGCATTGCAGAGAGTAAATTACAGTATGTATACCATAAGCAAGAGGAAAGCTATTCTTTGGCATGAGAGAAGCCAAAGTGAAAATATTTGACGCTTCTGGCCCAGATGACTCACCTGGCGCCGATGGCGAAGATGAGGTCGAAGACGCCTACAAGCTGCTTGACCAGATACAGCTGGAGGGGGTACCGACTTCATCACCAAAATGACCCATATGCTGAAAGTCGTGCAGATTAATCTGAAGCACTCCCCTATCGCCTAGGATAACCTGCGAATTTTTCTAGCTGAGGAGGATCTAGACCGATGCATCATCCAGGGACCCTACGTACAGGACAATGTGGTTGTCATTGACCTTACAATGATATCAGATAATAGAATAGTAGATAGAAAACTGGGTAGTATCCTGAAAGAAACTCTTCTCGGACCACAATTGGATATTGTTTAACATTTCTGCAAAAACGACTTAATCAGATGCTTTCGGAATGCCAAGAGAACAGGGACCTGGGACAAGTTCAACACGATTCTGAAAAGTAAGCTTCCTAAGTTAATACCACTACACACGTAGAAAAAGCCTTAACCACGTTAGAGAAATCCATGGATATTGCATTCAAAGTGTCACGTCCTCAGTCACGCTCAAAGAAAACTTATCCGTTTTGGTGGACAGATGAGCTTACAACGCTGAGAAAAGAATCTCGCAAAGCCTTCAATGCAAGCTTTATAAGTGGATCCTGGCAGCCGTATAAGGATAAACTTAAGGCAATAGCCACTGCAAAAATTCAATCCTGGTCAAAGTTCTGTGGATCGATGGAGAACACAAAGCATACAGCTAGACTCAGTAAAAGAATGCCCAAGGGGCACTCAAACCCCACCTATGTGAGAAGGGATGACGGGGCACGGTCAAATAGCTCAGCTGAATCCCTAGAGATACTTCACTTCTCAGGCTGCGAGGACACATCCAGGGTGTGCAAACATTATCAACCCAATACTCAGATACTAACGGTATAGGGGATATAATCAGTCCAGAGAGGATATCCTGGGCTATCAATAGCTTCTCACCATATAAATCTCCGAGCCCAGACGGTATTATACCAAAAATGATGCAAAGCGCGAAGGTCATAATTAAGCCGTTGCTCTGTATCATATTCCGATCTTGCCTGACTCTGAACTACTTACCAAAGAGTTGGAGCCAGGTAAGAGTGGTTTCATTCCCAAGGCGGTAAGACGGAGTCATGAGAGCGCAAAGGAATTCAGACCGATCAGTCTCTCATCGTTTCTTCTGAAAACGCTTGAAAGGCTAATTGACGCATACATGGATGGATCGTCCAAAATATCATGCACTCAGCATGCATATCTAAAGGGCCGCTCGAAGTCGGCAGAACTATTGAGGTCCTTAGAACACAAACAATATACCCTCGCGGCCTTCTTGTATATAGAGGGTGCATTCAATAATGTAAGCTCAGCGGCTATAGAAGAATCACTTGAAGATCTAGGCGTGGAAACATTCCTCAAGAGTTGGATAGTGACAATGCTACAGAGCAGAATCATCAACGACCCTATGGGCAACAGCGAGTGAATAGGTGAACTCCTCAGGGTGGAGTCATCTCTCCCCTACATTGGTTACTCGTGATCAATAAAATACTACTAAAAGTGGACAATATGAGGATCAAAACCGTGGCGTATGCGGATGACGTGGTAATAATGGTATCTGGTTTGTTCCCATCCGTGTTGAACGAAATCGTGAATGGGGCCTTGGAATCAGTGAATGACTGGGCCACTGTGAGTGGTCTTGGAGTAAATCCAGGAAAAACTGAGGTTATGCTTTTTACCACGAAGACCAAGATACCAAAATTGAATCCTCCTCGGCTAAGTGGAATATAGGTTCTACTATCAACTCACGCCAAGTACTTGGGCGTGATTCTAGACCCAATACTATCCTGGAAGCGCAACATATAGCACCGCGCACAGAAAACAGCCGCTGCGTACACTTGTCGAAAAATGTTCGGAAGCCGATGGGGTCTCCGACTGAAAATGGTGGTATGGAAGTATACTAGTATAATCAGACCTATACTCTCCTATGGAGCAATGGTATGGTGGCCTGTCGCGGGGAAGCATTTTGAACATTTGCTGAAAGCCAGGCGGCTCTCCTATCACTTAAATCTAACACTGCATCTAACATCTGAAGGTAGAGAAAAACTTGTCGAGCTAGATCGACTGGCCAATGTGGTTCTTAATTGGATACCAGGCCACAAGGGTCTCCTTGGCAACGAAAGGGCAGACGAACTAGCCAGGGTAGGATCCTCTTCCACTGAACTCCATATGGTGTCAGTAGCAACTCCTATAGGGCCGGTCAAACGATGTATTTCCTGCATTACCTTGAACGAGCTAAGTCTAGATGGGATAGAACGGAAACGTGGCGCATATCCATAAACACATGGCCATAATATAACATTCACCCTGATTAGCCAAAATCGGGGGAACATATCAAGGCTAATTGCCGTGCTAACTGGGCACTGGCCAATCGGTAATCACGCAAGACAGCTGAATCTTCCACATAATGACCACTTCCGTGCCCGCGAAGACGTAGAAGAGGAGACGGTGGAACATCTCTGCAGTTGTGCGGCTCTAATGAATAGATTCCTAAAGACTAGAGGTCGTCCCTTCCTACACAACCTCACTGAGATACACGAGATAGATCTAGGAGATCTAATGAGGTATCTCCGATTAACAGGTTGGATATAGACACTGTACATTAAGCTGAGTGTTGTGGTAAGCAAAACGGTGTCCCAAGGCACTAATTGATGCTAAATAGTATATTTAGCAACCACATGAACCAACCAACCATATAATATTGAACTGAATGTCTTGAAAACTGTTTCAATACATTCATTGCAGAGGTTTGTTGTCTACCATTCAAGTAGCACGGGCTATTTCGATTCCTAATGTACAAGTCAACCATTCTCTCCAAAACTTTCAATAGAAAGGATGAGAGGCTGATTGGTTCTTAGGAGACACATGATTAGTCTTTTCCGACTTGGGAATAAAAACGACTAGTACCTCCTTCCATTTGTCTGGTATCAGGGGAAGTCTGCGATAAGCCCTATATCGTAGATACTCAGAAGATGAGGGGGACAAAAGCGTCTCATTTCTGCAGTATAACCGGCAGGATCCCGTCAGCACCAGGAGATTTAATGGGGCTTGAAGCTATGAATAGCCCAAAGCAACCTCGATTCGTCAAATATATCCTCAACATATCCACACAATTTGGAAAGTGAGTTTCCATAAGAAGCTCAAGTGTCTCAGCTCCGGAGTTGGTCCATGACCCATCGGAGTTATTAATGTCGCCGAGGACTCTAGGGTCCTTTGACAACACGCGACGAAATTGCGCAGCCATTTACCTCGATTACGGACTCACAGAAGCTGATCCAGGCGGCTCGTTTTGCCTTTTTAATCTTTCTTGAACTGATTAAAACTGTTTTTGTACAGTCTAGTCCGATTCGTTTTCGATTTCTTGGCCTTATTGAAGTCTCCTAGTGGATTTACACAGAAAGAGGGCATGTATCGATAAAGCATTTATAGAGATCTGTGACTTTGTAAACTTTCCTATTAACATCGTCTCTTGTGGTGCAGGGATTGGAGTCCAACCTAGTGACAAGTTCATGCAATTTCATCCGTTCTCCTAGGGTTCCTAAATGGACCTTGCGATCTCGCCACGAATTCAATAGTGAAGAGAATTGTTCTATGGTAGTCATCCGACACCCTCCACTCTTTTACAAGCAATTCCTCAGAACATAGGGTTATGTTAATGACACTCTCACTCAATATATTACGAAAGTTTACCCTATTTCCCCTATTACAAATCGTGAATCCGGATTGAACAGACTCACCTCTATTGTTTGTTTCCATCACAGCCCATAATAAGCCGTCGCCCTTTAGTAGATGCCTGGTGTACCAATTCAAGAACTGTCCAATCAGGCGGATCAAACTCCTCATACGATAAGTACACAGACGCAAGTATCAAATTTGATCCAGCCTCAACATCCATGCACACTCTTGATATGTCGCCCGTACTAAAGTTGGAAGAAAGGATAAGTTTTAAATCTTTTCTAGCTACTATACAAGCTCTTACCTTGCCAAATGTTATGACCGCAAAGATGTTCACGTTGACATTGCCCAGATCTTTCACATTGTTCTCGCGGTCTAACCAGGGCTCCTGTACTAGGGCAATGCCAATATCTTGGTTCGTGAGGGCGTGTAGAAGATAGGCGGAGGCAGCCTGGCACTGGTACACATTGATCTGCGCCACACGAAGCCGCCTACGTATATCTCCGTAAAGAGAAGCTGGAGTGGCGGAACCTGGCGGTTCCAAAACCAAAAAGTATCTTTCCCTCACGAGCTTTAATTCTCTCGAGTCCAGGACGATTCTAGAATCGGCGCCTGAGGTATCCGTGTCGGATCTGTTTCTAGACTTGCCAGCTTTGACCGAGTTGGTGTTACCGGGAGGTGGTGTTAGGGGTTTGTCAACCTCCGCATCTTGTCTATCAAGAGTAGGAACAAGTTATCATTATGCTGTGCAGCGACGATGATAGTATCACCATTCTCGTCAGAGGGGATATAGTACCCTCATCGGTACCTAGTTCAGATTCCAATGAGATCGACAGTACCGCCAACCTAACAGGTAGAACAATCCCGTCCTTGCGACATCACCATCGATACAACTCACGGTACTGTTTCATTACGCTGTCGTGGATACGCACGGGATCCGTCTCAAAGGTCATATTGGTATTTGTCAATTGTGAGCCAGTATCGTTGTCAAGTTGGAGAGTATTTGTATAAGTTTCCGTTTGATGTGTTTTGTCATTGTGAGTCCCACGAGTATGCCAGTAAAAGGTAATACAGTCCAACCCAGTGACGGCGTGAGCTGGACCGGGCAACACGTTAATACCGACCCGTGCCCTGGCGTTGGAGGGGCTGTTAGGGACCCGTTTATTTAAACACTAACTGACCATTCAGGTCCTCGGCACTGCTACCTACTACGTTGACCTTAAGGGTTTTTGATTTAAACGTTGAATACGTATTATAGTGGCGCCAAAATCCCCATGTCGGGTAAGCTTCATTGACAATCGTTATTTACGTAGGCCTGATCAACAGATAGACCTACGATGAGACTCCACTACCCCCGGAGTATCCTTTCGTTCACGCAGCCTAGGCCACGTTTGAACCCCCACATCGCGACAAGGGGTTTACTCCCGTTACATCACAAATATATACTAACAACAATAATATATTAAAAATAAAGTCCAAAAAACGTTTAAATTTCACAGGTTTTCATCAAAACGACATAACAACGACAATTTTGGTAATTCCACCTGGTGATTCGCCCCGAAACAATCGAAAATGTACTGACAAATTGGGTTAATCGGATGAGGTACTGCCTAGCCAGTCGTGGTACTCATATGAATGATATTGTGTTCCATTATTAAATTTCAATAAAACCAGAAATTTGAAAAAATTATCAGTACTTTTTTTATAGCCGATTGAAATTTAAAATGGCCCACCCTTTACATACTATACAAATAAAAGGAAACATTTGAACATTTTGAGTAAAGCAGGTTGTTAAAAAACATAATACCCAGCCTACAATTTCCAGAGCGGTCATAAATTCAGAATCATAACAGAGTCAAAAATACAATCAATTTCTGAGGGTTCATAATTCGGAGTCATAAAATACACTTTTCGGAAACTTTATGAGCTTTTCAACTTTTAAGTGCGGAGCACAATTGCGACGCATCGACATACAACGCACGGCGTTCGGACGTAAAACGTCGTGAAAATACGTCCAACATGCACACAATAGCGGCGTACAACGTAGCAACGTATTGTACATCAACATACATATGTTCACATTTTATAATACATTTTATATGTCCTTACCTCCTCGATAATCTTTTCATTTAAATTATTTCCGCTCATTTTTTTATCAGCAATTGTTTTATTTTATAAATAATTTCACCAAATTTGAATTTTATTTACAAACATCGCCGACGTGGCGTAAAAAATAGATATAATTGAACGTACGACGCAAAAACGCCAATAAGTTGTCGTCGTCAATTGTGGGCGAGATCATAGGAACATGTGTGTTTTATTTTTGACAGCGTATCATTTTTGATGCCGTACGTCGAAACGTCGCAATTGTGTTCCGCACTTTACGCTCTGAAAATACTGTTTTCTGACTCATATTTTATAGGTTATAAATGCTCTTGAGTCACAAAGGAATCAGAAAAAATAATGAAATTTTCAAAAATAGTTATTTATAATTGATATGTAATTATATAATATAGTATAGTTACCTTGGATACTTTTTATATTACAATTGGAATAAATAAATAAAAAAAATCAATGAGTGTTTGAACTCACGGCGATGTATTAACACCTTTTTGTTACATAGTACCTGTTCGATTTCTATTAACACATTAGTAAATGTTACATTGGAAAATAAAAAAGGAATAGTTTTTGTGCTGAAGGCTCTTTTGCTATTGCACTTTCTTTTTTCCTACATCTGCTTTAACATTACATGTAATATTGTTAATATAAATAAAGCAATATTTAGTTCACTGAAATAATTGTTTTTGTTTTGTCACAAATAATACAAAAGTATTGAATAGTATAGAGAACTTATAGCACTCTTTTTCTGCTCTCATGTAGTCTGAATAAAAGAGCATAAACGAGTTTTATTCTCTTTATAGAATATTTCAATATAAATGCACCATTTCGACAATATTATTACATAAAACAATACAAAAGACATAAACGCCTCAAAAGGCATCAATCTTTCACATCAAAATTATGAATGGGTCAAGTTATGACAAAAAGAGAGTAATACGTTTTGACTCATTCCCCAGATGTCGCCAGTGCTTTCGGGTCATACAATTCGTTCCATGAGTTCTCTATACTATTCAACTCTTGGCGACGACGACCTGCTTGTTTGTTCGCTGCCGCTACATCAATACTCTTATGGCCAGTTTTTCAGTCAGTGGTGATTTTCGTTTCTTAGTTAAATTGTGGTTAAACATCGAATTGTGTTTTTTAGTCATTGTTTAGCTATGATTTTTCACCACCCAATGTTGGTTGGTTAACTTATAGTCAGAACCATATTTTTTTGACAATCAAATTAATGACAGTCAAAGTGAGAAATGAAGATTGTATAAAACACATGTTTCAGATTTGCGTATTTGTAGACATACGTTGAGTCTAGATCGTTAAATTGTTGCGCCTATATAGTTTTTTACACATTTTTGATAAAATGACTTCGATTTTATGCATCTATTTCTTATTTTACATAATTCCATTTTGTTTGTTCCCCTTTGTTGTTTTGGTATTTATCCTAAAACACACGTTTTTTCCAATAAGAATACAAGGGTTGCCATATTAGTTGACAATATGGCGACTTACATTAACTCACCACTGAAAAACAAAATGCAAAGTTAACCTTTAACCTCTAATTAACTTAGAATTAAGATTAAGTAATCCGATAGTTATCTACCCACTTAAAAACTGGCCATTGATGATCAATATTATGTAAATAACAGGGCGATTATTGCTGCGCCTAAAAGTATACTCTTACCACAAACCAGACAACGAGTCGGCTACAGTACGTTATTTATATAAACTATTCTACAACAGAGTAGAACAATCTGGAAACAATGTGAAGAGAAGCATAGCTCGTATAAATAGAGAAGGTTTTTGTCTTAAGAGTCAGTTTGTGATTAAACGCCGGAAAGTAAGAAACGCGTTTTGGTAGTAAAGTGGTGTAAATAAAATAAACTGTTGTACTGTTTGAGTGAAATAAAATGAAGTTAAACGGTTGTAATTATCGTAATTTAAAACGAACCTTGTTTTATTATTGGGAATAAAACAGCGCAAAAAGGATGAATACGGAAATTCGTAACAATATTTATTTTCAGGCAGAGACTATTGTTGTACAATGTACATCAACCGCGTATGTGATGCCAACGCTGTGTGTTGTTTCCATGTGTTCACTTTGATAGATTGCCCTACCTGTGCTAACATAAAATGTTGCCGCGAGATTTTAATTAAAGATAATTGACGACGATGGATCTATGAGCGATGTTAAAGGTTGTGCGGTGAGCAACAAAGCAGTTATTCCTCTTTAGTGTTTCCTCTTAATAGCTTCTCATTTTCCGTCTTTCTACCATTAGCAAAGCCGTATTGTAATGCTGTAGAATATAGCTATTCACTACAGCCTTGGGGACGAAGATTGGAGGGATAATGGGAATCTGAAAATAATTAATCAGGCTCCAACTTGAGCAACTGCAAGTTGATCGTTACGCCAAAACTGAAGAGCTTATGTATTATTATATATGTATGTATTATATTTGCAATTGTACATTTTAAAATGAGATATAATTATGAACACAAAAAATACATGTGTTAATCAAATATACAGCCATGGACAACGTTGTCACAAAACCCATCATATTTTTTATTGTATTTTAGTTCTAGCAACAAAAAATGTAAACATAAAATGCATATTCTTCGTCAGAAACAAAAAAAAACTGGGACGAAATTTTCTATCGTCTGCTCATTAATGCCATCAATATCTCATACGTCAGAATTTAGCTGGACTGTAAAATATCACAAATTACAATTTCTGGAATAAAACGGATATGTTTTAAAAACTACTATAAATATTAGGGTGGTATTCAATAAGTCGTGAATCAGTCATTTCTCGTTACTTTTGTCGTTTTGGTAGTTTATAAAACACTACAGCTGTTCGGTGACTTCCTGCGTTGAATTTCGTTATTTAATGGGTAGTTTATAAAATGCAGCGCAACGTTTTTGATTACCACAGCTGTCAAATTGAACACGCCACAGTTCTTCGCGTTAGTTGTAGAAATTACAAATTTAAAGAAAAATGTCGATCTAGGATAAACAGATGGAAGTATTTTGCATTTCATTGCTTATAAGTAGTTGCCAATTTTGGCTGCAATGGAATCGACAGATAGAGCTTAAACTTTTTTTTTTTTTAAATAATTCAAAATTATGTTTTCGCACTGAAATTCTTATTTACAATAATACAATTAGAAATGGAAAGGTCAAATAAATAATGGGTTGCAAAACTATTATAATTATAATTAAAAATTATATACATAAGTTGAAGTTGACAATAATAAACAAAAGAACCAATACATTACAAACAAAACATTCCGCCAAATGGCCCGTGATTTTGCAAAGACAACTAATTTAATATAGATGCATTGCAACCCAAAATAATATAGGTTTTTTACACATTTTATGTGAATATTATTGGTATTTGCAGTATTATAAATAATAGCAATCTTAAAATCTGTTGATCTACTGAAATAGAGCTAACTTTTTTAATCTTTTTCATTCTGCGCATTTCACTCAAGATAACATTTTCTAATCAATAATTGTTTATTTTAGTTGGGCAACTCTATAAACCACAAATGTCAGTGACAGCTTTGACTTTGGCGTTCGCGTTGGCTTTTGCGGTTACGTTTACTTTTGGGGTTTTAGTTTACCTGGTCAATATTTAGTAGTATAACCTATATTTTCAAGTACCGCTTGGAATCTACATGGTTTTGAATCAAATTCTGGCAACGCAATTCTGTATTCCAGTCCAAAGATCATTCAAGTTTTTGTCTGTAAGATTTTATGAAAAATTCGTTACCATAAGAAGTACGTATATAAAAAACTAACCTGTAAAAAACATAGTTTTTGGCTATATATTCTTTATAGATGACCACGCCCCTTTTGTCCAATCCCGCCCATATTTGCAGCAGATCTTAGAATATGTACTCCTAACCAACATACCCAATTTTGTTCAAATACCGTTAACAGGACCAGAAATAATGGATTTTTAATTTATGATTTGTATGGGAGGTACCACGCCCCTTTGTCCAATCCCCGCTCATGAACCGAAAACTTCGCTCACTGCCTGTTTCGAAAATTTCGTAGGCATAATCAAGTACAAGGTTGTAACGCCAAAGTTATTTCGTACGAAAAGAATTGATTTATAATTGTTTGGGACCGGAATTTTAACATGGATAAACATGGTCTAAAACATGAGTTAAAAATAAAATGGAGTACGAAGAGGTTCTATTACTGAAATATTTGCAAGGTAAATCAAAGATAGGTGGTTACACTGCAAAAAAAAATTCCGTTTAGAGATCAAATGACCCAATAGGGGCTTTATGTTGAACAATCGCACATTTCAGATCGATCCAGAAATTTTCAATCGGTTTCAAGTCGGGAATTTGAGCCGGCCAGTGATTTCCTTCGCGCACCACTCCATTACAAATTTCGACGTGTGTTTGGGGTCAGTTTCGTGCATGAAAGTGAATGAAACTTGCATGTGTTCAAAAGCAAAAGGTCCAATTTGGTTCTTAAGAATGTCCAAATACTGGTAACGGTAAATTTTGCCATTAATTTTCACTCCAAAGAATTATTTCCCGAATGAGAGGTCTTTAGATTTGTGGGTGCGAGCAACCAAAACAAGTTTGACAATACTTTTTTCTTGATAAATGTGGCTTATTTCCGCTCCCTAATAATAAATGTAGAACGAATTTTGTCATTTATTGCTTATATTTCATGAATTACATTTTTGCTTTTACGCATGTGGAGTTACTTTGTTTGCCAAAGAAGTCGGAATATTAAATTTTCTGTACCACACAATTGTTGTCGTACGAAATTAGTTTGGCGTAACAACCCTGTAATTGATTTTGTTCACGAATTGTTCGCAAAGATGTTAGTGGGTACCAGCCAAATATACCGATAAATATCCTGTAAAAATAGATTTTTCAAATAAATTAAAGGGAGAAACGTTTAATACGAAAAACTAAGCCGTTTACAAAAAAAATTGTTCTAAAAAACTGAACTAAAATTAAAAAAATTTGAAAAACATTCAGAAAATTGTGCTAAACGGTACTTGGTATAAGTTTTCAAAAAACAAGTTCTAAAACCAAAAAATTGTGCCAAAACGGCATAAATTATGCCAACATGGTAACACTGTTCAATACATACATGTTTTCCAAGTCTCCCGCGAACTTTTTTAGAACATATAACAGCTGGTGCAAACTCTTGTTATTATTACTCCATGATCATATAAATGTAAGAGTAAAAATATTTGTATCCCAATTAATAAATTGTTATAATTAAAGATTTCTCTTCTCTCATTCACTACATGTTTTCCAAGTCTTCCACGATTTTTTTAGAGCATATAATAGCTGGTGCAAACTCTTGTTAATATTACTCTAAGATCAGATGAGTGTTACGAGTAAAAATTTATTTTTCTAGATCCCAATTAGCGCTCAAGTTGTTCTAATTAAAGATTTCTCTCATTCGCTACATGTTCTCCAAGTCTTTTTTAGAACATAAACGTGGTACAAATAAATGGTAGAAGCACTAGGCCAGCTGATTTTAACTTTTTTCTGGAGTGAGTATGGGTAAGTTTTCCTCTTATGTCAAAGTTTGTTTACATTTGGTTTCTGCAACCCCCGTTCGCCTGCAACTGCTGTTTTGGAAAATTTTCTCTGTAAAAATCACATAAAAACGTTTTAATTTTCACACTTAAGCACTTTCAGAATATCAAAGAAAACACAATCATTTTCTAAATGGCACTTTTTCCAATTTTGTCAACAATTTCAGTATTTTGCTATCAGCTGACTTGACACAATACAGACACTGAGCAACAACAAAATGCCTGTTGTTTTTGGCTTGTTGTATTTGTTGTCGTACTGCATCTACAATTATATTTGTACCATGGTACAATACATTTCCTACAGAAACAATTTATTTTTGTGCCTCGTAAGCCTTTTCGGGTATTTTCGATTTAAATTTGTGAAAAGTTTTAAGCACGATTTGAACACATTTAAAGGTATAGTTATATATGATCTCGGATCACAATCAGTTTTTATGAATAAATTATTTAAACGGGGCTTTCTCAGGTGTTTGTCACTTAAATCCATAGAGTAAATATACCTAGAGGTGGATGCCACGGAGACATTGCTACCATGTGGAGTTACAAGAACTCTTGACTTAAATTTGTCATGTCGTTTTTGTGGAGAACTGTGAAATTTAAAAGTAGTGTTACGAATAAGTAAAAGCTTTTGCTTACTGTTAATGACTCTACTAACAGTATGTAAACATCAGGCGGTTAGTGCTGCGCCTGAAAGTATGCATTGTAACAACGTACCAGCTCGCTAAACCAGTAGCATGAATTCACCTCAGTAAAGATAATTCTCCTGTGTAGGAGAATGTTCTACAAAGATAAATAACAACAACATCTATTTTCTAGAAGGTTCTTGAATTCGCTAGATATATGTACCTTCATTTGTGTATGGTGAGTTGGTATAAATAGCGGAGGTCTTTGGAATGGAGAGTTCAGTTTGTGATTAAACCCCGTAAAGTAAGCAACGCGAATTGATAGTAAAATACAAGAGTTGTTAACGTGTTATAAATAAAGAAAACTGTTGTACTGTATAAGTAAAATAAAAGGAAGTTAAACCGTTGTAATTATCGTAATTTAAAACGAACCTTGTTTTATTATTGGGAATAAAACAACGCAAAAAGGACGAATAAGGAAATTCGTAACATTGGTGTCAGAAGTGAAATTACGAATTAAGGACAACGATGAAGTTTGAAGAACTCAAAGTTGAACAGCTAAAAAAGGAGTTGAGCAAATTGGATCAACCGACAGCTGGTAATAAAGTAGAGCTGCAGAGGCGATTAATAGAAGAATTTAAACGCCGAAACATCAACATTGACACATATCAGTTCGAGTGCAAAGACGAAATGGAGGTTTGTGCAAAAGAAGCAACTGGTAATGTAGATGTTTCTACAATGTTTGCTGCCATGATGGCCAAATTGGACGATAATTCTAGAATAATGGACGAGAAATTGAGCGAAAATTCTCGAATAATTAACGACAAACTGAATGAGAAATTTGGTGAAAATTCTAGAATTATGAACGAGAAATTGGACGAGAATTCTAGAATTATGGACGAAAAACTTGAAAAGAAATTTGGCGAGAATTCTAGAATTATGGACGATAAATTAAGCGAGAATTCTAGAATTATTCAAGAAACATCAAATGCCACAAATGAGAAACCTCAAGAAATCACCGAAGTTGTGAGCAATATGGAGATTCAAGTGAACGATAAATTCGAAAAGGTTGAAGAAAAAATCGAGGAAATGGGGCAGAAGATTGAAGAAGTCGAACATAAGTTCGAGGAAGTCGAACGGGAACTGAAAAACGATGTAAGCGAATTGCAAAGGAAAATGAATGAACTTCAGTTGCAAGAGGGTCCGGTGCGAGTAATTTCTGAAGGCTCTAGTAGATTGAAAGCTCCCAGTTTCGATGGCTCTACACCTTTCGATGTTTTTAAATTCCAATTCGAAATGGTCGCAATTAAGAACTTGTGGAACAGCAACGACAAAGCCGTTGAGCTAATTTTAGCACTGAAAGGCAACGCAGCAGAAGTCCTTCAGAGCATTCCCGTCAGTGCCAGAAACAACTACGAGGATATACTGGCTGCGTTACAACGCAAGTATGGTGGCGATCACAAGAAGG
This sequence comes from Phaonia tiefii, assembly GCA_963931995.1. Lineage (NCBI taxonomy): Eukaryota > Metazoa > Arthropoda > Insecta > Diptera > Muscidae > Phaonia > Phaonia tiefii. Next base: position 163,849,864 of record OZ008368.1, read on the forward strand.
ATTTATATCGCATGGAATTGAGAGGCCGAGTGCAAAAGCATAATGAAACGCTTCAGGACTTCGCAACCGAGGTGGAACGTTTGGTGTTGATGACTTATCCTGGTGAGTCCCACCCACTCTTAGAGCAATTTAAGATGGAGGCATTTGTTAGGGGCATTAACGATCCCGACGTTAGATATGCGGTGTGTGCCTCACAAAAATCTACATTTGCGGAAACAGTTTCATTTGCTTTGGCGAATGAGACGGCGAGGGTGGTTGCCAGTCAACAGACACATCATGTGCAAAGGTTAGAAACGGAAGTCAAATCAAAAGATTTGAAAGCCGCCGTTAGCGAACTGAAAGAAGTGATTCGGATTCTCACGAAGGCGCTATGGCAAGCAACAAAATTGAAAGGTGACAATCATGGCGAACGTGGCCATAGAGGGCGGCCAGCGATAGCGGCCGATACCGGACGAGTAGATGACCGTCCACATGTAATCGAGCCTAAACAGGATTCTAAGGCTAAGATCAAAGAGCAAATTATTGACGTCCGATCCCTGAGAATTGAATCCGACGACGAGTGGTTCACGGCACAGAGAAGTGATCCTGTATTGGCAAAAATTATTTTGGCAAAGGAAGAGGATAGGCAATTAACGCGGAATGAAATCGCTTCAGAAAGCCCCGTTTTAAAATCATATTGGGCCCAGTGGAATAGCCTGAGATTACTAGATGGCTGTCTATACCGTGTATGGGAAAGTGAAGATGGAAAAACGGAGAAAAATCTAATTGTGGTACCTGCCTTGAAAGTGAAAGAGATAATTGCAGAATCTCATAATGGTCCGAGTGGTAGGCACCTCGGAAAAGGCAAAACTATGGAGAAACTAAGGGAACGTTTCTATTGGGTTGGTCGTAAAAAAGCTGTATCCGAGTGGATTGCAGGCTGCACCCAGTGCTTGACAACTAAAGGCCCAACGCGGAGGAGTTGCGAACAAAGACATCAGGAGAGCCCAAGTGCTCCCTTCGAGCGAATATCCATGAGTGTGGCTGGTCCATATCCAACGAGTAGCTCTGGGAACCAATATGCCCTAGTCGTTATGGACTACTTCAGTAAATGGCCCGAGGTGTACGCTATTCCAAATAAAGAAGCGAAAACAATAAGCAAAGCTATCGTGAACAACTGGATAAGTCGTTTTGGTGTCCCTCTAGAACTGCATTCGGAGCAGGGTAGGAATTTTGAATCTGCCATCTTGAAAGAAATATGCGTGAGGAATGGAATTCGTGGTATAAGAACGACATCAGTGCGCCCTCGGACTGACGGCACGGTAGAGAAATTTAATCAGGCTCTTGAAGAATATTTGAGCAAGATCGTCAGTAAGGATAGAAAATTCTGGGACGAACGCATACCAAAATTCCTTCTAGCATACCGGTCGGCCACCCAGGATACCACTGCCCGAACACCAGCTAGTGCCGTCTTCGGGACAGACTTAAAGCTCCCTAGAAATTTGGAGTTTGGCAACTGCCTAACATCCGACAGTGGGGAGAATGATGGTATCCCAGCAGAGCTTAGCGAACTTCACGAATTTGTTCGCAGCAGAATGAAGTTGGTCAGTAATAAGAGGAAAGCCAGGTACGACCAAGCGGCAAATTCCGAGGGATTCCATGAGGGTCAGCTAGTTTTACTGTTCAACCCACAGCGCCGGAAAGGTTTATCTTCAAAACTTCAGACTCCCTGGGAAGGCCCTTACAGGGTTGTAAAACGAATAAATGACGTGGTTTATAGAATCCAGAAAAGCCAAAGTCCAAGAGCTAAAATGAAAGTCGTGCATTTGGAAAGACTAGCTCTGTATGGAAAACGGAGGGTTGAGCCTGCTCGGAACGAACAGGCTTAAGTGGAGGGCAGTGTTACGAATAAGTAAAAGCTTTTGCTTACTGTTAATGACTCTACTAACAGTATGTAAACATCAGGCGGTTAGTGCTGCGCCTGAAAGTATGCATTGTAACAACGTACCAGCTCGCTAAACCAGTAGCATGAATTCACCTCAGTAAAGATAATTCTCCTGTGTAGGAGAATGTTCTACAAAGATAAACAACAACAACAACAACAACATCTATTTTCTAGAAGGTTCTTGAATTCGCTAGATATATGTACCTTCATTTGTGTATGGTGAGTTGGTATAAATAGCGGAGGTCTTTGGAATGGAGAGTTCAGTTTGTGATTAAACCCCGTAAAGTAAGCAACGCGAATTGATAGTAAAATACAAGAGTTGTTAACGTGTTATAAATAAAGAAAACTGTTGTACTGTATAAGTAAAATAAAAGGAAGTTAAACCGTTGTAATTATCGTAATTTAAAACGAACCTTGTTTTATTATTGGGAATAAAACAACGCAAAAAGGACGAATAAGGAAATTCGTAACAGTAGTTTAGACTTTTTTCGTTTACTTTTAATGGAACGAAGTTCCTTATCGCACGTTGCGGGATGGGGGCTAAATGAAAAAATTATTATCAATTATGTTGGGTATTTTTGGTTTGGTTTAAACGGAAGTTTCCTAGGTGGAGTCTGTGTATTACACATTGTAGTTTTGAACCCAATAAAAAGTAAATTTCGAAAAGCTAAAGTGAAAGAAGTTTAAAAAATAAAATTTTCTTAAGCAAGTGCGTTTTCTTAAAAAAATACCTACTGATATTCTTAACCCATTTTGTACCAGACTACATAAATGTTTTAATACCTTAATGAAATTTTCATGGCTCGTTTGAAATAGGCCAACAATTATTTTAGATTTATATTTTTTAACCTGTGATTAACTGTGAAAACTGCTGGTCGATATCTCGAACGCTGGGATAATTAGAGCATTCAATTTTCTTTGTGATATGATTTGTTATGATATGAAATATAATAAAATAAATGGTAAATAAACGTCGTTATTAAAACGGGTTATTTAAGAAAAGTAAATATGAAAACTAAACCTACAGGTATATAAAAAGATCCTGGAATTTATTTATTATTTTCATTTATTGAAAATGGTAGGTGAAACAAATTATTTAAAATTGAAGAAATAACCAATATGTGAATTTACATTGCACTTAGCGCACTTGAATATTTTGCATCGACGATAGCAATGCTTTACACACACAGCCATATGCATACCTTTTATTGTGGGCAATGATGTTGGTCGGTCTATGAAGTCGTCGTCAGTTCCATTTTCTTTATAAATAAAAATAAATGGTTTCCCATTACAGCCCATGAAGGAATTGGGGAGAGCTTCTCACAACCAGTGAGCTGTGCGCTTTCTAGTTTTATACTCACTGATTGGGACCTACAGTTTTACACCGGTTCGGAACGGTATTGTTGAGAAGCATTTTCTCCTTCTGCCTCTGATTCCAATCCGATAATTAGAGACAACATTATCATGCAGGTCAACTCCGCCCATGTATTTATTATAATTAGCAATAAGGCCGGCTTGGGATAAAGCGATCCGTGTTTTTTATCGTATCGCATTACATTTCTTATATGATCCATCTGATCATATAACGTAGACAAACTGACCTCTGCATTGCCTCTCCATTGAACCAAGGCAATCTTATGTTCTTGGTCGAATGTGTAATCCATATCATGTCGTGGTAATTTTGTTTCTTTTAGAATGCAAAGCAAGTGTTATCCGGTGAAAAAGTTATCGAAGTGAACAGTATGTTGTTTCACATTATACTCATAACCACGCTAGCACCTCGACCACGCTGTTTATCATATACATATATCCGATGGTCCAACATATGGTAGGAATTGAAACAGATACCATTCCGATGAACATAAACACCAATATTTGTATCCGAAGCGAATTAGTTTCTCCCTGATAAACATCTTGCAGATATGACTACCAAAATATGGTACCATTTGCTCACCAGTCGATAGATTAGGTTCAAAAACACCAAACTGCATAAATCGGGTATTCAGGAGATGATATCCAGAAAAATACTAACATTCGAATTCGAAAATATTGTATTTGATATTAACAACACAATAACTGACTCCAACAATATATATAAATAACATTTATTAAGAAATATACACATTATTTCAATTAACAATCAACAAACTTATATAAAAATATTACTATAAATATGTATTGCAACTAGATTTAGTGCGCTAATTATCCCCGTGTCGAGATCTCGACCAGACATGTTCAGGACTGTCAGGCGATCAGTAACAGTAGCTATAATAACTAATTTGAGAACACTAAAAAGTATTTGAACTGTTGGCTATTTAAATCAATAACACTTTCTTATTTTTCTTTTTTATGCAAGAAGTTACAATTTGTTTAAGAATATGCTATTTTTGTGTCCTCACTGGTCGAACTTTAAAAGGGTGGGGAGAGGGGTAAAAAGTACAGGTCGGAAAGCCAATACGCCAAACTTAATTATAAATTAAGAAAAATTATTTAATTCCATTACCCTGAAAAACAGCAAAATTTTGTGATCGAGATCCCGACCGCTGGTACAAAATGGGTTAAAAATACCTTATGTTAAAGAAAAGTACCTTTGCTTCAAAAAGTACATTTTCTTACAAAAAGTACCTTTTCTTAAAAAAAAGGATTTTTTTTAAATAAGTACCTTTTCTTAAAATAGTACATTATCTTACAAGAAATTGCCTTTTCTTAAAAAACTACATTTTCTTTAAAGAGTAAATTTTTTGTAAAACAAAATACCTTTTCTTGAGATAAGTACCTACTCTTAAAATTGTAACTGTTCTTTCGTAAAAAAATTCTTTTCTTCAACAAAAAAATACCTTCTCTTACAAAAAATACCATTTCTTACAAATATTCCTTTTCTTAAAAGTACACTTTCTTAAAAATAAAATAATCCTTTTCTTTTCGTGAAATAAGTATCCTTCCTAAAAATAAGTAAATATTCTTAAAAAAATAAGCTTATCCTAAAAAGAGTACCACTTCTTTAAAAAGTACCTGTTCTTAAAAAAAAGTACTTCTTTGTAAAACAAATTCATACTCTTAGGTTTCTTCATACAAAAATACCTTAGCTTTTAAATAAGAAATTTTTTGGGAAAATATAATCCATATTCTTACAAAAGGGACCTCAAAACATACTTTTTTCTTAAATATGTACATTCAATAAATAAAAAATTTGTTAAAAAAAGTTATCATTTTACAAAAAGTATCTTTTCTTAAAGATCCATTTAAATCATAGTATTTTTCAACAGGCGCCTTAGGCGTGTTGGAACTAACTTGTACATTATATATAGCGAAAGGAACTTCGTTCCAACCGGGTGTCCCCTGACACCTCATGTAATTTTTGTTCGTATACAGTTGAGTTGTATTCAACACAACAATTTTAACACACAAACATGGAATGCCGTTGTTCTATTCTTGTTGGTTATTTTTAACTACTGCCTCTATCTTCTATTACTAAAGCAAAACTTTTCAACATCCAAGATTCATATCACACCAGGCCTAATGTTAGGGTTAATTTAAAGCCAACCACTTATTAATCAGTTTTGAGCATGAACATGTTCAGAGCTAAGAACTTTTTTTTTTACCCCGCTAAAGTTAATTATACCCATAGAGAAATAGACAGGAGCCGCTCGCTAACCCTCTCGTCACGTTAGCTTTTATAATTTACTCTTTGGTTGGACATTATACGGACAGAAATAAAAGGGAATGCGTATTTTAGTTCGATGCAAACAACATGAAAAATAATAAAGCTGTCATTAGTATCATTCGAATACTGTTTAAACGTAGTTTTTTGAATGGCCCATAATCTCTATGTTGTATTAAGAGTCATTTCAATTTGCCACTTAAATTTTCGTAAGAAATTTTGTCATTTATCGCTAAACTGAAAATTTTGTTGCGAAGAGTTAGCACCTACATATGCTTGATTTACCTGTCAAATATTTAATTTATAATTCTTCTACGTACTTCATTTTATTTTCAACGTGGAGTTACTTTTGGCTGTTAAATTTACAACCCTGTAAATGAATTTTCGTAAAGAGCTGAGTACCAAGCAAGTGAAAAGTGAGCGAAATTTTCGGCTCATGACATTTTCGTTATTTTTTATAACCGTACTTCTTATGGCAATGAGTAAGAAGTTCATAAATACCGGGCTGAAACTACGAGTTAAAGCCCCGTATTAACTTCTTGCGAAATTTCCGCAAATAACAACAATAACAGTAACAATAACAACAATAAACACATACATATATGCATTGGCTTCCAACGAAAGCCTACATAGACAAGAAGTTGTGATTATTGATGTTTTCGGTAAAGTCTTGTGTTGGATGTTTTCGCACTAGTACGTGTGTTGAAACAATTCTCGTTAATTTGAGAATTGTTCACCTCTTGAGATAACTACTACAAGTTGGCTGGTAAAAAAAAAAAAAAAAAAAGGTGTCCTATAACATCCCATGAAGGGATTGAGGAGAGCTTCTCGCAATCAGTGAGATGTGCGCTTTCTAGTTGTTACACTCACTGATTGGGACCTACAGTTTTACACCGGTTCCGAACGATATTTGAGAACCTTTTCCATGGCTAAGTACTCGATAGTGTCGCCATCAATAAGCGAGGTCACCGTCGTCGAAAGAAATGTAAGGTGGTCTGAGCAGGGATCGAACCCACATTCTCATGTACAAGAGCCGCGCACTCTAACCATTGCACCACCTACGGCCACACAAGTTGGCTGGTAGCAAATTTATAATTTTAAATACGAATATTTCAAAAAGTAATAAACGGTGCGGAGGCAGGGTGGCCCCGTTGTAATTATCGATTGTGCGGATTTGTCAGTCACGATATCGCAGTGGTCGAGTGAGCATCATGCGTTCGCTGTAGAGACATTTTTTAAGGGTAATGATTCTTACGTAAGTGTTCGTCGACAATTTTGTTCAAAGTTCGGTATTCGGCGAATTAGTGATGGACCGAGTGTAAATTTAATTCGTTCGTGGGTGCAGAGATTCCGCGCAACTGCTTCGGCTATGAATGTCCCACGGCCAGGGCCCAGTCGATCTTCAAGAACTCCCGAAAACACTGAACTGGTTGAAAGCAGTTTACGTGAAAATCCGCGACTTTAAATATGGACAAGAGCAGCCTCACTGGGACTTCCAAGAGCGATTATTCATGAAATTTTAAAAAAGGATCTAAGTTCCATCTTTTTAAAATTCAAATCGTTCAAGAACTGAACGAAAGTGAGCGACGAGGCTCATTTTCACTTAAACGTCCACGCCAAGAACCCGCAACCCTCGATTAAAACATTAAAAACCATTGCATTGCCCCAGGGTAACTGTTTGGTGTGCCCTATCCTTAATTGGACCACTTTTTTTCGAAAATTCTCGAGGCCAGGCGACCAATGTCAATGGTGAAAATTATCGACGTATGATTACGGAATTCTTTTTGCCAAACCTGCGAGCTCATCCATCGTACTCTTCACACACGTGGTTTCCAAAGGATGGGGCGACTGCACACGCAGCCAGAGTTTCGATTAATTGTTTCGGGAAAATTTCCCCCAAAAACTGATCAGTCGCTTTGGGGACATCCCATGGGCACCGAGGTCGCCCGATGTAACTTCCATGGATTTTTTTTATGGGGCTACCTTAAAGAGAGGGTTTTTAATGACAATCCCCACTCTCTTGAGGCTTTAAAGGAAAATATTCGTCGAGAAATCAGCTCAATTGAACAAAGTTTACTGCAGCGTGTGGCGCAGAACACAAGGCTCCGTTTTGAGTAGTGTGTTCATCTCGACGGAAGACATCTGGATGACATACTCTTTAAAAAATAAAATCCGCATTTCCATTCTATCGTTCAATGCTCTTAATAAAACTTTGTGTCAATTATTATAATTGAAAATAAAAATCTGCTACCAGACACCCTGTACAAAATGTGATCTTCTACTGAATTCTGGCAGGAAAACTTAAACTTTTAAAGATCAAAAAAAAAAATATTCCGGTATGTGATGGAAATTGATCGATTTAAATCGAATACGATTTGACATAATATGCGTGTTTTGGTTACACCGCTTGCTTATATTTTTGTTTTGTATGAAGCACTTAGCGAGAATTTAGCGACGAGAATCATTTTCGCTAAGTTTAAAAACAAATTTTTTTTGACATCTTTTACCGTTTTCAACCCTTATTCATATTTTTGAAAAAAATTACTTATCGCTAAATTGACGTTTTCTTTGCAACTTAGCAAGCGACAATCGCTTGCTTGTAACCAAAACACGACTAATAATGATGTTAATTTTTGCAATTTTTATGCCATTAAATAAAGTACGTTAGAACGTTATTAAAAAAAAGTAAAATAACAAAATTAGGGCAACTGCAGTTTCGGAGTTATGGGCCCCGAAATTTGGAATATATGAGAGGGTTAAGCGTGTTCGGGTTAATTACGTGTATAAAAAATAACAAAATTTCATTCACCGAAAATTTCGCTCACTTTTCATTTGCTTGGTACTCAGCTCGTTGCGAAAATTTCGTAGGAACAATCAAGTACATGGTTGTTACTCTAAACTTATTTCGGATGAAAACAATTGATTGGAACCGGAATTTTTGACATTTCGATTATTTTAGTAAACAAAAGTAATACGTTAAAAAAAAATGGAGTGCAAAAAATGGCTGAAGTTCAGGACCAGGGGCAGGCAAAAAAAATTTTTTTAAAGAAAAACCAAAATTAAAGATATATTAAAAAATGTGAGAAAACTGAAAACTAGCCGTCGCACGGACCTATGGGGCCCACAGGGTCCAAAAAACCGTCACACCCAAGGGACATTTGGGTATGGATTAGTGTGGGTACTTCAACGAAAGGTATTTGTGTCACGAACTCCGTGGTGTCATTCTTTTTTTCGTGCGATGTCTGTACGCCCATATAAGTCCACTTTTGTGCGTACAGTAACCATGAGATTGGTTATGGTAACCATCCAGAAAAATAATTTTTTTTTTAAGTATCGAGTGATTTTTCCGATTTTGCCACACATCGACTTAAGGTACAGAGGGAATTTTAACCCCCCCTGTCTGAGCAGGGCGACTTAATGCAATATAAATTTAACGATTTTCCAAAAGTCCTACCACACGGTACAAGCAACATAGGTCCCTGCGAGGGCTACTTTTCCATTTTCTCACATTCTTTTCATTTTCTTTAATTTTGGTTTATTTTTTTGCCTGCCCCATGTCCTGAATTTTTGCCCAAAAAATAATTATTAATGGAATATTTGCAAGTTAAATCAGAGATATGTGCTAACTCTCTGTAACAAAACTTTCCGTTTAGAGACCAATGACAAAATTTCTTACGAAAATTTCGCAAGAACTGAATACGGGGATTTATGGCGTTAAGTTACCGTGTAAAGCTATTGATACCAGATAATAGCACAAACCACCGTAACTACAAGTGCACCGGATAGATATCATGAGTTTTTGACACCCGGGTCTTTTTAAAACACAGTAAGTAAGGTGCGATCACTCACTCAACAACAAAAAATAGCAACAAGCAACCTCAACTACAAGTGCGCCGGATCAGTGGTTTGCAAGTCACTTTTTGCCATTCTATTCACACTCATTGAAATATGAGTACCGGCGCTACTCATCACCCGTGTAATTGTGTATTGCCGCGCACAAAATGTCGAAGTAAAAGCAATAACAATAAAAGCTGATCGGTCTTGACGGCTGACGGTTGATTCTGCAACCTGCAGAAGTCTACCGTCGTAAACCGTCAATTTTAGTTGTCTCTCTTTAACACACGCATATTGCAACCCCAACTCAAACAGCTGATCGCTTACCGTCAAGACCATAGTGGAAGTAGTAAAGTGACCGCAAGACGAGTTGTTGTAATTTGGAGACAATTTTGTTGTGTTTTGTAGTTTTGACAGCACCGAGGTAGTGTCAATATCAGCCGATTCCCACTACCTTATTTGTTTAGTCATTCTCTTTTGTTTGACGTTTGTTTTAGTTTGCAAGACCTCAAAGAAAAGGAATGACGAACTGCTGTAGGAAATTGGAATTGACTGCTGTGGCGGAATTTGCAAATTTTGAAGTTTGCGTGGTGAATTTCTAGTGTCAAAAATTAGACTAATTGTTACAACAAACACATGCATTTCACTACATAGACTTTTCACTACGCTTTGACTACATAGAGCGATATACAGGCCTCTTGCAATACATTCATGATTTGATGTGTGTGCGATTTTTTTTACTTTTTTAATGAGAGTGAATAGAGTGGCAATAAGTGACACTCTTGCAGACCACTGATTGATACATTTGATCACCTTTTTCTATAAAATAAGACAAAATAAATTCAAAAAATTATGTATCATTTTTCGATAACTTGCTTAGATATCGAGTAATCGGATGTTGAAATTTTGAAAAATTATCGAATATTTTTTTTTACTTTTCTCAAAACAAATAAAATAATTTTCAGTTCTTGCGAAATGTTCGTATGAAATTTTGTCATTTATTTCTAAACGGAAAATTTGGTTGCGGAGAGTTTCCCTTATCTTTGATTTACCTTGGAAATATATCATTTATAATACCTCTACGTACTCAATTTTATTTTTAACGCATGCGGTAGTATTTTTGGTTGTTAAAACTATCGAAATGCAAAGTTCCGCTGCCAAACAATTGTTTTCGTAACTGATTTTGCTAACGAAATGTTCGCAAAGAGCCGAGTGCCAGCAAACAAAGTGATCGAAATTTCCGGTTCATGAATTTTTGTCAATTGTTATACACGTACTTCTTTCTTATGGCAACGAAAATTTCATAAAAACTGAATACCGGGCCTAAAGTCGGCTTTTTCATTTGCTTGGTACCCACGCGCGTTATGCCCCGTATTCAGTTCTTGCTTGCTACTCAGCACTTTCGTAGGCAAAATCATTTACAGGGTTGTTATGCAAGTTATTTCTTACGAAAACAATTGTTTGATAATTTTTTGGGTCCGGGATTTTGACATTTTGATAGTTTTAACAACCAAAACTGACACCGCATGCATTAAAAATAAAACAGAGTGCTTTGAGGAATTATAAATGAAATATTTGCAAGGTATATCAAAGATAGGTGGTAACTCACCACAACAACATTTTCCGTTTAGATATAAACGGCAAAATTTTTAACGAAAATTTCGCAAGAACTGAATACGGGGCTTTAGTACGAAATAGCTTAGCGTAACAACCCCGTAATTGATTTTACCTACGACTGAGCTGAATACCAAGCAAAAGAAAATTGAGCAAAATTTCCACCACCGGGCTATAAGCCCACCATTTATTTCTAAACGAAAATTTTGTTGCGGAGAGTTACCACCTATCTTTGATTTACCTTACAAATATTTCATTTATAATTCTCTACGCACTCCATTCAATTTTTAACGCATGTGGTATTACTTTTGTTTACTAAAATAATTGAATTGTCAAAATTCCGGTCCCAAACAATTGTTTTCGTACGAAGTAACTTCGGCGTAACAACCCTGTACTTGATTTTGCATACGAAATCGCAGAGCTAGGAAAATTTCATAAAAAGTGAATACCAGCCTTGAAAAAGAAAATGGAGTGCGTAGTGGAATTATAAATGAAATAGTTGCAAGGTAAATCAAAGATAGTTGGTAACTCTCCGCAACAAAATTGTTGGAACAGACCTAGTATAGATCGGCACGTCCAATTTTTTTTTTTGGTTGTAGGGATCGCTATTTTAAGTAAAAAAAGTAAAATAAAAAAATCGGGGGGAACCCCTATTTTGGGAGTTACGGGCAAAGTAGCCCTGGCAGGGACCTATGTTGCTCGTACCGCGTGGTAGAACTTTTGGAAAATCGTTAAATTTATATTGCAATTAGTCGCCGGCCGTCCGGCCGGGCTCAGGCAGGGGGGTTCAAATTCCCTCTGTACCTGAAGTCGATGTGTGGCAAAATCCAAAAAATCACTCGATTGCTTGAAAAAAAAATATTTTCTGGATATTTTTAAAAATCCGATACGCGGATAACTAAGCAGTTATCGAAAAAATGTATTTATTTATTTTTGTTTATTTCGACTCGTTTTATACAAAAAAGTTGTGAAATCGGTCCCATAACACGGCACCACACTCGTAGTATCATCCTGTATGTCCGATCTTTGGGTGCCCACAACTCCGAAAATAGGCGTTGCCCCCGATTTTTTTATTTAATTTTTTTTACTTAAAATTAAAAGTTCTATCCAATGGTAATAGTTTGGAGCCGAAGCGAGTTGCCGACCTATTCTAGGTTTAAGCCAAAAAATGTATTTATTTTTTTTTATTTCGACTCGTTTTACACAAAAAAGTTGTGAAATCGGTCCCATAACACGGCACCACTCTCGTAGTATCATCCTGTATGTCCGAACTTTGGGGGCCCACAACTCCGAAAATAAGCGTTGCCCCCGATTTTTTTATTTAATTTTTTTTACTTAAAATTAAAAGTTCTATCCAATGGTAATAGTTTGGAGCCGAAGCGAGTTGCCGACCTATTCTAGGTTTAAGCCAGTCATGCCTATTATTATCAGTGTTTAACAATAAATGCTAACCAAGTTTAAAAATAGAAACGATTGAGTAAATAACGTTTCTTATCTCGTGAGCGTGAAAGATAGTCGTGCCTGACAAATGTTTAACCACGTGAATGCGACTTACAATTCACTCACTTGCACACCTCTAGTTAGTACCTACACATGCGTATGTACATATGTACATAACCTTTGGCAGCCCTAGCGTCGTACTGCAACTTGTTACTATCCGTACTCCTTACTGGCTATTAGCATGCACTTACCTCGTAATCGAAACCTTCAATATTTTCCGGAGTTTTGACACAAATTATTAAACTTGCCGATTCACGCCACACAGGACCCGGCGTTTTAGAAATACTCTCCGTCATGTTTGCTACGCATAAAAAAGAAACTGGAAATCATAAACGAACGATAAATCATGATACAACAACTAGAAGGTAGTAGCCAAGGGGTACTTATGAGACAGCTGATCAGCTGATATTTGGTAGAGTATTGAAAAACGGAAAACCGGTCAACCGTTTTTTCGGGTATCCACTGACCGCCGGTTTCCTGAAAATTTAGAATTTCGAACCGGTGGAACCGGTTTTTCTTTTCGGTTCCACCGATTTTTTTTTATTACATTAACACATTTAAACTTAACACAAAGCCTTAGAAACTAAAAATATTTATTTTTGAAATGGACTTTTAAATAGTTTATCAACAATTACTAAAGACATTCTAGACTGCAAAGAAATTTAAATTCTAACAAATTAAGACATTTCGTTTGCAAAATGCAAATACATACATATATAGAAAATTTTCAAAAGAAAATTGCAGAGTTTTAAATTCTGATAAATTAAGAAATTTATTTTTCAAAATACAAATATATGTGACTTGCTCCACGAAAAGGGGAGGGAAAAAATCCAATGAGTGTTTGGATTTGGGCGATGTGTTAACACCTTTCTGCTACACGGTAACTGTTCGATTTATATGAACACATGTGTGAATGTTACATGGGAAAATAAAAAACAGCGTTCAATCATATGATGACGTTACATTTAAATAATATTAATATTTAAAATTATTTAAAGCCAATGCAAGCACATGTGCCAATTATTTTCTTGCTTAAAACTTTTTGTTTTATTCCCAGAAACAACAAAGAGAATGCAAAGCAACAGACACATGAACATACATACATACATTGTTATGTTCGCACATACGCTATTCAAGTTCACAAAATTCTTGTTGCTCTCTTGTTATCTCAGTTTTATTTACGTATAATACGTCATTATTCTATTTGCCCTGGGAGTGCTCCGCACCCACATTTTATTTGACTTACCTTTGACAATAATAAAAAATCAACCCGTAAAAAAAACAGTTTTTGACTATAAATTCTTTATATATGACCGCGCCCCTTTGTCCAATCCCGCCCATATTTGCACCAGATCTTAGAATATGTAAACCTAACCAACATACCCGATTTTGTTCAAATACCGTTAACAGGAGCAGAAATAATGAATTTTTAATTTGTGATTTGTATGGGAGGTACCACGCCCATTAGTCCAAACCCGCCCATATTTCGACATTTCATTTGTGTCGTCGCCATTAGTTTGCATGCGAAGTTTCAGCTCGATTGGATTACGGGAGAAGGATTAAAAATCAATCCAAAGTTTTTTCGGCATACATACATACAGGCAGGTGAAGTTAATATAAAGAATTTAAAACGCCGTTCAATCAAATGATGACGTTTCATTTAAAAACAACCAAACACACAGCATCACACATACTTTGTCCGAAGTAGCTGACGTATACGTGTGTCACATAACCACATGTCTGCCATATCAACAGCAACGAAACAGCCAAACACACAACATCACACATACTTTGTTCGAAGTAGCTGACGTATTAGTGTGTCACCATAACGTCGACTGCGCAAGCCTTGCAAATGAAATTTTGCGTGGCTATGCTTTATATCTCCGTTCAACAACAGCAACAAACACATGTACATACATACATTATTATGTTAATACATACGCTATAGACACAATTTCGTTTGCCTCACCCATGCCACACCACTCTTTCATTGCTCTCTTGCTCGCTCATTTTTGTTTAACACGTCATTATTCTCTTTCGCAGTCGCAGAAAATCTGGTTTTAGCAGCAGCATAAAATCTGGTTTTGGCTTTTATAGATTTAGTCCCTATACACCGCTATAAATGTTAACTCATCAAAAACGCGTTTAAAAAAAGCACTTCGTTTTCCCGTGTTTTGCGCATGGTTATGCAATTCTTTCTTCAACCTGATCATCTGGCGATGTATTTCGACTCTCTGGTACTTTGTACGATGTTCACTGTGCAGTGTTGCCTCTATGAAAAATATTTCTAACAGTTAAAAACCTGTTTTTGCTAATTTTGTTTTCAAAATTACCACAGCTGTTTTATTCCTTATCAAATTATCAATATTTTGGATTTAAGCCGATAGAATTGAATCTATTATTTATTATTATTTAATTTATCTATTATTTAATTAATTTCAGGTTAAAATAAATCTTAATTAAGTTAGGAAATTTGTCTGGAAGATGAATTTAAGAGTGTTGAAGAACAATACTTCAGCGATTGTTTGGAAGAATGTTTACCTATAGTCAGTGATGAGTCGGATGCATTTTCATCGCCAGAAGGCAGTCACCAAAAAAAAATAAGAACAAAAAAAAACTGACTGAAAACAAAACTGAGACTCCTAAAAAATCGGTAGCAAAAGTGGAAAAACTCCCTAAGAAGACAGCTGCAGTTGAAAAAGCTCAAGCTGATGTGAAAACCAGAAACAAAGACGGAGATAAACAATCTATAAAGAAACGTGCTACAATGGTGAATAAATCGGAGATGAAAACAACAAAAAAAAAAAACTGGAAGAACTTCCTAAAAAAAATCAGACAAAGGTGAAAAGCAGCAAAATACAGAAGAACCACCAAAAAAGCGTGTTAGGAGTAAAAAAGAGTAAAATTTTGATTATTTTGTACCTTTGATATTGAACTTTTTTTAAATTTCAAATATTATATATATTATCTGTTTATATCACATTTTTCAATTTTTTCATTAATTATGTTCATCTTTACAGGTGATTTGTAAAAAAACTAAAAGACATAGAAACTTGCGGTTTGCGGCATTTGAAAGAGTTTTTTTCCTATAAGAATCACTCAAAAAGTAAAAAAAATTTTTCGGCGCAGAGGTCCCTTTTCGTGGAGCAGGTCACATATGGCAAATTTTCGAAAGAAAACGTGCAAAGAATTATAAATTCTAATAAATTGAGATATTTCTTTTGCAAATTGCAAATATATGGGAAATTTTGAAAATAAAACTTGCAAAATAATGTTGTGTTGAAATAATTGAAGATTTCTCTGCAGAATGTTAAAATTATTTAAGTCTTGCCAATACAAAAGCAAGCATTTGTTAAGGAATCTCAAAAAACATTTTAAAACTTTACTACATTCGTTTTTTCTGTGGAAATTAAAGTTTTTGACGTAGAATACGTCTTACCTTACGGTATGAGGAGTCATGTCAGGTTTTTATTGTTGTAATCTTTATTTCATTGAATTTGAGGAAACGGCTAGATGAATTTTTTTAAAATTTTTTTTGTAGGTAAATGAAGATGTTATCTTTCGTTTGATATACATTTCATATTGGTTGATATATTTCTAGTATTTTAATTTTTCAAATGAAAATTGTTTAAACACATACACTCAAACATATGTGTGGTGTTTGGTTGAGTGTTTTTGGTTGCTCAACATTGCTTAGGAACATGTATCTAGTAAAAAGTGATACGAACAGCAAGCTAATGTTGCTTGGCAACATGTATCTAGTAAAAAGTGAAACAAACAGTAAGCTAACGTAATAAAGCTTTTTTGCGAAAGCTTCAATAAAGCTGTTGTAACATTAATTTTGAATTGTAAAGCGTAAAGCTTTCACACAACGCTCGAATGCTAATGCGAAGACTCGATAAGGTAAACCTTTTTTAATATTAGGGCGGCCCTCTCAACATTCGCAGAACTTATTTCAATAAAAATATTAATTAAAATACATAAATTAAATTAAGTTTAAAAAAATTGAACATAATATTTTTTTTTTAAACGAACTTGAATCAAATGCCGTTGGTAAATATAAAAATTACAGCAGACAGTTGTCCGAGGCCTTCGGCAACGGACTGTCCCTGCAGGCTGTGTCAGAGACACGGCCATTAAGTTTAACGTAGAATACGCCACCCGATAAGACAGAAAACATATATAACAATAAATTCATTTGCTTATATTATTTATCATTTATTGTTATATATGTTTTCTGTCTTATCGGATGGCGTATTCTACGTTAAACTTAATGGCCGTGTCTCTGACACAGCCTGCAGGGACAGTCCGTGGCCGAAGGCCTCGGACAACTGTCTGCTGTAATTTTTTGATTACATTATAAATTACATAATAAAAAATTTGGGTTATATAAACTGAAACCGGTTTAGGTTTAACTTCAAAAATACCGGTTGCACCGGTTTTTCGAAAACGTCGCTTTTAGAAACAATCAAAAACCCGGTTTTTTGTAAGGGGCGGTTTTTGTAATACTCTATACACAAAAAAATAATAGCAGTTTTATTGCCTTTACCGGCATAGTTAATTTATTTTGTATGAAATTCAATAAAATCACAGATAAATAAAAACCATAGATGATTCATTTGCTTAATCACTATTTCCACCAGAGAGCAAAAGCGTTTTCTGTGCGACCATTTTTCACTCGGATGCGACGAAAAAGCAATCAAACAATTTTTATTTCGATTCTAATATTTAAATTTCAAAATAGAATATAAATAATAGAAAAGCATATCGCTTTATATATTTGTTGGCAACACAAAAGGCAAGAAAGCATGGTTATACAGTTTTTACAATAGTTTTTGTTTTCAGCGAAATTTGCCCATAGCCACCACTCCGGCGCCATCTAGAAAATTTCCCTTTACTTTCAAATCCACCACTTATCTTTCAACATCTATGGTTTTTTATTTTAAAAAAAATTGTTTCCCATTACATCCCATGAAGGAATTGGGGAGAGCTTCTCACAACCAGTGAGCTGTGCGCTTTATAGTTTTATACTAACTGAGCTTTTTCATGGCTAAGAACTCGATAGCGTCACCGCCACTATGCGAGGTGACCGTCGTCGAAAGAAATTTTAAAGTGGTCGGAGCAGGAATCGATCCCATGATCTCCTATACAAGAGGCGCGCACACTAACCATTGCACCATTATTTTTTATTTATCTATGATAAAATACAATATAGTTTCATTGAAGTTTCCCATAATTCTCATTGACGTTTATTCAAAACTGTGGGAACTTTTTTTTGAAAGTAATTTAAACAAGGGAAAATGTGAAAAAATTTAAATGGTTTTATATAATAGCACTATTTTAAATATATGAGGCCGGTGTTGGGATAACAATAGGATAAAACCCGTAAGACCGCCCAAAGATGATCATGCCGGAACGCATTTTTAAACTAAAAACTTCCCCGCCGAAAAACGGTAGCACCTTCTGTGGTCGCAGATGCCTAAACCGAAATGGTTTTCAAGAAGGAATGGTAGCTGAACCGGAGGAAGAACCAATTTATTATGACATAGACGGTGGTGACATGGCTTTTCAATTCGCTGGCCATTAGATGTCCTAATTTAAGTAACGTGTTGTATTCTTGTTTCGAAATGATATTTTTGTTGAAAATTATTTTTGATATGTTAACATTTATAGGCGCGGGTAGGGACTAAACTCACAAAGTGAAAACAGCCAAACACAGTTTGTGCGACTGCGATCACAGATTGTTTGGCGTTAAACACCTCCGAAACGGTTGGACCGATTTGTATGAAATTTTGTGTCTCAGAATCAGCCAACATCTATTTTTCATACCCCTAAATGATAAGGGTGACCCACCCCTATATAGAACACAGATTTGTCCGACTGGGAAACACAGATTCTAAGAAAAAAAAACACACTGATGTAGCGGCAGCGAATAGTTGTCTTGTGTGGGTGCGGAGCACTCTCAGAGCAAAGAGCATAATGACGTGGTTTTACGTACATATATAAAAATGAGATAGCAAGAGAGCACTGAAAATTGTGTGAACTTGTGCAGCGTATGTACGAACATAACAATGTATGTATTTACTTGTGTCTGTTACTTTGCATTCTCCTTGTTTTTTGTGGGAATAAAACAAAAAGTATTAAGTAATAAAATAATTTTAAATTTTAAGTATTAATATTATTATATATAAACGTCATCATATGACTGAACGCTGTTTTTTATTTTCCAATGTACCATTTACTACTGTGTTCATAGAAAACGAACAGGTACCGTGTAACAGAAAGGTGCTAACACATCGTCCGTGAGTTCGAACAGTCATTGGATTTTTTTCTTTTGATATGAAATTTTAGAATTTTATTGTCATATTTTTTTTACTTTTTTTTGGAAACAAAAAAATCCCATTTATTGCTTTCAGGGACATCTAGAAAATTACCCATTACAGTAAAATTTTCTCAACACTTGTGCTTCATCTATTAGTTTACTTTATCTATGGTGCAGAATGGCCGTTGTGGCTGTGTAGCATGAAGCGACATCCTGATCGGTAGCGCTCTCCATTGACGGACCACATTGACATTCTGTAAATGCATTGCCACAAAATAGGTGTGCGCGCATCGTTGCCAGAAGAGAACACCCATTTTCATAATAAAGTTTGATCATTCTCACGTGTTGTTCGACACCGGATCTTGCCACGGTGATTGGAAATATAAATAACAGGAAAATTAATAAAAGATAAAACAACATAAATGGCGTGAACTGTTAAACTTGACAGATGGAAGCCGATCGAAAATTTTCCGACGCGTCGCCACTACCAAACAATTTTGAAGTTCACGCCGCCGCTAATATAAATGGTTCATATTGGTTTAAACAGTTAGCAGATTTTATCGACTGGCCCGATTTGACTCACTGAACCAATTCTAAAGATTAACGGCCTGTTTTTGTAACTTGTTTTTTCTCTCATCGCACGTCTAGAGCCAAACGAATTTCATTTTTGGTTTTTGTAAACATTTTTTTGAGTGTAAACACAAAAGCTTTTAGTTATCGTCAAAATGTAGGTTCACATAAGTCAACAACGTACAATGTTAAATGTCAAAATAGACAATCGTAAAAAATTGTTCGTGTGGGTTATATTGATGTGTTTTCATTTCAATCACGCAAAATCCTACGGCTTAGGCGACTTTCTCTATCATCATTTTCCGTAGTTGTAATAGGAAAACCGACAGCAACGGAGGAAATCATTTTAAATTGGTAAAAAAAGCAAACAATTGTGTTTATTTTCGTTTGTTTATTTATTTTTTAATGCCTACAATCAGCTGTTGTTGATTTTACAGCTGATGGATAGGGTTGCCCCCGTTTATCATATATTTGTATGAAAAGGCTTTAAGAAATGCCAATAAAAACATGAAGGTAATATTGTTCTTTGACAGGAACACAACCAAGAAAAAGAGCTTTTATGCCCAAGCGAAAAGCAACAATGAACTCATTTGAAAACCTGATTGCTTGTCTAGCAATTGCACGCCTGCTGTTTGAAGATAGTTCCAAAAACAGGGTGTAAGATATTTCAAAAACATCCTAAATTCGTACAAAACTGGAAAAACCAACAGCCGCCAACTTAATTTTTCTGTTGTGCCGCCGTCTTTGATAATTTTGTCTCTGCGCGGAGTTTGTCTTAGCAAAAACGATGTACAAATAGACAGTCAAAATTTCTCTTCACTCAAATGCCAACAAACAAAACGAGTGAAACCCTAGTACTTCTCTGCCCACTCTCTTACTCTCTTCATTGAATATTTGAATACACAAGCGGCTTTTTGATAGTGTTATTGTATATAACTATACAAATTCCAACCGTGTTGAAATAAAATTACATAAGCTATGCAAAAAGTATGAAATAATCAAGATATGACACGAAAGAGAAATGCGTTTGAGTGAATATCTGGCACTTTTTGGTACTCTTTTACCAGGGTTGCCAAATTGCGCACATCTTCTGGTTGTCTACTTCTTGATCGTCTTTGGTCTTAGCACGGAGTTGCCAACTGAAATGTGAATTTAATCTCAAATAGAGTGGTGTAAACGGCAACGATTTGTCATATGGGCAAAATTGCTATTTTAAAATGGTCGTCTACCGAGTCTAAGTGTTGGTCCAGTGGGGTGCTCAACATGCCATGCATATGTCGGGCCTGTGGTTCGCTGGACGGAGAGATTTTTCCACTCACCAAACACACCAACAATTAGCCTTTGAACACTAAATACATGCTGAGGCTTAACCGAAAGTTCTCGCGACATAAAAATAAAAGAAACGGACCCCAAAAAATGATCGTTTAGAAAAGAAAAAAACAAGCAAACCGAAAACTATTATGCACAGACATAGTTCTGCTTCGGAGAAGTCAAAGAAAGGATTTCTCCCAACCGCGTTAAAATAGCTGAATGGTGTTAGCGCCAGCTGAAACCCTACCTGTAGAAGCACTTACAAGCTTCCCCATGACACTGCTGATTCTGCAGGGTCCCTAAAACAATTCGTTGTAATTTTCACGTACCAATACATGCCCCTATTACCTAACCTCAGGCTTAAACCGCAATATTAGAACGCATACGAATTAAAAACATTACTCACATAAATGCAAATGAATTTAAAGCAATTCTTAAGAATAACAATCTTTGTATACTAAAATAAAACAATTACTCTAAATGTGCTCACATGGGCGAAGCGCTACTCCAAAACTAAACTTAAAAACTACTGCTAAATTCATAATCAAGTAGCTTTATCAGAATCACAGCCCAGGATGAAAAAGCCTGTTTAGACAAGCCCATGAGCTTAACTGAATAAGAAACGTTATTATTTTTCGACTATTAGCAAAATTCACCAAATTAAAAGCCCCCTCACAGGCAAACAAATATGGAACACAAGGCAAAAACCAACTAAGATATGGTAAGTCAATGCGTCGCAAAACTTACGTTAACCCCCCTCGTAAACTGAGACCCAAAAGCTAAAACAATAAGAAAGAGAAATCTGTAGAGATACTACATATAATTAAATGACCATTGGTATTCAATATAATTGTTAATATAATGTTATAAAAGAATTTCGTTTTCGTTTACCTACTCTTAGTCTTAACATTTTTTTCTTATTTTAATTTTTCTTAATTTTAATTTTTCTTAGTTTTAACTTTCACTTATTTTACTTTAAATTTTGAAAAATTCATAATCATTTCTTTTTTTCTTAAATTTTAAATTTCCTTTCCTTCTAGAGTCTTTTTCTTGGAAGTTTCAAAACTTTAAAGAATTTTCATTTCTTCTTAAATTTTCAATTTCCGACTTTTCTTTATTCTATACTTTAAATTTAGGAAACTTCAAACTTTTATTCTCATTTTAGATCTAGAGAACTTTAAAAATTAAACTTTTAAATTTTCATTTTCAAAAACCTTTAAATTCCCTCTTACTAATTAAACATTTTGATCTAGCACTTTTTTAAACAATGCGCCTCCTTGGTATGGGATACCCTTTGAATACCCTTACCGTTCGCCTCTAGGGAGGCTTACCCGTAGATAAATTACAGCTGATAAGATACGGGAGGATGGAATTAGCTGGCTATGGGTTGTGCGTTAGTTGAATGAGATATGATGTCGGTGGTTATAGCTGGTGAACTTTTTGCCGGTTTGGCGTTGACTGATGCGCCCGTAGGCGTTGGTGTGATGGCCGGTTTGGCGTTGACTAATGCGGCTGGACTATGGGAGGGATGGATGATTTGTGAGCCCTTTCTGGTTGCTGGACGGCTATCTTGTTGTGGGCACTGTATAATTTATTTGGAATTTCTCTTGATTACAGTGCTCGCAACAATATCAGGCGCCACGATATTGTTGCGGGCACTGTAAAATTAATATAGGCCTATTATTTGGGGCTTCAGGGCCACGGAAACCTCTCCGCAGATTCCCGGCAGGGTACCCAGCACACCGAGACGAAATGCCTGCTCGCAACTTGAGTGGCCTGCGTCTGTGAACACCTCAGGAGTTGTCTAGTGGGGTTATGACAGACACGTCGCTGACGAAGCGTGCCAGGCACTTTTGTGAGTGATTTCTCGAGACTTCGAAACTTTCCAATCGCGGACGGGCTCGTCGGTGTGTATTTGAGCCGTAGATTGCGGAGTATCTTTCATATTATCACAAACGGAGACTTACAGTCACTCCAAAAAATTAGTGCTCAGTTTCTCATTTAAAATGTAGACAATCTTTTCACTTCACTCTTACACTTTAAAAAAGCTTTAACAATTGTTTTTTATTTAGTACGTAGAATGTGTACTTTGATTTTGTGAGAAAATAAAGCATATTCAGTTTTCAGAGTTTCTAAAATTACAACAAAAACGGAAGAAGTACCCTTTCTTAGCTCCAAAAAGTGAGGGCTCATTTATACATATGTTGAGGAAACAGGTTTGAAATAATGTGAAACTAAACTTAACATAATGCAAAAATTATGGAGTGATATGTTTCCAAGCCTATCAGTAAGAGTTTGTCGGAGGACAAAGACATATTATAAAATATTGTCGATATGACTCCTAAACGTAAGGAAACATCGGAGGCCGAGCGAAAATGCAAAATAAATTTACGAGAGAGCAATAAATCTTTACGAGAAATTGCTACTCATCTACTCAACTGTCAAAGTCAGTAAATATAAGTTACGATAAAAGTTTTTGCGTTAATACTATCCGTAATATACTGTATGAGACGGGCTTTCATGGGCGTGTTCCTCGAAGGAAGCCATATAACAGCAAGGTAAACAAGAAAAAGCGCCTTGCTTGTGCCAAAGCATACATAAATGAATCTATGGAGTTCTGGAATCGAGTTATTTTCACAGACGAAAGCAAACATTATATATATGGTCACGATGGACGATTCAAAATGTAGCGAAAGGCGAATGAGGACTTCGGAGACAAAAATCTGTACCCAACCTTTAAACATGGCGGAGGATCAGTGCTTGTATGGGGTTGTATGAGCGCAGATGGTACCGGATCTTTGCAAATAGTTGATGGCATAATGGATCACAAGAAATATATAGATATTTCAAAAACTCATCTCCAACCTAGCGTCCAGCAAATGGGCTTACCATCAAATTATATATTTACCCAAGATAATGATCCAAAGCACACTGCCTACAACACAAAGATGTGGGTACTATATAATACCCCCAAATGGATGGAAACACCTCCTCAATCGCCAGACATAAACCCCATTGAAAATTTATGGGGTCATCTCGAGAGAAAGATCAGAGAAAGAGACATTAGGACCAGACATAATTTAGTCAGCGCTTTACAGCGAGAGTGGCGACGAGTTCCGACTGAGATGATTAGAGGCAATAATTAAGAACAAGGGATCACAAACCAAATATTTATTTTTACTGTTCTAAGTGGTTTCTGCAGAGAAATCGTACATGAGCACTTACTTTTTGGAGCTTAAAATAAGAAATCTTCAGCCTTATTACGTATGTCGTTGTCGTATTTCGACTACGACAGTTTTGTAAAAGGTTAAAGATAACACGCCAACTTTGTCTTTAATCTTTTACAAAACTGTCGTAGTCGAAATACCACAACGACATACGTAATAAGGCTGCTTATTGTTTTAGTTGTTATTATATTAATTTTAAATTCAATGTATATTTTATTTTTCTATAAAATCACATTGTCGTGAATAATCACAATGTCGTGAATAATCACAATGTCGTGAATAAAAAATCGTTCATTTTGTTTTAAATGTTAAAAAGTTTTGTTCTAAGTAGTTTAAATATTTAATGGGAAAGTGAGCACTCATTTATTGGAGTGACTGTAACTTCCCGTCTTGGGATTCATCAGGAGTCCACCTGGTTGTTGTGGCTGCGAACTTATGAATTTATTTCCTTGCGGGAAATGAACTGCGGCTGGCTATTTTCAGGAATCTTGAAGCACTTTTTGATTTGTTAGGATACACTTTGTGAATGCCCGCTTTCACAGCGGTACCTTTTTATATAGGCTCGGTGGCGGCAAAATGGCTGAAAATGGCGCGTCGCCTGTTGCTGCGTTATTTTTCTCCTTCTCGTGATGTACTTTCATTGGCCCTTGTATTTGGAGATCTGCTGTATGTGTCGTGCGATAAATTTTATGAAAAACCACCACCATTTGACAAAACGAAACAACCCTGTCGCTGGGATCATTGTTGATAGATGTGGTAAATCTGGCAGGTAGTTGTTGCGTAGCGACTGATGTCACTACATAGCGCTGGTGAAATGCACTCATATGGGGGTGCCACAGATTAGTGAACAAGGTTGTAATCGACCGGAATATGTGCGCAACTTGGCAACCCTGGTAAAAGAGAACCAAAAAGTACTAGGAGTTCACTCAAACGCATTTCTCTCTCTCGTCATATCTTGCTTATTTCATACTTTTTGCATAGTTAATGTAATTTTACTTCAACATGGTTGGAATTTGTATAGTTATATACAATAACACTATCAAAAAGCTGCTCGTGTATTGAAATATTCAATGAAGAGAGTAAGAGAGAGAGAGTAGAGAAGTACTAGGGTTTCACTCGTTTTGTTTTTTGGCATTTGAGTGAAGAGAAATTTTGACTGTCTACTTGTACATCGTTTTTGTTGTAATGTAAAGGCGGTGTAAATGCGTTATTAATTGGGATCTACGCAAATAATTTTACTCTAATAATTCATTGCATTTTGATTCTCCTTGAATCATTATCAAAAATTAACAAATTGGGGTTTGTATCATACACTGCCCCTATTCTTTCATTGAATGGGTTAAATAATTCCCATCACTCAAGAAATTAGATATACCACAGATAATTGCAATTGAATCAATATGATTATTGGAATGGAGGTAAATAATTGTAGCAAGTTCTTCTCCGAGTAAATGCAGGATCATAAATGAGGTACAAAAGTGCACCCGGTAAGTGATTGTAGCATGTTCTTGTAAGAGTAAATGCAGGATCATAAAAGCGGTATAAAAAAGAGTAGAAGCGCTGGGTTTGAGGCACATCTACGACGTTATTGTATACAATTTTACAAAGGTCGTTGGTACTAATGGACGCTCTCTCAAATGTTTCTTACAAATGTTTCTAGGTATTTCCCTACTTTGTTAGAACACGTGCAGATATCAGAATTAGGTTAAATAATTCGCAAGCAAACTTTGCTTGCTCTTATATAAATATGATGTTATATAAAATTGGCCTGATTTTGAGGTCTCTCGAGAAAGCTGTGTGCAAGATAAACTCAGAAAGCGAACAAAATTTGGTGTTTTTCTAATATTTTAACTTTTCCCCAAAACACAATTAGGGGTTTCACAAGCTCTCGTAATGTCGTAATGTTGTACTGGATTGTCGTGCCTAAGTACGATAGTTGTGAACAACCATTATTGCATTCTTATGGTAGTGATGTTACTTATCAAATGTATTCGGTAATAACAAACTCGGTACAAGATGAACAGCACTAGTAAAGTACGACAATCAGTAAACATAACTTCGATGTTGTACTTGTCGCAAGTTAGTTTTAAAGGTTTTTTAACAGAGACGCTACAGAAGTAAATCGATAGGGACAGCAAACGACGCCATATTTTTTCCCGCTCTGTTGACATTTCTCTTCAGTAAGGTTTGCCATTTCATCATGGAAAGATATACGAGCCAACAACGAGTCGAAATATATAAATTTGGAGTCAGTGGCCTCAACTTTAAGAGCGCTACGTCCAATTTATGGTCTACAGCGATGAGGTTCATTTCTGGCTGAATGGCTTCGTCAATAAGCAAAATATGCGTTATTGGTCAGACAGCAATCCACACGTAATCCATGAGTCATCATTGCATCCCGAAAAAATGACGGTTTGGTGCGGTTTATGGGCCGGCGGCGTCATTGGGCCGTACTTCTTCCGAGATGATCAAGACCGGCACATTACTCTGAATGTGAATCGCTACCGTTCAATGATAACCGAATATTTTTGGCCCCAATTGGATAATATGGACTTAGAGGACATGTGGTTCCAACAGGACGGCGCCACAAGCCACACAGCGAATGCCACAATCAATTTATTGGAAACCAAGTTTGGTGAACGTGTTATCTCACGAAATGGCCCAGTCGATTGGCCGCCTCGGTCGTGCGATTTGACGCCGTTAGATTATTTGCTGTGAGGCTACGTCAAGTCTATGGTCTATACCAACAAGCCAGCGACGATTGATGAACTCGTACGAATGTCGAACGTGAAATTGCAGCAGTATCGGCCGATTTATGCTTGAAAACCGTCTAAAATTGGGTTCAGCGTCTGAACTTCTGCAAGCGTGCCCGTGGTGGCCATGCAAAAGAAATCGAGTTCCATACATAATGGCATCGAACGTACTTTCACAGGAATAAAGAATTTCATTGGTATCTAAAACCGGTTTTGTTTTATTTAAAAAAAACTTTTGTAGCGCTCTTATTGAAACACCCGTTATATGAAAGCCAACAACAAAACTCGTACAACTGTTGTGAGAAATTACGAGAGTACGACAAGTACGAGACCTTGTGAAATACCTAAATGAATTCCAACGATTTTTGTCTTATTTTCTAATATATGTTGTTAGTAGTATAATACTTTTTTCAAAATTACGATTGCTAGTTAGTTAGCGAAGATATTATCAGATAAGTAAAAACAAAACGAGGTAAAATTAAAAAAAATATTTTCCAAAATATCTTGAGAACCATGAGAGCAGGTTTTTAGGCACATCAAAAAATATTTCCAATGAAAACTAAATTCAAAATTTTACATCGGATCACAATTTTTTGATACTGACTGGATAAGCGGTTTAGAAACGGCTGAATTATTTATTTGTTTTTGGAGAAATCTCCCACTGGGCGCTCTTTCCAGAAGGCTCGTGAGCAATCAAACTGATTCAACGGGAAGGACTAGGAAAATCTCATATTTTTCCTTTTGGTGGATCACAATGGACCACAAGCACGCTGCCACTCTAACCAACCTATCTAACCTAAAGCCAATATATGATAAGTCGCAGACCCGAAATACACATGTTTGTTCCTGAGTCCTGTAGGTCCGACAAAGTTTGAACTTAGTTATTTTTTAATTTAAAATAAAATGTACTACAGAAATCTGCCCAAATAGTCAAAGGACTTAATTAAATATAAACGTTTGAAAATGTCCTGCAACAATGAACTCAAAACAATGGGAGCTTGATTTTGAACAAGGATCAGCTTACACCTACTGGTAATCAGCAAGAGTACAATGAAAAAGGAACGCATATTCCAGAGTAAATTTACACGCTGACAAATAACGTCCTCTCTAACATATTCTGCAGGAACCATGCATATGTTTGAAACACACTTTAAACATTCATATGTTTACAAGTCCCAAACTTACTTGTATTTAAATGCAAACAGTATCATGTTTACTGACAAACATATATGCTTTTACGTGAAAATATATGTATGTAAATTTCCTCCCAAATATAATAATATTTAGAAACGAATTATTCTTCGATTTCAATATATATATATATATTATATATTATAATTAATTTTAACAATATAAATCCACATTTATAAATATATAATACAAAAAATTAATATATTTAACCCAGATATGCCGACCGTACTACATATAGTACACCTATTATGTTCAGGTTTCTGCGTTTACTGTGCTTCAAATTTTCTAATCTACTTGTTCTTGTGCTACAGAATATAACGGCCAACAAAGCATGCGTTGATAAGTTTTGTCTAGGGTAATTGCTTATCTGTATTTTTTTGGATCAGCGATTTCACTTTTGTGAATTTGGCAAAAGTGGGAAAATGTCACGTAATCGGTGAGAAAAAGTTTTATATGCATATTTAATTGTTGTTGCGTTTCTATGTTTTTTTAATTGTAATAGTTGTAAAAACTAATACGTAGCAATATTATATTTGAAAAGAAAATTATATGTGATTTTAGTTGATGTATATGCTGACGTACTACATGTAGTATGTTCGGCATTAGTGTGCAAAAATGGTGAAAACAAAAATTTATTTTTCTTTTCAGATTTGTAACATTAAATGAGAAAATTAATGCCTTAGAGGAAAGTGATGAAGAGTTTTGCAAAATTCTTAGACATCTCAATTGTGCCCACTCATGATGCGAACAAATACGTCACAGATGAAGATTCTGGAGAAGAAGATGAAGTGAATTTTGAAAACTTAACACCCCTATTCTTAAATACTGAGGCTGAGCTTTTTCGAAATTCTTATTCTACTGATTCGGATAGTGAAGACGACATTCCACTTGCGTTATTGGAACAGGCCAAGAAACGTAAATGTATTAAGTCATCAGTAAAATTGGAAAAGCACGATCTGGAAGAAACTGAGCCTATTGTTACAGCATATGAAGAGGAAATTTTACCTTCACCTCTTGAATTGTTCGAAACATTTTTTGATGGTGACGTGCTCACTAAGGAGTATTTTGGCAAAAAACTGGACAACAGTCAGATATACAAACTGCATTCAATATCACCCAAATTGTGGTTTTTGTATAACTGACTTAATGTACTATCATAATATTATGGTAACCTGAAGCCCCCCGGCCACCACGCTCCTGGTAAGTAGTCTGAAACTACACTTCGACCAGCATGCACGCATTCATTTTCGATACGCTTTTTTTTCAAACTTGTGTTTGGTGTTTTTTGTTATTGTATGAAGTAAATCCTAAAAAAAAAAATTATGGAATCTGGAGAACAAGGTCTGCACTTAATTTTAATGTATAATATATGTAGTTATGATGACTATTTAGTATTCTAATGGACCAAAAATGATATGCAAGAAATTTTCCTAATTTATTGTATGTTATTTTTAAAAATAAGTATTTTTGTTTATGTTCGGCGCGAGATTGCGTTAATTTTTTTTTATAGTAAACTAGCTGACCCGGCAGACTTCGTCCTGCCTTCAAAAGTATTTATAACATCAGATGGTAAACAATGATTAACATCTCGACGTGGGCGCCATCTATTTCATCACGGTGCAAAAACACAAAAAAACTAAATATTGCGCCATCTGTCGGACGAACTTCAAACTACACAGAAACACTACTCACGGCCCATAGAGCATGCATATAAAATTTGGTCAAAATCGGTCCAGTCGGTCAAAACATTTTCCGAAAGTTTCCGCTTCATCCAAATAAGCTACTTTGAGTTCCACAGGACCTTTTTCAATCGTTTTTTTTTACTTACATATATACATAACTCGAGAAAGATTAGTCTGATTTTGTGAAACAAATATAGAAAAATTAAGAATGACAATACCTATGAACTGTTCATACAGTATTTCTCTATATAGTCAATAGTTTTGAAGTTATAAATAAATGTATAAAGAAGAAATGTTATTTTTTGCCTAAAAAATTAAAATTTTTTTTAAATTTTTTTTTCCTTATTCGCACCAAATAATATATTAAAATAATTTTGTCCAGTTTTTTTGCCGAAATACTCCTATGTGGTGCTGTAAGTTATTACTCAATACTGCAATGACTATGCGTCCAAACAAAATGTACTGCAAATATAACTCCAGACGAAATCAGGTGCTTTATTGGAATTGTGCTACTGAGTGGCTACAATACTGTTTTGAGACGCCGTATGTATTGGCAAAATGATAGGGATTCTCATCATTCTTTTGTGTCGAACGCAATGAGAAGGGATCGATTTGAGTCCATAATAAGAAACTTGCACTTTGTGGATAACAACAGTCTGGATAAAGCAGACAAGTTCGCAAAAGATAGAGCACTTTTACAAATGTTGAACAAGAGTTTCCAAAGTAATGCTCCGAAAACCATACAGCATTCAGTGAACGAGCAGATGATTCCATACTATGGTAGCCACCTAATAATTTTTTTATTCATTTGTTTTTTCTTTACTTATGTACACAAACGTTACTGCATAATAAACGTTTTGAATTGAATCACACGAAAATACTGTATTTTGCTTCCATATGTTCCGAGCGTACTACATGTAGTACGGACTCAAAATCCAAGTTAGAAAGTATTGTTTTTTATTCTTTCTTCAGTTTTGTAATATAATCTGTCAAAATAAAGCTATTTTGGAAAACTACGAAGATTGTTGCGTCGGCATATCTGGGTTAAAACGGCCCTTTTTATATTTATTTGCATTGAAGTCATTATTTGTTTTATTTCTTGAAATGAGAATCTGCTGCTCTTTTGCTTCTCCTTTCTTTGTTTTCTCTCACACACAGGGAAAAGATTAGTTGGATATCAATTCAGGCATTGGAAATTCCATGATAAAGTCTATATTTTGACCACAATTCGTAATTGTCAAACATCAGAATAATTTGTCGATGTTATTGATAGATTAAAAATCGGTCTTACTAAATACAAGTTGCTACTACCGAATTTCAGTTGCATTAACCAATTTGAGTATTTCTAAAACCTCATTCATCTGAAATGGAAGATACAACTAATAAAAAGTACAATATTAGAATTCGTGTTCAAATATTAGTTACTGTAATCATAATTTTTCACAAGAGGCTTTGTTGTTAAAGAGAAAGTACGTACATATATTGGAATGTTACACGAGGATTTTACAGATAAACTAATATTTTAAACAGAAAGTGATAAACAAAGTAGTGAAAAAACAATAAAGTGTATACTTATAGATATCAGCCAGCGAAGAATACATATTTTCATAAATTGAGGTGAAGTGGGACATAATCGTTGAATATGACGCCACTATTGACGCCTTCACAAACACATGCAAACAATTGTGGACACTTGGCTGGAGGAACTATTATTCTGGATGACACAAATTAAGTTAAACATACATATGATACCCAGGGTAACCCATCCCCATTTTTGGTCGAAAATATGAAAAATTTATAAAAACTGGCTGTATCTGGAAAACGAAGCGTCCAATCGAAAAAATACTAATTTTTTACGGGTTCCTAAGGGTTTCTCACAAAGTGTTCCAATTCGCATGAAATAATTTTTTTTTAGAAAATCGCCAAAATACGAACTCTGGTTATAAATAATAATAATTTTGTTTATATTTAAATACCTATAAAATACATAATTTTAATAAAAAATATTTTGTTTACTATTTTTCTATAAAATTCATAATGGGTTAAAGCATCATCACCAAATGGTTTTGACAGCCATTAAATTCAAGTACATAATTAGTTACGCGTACCAATATACTTATTATTTGGTACAACCGAATTAGTTTCACCACTACATTATAATTTGATTCCTAGAACTAAATCTTGATTGACAGATCACATTTATTTATTGTTGCTGCGCCTTCACTAAATATTTCAGTTCTTGCAACCAAAACTGAATTGCAAATCAATTGGTATGCACAACATTTGGTGATAAAGAACACAATTATTGGTATACACAACTGAATAATCTTATAGTCCAAGGAAAATTTTAGCCAAATTTTAGTTGGCTGTAAATACGAATCTCTTCTCTGTGTGCACGTTTTTGTTTTCAGAAGGTTTCAGCTATGCGTTGGTTAGCACTATGCGTTGTTACACAAACAAGATATTTATATGCAAATCAAGTTCATGCAAGCCAAGCGTGGTTTTTTTTATTACAGTTATTTCACAAATGATCCACCGTTCCGATTTTCTCAGTAAAGGCTCGGACAGACGAAGGGCTTCACGATGTTTTCCTTTCCAGTTTCTTTCCTCAAAATTGTCTCTCACTTTGGTTGCACATATACACAAAAACCAAAGTACCATCACAAACCAATTAACCGTCCGAGCCTTCGTTTATTCTTTTTTCACAGTCAAACGCTTTTGATAGCCTCTGTCCTATGAACCATTGGAAACCACTGAATACATGAAGCTAAAACGCAACACATCCGGCAAAATAAGAAACACTTCATCTGCAATTTACACGCCCATTCAGGAATATTTATGACTCACTGACTGAGAGAATAATGTAAAAATACAGATGCACACTTACAAGATAGACTCTCTCGTTATCCCTCTTTTATTGTCTTGCTCTCGAGAGAGCATAGACAGTGCAACAAACCCAGCTGTATTTGTATCACAAACAAATATATGTGGGTCGCAAACACATATATTATAACATATTAATCATTGCGTCTCAAACATGTAATATTGAAAAGCAAACACAATGTGTTTGGACACAAGTATATTATATTTGCGACAAGTTCCAAATACACTTTATATTTGCATCCAAACAACAAAAAAAGACAGATTTTTCAGCGTGTAAGTGATGTATTGTTTTGTACAATTAATTGCATTTTTTTTATCAAATAATAAAAATATCACAGTGAGCATTTGTTTAAATAAAAATTAGTTAATTAGTAAATTGTCGGAATTAAATTTAGAAGTCACATTAATTATAAATCACAGATTTTGTTCCTGTCTTGTAGGCAAATGAACTGTCAAGTTGTAGAAGGAACAATTCGAAGATTTGCCGAAGTGTCAAGCAGCTGGAACTTATTGGCTTGTTGTCCAAAAGAAAGTTCCACATTCAGTGCGGAGAAAATGTACCGGAACAGTGGTGGTTAGACGTTCGTTGGCATCGTTTTCATTTGCTTCCAAGGTAACTAATTTGTCTTGAATACAGTCATTGCGGCAGTTATCAATAGATTCGGGAGTATCCAATGATTCAGCTTTCTTGACGGTTTCCCAACTTTGTGATTCCGACAATTTTCGAGATTTGTGTTGGTTGAAGAGTTTTTTAAACAGTTTCTTCACGCTATATGAGGCTTTCTTGTTGGAAGAGCTGGAGATTTCCATTTTGCTAATGTTTCGTTTGAGTTCTTTACTATAGAATTAATCAAGTGGGAATGATGTGGTGTCCTTACTAACCTTTGGGTTTTATAGTCAAAGAGAAGAGAGTTCAGAGCAGGTAACAAATAACTGTGTTCTCTTTCTGTGGGTTCTACTCAAAGGAAGATGAAAGTGAAACAATAACATTATATCGGCGATAACTCTAGAAAAAAGGATATTAAAGACAGAGAAGGTATGATTTAAAGAACCATCCAAACACACTTGTTGCTTGTTGTTAATTTTTGAGAGAGGAGACCGTGTGTTTACTTACCTTTTCTTTTTACCTTTTCCTTTTCGCTCTCTTTGGATTGAGTGCGTATGGAATATTTCTCTTTTAGATATCGATGGAATAGGTATGAGAGAGTGAAAGTACCAAGTCTCAAAAATATTTGTATGATTACATACACAACAAACAGATATATCGGTATTCTTGTTATCTGTGCTTGAAATATGAGGAGAGCGTGTGTTTACTTACCTTTTCTTTTTTTTCTTAAAATTTACCACAGATACAAATTGATACAACTTACACCAAGTGGATTCATGGATGGTGAACGCATAAGCACAGCTGATTTGCTTTGTTTACATTACAAACCACTTTCGAACTGTCAAGTTCACATGTATTATGTTTTTGTATGTGTTTGTTTACATTTATTGTTGGTATACGTATGTGTTGGATTTGACACAACGTAAGTGAGAAGCAAAAACAAAGTGTATGCTGTTGTTGCCATCAATTTGCGATCAGCTACAACACCTCCTCCGTCTACCATGGGTATTTTTTATCATGCTTTTTGTAAAAACAGTGGAAAAAGTAAGAGAACAGCATCAACGCAAAGCGTACGATCTGGAATATCCATATTAAATGGATATATTCATTTAAAAAAGAGGTACAATAGTTACTTCACTGAGTGGAACAGATAAAGAGAAAAAAAGCTTCCACAACAAAGAGAGCCAGAAAAAGAGACAACACACTCTCTACTCAATCCAAAACGCATGAGCACATGTTGTGTTCTACTCTTTGTTGTATTTGTATCGATAATACACATCAGGTTCTTACTTGTTTTATCTATTTGTACAAGTAAAATGAATGGAACGCTGCAGGCCTTTAGTATGATTCCCAATTTCTCTACCGCAAAATTAACTGTGAAAGATAAATAGGAAAATACATAGGATTTTCTTCTGGCTGTCATTTAGTTCGAGTTTCCTTTGAACAGTTTCGCTTTTGTTTTGTTTAACAATAGATCGAACATATTTGATTTGAATTTCTTGGGTGTCCGTGAGAAAATACATAGTGCTATCCAGATATTTGAGGAAATTGTTATCGAAGATAACTATCAGTATTTGTTTGTCAGGCTACTTGTTCTTTTGTTGTCTGTTGGCCGTGGGAAAGATCATGGAGAATTATCTTTGGAAATGAAAACACCCTTTTTATCAGTAGAGTCTGAATGAATTTGTTGTTAGTGTAGGAGGAGCGACGAACACGTGCAGGATAGAATGGACAACTATGTATTTAGCGTTGTTTTGCTCTGACATGAGATGTCCTCATGCCATGGATGTGTTATGTACAGCTATGGGCACCACTGCAGTGAAGTGCATGTGTGTTTGCTTGTATGTGTGGCACTGACAAAAATTTTGTGTATGAGTGGAATATAAGTATATTTAAAATAAATATTTCTGGGGAAAAACATGATGGTGGTAAGAATGAAGTAGAGATGTTTAAATATTCTAAATTTAGAAACATTGTTGCTATTTGAAATATAAGTCCAAACTTTTTATTGAATTATGGCTTTCCTCAGAATTTACAAAGTCTTAAAGCAAAAAGAAATAAAGTCTAAATTCCTTTTTGATAAACATAAATAAAAATTACTATTAATACGAGACAAAATGCGAGCGCATCTAAGCAAGTATGAAGCGCTGTGAACAAAAAAAATTGTGCGTGTATTTTTTCGCCTTTTCAAATCGCACAATGCGGCCATTATTTAAGATAAAAGTGGAGTGAACCCTGGCATTATCTGTTGTTAAGCCATTGAGAATCTCTGACATTGAAGTAGCACTGCCAAAACTGAATATACTTGCTTTGCTGGAAGCCATGCCCTGCCACTTTGGTATTTTCCAACCAAAATCGGTCAGATTGGGTTTTGATGTTTGCATTTGTGTAATACAAATGCCCGCTACTTAGCAAGACTTATGATATTTCAAGCCTATGATCTATTCCACACATTGCCAATTTCAGAAATCCAACAATTATTCCTTTATATAATTGCAAACAATTTCTGTGATTCTAGATTTATGCATTTTATTCACGCTGCCACGAAATTGACAATTTCGTATCGAAATTGCCGAACGAAATCAAAATCGTTCACACTGGCAATTTCGTTGCAATAGACAACTGTTTGTTTACAGTTGTGCTTGGACAAAATCACCAAAATTTTATTGGCAAATGACAGAAAACAATAAAATAAACGAATGGTGCATGAACTTTAGCATGAATCACAGATTCTACGCAGTTTATAGTTTCTTCTCACTAATCCATGTCGATGAAAACTTAACATTTAAATTCGATGAACGAATCTGACCCATAATTATCGGCGGCTTTGGAATAACAAATAAATTAATCGACGGTGGCAACTTAGTTTTAATTAAATGGGATTTGTAGGCAGGCGTTACTTTTGGGCTCATCTCGTTGGTTGTGTAAAAAATTTGATCATTTTTAGTAACTCGGGCCTATAAAATCGTCTTAACCGATTATAGCGGCTACTATTTTAAGTCGAAGCAAGCCTTAATGACGACGGCGTGAACTTCAGAAAATTATCTACAACGGCGCCACATCGGCAAATTTGTGGTCGGTTTCGTTCTCGTGCTTACATATATGCAGAAAAGAGTACTAACAGCCTGCTTCTCTATCTCGAATAAAAGTTTTCGTTCGTGCTCTGGACGAAAGGAAGTTGAATAGGGTTCCACAATATTGTCGTTTCAATTCGAATGAAAATATAAAATTTTATCAAAACTTTACAGTACAAATTTTGGTTTCTGTATTTCGAATGTGCTGTTAGTTGGGAACAAACATAGAGTTAGGTGAACGAAAATTTTGACTTAGAGGAACCCAATTTGAGTCGAATGTGAGTGACTGATTTCGTTCGCTTAGTTTGTCGTTCGAGGTAGAGAAAGAGGCTGTAAGTTAATATTGTTGAGTAAACTCAGTGACAATTTCAAGTCAATGTTAACGAAATTGTCGTAAATATCTCAATTTCTAAGTGGTCAAAATATATGCGATATTGAGCAATTTCAACACAATTTCAGCCCAAATTGCGAACGACTTCAATTTTGTGGCAGCGTGAGTAAGACATTAAACGTTTGGCCAGAATGGTGATCATTCTATATGTAAGTACAGTCGTCTCTTGTGCAAGGCCGGTTCGCAGTATCCAGTTTGGTCTCTATATCAAGGTTGATATTTTTTGTTCAAAAACTCGTTTTATTGGCTCAAAATACATATTTGTACAAGTAAATATAAGAGTTCATTAGAATACATTTGTAGAAAAAAAATATGTACATACATATGTAAGTTTATTGAAAGAATTCGCGAATAGATGTTGGCTTCTTGCGTTCAGATATTGACTTTTGAACCGCTTTTTCGCGTAGACTTCGCAATGCTAGTATGCCAGCATAATCAGAAGTGTTAAACTCAGCCCAAGCGTTATTTTCCACAATTTCAGATTTTTCCCTTAACGAGAGGAATTTTCTCGAAGACATGATCGCACTAGCAATTATTAGCATTCACAAACTTTTACAAAAAACAAAACATACTCTAACCTAGCCTTTACACATGCCACTGCCACTGCCACTAACTCAATACACTCACACTTTTGCACTAACACATTTACATTTTTCGCAATGGCAGCTCCAGTGGCAGCTAAAATTACTTGCGAGTAGAATTCGGCATTTGCCTGCCACTAAATGTCAAAACGATAAACAATGTTACCCTGTTAAAACTTTAATGCAAATTTACTGGATTACTGTAAAATTGTAATTAAAGATTTAACTTGTTAAATGTATTATTATGATATATTTCTTGAAAATCGCATGAAAAAAAGCGCAAATGTGTTAATAATAGAGCATGAATACTATTAAAATAATACTAATATCAATAAATGTTAATCGTTTCCCAAAACATTTGCTTATGTGATGAACTCGGTAACTCTATATTATAAACAAACCAAACAGTTGAAATGGAGGCATAATTGATCCAGAAGAATATTTTAATGTTGATTAATTTATATCGTTCCCACCCTTTGTTGTGGGATATGACCAGCAAATCATACAGGAGGAACGATTTAAAAACCAAGTCATATGAAGAAATTGCGAAAGAGATGGGTATGATGGTGGAAATTTTGCAAATGAAGTGGCGGTGGCATGTGTAAACGCAAATGCAAATGGCAACAGATTCGACTATTTCTCATTGTTTTTCGTTGATAATACGTATACAACAATGGCATGCCACTTCTGGCATGTGTAAATGCAGGGTAACGCTAACATCTAGTAATAACTGCATTTGTAGCAGTCAACATCAAAAGTACAATTCAGGGGAATACCCGATTAAATTCGTGATTCTTTTGGGCCATTTTTTGTTGTTTTCTGCTAGCAGTTATTTTCAAAATATTGTTCATTATTTAGAGACTGTCGGTTATTCACTATTTAGGGTACTCCATGAAAAAGTTTTGGTGTTCACTATATCGGGCGTTCACTATATCCAGACACGACTGTATATATATATGTATATATATGAGTTGCGTTACTGAATGACTGATCACCGCCCGACTAAACGGTTGAATTCAGGATAATGAAATTTGGAGTGGTTATCCCCCTTACGGATTTTTGGAAATTTTAAGTGGGGCGGTGGAAATGGGCGTGACACTAAGTCAGGGAAATTGCCGTTTTAACTAAACGCGCTTTTTTAGAAGCATATTTTTGAAATTTCAAGTTGGGGCGGTGTAAATGGGCGTGGCGCTAACTCAGATAAATTAGCGTTATGACTAAAAACTTCTTCCAATATTCATGAAGTTAGATGCTTCTCTCAGGTATTAAAAAATTTCAGGACTTTTCGATATTTAACGCAGTTACCGGTAAAGAGGCGAGCGGTGAGTGACAACAAATGAAAACATTTGAAATACTATTGGAGTGGCCACGTAATGAGCGGTTTTTCAGAGCGATTCTAATGTTTAGTTGGTTTCCGACCGGCAACTAATACGGATAGCAAAAGTGAATTCTTAATTTCATCTGTACAAAGTGCACCGCTATTATAGCAAGACCAATTACCAAATTTTAGAAATAACGGCAAGTCAAAGAATTTCGTATATATACGGCATTATTGCCAAAGTCTGTCTAGAAATTCGCGTAGATTTGCATTTAAATGGTTTGTTCCTCTCAGAATTCATTTGTAAACAAAATTGAAATAAATACCAATTTAAAACATTTGTTGACATACATGTACGTTTTGGACGTACATACGATATTTGAGTTTGTGAGAAATCTAATTTCATACACAGGCGGATAAGTCTGGTAAAAACCATTAGCGCCTTTGATTTAGCGAAGCCCAGTCCCATTTGAAGAATGTTAATTTAGGTTTAGGCTAGGAGGATTCGGCCGAAAATTGTACAACAATAAAATACGAAAGTACGGGAAATTTCATATCTGAAACACACCGATATTGCATTGTCACTATCGTTTGCGAAGCTGGATATGCCTAATACAATCTAAACCAATTATTCCTCAATACAAGAAACACATTTACTTTTTTTTAAATCTTATATTTTGTCTTTCTTTAAAATTTGTATTTCCCATTTTAAAAACGGATGTGTTTCTATAGGAAAAAGTGTTTTACAAAGACAGAGGGAATGACGAGTTTTGGGTCCATTAAGATACACTATTCGTTGAAGAAATCATATTTTGAGATGAGCAATTTTGTATGGCGCCGGACGACTGAAGCTTTGCTTCTGGATGAGTTGGATGTTGAACAAGGGACGTCATTCTTATTTGGGTGTACCACTGCAGAGTATTCAGGCATAGTTGTTCCAGTTTGATGGACAAAATCATCTTCGATAACAGTTATCTGCGACAATTTTGTTGGCTTTGTATGAGCAAATTTACTTTAGGAGCAAATTACCTATTTGTTGTTTTTTTTGGGCTTGATAGGGCATTAAATGGGGATTAAACCAATGATGCATCGAATAATCGGGCATAATTCAGCCATTTATTATCCAATCTGATTAAAATTATTTAATCATTACAAAGGTCTTTCTAAACTTTATGAACCTGTCTATAAACATATTTATTTTTATTAACCCTAATCAAAACAAACGATTTAAAAACTTTCTTGATAAAAATTAATTTTTTTCAGGGACCGTAACTGTTATAAGTTTTATAATAAAAATTGCAATATAACAATTATTTCCAAATGTTTATTTAAAAGTTACCAAATAACACTTATATTTGATTTTTACAATTAAAATATAAAATAAGAATTATTTTTGATTTTTTAGTAAAAAGTTACGAAATAAGAGTTAATCCGTAACTTTTATTTTTAAAAATCAAAAATAAAAGTTAAATTGAATATCTTTTGATCCAAGTTGTGTATTACCACGATTTAAAAATATTCTTGATCTATGATTCAATACCTTTCGCATGATACACCACATGTCCTTCAAGGACGAATATTAAGGATCCTACTATTTTCAAAAATCAGTTTAACATTTGTTGTCGTCCGATGGAGGACAAAGATATAAGAAAGATATAACAAAAGATATTCAAATTTAACTTTTATTTTTTTATTTTAAAAATAAAAGTTACGGTAAAACTCTTATTTTGTAACTTTTATTTAAAAATCAAAAATAACTCTTATTCTTTATTTCTATTGTAAAAGTGTAAAATAAGAATTAAAAATGATTTATATTATAAAAAATCGCAAATAGTAGTTTTTGGCTGATATTGCTTATTACGACTAAAATAGAAGTTTTGGTGTATTCCATGTTGCCTTAACATACTTCCTTCACATTGATTTATCTAGTTAAAATTTTCACTCACAACTCTTATTTGCGGTCCCTGAAGTTGTTATAGTT
Source organism: Phaonia tiefii (assembly GCA_963931995.1). NCBI lineage: Eukaryota > Metazoa > Arthropoda > Insecta > Diptera > Muscidae > Phaonia > Phaonia tiefii. The sequence goes on from OZ008368.1 coordinate 163,890,288, forward strand.
GGTTACACCCCAAACATATAAATGTTTGCGGGCAAACATACAGTTGGTTACACCCCAAAACATTGATATGTTTGCAGGCAAACATATAGTTGGTTACACCCCAAACATTGATATGTTTGCTGGTAACATCGCAAACATATATATGTTTGAAGGCAAATATATAGTTTATTACACGCCAAACAAATATATGGTTGCATGCAAACGTATAGCTGTTTGTAGCCAACAGTGTCCCCAAACATTCATATGTTTACCCAAAACATATATATTTTTGCAGGCAAACTTATAGTTGGCTACACCGCAAACATATGTATGTTTGCATTCAAACATATAGTTGTTTGTAGCCAAAAGTGTTCCCAAACATTCATATGTTTGCAGGCAAACATATAGTGGGTTACACCCGAAACATATAGAAGTTTGTAGCCAAAATTGTTTCCAAACATTCAAATGTTTGCCAGCAAACATATAGTTGGTTGCAAGCAAACTTATACAGCAGTTTTCCGTTTTAACGAACAATATATTGTCAGTCCTGTTCGTTAAATTGAAAAATTCGTTACACCGAGTACTATTCATAACAAAGTGTGTTTACTCAAAAACTATAGAAATAACAACCTAATACTTTTTAGACAATGCCTTTGTTATAATTTTAAGTTACAACAAAGCTATAAATGAAATAAATGCAATTGATATGAATTTGTATTGAGGTCTTGCTTGAGAATTGCACTTACAAAGAATTACTTCACTAAAAATTCATTTTGAATCTAACAAAATGGGAACTTTTTCAAGGTTTTTTGAGAACTACTAAAACAAATCTATTTTTAATGACTTCAAGGGGAAAAATTGTTAATTTTTGTTTGTAGTTTAGGAACTTGTCCTTTTTGTATCGCCTTTTCTTGGAGTTCTCTTAACATTAGTGATTTGGTCGCATCTATGTTGTTTTGTTGCCCGCATTTTATACAAATTTAAAATTTTTTTACAAAATCGTGGTGCTTGATTCTGGGTTCTTCTTCCGAAGAAATGTTATCTTCACCATTAATATCACTCTCCACGTCGTCATCGCCATTTTCAGCATACTTCAGATTTACATTCTAAAAAATACGAAAAGTACGAACCATTATTGTACTGATCCTGCTGTCCATAGCACTATGGCATGGTGCTATGTACGACCTTAAAGACATAAACTGATTTTACTTACATTTGGAAACGCTGAATTGAGCGACTGCAGACCATGATAAATGCCAATCAACTTTTCATCCTGGCGTAATAAAATAGAGAAAGGAATATCGTCATCTTCGTCAAAACTTTTAGCTTGTTTTAAAAGATTGTTCCAACATTTTGCGAGTGCGCTTTCGGATATAGATTTCCACGCTAAAGCTATCAATGACATGGCTTCATATAAAGTAATGTTCTTCAAAAAGGATATTACATCATTTTCATTCTTTGAAAATAGTTTAGATACTCGACTATTTTTGTAGCACAAATTTAATAAATTGCGTTTTGGTCCATTTATAACGTTAAATAAATAAATAAATGGTTTCCCATTACATCCCATGAAGGGACAGGGGAGAGCTTCTCACAATCAGTGAGATGTGCGCTTTCCAGTTTTCACTCACTGATTGGGACCTACAGTTTTATACCGATTCCGAACGGTATTTTGAGAAGCTGTTTCATGGCTAAATACTCGATAGTGTCGCCGTCACTATGCGAGGTGACCGCCGCCGAAAGAAATTTTAAGGTGGTCTGAGCAGGGATCGAACCCAGGATCTCATGTACAAGAGGCGCGCACACTACCATTGCACCACCGACGGCGTTAGGTAACGTTAGGTGTCATATAAAGTACCCAAATTTTGCCATCACGTGTCTCTTTAACTAGCTCTTCTGCTGGGGTATGACAAGGTGCGTTATCTAATAACAAGACAGCATTTATGGGCAAATTGATGCTATCCTTGTGAGAAGCCCTCCCTAATCCCTTCATGGGATGTAACGGGAAGCCATTTTTTTTACATATGATTGATGAATGAACAGATTAATTAAATGCGCATTACAAACCTGAGCCGCAAAATTGTCGTAAAACCAGATTTTGAATACTGGCGACGTCATCCATGCATTTTTGGAATGCCTATAATCCAATGTTAACTGCTTATTACGGAAAGAGCGAGGGTTTTTAGTTTTTCCAGTTAGAAGAGGTTTGATTTGTTTCGTGCCACTCGCATTGTAACGTAGTATAAGAGTTATTCTCTCTTTTTATAGCTTTCTTCCCGGTTCAGATTTCTTGCCAGAGTGAACGTAAGTTTTTCTGGCAATTTCTTCCAAAACAGTCCTCTCTCATCAAATTTTGTTCACTTATAATTTATCAAAGGTTCCACATAGTCGGCTCTAGACGAGAGTTTTTCTCCACTAAGCTTAGGCAGTCTAATTCCATACCTTTTTTTAAAACGCGTCAGCCAGCCATGGCTTTCATTAAAACTGCCACCGTAATATCGTTTGTGGAACTCTTTCGCTTTGTGTTGAAGAATAGCCTCAGTCACTTGGAACCTGTCATCTCCGCATTTTTTAACAGATTTTCCTTAGATTTTAAAATTGTGGATATATTGAATTTGGCTTTGCACTCACACATTCACCTTTTTTATAATCATCTACGATATTTAATTATTCTTTTAATAACAACCATTTTCTGCTTCCCATGTTTTCTAATGTCTACACCACAAACGATCGTATCATAATGGTAAAATTCCAAAAGTAAACACGGAAAAGAAAACAGAGAATCGTTGGTGAATCCCCTTTCTCTGTATATCTACTGCTTTTACACCTTGTTTGCGCAAATCTTTGTATTTGCGTCTCATTTGTTACTTAAAATTTTCATGGTTTCTTTTGTTCGTTATACCGAGTACAAAATTTGTTACAGTGTTCGTAGTATAAGGTACTCAATGCAAAATTTTTAGCAGTTCATTAAAGCCCGAATTCGATTAACCTATGGTTCGTTAAATCGGAAAACTACTGTAGTTGGATACACCCCAAACGTATATATGTTTGCATTCAAACATATTGTTGTTTGTAGCGAACAGTGTTCCCAAATATTCATATGTTTGCAGGCAACATATATATGTTTGCAGGCAAATATATAGTTGGTTACAGCCCACATATGTATATATATGGTTCACATGTATGCAGGCAAACATATAGTTGGTTACACCCCAACCGCATATATGTTTGCAGGCAAACAAATAGTTGGTTACACCTCTAAACATAGATATGTTTGCAGGCAAACGTATGATTGGTTACACCCCAAACATATATATGTTTGCAGGCAAACTTATAGCTGTTTGGTTACACCTCAAAACATAGATATGTTTGCAGGCAAACGTATGGTTGGTTACACCCCAAACATATATATGTTTGCAGGCAAACTTATAGCTGTTTGTTGCTAAAAGTTTTCCCCAACATTCATATGTTTACAGGCAAACATATAGTTGGTTGCACCCAAAAATATATGTGTTTGCAGGCAAATATATAGCTGTATGTAGTCAAAAGTGTTCCCAAATATTCATATGTGTGCAGCAAGCATATAGTAGTTGTTTGCACCCCAAAACATATAACTGTTTGCAGGCTTGTTACGCCCCAAACATATAGTTGGTTACACCCCACCCATACAGTTGTTTGGAGCCAACAGTGTTCTTAAACATTCAAATGTTTGCAGGCAAACAAGTTAGTGACACCCCAACCATATATGTTTGCAGGCAAACATATCAATGTGTGTAGCCAAAAGTGTTTGCAAACATATAGTTGGTTACACCCCAAACATATATGTATATGTTTGCAGGCAAACATATAATGGGTACACCCCAAACATGTATTTGTTTGCAGGCAAAACTAAATTTGGGGTGTAACCAACTATGTATAGTATTTCCATAAAACATCAATATTTTCGAAAAAAATAATTTGCTGACCGATTCTTTCGATTAATATACATTATTACACCACATTCGATAAAATCAGTTTGCCTTAGGTGTAAATCGATTTGTCGTGGGTTTCTTGGTTTCTCATGGGACGAATGCTATATTTATTGCGGTCATATCTCGAACAATGCATTGCTAAATTCTTGGCATCGCTAAATATGTTCGAAATCATGAATAAATCTATAGACAACAGAAGTGCAAGGCATTTACAAGGCAGGGCAATGTTTTCGACATTCGTAAAGTAGACACGTGTAAATTTTATGATAAACTCTGGAAGAATACCTGAGAAAAGTGGTCAGCGCAGATAAGAGATTGGGATGAACACATTCCAAAGTTCCTTTTGGCATACAGGTCAGCCACCCGCTAGACGACCCGCTAGAATCATTATTGAAAGTGATCTGAAGCTACCTGGAGATTTGAAGTTCGGTACTAAACCAGTATCTGGCATCTGCCTCCGACGTGGTTTATCGAAGCCAGAAAAACCAAAGTACAGGAGCTAACATGACGATCGTGTATTAAACGCCGGAAAGTAAGCAATGCGAATTGAAGGTAAATATGTATAGACTTATTCTTAAGTGTTCACTTTAAAACTTTATAGGTAAAATAAAAGGAACTAAAAGTGTTGTATTTATTGTAATTGTTTTATTAACGGGAATAAAACCTCAGTAAAAAGAACGATTAAGAAAATACGTAGCAATATTTGTTTTTTACATATATTTTGCATTTTGTTTTTTTTCTTAACATTATTGTCAATTAAACACTTTATATTTCCATACTGTAACTTTAAGATGTATATCTTGTTGTATTGAAGAGTCAAATAAATAAATTAAATTCGTACCAATATCATTTGCATCCCACCCCACAGTTTTCAATGTCGTTGTCGCTGCTATTATCCAAGGATTCCGGGGTTTTCTAACAGATTAGATTTCTTTACATTATCCATATATTGTAGGTACGAGTGAAGCATTTTTTGAAATTGTGTTTGTTACAGGAGTTGTTACAAAATTTTCTTCTCACTGTATTGAAACATTCTGGCAGGATTTAATTATTTGCATTTTGTGTGAGATTTATACACACAATGTGCTTGTGCTCACTTCTTAACTAATGCCATATCGTCCTAATCCCTAACCTTTTATTGTTCCCGAGAAAGACAAAGCCAGGGTATTTATTTGTCCGTCTGGTCGTGGGAAGGAGAAAATTGGTTTTAATGTCAGGAAAACTATATTGTTAATGTAGGAGAAACGATGTGCACGCAATGAACAGGTTTCTTGTGTATAACGAACTCCAAAATCGATAAGGACTAAAAAGTAATTTTTAACTGTTTGCCACGCAACTTTTGTAGAAAATAACGGCACAAGATTTCACTCCACACACTGGCAGTGTACTGACCCTTTGGCGATTGTATTGTAGTATGTGCTTTAAGCGTGCCAGTTTGCAGCCAAAAAACTGTGATCTATTATATTCGATAATGTCAAATGTTGTCTTAATTTAAAATATGTACATACATTTAGGGAATTCACATGGTCTCCTAAAGTCATAAGTCGTAAAGTCATATTTAACAAATTAGTACATATGACTTATGCATGTGAGCAGCATGTTGTATGTGCTAAATCATAAGTCATAAAAACGTCAAATAAACTCGCTTTTCTAACCCGCTTTGGTTTAATCTGTAACAGCAGTAAATTTATATTTCTCCTTTTTTTGTGCACAAAAACTTACCGAAATGGTTTCTTCTACTTCCATTTTATAAAATTGTTTAATTAGTTGATAATTTTACGAATTAAAATTAATTATTAGTTTATGTTGTAGAAGTGTACAAAATTGTTTATTTCAATTGAAAATAAAAAACACCTGAAACTGAACATACTACATAGTACACTGGAAAAACAAACATGCTCAGGTTGTATAGTCGTAAAATATATTTACGTGAATAATACCAACAACATATTTACAACTGTTGTATTATTTTAGCATATACGATAAATACAACACAATAGTACACCATGTGAACTCCCTAATTGTCTTAATTTAAAAGGAGATTTGACTGGTATTTTACATTGTCGGCCAATGATTCATATTGAGGTGCCACATTTGTGATATATGAAGGTTATAAAGGGTTTTTCAACAGAGACGCTACAAAAGCAAATCGATAGGGACAGCAAACGAAGCCATATTTTTTCCCGCTCTTTTGACATATCTCTTCAGTGAGGTTTGCCATTTCATCATGGAAAGATATACGAGCCAACAACGAGTCGAAATTATTAAAATTTACTACCGAAATTGAGTCAGTGGCCTCAACTTTAAGAGCGCTACGTCCAATTTCTGAATTTAATTTCTGGCTGAATGGCTTCGTCAATAAGCAAAATATGCGTAACTGGTCAGACGGCAATCCACACGTAATCCATGAGTCATCATTTGCATCCCGATAAAATTACGGTTTGGTGCGATTTATGGGCCGGCGGCGTCATTGGGCCGTACTTCTTCCGTGATGATCAAGACCGGCACATTACTCTGAATGCGAATCGCTACCGTTCAATGATAACCGAATATTTTTGGCAACAATTGGATAATATGGACTTGGAGGACATGTGGTTCCAACAGGACGGCGCCACAAGCCACACAGCGAATGCCACAATCAATTTATTGGAAACCAAGTTTGGTGAACGTGTCATCTCACGAAATGGCCCAGTCGATTGGCCGCCTCGGCCGTTAGATTATTTGCTGTGAGGCTACGTCGAGTCTATGGTCTATGCTAACAAGCCAGCGACGATTGATGAACTTCGTACGAATATCGAACGTGAAATTGCAGCAGTATCGGCCGATTTATGCTTGAAAACCGTCGAAAATTGGGTTCAGCGTCTGGACTTCTGCAAGCGTGCCCGTGGTGGCCATGCAAAAGAAATCGAGTTCCATACATAATGGCATCGAACGTACTTTCACAGGAATAAAGAATTTCATTTGTATCTAAAACCGGTTTTGTTTAAAAAAAAACGCTCTTATTGAAAAACCCGGTATTAAGAAGCTCGGCATGATCAATATTTTCGAAACTGCATAATAAATTACTTAGAGAAGAGAGAAATGTTGAATATATTTTCTTTTAAAGCTAAATGGGCTGAAGGAAAATCATATAAGTAGGCAGGTGGGACGTTAAATCGTCCCATTGCCGTACCAATATGTATAAGAATGATCAGCAATTGAATTTGAAATCCAGTGAAAATGGAGTTGTGTATTTCTATTCGAATGTGAGGAGATAATGTACGTTGGTTTATCAAAATTTTAGAAATCGAAACTAGATCAAAGAAACACACAACTTCTAGGTACAGTGGGTCGCATGAGCAAATATTTGGATCAGAATAAACATATTCTTATCATAGGCGTGGATAAAGGGGATAAATCTGTTGCCGGGAAGTGTAATACTACAAGAGGAAAGTGGGCAGAACATTTGGAGATACATATATGCATTTACAGACCTTAAGAGAGATCCCATAACAGGACTACACTGAAAGAATTTTCTTCATAATATTAATGAAACGTTCTTCATTAATCCTATGAAGTTTTTCATAGATTTCATAGATCCTATGAATAAAATGTTATGAATTTTACGAAACGGGTTCATAGAAAAGATGCATTAAAAATTCTTCATTAATTGTATGAAAACATTTCTTTATCGTAATGAAAATTCTTCATTAAGAATTGTATAATAGTAGTTCTAGAAATTTGTTAGAATTTTTTATACATTTCATGAGAAAAGATTATAAAAATAATTTACGAATTTCATTCTTTGTTAGCATACAACCCCCTAATAATAATACTTTAGGCATATATTTTGAGATGCCCACTTTTATTTCTGTTGAGTTGTGAATCGAATTTCAGAGTTGGGGTCATAAGAAAGCAAAATCAGCTGTTCTAATGCGTCAACCTCTACTGGTTCAGCCTACACCATTCCTTGCGTGGTGTTTTGCTGTTTCTGGTCTTCCTTACTCGTTGCTGTTTTTGCATATTTTCGTATTTCTCTTTGCGCCACAAAAGCGATAAATAACCGTTATTATTTCCCATGATCCTCACCTCTCTCTCTATGAGAATGATTCATAGTATCTATGAAACATATTCATAAATACCATGAAAGTTTCTTAAATGTTACTTCATGGAATCTATGAAAATCTTTCATAGAGTCTATGAAATGTTTCTTTGGCTGAAAAATAATGATAATTTCATAGAATCTGTGAAGAAATTCATAGATATTATGAATATGATTTTCTAAGGATAATAATAACAAATTAGTAAATAACAAACTAGTGCATAAACTGTACGAGAGAAAATGTATGGACGCTGGTATTTATACATTTTAGTTTCTATTAATTGTGGAATTGTGCGTTGATGGAAATTTGGGCTCGTTTGACTATATTCAAATCGGGTCTTCAGACGACGAATTGTTTGCGCTGTGGGTGCTGCATTGAATTATTGCGCGCAAACATTGAGCGTTCTTGAATTGTATAGCGATTCGTTGTTATTTACCATAAAATTTACACGTGTCTACTTTACGAATGTCGAAAACATTGCCCTGCCTTGTAAATGCCTTGCACTTCTGTTGTCTATAGATTTATTCGTGATTTCGAACATATTTAGCGATGCCAAGAATTTAGCAATACATTGGCTTTGTTTCGAGATATGACCGGCATAAATATAGCATTCGTCCCATGAGAAACCAAGAAACCCACGACAAATCGATTTACACCTAAGGCAAACTGATTTTATCGAATGTATTACACCATATACATATATATATTAATCGAAAGAATCGGTCAGCAAATTATTCTTTTCGAAAATATTGATTTTTTATGGAGATGCTATACATAGTTGGTTACACCCCAAAAACCCTTTTAATCTTTTGTTTTTTTTTGTGGAACAAAAGATTAAAAGGGTCGAACATAAGTTTAAGAAAGCCGAGCAGGATGTGGATGAAAGATTCGCCCAACTGGAAAGAAAAATTAATGATGTCCAGTTACAAGAGGGGTCAGTGCGAATAATATCTGAAGGTTCTAGTAAACTGGAATTTCCCAGTTTCAATGGCTCTACCCAAATACGAAGTTTCTAAATTCCGATTCGAAATGATCTCAGTTAAGAAATTGTAGAACAGCAACGACAAAGCCATAGAGCTGATTTTGGCACTGAATGACAGCGCAGCAGAAGTCCTTCAGAGCGTTCCCGTCAGATATAGGTTAGTACAGCTCAATACTCTCAAAGCCAGAGAGAAACTACTGTGTTACGAGACGGGAGCTATTAGCAGTCATAAAGTGTGTCAAACACTACCACAAGTATCTGTACGGGCAGCCTTTTCAGTTAAGAACCGATTGTTGCAACCCTAAAATGGGTAATGCTATTTAAGAACGCTGAAGGCCAACTTACTCGTTGGATTGAAAGGCTGCAGAGCTATGACTTCAGCATTGAGCATAGAAAAGGAGGAAAATACGGTAATGCATGTTTCTCGTCCATAATTCTAGAATTATCGTCCTGTTTCTCCAGTTTCGCATTAATAATTCTAAAATGTTCATGAAATTTCTCCATCATGGCAGCAAACATTGTAGAAACATCAACATCCAGTGAATTCTTTTGCAGAAACCTCCATATCTTATTTGCACTCGAACTGATATGTGCCAATGTCAATCTTTCGGTGCTTGAATTTACTCAACTCCTTTTTTAGTTGTTCAAGTTTGAGTTCTTCAAACTTCATCGTTGTCCTTAATTCGTAATTTCACTTCTGACACTAATGCTGCGAATTTCTTTATCGCCCTTTTAGCGCTGTTTTATCCCCGTTAATAAAACAAGATTCGTTTTTAAATTTCAATAACCCCAACAGTTTTAGTTCCTTTTATTTTACTTATACACTTTTAAAGTCTACACTTTACAATAAGTCTATATTTCAACCTCTTTTTTAACATTAATTGGCGTTGCTTACATTTCAGCGTTAAGACTGACTCATAAATGCTGCTCAGCTGCAATTTATATGTATTACTTCTTCACCTTGGGACAGTGTTATCCGTCAATTTGCACTCGTTACCAGAGTCTTCAAGTGCTGCCATCTATTTCTCTAAAAGTCTACTAAGACCTAGAATAGCTGTGATATTTCATTGTCGGTAAGTTGTATGTGGTTGTATGTGGAGGTGAATTGATATAACTGGTTTGACGAACTGGTATGTTGTATGGGTATACTTTCAGGCGCAGCATTAATCGCCGTGTTATTTACATCGGGTTAATTTGGTCATTCCGATCCACATAGGGACACCCCGAAATAAACAATTGCGGGTACTCAAATGCCAGATATTCTTCCCCGATACTCGAAAAACATATCTACTTGCAAAATACTTATATTGGGTATTCAAATTGAAGGTAGTAATCAAACTATTTCATTGCAAGCATTTCTGTGGCGTTAAAGAAAAGTGGAAAATGTTGAACTACGTGGGATATATTGAAATAAAATCAGAAATAAAGCCTTGATCCTCAGCAGAAATCTTCTTTGGCGGGGGTTTTTTTTTGAAAAACCTTCCATTCAACGCATTGTAAAGGGTTTTTCAAGAGAGACGCTACAAAAGTAAATCGATAGGGACATTTCTCTTTTGACATTTCTCTTCAGTAAGGTTTGCCATTTCATCATGGAAAGATATACGAGCCAACAACGAGTCGAAATTATTAAAATTTACTACCGAAATTTGGAGTCAGTGGCCTCAACTTTAAGAGCGCTACGTACAATTTCTGAATTCTGAATTTAATTTCTGGCTGAATGGCTTCCTCAATACGCAAAATATACGTAATTGGTCAGACGGCAATCCACACGTAATCCATGAGTCATCATTGCATCCCGAAAAAATTACGGTTTGGTGCGATTTACGGGCCGGCGGCGTCATTGGGCCGTACTTCTTCCGTGATGATCAAGACCGGCACATTACTGTGAATGCGAATCGCTACCGTTCAATGATAACCGAATATTTTTGGCCCCAATTGAATAATATGGACTTGGAGGACATGTGGTTCCAACAGGACGGCGCCACAAGCCACACAGCGAAATGGCCCAGTGTATTGGCCGCCTCGGTCGTTCGATTTGACGCCGTTAGATTATTTCCTGTGGGGCTACGTCAAGTCTATGGTCTATGCCAACAAGCCAGCGACGATTGATGAACTTCGTACGAATATCGAACGTGAAATTGCAGCAGTATCGGCCGATTTATGCTTGAAAACCGTCGAAAATTGGGTTCAGCGTCTGGACTTCTGCAAGCGTGCCCATGGTGGCCATGCAAAAGAAATCGAGTTGCATACATAATGACATCGAACGTACTTTCACAGGAATAAAGAATTTCTTTGGTATCTAGAACCGGTTTTGTTTTATTTAAAAAAACTTTTGTAGCGCTCTTATTGAAAAACCCTTTACTATGTTCCGAACTAAACTTTAAAAAAAAAAATCAGCTTCGGCCACGGACTGTCCCTGCAGGCTGTGTCAGAGACACGGCCATTAAGTTTAACGTAGAATACGCCATCCGATAAGACAGAAAACATATATAAAAATAAATGATAAACGTCAACTGTCAGCTGCTGTCAAACAGCATCAAGCAGCATTGTTATTTTGCTTACTTGGCAGCACTTTCATTTAAAATAAAAATGTATGAATTAATTTTTTCATATATTTTTTATAATTATATATCCATGTTAAATTCAAATTCACATTTAACATTTTGTTTGACTTAAATACATAAGTAAATATACGAAATTCTAATATTTCATCAATCAAAACAACAGCCGAAGGTTTGTGTCCACACTGAAACAGCAGCATAGTTTGTGTTCACGCTACAAACTCAAACACTCAACCAAACACCACACATATGTTTGAGTGTATGTGTTTAAACAATTTTCATTTGAGAAATTTAAATATTAGGAAGATATCAACCAATATGAAATGTATATCAAACGAAAGATAAAATCTTTATTTACCTACAAAAAATTTTTTAAAAAAAGTTATCCCGCCGTTTCCTCATAATCAATGAAATCAAGATTACAACAATAACAATCTGACATGACTCCCTATACCGTAAGGTAAGACGTATTCTACGCCAAAAATTAATTTGAGTCCGATCACAGGGGAGATGTGTAAACATCTAGTAATGAAAATTTTTTTTTAAGTTGGAAGTACTTATGCTTTTAGTATATTTTTTTAATTAATCAATTAAAAGTATCAAAACTTTCAATATTGTAAATACATAGAAATTTGCTGGTTTTTGTTTGTTTTATTTAACTTATTTGGTTAGTAAATGGGCACACTGCAGTATATATGTACTGCATTAAAAATTACAGTAGGCAGTAAATTTATTGATTACTGAAAAAATTCAGTAAATTTTTACTGATAATGAAATTTAATTTGCATTACCAGTAAAATCATAGGCCGTATTCATAGTAATCAGTAATCGGGCATTACTGATTACTGAAAATTCAATGCACCTCATCATAATCATGTAGGCACTTTATAAAAATTGCTGAAAAAAATTTTAGTAATCAGTAAAAATTTACTAGTTAAAGAATTATTTTTACTGAAATTTTAGTAGTACTGCAAAGTGCCCATCTATGGTATATGCCTTAAGTACAAATAGTTAATATTGGCTTATGGTAACTAAAATAAGATACATATTTAAATTTTTGACTCGATTGTATTTAAAAATCTATGGAAAACTGCATCCATAGTAGTGGAATTGTTAGTTGTGGGGGTTTGTGGAGAATTGCTCATATGCAAGTGGAAAACGTCAAATAAAAATTTTGATAAAGTTTGCGACTGTGGGTTTGCAAAATTTGTATTAAAATCTCCACCCATAATAATTGGCATGAGATGGAGATTGTTACCCAATTGTCGTGCACCAGCTTCAGTGTAAGGCAACAGTACGTAATGAAGATACATATGTTATAATCTTAATTTATATTGGAATCTAATAGAAATTTTATTAGAATTAGCATTACCTCCATTCAGCTTTGATACACTTTGTGTTGTTTTATGTTCTGAGTTATAATTTTTTTGGTGTTTTGTAAAATATTTTATTATTTTGTATTTGTTGCGGTTGACAAGTTATTAATCAGCTGTTTACTGAAATGTAATACATGTAGTTATTTTACAACAATGGTTTTCGAAAATTAGTAACTACTATTGCACACTAGATGGTGCTTATATGCAGCTGTTAAGAACGAATGACAATAGCTCTGTTCGAGTACTCGAAAATTTGTGCAAATTTGTACAAATTTTTACTGAACTCTGTTCGTTTACTCCAAAAGTCCAGTAAATGAGAGCCAGAGAGCGAAAATTTTGACAGTTCGAAATTTTAGCCAACATAAAATTGCAATATAGAACAGCTGTTTGAAATCAGCTGTTTTATGTAAAGAAACAAAACACAAAAATAAATTAACAACGGCAGAGTTAAGTACAAATTATTTTGTTTAATATTTTATTTAATATATTTGTGAAATTTTGAAACAAAATGGAAAACAATAATGTGCAGTGGCATTCAGGAAATTCTGGTGAACCGGCGACGTCATTATTGGATTTCAAATTTCTTCCAAAGAAAAATTGTGGCCGTCGGTGGTGCAATGGTTAGTGTGCGCGGCTCTTGTACATGAGATCCTGGGTTCGAACCCGGCTCTGACCACCTTCAAATTTTCTTTCGGCGGCGGTCACCTCGCATAGTGACGGCGACACTATCGAGTATCTAGCCATGAAAAAGCTTCTCAAATTACCGTTCGCAATCGGTGTAAAACTGTAGGTCCCAATCAGTGAGTGAAAACTGGAAAGCGCACAGCTCAGTGATTGTGAGAAGTTCTCCCCAGTCCCTTCATGGGATGTAATGGGAAACCATCTATCTATCTATCTCATCCAAAGAAAAATTACAGCTTTTGTTTAATGAAATGCAAACAGAAAAATCAGCTGTGTCCTTGCACACATAAACATCAGCTGTTTCATTGCAAATTATTACTGGAAGTCGTTCGCGTACTTTATTTGCAAATTTTCATAAAGAGAGTAAAATTGTTGTTTCGCTCTCAAAAGTAGATTCTTGCAAATTTTTACTGGGAAAGTACTCGAACAGAGCTAATCTCAAAGACGAAGAAGACTTATAGTTTGACAAGTTTAGTTTTCCTTATTTTGCTTTGTTTTAGTAAATTTCTTATTAAAAGTGCAAAAAATCTTTTTAAAAGTTATTAAAATTAAATGTTTTTGTATTCATTTTATTTATTTGTTTTCATTTGCCTACGATAACATAATGTACGACAATTAGTGAAAATTAATAGCTACTATTGCACACTAGATGGTGTTGAGTATATTGTATGCAGCGTATGAGTACACTAATACACTCATACATAGCTCAAACCGATTTGATAACGCTTTACGATTGGTTAACTATTACATCGCACATCGTACTCTAAATTTGTGATTGTATTGTGAAAGATTTTTACCCCCAGCGTATAGATGTTTACACATCAAAAATTGTACTCTGATTAAGTGTATATCGTATTCTAGATCATATTCTATACGCCTTTGCCCTCTGGTGAAAATGGTGATTAAGCAAATGAATCATCTATGGTTTTTATTTGTCTATGGATACTACCAGAATGATCTAGAGAACCTGGTGTCAGGTAATATAACAATTCGTAAGCAATAATGATATGAAGTAAACCCTCAAAGTACGCAACGTTAAGAAGTAGTAAATAGGTTGAATAAAGTCTTCTTGTTAAGCGTTTAGCAAAATAAGGAGAACTAAACCTGGTGTACTTATCTCAATTGAAAAGAACCTTGTTTTATTACCGGGAAATAATACAGCTCTAAAAAAGGCGATTAGAAAATTCGTAAAAATATGTTAGCGGTGTTTGTGCATGAGAACATGGATTCGATCCCTACTCTGACCACCTTACATTTCTTTCGATGGCGGTCACCTCGCACATTGACGGCAACACTATCGAGCATTTGGTCATGCAAAGCTTCTCAGAATACCGTTCGGAACCAGTGTAAAGCTGTATGTCCCAGTCAGTGAATGTAAAAACTAGAAAGCGCACAGCTCTATGGTTGTGAGATGCCCTCCCCAATCTCTTTTTGGGATGCAATGGGAAACCATGTTTTTTTTCTAATTTTTGATGTGTTAACATCTATAGGCGCGGGTACGGCCTAAATCCACGAAGTGAACACATCCAAACACAATTTGTCCGACTGCGCTCATACAGATTGTCAGACTGCGCTCACACAGATTGTCCGACTGCGATCACATATTGTTTGCCGTTAAACTCCTCCGAAACGGCTGGACCGATTTGTATGAAATTTTCTGTGCATATCGTGTAGGTCTCAGAATTGGCCAACAGATTTGTCCGACTGCGAAACACAGATTGTCAGACAGCGAAAAAAACACACACTAATGTAGCGGCAGCGAATAGTTGTCTTGTGTGTTGGCGGAGCACTCTCAGAGCAAAGAGAATAATGACGTGGTTATACGTATATAAAAATGAGATAGTAAGAGAGCAACGAAAATTGTGTGAACTTGTGTAGCGTATGTACGAACATATCAATGTATGTATGTGCATGTGTCTGTTGCTTTGCATTCTCTTTGTTTTTTGTGGATATAAAATAAATAGTATTAAGCAAGAAAATAATGACACTTGTCTTTAAATATTTTTAAGTGTTATTAAGTATTAATATTATTTAAATGAAACGTCATCATATAATTGAACGCGTTTTTTGTTATTGTGAAAGGTGAAAAGAGAATAATGACGAGAGAAGAAAATGAGATAGCAAGAGAGCAACGAAAATTGTGTGAACTTGTGTAGCGTATGTACGATCATAACAATGTTCATGTGTCTGTTGCTTTGCATTCTCTTTGTTTTTTGTGGGAATAAAACAAAATGTATTAAGCAAGAAAATAATGACACTTGTGATTGCACTGGTCTTTAAATAATTTTAATTATTAATATTATTTAAATGTAACGTCATCATATGATTGAACGCTTTTTTTTTTATTTTCCAATGTAACTTTTACTAATGTGTTCATAGAAATCGAACAGGTACCGTGTAACATTGGAATTTTTTGTTTATTTTACTTTTGTTTGTCAAATTTAAAGTAATGTTATCATTTCTCTGGCAAACAATTATCAACCAATTGTCTTCGTATGAAATAACTTCGGCATAGTACAAAACAAATGAAAAGTTGTTTTCGTTCTTTTTTGTACATGTACATTCTTCTTATAGGACTGACTGTTTCGCCATATAGGTCTTCAGATGAAATTTGAATGTCACTGCTCTATTGATAATAAGTAGAAATCGATTTGCATATTTTTGGCTGTATAGAATATAACAACTATAACTAGAGTTGCCAGAAGCTTTCAAAAAATTATGGTAAATGACCAAACCTAATTGTGCAAAATGCTAAGAAATACGCGCTTCACTTCGACGAAGGTAACGTTTCACTTTCGACGCTCTGTTTTCGATGCATTCTAAAATACTCATGATGACTTATCGATAAAAATTGTAAAATGTATGGCATCACTAATTAAATAAGCTGTAGGAGTAATCAGCTGATTGGGAAAATTATTCGTCATTAACAAAAAATTGTAAACAAAAACTCATATTTCAATTTAAAATGGATTGCATTGCGTTTTATGTTACCGATAACTCGGGAAATCTACGAAGTGTCCTTAAGAGCTTAAGAAACAACACGATGGAAATATTTTCAATGAATGGCTTTAGGTATCTTTATTAAAAATAATAATAGAGCTCCTTTTTAATCCCGAAAAAAGTTTTATATAAAATTTCAGGATTAACAATGAGGCCTTCAAATATATTTTGTCGGAATTAGAAGACAAAATCAAATCGGAAACACGGCTGGAATTTTTGATGTTTCTAACGCGATTAAGATTAACGGTAAACGCGCGGATATTGGTGTCGAACGAAAATGACATATAAATTAGTGACACGAGTATTTTAGAATACATATGATGTGAAAGAAAATACATGTTTCTGTTAGCACATCTCTAGAAACATATGATTTATAGCAATCACATCACCAACGTATTATAAAATAGCAAAAAGTGAACGAGGCGCGAATTGATGGTGGATGTGATTATAGGAATTGACGTGATTTTCGTATTTGTATTCGCGATTGTGACTATCATTTATTACGTACTTGTCCGGCCTCGAAGAACCCTGGTGGGTGAGGGACCTTGCAAAAAAAAAAGATAACACATTTCGCCAATCAGCTCGATCTTTTGCTTTATCTCTCCAGTTGGTAATACCAAGTGTACACTAAGGTGGACCTTGAAATGACATTTTTGCGATATTTTGGTAGATGAGGGCTCTATTCCGTGCCTTTTTGAAAAAAAATGACAATGCCGAAAAAAAAAATTAAAAAAAAAAAACATTAGGGGTTGCGCACGAGCCGAGAAAAAGGTCCACTTTGCCAAAATTAGGGGGGAAATTGCCATAGGTCATCAGGGGTCACCCGTAGGGGGGAAGAATGTATGGCCGACCCCCATTAACTTTTTACCGC
Source organism: Phaonia tiefii (assembly GCA_963931995.1). Classification (NCBI taxonomy): domain Eukaryota; kingdom Metazoa; phylum Arthropoda; class Insecta; order Diptera; family Muscidae; genus Phaonia; species Phaonia tiefii. The sequence goes on from OZ008368.1 coordinate 163,907,791, forward strand.
CAACATTTTCCCCCAAGACACCCACCCCCTATCTCCTCCCCTTAGGGGGGTCACCATACAAAAATGGAGGTTGCTCAGTATTTTCGAAAAACACCATAGGTCATCAGGGGTCACCCCTAGGGGGGCAAAATATATGACCGACCCCCATTAACTTTTCATCCCCAACATCTTTTCCGAACAAACTTACCCTCTATCTCCACTCCTTGAGGGACTCCCCATACAAAAATACTGAAAATCTATGTATTTACAGTTGCACAATATCGAGATTTTTTTGATTTTTTTTGATTTTTTTACAGAAATTCCACCAATATTCAAGAGTGGTCATTGTTTGGAAAGTCTTGAAAAATTTGAAACGCACACGTGCTGAATCAGGTACATAGGCACCCTTAGCAGATGCCCCCATTCATCAGTACCTGGCAGTAAAATATTGCAAAATACGTAGTAGTTATAAATAGCAGTTCATTCATCGATTGTTGTCATTCAACAAGTGCCGACGACCGCGAAAAGTAAATTGATTTTTCTCCCGTTTTTTAAAAGTTAAGATGACAACACGACTTAGATCGCGCGACGATATTTTTTTGATTGGTTATCCAAGCATGAATATTACGGGGAACAAATTACCGTCGAAGAAGCAAGTGCTAAGAATGCATTTCTTCAACATTCGCAAACGAAACATGTCGAAGAAAAATAGTGCGGTTATAGTCGCGGACGCAGTGATGATTTTTTGGCGCCAAGCAGCTATTCCGACGAAAGCCAGAGGAGATGTTACAAGAAAAATAGCTGCGCTGCACGATGAGTGGCATGCTTTAAGAAAGTCATCTCACAGAAAGACTGAGTCCACTAGAGAAAAAGAGAATACGTTTTCTGATAGCTTGGATAACCTTTTCGACATCGCACACGCCAACGCCCTTGAGAAAATGACAAATACCGAAGACATTAAGTTTCTGCTAAAGCAAAGAGAAGATGGCCGGCCAGGAACTATGGGAGGTGTGGACGCTACTGATACTCGAACGAGGAAAAGAAAAGCTGAGCGCGAAGAACAAGAAGAGTTGCGACGCAAACGTGCAACGGAATCTAGTAGAGATCGGTTCGCTAAAGGCGGTAAGCTATTTCGCGCTTTGTGTGTTCGTCCAATGTTTATATTCAAATGAAATTCGTTCAATTGCAGTGGTTAAATTTTCAAGCAGTGATTCAAGCGATGATAATGGGAGACAGGACGAAAACTTCCCGGCAGAAGCTGGCCCGTCAAATGTTGGTGACAGAAGAGGTTACAAACAATGTTTTACTGAACGAGTCCTATCAGCTTTGGACAAGTGCAAAGTGACTGACCGAGACGCGGTCGGCATTATGATAGCGGCGGCAGAAGCATTTGGACGCGATCCTCAACAATACACAATAAACCGTACGTCGCTTCGGAGATGTCGGCGTTCAAATCGAGAGAACATGCTGAGTTATGTGAAAGACAATCCAGAAGTAAGATCGCATAGATTTATTTGCTCTCATTCAGAATTCTTATTCTTCAACGCGTTTCATTCATCTCCAGCTTGTCGCAGCTAAATCCTTCGTAGTCCATTGGGATGGCACAATGCTTTTGGATTTTGTGGGTACAAAGAAGGTGGACCGTCTACCGGTAATTGTCTCGTACGGAGAAAAAGAACAACTTCTTGGAGTTCCCAAAGTAGAAGATGGGAAAGGAAAAGGCCGAAGAATAGCACATGCCGTTTATCAACTGTTGGCATCTTGGCATATGACACATCGAATACAAGGACTTTCTTTCGACACGACATCAACGAACAGTGGCCCATTCTCCGGAGCCGCAGTTGCTCTTGAGCGGCTGTTGGAGAGAGAAATCTTATATTTACCTTGCAGACACCACGTATACGAACTGGTGCTAAGGGAAGTTTTTGAGACAAAAATGGGAAAGACCAGTGCACCAGGCGTTCCTTGCTTTGACCGTTTCAAACAGGAATGGGACGCTGTAAAGGTTAAACCATTCCATTCTGGCTTGATAGACGATCAAGTCGTCAGAAAAATTCCTGTGGCAATGCAAGTCGGCATAAAGAAGTTTTGCTTAGATCAATTGAAGGAGAAACACCCTCGCGATGACTACAAAGAAATGCTACAATTAATTCTTTTGTTTCTGGGTGAAAAACTTGAGAATTACCATTTCCGACCTCCAGGACCCGTTTCCCATGCTCGATGGATGGCAAAAGCCATTTACAGCCTCAAGATGTTTTTGTTTCGGAGAACTTTTCACTTATCTGTATGTGAATTGAATGGTATTCGACACGTTTGTATTTTTGTGGTGCGACTTTACGTCAAGGCATGGTTTGGTTCTTCTCGAGCAGCTGAGGCGCCGAATCAAGATTGGAAGTTTTTGAAGGACATCGTCGAGTACAAGTCCGTTGACCAGGATTTATCTCGGGTAATGATAAAGAAATTTATCGGTCACCTATGGTATCTCGCCGATGAGCACATAGCCCTTGCCTTTTTCGATGACAAGGTTTCAAATGAGTTGAAGGCCAAAATGGCCCAAGCATTGCTAGAAAATGAGAATGACGAAGGTGAAGAAGATGAAGAAGACGAAAAAGGTGAAGAAGATGAAGAAGACGAAGAAGGTGAAGAAGATGAAGAAGACGAAGAAGGTGAAGAAGATGAAGAAGACGACCCGGTTCCCCCAGCTCCTCGCGTCGTAATCAAAAGCACCAGCGTTAAAAAAATCGAGGTGAAATTCAAAGATGTGAATGAAGAATTCTTGGCTAAAGACTTGAGCAACTTCGTCTCTCATAATACCAAAAATTTATTTGTACGATTTGGAATATCGCAAGATTTCATTCTTGCAAATCCAGCAACCTGGAAATCTCGCGCAGACTATCAAGAAGGTCGTAGAATTGTAAATAACTTGCGCGTTGTGAACGACACTGCCGAAAGAGGAGTAAAAATGATACAAGATTATAATAGAATACTGTGTCAAGGCGAAGAAGAGAAACAGTATTTACTACATGTTATCGATTCTTACCGCAAGAAATACCCATCAGCGAACAAAAATATGTTAATTTGACTATATTATATTAAGAGTGCTTAGTAGTACTACTCAATTACAGCTTCTTTTATTTTTGTATGGGGAGTCCCTCAAGGAGTGGAGATAGAGGGTAAGTTTGTTCGGAAAAGATGTTGGGGATAAAAAGTTAATAGGGGTCGGTCATATATTTTGCCCCCCTAGGGGTGACCCCTGATGACCTACGGTGTTTTTCGAAAATACTGAGCAACCTCCATTTTTGTATGGTGACCCCCCCCTAAGGGGAGGAGATAGGGGGTGGGTGTCTTGGGGGAAAATGTTGGCGGTAAAAAGTTAATGGGGGTCGGCCATACATTCTTCCCCCCTACGGGTGACCCCTGATGACCTATGGCAATTTCCCCCCTAATTTTGGCAAAGTGGACCTTTTTCTCGGCTCGTGCGCAACCCCTAATGTTTTTTTTTTAATTTTTTTTTTCGGCATTGTCATTTTTTTTCAAAAAGGCACGGAATAGAGACCTCATCTACCAAAATATCGACACAAGGTCCACCCTAGTGTACACAGGGATTCGTCAACTTGATCTTTCCAGCGGAGTCTTGGTCTTACTATTTTTCGCCTCCCTTCAAGTTCGGTTTCGAAAACCCTTCGTGCTGGTTCGTCTTCATCCATTCTATTGACATGGCCTAACCAGCTCAATGGCGTTATTTTGATTCGCTTAACTATGTCAATATAGCTCATACATACATACAGCTCATTGTTCATGCGTCGTCGATACTCGCCGTTGTGCACTGTAGGGCCATAATTCTTCCGGAGTATTTTTCCCTCGAAGACTCCCACAGATGTTTCATCTGCTTGCGATAAGACCCAGGATTCTGCACCATACAGCAAGACAGGCTGTATGAGAGTCTGGTATAGCTGGATTTTCGTCATTCGAGAGAGGGCTTTATCTCTAAAGTGTTTGCTTAGCCCAAAATAACATCTATTCGCAAGCACATTTCTCCGCTTGATCTCAAGGCTGATGAATATATCGGTTATCAACGGCCACGCTTTGGTCTAATCGCGTGGAGGCCCTGCTCGTTGAAACCATTAATTTTGTCTTGTACTCATTTACTTTCAGACCCACTTTTGCTGATTCCTTTTCAATTCTCGAAAACACCGCAGTAACTTCTGTAATTGTGCGCCCAATGATATCGATATCATCAGCATACGCGAGCAGCATGTGACTCGTTAGTACAAAAAGCAACTATTGCACACTCTTTTAGTATTACTCGGTGGTTATTAGGACAAAAATCCAAATTAAATTTGACAAACAAATGCACAATTTATGAAGCCATACTGAAACTACACTGAAAGAATAATGCTTCGTCGTATGGATGAAACATTTTCGTTCATTGCTACAGTGAAAAGTTTCATATATCAGACAATTTGATAGTCGCTGCAACGAACAATTTCATACATGATTTCTTTGACAATTTTTCATTTCGTTGCTGCAAAAACTTACTTTTCGTTCCTGCAACAATTTTATTTAATTTAAATTGTGTAGAAAAATGGTTAAAAATTAAAAAAAAGCGGAAGTGCATGAGATTTAAACTATTGATATTTGGTGTATCTCTTACTTTTTATTGAATATTTTTATTATTTATTTATTTGGAGTTTTGCCAACATTTATAGTTGACGAAACAATTTCGTTATTGCAATGAAACTAAGTATTATGAAGATAAAGAGAGAAAAGCAGTCAAAAAAATGAGTGAGCGTAAAAAGGAGGCCAGCAAGAGGAAATGGTGAGCTTTTAAATGACGAGTATGAAACTCGCCCTAATTAATGCAACTTAGTAAAGTAATAATATTTTATTCAGAAAGATAAATTGTGTGAAATTTTGTGTTTGCTGTGATCGTTTGTGTAAATTGTATATCAATGAAATGGATAAACAAACAGAATGCAAGGAGCAGCACGACAGCTAATAAAGTGACGCATCGATAGCAGAAAAACTACACCGAAATATGTAACTGAACATTTGTGTGTGTGTACGAGCGTGACGGTACAAATCGTAACCATATGTTTGTATTTTGGTAATTCGGTCGTGCCTGTTTCGTTGTATTATATTGGGTTCGAAGTCAATGAAAACGAAGAAGTGAACTGAACAAAGTGATTCAAGTGAGACGATCATAAAAAGTAAGAATTTAACGTACAATGAAATAAATCCAATCGAACATTAAACAAATTTTGTTAAAATGAATAAAAGAGCAGTTCAAGAAAATGCTTACAGAGTGATCAGTGGCTTAATGACGGGGAGATGTGGCGCTACAATTGAATGACAGAACCCTCAGCACAACAACAATTGCATAATTGAAGAAACGATGATGTGGTTCTATGTTCTATGGACATAGATCAATTGCTGTGATGAAATCCATACGGGAGTAGAGCTAATGTTCATGGTAAGTAGAGACATTAGTAGATATGTATATATCTTAAATAGAAATCTTAATAATAAATTCCTCATATTTGTTTTTAATTGCAGGACCTGAGTACAACGGCCACAATAACAGTCAACCGCTCGACTACCATAATCTTTCTCTAGACGAGTGGAATGGATATAATATATCAGACTATTTTCGAAACCAAAATTCAACAAATTATTATTGAAACCCCTGCAATGTAATACTAACAGTGTATTTATGTACAATGAACAATAAATAATGTCAAACACACTTCAACACATTCATTGCAGCAATGAAATAAAATCATTGCAGCAATGAAATAAGCTCATAGCATCAATGAAGCAAATTCATAGTTGCAATGAAACAAATTCATTGCTGTATTGAAACAAATTCATTGCAGCAATGAAATAATTTCATTGCAAGAACGATACATATTCATTGCAACAATGAAACAAATTCATTGCAGCAACGAAACAAATTCGTTGCAATAATGAATGAAATTCATTGCAGCAACAACCATATGTTCTTCGCAGTGACGAACGATTTGCAGTTGATGAACACATTTTCGTAGCGGGAATGAATCTGAATCTCACTTTCGATGACGAAAGTTGTTGGGGTGATGAACATTTTCATCCCTGTGACGATGCTTTTCCGTTCAGTGTAATTTGGGGCATGTGGTATTCAGCTCTGGGGTACTGCCAGTAACTTTAATATCGATATCCTGGAAGGATACCAGTCCAAGAGTTTGAGACTAACCACCAACGCTCCATGGTTTATTTCTAATAAGGCTATAAGAACAGATATTGGAATGTTATCTGTGACGGAAGATATTAGAAAATCAAGTGATCTGAAATCAAGTGATTAGAAAATTAAGTGACTGTACAGAAGAAACAAGAAGACTGAAACGATTTCACATTTTAGATCTACCTTTTCGAAAATAAGGTAAACTTTACTTTGTACTTGTAAATTTCTTTGTGTTTGTAAATTTCTCTCTGAGATATTTATTTATTTACTCAGCTAAAAATACAGCTGGATTATTTTTTCAAAAAACAACTTAATTTAACTTAAATTAATTAAAAACTGAATTATAAATTAGGTCTAATTTAACGAAAATATAAATTCGGAAAAAAAGAAAAAAAATTAAATAATTTTACGTAAAAATAAAATATAAACTATAATAATAAATAATAAATATATATATATATATATATATAAAAATAATAATAATAATGTATTGTGAAATAAAACCAATAACATGAAAATAAAGAAAGGCGGCAACAAAAAAGTGATTTAAATAATTAAAAAAACTAAAAAAAAATTTTTAATTATATTAAATGAAACATAAATAAATAAAAATACAAAAAAAAAAGACTGGATGGATAAAGAACAGCAACGATGGAGACAGGAACAAATGAAACATTGGCAGGAAAACATCAGGCACATTAATGACGGATGGAAGTACAGGAACCATTGAGAATTTGAAGAGAAAGTCAAAATGAATGAAGACCGGAACAGATAAATCAAGTGCTGGACAGGAGCATGAACTTAGATGACAGGATGAGAAGACTGGAACCGATTGAGGAGGTGAAGAAGGTGAAAGAGCAGGAACAATGAAGACAGGAACAGATTAAACATATGATGGAATGAGCAGGAACCCGGAAGGCAAATAAACAGGAGCATGAGATAGGGATGAGTAGGAACTATGATAACAGGAACCAATGATAAATTGGAAGACAGATAAATCAAGTGCTGGGCAGGAGCAGGAACTTTGATGACAGGATGAGAAGATTGGAACCGATTGAGGAGATGAAGAAGGCGACAGGAACGATGAAGACAGGGACAGATTAAACATGTAACGGGATGAACAGGAAATTAAAATTGAAGAAGACGAATAAACAGGAACGATAAAGACAGGAAATGATGACTGTTGATATACGTGTGCAAGGTATAAGCACGAACTTGGATGCATGCAATAAGCATGAGCAGGAACGATATGAAAATTTGAATCCACAAGTAGGATTCAAAGGTACGATCTGGCAACCTCAGTTCAATGAACATTATTATACATTAATTTACGTCTTATTAATTCAATAGAGTCAGAAATAGAAAATAAATGGTATAATTCATTAAAAGTTTTACAAAGGCTGATTAAAGGGGATTAAAGGCCTCATAATTATGTTTAACTAAAGATAAATTTAACGGAACGAAATGTCTTGAAGCGCGAGTAGGAACATTAAAGTGTAGTTTAGATAGCAAAAGCGGTGAGTTAATTTCTCCATTAATTAGTTTTACCATAAAGCTGAATCCTAACATAATTCTCCTGCGTTCAAGAGTTGGCAGATCAATCAAAGCAAGGCGATTAACATAGGGGGTAAAAGAGTGTCAGAATCCCAGCCAAGATTTCTCAAAGCGAAGAGCAAAAACTGTTTCTGTACTGATTCAATTCTATCAATATGGCACCTATAGTTTGGGGACCAAACTATCGACCCATATTCGGGTATCGGCCTTACAAGGCTAGTGTATAAACGTTTCGATAGATAAGGATCATTAAACTCCCTGCACCAACGTTATATAAAACCTAATAAACTTGACGCTTTATCCACACAAGAATCAATGTGCAAATTAAATGTCAATTTAGGATCAAAGATTACCCCTAAATCACAGAATGAAAAAAACATTTTCCAATAAACTATATAATATGAGGTTGGTTAACTATTAAAAGGCACTTTATTACACTTTCAAAAGTTCAATAACATATTATTGCAACGACACCAATCAGCTAACCTCTCCAAATCCGCCTGAAGTAAGTGACTTTCATCAATCGTCCCTAAAGATCGACATAGCTTTACATCATCCGCATACATTAATTTTTTCGAATTTCTAACAACTAATAGAAGGTCATTTAAAAACAAATTGAAAAGAACAGGACCCAAATGACGTCCCTGGGGAACACCAGAAGTGACAAATATTCTACGAGATATACAACCTTTAAACAATACTGCTTGAGTTCTATTCAACAAATAAGAAGACAGCCAACGCAATAGACGGCATGGAGTAAAAGCCTATGGTCAACTCTATCAAAGGCCTTACTGAAATCCGTGTAAATGACATCAGTCTGTAACTTTGACAAGAAGGATGAAAAAGTAAATGAAATAAACTCTAATAGATTGGTGACTGTCGATTTCCTTTTTAAGAAACCATGTTGATGAGGCGAAATAATACCTTGTAGTGACTGGACAAGCTTACAAGTTACCAATTTTTCAAAAAGCTTTGGTATAGCACTTAGCTTTGCTATACCCCTGTAGTTTTCCATATTCGACCTGCATCCGCTCTTATGGAGCGGAATAATAAAGCTTTCCCTCCACAATGGAGGGAACATACCATTAATCAAAGAAAAGTTGAACATTTTCGTCAACGGAATATATAAAGCATCAGCACATTCACGTAAAACAATAGATGGCACCCCATCAGGACCAGGGGAACAAGTTGGTTTAAGGCATAGGAGACCCATATACACATCATTAAAAGACAAAGAAAAGTCAAACATCATATAAAATCTTTGAATAGTATAAGGATACTCTGATGGTAATTCACCACATTCTAAATAGGTTGATTGAAAAAATTTTGCAAAAAGATCTGAAATCTCAACATCCGTTGATTTTAAGACGCCTTCATATTCCAGAGAAATCGGGAATTCCCTTACTCTCCTTTTAGAATTCACAAACTGATAGAAAGACTTAGGGTCCAAATTTAACATGGCCTTAACTTTTATAAGATAATCAGCATAACATTTACGATTCAACACGTCACACTTATGCATTGCAATGGAATAATTGATACATATCAATACAGGACCCACTTCCTTTTTTTTTTTTTTTGTTGTTTGTTTATTTATTTACATCATAAATATTTTAATACTACAATAAACAATAGTTATATGATTGGTATATGTATATATACAACGACCCGGATAAGGGTGCTCTAGTATACTCTTATATTATGCTAAGCTGTTTTTTATTTTTTAATTAACAATAACAAATTTTATTTCGTATTTGAAATTAGTATTAATTATTTGTAATGAAAACTATTACAAAAACATTACTTTTATAAATTTTGTGGTGATAATAAACTAGTTGTCAGATGGTTAAAAAAAAGGGGAAGAAATTATTGTGGTCCAAGCCACCAAAACTTTTTATTATTTAAAGTAGATGTAATTATTCTATCTCTTTGAGGAATACTCGTATCAAACCTGACATTGTTTAGGTCGTTTCTATTGTAATCTATGGATTTTATATTCGCCCGCCTATATAAGTGGAAGAACAACGGGACGCCATTTTCATTTTGAATGTATTTTATTCTGTCAAGGAACAAAAAGGCTTCAGGTGGCACAAATCCCTTTAAGATGGAATCTTTTGTGTATTTTTCATCGGTGTAGAATGGTACCATTATTAAATTAAATTCTGTACAAAGTGTACATCTCACTATGTGCTTTCTAATTAAATTAATTATAAAATTATCGATTCTGTTCACATTTGCCGTATTGTAAAGTTTTGAGTTTGAAAAGAATTTTACGAAGTTGGATTGTGGAGATCTATACATAGAGGTACAAGCTCTAAGACATTTACGCTCAAATAAGCGTATCCTTTCCATGTAAGATGGTGATATGTCGTACCAGATTGGGCATCCGTATGTTAGTATTGGCCTTATTAAAGACTGGTACATTAATATTTTAATTCTCATTGTTAAATGTTTCGAGTAGAATAGTGTTTTGTACATGAAGAAGGCTTTTTTGGACTTCTCTATAGCTTTGACAACATGGTTATTAAAATACAAAAACTTATCTAAATAAATTCCTAAGTTCCCTTGTGAACCAAGGAGGACTCGACAAATCAGTATTGGCGTAAGCAATAGGCACTGATGAACGAAAGCTTGAGTTATCACAGCATAAAATTCATTAAATTCCACAAAAACGAAGGCCAAATAACGTTTAAAGTTGTAAGAATGACTGACTTGCCCTGTTGATCTATTCAAATAATCATTACAAGCTAGATCGATATTCAAACACAAAGTCGGATGATATTTATCCTCTGGTAAAACAAATGGTAATGCTCTATGTAGGGTCAGCTCTGAAATATTATAATATACTAAGTCCAGTAGCCTATTAGATACATTAAAAACATTATTAAACTGCATGAGCCCAAATCCAGATAACATATCAAAGAAAGTATTCAACCAGCCACTACAAGAGGGAACCATAAATCCCTGCTCAGAACATAGATGCCACGATGCATCAGGAATATTAAAATCACCACAAACAAATATTATGTCCTGCAAACACATCAGTTCCAACACCTCACCAATAATTCTACCGTGTTCCATATACACACTTATATCCGAAATTGGAGGAATATATTGTTACGAATTTCCTTATTCGTCCTTTTTGCGTTGTTTTATTCCCAATAATAAGCAAAAGTTTTTACTTATTCGTAACACTGCCCCCCACTCAAGCCTGTTCGTCCCGAGCAGGCTCAACCCTCCGTTTTCCATACAGAGCTAGTCTTTCCAAATGCACGACTTTCATTTTAGCTCTTGGACTTTGGCTTTTCTGGATTCTATAAACCACGTCATTTATTCGTTTGACAACCTTGTAAGGGCCTTCCCAGTGAGTCTGAAGTTTTGGAGATAAACCAATCTTGCGCTGTGGGTTGAACAGTAAAACTAGCTGGCCTTCATGAAATCCTTCTGAATTTGCCGCTCGGTCGTATCTGGCTTTCATTTTGTTACTGACCATTTTTAATTTGTTGCGCACAAATTCATGGAGATCATTATGATCCCCCGTATCATGGTAATTGACATCACTGTTCGCAGGGTCAGACGCTGGTATGGTACCGAACTCCAAATCTCCAGGCAGCTTCAGCTCATTTCCGAAAATTACTTTAGCGGGTGTTCGCGAAGTGGAGTCATGGCTGGCCGTCCTATATGCCAAAAGGAACTTCGGTATGTGTTCATCCCAATCTCTTTGATCTGCGCTGACTGCTTTTCTTAGGTATTCTTCAAGAGTTCGGTTGAATCTTTCAACCATTCCGTCAGACTGAGGATGCAATGGTGTTGTTCTTGTTTTCCGAATACCGTATGACTCACACATTTCTTTGAAGATGGTCGATTCAAAATTCCTACCCTGGTCCGAATGGAGCTCCGAGGGGACACCGAAACGGCATATCCAGTTATCCACAAACACTTTAATTATAGTCTTCGCTTCCTGATTTGGAACAGGGTATACTTCGGGCCATTTACTGAAGTAATCCATAACCACTAAGACGTACTGGTTTCCAGAGCTACTGCCTGGAAACGGACCAGCCACATCCATAGCTATACGCTCAAAGGGTGCACCTGAGTTGTATTGCTGCATGTGGCCATTACTTCTTCGCGTTGGTCCCTTAGCTGTCAAGCATTGGGTGCAATTTGCTATTCAATCGGCTACCGCTTGTTGACAGCCAATCCAGTAGAACCGTTGCTTTAGCTTTTCAATGGTCTTGGTTATTCCTAGATGTCCTCCACTCGGGCCATTATGGAATTCTGTCATTATCTCTTTTTCCTTGGAGGCAGGTACTACTATTAACTTTTTGACTATTTTACCATCCTCACTTTCCCATAACCGGTATAGGCAACCTTCAAATAATTTTAGGCTGTTCCACAGTATGCTTTCATCAGGGGGCTCTCTGAGGCGATGTCATTGCGTGTTGGTCTTTCATCTTTTTCTTTTGCAGAAATGATTTTTGCCAGTGTAGGGTCGCTTCTTTGTGCTGTTGACCAGTCTTCGTTGGATTCCAGTCGAAGCAGACGTACGTCAATGATGTTTTCTTTCACCTCTGCTTTTGAGCAGTGTTAGCATTCCAGCTTGCATGGACGACGTGACAGGGCATCTGCATTACCGTGTTTTCCTCCTTTTCTATGCTCAATGCTGAAGTCATAGCTCTGCAGTCTTTCAATCCAACGAGCAAGTTGGCCTTCGGGGTTCTTAAATTGCAGTAGCCATCTTAGCGCCGCATGATCGGTTCTTAACTGAAAAGGCTGGCCGTACAGATACTTGTGGTAGTGTTTGACACACTCTATGACTGCCAGTAGCTCTCGTCTAGTAACACAGTAGTTTTTCTCTGGCTTTAAGAGTATTCGGCTGTAGTACCCAATAACTGTTTCCTGGCCATTGATTTCCTGCGAGAGCACGCCACCTATTCCGTAACCACTCGCGTCAGTATCCAACATGAATTTCTCTCCAGCAACAGGATATGCAAGCAAAGGAGCCGCGCATAAATATTGTTTCAGTTGGTGGAATGACTCTTCTTGTTTTTCGCTCCAACAGTACGGCCGATTTTTCATTGTCAACTCGTGAAGACTTGCAGCCACTGTGGCGAAACCTGGCACAAACCGTCTGTAGTACGTACAGAGCCCTAGAAAACTGCGTAATTCATGGAGATTCTGCGGTCTTGGCCAATCCTTCACTGTCAGAATTTTGTCTTCATCGGTGGAAATGCCATTTGCTGTCAGCCGGTGTCCCAAGTATTTTACTTCTTTCTGGAACAGAAAACACATCTTCGGGCTGAGTTTCAACCCAGCCGCGGTTATACGTTGAAGGACTTCTTTAAGATTCTTCAGGTGTTCATCGAATGTTTTCCCCATGACAATGATGTCGTCTAGGTACACCAAGCATGTTCGCCAATGAAGTCCTTTCAACACGCACTCCATTAATCGCTCGAAGGTGGCTGGAGCGTTACATAGTCCAAATGGCATTACTTTAAACTGCCACAGACCATCCCCTACGCTGAATGCAGTTTTCTCCTTGTCTTTCTCGCTGATTTCTACTTGCCAATAACCACTTTGCAAGTCCAGCGTGGAGAACCATTTTGCTCATCTCTTTTTGCAAGTGGAAGACTTCTGGGCGCCTGTTTTATTGGTCTCGCTTCCCCTGTATTGATGTCATGCTTTACCATTGATGTTCTACCTTGGCATTCTTTTTTCAGGGCGAAGGCAGACGCATGCTTCCACAGTAATTGCTTTACTTTGTTCCTATCAGAAGGCTTTAGTTCTCGCACCCACTCACTGAGATGCGACTCCAGCACTTTCTCCTCCTTTTCTGATAGTTTGCTTCAGTCAGAATTAACTTCACAGTTGATGACCGCCTCGGCTGGTGTACATTCTGCAATTTCTGTGCGGTCGCCAATCACTTCTTCGTTGTTGGACAAATTTAGAACTCGTACAGGCAAGTATACTTCATTATTAGTTTTTACTAGAGCTTTGGCAGTGATGATGTTATAGTTGTTTATTCTTGCAGGTTCAACTACCCACAAACCGCCGATCTCACAATCTCCCTCCATACGGAGCCATACTATGGTTTCTGAGTTTGGTGGCAATTTTACATCTTTTTGAGCGATCAGACTTTTAATCTGTGTTGTATTGTATCCCACATTGAGAGGAATTTCCACATTAGCCCACGTCAAAACTTGCTGCCCCATATCTAACTTGAGGCCTTGGGCAATCATAAAATCTGCGCCAATTATCACTTCATCTACAATGTCGGCGACAATAAACACGTGTTCGATGCTCATGTTGGCAATGGCTAACTTCAATTTAACTTTACCATGTACAGTTGCTGGTTCGCCCGTTGCTGTGCGGAGTCTTACACCATGTAACGATTCCATTGGTCCATTTATCAAATCAGATCTGATGATTGTGACGCGCCTGTGTCCATAGTCAATATGCGCTTCCGACCACCGATAGCTCCGTAGACAGTGAGGTTGTTGTTTTTCTGTTGTATTATTGAGATGGAGATCGTGGGGCCCTCGGTTGTGGGAGCTAGTCCATGCCCCTTTGGGCTAGCTCGTTTTATATTAACGGAGATTCATTTTGTGTAGTAAAATTTACCCGTTTATTGCCACGTTGGGGTGAGCTCGATCATGATCGTTTTCGTGGCTCTCTGCAGTTTCGTGCAATATGACCAGGTTTGTCGCAATTGTAGCACTTTGGTTTGGGCTTACTTCCGCCTGATAACGCCTTGCTGAGGGTTTGCGTCATTTCTTTAAGATCGTTTATGGCACCCTTCAAATCTCCTGCCTCCGACTCCATTTCAATTTTTCTAACTGTTTGTATTTGAGGCTTGGACACAAATTTCGCTGTCTCCTGTGCCAATTCGAACGAAACGGTTTCGGCGAATGTAGCTTTTTGTGTGGCACAAGTCACGTATTTTATGTCAGGATCACGGATGCCGTTGACGAATGCTTCAATCTTAAATTGATCCAAGAATGGGTGGGACTCACCAGGATAAGTCATCAACACCAAACGTTCCACCTCGGTTGCGAAGTCCTGAAGCGTTTCATTATGCTTTTACACTCGGCCTCTTAATTCCATGCGATATAAATCCTTCTTGTGATCGACACCATACTTGCGTTGTAACGCAGCCAATAGATCCTCGTAGTTGTTTCTGGCACTGACGGGAATGCTCTGAAGGACTTCTGCTGCGTTGCCTTTCAGTGCTAAAATTAGCTATACTGCTTTGTCGTTGCTGTTCCACAAGTTCTTAATTGCGACCATTTCGAATTGGAATTTGAAAACGTCGAATGGTGTGGAGCCATCGAAACTGGGAGTTTTCAATCTACTAGAGCCTTCAGAAAATACTCGCACTGGACCCTCTTGCAACTGAAGTTCACTCATTCTCCTTTGCAATTCACTTACATCATTTTCGACTTTCTCAAACTTATTCTCGACTTGCTCAATCTTCTGCTCAACTCCTTGGAACTTCTGTTCGACGTTTTCCAATTTCTCATTAACATGTGTTTCCATGTTGTTCATAACTTCCGAAATTTGTTGAAGTTTGTCATTTGTGGCGTTAGATGTCTCCTGTATTATTCTTGAATTTTCACCAAATTTCTTTTCAAGTTTTTCATCCATAATTCTAGAATTCTCACCAAATTTCTCATTCATAATTCTAGAATTTTCGTCCAATTTGGCCATCATGGCAGCAAACATTGTAGAAACATCTACATTACCAGTTGCTTCTTTTGCACAAACCTCCACTTCGTCTTTGCACTCGAACTGATATGTGTCAATGTCGATGTTTCGGCGTTTAAATTCTTTTATTAATCGCCTCTGCAGCTCTACCTCATTACCAGCTGTCGGTTGATCCAATTTACTCAACTACTTTTTTAGTTGTTCAACTTTGAGTTCTTCAAACTTCATCGTTGTCCTTAATTCGTAATTTCACTTCTGACACCAATGTTACGAATTTCTTTATTCGTCCTTTTTGCGTTGTTTTATTCCCAATAATAAAACAAGGTTCGGTTTAAATTACGATAATTACAACGGTTTCACTTCCTTTTATTTTACTTATATATTACAACAGTTTACTTTATTTATAACACTTCAACAAGTCTTATATGTTACTATCGATTCGCGTTGCTCACTTTACGGGGTTTAATCACAAACTGAACTCTCCACTCCAAAGACCTCCGCTATTTATACCAACTCACCATACTCAAATGAAGGTATATCTAGCGAATTCAAGAACCTTCTAGAATCTAGATGTTGTTGTTGTTGCTTATCTTTGTAGAACAATCTCGAATGGCGGAGAGTTATCTTTACTGAGTTGAATTCATGCTACTGGTTTAGCGAGCTGGTACGTTGTTACAATGCATACTTTCAGGCGCAGCACTAACCGCCTCTTATTTACATACTGTTAGTAGAGTCATTAACAGTAAGCAAAAGCTTTTACTTATTCGTAACAATATGAACAAACAATAAACATATTCACACCACCAAAGGTCAACCGAACACACACACATTCCGAAACCACAATTTCAGAAATTGACAGCAACGAAGAAGGAATAGAAGTATGAACCGCAACAAGAACACCACCACCTTTACGTAATAAACGATCTTTTCTATAAACCTTATAATTGCTGCAAAACACTTCCAAATCACATGTTGTCTGTTTCAACCACGACTCAGTAAAAACAATGACACTAAAATTACAAGAAAAACTATTCAAATAAACATCGGGCACTTTCGTATTCAGTCCACGAACATTTTGAATCATCAACACAATAGAGTCATTTAGTTTTCCGAACGTTGCAACTCAACAGGGGCTACTCGCCGTGTCCTATAACGAGGAATGAACTCTTGAACCAGGACACCAGCAGGCCAAAATGATTGCTCAATCAATACATCGAAAACTTTTTTCGGAACAATGATCCTAAATGGGGAAATATTAACCCTAGGCACAGAAAAATTAAATTTAAAAACCCTACAATCATTATCATTAAATTCAGAACAATTCAATTTTATATAATTAAAAATGTTATCAGTAGACGTGTCAGGAGACAATCGAGATATAAAAATAGTCCTACGAGGTGGGACTACAACCAAATCAGCAGTCACTGATGCACTTAATGACGGCTGAGTAGAATATACACTACTGCCCGTGTCCTCAGAAATAGAGGATATCTCGGACACTTGGCTTTTACCTATAGAAACATAAAGATTCGTAATTATTATATCTGAATCCAAAACAACAGAATTTGAAGAAGCAGGAACACCGGAAACTACAGGTGAAACAATAGCAGAACCAACATCAAGACATTCACGAACAGAATGGTCAATTGTTGTAGCACTTTTGGGAAGGGACGTCACAGGAGCTGTGACTATATCCGAATCCAAATCAACAGAATTTGAAGAAGCAGGGACACCGGAAACCACAGATGAAACAATAGCAGAACCACCTTTAAGACATTCACGAACAGAATTGTCAATTGTTGGAACACTTTTGGGAAGGGACGTCACTGTCAAGGGTAACGGAGATATAAACATGCGATCCAAATGGTCAAGGTTGGGAGTAATAGGAATATCAGATTGGCGATTATCCGAATTCATATCTCCAGAAGCTTTTTTCCTCCTAGGAGATGATAATAAATTTTCAGGCCAAGTGAATTTACTAAACATTTCCTCCATTATTTTTAATTTTGACTCCAGGGAGCCTAAATCAGTATTTAAGTTCGAAAACCCATTTTTTGCCTCCTTAAACAACCTATAAAAAATTACAGCAGACAGTTGTCCCAGGCCTTCGGCCACGGACTGTCCCTGCAGGCTGTGTCAGAGACACGGCCATTAAGTTTAACGTAGAATACGCCATCCGATAAGACAGAAAACATATATAACAATAAATTCATTTGCTTATATTATTTATCATTTATTGTTATATATGTTTTCTGTCTTATCGGATGGCGTATTCTACGTTAAACTTAATGGCCGTGTCTCTGACACAGCCTGCAGGGACAGTCCGTGGCCGAAGGCCTGGGACAACTGTCTGCTGTAATTTTTTATAGGTTGTTTAAGGAGGCAAAAAATGGCCGAAGGCCTCGGACAACTGTCTGCTGTAATTTTTGTATTTACCAACGGCATTTGATTCAAGTCCGTTTAAAAAAAAATATTATGTTAAATTTTTTTAAACTTAATTTAATTTATGTATTTTAATTAATATTTTTATTGAAATAAGTTCTGCGAATGTTGAGAGGGGCGCCCTAATATTAAAAAAGGTTTACCTTATCGAGTCTTCGCATTAGCATTCAAGCGTTGTGTGAAAGCTTTACGCTTTACAATTCAAAATTAATGTTACAACAGCTTTATTGAAGCTTTCGCAAAAAAGCTTTATTACGTTAGCTTACTGTTTGTTTCACTTTTTACTAGATACATGTTCCTAAGCAATGTTGAGCAACCAAAAACACTCAACCAACCACCACACATATGTTTGAGTGTATGTGTTTAAACACTTTTCATTTGAGAAATTAAAATACTAGAAATATATCAACCAATATGAAATGTATATCAAACGAAAGATAACGTCTTCATTTACCTACAAAAAAAATTTTAAAAAAATTCATCTAGCCGTTTCCTCAAATTCAATGAAATAAAGATTACAACAATAAAAACCTGACATGACTCCTCATACCGTAAGGTAAGACGTATTCTACGTCAAAAATCAACATCGAACTGTCTACAATTCCAGCAAGACCAGCGAAGGCCACTTTCCTTGGACGCAATTTTGTCAAAATATCTTCCATTAAAGCCTGCACACTAGGGTTATGACTTTTTCAATTTTTTACCAAATACATGCCCATACATTTACATGCCCTAGCCAAAAAGACGATAAAAAAATATTAAGAAATGCGTTCTTACTTTTTCGCTGCTGTTAAAAAGTTCCCGCACCAAGCGAGTTGACATTTGGTCTATATTTTTTTTAGTTTAAACAAATTAAGCCAAAAAAATTATTTAAATATACGTCTGAGCTAAATAATGTTGGTACATGTCTTCAGTGAAATTTGATGGCGGTTCTTTTCTTTCTTGGCGGTTCTTTTTTCATAAAACAAGCATAAAACACGCGTTTAAAGGGTTAAAATGTTCTACAAAAATTTTGTTCATTAAATTTCACTGGAGGTTGTAGAAGGGAAAAAGTTCCTGCGATATAAGCAAAATGGTTTAAAAAGTAAAATTGTAAAGTATCATATAATTTTTAAAAATTTTAACAAATACTGTAAAAAAAGTCTATAAACATAGTGTTAATCGTTGTAGGAGATTTTAACCATATAAACCCATGTCTTAGTCGCTTTCTTTGCAGTCGTCTTAATTTTTGTTCGTAAGTGTTACGGTTATTGTGAAATGTTGGACCAAAAAAATAAAAGGTTTTTATACTACTACTATATATTTTTTAAATGAAACACAATATTTTTAACTTAGTAGCACACAATTTTTTGACGTTTAGAATAATTCTTGTAATAAACGTTACTTGCTTCTGTTAGTTTTCGTTAATTTTCGTTTGTATTTTTCAGATTTGTTATAATGTCAGACAAAAAGAGTGATAAAGCTGTGCAGAAAATTGCAAACTGTGGTCCAAAAATTTGACTACATACATTTGAAAGCGGGAAATCAACATTAAGAGCCGTTCCAAATATAAAGCATTCGTTATGTAAATTAAATAAAATCCCATCACAAAAAATTATTATTGGCAGATATATTACATTAGCAGCTTCCGAGAAGTCTAAAAATGGAAGATGTGAAACCTTATCAAAAGAGCTTTACGATTTATGGAATAAGCTTAAAGTTCAACAAATAGCGTCAACGTCTATAAAACGGAGAGTAAACCAATTGGTTCAAAGTTATCAAAAATTTTTAAAAAGACCTAAAGCTTTCAGCTTCAATAGAAGCTTTGATGTTAGCAATGAAAATTTGGAATGGTCCGAAGCAAGTGGCGATGAAGAAGTAATTCGTGACTGTGATTTAGTTCCAATATCCGATTGCGATGAAGATGAAATTTTTGAGATAGATGATCTTTCCGAAGATGAAGATGAACAAATTTTGATAAATGAAAACAATCTAAAAGGCAAAGATTTTAAATCTTCTGAAATGCTGAAAGTTTCTGTAAAGGCAGCTGCATCATTGGTTACAAATTTAAATGTAACCACTTCAAAGGCATCTAAAATCTGCAAACAATTGGCTAAGTCAGGCGTTAACATTTCAACGCCATCACAAACAGGTATTTACAGAGCGGTAATAAAATCTGCTGAAGAAATAGAAGTAGTTTACAAACAGACATTGAAAAATGAAAACTGGTGCCTTCATTTTGATGGAAAGAAAATTGATGGTAAAGAAATACAAGTAATCGTATTGAAAATTGAAACAAAGGAATTTAACTTAAGTGTTCTTGTTCTTGATAATGGAAAAGCTTTAAGTATATTTAATGGTATAAAGGAAACTTTAGACAAATATGATTTGTGGAATTCAATTAAAATGATCATTTCTGACACAACTAAAGTTAATACAGGTAAAACAAACGGAGTTGTTGCTTTGCTAAAGAACCATTACAAGGTAATGTCACTTGTTCCTCCACAATATATTGGATGCCAACATCACGTTTTAGACTTGCTTTTAAGACATGTTATGGACGAGTTGTTGGAAGGCAAATCATCATCGCCAAATATATTTTATAGTTTTGTATCAGAACTTATAATTAATTATGAACAACTAAAAACCAATTATAAACAAAATGAAGAATCCATCAAAGCTGTTAACATCAAATGGAGAGACGACATGCACTTCCTTTATGAGTTTGGAAAAGCTTTCAGATATTACCAACAACATGAAAAATTCCCATTTATAAATTTTAAAAGTATACCCCCAATTAGCAATGCACGATGGAATTCTGGAGCAATTCTAGGAATATTGGCGTTTATATTAATTCCAAAATACCGACCAGAACTATATAAAGTATGTCAATTTATATGCGGTGCACGGTACGACGTATGGATTTCGGACCATTGTTTCCGCGAAGACAATTTTGAATTATTAAATTTATCTTTGTCGCAATTTCAAAAAGCTCAACAGTGTTTTGTAAGGCATTGGGTTAAAGAGGAGTCGAAAATAAGAAATCAACAACGCAGAAACATTTGTGCAGAACGTGCAATAAAAGTGGTTCAGGACATTTATCCTCTCTGCAAAAATACTCGCACTTTAAATCTTAAATTTATATCATACAATAATCAAATAAATCAATAACTTTAACATTTAAAGAGCGATTATTTTTGCAAAAATTACCTGAACTACTTTTATGGCATTTTCTGCGGAAATAATGGAAAGTAAGTCATACCTCGAATTTAATAAAAAAAAGAAAAATTTAAAAAAAAAATATCTATGAGTTTTTAGAAAATGCATTTGGTGCTTAAGGTTTTTTGGCCAAAATGACCCGCAATTACGATTTTTATTATTAATTTAGTATTGGCTATCACGTGGTCATAGGTAGAATTTTTGTCAAAAATGAGTCATAACCCCACTGCACACTTTACATGTGAATGACCATCGCATATCCAGCATGTGATAAAACAACCATTATAAATGTTTGTCACTGTACAATTTTTTGCAACGCATTCCATGATTAAACACGCTCCTAAAATTATGCAAGCCAAAAATAAAAATGATAATTGTTCACGCCTTAAGTTATGCTAACAGAAGTGCTTTAAATTAAAGAGCAGCAGGAAACAACAACAAGGAATAGAATTGACACGGATGAAAAGCAATAAGGCAAACAACAGATTGTGGAAGAAGAGAGAACGAGACAAAAAATAAACCTAGAACTTTTGCACAGCGTAAGTTTGCCCCGAAGCGTTTCATGAGGCACCAAATAAAGTTGCTCAGTGTATCTATACAGCAATTGTCAAAAATGGCTGATAAAGTAAATAACCAAAGTAAAATTAAAAGTATATGCTTTACCTATTCCATTATTTTATTTTTTCACATAAATCAAAAACCCCCTCTTTTTTTCAATACAAAAATATTGACATTGAAAAAATATTGACAATTTGCCTCGAAAACTTTCAACTTTTGTGCAAGTCGCTTTGTATGGGAAATTTGTTTGTTTTGACGTTTGCTGTGCAAGTTTACGATGTTTTCGAGTTTAGGAGGTTCTTTCGAGCTTTCATGAATACCACTAATAAATACTCACAGGAGATTAAAAACTTCAATAAACACTGAGAGAAATTAACTCACTTGATCAAATAAAGATTAAAAAATGTATTATTAAAGCAAAAGTTTGCAAGTAGAAAAAAGTACGTCACAATTCCCAGAGAGTTGCCAGACTGATATCATTATAGAATACGTACATTTTAAGTATAATTTTTATAATGTTTATGTTATATTGCTTATTGGAGCTTTATAACCAATGCAACTTCTGCAAATTTAACATATTTGCTTATTGTCATACCGACCGATTTTAAATAAAGAAGTGAATTAAAAAAAAATTCGGATTTCTTTTCTGTCAAGTTTAATACAAGTGTGTACCTCATAGATTAATACATACATAGATACATTATTCTCTCAATAAATTAAAGGTCATAGGTACGGTGGAAAGTAAACATTGGATGGTGAAAAACATAGGTTTAATAATACCAAATAGAGGCAATAGTAAACAACGTCCAACAAAGTAACACCAACCGAATTTCGTGTTTTTGGGGCAAATTAGTTGTGTTAAATACAATACAAACGTATACCAACGATAAAAGTCGACACAAAAGGGTAAAATACATTTAAATTATTCAGTTCTAAACCAAAACGACGTGAAAAAGTTAAGTGAACATATTTTGTAACTCCAGCTGGTGTAAGTCAATTTTAAATTTAATTTCTCTCATTTCCACAAACCTACGACGAAGAGTGTGAAATGAAACTTCAGATGAGAGAATACATGTATCTATGTAGTGTACCTAAAACAGCGGTCGGCATAAATAAAAATTAGTGTGTGTTGGTGAGAGAAAATATTGTGCACTGAAAAAAACATACGATTTCTTGTTTTTTGCCGCACGCAAGACAAACAAATACACAACCAGCGCACATGATGTTGTTTCATCGCTGTCTTGCGGACGACTAAACGAAAGAAAAATTTTGTTCTGTGCACATTCAAAAAAACGAAGCAAAAGAGCGTGGTTTTCTAAAGAGCGTAAGTGTCGGTGTGAATTCAATGTCCACACAAGTGGTATGGAGTGCCGATGGCTGACCTAAAATAAAAGTTCAAAAACAAAATACATGTGAATTTGACTTAAAAGAAACACAGAAGCAGGAAAAAGTTAAAATCGGATGTTCTAACGATGTTACCATAGAGTAAATCTTACTAGAGAGAATATTTGACTCATGTGACGTTTCCTTTTACACTCTTCGTGGTGCGGTCGGTGTGATGGAGAGATGTATGACGGATAGTGATATACACCGGGTGGATTTACAAGAACTTGTGACTTTAATATTTCATGACGTTTTGGTGAAAAACTGTGAAATTTAAATGTGTTTCACACTTTTTTATTGACTGTTATTGTTAGAATACATTTGTGTTGTATTTAACACAATAATTTTAACAAACAAAACGAAATACCGTTGTTGTTATTTTGTTGGTGGTTGTGACCCATTACCTCTATCTGGTATTACTGAAGCAATTCTTTTCCACATCCAACGCTCATATCACACCAGGCCAAATGTCATAACTTTGCTGAGAGAAATGTTGAGTCTAGTATAAGAATTAGTCTATGGATATTACCTTACATACTCGGCCATGAGTGTATATTTGTGTGTTTTCCAAAAATTCTTTGAATTGATGAATATAATACATAATTCAATTATAATTAATCAATATTCATAATCATTGTTTTTGATTAAACCTTTAACGGATTAATCACGATATCGATAAATTAAAATTAGAATTGATGAATTAAAAATTGAATTGGAATCACAATGCAACCGACATTTTCAATAGGCGTTCGCAATGTTAGCAACAGTTTATTTCGAATCAAGATGTTTTATACCAGGTGATACAAGTATTACGTCAAATACATCAAGACAACAGATATTTTGTTTTCGTGTCCAATTTAATACAAATGTATGTCTACAATAAAAATAGAGAAAAAAGTACACGGCAAAATGCATTTGAATTAGATAGTTTATGTACTGAACAAAATAAAACAAATGATTTATGTAGGTTGTTCTTATAACACAACCCACAGTACCTTAGTCACGAATCGAATGCTACACATTCTGGTTTGTATTTGAAATTAAATCTTAATATTTATGTATATTAGGGCGGGCCAATTTGTATGGAGCCGAAAAATTCGATTTGAGCCGTCCCCTAGGATGATTCTATGGACAATTCTAAGCAACTTTTGTGAAGGAACCATAGGTCTATCTCGATTTTCGAGGCTCCCACTTTTCAAAAAAATTATTTTTTCCCTATAACATCATTTTGATTCAAAATTCGATTTTTTATTCATCGTTATATTATCTTTTTTATGTGTATATGGGGGGTTTTTGGGGTCGAGAAATTCATTTCTGATCTTTATTTTTACCTATGACCACCGCCAGAGGGCGTTTCATGCATATTTTAATTTCATCCAAAATTGTTGTTTTATCTCTGACATTTATTGTTGTTAATTTTAAGTAAGTCAATTAAAAACAGTTTTTTTTCGTTTTTCGTTTAAAATCAATATTTGATATTTGAATATAAATAAAATTCTCACCATTTTTACCACTGTGTATTTACCAATTTGTAGGTGGAAAAAATATATTCGAACCAGATGTTTTAAAGTATACTAATTTCAGTTATTTTTTCATTCTTTTAATAACAGTATACAATGGATCCAAATGCATTGCCGTCTACATCGCAAACCGCAACAACATCAACGAGTACCGAAAATCATTTGAAGCATTTGCCCTCGCACGATGTTACTGTTTTTGGTGCATCTTGTGATTTGAGTGGACTCAATCTGCCAACGAAACAGGATATTTTAAGATGTTTTTTTTTCTTGGGCGAACGTGCTAAACTCCAAAATAAAATGTTTTCGTATAAAACATTCGTACCGCACGTAACAGACAAATTGATTCAAATTTGGAGTCAACTTAATGTTGAAATTCTAACAAAAAAAGTGTTGTTAGAAAATTGGGTACATTGATTGACAAGTATCAAATCGAAACTAAACATCCAAAAATCGCCACATTCAGAACGTTCGTGCAATCTACAAAATAATTATTTTACATCGGCAAATGTCAATGTGACTTGAAGCAAGCATTATGCTCATGTGGATTGATTCCAGATCATTTGAAAGAGTTTATGCGAGATCAAAATAATGTCAGAAGATTGACGATACCGGAATTCGTGCCAGAAGTTGAAGAGCCAGCACCAACGTCAACAATAATACTAACAAGCGTTGAAGAGACCCATTTAGCATATGAGCCAAGTACTGATACAGATGAGCCAAGTTCAAATCCACAAGATGTTCCGCCAATGATACGAGGACCGTATACTCCCAGATACGATGCTTCGAACTTCGCTGCGATGTGTGATCGATTTGGTGTGTCTGATAGAATAGCAGCAGCACTCGCAACATCTCTTATGCAAGACATTGACGTAAAAGATGCACATGGCAATGCTATCATCACGGATAAAAATAAAGTGCGTCGAGAAAAAGCCAAATGCAGAGAAGAATTGCTTCGTAAGCAGTATGATGCATCCAATTTGATAGCATTTTCATTCGACGGCCGAAAAAATGATGCTTTAATAATGGAAAAAATCGATGAGAAGTTGCATCCAAGGATGGTGAAAGAACCACATCTAGTTGTTTTGAAAGAACCAAATTCTCAATTGAAAGGCTACACAAAAGTCGAAAATGAAGATGCTGAACACAAATTGATGACATTGTATGCATTCTTCGTCGAAAAAGAAATTACTCTCGATACATTAATCGGCATATGCTGTGATGGTGAGCTAACAAATACTGGCGTAAGAAATGGGATTTTGAGTCGATTTGAATTGCATTTGAATAGACCGCTGCATTGGTTTGTGTGCCTTCTGCACTTCAACGAGCTGCCATTTCGTCATTTGTTTAACACTTTGGACAGATCATCGACCACTGGACCACGGACAACAACCGGAACGTTGGGCAAACAAATTGAAACGTGTGAAAATCTTCCGGTCTGTATCATTTGTCATTTTTATCATCGATTTTTTCCATTATTAAATGGTAAAATTGCATTTAATTCATCTAATTTATTTTGACGTGACAACGTCTTAAATTAGGTTGCGGCTGGGAGTCACTTATGAAAAAGTGTAACGCCCGGTAACGTTACGATGAGTCACCTAACACAAGTAAACGCAATGTGTTTACTTGTGTGCCAGAAACGATTTGCTTTGCTGGCTTCTAGTGGCTGTTGGTCGGTGGTGTGAGTGTTTTTGTTTTTTGGCACATCATATATATGACGACTGAGCAAGTATGTATGTGCGTATATATGTGCGTGTGTATGAATATTGATTTAGATCAGTCTGCATTGGATAAGGTATTATTTTTTGTTTTTTGTTTTTTGGCTTTATGATATGTGTAGTGTATGTTTGTGTGTAGAAATTTTCATATGAATTAGGTAGCCAAAACGAAACAGAGAGCTGCGGTCGGCTTTAAAAACGATATGCGAATATGATGAATTGAAATACTTTTTGGTTAGTAAATTATTTTCTTTTGTTTTTAATAAAAGAAATGTTTATTTTTTATAATAAAAGAAATGTTTATATTTTATAATAAAGGATATGTTTATTGTTTATAATGTCACATTTGATAATGTGTTCATAGAAATCGCACAGGTACCTAGATGGTGTTGAAATTACTTCTATTTTCCTAAACCATAAGTTTCAATAAATGTTAAAACATCGCCCGTGAGTTCTAACACTCATTGGGCAAGTGAGTTCATTGCACTCCTATTGTGCAATTTAATTATATTCATATCAATAAATATTCTACCGAGAAAAAGACGTTGTCACGTAAAATCTTCGCCCGTAAAACCGACTTTACAGGCAACAATTTTTTTTTCAGCTTGTAGATGAATTCGAGATAATCGTGCAAGAGAACATGCCACCTGATTTAGATCCACTTGAATTATCCACCGATTCAAAGTACCTATACAAAATGGCCAATGCAATTTCGAATGGTGTTGTTCCTGCGGATTTGTCTCACATTAAACCAGGACCAATAGCACATTCACGTTGGCTCACCAAGGCGAATAGATTGTAGCGGTTGTATGTGTCAACTGAAAATCCATCAAGGAATTTGAAAATTCTGGCAACATACATAATGAAAGTGTATGTGCCTAGCGATGTTATTTAATGAGAAAAAAGAGACACGAAACATCGCAATCAAGAAAATTTTACACTACCGAAGAAATCTGTACGACCCGGCACATCTTAGAGTTTATCAAAAACCTTTGATAAACTTCAATTGTACAGATTATACGAATATGACTGATTTAAATAAAGATGATGTCTTATTCGAACCACCGTTTACGCATACCATTCCGTATGATCATTTGGAACAATATTTAGAATACGATGATCCACCATTGCCTGATCCAAGAATTCCGGTACACATACAAGCAACGGAAAGGCATGTTCAATTGCTGGCTAGCGTTTCTAAACGTGTTTTAGAAAAAAGTCGACACAGCGTTATGGCAGTTACATCAGAAAGCCGTGCAAAATACCCCAGACTTCAAAACAAGAAATACTTTCAAAAATAACTTATTTCGCTTTTCTTCCACTAAATTAATTTTTTTTTTACACATGTTCTTATTTTTTAGGTTGAATTTCTGTTGAAAAAAATAAAATAAAGATCAATTTTACCGAAAAACTTGTAATTTTTCTCGGAAAATAGACGAAAAATAGTTAAAATATGCATGAAACGCCCTCTGGCGGTGGTCATAGGTAAAAATAAAGATCAGAAATGAATTTCTCGACCCCAAAACCCCCCATATACACATAAAAAAGATAATATAACGATGAATAAAAAATCGAATTTTGAATCAAAATGATGTTATAGGGAATAAATCATTTTTTGAAAAGTGAAAAATTTCGCAAAAGTGAAAAATTTCCGGAAATTTTTTTAATTTCATTTGTTTTTTCATTACTTTAATATTGAGATACCATGATATCTATTACAAAAAAAAATAAAAAAAATATTCGTATTATGTTTATAATGTTGATAGCCCTGTACTTGCAAAAGTGAAAAATTTCCGGAAAATTTTATAATTTCATTTGTTTTTTCATTACTTTAATATTGAGATACTATGATATCTATTACAAAAAAAGAATAAAAAATATTCGTATTATGTTTATAATGTTGATAGCCCTGTACTTGCAAATCGCACTCTCTTACACATTGAAATACTATGATATCTATTACAAAAAAAAAAAAAAAAGAAATTATTCGAATTATGTTTATAATGTTGATAGCCCAAATGTTGACAAATCGGATCCAAATCGTCGTCCGAATCTGACTCTGATTCAGAACTTATAGTGTCCACAGGCACGTTGCGTCCAGACTGCCCTCCATCATTAGATTTATCTTCTTCAAATACATCATACAGGGTGATCTTGTGACTTCACCAACATACCTGAAGTGAATTAGAAAAGAAATCAAAAAAGGAATGCAAAACAATGCAGCAATTAAATTGATATTATTTTGATATATAATTGATATATTAATGCCATAGATGTGCCGATTTTCTCAAAATAATACAGCATTCTTTTCACACATTCTCCTGCTTCCGGTTTCGCGTTTCGATCCCCTCCCAAGACTCTGGTACATACACGCTGAAGGTAAATCCATGCCATTGAATGACTATCATGAAGCGATGATTCAAAGTTGCTCTTGAGTAGCTTTCTACTGTTAGGGCCATTAAGTACGCCTATTAAAGTACGCCATTAACACAGTGCAAATTGTACAATGAGGTGAACAAAAATTCGTTTTAATTTACTACAATACCTTTTTTAATTTTGTCATCGCTACGTTTTGGGAAAACGCTTTTCAAATAGTCGAATGCGTTGGGTCAATTTACAACGGCCACTTCGATGATTTTTTTAAAAATACCCAATTTTATGTGGAGCGGTGCCAGCAAGATGTCTTGAGTATTCTCAAGTAAAGGTGCATTCTTCAGTTTATGTTGTTTCATTTGTTCCTCCACACTTCCTCTTGGTCTCCACGAATAACATTGGTATTGATTTAGATTATAATCCCAATTACAAAGAAAACAAAACAATTTCGAAAAGCTACCCTTATCGATGATTTCTTGCAAAATGTTGATGACCTTCAAATCACAGCAAATCTTCCATTTATTTTCGTAGTATTGAATTTTTTTCATTATATCTTTCAATGTTTCATAGCTTTCTTTCATGTTAATACCCATTGCTAGCGGAATGGAAGGTTTTCGGTTCGACACATGCAACAACACTGCTTTCAAGCTTGAAACAGAACCATCAATAAATAATCTCCACTCACTAGCGATGTAGTTCATTCCCATTTTTACCACCTAAGCTTTTATATCGTTGCAGTAAGCGAACAAATTGTCATCATTTAGAGTGTAGAGTCTCTGAAATTCAGCTTGCCGTTTGCGGTACGCAGTAGAGTTGAGAAAAACGCTGTCAAAAATATTCCCAATATGGCCACAATGATATCCATTTGCATTTGTGTTATTAGTTGTGGTCCTTCTCTATCAAATGGATCTTCATAAGTAACACCACTTGCTCTAGTCATTCCTGTAAATTCTGTCCTATGACCTGGAGTTGGCAGCCTTGGTGATACAATATTTTCAGGCGCAAGCACTGGTAGTGTGGCTGTTACAGTTGCTTTATAAATTTTGTTCTCGGTTTAGACGACATGTGTAATTTACGCATGCATAGCAAGTTGATTCATCATGATCACCTGAGCGATTAATCCAGTTTACCGGTTTACAATACTTCATACTATGTTTGCCCCCACCCAACTATGCCATGAGATTGTTATAACATTGGCGACACACTGTATTAGGTGTGTAATTTTCATCGGTCAAGTCTACTTCTATGCTCTCTTGAATTCACTACTTAAAAGATTCTTATCCTTTTGAAATCTTGTAGAACTTTTGACCGCTGATTTGATGACCGCAAACGTAGCAAAACAAATCAATATTTTTACACTGCATATTGAAATTGTCAGTTGCCAATGTTGTGTGCGAATTATGTTGTAGCACTTTCTCTATAACTTTCTCCGCTGAGCTCACGTTGACGTCGCGCTGTGTAATGCCTCGATGTGAGCGTCGTGTCGCTTTTATACAGGGTGATTCAGGAAGTTCCGGACAAATTTCTCCAGCATATTCCTTGGCTCATTTCATGAAGAAAAGTCCACTAGGACCATGTCCGAAAATGCAAGGGTGCGGGTTCAAAATTGTCGGATTGGCGGTCGGAGGGTAGTAGGGTAAAGTTGCTAACTTCTGAGCCAGTGGTCGGATTTTGTTTTAGGGCTTGTTGGAAAGGTCTTTAAGAGGCCATTCGGAATCAATAAAAAAAAGCAGAAAACTTTGGAACGGTAAGATAACTGGGCTTCGTTGAGGTCATTTTGGAAAGGTAAGAGGTATGGCTTTCTTTCAACAGAAAAATCATAAGCATAAGATACCTGCCATCTGGCTGAGCAAATTGAGGTTATGTGATTTTTTTCCCACGTTTTTTTAAATTTTTTTGCTCTGTATTTCGGCGATTTTAATTTTTTCTACTTTTTTCTTACTGATTCTGAAAGGCCTCTTAAAGACCTTTCCAACAAGCCCAAAAACAAAAAAATCCGACCACTGGCTCAGAAGTTTGCAACTTTACCCTATCCGAAAATTTTGAACCCGCTGCCATTTCGCACCCTTGCCTTTTCGGCCATAGTTCTAGTGGACTTTTCTTCAAGAAATGAGCCAAGGAATACGCTGGAGAAACTTGTCCGGAACTTCCTGAATCACCCTGTATTGTGTGCTGTGTCCCTTGTTGCGTGTGCTGAGCTTACTGCTTTGCCTGGGTGCTGTGAGATAGCATAGTATCTCAATGTTGAAGTAAATGGTGTTAAGAATCTTTCCTAGGAAGTTCATATGTTATAGAAAGTTGTTTATTAGGTACATTTTAGTAGTGGATTGTTTCCTTGAATTTTGAACGGTTTGCTACCTATGGACCTGAACAGGGGAAAAGGGTTAAAAAAATAAAATTTTTTAAAAGTTTTTTGCGATTTTGACCTTGAAGATGAAGTTTTTTGATTTTACATGTTCACAATTCTTCTTTCTGACAAGATAGAGAGAGAGAGAGTAAATCAAAATTCCGAACGGTTTGCAAGATATGAAACAAAATGAGACAAAATGATCACTTTTTTGCAAAAATGACACTGAGGCCCCAAATCTTTGGGGGCCCATAAAAAAAAGTGCATGACTTTGGGCAAAACTGGAAGACACGGGTCTTTTTTGGTCTTTTATCACGTAGTGGGGTCCGTATATGGTTAAATTTGTTCGTGTTGCACTGTGTTATCAATCATTTGTTTTGGTACGAAATTACTTTGGCGTAACAAACCTGTCTTGATTTTGCCTACGAAATGTTCGCAAAGAGCTGAGTATCAAGCAAATGACATGTGAGCGAAATTTTAGGTTCATGAAATTTTCGTTATTTCGTAATTCTTATGACAACGAAAATTTCATAAAAACTGAATACGGGTGCTTTATATTTGGAAATTAAATTCGATGTACAGCGCCATCTACCGCTTAATAGTATATTATTGGAACAAAATTGTAGCTGAAGTAGAAGTCGACATACTACTCAAAAACGATGTAATAAATTACACGGTTAAAATTTCTCTTCACTCGAATGCCAACAAACAAAACGAGTGAAACGTTAGCAATTCTCTGCTCTCTCTCTTACTCTCTTCGTTGAATATTTCAATACATGAAGAGCTTTGGGATAATATGCGCGTTTTGGTTACACCGTTTGCTTATATATTCGCTTGTTTTGTATGAAGCACTTAGCGAAGACTTAGCGACGCTAATCATTTTCGCTAAGTTTTTTTAAATAAAAATTTACATCTATTACCGCTTTCAACCATTTTTCATATATTTGAATAAAATGACTTCTCGCTAAAAAGGCGGTTTCTTTGCAACTTCTTAGCAAGCGATAATCGTTTGCTTGTAACCAAAACACGACTAGTGTTACAAAGAGTATGAAATTTTAAATAGAGAAGAAAATTTACTCGTGGAGTGGAATGCTAACAAAGAAAACGAGTGAAGCGCCTCGTTTCTCTGCTCTCTCTCTTACTCTCTTCGTTGAATATTTCAATACACGACCAGTTTTTTGATGATGTTATTGTATCTAATTATATAAATTCCAACCATATTTAAATAAAATTACATAAAGTACTCGTATGTAAAAAGTATGACATAATCAAGTTATGAGAGAGAAAGGCGTTTGAGTGATTCGCGTCGACTTTTTTGATTCCCTTCTACGAGGGTTGCCACATTGCAGTGGTTTTTTTCTACTTGTACATCCCTTTTGAGTGTTATTGTATAACCTGGCGTTTACACAGGACAGATTTTCTCCGACAGTAGAAATACATTCGCACATTTTTACTACCACACTTACACTTCTCTCACTTGCCTCGCCATAAAGTAAATCTTAGTAGAGCAAATATTTGGCTCATCTGACGTTTCCTTTCACACTCTTCGTGATGCGGTCGGTGTGATAGAGAGATGTTTGAAGAAAAGTGACATACACCAGGTGGAATTACAATAAGTTCTTGCTTTAATTTTTCATATAATTTTTGTGAAAAACTGTGAATTTTAAATGTGTTTTAAACTTTTTTATTGACTGTTATTGTTAGCATACATTTGTGTTGTATTTAACACAATAATTTTAACACACAAAACGAAATGCCGTTGTTGATATTTTATTCGTTGTTTTGAACCATTGCCTCTATCTGGTATTAGTAAAGCAATTCTTTTCAACATCCAACGTAAATATCACACCAGAGGAGAACTATTAGACCTACTATTTATAAGTATTAATCTATGGCCTCGCCACTGTCTCTGATTTTTCAATGACAGTAACTTCGGCAAGAGATTTGACATAAGCGGCCAGATCATGGCTGAACTGGTAAAGGTTGGCGCAATAGAACAACCGATTTTGCTTTCTTATGACTCCATCTGTTAAATTCAATGTATTTTGTTGTTGTACTTTTTTGTTCACTGTGTTTGTTCATATGGATCTGTGTTGAATTTGACGGGTAGAGTCATGAAACAAAAACTAAATGCCTGTTGTTGGTTCACACAATTACAACAGATCCTACTGCGTCAACCTCTACTAGTTCAGCCATCTCCCATATCGGTGACGTTTCGTAGTAATTTGAGAAAAAAGCAAAACATCGCAAATGACTTTACAAATTGGGAAATATATTTGTATTTGAAAATTTTGCTAATTTTTATTGAAATATAAACATGAATACATGTATAATTTTGCAGAGTACATCAGTTCCATTGTAATTTGGAGAAGTAAGACAAAATACAATGGCAAAAGAACGAAGAAACAAAAAATCCAATCAGTGTTCGAACTCAGGGGCGATGTGTTAACACCTTTTTGCTACACGGTACCTGTTCGATTTCTATGAACACATTCGTAAATGTTACATTGGAAAATAAAAAACAGCGTTCAATCATATGATGACGTTACAGTTAAATAATATTAAATACACAGTGCAAGCACATGTGTCATTATTTTCTTGCTCAATACTTTTTGTTTTATTCCCACAAAAGTCAAAGAATGCAAAGCAACAGACACTTGTATATACATACATACATTGTTATATTCGTACATACGCTACACAAGTTCACAAAATTGTCGTTGCTCTCTTGCTATCTCATTTTTATATACGTATAATACGTCATTACTCTCTTTGCTCTGAGAGTGCTCCGCACCCACATTTTATTGGACTTACCTTTCACTATAATAAATAACCAACACCAACAACAACTACTACTCCATCTACTACTGATATGTTGGTGATTTATTTGTGCCTGCTGTGACGTGGAGTGTTTTTGTGGGTGGTGTGTGTAGCCCAGCTAGCATTTTCTATCGTGCACGACTCTTTCACGATCGGAGCCGACGATTAAAGTAATCGTGCGCGATGTCGTATTCCAATCGCGCACGTTCAGAGCAACTGATGTAACTGTGTCAAGACGGCGACTCTTACTTTCCAATCGTCGACGATGAGCAAAATCCAATCGTCGACGATGAGCAAAATCTTTTTCTGTTTCTGCTGAGCAGTTATTGGAAAACCCGTTAGAATTTCAGAGAGACATAATTAAATTCCCCTTGCAAAACACGAGTTCGTTGGAGTATGCGGGAAGAAGTAAGACAACAATAAGAAAACTATATGTAAGACTGTGACACAAAGTAAACACAAAAACAAATCGTGAGCACAAAGTCTTAAAAGCAGAGAAAAATATAATTCTGCTCCGACAATCGTGGTGACGATTGGAAATCCAGTCGCGAAACAATCGTGATCGTGAAACAAACATTCAAATGCTAGCTGGGAGGGTGGGGGGTACCTAAAATAAGAACAACCAAACACACAACAACACACATACTTTGTCCGAAGTAGCTGACGTATACGTGTGTCACATAACCATATGTTTGTCATATCAACAGCAACGAAACTGCCAAACACACAACATCACACATACTTTGTACTGACGTATTAGTATGTCACCATAACGTCGACTGCGATGGTTTTAGCAGCAGCATAACATCTGGTTTTAGCAGATTTTGACTTTGATAGATTTAGTCCCTATACGCCGCACATCAAAAAATCAGAGCACGAAATTTAACGAAACGACACTATGGGCGGTTGCTTAAAACTGTACTGTCTTTATAACTGGCTGGACGCGTACGTCACACAAACAATTTTTCTCTTTGTGACAACTAATACATATTCTCAACTATCTTGTCTCAAAGTGTCCCGTGTAAACGCACCGTAAGTATATAACTATTCAAATTTCAAAGAGGATGAATAAAGGTAGAGAAGAAAAAAGTGAGCAATTTGGCAACCCTAGTAGAAGGGAACCAAAAGGTCGACGCGATTCACTCAAACGCATTTCTCTCTCGCGTCATAACTTGATTATTTCATACTTTTTACATACTTATGTAATTTTATTTAAACATGGGTGGTTAGATACAACTACAGTTAGATACAATAACATCCTCAAAAAAAAAAATGCTTGTGTATTGAAATATTCAACGAAGAGAGTAAGAGAGAGAGCAGAGAAACGTGGCGTTTCACTCACTTTCTTTGTTGGCATTCCACTCCATGAGTAAATTTTCTTCTATACTTAAAATTCTGTACTCTTTGCAAATTCCAACCATGTTGAAGTAAAATTACATAAACTATGCAAAAAGTATGAAATAATCAAGATATGACGGAGAGAGAGACATGCGGTTGAGTGAATTGTGACCACGTTTTGGTTATCTTTTATGAGGGTTGCCTAATTATTATATGAAATGCTATGAGTGAGAACGAGAGGTGATGAATTACAAAATTGTTGTTGGCATTGTCAATGCGGCTTGAAGAGTATAATTGTTTTTAGAATTTTAAACGTCACATTTGAAATATTTATATAATTATGTTGTGGTTGGTAACCGAATTGAGTATGAATTCAGTTGCACCAAGAGCATTCATGAAAATTTCGGTTGCAGCAACCTAATGTTTCTTAAATTCTGACTGATTTTATACCAAATTCAGTTGTTGCAACCGAAATTATTGAAAATGTAGTTGATAGAACGAATATAATTGAAAATTCAGATGTTGTAACCGAATCAATTACGAATCGAAATCATTCAACCAAATTTGAGTTCTGGGGACTAAATTCAGTCGTCACAACTTCAATTCGGTTGTGGCAACCGCAATTCGGTGGCAAAAGCTGATTTATCGTTTGCTTCAACCTCTTTTCAACTAATTAGTTCTGTGAGTGCACGTGTTGTGGTAGATCATTGAGCAGATATAGGATGCTGAGTCAGGACCTTTATATACTTTAGGCGTGTTTTTGTATTTCCTGCGAAAGTAAAATTTCGACGACTTTCGAAAGTGGTCGAAAAATTAGTTTAGCAGGGATTGCAAACACATGTAATTTATATCGTTCAAATCACGAATCTTGAAGATAATATTCTGGAACGCCATTCGCCCAGAGAACAGAGAAATTTTATCAGACTCTAAAATTGACAATTGTAATCGAAGACACAGTTTTATATTCGCAACTTACATTACAGTATCTCACTAAATCTGAAAACTTCTCAACTTCAAGTGCTGTATTCCGTCAGAATAGCGCCACATCATTTGGTAAAAGACCACAAATTTATTATGTGTTTAATCCCCTGTAAAAACCTGAAGAATTCTCCCTTTTGTTTCCAATTGTCAATTTGATTGTTCACATTACCGCCAGACACAATGACTTTTAAATGCTATTGAATAATTATGCGACGAAGGACGGCGGCGGGAGAGGTTGGTGAATCACCCGAGATCGAGAATAGACCAGCCATGCTTAAGTACCCATGTTCAATACTCACCACTCTTGCTGCTGTGGTGGTTCCTGCTGTTCTGTTGTGTCGTCATCGTTTAAAATTTTAAATGGTTAACACACAAAGGAGCAACGGAATGAAACCACAAACCAGACACTGATTTTTATCCCATTAAGGACGCATTAAAATCACTTTTTGTGCCATTTTGCCACTCGCCCCAGTGAAGTGAAACTTTTCAATGAACCACTGGGAATGGTTCTATATGCGATGCGTTGCGCTTAAAATTCAAAAACAAAAGGACCGGATACCACCACCTGTTTTGGTCTTATATTTTTGTTGTTCTTGTTCTGTGCCAGTTCGGTTCAGTCAGTCGTTGTTGGGTGATACATTAAACGCTTAACATCAAGGGGATTTTGGAAAAAGTGTTTTGCTTGTTGTACTCCATTACTGAAGTCACCCCTTGTTATCATTTTGAGAGGGTTTGCATCCGCAGGAGGTGGGGAAAGGGAATACACGTACGATTTGCTTGTTTGCCCGTTGGTACAAATAACTCATAAATATTCCAGTGAACCCATTGTGATAAGGACCCAACGAGAAACCCTTCGTCCTTCAATGTGTCATCCTCACTTCCATGTTGTTACACAAATCTAGACAATTAAATAATTATTAAAGATTTAAAGATTAATTAAAGAAAATGACTTTTGTGTCATAAACAACTCTCAGATTATTTTCATAATCGCCTCCTGCTTTAAATATCCCTCCATAGGGTGGTGACCAACCTTCCTTCCCCGTTTTTTGGTCATAATAATTGTACGATATCTCGCTACCCAGAGACTTGTCAAGTATTTCGCGGATTAAGTTTTATACAATTTAATTTTTAAGTAACAATTTCACACAAATCTTCAAGTGTCCTTTTTTTGGTTAATAGAATTTCTTATCATCACAGGACAGGACATGTTTTGGACTCTGGCTGTTCCAACTAATGGCCGCAATTGGTACTTATTGGTGGAATTTTATTAATAATTTTGCGGGTAATCATTAGGACAGACAGTACGTAATTTCTTAGCATTAAAATTGTAATTTTAAGATCAATGACTCCAGTTGAATCCTTGCTTTACTTTCCGATTGGAATATAATTGTTAACATACTTATACATCCAGTGTAATATAAGAATCATCGATAAATCGTAATTTAAAATTCCAAAGAGTATATAATTTAGCGGGACATGCGACTGACCGTGGAAAGGTTCTGATAGCCACTCATTTGGGAGTGGCGAGAAATGATTCCTTCATAGGACAGTCCAAGCAGCTCACTACTTACTGGAAGTATTTCCCGGACAGTGGCTTTATCGGAACACTCCGTTAGGTAGCTAGAGTGAGAAGCCGAAACGAACAAGCAGCCTGATTGGTTATGCGATCACTGTTGTGTCTCAGGTTAAATAGTTGACTCTATCACTGAAGCTCTACAAACCAGGAGACATTTGAAGGCGGATGAGCCAACACTACTCGCCCACGGCTGATTAAAAGTAAAGAAACAAAAATCCAGTTTCGACACACTGCATTCTGGTGAGCGTCTTATCTATAATGGGCTGCTGAAACATAATCATCCTGGCAGTAGGTAAAATTCAAAATCACGGTAGACTGGGCCTGTTTTCTGCCACCGTTATATTGGCATTGAAAATACAAAATGAAAATTATAAACATTAAACCCCCACTATTTGTTGACAACCCCTGCAAACGATATAAGGACCAGGATTTACGGATATGCACTTGAAATGTTAGAACACTATACAGATCCGGTGCCAGTATACACCTGGCAGATGTCCTCGCGAATTATAAAGCTGACAGTACTGCTATCCAAGAGATACAATGGACAGGTCATGGTTGTACAAGGAAGAAGAACTGTGACATATACTACAGCTGCCAAGAGAAATAACATGAATGTCTCAAGGTACAATCCCGTGAGTGAACACCGCACAAAAGCGAAACACTTTAACATATCGCTAATTTGTGTACATGCCCCGACGGTAGAAAAAGATAATGGTACCAAGGACATGTTCTAGTTGAGTCGGCAATTCAGCCATCACTTCCTATAACGGAATGAGACTGTTCGATTTTGCCCCGGCGAAAAACATGGTTGTCAGTAGGACGAGGTTCTAACAGAAAGCCATAAGGCTATTGGATATCGCCTGATCAACAGGCGGAGAACCAAATTGATCACCAGGTAATTGATGGAAGGCACTCTGCTAGTGTAATGGCCGTACGTGTGGCTCGAGGAGCTAATCTCAATTGTGATCACTACCTGGTTGCAGAAAAGGTTCGCACAAGGTTAAGCAGAGCGAAAGTCGCACGAAACCTGACATATAGATAGCTGGACATCGGAAAGCTGCAATTGCCAGAGATAACCTCGTCCTATGCGAAGAAGCTCACTCAGTTACTTGGGCAGAATCCACCCCCGCCTCATGATCGTGAAGCGCAGTTGCAGTACATTTCCCACTGTATGAAAATTGTAAATTTTAAATTGCTTATGAAAAACCGCATAAGACAAACCATTTTGCGATGAACCAAAGAACCATCACGACGAGGTAGTAGGCCATTTCATAGAGTTTTATTTGCTGCTTTATTTTACCAATTTTACACTTTCGTTGGACATAAAACGGACAGAAATCAAAGGGAATGCGTATTAATTTAGCTGTCATTAGTATCAATAAACACTATTTAAAATTAGTTCCTGTCTTCTTTGGCCTCTCAGTCTACATCATTTCCCTAGTACCATTTCGATCAGCTGTGCCATAGAAACCCCCTGTCGCTTGGCAAGTGATGAAATGATCGCTGCAAGTTGGGCCACGCTTCAGTCAGTTGCAATGCCATATCAGGGCGTTATTATATGAAGAGACGAGAGAGGAAACCCGCTTGTTTAGGAAGAAAAAACGATCGTTGAGAGAGCGCGAGAGTGAG
Organism: Phaonia tiefii; assembly: GCA_963931995.1. Taxonomy (NCBI): domain Eukaryota; kingdom Metazoa; phylum Arthropoda; class Insecta; order Diptera; family Muscidae; genus Phaonia; species Phaonia tiefii. Next base: position 163,947,134 of record OZ008368.1, read on the forward strand.
CAAATTTAAACGTACAGAAGGAAGAATGAAGCACCTAAACTCTGCCGAAAAGTACAAAGATAAGGACGGGAGAGAGAAAACCCAATTTTTTAAGAAGAAAAAAAACCAACCCGTAAAAACACAGTTTTTGATTATAAATTCTTTATATATGACCACGCCCCTTTATCAAATCTCGCCCATACAAAGCATGGAGTAACTCATACTAGAGAGAATATTTGGCTCATCTGACGTTTCCTTTCACACTCTTCTTGATGCGGTCGGTGTGATAGAGAGGTGTTTGACGAAAAGTGATATACACCAGGTGGAATTACAATAACTTCTTGCTTTAATTTTTCATGTCGTTTTGGTGAAAAACTGTGAAATTTAAATGTGGTTTAAACTTTTTTATTGACTGTTATTGTTAGCATACATTTGTGTTGTATTTAACACAATAATTTTAACACACAAAACGAAATGCCGTTGTTGTTATTTTGTTCGTTGTTTTGAACCATTGCCCCTATCTGGTATTAGTAAAGCAATTGTTTTCAACATCGAACGTAAATATCATACCAGGCCAAATGTCATAAATTTGGTGAAAGAACTATTAGGTCTACTCTAAGTATTAGTCTATGATATAAAGAATTTAAAAATGGTTGTGGAGAAAGCGCGAGAGTGACAAAATTGAATTTCATAGAAGGAAGAATGTGGTCCGTAAATTCTACCGAAAAGTATAAAGCCAAACCAACTGAAATGGACCAGCCCCTCATTTTGCAAAGATAAAGACGGGAATCTTGTCACAGGTGTGCAGAGAATGTTGGGAATATGGATAGATCACTTCTCTAATTTACTCATCCCAGGAGACTTCAATATATGAGGATGTTGAGCGCGTGCAGGACGATGGCTTCGACTGCCAGCCTCCTAGCCAAAGCGAAGTATGAACTACAACTGCACGGCTTAAGAACAACAAAGCCGGTGATGCTGATGGACTACCAACTGAGCTGTTTAAGGTTGGCGGGTATGTGTTGGAAAGGTGCATGCATAAGCTCATATGCAAAATCTGGCTAGACGAATGCATGTCCGACGATTGGAGTCTTAGCATATTGTTTCCTGTTTTCAAAAAAGGCGGCCCGAGTATATGTACAAACTATCGTGGAATAAGCCTATCGAGCGTTATGTGAGAAAGACTAAAGCGGTTTGTTGCAGACCTGATTGCACCTTATCAGCGTGGCTTTAGGGCTGCAAAGTCAACTTTCAACCAGATATTCACATTACGACAAATCCTGGAGCAAATGCACGAAATTGACACCTACCACCTATTTGTAGATCCTCAGTAAAGATTGGTAAAGATCGCACCGAACCATTTAGTACAAGGCGAGGCTCCAGATATGGCGATACCGTATCATGCGATCTCTTCAACATATTAATTGAGATCATCGTCAAAATCGTATCAGCAGCAAAAGTCACGTACTGCTCGCGTATTCTGATGAGTTAGACTAAATTGGGCAAAATCTGCGAGAAGTTACTGCAGTATGTTCGAAATTCAAGATGGAATCAATAAAAGTGGGTTGGACAGTAAATGAGGACAATACATAGTTAAACGTACGACTAGAAGAACATCCAGCCTCGTTGGAGGTAAGGGTGTACGTTGATAGCCGCTATAGTTTCGAGGTAATGGACGAATTCATTTACCTCGGATTTGCCGTGAATAGAAGCAATAACGTCAGCCTGTGGGTCAAACGAAGAATTGTGCTTGAAAACGGGTGTTTTTCGAATATCAGACTATCATACAACCTGTATTGCTTTATGGCGCAGAATCCGGGGCATATCCAGTGATGAAACAGTTCTCGGGGTCTTCGAGAGAAAAATGTCTCGGAAAATATATGGTCCTTTAATTGAAAACGTCGAGTATCGACGAAGGATGAACCACGGGCTGTATAATCTTTATCCCGCCATCTATATACTTATGCGTACTTACTCGAAGGACAAAAAAGGGGGACCAAGGTTTCGCCGGAAAGACCAGGCGGAAGATTGCCTGCGAGAGCTTGGTGTTACCAGCTGGAGGGGAAAAGTTGAAGATCGCTCCTTTTGAAGAAACATATTATCCTTATTTTGTAAGGCCCTTGACCCCTCTGGGTTGTTTGAGGCCACCTAAGTAAGTACGTAGTTATTGGGTATATTGCGCATTGTGGGGGCAGATCTACAAAGACAGCACATCAAGACTGGTAGGATGCGTAGAAAAGTCGTTGGCTTCTAAGGAGTATACGTTATTAGCCTTTCTTTTCTCCTAAATATATAAATGGTTCCCATTACAACCCATGAAGGGACCGGGGAGAACTTCTCACAATCACTGAGCTATGCGCTTTCCAGTTTTCACTCACTGATTGGGACCTACAGTTTTACACCGATTCCGAACGGTATTTTGAGAAGCTTTTTCATGGCTATATACTCGATAGTGTCGCCGTCACTATGCACAGAGACCGCCGGCGAAAGAAATTTGAAGGTGGTCAGAGGGTTCGAACCCAGGATCTCATGTACAAGAGCCGCGCACACTAACCATTGCACCACCGACGGTGGTCGAATTGGCGCTATCGGTCTTATTAATATGGACGTGGATCTCAAGGGGGCTTGTATACGAAATACTACTAACTAAATTGGGCACCTTGCCCACAGAGGAACACCCCAAGGAGGGCTCTTTCCTCCACTTCTATGAAACCTTACGCTGAATACTGGTTACGGTTGGGACAATTGTTGTTTATGTGGACGACGTGGCAATTGCTATAAAGGCTCAGTATCCCACTAGCCTTAGAGACACTCTAAAAGGTAGCTTCCGAACTTTAGGCGGATGGGAGGGTGAAAATGGACTAGGTGTAAACCAGGCCAAGACTGAGCTAGCCCTTTTACCCGAAGGTTAATATTTTTCTATCGTAGCACCAATATCAAGGAATAGTTCTGAAATTAAGCTAAAAAGTATGCTGTCAGTTCCAGTTGAAAAGTTACCTAATTGCAATCTCACCACTACAAGTATTTCGAGTATTCAAGAACAGATAGCGCTGTTCTGCGATCTCGCCAATACCAGTATTTCGCAAGTACGCTATGGTTCTGGAAACGGCTGCAGATAACTGATAAATGATTATAACGGACAGATGGCGACGTTGCGAGAAGGATCAGAAACTGCGAAATAGGCGCCATGCCAAAGTGTTGAACTTGCATAAATAGATGATCTAGTTAGTGTAGACTCCTAACAATTAGCCAGTAATTGTGTTATTGTAAATTGCCAAGTTGTGCTGTAAGACTAAAATAAAGAAAACTGTTGTAGGTATCACAATTCAAAATGAACCTTGTATTATTCTTCCATGGGGTAAACTTATTATATGACCATTTTAGTCTGTAGTTTATTTGAATTACCTCTACAACTGAATATTCAACAAAATTTAAATACCCTTGGCAAATTGTACTTATTTTTAATTGAATTGTTGGTAAACTGTACAATCGATCAATGCCTTTTGGTATTTTTTAAAGAGTATGTTGATTTTAAATGTAAAAGAATAAAAAGTGGGTTCTTAGTTTGTTTACGTTTTCAGCAAATACGGTTTTACAAACACACTATATTTGTGTAATTTTTTCAACATTGGTAGAATACAACTAAAAAAGAAACGGTTTGAGTCTGGAGATACATCTTACAGACGGGTTGTCACTCAATACTAAATACAACTAATTCAATTACAATTGACTGCCCGATCTTGCCCGTTTACTTGTCAAATCAAAAATAGTGCAGCATCATCGTAGCAACAAAGACAAACTGCTGGCGCTGAAAGACAAAGAGCTCGCAGCAGGTATTTTGTTTTATTCTTAATGGTACGTGCAGGCTTCAACAAAAGGGATATCTACAAAACATTTATCGGGAGTGTTATCATCAAGTATGCTAAATACCAAGACAATACAAAAGCAGTGACGGTCACAAGCCCCGAGCGAATGCACTGGATATAAGAGAGTATTCCAACGCCACCAAAAATAATACTTTACCTACAAAGAATAAGAACCTTTGAAGACGCTTTTGCGTTGTTTATGGACTTAGGATTGGCAAAAGAAAATATTCAATTTTATAGAGCTCCTTAAAGCTTCATAACTTTAATATTCATCCTGGGGGGTTACTATGTATTTAGTTTCGGAAGATGCCAGGACGCGCAGGAGACAGTATCCAAGTTTATTTAAACAGTGTTGTGTACACGGCATATCAGTTTCCATATGACAGATAGTGAGAGAAGACAGTCAAAGAGGCATTTCTATAGAAAGTTTGCAATGCCTGAGGTGGTGATGGAACATATATTCAAATGGTTAGGCCTGCTACAAATGAGCATCAGGTTTTTAGTAGAAAGCTTAAACACAGCATTAACGCTATGGTGGTAAGTAATAATTGTATATTTTGTTTAACCCAACCCACTGATAAAACAACAAAATGCAAATAAGCTCAGTCAATGGAGGCTTTGGAGGTGCCTCCCATGACTCGCATATGAATGGAGACGAATCTTCGTGGTTATTAGGTAATTCGTTCGGCCATTATGTGTTCCGATTCCATTGAAACATTTATATATATATCGGGAATTCCACGGTGTCGAGCGTGACCATATATATACACATTCAAAGCAAAAAAAAGGTCAGAATAAAACATATTTTAGATTCATCTTTTACATAATCGTATAGATCCTTAATAGTACTATCACTGATTACAAAATAAGGACAAAAAAAATATCTTTGAAAACATGAGATGCAGCGAAATCAAACACAATATTTTATAGATGAAAATTTTAAAATGTTAAAATGTCTTTATTTGACAGAAGTATCATGGGATTTTTTTAAAATTAAATTTTTAAGTTGGTTCGAACGTGACATGTCGAACGTGACATTTTTTCTATGACTATCTCTATATACAGGGTGTCCCCTAAACTTTTGTCTAAACTTAAACACGTGATAGCTGAGAACAAAAGCTACAATGTTTGTTCTTACGCCAATTGCCTAGGTGGCTTCGTTTTCGAGATATTCGTGTTTAAAATAATTGCATTTTTGAATGCATTTTCAATAAATGCATAATCTACTTTTTAAACGAAAAACAAATATCATTGAAAATTGCTTCAAAATTGATTTTAAATAATTTATTTTTTCGTTTGAAATGAAAACGAATTTTTTTTTAAAATGTTTTCAATTAACGAAAATTTTCAAAATGAGAGCCCTGTTGCGTTATGCACTTAGATAAGCGGTCTCTTATTTCAGTTGTAGTTGTATTAATAGTCATTTCCTGTCGCATTTGATTTAAAATCAATTTTGAAGCAATTTTCAATGATATTTCTTTTTCATTTAAAAAGTAGATTATGCATTTATTGCAAATGCATTCAAAAATGCAATTATTTTAAACACGAATATCTCGAAAACGAAGCCACCTAGGCAATTGGCGTAAGAACAAACATTGTAGCTTTTGTTCTCAGCTATCACGTGTTTAAGTTTAGACAAAAGTTTAGGGGACACCCTGTATAGACAAATTCTTTGTAACACCAACACGCAAGAACTGCTGGATCGATTTTAAAAATGTTTCTTGACCACAGATGGTTCTTAAGAAATAAAAAAGTGGACGGGGCCAAGAATGGTCATTACTTTATCAGTTATCAGTTGCTTTTATCATTATTTATCAGTTACTTTTAACACCAATGATATTTATAAATGTTCGCATGCGAAGCTGAGGGTATTTGCTAATTTTAAATCAAATTGTATGTGTATTTGTTTTTTAATTATATATTTAAAGAAATGTCTTAAATCTATGAAAAACATAAAAAATGTTTTACATTCAGGTTTTTTTCAAAAGAATATGCTGTAGCAGCTGCTTCTATTTGGCGATCATCGCAAGGAACGGTGTGCAGTCGTTGGATACCTGGAATGCTTCTTACACTTTTTCATATTACATTTAATATTGGGGACTCCTTCTCTATTTGCTTTGATAATATGAAATATAGTTGTAGGCCGTGAAAACGATTGAGCGTCCGATAAAGCCATAATTATAGACTTTGTTATTTGCCAAACCTTTCTTTTTAAAACCGCACCCACTCCATCAACAGCACCCTTTCCGTGCGATGTTGCGAAAAAACTCCACTGCATAAAATTGCATTATAATTTTTGCATAAAGTCAGGAAGGGTAGATAAAATGTATTTGTTTTTAAACTTCGAGCTACATCCAAAATATGATAATTTTGGATAGGCTACCATACAGGACTTTGAACTCCGATAAAAGCTTCACAAAAAACATCGTCTGGGCTGTGGCTTAGCTTATCACTGATGAGGGCGAAAGATATTCTCCAAGTCACACACGTGAAAAGAGTTACTTGCCGGTAACTAAAATGGTAAATGGTGTGGTCTCATAAGATACAATGTTCTCTTGTTGTACGAAACAAAAAAATACGTTTTGCTTTATACGGTATGGTTTCAGACTTACGGTGTCGAACGTGACAAACTTCAAACCGGTTCAGAAAATTGTATATATCGGGTTTTTCAATAAGAGCGCCCTGTGAAAGTACGTTCGATGCTATTATGTATGGAAGTCGATTTCTTTTGAATGGCCACCACGGGCACGCTTGTAGAAGTCCAGACGCTGAACCCAATTTTCGACGGTTTTCAAGCATAAATCGACCGATACTGCTGCAATTTCACGTTCGATATTCGTACGAAGTTCATCAATCGTCGCTGGCTTGTTGGGTTGGCATAGACCGTAGACTTAACGTAGCCCCACAGGAAATAATCTAGCGGCGTCAAATCGCACGACCGAGGCGGCCAAACTTGGTTTCCAATAAATTGATTGTGGCATTCGCTGTGTGGCTTGTGGCGCCGTCCTGTTGGAACCACATGTCCTCCAAGTCCATATTATCCAATTGGGGCCAAAAATATTCGGTTGTCATTGAACGGTAGCGATTCGCATTCACAGTACTGTGCCGGTCTTGATCATCTCGGATGAAGTACGGCCAAATGACGCCGCCGGCCTATAAACCGCACCAAACCTTAATTTTTTCTGGATGCAATGATGACTCATAGATTACGTGTGGATTGCTCACTGACCAATAACGCATGTTTTGCTTATTGACGAAGCCATTCAGCCAGAAATGAAATTCAGAATACAAATTTCGGTAGTAAATTTTAATAATTTCGACTCGTTGTTGGCTCGTTGTTGGCATCTTTCCATGATGAAATGGCAAACCTTACTGAAGAGAAATGTCAAAAGAGCGGGAAAAAATATGGCGTCGTTTGCTCTCCCTATCGATTTACTTTTGTAGCGTCTCTGTTGAAAAACCCTTTATAACTTTTCAACCCGATTTTTTTTAATATTGGTACTAACTTCAAATGCTATTTGTACCAGTACTTTGATGAACTTAGTTTGAATATTTCTGGTCTACTGATAACTAATGATTCTTTACGGTGTCGAACGTGGGAATAGAATTTCTTCCAGAGATAAGCCAACAATTATCGTTATACTTCATTCCTTTTGCTTCGCCTCGCCTCCTTAATATTACTTATGCTCTTGGAAAATTATTTATAATAAGCCTCTTTTACATAAGTCCATCTTGATGAAGGAAATTTAAAAAAAATGTGCAATTAAAAATGTGAAAATTATCCAAAACTACAATTTGCCACTTTGCAATTGTTTTTCGTAAACTGTCGGGTAAATACATGTGAAATTTTGTAATTTTATTAAAATTTGAATATTTTGGTATAATAATATAATAAATAAATGTGACTTTAATAACTTTTAATTTTTTTTTTATCAGGGTAGACTTTTTGGTGGAATGACCCATATACATACTTTTGGTCGATTCCGGATATCCATTAGAGCCTTGGGTATTTACTCCATATAGAAATGCCACAGAAAATTCGGCAGAAAGACATTTTAATGGGAACTTTTCGAAAGTAAGGTCGATTATTGAAGGAGTGTCGACTCAAATTTTGAACGGTTGTTGCGCTTTACATAATACTTGCATCAAATATAACGTTGACGAACCAGAGTATGAGGAAATATTCGATGAAGTTCATAACGATTCAGGCGAATAATATCAAGGACCCGACAGCGATTTATCAGGAGTCGCACAAGCGATCACAAAACAAATTAGAATTTGTTTAAGTTCATTTATTAAAGAACCCTCTAGTACTGGGCACTAGTTGGTACCAGTTAAAATAAGTACTTACTAGGGAATCACCTGTACTTACTTTGCCAAAACTTAAGCAATGCATTTCATCATTTCGTTTTTTCTATGAAATGTCCGCAAAAAGTGTCAATCGCCACCACATCGTTTACCGCGAACTAGTGAATATGGGGCCCCATGAAAAGGGGGGTACATATGTACCCATACTAGGGGTGGTGATATGAGTACACAGAAGAACTGGTGAATATGGGTCCCCATGAAAAGGGGTTTTGTTGCAACTTAAGTTTTTAAAGAATGGCTTCTTCTGAAGCTGCAAGGCCTTTCAGAGTTGTTCCTTAGCTGACCCAGTCCCATCGACCAAATTGATTGCATCTGAAAAAAACAAAATTAATTAATTAATTGATGCCTAACTCCTATTACAATGACTTTAATAATACCTACCAAGAAATACTCCACTTTATATTTGCACTTGACTCCTCTCAACTGTACTGATTAAACAAATTAGGTCAACTGACAAATTTTTTTTTGACCATTGCGAAAGAGCAGCAAGCAAAAATAAAACAAAAGAGTCTTCTGTTAGAGCAGTGGCAGAGCGAACAAGCAACGAGAGAATAATAGAGCGTAATATAGCTGAGAGCATCACAAAATGAGAGCATGTGCGCCTACATTTTTTCGGTGGTTCGGCGTTCGCTTACCATAGGGTCAGTCATGTACGGAGTAGTTAGGTATGTAGCTCAAGCATGGCCAATCGACACCTCCTGAACTGCAGGGAATAGTTAACATACAAACTTTAAAAAACAGATTCACTCTAAAAAAAGATAATAAATTAATTACTAAAAACTAAATAAAACAAAATCTTTAATTTAGTGAACTTTGTAAAACAATCATTTGTAGGTTTAGTTCAGGTTTCGGACGTTTCGGTTTCTGGTTCGCTTTGTCCATTTTTACATTATGTTCCAAATTTTGTGTTGACAGTTAGAACATTTTTTCTGTTAAGTCAAATTATTTACGACTTAGTCCCACTAATGACTTCAAATTGTCGTTAATGTCAGTAAGTACCTTCATTGATTTTTGCTGGTATTGGATTTGGTTCTCCACTTGAGTATTTAATAACCGTCTCTCACCGGGAGCACGTCAGCTTGGAGTTTCAGCCCGAGTTGCTAGAGCGCGAGGCGCAGATGAACATTGTGCGGCTGAAGAAACACGGCGGAGAGTTGTAGGACGAGATCGTCGAGAGCGAGGTGCATATGAACGTTTATTCTTCCGCAAGTAAGTTTTTAAAACGAATTACAATAATAAACCCTTCAAGGCATTTATTATGTCAGAATTTCCAACCAGAAATATCGCGTATTGGTGGCCCTAACTGGTTAACATCTTCTGCCAGTCGCTTCGATAAATGCTTCGATGCAATATCATAAAATTTATAATTGCTTTAAGCTGGCATTGCTCCGTGTGGGGACTTTTGTTGGTACTTTCCCTATAATTAAAACCAATTAACTTATGTTGAACAATAAAAAAACTAAAAACACTTAAATTTTTGAGTCTTTTCGCTAACTCAAATGTAACCGAATGAGAAATGTACGAAACGAACATTTTTGAAATTTACAAACGAAATACATAGTTGCCACTTTTTTGAAAATAGAAAATAAATTCCGACTGTAGAAATTTTTTTCATTCGTATAGGAAATACATAGTGGCCGTAATCTTCGAGACTGTAAATCTTCGAGACTGGAGGAATCGTATTGCAAACCGCCTTATTCATGGTTGCCTGACGGGGAGGCAGAATTACATGCAGAACGACTCACATTGATTAGTCAGTGGGGATGGTTGATCATCCGTCCCATAGAATAACACATACGTAGAAGGTTTTATTCGCTCATCTGACGTTTCATTTCACACTCTCTCGGTAGGTCTGTGGAAATGAGAGCAAATTAAATTTAAAATTTACATACACCAGGTGGAGTTACAAAATATGAGAGCAAATTAAATTTAAAATTTACATACACCAGGTGGAGTTACAAAATATGTTCACTTAACTATTTCATGTCGTTTTGGTGTAGAACTGAAAAATTTAAATGTATTTTGCACTTTTTTGTTGACTTTTAACGTTGGTATTCATTTGTATTGTATTTAACACAACTAGTTTGCCACAAAAACACGAAATTCGGGTGTAGTTCCTTTGCGGATCGCTGTATACTATTGCCACCATCTGGTATTATTGAACCCATATTTTCCACCCTCCACTGTGTAATTTCCATAGTACCTATGACGTTTAATTTATTGAGCGAATAAAAACTTCTATAGTATGTGTTATTCTATGATCCGTCCAAAGACCTTACAAACAAACAAAAGCTACAAATGTCACAATTATTATAGATGCAAATATGTTTATGGTTCTATATTTCCCTTTCGGTAGATAAGTAAAATCTCTGAACACTGGATAAATCCTTATCAAAACTACTTCGTATTTAAAAGCAGGGTTTCTTTTGTAACATTTATACGAGACGTATATAGGATACAAAAAAAAAACGCCCGTCGATGAACTTTAAATGACTTAGCAGCACTTTGATAAAATACATTGTTTTCTCCATTTTTGTGTCAGTATTTTGTTTGTAAACAAATGGGGAAAAAAATAGAAATAGGTATTTGTTCAAAATATTGCATTGTAATTCAAAAATTGCAATTTCTATTTAATTTAATAACGAGACAGAGATTATGGATACTATTGAGGATGTAAGTATTCTTGTCTTGTTAACCCTGCTGTTAGATTAAGCCCATTTGGTCCAAATAATGGCTAGTTTTCTTTGTAAGTTTTGAACGGTGATATATACTGACTTCATTTTTCAGGTCACGTGATCTTTTTTATAAACCAATGGCATGAGCAAAAATTAAATTTTCTAACTAGAAACAGGACTGAGTCAAATAAGAAATTACAAATTTCAGATTAAGGGACCATTGGGTCCATAGAATATATTCTTTGATTTTCTTTACAATTATGTTCAAAATATAAAATAACAATAATAATAAAAATATTTGAGTATTACTGACCCAAGATAGATACAAAGAATACGAATAGATGGTTATTTTGTTTGTAAATTGCAGTATGGACCAAATGGTCCCTTAACCTAACATTCGTATTTTTTTCCTAACCTAACAGCAGGGTTAATAGAATAATTAACGTATGGATATGTGCCATTTTTTTCTAGATGTTTTTGGATGACGGTATGGGTGAGGAAAATGAGGATTTGGGAAAAATTGTAAATTCAATGTACCTAGTGTGTTCCTCGTCAAGTTCTTCTAGTTCATCCGATGATGAAGAATTGGAGGAGAGACCTTTAGCAGGACTTGCACTTGAAGCTCTTCTGGATACAATGAACGCGGAAAAGTTCAAGACGCATATGAGATTAAAGAAAGATACCGTACATTTTCTAACAGATAATTTCGCTTGTGTTGCCGTCGGTGTTGCAATGGTTAGTGCGCGCGGCTCTTGTACAAAAGACGTGGGTTCAATCCCTGCTCTGTCCACCTTACATTTCTTTCGACGACGGCCACCTCCCTTAGTGATGGCGTCACTATCGAGTACTTAGCCATGAAAAAGCTTCTTCGGAACCGGTGAAAATTTTAGTTCCTAATCAGTGAGTGTAAAACTAGAAAGCACACAGATCAGTGGTTGTGAGAAGCTCTCCCCAATCCCTTCATGGGATGTAATGGGAAATCCTTTTTGTTGTTGTAATTTCACTTGTAAACCGGTCTACATGTATGAACCGTTAAATACTATCGGTTGGACATCAGCACGTTTGAAAATAATTAAATACCTGCGGAACCTAACGTATTGTATAGTCTCGCGAGTACTGTCGAAATTTAAATGTTAAACCCACGCACTCTTGTGTAGGTGCGAAAAACGGGCAGTAAAACTACTCGCGAATACTTTCCTATCTCTAAAATGTATTCTCTTCCGACCGCGTGCTCGTGCGTTGAGCAAGAACTTACTGCTCGTACTCGCGTTAAATTCCATACAGTGAAAAAGATATATATTCGTAATAGTTCGTAATATGTACTAGAAAAATATAGGAGATTTGCTGAAGAGTAGAAACAATCCACAAGAAGTGTAGGAAAAAGTATAAAAGTGTGCCAAAGATTACAACAAAAATAACCAAAAAGTTTGCAAAATGTACAAAAATATACCACAAATAGGAAGATAGACAGCAAGCATATGCGTGGCACCAAAAAGTGCATAGGTTGTGTTAATAAACATGGGTCCCCATTTCATCCCATTAAGGGATTGGGGAGAGCTTCTCACAACAAGTGAACTGTGTGCTTTCTAGTTTTTACACAGACTGACTGGACCTACAGTTTTACACCGGTTCCGAACGGTATTTTGAGAAGCCTCTTCATGGCTACGTACTCGATAGTGTCACAATCACTAACCGAGGTTGTGTTAAAGTGTAGTAAAAAAGTTAAAAGGATGTACATTAGGGCGGGTCAAATTGTATGCTCTAAGTCGGATTTGGAGCCCCCCAAAAGGTATACCTGTAGAATAAGTCGTCAATGGCAGCATTGTTCAATTGAACAACTTTGTAACACTGAATAATGACGTTACAAAATAATGCCGTTTACCAACACTAAACGTTGCCAAGCTTACTTTTCCTTCTTCCTTAATCGTTCATCGTGCAATGCGCACGCAGTTTGCCAAAATACTTAAATAAAAACTCGGTTATCACAATACCAATATTTTTTTTATTTTTAAATTTAGTGTGACACAATCAAAGAGTGCAGTGATAATATCAAAGTTATTACGGATGATCAAGAACCATCAATATCGTCTGCGGTGTCATCGCAAATGGAACCAACAACATCAACAAGTTTTGAGTCTAGATTGACTAACATCCCTCATCAAGATATTGTTGTTTTTAGTTTATCAAGTGATTTAAATGTGGAATCTATGCCCGACGACTGGAGTCTCAGTGTATTATGTCCTGTATTCAAAAAGGGTGATCCGTGTGTCTGTTCCAACTATCGCGGTATCAGTCTTTTATCCATCGCGTATACTGCCTTGTCGAGCGTTTTATGTGAAAGACTAAAGCCAATTATTGAAAACCTAATTGGACCTTACCAGTGTGGTTTTAGACCAGGCAAGTCCACAACTGACCAAATATTCACGCTACGCCAAATCCTGGAAAAGACCCGCGAAAAGCAAATCGATACATACCACCTTTTTGTCGATTACAAAGCTGCTTTCGATAGCCCCATACGGGGAAAACTGTACGAAGCTATGTCTGAACTTGGTATTCCGGCAAAACTGACCATTAACAAGAAAAGCCGTATGTTGCTGGCGTATGCTGACGACCTAGACATCATTGGGCGAAATTTGCGAGAGGTTACTGCAGAATTTTCAAGAATTGAAAAGGAATCAGCAAAGGTGGGTCTTGCTGTTAATGAGGGCGAGACAAAATTGATGGTGTCAACGACTAGAGAAACACAAGGATTGTTGTGGAAAATGCCTTCGGATTATTAAAGTCGCGCTTCAGAAGAGTCCTGCACTTTAGAGAACAGACTGATCTAACAGTCATAAATAACTTAGTTATAAGCGCTTGCATTTTACCCAACATCTGCATTACAATGGACGACATACATGAGCCTCCAAACGATGATGGCGAATATCGCAATGCTACAGAGGATCACCGTACCGAAGATGCACCACTGGAGCATGACGTTTCCGATGGACCCTTGAGAAGAAATATTTTGTTTTGCTAATCTTATGCAAATTCGTTTTTAATTTAATCTTTATGATAATGATTTACATTCAAATAAATTAATATAAAATATTATTTATGTATATCGCCATCATTTCAGATAGAATCTTACGCGGGCAAATGTTTAAATATGTATTTATAAACTATCAATGACAAATGTGGTAAATTTTGTACCAAATAAAATTTACTGAAATGAAGTTTATCTATTACATTTTTTTTATTAACTTTTGCTACTAAACATTTCCTTAAGCTGTACTTTAATCTACATATCGCATAAGTAAACATTTTGTAAAAGGTCACTATAAATTACATTTAAATATTCATATTGCACTTTAAAGTACCTTTTTGTGAAATGTATGCTTCATTGTAGTTTAAAGTACATTATTGTACAATGTACGTTGAACTGAACTTTAAAGTACACTCTTGAAAAATGTACCTTGTATTCTAGTTTAAAGTACATTCTTGTAAAATGTACCATAAATTGTGCTTTTAAGTACATTTTTGTGCAATGTACCTTAAAATGTACTTTAAAGTACATTCTTGTAAAATTTACCTAATATTTTAGTTTAAAGTACATTCCTGGAAAGTGTACCTAAAATTGTACTTTAAAGTACATTCATATAAAATGGACCTTATATTGTACTTCAAACTACATTTCAGTAGAATGTACCTTAAAATGTGCTTTGAAGTGCATTCTTGTAAAATTTACCTTAAATTGTACTTTAAAGTACATTTTTGTAGAATGTACCTTAAAATGTACTTTAAAGTACACTCTGGAAAATTTTACCTTGTATTGTAGTTTAACATACATTCTTGTTAAATGTACCTTAAATTGTGTTTTAAAGGAACATTTTTGTAGGATTTACCTTAAAATGTACTTTACAGTACATTCTTGGAAAAGTTATCTAAAATTGTAGTTTAAAGTGCACTCCTGGAATAGTGAAATTTAAATTCTACTTTAACGAACATTCTTAAAAGAATTATTCTTACCTTCTTATATTGTACTCCAAACTACATTTCTGTACAGTGTACCGTAAAATGTACTTTAAAGTACTTTAAAGTACATTTTGTTGAATGTACCTTAAATTCTAATTTAAAGTAGAACATTCTTGTAAAATTTACCTTAAATCGTACTTTAAAGTACAATTTTGTTGAATGTACCTAAATTGTAATTTAAAGTACACTCTTGAAATATATACCTTAAAATGTAGTTTTAACTACATTAGCAATTAGCAAAGAACTGCTGAAGAAGATCTGTGGCTAGATTTGAAATAGCTACGCGGTTTGACAGGAATCATGAGGATGAATTTGCTTCATGATTCAAATGTCACATCCAGGTTTTTATTTTGAATATTAAAAAATGTTAATGTATTTAAACATATTTGCTATTAAAATATTCTACAGATAAAATTACGTTTTATAATACATCTGTTAACACAAATGGGTTCAATTTTCATTGATGTTTTTAAAGTTTAAAAATGATGAAGTTTAAAAATGAAATTCGAAGTACAGCGCCATCTACCGCTTAATAATATATTATTTATTCGAAGAAAATTGTAGCTGGGGTTTTAATAGAAGTAGACCTACTTCTACGACAAAGTCAAACAACATTTTTGTAGAAAAAACCGAAAGGACATTATATGAATTGCTGTGAGTAAGACCGAGAGGGGTTGATTTATAGAATTGTTGCTGGCATTGTTAATGCGGCTTAATGTATTTTTTTCGAACAAATTCATTGTATCAGCCATAGGCAGATATGGGGATATCAGACCTACATAGATATATATATATATTTGTTATCCGTGTCATCTGACGTTTCTCTTTGCGCTTCTCCAATGAGGAAACGAACTTCTGTCAGCTGTTTAATTATACAAATTTGAGTAAACATCGAACAAAATCCTCCATTTTTACAACTGGCGGAAATATAAAGCTGACATCACAGCGATCCAGGAAATACGATGGACAGGATATGGTTGCACCAGAAAGAAAAACTGCGATATTTACTACAGCTACCATGAGCGAAAGCACGAATTCGGGTGCGGATTTATAATTGGCAAGAGAGTGCGACACCTTGTGTCAAGGTTCAACCCAGTGAGTGAACGCATAGCCACAATTCGCATCAAAGCGTTAATTTGTGTGCACGCACCGCCAGAGGATAAAGATGGTAATGTCAAAGAGGAAGTATACGAACGCTGCCCTGACCACGACATTAAGATTATTCTAGACGATTTTAATGCCAAATTGTGAAAGGAGTGTGTCTTTCGACCAACCATCGGTAATCACAGTCTACATGGACCTAACTCGGATAATGAAATAAGAATGATAGACTTCGTCGCTGCAAAGAACATGGTGGTTAATAGCATACGATTCCAACATAAAGACATACATAAGGGGACCTGGATACCTTCTGATCAGAGAACGAAGAACCAGATTGATCACTTGGTAATAGATGGCAGGCATTCTTCTAGTCTAATGGATGCACGTGTGATTCGAGGTACCAATATTGACTCGGATCATTACTTTGTGGCTGCGAAAGTTCGCACAAGACTTAGCAGGGCGAAATACGTACGAAGCCAGACGGAAAAAATACAATACAAATACCGGATATATCAATGTCCTATCGACAAAAGCTCAGTCTCCTGCTAGGGCAGAACCCCCCCCTGTACGTATGGCAACTATACCGTCAGTTACAACGCGTGCTGCAAGTGAGCGGTACAAGATGCTGGAAAACCAACTATTTAGGCGGAAAAATAGCAGTGGGAGCAGAGGGATAGTGAAAAGACCGAATTGTGCAGAATGAATAATGAATCCCGAAAATTTTACCAGAGGGTAAGAAGATCGAATAACGGGCCGAATAATGGGCAGACCTCCTGCAAGGACGAGAATGGGAATCTGGTGACTGATAAGCAGTGTGTGCTTAAAATTATTCTTCCACTCAGATTCTACCACTGAAGATCAGGAGGTAATGATCGTGGAAGAGACTGTAGATTGTACCCCACCCCAACCAAGACGCGATTAGAGCGGCAATCTCCCGGCGTAAGAATAATAAAGCCGCTGGTTCAGATGGGCTGCCCGCTGAAATTTTTAAGGCAGGTGGCGAAGAACTGCTAGCCCACATGCATCAACTTATGTGCAGTATATGACTGGGGGAATCTATGCCCGATGATTGGAGTCTCAGTGTATTATGTCCTGTATTCGGAAAGGGTGATCCGTGTGTCTGTTCCAACTATCGCGGTATCAGTCTTTTATCCATCTCGTATACGGTCTTGTCGAGCGTATTATGTGAAAGGCTAAAGCCAATTGTTGAAAATCTGATCGGACCTTATCACTGTGGTTTTAGACCAGTCAAGTCCACGGCTGACCAAATATTCACGCTACGCTAAATCCTTTTTGTGGATTACAAAGCTGTTTTCGATACCCCCATATGGGGGAAATTGTACTAAGCTATGTCTGAACTTGGGATTCCGGCAAACTGATCCGCCTCTGTAGAATGACGCTGACCAACACCAAATCAACAGTGAAGGTGGGGAAAGACCTCAACGAACCATTCTGTATGAAGCAGGGACTGCACACTTTCGTGCACTTGCACACTTTCGTGCAATCTCTTCAACATCTTAATCTAGATAGTAATGAGAAAGGCTGCAGTAAATACGAACAAGACCATTAACAAGAAAAGCCATATGTTGCTGGCGTATGCTGAAGACATAGACATCATTGGGCGAAATTTGCGAGAGGTTACTGCAGTATTTTCAAGAATAGAAAAGGAATCAGGATGACCAAGACTCCGCTGTAAGAATATGTTGAAATTTGTTTATTTAGTTAATATGTGTAAGACATCTGACCTCATGGGGTTGTAAAATAGTAAATAAAAGTAAAGTAAAAGCATTCACGATGTTCATATACATATTTACTTATTTTGAACATTCACAGAACTGAACTTCCACAAGTACGCTTCTCTTCAATCTTTAAACCGATGAGCGAGTTGACAAATCTTTGCATAAATTAATCTATTGTATCAGCTGCTTTATTTGCAAATTTTCCATTTCTTTGTTTACTTTTGAATAACGTTTACTTCTTTCACACAAGCTGAGATGCCAGCCGTGTCGGCTCCGCGCCTCCGCCAAACATTGTGCTTTATATTACGCCTCCGCCACCGAAGACAATGGAAGCTCTTTCCCTCTCTCTCCTATAAACTCAAGCCTTGTGCAAATAAAATTGCCGTGTATGATCCCGGAGTTGTCAGAGAAAACGAAACTACAGTCGAACTTCTCTATAGTGAACTTCTATACAATGAAGCTCTCCCTATAATGCATTGATTTCAAAAACACAGCTTTTTGCTTCCCATTTTCTTGTACTTTGATCTCCTTAAAATGAATTTCTGTACAGTGAAGTTTTCTATACAATGAAACAATTTTGCAGGTGTAAATTTGACTCATATGCGTTTTTGTTACGCACGCTAACAGTTCTGTGTACCGAGAATGAAGTCACACATAATTAGGGGATTCCCAAATGAGGGAAATCAAAACAAAAAAAATAAGAAAGTCACATCAATAACAATTTTGGCATCAGTTGCCGGTGTTCAGTGAATCGATAATGACGCAGCGCAGTAGCATTTCTCTTGAAAAAAATTATTAATTATCAGTAAAGTTGAAGAAAGAGTAAAAACAAAAGATGTAGCTAAACAGTTTGGAATTCTTCCTAACACGTTATCAAATATTTTAAAAAACAAAGCAGTGATTCTAAAAAATGTAGAAGACGAGCAATTGAGCACTAAACGCAAAAGGCTTCGAACCTACATACCTTTTTGAGGATATTGATGAAGCAATGCTCAAATGGGTCACTGCTGCACGTGGTAAAAATCTTCCTATATCTGGGCCATTAATGAAGCAAAAAGACAAAGAGTTCGCTGATTCATTAGGTCACGAAGATTTTGAAGCTAGCACAGGGTGGTTAGACAAATTTAAAAAACGGCATGGTATTGTAGAAAAAACCTTATGTGGGGAAAGTGCTGACGCCAACATAAGAGATCGTGATGAATGGATTATGAACGTTTTACCGAGATTGATACAAAAATATGATCAAAATTACATATTTAATGCCGATGAGACTGGTTTGTTTTTCAAATGTTTGCCAAACAAAACACTAACATTCAAAAATGAGAAATGCTTTGGAGGAAAACAGAACAAAGAGAGAATTACTGTCCTAGTAGCAAGCAATATGACTGGTTTGGAGAAACTGAAACTGCTTGTGATAGGAAAGGCCAAAAATCCTAGATGTTTTAAAGGAGTAAGATCTCTAGATGTGGATTATCAGTTCAATAAAAAAGCCTGGATGACAAGTGGGATTTTTACGAAGAGGCTTTTAGAGCTTGACAAAAAATTCGTTTCTCAAAAAATTAAAGCTTTACTTTTTATTGATAACTGCACTGCGCATTCTAAGGAGTTAAAAGACAAGCTGCAAAATATTAAGCTTGCGTATTTTCCACCCAACATGACGTCCTTGCTTCAACCAATGGACCAAGGCATTATCTACAACATAAAACAACTTTACAGGAAACGAATTTTGATGAACATATTGTCACAAATGGATGAGAGCGAACCTGTTTTGGCCGTAGATTTGCTTGAAGCTATTCGAAATTTAAGCACAGTGTGGAATGCCTTCCTAAAACCAGAAACAATTGCGAATTGTTTCAGAAAGGCAGGATTTTCGAAAGATGGAATGCAGGCTCATTGGGATGAAGAAGACTTTCTTCCGTTAGCTGATTTGGCTACTCTACAGGCTTCATTTAGGAAAGTAACGAACGTGGATGCATCATTTGAAGATTATGTCAATGTTGATATTGATGTGCAGACCATGGGCATCCCGTCCGATGAGGATATTATCAACAGTGTTCTGGAAACTCGTGGAGTTCCGGCTATGGCAGGTACATATTTATTTATTAGTTTTGTGTGCTTACATACATATTATAATCCTAATGCCAAATAAATGTCCGATAAACATTACTTCTTCGTTTACAGATTCAGAAAACGATGAAGAACCGGCGAGCGAAGAATTGGCTGATGTCAATGAGACGATACCTACATTGGAGCACGTTTCTTCATCAATTGATGTACTTCGAACTTTTGTGCAGATGAAGAGTATCGTGCCGACTAATGTATTTAAGTCTCTAAATATACTAGAAGGTTTTGTTGTGTCCAGTGCACAGGCTGATATCAGACCAAACATTTGGGTAATTATACACAGTTTTTTTTTCTTTTTGTGTAATTTCAACTTCCAAATTTTGTTTACTTTGTTTCGCTTATTTTTTAGTTTTTCGGTTTTTAAATCCAAATATTCATACAATTCGAGTGGGTGATACGTCAACTCGTACCGTCAAATATATGTGTGTAACCAGGATGCCAGTTTCCCGTTTGAAAAAAGTTAAAAGTACGAATTGGGAGATTGAGTTCGAATAAAACAACAATGCCGACAATTTGCGGCACATCGGACACGTAAAACGTGGCTCATCAATGTTAAAGTAATGGGCTTGAGCATTTTAGGTGTTGTTTTATATAAATATGAAAATTCTTTTTTTAAAGTAGATTTCCAAGGAAATTTGAAAATTGGTTTAGTTTGAAGTTTAAAAGTTTAAGAGGAATCCTGCAAGGGAAATGATGGAATCCACCAACTCTGATATGAAACAAATGTGGAGAGAAAGTGAAAGTTTTCTCCCTTTTTTCTTCAATGATGCATCTAGATCAGTGATGACCAAATTGTGAATTTCCATTACATGCGTGCTGGGCAGCAAAATGCTGTTTCTGCGCTTCTAAATACAAACTATATTTCAGTTCGACGCAATTGATTTTTAGTTAAAGTCTGTACCCCTAAAAGAAGAGTATATCCACATATCGCAGGATGTCTGAAAATAATTTTTTTTGAACAGCATGGTGGTATAGGTTTTTGCAAATCAGACCCAAGGTTTGTGATGTGTTAACATCTATAGGCGCGGGTAGGGACTAAAGTCACAAAGTGAACACATCCAAACAAAAAAGCACACAGATTTGTCTGACTGCGATCACAGATAGTTTGGCGTTAAACTTCTCCGATACAGCTGGACCGATTTGTAGGGAATTTTGTGTGCATATCGGGTAGGTCCCAGAATCCCCCAATATATATTTTTCATACCCCAAATGATAAGCGTGACCCACCCATATAGAGAATACAGATTTGTCTTGTGTGGGTGCGGAGCACTCTCAGAACAAGGAGAATAATGACGTCAGTGGTCATCATGCTATTGCCCCAGCGCCCGAACGCGATCGGCTTTTTAAACGTACACAACACGACTGTTATCGAAACTCTGTGCAAAGAGCGTAAAAACTATAATTTTCATTCGGTTGTATGATAGCTTTCAATGCAGCAGGTCGGTGTTGCTATGTGTTTGTAAAACCAAAAACAAAACACATTAGCGGCATTCATGCAAACGTGAAAGCCGAGAACTTTTGCTCAGCGCAAGTTTCCCTCGCACCGTTGCATGAGGCACCAGGTAAAGTTGCTCAGCGTAGTTGTGCTCAAAACCATATCAGCTGACCAAGATGGATACATAAGGTGGTAGCAGCAGCAATTGCATGTATTATGTATGTGTACTATTTCTACTGTTCTAGTGCTATCACCTTATTTATCCATCCTAGTCAGATGACAACGAAATGTCAAAAGTTTACACGTTTTTCCATCCCACGTTTGCGCAGCAAATTTGCCTCGAAAACTTACCACTTTTGAGCAAGTCGCTTTGTATGGGAAATTTGTTTGTTTTGACGTTTGCTGGGCAAGTTTACGATGTTTTCGAGTTTACGAGGTTCTTTCGAGCTTTCATGAAGACCACTACTATTTTTGTATGCCAGCTCTCTAGCTTTAATGAGAAAACTAAACATTTTCAGTACACTTGGAATGTATTTCGCTTATAGTGGGAAAAACTTTTTTTATTTTTGTAATTTTTATATTTTAAATATGTATTGTAATTTAAATATGTATATTCGAAAAGTGTTTGAAGAAAATAATTATTTGTGAAGATAATTTAATTATTTTCTTCAACTGATTTAACTTAAACTGCAATATTCATAAATTCACATGTTCAAACATACACGCATTCATATTTTCATACATACAAAAATTTACTCATACTTGCGTTAAATGTTTATGTATACGAACTCATTTGTGTTTATATAAAAATACTAGTTGACCCGGCAGACGTTGCCCTGCAAATTTTGTTCAAATACCGTTAGCAGGAGCAGAAATAATGCATTTTTAATTTGTGGTTTGTATGGGAGGTACCACGCCCCTTTGTCCAATTGAACCGAATAGTAAATCTAAACCACACAGGGCGCCACCCAAACGCATACAAAAAAATTTATTCAAATCGGTCCAGAAGTTTAGGAGGAGTTCACTCACAAACACACGTGCAGTAGAATTATATATATAAAGATTACTCAACATATGTAGCACGAAATTTCTCCCAGTGCACTCAAAATACACTCACCACTACATACACTTTTTTAAGCTGGCTCTCTTTATGATGGACCCTGTTATACGTATATAAAAATGAGATAGCAGGAGAGCAACGAAAATTGTGTGAACTTGTGTAGCGTATGTACGAACATAACAATGTATGTTTGTATGTATATGTGTCTGTTGCTGTGCATTCTCTTTATTTTTTGTGGGAATAAAATAAAAAGTGTTAAGCAGGAAAATAATGACACATGTGCTTGCACTAGTATTTAAATAATTTTAAGTATTAATAGTATTTAAGTGTAACGTCATCATATAATTTTTATTTTTCAATGTAATATTTACTAATGTGTTCATAGAATCGAACAGGTACCGTGTAACAAAAAGTTTTAACACATCGCCCGTGAGTTCGAACACTCATTGGATTTTATTTTACTGATACGTATCGTAATTTGTTAATAAACAACAATCAAGTATGATCTCAAATAATTGTCTGTTTCCGTAGTTTTATAGTACAAAATATAAAACTTTAGACAACGATAGCAATTAACTTTTTATGAAAACGACTTTATAAAATCTAATTAATAAGTTTTCTTGCTTTTGTTTAAATCAATTTACAAACTATATATACGTAAACAGTTGTTTTACTCGATTGACCGAAAAATGTTGAAATTTTATTCGATTAACCGGCGAAGAAAAACACCGATTACTTACTCGAGCGGTTAACCGGCAAAAGTAAAATGTCGAATAATTAAATATCCTAATATGTATATATCTTTCTCAGGTGTTCCTTTTCTTAAAAAAACATTTTCTTACAACAAATTGCCAAACTAACTTTTCTTGAGATAAGCACCTACCCTTAAAAATTTACCTATTCTTCAAAAAAAGGACAAATTCTAAAAAAAATCCAAGTTCTTAAAAAAAACCTTTTCTTACAGAAATTCCTTTACTTGTAAATAAAATAATACCTTTTCTTTTCGTGAGGTAAGTAGCCTTTCTGAAAATAAGTATGTACATAAGTGTATTCATACTCAAGGCTCTTTCTTCCAGAAAGTACTTTTGCCTAAAAATAGTAGCTTTTCTTAAAACAAAAAATATTAGCTTTTAATAAAGGAAGTACCTCTCGTTAAAAAATTATGTTTTTGGGAACATATAGTACATATTCTTACAAAAAGAACAGAAAAATATACTTTAAAAAAATACATTCTATAAAAAAATTGTTCTGAAAAAAAGTTTATCATTGCACAAAAAGTATCTTTTCTTACAGATCCATTAAAATTATCGTATTTTTCAACGGAGTCCTTAGGCGTGTTGGAACTAACTAGTACATAATAGTGGTCTTCATGAAAGCTCGAAAGAGCCTCGTAAACTCGAAAACATCGTAAACTTGCACAGCAAACGTCAAAACAAACAAATTTCCCATACAAAGTGGAAAGTTTTCGAGGCAAATTTGCTGCGCAAACGTGGGATGGAGAAACGTGTAAACTTCTGACATTTCGTTGTCATCTGACTAGGATGGATAAATAAGGTGATAGCACTAGAACAGTAGAAAAAGTACACATACATAATACATGCAATTGCTACTGCTACCACCTTATGTATCCATCTTGGTCAGCTGATATGGTTTTGAGCACAACTACGCTGAGCAACTTAACCTGATGCCTCATGCAACGGTGCGAGGGAAACTTGCGCTGAGCAAAAGTTCTCGGCTTTCACGTTTGCATGAGTGCCGCTAATATATAGCGAAAGGAACTTCGTTCCAACTGGGTGTCCCCTGACACCTCATGTAATTTGTTTTAGTTAATGTATGAGAAATTCATACTACAAGCTTACTAGGTAAGGACCATTTTTCTAATTGAAAAATGGTTGGGTTTTGTTGGAATAATAGAAAATTAAGTGAAGCACATTCACTGGCATGGCTAGTTTCGAACTCCGTGACAAGTTCATCATCAGATGTACTGTGCCTGAATTGATACCATCGGTTGGTCATCAATGGTAAATATAGAAACTGAATTATGCAATTTACATTTGCGAATTTGCACCGATCGAAGATTCCTAAGTATCAACACACACTGGAAAGACCATAATTCCGATACAAGAACAGACAGCTTTTTTCCACCATGGTCTTCTTTTCCTCTTGCGTCCTTACATTGTTGCAGTGCTTTGAGGTGAGTTTTTAATCCATATCACAGAGTTGTATTTTTTTTAATTTTCATAGAGAAATCTCTTTGAATTCATAGAGAATATCTTATTGAAATCCTTATAGTTTTTGTATAGAAAATCATATACTTTGTATTAAACAACTTTGGAATCTCCTTAAAATACTAAAATAATTTGGTGCTCAACTTTTTCAAACTATGTGACAGCCATATAAAATGTTGTTGTAATAAGATATCCACATATTGATTAAAATTCAGTCTAGAGGGAGCCACATTAAAATCAAAAGGTTAACAAATAAATGTGAACTTTTTAAGAGATTCATTTCAAAGCGATATGATTTCCTCATGATAACGTGGACAGCTTCTTGTTGTTAGCAAGTAATATGATTTTTCCTTAAAATAAAAGGGATTTCACATGTTTTCTATGGGATTTTCACATTGATTCAAAGAGAATCATATTAAGAACAAGAAGAGTTATTCTTATTAATATTTGGTTACCCGTTAAAAAACGAAGAGACCGTCTCTAAAGTGTCAATATTCTTGGATAAAAACCAGAGAGAAATTTTATTGTTTTGCTTACATTTTAAGTGGTAATTTTTTCTGCGTGTAGAATTAATTTCCTGTAGAATTACATTTGTTGAAATGACTTTGATTGTATGACTTATTTCTTATGTTTTCTTTCTTTGTTGCCTTGACATATACACGCTGAAAATACAGTCTTTTTTGTTGCTTGGATGCAAATATAATGTGTTTGTAGCTTTCCGCAAATAAAGAAAACTTGTGTCCAAACATATAATTTATGCATTTGTGGCCCAAATGTGGCTTTGTTTGTTGAAAACTGCTGAAATTAAAAACGTGTTGGACAACAACGAAATACAAAAGCAGCACAAGCACAAACATTGCATGTAAATATGTACATGGTTCCTGCAATATGTTGCTGGGGCCGTTTCTCTCAACATTTAGTCAAAAACAGATGTTTTTTCCTTTGATAAACAAAATGCATAGATAAATTCTAATTAACTTTCAATTAGGATTAAGTAATCCATTAGTTAACTCACCACCATTAATGATGTAATATGCATTTGTATTATTTTTGTAGACACCGCAATGTGAGGCTGGTCAGTGGTTGTTCGGTCTGTACTGACGCATTCACAAGTTTATTTGCAACAGCCGAATTGATTTGTATTAATATTTTTAAGTCTAACTTTCTTACAAAAGTAACCTTATTACTATGATATTGATAATTCACCATTGACATCACGTTGAGGCAAATGGTCACCCTAATTGTGTTGCTATCCGATAAATGTGTTGATAGTTGTTACAATTGTCACAATTGCTGTTGCGTCTAACAAGTGAGAACAAATGAATTGCGGGAATTTATTGTGGTAATTTCGCATTAGCAGCAATTTGAAGAATCTTTTCCAATGGAAACCCTCGAACGATAGAGTTCAACTCCCAAACAGACAAGACAAACACGAAGAACACTCACAAGGGGCCATACACACACACGACCTAATGATTCCCCCGGGATGATGCATGCGATTCCGCCGTATCAGACAGTGTACGAACGAATGTGAGTGTAGTGGTACAAGCGACACATGGAATTATTGATGAGCTGTTGAAGGACTCGAGTTGATGACGGCAAGGGAAGCCGAAGGATATAAAGATTTCCACTTCATATACTTATTATTGAGTCGTGTTGCGTTTTTTTATAGATTTTATTAACAGTGGATGATAACTTGTCAAGGGGATTTATTATTGCAACAGGAACAGTAACAAATTGATGGTTTATGTTGTTAGTTATTTTATTATTTGCAAAAACAAAGATTGTGGAAAGGGGCGTGGCAGTGCGGGTGACAAACAGAAGTAAACAACAGCTTATTGTCAGGGTACGTACATACACGAGAATGACCAGCTCTCGCTTTTTTTATTATGCGTGTCACTTACAACGGTTCATTTTCATCGTCCTGCTGGTGTCCTTACGAAAGGAGTTCAAACGACGACACTTGTCTCGGTAGCCCTTTACTCTATGTTTTGTCTGTCTGTGACAATAATCACTATAATTGGTTGTCATCGTTACATCTTTTATGTCTTCTGTTTCGTTTTCGATTCCCAAACGTGAGATGAATAATGGTTGTATTGCCCTTAAGATGGGACAGGAGTTTGGTACTACACTCACACCTCATCCAACGGAGGGTAGAGTCAATTTCATTGCGCTTTACAATAAAACCACACGCACAGAATTATCATACAAATTAATATTTATTACCAACAACTTTAACTACTTGCTGAGTTCAAAGTTGAGAATTTAAACGCATTACACTGTTTCCATTGACGTGAGAATATTTACAATTAGCGACGCGTCGAGTTAGAGTCATAGAAAATCGTACACCGAAGGATGCAGATTGATTGTAAGAATATGGGATTCTCAGTGAATCCCTTTAACGCCCAAGAGATAACTGCATGTTAATATTATTTTAAAAGTAATACATATGTAAGTAGTTGCAATTTTAATTTGACCATAATTATTATTGGGGCCTCCAATCAAACATATGCTTGTGAATTTGAAACCTGCTAGACCAATCCTATTGTATCTTTCGCGCGTCTGTAAAGTAGATGTTAACACTCCTTCTTTTCACACGCCTTCCTTTTTATTTCTGTGCGTTTTATGTCCAACCAAAGAGTAACAGACAACAGCAACTTGAATTCGATGAAATGGCTAACTACAGTGGCTCAACATTATAATGGGGCACTAACCCACATAATAAAATATATATTATTTTTAAAATATGGTACCGGAATTTTGTCTTTATTTTTATGATTTCATATTGTTTATTATTTAAGGAAATAATTGCTGCCTTATATTCAATTGAAATAAATTTCTAAGCATTCATTCACAATAATACAGATCACGACCCTCAAAGTAATAATGGGACAGATGGCAACCATTTTCAGATTAGCTTTAGATAACGGTACCAAATGTTTTTTTTTTTGACTGGCACTTTTAAGAGAACTCTATATAGAATATTTCAGTCAGTTGTGTTATAAATATCCACCATGGCGCCACGTCGATCCCAAACATCGCCAGAGCTGAGGAGATTAATAATTACCCACTCAAAGTTTGGAAAATCTGTGCGAGATATCGCGGAAATAGTAAACCGACCAAAATCTACAGTGTTTAATATTATTAAAAGATATAAAAACTCCGAAAATTTTGAAAACATTGGGAAACCGAGCAAGCGAAAAATATTTTCGGATTCAGACGAGCGTTGGCTCTTACAGCAAATAAAGAAACGCTCACATCTTAGCGCACCTAAACAGGCGGCTGAAGCAGAAATATTTTTGGGGAAAAATGCTAATCCCGAAACCATAAGAAATATTTTACGAAAGCATCAATACAACGGTCGAGTAGCTAGAAAGAAGCCTCATATCAGTAAAGTCAACAAGCTGAAACGACTATCATTTGCAAAAGAGCACAGAGGAAAAGGTTTTTCGTTTTGGAGCAAAGTGATTTTTACTGATGAAAGTAAATTTAATACTTTCCGGTCAGATGTGCAGTCATACGTATGGAGAAAGCCGAACGAAGAGCTGCGCGAAAGAAATTTACGACCGACTGTGAAGTACGGGTCAGGGTCAGTAATGGTATGGGGTGCAATTTCGGCAGCTGGTAATGGGAATCTTCATATTATTGAAGGAATTATGGACCACAAGTACTACCTAAACATTTTGCGATGCAACCTTTCAGAAACATCCGAAAAATTAGGTCTTTCCAACGAGTACTATTTCTACCAGGACAATGATCCAAAGCATAAAGCTTATTATGTTCACCTAGCTATTGCAGAAAGCTGGTGGAATCGATGCCGCAACGTTTAAAAGCGGTAATACAACAAAAGGACCTGTCAACAAGATATTGAGTTTTGAATATGATACCTTATTTACTTATTTTTAAATTCGCGTCCCATTATTACTTTGACCCTAATACTATGAATTACTTTACTTTTTTTTTGTTTCTTACTTTTTGTACTAATGAAAATGACTTCTGTTTATATTTTCAATAAACTCATCGCATTAGCATTAAAACGTTATATAAATTTGTTTTCTTAAGTTAGTTAGTTCAGTAGAATATAGGGAACATAAGTAATATTAATAGGTGTCCCATTTTAATTTCGAGCCACTGTACCTCGTCGGCATCCAGAGAGCGTAAATAGAGGGATGGCGCTACTTGTCTATTGCTCTATGCTTCTTCTCGACAACTACACGGAGATACTACTAGCATAGTCTTTCGATAGTTCCGTAGTAGTTAAATAGTTTTGTTGGTATTTTGCAGTTTGTTGGGCAAAAAATTTCCAGGATCTCGCGAAAGAAATTGATATAATTTTTCAAATAGAAGCACCTATTTCGCAGATACGAAGATGCGTATGGAGAGTCTACAATACAGTGTACTCTCTCTTAAGCGGACACCTAAGGGACTGACAAGATTGTCCGCATATGAGAAGTGTCCGCTTGGGAGAGAAGTACAAAATCAGTAAATAATAATTTTTAATATATTTGTCTTTAAATATCAATCAAACCAAGGACATATAAATATTAGACCAAATGAAAAGGTACTCAAGCGAATTTATAAAAGTCATGCATTTTAGATTGGCCGTGATATTCACTTAATTTCAATATCTTCGAGATGTGTTTGAAGATTAAAAATAAATAAATAGTTTCCCATTACATCCCATAAAGGGACTGGGGAGAACTTCTCACAATCACTGAGCTGTGCGCTTTCCAGTTTTCACTCACTGATTGGGACCTACAGTTTTACACCGATTCCGAACGGTATTTTGAGAAGCTTTTTCATGGCTAGATACTCGATAGTGTCGCCGTCACTATGCGAGGTGACCGCCGCCGAAAGAAAATTTGAAGGTGGTCAGAGCCGGGTTCGAACCCAGGATCTCATGTACAAGAGCCGCGCACACTAACCATTGCACCACCGACGGCCAGATTAGTAAGCAATTCAACACCTTTAAGGTCGCAGTGATTTGAAGAAAAAGCTTTTAGTTTTCTTATAGCTAAATATGGCTCTTTATAAGAAGTAAATTTCACTTTCTAGTTCATCTTCAGACGAGTTTACCAGCGTCTCTTGAGAAGCAGTTAGCATTTCAGCACTAATTTTTTTACACATCTTCATCATAATGAAGACTT
Organism: Phaonia tiefii; assembly: GCA_963931995.1. NCBI lineage: Eukaryota > Metazoa > Arthropoda > Insecta > Diptera > Muscidae > Phaonia > Phaonia tiefii. The sequence goes on from OZ008368.1 coordinate 163,976,870, forward strand.
CATTATCTAAATTTATACAGTCTTCGACCTCAACTTGGACTTGACTCTGAACGCGGATAATAAGATTGGAGAACTGAGCATGTGCCGATAGTGGAAGCCCATCTTCTGAGGTCCATCAGTTATCGTTATTAGGGATATGTTTCACCAAAATCAGCTTTCCTGAGGCAATTTTGTTCTGTGTGGGGACTCACTTTCTCCCACGCTTTGTGTGTGAAATAAACGACATCTAACACTTTCACATCTACGAGGCTTTTGCAATTTTCCCAATAACGAAAAGGCGTTCCTTTTCTGACGCAGTGCATCGTGAGCCTACCGTTAGCAATTTTTTTACCAGTGCATTTTTCACCTTCTAATGCAAATGTTTTATCGGGTGATGCACGAAAAGACAAGTCTCATCTGCATTACAAATATTTGGCAAATCATATCCTTCGATCAAAGAAAACTTTTGAAAACGTCTTGGTTTGCAGTAGTAGAAATTGCTTGGAAAGTTACGTTATGCCGTTTTTTTGAATCTTTCCAGCCAGCCAGATGATACACTAACATCGGCGTAATTCAGTTTCTATACAATTTATTTAACTTTTGCTCCTTACAAGTGTGCCCGATATAGGAATGCGTTGATTTGTAGCCTTAATAAGCACAATTTCTCAATGTTTAGTACCATGGTCTTCAGCATAATCCCTTTTCTCTTCGGATTGACATCAGTGTTCCACAATCTTAAAATGTGGACCTTCATTTCTTTGCTAACTCGCGTGCACAACATTTTTAATTTTTAGCGATTCTAGTATGTCCACATACTGTACTAATCTAGAAATTTACGTATTATTTACAACATTCAATAGAGTAAGCAGTTCGTATTAAGGGACATACTCGTATTATTGAATTAGCAACAGCAGTACGAATATGGAAATGAGTAAAGGGAAAAACAGTGCTTAAACAGTGATGTGAGCTGTCCGGTTATGGGGAAGAAAATTCCTTCTGGTGTGAAAAAAAGTGTCCGCGTCCGGTTATGGGAGGGTTGTCCGCTTAAGAGGGAAACATTTAAAAAATCCCAAAGGATTGTTTTGCTACTGAAAAAAGTGTCCGTTAGGAGAGAGTACACTGTAGTTAATGACATTTCTGAGTGTGGATGGCGTAATCCAAAGGTGCAGTGAGTGCAGTACAAGACGTTCATGTTTGTGATGACCCCCAAACTGCAGATTCCAAAATTTTGCAAGGTCATATGATCATTTATAACTAACTATAAGGCTGTTTTTTTATTCCATTAAGCTATTGCCACTTACGTCTTTCCAAATAAAACGATCCACACTTAATACCATAGATAAAGAAATTAACTAGATATCGCACATGCCGTGGGACATTTCTTGTTCAATGGGATATTTTCTAGATGGAGCTGAATACAATAATTACAACGTTTGATCCCAAACAAAATATACCTTGCAAGATGTATTGAGAACAGGTGCTAACAATAGGTGTGGTAGGCAACATCAACAGGGATTTTGTTTCTGGTTTGTGGTCCGTTGCTCTCAAATTCAACACAAACGAACACCAACAATAACAGTAAACAAAAAGACACATAATCAAAATAAATAAATTTGAACTTGAAAATGGGGAACACGACATAAAAAATGTAAGTTAGTTGTTCGAATAGCACATCCTGGAAAATTATACTTTTTTTCTGTGTATCAAATTTCCCACAGTGTTGAATAAACGTCAATGAAAGTTATGAGAAACTTCAGTGAGAGAAAAAATGCGATACCGCAACACGTTTGTAGCGAGTGCCAACAAATACATGGTAGCAGCAGATGTTGTTGTAGTAGTAAGCAGCAACAACATACATTTTATTTTTGTTCATTCGTTCAGTTGTCAAACTCTACACAATACAAGAATAAAAGAAGTATAAAATCAAAATACATTTGAGTTTGACAAGTGAAAAGAAAAATGACAAGGAAAAATTGTAATCATCTGTTTAAACGACTATACCTGATAGATAATTCTACCATGTTCAATATGTATAACATTTACCGCAAGTTGTTGTGAACAATGTAATTCCTATTTTGTTTTCAATCGCAAATAAAAATCTATCATTCAAATTTAGAGTTATAAATGTATACATACGTAGTCTTCCTTTAAATAAAATAATTTTAATAAACTTACCATGTGTAAGCGATTTTGAAAATTTCTGCTTTTGAGTCTCTCTTTGATAACATTTTCGGTCGCAAGAAATGATAACAAAATGTATTTAATAGCTTATTCACATTTACTGCGTTTTAGCGAAATACTGTAATTTCGCTCCATATGAGATGATTTGAGCCTAAATCACACTATAAATTACACATATTTCCATACAAAAAAAAATGCAAAAAAGTTGCTCAGTTTTTTGTAATTTGTTTGAAATCACAGTAAAACCAAGAGAGACCATAGTGTTGTATTGCAATAGTCAGCCCCGGATCTACGATTTTTTCGAACCGGGGCAAAAACTTGATAGTGGCGCCCCCTCCCTTCAATGTTTGAGAAAAACTGTTAAAACTGACAAATGAGCAGCATTTTTTGTGACCATTTGTGAAAATAATAATCCTTTAATAAATTTAAACTTTTTATTATCTATAACTTTCATTTATGACATAAAACAGAAACACAGGAAAAATATACAACCAGGAAGGACTACAACTTTACACGGCGTGCTTTCTTTTCTGCGAAAGAATCTATTAGCTCCTCAAAGTCCGACGCATAGGCAGTTTTATTTTCAATGGCTAGGATCGCGAGGCCAGATAGACGCCCCTGACTCATTGTTGAACGTAGATAAGTTTTAATTATTTTTAGTTTGCTGAAGCTTCGCTCACAGCTTGCAGATGTTGTTGGTAATGTGCAATAAATTCTTAAAGCTATACTAACATTGGGAAACGCTTCTTTCAAGTCATGCTTGTACAGATGTTGTAACAGGTCGAAGGCACTTGATTTTTCATTAATACCATGCACTAGCTCTTTAAATACGGCAAGTTCCTGGCAAAAACTAACTGCATTCAAGTCTTTCGAATATTTTAAAGCTAGATCGGCTCCTTTTTTTTGCAGATCTTCTGTCGACATATTTAAAAAAGCGTGGCCACTGAGGAAGGCGAATTTTTCATGTAGACTCTTTGCACTCTCTACTCTTGCCTCAATTTCTGTTACAATTTTGTCAAACACTACTTTCATATCTTTGAAAAATAGCCTAGTCGGATCTAGCATTCTTATTTCGTCTTCACAGATTTCGTCGTGTTGCTTTTTCTTTTTGGAAATGCGTTTGTTTTTAAGAACCGGCTCAATTTCCAACTTTTCTGATACAGGTGTAGCTTCTTTGATCCAATATTCTACCGGTTTTTCTCTTAATTCTTGCAAGATCTTAACAAGGCCTTGCATTATCGCCACAGAACGCGAAATGATAATATCGTCTTTTTGTATTTCAACGTTCACTCTATTAATCTTTCGAAGAATGTTATCCCAAATTGTCAAGTTGAGGATAAATTTAAAATCCAATACTGCATGCAGCAAATGACCAGCTTCATACTTAGATTCTGCGGCTAGAGAGGATTCTTCAATTTCTTCCAGAGCTTTGACAACTTCCGGTAAATTATTTAATAGAGCAGTAACAGCTTGATGTTTAGCCGACCATCTGGTTTGACTACTTCCTTTTAAGTTTGTCTTTGTACACTTTTGCATTATTTTCCACCGCGTGGTGGATCCGACAAAGAAACAATAAAGTTTTTGTACGAGCCCAAATAGGCTAACTGCTTGTGGGCATGTTGAAGCTGCATGCACGCCAACAAGATTTAGAGAGTGCGCTAGACACGGTACAAACTCTGCCAGCTCGTTCATTTGTAAAACTCTGCATTGGACTCCTTTGTATATGCCGGCCATATTGGATCCGTTGTCGTAAGATTGTCCACGACATTTTTGCACTTCCAAACCATCAGCTTCTAGTTTTTCTAGAATGCACTGTGTGATATATTCTCCAGTCTTTCCGTCAACTTCAATAAAATCAATAAAACTTTCCTTTATTTCACAACCAGTTTCTGTTATTTTGATATATCGAATCACCTGACTCAATTGTTCTGTGTGAGATATATCTGGAGTGCAGTCAACCATGATTGTGAAATAGTTGGCATCCTTGATCTCATTCAAAATGGTATTTCGAACTTTGTTTGCCATTATATCGATGATTTCATTTTGTATCGTTTTTGACAAATAGGACACATGTCCTTTTTTTAAGTGGTTCAATTGATACTTGAGAGTATGATCATATTTAGCGAGCAGACTTATCAAATTAAGAAAATTACCTTGATTAGGCTGAGGACCACTTTCAGCGAGATCACTCGGTGTTTCTTCCGAACCTCTAAATGATTTGAAGCATGCAATTCAAACCCTGGCTTCACTTGTTTGATATTTGGAATTCTTGTCTCAAGGATTTGGCGCCCCCAGAAACTGCCGCCCGGGGCAAGTGCCCCCAGTTGCCCCCCCTTAGATCCGGGGCTGGCAATAGTAGTTAAAAAATGCAGTAAAATGAAAAAATTTCCATTGCTGGTTCAAAGCAAATGTCAGAAAAATGAGGGGAAAAAACATCTGTTTGTTTACATTTCTAGTTTCCTTTGTGGTGGTAAGTAGTTATTGCAATGTGATTTATTAATATAAATTAAAATTTGTCGTTTTTAATAATTGCAATACAGGAAAATGGATTCAATGCCGAATATATTGTAAGTAATAAGATTTTTATATTGGGTTTTTTAATTATTATTGTGATTTTTTATTAGAAACGATAAGAAACGCAAGTATAAGCAGAGAATTGCTTGGTCGGACACCGCAGATCAAATGCTGCTTGAGATGTGGGAGGACAAAATTCCGCAACTTCGCGTTGTTTGTTTGTTTACAATCAAAACAAATTAGAGAAATGCCAAACAAAGAGAGAGAAGTCACTTGAAATCACAGTAATTAACAAGAGCACAATGTGAACACCATGATTTCGAAATCATCTCATAAAGAGCGAAATTACAGTATTTCGCTAAAACGCAGTAAATGTGAATAAGCTATAAGATAACTTATTGTTGCCATTGAACATGTGGCAACATTGTCATTGCTCAAGTGGGAAAATGAAATGCCACTTAATTTCGCTTAGCTCTCCCGTACAAATTAAGCTATAAATAACTTTAGGGTATGTGGGTCCCAAACACACATATATTATAACATATTAATCATTGTGTCTCAAACATGTAATATTGAATAGCAAACACAATGTGTTTGGACTCACGTATATTATATTTGCGACAAGCTCCAAACACTCTTTATAAGAAAGATTTTTCAGTAATTGTTGAAATATTTTTCTCAGTGTAATCAGTTGTGATTTCATCTATGTATACTTAACGACAAGTTTTTTTTGTAAAGACGTTCTTACCCTATTATAATCTCAAAGCAATTTAATTTTCTCAGTGTACTTTACGGGCTTGAAACTGCTTCTAATTTTACAAGAAATTACATACATATATTGTGATCTGTTAAATTACATTCTACCGAATCACCAAGAATGCAATTAAAAATATTGCTGAAGACATGATCAATACATGCACTGCTCGTAGACCTTGTTATAAGATCATGACAATTATGACAATCAGAATTCAAAAATAATTCTTTTAAATTATTAATTCAATTATAGACAACAACTTTTCAATAGAGCATTGGAAAATCAATTATAAAAAAATTCAAAACAATGCAAATATTAAGAAGAGATATACGACTCTGGATTCTCATCATCATCGAACTCGCCTACATCATTGGCTTCTTCAATATTTGCTAGAGTTGCTCCAATAGAATTCTCTTAACATCTTCTTCTGATCTGATAAACAGTGGTCTTGAGATTTCACTCCTCTTATACATTACTCTACCATTTCGAATATAAATGCTACGATATCCAACGTTCTTTAGAGTTTTGGTGTAGTCCTAGAGTCTCCTTACTTAAAAATTCATTAATAAAAACCGTACTTGTCGATGGATTATCTTTGAGTTTCGATTTTGTTGCCATTATTTTTTCTTTCGATAATTTATTAGAAATTAGAACTACAACTGTTTTCTTGTGACTAGTTGGATTGAACAGCATCTTCAATATGTTCTCTCTATATTTCAGCATCTTTACAGACAATTTCAAGTCATTAACTTCTCTTCGCAATTTGGAATTCTCCTTCTCTACTTCACTTAGTTTCTTTTTATTTTCAATAACACCTTTCAATATCTCGTCATACTGTGCCGACATAAATGTCATTGCTTTTTGAATTTCAGTCAGCTGATCCGATTGTGATGACAACTTTGCTTTAATTTCTTTTAAATCTCTTTTTACTTCTCCTCCTCCATCCCACAAATGACAAACAAACATCTCACTCTCATTAGGTTTGTTTCTTTACTTTTTGTGTAAAGTTTGGGTAAATGAGAGTAAAAGCAAAATTCGCTGTCATATACTCAAATTTACTCTCATTTACCCAAAAGTAAAGAAACGCAAAAAACCACTTTTCTTACACGCAAACAAATGTCAAAACACAAAACATATGGTTGACATTTGTTTAAGTTTGAACATTCATCGTAACATTGAGTGAAGTGATATTTTGTTATATGCAAATGGATGGAAATAAACTGAATTTTTTTTGTTCGCCCGGAACATTTGATCGCGTTATGAAAGGTCAGTCAATTAATTAGTTCGTGTAATTAGTTGTTTAATTGTTATTATTCTTAGATCAAAATTACCGAAAGGAGGTCACTCAGCATGTGCTGTCTGGAGAAGACATGCATTATAGTGAAGTAGTGTATTCGCTATCAAACGCTCAAAATGCTGGTAAGTATTATACCAAAGGCCATCTAAAATTTTCATTATATTAAGGTTTTGTTTTATTTTTTCAGATGAGCTGGCTAAAGAAGTGGAAGAGAAAAGTGCAACACCAACGGAGTCTGTTGAGACAGTGGGGTCAGCTGATTATGCTGAGTCAGTGTTTACCCCTTTAGGTGACGAGGCGAAGCAGTATTGGAGCGAAGGAGATATAAAGCTTCTGCTATAAAGCTATATATATAAAGCTATAAGGTTTATCACTTGAATCGCTGGAATCACTTGAGGACTCCATGAGCTCATCAATGATAGCATTTAGCTCCGCTTCAGAATCTATTGCTGCGCCATACTCTTGTGCCACCCCCGAAACTGCCACCGGGCCACAGCCGTCCGTCTGCTGAAGTTAACTTGTTATTTGCATTCATCATTTATTGTTGCACATTCACTTAGATTTTCACTATAAATTGCTGCTCCATTAACTTCTTCCACCCCAGAAAGTTCCGCCGGGCCACTGCCGTTCGTCTGCTAAAGTAAACTTTTTATTTTTTTGTTGATTTTTAATACACGTTCCTTTACCTTTTCAGTATTCATTTTATCGGAAATAAAAGAAATTCACAACACGATTTTCAACACGATTAAATCAAAAACAATTGTAACTTCACAAACTAATTACAACACGATTAACAACACGATCAAATTACAAAACACTTTTACTTCACAAACAAAACTGTATTTTTTTTTATTTTGACGTTTCGAACAGCTGATTGTTCACTATTTCACACAAACTTACCCGAAGGGAAAGGCTGTGTAAATTTGGGTAAAAGAGAAACGCATTTTGACGTTAAAAGAAAAAAAATCTCTCTCATTTACACAATTTTGGAGTAAAGAAACGCTTTTGTGTAAGTTTGTGTAAATTTGTGTAACTTTGTGTAACATTGTGCAAGTAAAGAAACAGACCTATTATCTAATAGTTGTTGGAATTTTCTTTTATCCAGCTCTGTGCACTGAGAGTGGAACTTTTTGGCGCACTTGCCACATTCGATAGAATCTTCTGTTTCTGCTTTAATTATCAATTAGCATTGAACAACACAGTTTTTTGAAGAAACAAAACTTCTACGCTTCATTGGAAGCATTCGTCAATGTTTTCAGTTATATGCTACGCATTAAACAATACAAACACACTTTCGGAGTTTTAAATATTGATTTAATAGAGCATTTTAATATATTCTTCAGTCAGTTGTTACACTCGCCAAAAAATACGTCTATACGTTAGGGTTGCCAACTGCAAACATCCTTCTTCTAAGTTTAAATTTTCTCACTCTCGGGCTTTCTCCACTGGAGTTTTTTTTGCTCTCACCTTTCACTGCTCCCTCACGGCTCGCGTTACTGCTGACTGAAGCATTGCCATGCGTGCAGCGTTATTTTCATCAGTTACCATGCGACACTTTTCATCGTACAATGGATTTTCACTTTATGCGGTTTTTAAAAACCATGAACAGTCTGTTCAGCAGGTTTCATAGACTGGGAAATGTATTTCCATAGCGCTTCAGGATCATTCTTTGGGTTGGGTTCTTTGCAAATGCCTTGGCTATCTCTGCTAATTGAAGCTTTCTGATGTCCAGTTTTCTATGTGTCTGATTTCGTACGACTTACGCTCTGCTTAACCTTGTGCGAACCTTGCTGGAACCTATGCCGCAACCAGGTAGTGATCAGAATGGGTATAAACGCCTGACAGCATACCCACGATATCTACACTGGTAGAGTGCCTTCCATCAATTACCACGTGATCTATTTGATTTTTCGTTCATTGATCAGGAGATACCCAAGTAGCCTTGTAGATAACTTTGTGTTGCACTCTCGAACAAATGAAATCCATGTTTTTTGTAGCGATCACAGGATTCTTCTAGCCACTCATGGATCGTCGAGTTCATCTTCTGTCGAGGTATGTTAAAATATTTCGCTTTCTGCGGATGTTGGATCTACGTTAACTCAAGGGATTGAGCCTAGAGACTAGATGTCGTAGTCATTTGCCCACTACAAATTCGCAACCATATTCATGCTGTTTCTCATCACATCAGTATGCCTGTTCATCACATTTCCTGGGTACACGCTGAAAAATAATCGTCCCAGCAAATTTTGCAGGAAACATATACATGCTTGCAAGCATTGTTTTCATGAATTGAAGATTTGCTGCCTTGTTGTCTCTTTGTTATCTGTCTCGTATTTGTTTTTAGCGAGTTTCAACATAAAATCCACATTTGGTTCTAAAAACATAAATTATTGGCTATTAATTCTGTGGTCACAAACAATAACAGCCTAAGTCGATTCTAAAATTTTTCAGGGAGAGCAGTTTAAAGTTTAATATCTTTACTGGAAATCAGGAGTCGGACTGTTTGTGATAACTTTGATACAGATAACAAGGAAACGAATTCTTTTACTTACTTCTTAACAAAAAAGAGTTGCTTATTTGAGCACGGTGACTTCTCAAAATTTTTTTTTAAATTTTGTCCTAACTCGAGTTAGGCTGTTATTGTTTGTGACCACAGAATTATTGTGTCTCAAACATGTTATATTTAATAGTAAACACAATGTGTTTGAGCACAAGTATAGTATATTTGCGACAAGCTACAAACACGTAATATTTGCATCCAAACAACAACAAAAAGTCAGATTTTTTTAACGTGTAGCAGTAATGCCAGCCTTTTTATTTTCAATGCAGTTTGATAGCGGCACCGGTTCATCAACAATTTGGGAGGTTTTGTGTTTCATTTCTGTAGTTTCATTGTCATTATGCAAGGCAAGCCCAGACCTCAGTGGTTTCGCATTTTCCCTATATATATTATACATCTTATAGCCGCTCATTCTGGGTCAGACGCTGACTTGGATGAAGCTCATATTGAGTTTGTCTAATGTTCGGGACAGGCATTTCCCCCTGTGTTTATCACTATCAGTTGTTTTCGGGGCCTTCCTAGACTGGACGTACTAGTTTAAATTTTTAAAACCTGTTTTAAATAATAAAAAGTAGATGATTTATAAAAATCTAATAATCCAACAAATTAAATGATGCTCACTTGCAATGGAAACAGTGTATTCTTGTAACATTTCAATTAACTTATTTCTAAAGATGCTTTATTACTTCATCTCCTGAACGTATAAATATCTTTGACACATATTCAAATCTACCCATTCTCCGATAGGCAGTCGTAGCAGTGGTTGCAAATCATCCCTTACCAGTCGTTCCGTGTTTACGTTCAGTCAAACCTCCTGCTCAAGTGCATCATGCCTACGTTCGCACCTTTTTTCACACGCACCCAAATATTACTAAGTATCTGACCCATTCCATGGAATGCTAATTAGGCGCATGGTGGGTGAGTTTCTGGCGACGACGATGCCGATGATTTAATGGTGTTACACGTTTGTGTCTGTGACTTCTTCTTGTATAGTCCTTTACGGAGCGTAAGAAGCTTTTCTTGTTGCAAATCATATTATCATAATTCATCTTCCTTTACTGCGAACGCTATTAGTGTCTTCTTTTTAATTTTCTAATTTCGTTTTATAATTTATTGAAATGTCCCGAGTGTTAAGCTGTGATTAGTAGTACATTACTGGAGGCAGAGTCAACCCGGGGGGTCACCTCCAAAAGACTGGTTATGGTGATAAAAGGAATTGTGGCGTACGATGCTTGCAGAGAGGTTTTAGTTATAAAGGGATGTAAGACGGTTAGCTACGACAATCACTTCTCCGAATAAGAAGTCTTTGGCATATACAAATTCAAACTATAGCCAAGAGCTTGTTGATCGTTACCAATTTCTGTTCTACCTGCTTTATCGACAATTATGAACTGATTCAAAAACAACAACATCGACCATACGATATTTTTAAATTGATAAACTGACGTTTGTGGCTATTGCGGTATCTCTCATTCGGACATTTTGTACCAAAATTATCACTAAAATTTTAAATAACGACATGTTTATTCGACTACTATATCCATTTGATAATTTGGGATGCGGAAACGCCTACGGCCTTATTCATAAACAGTTATGAGAGGTCCAAGAGATGACGTATCATACAAAAATCGTCTTCCAAACCTCTCATAACTTTTTTTGAATTAGGCTGTTATACTTTATAACCCCGCTTTTAGTCCGATCAAATACATGAACGTTTTTAAGTGTTTGGCTGATTCTGATGTACAAAAGTATCGCAAATCGATTGATAGGGCCCCAACCCCGTAACTTCAAAACATAACTCAATATTGACCTGTACACTTGAAAACAGCAGGTGCAAATATTCTAAAGTAGAATACACACATTTTTTGTCCTGTAAATTAAATTTACGAATTTTCAATTTCAATTCTCGTTTATTGATCCATATTCTTTTACATTTAATTCTATTGGTATTATCTAAATATATTTAAAAAAATACATTTTCTCCATCCAGCATCCGTAGACAGTTCTGGATATACTAATTTCATACATAACTTAAATAAGCCTTAAGCCCAGCCCATTTATTACTTTACAGAAATCTTTCCTCGTCATTTAATTTTCCTGGGAAAAAGGATTAAAAACCCATAAACTCTTTTCTTACATCTATCTTATATACTAACCTAAAACTAAGTGAAAATATTTACAAAACTAAAAATAAATAAAAATAAAATATAGAAATTCAAATTCAGTGGCTCATTGTGCCGTGTTATACACTAGATTTGTCATGTCGTAAGTTTCATACCTCCTGTGGTAGAATGTAAGTTTACCATCCCTATTGTACAGCATGTTCCTTTCCCTAAATTTAAGGAGCCCCATGGGAGTCAAAGCCCCTCTCGATTCTAAGATGTTTTCGAATTCCTCATCTCCAATCATGCACCTGCCAATATGCACATTGCCCTCATCATTGTACGAGCATCGCTCTAGGAACCTAATGGCTAGTTCAGTCATCCATACATCCAATCTTTCGACCTTCATATTCTTGGCCTTTTCGTACACCGTTCTACAAGAGGGGCTAGTCCATTTCCCCGTTTCGTCTTGTGTTGCCTTAAGACCCAAGCAATGTTTGAGTATTTTCCTTTCCGCTACTCTGAGTCTCTCCATTTGACTGGAGCTTATCGTATACCACACCGGGAATGCATACGCCACTATTGGTCTTAGTATCTGTTTATATACAAGCAGTCTAACCTTTTGACTTAGCCCATTTCTGCTGCCCAGTATTCTTGAGTACATAGCATATGTCTTTCTCATTTTCTCCAGTATCATGTCCACATGATCTTTGAATTGCATGTTACCCGAGTATTTAACTCCTAGGTAAAGCATTGTATCGCTTTCGGGTATGGTCTCACTTCCGATCCGTATGTTAGGCTTATATTTTCTGGCGTTTTTAAAGAGGTTGCCCTTCTTTCCTCTAGCTACCAAACAGGTGCACTTTGGGACGTTTAGTTTCAAGAACCATTCCTCAAAGTAGATCTCCAAAATTTTTAGATAATCTTGCATCTTATTATTTGCTATTTTTGCCCTAGCATGAGATGTTGTAAGCAAGATATCGTCCGCAAAAATGTACAACCCCTTACCGTTTTCTGGCTGAGGTATATCAGCAAGATAAAGGTTATACAGTACCGGCCCCAGTATAGACCCTTGTGGTACTCCAGCTTTTGTTTCGTTCTTCTCTGATTCTCTGTCATCCACTTCTACCGAGAATGTTCGCCGCATCAGGTAGTCATAAATCAATCTCGTCAGTGAGTTTTCAATACCATATTTTTGCTTCATTTTATAGATGATACCCTCACGCCACACGGTGTCGAACGCCTTTTCGAAGTCCAGTCCTATTGCGATAGTCGGCCTTTTGAGATTAAATCCCCTCATTATGCCATCCGTGACTGCCACGTGCGCATGCGTCGTTGACAACCCTTTCCTAAACCCGAATTGGGAGTCACTAAATATCTGTTTGTCCTCTATTTGTAGATTCAGCCTGGCCAGTATAAGTTTTTCAAATAATTTTCCGACGTTTGATAACAGTGCTATCGGCCTGTAGTTTGCAGCAACCGTTGGGTCCTTACCGGGCTAAATTTACGAATAATTTTCGATGACTCTTATAGATTTGATAGGGAAAAACTACGACAAAAAACTACAACAAACGACCGCATGAAACCAGAGAATGGCAAGGAGAAGTACGCAGATAAGGCACCTGGGCTTTCTTAATTTAACAGTTGTTATCTCGAAAGCCTGTTATCGCACACTAGGTCCCTTTCTTCATTCCATGCCACATATAATGCCTTACCCCATCGTGAGTCCGAAACCATTTTATAATAAAAGTCTATAGTAACAAGCTTTATCGGGACGTGGATGGATACTGCACATCTTCAAAAGCGATAACTCAATAAGTAAAGTTAGTTGTGCAATGTCTCTAAAACTGAATGAGGTACAGTTCAAGAACTTCGCTAAAAGAGATCATAATTTTTGATTTAAAAAAAAAAACGAAAAAAGCGAAAATCTGTAGTACGAAAGAAAAATAAAAGTTTTGTGCGCATTATGAACAATTATGTCAAAATATTTTAAAAAAAAAATCGAAAAAACAAAGAGCAGTTAACTTTGGAAATTTTTCTGAAATATTCCCCACTGTGCGATTGATATATCGTTAGAATCCTTGTCCCTTGTCGGTTCTTACAGTACTTAAAAACTTTAACTCGATCAAAAGATATTGAATTTTTGCCGATGGAAATCGATTCTGAACTACAGTGCGGTGCCCCGGTAATAATAGTCTAATGGGTTCGAATGACTTTCGAGTTTCGGCTGATTATGCGGTTTTCGAAGATAGCTCGCAAAGATTGATTGTAGCGTTGACTGTGTGGCACATGGCGCCGTCCTGTTGAAACCATACGTCGGCCATGTCATCCTCTTCAACTCAAAACTAAAAATCTTTGAGCATGGCATTGTAACGCTCGTCATTCACGTTACCGGCGGTGACTTGCACATTTACGCAGAAAAACGGTCCTATAATGCCACCATACCAAAAACCGCACCAAACAGTCACTCGTTGTGGATACACCTTACATTTCGACCCCCCCCCCTCAAATCGATTGATTTTAGGCTCATCAGTCCAAATAACCTTGAAGCTGCGCGATTTTGTCGCGTGTTGTCCAAGGACCCTAGATTCCAAGGCGACATTAGCTGAAAGCTGATGCGTCATGGACCAACTCCGGAACTGAGACACTTGAGGTTCTTATGGAAACTCACTTTCCAAACTGTGTGGATATGGACTCTGCGGAGAGGAATCATCTGGCGACTTCCACTCCGGATATCTCGCAACTGGGAGTGATTGAGGAAATAGTGGAGGATTTCAGGTTGCTCTGGGCTATTCAAAGCTTCAAGGCCTTTAATCTCCTGGTCCTGACGGGATCCTGCCGGTAATGCTGCAGAAATGTGACTCTTTTGTCACCCCTCATCTTCTGAGAATCTATAGGGTTTGTCTCAGACTTTCCCTGATCCCTTTCGCTGAATTGAAGAAGGTACTACTCGTCTGTATGCCCAAGTCGGGAAAGTCTAGTCATGCCTCTCCTAAGGACTACCGACCAATCAGCCTCTCATCCTTTCTATTGAAAGTCTTGTACGTTAGAAATCGAATTAAACCATGGTACTTGAGTGGTATGCAACATGCTTACCTCAAGGGTAAATCAGTGGAAACTGCTCTGCTCGATGTTGTGGGTTATCTTGAGCGCAATTTGAAGATGTCACTTTGGCGCCTTCTTGTATTAGAAGGATCTTTTAACAATGTGTCACCTAGCGCTATCAGGGAATCTCTAGAATCCACTGAAGTGCCACCACTTCTTGTAGAATGGATTGCGAATATGCTCAGAAATCGCATTGTAAATTCGAACCTTGGAGTGAACTCAGTTCGGAAGCTGATATAATGGTCACGCTGCAGGGTGGAGTGTTATCGCCTCTGCTGTGGCTTTTAATGGTTGACGGCATGCTTAGGGACTTTGAGTAAGGATGACGTAGGATTGTCGCCTATGCGGACGACGTTGTTATTCTTGTCGGTGGAAAATCTTTGCCTACGAGCAGTGACCTCATGCAGATTTCATTGACTGGCATTGTGACTGTGTGGAAAAAAAAAGAGTTTGCTCTATTTACATGCAGGCGAAAGATTGGATTTTTTAAGAAACCAAGGTTGAAATACCTCGCTATCGTCCTTGATCATAAACTAAACTGGAAGCGAAATACTGAGGAGCGAATGAAGAAAGTATTGAATGCAATCTATGCCTGTAGGAATTCGATTGGCAAAAGCTGTGGTCTTAGTCCGAAAATCCAGCATTGGGGTTTTTCGGCTATCGTCCGCCCAATTATCACCTATGGCTGAGTAGTCTGGAGGAACGCATTGGAGAACAGCTACGAGTTAAAAATGCTCAGTAAGGTTCAGCGCACTGCGTCGATGCGCGTTAGTCGGGCGAGAAGAAGCACTCCGCAGGCGCGGCGCTGGACATAATCCTGAATTTGACTACTCTTGATGTCTATGCGAGACGGTGTGCTGTTAGAAGGTCCCCTTCGCATGAGAGAATTGGGTATCTGGAGACATACCCCTGAGGGACATGCCAACATTCTCCACGAGTTGATTTAGAATCACGCGGATGAATGTTTGGGTTCGACCACTGACTACATGCTGCCGACTGTAGCTTTTGGGCAATGCACGGAGATCATGATGCCAGATAGGAGTGACTGGGTGGGAGGTATACCTTCCTCACTCTCTGGTCATCTGATCTTTACAGATGGCTCCAAAATGGAATCGGGCACAGGAGTTGAGATCTTCAGTGAGGACTTTCAACTCCGGCTTTCGATGAGATTGGGTGCGAACTGTTGTGTCTTCCAAGCGGAAATCGTGGCGATTATGAAAGCTGCAACTGACATAATGGACTCATACTTGTATCCATCGGGTGAATTCGTCATCTACGTTGATGGTAAGCCAGCCGTGAGTGCGATCAGGTCACACATATGTAAATCCAAATTGGTTAGGGATTGCAAGTGAAGTGCCCGGCAAGCTAAGATTCTGCTGGGTTCCGGGACATAGTGATGTCATGGGAAATGT
Source organism: Phaonia tiefii (assembly GCA_963931995.1). NCBI lineage: Eukaryota > Metazoa > Arthropoda > Insecta > Diptera > Muscidae > Phaonia > Phaonia tiefii. The sequence continues at coordinate 163,992,774 of OZ008368.1, forward strand.
TGAAGCAGACTGTCTTGCTAGACCAGGATGCACTTCTATTGATTTGAGACAGATTGCCTCTGCAAATCCACCGATCTATTACTTGTATGGCTTGATCGATCACTGGTCGCTGGACGAGATCAACGCTGCCTAGCAGGCCAGAGTGGATTGCAGGATTTCAAGAGACATATGCCCGGCAGTGAACTCAAGGAGAACTAAGTCGCTTCTTCGACTGGACAAGGTTGACTTACGGCTCCCAATTGGGATGATCACGGGTCACTGTGATGCTGACTTGATTGTGAACTGGGTTGATTACTGCCGTACTTGTGGTGATGAAGAAGTGGTGGAAACCATTTCTTCTAGCATCTTCTATGCCAATGCCCAGACTTACTGCGTAGGCGTCGCCGCTGCTTTGGTTGGTTTCAGGCAGAGACCCTGGCCTCTTGGCGCGACGTGGCCATTGAGAATCTGATGGAATTCTTGCGGGGTCTGCCATGGATCCAGGCAGGCGATACAATCATCTGGCAACCCTGCACTGAAACGTCAAACAACTAATTATTTACCGCGTTCCAGCATTTTTGTAAACATGTTGTTTAATTTGTTTTATTGTTGAATAAACAAACAAAAAGTGCGTAATGCAACATCGCTAAAGGCGGGTTTAACAATATGTGTAAAATTGGAAGAAAACTATTCCAAAACATAATTTTTGGTTACTATCCTCACATTTTATGGATGCTATAAAGAGGAGCCTACAATAGACTTCGCCAGATATTTTCCCAGTAAATACTCCTAAGAAACATTCGATGCTCAACAAAATGAATACTCAAACCTCTGCTGTTGTGGGTAATAACTCATTTCCTGGCTGTAGTGCGAACGTCCGATTGTTGACTCATAGAATAATACATACCATAGAAGCTTTTATTCGCTCAATAAATTAAACGTCATAGGTACGATGGAAAGTAAACATTGGATGGTGAAAAATATGGGTTCAATAATACCAGATGGTGGCAATAGTATACAGCGATCCACAAATGAACAACAACCGAATTTCGTGTTTTTGTGACAAACTAGTTGTGTTAAATACAATACAAATGTGTACCAACGATAAAAATCAACAAAAAAGTGCAAAATATATTTAAATTTTTCAGTTCTACACCAAAACGGCAGGAAAAAGTTAAGTGAACATATTTTGTAACTCCACCTGGTGTAAGATAATTTTAAATTTAATTGCCCTCATTTCCACAAACATACGATGAAGAGTGTGAAATGAAACGTCAGATGAGAGAATAAGTTTATCTACGTATGTATTATTCGATGGTTTTACTTGTGCGGTGTTTAACCAAAAACTCACAGCCAAAGTCACGATCGCGAAAGAAAACCTAAGCGAACGAAAGCCGGTCACTCACTTTCGTTCTTATCACGGGCTTTAAATGTTATTGTGTGATTGTGTGTTTGCAAAATCGGAAGCCACTAACTATTTTCGCTGTCATTTATGCGAACGAAAATGTCAAAACCAGTCACTTGTCTTTTGGTTGTCGCATAACAATTTAAAAAGAATTCAATGGAAGAATCACAATGGACAGAAAATAATGTCATTATAATAAATTTGTTATTAAAATATATTTCCATTTCAGCACAAAAACGCCAACTTTGCGACACCTGCAGATACTGGTTCTTCGTACTCTTCTCTCTCGCTCCGAAATTAAATGGCGAACGTCAACTTTATGTTATTGCTTTGAACAATAAACGTAATCATGCGAAACGTAAAACCATGCGAAAGACAAGTCGAAAGGTAGTGACTCGAATTTTGAAACGAATGTGAGTGACTGACTTCGTTCGCTTGTATTTTGTAGGAGAGGGTGTAAGTGGGGTCCGATTTTGTACTGAATTGTATATGTTTTCGTTCGCTTGTTAGTGACTCCCAAATCAGCTGTTTGTCGCATAGAAAGAAAGCGAACGTTAACGTTCGACATCGTGACTTTGGCTGTAAATAACGCTTTGGACGTCAAACTGGAAAGTTAGGTAAATAAAGAAGACATTGCACACTTTTCTAAGTAAACTGAACAGCTGCGCTGTGAAAACAAACAACTGCGGAATGATTTGCAAATAATGGCGAACAAATTGGAACATGTGGACAAATCAACCAGACGTAATAATGTTGTCATAAGTGGACTTACAGGTAATACAGTGGCAAGTGCAGTGCAAGAGTTCAAGAAGTTGTGCGACACTATCTTAACAGGCCCGTGGAAGCCTGATAAAATCATGCATTTCGCAGACTTTACTAAAGAAGGCATTACCAAACAAGGATTCCGCATGCCTTATTCGTGGAAGTGCTGGAAAATTCCGCCGCTGGTTAGGGATCTTCGGTCGATACTAAAGAGTGATGCACACGCTATCTACCCTTGTCTTCTATTCCCAATTTAGAAATGTCGGTTTGCCATAAATGAATGCGTCTTACCGGTCGTACATCCATATATCAAAACAAGCAATATATCGGTGTGGTTGCTTTTTAACGCAACCTCATTTTTTTACTGGGCTAATCTGGTTATGTTTACCATAGATAAGGGAAGAAATAGATATAGCGGTACCATTGTCAACTCTTTTCACTAGGTGGTGTCCTATATTACTGCCACTTTCATTGAAGTTTCCCCTAATTCCATTTACGTTTATTCAGCATTGTGGGAAATTTTGTATAAATAAAATTCAGCACGGGAAAATCTAGCAAAACCTTAATTTAATTTACTGCGCAGAAGGGTTTATAAATAATATGGAGTTATCACTAGCAGAAAACCCGTTAATCCGGCCAAAGTCTAAACTAGTAGGAACGTCTTTTCTATCTGACAACTTGAACCATCCAACAATTGCAGCAACTTTTGTGGCCGCGGATTCCAAAGCTATTTGAGTGTCTGAAGTCTTCCTATCATGAATGGTGACTGAACCGGAGGAAGAACTACTTTATAGACGGTGGCGGTATGGCTTCGCAATTTGACTGCCATTTTAAGTTGCGTCTTGTATTCTCCGTTTTAAATGATTTTTGCTTTTGATTTGAAATACATATTTTAAAATTCTAATAAATGTCATATTTTCTTTTTTACTTTTTTTAGGGGAACAAATCCCAATTATTGCTTTCAGCGACACCTAGAAAATTACCCATTACACTAAATATTTCCCAACACTTGTGCTTCATCTATTATTTTTCTTTAACTATGGTGTTTATCTTGTCATGACAAGTCAAATGGACCAAACTGTTTCGGCCTATCTGCAACGAAATAGGTAGACAATTATATTTGATCTATGCAAATCTTAGACACAATTGGAAACTGCAGATTGACTCTTTTTACCCAACATCATCGATATGTACAGCTGTGATAAAAAAAATAGCAGCGCCGTCACATGAAAAATGTCGATAAGGAAAAATTTTAATGACCTTCAAGGATTTTGCGTTGATTTAAAAGTGATAGTGTGTTATTCTTAATTTGACTTCAAATAAAAGCTAAAGATTTTGCAACGTTGAGATTAAGCCTTAAGAGCCATTTATATATGAAATTACATCAGTGAAAATAATAGCAGTGCTAGCAAAAAAAATCTTAAAATATAATTTTTTAAATCAGTAGAAACGAAGATATTTTCAAATAATAAGTTAAATGCCGATATATCTTTGAATTTAGTACTTAGATTTACTGCCTTTGTTGCTTCTTACTGCTTCACAACGGCGTATCATGGAGTCAACTCGTGTTTTGCACCTTCCATCAGGTATTTTTGAGCTTACACACCAAAGGTCGTTATTGGTTTTCGGTTTTGCTAGTGAGACCTCCATTTTGACATCACACTAAAAATTTTCGAATGAATTGTGATCCGGTGACTGCGTGACCCACACAATAACATCGGTGTTATTGTGGTCAAGCCGCCTATTTGCAAGTTGGGTATGTGTTTTGGATCATTGTCCTGGTGAGTGACCCGTTTAAGAAGTATTTCCTGTTCTACATATGGAAGCATAATAGTACACCTAATTCTGTTTTTACGCGATAGATACGTTCCTCGAAAACTTGCGTAAAAAAAGATAGAGATTGATTTCACACGTTGAATATCAGCTAAAATAAGACAAATAAAATATAATTCAAGTTCATGTTGCTCCATACACATATTTTATTTTAACAAAAAATAACTAAAAACAATAGAAACCACAGCTCAGTTAGAAAAAAATATCATAAAATTCATAAACGTATTATAAAAATTAATTTTTAATCAGTATCACTTTCTGATAAACGCATTCGATTACAATTGATTTCAACATCACTTTCATAGCTAGAAATATTTTCAAAGTCATGGTCAATGGGTGGCGAAGATTCAGTAGCTTTAGTCTCAAATTCTGTTATCAATCGTTGACTTCCAGTTTTGATAAGACTGTTATGTAATTCACGATAATTGCCCATTAATAATTTCACCTCACGTTGAAATTACGCGGCTCTTTGGAGTCTGCCATTTGGAGTCCTTCTTTAACTAGGGATGCAGTCACTAATTTCTTTGGCATCGGGTGTCTCAAGCGCAAAATCAATGATTTCATCATCAGTAAGTGCCTTATCTGACAATAGTAATTCTTCGATATCTGCAGATGATAAATCATCAAAGCCTTCTCCACCTACATCATGAGCTAGGGTTATGATGTTGGAATACTCAACCGTATTAGAAGGAACTGGACTATTATTTTTAACGCATTCTGGCCAGACTGGTCTCCAACATGCGTTTAACGTTGATTCCTTTAATTCTGAAAGCGCTATTCCAGCATGTTAGTTACAGTCGTTAATAGAAAACTTCTTCCACGCATCTGTGACTTTTAAATTTTCATCATTCATTAATTTATCTAAAATGTACCTTAATGTTTGCTTCACATAGTAGATTTTGAAAGTGGCAATAATTCCTTGATCCAGCGGCTGTATTAACGATGTTTTATTTGGAGGCAGAAAACATCTTTGGAGATTTGGATGAATCAACAGAACTTTAAAATCCAGACCTGAAATATTTCAGAAACCATTCGGTAAAAAGCTCAGTTGTTACCCAGGCCTTTTTATTAGTTAGCCAGTGAACGGATAATGTGTCCATATTTACGCCTTTCATCGACCGTGGTTTTAGAGCTCGATTTACAAGTAAGAGTTTTAACATCCAATTGCCTGAAGCGTTGGTGCAGAATAAAAATGTCACACGATCTTTGGCTACTTTAAACCCACTTGCGGTTTCTGGGGTTTTGCTACATATGTTCGACTCGGCATTCGTTTCCAAAAAAGGCCTGTTTCATCCGCATTCCCTACCTGATCCGAAGTATAGCCACCACCTTCAATTATGTTATCTAGTTTTGCAAGAAATTCTTTAGCTGCCGGCTCATCAGCAGATGCTATTCGCCCTTAATTTTAATATTATGAAGCGCGTGTCTTTGCAAAAAACCTGTCATCTAACCTGTACTGACAGAAAATTCAAATTTCTTATCTTTCTGGACTGATGGTTGCAGTTCCCTGTCTTTTATCTGGTTATAGAATCTTAACGCCATCTGTTTTATGGTATTTCCGTCAACTGGTATCCGTTTTTGTGAGTTATCCTCGATCCATATTACAAGAGCCTTCTCCATTTTATCTTTTACAATGTCTCTTGCGTATCATGATGTATGAGCACTTAATTTTGTTCCAGCAATCACAGATTGTCTAATAGATTCTTAATTGTTTTATCGTTCTTACGGTTGATTCGTTCCAAAGAAATAGCTTTTGTTTTGGTTGGTTTTGTGCCGGACATTCCAAACGCTGATTAGTTAACCTATACAAATAATTAAATTGCACGTAAAAAATGAATGCATAGACGAATATGTATGTATGTATTAATTACCGTTTATTGAATTCAGAAATATGTATTTATATACGAATAAATATTTTTTATATTCTGTGTATTATTTGATTTGTTAATATATATTTCCACCTTTAACGTTTAAAATTGACTGCAGTCCTACACTATACATTCACCAGACCTTATTTTGAAGCACAAAAGGGAAATCCCCTGCTTTGATTGTAGAACATTTTTCGTACCGCACGGTTTGCAGTGCTGCCAGTAGACTTTTCGTACCACACGATTTGTTGCATCACAACAGTGTTGCCAACTACGTATTTACTTTAAAATCCTCCAAATCCGGTAAAAGCATACGTTTTTCGGAAAAAAATACATAATTTTTTAGATTGCGTTAAATCAAATCAAATCGCGTAAAAAGATAATGCAACATTTTTTTTGGAATCGCGTTAAATCAAATTCGCATAAAAAAAGTTCGCGTAAAAACAGAATTAGGTGTATTTGTAATATTTCTATATATTACACAGCGTGCATCGCAGTTCTCAACCAATGTTTTGATCCAACACCATAATATGAAAAACACATCCAAACCTTTACTTTTGATCCTCTATGTTTGACCGCTTTGGTAGTATGGCGGGGACCGTATTTCGTATTCGGTCGACGTCTTACAAGTTGTCGAGACACTGCAAACAATTTTTGATTCATCTGACTATAAAATGTTTGTGCACATTGCAGTTGATCACTGCAGCCGTATGTTTGCATATTGCAATCTTTTGGTAACATGTATTTTGCTTTAAATTGAGACTTTTCTCGGAATTGTAGTGCACATCTTATGTTCACGTAATATGCTGCGACCGGTTTCAAGACTTAGAGATGGACAAACGTTATATTATATTTAGGTGATTGGCGTCAGTGGGTTGTTGGTGCTAAACCATTTTATTCGCCGTATGGTCACAGGTGATGCCAACGGTTTTCTGTTACGTGTTTCATAATTTTTCGGACACAATACGACATTTTTGATAATTATTGAAGATCAGTGGGATATATTCTGAATTTCGCTAAATGATTTTCCTCCCTTATAAAAAGAACCCGTTTTTCTTCATCCAAATATTTTCCTCGTCTCACTTAAGACAGAAAAAAACAAAAAATTATTTCAAAACCAGTGTATATTTTATAAAATCTGACGCATAACTTCAAATCAACCCGGAAATTGTAGACAAAAACATTTTTTTGCACTTTTTGGATGCAAACTGCTTTTATTTTGACTGCTCCAAAATGTCGACCAATCCGCAAAATGTGACAGTAGTTGAGTAATTCCATCAACATAACCAAATAAACACTGCTTTCTGGTTAGTACTCACATGACACAGGTTGGAATAAAGTACCTGCAATACAAAAACACACTAAAATATAATAAAATACGTTTAGAACAGTCGTGCGCTGCTGTTATTTTGACAGTAACTGTATGTAAACGTAGTTTTTTTTATAGTAAATTGGAAGAGAAATCAACAGTTTTTGCTTTCCCTATCTACTTTCCTATAAAGTGATATATACTTTGCTATGATATGCTGTCGATCCTTCCTCCAATAGTTTTCTAATTAATCTCTCTCCCGTACACGTTTTTAGGGATAATTGCTGATATAAGAGTTTGTTTGTATCAGTGTTACCAGTTTCGCAGAATTAAAGCTTTTTTAGCCTTATTTTTTTGGCTTCAGTGTAAGTTTTTTGAAAACTGACGCTAAATGCTTATTCACTTAATTTTCACGAAATTTTCCCCAAAATTTTACATTTTTCGTCAAATTTTTCAATATCTGTCATACAGTCAATTATGAATAGTTTTTGCACACGCGCAGGCTATGAGAAATTTTTATCAAAATTGAAAAAAAAAATTTAAAAAGGGTTCATGATCTCGTAAAGTGGTTTCCGTCTGTTTGTTTTATGACAAGAGCTACAACTTTCCCTCAGAGAGTAAATCAAAATTCCGAACGGTTTGCAAGATATGAGCCTGACAAAATGATCACATTTTTGCAAAAATGACACCGAGGGAGGGCCCAAATTTTTGGCGGCCCATAAAAAAAAAACGTGCATGACTTTGGGCAAAACTGGGAGACATGGGTTTTTTGGTCTTTTCTCACGTAGTGGTGTCCATATATGGTTATATTTCCATGACTTAAAAAAATTACACACAGTGTTATCTATATTTTGTTTTCAAATTCAAACAACAGAATCGAAATTATAAGTAAAGTTATGTTTAAGTGCTTTTTCGTCGTATCCGAGTGAAAAATGGTCGCATTCGATTATGCACCGATTTTACCAGATGGAAAAGGCTGTTCCGCACAACCATTAATCGAGGTCTATCGAAATCACGAAAGTTTGGGATACATTTTAATTTTCGATACACTTCGAAACAAGAAACATGTGTTCCCCTAATTATTTCACGCACTTCATTGTAAAAATTTTGATATCATCGGATTGCGGCACTAATTGCAGAAACTCTGTAACAATTTTTGAAGATGTTCATAGTGCGCTTTATTGCCAATTACCTCTTCTATAAAACCCATTAATTCTAAATTCTCAAATTTGTATTTCTGCAGTTTTAAAGAGAAACAATAGCAGAAAAGCACGTTGATATATCAAATATTAAGTAGCCTACACATTCTGTAAACACTTCAAGATGATCGGTCCAGCCATTTAGACAACTACCAATCAAACAAAAACGTTAATTTTTATACAAATATATAGATTTCATCTACTAATGGACAGTTTTTAAGAGCATTATCTAATCATAATTGAAAGTTAATTAGAGGTTAACTTTAGACTGTGTTATTTTCAGTGGCGAGTTAATGGAAGCCGTCATATTGATAACGATTACTCATATGGCAACCCTTGTATTCAACATCTGTTTTGGGCTAAGATTGTGGGCGGATCGAACTCTTTTAGTCCGTGGTAAAATTGGGTGAATAAATTTTGTTATGGTAGATAAAATTTTGTCATTTTGGTGTGCGGATTCATATGATGAAATTTTGACAGATCATTAACAAATTTTTGACATTCAGTCGCCACACAAAAAAGAGGACAAGTCAGTGAGTGGTGACGTTGAAATGGAAAAATAACTTATTTTTGCGGCTTTGGTAGAATTGGTGAAGTTGCAGTTCAGCCAAAGGACGTTTTTGTTAATATTCCGCGTAAAAGACAAACGACCTAACCAAAACAAATAAAACATTTGTGTCCCTGTTTAGCAAGATGTATTCAATAAGGTGGTGGGAGCAGCAGATGTCGATGTTGTATAAGAAATTTGGGTTTAATATGACCTGATTAAAATGAAAATAAAACTCTAAAAATGACTTAAAATTGGATATATTTATATTTTTCATTTCAAACAATGCAAACACAATTGTTTAAAAACATTTTTATACTGCACTCGAAATCTAGAGGTATCTAGATTTCGTGGCCTAAACATCTGATTTTCCATACACAAATCAGCTGTTCCTGTGAATGAAATCTAGACAATCGAGATTTCGGTTGCAGCATAAACGCGGTATAAACAACATTTGACATTTTTCGTTGGCCAAATGAATGAAACAAAACCAATCAGCATTGTTGATGCTATCACCCATAGACCAATACATACATAGATACTTTTATTCGCTCTATATTCGGTGGTAAACATGGGTTCAATAATACCAGATAGAGGCAATAGTAAACAACGTTCAACAAAGGAACAACAACCGAATTTCGTGTTTCTGAGGCAAACCATAGAGTAATACTTAAGAGTTTCTATTACTCTCTTCGATGCCTTTTCATGACGACGAGGTAGTAGGCCATTTCATAGAGTTGTATTTGCTGCTGTATTTTACCAATTTTACACTTTCGTTGGATGCCAACAACATAAAACATAATTTAGCTGTCATTAGCATCAATAAACACTATTTAAAATTAGTTCCTGTCTTCTTTGCTCTCTCATTCTCCATCATCGGCCTAGTACCTTCTCGACCAGCTGTGCCATAGAAACCCCCTGGGCAAACTAGTTGAGTTAAATACAATACAAATGTATACCAATGATAAAAGTCAACAAAAAAGTGCAAAATACATTTAAATTTTTCAGTTCTACACCAAAACGACAGGAAAAAGTTAAGTGAACATATTTTGTAACTCCACCTGGTGTAAGTTAATTTTAAATTTAAATGCTCTCATTTCCACAAACCTACGATGAAGAGTGTGAAATGAAACGTCAGATGAGAGAATAAGTTTATCTATGTATGAATTATTCTATGCCTGGGGCTAGTCTAATTTTTGACACTAGAAATTCACCACGCAAACTTCAAAATTTAGTTCGGTGCAAAGTATTTGAACCAATCCGCCCACAGCCTAAATACCGAAACAACAACGAGGAACAACCAAAATGAAATTGTGTAAAATTTTTACAAAAATATATAAAAACTAAGTTGACGATCATAGAGTAATTATATCGTATACCTAGAGTTGTCATCTATCTCATCTGATGTTTCATTTCACACACGTCGTGGTGAGGTGGTGCGATAGAGATATATTCGACGTAAACTGGCTTAAATCAGGTGGATTTATAAGAACTGTTGACTTAAATTTGTCATGTTGTTTTCGTTGAGAACTGTGAAATTTTGGACTTTTTTGTTATATTTCATTGTTAGTATATTCGTGTTGTAGTTTACACAAAACTTGTAACACCCTCTTGTTGGCTGTTTTGAACTAATGCCTCTATCTGCTACTATTAAAACAATTCTTTTCAACACGCAACGTCCAAATGCAACCAAACCTAATCTCATAAATTTACTGAGAGAAGTAGTTACTCTACGTATATAATTACTCTGTGTTGACGATCTAGATTCAAATAATGTGTTTAAATACTCAAAACAGAAACATATATTTTATACAATCTTACATTTCTAATTTTGATAGTCAGTAATGTGATTGTAAAAATCATACAGTTCTGACTACAGGTTAACCAACCAAGATTGGTGGTTAAATCCTGGTTAACCTCTGACTAAAAAACACAATTCGATACTTAACTAAGAACGGAATATCACCACTGACTGAAAAACTGGCCACAAGGGCCATTATCTACTAAGGATCATTATATTATTAGAGCTAACTGACGGTTATAATTTTTAAATTCCATACACTCTGAAAATGCTGTCCTTTTTTGTTGATTGAATGCAAATCTAACGTGTTTGTAGCTTGTCGCAAATATAGTATACTTGTATCCAAACACATTGTGTTTGCTATTCAATATTACATGTTGGAGACACAATGCTAATACGTTATAATACATGTAGTTGTGTATTTGTTTGTTGATTGTTCCCAGACAAAAAAAAGAAACAAAAAGCAGCAGATCTTCAATTCATGAAAACAGTGCTTGCAAACATGTACATGTTTCCTGCAATATGTTTCTCAGGCCCTTTTTTTCAGCGTATAGACACTGACAGCTACAACTTTTAGATATCTTCTGCTGTATGACAACTGTAGCCCATTATCACGAACGGGGTAAATGCACAGCAAACTAACTAATGGTGAGGGCATGTGCAAGTTTTTATGTTCATAGAATTTCCGTATACAAATGTGTTCATGTGTAAGCAAATTGTAATAAGAGGTGGCGGAATTCCGTCTGAACATTTTACTGAACTTAATTCACGAATATAAAGAGAATCTCCACGGTCGAACTTAAAGCCAGTCTACTTGGTTCTTTTTGTTCTTAAACATACTTTTGACAAAGATAACATTTCAACAGGAATTTCGTAGAATATTTTGAGACACGACATACAAATTCATTCAAAACAATGTTTTGACAAATGTCACAACAAATTCCAAGAAGTCGCTGCAACTCAAAGATTCCTGTAAAATAGACAGGTGTCGCTCTATATGAGAAGACAAATCTTTAATTGCCAACTGAAGTTCATAGGAATCCAAAGCCGATTGACAATAAATGCCACTGTGGAGGGGAAGAGATTGGACCCTGTTCCACCAGCAACAGAGGTAGACATGTTCCATGTACATACATAGGTACATACATATTTCGTGTATATAGTGAGATGCATGTATGCCTGAAGAGGTGGGGCACAAGTGTCAAAACTGAGGGGGCGTTATCTTTATGATGTGTATTTTCATGTTCAAATCACTTTATATGGGAATGTACGAATGAGTGTACATACGTACATACATATGTAAGTATGTATGTAGGTCTGGCTACATTTGCAAATGAATGAATTGGACTTCTCAGCTGTTGGATCTGTCTGTCGCATTCACTTCCCGTATCCGTCCATGAAATATATTATGCTCAGCCATCGTATTGGATGTTTTTCCACCTTTTGCTGTGGTTACAAATAATCTGTCCTCATTGTTGTAGTTGTTGTTGATGGCGAGTCGGTGTTGGATTTATTCGTTGAAAAAGAACTTCACACCTTAAATAACCGTCGCTGTTCGCCGCTCGTTGCCAGCATTTGGTTTGGTGTTACATTTGAACACTGTGATAAAAAAAAGTCGCACACATTCACATTGTAAATGGTCTCATGTATTCGTATATACATACATCACTTACACATGCATACAATCAAACACTTATACACTCGCAGACGAACCTTCCAAAGAGACTTGCGCAATTTAACCAAAACAAAATTCGATTCCAGCCATTTACATGTTGCCTGGAAATATTTGTCGCCGGATGGTACAAACATGCAAACGAACAAACATTCAAATGTACGACCATAATTTATACTCGCGTCACTACGTTGGATAAGGTTGAATATACCAAATCCAAAATGACCTTGGCAAATGGACTTCCATAGGTTTTCCATTTGCCAGAGGATACATTTTGAAATTGTATTCGTAATTCACTTGTATAATTGATTGAGTGGTGACAGAAAAATAAAAGTTGTAGACAACTTGACCACTAACATAAATTGCACTTCATCGATTAGTTATGGGGTCGAAGTTTGTCGGGACAAAATTGAAAAATGTTGGAGTTGTAATATGCTGCTCCTTTTTTGATGTGTTAACATCTATAGCGGCGTATAGGGACTAAATCTATCAAAGTCAGATTTTATGCTGCTGCTAAAACCAGATTTTCTGCGACTGCGAAAGAGAATAATGACGTGTTCAACAAAAATGAGCGAGCAAGAGAGCAATGAATGAGTGGTGTGGCAGGGGTGAGGTAAACGAAATTGTGTCTATAGCGTATGCATTAACATAATAATGTATGTATGTACATGTGTCTGTTGCTGTTGTTGAACGGAGATATAAAGCATAGCCACGCAAAATTTCATTTGCAAGCTTGCGCAGTCGACGTTATGGTGACACACTAATACGTCAGCTACTTCGTACAAAGTATGTGTGATGTTGTGTGTTTGGCAGCTTCGTTGTTGTTGCTATAGCCAAACAAAGCGAGTCATTTGATGTTCAACATTGGCCGGTGTATACAAAAAAACTATTATATTTTATTTTTCAATGTAACATTTACTAATGTGTTCATAGAAATCGAACAGGTACCATGTAGCAAAAAGGTGTTAACACATCATCCGTGAGTTCGAACACTCATTGATATTTTTCTACATTTAATTCATCAAATGCATTTGTATCACGTTATATTTTTTTTTATTTATTTTTTTTTTGACAATACAAAACTCCTTCAGCTGCTCAATTCATACAGCGAACCACGCACTTGCCCTTCTTGAGCACGAGCTTCGATTAGTTTGAGCACATTTACGTTTTCATGCTCATAGTGCGCCTAGACTAGACCATCCCAGTGTGTCATATGAAGCCGCTTCGAATTCCAGACGGCCTCGCTTCTTCGTACATTTTATCGGAAGCGGCAATCGGTTACGGAAACTGTTGTAACATCAATTTGCAATCGAATGTACTTTGTTTATATAGCTTAAATATTTCTGTCATCAATTTGCTTGTATCTGAGGTAGAAAAACAAAATTTTATTTTTCCCTTTAATATTTTTCTTTGTCTGAGAAAATAATTTAAACAGACTTGTTCAAATTTACTTCAACTTTTACTTCCATTTTTAAAACAATTACGGGTCAATAAATCCTTATTACAAAAAGTGAAACTTCACCTGGTTTCCCTGGGCTTGTTTGACGTTTTAACTGGCGATGTTAATTTCCAGAGGCAATTTGAGAAAAATTACAAGGCGAAGAACAAATTAGGAAACTTCCTACATGCGGATTGCATAAGTTTTGTCCGAGATAAGTAGACCGCAAAGGAGATGTGGGAAAGCTTAAGTTCAATATATGTCAAAAAATCTCTGGTGGATCAGCTCCTAATAAGGAAGAGACTTGCTAGAATGAAAATGAATGGTATAAGGGGCGTTGTTTTCGTAACTTATACGCGTTAACTCATACAAAATGAAAACTTGCACGTTAACATGTATGATTTTAGAAGTTGAGAATAACCCCGATAAAAATGTTACCAAGTTCGACTTAGTTGTATGGAAAATATAAAAAAGAATGCCATTCCATTTCTCATATTTCCACGACGTTTCGAAAATTAAGATGTAAATATAAGGTGTAGTTAATTTTTTTTATCAAAATACTAGCTGACCCTGCAGACGTTGTCCTGCATAATATTTCAAGAGATTTGTATGGGAGGTACCACGCCCCTTTGTCCAATTGGACCGACTAGTAAATCTAAACCACCCAGGGCGCCACCCAAACGCATACAAAAAAATTTATTCAAATCGGTCCAGAAGTTTGGGAGGAGTTCAGCCACACAACACTCGTGCAGTAGAATTATATATATAAAGATTTAAAAAGTTGTATAAAATATTATTGGATTTTTCTTCTTCATGAAGAAGGATTCCAAGGAAATACCAAACAACCAAAGCAAAAGTAAAAGGAAGTAAAGTGAAGTACCTTACCATAACTCCACAAGATTCTCAAGAACACCTTCGGCTCTGTCTACTTGCTGGTCATTATGTATTTTTTTGATACACTTTGCTTATTTTTTAGTACACATTTAAGGACCTTTATGTACTTTTGTGGTGTAGTTTACGCACCAATTACTACACTTAAAGTATTTGTTTGGTGCATTTGATGGTATAATTGATGAAATTTACTTACTTTTAGTACATTTTGTGTAGTTTTTGTAAAATTTCGACTATATTGATGTACTTTCTGGATTTCATGAACTTTATGGAGCTTGATATGTACTTTGTGGTAAATTTTATGTACTTTTAGTTACATATAAATGGTGAATGTAGTTTTGGTGCATTTTATGTACTTTGTGAATAAATAGCACATGGATCCATATACATTATTTCACTCCATTGTCTCTTACCTATCTACAGTATAGCGTTTTATGTCTCCCTTCCGGTACGCTAGTTGCCCGCAAGCTCGTTTGACACGTAAAAGAGCACGCGGTTAGCTCGGGGACGCCTTTTTTATTTATTACATATTTGCCCGTGCCCTCGAGTCGTATATGTTGGCTTTGTTTTTACATCTGACAACTACCGAACAGCTGTGCGTTTACGATGTTTGTTTTATTTTTAAATAATGGTTGACCTCAATATAGCATTAAAGTCCTGAACCATTGCAATGGCAATCTCATATTTGAATATTTCATATAGCCAAACATCTGCTTTTTAATACTGTATTCAGAAGTTAATTTCCTCGAAATTTCCTAATGATAAAACTTTTCCTGCAATGTGAATGCAGAATAACCACCTCATATATTACATTGTTTTCTTTAGTATTTTGTTTTGGTTTTGACTTTTAAATAAACAAATTGACAGATAAAAATAAAAAATTATAGGATGAATTCAACTTGGGAATATTCTCAACGTCTATGGGTTTTTTTCGTAACAATTGATGTTAACTTATATAGGTTACGAAAAAAACGCCCCTACTGTCAAAAGGCGATATATTAAGGAGCAATTGATTCTTCAGGTAAAGCAGTCACCTTTCATAGCTTAGCAGTGCGATGAGACGACGGATGTGTCAAGTGCTTGCCAACTTTTATTTTACTGCAGACACATCATGGAAAATGAAATCTGCGAGGGACTTTTGTTTTCCAAATCCCTTACATCGAACTCAAGGGGGCAAAATATTTTCATGGCTTTGTCGGAATTCTTAGAGGTGAATGAAATTCCATGGTCGAAAATCGTTGGTATTTGTACGGATGGAGCACCTTCAATGATAGGTAGCCGAATTGCGTTTAAAGAGCTTGTAGTATCATTTTTACACATTGTGTTATTCACAGACAAGCTCTTGCGGCAAAAACATTGCCCGATGAAACGTATTACAATGTACCATAGACGTCGTTAACACAATCAAAAGGAGTGCTTTAAGTAGCGTTCACAATGGCAGCAACGAATTTGTAATTCAAGCCTTCTCGTTCCCACTCACAGTATTGCATATAATGCCCTCTCATGTTTTTCGTGAAATTGGAATTCAAATTTGTCATAGAAGTAGGTTCTACTTCTACTTCAAATTGGAATTTGTTCGAATCAGTTTATTCTACTGACCGCTAGGGGCGCTCTACTTCGAATTTTGTTTTAAAACTTGAAAGTATGAATGAAAATGTAAACATTTTGTATCAAAACAAACATTTTAATAAATAATATTATCTGTAGATATAACAATAACAATAATTTCACATATAATTATAACTTTTTATTACCAAGAATACAACACTGTCGCTGGCTTTCGAACAAATCAGCTGATGCAAATGTGAAATGTGTAGTTGTTTGTAGTAAGTGTAGTTCGCGCCAATTTTATTAATAAACAAAAGGAAAAAGTTTAAAAAAAGCGTACATTTTCAGGTTTATCGAAACCGTCCAAGGCCATGACATGTTATGCAAAATAAGTTGCTAAACATTTCTATAGAAAAATTTGAAAAGTTTTCTAAAGACAAACACTTAATACTTTTTGCTCCGGGTAGTGGTACAAATCTGAGGTCCGTGTCTCACATTTAATTTTTCTATTTTTTACTGTTTGCTTTTTTGTTTGTATTGCAATTCTCCATGGTTTTCAATCCCCAAATATGTATACTGCTGTATAATGTAAACAATGTTGCCAGTCAGCTGTTTTTTCGAACTTATTCGAACAAATTTGTTGCTTGCATTGTGAACGCTTGTTGAATTTGTTGCTAGCATTGTGAACGAGCCTTTAAGCACGCGTCTATTTGAAAACCTATGTATGGAGCTTAACGCGGATCACAAAACTTTACTTTTCCATACAGAGGTTGGTTGGCTTTCGAAGGGGAATATGCTGAGAAGGTTGTACGAATTAAAGACAGAGAGAGGTTGAAATATATTTATTAAGCAGTTCAAACCAGGCACTTTATGATAAATTTGCGGATTCCAAGTCTTTTGTTTTGTTGGCATATTTAACCGATTTCTTTGAATTTTTGAATAATCTGAACCTTAAGCTGCAGGGTGAAAATACTAATATTTTAACAGCTATTGATTCTGTTCATGCATTTATCTCTAAAATATTTCTGTGGAAGCAGCGTATTCTTAAAAAACCTCCAAACTTTGTATCCTTTCCACGTCTTAGTGACGTTTTGGACTCTGAAGACATTTTGACTGAACATTTTGAAAAATTAATTGTAAAGCACTTCGACGCTTTGGGTAAGGAATTTAAAAAGTATTTTCCTGATACTAACACCGATTCGTTGCAATGTAAACTGATGAGTAACCCATTTGTAGTAGATGTGATGTCATTGCCTGAATCGATCCAGGCGAAAGCAACCGAGTTGAAGTGTGACTCCTGTGCAAAAAATGTTTTTGAATCGTTACATCTTAAAAAATTTTGGTTAAAATATATGAAAATATATCCAAATGTAGCAACTTGTGCATTGAAACTTCTCATTCAATTTTCATCCACATACCAATGCGAAAAGAGTTTTTCTTCGCTCTTAAAAATAAAAACGAAGTATCAATCATGCTTAGATGGTGACAATGATCTCAGTTGTGCACTTTTAAAAATATCGGCAAATATTAAAAACAAAACACCGGAAAATTTATTTGTTTTTTTTGTTGTATTCATTTTTCTTCCTTTTGTCAATTAATGTTAATATTATTTTTTAATGTTAATCAGAAGAAACAGATTTCACTGCTGAATTAAATTCATTTAAGTTTTTTTTTGGGACATGGGACTGTCCGTGGAGGTGGAAAGTTTCTGATTGCCATTCACTTGGGAGTGGCCAGAAATGATTCCTTCATTGGGCAGTCCAAGCAGCTCGCTACGCAGTATGTCCTGGGCAATGGCTTTTCGGAAACCTCCGTTAGCTAGCTAGAGTGAGAAGGCGAAACAAATGAGCATCGATTCAGGTTTAGTAGGTGACTGATGTCACTGAAGCTCATCAAACAATCGGGCATCTTCTTTTGTCCTTAGAAGGCGGATGAGCCAAACATACGGGCCAACGGCGGATAGAAACTAAAAGAAGAAAATCCAGGTTCAACATATCGCATGCTGGTCAGCGTCTGATCCATAATGGGCGGCTGCAATCAAATATCCTGGCAGTAGGTAAAATGCAAAAACACGGTGGGCTGGGTTTGCCTCCCGCCACAGTTCATAATGGCAGTGAAAATACCGAAACGAACAAGAAAACATAAACAACCCCTATTTGTTGACGACCCCCGCAAACGTTATAAGGACCACGATTTACGGATATGCACTTGGAATGTAAGAACTCTATATAGATCCGGTGCAAGTATCCAACTGGCAGATGTCCTCGAAAGTTATAGGTCTGACATTACCGCTATCAAGGAAATGCGATGGACAGGACATGGCTGCACAAGAAAAATAAACTGCAGTTGCCATGAAAAAAACATGAATTTGGTTGCGGATTCGTAGTTGACAAAAGACTGCGACATGTAGTCTCTAGGTTCAATCCTGTGAGTGAACGAATAGCCACAATCCGCATAAAAGCGAAATATTTTTATATTTCCCTAATTTGTGTGCATGCCCCGACAGAAGAGAAAGATGATGATGCCTAGGACATATTCTATGAGCTTCTAGAGGAAACGTATGATCGCTGCCCTGGCCCTGACATTAAGATTGTACTAGGAGATTTTAATGCCAAAGTAGGAAGGGAGAATGTGTTTAATCCAACTATTGGAAATTTCAGTCTACATGCTGACAGTTCCGACAACGGTATGAGACTGATTGACTTTGCCGCGGCAAAAAACATGGTCATTAGCGGTACAAGATTCCAGCATAAAGACATCCACAACGATACTTGGGTATCCCCTGATCAAATAAGTAAGAACCAAACTAATTGATATTGATGGAAGGCCCTCATCCAGTGTAATGGACGTACGAGTGATCAGAGGAGCTAACATCGATTCTGGTCACTATCTGGTAGCAGCAAAGGTTCGCACAAGATTAAGTAGAGCGAAAATCGTACGAAACCAGACGCAGAGTAAGCTGGACATCAGAAAGCTGCAATTACCAGAGGTAGCCACATCCTACTCAAGGAAGCGCTCCCAACTCTAGGCACAGAACCCACCCCCTCCCGATTGCGATTCTGATGCGCAGTGGAAACCCATTTCCGACTCTATAAAAACTGCCGCAACAACCGTACTTGGTTTCGAAAAACCGCTTCCCAATAAACCGTGGTACGATGAGGAGTGTCGCATAGCAAATGACGAAAAGAAGGCTGCACGTATGGTAATGCTTCAGTCAATTGCAACGCGAGCTGCAACTGAGCGGTATAGGGAGAAGAGAAAGGAGGTAAACCGTCTCTTTAGGTGTAAGAAACGGCAGTGGAGAAAGCGCGAGAGTGAGAAAATTGAGACATACAGAAGGAAGAACGAAGCCCGAAAATTCTACCAAAAAGTTAAAAACGGAACTAATGGACATGGTTCAGGGACCCACTTCTGTAAAGACAAGGACGGAAATCTCGTCGCAGATGTGCAGAGCATGTTGGGAATATGGAGAGAGCAATTCTCCGCGCTACTAGTACCTGAGATATCCAACGACGATGGGACAATCGATCACAATATGGACGACGACGTCGATTGCCCCCCTCGTAACCAAGACGAGGTCAGAACAGCTATTGCCCGGCTTAAGAACAACAAAGCCGCAGGAGCCGATGGATTACCGGCGGAGCTGTTTAAGGCTGGCGTTGATGAGCTGATAAGGTGCGTGCATCAGCTCATTAGCAAAATTTGGTTAGATGAATGCAATGCATTAGAGTCTCAGTGTACTATGTCCCATATTTAAAAAAGGTGACCCGAGTATCTGTGCCAACTACCGTGGAATAAGCCTTTTATCCATAGCATATAAGGTTCTATCAAGCATAATGTGCGAAAGACTAAAACCGATTATCGCTGACCTGATTGGACCATACCATTGTGGCTTTAGGCCTGGAAAATCGACAACTGACCAGATTTTCACGCTACGCCAAATCCTGGAGAAGACACACGAAAAACAAATCGACACCTATCATCGATTTATCGATTATAAAGTGGCCTTTGATAGTCCGATACGGGAGAAACTCTATGAAGCAATGTCTGAGCTTGGTATTCCTGCAAAACTCATACGCCTTTGCAGGATGACCTTGACGAACACCAAATCCGCAGTGAAAGTTGGTAAGGATCTTACCGAACTTTTCGAAACGAAGCGAGGCCTCAGGCAAGGCGACACCCTATCGTGCGATCTCTTTAACATCTTAATGGAGATCATTATGAGAAAAGCTGCAGTCAACATGAATAAAACCATCAGCAGCAAAAGTCACATGCTGCTCGCGTATGCTGATGATATAGATATCATTGGGAGCACAATTAGAGAAGTTACTGCGGTTTTTTCGAGAATTGAGAAGGAGTCAGCAAAAGTGGGTCTAACGGTAAATGAGGACAAGACAAAATTAATGGTTTCAACGAACAGGGCCTCCTCGCGATTAGACCAAAGCGTGAACGTTGATAACCGTTATAACTTCGAGGTAGTGGACGATTTCATATACCTCGGATCTGCCGTGAACAAAAACAACAACGTCAGCCTTGAGATCAAGCGGAGAATTGTGCTTGCGAATAGATGTTATTTTGGGCTAAGCAAGCACTTTAGAGATAAAGCCCTCTCTCGAGTAACAAAAGTCCAGCTGTACCAGACTCTCATTCAACCTGTCTTGCTTTATGGCGCAGAATCCTGGGTCCTTTCGCAAGTAGACGAAACATCTGTAGGAGTCTTCGAGAGAAAAATACTCCGAAAAATGTATGGTCGTATAGTGCACAACGGCGAGTATCGGCGGCGCATGAATCATGAGCTGTATGAGCTTTATCCTGACATTGACATAGTTAAGCGGAGCAAGATAACGCGATTGCGCTGGCTAGGCCATGTTAGTAGAATGGATGAAGATGAACCAGCGCGAAGGGTTTTCGAAACCGAACTCGAAGGAAGACGAAAAATAGGAAGACCAAGACTCCGCTGGAGGGATCAGGTTGACGAATCCCTGCGTACACTTGGTATTGCCAACTGGAGAAATAAAGCAAAAGATCGAACTGGTTGGCGAAATATGTAATATTCGTTTTGTAAGGTCCCTGACCCCCCGGGGTTGTCCGAGACCGGATAAGTAAGTAAGTAAGTTTTTTTTATACATGAATTGAAGTTCCCATAAATATTTAATATTTATACCTAACTAGCTGACCCGGCAGACTTCGGACCTGCCTTCAAAAGTATTTATAACATCAGATGGTAAACAATGATTAATATCTCGACGTGGGCGCCATCTATTACTTTTGCCTATGAATTATATGTTGCGAATTTGGAACAAATCGGTTCATAAATAAACGAAATCGACATCAGCGCCACCTACTTTGCAGCGCCACCTATCTATGGAGATTATGGAAATTTTTTTGTCTACATACCATTCGGAGTCAACAGTGAACAAAATAAAAAGAGGCTCATCCAAATCCGTCACTCCGTTCTTTAGTTATGCTGTCACAAACACACGCCAACTCATTTTTATATATATTAGACATTTATTATATAAATAAATATTTATAAAAACAATTTTATTTTGGTTAATGTGGGGGGTTAATGTTTGGTTTGGGGAGGCGTAAGCCTGAATAGGTTGGGAAGCCCTGCTTTAAACCAAACCAAAAGTACCCAATATAGTTGATAATAATGGGTTGTAATAAAGTAGTTAAAAAAAAGTTGTTCACAATTTTTTCATTTAGCCCTATCCCGCAAAATGCGATAAGGAACTTTGTTCCAAAAATTTTTCAATGATGCAGAAAAGTATGCAATAATTTGCCGTAAAAATGCAAACAACGTGAGAAAATATTTGTTTTAGTGCTGTAAATAATACATCTTGTCATAAGTAACGTTTTTGTTTTTGAATAAAATGGTCTTGGATTTTAAAGGGCTTTATTCCTACAAATTTTCCAACTTTCAAACTTTATGGGGTAGAACCTGCATTAAATGAGGCCATCCTTAGAAAATGGTGTCGTACGTCAACGACATCTATAGGACAAATATAGTACTCGTCGAGCCACAAACAAAAAAGTACTATAAAAAATGGTTTTGGGTAGGATTTTTTTTGATTTTGAATTGTCTCGAGGTGATGTTTAACATTTGCCCTCGACTTTGGGAATTTTTTTTCATGACCTGGTCTAATGTCTAGTAGTTCTTATTACCATTCTAGGAATTTAATTTGAATAATTATTTTTAATTTTTGATATATGAGTATAATATCTTTGAATTTATTTTTTTGCCTCACAAAAATTCATATTCAATATTTTCCATTTCAAATACTACGTGCACTTCAATACGATGCTTTCACTGTTGTGTTATTGTAATGAAATGGCTACAGTTGGAGAACCAGGTAAACGTAATCAACCCAAAATGTAGGTGGAGCGTTTACATTAGTAACGATTTCGTGCAATCTCGCTTCAATCGCATTATCAATTTTAATTCAATTAAGAAAATGAAAAATATCGCCCACAACGGGTAATTTTTTGTATTTAATTTTAAGAAAAAACATAAAAATGGGCAATTTTTCATAAACGAAATATTACTCAGAATTTAAGAAATTAGACCCACTTTTTCCGGGCGATGTTTCAAATGAAATTTCACCCACATTTGTATGGGATTTTTTTGGGGTAATTTTTCATAAATTTTTTGGGTGATTTTTCGTTGCCCCTATAGAAGGCCTTATAACCTACAAAGAGGTGGTAGGTATCAATTTATTTTCCGTGGGGTTTCTCCAGGATTTGTCGAAATCTGAATATCCGGTCGATAGTTGACTTTCCGGGCCTTAAGCAACACTGATAAGGTCCGATCAAGTCCGACCTTGTATGCGATGGATAAAAGGCTCATTCCACTATAGTTTGTATATATACTCGGGTAGCCGGTTTTGAAATAAGGATACAGTATTCTAAGACTCCAATCGTCGGTCATGCATTTGTCGTTGAGCTGATGCATGCGCTTTGCAACTCAGCAGCCAGTCATAACAGCTCAGCCGGTAGCTCATCCGCACCAGCGCAGTTCTAAGCTAGAAGCTAGTGCGCAACACCCTCATTTATATTGAAGTCTCCTTAGACAAGTAAATCAGAGAAGTGATCTCTCTATATTCCCAACACACTCTGCATATCTGTTACAAGACTCGCGTCCCAATCTCTACAAAAGGGGGCCCTGATCCATTCCCTTTGATTTAGATTTGAACTTTTCGATAGAATTTTCGGGCGTCATTTGTCCTTCTGTAAGATTCAATTTGCTCACTTTTGCGCGTTCTCCACAATCGTTTTTCTTCTTCAACAAACGGGTTTCCTCTCTTCCCTTCTCATTAAACCGCTCTGTTGCGGTTCGTGTTGCTAATGATTACAGCATTGCCATACGTGCAGCGTCCTTTTCATCATTGGCCATTCGACACTCTTCATCTTACCATGGTTTGTTTTTAAGCGGGTTTTCATAACCAATTACGGTCTCTGCAGCAGTTTCCAACAAATGAGGGAATTTTATGCTTCTCATTCTTACGTCGTATTTTGCCAATAAAACGGTGGCGTAAGGCAAGCCCAGCCCACCGTGCTTTTGCAATTTAAATACTGATCAGACGCTGACCAGAATGCAGAGTATAGAACCTGGACTTTTGTTTCTTTACTTTTGGTCCGCCGTTGGCCAGTAGAGTTGGATCATCCGCCTTCAAAGGACAACAGAATATGGTATGACAGGGTCTCATATGCAACCGGCGATGGATCAGAGATCTGCTCATTCGTTGCGGCTTCTTACTCTAGCTAGCTAATGCAGTGTTTGGATAAAACCATTGCCTGGACAAACTTCTCGGAAGTAATGAGCTGCCTTTACTGTTCCGTGAAACAATTATTTCTGGCCACTCCCAATTGAGTGGTTGTCAGAAACTTTTCACCTCCACGGCCAGTCCCATGCATGTTCGCTGTAATATTTGGTAATTTTCTGAAAAATAAAGCGATTCAACGCAGAATCTATAATCACAATATTTTTTATTGACCTATATTAATATAAATTTTCCTTACAACTGCGACAGGAACAATTCTACGTCCTTTTTAGGTACGAAATATATATAATTATTTGAAAATGTATTCTGTTGTATCAACAGAATATATGAGAAATTCAGTTGATGGAACCCCATTTTTGATGAATACGGTTGTTGCAATTAAATTGATTCAAAATTCGGGTCATGCGGGTCATGCATTCGGTAGTGTGCATGTCCCGACAGAAGAGAAAGATGATGATGCCTAGGACATATTCTATGAGCTTCTAGAGGAAACTTATGACCGCCGACCTGGCCATGACATTAAGATTGTACTAGGATATTTTAATGCTAAAGTAGGCAGGGAGAATGTGTTTCATCCAACTATTGACAATTTCAGTCTACATGCTGACAGTTCCGAAAACGGTATGATACTGATTGGCTTTGCCGCGGCAAAAAACATGGCCGCAGAGAAAGCTAGACATCGGAAAGCTGCAATTGAGGGCATGAGAATTAAAACTCGGTAAAGACCATTATTGCAACTTTTCAGGAGAAGCAAAAAACTGTTTTTTGAATACCTTGTTTTTATACTCACTGACAATATGGATGTACTTTGATCGTCCCTAGCGGCCAAACTAGGAACTATAGAGGTGTGGATGTTATATCAGAGGGTGCGCCTTGGTCTAGAGAACAAGAATAAGTGAAAAAACGCATTTCATCAAAAATGGTCTTTACCGAGTTTTAATTCTCATGCCCTCAATTACCAGAGGTAGCCAAAGCCTACTCAAAGAAGCTCTCCCAACTTTTGGCACAGAACCCACCCCTTCCTGATGACGAACCTGAAGCGGAGTGGAAACCCATATCCGACTCTATAGAAACTGCCACAACAACCGTACTTGGTTTCGAAAAACCGCTTCGCAATAACCCGTGGTACGATGAAGAGTGTCGCATTGCAAATGACGAAAAGAACGCTGCACGTATGGTAATGCTTCAGTCAATTGCAACGCGAGCTGCAAGTGACCGGTATAGGGAGAAAAGAAAGGAGGTAAACCGTCTCTTTAGGCGTAAGAAACGGCAGTGGAGAAAGCGCGGGAGTGAGATAATTGAGTCATACAGAAGGAAGACCGAAGCCCGAAAATTCTACCAAAAAGTCAAAAACGGAGACATAGTTCAGGGCCACCCTTCTGTAAAGACAAGGACGTAAATCTCATCGCAGATGTGCAGAGAATATGCGAATATGGAGAGATAATTTATCCGCGCTATTGGTACCTGAGATATCCAATGACGAGACAATCGATCAAAATTTGGACGACGACGTCGATTGACCCCCTCCTAACCAAGACGAGGTCAGAACAGCTATTGCCCGGCTTAAGAACAACAAAGCCGCAGGAGCCGATGTATTATCGGCGGAGCTGTTTAAGGCTGCCGGCGATGAGCTGCTAAGGTGCATGTATCAGCTCATCAGCAAAATTTTTTTTAGATGAATGCATGCCCGGCGATTGGAGTCTCAGTGTACTATGTCCCATATTTGAAAAAGGTGACCCGAGTCTCTGTGCCAACTACCGTGGAATAAGCCTTTTATCCATAGCATATAAGGTTCTATCAAGTATAATGTGCGAAAGACTAAAACCAATTATCGCTGACCTGATTGGACCATACCATTGTGGCTTTAGGCCTGGAAAATCGACAACCGACCAGATTTTCACGCTACGCCAAATCCTGGAGAAGACACACGAAAAACAAATCGACACCTATCATCTATTTGTCGATTATAAGGCGGCTTTCGATAGCCCGATACGGGGAAACTCTACGAAGCAATGTCTAAGCTTGGTATTCCTGCAAAACTCATACGACTTTGCAGGATGACCCTGACGAACACCAAATCCGCAGTGAAAGTTGGTAAGGATCTTACCGAACCTTTTGAAACTAAGCGAGGCCTCGGACAAGGTGACACCCTATCGCGCGATCTCTTTAAAATCTTAATAGAGATTCTTCTGAGAAAAGCTGCCGTCAACATAAATAAAACCATCAGCAGCAAAAGTCACATGCTGCTCGCGTATACTGATGATATAGTTATCATTGGACGCACAGTTAGAGAAGTTACTGCGGTGTTTTCGAGAATTGAGAAGGAATTAAGAAAAGCGGGTCTGACGGTAAATGAGGACAAGACAAAATTAATGGTTTCAACGAACAGGGTCTCCACGCGATTAGACCAAAGCGTGAACGTTGATAACCGTTATAATTTCGAGGTGGTGGACGAATTTATATACCTCGGATCTGCAGTAATCAATAACAACAACGTCAGCCTTGAGATCAAGTGGAGAATTTTGCTTGCGAATAGATGTTATTTTGGGCTAAGCAAGCACTTTAGAGATAAAGCCCTCTCTCGAGTAACAAAAGTCCAACTATACCAGACTCTCATACAACCTGTCTAGCTTTATGGCGCAGAACCCTGGGTCTTATCGCACGCAGATGAAACATCTATAGGAGTCTTCGAGAGAAAACTACTCCGACAAATTTATGGCCCTATAGTATCGGCGACGCATGAACCATGAGCTGTTTGAGCTATATCCCGACATTGACATAGTTAAGCGGATCAAAATGTCAGTAGAATGGATGAAGACGAACCAGCACGAAGGGTTTTCGAAGCCGAACTCAAAGGAAGACGAAAAATAGGAAGACCAAGACTCCCCTGGAGGGATCAGGTTGACGAATCCCTGCGTACACTTGGTATAGCCAACTGGAGAAATAAGGCAAAAGATCGAACTGGTTGGCGAACCATGTTATCTTCGTTTTGTAAGGTCATTGGCCCCTCGGGATTGTACGTGACCGGATAAGTAAGTAAGTAAGCATCCGAAATTAGAGCAAATTTGTTTGATAGAACAAATGTAATTGGAGATTCAGTTGTTTCAAACGAATCAATTGTCAATCGAACTGCGGTTGTGGGGACTAAATTCAATCGTGACAGCCTCAATTCATTGCAATCGCAATTCGGTGACAACAGCCTAATTTAGGGCTGCTCCAACCGCTTTTCAGGCAAATAGTTCTGTGTGTGTAGGATTTCTCCATAGGTCTAGTGGTGTATGATTAGGTTGATATTTCAATAGTTGATAAATGCAACTCGTTTAGCATCAGCAGTTGTTCATAAAAAAGTTCTTAAGTAACAGATTCGACTCTAGTCACTGTGGTGCGAGAGATGAAATATGTACAAATGATGCATCATAATCCACAGATCTGAGGCTTTAATGCTTTGGAGCTGTCCTGGCTCCATTATACGTCAGTAAGAATGACGAAATGAAATGTAACCATATCTAGTTTTGTAATAAATTGAATTTCTATTGATTTCCGAACAATTGGCCAAAACTCCAATTTCTGCTTGAGATGAACTCTTAAAAAGCACCAACTTCAAAGAAGGTATTAAAACCATCTCATTTAGATTAAAAAACGCAAGACAACAAGACAACAAATCCACCGTTTAATTCATTTTTCATAATTCTCAGTTATCCCTTCTTTATCCCCTCCTGATGTCCTTTTGAGCAATTCTGTTTTCATTGTGAGAAAATAATAGAACTGAACAAAAAATAGAATGAAACCCAACTGTAGCAATAAGAAAACTTTTAAATCCCATATTCAACATTTTTTTGTTGATAAAGATTTTCATTCCATGTAGAAAAATATGAAATGACTTGTCAATTTCTTCGGTCTTATTTTCTTTGACGTGGTTCATATAGAATCCAACACACATACACTTTGGTTCACACAAGGATACTAAGTAATTGTATGATGGTGGTGGGGAGAATGCGAGGAAAAACATCATCCTTTGCTACATATGTTATAGATATTTATCTAAATCTATTAAGATTCATATTCCACGCACAAAGCTCACGTTCCTCCGTAGCGATTACGCCTTTTGTACTGTGCCTTCTTCCACACTCGCAGAGTCCTTTAGAGCCTTAAAGGAAACATTTTAAAGCACTGGATACACATGCCAGCCAGTGTTAAATCAAGTGTTAAAAACAAATGCCCCCATATTCACACAGACGACACACTATCTCATCTTTTTTATGGCAAGCCCACTGTCTTAGACAAGTTAACTGAGTTGGGGTGTATTATATTTTAAAGACATTTAACCCCTTTTATTTGTCTCTTAAATTTCTCGGTTATAAGGACATAAGTTTTCCCCTTTTCTTCATAGCAATTTGTATTGTCTTCTAATATACTCTTTAGAGTATTTTGCGGAATTTATGGTTTCCTTAAACCTTCTACAGCAGATTTTTATGATCCATCGCCAGCTAATGGGAATGGTATTCTAAGTTGGTGATAGAATTTGTAACAAATTTCAAAGTCACAATTATAATCTTCTGCAAGATGAAACTAGAAAGAAAGGATTTCCGATTAGTTGACGTGATAGTTCTTTTCTTATGTTGTCTGCTTTGATTATACACAAAAACGAACAATTTTAGTTCTTTTGTTACCAGCATATTTCTTTGCCCCAAAAGTAGTTTGTTTGCTACTAAGACACAAGATTAACCGGACCCACCATCCCTATTTTATCCTTTTTACCAGTTTTATCACGCTTTTTATCACAACCATTTTGTCAGGTTTCTCATAATTGAGTGCAAAAGTTGATACGTATTTCTTTTTTTCTAGACGAACTTTCTCTTGAATCCAAAAATTGTCAGAATTTACTTTTGGGACAAATAAAAAAGCTGATTATTATAAACGCACTACACCACATTAAACCGGTACAAGTAGACGTACTTTTGGGGTCGAATTCCACTTAAAAAGGTTTATACTTTTTGCAGCCGACTAACCTGCAGTTTTCCGAATGGGCGTGGCAATTTCGCAACTGTTCAATTGCAGAGTGTTATTGCGTTGAATATTATCCGATTACCAATTTAAGTAGGATCTGGGATTTTTCATGGCCACCAGCCAAATTTCCGCCAAGAATTTGTATGGAAGGTACGAAAATGGGCGTGGCAAGGTTGTCCATATTTAATTGCACAATAGAGTTTGACATAATATTGTCTAGTACCAAATTTCATTAAGATCGGATGTGGTTTACGAGAGATATCGTGCCGATTAAGCGGAAAGCCGCCCAAATTTTGCATGGCTGGTACAACTATGGGCGTGGCAAAGATGTTTATTTGTAATTACAAAGTACCTTTTGACAAAACATTACCAATTACAAACATTCGTATTTACCATCACGATTACCCATTACCCACGGCGATGGGTAATTGGATACCCAGATTAACCCATCCCCATTTTTGATCTAAATTATGAAAAAATTATAAAAAAATCTATATATCGGAAACGGGGAGCCGAATCGAAAAAATAACTAATTTTTGAAGGTTTTTCATAAAGTTGCACAATTCGTAGGGAAGGCATTTTTTCAAAAAATGAACAAAATAAGAAGATCTCTAAACTAAAAAAAGGGTTATAACTCAGACTTTAATACGGCATCACTTTTTGAAAAAAAAATTGCTAAAACTAAAATTTTTCAAAAATGTTAGCGATTTGTTTTAAAAGAAATATTAATGAGGTGTCAGGTGACACCCGGTTGGAACGAAGTTCCTTTCGCTATATGTCATGCGATAGTTTGTTCCAACACGCCTATGGCGCACAGTGTCGTGATTTCATACAAACGGTGGCCAAAAATAGAAGGAGTTAACATAGATAGATGAAAATTGGTACACATTGCTTTTATACATAGGAAAAAAAAAAACGAAGTTTTGTGAAAATCGGTGAAAGGACTCGCCTTCCTCCCATATATCCTGAAACGAAAAATGCTTATATTTTCCAAAATTGTTGTTGGAATTGAACTATATTTGACTTGATTTGTCTCTCATATATTATTGATAACTGTGTTAAGTTATATGCAATTATCTCAAAGGACACGCATACCTCCCATATATCCTGAAACGAAAAATGCTTATATTTTCCAAAATTGTTGTTGGAATTGAACTATATTTGACTCGATTTGTCTCTCATATATTATTGATAACTGTGTTAAGTTATATGCAATTATCTCAAAGGACACGCATACCTCCCATATATCCTCCCATATATATAAGTTTATTATATTTAATTTAAAATTATATTGGTCTTTATGCAAAATATTAAAAAAAACAGTGCAAATTTTATATTAATAACAAAAAGATTTTATTAATAAAAACAATATCTTTATTTTTAGTTCCAGACATGCGTATATCTTATTAACTATTATCATCGCTTACATCTTCAAATGTTACAACATCAATACTATTGCATAAATCATCCTCGGATACTATGCTTTCATCTTCCACAAAAACAAAATCCTTTATTTCATTAAGATAGTATCTTTTTATTTTTATTTTTTGACTGTTCATCGAAATATCAGGCTCTGACTGCAGAATTAAGTAATGTATTAGATCCCTATTGGAGTCAACTCAACTCGTCTTTCTTGTATGCCTCAATCTATTACTTCGAATTACTTTGTGACAGGACTCGATGGCTTCCTCTAATAACATTCCAATTGGTACATTGGAGTACTTGATGTAAGTAATACCGTGAACTAAAACTTTGTGCACAGTAACAGGCATGTAGTACCAGGGGTATAGCTTAATATATAAAGTAAATGTTTCCTTTAGTAGCTTTTCAAAGTTTGTCACATTTATGTGCAGTCCACTAGACAATGTTCTTAACATAACAGAAAAGTTGTTTATTAAAGTTTTATCAACACCTGTTATCTGAGCCGCCTGTTCAATATTTGAAAAGAAACGTCTGGCCGTGTTACCATCGTTCGAAGTGCCATATCCTGTTTTAATCATGTCTACAATAAGCCCTATTTCATCCTTGAATTTTTTTTGAATCTTCTCTTTATTTTCCGCCACTACTCGCTTATTTTATTCATCCACTATACGCCATGACTTTATGGGTAGTTTATATGCAATGTGAACAATGCATTCAAAAAATTTGATCCACGCATGTAAGGTAGATAACCCATATTCATAGCAATTTTCGTTGACATTTCTTACAAGAACTAATTCTGTATTCATTTGTGTAGGTTTAGCTCCACACAAAACACAAGTCGCAGAACTCTTATGCCCATGTATAGCATTTAACACAGCCCCGTCGATCATCGTTAATTTTAGGCGATACTGAACTTTAATTTTCTTTTTATCATTATTATAGACATATGTTGTTAATTGTTCAATTTCACGATGAATGTCGTCTTTTACTTTCATTATAAGCTCTGAATTTTCTTTAGTAAATAAAATTTTCAGAGGTCTACATAGCCGAAGAGAAGAGTGTCTGTTGTTTTGCCACAAAATTTTTTCATTTTTGTCTTCCATGATACGCAATGATACGAAAGATGCAACAAACAAAAACTCGTCAGTAGCGTCTTGGCTTTCAAATTTTTGTTTGTATATGCTATGGCCGCCACTGCCATCAAATCCCCACTTGCACTCTAAAATAACATTATTTTCCGCACCAAATTCCAACTTATTTAAAAAGCTATTTGCGGTTTTATCCAAAATTGCCTGTAATGGAACATGTGCTTCCGTTTCTGAAACTTTAATTACATCTGAAATAAATTTTATTTTTGCTTCTACGATGGAATAATAGGACGGAAAACAATTTTTATGCACAGCATTCACAACGTTTCTCATCATATTGTATTGCCTACAAGAGAGATCCATATCCACGTACAATGCGAGCGCCTTTTCCACTGAAATAGTTCCACTGTTACTTCCAGCGGACAATTTTTCTGCTGCTTTTGTAATAGCTTCTGCAGATGTTGATGCAACAAGTTCATCAACACGTCTTCGCTTAGTTCGATGTGATGCTTGGTCGAAAGACAAACGTGGCCTACCTTTAACAGAACTTGAACTTGGTTCCTAAAAAAACAATAGAGTTGTTTTATCTCTGATTGATGCCAAGAACTGATAATAACTTACAGCAGAAGTTGGATCCCCATGCAATATTTCACTATCCAACCAGCTACTAAAGGCTTTTTCAAACGAAGCCTTTTTCCGTCCATATTTTTTCCAATTACTGCTAAATCTCCAAAGCGTAAAGTGAATTTTTTTTTCTCAGAGTCGTCTAATTCTCGATCCAAATGATTTTCCACAAATTCTTTTATTTTACACTCGATTATGGTGTTTTTGTTGTGCTTCACCTCTAACCATATATTGAATAATTCGCGTATCTTCAATGGAGTAGACACTGAAAAATATTCATAAAAAATAAAAGCGCACTCTGGCGCAGTTGAAATTTAGATATGTTTAAATACACACTATTGTGAACTAAATATCCAAAAATTAGAGTAGTATTTTGATGTATTTTTTTTTTTAAGTCTTCACAACATGCGGTTCACATTCACTTTGACACATCTGTAGACATATGTTTCAGCTAACGGTTCTTTCCATGTGATACATATTTGTCAACAAAACCAGTGTTGCCATATTAAATGCAACTCAAATTTGACATTTATATGTAATCTATACCGACAGTTACATTATGTATTTCAAATAACAGAATTTCAAAAATATATAAAATTCTACATTTGGCAATGATGTACCACAGGCTTAACAACTATCACAATTGAGCTTCTATAAAACAAAATCTAGTCCACATATCCAGAAAAAATTTTATATTTCATCTAATATAAGTGTTTACTTGTAAATAAAGAAAAAACAATTATAAAATTTTAATGTTCACTTATATCATTTTTGGCCACTGCCGAGACACTGTGTGGCGCCCGTTGAAAAATACGACAATTTAAATGGATCTTTAAGAAAAGATACTTTTTGTAAACTGTTAAACTTTTGTTTAAGAATTTTTTTTTATAGAATGTATTTCTTTTTCAAAATAGTATATTTGTTGGTCCTTTTTGTAAGAACATGTATTATATTTTCCCGAAAAGGTCCTTGTTTTAAAGTGAGGTATTTCTTTTATTAAAAGCTAATGTTTTTTTAAGAAAAGGTACAATTTTTAAGAAGAAGTACTTTTTGTAAGAAAAAGCCATAAGATTAGGTTTTTTTTTACAAAGAAGTACTTTTGTTTAGAACAGGTACTTTTTAAAGAAGGTACTCTTTTCAGGAAAAGGTTATTTTTTACGAAAATGTACTTATTTTCAGAAAGGCTACTTATCTTAAGAAAATAAAAGGTATTATTTTATTTTTAAGAAAAGGAATTTTTGTAAGAAAAGGCATTTTTTTTGAAGGGAAGGTATTTTTTTGAAGAAAGGTTTTTTTTTAAGAAATGGGAATTGTTTTTAGCATTGGTCCTTTTTTCAAGAATAGGTCCATTTTGAAGAGTAGTTACTTATCTCCAGAAAATTTATGTTCTTCCACAAAAAAAGTACTCTTTAAAGAAAATGTAGTTCTTTAAGACAAGGCAATTTGTTGTAAGGAAATGTACTTTTGTAAGAAAAGATAGTTATTTTAAAAACAATTACTTTCTAAGGAAAGGTACTTTTAGTAAGAAAATTTACTTTTACTTTTGTTAAGATAACGTATTTTTTTATTTTTTTTTGTGAAAATTTACCTTTTTTAAGAAAAGGCACTAATTTAAGAAAATTATCTTTTTTAAAACTTCTTTCACTTTGGTTGTTCTAAATTTACTGTTTATTGGGTTCAAAACTACAATATGTACTAAATATTGGTTACACGCTCCACCTAGAAACCTTCCCATTAAACAATAAACTTTCCACCATATGTTAGTCTAGACACAAACCAAAGCAAAAGTACCAATATAGTTGATAAGTTGTTAAAAAAAGTTAAAATTTTTTTCATTTAACCCCCAAACCGTAGCGTTCGATAAGGATCTTGGTTCCAAAAGTAATGCCATATTAAAGACGTCCACTGGTTAAACCTCTGTGGAGGTTAAAAAAAAGAAATCCCCATAAGAATTGGACCATTTTATAAAAATCTCTTAGGCCGAGGCCACACAATGAGCGGCTATGCTGCAAGCGGTAGAGCGGTGAGCGGCATGTGGCTTATTACTGAGCGGCATTTGTGAGCGGTAAGTTGTTAAAATGGCATTGTCAAGAGAGATTTGTTTCCTTTTATTACGCGAAAATCGTATTCATATTTATAAAAAGTTAATGCGTTTACCAAAAAGGAAGATTTGGTGTTCGCCCTATAAATCGAGCAAGGCTTCATTATGGCGAATTTAATCATTTATATAAAAACCTACGCAAATTTCCAGATAGATTTTGGCAATACTGGCGTATGTCTATGGAATACTTTGCTAATCTGTCTTGCCATAATAGCGGTCGACTTTGTACCGATGCAATTAAAATCTCCACATTCACTTTTGACATGTTTCTCAATTGCCGCTCAGAAACCAACTAAAAATTAGAACAAGTTCTATTTCTGAGCGGTACCGATTAGCCGCTCAGAAATGCCGTTTACATGCATGCCGTTCATTGCGTGGCCAATCCAATGGCATCTCATATGTTTTAATTTTTTGCCAGTCACCGCTCGCCGCTCTGCCGCTCATTGCGTGGCCTCGGCCTTAGAAATCCATAAAAATCGGTTATATTTTCGATTGGACGCTCCGTTTCCAAAACACAAACGGAAAGGCGTTTTATCGATTTTTTTTAAAAAAGTGATGCCATATTGATGACATCCATTGGTCATAAACATTGCTTCTGTTTAACGGGAACTATTTTGTTGGACAACCAGACGGTCACACAATTTTTGTTATGGGTTAACGTGTTAACCAGGCATCGAGCTAGAAAGACGGACATGACACCAATGTCTTAAAAAGTCCCAAAACGAAGTTGGTCCAAAGATACCTTTGGAGTAATATGACTCATTCTATGGATTACACTTTTCCGTATCAAATGATTTATACCTCCATCCCTATGGGTGACGGTATAAAATGTATAATGACAGTTCTGGATGAAATCGCTCTGCCTACACGCAGAGAAAAAACTCGTTTGTCCCAAACGAGTTCTCAGATAAAAGAACTTCGTTTGGGGAACGTAATTGCGGGAAACGAACTTCTGTTGAATCATACACGGGATTTCGTTTGAGATAACCGAAAAACGTTTACAACAAACGAGTGTTGTGAAATTCAAACCGAAAAAACGTTTACGAGTACCGAAAAACGTTTACAATAAACGAGTTTTCCGAAAAAACGTTTACGAGACCGAAAAGCGTTTAGATCAAACGAGTTTTGTGAAATTCAAACCGAAAAAAAGTTTACGATAACTGAAAAACGTTTGACGCAAAGTTTTGTTTGCGAGTTTTGTGAAATTTAAACAGAAAAAACGTTTGTGACAGTACATGTTCTCTCTCCATCACTGACACTCCCTGACAAAGAACAATTTCATGGCACAATTAACAAGTTAAACGCAGTAGGATTTGGTATGCATAGTATGGCAAATTTAGTGTTCGAAAGGGATAGGGAAGTAGAATAAGCAAAACCAATATACAGACATATTGCATAAGAGCGACACGTATGTAAAAAAATATTGGAATCAGCTGTTCTAACGAGGTTACCTTGTTTATTCTACCATTTAAGAAATGTGTGGGTAATGTGTCCAGAAGACAATTTGCTACTCTTCCTCGTTGCGAATATCAAATGAAGAATCTTTAAGCACGAAATTGCTGTTGGTCTGGAGTAATTGAAAGAAATGTAAGTTCATCGTATCTTTCCTCTCATTAACAGTATGGCTAATTTAAGTTATCGGAAACGCTTTTCGTTTGCGGCAATTTAAATTTTGTGCTCGTTTGATTCAAATGAGTGCTCGTTTGCAATAATAAATACGGTTACGGCAAACGAGCTATAAACGTTTTTTTTCTTTGCATGTAGTGATATTGCCCCTCATTTCGAAGGGAGGGATGTGGTGTAGAAGTATGTGGTATACTTAGCAGATGTTGCCTTATTTATATACCATATACAATTTAACAAGCTCTGTTATGACTTCGTCTCGAAGCAACGATTTAAGGTTATACTTGTAATATATTCGACCTTGTCTACAACAAAATTTCCACGTTTCCGATAGCCACTCATTCGGAAATAGCCAGAAATTATTCGTTCATAGGGCAGTCGAAACAGCTCGCTACTTCCTAGAAGTAAGTATCGCGCATAAATGGGGCAAATTAATTATATGACAATTATAATTTGTAGTTAAAATTACCTGCCCAAATGCAAATTTGAAAAAAATTTCAATTCCATTGGCAATTCTACTTATTTGCAAAGCATTTCCTTCATATCTGGCAATTTTGGTTTTCAAATGTTTTGTACAGTACAGGTTTATGAATTTGAAAGTATTACGAGAATATATCTATCGAAGCCACAAACCTCTACACATAAAATATTTTAAAACAAAATTGCCAGCAAGCAAACAAATTCAAAACAAGTAAAACTATTCTCATATTTGCATTTGCATTGCCGGAGTAAATGCAAGTTCAAAAACTTTTTAATTGCCATTGCGAACAATGGAACTTCTTTTGCATTTGCATTCGATAAAGTAATGCAAATTAAAATCCAATGCAAATTAAAAAAACCCATGTATGGTATCGCGGAATGGGTTTAACGGAACCCTCCGTTAGCTAGCTATATGGGGAAGTCAAAACGACTGAGAACCCTGATTGGTTATGTGACCACTGATGCGTCTGAGATTAAATAGGTGACCCTGCCACTGAAGCTCTTCGAGCTATTCTTTTGTCCTTTGAAGGCGGATGAACCAACACCACTGGCGAACGGCGGATCAAACATAAAGAAACACAACTCCAGTTTCGACACAATGCATCGTCTGATCCATAATGGGCGGTTGAAACATAATCGTCCTGGCCGTAGGTAAAATGCAAAACCATGATGGGTTGGGCCTGCCTTCCACCACCGTAATACTGACAATGGAAATACAAAATGAGAATGAGAACCATAATTGCCCTCACGATTTACGGATACGCATTTGAAACATTAGAACACTATACAGATCTAGTGCCACTATTCAACTGGCGAATGCCCTCGAGAATTATAAGGCTGACATTACTACTATCCAGGAGACACGTTGGACATGTCAAGGCTATACAAGGAAGAAGAACTACATATACTACAGCTGCCATGAGAAAATTCATGAATTTGGTTGCGGATTTGTAGTTGGCAAAAGACTGTGATATCTGGTCTCAAGGTTAAACGCCGTGAGTGACCGTTTACCCACCATCGGCGTAAATGCGAAATACTTTATCATATCGCTAATTTGTGTACATGCCCAGACGGAAGAAACAGACAATGAAACTAAGGACATGAGCGCTTAGAGAAAACATATGGCCGTGGAATTAAGATGGTTCTAGTCGATTTCAATGCTAAAGTCGGCAGGGAAAATATCTTTGAACCAACCATCGGTATATTCAGTCTACACGCCATCACTTCCGATAAGGGAAAGAGACTGTTGGATTTGGCCGCGTCGAAAAACATGGTTGTCAGTAGTACGAGATTTCAACATAAGGACATCCATAAGGCTACTTGGATATTCCTTGAATGACGCCGCCGGCCCATAAACCGCACCAAACCGTAATTTTTTCGGGATGCAATGATGACTCACGGATTACGTGTGGATTGCTGTCTGACCAATAACGCATATTTTGCTTATTGACGAAGACATTCAGCCAGAAATGAGCCTCATCGCTGATTGTTGAGGCCTCTTAAAGTTGAGGCCACTGACTCCAAATTTCGGTAGTAAATTTTAATAATTTCGTCTCGTTGTTGGCTCGTATATCTTTCCATGATGAAATGGCAAACCTTACTGAAGAGAAATGTCAAAAGAGCGGGAAAAAATATGGCGTCGTTTGCTGTCCCTATCGATTTACTTTTGAAACGTCTCTGTTGAAAAAGCCTTTATAAAGCCAAACCAACAGAATTGGATCAGGGCACCTCTTTTGAAGAGATATGGACGGGAATCTTGTCACAGATGTGCAGAGTATGTTGGGAATATGGAGAGATCACTTCCCTGCTTTACTTGCCCCGGGTAGACTTCATTATAGATGAGGGTGTTGATCACATACAGGACGTTGGCGTCGACTAACCCCTTCTACCCAAAGCGAAGTTAGAACTGCAATTTCCCGGCTTAAGGACAACAAACCTGCCGGTGCTGATGGGCTACCGGCTGTGTTGTTTATGGCTGGCTGCTATGAGTTAGAACTGTGGCTGCATCAGCTCATATACAAAATCTGGCTAGACGAATGCATGCCCGACGATTGGAATCTTCTCATGCTGTGTCCTGTTTTCAAAAAGGCGATCCGAGTATATGTGTATCCAACGGATGCAAGGTCCCCTCGAGCGTAATGGGCGTGAAGCTAAAGTTGTTTGTTGCAGACCTGATCGGACCTTATCAGTGTTCCTTAAGGCCAGGAATGTCAACTATAGACCAGATATTGAGATTATGATAGGAGAAAGCACGAAAATAAATCGACACCAACCACCTCTTTGTAGACTATGATGCTGCCTTCGATAGTGCGATACGGGGAAGATTGTGCCAAGCTATGTAAGAGCTTGGTATTCCGACACGAAATCTTCCGTAAAGATCTCACCGAACCATTTAGTACGACGCGAGGCCTCGGGCAGGGCCACACCTTGTCATGAGACCTCTGCAATATATTATTTGAGATCTGCAGATTGAGATCTGCTGCAGTCAACACGAATAAAATGATCAGCAGCAAAAGTCATACGCAACTCGCGTATGCTGATGATTTAAACATGATTGGGCGAAATTTGCGACAAGTTACTGCAGCATTTTTGAGAATTAATAAGGAAGCAGCAACAGCGGGGTTGGCAGTAAACGAGGACAAGACAACATTAATGGTCTCGACAGGCAGAACATCCACCAAATTGGGTGGCTTATGGAGCAGAATCCTGGGTTATATCGCATGCTGATGAAACATCACTGGGCGTCTTCGAGACAAATGGTCTCGAAAACATATGGTCCCGGCGAGTATCGCCGACGGATGAATCACGAGCTGTATAATCGACATCTACATCGACGTAGTTATGCGTATCAAAATGGCGGGTTTACGCTGGCTAGTAGAATGAATGAATGAATCAGAATGAAGAAAAGTAGGTGTTACCAACTGGAGGAGAAAAGCTGAAGATCGAGCCGGTTGGAGGAGCCTGTTATCCTCATTTATTTTGTAAGGACTTTGATCCCTCTGGGTTGTTTGAAGCAACCTAAGTAAATAAGTAGTGGACATTGATAAGAGTTAAACAGAGAAACTTCAACATATCGACCTGACACATCCGAATTCGAACATAATCCTTTAGTATAAAATAATAAGGGAGATATTTTTTACCATGAGATCTCTTTATGAACTCACTGATTGGGACGTACAGGTGTACAGTGATTCCAATATGTTTTGATTTGACAATCTTTTTCAATACTTTATACTCGATAGAATCTCTACAACTTCTTGTGTTTTCCATTGCACTGCCGACGGTCACCCTGTCCCAATGTAAGATACATCACAGTCGTTCCTACCCTAAAACAGCTACATGTACTCGCCGACTGCACAGCAAATATGATGTAAATATGTATACGGAAGAAATCTTTACGTGGGACTTTGGAATGTGCGGGCGAAATAAAAAAAAAACGGCGTAGAATTTACATTACATGGCGGGTGCGTGAATAGACACCAACATTTCACATTGGTGAGTCTATAAAGTCACTTTGACAACCATGAAATCAATGTGACACTTTTTCTAAGCTGCTACGAGGTAGGCCAGCAGTAATCGGATGGTATTTTAATTTAAAATTTTAAATGAAAATCATCTTCAGACTGTGGGAAGATTGAAAATAATTATAAAATATACGAATTTGAAACTTGGAAACACAGGAGAACAGTACATGTTGAATTATATACAGGGTTGTCCTTCTTCAAATACTAAACTTAATTTCTTTTGGTATATTATGGCTTTATTTGAAATAACAATTATGACAACTTTTTATGGAACACGATCTCATTCATGTGACTGCCGCTGCTGGCTTCGGAAATAGCTCATCTTAAGCTGGGTTCACATGATTTGTACATTTGACTAAAAATTTGTCATATTCATAGACTAACAATGTGATTGCTAAATTTCATTTGTCATTTATCAGAACAGCCAAATGTTTGGCTTCTTGTCTCTGATAGCCATATTGTGTGAACACAATGCTGCCACAGAAACCAAATCAAATTTATAAAAAGTACCAAATGTCTGATTTGCCACTTGATGACAAATGCCAGTGCCAAACAGACAACTATTGTTGGGCAGTATTGTCATTATGTTGATTTTTTCGTACTTGTGATGCTGTGGACTCCTTTCCCATTTTGGTTAAAATTCAAAAAATCGGCTGGTAAATATTATTTTTAAAATTATTTCAACTGCAGCCCCACCAATCGCAAATAAGCAAAAATACCCCTTCGTATTCATATGGGAAAATAAATCGTATTAAAAAACGATCATTACTCAAGGCCACCATATTACGTATTATAATTGGACTTGACTGGCATCACGTATTCTTGAGAGGAATACCCTTCGATTGAGGACCTACACTTAGCCCTACTTACATGTTCCTGGGTATACCGGTTTATTGCACCCAGTAGGGCGCAAAAGTCCATCCAACCAAACGTTATTTTCACTACTCGAGTTCTTGTTTTTTCATTTAATTTTGTTTTTTTTAGAAATTTATGGGACTCTACTCTATATCCAATCCGAAAATATGAGTTTGCGGAAAAATTTGTATTTAATATTTTGTTTATTTTTTACAAATTTTACAATAATGTTACGAACTTCCTTATTCGTCCTTTTTGCGTTGTTTTATTCCCAATAATAAAACCAGGTTCGTTTTAAATTACGATAATTACAACGGTTTAACTTCTTTTTATTTTACTTATATAGTACAACAGTTTACTTTTTTTATAACACTTTAACAAGTCCTGTATTTTATTATCAATTCGCGTTGCTTACTTTACGGGGTTTAATCACAAACTACTCTCCATTCCAAATACCTCCGCTATTTATACCAACTCACCATACTCAAATGAAGTTATATCTAGCGAATTCAAGAACCTTCTAGCCGTTACTTACCTTTGTAGAATCATCTCGAATGGTGGAGAATTATCTCTGAGGCGAATTCGTGTTACTGGTTTAGCGAGCTGGTACGTTGTTACAATGCATACTTTCAGGCGCAGCACTAACCGCCTGTTATTTACATAATGTTAGTAAAATCATTAAGAGCACCCAAAAGCTTTTACTTATTCGTAACAATAACATACATGCAATAATATTGTTGACAGTTGACAGCTGTTTCAGTGTTTATGACCAATTGGTTAAATCGAATGAATGAAGTTGACAGTTTTTGTCACTTTACTACCGTGTACAAATGTGTGACAAATCATTCGGATGTGTAATAGCCAAATCGTTTGATCTCAAAACAAATCATTCGCACATCGATATCCAAATGCGCTAATGAATATGAACAATTCTAAATTTGTCATTATGTGTACAAATGTACAAATCGTGTGATGCCAGCTTTAGGGGTGTGGATCGTTTCTGGATAAGTCGCATAGTATCGGTCTTCACCGGCATCCCACAAGAAAAATTCAGTCTCACTAACTTTTTGTACAAACCTGTGTACAGCACGCATAAAGCAACTATGGTATAGAGAAGAAAATTTATTTATGGAGTGGAATGCCAGCAAAGAAAACGAGTGAAGCATGTCGTTTCTCTGCTTGCTCTCTTACTCTCTTCGTTGAATATTTCAATACACGAGCAGTTTTCTGATGATGTTATTGTATCTAACTATACAAATTCCAACCATATTTAAACACAAAGTATGTAAAAAAGTATGAAATAATCAAGTTATGACGCGTGAAAGAAATGCGTTTGAGTGAATCGCGTCGACTTTTCTGATTCTCTTCTACTAGGGTTGCCAAATTACGCCGGTTTTTTTTTCTTTACTTGTACATCATTTTTGCAGCACGTGCCTCATTTCGACCTAAACTTCTTTTCCACAAATTCAAAGTTCGAGCAACACATCGCTCATTTTTGAAATAAGGTTGCAATATTATCCAACGTTGTTCTAGAGTAAAGCGGCTCATTTTGGTCCGAGGAGGTACGATACTGACTGATAGTCAATATTTCGAACAGAAGAAATCTATCAGTGTCAAAATAACATTTGATTTATACAGACTCCTGTATTTGAACCACCCGTTACATACCTACGTATTACTGCTGTCTTGTTAATATTTCCAGCTCTTCTGGGCCATTGTATTCTTAATTTAATGCGATTCTTATTTTTTCACACACAGTGGGTAAAATCCGGCAAAGCAAAAAATTATAAGTTCTAATAATTTTATAATTTATACTTAAAGAAGTTGGGAACTCAACAGAGAAAAGTTTTCCCAAATTCTCACTTCTTGAATTGTTGTTAAAAGGTTACCTATATTCGGATATTGCTGTCTATAGGACGAATGCCCAAAAAGTTCTAAAATTACACTGTATGGAATTTCTCTCGGAAAAGGACGATCGGTATACATTAAAATACTACTCTGACTTCTTTTGTCTTCATAATTGGAAATTTAGCTAAATATTGGTGGTTTTCCTCGTTTACATTGTTCACTTTTTCCACAGTGCAGCAAAAGGGTATATTCATTGCCAGAGAAAACACACACAAACGGGTATGTTCAGTGTGCAGCTAATTTTTTGATTGAGAGCCGTGATCAAAATAATTCGATTGTACCAAATTTTCGATTCAAGTGGCACATTTTCATATCAAGTCGGCACCCCGGATCGGTCACTGAAAGCATCGAAATAATGAAAACAGTCCTGATTCTTCACCCAATGATTTCTTCTTGTTCCCGCACCTAAAAGATAAACTGTATGTCCACCGGTTTTCGTCTGCAGGAAAGGGCGTTGGTGCGTTCAAAACCCGTGTTTTTCAGGTGTCTCAATTGGAACGCATTCGAACGCATGCAAAAGAACATTGATTATAAAGGAGAATATTTTGAAATGCAATAAGGCCATTTTCAATTACAATTAACAGGTGATTTGTTTATTATTAAGCTGAGTTGAGGTCGTATATACGGTCAATCCACGTACAAGATTAGGTGGATGAAAGCTTGGTGTAATCAACTGGAGAAAAAAGACAAAATATCGATCCAGATGGACAAATATTTTATATTTGTTATGTAATGGTGCCTTTGCACGTGCCAACATTTCGAAGGTTAATAAGACATTTACGATAACCTTGTTCTCTAATCTTTGCCGTTTACACCACCCAATTTGAGATTAAATTTAAATTTCAGGTGGCAACTTCATGCTTCGACAAACTCTGCGCCGAGACCTAATTATCGAAGACAGCGGCGCAACAGAAAAATTAGGTTGGCGCCTATTGGTTTTGTTAGTTTTGTGCAATTTGAGTTTGCATTTTATGGCCGATTTTGTTAGTTTTCAGTTAATGTATGAGAAATTCATACTACAAGCTTACAAGGTCAGGAACATTTTTCTAATTAAAAGAATATTTGGGATGTTTTTGAAATAACTGAACTTTTAAAATTGAAATCGGGCCAGTCGATAAAATCGGCACACAGTTCAAACCTATAAGAGTTATATGTAGGCGGCGGCGTGAGCTTCAAAAAGGGTTTGGTGGCGGCGACGTGCCGAAAAATGTTCTATCGACATCTGTCTGTCAAACAGTTGAGTGTGTATGGTTTTATTACGGTTGCATTTTTTGTTTTGAGTAACTAAAAGTGATGCGTCAAAATTTACCCCAGTTTAAAAAGTAAACGTCAGTTTCAACAGATTAAAATTATATGAGTAATCTTCTGGGTTAGTGCGAGGTAACGGAGTTAAACTTCAGAATGCGTTAATCGTGTTTGGTGTAAATGCCGTATAACTCCGGAAACCCACGCTAACCCGGAACATTACCTCATCTGCTTTTGTACGGTTTGTTGCAACACTGCTAATCACCAAAAAATGGAACCATAATAAAAAAATTACATGAGGTGTCAGGGGCACCCGATTGGAACGAAGTTCCTCCTTTCGCTATATATTATGTACTAGT
Organism: Phaonia tiefii; assembly: GCA_963931995.1. Classification (NCBI taxonomy): domain Eukaryota; kingdom Metazoa; phylum Arthropoda; class Insecta; order Diptera; family Muscidae; genus Phaonia; species Phaonia tiefii. Next base: position 164,037,046 of record OZ008368.1, read on the forward strand.
TAGTTCCAACACGCCTACGGCGCCTGTTGAAAAATACTGCAAAAATGCTTTTTTAAGAAAATTTACTTATTTTCAGGGAGGCTACTTATCTCAAGAAACGAAAAGAAAATGTTTTATTTTATTTTTAAGAAAAGGAATTTTTGACAGAAAAGGTTTTTTTTTTGAAGAAAAGCTCTTTTTTACGAAAGAACAGACAAAATTTTAAGAGTAGGTACTTATCTCAAGAAAAGTTATTTTGTTTTACAAAGAAGGTACTCTTTAAAGAAAAGCTAGTTTTTTAAGAAAAGGCAATTCTAAAAAAAGGTACTTATTTAAAAAATTATTTTTTTTAAGCAAAGGTACGTGGTGGTCCAGTATAACGAACGCCGATATAACGAATGCCCAGTATAACGAACGCGTTTTTCTAGTCCATTGATGACTCTAAATAACGAACGGTTGAAAAATTAAGTATTCTTTTTCTATGCTTTGTTTTATTCTTTGTTATTTTTGTTTGTTTGCTTTGTGCACTTACACATGGAAAACATTTAATTTGCCTAATTTATAAAAAGGGAAGTCCCCGTCTTAGCAAAGTTGTAAGCTCAGGCAATCAGATTCAAAACGGATTGAAGGAACTTAGTCTTTTCGAAGCGGTTTCACTAATTGCATTTGCGTGGAAAAAGATACCCCAGACTGTTCTTCAGAGATGCTGGAAAAATATTCTAGTTGAATTAGAGCAGTTTGAAGATGAAGATGATATTCCTTTGGCACTTCTACGTAATGAAGGGGAGGTGGCGATAGTTACGAGTACCTTAAGTCTTGTGCAATCAAGTTTTCCCGACGTATGTAACGTCAGTGTTCTTAACATAAAATTTTAATAACAAAATTTAATTTTCCAGACTAACTTTAGCGTACAGGACTTGGAGACTTGGAATAATGCCGATAAATGTTTAATTGAGGAAGGCACTACTTCCGATCCCGAAGATAATACTGCAATCGATCTTACCGACAGTGAAGAAGATGATAACGCAGCTTCGCCCGAGAAAGTAAAGCATAGTGATGTCATTTATGCTTTCCAGTGCATCAACTGGGCAGAAGAAAATGGAATTGAGCACACCAAAGTATTTATTTTAAGGAGGTTGCAAGAACAAGCTATTGACTTCAGTACAACAATTAAAAAAAAACAAACACATATTGGAGATTTTTTTTCTAAAAATAAATAAATTTGCTCATGTATGTAAATTTGTTCCTTTTTTTTAAATAAATGAGTTAATATAATACGAATAGAGTTTAACTTGCTACTATGCTAATATTTATGAAAATAAATATATATTTCGATATAACGAATTTTCGATATACCGAACGACCCTGGACATTATATCACACGTTATACTGGACCACCACTGTACTTTGTGTAAGAAAATTTACTTTTTTAAGCAACGGTACTTCTTTAAGATAAGGTATTTTGTTAAATACAGGTACTCTGTTTAAACGCACTTATTTAAGAAAATGTTATTTTTTAAACTTCTTGCACTTTGGCTTTTCTAAATTTACTTTTTATTCGGTTCAAACTACAATATGTAATAAACAGGCTCCACCTAGAAAATTTGCCATGAAGCAAGAAATATCCCCCCATATGTCACATGTTAGTCTAGACACAAACCAAGCCAATAGTACGAGTGTAAGAGTAAGTGTGCTGCCAAATGTAATTCCATGCTCAGGGTTGTACTCCATGGATTTGCCTGTCTTGTACTTTGGCTTTTCTAAAATTTACTTTTTATTGGGTTCAGAACTACAATATGTAATAAAGAGGCGCCACCTAGAAAACTTCCCTTTAAACCAAACGAAAAGTACCCAATATAGTTGATTATAATGGGTTGTAATAAAGTAGTTAAATAAAGTTGTTTAAAATTTTATCATTTAGCCCCCATCCCGCCACTTGTGATAAGGAATTTCGTTTCAAAAAATATCAACTATTTCGCAAGTCACCACAGATGGAAGCCGACCGAAAATTCCCCAAGGAATCGCCGGTGAATTTTACACTGAATGTAAAATGTAAATCCTAGTGTAAAATGTGATCCGATTTGACCGATTGACCCGATTTCACTGACTGGTTCTATTTTAAAGGTTCAGCTATTTCAAAAACATCCCAATTTTGTTTCACTTTTCCGTTTTGACCTTATTATCGTTAGTTTTGAATGTTAATGTATGTGGAAATTCATACTACAAACTTTCAATATCTGATACAGTTTTCTAAGTGAAAAATGGTATAAAAAGTTTCGAACTCCGTGACAAGTTCATCACCATCAGATCACTGTGCCTGCATTTTATACAAAGCTGGCAAATCCATAAGCCGCCAATTTAATTTTTCTGTTGTGCCGCCGTATTCCATAATTTGGTCTCGGCACGCAATTTTTCTAAGTTGGTCTAAGCACGGAGTTGCCACCTGAAAAGCAAATTTAATCCCAAATTGGGTGGTATAAAGGGCAAAGGTTAGGGAACAAGGTTATCGCTAACCTAGTCTAATCGCTTACCCAAACAGGTTATAAACGTCGAATTAAAGCTTTCTTTGTGCTGCTATTGATTACCTATTTTTGGAATTTACTATCTTGGTTCGCCAAAATATCGTAAATGGCTTGGTGGGGTTTCGTAAAAAAGCAGATGGAATATGTCATACTCGAGAAAGTTAAAGGAAACAAATCATTGTTATTTGTCATCTGCAAGAGGGTAAAATATTTGATCAAGAAGACCGCACATTTCAATTATGGATTAAAGCCAAATACACAAAAGCATTGAGTAAAGAAGTGGTACCACCAAAATCGAATTCTTTTCTGAAATGGTTCCAAGCAAAGGCCAAGTTTAGTACTAACATGCGTAGAAATAGAGCAAATAATATTAGAGAAGCATCATAGTATGATGGAAGTAGGGAGTGTCCGTTCAACCCTAGAAAAACTACTTAATCCTTCAATATACTCACATATACTTACTTAACGATCGATCTATTGCTATTTTCTTCCAGTTGGTAGCACCAAAATTTCGAAGGATTCTTCAACCTGATCTTTCCAGTGAAGTCGCCCTATTCTTCGATGACCTTTGAGTACGTCTTCGAATACCTTTCGCGCTGGTGTACATAAATCCAATGAGTCGTGCGAGATCTTCTCAACCTTATATAATTAAATTCTTGGATTATACCTTCTTCAAGGGCTATGAACATTTTCCAAGAAACTTCTCGCCTATCAGATCAGCGGAAAAACCGGGAGATCCCACCGTCTGTGATATTCGTAGACTACTTTTCAAAAATATTGAAGTAATGTAAGAATTTGTCACATTGGGACCAGAAATTAAATCAACCTATCCTACATTCCCGTTAGATGGGGCGAACCCAAGGTGGATTTCATTGCGAAAGCGAGGGAATCATCACTTATTAGTCAAAAAAAAATTTTAGGGCAATCAGTTTCTCATCATTCCTTGTAAATCTACGAATGGTCATAGGTACTTCTCAGCTGTTCCTATACCAGCACGCTAATAACAAGGAAAATCTACGAAAACCGCTCTGCACTATCTAGTGAGCTTCAAGAGGAATCTATTTGTCTATCGGACACTCTTGGCACATTTTCCAGTATAGAGGGCGCATTTAACAACGTCTTACCAGAAGCATAGCCTCGTCCTTGGATCACACGAGTAAAAATCGAAATATGAATAGACAAACACTCCAAAGTCTTATATCGGGGTTTTCAATAAGAGCGCTACAAAAGTTTTTTTTAAATAAAACAAAAACGGGTTTAGATACCAATGAAATTCTTTATTCCTGTGAAAGTACGTTCGATGTCATTATGTATGCAACTCGATTTCTTTTGCATGGTCACCACGGGCACGCTTGCAGAAGTCCAGACGCTGAACCCAATTTTAGACGGTTTTCAAGCATAAATCGGCCGATACTGCTGCAATTTCACGTTCGATATTCGTACGAGTTCATCAATCGTCGCTGGCTTGTTGGTATAGACCATAGACTTGACGTAGCCTCACAGCAAATAATCTAACGGCGTCAAATCGCACGACCGAGGCGGCCAATCGACTGGGCCATTTCGTGAGATAACACGTTCACCAAACTTGGTATCCAATAAATTGATTGTGGCATTCGCTGTGTGGCTTGTGGCGCCGTCCTGTTGGAACCACATGTCCTCCAAGTCCATATTATCCAATTGGGGCCAAAAATATTCGGTTATCATTGAACGGTAGCGATTCGCATTCACAGTAATGTGCCGGTCTTGATCATCACGGATGAAGTACGGCCCAATGACGCCGCCGGCCCATAAACCGCACCAAACCGCAATATTTTCGGGATGCAATGATGACTCATGGATTACGTGTGGATTGCTGTCTGACCAATAACGCATATTTTGCTTATTGACGAAGACATTCAGCCAGAAATGAGCCTCATCGCTGAAGATGATTTTCCGATGAAATTCCGAACGTAGCGCTCTTAAAGTTGAGGCCTCTGAATCCAAATTTCGGTAGTAAATTTTAATAATTTCTACTCGTTGTTGGCTCGAATATCTTCCATGATGAAATGGCAAACCTTACTGAAGAGAAATGTCAAGAGAGCGGGAAAAAATATGGCGTCGTTTGCTGTCCCTATCGATTTACTTTTGTAGCGTCTCTGTTGAAAAACCCTTTATCTTCTTCTCTGGAATTTAGCACTAAATAGTATTTTGTTAGAGCTGGAGGGATCAGGGTGTACAGTCGTGTTGATAGAACTTCCGATAAGGTTAGCTGTCAAACAAACTGTCATCACTCACTCACACTGTACTCTTGCAGAACATCATGAATAGATTCACGCTTTCACAACACGACCAAATTCGTGATTTTTATGGCGCCATCTGAGCAAGCTATCCGTCGAACTGTGGATGGTTTTCAAACCACGTACTCTCTAAATGATGCATTAATAACAACACGTCGAAGGAATGGGCGTACTGAAGAGAATATCGCCGCTGTGAACGAAAGTGTGGAAGAAGATCCAAATTTATCGGTTCTTATTCGGTTGCAGGAATTGGGGCTCTCTCCGTCCACTACGTGTAACATTTTGCGCACAGATTTTGCCCTACGCCCGAAAAAGATCCAGCTGGTGAAGGATATAAAGCCACGAGACAATCATATGCGTCGTTCTTTCGCCGATGGCGCTCTAGATCAGTTGGAAACTGACCCGATGTTCTATCACAAAGTTGTGCGATGAAGCTCATTTTTGGCTTAACGGGTTTGCTAACAAACAAAATTGCCACATATGGAGTGAAACCAATCCACAACAGACCCTAAAGACTCCATTTAATCCTGGGAAATGCACCGTTTGATGCAGTTTAGACGCTGGTGGCATCATCGGACCCTATTTCTTCAAAAATGAAGCCGGAGCTCGCTTTTCGCTCAATGGAGATCGTTGTCGCACCATTATCAGCGATTTGTGTTTAAAAATATGGATGACATTGATCAGGGGGAGAAGTGGTTTCAGCAGAATGGTGCCACACGGTGACCGTGCCACACGGTGACCGCAACCGTCGATTTATTGAAATCCAAATTTGGCGATAAGTTGATTTGGAGCAAAGGACCTGTCAATTGAACTCCAAGATTGTGTGTGTGAGTATTTCCTGTGGGGCTACATGAAGTCTTTTGTTCGTGTTATTCGTGGCATACGGCCAGCAATGGTTGAAAAAGTGACCCAAATTGGCGCTTCGTCATGAACAGCCGCAGAGATCTTTCGAATAGAGACATTTTTTGATTAAAATTAAATTTTGTGTATTAGTTTTTACAATTTCAATTTCTATCGTTCTGTAGAAACACCCTTTTCAAGCAGAGATGTGACTCTCAAAGTGGACCAAGGGCATATGATGATTGTAAATCCGGAGAAACCCGAGCTCTTACTATTTACCAGGGAGCATAATGTTCAGTATAGTCAGCCACTGTCTCTATGTGGTGGTGAAATTTGCCTAAAAGATAACGAAACATGGACACTCAGTGGTACTGGAAAAATCCACTTACCTACGTCTGTTGACAAAAGTTTAGGAAAGGCAATCATGTGTATCACGGATGCCCTTCTCACAACCCCTATATATGATTTGAGATTTGTCCTTCACTTGTTACCACTAGATAAGCTGGGAACGCAAATGGCTGCAACGCCGGCAATCCGGCAATCCTCGCTATGGATCATCAGCATATATGGCCATGGGACAATTTTAAGGGATCTGCGACTATATAAATGGATAACATGATACTCACTTCTACCTTTGCGATAAACTCACCCATTCATTTTCGGGACATGCAGAACTGGCAGCGACACAAATACAGGAGGTAAATAAGGTTGAAGGCCTAAATATAGAAGGTATTTAGGCTTCTATACTGATGGACTCGTACTAGATGTCAAAGCAGAGTTTCAAGTCTATTCCAAAGAGTTGGGTTGCACAAAGGTTAACAGATTTTTGGCTGGGGCGGAATGTCACCACCGCATGGGATATCAAAATCTATATTCCTGACTTCAAGAAGTTTGATATACACCTAATATGGGTGCCGCGGAACAACAACATTCCCGGGAACCATAGAGCAAATGAACTGGGGAGATTGGGGACTACCTTACGTGTTCCACTGGATATGCAGCATGAGGGTATGGCCTTTTCATAGTTCAGGCGAAGCTCTCAGACATGCGAATAATAGATGGGTTGGAGGCACAAAATGCTGGGTCACAAGGCAAGTCTGGCCAAGTTATGATCGGAGTAGTACGCTAAATTTGATATCAAGTCCTCGAGAAGGTACCACCATGCTAGCAGCTGTGATCACTAGACACTCTTTAAAAGTCTCAGCTCATGATTAGCGCCGAAGCTGTGGGCATGAAAAGAAGGGAGCGGGTGTCGATCATCTATTATGCAACTGTCCAGTCGTTTGTTTAAGTACACACGGAAAAAATCGGTTGAGACAACCGAAGTAGCCGTACACCCAAAGAACTAATTCGTTGAGAAAAGGTTGTAGCAACGGTAAATTCGGCTGTTACCACCGAATTGGGGTTTCCACAACCGAATTGAGGTTGTCATGACCGAATTTAGTCCTCACAACTTAAATTCGGTTGAAGCAACCTCGTTTCATAAATGATTCGGTTGTGACATCTGAATCTTGAATTGTATTCGTTCTGTCAACAAAATTTTCTAAAATTTCCGAATTAACCCTTAACCCAATAACCGAATTAACCCTTAAGTCAGTTAATGCGGAGTTGGTGACCGCAACTTTAAAAGCGTTAACTCCAATTTTCGGTCGTTATTCTCGCCCAAGTAGACAAGCAATAACAAGTGTAGTGGAAAAATTTGAGTCTACATATTCATTGTGTGATGCTGCCGTGCCAGTGACACAGCGGGTTGGTCGAAGTGACGAAAATATCGCTGCCGTTCAGGCGTCTGTAGCAAACGATTCCACGGCGTTCCCAAGAACTGGGCATCGCCAAGACCACTTTATGGCGAATTTTGCGTAAAGATCTTGGTTTACACCCATACAAGATCAAGCTGACTCAAGAATTAAAGCCGATTGACCATTTGACGCGACGTACGTTTTCCGACTGGGCTCTTGAGTAGATGCGCCAAGAAGATTAATTTCATCGGAAAATCATCTTCAGTGACGAAGCTCATTTTTGGCTCAATGAGTTCGTCACTAAGCAAAATATGCGTTATTGGTTTGATGAAAATCCACTTGTGCTTCATGAATCACCACTTCATCCACAAAAAATAACTGTTTGCTGCGGTTTGCATGCCGGCGGCGTCATTGGGCCATATCTTTCCGTCGACAATAACGATCGTCACGTTACTGTGAATGGCGATCGTTATCGCGCCATGATTACCGATTATTTTGTACCGAATTGGAAAACATGGACTTGAACGACATGTACACGTTACAATCGATTTGTTGAAGAGTAAGTTTGGTGAGCACGTTATCTCAAGAACTGGACCAGTCAATTGGCCGCCTCGTTCGCGCGATTTAACGCCTCTAGACTTTTTTCTTTGGGGCTACGTCAAATCATTGGTCTATGCCAACAAGCCGACGACGTTCGAAGAACTCAGAGCCAACATTGAACGCGAAATAGCGGCCGAAATGTATAACCGAGTCATCGAAAATTGAGTCCAACGAATCGACCGCTGCCGACGTGTCCGCGGTGGCCATATGAACGAAGTCGAGTTCCATTCATAAATGGTTTGATTGTATTTAAAGTCAATCATAAAGTTTTGAAAAAATCTTAAATGGTTTGCGTTTTATTAAAAAAAAGGTGTCAGGGACTTATTGGAAAACCCTTTAATACGCCAGAATTGGTGCGGTGACCCATGATGGCAGGGACTTCATTTGAAACAGGTCGGTAGTGGCATGTGAAACACATGTGTTACCCTATATACTTTATTTTCTGGCTATGTAATTTTTTATAAGAATACAGGAAATAAATAATTTTTTAATAATAAAAATAATATTTGTGGCACTATCTAAATTCTCACCTCTACTGATGGTTGTGTCAACCTTTACTGAGGTTGTGTCAACTTCTACTGAGGTTGTGTCAACCTCTACTGAGGTTGTGTCAACCTCTAATGAAGCAACTGTTGAAAGGTTGACAACCTTTAACGAGGTTGTGTCAACCTCTAAATTCGGTTACGGCTAATTTGGGTGTCTCAACCGAATTTTTCTGTGAGTGTAGCCGGTTGTCACAACCATAGATAAACGAAATAATAGATATAGCGCGCCCATTCTCAACTTTGTTTACTAGGTGCTGTCCTGTACTAGTGTCACTTCCACTGAAGTTTCCCATAATTCTCATTGACGTTTCTTCAAAATTGTGGGAAATTTTTCTTAAAGTAATTTAAACAAGGGAAATGGGACAAAATTTAAAGGATTTTATATAATAATTTTATAAATGATATTATACATGGGACTGTCCGTGGAGGTGGAAAGTTTCTGATTGCCATTCACTTGGGAGTGGCCAGAAATGATTCCTTCATTGGGCAGTCCAAGCAGCTCACTACTTCCACGCAGTATGTCCTGGGCAATGGCTTTTCGGAAACCTCCGTTAGCTAGCCAGAGTGAGAAGGAGAAACAAATGAGCATCAAATCATGCTTAGTAGGTGACTGATGTCACTGAAGCTCATCAAACAATCGGGCATCTTCTTTTGTCCTTAGAAGGCGGATGAGCCAAACATACGGTCCAACGGCGGATAGAAACTAAAAGAAGAAATTCCAGGTTCAACATATCGCATCCTGGTCAGCGTCTGATCCATAATGGGCGGCTGCAATCAAATGTCCTGGCAGTAGGTAAAATGCAAAAACACGGTGGGCTGGGTTTGCCTCCCGCCACAGTTCATAATGGCAGTGGAAATACGTAAACGAACGAGAAAACATAAACAACCCCTATTTGTTGACCCCCGCAAACGTTATAAGGACCACGATTTACGGATATGTACTTGGAATGTAAGAACTGTATATAGATCCGGTGCAAGTATCCAACTAGCAGATGTCTTCGAAAGTTATAAGGCTGACATTACCGCTATCCAGGAAATGCGATGGACAGGACATGGCTGCACAAGAAAAAGAAACTGCGGCATATACTACAGTTGCCATGAGAAAATACATGAATTTGGTTGCGGATTTGTAGTTGGCAAAAGACTGCGACATCTAGTCTCTAGGTTCAATCCTGTGAGTGAACGAATAGCCACAATCCGCATAAAAGCGAAATATTTTTATATTTCCATAATTTGTGTGCATGCCCCGACAGAAGAGAAAGATGATGATGCCTAGGACATATTCTATGAGCTTCTAGAGGAAACGTATGATCGCTGCCCTGGCCCTGACATTAAGATTGTACTAGGAGATTTTAATGCCAAAGTAGGAAGGGACAATGTGTTTAATCCAACTATTGGAAATTTCAGTCTACATGCTGACAGTTCCGACAACGGTATGAGACTGATTGACTTTGCCGCGGAAAAAAACATGGTCATTAGTGGTACAAGATTCCAACATAAAGACATCCACAAGGCTACTTGGGTATCCCTTGATCAAAGAACTAAGAACCAAATTGATCACGTGGTAATTGATGGAAGGCACTCATCCAGTGTAATGGACGTACGAATGATCAGAGGAGCTAACATCGATTCTGATCACTACCTGGTAGCAGCAAAGGTTCGCACAAGATTAAGTAGAGCGAAAATTGTACGAAACCAGACGCAGAGGAAGCTGGACATCGGAAGGCTGCAATTACCAGAGGTAGCCACAGGCTGTTTAAGGAAGCTCTCGCAACTTTTGGCACAGAACCCACCCCCTCCCGATGACGATCCTGATGCGAAGTTGAAACCCATATCCGACTCTATAAAAAGTGCCGCAAAAACCGTACTTGGTTTCGAAAAACCGCTTCGCAACAAACCGTGGTACGATGAATAATGTCGCATTGCAAATGACGAAAAGAACGCTGCATGTATGGTAATGCTTCAGTCAATTGCAACGCGAGCTGCAACTGAGTGGTATAGGGAGAAAAGAAAGGAGGTAAACCGCCTCTTTAAGCGTACGAAACGGCAGTGGAGAAAGCGCGAGAGTGAAAAAATTTAGTCACACAGAAGGAAGAACGAAGCCCGAAAATTCTACCAAAAAGTTAAAAACGGAACTAATGGGCATGGTTCAGGGCCCCCTTCTGTAAAGACAAGGACGAAAATCTAGTCGCAGATGTTCAGAGCATGTTGGGAATATGGAGAGAGCATTTCTCCGCGCTACTACTATCTGATATATCCCATGACGATGGGACAATCGATCACAATATGGACGACGACGTCGATTGCCCCCTCCTAACTAAGGTCAGAACAACTATTGCCCGGCTTAAGAACAACAAAGCCGCAGGAGCCGATGGATTACCGGCGGAGCTGTTTAAGGCTGACGGCGATGAGCTGATAAGGTGCATGCATCAGCTCATTAGCAAAATTTGGTTAGATGAATGCATGCCCGGCGATTGGAGCTCAGTGTACTATGTCCCATATTTAGAAAATGTGACCCGAGTATCTGTGCCAACTACCGTGGAATAAGCCTTTTATCCATAGCATATAAGGTTCTATCAAGTATAATGTGCGAAAGACTAAAACCGATTATCGCTGACCTGATTGGACCACACCAGTGTGGCTTTAGGCCTGGAAAATCGACAACTGACCAGATTTTCACGCTACGCCAAATTCTGGAGAAGACACACGAAAAACAAATCGACACCTATCATCTATTTATCGATTATAAAGCGGCCTTCGATAGTCCGATACGGGAGAAACTCTATGAAGCAATGTCTGAGCTTGGTATTCCTGCAAAACTCATACGCCTTTGCAGGATGACCTTGACGAACACCAAATCCGCAGCGAAAGTTGGTAAGGATCTTACCGAACCTTTCGAAACTAAGCGAGGCCTCAAGCAAGGCGACACCCTATCATGCGATCTCTTTAACATATTAATAGAGATCATTATTAGAAAAGCTGCAGTCAACATGAATAAAACCATCAGCAGCAAAAGTTACATGCTGCTCGCGTATGCTGATGATATAGACCTCATTGGACGAACAGTTAGAGAAGTTACTGCGGTTTTTTCGAGAATTGAGAAGGAGTCAGCAAAAGTGGGTCTGACTGTAAATGAGGACAAGATAAAATTAATGGTTTCAACGAACAGGGCCTCCACGCGATTAGACCAAAGCGTGAACGTAGATAACCGTTATAATTTCGAGGTAGTGGACGAATTCATATACCTCGGATCTGCCGTAAACAAAAACAACAACGTCAGCCTTGAGATCAAGCGGAGAATTTTGCTTGCGAATAAATGTTATTTTGGGCTAAGCGAGCACTTTAGAGATAAAGCCCTCTCTCGAGTAACAAAAATCCATTCAACCATTCAACAGAAATAAAGCAAAAGATCGAACTGGTTGGCGAAATATGTTATCTTCGTTTTGTAAGGTCCCTGACCCCCCGGGGTTGTCCGAGACCGGATAAGTAAGTAAGTATATAATAGCATTTGTTTCTTATATACAAATCAATTTCAAATCCATGAGGCCGGTGTTCGTAGATCTATAAGAGAAAACTCGTAACACCGCCCAAAGATGAACATGCCGGAACGCGTGTCATGGCTTTGCAATTCGATTGGCATGAGATATTCTACTTTAAGTAACGTGTTGGAGTCTTGTTTCGAAGTGATATTTTTATTGAAAGTATTTTTTTCTTTTGATATGAAATTTTAGAATTTTAATGTCATACATATTTTTTGACTTTATTTTATGGGAACAAAAAATATCCCATTTATTGCTTTCAACGACATCTAGAAAATTACCCATTGCGCTAAAATTCCCCAACACTTGTGCTTCATCTATTAGATTACTTTATCTATGGTCACAACCACACTACAGGTCACCACAGGCCAATCAGAGAGTGTCTCTCGAATTCGTGGTTGTCACAACCGAATAAGAGATTGCCATAACCAAACTAGAGGTTGCCACAGCCGTATTGTAGGCTGTCAATATTGAATTTTGAAGTTTCTTCTATTAATTTAGTGATGTTTTTTTTCCTGTATTCTCATAAATACTAACAAAGCGTGGAAATAATGCACTTTACATGGGGTAATTTTTAGGGAAACTAATTGATTTTACACGTCACTATCGACCATTTTTGAAGTCCCGGTCATCACGGGTCACGGCACCAATTCTGATGTGTTGTGACGTTTTAACGCAAAAACCATAATTACAATATTTGTACTTACATGTACTAACAGAATTCATGAGAAATTCGGTTACAGTACCCGAATTATCGTCAAATTCGATCGATTCGACATGAGGCTACATTCGGTTATAGCGAACGAATTTATACAAAATTCGACAGTGATAATCTAACTGATGCAACCGAAACTGAACTTGTTACAACCGAAATTGGTACCAATTTGCATGCAAATTATTTCCAAATTCGGTTGTTGCAACCGAAATTACAGAAAATTTAGTTGACAGAACGAATATAAAGGAAGATTCTGTTGTCACAACCGAATCAACTATAGGGCCGTTTTTTTCGAAACTCATAACTTGCACGTTAACATGCATAATTCTACAAGTTGAGACTAACTCCGGTAAAAGTGTTGCCAAGTTATCGATTTTTTTTGTGTCATTCCCTATTTTATTTCAAAAATTATTATGTCTGTGGAGGAAGGGTAAGTAATTTTTCAAACAAAATATTTACAAGGTCCAAAATTATGGTTTCAACGGTGTCTTGCGTATTATTTCCGGCATTAAATCCATGTGGGAAAGCAGTAGCCGAACGATACATACGTCGGTGGATTTCGATGACCAAAGGTGATGGTAACACCGTTTATTGTGTCGTATTGAACAGAAGCGCTAATCTCTGCTAATTTCCGAGCAATGTTTTAACGAAATGACTACTAGTGGGATTAAGACCGGATATAACGAAGCGACATATCCGAGTGGAAATGAAGAACTCCATGGATGCCCTTATACATATGTGTATCACATTGAATTGTTCACACAGTTGGCGGATAGCACCTACATATACCGCTCTTGTGGCGCCGTAGGGTGAATACGTATTTGGTGTCCGGTGGCTCTCGCTCTTGCGAGACCGTAAACATAGCGTATAACGTTACTGAAAGTGACTTTAAGTTTTCTTCTACTTTGCGAATCACAGCTAGCAAACAGTTCGCTACCATACAATAAAACAGGCATAATATACGTTTTGGCTAGTAAATTTCTAATTCCAATGGGGGTACAATGTTGTGTTTGCCATAGATTTCCGAGCATTGAGAAAGTGCGTCCACATATGGTGTTAATATGATCCGACCATGTTAAGCTGGAGTTAAAAATAATTCCTAAGTTTTTCGCAGTTTTAACGATTTAGATTTTCTGATTATTAAGCATAATTTGTGGAGTTTGTGTGGGCAATATTGAACGTTTTCCAATAATCAAACATTTAGATTTTCCGGGATTTATGGCAAGACCATTTCCCGACGCGTACATACGTACGCTACATTCACAGAGATAAGTTGGCAGATCATTTGCATACATAGAGAAAAGTAAGGGTCCAATGATTGAGCCTTGTGGAACACCTCGATTTATTGATAGCATTGACGATTTTGACTTCCCTACGTCGACATATTGGTACCTCTTTGTCAAGTAAGATTCAATTAAACGTGTTGCAGTACTGCAGAAATTAAACTGTTGTTTTAATTTAGTGCACAAAATCGAGTGACCTACCGTATCAAAGGCCTTGGAGTACTAATAGTACTAAAAAAGTAAGTCTGCTTTCATCAAGGTCTTTTCTAGAGCAGTAATGCAACTCTGTCCTTTACGAAAACCTGATTGACGGTCTGTAAGTAGAGATCTGGAGTCCAAGTAGTCGAATATCAGATTATGTAAAATACGTTCAAATGCTTTTGAACGAAATGTCAGAATTGAAATAGGCCTGTAGTCAGAGATAGATTTTGGTATAGGTAAGATTCTAGCTTTCTTCCAGTTGCTGGGCAAATGACTAGTATAGAGTATCTTATTGAATATACACGTTACAATTGGCAGAAGTTTCGGCAATAACATTTTAAAAAATTTAGGATGCATGTAATCTATTCCAACAGCATTAGATGTGATCGACAAACAGGACGCTAACACATCAGATTGACTGACACCAGCAAAAGAAAAAGTTTCAGTGGCAGTATACTGCTGTTCTTTATAAAATTCTACATCTGTCCTAGTCAAGGGTATGTTCAAAAAACTTTCGTTAATCTTATTAGCATCTACATCAGTAGGAATGTGTTTGCAACTTTTCCCAATACCAATTTCCTGAATAATTTGCCATTTTTTCTTAGACCCCACAGCAGTAGTGAATTCATCGGCATAATACTTTGATTTTGCACTCTTAATAAGTTTGTTCGCAAGTTTTCTTAATCTTCGGTAAATTTCATGAAACTCAACGATTTTAAATCTTTTCCATCGAGTAAAAGCAATGTTACGTTGCATGATGGCCTTTTTAATTTCATCAGAAAACCAAGGACGTCTACCGTGTCGTACAATTTTGGTATTGAGAGGTACTGTCAGATTGAATAAGTACTCCAGATTTTTCTCAAGAAAAGATACCTGTTCATCAACTGACATCATCGAGTATATTAAACCCCAATCAATTCTGGAATACTCTTCTTCCAAGAGATGTAGATCAATATTTTTAAAATCTCTAAAAGTAATACACTCTTCAGTAATGGATAACTTGAAGTCATATGTTGTGAAAATGAGGTCATGTTTTGAAAAGCAAGAAGCAGTAAGTTGGTCATATATTAGGACTTTTGAAGTATCAGAAACTAAAAACAGGTCAAGTAGGGTATTTCGGGTAGGAGAAAAATGCGTTGGTAAGATGGAATTAACAGGAGAGGGGCCGAGGGGTATTAATTTGTCGATTAAGTTGGATTCAATTAGTATGTTAGAGTTGAAATCGCCTGCGATTAGGATGTCGTTATACATAATGGAGTATAATTGAATTTTTTTTTACATTATTGCCTTTTGCGAAATTTGAAGATTCATAAAATCAAATAGTTTTTGCAAGTCTTCTCGTATTGGATTTATATTGCCGGCCGGATAGTACGCACATATAATAACTAAAAAGTTGCCGCAGTCAACGGGTATCTTTATGGCGCATGTCTCTAAGGCATCTAGCGAATATATACTTTTGTTATCGTAACTGCAGTATGGTATGTTATTCTTGATTAATATAGCAGTTCCCCACCCTTGTTGCATCAATTCGATACTTGCTTCTGATTTTATAATATCTACTATCTACCTACTCTTAAAAATTTACCTATTCGTGAAAAAATGCCAATTCTAAAAAATAGCTTTTCTTACATTACATTACAATAAAATATCAAAAAAATATTACATTACAATAAAATATCAACTTTTTTTCTTGAGATAAGTAGGCTTTCTGAAAAGACGTTAATTTTGTTAAAAAAAATAACCTTTTCCGAAAAAGAGTACCACTACTTTGAAAAGTACCTGGTCTTACAAGAGTACTTCTTTGTACAAAAAGTCATACTCTTATGGCTTTTTCTTACAGAACCATATTTAAACTATTATACTCACTGAAATAGTACCTTTTCTTAAAAAAAACATTATCTTTTAATAAAAGAAGTACATCTCTTTAAAAAATTACCTATATAATACATATTCTGGAAAATATAATACATATTCTTACAAAACGGACCCAAAAATAATTTTTTTTTTTTAAAAATACATTGCAGAAAAAAATTTCTTAAAAAAGTTTTTTATTTTACAAAAAGTACCTTTTCTTAAAGATCCATTTAAATTATCGTACTTTTGACGTAGAATACGTCTTACCTTACGGTATGAGGAGTCATGTCAGGTTTTTATTGTTGTAATCTTTATTTCATTGAATTTGAGGAAACGGCTAGATGAATTTTTTTAAAATTTTGTTTGTAGGTAAATGAAGATGTTATCTTTCGTTTGATATACATTTCATATTGGTTGATATATTTCTAGTATTTTGATTTCTCAAATGAAAATTGTTTAAACACATACACTCAAACATATGTGTGGTGTTTGGTTGAGTGTTTTTGGTTGCTCAACATTGCTTAGGAACATGTATCTAGTAAAAAGTGAAACGAACAGCAAGCTAATGTTGCTTGGCAACATGTATCTAGTAAAATGTGAAACAAACAGTAAGCTAACGTAATAAAGCTTTTATGCGAAAGCTTCAATAAAGCTGTTGTAACATTAATTTTGAATTGTAAAGCGTAAAGCTTTCACACAACGCTCGAATGCTAATGCGAAGACTCGATAAG
Organism: Phaonia tiefii; assembly: GCA_963931995.1. NCBI lineage: Eukaryota > Metazoa > Arthropoda > Insecta > Diptera > Muscidae > Phaonia > Phaonia tiefii. Next base: position 164,053,870 of record OZ008368.1, read on the forward strand.
GTAAACCTTTTTTAATATTAGGGCGGCCCTCTCAACATTCGCAGAACTTATTTCAATAAAAATATTAATTAAAATACATAAATTAAATTAAGTTTAAAAAAATTTAACATAATATTTTTTTTTTAAACGGACTTGAATCAAATGCCGTTGGTAAATATAAAAATTACAGCAGACAGTTGTCCGAGGCTTTCGGCCACGGACTGTCCCTGCAGGCTGTGTCAGAGACACGGCCATTAAGTTTAACGTAGAATACGCCATCCGATAAGACAGAAAACATATATAACAATAAATGATAAATAATATAAGCAAATGAATTTATTGTTATATATGTTTTCTGTCTTATCGGATGGCGTATTCTACGTTAAACTTAATGGCCGTGTCTCTGACACAGCCTGCAGGGACAGTCCGTGGCCGAAGGCCTCGGACAACTGTCTGCTGTATTTTTTTAATGGGCTCTTTATACGTGCTGGAACTAACTACTACATAATATATAGCGAAAGAAACTTCGTTCCAACCGGGTGTCCCATGACACCTCACTTGATTTTTATATATAAGGGGCGTTTTTTCGTAACTTATACACGTTGTCATACAAAATGACAACCTGCACGTCAACATGTATAAATTTAGAAGTTGAGAATAACCCCGATAAAAGTGTTACCAAGTTCGAGTGTGTTGTATGGAAAATACAAAATGTATGTTATTCGATTTCTTATATTTCCACGACGTTTTGATAATTATGATGTAAATATTAGGGGTAGTTAATTTTTTAATCAACATTTTTAAAAAGTTGAATAAAATATTATTGATTTTTCTTCTTCAAGAAGAATAATTCCAAGACAATACTGGAGACTACTAAACTTCTAAAGCAAACCCACAAGGAAGTGAAGTGTACAAAGAAAGCTGAGGAATACTTCGATTCTCAAAATATATCTCTTTAACCGATATCTTCCCATGACTCGCAAGAACGCCTTCGGTTCTGTCTGCTTACTGCACCTTATACAATTTTATGATATACTTTATGCACTTTTTGGTACACATTTTGGTACCCGTATGTCTTTGGGTACACATTTTAGTACTTTTACTACACTTTAAGTACTTTTGGTGTATTTTTAGTACAATTGACATTTTTGTACTTGTGGTACATTTTGTGGTAAATTTTCATGTGTTTCGTGTTACATTTTATGCACTTTAATGGAACATATTACTTTAAATAAATATTGTATAAGTATGTAGTTTCTGGTACATTTGATGTACTTTGTCGTAAATTTTATGTTCTTTTCGAACAAGTTATGGTGAATAATTCGAACCACTCTAATTACCTGGAGCCAATTTCTCATATATCTCGCTTGCGGTACAAGGTCTGTTCCCGAGCTCCTCGTTTTACTCATTTAAAACCTAAAAGAGCGCGAAGAAGCCTATATAAAGAAGAGCACGTGGCTAGCTCGGGGACGCGTGTGTTTTTTGTTTTATTTTTGCACGTGCTCTCGAGTCGTACATATTGGGCTGCAAGCGTTCGTTTACGATGCCTGATTTATTATTGAATAGAGCGATACCCCAATATGGTAATCGTAACCTCGTGTTTGGAGATTTCGTTTAACCAAACATCTATTTTTCAATGCAATAATTCACTGCTATATCAAATGAGAAAAAATCTATTGTAGTGTCGATGCAGTATAACCACCTCATATATTACACTATATTCTTTAGAATTTTATTTTCTCTTTGACTTTTAAATAAACAAATTGACAAATAAAAATAAATAATTATCTGATGAAGCCAAGTTGATTATACTCAACGTGTATGCGTATTTTTCGTAACAGTTGATGTTAACTTATATAGGTTACGAAAAAAACACCCCTATAGTACAGTAAAATCTCTCCTAAGCGGACACCGAAGGGACCATTGAAATGTGTCCGTACAAGAGGGGTGTCCTCTCAAGAGAGAACTGAAAAATTCTATCAGAAAAATTTGTCTAAGATGATGAATTTTCAATTAAAACATCCTTCCATTTCGAAACAAAACAAAGAATTCAATTGGTTTTATTAACTAATAAAACTAAATATGTACAATAGGCCGGGCCAAAAAAAAGGTTGAAGGTACTGGATTTGGTTAGAACAAAATCATTCTATGGGTCAAGAAGAATAGACACATGCAATTTCAGACAAAACAATTAACACTTCGTGTCCCGCAATGTATTTCAAATTTTGGTAAATTTTAATATAATTGCGATACATTTTCAAAATTGTAAGAATGGTAAAACGATGGTTATGTAATATGTGCATCAAAAGTTTTGAAGAACAAAATTATAAGTACACAATAGATGCAATTTACTTTAATTTTTAAAGAAGAAAACGTACTTTTTTGCTGGTTTTGCTCTTTAAATCTGCAGCAGCACAATTTTGTGAACTTAGAATACAGTTGTATTGTGTTTAACGCAATTATTTTGCCACACAAACACGAAATGCGGTTGGTGTTGCTTTGTTGGACGTTGTGTACTATGGTCTCAATCTGGTATGATTGAACCCATGTTTTCCACCATCCAATGTTTACTTGCAACCTTACCTATGAAGTTAAAAATATTGAGAGAATAAACTACTCTATTCTAATTTGATCTATGGAAATTTCCTTCAGTTGTCAAACTCTACACAAAACAAGTATGCAAAATAGTACAAAAACAAAATGTACAAGAGATTGACAACTAAAACGAAAAGTGATATGAAAAGAATTAAATCAGCTGTTCAAACGAGCTTACTTTCTAGTAATTCTACCATGGATTCAATTTACAGGTTCAGCGATGGGTGCGGAATATGATGCCCAGTGGTGTCACAATGGTTCTCATTCGACTAAGTTACCAAAATTGACGGCCACTTCTACGTAACCTAACCTAACTAAATTATGTATTTCCTTTAAAAGAAAATAATTCATTGATTTTATGTTTTATTTAACTTTAACTTTTTTTTATTTAAATTTACTTTTGAAACCGAAACCGCAGATTTATCGGTCGTCCAAACACGACAGCGTTTCTTCACACGCCTTGAAGTGTATGGGACAGCACGAGATACTGACAGGTCTGGCCGTTCCAGGAGCAGACTTGACGATGTTCCCTTAAAAGGTACAGGCTGTACATCAGTTGTTAGCTGTTGCCCGTCAAACACGTGTAACCTACAGCCAAACAACATCTGGTGATAACTTCGGTGTCACCTGCAACAATTTTTACTCACATTTAAGGACAGTTTCACCGAATCCGATGGCTACAGTTCTTCGATCATTTTCCGTCTAACGCAGTGTTGTCATGACATTATGACATTATGAACCTCTTTATTAATGCAGTGAAACATTTTGTATTAGTGATGAAAAGCTTCGTGATATTGATTAGGTACTTGACTTATTTTCCCACTACATCTTAGGATGGGGTGTTAGAAAGCTTTATACATTTCTAAAACCACTGATTTTGGCCGCCGGTGGTGTAATAGTGTGCGCGGCTCTTGTCCACCTTACATTTTCTTCGACGACTGCCACGTCGGTTAGTGATGGCGACACTATCGAGTACTTAGCCACGAAAAATCTTCTCAAAACACCGTTTGGAACCGGTGTAGGTACCAATCAGTGAGTGAAATATTTGAGAGCGCCAAGCTCACTGGTTGTGAGAAGCTCTCCCCAATCCCTTCATGCGATGTAATGGGAAACAGTTTTTTTTTATAATCACTGATTGGGACCTACACTTTTACATCGATTCCATTTGGTTTCTAAGAAGCTTTTTGTGATAAATTTCTCGATAGAAATGTGAGGTGGTCGGCGGATTGCAAGTTGGATTGCACCCAACGCGACACAAAATTGATGTTACATTTCACCAAATTGATAAACCTTTTTTGAGTTTCTGCTTGCATTGTGAGCCCGTAGAACCAATCGATTGTCAGCACGCCGAAACAATTGTCATGAGGTATTCATTTGTTACTGATTTCATTGCGACAGATCATAAATATCTCGTATGTGAATTTAGGAGCAAAAACTCCTATGTGTAGTTTTCCTGTTCTATTTCCACTTCAAGACGCCAAAACATTTGGATTTTTTTAGTGGAATGATATTAAATTGGGAAAGATCTAACATATCGTCGGCTTAACCTGCAAACCTGTTAAATCCACTTTTTAAGTAAATTGAGATTTTGATGCCGTGTGGTAGAGAAAAATACGCCTCGTTGACCAGCATGTAGTTTTTCTTTAATTTGAGTCTTGAAGTGGGTAAAAAGGTTGGATAAGAAAAACTGCTGAATCCACTCACAGAAAAATGCTTGTAAGAAAAACTGCTAAATCCAGTACATTATTAGTTCAGTGTCTATTACTTACTCCAATTTAGCTGTTTTTTTGGCGGCAATATGGGCAGTACTGTAATGAATTCTCACTGTATTTTAAAAATCACAATTTCTCTTAGTAACCCTGGAATTTTATTACATTTTTCTGACGGAGTCTTGAAATTATTGTAAATTGTATTTAATTTGTGTGAATTAGAGGCAGATATTTTGCAAAGGTTAGTGTAAATATATTATGTAAATTTAGTGTGCGTTATTTAGTTTCATTCGGTCTAAAAAAATAATGAAGTAACTTAAGTTTGGTTTGAATGGATATAAAATCTACCAACTGTTGCAGATGTCAACATCTAAAGACGCATCCCACAACTGCAACGAAAGCGCATTAACGTTAAACCAGCACGAACAGAGTCCAATTATGATTTCACCTATTACAATAGCACAAGGCTTAGTACCTCATGGTATAAATTCGGATTCGGAAACGGATAGCAGCTATCCGGAAAAATGTAAGAAAACAAGAAAAAGATCAAAAGTACAAAAATGTGATCCGTTTGCAGAAAAAAACAAAAAATATAGAGAGGCTGGAAAAAAATATTTCGGAAAATGAAAGACAGAAATATGGGATTATGAAGTGCCAAAGAAATCAAGAAAGATGAAGCAAAGATGCAGTTGTAAACAGACGAAATATGGTACTATTAAATGTGAGGCTTTTACAGAAGAAGACAGAAAATGTACTTTTCAAAACTTTTGGCAAATGAATTGGCAAGAAAAAAAGGTTTATGTCGATGGCCTTGTGACATCGCTTCCGACTAAAAGGTTACGGGCAAGAAAACATGATCAAGAGTCTAGAAGAAATCAGTCTCTTGTTTACTATTTAAAAAAACACGACGTGCAAACCAAGGTATGCAGAACCATATTTCTTAACACGCTCGGCTCGGTATTGGAAGATGGACTGTGCTTAATTGGAAAAATGAAAAAACATTTTCCATGAACTTAAATAATGTTTTCACAGCCTCCCGACGTTCTGTTAACAACAATTTGCCCTCAACTCGCTACTCTAAAGATCGCCTTACTGTCGCGCCACATCCCAAAAAAAGTATTTGCAACCAGACTGGCCAACAAAGATGTCACTCTACCAATTTTATAAAAATTATTGGCGTAAAAGCCGGGATGTGCGAAGTCTATCGATAGCTGCATTTCACAATGCCTTTGATGATAAAAATTTGGCTTTATATATCCCTAAGAAGGACCAATGTGAAAAATGTGCATTGTTCAAAGTTGGAAATTTACCGGAAGTAGAATATTTAGAGCACCAACAGAAAAAAGAAGAGGCTAGGAGAGAAAAGGATAAAGACAAAAGTGATGGTAATATTGTATTTATTGTTGATCTGCAAGCCGTTCTGATGACACCTAAGTCAAAAGTTAGTAGTTTATATTATAGGACAAAACTACAGGTACACAACTTGACTTTTTACAGTGTTTTATCTAACTTGCTTTGTTGTCTGTCTGTATTGTTCAAATCAGTCTGTATAGTTCAAATCTAGTAACTCATTTTTAACACAGTTGCAGTTGACCAATCGAACTAAAATTTTGCACACTTGTCAGATTTGGATGACAATACATGAATATGAACAAAAAATTGAAACATTAACAATTTATTTACTAAAAAATTAAATATAAAAAAATAATTAAAAATAAGATTAAGTTACAGTGTTTTATTTATAAATGCACTAAAAACTAGAAAATAATTTTTCTCTTAGCCTCAATAAGTATATTCTTCTTCATGATGGGGTTGTACAATGGTCCGCCTACTTAGCATTTCAACAACACTGGTCTAGATACTTTCAACAAAGAGCGTAATTAAAATGAATTAGTTAATTAATTTTCTAGGGATCTCTCAAATAAAACACTTGCATTTAAATTAAAAATGGTGACAAAATTAAATGTCAAATTAAGTATCAAAATTAAATGTCAAATTAAGTGTCAAAATTAAGTGTCAATATTAAATGTTAAAGTTAAATGTCAAAATTAAATGTCAAATTAAGTGTCAAAGTTAAATGTCAAACTTAAATGTCAAATAAAGTGTCAAAATTAAATGTCAAAGTTAAAGTCAAAATTAAATGTCAAATTAAGTGTCAAATTAAGTGTCAAAATTAAATGTCACATAAAGTGTCAAAATAAAATGTCAAAGTTAAATGTCAAAATTAAATGTCAAATTAAGTGTCAAATTAAGTGTCAAAATTAAATGTCAAAGTTAAATGTCAATATTAAATGTCAAAGTTAAATGTCCAAATTAAATGTCAAATTAAGTGTCAAATTAAGTGTCAAAATTAAATGTCAAAGTTAAATGTCAATATTAAATGTCAAAGTTAAATGTTAAAATTAAATGTCAAATTAAGTGTCAAAATTAAATGTCAAAGTTAAATGTCAAAGTTAAATGTCAATATTAAATGTTGAAGTTAAATGTCAAAATTAAATGTCAAATTAAGTGTCAAAATTAAATGTCAAACTTAAATGTCAAATAAAGTGTCAAAATTAAATGTCAAAGTTAAAGTCAAAATTAAATGTCAAATTAAGTGTCAAAATTAAATGTCACATAAAGTGTCAAAATAAAATGTCAAAGTTAAATGTCAAAATTAAAAGTCAAATTAAGTGTCAAATTAAGTGTCAAAATTAAATGTCAAAGTTAAATGTCAATATTAAATGCCAAAGAAAAATGGTGACAACATTAAATGTCAAATTAAGTGTCAAAATTATATGTCACCATTTTTAATTTAAATGCAAGCGTTTTATTTGAGAGATCCCTAGAAAATTAATTAACTAATTCATTTTAATTACGCTCTTTATTGAAGTTCTAAGTAGGCGGACCATTGTACAACCCCATCATGAAGAAGAATACACTTATTGAGGCTAAGAGAAAAATTATTTTCTAGTTTTTAGTGTATTTATAAATAAAACACTGTAACTTAATGTCTTTTAATTATTTTTTTAAAAATTTAAAAAATATAGGCGGATACTGTTACTTATGGAACCAAACTGAAGGAGGATTAACTTCTGAGGAATTTGCGAGCATATGGGTGAATTTAATTGAGGCTGTTGTATTGCCGCAAAATAAATCTTTAGAGCCACGTAAAATAATTTTTTACAGTGACGGATGCAATTATCCGAATAGAAATTGTGTAATGTCTAATGCTTTGCTTTCTATGTCCATAAATCACGACATTATTATTGAACAAAAAATTTCTTGAAGTGGGCCACACTCAAATGGAAGCTGAGTGCATTCATTCCACTATCGAACGCGCACTTAAGAACAAAGACATCTATGTATGTGCCTGCAGATTATGTCGAAGTCTGTAAATCAGGTAGAAAAAAGCCAAAACCATACGAGGTAAATTACATTAGCTATACGTTTTTTAAAAAATTTGATATTGTTCAGTTCTTCAAAAGCATCCGACCTGGTCGCAACAAAGGTGACGCAAAAGTCACAGACATACGTGCATTACAATATAACCCAAGGGGTGAAATACTTTATAAATTGAGATTTGAATGGCTAAAATTGCCCCAATTGAAATTGCCCTAATGAATGGCTAAAATTGCCCCAAACAAAATCGACCGCAACTATTACCAAACCCTTTTGTCAGCTTCCTTGCCTTGACGAAAACAGAAGGAAGATCACAGCCAAAAAGTTTGAAGACTTACAATATTTAAAAAGATCAATTCCCGAAGATTACCGTTCCTTCTATGATAATTTACCCCATGAGTAAATTTAAAAACACAAAGCAATAAGTTATTTAGATTAGTTATTACACTATTGGTATTAGTTAGTTATTTTCACATCATTTTGTTTTCATGGACAATTTTTTTTTGTATTCCACTTAAAAGCTTTCATTTTATGATTATTTTTATTTATTTAATATAATAACAAGATATTTTTGTAATAACATGTTTTTTTTTTTAAATAAAAACTACTTGTGAAACTAGAAAGAAAACCTCCTATCTCCCTTAGTAAGTAATAATATAACTTGATGTGAGAAAACCTGCTAAGTTACAAAATCGTTTATAACCAAATAAATACGATTTTTATTTTTGTACAGTGTAGTCATACATGAAGAAAACCATAAAATAAACCAACTATATTTTTGGTTTTCCTCTCAAGCTGCAAATATGATATAACTATAAGAAGAAGAAGGAGTTAGCAGGTTTGCAGGTTAAGCCGACGATATAACAAATGTCGCGAATTGATAGAATGAAACGGGGTTTTTTGCTCTCCTGAAAAATGGGTTAAAAATACATAGGAGTTTTCGCCGGTGAACCAACGATATATCTTTGAATTTGCACAAGGGTTGGAATTCCATTAATTTAGACAAAATTAATGGTTTCAACGAACAGGGCCTCCACGCGATTAGACCAAAGCGTGAACGTTGATAACCGTTATAACTTCGAGGTAGTGGACGAATTTATATACCTCGGATCTGCCGTGAACAAAAACAACAACGTCAGCCTTGAGATCAAGCGGAGAATTGTGCTTGCGATAGAGCACTTTAGAGATAAAGCCCTCTCTCGAGTAACAAAAGTCTAGCTGTACCAGACTCTCATTCAACCTGTCTTGCTTTATGACGCAGAGTCCTGGGTCCTTTCGCAAGCAGACGAAACATCTGTAGGAGTCTTCGAGAGAAAAATACTCCGAAAAATTTATGGCCCTATAGTGCACAACGGCGAGTATCGGCGACGCATGAATCATGAGCTGTATGAGCTTTATCCTGACATTGATAACGCGATTGCGCTGGGTAGGCCATGTCAGTAGAATAGATGAAGATGAACCAGCGCGAAGGGTTTTCGAAACCGAACTCGAAGGAAGACGAAAAATAGGAAGACCAAGACTCCGCTGGAGGGATCAGGTTGACGAATCCCTGTGTACACTTGATATTGCCAACTGGAGAAATAAAGCAAAAGATCGAACTGGTTGGCGAAATATGTTATCTTCGTTTTGTAAGGTCCCTGACCCCCCGGGGTTGTCCGAGACCGGATAAGTAAGTAAGTAAGTTGGAATTCCAGAACACTGTGATTGACTGGGCATAGCCACGATAAGCGCTAAGAGTACCAATGGGAATTTAACTCGAAGTACTTTGCAGCTCATGACATTTAAAACATTTTCTCAAAACATGACCCGCCTAAATCGAAACAAGGCCCATTCCCCAGTTGTCAAGACATTTTAAGTCGAGAGGAATACAATTATTTGAATCCAACTAATTGGTGTTAATCTCTCGTCATTTCAATGTTCAATTAAGTGTTGCTGTAAATTAATTATATATTGTTTAAATAGTTTATATTGTGAACAATGAAATGTAGCAAAACTGATTACAAAATATTGTAAACTTCATCAGTTTTGCGAGCGTTAACCCCTTTACTGGGTGTCGTTGTGTTGTTCTGCACTGCCCGAGTTAAATTATCATGAAACTCAATACGAGCGTTAGGTTCAAACTATTGCACACGTCGCTCTTTTCAATCCAGTCCCCCTTCCGATCCGGTGCAGCGTGTGTTTGTGTAACCTGATTGTGTATGAGTTTTTTTTTGTTTGTTTTATGAAAAAAAGAAAAACAGAAAAAAAGAATTAAATAAAAATTAAAATAAAATACACAACAAAAACAAAATCAAAAAAAAAAATACAATACGAAAAAGTGCTGAGAGTTGCAAATTGTATTTGCTTTTGATTCGGGTTCTTTTGGTCGAGTATTTAGCAACATAATATTCCATATTCTCGTATACTAATTTTTGAATTTCCTCCAGTCGCTGTATGTGTTGGTGTGTGTTGACATTCCAATAGCAACAGATTTCAATTAAGTTAATTAAATTATCATATCACATTGAGATTATAATGAATTGTTAATTAAAACTTGTGTTTTCTCAGTAAATTGAAACAGTTTAATTGAAATGCGTAAGCCCCATCATATCGTATCCTTGCCAGGACTCAGGATGTGAGTGAAGTCATTAATATTCGCATACGCCATTCGCAAATATCAGTCTGCGATGCCGGTATCTGTGATGGGCAACCTTAATGGCTAATGGTGACTGTATAGGGGAAATGCACACTCATATAACATATCATTTGGAATCGTTTCATAATGGGTCCGGAGAAAGGTTTGGGTGGAGGGAAAATCTCATAAATCGTGGAATTGAAGAAATATTTGCTGGAATAAATCAAAAATTTTCAATATGAAGTTTTGTTTTTTTTATTATTGTTTTTTTATATTCTGGTTCAGAATCGCTTAATTCCTCTCCTGATTATTAAAGATAATTTAAAACGTCAAAAGAGTTGTCACTATAGAGAAATGACGTATAGAGAAGCGCTTTGACTCGGTAAATTCCCGAAGTTTGGTGTGTTGCAAATGGACGTTGCATGTTGGAAAATATTGCTTTAATAATACCAGATAGGGACAGTGGCTCAAACCAACCAACAAGAAAACAGCAACAACATTTTGGCATTTTTGTTTTGGGCGTTAACATTTTTGTGTAAATACACCGCAAATATATACTAACAAAAAAGTCCAAAATACGTTTAATATTCACAGTTTTCCATCAAAACGACATGAAAAATGTAGCCAGTTTATGTCAAATAACTCTCTGTCATACCGACCGCACCCCGAAGAGTGAGAAACGAAATATCAGATGAGAAAGATATTAGCTTTCTATGAAATTACTCTATGGCTGTCACAAAAACTTATCTGTTCGTCTTCTTGGTTTTCCATACCATTTAAGTCCTTGGCATTGCCAATATTTTTGTCATCTAAATAAACTATCTGATTAAGTTCAATTAGTAGTGTTAATCGTGTTTTTTTTTTTTTTACGTGGAGAATATGGTATTACTGGAGACGATTTGAGAAACCTATTAATTCACATGCTGAAAAACGGCCTCTGTAACATATTCTCTGAGACATATTGTGCAGGAACCATGTTATTGTTTGGAACACACTCCAAATATTAAAACAATTGCAAGCCCTAAACTCACTTTTATTTAAACCCAAACATTAGCATGTTTGCTTATAAAGATGTTTACTTTTGCGTGTTCATCCCAAACATTGCGCGTTTCCTCCCAAAGGAACGATTGACGACTGAGTGCATAAGTGCATAACTATAAGACACTCAGTTCATGTGCACACGCATTCAGGAATATTTATAAATCACTGACTGAAAGAATAATGCAAAAATACAGTTATACTCTTGCAATAACAACAATATATCTTTGAAGAAAACAGTGCAGCCAACACAACTGCATTTGTGTCACAAACAAAACTAAATTTGGAGCACAAAGGGATAGGTATATTAAAACATTCTAATCATTGTGTCTCAAAAATGTAATATTGAATGGTAAACACAATGCGTTTGGACACAAGTATACTATAATTGCGACAAGCTCCAGACACATGTTATTTTTGCAGCCGAACACGAAAAATATTCAGATTCGCCAGCGTGTATATACGTGAGTTGTGTTGTTCTGTTGGTTCTTCTTCGGAACAGCAGTCTGTGTAACAGTGTAGCATAGTATGAACAATTTTCATTGCAATTTTTACTAAATGCTTGTTCTTTTCATTCGAAGATACATTGGTATCGAACAATGTATATTACGGTGACCTTGGAGAACTACAATGAGAAATATGTGAATTATCGGAAAAATATGCTTGATCAAGATTTCAAAATGCTGCCGTGTTTTGAAAATATTGTATCAACATTTTGAATTTTGTATCAAATATATAGAATATTATAGAATATTATAGTTTTTATTGAAATTTTCCCCGGAATTTTCCATAAGATGAACAAATTTCTTAAACTCCATATTTCTATCTTCATAGTTCTGAACCAAGAATTATTTATTTCTGGTTATAGCAGGTGTTGTTGTGATTGTAGGAAATACCAACTCGGTTGGAGGGCCGCACTTGTCAAATTCAACACAACACACCAATAAAACTGAACAAAAAAGTACAAAAACAAAATACATTTCAAGTTGTAATTTCCTTTAAGGCTAAGAGATCATATTTTCTGCGGATAGTGAAACAAATGTAAATGCCGCGGGTGGGATTCGAACTCACATTCGATGGACGATCATTTCGAAGTTTATGAAGCATCATCTTCAGCAGCGTCTAGCCCGGTAAACCACTGCGGTGTGTATTTACACAAGTCACTAACCGAGGACATTTATTGATTGTGTGCAGAGTGATTGTTTGTCGCTACTTACACATTGCTTTCCTACTTACACGCACTGATGCCGAAGCTTTGAAAGTTCTATTTATAGAACGTACTATTCTAATTGTAGTTGTTTTTCAATTTCAATTTGACAACTTCGGACCACATGAAAATCATGAAATCAGCTGTTCAGGATTCTGTGAATTTGTTTGAAGATTTTTTTCACTCTAATTTTGTTAGAAATACTCTTCCTGTTAATTCCGTTGATTTCGATAATATTTCGTCCTGTGTTGATATTGTGATGTTGTATCTGCTATATAAAAATTGGGCAACTCTTACAAAGATTATGTTGATGGAATTTCAGCTTTTCTACTAAAGGAGTGTGCTGAAGCACTTGTTTTGCCACTTCGATTTATATTTTCTAAATCTCTTTCTTCTTGTTATTTGAAAATTATTTGAAAATTATTTTACCTGTTTTTAAATCTGGGGATAGGAACAGTGGTACTAATTATATCTAAGTGGCAGAATGTGGCAAAAACATTAGGTATGCTAATATATTTGTTCATGTAAATCGTTCTCTTAGTCTTTATCAGCATGGTTCCATCGCTGGCAGTTCCACAACTACTAATCTAGCGGGTTTTTCAAAATTTCTGTATACGTAACATTGACATTGACTTCTCCTAAGCTTTTAGTCATGATATATTGGTTACCAAACTGTTCAAGAATGGGGTTCACCCCTTAATCTTGAATAGTTTTCGATCTTATTTGACCAAATCTCCGGTATTGTTCAGGGCAGTACACTTGGACCCGTATCATTTAATCTATTCGTAAATGATAAAGGTCAATACTTTATAAACTTAAAACTTTTTTGTATGCTGATGATCTTAAGATCGTTAAAGCTATAAATTCCTTGAATGCTTGGACCGAAGTCAATGCATTGCTGTTTAACATTAATAAGCGTTTTCAAGTGAATTTTCATTGATGCCGGGATGTAATTAGTTCATCTTACAGTATAATGTCTTGTGACTTGGATATGGTATATGAATACTTTGACTGGGGCGTTGTATCTGACGTCAAAGTGACGTTCAGTGATCACTTTAATTACTTAGTTCACACAGAGAACAGATTCGTTGTCACAACTGTATTTACAGCCAACTAAAATTTGGTTGGCCCCTGTACTATCGCATTATTCAGTTGTGATTACCAATAATTTTCTTCAGAATCACCAAATCGTATGCATAACAATTGAATTGCAATTCAGTTTTGGTTGCAAGAACTGAAATATTTAGTTGAAGCTACAGCCTAGAAATTCTCTTTTCTATTATCTTAAAATTATTAAATATAATTATTATAATAAAAATAACAAGAAATAAATGTGATCTGTCAATCGAGTTTTAGTTCTAGCAATCAAATTATCCTGTGGTGGTCATTATTTTATTACTTGCATCAACGAAAAATGTAAAATCTAATTCGGTCGTACCAAATAATATATTGGTATGATCAGCTGATTACGTACTTGAAGTTAATGGCTGTCACAACCAGTTGTTGATGCCTTATTCCATTATGAATTTTATGGGAAATTAAGAAAAATAATTTTTTTGAAAATTGTGTATTTGATATTTAAATATAAAGAAAATTATTATTATTTGCAACCAGGGTTCATATTTTGGGGGTAATGGGTTACCTCGCGTACCCCATCCACATTTTTGATCGAAAATATGAAAACATTAGAACAAATTTTTAATCTCGGAAACGAAGCGTTGAATAGAAAAAATAACTAATTTTTGAGGGCATTTAAGGGTTTTCCATAAAGTGATCCAATTAGTATGGATTTTTTTTAAATCGCAGTAATAAGACAATCGCTAAAATAACAAAATGGCTATAACTCGGAAACGGTGCGTCCAATCGCAAAAACATTAAAGGTTGTAACCAGGATTCTGTAACAAATGGATGTCTTTAATAAGACATCACATTTTTTTTTTTAAACAAATCGCTAAAAGTGAAATTTTTCGAATAAAAAAATCGCTTAAACGCGATTATGTCTTTATTTCGGAAAGGGAGCGTTCAATCGTTTCTAAGGTCTTTTCATAAAGTAGTCCATTTCGAACGGATGGATTTAAAAAACCATCACCATACTAAGAAAATTGCAAAAAAAGGCTACAACTATACAATGGATGCCTTTCATACGGCATCACTTTCTTTTTAAAACATCCATTAAACTAATATTTTTCAAACAAAAAATCGCTATAACACAAAAATGAATCAGTCATTTGAGAAACACCTCATGTCCATTTGAGGAACAACACATCTCCAACAACGTTTATAATTTTTTAAATATAAAAATAAAAATAATAAAATATTATTTTGGTAGAATTAATTTACCAAACCGCTGCAGAAATTCAAAAAATATATGATGTTAAATTATGGACCAGATGGGTTTTTTTTGATTTCCCGAAAGTTTACTTTTTTGGATATAAGGTGTTTCTCAAATGACCGATACAAATGTGTTAGCGATTTCTTTAAAAATAAGTGATGCCTTATAAAAGACACCCTAACTCCTATGGAGGTACTTCTACTTTTGTGATTGGACGCACCGTTTCCGAGTTCTAGGCATTTTTTATTTTAGCGACTTTCTTATTTTGACGATTTTTTAAAGAAAAAATATTCTTCCATACGATTGGACCACTTTATCAAATACTCTTAGAAAACCGTAAAAAATAGTTATGTATGTTTTGATTGAACGCTCCGTTTCCGAGATATGGACATTTTTCTAAATTTTATACATTTTTGATCACAAAGGAGGATGAGTTAGCCTGGGTAATCCATTGCCTATCGCCGTGGGTAATATGTAAAGGCCGCTTACCTTTTCCTCATGTGTAATGGATAATCGTGCAGGGTTATTTCCTATCGTCGTGGGTAGCTATCCATTATATCTCGGCGTCAATACTGGCGTCAGATTCAAAGTGTTTAAAAGTCTCACTTCACCTCAATTTATGGGAATACTAGTAAACAGGAAAAAAATATGCGATTCAGAAACTAGGCTGGTGAGATATAATTGGTGTTCAAAATTGAGGTATAATTTACAATTTTCTAAATTTATTCAAGCTCAAGACCTTTTTAAATAATATAAAGCTTATTTATTAGCTTTATATTACTTTCAAAAAAGTCGAGCATAAAAATGTTCCAATGATACCAAGGCGGTCTGTATAGCTATTTCGGATCTTGGTATCATTGGAACATTTTCATGCTCGACTTTTTTGAAAGTAATATAAAGCTAATAAATAAGCTTTATATTATTTAAAAAGGTCTTGAGCTTGAATAAATTTAGATAATTGCAAGTTTAGAAAACAGACCGAATAAAAACTCCTGCAAGGGAAGTGATGGAAATTGAGGTATCATTTTAATTTTAATAATACAATTTTTTTTTTGAGATATTAAAAATATTTATATTTCAGTTTATTACAAATAGATTCCGGTTAATAGTGAACAATTATGTCGGTCAAGTGACTCCCCCCACCCCTCCTACTGTCTCGCAATCTTTTACCTAATTCTCAATCACGTTTTCCAATAAACTGGATAACTCGATAATTTTGTTTTTAAGCTCTTGAAATGTTGTGGGATTATTGCTGTACACTTTCGATTTCAAAAAAACCCCACAAAAAAGTCTAAAGGTGTCAAATCGCACGATCTTGGTGGCCAATTCACTCCTGCTCTACGAGAACTTTCGAACTTTTGTTTCAAAAGATCCATTGTTTCTGTTGCTGTGTGGCAAGTGGCACCATATTGTTGAAACCACATATTCTCTACGTCTAAATCATCAATTTTCTGCTTCGGATCATCTCCCTGTACACTGAAAGAAAAACGCTTCATAGCATCTATGAATGGGTTACATTAATGGGTTTACATTGATGCAATGAAAAGTTTCTTTGGTGCTATGAAATGTTACATTACTTCAATGAACTCCTTCATTGCGGCAGTTTTTGAATTTGTGGACCGTCATTAATGATAAGAAACCTTTTACCTTGATGGAATGAAATATGTTTTTCATGTAAATATGGGAAACTATCGAGAAAAATTGCTGACATTTTATCGACATTTTAAAGTAGAATCTATTACATAGGCCATCCTTTACATTACACACATTTTATTGAATTTTAAAATACTTTTTCTAAAAAAGCAATAATGAGACATCTTTCATTCATTAGTTTGGTAAATGCATAATATGTATGTAGGTACGCTTTGTATAAATGTGTGTATTTATGTATTACTTATGTATGTACAGTAGTTGTGACACAATAAATGACTTCCAGTATGAGATAAGGAATAAATAAGAAATAAATAAAAGGCTGAAATGCAGAATCCGGCGCCATTAAAAAAACCCGAAAATCGAGCAAAATAAGGGGATTTCAGAAACCAAACTTTTTTGCCGGCCGGACCTATGGGGACCCACAAGGTCCAAAAAACGGATCCACGCAGGGACACTTTTGTATGGGTAAATTTTCCCAAAAATCAAAAAATTCAGAAATCCAAAATTTGCAACAGAGATATTCCTCTCCCTGGCCCGTCCCAGAAAACCTAATAGTCGAAAAAAATCGAACTTTGGAGGCCCATAACTCCTAAAATAGAGATACATTTTTTGCTTATAATCTCATGTTCTACCCCCCCGCCCCAACATTTTTTCGCCCCAATCTGACCATACCAGCAATGAAATATCTTCATACTATCGATGAATTGTCTTCATAGTACCAATGAAGTCAATAAAATATGTTCATACCGTCAATGAAACGTGTTATACCATCAATGCAACATATTCATGCTATCAATGAACCCGGTTCATACCATTAGTGAAACCTGTTCATACTACCAATTAAAGCTATTAATACCAACAATGAAACTTGTTCATACCACCTGTTCATACCGTCAATGAAACGTGTTATACCATCAATGAAATATCTTCATACAATCAATGAAACATATTCAGACCTTCAATGAAACATGCTCAAACCATCAATAAAGCATGTTCATTGCATTAATGAAACATGCTCAAAGCATCAATGAAACATGTTCATAGCATCAATGTAACATTTTTATTACATCAATGACTATGTTTCATTACATCAATGAAACGGTTTATAATATCAGTGTAACATATTTCTTTAATACAATGATAATGTTTCATTCCGGTTAGAAAGTTTACATTAATTTCAGGTCTATGAAACATTTTTCGTTTAATGTAACATTGTTCATAGCATTAATGAAGCCCGAC
This sequence comes from Phaonia tiefii, assembly GCA_963931995.1. NCBI lineage: Eukaryota > Metazoa > Arthropoda > Insecta > Diptera > Muscidae > Phaonia > Phaonia tiefii. The sequence continues at coordinate 164,071,617 of OZ008368.1, forward strand.
ATTGGCTCAAAAACAATGACACTTTTCATTGATGCAATGTAAGAATTCAATAATGGTATGAAGGTTTTTCTTTCAGTGTAGCGATTTTCATTGACCGTAATCGCATGTCCATTTTCGTTTTCAAAAAAATATGGTTCGATGATTCCTCCTGACCACAAACCACACCAAACCGTAACTTTTTGTGGAAGTAATCGTTGCTCTAAGATAGCTCTTGTATTCTCTTCACCCTAAATGCGACAATTCTACTTGTTGACGTAGCCATTGAGCTGGAAATGGGCTTTGTCGCTGAAGATTATTTTGTTATAAATTTCCTAATTACATCTTGAAAATTTTTGCCAATTTCAAAAAATGTTTTAATAACATAAACAACGTTGTTCCTTCGTGTAACGTTCCATATTAACTAACCGGAATGTATTTAGAATCTGAAACTAAAAATTTAGAATAAAATTCAAGTTAGAAAAATGGCAGCAAAATCAAAATGATACATCTATTTTAGGCACCCGTTACATATCAAGTGGCATTTACGTCTTGTCGAAAACACTAAAATATACATGGACTTTAATGACTTTCTCTTGATATAGTTTTTGTCCAAAGCATAACAACTTCTGGGTCCATATGGCGTGAAATGTGAATATGTATGTATACTTATCATGTTTTTCGGTGGATGACATCAATATACTTTACCGTTTTTTCACAAAATTGTTTCTCTCCTTTTGTTTACAATAATAGTTTTTCGGAATAGTCCTCGTGTAACATTCAACTTTGGTATCTCTTTGATTGCACAGCCTCTTATGAAAAATCGAAGACATTTTTGTAACAGAAACTAAATTAAATATTACAGTGACTAATATTTGAACACGAATTCTAATATTGTACTTTTATTAGTTGTATCTTCCATTTCAGATGAATGAGATTTTTGAAATACTCAAATTGGTTAATACAACTTAATTTCCGTAGTAACAACTTGTATTTAGTAGAAATCCCTATTTTTGATGTGTTAACATCTATAGCGGCGTATAGGGACTAAATCTATCAAAGTCAGATTTTAAGCTGCTGCTAAAACCAGATTTTATGCTGCTGCTAAAACCAGATTTTATGCTGCTGCTAAAACCAGATTTTCTGCGACTGCGAAAGAGAATAATGACGTTTTCAACAAAAATGAGGGAGCAATGAAAGAGTGGTGTGTGGCAGGGGTGAGGCAAACGAAATTACGTTTGCTGCTTCGTACAAAGTATATGTGATGTTGTGTGTTTGGCTGTTTCGTTGCTGTTGATATGGCAAACATGTGGTTATGTGACACACGTATACGTCAGCTACTTCGGACAAAGTATGTGTGATGTAGTGTGTTTGGTTGTTTCGTTGTTGTTGCTATGGCCAAACAAAGCGCGTCATTTGATGTTCAGCATTGCCCGGTGTATACAAAAAAACTATTATTTTTTATTTTCCAATGTAACATTTACTAATGTGTTCATAGAAATCGAACAGGTACCGTGTAGCAAAAAGGTGTTAACACATCATCCGTGAGTTCGAACACTCATTGATTTTTTATTTATTAATAATTAACATCGACAATTATTTCTGATGTATGACAATTATGAATTCTAATCAAAATATAGACTTTATAGTCGAATTTCCAATGCCTGAATTGATTTCCAACTAATCTTTTCCCTGTGTGTTCCGAAAGCTTCTTCTCTGTTATAGTTTCTTCGTAGGAATTTAAGAAGTTTCAGACCCATACACTAACTGCCATATTTATAAAGAGTTATAACTGGTTTGAGAGACGGTTTATCATACAAAAATCGTCTCTCAAACCTCTCATAACTTTTTATGAATATGACCATAAGAAAATATTGTTTACTTATTTTGTTCGTTCTGCTACTAAAAATATTGGCCGTATTGAGAAGGTACAGGACTTATTTTTGAAAATCAGCTTGGTCTCTTTTAATTTTATCGATCCAATTCCTTCTTAAGAAAGTCGTTGTATGTTGATGTCTGTGAAAACTTTGGAATCTAGAAGGGTTATTGGCTCCATTATGTTTCTACATGGTATTACTATCACTTCTCCGATTTGATGTTCCTACTCGCATAGAGCGTCGTTTTGACACTTTTAATATTGACACACATTTAACTAATTCCGCCGCGAACGGGTCTATTACTAGAGCTATAAAGAATTTTAATTCCATATGTAGTAATACTGATCTCAGGTTACAACAACTATTTTAAAAAATTTCTACATATATAAATTGTTCGTATTTATAAAATTGTAATTTCAGAAACGTCGTGGAAATATTAGAAATGAAATGGCATACATTTTATGTTTTTCATACAACAAAGTCAAACTTGGTAACACTTTTATCGCGGATATTCTCAACTTCTAAAATTATACATGTTAACGTGCAGGTTGTCATATTACATGAGTTAACGTGTATAAGTTAAGTAAAACGCCTCTATAGTGATCGACAATACAGAGAGTAAAACTGTCAAAAAAAATGCCTCGTTACTTTGAGTAGTAGGAAAACTACTCAGCAGTTTGCCTACTGTTATTAACATGTTTTGTAAATATGTATACTGTGCGCTTTCCTGTTTGGGACCTAGAGTTTTACACCAGTTCCGAACCGTGTTTTAGAAGCGTTGCATGGCTAAGTACTCGATAGTGTTGCCAACACTAAGCGAAGTGACCGAAGGAAATGTAAGGTGGTCAGAACAGATTTCAACCTTTTGAGTAAACGAATCGTAACGTAAACGTACAATCCGTACAAAAGCAAACACTTCAGCATATCCATAATTTGTGTGCATGTCCGTCGGAAAAAAAGACGATGCCACCAAAAACATGTTCTTTGAAGCAATCATCGTTAAATTCAATTTACATGCCATCATTTCCGATAATGGAAAGAAACTGTTAGATTTTGTCGCTGGGATAAACTTTATTATCAGCAGTACGAGATTCCAACATAAAGAAATCCATAAGGCTACTTGTATATGCCTTGATCAAAAGACGAAGAACCAGATTGATCATCTGATAATTGATGGAGGGCAATCTATTAGTGTAATGGGCGTACATGTGATTCGAGGACCTAATATCGATTCGGATCACTACCAGGTGGCAGCGATAGTTCGCACAAGGTTAAGCAGATCCAAAGACGTGCGAAACCAGACATAGAGAAAGCTGGATATCGGAAAGCTGCAATATGCAGAGAAGCTCACTCTGATACTGGCGCAAAACACATCCCGGCCTCATGATCTTGAAGCAAAGTGGAAGTACATTTGCCACTGTATGAAAACTGCAGCAGAGACCATACTTGGTTATGAAAACCGCTTAAAGACATACTATGGTACGATGAAAAGTGCACACTGCACGATTGGAAATGTTTCGGTCAGAGCTGAGATAGAGCGGTATAAGAAGACGAGGAGAGAGAGGAAACCCTTTTGTTTAGATGGATAAAAGGGCTGTGGAGAAAGCATGAGGGTGAGCAAGTTGAATACTACTAGAGGGCTCTTTTTAGTTCAGCTCCACAGAATGAACTAGTTCATTCATTTAGTTCACTAGTTCATTGTATCATTTTAGCTTAACAGTTCATTGAGCTGTGACCTAAAGAGCTCATTTCAGTTCAACTTGTAGTTTTATTTCAATCGGAGCAAATAATCGCGAACATGGCCCGATGTTTGCAGATTTCTAGAGTTTTTGATACTGTGATATGTGTTTATACTAAATCGCCCTATTGAAGATCGGTTTAACGATTGGATATTCCGTTTCTGAAATATTGGTGTTTCCGTAATCTTTCTACATTTTGGAACAAAAGTGGTGATTAGCGTTTTAGTTATTGTATAAAAGCCGGTTACATACCCATTCCACAAAGATTGCAACATTGGGCACCTTTGTGCAAATTGAATGAGACAAAGAGAGCATGAGCAGAGAACTGAACAACTGAAATAAAAAAACTGCTGAAACAAAAGATCGTAACAGTGTGAACTAGTTCATCTAGTTCACAAAAGTGAATCGTTCAATTGAACTAGTTCGTTCGTGAACTACACAACTCTAAATATTACAGAAGGAAGAATGAGACCCGTAAATTCTACCGAAAAGTACAAAACCAAACCAACGCCAATGGAACAGCCGCGCCCCTTTTGTAGGGATAAGGACGGTAATGTTGTCACAGATGTGCAGAGTATGTTGGGTATATGGAGAGATCACTTGTATGCGTTACTTGTCACAGGAAACTTCATTGTAGATGAGGGTGTTCAGCACATACAGGACGTTGGCGTCGACTACCCTCCTCCCAACAAAAGCGAAGTTAGAACAACAATTTTCCGGCTTACAAACAACAAAGCCACTGGTGCTGATGGACTACCGGCTGAACTGTGTAAGAAAGGTGCTAGCATCAGCTCAGATTCAAACTCTGGCTAGTCGAATGTATGCCCGATGATTGGAGTCTTAGCATACTGTGTCCTGTTTTCAAAACACGCGGCGAACTATCGTCGAATAAGCTTTTATCCATCGCATACAACGTCCTCTAGAGCGTAATTTGCGAAAGACTAATGCCGTTTGTTCCAGAACTGATCGCACTTTATCAGTGTGGCTTTATGGCTGGAAAGTCACCTATCGACCAGACATTTGCATTACAACAAATCGACATCTACCACCACATTGTAAATTATATGGCTGCCTCCGATAGCCCGATACGGGGAAAACTGTACCAAGCTATGTCGACACTGATCTCAGTAAAGATTGGGAAAGATCTCATCGAACCATTCAGTATGGGGCGATGACGCAGGCAGAGCGAAACCCTGGTGTACAATTCCTTCAACAATTAATTGAGATCATCGTGAGAAAAGCTGCAGTCAACACGAATAAAACTATTGGTAGCAAAAGTATCATGCTGCTCGTGTATGCTGATGCTTTAGTCATCATTGGGCGGAATCTGCGAGATATTACTGCAGTATTTTCTACAATTGAGAAGGAATCAGCAAATGTGGGTTTGGCAGTAAACGAGGACAAGACAGAATTAATGGTTTTGACGAGCAGAACATCCAAACGATTGGATGAAAGGCTGAACGTTGATATCCGTTAAAGTTTTGAGGAAATGGACGAATTCATTTATCTCAGATCTGCCGCAGTGGCAATAATGTCAGCCTGGAAATCAAATGGAGAATTGTGCTTGCAAACAGGTGATATTTCATGCTAAGCAAGCACTTTAGAGATCTCTCGTACAACCTGTCTTGATTTATGGCATAGAGTCCCGGATCACATTGCATGCTGATGAAACATCACTGGGAGTCTTCGAGAGAAAACTGCTCCGAAAAATACATGGTCCTATAATAGAAAACGGCCAGTATCGCCGAAGGATGGACCACGAGGTGTATAGTCGAGGTAGTTATGCGATTGCGCTGGTAAAATGTTAGTAGAATGGATCCGAATGGATCATTGCGAAAGGTATTCGACGACGTACTCGACCGGCGTCGGTGGTGCAATGGTTAGTGTGCGCGCCTCTTGTAGTTACATGAGAACGTGGGTTCCATCTCTGCACTGACCTCCTTAAATTTCTTTCGACGGCGGTCACGTTGCTTAATGACGGCGATACTATCGAGTTCTTAGCCATGAAAAAGCTTCTCAAATACCGTTCGGAACCGGTGGAAAATTGTAAGTTCCTATCAGTTAGTGTTAAACTAGAGCGCGCATAGCTCACTGGTGTGTGAGAAGCTCTCCCTAATCCCTTCATTAGATGTAACGGGAAACCATTTATTTTTAGTTTTACTCGACGGATGCGCAGGATCAGCAAGAATTCGCTAGAAAGACCAGGTGGAATATTGCCTGCGAGAGTTTGGTGTTACCAACTGGAGGAGAAAATCTGAAGATCGAGCCGGTTGGAGAAACATGATGTCCTCATTTGGTAAGGCCATTGGCCCCTCTTGGTGGTTTGATGCCACCTAAGCAAATAAGTAAGTATGGACGTTTAAACATATCGATCTCTATCTACAAAGGAGACATAACTCAATAATAGACATATTTTGATGAATAGGAGGAGAAAATGACGAGAGTTTTTACAGAAAGTGACGAGAGTTTTTACAGTTTTTACGGTCATTGGTTATTGTGAAATGAAAATCAAAATTTTTAGAGTTATGAAACATTTGTTGTTGGGGTGCCATATTTGTAAGTTCGTTTTGATGTATGTATTTGTTGATGAGGGGTTGTTTTATTTTGTTGTCTGTGTCTCCTTCTCTTCATTGGTGTCGTAATAAAATCGTTGCTGTTCCTCTGGTACAGTGAATGCACGCTGAAAACTAACGGCCGTAGAAAAATATTGCAGGAACAATGTATATGTTTGCAAGCATTGTGTACGAGAATAGAAGATCTGGTAATTTTTGTTTCTTTATTGTCTGTCACTTTTCTGTTTTCAGCAGTTTTCAACAACAAAATAAATATATACAACAAAACAAAATAAATATATATTATAGCCTATTAATCATTGTGTCCCAAATGTGTTATATCGAATAGCAAACACAATGTGGTTGGACGCAAGTATACTATATTTGCGACAAGCTACGAACACGTTATATTTACAAACAAACAACAAAAAGAGACAAATTATTCAGCGTGTGATTGTGTACGTATGTATGAATAGACTAATACATATATAGAGACATTTATTCTCTCATCTGACGATTCATTTCACACACTTCGTTGTATGTTTGTGGAATTGAGAGATATTAAATTTAAAATTAATTTACACCAGGTGGAGTTACAAAATATGTTCACTTAACTTTTTCGCGTCGTTTTGGTGTAGAACTGAAAAATTTAAATGTATTTTGCACATTCTCTATTGTATTTAAGACAATTATTTCGCCACAAAAACACGAATTGCGGTTGTTGTTCTTTGTTGGACGTTGTTTACTATTGCCTCTATCTGGTATTATTGAACCCATGTTTTCCACCATCTAATGTTTACTTTCCACCGTAACTATGACATTTAATTTATTGAGAGAATAAATGTATCTATGTATGTATTAGTCTATGTATGTTTGTAAGCAGTTACCATTGAGTAATCTCATACTAGAGAGAATATTTGGCTCATCTGACGTTTCCTTTCACACTCTTCTTGATGCGGTCGGTGTGATAGAGAGATGTTTGACGAAAAGTGACATACACCAGGTGGAATTACAATAACTTCTTGCTTTAATTTTTAATGTCGTTCAGGTGAGAAACTGTGAAATTTAAATGTGTTTTAAACATTTTTATTGACTGTTATTGTTAGCATACATTTGTGTTATATTTAACACAATAATTTTAATACACAAAACGAAATTCTGTTGCTATTTTGTTCGTTGTTTTGAACCATTGCCTCTATCTGGTATTAGTACAGCAATTCTTTTCAACATCGAACGTAAATATCACACCAGGCCAAATGTCATAAATTTGGTGAGAGAACTACTGTCAACTGAATCTTCAAGTATATCATTCTGTCAACTAAGTTTCTTACGGATGCAACAACAGAAATTGGTAGGTACCAAATGCGGTTGCAGCAACTGAATGCGACAATAATTCAGGTGCAACAACCAAATTTGGTATCAATTCAAGTGCAACTATCGAATTTGGTACCAATTCTGCCTTGGTAACCGAATTTGGTTTGAGGCTGGTTGCCACGACCGAATTCGACGATAATTCTGTTGCTGTAACCGAATTTCTCATGAATTTTATTGGGACAACCGAACTAATTTTTAAATCGGTTACCACAACTTAATTTAATAACTATATTTCGAAACTGAAGTTTAACGCAAATATTATATTAAACAAGCTAAAATGTATATACAATTGTTACAGTCGACAAGCCAAGACTTATGGTTCATCATCATCATCATTTTTTTAGTTATTAGGAAAGGCATCAAGATTTTTTTATGGTTATAAGGAAAGGTAAGTAACATATTGCAATTATTGTCTATGCGTTCAAACGTCCTATTTTGCAGAATATTACCACATTTATTAGCTTGCAGTACAAGCAGTTGCCAACAGTTCAGATTCTCAAGATCGATCGTCTGAGATGTTCTGCCATTTTATTTTTATAGAAATGTTTAGGACCTAAATCGACAGACACAATTCGTCAGAATTGGTACGGTGAAACTGATGGTCGGGACTTCAGAAACGGTCGGAAGGGGATGTAAAATTAATTTGTTATAGATTACACCATATAAAATATTTCCTCGCTTTGTAATTATTTAGGAGAACACAGGAAAATACTCGTACATCATCACTAAATTAATCGACAACAATTTATAAAATTCAGTTGTGACACTATCTAAATACTGTTGTGACAACCTCTAGATCAGCTGTGACAACATCTAATACGGTTGTGATGACCTCTAATTCGGGTGTGACAACCTCTAATTCGGTTGTGACGACCTCTGATTCGCTTGTGCCAATCTTTGATTCAGTTGTGACAACCTTTAAATCGGTTAATGCAACCTCTGATTCGGCTGTGATGATATCTAGTGTGGTTCTGACAATATGAAAATTTGGTTACGGCTAAGTCGGTTGCCACAACCGAATTTTTCTGAGAGTGCGGTCACCTCTCTTAGTGACAGCGACACTATTGGCTAATTAGTCATGTAAAAGCTTCTCAAAAAGCCGTTCAGAACAAGTGTAAACCTGTAAGCCCTGAATTAGTCAGTGTCAAACTAGAAAGCGCACAGGTCACAATCTCCCCCTTGTGGGATGTAATGTGAACGTATTTACTTTATTTATGAAACTTCAGACAAAATTCAGAAGCCACCTCTTTCAGCAGAAATAAACAAACCATTGTGCCATAAAAAAATTGGTACCTCAAAAAAAGCATTGTTTGCTTTAATACTCGTACCAAAACAGCAGCTTAAAAAGGCCCCTGCATTTTTCCAAAATTGGCGCTCTTTTCCTTACGACTCTCCCGCACAATAGTATATAACCGACAAGATTAATTTACATTGAGAAACAACACTATATCACATAAAAACTAATGTAGCGACGGGTATTTCCTTCCATTGTTGTCGTAGAACGGCCGACTTATTAATTATTGGACTTCAGTCTGTCCACCTGGGTGGGCCAGCGATGAAACCAAGTGTAAACTGGTGCGCACGTACGTATATATATGATGGGCTGTATACATTGTATACAATGCCAGGATATATAAGGACATGCGTTTATACTCATATCTTCTCATGTACATTGATTCCATTTCATTTCTCGCTCAAATTCTCGTTCTTACAAATTTGGCTTTCAAAAATCAAAAGCGTAAAATCGAAATTTGTCTGGTTGCTGTTGTAGTTGTTTGTTCTATACCGAGAAAATTGCTTAATATCCTTTACTGTTATTACCAGTGTTGTTATTGCTGTTATGCTGCACAGCCTTTTGGGTAAATTACCACCACAGACGCATATCACTACACATCGAATAAACATTTCATAATTTATGCGTATCCAATCCGTATCCGTATCCGCATCGCTTAATGTATCTGTATCTCTCACACTCTTTGTTACTTCGTCCGTCCAGAAAGTATAGTCCTTGCCTCCTCCTCCCCTCAATGTCATTAAATTAACTGAATCTCTTTAAGGTTTAGATGTTGTCTCTGGTACTGGAACTGGTCATAGGACAACTGACTTTTGATTCAAAAAACGACGAGTTCATTTATCGTAATTGTTTGTATTAACAAATCAATTCATTTAAAAGGATTCGGGCATTGAAATTTTGGAACAGACAGTGGTGGAAGCGAAGGGATAGTTACGTATGTAAGTAAGTTTTGTAATAGACCCACTAGGGGTGTATATACTAATAATTTAGTACTGTCCAGGCAATTACTTCGGCCAGTTATTACATTATAATACATGAGCATTGCAAGTCCATAACACTTCTCGCAAGTGACACATTCTGCTGCCGACTGGGTTGAAACATTCCCAGATTTAATTGATGTTAATGTTAATTTATTATAATTACAATATTTTGATGTGACACAAAAGATGTGGCCAAATCTTCGTAAAGTAGTGGATACCATTTAGATCATGTAGCTATTTCATTAGCATAATGATGGAATATTGAAGTTCAAAGCTGCAATAGGTCACAACTCACAGAATATTCAATGATTTATCCCGAATTATATTCTCTTACCTTCGGCCTGTCGTACATACATTCTAAGGAGACCATCGGTAATGAAAGGATTAGCATGCGCTCAAGGTTTACCATCATGATTTTGTACATGAGAACGTGTGTTGAATCCCCGTTCTGACCGACGTTTACTTCTTTTGCTAACGGTCATCTAGCTTATAGTGATGCACAGAATTGAGAAACCGGTTCTTTACAAGAACCGACAGGACCAGATCCGAGTGAACCGAAAACGCGTTCAAAAGAACCGAAAACAGTTTCAAAAATATTGAAAAACGATTCTACAGGAACTGAAAAACTGGTTGAAAATGACCGTAAAACTGTTCCTGAATAAGAGGACTCGTTTCTAAAGTAACCAAAAATGGTACGAGAATGAGTATTTTTTTATCAAATTTTATATTCTTACAATCAGATATTTCACTTAAGCCTCTTTGGGACAGCAATTTGCTAAGAACCAGAACCGGTCCAAATACCCGGTACTCGACAGAAACGGTTCTTAAAATATGCGGAACCGCACACCACTACTAGCTTAGTGACGGCTACACTATTGAGTAATTAGACCCAAAAATCTTTCGGCCGTGATGTAAACGTGAAGCCCCCAATTAGTGAGTAAACAAATTAGAAACTAATGATCTCATTGATTTTCAAAAACTCTCTTTCTCTTCGTAGGAAAACTAAGTCTTAAGCAACACGACATAAACTTTTAGGAATTGGTTTATGGATAGAAGGTGGGGCAAAAACCATCATTTGAGTTTCTTTCGCTATACAGACTGTATTCTAGTCATTTGATAAAAAATGTTGGACCACCTGTATTTTGTATGGGAGCATTTTCAAGTCCAATGTCAAAATGCAGCAAAGAGAATGCCGCTAAATGTGCAGTTGTTGCGCATGTTTTCTTGTGGATGTTTCGGGCTACTTTTCAACATTTTCACGCACTGCTCCGATGTTTCCAACCATAATTGAGGGGGTTAGAAGCAAGTGACTTTTGAAAATTGTTGAGTGAAAAAAGTTTAAAGTTAAATTGCAACATAAACATCTCATCTGTATTATTACTTCTTTAATTTGAGAAATCTTGAGATATATTTTTATCTTACAAGCTAAAAAAATAACTTCTGCTACACACACAAATACGCAAGAAAATCATTTAAAGTTGTTAACTCTGTTTGAGTAAAAAGTGCACTTGCGTCCCTTTGCTTCTGGCCCCTTCAATTATATAGTAATTCTTTAAAGAGAGAAAATTTGTCTCATCTGACGTTTCCTTTCACAATCTCCGTGGTGCGGTCGATGTGATAGGAGACTTACAACAGGTGGAGTTACGAGAACTGTTGACTTAAATGTTTCATGTCGTTTGAATGAAAAACTGAAATTTAAAAACATTTTGGACTTTTTTGTTATATTTTATTGTTAGTCTTCATTTGTGTTGTATTTAACACAATAATTTTAATACCCAAAACGAAATGCCGTGATTGTTTTCTTGTTGGTGGGTTTGAACCATTGCCTCTATCTGGTATTATTAAAGCAATTCGTTCTAACATCCAACGTCCTTATCACACCAGGCCAAATGTCAGAATTTGTTTAGTGAAATGTTAAGTCTATATATGTATATGTATTAGCCTATGTTTCCAACCGAACGGCCGGTTCGTGGCCTTCCGGGGCTTCGACTGTCCAGTGTTGTGCCGCTCTCTTCAAATCGGGCGCTGCACGCATGTGATATTTTGGCCGAAATTCACGTTGCCTTAACACCATTATCGAATTATTGCGCGCAACCATTGTCACAATACTTCAAGAATGTCAAAACCAAACTATTTGGAAGAATGACAGTACTTTCCAATAGGGTGATGCTTACTGCTCCACCTGTATAGAAAGCGACTTCATTAATGTAAATAAAACTGGGAAAAAAAAATGAATCAAAAAATATCGGGGTTTTGCACCGGAATTCTGTAACTATTTAACAATAAAAACCGGTAGTTAAATTGATAAAATTCAGGAATTTGTTATTGCAATTTTATGAGTTTTAAGAATTTAACTACCGAGTTTTATCGTTAAAAAATTACAGGAGGCGTCAGGGGACACCCGGTTGGAAAGAAGTTCCTTTCGCTATATATTATGTAATATTTAGTTCCAACACGCCTAAGGCGCCTGTTGAAAATTACTGTAATTTAAATGGATCTTTAAGAAAAGATACGTTTTGTAAAATGATAAACTTTTTTAAGAAATTTTTTATCTATTGAATGTATTTAAAAAAAAAAAAAGTTTATTTTTAGGTTCCTTTTGTAAGAATATGTATTATATTTTCCCGAAAAGGTCCTTTCTTTGATGAGAGGTACTTCTTTTATGAAAAGCTAATGCTTTTATTTAAGAAAAAGCCTAAGGGCGAGTTGCACACTCGTCATTTAAAAGCTCAATTTTAAAGCTCTCACAAAATTTTCAAATTAAATGATAAACATGGGGCATTTAAAGTACATTTAAATGGAGAATTCTCAACTGTGAAACTGGCCACAAGAGCATGAATTTTTTTCACAAAGAAATACTTTTTTCAAGAACAGGTACTTTTTAAAGAAGTGGTACTGTTTTTAGGATAAGGTTGTTTCTAAGAAAATTTACTTATTTTCAGGAAGGATACTTATCTCAAGAATTGAAAAGAAAAGGTATTATTTTATTTTTAATAAAGGGTACTTTTAGGAAAAGGAATTTTTCTAAGAAAGTATTTTTTTTTTGAAGAAAAACTTTTTTTACGAAAGAACAGGTACAATTTTAAGAGTAGGTACTTATCTCAAGAAAAGTTACTTTGTTTTACAAAAAATGTACTCTTTAAGGAAAAGGTAGTTTTTTAAGAAAAGGCAATTTGTTGTAAGATAATGTAGTTTTATTTAGAAAAGATACTAATTTAAAAAAATTGATTTTATTAAGAAAAGGTACTTTTTGGAAGAAAATTTACTTTTTTAAGGAAACGTACTTCTTTAAGATAAGGTAATTTTTTAAGAAAAGCTACTCTGTTTAAGAATATCAATAGGTATTTTTTTGAGAAAATTTACTTTTTTGGCGTAGAATACGCCTTACCTTACGTTATAGGGAGTCATGTCAGATTGTTATTGTTGTAATCTTTATTTCATTGATTATGAGGAAACGGCGAGATAACTTTTTGTAAAAATTTTTTTGTAGGTAAATGAAGATGTTATCTTTCGTTTGATATACATTTCATATTGGTTGATATCTTCCTAATATTTAAATTTCTCAAATGAAAATTGTTTAAACACATACACTCAAACATATGTGTGGTGTTTGGTTGAGTGTTTGAGTTTGTAGCGTGAACACAAACTATGCTGCTGTTTCAGTGTGGACACAAACCTTCGGCTGTTGTTTTGATTGATGAAATATTGAAATTTCGTATAAGTATTTACTTAGGTATTTAAGTGAATCAAAATGTTAAATGTGAATTTGAATTTAACATGGATATCTATATAATTATATAAAATAAAAATCAAATTGAGTTGCGTCTGTTATTTATCATTTATCCTTACTCTTTTAATTTAAAAACATATTTATCCTATTTTTCCTACCATAAGCTTATGTATATTATCAAAAGTAACTATCAAATAAATAAATTCATTTGCTTATGTTATTTATCATTTATTGTTATATATGTTTTCTGTCTTATCGGATGGCGTATTCTACGTTAAACTTAATGGCCGTGTCTCTGACACAGCCTACAGGGACAGTCCATGGCCGAAGGCCTCGGACAACTGTCTGCTGTGTTTTTTTTATTTTAGCGACTTTCTTATTTTGACGATTTTTTAAGAAAACGCACTTACTTAAGAAAATGTAATTTTTTTAAAATTCTTTCACTTTGGCTTTTCTCAATTTACTTTTTATTCGGTTCAAAACTACATTATGTAATAAACAGGCTCCACCTTGTGTCTAGATCCCCCATATGTTAGTCTAGACACAAACCAAACTAAAAGTACGAGTGTAAGAGTAAGTGTGCTGCCAAATGTAATTCCATGCTTAGGGTTGTATTTCATGGATTTGCCAGTCTTGCACTTTGGCTTTTCTAAATTTACTTTTCTTTGGGATCAAAAGTACAATATGTATTACACAGGCTCCACCAAGAAAACTTCCCTTTAAACCGAACCAAACCAAAAGTACCCAATATAGTTGATAATAATGGGTTGTAATAAAGTAGTTAAAATAAAGTTGTTTACAATTTTTCATTTAGCCCCCATCCCTCAACGTGCAATAAGGAACTTCGTTCCAAAAATTAAGAGAATTCCGGTGCTTTTACAGAAATTTTGTTTTTTTGGGGTCTATTTTGAGTTGTTCATGATTACTTTGTTTATCTAGTATTGTTTATTATTAGCAAATGTAACGGTATTCTTAAAGTTACAATTTGAAACTATACATACCCTCACCCATAGGGATAACATTTAATATATAACATAACATTTAACATTTAAGACGGTACAAAATGTAATGCATAGATGGAACCATATTAGACTTTTAGTATCTTTGGACGATCAAATTCGTTTTAGCACCTTTTACGACGATTGAGCCATGACGGTCTGTCTGACTGCCTGGTCAACGCGATAACTGCCGTACATCTTTACCGACCTCAATGAAATGTTATCAATGACCATTATTTATCCAAACATAATTTGGGATTGAGACTAGGGATTTTGACCACGCCCCTTCTGGTACCACCCACACAAATGCCCACACTGTTTACAAGATCATGTTCTTTTTAGCTTCAACTCAGGTAGGATTAATAATCTAAAAATGTCTACATAATTGCACAAAATGTACAAGGTTGCCAGGCCCATTCTGGTACCTCCCATACAAAAGCTGGGGTCCATCCACATTGACGATACGATATGTCGTGTAAAATACGTCCGATCTTAATGATGTTAAAAATTAGTCTTCATTTTACCAAAGGCCAGTTAACTTCTAAAACAAGGTTGATTTTGCCATATCCATTTTGGTACCTCCTATACAAATGATTTGGTTCCGGTTGGTTGGTTTACTTGATAAGCTATAAAATTTCTGGTTTTATTGGAAAGGTTGAATTTTGTCATTTAATAATGGAACAGAATATCATTCATTTGACTACCTCATCCTCAATTTGTCAGTACATTTTCGATTTCTTCGGGTCGAATCTCTTCAATGGCAACTTCGATTTCATGTTTCAACGCTTCAATTGTCTCTGGGTGCTTTGCGTAACATTTATACTTAATGGCTGCCCACAGAAAATAATCCAAAGAGCTCAAATCCAAGATCCGAGGCGGCCAATTAATATCACAATTTCGGTTAATTATTCGACTTTCAAAAACAGTGCGTAAAATATCGATGATTCCGATGGCTGTGTGACATGTCGCGCCGTCTTGTTGAAACCAAATGTCATCCACGTCGTTCTCTTGAATTTTTGGAAACAAAAATTCGTTGATCATGGCGCGGTAACGCTCACCGTTGACGGTAACGGCGGCTCCTTGCTCATTTTTGAAGAAAATGGCACAATTATGTCGCTAGCCCAAAATCCACACCAAACAGTGAATCATTGTGGATGCATGTACGCGGGTTGGTTTGTCCAATCACGATCTATTTTCAGGCACTCGCTTCACAAGTTGACGCACAAACTGAACTGAAGGCCGATTTCTTACAGTTCGCGTTAGAGACTCACTACTTTGGAAGTAAGTTTTAAATATTTCCCGAGTTTGGTCGAGCGTATAGCGTACCATTTTGCAAATGTCAAACATAAATCTGAAAATAAAAATAAAAATTAATGTTATTCTGCCTTTCAAAGTCAAAGTAATCGGTAGTTCAAATTTACAATTTTAAATGGCCCACCCTTTACAACCAACCTTTATGATATTTGGTACTCGTATTAGGCAATATTCAGCCAATCGCTACTCTGCTGTGGAAAATGGGTGATTTCGGCACTCCTAGTCTGGTACCTCACATACAAAGAAATGGAGGGTTGTTCCAATGATTGAAGCGCTACCTCCCGTAAACCCCAACCGGTATTAACTAGATGGACAAATTTAGCACGCCCATTTTGTGCCTCCCATTAAAAGTTCTGCGGTATTCCGATTGGCTAACACCATATCTCCCATAAATCACAACAGATGTTAATGAAATTTTGGTACTGAACATTGCCTCCCGTTTTTTACCTCCCATTCAATACTTTTAGTTTGGGGGTTTCCGGTTGATCGACACGAAATCTCCGATCTTAATGAAATTCGCTACTAGCCAATATATTGTCAAAAACTACCGTGCAATAAAAATTTACTACTTTGCCACGCCCATTTTCGCATCTCCCATACAAATGTTTGGCGACAAATTGGCTGGTAGCCACGATAAATTCTCAAACACACAACACAATCCTCAAAAACACAAGCTATTATATTTTGGGGAAGGTCAATCTCCTATTGAATATAGGCGAATTTACCATGCCCATTCGGGTAACTGAAAGTTGGCCGGCCTCACAAAAATATAAACTCTTTTATTGAAACTTGAATCCAATGGATAACTAAGGGTAAGCGTATGTTTAAATCTATTCACCCGACTGAAATTTCGTTGCTGACTTTTATGGGCAGTTTTTAAGTGCTTAGTTAACTATCGGATTACTTAATCGTAATTAAAAGTTAACTAGAGGTTAACTTCGTGTTTCGTTTTCCAGTGATTAGTTAATGGACGCCGTCATATTTTTAACGATTATGACAACCCCTGTATTCTTGTTGGGAAAACATATATTGGGGTCAAATACCAAAACAATCAAAATTGAATTATGTAAAATAAGAAATAAATGCGTATAATCAAAGTCATTATAACAGAAATGTATAAAAAACTATCTGGGCTCAAAATAAAATCGAACATTTCTCATTTTGACAATCAGTAATATGATTATCAAAATCATATGGTTCTGACTACAGGTTAAATCCATGACTGAAAACCACCACTCGATGTTTAACCACAATTTGATTAAGAGATGAAAATGACCGGTGACTGAAAAACTGGTCAATATTAGTCCTCGGTGCGCAAAAATAATGTCTTAATGTGAAGGTAATAATAATAATGACGTCAAATGTCATTGTGCTTTCACATCTACTTTTATTGTAGGCAGATAGAGAATTATTTAACAACAAACAATGATACACACCTGAAGAACGTGGAATTATTGTTGCTGCTTATTTAACCAATTCTCGGTCTGTTGTTATAAGTCAGCGTGAATTTCGTCGTCGTTTTCTTCGTCGTGGTGTACCATGTGCCCAAACAATTAAGCGATTGACTGAGCGTCTCATGCAAACTGGATCCACTAGAGATGTCGAAAGAAGTGAATAGCCTCGTATTGCACGTTCGACCGAGAACATCGCTGCTGTGGCCCAGGACGTCAAAGAGAATGCACAAATATCGGACGAGACCAGTGTTACCATGTTGGCACAATTTTTTTGGTTTTGGCACTTGTTTTTTGAAAAATTGAGCCAAATGCCGTTTAGCACAATTTTCTCAAGATTTTGCAAATCTTTTTAATTTTAGTGCAATTTTTTTGTAAACGGCACAATTTTTCGTATTGAAAGTATCTTCTTTTAATTTATCTGAAAAATCTATTTTTAATGCATATTTATCGGTATATTTGCCTGGTACTCACCATAGATAAATAAAAAACCATAGATGGTGAAAGATAAGTGGTGGATTTGAAAGTAAAGGGACATTTTCTAGATGTCGCCGGAGGGGTAGATATGGGCAAATTTCCCTGGAAACAAAAACTATTGAAAATGCCATATAACCATGCTTTTTTGCCTTTTGTATTGTCAACAAATATCTAAGCAAATGAATCATCCACGGTTTTTATTTGTCTATGTACTCACTAACCTTTTAGCGAAAATTTCGTTATTACAAGGTTGTTATGCTTAAGTAATTTCGTACGAAAACAATTGTTTGGTACATAATTGGTACAGAAAATTTGGTACAGAAATTCCACAAGCGTTAATTTCAAAAATGTCCGAATAGAGATAAATGACAAAATTCTTTATAAAATTATTATTATGGGTTCCAAAATGCTTTCCTTAAAACAGGAGTAAAAAACCGATGTAAAACTTACTTACCTAGAGTAAAAATATGGACGATTATTAACAAATAACAGCTGCCAGCTGCACCCATTTCTTGGAGGGTCTGTAGTTGTTTTCGACTCAAAATTACAAAAAAGGCTAAAAAGTAAATTTTGGCATAATAATTTTGCAAACGGCACAATTTTTAAGAACATTTGGCATAATTTTTTGTTCGGCCTCTGGCAACACTGGACGAGACGACGATGCACACAATTAGGCATCAGCAGACGTTCGTTGCCACGAATTTTAGTGAAGGACTTGAAGATGTTCTCGTACAAAGTGCAAACCGTTCACGAATTGCTGCCGCTGACCGTCAAACACGATTAACTTACCCCCATGCTCTATTAAACTGAACTGGATGATTTGATGTCCAAAATCATAATGAGCGACGAAGCTCATTTCCACTTAAGTGGTTATGTTAACAAACAAAATTTGCGTTTCTGAGGCACAGAGAACCCGCATGAAATGCAAGAAGAGCCATTGTGTCCTCTCAAAGTGACTGATTGGTATTTTTTTGACGGACGGCGATGAAACCACGGTTACCGTAACTGGTGAGCGTTACAGACAGATGTTACACGAGTTTGGTTTCCGCAAGTTGAGCAACTGCTCGAGGAACGTTGTAGATTTTGAGACACCAATTTGCGGCCGAGTGATGTCCCGTTTTGGGGATTTGAACTGACAGTCCAGATCGCCAGATCTAACAGCGACAGACTTCTTCCTTTGGGACTTTTAAAATCACCAGCTAAAATCTTGTGGTTAGGTTTTTTGTACGACGCTGGCCAGCAACGTACCATAAATCATCTACATCAGAGATGCTGGCTTTAACATTTTGTGTTTTATTACCCTATATTGGAATTATTTGATCCGAAAGACCTCTTCCTGGAGAATGCTTTGTACTTAGCACTCGGTAAATTTTCGGTTGTGAGGGTTTTCCATTAAATGAGCGACGTTTCTACAAACGTTTTCTATATTTTCTGCTAAAGTAAATTACAACAATGTTGGGGAAATGAAAGTTCGTTTACAACAATTCAAAAGACCCATATGCTAAAATTTTATTTTATCTGTGGGAAGCATTTGAACTGTTGCCGTCAAGGTTGAGTGTACCTAGCAACAAAAAAAAATATTTTTGCCGCAAAGTAAATATTTTTGCCGGAAACAAACTACAAACTGCGTGCACACACTGCCGACAAATGGGAACATTGCATGCTCTTGCGCATCTCGAACCATTGGTGAAACTTCTGACTACAATAATTCGGTAGAGTTTTTTATGCAAAAGATAATCCTTCGTATGATATACGAGGGACTCTTTTAGAGCTATTACAATAAACAAAATGACAAATATTAGTCTACGGGAGCAAAGTCGACATGCTCCTCATAGACCAGCAGTTGGTACGGAAATTGTGACTAAATTCAGGGTTAAATGGGCAATCGCAATCTTAAAATCCCTTACAGACATGGTATCACTATTGACTTTCGATCTATTGATTCACTGGCATATGACGGTATACATAACGTATATAGTCTTCAGGTAAATGCCTAAAGGATAGAGGGATGTAGGACTGGTGTTATTCCCAAAGCAGGATAGACCTATCACATAGATCCTGAAGACTTTGGACCTATAAATCAGACACCGTTCCAATTGAAGACTATGGAAAGGTTTATAGATGGACACTTGCGGGTCACTTCAGGCTGAAAAATCAGACTTTTTGTTGTTGTTTGGATGCAAATACAACATGATTGTAGCTTGTTGCAAACATAGTATACTTGTGTCCAAACACATTGTGTTTGCTATTCAATATTACATGTTTGAGACACAATGATTAATAGGTTATGATAAATATTTTTCTGACGCAAATGCGGCTTTGTTTGTAGAAAACTGCTGAAAACAAAAAAGTGATGGACAATATAGAAACAAAGAAGCAGCAGATATTCAATTCATGAAACCAATGATTGTAAAAATAAACATGTCTCAGTGTGTATTGATGTAAGACTTTTATCTGGTGCGCAGCATGTGTAGTGCAAGGGAAAATCTACGGAGATAACCCTGAATGAACTAGTGGAGAAATCGTTGGCGTCTGCTAAAGATTATACGTTGTTAGACTTCCTTGACGTTAAGGGTGCGTTCAGTAATATCACGGATAAGGCGATAGAATTAAAGGCTAATGCGATTTGTAGAGGAATTGCCACACTTCTCCACTTCTATAAAGCCTTGCGCTGAATGGAACACTGGCCGTTCCCGAAAATGAGGTTGGGAAAATTGGTGATCATTTCGACGACGGGGCTATAACAGTTCGAAATTCCAGTCCGGAAACTCTCAGAGTAGCTTGCGGATTTGTGTCATATGGGCTAGTAAAAATGACCCAGGCGTAATCTTGGCCAACACTGAGCTGTTCCTCTTCACTCGAAGGTATAAAAAAGTTTCTCGTTGAATGTGTCTGAAATTAAACTTTCAGAGAATCTCAAGGGTGTACCTGGGTGTTAAGGTGGAAAGGGCGACGGTAACCCAATACATTTGAAACAGGACTATAAGTTGCAACTGAAAACTTTCTCCGAGAATTGTTTAATGGATATATGCAAAGGTGGTGAGACCGATAGTAAGATAGACCTATGTTGCGTGGTAGCAGTGCTTCACTAAATGTATTGTTATATTTGTTTCCAGTTTGTCACAAATTTATGGCAACTGCCACAATGGGGCATGGTGGGCGTCGGTTAAGCAACAGTGCTGAAATGTGGAAACACCTGCATTTTCGACAACTCGAAAGCGGAATCACCATTCGAGGAGAAATATTACACATTCATACTGGAAAGGGATTCCTGGTGTAGAGGAATACCTGAATTTCTACAGGGATGGACTGAAAATGAATGATCAGATAGAGTATGGTGTCTACACTAGGGAACTAGGCTTGTCTCTTTATCGTAGGGTATCTAAACACCGCAGTATGCATCAGGAGGAAATAGTGACGATTAGGGAAGTGAACTAAACATCTGCCCATTACTGCTTCATATCTCGATTCGCGGAGAGGGAAATGGAATGCAACTCTCTTCCATTTGGCAGAAATCGTTCTACCATTGTGCTTACAGTTTACACTATCAGTGTTGGACAAAGCAAACACATCTGTCTCCAAAGTGACAAGGTAAATATAACAGTTATAAAGTAAAAATAGAATACAGAAAACAGAAAATTGTGAACAACGAATAAACATTTGTAAAGAGTGACGAAATAATATCTTTTATTGCGGTTTTCTTTTTTGTTGTTTGTTTCATTCAAACTGCATCAAACTGGATTTATCTAAGAGTCTAACACAGCCTTTAACGAGGTGGCCGATCAGTATGATATTTAATTCATATGGGTTCAGAGGAACTGCAGAGCGGACGAGGAGGCGAGACTAGGTCCACTGAACGTCTTCTCTGCAAGTATCCAGCACTAGCTGACAGTAAGATGTCTATTTTGGGATCCAACTTAATTTGGGATATGGGAGAATTATGTCAGATAGGCGTTGACAGGACCTTGAGATTCTTATAGAAAACTAGATGGTTCTCCGATGTGACTAACGCTTAATCTCACACTGGCCTAGAAAGTCAACGTGGGTCGCTCATCGACTGTCACAACCTCACCTCACCTAATCTAACCTCACCGGACCAATATTGTTTTTGAAGCTACACCCAACCCTGAGTGGAACAATTAATCCGAGTTTCATTTACAACTGTTACCTGAATTACCTGAAGTGCCAGTAGCTTGCAAAATTCCTTGTGAACAGTAAACGCTTGCGGCAGTTTTCGTGTTGATCAGTTCTATAACGAATTTGGTCCAATGATATTTAGGGCCTAATGTCAATCCTTTTGTATCTCGCATTTCCTGTATCAGATTACTTATTCCCACATCCCTATCTGCTCGCAAATGAAGTTTTCGTTTCGCGCAAATGAATTGTTAGCCAACTAAACTTTGTTGGGCGAATTTATTTGTAGTAAACGATCATTGATGTTTATGTGAAACGTAAAAGTGTTATGCGGCTAGCATACTCGACTAGCAGTCTGGAGCTACGGAGGTTCAAACCCCCGTAGATTCCAAATATATTATATAAAAATCACGCGAAAATGTTTCTCTTTAAATGGAAGTATGTAACGTGACGAAAACTTTTCCTCCGTACATTGACCAGTATATACGTCACCCACGTATACGAATACTTACCAACCCTGTCCACAAATGGTACAACCGTACGCCATTTTCTATCTCTATTCAATGACAGACGATAACATACCGGTTAGCGGCTGAATACGAGTTCCGATGTGAATAACTTTTTTACGCCGCCTTTATAATTCTCGTTGAGGTTATAATAGGCATTGGATAAATTCCAAGACGAAGTTCATTGCCAAGTTGAGGTCAACATACCCGATTCTAATAGTTCTTTTCAGAATTATACGAAGGCTTTACTCTTCGTGAGTACTGCACCTTTGTTATTACGAAGACGTTCGTCGTCGTGGGCGCTGCATCTTTGTTATTACGAAGGCTTTACTCTTCGTGAGTACTGGACCTTTGTTTCCACTATTTTTACTCTACTAACTCGGCCGCATTAGTGTTTAACCACAATCAGGGCGATAACGTTGGCGTCAATTCAAAAAACGTTGTCGATAAACACAACTACTTGGCGTCAAAATTTGTCACCCCTTTTTACTTTTCCTTGTTTGGTCACTAACACATACACAAAAATCTCAGCAATTATTCTGAAATTAGTAGTTTTTACAGGGCGGAAGGACACAAATCACTTCGAATGTAATTTTTCACACTATGGAACATGAATTTACCGTTTTTGTTCATATTCCTTAGAAAATTGCAAATATTTTCATTGTCAGAAAAATAGAAAAACGTTTTCCAACACATACTAATTTTTGTATTAAACTGACAATATTGTGTCTTCTTGATGCCAGAGAAATATAAGGAATTCTAATTTTTATGGCCTACGTGCAAGAAGTCACAGATAAAGTAAACTAATTGATGAAGCACAAGTATTGGGAAAATTTTAGTGTAATGGGTAATTTTCTAGATGTCGTTGAAAGCAATAAATGGGATATTTTTTGTTCCCAAAAAAAAGTCAAAAAATATGACATTAAAATTCTAAAATTTCATATCAAAAGAAAAAATTATTTTCAATAAAAATATCACTTCGAAACAAGAATACAACACGTTAGTTAAAGTAGAATATCTGGTGGCCATCGAATTGCAAAGCCATGACACCACCGACTAAGTCTGGTTCTTCCTCCGGTTCAGCTACCATTCCTTGTTGAAAGCCCTCAGACACTCTTACGGTTTTGGTATCTGCGACCACAGAAGTTGCTACAGGTTTTGGGCGGGCAAGTGTTTAGATTAAAAAGGCGTTCCGGCATGTTCATCTTAGGGCGGTGTTACTTACGTGTTTTCTCTTATTATTATATTTAATATTATTATTGAAATAATTATTAATTATTATTGAAATAGTTTTTTATATAAGAAACAAATGCTATTATATTAAATCATTTAAATTTTGTCACATTTTCCATTGATTAAATTACTTTCACAAAATTTTCAATTTTGAATAAACGTCAATGAGATTTATGGGAACTTCAGTGAAAGTGACACTAGTACAGGACAGCACCTAGTGAATAATGTTGACAGTGGGCGCGCTATATCTATTATTTCTTTTATCTATGCAAGAAACGACGTTAAACGCCAACTCTTGTTCTTCTTCCATAAGAATGAATGAAGAAATTTTCAACGCCTACAGTATCGCTCTGATTGTATGAACCAGCCAAATACCGATAACGAAGAGGGACCATACTATCGTATCCAGCACAGTTATCTGACATCACCGAACCGGTCTCTCATCTCCACGAGCGCGGTGGCCGTACCCGATCCCGATTAGCGACGACCTCACCGAATGTCGAGTTCTCATTTATCGGCCCCAAAGCAGTAGTCCGAATCCACCGATTAAATCCGCTTACCTTAAAGCGAACCACACACTTGTCATTCATGAGCATGAACATCAGCTATTGTTAATGTTCATTGTCGGTTTACCGCCCTTCTTGCCCTTGTTCGTATCACTATAATATTCACAAAGTGTTTTAGTAATATATTTTCAAATTCATCAGTCAGATAAAGAGTTATCGGCCAAGATCAAGCTCATGAATGACAAATCTGTGGCTCGCTTAAGACTACCCGAATCCTGACGTTCATACAGAAACCGATAACCCAGAGTCATTACCCATCATCTTCCATCACCGCACCCGTAACCCAAATCTATGCATCAAAAGGATCTTGAATCGTTTTCATTTAAAATATAATATATGAACTTTGTGAATCAAATTAAATAAAACGACGGCCTTATTATTGCCCTAGTCAGGGAGAAATTCAGTGTTTCATTTCGTAAGGGTTTGGGGGTCCTTACGACGTCCCTGCAGACGACTGTGACTACCTCAGCCGAATATCAAACCACGTTACACGTGTAAATTTCGTTTGAAATGCAAATTTATTTTAATACTTACATTTGCCTTGAAATAGAGCAGAACCCAGGTATCATGATTACAAGTCCGCGCGTCTATCCACCGGGCTATCCTGGCGTTTGCTTGTTCATTTCTGTTAAAAGAACAGATACACCATTCAACAGACAGACAACTTTTGAGTATATGCATGCGCATGTTCACAAACGTTTTATTTCCTCGCTGTAAAAGTAAATTATAGCAATACTGGATTAGATGAAAGTTTGTTTCCAGCAATACGAACGAGATTTACGATAAACATTTTTATTTTTGGCGAAACGTAGCAACTATTGCGGTCAAACAAACTTTTGCGGCAAATGCTTTTTTCTTTGTGTATGTGAGGGTATGCAAAATGCTGCAATGGAACTTGACTTATGATCTTTGCAAAAAGCCTCTTGAATACACGATACTTATTTCCGAACCTACCTGACCTAAATAATCAAACCACTATAGGAACATTGAAATCGTTCAATAATCTTCCTACCCAGACAAAGAAATTTCATGGATTCATGTAAAACAAATCAAAGTTGGGGTTCTACTTGTATGCCACGGATTCCTTAGGAACAACCCAATTTAACAACCCTTTGGCAAAACGTTTCCTAATTACATTCATTGTTATTTCCTCTTTCTTAGTTGTTTGATGCATCATTATTAGTCCAATAAATCATAAAACAAATCAAACCTCAAGATTTCCGACATAAATCCTTCAAGTTGTAACAAATCATGCGAACAACTAAGGCAATACAGATTTGTACCCGTACATGTTGGACGATGATCATGATGATTGTTGCTCCCTTTACTGATTTTCATTGAATTTTAACAACAACACAAACTACAAATGAAAACGTTTCCTTCCGTTTCCGCACGAATTAAAATTTTGTCACTTCGTTTTTTGTTCTTCTCTCTGGGTGGAAAATTATTATTATTTTTTACCAACGGCCGTCCCGCCCCACCCATTTCGCAAGTAACAATATTGGTTAGACTCCTTTCGAGGTCGCTGATTGAGAGGGGAGCCGAGGTAAAGGGAACAATTTTCACACTTTTCATATCTGGATTCAATCACTGGCACGTGCCAATGAGGGCCGGTCGTTGTGTTCCACTCGTTCTACGGGTGAAATGTCGAGAAACCATACAAAACGATTTTACACGCTCAATGTGTTTTAAAACAAATCTGTCAAACGGAAAACTTTAAAATTGTTCTAGAAAAAGTATTTCTATTGCATTGGGGGTGAATTGGAAGGGAACAACTGTATTACGAACATATCGAGTTGAAAAGGATATTTGAGTTCAAAAATGTTTTATGTTTTTAACTTCTCCAAAGAGTTTATTAAATATGATATGGGTATCAAAGTGTTACACGAGTTTAAAGGCGAATGTAATAAATAATAACGGAACAGGATATCAAAGGATTATGACAAAGGACTTGAGACGAGATGGAGCGAAATGGAGATAACTCAATTAAATCTACACAGTGTGGCTGAATAAGTGAAGAGGGGAAATTAAGTGGGCAGGTAGCACTAAAGACGATCAAGAAGTAGATGCCCAGAAGATGTTCGTAATTTGGCAGCCCTCGTAATAGAGATCCACAACATGGTAACAATTGACTCAAATGCATTTCTCTCTCCGTCATATCTTGATTATTTCATACTTTTTGCATAGTTTATGTAATTTTACTTCAACATGGTTGGAATTCAAATATTCAATGGAGAGAGTAAGAGAGAGAGAGAGATTAACGCTTTCTCGTTGTGTTTGTTGGCTTTTGAGTGAAGAGAAATTTTAACTGTCTACTTTAGTACATTGTTTTTGGTAGTACCTTAAAAAATGGCATGGAAGAAATGTTGTTGCTGCAACGAAACATGTCTTACAATACTCTTTGACTCATAATCCTTCCATTGCAGCAACAACAAAATAATCGTTGTTGCAACGATCAAATTTCTTGGGCGTTTTATAACGAAAAATAGTGTGTGTGTGTCAAGTTTAAATTATTGTTAATTTATTTATGTCATGTATTATCAATATATGGAAACAGGCATCGCGAGCCGCGCAAGTAAAAGTAGAAAAGCGCACCTACTCGTTAGTCGTGAGATTTAAAATCAAAACTAAAATATACGACTCGAGAGCACGAGCGATAAAAAAAAAACAAAAAAAACCCTCACGCTAGGGTGGGTGTTAGTAGCAGTCGATGAACGACTCACTTAGACTTATTAGTACATTGTGATACCGAGGGTTTCTTTGTTAATTATTTTC
The DNA here is from genome assembly GCA_963931995.1 of Phaonia tiefii. NCBI lineage: Eukaryota > Metazoa > Arthropoda > Insecta > Diptera > Muscidae > Phaonia > Phaonia tiefii. Next base: position 164,098,593 of record OZ008368.1, read on the forward strand.
CTTGTGTATTTTCATTGCCAATATCACGATGCCGGGAGGCAAACCCAGCCCACCATGGTTTGCATTTTACCTACTGCCAGGATGATTATGTTTCAGCCGCCCATTATGGATCAGACGCTGACCAGAATACAGTGGGCCGAAACTGGATTTTAGTTTCTTCAATTTTGATCCGCTGTTGGCCAGGGGTATTGGCTCATCCGCCTTCAAAGAACAGAACAGAACACTACTTCTAAGAGCTTCAGTGACAGGATCACCTACTAATCCTGAGACGTATCAGTGATCGCATTACCACTCAGGTTGCTCATTCGTTTCGCCTTCTCACTTTAGCTAGCTAACGGAGGTTTCCGATAAGCCATTGTCCAGGACATACTGCGTGGAAGTAGTGAGCTGTTTGGACTGCCCACTGAAGGAAGCATTTCTGGCCACTCCCAAGGGAATTTCTATCAGAAACTTTCCGCCTCCAAGGACAGTCCCATTCCGGCAAAACTGATCCGCCTCTGTAGAATGACGCTGGCCAACACCAAATCAGAAGTGAAAGTGGGGAAAGACCTCACTGAACCATTCTGTACCAAGCGAGGACTTAGACAAGGCGACACACTTTCGTGCAATCTCTTCAACATCTTAATGGAGATAATAATGAGAAAAGCCGCAGTAAATACGAACAAGACCATTAACACGATAAGCCAGATGTTGCTGGCGTATGCTGACGACATAGACATCATTGGGCGAAATTTGCGACAGGTTACTGCAGTATTTTCAAGAATCGAAAAGGAATCAGCAAAGGTGGGTCTTGCTGTTAATGAGGGCAAGACAAAATTGATGGTGTCAACGACTAGAGAAACCTCTCGACTTGGTCCGCACGTGAACGTTGACAACCGATTTAATTTTGAAGTGGTAGATGAATTTGCCTACCTTGGATCTGCCGTGAACAAGGACAACAACGTCAGCCTGGAGATAGATAGGAGAATTGTGCTTGCAAATGGATACAATTTTGGGCTCAGCAAACAGTTTAGGAACAAAGCCCTCTCTCGACGGACAAAAGTCCAGCTATATCTGACTCTCATTTTACCCGTCTTGACATATGGCTCCGAAACTTGGGTCATATCGCAAGCGGATGAAAAACACCTGGGAGTTTTCGAGAGAAAAATTCTCCGTAAAATATATGGTCCTGTTAGGAAAAACGGCGAGTACCGACGTCGCTGGAACGCAGAGGTATATAATCTCTATTCTGACGTGGACATAGCTAGACGAATCAAAGTGGGTCAATTGCGTTGGCTAGGCCATGTTATCAGAATGGATGAAGATGAGCCAGCGCGAAAGATATTTGATAACGTACCCGATGGAAGCAGGAAAAGAGGACGACCAAGACTCCGCTGGAAGGAGCATGCAGAAGAATCCCTCCGTATCTTGGTGTTTCCAACTGGCGAGAAAAGGCGTAGGATAGAGCCAGTTGGAAGAATATGTTGAAATTTGTTTAATTTGTTTGTTTAATTAATATGTGTAAGACGTCTGACCTCATGAGGTTGTAAAATCTCTACATATATAAAAATTACGTGTATGTTCGTGATCGCTAAACTCAAAAACTACTGGACCGATTTTGACCAAATTTTATATGCATGCTCTATGAGCCGTGGGTAGTGTTTCTGTGCAGTTTGAAGTTCGTCCGACAGATGGCGCAATATTTAGTTTTTTGTGTTTTTGCACCGTGATAAAATAGATGGCGCCCACGTCGAGATATTAATCATTGTTTACCATCTGATGTTATAAATACTTTTAAAGGCAGGACGAAGTCTGCCGGGTCAGCTAGTAGTCAATAAAAGTAAAGTGACACCGAGGGCTAACAAGATTAAGCGGAGAACCATTTAGGTCCGGAGAACCATTTAGGTCGCTCCAAGAAACCCAAGACCTTGTTGATGCCTGTCTGAGATAATTCTCAAAGGTCCCTAAATAGGTATGATCCCATATTAGACATCCTCCTGCCGGCTAATGCTGCATACGTGCAGAGAAGATGATGTATGGATGGATGGTGTGAACTTGTTTCCACCCACATAATTTTGAATTAGAATTATTATTTATGTATGAATTTATTTTGCATGGAATAAAACTTTCTTTTGTTAAATGCGCCTTCTAATACCTTTTAATTCACCTCACAACAATCAGCTGAGGATGACAGCAGTCACAAGCTGATCGAGAACAGCTCGGTCACACAAGCCATTGAGTGGTGGGATATGTGTTTTTCGCACAACCACACACGCATCAACGTGACTGGATACCATAGTTATTTGTAGAATTGCACACTGGTATTTAGACTGTAGATAACCTGGCTGTATACTCGTTCGGGGACACAATGCCTGTGGGAATCCGAACTAGTGCCTAGAACACGATAAGTCCGGTATACTCGTTCGGGGACACCCTACCTGGGGGAATCCGATTTGATATCCTACCAATACTTCACCTTGTAGCTTTTAGCTCTCATTACCCGTGCATACAGTAATCCTATGCCCAGACAGCGATTAGTTCTGTATACTCAATCGTTGACGCCCTATCTGAGGGAGTCTGATTTGGTATTTTGGAGATAGTTTGCCTAGTGGGCAGCCCTTGTTTTAGCTTACGTTATCCTTGCATTTAGCCCTGGGTTATCCGTACGATTACCCCGTCCTGTATTTATTCACACACTTCGTTACCTCATTTCAGAAGAAGGCTGCTTTGAACCGACCTAACGCGACAGTCAGGACTACCCCCTCTGATCCCTGCATACCACCTTGTTACAGCTGCAGCCAACGCTCCCTAAAGTACACCGTCCTAAGAGTCCTGTAACATTTCAAGTAACTTACATCGACTGTTCATCCATGCAATTGTAGTCCGAACGAGACATTTCAAGAAACATCGCCAGATCCGATATCACCGTTATAAATTCCTGCATATACAACTTTTAATTACCGAGAGTCCTGTAAAGCTTATAGACTGCGGAAGTTACTCCAGTGGAATATTCCAGAGTGTGCATTGATACGTATCATTTATAAATTAGTTTAAGGTCAAATATGAAATGGAATACACATTCAACAAACACGAACAACTGCTCGTTCTCCCCCTGAATCTACATTTTATGTAATGAACTCTGGAACCCCTGAGCTTATAAAAGCCGTAGAGAGGAAAACTCATCGTTACTATGTTCAGTGAATTCCTCCTTATCGTCATGGAATACAGCCATTCGTCCTAATCTTTACTTTTTCTGCATGTGTATCAAGCAGACAGTGTCAACTCGAAACTGAAACACCTTGGTCCTGCATAGAGACAGCAAATGTATCCTGCTATACACTATCGATCAGATTTATTTTTTGCATCTACAATCTGCGCCCCCGTCTACCTCTACTGCATCAACATATGTCATCATATCGAGCAGTTGCAAGATATGTCTACAGGTTGCTAGGGGCATGTAGACACGTTCCAACTCCTTTGGAAGCTGTAATGTAGTCCCTGGTCTGCCGAACTCATCCACTTTGCATTTGCCTGGAATGTTCTTCCTCCTGCAATATTCGTGAGAAGTGAATATCATACTGCTGGGGCAATTCGTTAATTGACACTGAAAAAACGGAATATTATCCATCATCCATGTATATGTTTGGAACATCCACATACTTATACTTACGTGCAAGCACTGATTTTATGAATTGAAGATCTACTGCTTTTTTTTTGGTTTTTAGCATTATGCAACAAACTAAACCATATTTGGGTTACAGAACATATGTTATTACCTATTCATCATTGTGTCTATAACATGTAGTATTTAATAGCAAACACAATGACTTTGAACACAAGTATATTATATTTCCGACAAGCTACAAACACGTTATATTTGCACCCAAACATCAAACAAGACAGCATGTAGATCTGTGACTTCAGTAATACTGATTCCAGGGACGTGATGATCGCCTGACTGCCAGAGAAAATATTGACCCCAATGGCTGCTGAACTATTACGCCTCAGCCACTTTCAATACTCAAAAGTGACCATATTCAACAGCAGATTGACGACATTGCGCTAAATATTATTCAATACCCAAATTAGTTAGTTTCCCTCCCAATATTTGTATGCGAGGTACAGAAATGGGCATGGCCAGTTGTTGCCAACATTTTGATCAGTACCAGATTTTTTTAAGGTTGGTTATGATTTATTGGAGATATCGAGTCGGCAAACCCCAAATACGCCCAACTTTTGTATGGGATGTACGAAACTGGGCGTGGCACAATAGTCAGTTATTAGTTACACAGTAGCTTTTAGCAAAATATTGTCTAGTACCGAATTTTTTTAAGATCGGTTGTTGTTTATGAGAATTATCGTGTGGATGAACCTGTTATCCGCCCAACTTTTATATGGGAGGTACTAGAATGGGTGTGGCAAAATAGCTCATTTTCTATAGGAGAGCTTTCTTTGGCTAAATACTGACTAGTACAAACTTTCATAAAGATTGGTTTGGTTTTGCGGGACTTCTCATGCCGAACAACCAGACGGCCAAACAACTTTTGTATGGGAGGTACCACAATGGGCGTGGCAAGATCACCCTTGTTTTAATCGGTGATTAGCTTTTGATAACGTGAAGCCTTATACCTAATTTCATTACGGTCGGAAGTGTTTCACGAGATTTATCGGATTGACAATCCGGTCGAACACCCTGTTTTGTATGGGAGGTACCAGAATGGGCGTGAAAATCTCGCCCATTTTCTCCAGTTAAGTAGGCATTTACAGATTATTAACCGGTGTGAGAGTTGAAGCTAATCACATCTACCAGAAGAAAGGTTTGAAAGAAATATGATTTTGTGCTAAATGTGTCGATTTGTATGGGAGGTACCAGAAGGGGCGTGGTCAAACCGCCCATTTTGAATCCCAAACTCAATATTGGCAACTAATAGTCACTGACAAAGCTTGATTGTCATCTGTAAAGATTTACGGCAGTTATCGTGTTGACCAGCCAGCCAGCCAGACAGACAGACAGACAGACGGACATGGCTCAAACGTTTTAAAAAGTCCTAAAATGAATTTCGTCCAAAGATACTAAGGGCCTAATTTGGTTCCTTCTATGTGTTACATTTTTTTACGTATTAAATGATATATACCCCCATCCCTATGGGTGAGGGTATACTAACCAAATAGTTCAGAAAATGTACTACGAAAGCATTTAATTACCCGAATATGAACCTACAAGTACATACATTTTTCCCAAAGTACACTGCATTTTCGACAAAGTACATAAATACATAAAGTTTATCAAAAGACACAAAGAGTATCAAAACCACATAAAGTATATCCAACAGTACATAAAGTCTGTCAAGAAGTGGCACACATTACCGAAAGAAGTACATAAACAAAATATGAAGAATTCTAACCTCGAATTTTAAAACAGCTCCAGTGTTTCTTAAACTAAGTTACATGAAGAGGAGATATTTAAAAACTCACGAGCATTCAGGTTATGCATTCATTTAAAACCCCGTACACACTGCAATCGAACTCTCGTGATTGGAGTTTTCGTTAAACCAAGCATCTGTTTTTCAATACGATAATCAGCTGTTACTTATCTCGAAATCTCGAAAAGAGAGAATCTTGCTGCAGTGGGAATGCAGTATAAAAAATTTGTTTTGTTAAAATTTTAGACATCTGTATGTATGTATTTCAAATGATAACGATAACAGTTTCCAAAAATGTATACGTGTTCACAAATTTTCAAACAAATATAACTTTTTTCCTGAGGAGGTGTTGAAATTCGGATCAGAAATGATGGGAACAGAGGTCTGGAACAGAAAGAAGTGTGGTAATACGTCGCGTCAAACACAAGTACAAAAGGTAAAAACGTGAGTGCAAAAAATATAAAAATTGGAATTCTTGCCATTAGCCAAATTGATTCAAACAAACAAATAAACTTGCATAAAACTAGCCTACATAGAGTAATGATGTATAGGTGGATGTAGGTGTGTTGCAGATGGGCGGTTGGATGTTGGAATGCAGTGCTTTAATAGTACCAGATAGAGCCAATGGCTCAAACCAACCAACAATAAATTTGTAACAGCATTTCGTTTTGTGCGTTAACATTTTTGTGTAAATTCACAACAAATATATACTAACAATAAAATATATCAAAAAAAAAGTCCAAAATACGTTTAAATTTCACAGTCTTCATCAAAACTATATGAAAAACTTGAGTCCAAAATTTTTGTAATTCCACCTGGTGTAAGTCAATTTACCTCAAATAACTCTCTATCGCACCGACCGCACCACGAGTAGTGTGAAAATAAATGCCAGTTGAGAAGAATGACAGCTCTATATGACATTACTCTATGCTAGCCCATAGACTGATTTTATCTAGAGGTGCCATCTTTCTCATCTGACGTTTTATTTCACACTCTTCGTGGTGAGGACCGTGCGATAGAGAGATATTTAATGTAAATTGACTGAAACTAGATGGAGTTACGGCAAGTTTTGATATAAATTTATCATGTCATTTTGGTTGGGAACTGTGAAATGTTAACGTATTTTTTACTTTTTTGTTATCCTTTATTGTTGGTGTACACTTGTGTTGTATTTAACTAGAGTGTCCAACAAACCGTAATTTTTTAGAAACTGGTTTTCGGTTTGTTCGAAAAATGAATTTTTCAAGAAACCGGTTTTCGGTTTGTTCGAAAAACAATTTTTCAAGAAACCGGTTTTCGGTTTTTAATTTTGGTTTCACCGGTTTTTGTCGGAGTTTTTGCCTTTAATTAAATTACACATGTAGAACTTAAAATACAAACAAACATACATTTGTTGTAAAAATTAAATGGAAAATTATGAAATTAAAAACTAAAATGAAATTTTTAATTAATAATTGTGCTTATCTTCCTGACGATGCTACCCAATCTGTAGCGAAATATTGAAGAATGCAATAATTTAAAATATACATACCTAATGCTCGAACATTTTAATTTGAAATATAATACGAAAGGTCGAATAAATCATCAGATTTTAAAAAATATATATCATATTCCAATTTCTCATGCGTGTTTAATATAAAATTTTAAAGTTTTATTCAAATTCGTTTTAAACTGATTTAAAGTCGAAAATCATATTCAATTTTTACAAAGATTTTAATGTATGAAAATCTTATTAAGTTTAAAACATTTAATTATCAAATAATTTTAATTTTGAAATTTGATAAAAAAATGATCTTAATATTTAATTAATTCTAATTCAAGTCATAAAATAATTTTGAAAATTTTTTTTGAATATATCATTTAGAACTTATTGAAGCATAAGATCATATTTCACAATAGAAATCATGTTTCTTTGTTCCAAAATGTCACTAAAATTCGAAAATTATATCATTTTCGAAAATCACTTTATTGTTTTTCAAAATATTCAACATGAAGATTTATACACTTTTTCATGCGTTTGAACCAATTGTCGAAACACTTTTGCCACTCTGATTGAGGTATCTCCAAAACATGCATTCTGAATGCAGCAACCGCTTCTTCAGGTGTCGAAAAACGTTAACCTCTCAGTTTGTTTTTTACGTACGGGAATAAAACGAAGTCATTCGGTGCCAAGTCAGGACTATACGGCGGATGACCCATCAAATCGGTGTTTTGGGTGCTCAAAAATGCAGTTGTTTCAGCCGATGTGTGAGAGCTCGCATTGTCACGGTGAAGAGTGATCCGTCTTCGGCGGTTGGGTTTCCTGATTTCTTGGAAGACAACTGGCAAACAAATGGTTGTGTACCACTCAGAATTCACTGTTCTGCGTTGTTCTAGTGGTACGGTTGCGACATGTTCGGTTTTTCCGAAAAAACATGCAAACCATTTGCTTGGAAGCGCTTCGGGCGCGAACAACTTTTGTTGGATGTGGCTCATCTTGAAACACCCATACAGTGGACTGCTGTTTTCTTTCGGGCTCATACGCGTAAATCCAGGATTCATCACCTGTCACGATGTCATAGACGAGTTTCGAAGCACCGCAATCGTATTTTTGGAGCATTTCTTTCGACCAATCGACACGAGCCTGTTTTTGAGCGATTGAGAAATTGTGTGGGATCCAACGCGAACAAATTTTTTTTAACAGCCAACTGTTTATGCAATATTGAATGTATGCTGGCCCCACTAATGCCTAAGGTTGTCTCAATCTCACGATAGGTCACATGACGATATTGCAAAATCAGTTCGCGCACAGCATCAATGGTTTTCGGAACAACAGCTGATTTTGGACGACCTTCACGAAATTTGTCTTAGTGTGAACTGCGACCACGATTGAATTCACCATACCATTGATGAACACTGGTCCTTGATGGAGCTTCATCGCCAAAAATTGAATTAAGTTGCACCATGCACTGTTGCTGAGTTAATCCACGTCGAAAGTTGTAAAAAATAATCGCACGAAAATGTTCACGATTTAATTCCATTTTTGGGCCGAGATGAGTCTTTGTCAAAACGTTCGTATGTCAAAATTTTCTGAGTACGCATAACCTCAAAAATGTCCAACTTTACGATAGAGCTGCCAGTTGTCAGATTGCAACACTAGGGTTGCCAAATCCCGAAATATAACATTCAACCCTCTATTAACCATAGACTAATACATACATAGATACATTTATTCTCTCAATAAATTAAACGTCATAGGTACGATGGAAAGTAAACATTCGATGGTGGAAAACATGGGTTCAATAATACCAGATAGAGCCAATAGTAAACAACGTCCTACAAAGGAACACCAACCGAATTTCGTGTTTTTGTGGCAAATTAGTTGTGTTAAATACAATAGAAATACATATATACCAATGATAAAAGTCAACAAAAAAGTGCAAAATACATTTAAATTTTTCAGTTCTACACCAAAACGACATGAAAAAGTTAAGTGAACATATTTTGTAACTCCACCTGGTGTAAGTTAATTTTAAATTTAATTTCTCTCATTTCCACAAACCTACGACGAAGAGTGTGAAATGATACGTCAGATGACAGAATAAAAGTCTCTATATATATGTATTAGTCTATGATATTAACACAAGTTAAGTAAAATCCGATTAACCGGTTACCCGACGTCAAATAACCGGTTTCCGGTTTGATCGAAAATTAATTTTTTTTTAAAAAAAACTGGCACACGGTTAGTATCAAAAAACCCGGTTAACAGGTTTCCCCGGTGTTTCGGTTTCGGTTTTGGACACTATATTTAACACAATAATATTCACACACAAAACGAAATGCCGTTGTTGTATCTCTAGAGAGTAGAGTGTGAAATGAAACGTCAGATGAGAAAGATGGCACCTCTAGATGACATTTCTCTATGCGTACCATAGAATAATACATACGTAGATAAACTTATTCTCTCATCTGACGTTTCATTTCACACTCTTCATCGTAGGTTTGTGGAAATGAGAGAAATTAAATTTAAAATTAACTTACACCAGGTGGAGTTACAAAATATGTTTCCCTTAACTTTTCCCTGTCGTTTTGGTGTAGAACTGAAAAATTTAAATGTATTTTGCACTTTTTTGTTGACTTTTATCGTTGGTATACATTTGTATTGTATTTAACACAACTAGTTTGTCACAAAAACACGAAATTCGGTTGTTGTTCCTCTGTTGATCGCTGTATACTATTGCCACCATCTGGTATTATTGAACCCATATTTCCACCATCCAATGTTTACTTTCCATCGTACCTATGACGTTTAATTTATTGAGCGAGAAAAAGCTTCTAGGTATGTATTATTCTATGCCACAAACCTACGACGAAGAGTGTGAAATGACACGTCAGATGAGAGAATAAATGTATATATCTATGTCTATGGTTGTTGTTTTCGTTGAAATTAAAAGTGTCAATAAAATCAAATTTAAAGTTAGTTTTTTCAATTCGCCTATCTATCCATTGTGCTTCCCATTCCATTCAGTGTCAAATTTGCAGTTAGAAGATCGATTAGCTGTTTTATCGAATCCCCCTGGATAATATTGATAAGGAATCAACTGAATAAGAAAACCAATTGACTTAGGTTAATAACCTACATAACCTGCAAGGTGATAAATGTGCTTAATAAAACACTTTCCTTTTACATCCCATGAAGGGACCGGGGAGAGCGTCTCACAACCAGTGAGGTATGTGCGCTCTAGCTTTACACTCACTAATTAGGGTCTACCGTTTTACGCTGGTTCCGAAAGGTTGGTGTCAGTAAGCGATGAAACAAGAGTCGCGCTCACCAACCTTTGCACCTCCGACGGCCACTTTTATATCAATAAAATTGTTGCCGCCGATTTGGATACAATCAATGTTATTGCCATTTCGAATGTGGTTAACTATGAACCCATCATATCCGAGATCTTGATTAATTATAGAAGCTATAAAACTTCGCCATCACCCGACAATGTGACATTTCCTAGCAATGATTTAGTTGTACGATGCGGCAATGTAACGGAATCCCCTACCCGACGTTACTTTGTGGTCAAATCCATTGCATTAATACAATTAATGTGGTAAATGAATTAATTGTTATTTCCCCATTCCAACCCGGGACACAAAGAAATCGATAAAATTACGTGTTTTGTTTCGGTTTGTGCTTCCAAATCGGTACAATATACGAGAATTACTTGGACATTTCTGGCGATGAAACAAATAAACGAAATGCGAAAAATGGCTACTAAACGCATTAAGGGATTAACACACTGAGACACATTCATCCATTGACATGTGGGCTAATGCGATGACCTGTCTTCCTCACATTCTGTTTTCAACTACAACAACAACAACATTGTCGAGTACCCCACATGGCCAAGTTAAGAAACAAATGACTTAATGACCCTCATTATTGGTAACAATAGCACTGAACAAGTAACGCCAACATTACATCCGAAGGGGGTGTAATAAATATAAGGAGTCCAATGGGGATACCAGCACTGTATTTGTTCCGAGCGGGTATTACACCAAAAAGGCCAACAGGTACAATGAATGTGATTGGAAGGCAAAGGGTGTTTAAATGGCATAACATCCGTTTCTGGTGGGGATGGATGGGATTTAAACGTTTTCGCAACTCAGCCAACAACCGCTGTAACCACCAGGCAGACAATTCACTTTAATGATTGCATTAACTTAACAACAAAGGGAAATGGACAATTAAGATTTAAATAATCATTAAAATATATACTTTTGTGTTTATACTAAGGAGTGTAACGTCGTTTTGTCGAAGGCTGAGGTAAGTACAGTCGTGGTCGAGGTCTTTCGCTAGGATCCACTAAACCTTTCGAAATAAGAACAGAATGTTTTACTCTGTTCTGGGTTTTGAATTCAGATTCATTATTGGTTTACCCCATACAAATTTGACACTTTGTGAGCTCAACATCTTTGAAAAATTTTTCAATTCCATTCCGTTTCACCCCATCATGTCCACATGAGACCATCGTTAGAAAAAAAAATTAATTACTAGAAAAACGGACAAAAATTCAAAAAACAAAACGCAAGAAATATGCATTTATATCAGGTGGTAGAGCTGGTACATAAATTTGTTCAAATCGTTGCTTCAAGCGACAATTAAATTCATATAGATTTCGTTTTTGTAGTACTTGTACTTGTATTGTTGGTATACATTTGCTATGAATTTGATAGTGGAGTAAAACCAAACATAAATACTGTAGCTGTTGTCGTTGCTGCAGTAACAGAACCTGCTATAAATACATCTTGATGAAATAAATGCGGAAGACAGCAATTGTAATAAGTATGAAATGTAAACAAATAAACGTTTGACGAATGTCATTCTTAATTTTTCCGATCCCTGGCCCCCAATAGATAATAAAGTACAATAATGTAAATATATTTCCCCAACCATTTTAAAATCGGTTTATTTTTTGTCACAAAAAGTTCGCTACAGCAATGTGACATGTTAATAAATTAATATTAGAAAGTGACAGATGGTAGATGTAATTGGGCGTTTACATGCACTCGATTTTTTAGATCCACTCTATAATCGACAAATCACACTATTATTATTTTGTACCCAAGGTCGAGAAAATTTGCTCGATAATTTTATTAGGTTTGTTCGTTTACTTTCCCAGTAAAAATTTGCAAGAGTCTACTTTTGAGAGAGAAAGAACGATTTTACTCTCTTTATGAAAATTTGCACAAGAAGCCAGTAAAAATTTGCAAGGAAACAGCTGATTATCCATTGCTGCATATATTTTGGATTTTCGTTACATTACATATCTACTGCCACCGTTGTCCAATTATGATATCGTCGGTTCACCAGAATTTGCCGAATGCCACTAAACATTATTACTTTCCATTTTTTTTTTATAAATTTCAGTGATATTTTCAATACAATATTAAAAAAAACTCATTTTTACTTACTTCTGCCGTTGTTAATTTACTCTTCAATTTTATTTGTTTACATAAAACAGCTGTCCTATATTGCAAATTTTTGAAAGCTAAAATTTCTCCAAACAAAACTTGCAAGATCTCTAACATTGAATTGTCAAAATTTTCACCTTCTGGTTCTCATTTACTGGGCTTTGGGAGTAAACGAACACGGTTCAGAAAAATTTGCACAAATTTTCAAGTAATCGAATAGAGGTATTATCATATCACAAATCATTCAAAATGCTAATGCAGGGATGTATACGCATTTTTAGTATAAAGCTGAGTACAGACACAACAAATTCTCGTCAACCATTGAGAGTGTATGAGTGTAAAACGAATATTGCTTCAAATTTTACTTAAGAGTCTAAACATAATCAAATAGGTTTCTTATGGCAGGGAAAATCGTCACGAAAATCCGCTACGGCTCACGACTCGCTGCTAGAATAGAATCTTTTCTAATTTCTTGGCGGCGCTCTCACGAAATCTCTCAATTGAGAGAATGAAGTTGCCACATGTTCATGAAAATCATAAGAGAAACCAACCCATATAAACCATACATGTGAATGCAAAAGAATAGTAAAGGGTTAAAAATAATTTATTGTTACACACAATACCATAAAAGTGAGTACAATTTTAAAAGCAGTAAAAACACTTTAATTCCTATACAACTATAATATTATTTTTCCAAACTTTCAAACAGATTCCAGAAAAGAGCCGAAAATATACGCAGAGAGAAAAAAATCAACCGAAGTCGCCAGACGCTCTCTCTCTCGTTTCGTTTAGACGCTAGAGATTTTTTCCGTCGCCGTCTGAAGCGTGTCTGGTTCTGTTTGGACTCTAAATCATTGCCAAATCTGGTGGGAATATACAATAAAAGTTTGGACGTTTTGCTTTAAAAATTTTGACTCACAAAAACGTCCGGAATCGATATATCTCAAAAATACTGTACCCTATAAGCATTCAAATAAAGCTTGAGGAAAAACTAATTTTTATCGATGGGACACCTCTTCATAAAACAGAAGTTACCATTGACGAAGGCTGAATCCAGGCTTAAATGGGCTATCAGGAGCTTCAAACCCTTTAAGTCTCCCGGGCCAGACATAGTATCACCAGCGGAGCTTCAGCCTGTGGCCGATCTATTGATCCCCTGGCTGGTAAAGTTATAAATAGCATTTATAAACTTCAGGTTCATTCCTAGAGGAAGGAGGGATACAAAAGTGGTGCTTATTCCCAGAGCGAGATAAGCATCTCAGACTGTTGTTAAAGACTTAAGTACTTTGGAGCGGCTGATAGACATACACTTACGGACGAGTATTGATGCAGCTTTTCTTGATATTGAAGGTTCGTTCAATAATATCACTCCTAATGCAATAGAATTTTATGGGGATTGTATACGAAATGCTCACCAGGAGACGTGTCATAGACAAATCGGGCACGTCAACCTCTACCAGGTATGTTAACAGAGGAAACGTCTCCCCTTCTATGAAGCCTTGCGCTGAATGGAATACTGGCCACTCTCAAAAATGTGGGTGCGAAATGTATTGATTATATAGATGAGGTGGCAATAGTTTTAAGGGGCAATCATCCCAATACCCTAAGGGACATTCTTCAAGGTGGCTAATGGGCTTTGGGTATGTGGGCAGGGGAAAATGGGCTAGGTGTAAATCCGGTCAAGGCTGAGGTGGTCCAGTTTACTCGTAGGTATAAAATACATTCCGGGGAACCTAGCAATTCGAATGATTCTAAAATTAAGCTTGCTTAGTGTGCCACATACCCGAGGGTTATTTTGGACAGCTTAGTTTAGTTTCAGTCCCAACATTGAAAAAAGGCGACGAAAGTCCTGTACACCAGCTAAAAGGTTATAGGTCGTAAGTGGGATTTTCTCCGAGGATTGTTCACTAGATCTATACAGTGAGACCGATAATGCTCTAGGGGGTTATCGTGTGGTGGCTGGCACAACTATTGTGCAATACTTGCTAGGGTTCACATAATGGCGACGACGTGCATCGCGGGTGCTCTGTGCACTACTCCCACTGATGCACTGAATGTAATGTTATGCTATGCAATCAAAAAGATTGCTACAATGTCTGTCATCAAGCTAAGGAAACTCTCACAATGGGGAATGGTCGAAGTCGGCCAAGGAATAGGTACGCCCAACATGCCTGCATTTGGCGACTACTCGAAACCGGAACCACTATTAGATGCAAAATACCACACTCTCATACCGGAAAGGGATTCCTGGAGCAAAGGAATTCCTGGTATAGAGGAGTGTATGGAATTCTTCACGGATGGGTTGCAAATTAATGATTAGGTAGGCTACCGGGTCTACTCCAGGGAACTAGGGTTGTCCGTTTCTCGTTGACCATGTAATCATTGTAGCGTGTATCAGACAAAAATTTTTGGCTATTAGAGAAGTGACCGACTAGTTAAGGGATAATAGTCCAGCAGACATTGCGCGAAATCTGTGGGAAATTACTGCAGTATTTTCGAAAATTGGGAAGGAATCAGCAAAAGTCGTTTTGGTCATAAACGAGGACCAGAACAAATTAATGGTTTCGATAAGCAGAACACCCAAACCCGTTGGAAGAAAGGCTGAACGTTGATAACCATTATAGTTTCGAGGTAGTGGATGAGTTAATATACCTCGGATCTGCCGTCAACAAAAGCAATAAATGCAGAATTGTGCTTGCAAACAGGTGTTATTTCTGGCTAAGCAAGCATTTTAGAGACGCCAAATCTCTCAGTAAATTGATGACATTGGGTGTTTTGCAGATGGGTGATTGGATGTTGGAAAGTATTGCTTTAATAATACCAGATAGAGGCAATGGCTCAAACCGTCCAACAATAAATCAGCAACGGAATTTCGATTTGTGGGTTAAAATTTTTGTGTAACGAGACCACAAATATGTAAAATAAAAAATTGGGGTCCCTTAACATGCCATGAAGGGATTGGTATCAACAAAATATACCAAAAATAAGTCAAAAATACGTTTAAATTTCACAGTTTTTCATCAGAACGACATGACAAATTTAAGAATTTTTGTATATCCACCTGGTGTAAACCAATTTACGTAAAATAACTCTCTATCGCACCGACTGCACCACGAATAGTGTGAAAGGAAAAGTCAGATGAGAAGAATGGCAACTCTATACGTCATTACTCTATGTATAAGACCCTCTCTTGGGAAACGAAGATCCAACTATTTCAGACCCTCATACAATCTGTCTTGCTTTATGACGCAGAATCCTGGTTAATATCACATGCTGATGTAACATTACTGGAAGTCTTCGAGAGAAAAACGCTGAACCACGAACCACGAGCTGTATGATCTGTATCCCATCATCGACGTAGTTATGCGTATCAAAATAGCGCGTGTACTCCGACTTGGCCTTGTCTGTAGAATGGATCAGAATGAAGCCGTGCGAAAGGTGTGTTCGAAGACGTATGCGAAGGACGTCGAAAAATATCACGACCAAGACTTCGCTGAAAACACCAGGTCAATTTTGCATGCGAGAGCTTGATGTTTCAAACTGGAGGAGAAAAGCTGAAGATCAGGCCGGTTGGAAAACAAGTTATCCTCATTTTGTTAGACCCATCTTATAGATAAATACAAATAAAATGTTGCATTCCAGGATATAAATTCTATAAAACCAATCGTCTAGACGGCAAAGTCCATGGAGGTACTGGAATACGTATACGTAGCAGATAGAAATTACTCTCCTATATCAAAGAGGAGGTTTGACTCTATCCGCAGTTTATTGCCCACCCCGATTTTGCTGCTGAAACATTTTGCGAATTCTTTAGAACACTGGGAAACAAATGTTTAATCCTAAATTAATCATAAAATTCGTCAACTCTACCGGGTGATAATATGACCCAGGGGGAACCTTGCTAAATATCTTGCCATTAAACAAGCCCCGGGAAGTGACTAACTTACAGCTAAAATGATAAAAGAGTTACCTTCACTGGTAATAATATTGCTAACTCTCTTATTTAATTGTACTTCTCAAATGCGTGGAAGACATCACAGGTACGAGTATACATGATACCTAACGGTGTAAAGAAAAACGTTAGCTTCTTCTATTAGTTTACTCCATGCCTTTCACAGACTTTTGAAAATCTGATCCTCTCTAAAATTATAGCCCATGTTCCTGTGCCTTCATACGAGGTTGGATTTCGGGCGAAGCACGGCATTTTAAAGTAGAACAGGTGAACAGAAAATCAGATGAAATTCGAAGGCCATTTGAGGATAAGAAATATTGCTCTGCAGTCTTCTTGAGTATAGCCCAAGCATGAGGATCTTATACATAAAATAATAAGATCACGCACACAAAATGCCCATGGGATTCTTATATCTTAGTTATCCCGAAAAACGTTCAGAATAACGAAGAAACAATATATTACCGGAGATTATCGAATTTGAGCTGGGGTTCACCAAGGAAGTGTATTGGGCCCAATCATATATCTTATTTCTACTTCAGATATACAGGTGTTTCAAAAGAAGTCATCCGATGTTGTTTGGCTCTCATTTTTTTCTAAATGAAAAACTTCGATTCTGTTTTTTGATTATGTTTATTTGAAGCTTTAGAATTTTATTGGTTAAGTTGAGAAGATGATGAATGGGCGCCGTCACAATTGATTACCATACCGACTCTTTCTCATCACTTCGGCGAGAACTTCGGGCGACAGATTCTCGCACTCGTGTCGAATGTTGACCTTGAGGGCTTCGAGGGTCTCGGGCTTGTTCATGTAAAGACGGGACTTCAAAAAACCCCACAAAAAAGTCTGGAATGGTTAAATCGGGCGATCTTGCGGGCCAGTGCAAATCGCTAAAACGGGAGATGAGGCGACCCGGGAACGCCGCCTTCAGAATATCGGTTGTGGCTCGCGCAGTGTGTGCCGTTGCTGCGTCCTGTTGGAACCACATGTCCTCCAGTCCTAATTCGTCGAATTGCGGCAGAAAAAACTCGGTTAACATGGCCCTATAGCGCGCACCGTCCATTGTTGTCGTTTGACCAGCGGCGTTCTCGAAAAAAATGGCCCGATGACTCCTCCAGCGTGAACAGCGCACTTTGAGCGGGTGTAATGGCTCCTCGTGCATCACTCGGGGATTTTCGGTGCGCCAGAAGCGATAGTTTTGCTTGTTCACGTACCCGCTGAGGTGGAAATGAGCGTCTTCGCTCATTATGATTTTGGTGGAAAAATCGTCCACTTCGTCCACGAGATTGAGGATGGCTTGGGCGTAGGTTACACGCGTTTGGCGGTCGACAAGCAGCAGCTGATGCACGGACTGGACTTTGTATGGGAGCATGCGGAGATCTCTGACCAAAATTCGCCATAGGGACGACCGGCTGATGGCAAATTGCGAGGCACGGCGTCTGGTCGATGTTTCCGGCGACAGCTTGACATCCTCGGCAACAGCGGCGATATTCTCGGTAGTACGGGCGCTCCGGGGCCGGCCACTCCTGACAACGTCTCGTGTGGTCCCATACTGTCCAAGGTTAGTGGCCAAACGGCGCAGTGTTTGCGCACTCGGTGTCGCACGGCCGGGTAATCGGCGACGGTATTCGCGCTGCGCCAACACCACAGACGAATTGTTACGCAAAAAAATAGACACGATTATTCCGCGTTCTTGGGGAGTGTATCGCTCCATGGCTTGTTTACTTGTATTCTACATCTGTCTAGTCCACAAATGTCAAAACAGATTTGACATTGGCGCAAATTTGCAAAAATAAGAGCATCTTCCAATAGGGTGGTCACTTTTGAAACACCCTGTACCAACGGATAGACGACTTATAACATCGACATTCGCTGATTCCCAATTGGATGAATTGGAGAGTCGGTCTGAAAGCGCAGAAGTGTAAACACGTTACATTCACTCTAAACCCCGAAACATGCCCCGCAGTTACTCTTAACGATGCCATTATTCCTCAATAGAATGAAATTGTTTATCTTGGAATTTTTCTTGATCGTCGTCTATCGTGGCGAAGACATATCGAAGCCAAGAAAACTCAGATAAAGCTGAGGTCAAGTACATAAGTTACGGTCAGATTGGGCAAATATTTGACCAAAATATGTTTTATCGTATTTGCTCAACATTTTGTCAAAGCGATACAGGGTTGATTTTATGTTCACAGAACGCCTCATTTTGTTTGATTAAACAAACAGTAGGTAAAATACATTTGCCCTGCGGCCACACTTGAACAAATAAGTATTTGAAACAAATAATTGTTTGATCGACCTGCCAGAAAATAGAAATTCGATTTCAGAAAAATTTTAAACAAATTGCTAAAAAATACAAATTAGTCTTTTCAATTATTGTCTGTTGTCCAATTCTACATACCTTTTCATTTTCCTTCCTTCAAAATATTGGGTGAAGTTTTGGTTTCTATTTCAATGCTAATTTTTAATAATTTTAATAATTTGTCAACTCGTTCATCGGTCTCATAGAATAATACATACATAGATAAACTTATTCTCTCATCTGACGTTTCATTTCACACTCTTCATCGTAGGTTTGTGGAAATGAGAGCAATTAAATTTAAAATTAACTTACACCAGGTGGAGTTACAAAATATGTTCGCTTAACTTTTTCATGTCGTTTTGGTGTAGAACTGAAAAATTTAAATATATTTTGCACTTTTTTGTCGACTTTTATCGTTGGTATACATTTGTATTGTATTTAACACAACTAGTTTGCCACAAAAACACGAAATTCGGTTGTTGTTCCGTTGTTGATCGCTGTATACTATTGCCACTATCTGGTATTATTGAGTCCATATTTTCCACCATCCAATGTTTACTTTCCATCGTACCTATGACGTTTAATTTATTGAGCGAATAAAAGCTTCTATGGTATGTATTATTCTATGGTATGGTTGTTGTTCAAAGCAATAACAGAAAGTTGACGTTCGCCATTTAATTTCGGAGCGAGAGAGAAGAGTACGAAGAACCAGTATCTACAGGTGCCGCATAGTTGGCGTTTTTCTGCCGAAATGGAAATATATTTCAATAACAAAATTTATTATAATGAGATTATTTTCTGACTATTGTGTTTCTTCTATTGAATTCTACATAAATTGTTTTTGTTTCAAGCTTTTATTTGATTTCCAGCTATGCGACAACCAAAGGACAAGTGACTGATTTTGAAATTTTCGTTCGCCTAGCCGGCAGCGAAAATAGTTAGTGGTTTCCGATTTTGCAAACACACAACCACACAATAACATTTAAAGCCTGGGATAAGAACGAAAATGAGGGACTGGCTTCGTTCGCTTAGGTTTTCTTTCGAAATCGTGACTTTGGCTGTAAATGTGTTACAAATTTTAGCTTTTCAAAAGAATCATCATATTTTTTCTAAACTTTTTATTTTTAACAAACGTTTTACTGCTATTTACAACAATTTCTTCTGAGTTTATAGTTTTAGCTGAATCTTCATACATATTTCACAATTTACTAATGCATACTCGCTAACGTGACGTAGATACGCAGAGGAGAACAGTTTTTAAGCACCATTGACCGAATCTTATTATTTCTTTCATTAATGGCACAAACCATCTACGCGACACAATCGTTGTTCTCTCAAACCATCTCAATTCTCAAGAGCGTAGAATAACTGAGAGCACGAGACGCATTAAAAACAGAACATCTATGGATTCACCGTGGTGGTGATTTATGTTTTGAGGGTTCCTGGCTCTTGAAGACAAAGTACCTACAAGGACGGATCTGCGGTCAACATATGTTGTTGTATAATAGCAATTGGATCGTTTAAACATGATTTAAAACAAAGAATTCGCGATCAATTTTCTTATACGCGCAGCATGGTATGCTGTGAGCAACAAATTATTTTTTATGCGCGATTGCGCATGCGCGCAGCTTAAAGGGAAGTTGGTCGCCATTACTAAACACGATGGCCGTCATCGAAAGAAATGTATGGTGGTTAGTGCAGGGATCGCACCCACGTTCTCATGTTCAATAGCTGCACACACTAACCACTGCACATCCGACGGCAACGAAAATATTTTAAACAACGCTCAATTTCCAATTTTAAGGCATGGTTGGGGTCGTGGGCCTGTTAAATATAATGATCTGGGCGGCCAATTCTGATCACAAAAAGTGACAAATACACGACCAGTACCTCGTTTCTGTAGTTCTCGAATCGAAAAAGTTTTCACATTATGCATGAAACAAAAAATTCCATCGTTTTTCGATTTGTGAGTAAAAAGTGTTTCTGTATATCAATGCGAAAAGAGGCAACACTGATGACGTTTTTATTGGAATATTCCAAGAAAGCTGTCAAGTAATACAAAAATATAAACAAACAAAATAAGCTAGTGCGAAAAAGAACAACAAACAGAAGTTATTTTAAGAGATTTCCACTGCTTCTTACAATTTGTGCTGGAATTTAACCCTCCAAATTGTCTCTTGCAAATTCTAAATTAGTTGACATATATTCAACTATATTTTCTTTTTGCTCTTTTGATTTTTCTGTAATATTTAGGACAAATTAATTGAAATACATAAGAAAATGGTATAATTCTTGGCTTCTCGATTTAAAATATTAATTCTTAATTTCTTAAAAGCCTTTTTGTAAAGGGTGTTCCAACAAGAACGCAAAAAAATCTGGCAACATTCGAAGTGTCATTGTTTGACATTTGAACAATTGTTATTGTTTGCTAGTAGAAGGTACGAGGTTAGTAAAAATGGAGCGCTACACGAATGAACAACGCATTCTCATTGTGAAATTGTTTTACCAAAAAAAATGCTGATTTTGCCGCTAAAATCATCTTCAGTGACGAGGCCCATTTCCATCTTGATGGCTTCGTCAATAGGCAGAATTGTCGCATTTGGGGTGAGGAAAATCCTCGAGTGATTCACGAGAAGCAAATGCATCCTCAACGTGTCACTGTGTGGTGTGGTTTTTGGACTGGAGGAATCATTGGACCTTTTTTTTATGAAAATGGGGCAGGTCAAGCGCAAACAATCAATGGTGTTCGGTATCGTGAAATGGTAACCAGGTTTTTCTTGCCTCGAATTGAAGAAATGAATGTGGGGGGCATGTGGTTCCAACAAGACGGCGCCACATGTCATACAGCCAGAGAAACAATTCAATTGCTGCATCAAAAAAATAACAAGCCTGTGTTAGATAACACGGGCGCATAGGTCAGACGTAGAATACGTTAGTCATTTTGCAATTAAAATATATGAATTAAATATAAATTTTGATAAATGATTTAAATCTATCTAATATATACGCATACAGCTGATAGCTAGTTATTAAGTTTTTGTAACATAAGTAGGCGTTTGCATGTATTAAAGTTAATTAATTTTAGATAGGATAAGTTATGTGTGATAAGTTATTTTATGTATGTACAGTATAATTTTTAGTAAAACAAGACAACAACAAAACTACCAAAATGATGGCGTTAACCCAAATAAGTTTGGAAACCACTGATCTAAACGATTGGAATAGTTTTGAACAAGATTTATTAATTTATTTTTTAGTTTGTGTGCTCGAAGACTGTATGCCATATGTTTAAGGATGGAACTATATCTAGTTTAACGTATTACATTATAGCGACATCTTCATTTGAAGTACAGCTACAGCAATACATTTTATGATATGGCAGCACAATAGATTAGCTGCTTTCCAACTACTTCCCAATGTATTCACAGAAATGTGTTTAGGAAAAACGCCATTGATATAGTGAGCGTATACATCGCCAATCCTTTGTATTAATGTACATACACACACATTTACACGCTGCTCGCAGAAGTAAACAAATGACAGCAAAGATCCCAGCGGGCAAAAAACCGAGCCTTAGCGAGTGTTACGCTAAATGCTCGCAAACGGGCTCAGAAGCGAGTATTTACCGGACCAAAACCGGGGGAGAAATTAAACTCATGACACAACAACAAAGTTTTGGCAATTGCATTTTGTTTTATTTTTCGTGTTGTTCTCGCAAAAGATATTGCAAAAGTCTCGCAAACGAATCTCTTGCAAGACATCGTAAACGAAACTTTTACTGCCACAAACTGAGCGACTGATGATTCATTTTCCGATCGTTTTCGGATCTGTTTTCGAGAGTTTTACCCGCAAAAGTTTCGCGTAACTCTCGTATGCGATATCGTATACGAAGTTTTGGCCCGCTGGGATCTGTAAACTTTCAAGCACACACAAGTGTCCACGCTCCCCTCCCTTCATTTTATGTTCCCCTCCAAACGAACTAATAACCGACCGATCCAACAAAACGAAATGTACACACACACACATTTACACGCTGCTCGATAAATAAACAAGGCACAGCAAAGCCAAAATCATTTGATTTCACAACAACAACAAAAACAACAGCGGCATTTACAAACCAACAACAACAGCGGCATGTACAAAAAAAGTCCAAAATATCATGCTCTTAAATATTTATTTCCTTAACTACATAAAACTTTTATATATAGACATATAATTTTTTTAATGTAATTCGAAACAAAACATATTACCAAAACTGAGTAACATATAAAAATTGCTAAAATATGTTTTAATATTTAAGTAAAAGTGGGTGAAAGTTGACAAACATTTTCTCAAAATTTTGTGCTCCAGATCAACACCCCTACCTTACCGTATAACGTATTCTACGTTAAAAAAAATTGCGCTCTTGTTGGGACACCCTTTAGAAACAATATCAAAATCTCGCACCGTTTTAATTTGTGAGTATTTTTGACGTTTACAATTTTAAATTTTTCGACTCCCTACTTTTTAGAAACACTTTTGTAGAAACAGTCACATTGTGAGAAGCGAGTTTTTGTACCGATTCGTAGCGTTTTTGTTTCAATTCACATGTTTCATGTGAAAACTTTTTCGATTCGAGAACTACAGAAACGAGGTACAGGAAATGACTCGTCCAGTAATTGAATTGCTTCTCGGACTGTAAGGCATGTGGCACCACCGTCTTGTCGAAACCAGATGTCTTTAACAGCCATATTTTGTAAGTTTGGCACAAGTTACTGGATTATTATGTTTACCATTAACTGATATTGCCTATCCCACCGCATTATCGAGTGAGAATGTTCCGATGATGCCTCGAGCCCGAAATTTTGTCCCAGCCAGTGAGACCTTGTGATGTATTTATTTCTCACCAAACACTCCTGGATTTTCTGAACTCCAAATACGGCAATTGTGAGGAATAATGAAACCATGAAGATGCAATGTGCATCATCGCTGAAGATGATAAATTGCGAACTGTAGCTGCCAAATCTTCATTATTTTTAAAAAATTACTCAACAATGAGAACCAGTTGTGCTTTCGTATTTTTAATAACCCGGACTGACGCCTCTGTTCCTTTTTATTTACAAGAGTACTTTACCGCGCAAGTGACCCGAAATTCAAATCTTGTGTGAATTTTGGGACACATTAAAAAAATCACATGAGATGTTAGGGGACACCCGGTTGGAACGAAGTTCCGCCTAAGGCGCCCGTTGAAAAATACCATAACTTAAATGCATCTTTAGAAAATATAAAAAAATAAATGGTTTCCCATTACATTCCATGAAGGAATTTACTCACTTTTATACTCACTGATTGGGACCTACAGTTTTATACTGGTTCCGAACGGTATTTTAAGAAGCATGTTATGGCTAAATACTCGCTAGTGTCACTAAGAGAGGTGACCGCCGCCGAAAAAAAATTTAAGGTGGTCAGAGCAGGGATCGAACACAGGATCTCATTTACAAGAAGCGGGCACACTAACCATTGAAAATATACTATATAATATAGAAAATATACTTTTTGTAAAATGATAAACTTTTTTTAAGAACATTTTTTTTATACAATGTATTTTTTTAAGAACATGTATTATAAAGGGTCCGCCATCTAACTTTTTTTGTTCAACTAGTGCTTATTTCGTGAATGGTAACACTTAGCTCATGTCTGATTTGACAGATAATTAGTTTTATTCTTCCGCTGAACGAAGATGGTTGTGTATACGCTTGAACAACGCTGGGAAATATTGCGACATTACTTTGAAAATCATGGTAATGTTGCAGAATGTGTGCGAAAATTGCGTACGGATTTTGGAAGAAGAGAAGCACCGTCAGCTCCGTATGTTCGTTATCTTGCTCATTTTGATCTTGGCGGGTATGTAAACAAGCAACATTGTCGCATTTGGGGCACAGAAAACTCGCACGCATACACTGAAGAGCCGATGCACCCAAAACGAGTCACTGTTTGGTGGGTATTTTGGTCCAGAGGCAAAATTGGGCCATTTTTCTTCGAAAATGAGCAAGGAGTGGCCGTTACAGTCAATGGCGATCGTTATCGGGCCATATTGAACGAATTTTTGTTCACAAAAATTGAAGAGGAGGATATTGGCAACATTTGGTTTCAAAAGGACGGCGCTACGTGCCACACAGCCGAAGATACACTCGATGTTTTGCGCCCTGTTTTTGAAGATCGCATTATCAGCTACAGAGCTGATTTCGTTTGGCCATCTCGGAGCTGCGATTTGACACCGTTGGACTATTTTTTGTGGGGTGCCCTCAAAGATAAGTGTTACGTCGACAAGCCAGAGACAATTGACGCTTTAAAGGACAATATTCGTGAAGCCATTGGTGAAATACAGCTGCACCCAATCGATAATGTGCTTAAAAATTGGACCGATCGTGTAGACTACTGCATGGCCAGCCGAGGCAGCCATTTGAATGAGATTATTTTCCATTATTAACCGGAAGGATTGTACTTTCAAATAAAAAAGAAATTTGAGAAAATATTCAGTAGTTTTTTTTTATAGTATTTTAAAAAAAAAAAGTTATTTGGCGGACCCGTTATTTTCCCGAAGTGGTCCGTTTTTAAAGAGAGTTACTCCATTTATTAAAAGTTCATGTTTTTTTTAAGAAAATGTACTATTTTTAAGAAGAAGTACTTTCTGTAAAAAAAACCTATAAGAGTATGAATTTTTTTACAATGAAGTACTTTTTTTAAGAACAGATACTTTTTAAAGAAATGGTACTCTGTTTAGGAAAAGGTTATTTTTTAAGAAAATGTACTTATTTTCAGAAAGGCTACTTACCTCAAGAAAAGAAAAACTATTATTTTATTTTCAAGAAAAGGTACTTTTAAGAAAAGAATTTTTGTAAGAAAAGGTATTTTTTTAAGAGCAGGTATTTTTTTGAAGAAAAGTATTTTTAAGGAATGGGAATTTGTTTTAGAATTAGGCCTTTTTTCAAGAATAGGTAAATTTTATGAGTAGGTACTTAGCTCAAGAAAAGTTACTTTATTTCAAAACTGATACTCTTTAACGAAAAGGTAGTAATTTATTGTAAGAAAATGATTTATTTAATAGAAATACTTTTTTTTTTTTAAAGAAAACGTTCTTTTTGTAAAAAATTTACTTTTTTTGAGCAAAGGTACTTCTTTAAGATAACGTATTTTTTTAAGAAAAGGTACTACTTTGTTTGAGAATATGAATAGGTATTTTTTTTTGACAAAATTTGCTTTTTTTAAGGAAAGGCACTTATTTAAGAAAATTGTCTTTTTTAACTTTTTAAGGTTCAAAACTACGATATATACTACCTAAAAAACTTCCCATTAAATATGAAATTTCCCACCATATGTTAATCTAGACACAAACCAAAGCAAAAGTACCCAATATAGTTGATAATACTGGGTTGTACCCCCATCACGCAACGTGAGACAAGGAACTTCGTTCCAAAAACAAAATATTACTTGTAGCAGTAAGTGATAGCGTACACGCTAAATATGTCTTTTTTGCTGTTTGGGTGCAAATATAACGTATTTGTAGGTTGTCGCAAATATATTATACTTGTGCTCAAACACATTGTGTTTGCTATTCAATATAAAATGTTGTGGACACAATTTTTAATAGGTTATAATATATGAATTCGTGACTAAAATGTGGTTGAAACAAAACAAAACTGCTGGAAACAACCCAGTGACAACTACTAAAGAAAAATAGAGCAGAAGATCTTCAATTCACGAAAACAGTGATTGCAGACATGTACATGGTTCCTGCAATATTATTTATTTTTCAGCATTCTTGTGGTAAAAGGATTTTTAAAATCGGATGAGTAGTGTAGAAGATTACCCCCTACATTCAAACTAACAAACTTTGAGTATAGACATACAAAATCGTCATATTGATGGAAATGTCGTGCATCGTACGAAACTTTTCATACAAATTGACTAAAAACTTTATGAACTTTTGATGAAACTTTTAATTCATTGATAATGGTGTTGATGAAATATTTTATCAATTTTTATAACAAACATCATCAATTTGATGAAAGCTTCATACATTGTACCTTCGAAGTTGATGGAAATCATTAAGAGATGAAATCTTTAAATGATGGAAGGAAGTCTTTAACCAATACACCACATTAGCCCAGAGCAGTGTAGTATTACAAAAATAGTATGGGTTTTGTTGTTCCTATCCACACATATGTACATACATACATATATTTATCTCTAAACTGTGGAAATAAGGACGAAAGTTTAATGGGATTTGTTTACTGCTTGGTATACTTTATTTGCATATATACTATGATACTAGTTAAATAACCGAAATGGACCCTGTATTAAATGAGAATGACCCCATATTATGTCCTTTTTTATGGATTCATATGTGCATATGTGATGTGATGTTAACCTCGTTTTAATTTTAGCGTTAACACTTTAACGGCCGTAGATTTCTATCGGAGACGTTTATCCAAATATTAATGCAATTTACTGACCACATACACTGTCCAAGCATAGATAAGAGGACATCCCAAAGAATAATCATTACTCATAAAAATTCAACCCCACCACACGAGGTCTATCTACTGTCCACATAAGGTCCTGCGCCCATTCATACGACTCGACAGCAGCTAAATTGAATATATATGTATGTATTTAACTCGTACACACACAAACATGTTCCTATGAAGCCACACACGTACATACTTATGGGTGCATATGTGTATGAACGTGTTGACCACACATTGTTAAACAAATTGTCGGTAACATTTTTATGAAGATAAAAATTTATTATATTAAAATATGATCCTTTCTGGGTGGAGGTAGACCGGTTGGCCAGTGGCCACTAACTCTAATGCGGGTGGTTGGTAATCGCAAACAACTGCACGGGGGATGTGTATGAGGAACAGTGTTAAAGGGGTCAATCTGTACGTATTACATATACATATGTATCTAATGTTGTACAACCCCCACATGTTGAAGTACAGAGAATTGTACGGTGATGTCCATCTTCAACTATGGTCGCACAGTTGCGATGAAATCGTATTATGATTAACTGCGGAATTGATTACAACAAGTGATGTGCATATCGAAGAAATTTGCTACAGTCAAAGTAATCTGCTGAAACTCCTTGCAATTTGTGGCCGTCAGTATTCCAATGGGTAACGTGTTTGACCCTTGTACTTGATAAAGGCCATGTTAGACTATGATAGAAACCGTTCGATGTGTAGTGTAAAATTGACGAGAACGATTTGGAAAAAATTTTACAGATCTATTAGATTTCCCTCATTTTTTTGATTATCCTCAAAAATAAATGAGATCAGGGTTGCATTTGGAATACATCGAACGCAAACAAAAATAAGCGAAGACCAACTTAGATTTCGTTGGCATTTTTCCAATATTACATTTTTGTTCACAGCATTCTATTTATTTATTCTTTATTATTTCCCAACAGTTGCTTTGCTTGACACTTTTCAATCATATGTTTATGTATTCTCCCATTCCATTTTTCTTCATTTTCCAAAAGAGAATGGTCCTACCAGGGAGTTTCCATGGCACAGCTGATCGAAAAGCCACTAGGGAAATGATGTAGAATGAGAGTCCAAAGAAGACATACAGATTACAGACCATGCAGCAAACTAAGTTTAAAAGTGTTTGATTGATACTAATGACAGCTAAATTATGTTTCATCTTGTTTGCATCGAACGGGAATACGTATTTTCTGTCTATATTGGTCCAACTAAAGAGTAAATTACCAAAGCAACCCGTACTCGATGAAATTCCCTACTACCTCGACGTCATGAAGAGTCATAGAAGAGAGCAATGGAGGCTCTTTAGTATTGCTCTGAGGTCGTACTATTTCATTATAGTTTCATTCCATTTCTCTCGCCGCGAATCATTATATCTGTGCCAAGCATAGAGAAATAGAAAAGATCCGCTTTGCCTCTCTTATCGTTGTGCTGGATGACGACGAGGTAGTAGGCCATTTCATCGAGTTCGAGTTGCTATTGTTATTTACTTTTTGGTTGGACATAATACGGACAGAAATATTTTATTTTCGTACGTATATTTCTTTTGTTTTCGTTCGATGCAAACAACATGAAACATAATTTAGCTGTCATTAGTATCAGTCAAACACGTTTAAACTTAGTTTACTACACGCTCTATGATCTGTATGGCTTCTTTGGTCTCTCATTCTACATTATTTCCCTAGTGCCGTTTCGATCAGTTGTGCCGTAGAAACCCCCTGGACCAAGTGGAAAAATGTCTCAAGTGCTCTTAGGTCGAAATTGAGTTTAGAGTACCACGATGCTCTCTTTTTATTCAAAAGTACCACCTGACTAGTGTATTTCAAACTAAAACCGGTTAACCGAATTCCGGACGGTTAACCGTACTTCGGGTTTTTTATTTTCGGAGAGCCGGTTTCACCGGTTATTTCAAATCTATTAACCGAGTTTCGGGGTTTAAAAACTTCTACACAACTGATATTGCAACACAGAATAACAAACCTAAAGCCTGTTCTATTGCTCACTATGGTTGCTCAACCCATGAGACAGATGTAAAAGGTTTTGCCAACGAATTATTTCGTCGTCTGTTTCGAGTACGCATTCATTTTCTGACCATCAGAAACGTTCGTAAAACAAACTGGACCAAGTACAAACAAAGTTTGAACGGTGTTATACGAAACATTCCTCTCTCCGAAGCAGCTAATACCATAGAGTAATGGCAGCTAATACCTTTTGACATCTAAACAATCTGGATTTCGAAAGAGACACAGTTGTTTAACGGCCCTTAAAGACGTTATATAAGGCATTAGAAGTGAAATTGATACAGGACATGTTGCTTTACTCGTCCTTCTTGATCACTCTAAAGCATTCGATACTGTCGATCATACTATTCTTTGGCAGAAATTAGAAAAAATTATGAACTTTTCATTTTATTCCTTGAACCTTGTCAGATCATATCTTTGTGGGAGATCAAAATATGTTGATTTTCAAGGTAATTTATCGCGGTCCTTATTGGATGAAAGAGGAGCTCCTCAAGGCTCTATACTTGGGCCGCTCTTTTTTCAAATTTATATTAATGATCTTCCCACAGTACTAAAGAAAGCTAATAATGTACGCTGACGATGTACAACTTTATATGAGTGATGGTGATAATTCGCTTTCAAATTGCGTTACTAGTTTAAATGAAGAATTAGATGCAGTATTTCAATGGGCGAAAATTAACGGCCTTGGGCTCAACCCAAGTAAGTCTAAGTGCATAATTATAAGCAAGGGTAATAGGTCAATTGATTATTCTCTGTTCAATACTTTAATCAATGGAGACCCAGTTGCATTTGTGAAAGGCGCGAAAAATTTAGGGGTTATTTTTTAACAACAGCCTAACTTGGACTGATCATATAACTATTGCTTGTGGCAAAACATTTTCAATGTTGAGGTTATTGTGGACAACTCAATGCTGCACTCCACTGCGGATTAGAATGCTTCTGGCAAAAACGTATTTGGTATCTACTCTAACATATGGATGTGAAATTTTTGCAAACTGCGATACGCACAGCAGGCGTAAATTAAATGTAACTTTCAATGCTATTACTAGATATGTGTGTAAGTTGAGAAAGAGTGATCATATCTCTCCCTTTGCATCTAAAATATTGAATGTTGGGTTTGACAGCTTTCTGAAAATCAGATGTTTAATATTTTTTCATAACTTGATAATATATCGTGAACCTAATTACCTTTATGACCGCTTAAAGTTTGGCATGTGTCTTAGGAGTAATATTACACTGTGTGTAATTTTTTAAGTCATAGCAAAATAACCATATACGGACACCACTACATGATAAAAGACTAAAAAAAAAGACCCGTGTTTCCCAATTTTTCCCAAAGTCATGCACTTTTTTTTATGGGCCGCCAAAGATTTGGGGCCTCGGTATCATTTTCGTAAAAATGTGATCATTTTCTCAGGCTCATATCTTGCAAACCGTTCAGAATTTCGATTTACTCTCTGAGGCATAAAGAACAAAAATTGCAAACATGTCATAAAGAACAAAAATTGCAAACATATAAAATCAAAAAAACTTCACCTTCCAGATCAAAATCGCAAAAAACTTAAAAAAATTCGATTTTTTTTACCTTTTTTCCCGTGTTCAGGTCCATAGGTAGCAAACCGTTCAAAATTCAAGGAAACAATCAACTACAAAAATGTACCTAAGATCTCAATAAACGAACATATAAACATCCTAGAGATGATTCTTAACACTGTTTAGGTAGCACGCAAAAGTGAAAAATTTGCCGAAAATTTATCTCAATGTCGAAGTAAATAAAAAACCAATGAAATTAAAAAACGGTGTTAAGAATAATTCCTTTATGACAAGAGCTACAACTTTGCCTCAGAGAGTAAATCGAAATTCGGAACGGTTTCCAAGATATGAGCCTGAGAAAATGATCACATTTTTACGAAAATGATACCGAGGCCCCAAATCTTTGGCGGCCCATAAAATCTAGTAACTTGCAGTCGACCAATCGAACTAAAATTTTGCACACTTGTCAGATTTGGATGACAATACATGAACATGAAAAAAAATAAATAAAACATTAAAAATTTATTTACTAAAAAATTAAAAATAAAAAAATAATTAAAAATAAAATTAAGTTACAGAGTTTTATTTATAAATGCACTAAAAACTAGAAACTAATTTTTCTCTTAGCCTCAATAAGTATATTCTTCTTCATGATGGGGTTGTACAATGGTCCGCCTACTTAGCACTTCAACAACAATGGCCTAGATACTTTCAATAAAGAGCGTAATTAAAATGAATTAGTTAATTAATTTTCTAGGGATCTCTCAAATAAATCGCTTGTATGTGTACACTGGAATGTGTACAAAATTAGACGTAAATAATATTAGAAAGAGTTAAGATCTACAAAGTGAAAGTTTTGGAAACATTTCTGCGAAGCAATTGAAAAC
This sequence comes from Phaonia tiefii, assembly GCA_963931995.1. Classification (NCBI taxonomy): domain Eukaryota; kingdom Metazoa; phylum Arthropoda; class Insecta; order Diptera; family Muscidae; genus Phaonia; species Phaonia tiefii. The sequence goes on from OZ008368.1 coordinate 164,130,166, forward strand.
GCGCAAATTCCAGACTACGCAAAGTCCACTCGACGACTTCACATCTCTAGAATGTCTGAAGGAACACACCGGGCAATGAACGACATCAAGTGGTAAATCGGTAAGACGCCTTCTTAACATATAATTTCCACGAAACTGGTCCGAAGACATAAGGTCGGATTCACCGAACAACCACGTTATTTCGCAGGTTGCGGAAAATTTCTTGGCAAAAGAAACACAACACTGGACAACAGAAACGTTTAAACCCTACAAATCACATGGGTTCTAAAATTGTATATGAGCTGCATCAAGCTATCCTATATATCCGTTAGATGGAGAGAATCCGAATTCTGAAAGTGAAGTCGAAAAGAAACCATATCCCTAAAGCATATTAGCCCAAAAGTCTTTAGACCTACCAGTCTCTCATCTTTTCTTCTGAAAGCAATGGAGGGGATGATTGACCCATGTATGTGAATGACAGCACATTTAGGCAATGCGACGGAAACAGTTCTGCACGCTGTAGTGAGTTTCATAGCTAAATCTATTTACCCGAAGGAATACACTCTTGTCGTACTCTTAACAACGTCTTTCCTTGGTCGATTAAATTAGCTCTATCTGCACTTTGTGTTGACCAGGGAATCATTTATTTGATAGGTGGATTGTTCGCACTTTAACTCGAAGTGTGAATAAAGGGGCACCCCAAGCGGAAGTCATATCTCCACTTCATGGAATTTGGCACTGGATAGTGCTTTGTTGGAGTTGGAGAGGTTAGAATCTACTGACAATCCGGAAATTGCAATGCAAGGTAAATAAGCCTCCATTTGAAGGGATGTGCTCCAGGAATTAAGCAGGAGACTCTCTAAGTTGGCCACAGAGAATCGGCTGGGTGTAAACCCGGAGAAAACCGAGCTCGAACTCTTTACCAAGAGGCAGAAGTTTTCCTTTTGCAGCCATTGTCTTAATGCAGTAGAAACATTTTACTAAAACATATGTAGGTGCAACATATCTAGGTGATATTTTGTACAGAAGGTTTAGTTTCAAGTCAAACGCTATGGATAGGATGAGAAGAGCCACGGTGTAAAATGACGATCGGTGGATGATGGGGAATATCCCAAAAAATAGTTTACGCGATATATATACATCTGTTATCCGCCCGATATTGGTTTATTGTATTGTCAGTTGGTGTCCGGTGTTGTCCAGACAATGACAACGGTGGGTATCACTAGTGCCCTTTGCATAACCCCTGCATCATCTACATATAATCCGTAAATCCGCTGGAAAGGAAAATGACTGAAGCGTCGGTATTCCGCCTAAGATTCTAAGGAGTCTGCGCCAATCCACAATATATAGCTGATTATAACACCCACTTCTACCTTTGAGGTTCTAGAAGCTGTTTAGGCTTCTACAGTGATGGCTCCAAACTAGATGCCAAAGTAGTGTTTGGGATCTATGCCATAGAGCTGGGTTTACATCCTGCACAAAATCTTACAGAATATTCTACTTATAGTGTCTTCAGGCACTCGAAACGTCATCACCGCCTGAGGTATTAAGACCTACTCTGATAATCTGTATTCCTGACCTCAAGAACGGCCATACGTCAATAAATGAGACGATTATACAGTTCCATATTCACCTTATATGGAAACCAAAGCTCTCAGTCATGCGAACACAATGTAGAATCACCAGGTAAGTATTGCCACGTTATGACCTGAATCGTATCCTAGACTTGATATCCATTCCTAGAAAATATATTTCTTTACTAGTAGCTGTGATCACTTGGCACGGTTTAATAGGCAGTCTCGTGACTAAACTTGGAATCTCAGCACATGATTACTGCAGAAGTTGTGGAGATTAAGAAGGCATATGCTAATGCCCGGCCTTTTTTATGAGAAGGATACAATATGTAAGATATTACTTCATGTTGATTCTATCAGATATTCAGGAAGATAAGCTGAATGATTGTAGGAACTTTTTGCAGAGCGATACTTCGTTCGCCAGGGACTAATCTATGCCAATTTTGCAGCCACATCCTGGAATATAGGGATGATGGATTGAACACCAATTAAGCACACAATGTCACTTTACAGGCACAACGATGGGGACGGAATACGATGACCTGTGGTATCACATCGACCGTCATTGCCCGCCTAAGTGCGTCAATAGTCATTTCCACCTAACCTAACCTAAACAAACCTAAACCCTTAAACAAAGAGATTGTCTAGAAGCAAATCTCGTAAATTGATTAACAATGAAATATTATCTTTTTATAGTTTTTTATAAAATGTGTATAGTTTTTTTTATAATCAAATCAATCTCAAATATCAAAAAGGCTGAATTAAAAACAACAGATTGCTATAAAACGTACATATTTCCATTTCGGTCGAAACCCGAATCCATTTATTAAATGCTTTTTATCCATCGGTTTAACTGAAAACCGGTTTCGCCAAAATTTGAATATGTGAAGAAACCGAAAACCGACAATTTTAAAAATCCGGCTTTATTTGATGAAATTCCGCCGATATTTCCGAAAGCTACCACCCTCAGACTTTTGACTGATCTCATTTACTGTTGCATCTTCACCCGGAAGATTAACTACACATAAGATTTCATATTATTTAAAGGCTGGTGTGGACCAACAACCTAAGTCTACATAAGCTGTTATTCCAAAATAATATATTCTTCTCGTCTTTAAATATCATACAATTTATGCAGACATAAGTGAACCAAAATAAATTTGGAAAAACGACTTATGCGTTTATGAGACGCCATCGTATTAAATCTTTGCATTGGAGGAAACAGATTATGAGGCGAGAAGATCTCCAAAATACCACTTTGTAGTTTCGAAAAAGCACTTATGTTTTATTTGTAGCTATATCTCTTAAACAAACTATTCGATACATTTATTGGAAAATTATATATTCTTAACTTGTGGTGGCGCCAATTGTATGTAGGTGTCTTCGTTTTTAGCTGTCTCTTCACATTTTTTTCAAAAATGATTTTAAACTTTACAAATGCTCTCCTGCAAAGTATGACAAATGCAGATAAGTCGTTTTTAGTCACCTCGCTTATCTCAAAACCCAACGATTCAAAGTCGGTGTAAAAATGTAGGTAGTATCGATCAGCAAGTCGTAATGTAAAAAGTCCACAAGTCAAGGCATGTGAGCAGTTGAGGTTAAAAAAAATTACAAATTTAATTAAACGAAATTTTCTATATGTGTGAGAATCGATCATTAAGTTCGCGTGTTAAGAATGAAGATCCAAGGTTGTCACAATTTTTTTTAAAATTTTTCAACCTAATCTCCTTTTTCTGTCATTTCTTTAACTCCTCTAAAAATACGATTTGCCAAACTCTTCGAAATACGCTTCGACGATTGTATCCTCCTTTGAGCTGAATTTTTCCCCCCAAGCCACGTTTTTATGTTGGGGAACAGAAATAAGTGGCAGGGTGCCGAGTTAGGCGAGTACGGCGGGTGCGGCAGTACTTCGTATTGCACTTTGGCAGCGACAATTTTGGATGAATGTGGTGGTGCTTGTTGTCCACCGTAAGCAATCGCGGTACCCATCGGGCCGAGACCTTTCTAATGCTTAAATTATCATATAAAATATTAACTACCGTTCCGTACGACACGCCTACGGCCGCTGTTACTTCGGGCATTTTCGTTCTGTGATCAACGAGAATAATGTCGTGGGCCTTTTGAACTATTTCCTCGGCAACCACGTCTACCGGGGGCCTGGGCGCTCCTCAGCGATGTACCTGGGCGGTTCTCATATGCACGACAACGTTTAAATTCGTTGAACCAATTTCTTACGGTTGTCATAGATAGCGAGGAGTCGCCATAGACAGACTCCAAATTCGCTTATTTTTATTCCAAAAAATTTTACATCAAAAATTTAAAGCCAATTAAGAATCGATATTGCTAATTTCCATTTCGTCGAGAAACACGAAACACAAATAAAAATTAACCTATGAATCTGTCTTTTGCCTCCCGCCACCGTTATATCGGCAATGAAAATACACAGAAAATATAATGAACAAAGAAACCCCCAACTGTTGACGACCCTCGCAAACGTTATAAGGACCATGATTTAAGGATACGTACCTGGAATGTTCGAACGTTATACAGGACTGGTGCCACTTTCCAACTGGCGGATGTCCACGGAAAATATAAAGCTGACATCACAGCGATCCAGGAAATGCGATGGACAGGATATGGTTTCACCAGAAAGAAAAACTTCGATATTTACTACAGCTGCCATGAGCGTAAGCACGAATTCGGGTGCGGATTCATAGTTGACAAGAGACTGCGACACCTAGTTTCACGGTTCAACCCAGTGAGTGACCGCATAGCCACAATTCGCATCAAAGCGAAATATTCCAACATCTCATTAATTTGTGTGCACGCACCGACAGAGGATAAAGATGATGAGGTCAAAGAAACATTTTATGACCGCCTGGAGGAAGTATATGAACGCTGCCCTGACCACGACATTAAGATTATTCTAGGCGATTTTAATGCCAAATTAGGAAAGGAAAGTGTCTTTCGACCAACCATCGGCAATCACAGTCTACATGATACCACCTACGATAATGGAATAAGACTGATAGACTTCGCCGCTGCAAAGAACATGGTAGTTAGTAGCACACGATTCCAGCATAAGGACATTCATAAGGCGAACTGGATATCTCCTGATCAACGGACGAAGAACCAGATTGATCACTTGGTAATAGATGGCAGGCACTCTTCTAATGTAATGGATGTACGTGTGATTCGAGGTGCCAATATCGACTCGGATCATTACCTGGTGGCTGCGAAAGTTCGCACGAGATTGAGCAGGGCGAAAAACGTACGGAGCCGAACACAGGAAAAGTTGGATATTGACAAGCTACGAATACCGGAGATATCAATGTCCTATGGACAGAAACTCTCTCTCCTGCTGGAGCAGAATACCCCCCCTCCCGAAGACCCATATGCGCAGTGGAAGCACATCTCCCATTCTTTGGAAATGGCTGCAATGACTGAACTTGGCTATCAAAAACCGCAGAAGGATAAGCCATGGTACGGCGAAGAATGTCGCATTGCAACTGATGAAAAAGACGCTGCACGTATGGCAACGAAACAGTCAGTTACAGCGCGTGCTGCGAGTGAGCGGTACAAGAAGCTGAGAAGGGAGGAAAACCAACTATTTAGGCGAAAAAAATGGCAGTGGGAGCAGAGAGAGAGAGTGAAAGAACCGAAATGTGCAGGATGAATGGTGAATCCCGAAAGTTTTTCCAGAGGGTAAGAAGATCGACCAACGGGCCTAATAATGGGCTGCCTCCTGCAAGGACGAGAATGGGAATCTGGTGACTGAGAAGCAGTGTGTGCTCAAAATGTGGAGAGACCACTTTTCAGCACTACTCCTATGATCTCAGATTCTTCCACTGAAGATCAGGAGGTAATGATAGTGGAAGATAGTATAGATTGTAATAATGAGAAAGGCTGCAGTAAATACGAACAAGACCATTAACACGAAAAGCCATATGTTGCTGGCGTATGCTGACGACATAGACATCATTGGGCGAAATTTGCGAGAGGTTACTGCAGTATTTGCAAGAATCGAAAAGGAATCAGCGAAGGTGGGACTTGCTGTTAATGAGGGCAAGACAAAATTGATGGTGTCAACGACTAGAGAAACCTCTCGACTTGGTCCGCACTTGAACGTTGACAACCGATTTAATTTTGAAGTGGTAGATGAATTTGTCTACCTTGGATCCGCCGTGAACAAGGACAACAACGTCAGCCCGGAGATAGATAGGAGAATTGTGCTTGCAAATAGATGTTATTTTGGGCTCAGCAAGCAGTTTAGGAACAAAGCCCTATCTCGACGGACAAAAGTCCAGCTATATCAGACTCTCATTTTACCTGTCTTGACATATGGCTCCGAAACTTGGGTCATATCGCAAGCGGATGAAAAACACCTGGGAGTTTTCGAGAGAAAAATTCTCCGTAAAATATATGGGCCTGTTAGGGAAAACGGCGAGTACCGACGTCGCTGGAACGCAGAGCTATATAATCTCTATTCTGACGTGGACATAGCTATACGAATCAAAGTGGGCCAATTGCGTTGGCTAGGCCATGTTATCAGAATGGATGGAGATGAACCAGCGTGAAAGATTTTTGATAACGTACCCGATGGAAGCAGGAAAAGAGGACGACCAAGACTCCGCTGGAAAGACCAGGCAGAAGAATCCCTCCGTATCCTTGGTGTTACCAACTGGCGAGAAAAGGCGAAGGATAGAGCCAGTTGGAAGAATATGTTGAAATTTGTTTAATTTGTTTGTTTAATTAATATGTGTAAGACGTCTGACCTCATGAGGTTGTAAGATAGTCAATAAAACTAACCTATGAATCTGTCTGAAATTTAGTATGGTGTCATATGACAGATGGCAGTACACGACAGTAATGAAAACTTCCAACAGCAACGGCAGCTGTATTCGCACACGGGTACTTAGTGATTGACCCTCGCACAGAAACGCATATTGGTTTCTTGTAATTTTTATAATCTCAAGCCAAAGCAATGATGAACGCACGATAGAAATCATTAAAGTCAATATTTCAGCAATAGTTGGTCTCGAAGCAAATTTAATCTATTGAGTAACTATGGATGAATATCACGAATAATGTATAAATATCATTGAATGTTCCTAATGAAGACAACTACCAATGATAGAGAAGATAATTTTCTTATACATTTCCCACAATTGCCTATCAAAATATATGCATATGATACTACGCGTGACCCAAAAATACTCGCCCGATGATGTTTTGCTATATCTTTAAAATGAGACGACATCACGTAATAACGTTTTTAAATCATCAGGGATGCAATTAATTTATTCGGTCCTTTTATTAGAACTATTTTATTTTATGTGTTCAAGCTCAAGGCCATTCTATATCCCTGTTAATAGAGATATCGTTGTGTTAAATAATAAATTTCGCTAAATGCTTTCTCATGATTCCTGGCAAGTTCCTATAGCAGTTCGATGAGATCGTTACCAATGTTTACTGAGGATTTCGTTTCGGTCAGTGTCATTCTACAAATGCGTCTCAGCTTAGAAGGAATATCAAGTTTTGACATAGTGTGGGGCGAGTTTCCGCATATCAGGCTATCGAAGGCAGCCTTATAATCTGCAAACAGGTGGTAGGTATCGATTTGTTCTTCGTGGTGTTTCTCCAGGATATGTCGCAATGTGAATATCGACATAGTTGTCGATAGTTGATTTTCCAGGCTTAAAGCCACACTGATAAAGTCCGATAAGGTCTGCCACAAACGGCTTTAGTCTTTCGCACAGTACCCGCGAGAGGATCGTGTATGCGTTGCATAAACGGCATATTCCTTAGTTAAAAAAGGATACAGTATGCTAAGACTTAAAGACTAAGACACTCAGAGAACTAATTGATAGAAAAGAGGTTGTAGCAACCGTACATTCGGTTGATGCCCCCGAATTGCCGTTGCTACAACCGAATTGAGGTTGTGACGACCGAATTAGTGCTGCGACATCGACCTCAAAACATCGATGTTTTCCAACATCGATGTTTCAAATAAGAGACATCGACCTAAAAACATCGATGTTTTCCAACATCGATGTTGTTGGGGATGCTTCATTTTTGGTGGCTTTTTTTTAGAAATCGAGGTACCAAAATTGAAACAGAAGAGGTAATTTACACCACTGGTCACAAACATCGATGTTTCTTCGATCATCAATGCTTTTGCCGATGTTTTGTTTTTGCTGCAATTCTCTTTTAGATATGTGTTATCAACATATAAATCACCCTTTTCCCCGATATAAAGGTGAAAAACTACAAAACTTGATTAAAATAAATAGTTTCTCATTACATCCCATGTTTAACCAGCTACGCATAATGGTGGTGGTTGGCGTCTGGCGGCGAATAAATGGGCAAATATTCCCAATTCGAGTTTATATTAATATTTTATGGTTAATATTTCCTTATATTAAGGCAATTTGTGACAATCGTCACACAGAAAAACATCGATGCAAACATCGATATAAACCATCGATGTTGGAAAAACATCGGCACTAAAACATCGATGTAAAAAGTACTCGATGTCGCAGACCTAGACCGAATTTAGTCCCCACAACTGAAATTCGGTTGAAGCAACCTCATTTCATAATGCATTCAGTTGTTAAAACTGAAAATTCAATTATATTCGTTCTGACAACTAAATTTTCTAAAATTTCGGTTGGAAGAACCGAATTTGGAATTAATTCGGATGCAACAACCGAAATTGATATCAAATTCGGTTGGAGTAATAGAATGTGACACCATTTCAGTAGCAATCAATTCGGTTGTATCTATCGAATTTGGTAGCAATTCGGTCGCAATAACCGAATTTAGCCTTAAATCGGTTGCAACGACTGAATTTGGCGTCAATTCGATTGCTGTAACCGAATTTCTATTGAATTCTGTAGGTCTGACCAAATTGATTTTCAATTCGGTTACCACAACATACCTTCATACCTGACGTTTAAAATTATAAATAGAAATATTATATTCAAATAAGCTAAGAATGATTAATTGTTGCCGTCGCGGCTGTATCATTTTTTGTTTTGTGGCTGTTACCCTTTGGTAGTTACCCTTTGTAAGTGAGAAATTGTAATTATATTTTATGTCTTAAAACGTATATTTTTTGCAAAAAATGCTCAATCAAATATCCACGGTTTTGCAGTTTTTCAAGGTCGGTCGTTTGAGACCCACGTCAAAATTGGGCGCTGGCCCATGATGTCCGGGACTTCAAAAAAGGTCGGAACTGGCATGAATAAACAATGCATAACCCTAAAGATTTCCCTATATAAATGATTTTTTTTCCATTTGTAATTTTTTTTTAAGAATTTAAATCATCAGCTAAACTAATTTAAATCATCAGCTAAAACTAATTTCAAAATTATTTTGTGACACTATCGAAATTCGGTTGTAACAACCTCTAATTCGGCTGTGACAACCTCTAATGCGGTTGTGGCAACCTCTAATGAGGTTGTGACAACCTCTAATTTCGGTTTCGGCTAATTCGGTTATCTCAACCGAATTTTGCTGTGAGTGTTTGAGCTGATGCATCCATCAGTGTAATTCATAGCAGCCACGCTTAAACAGCTCAGTCGGTAGTTCATCAGCTGCAGCGGGGTTGTTGTGCTTAAGCCGGGAAATTGCAGTTTTAACTTCGCTTTGGCTAGGAGGAGGTCATTCAACGCCATCATCTAGTGTGTGCTCAACACTCTAATCTAAATTGAAGTCTCCTGGGACAAGTGGCTAGTTTTAGGTCCTTATCTCCACAAAGGCGGGGCCATGATCCATTTCCTTTGGTTTGACTTTTTAATTTCGGTAGATCGTACGGGCCTTATTCTTCCTTCTGTGAGATTCGATGTGCTCACTCTCGCGCTAACTCCACAACCGTTTATTTCTTCATGAACAAATGGGTTTCCTATCTCCTCTTCTCTCGATACTGCTCTGTCGCGGCGTACGGTGCAAACGTGGCCATACTTGCAATATTCGTTTCATCACTTGCCATGTGAATCTCTTCAGCGTACTATGGCTTATCTTTAAGCGGATTTTCATAACCAAGAAAGGTCTTGTGCAGCAGTTTTTATAGAGTGGGGAATGTAATTCTGCTGCGCTTCAGGATCATGAAGTGGGGGTGCGTTCTGAGCCAGTAGCTGAGTGAGCTTCTCCGCATAGGCCGTGACTATTTCTGGTAATTGCAGCTTTCCGATGTTCAGCTGTCTATATGTCTGTTTTCGTACGACTTTCGCTCTGCTTAACCTTGTGCATACCTTTGTTGCAACCAGGTAGTTATTGGAATCGATATTAGCTTCTCGAATCACATCTACGTCCATTACACTAATATAGTGCGTTCCATCAATCACAAGGTGATCAATCTGGTTCTACGTATATTGATCTGGAGATATCCAGAAGCCGTATGGATGGCTTTTTGTGGGAACTACATACAACTACAGACAACCAAGTTTTTCGCCGCGAATTGATTGAATTTGCCGATGGTTGATTCAAATACATTTTCCCTGCCCACTTTAGCATTGAAATCACCTAGAACAATCTTAATGTTATGGTCAGGGCAGCGCTCGTATGTTTCCTCTAGGTGCTCGTAGAACCTGTCCTTGGTGTCATCGTCTTTTTCTTTCGTCGGCGCATGTACACAAATTAGCGATATGTTTAAGTATTTCGCTTTTATGCGGATGGTGGCTATAAGTTCACTCACGGGGTTGAACATTGGGACCAGATGTCGCAGTCTCTTGCCAATTAAAAATCCCCAACCAAATTCATGTTTTTTCTCATGGCAGCTGTAGTATATGTCACAGTTCTTACTTGTACATCCATGACCGGTCCATAGCATCTTCTGGATAGCAGTAGAGTACATGTTTGTATAATATGTCAACCTCGACAAATATCAAATGTTTACTTAGAAACTTCAAAACCACTTGACAGTGGATAAACCAATGCACATTTGGCGGTTTAACACTTGTTAAACCTTTACCACAGACATCAGATATAATTCTGGGATAGGACTTTGCTAATCTACTGATATGATTTGATATGGGCACCAGTGGGACCGTATCCAATTCGATGAGAGATCGGTCCTTTAGAACTTTTTGGCGGAAAGACGTTGAAGCGGAGTTGCCACGAGGATAGTTACTTGGCGCCGTGGTTTTCAACGTGTTAGCTGGTAGCCGGAGTGGCGTATTGTATCTTGATTATACAGACTACATTCAGATTGCGTCATCATGACATAAATCGGTGGCCGCCAATGCCACGATCAACATTGACGAGTCCGACAGATTGTATTTATGACCACACCTCCCTGTTAATGTTGTGTAGTGTCACTTCAACTTCAATCCCGGATATCCCCGTAATTATTATGATTAAGATTGTTACATTTCGACGCTGAGTCATAAGTTTTACAACAATTTTGCATCAAATAGTCAATTTCATAAAATTCCACTTACGATTAGGGGTCGGAATGTTTATGAAACGAAAACGTGAACATCTGCAAATTTATTACTTTTGTTTCAGCTTGAAAGGTCATTTAGTTACTTTTGCATTTCCCCAACAACTGCAATTGATCAGTGCTTCCTTTGTTGATTCCAGTTTTTGTTTTAAAGAGAAATGCCCAAAGGTCAACAAAGACAAGTTACAGATACACGTTTAAATATTTGAAAAGTGGCAGCATCATAAGGAGAACTACATGTGTACAGTGTACATATGCAGTTACGTACGTCCTCTACGTATTTGGATAACAATAGCCAACACGTTCTTAGTCCAAAAGGACGTGTTAACAAATATTTAAAGGGTGTTACCAGCATTACGTACTGGCACAAAGGAAACGGGAGTTTTGGCAGGGATGTTATTACTGCGAAATCTTTTACTATCTTCAACAAAAAATCTTCTTCCATGGCTGTTAAACATCAAATGATACACAATTGGGGTTACCAAAGGATACATGTATTTGGGTGATGGTGGGGACACGAAGGGATAAATATCTAACTACAAGTACAAATAAAACGATTACAAATACAACAAAACACACATAGAATCCTTGACAATGTTGCTGGCAGCAACCCGTAAGGACGTGTATCCTTAAATATTTTAAAAAAGTGGTAGACCATGGATGAGTATCATGTGCTGGTAGTGTAATATGTCAAAATCACATAAAAAAGTCGAATGTCATTATGGCATATTTTGTTTAAATGTGTCTTATCACACATCCATATTTCCATGCAGTGATGACCATTCCAAATCTGTACAGTGCGTGGAACGGAAGCGTATCAGGATAATCGTAATAGAAGCCACGATTTTTCAAGTGAAACTTATCCAATACACTAAACGATGGATTGTGCAACTCATGTACATTATTAAGCGTGCCCATTCTCAAAGGATCTTGTCATATATTTTGGATGATGCAGGGTATTCATTAATTAGCATTTATCCCTATTGTAATAATATGTGTTCATATGTGTTTCGTTGGCAAATGTTTGTTAAAGTTTCACTAAACTTTACTACAACAAAGTCATCGATGTCTCATTAGGTCTTTTAGCCAAATAACCCTTAAGGACTCATTAACACCTCATTGACTTGCGAGTTGGACCAAATGAATCTGAAGTGATTACTCGTAAGTAACAACAGATAAATCTATATTTAACAGTGAGTGAGGAGAACTCATTAGCCTAATGAGTTTTATTGTTTTGTATTATTTACACTGAAAGGAAACGCTTCGACGAATATTTCTTTATCGCCGCAACTTTAGTCTTGTTAAGAGCTGCCCCACTTGGAAATTTGGCTCTCTTACAAGCAGGTTGTTTATATTTACATGAGAAAAATATTTCGATTGACAACTGAGCCCTGCCTTGGCACATTATACTTTAAGTTCCTACAAAACATGGATTAAACTAAACTTTAATTTAACATTTCAATGCCAACAGTTGTTCGAATAGTTTTGACATGTTAGAGGAATGTAAAGCTAACGCAGAAATGCTATACGTGACTAATGTAGATAATAATGACAATGATAATTTGAAGTTTAATTTAAATGAGCATTCAAAAAAATTTAAATAACATGGACAGTTGTATGGAATGGACCATTTTAACCATAGATTAATATACTAAGAGTCTGCAAAACAGTTGTTTTCTTGGACCAAAAACCAAGTCACTGGAAAAGTAGGAGCACAGAGTAAGACAAACAAGGCAACCCATGCAGAATTAGAAAAATCTTTATTTTAATAAATTTGTGTTTTAATTGCCATCTCTGTAAATAGCATTTCATTACGTTTTGCTTTATTTCACTTATTGTTCCATTTTTACTCGATGTAATCATAAAGTAACACTGTGTGTAATTTTTTAAGTCATGGCAAAATAACCATATACGGACACCACTACGTGATAAAAGACTAAAAAAAAAAAAGACCCGTGTTTCCCAATTTTTCCCAAAGTCATGCACTTTTTTTTTTATGGGCCGCCAAAGATATGGGGCCTCGGTATCATTTTCGTAAAAATGTGATCATTTTCTCAGGCTCATATCTTTCGATTTACTCTCTGAGGCAAAGTTGTAGCTCTTGTCATAAAGAACAAAAATTGCGAACATATAAAATCAAAAACTTCACCTTCCAGATCAAAACCGCAAAAAACTTAAAAAAATTCGATTATTTTTACCTTTTTGCCCGTGTTCAGGTCCATAGGTAGCAAACCGTTCAAAATTCAAGGAAACAATCAACTACAAAAATTTACCTAAGATCTCAATAAACAAATTTCTAGAACATATAAACTTCCTAGAGATGATTCTTAACACTGTTTAGGTAGCACGCAAAAGTGAAAAATTTGCCGAAAATTTTTTAATTTCATTTTTTTTACCTTTTTCTCCTGTTCAGGTCCATAGGTAGCAAAAAATTAAATATGCCTGGCCAGAACCATGTGCATTCTTCAGTCTATGTTGTTGTATTTGTTCATCCACACTTCCTCTTGGCCTCCACGAGTTACATTGGAATTGATTCAGAGGTGAGCGTGAATCCCAATTACAAAGAAAACAAAAGAATTTTGGGAAGCCGCCCTTATCGATGATCCCTTGCAAAGTGTTGATGACCTTCAAATCACAGAAAATCTTCCATTTATTTTCGTAACATTTGATTTTTTCCATTATATCTTTCAATGTTTCATAGCTTTTTTTCATGTTGATACCCATTGCTAGCGGAATGGAAGGTTTTCGGTTCGACACATGCAACAACACTGCTTTCAATCTTGAAACAGAACCATCAATAAATAATCTCCACTCACTAGCGATGTAGTTCATTCCCATTTTTACCACCAAAGCTTTTAAATCGTTGCAGTAAGCGAACGAATTGTCATCATTTAGAGTGTAGAGCATCTGAAATTCAGCTTGGCGTTTGCGGTACGCCGTAGAGTTAACATTAACATGTGTGAGTTTTCTTTGCTTTAAAAAAGCTGTCAAAAATATTGCAAGTCGCTGCGATAATCCCAATATGGCCACAATGAAATCCATTTCCATTTGTGTTATTAGTTGTGGTCCATCTCTTCCCTGTTGGGGCTCATAATCGGTATCAAATGGATCTTCATAAGTAACACCACTTGCTGTACTCATTGCTGTAAATTCTGTAGTACGATCTGGAGTTGGCGGCCTTGGTGATACAAAATTTTCAGGTGCAAGCACTGGTAGTGTGGCTGTTGCAGTTGTTTTATAAATTTTGTTCTTCTCAGAATGTCGATTTAGACGACATGTGTAATTTACGCATGCATAGCAACTGGACTCATCATGATCACCTGGGCGACTAATCCAGTTTACCGGCTTACAATACTTCATAGTACCTCTGCCTCCACTCAACCATGCCATGAGATTGTTATAACATTGGCGACACACTGTATTAGGTGTGTAATTTTCACCGGTCAAGTCCACTTCGTCGAAAAACAATGTATATGCTCTTTTAAATTCACTAGTTAAAAGATTCTTTTCCTTCTGAAATCTTGTAGGTGTTTTTTTTCTGGTTTGATGACCGCAAACGTAGCAAAATAAATCAATATTTTCACACTGCATATTGAAATTGTCAGTTGCCAATGTTGTGTGCGAATTATACTGTAGCACTTTCACTTTTTTTACTTTCACTTTCACTTTATAACTTTCAACGCTGAGCTCTCGTTGACGTCGCGCTGTGTAATGCCTCGATGTGAGCGTCGTGTCGCTTTTATATTGTGTGCTGCGTCCCTTGTTGCGTGTGCTGAGCTTACTGCATTGCCTGTGCTGCTGCTGTCGGGGCATGATCGCGTGATACCTAAGCGCTACCTAAACGGTGTTAACCCTTGGACAAACACATGGTTCTGGCCATGCATATTTCATTTTTTGCTACCTATGGACTCTTTTGCTATTTGAGAGCCATTGGGCGTGGTGATCTGCTCCACAAGCTTTTAAATTATAGCCAGGATTCGCATTTAAATGAACAAGTGCAAGTTCGGCCACTTCTCTGTGATCCGTCCTTTTGTGATTAATCTGGGTTTGTTTAACATAAAAATCTACCAACGATTGCCGATTTTGGTGCAGAATGCTTTTAGCTGCTTTTGAATTATATGCCGGTGTAATTTTTAAACCACGATTATGTATAAACCACTTTCTAAATTGACTAAAAATTGGAATTCCAGCACCAACCGTTTTCATTAACACTTCTTTAAATGGATTTGCCACGCACAATTCTTTTTGATGAAGTCGACAAGGTCGACGATTTCACTGATTTTTTGTTGTTTTTTCGAATAACACTGCTGCACCTGCTTTCACGCCTGAATTTGCAGCTGTTGTATCGTTAGATAGACCAACAATCTTGTTTGTGATGTTTAATGTATCGCATTGCTTTTTTAATTCGTTTGAAATAGATCTTGGTGAGCCATCGTCAATAAAGTTGCAAGAAATTAGTTTTTGTAACCCATTTGTTGCGGAAACACTAATGACTAATCTTTCTACCATATCGCGGCTATTATTCTGCATACGTTTACTGTCCCAATGCAATATCAAGTAGCCGGGAAATTCAAATTCCTGGAGCCGATTCATTGATTGCTCTCGTTCGCTAGACCGTCGTTTCAACAAATATGAAGAAGATGATTTTCCCTCTATGTTGTTGAGACGTTTCAATTCTTTGAAAACAAGTGACATCGAATTGGAAGAAATTCCAAGGCTGTCCAACAGTCGGCAAGTCTTTGGATCTATAAAAAGAAACTTACCAATTTTGGATTTTGCTTCAGCTAGCATCCAATCTGAGTCTTGATTTTTGTTGTCAATGTGTACTTGTATTTCTTCCTCTTCGAATGTGTTAGTAATAGATGCTTTAACTGCTTGGTTTCTCGACGCTCGCTTAAATTCTTGTGTCAACGGAAATGGAATACAGTTTTTTGTAGAATTCTTTTATGTGTTTCATTGGACCCGAACTCCCTCTTTTAAAATTTCGTTTGGTATTGCAAAAATTTCCGTAAAGTTTGGTTATCTTGTTACGAAGGTAATAGCGTTGCTTTGGAAAACGTAACAATTTCTCTACGTCTAATTCGATTTCGGATACTAGAGATGATGCTGATACAAACACATTTATTTTGTTATTAACTTCATGAATCGCGAGAAAACGGCGTAAGACGTCTAAATGAGTACACGATTGAACATCTAAAAAGAATTTTAAGAGTTATTTCAGGTTATTACAACAAATTCTGTATTTACCTGGTATTCGCCTAACTTTTTTATTTGCTAAATGTAACAGATCCGACATATTGATAAATTATTATTAATTGCAAACAAATGTTTAAGGTTTCATTTTTTTTAAAAATTTTAGGTGACAGGAAACTCTGGAATTTTTTTTAAAACAGTTTTAACTTTTTTCTAACAACTTATTATTTAGCCTTAACAAAAAATGTTAAAAGCCTTATAACTTTTTAACGGGTTGTGATAAAAATAAAATATTGGTACCGTTTTGCTAAGCTTAAAATACCTATTCATCGTGCAGGTTTAAAAAAAAAACCTAGATTTTTTTTAAAATGACATTTGCGCCCTCTGTTGTGGGTTTTTGCAACTTTTTTAAGGATTCAAAAAACGGTCATTGTATTAATTTTTGCTGCAGAATCGGCTGGTGAAATCAGATTTGCAATATATTTAACCGTTTTTGCTCTGCAGAAAAACGAGCTCAAAATCCGCGTTTTTAGGTGGGTTGAACCACCGCAAGGAGTGAAAATGCTCCCAACAAAAGACCGCCATTATTTTCATTCGCTCAAAAATCTTCAAAAAAATTATGATATCCGCAAATTGAATTCTTAAAATTTACTCTAGTATCTATGTATGTATTCGTCTATGCTAGAGGGACCATTGCATAGACGAATACATTCATACATACATTTATTCTCTCATCTGGGAAATTAAATTTAAAATTAACTTACACCAGGTGGAGTTACAAAATATGTTCACTTAACTTTTTCCTGTCGTTTTGGTGTAGAACTGAAAATTTTAAATATATTTTGCACTTTTTTTCTTGACTTTTATCGTTGGTATACATTTGTATTGTATTTAACACAACTAATTTGCCCCAAAAACACGACATTCGGTTGTTGTTACTTTGTTGAACGTTGTTTACTATTGCCTCTATCCGGTATTATTGAACCCATGGTTTCCACCTACAATGTTTACTTTCCACCGTACCTATGACGTTTAATTTATTGAGAGAATACATTTATCTATGATGAATACTTTTCAATTGCCACTTTTTGTGTCCTTTCAAAAGTTTTTGTAAAAATTATGCACACACACTCCGGTTGCTATATTCCATATTTTTTGTTTTGCCACTTTGCCTCGTAAAATGATTAAGATGTAATAAATTGTATCATCATCGCTTACTTTAAAAAAAAATCCAATGAGTGTTCGAACTCACGGGCGATGTGTTAACACCTTTTTGCTACACGGTACCTGTTCGATTTCTATGAACACATTCGTAAATGTTACATTGGAAAATAAAAAACAGCGTTCAATCATATGATGACGTTACAGTTAAATAATATTAATACTTAAAATTATTTAAAGACCCAGTGCAAGCACATGTGCCATTATTTTCTTGCTCAATACTTTTTGTTTTATTCCCACAAAAGTCAAAGAATGCAAAGCAACAGACACTTGTACATACATACATACATTGTTATATTCGTACGATATACCCGAAGATCAACATAAAATACTTTTTTAATATTACTCTAAATTAATACTCCAAATTAAAACACTTAAATCTCGGCTCGCCGATATCGGATCGCCTTAATTTTTGGCGTAAACTCTTCGTCGAAACCCGCACTAGCTTTTTAATCCAAAAATTAATAAAATCGGATATGAATTTCCGGAGAAAATCGCGTGGGAAAATTATATGAAAATCGCCCAATAATCACTTTCGATACCGACTGCCAAGCAACGAACAAACAAACGATGATTTACTCTTAAAACCTAACACTTGCGTATGTATTAGTTTGATAGTTTACTGCCCTAGAGGCGCGCGTATAGATGTTAACACATCAATAATTACAAAAATAATAAAGTGCCTTTATTCAAGTGTGTGGCGACCTGCACTGTAGCTCATTGGTCGTATCTAGATTACTTGCACTGTTACTCATGTAAAGCAAAACAACGAATGTTAAGTAGAGAGAGAATTATTGTATTTTATGATCTCTTCCAATGTCCTCGCTTAACCTACAAAGTACTCAACGAATATGAAATGAAATGTACTAAACATCACTAAAATGGAAAAAAGAAATAAAGAAGTAAAGTCAGTGTGTGACACGAGTTGTTGTTCAGATTCCGACTTAGGTAGTTCATATTACGGAGCGTTTTACTTTCTTTCTGCATATGTATCCCTACATACAGACTACAAAGCAATATTTAATTTCGCTGGATACGCAAAGAATCCACAAGTGAACCAAACGAAAAATAGCACATTTTTGGACTTTTTTTTATAAATTGCTCAGAAAACATTCTTTAGTTAAGAAACCACTATTGTCGTGATTTTTTTATATCTCAAGATGTCTAGCTTCCATGTCCATTTTAAAATTCTGCAATCGGTTACAAATTGCAAAAGATACAGGCAGCTGAATATGGAATTTTTGGTGCCTTTAAATAAGTGAACCGGAGTGTACAAACGATTGAATATAGTAACAATCATTTCATGTTGTCGGAATGGGAGTCTGGTTTTCGTCCTAAGCACGGTTGTGTTAATGCTTTGGCTGAAGTCTGGGAAAATATTAGACTAGATCTCGATAAGGTTAAAATAGCGTTTCTTGTTTTATTAGACCACTCCAAGGCTTTTGATTCGGTTGATCATTCTGTTCTTAGTTTAAAGCTCGACCACTTCTTCAATTTTTCACCAACGTCTATACGTTTACTGAATTCATATCTCAATAGACGCATACTCCAATAACTTTATCTCATAAGTTTTTCCGGCCTCTAGAGGTGTCCCTCAAGGTTAAATTTTGGAGCCTGTGCTATTTTCGATCTACGCCAATGACTTGCCACAAAAACAGTCATAATAATCGTGTTTTGGTTACAAGCAAGCGATTATCACTTGCGAAGTTGCAAAGAAAACGACTTTTTGGCGAGAAGTCATTTATTAAAAAATATGAAAAATTGTTAAAAACAGTGAAAGATGGGATTTTTTTTAAACTTAGCGAAAATGAATCACGTCGCTAAGTCTTCGCTAAGTGCTTCATACAAAACAAGCGAATATATAAGCAAGCGGTGTAACCAAAACACGGTTATTGTATGTATGATAAATGTATGTATTGTATGTAACTATAAAGACCAGGTGCAGCATTTATTGAGCAGCCCAATAAATTCACTTAGGGGGCACTTCGATAAATTAAATGCCTATCAGGCGAGATTATATAGTTGGGCAGTAGCTAATAGGCTTTGTCTACATCCCAGGAAATCCATCTAAATGTTTAATTATGCTCAAAAGAAGAATAATACCCACAAATGAATTTATCACACGCGAATTGAAATTGTGTCCTTTGGGAAAACTTTAGGAATTGTTTTTAATAACACGTTAACTTAGTCGAACCATGTTAATAAAATTTTTGGCCAAACTTACTCAAAGCTAAGATCACTGTTGTAGACGCAATCATTCACTCTGTTGAAGATCAGAATACTGGAAGCCAAATCGTATGTAATGCCGGGCTTAATTTACGGTTGCGAAGTCTTCGGCAATTGCGATTCAACTACACTGAAAGAAAAACGCTTCGTCGCATGGACGAAACATTTTCGTTAATGTTTTTACGTTGTTATAGTGAAAAGTGTCTTGTATCCGACAATTTGGTAGTCGCTGCAACGAAAAATTTCATACTTGATTTCTTTGACAATTTCTCATTTCTCTGCTACAACCAATTACTTTTCGTTCCTGCAACAATTCTTTTTAATTTGAATTTTGTAGAAAAATTGGTTAAAAATTTGAAAAAAATAAAGGCATGAGATTTAAACTACTGATATTTGGTTTATCTCTTAGTTTTTATTATTTATTTATTTTGGAGGTTTGCCAACATTTCTAGTTGGCGAAACAATTTTGTTATTGCAACGAAACTAATTTTTATGAGAGTATAGAGAGAGAAGCAATCGAAAAAATGAGCGAGCGTAAAAAAGAGGCTAACAAGAGAAAATGGTGAGCGTGAGTGGTTGGGTCACGTACACTGCTTAAATCAGTTCGATTGCAACCACCGAAAGTGGTAGACTTATTTCTCCGTCGGAATAATTTAAATAAATTGTTTAAAACAGACTAATTATTTCCATTTAGTAGTAATATTTTGTTCTGAAAAGTAAATTGTGCGAATTTATGGGTTTGCTGTGATCGTTGGTGTAAATTGAGTATCTTTAAATGAAATAGATAAATAAACAGAATGAAAGGAGCAACACGACAGCAAAGAAAGTGACGCATTGATAACAGAAAAACTACCCCGAAATATGTAACTGAACATTTGTGTGTATGGTTGCGCGTGATGATACAAATTGCAACAAAGTGTTGGTGTTTTGGTAATTGGATTCAGAAAAAACCGAAAGTCATATATACATATGTGCGGGCAGTTGAAGTCAATGAAAACGAAGAAGTCAATGGAACAAAGTGTTTCAAGTGACGACGAACATACAAAATTACAACAACACAACAAACAAATTTGTAACAAATTTCGTTAAAACCAATAAAAGAGCAGTTCAAGAAATTGCATACAGAACGATCACTGGTTTAATGACAAGAAAATTTGGCGCTACAATTGAATGACAGAGCCCTCGACAAAACAAAAATTGCATGATTTATGAAAACTATGATGTGGTTCTATGTTAATGGAGTAGAACATAGGGGAGTAGTGTTTATGTTCATGGTAAGGACAGACATAAATATTTACATATTTTAATAAGAAATTTGAATAATAATAGACTCCTCATATTTAGTTTTAATTTCAGGACCTGAATACGACGGCCACAATAACACTCAACCCCTCGACTACCACAAACTTCCCCAAACGAGACTTTCAACAAGGAATTGATATAATCTATTTAGCAAATTGAAACCATTTTCGAAACAAAAATTTAAAAAATTATTATCAAAACACCTGCAATGTAATATTAACAGTGTACTTATGTACAATTGTCAATGAATAATTTCAAATACACTTCAAAACATTCATTGCAGCAATGAAACAATATCATTGTAGTAATGAAACAAATTCATTGCAACAATGACCCAAATTCGTTGTATCAACGAAACGATTTTAAAGCAGCAATTATCAAATTCATTGCAGCAATGAAGCAAGTTCATTGCTGAAACGAAACAAATTCATTGCAGCAACGAAATAAAATCATTGCAAGAACGATACTTATTCATTGCAACAATGAAACAAATTCATTGCAGCAATGAAACAAATGCATTGCAGCAACGAAACAAATTCGTTACAATAATGAAGCAAATTCATTGCAGCAACAACCATACTTTCACCACAATAACGAACAATTTGCAGTTGATGAACACATTTTCATAGCGGGAATTAAACTGTACATTAGCTCACATTCGATGACAAAAGTTGTTGGGGTAATGAACATTTTCATCCCTGTGACGATGCTTTTCCGTTCAGTGCAGCGAGAAGAATATCTGTGCAAATTTTTATATTACAAACGCAAAGCCATAAATGTCCAGAGTGCGTCGAAAAAATGTGGTATTGACCCATTCTATAGTTGCAACAAGCTCCAAACACACGTTATATCTGCATCCAAACAACAAAATAGGTCGATTTATTGGCGTGTAGCAGTTTCGCCGCCTCAACGACACGTAGATTCCTTGCAACCACGCATTTGTTTCGACAACTAAAATTTTAAGAAAAATTCAATAACAAATAATTTAATGTGAATAATAAAGTAATAGTTTAAATATCAAGAACTTACTATTTTTTATTTAAATCTTGTAGGCCAAATTTCGCTAGAGTAAAGACAACATCGCAGAATATACGGAAATTTTCATTGCTGCAATTTAATCACAGTAGCCAAAATGTTTCTTCCCAATCAATGAAGCGTTTTTCTAACAGTGTATGTTCTAGTGTTTCTAAAGTATTATGTTTCCAAGGAACATAATACACAACATAATACATGGTTTATAAAATTCAAACTATTTTAATTTTTTCGAAAGCAGAAATGGAAATCACTTAAGTTCGTAGATATCTTCTGTCCATTCTCAGTCTAAGAATGTATATATATTATTGACACTTTGTTATAATCTAAATCCAAGCCCAATTCAAATAATTGTCATTATTTCAAATGCGATATAAAACTGTCGTTCGTTACTCTGAAAAGAATAAAACCCCAACGGAGGATCCTCACGAATTCGGACTGTAAGAAGAACTCACAAATCGTCTACATATTCGTGGAGAACGCTATCATTTCGATTGACACTTACAAATGATTGTCTCCCCAGGAACCTGGCAAAAGCTCTTTTTACCAGAAATGGGAACATATTTTCTCTGTATAATTGAGGATCCTGGATTTTAATCTCTCGATACGAGGGCGGATCAATAAGTCCGTAACTTCTCGAACTTCCCTCGTAGTTATATGAAATGCAACACTGCTCTCATCAAGTACCACATGTTAATAGACTACTGCCAAATTTTGAGCAATTTCCGTCATTTACTTTGCGATTAACAGCTGTTCAAAACATACAACCTCGTGCATTTTTTTAAAACATTATTTTTTTTGGAAAAACAACCGTCAATCAAACCAAGGAAAACCTTGATAAATACTATGGGGACTCTGCACCATCGATTTCAATGGTAAAAAAGGGGTTTACTGACTTTCGTTGTGGTCGCACAAGTACAAATGGCGCTGAACGTTCTGGACGGTCAATTGAGGTCAATACACCCGAAAATGTCGAAAAATCCACGATATGGTGTTGGCCGATAGAAGAGTAAACGTGCGTGAGATTCTTGATGCCATAGGCATTTCATTTGGCAGTGTGGTTTCGATTTTTAATGATCAGTTGGGTTTAAGAAAGCTGTCTGCAAGATGGGTGCCGCGTTTGCTCTCAATTAACGTATTCGTGTGACAACTTCAAAGGATTGTTTGGAGTTGTTTAATTGGGCTACGAATTGGTAGCTCATCCGCCATATTCTCCGGATTTAGCCCCCAGTGACTATTTCCTATTTCCAAACCTAAATAAATGGCTCGGTGGAAAGAGATTTAGCTCCAACGATGAAATTATTGATCAAACAAATGCCTCTTTTATGGACATCGAAAAATCCTACTTTTTGGAAGGGATACAAAAATTGGAGAAACATTAGACTAAGTGTAAAAAAAAATAAATGGTTTCCCATTACATCCCATGAAGGGACCGGGGAGAACTTCTCACAATCACTGAGCTGTGCGCTTTCCAGTTTTCACTCACTGATTGGGACCTACAGTTTTACACCGATTCCGACCGGTATTTTGAGAAGCTTTTTCATGGCTATATACTCGATAGTGTCGCCGTCACTATGCGAGGTGACCGCCGCCGAAAGAAATTTTAGGTGGTCAGAGCAGGGTTCGAACCCAGGATCTCATGTACAAGAGCCGCGCACACTAACCATTGCACCACCGACGGCTAGACTAAGTGTATTGAGTTAAAAGGAGATTATGCTGAAAAATATCATTTTTTTTGCAAAAAAAAACCGTTTCATTCACAAAGTCATGGACTTATTGATCCGCCCTTATGAATACATATTACAATCTAGTCTCTGAATTCCTTCAAATTCCAGGCAGGAAATCCGGAATTATCCATAGCCTTGGTGTAAGTTCTTTGCGATATCAGCCAAGTAATATCACAATTTGTTATTTATAGACTCTGATCCCACAGGATCAACAGCACAATGAGAATATATACCTTCCACATCAAACTCATCAATGCAGCGCTTCCTCCTGTGTTGCAGAATTGGACACTGATACAGGAGGTGCTCGATAAACTCAACCACACAAATTCGAAAATAATCAATTCTCTTATTAAGCAGTTTGCTGGCTGGTTCGGTCTCTCATATTACAATGACCCGCATATACAACAATTAGAAGATACAGATGGGCTTTTCTCAATCTCCAATAGGAACCGGTAGATAACAATAACATTATGCGTAGAATGTGCCGTCGTTCAAATAGCCGCCACAGCTTCTCTGGACATTCGAGGGGTCAAATTTTCGATGACTCTGCCGGATAGATCAAGCTGAGTTTGAGCAATGATATGGGTTATATTTTGGGTTTGAAAACACCGGTTGTTTCAGGGTTATTGGCGTACACCTGCGACTTAAGGAAACCCCACAAGAATAAGTCTAACGGTGTCAAATTGCACGACCTCGGCGGCTTGTTCACGTCGCCGCTGTGTGCGATACCCATGCCCTCATATCGCTCATGCAACTCCGCAACTACTCGAGATATTAAAGTTCTGTAACTTGCCGTGATGATTTTTCTTTAATATCTGATAAAAAAAAACACGGAAAATAACAAAATATAGAACAACATAACCGTCATGACAATCCAATCACATTGTAAACGTTTTAGAATCCAGCATCGGCCATAAATTCAGTCTGCCCTCGCCAGCCAGCGAGAATTGATTTGATTGAGATAAGAAAGTTGGTGGTCTTACATATGAATCCTGACTAGCATAACCTGTTCTGAAAACAGAGTCGGCTGCCTCTGTCATTGCTATATCACTATCGTCAGGAACTCAGCTAAGTCTCAGCTGATAGGATACTGACACAAATCTAGATAGTACACAATCCCCAATCCCTTCATGGGACGTACTGGGGAGCCATTTTTTCAACCAAGTGCGGTTTTACTCTCAACGAAGATGATAACATCTCTTACAGATAATGAGCTAAACTCAAGTCACTTCGCTGTAGTCCTTATGAAAGACAAAATGAGTTGGATGTCGTCGCTAAAAATTCCAGCCTCAGAGCTAATATCCATCTTGGGGTCATTGTTTCCAATGAAATTTACCGAAAGTGAGATGGTATCTCATCTCCCTAAACTCCTGCCCAGTATTACTATCTCCGGATCGTTCTGGAATTTTACCATCTGAACAGTGGGGTCAGATGTTCGACCCAAGAAGCCATGCGGATCAGACTTATCCATCTCAAGGATAATATTAGCACGCCCTAGTTGAACAATGCAACTGCTTCTGGCAATGCAACGTTTTGCTTAAAGCTCCAAAGTAGTGCGATCAAGAATTATATCACAAGCCACTTTCGGGTTCCTCCTCCGTAGGCCACAAATTCATACGACCGCAGTTCTTTGAATCTTACTTAGCAATTTCAATTGATTACTCCCATCCAAAGCATTCCACCAAACAAAGCATCCATAGATAATGATTGGGCGAGCGACTGACGAAGACTGCCATTGATTGGGCGAACAACTGTCGTAGACTACCAGTAAAGGTTTTGAACTAAGTTCCAAGTTCTTACCTTAATGATATCGACAGGCATATACAGCGTACATACCCTTCTTTATCCGGTCCTTAGTATCCCATTTCCAGTTTAACTTCCGGGCAAGGACAACACCGATTTCATTTCTAATAACATTACATGGTTTAGCGAGGGCATCCTCAACTTCTCTGTGTTTCGTCTACGTCTGAATAAAACAGCTCCGTCTGCCTCTGGGATAGAACAATAGTTTCCCTGCGACCGGAATTGCAAAAGCATCAGCACAGGACAGAACGCTACGAATCTCTAGTTTAGAGAAATTTATCGGTGGTGCAATGGCCAGTGTTCGCGGCTCTTGTGCATGAGAACGTGGGTTCGATCCCTGCTCTGACCACCTTACATTTCCTTCGATGACGGCCACCTCGCTTAGTGATGGCGGCACTATCGAGTACTTAGCCATGGAAAAGCTTTTCAAGATACAGTTCGGAACCGGAATAAAACTGTAGGTCCCAATCAGTGAGTGAAGCATTTGAAAGCGCACATCTCACTGGTTGTGAAAAGCTCTTCCCAATCCCTTCATGGGAAACGGGTTTTTTATATCCACCATCATCGTGCACTTTCCACAGACTTTCCCTTCAGGTAATCGTGTCGACTGCAATAAAATCGGAAGGGATTAAATTCGTTTTCGAATCTCTCTAAAACTTTGAACAGAAATCATGAGAGACTTATCTATAGTCCTTGGAGATTTCCCTTACCTATGTACATTAGGGTGGACCTTGTGTCGATATTTTGGTAGATGAGGGCTCTATTCCGTGCCTTTTTGAAAAAAAATGACAATGCCGAAAAAAAAAATTAAAAAAAAAAAACATTAGAGGTTGCGCACGAGCCGAGAAAAAGGTCCACTTTGCCAAAATTAGGAGGGAAATTGCCATAGGTATTCAGGGGTCACCCGTAGGGGGGAAGAATGTATGGCCGACCCCCATTAACTTTTTACCGCCAACATTTTCCCCCAAGACACCCACCCCCTATCTCCTCCCCTTAGGGGGGTGTATTTACAGTTGCACAATATCGAGATTTTTTTGATTTTTTTACAGAAATTCCACCAATATTCAAGAGTGGTCATTGTTTGGAAAGTCTTGAAAAATTTGAAACGCACACGTGCTGAATCAGGTACATAGGCACCCTTAGCAGATGCCCCCATTCATCAGTACCTGGCAGTAAAATATTGCAAAATACGTAGTAGTTATAAATAGCAGTTCATTCATCGATTGTTGTCATTCAACAAGTGCCGACGACCGCGAAAAGTAAATTGATTTTTCTCCCGTTTTTTAAAAGTTAAGATGACAACACGACTTAGATCGCGCGACGATATTTTTTTGATTGGTTATCCAAGCATGAATATTACGGGGAACAAATTACCGTCGAAGAAGCAAGTGCTAAGAATGCATTTCTTCAACATTCGCAAACGAAACATGTCGAAGAAAAATAGTGCGGTTATAGTCGCGGACGCAGTGATGATTTGTTGGCGCCAAGCAGCTATTCCGACGAAAGCCAGAGGAGATGTTACAAGAAAAATAGCTGCGCTGCACGATGAGTGGGATGCTTTAAGAAAGTCATCTCACAGAAAGACTGAGTCCACCAGAGAAAAAGAGAATACGTTTTCTGATAGCTTGGATAATCTTTTCGACATCGCACACGCCAACGCCCTTGAGAAAATTACAAATACCGAAGACATTGAGTTTCTGCTAAAGCAAAGAGAAGATGGCCGGCCAGGAACTATGGGAGGTGTGGACGCTACTGATACTCGAACGAGGAAAAGAAAAGCTGAGCGCGAAGAACAAGAAGAGTTGCGACGCAAACGTGCAACGGAATCTAGTAGAGATCGGTTCGCTAAAGGCGGTAAGCTATTTCGCGCTTTGTGTGTTCGTCCAATGTTTATATTCAAATGAAATTCGTTCAATTGCAGTGGTTAAATTTTCAAGCAGTGATTCAAGCGATGATAATGGGAGACCGTCGTTGTGGCCGTCGGTGGTGCAATGGTTAGTGTGCGCGCCTCTTGTACATGAGATCCTGGGTTCGAACCCGGCTCTGACCACCTTCAAATTTTCTTTCGGCGGCGGTCACCTCGCATAGTGACGGCGACACTATCGAGTATCTAGCCATGAAAAAGCTTCTCAAATTACCGTTCGGAATCGGTGTAAAACTGTAGGTCCCAATCAGTGAGTGAAAACTGGAAAGCGCACAGCTCAGTGATTGTGAGAAGTTCTCCCCAGTCCCTTCATGGGATGTAATGGGAAACCATTTATTTTTATTTTAATGGGAGACAGGACGAAAACTTCCCGGCAGAAGCTGGCCCGTCAAATGTTGGTGACAGAAGAGGTTACAAACAATGTTTTACTGAACGAGTCCTATCAGCTTTGGACAAGTGCAAAGTGACTGACCGAGACGCGGTCGGCATTATGATAGCGGCGGCAGAAGCATTTGGACGCGATCCTCAACAATACACAATAAACCGTACGTCGCTTCGGAGATGTCGGCGTTCAAATCGAGAGAACATGCTGAGTTATGTGAAAGACAATCCAGAAGTAAGATCGCATAGATTTATTTGCTCTCATTCAGAATTCTTATTCTTCAACGCGTTTCATTCATCTCCAGCTTGTCGCAGCTAAATCCTTCGTAGTCCATTGGGATGGCAAAATGCTTTTGGATTTTGTGGGTACAAAGAAGGTGGACCGTCTACCGGTAATTGTCTCGTACGGAGAAAAAGAACAACTTCTTGGAGTTCCCAAAGTAGAAGATGGGAAAGGAAAAGGCCGGAGAATAGCACATGCCGTTTATCAACTGTTGGCATCTTGGCATATGACACATCGATTACAAGGACTTTCTTTCGACACGACATCAACGAACAGTGGCCCATTCTCCGGAGCCGCAGTTGCTCTTGAGCGGCTGTTAGAGAGAGAAATCTTATATTTACCTTGCAGACACCACGTATACGAACTGGTGCTAAGGGAAGTTTTTGAGACAAAAATGGGAAAGACCAGTGCACCAGGCGTTCCTTGCTTTGACCGTTTCAAACAGGAATGGGACGCTGTAAAGGTTAAACCATTCCATTCTGGCTTGATAGACGATCAAGTCGTCAGAAAAATTCCTGTGGCAATGCAAGTCGGCATAAAGAAGTTTTGCTTAGATCAATTGAAGGAGAAACACCCTCGCGATGACTACAAAGAAATGCTACAATTAATTCTTTTGTTTCTGGGTGAAAAACTTGAGAATTACCATTTCCGACCTCCAGGACCCGTTTCCCATGCTCGATGGATGGCAAAAGCCATTTACAGCCTCAAGATGTTTTTGTTTCGGAGAACTTTTCACTTATCTGTATGTGAATTGAATGGTATTCGACACGTTTGTATTTTTGTGGTGCGACTTTACGTCAAGGCATGGTTTGGTTCTTCTCGAGCAGCTGAGGCGCCGAATCAAGATTGGAAGTTTTTGAAGGACATCGTCGAGTACAAGTCCGTTGACCAGGATTTATCTCGGGTAATGATAAAGAAATTTATCGGTCACCTATGGTATCTCGCCGATGAGCACATAGCCCTTGCCTTTTTCGATGACAAGGTTTCAAATGAGTTGAAGGCCAAAATGGCCCAAGCATTGCTAGAAAATGAGAATGACGAAGGTGAAGAAGATGAAGAAGACGAAAAAGGTGAAGAAGATGAAGAAGACGAAGAAGGTGAAGAAGATGAAGAAGACGAAGAAGGTGAAGAAGATGAAGAAGACGACCCGGTTCCCCCAGCTCCTCGCGTCGTAATCAAAAGCACCAGCGTTAAAAAAATCGAGGTGAAATTCAAAGATGTGAATGAGGAATTCTTGGCTAAAGACTTGAGCAACTTCGTCTCTCATAATACCAAAAATTTATTTGTACGATTTGGAATATCGCAAGATTTCATTCTTGCAAATCCAGCAACCTGGAAATCTCGCGCAGACTATCAAGAAGGTCGTAGAATTGTAAATAACTTGCGCGTTGTGAACGACACTGCCGAAAGAGGAGTAAAAATGATACAAGATTATAATAGAATACTGTGTCAAGGCGAAGAAGAGAAACAGTATTTACTACATGTTATCGATTCTTACCGCAAGAAATACCCATCAGCGAACAAAAATATGTTAATTTGACTATATTATATTAAGAGTGCTTAGTAGTACTACTCAATTACAGCTTCTTTTATTTTTGTATGGGGAGTCCCTCAAGGAGTGGAGATAGAGGGTAAGTTTGTTCGGAAAAGATGTTGGGGATGAAAAGTTAATGGGGGTCGGTTATATATTTTGCCCCCCTAGGGGTGACCCCTGATGACCTATGGTGTTTTTCGAAAATACTGAGCAACCTCCATTTTTGTATGGTGACCCCCCTAAGGGGAGTAGATAGGGGGTGGGTGTCTTGGGGGAAAATGTTGGCGGTAAAAAGTTAATGGGGGTCGGCCATACATTCTTCCCCCCTACGGGTGACCCCTGATGACCTATGGCAATTTCCCCCCTAATTTTGGCAAAGTGGACCTTTTTCTCGGCTCGTGCGCAACCCCTAATGTTTTTTTTTTTTAATTTTTTTTTTCGGCATTGTCATTTATTTTCAAAAAGGCACGGAATAGAGCCCTCATCTACCAAAATATCGCAAAAATGTAATTTCAAGGTCCACCTTAATGTACATATGTATATATGAAATTTATTGGTGACTGATTGACTAACTAGTTGATTCATAAGCGCTGTGGCCAAACGACTCAAGACGGGATGATGAAATTTGTAGCGGAGTCGGTCTAATATAAGAAAGGAATTTTGGAAATATAAAATGGGACGAAATAATAGGCTTGTCTCTAAATCGAATTAATTGGCATTCTGGCCAAGCGAGGGATCCTAGAAATTTGTTGTGAATAATCCTATTATAAAAGGCGGTAGCCAAGTTTATGCCTCGAGAGAGTTCCTAATAGCGCTAGACTTTACATTAATCATGTCACCTTTTATGTTGTCCATGAAGTAAGTTTCCCGAAACTCACATTGTGCTCAATATATCCACAAGTGGCCGTTGGTGGTGCATGGCTAGTGATCGCGGCTCTTGTGCATGAGAACGTGGCTTCGGTCCCTGGTCTGACCATGAAAAACTTGACCATGAAAAATCTTCTCAAAAAACCGTTCGGAACCGGTGTAAAACTGTTGATCCCAATCAGTGAGTTAACACTGGAAAGCGCCCAGCTCTGTGATTGTGAGAAGCTCTCCTCTATCCCTTCATGGGTGAAATGGGAAAATATTTATTTTTTACTTCACGCACTTAGATGGAGGCATGAGAACGTGGGTTCGATCCCAGCGCTGACCATTGCATTTCCGTCGACAACGGCCACCTCGCTTAGTGATGGCGACACTATCGAGTATTTAGCCATGAAGAAGCTTCTCAAAATACCGTTCGGAATCGGTGTACGTTCCCATCAGTGAGTGAAAAATTAGAAAGACCACAGGTCAATGGTTGCGAGAAGCGTTTTTATATCCTCCACTGTAAGTGATAGAGGGTATATATCAGTTTGTCATTCTGATTGTAACATATAGAAATAAGGCTTTGCGACCCCATAAAGTAAATATATTCTTGATCCTTATAACAACCGGAGTCGATATAGCCATGTCCGTCTGTCCGTCTGTTGAAAACATTCTCACGACTTCAATCGGCGATAACGCGGTTTGGTTTTTGGCCAGAATGTTCCACGTATTCCTGAGCAGTTTGGTTGAAAATCAGCGAAATTGGTCCATTGGAAAAAATTTTATGATTGGAAACGTAAAAGAACTCATAAAATTTTCACATTAATTTTTGTAGTTTTATACTAAACTACTCCTTTTGCCGTGTGGTGAATTTCCATGTTGAAAATCTTTGTTGTGCTTTATAATATGTAAGTACTTTAGAATGTTTAGATGTACTTTCATGTGTTCATACATTTATATGAATTTTGTCACACTTTATAAGGTCGCTGTGGCCTGATGGGTAAAGGGTTGCGCGTTGGAGTCTGAGGGTTGTTGGTTCAACTCTCGTCCTAGCTTCTTTTTTTTTTAACAGTTCTTCAAAAAATGCTTTTTTATTTTAAAAAAATGCTTTGCAGCTTGTTTTTTTTTTAACAGTTCTTCAAAAATGCTTTTTTATTTTTAAAAAATGCTTTTTTATTTTACTTGTGAACAAGTAACTTATTTTTATTTTTTTTAAAAAAGTAAATTTTCTTAAAAGAAAGTACATTTCTTAAGTACATTTCAAAGTACATTAAGTAAATTTCAAAGTATATTTCTTAAGTACATTTCATTAAGTACATTTCTTAAGTACATTTCTGAAGTACATTTCTTTCTTAAGTACATTTCTTAAGTGCATTTCTTCTTAAGTACATTTCTTAAGTACATTTCTTCTTAAGTACATTTCTTCTTAAGTACTTAAGAAATGTACATTTCTTAAGTACATTTCAAAGTACATTTCGAAGTACATTAAGCACATTACAAAGTACATTTCAAAGTACATTTCAAAGTACATTTCAAAGTACAGTTTCTTAAGTACATTTTCAATGTGAGCATTTGAGCATTGTGAGCAATGCATTTGTGAGCATTGTGAGCATTTGTGAGCATTGTGAGCATTTGTGAGCATCCTGCATTTGTGAACAAGTAATTGCAGTTGTGAACAAGTAACTTATTTTTATTTTTTTTTAAAAAGTAAATTTTCTTAAAAAAGGTCCTTTTTAAAATTTAATATTTTGCTGGTTAACACTAAGGTGGAGGGTATCAAAGATTCGGCACAGCCGAATTTAACACTTTTACTTGTTTTTTATATCGGGGTGTACCTATATCGTCTGTAGGGTTTGGCCGTAGCTGTTTTGAAATGCAAGCCTTGTTTTGTCGGAGAGTACCGACGATACTTATTTCTCTAACTGGAAGCTGATTGGCCAAAGGGAGTGAAGAAAAATGGGCTGTTGTCGCATTCAGACCAGATAGATTGTCAAAATCAACCAAAGCTAAACCAATATTTTCTGCTACGTTTACTTGTCGTGGACCACCAGATAGTTTGCCTGTGCAAATTATTCCATTGGAAGGATAGCCATCGGCTGTGTTACATAACCAAAATATTTTGATGCTGTACTTCGCTGGTTTTGGCGGAATGTATTGTGTTTTTAGTTTGTTTGCAGATTCTTCACAAGAATATATTCGAATTGTCAAAACGTAAAGGGTTATCCATTTCGTGGTTTCAAAAGTCTAGGGCTGGAATTCGACATCTGTCAAACTAAGTTGTTAAACCAATTTTTTTCTTTTCAGTTGAAAGTCTGACATTGACGAAACTGGATTGCTTAACTATCACACAACGCATACAAATTATTAAAACCTACTACAAAAATGGTGATTCTGGCACAGCCACATATCGTGCTCTAAGAGGAGATTATGGTTTACATAATCGTCCAACTACGCAAGCAATTGGCAAAATTGTAAAGAAATTTGTAGAGACTGGAGCGGTTACAGATATTGTAAGGCCTGTGCATCATCGTTTCGCTCGTTCCGCTGAAAATATCGCTGCTGTAAGTGCAAGTGTTGCCGAAGACCCGAATCGTTCTCAGGAATTAGGACTGTCTTACGGCAGATTATGGCGTATTTTGCATTTGGATCTACACCTACATCCATATTAAGTCCAGCTCACACCACAACTGAAGCCAGCTGACCATTCACCACGTCGTAGATACGTGGAATGGGTGCTTGAACAACAAGCGGTGGACGGCGATTTTTCGAACAAAATTTTGTTCAGCGATGAAGCACATTTCTCACTCGGTGGTTATGTTAATAAACGAAATTCTCGTATTTGGGGTTCTGAGAATCCTCAAGTAATTGAAGAGAGGCCATTACATCCAGAAAAAGTCACTGTTTGGTGAGCTCTTTAGTCCGAAGGTGTGATTGGACCTTACTTCTTCGAAAACGACGATGGAGCGACTGTCACCGTCAATTCGGAGCGTTATGGTCATATGATAACCGACTTTTTTTTTGCCTGCTATTGAAGAATACGACTTGGAGAATATGTGGTTTCAACAAGACGGTGCCACGGTGCTCGAGCGAATATGGCTTTATTGCAAGAGACATTTCCTGGCCGCGTAATTTCTCGTCGTAGCGATATCAACTGGCCACCAAGATCATGAGATTTGACACCATTTGAATTTTGTTTGTGGGGCTACTCGAAAGACCGTGTTTATGCAGATAAACCTTCAACTCTTGAGCCCATAGGAACCAACATTCGTCAAGTTATGGCTGAGATACCGCCCAATATGTGTCAAAAAGTGGTCGAAAATTACCTGCAAAGAATCAATGCTTGCAACACTTCGCGTGGTGGTCATTTAAGTGATGTAGTGTTTCACACATAATGTCAACGTTCAAACTTTATAATAAAAGAGAAATATCATGAAAAAAAACATTTTATGTGTCTTTTATTTACGTTTACTTTTGAAACCGCAAAATGGATAACCCTTTATAACGCGGAGAATTTGTTGAAATCTATCGCGACTCAACGATGCATTATACAGTGGATGACTATAATTGCCCCAAAGAATTGAAGGAGGATCATCGCTGGCGCCGTTAATACCCATGACCAGCAAAATTTTAATACATGCGTCAAGATGTTCCAATGAAATCAAACAAAACTCACGGGGTTTCACCTTTAAAGCTGATATATCGCCAGAATTCCTGCACCAAACATCTTGTGATAGAGTTTTAGTACTTGGTACCTCTTGGGAATATGATTCAGTCATGTCACTTGCTACATATTTTGAAGTAATAATTGAAACTTGGCCTCGCAATTCAGATACCGCATCCTCTTTTTCCTCGCCGGGCTCAACGACACCTTCAATTTATATATCTGAGACCTCATCTGCATCAGGAAACCATTCCTCATCACTGACACACTCAAATTCGAGGGGCTCCGTCGTTTCATCTTCCTCTATTTCCGTTTCATACAAGATGTCAATATCTTCGTCAGTCTATCTAACCCAAACACGCAAAATAAACAAATGAATTTAAAATCAATAAAATATTCAATATTTTCAACAAATTTTACGCGGAGATATTTAGATAACCCTATCGCCATGGTCATTTATCTAAAGCAGTGATGCCCAAATTTTGAATTTCCGTAACACGCGTGATGGACAGCAAAATGCTGTTTCTGCGCTGCCGACACACATATTGTCACGGTTGCCACAGGAATAATTTTTTAATTACCAGAAGTTACCAAAAGTTACCAACATTTAGAACATTAAATGTTTATTTAAAATAATTAATTATATATAATCATATTACATACATACATCAATATAAAAAACAAAACATAAAATATTGCATAACAAACCATAAACTTCACTTTCGTTGAATTTTATTGCATTTCAATTGCAATGCAAAATTATTTAGTGCACAAGTTACCTAATACGGTATTGACACCGACCAAGATTACCGCATGTCGATGGTTAACTACGTTAACCAGCGATAACCCAGAAGGGTACTCATGCTCAATACAATTTTAATCTGTAGAAACTGAAGTTTAATTGTTAACCTCATTTTAAACTGGTGTTCATTCTCATGCAACACTGTTAGCTTCTAAAAAATGCAACCATAATAAAAACATACACAAAAAATCAACTGCTTGACAGATGGAAGCCGATCAACAATTTTCCGACGCGTCGCCGCCATAACTTTTCTGAAGTTCACGCCGCCGCCAATACAAATGGCTCATAAACTGTGAGCAGATTTTATCTACTGACGCGATTTGACTCACTGATCCAATTCTAAAGGTTCAGTTATTTCACAAACCTCCCAAATTTGTACAAAAAGGGAAAAGAGAAAAAAGAAAAGTAAGTAAATAGGGAGTAAATCAGAACAAACCCGATCAGAACCCGGTCGAAGGCAAGACAATTTATGCCTCAATCGTAAATAACATTTCATTTGAAATATTTTTCCCTTTTTAGTTAGATTTTGCACTTTATTTTTTCTGGGGAACGTGAACTTGGGCCCATTGTTGGGAAGTTTACTGATTGCAAAAAGTGAATTTAAACAGCACAAAGAGTTCGTTAGTACGAAAGGGACAAATATATTTGGTTGTTTAGTGCGAACTACGGCAAGCGCGTATTTTGGTTAGCCCATAACCATTCAATTCTCCCAAACAGTGTTGCCACTGCTTCTTGCTTTCTTCTGTTTGTAAGTAACATCTTAGATCATATTTGGACAAATTTTCTAATAGAAGTTAGAAATGAAATGTTTTTTCTTATACTAATTATTTCTTTTCAAAAGGTTACACAAATGAATAAAATTTTACCATGTTACCAACCCGTTTAAATGTTACCAATTTTGGTTGGATATTAGCAACTGTGGCAACAGTGCGTATATTTTACGCTTCTTCGTGTGATTTCGATCGTGGCCGGTCGGCTCTTGCTATGTTTAAATTTTTTGAATGCAAATCAAATTAGTTGCTGGTCAGCATTTGTTAGAGATTGTTTGTCAGCGTAATTGTTTAAAAATTCGTCAAATTTAACTTCCGTTTATTCTGCTTCATTCTAGCGCAATATGTTATAATATATGTATGTGTGAGCATCACTGATCTAAAGGCTTCGATAATGATACGCTTGTTCTAATTTTGGGGCTTGCATAGGGTCAAATGGTCTCGCAGCAACTGGTAAAGTTCCAGATGATGGTCCGCGGTGGGGATTCCCCTGATTAAACACAATTGCAATGCTTTACATTGATGTGATGTAAATTTAAACAATAACATAAAGATAAATACGCGCGGGTATCCGGGTACCCTTATCACGAGTCTACGTATAAGAATGTTATAAGGACGGTTAGGGTTAAAATCGCTGAATAAGATCGAACATACCTTATGACTAACGTTCAGTTTGTTCAAATTAGGATACTAAAGAAGATATGGAAGTGGATGTTAAGATATTTGTGGGCACGTGGGCGCAACATTTTTCAAAATCATTTTGATATGAGACAACAATCCACAAAGTGATGTTTATCACAGTTCTCGTAGTCCAGTATGGAAACTTCACTTGTGTCTTGGGACATTGGAAAGGTGGCCCAAATGCATACAATATTCGCGACTTTAACTTTATTGTTGTGACTGATAATTGGAAAAATGTTCTATTAACAAAAGAATGAAAGTGCATAAAATGTTTCTCGGTTTTGTATTAAACGTCTGTCCTCCTCTGCTGCTGAAACACTGAATAGTCATTGATGATTGACAAAGTAGCTCAGAGCGACGACTCATAAAAAGTATTTATATGCGATTAAATTAAAGGCAACGACGATTAAATCCCACGAAGAAGCAAAAACGGATACTCAGGCACGAAATATCCCCTTCCTGGCATCTTGACAATGACAGTGGAGTCAATGTGTTGGAAAGGGAAATGGGAAGATATTACAATAGGGATATAAATACATATATACATATGTATGTATGTATGTACAAGGCAGTAATAAGGATGATCCGTGGAATAAGGTGAAGATAAAAAACAAACCTCCCCTACACATTGGTTGCGAGTCCTGATTATTCGCATGTGGGTAAGTGGGATGAATCTTAACCATTTAAGTGATGGGCAATATGTGAGTGTATGTGTGGATGGCAATCACAGGAATCGAACGTGTATCGTCTTTATTATCATTCAGGGGTTTTTTGCCATTGCACTGCTACTTTTGTACATGGGACATTGTTTATTTTGAATATTTTCTTGGTCGCGATTGATACTTTTTTTTTTATAGAAGACTAAGGGAGGCACAGTGGAAGACTGAGGTTGGCAGAACTGAATTTTACGGCATTTACGATTTCGATTTCGATTCGATGCAACTCTGCTAAGTACCATAAAAACAGGTAGCCATAATAAAAACATACACAAAGAGTTAACTGTTTGAAAGACCGAAGCCAGTCGAATAATTTTTGACGCGTTACCGCTACCAAACATTTTTCGAAGTTCGCGCCGCCGCTGATACATCCTGGCTGTCATCGGTTTAAAATGTGAGCCGATTTGAGCGACTGGCCCGATTTCACCATCTATTCCAAATTTTAAATTTTCCCAAATTTGTACACAATTTTCAAAACTAGGGCGTTTTGATGAAATAGCTGTTCGACCTCTCAGCTGTATATTTGATACAGGATTGCGTTTTAAGGAGAGTGAGCGATAGACGAATTGAAAAAAACTGACTTTAAATTTGATTTTATTACCACTTGTGACTTTGAAAATATCTTCATATACAAAAAATTATTTTTGATTTGAAGAACACAAATACTTTCTTTCATTTATATTTGTATTACGTCCACATTCTGGCAGAAAAAAAATGCCATAACAACCTGTATCAAAACCACAG
The DNA here is from genome assembly GCA_963931995.1 of Phaonia tiefii. Lineage (NCBI taxonomy): Eukaryota > Metazoa > Arthropoda > Insecta > Diptera > Muscidae > Phaonia > Phaonia tiefii. The sequence continues at coordinate 164,168,013 of OZ008368.1, forward strand.
AGAAAGCTATAAAGAGTGGGCATGTGCGTTTCAGTTCCACCAAATTCTCGTCGAAAATCAATGGAATAACGAAAAAATTGATACGTTTTTTTATGCCACTTTTTTCTGCAAGAATATGGACGTAATACAAATTGAAAAATTTTGTGTTGTGTTCTTGAAATCAAAACTAATTTAATGCATATAAAGTTATTTTAAAAGTCATAAGTGAAAATTGTTTTAAAGCGGTTTTTTCAGTTCGCATATCGTCCATTCTCTGTAAAATTACCTCCTGTATCAACTTTGCAGCTACGATAAGAGGTCGATCAGCTTTGTCATCGAAATCACCCGATCAAAACTGTCGTTACCCAAGTGACTTTCGACGAGAATGTGAAGAATAATAACTTGGTCTCAATGTCCGCAGCATTGTGTCTGTTGAACTCACAATTCTTGTGTCGACATTCAGACGATTTAGGTATGATACTTTCAGTTCCGACATTGTAAAAAGCGGGAAGGCTGTCACTGTTTATAGAAACACCCCTTTTATCCGTGCTAACTACTTCGACTACTTCACTGTGGCCGTCGGTGGTGCAATGGTAGTGTGCGCGGCTCTTGTACATGAGATCCTGGGTTCGAAACCGGCTCTGACCACCTTCAAAAGAAAAAAATTTCTTTCGGCGGCGGTCACCTCGCATAGTGACGGCGACACTATCGAGTATCTAGACATGAAAAAGCTTCTCAAATTACCGTTCGGAATCGGTGTAAAACTGTAGGTCCCAATCAGTGAGTGAAAACTGGAAAGCGCACAGCTCAGTGATTGTGAGAAGTTCTCCCCAGTCCCTTCATGGGATGTAATGGGAAACCATTTATTTTATTTTTTATTTAACTACTTCGACTAGCGCTGTCGTCGTCAATTTTCCCATCATATGCTCATGCTGGCAATTTGATAGGCTGTTTCAGTCACTGGCGATCTGATATGTACGTCCGATACCTTTATTAGAGTCGTGGGTATAACAGATCAGAGGCTTATTGGTCTGAAATGCTTCACCGATTCATGGGCGTTCTTCTCATCCTTAGGGGTGAATATAACTTTCACCTTTCTCCAACATACTGGGATGAGATTTAATGGAAGCATTCCGTCAGTGTCTGGTAATTTATAAGGGGAACTACTATTTGTAGTTCACACAATTTTGTCAATATTAATCAATGTATTCGCATTATCATCGTCTCTCTGCTCCTTTGTAGACAGTTTACCACTATTCCAAGCGCTGCTATCGGGAAATTGTGTCTCCAGCGGTGACACTTCTGATTGCTCTGTCTATAACCCTTCTAGCCAGGAACGGATTATCCATAAGGCAGTGTAGGCAACTTCCTAGGGGCTCCGCAGTGGATAGGGGGCCGCACTCCGAGAGAAAAAGTAATCTGTTGCATCGACTGAAAATTTAATTTGAAGATTTTCTTTATGTTAAGCTGCATTGACATATTACAAATTATTATTGACGGGTATTCGATTTTTTCGCGGCCAGTTTAACACCGACTAATCAGACGACGGTACGACAAACCACACAAGCATCAGCATACACTACATTGTGAATGCATAAGTACTGGCACTACGTCTTAATCTACTCTGGCACGTCACTTTCATAAGGTTGGCAGCACTGCCAGTACTTGTTCGCATGACAAAGAGCATTGGGGGAGTTCCCGATTCGGCTTCCTTTCCTTTCATTATTTATTTTTTCTACTGACTGCACATTACTTATTGAAGGCGCCTATCATGCTGGGCTCCAAAAATCCTTCAGTGTTGTCCAATTCAGAGTTTGCCATTATCATTATTTTACTTATATTGAGGAAAATTGGGCTACACTTTATAGCCTTTTCACATTTACCGTGTTTCAGCTGAAACGCCGGCGTTTCACTCTCTTGAGATCATTGCGAAATCATGGTGTTCACATTGTACTTTTTTTAACTACTGTGGTTTAATGTGACATTTCTCATTTCTGTTTTGTGTTGTCTGTATTGACTGTAAACAACACAAACGCTCAATTGTGAATAAAGAAATATAAAATACATTGATACATACATAATGTAAACAAACAGATTTGTTTTCCCTCATTTTTCTGACATTTGCTTTGAACCAGCAATGGAAACTTTTTCATTTTACTCCTTTTTTTAACTACTATTGGAGTACAACACTGTGCTCTCTCTCATTTTTACTGTGGTTTCAAACAAACTACAGTAAAAAGAGCATAATGTTTGCGTTTTTTTTTGTATGGAAATAAGTGCCAATTAAAGTGTGTTTCGCTGAAATCATCGAAAGAGAGCGAAACGCCGGCGTTTCAGCTGAAACGCGGTAAATGTGAAAAGGGTATTAGTAAACATTTCATACATTTAAAAAAAATAAATGATTTCCCATTACATCCCATGCAGGAATTTGGGAGAGCTTCTTACAACCTGCGAGCTTTCTAGTTGTATACTCACTGATTGGGACCTACAGCTTTATACCGGTTCCGAACGGTATTTTGAGAAGCTTTTTCATGTCTAACTACTCGAACTTCTACTAAAGTGGAACTTCCAGAAAAACTTCAGAAAAATCATGCCGCATAGAGACGAGTGGTGGAATACATACCGTTGTAGGATGTTGACATAGACAATTTTACGGATGGATCTAAGTGGGATAGTTGAGTGGAAGCTGGCGTCTTCTCAACTTCACTTAGCGTTACACAATTGGCAGTATTCTTCCACGAGGAAGTAGTGACAATATAGGAGGCGTGTTGTCAGTTACGCAATCACGCAATAGTAGGGAAGAGTGTGAAAATCTTCTTTTCTCTCGTCAGTGGAGAATAGATCGACATTATTTCGAGAGCGAAGGAGTTTTCTAGATGTAATCGGTGCCACGACGGGACTTTCCTAGTGTGGGTTCCGGGTAATACGGGAATAGTCGGAAACGGAGCAGCTGATGAACTTGCTGGGAAAGATTCTAGTGGAAATGCGGATAGACAATGTGTGAATGAAAGCCCTCTAAGAGAGGTGTTTGACTCGCTTGACGCCACTTCCACTACAAGGTAGACAACAACTGGAGATAACTCCTACCTGTTGCATATTATGGGGTCTTTGGTCTAGATTTGACGGTAAAGGAACCGAGTTCTTGATGACTCTGAACAGGAATACAATAGCCAAAATGGCAGCAGTCATAACCGGTCACTGAACGATTGGTACATGTTGTTAATATACGAATACGATACAGGCGCTACTTTCGTAGCTGCGACGACGAGCTAATGGCGGAAACTACTGAACACTATCTCCTCGAGTGTCCACTCTATCTCCTTCGAGTGTCCTTGGTGTCCAAGCCCTCTAAGAGAGGTGTTTGACGCGCTTGACGCCACTTCCACTACAAGGTAGACAACAACTGGAGATAACTCCTACCTGTTGCATATTATGGGGTCTTTGGTCTAGATTTGACGGTAAAGGAACCGAGTTCTTGATGACTCTGAACAGGAATACAATAGCCAAAATGGCAGCAGTCATAACCGGTCACTGAACGATTGGCACATGTTGTTAATATACGAATACGATACAGGCGCTACTTTCGTAGCTGCGACGACGAGCTAATGGCGGAAACTACTGAACACTATCTCCTCGAGTGTCCACTCTATCTCCTTCGAGTGTCCTTGGCAGACATAAGGAGGACATCCTTGGGAAAGTATTTTTTTTACGGAATGCCGGTATTGGGGAATATCAAACTTAGTCTGTTTCTAAAATTTATTATTTAGGTATAACCGGATAACCTCAGTATATTACTGACATTCTTTAACGTGTCTATTCAAAACGGCATTACTACTACTTGGGTGAGCTTCCATGGGAGGAACTCACAGTCACTCTAACCCAGTGGTTCCCAAACTATTTTGGTCGTGGAACCCCCATATTTTTTTCCACTGATCGCGGAACCCTGAATATATTTTAAACAACGACTTTTCAAAATGTAATGAGATATTAAATGAAACAAGTATTATTTTAATATTTCAGATTTTATTGAATTAAACAAAACTTAAAAAAAAACAATACATCATAGAAATAATTAATAAAAATGCAATATATTAACTAAAATAAATGAAAAAACGTTTTTTATGTGAAGAATGCACCTGCTTCTTTGATTCCATGATTCTTTTAAAATTTGGCGTTATGTTTGATAACTGAACTCGCATATCTGGTGCAGCATCAAGTTTGTTTCGATATTTGGTTTTTGTCGCAACATACTTAGAAAACCCAGCTTCACACAAATAAGTGGTTGCACACGGCAATAAAATTCGAATAGCCTGTTTTGATAAAGTTGGATATTCATCGAACACATCTGACCAGAAGATTGTTAATGAAACTGTTCTAAATTGTCATTTCCAATTCCGCTAATGTCGCAACGGACGACACACCCGATTTAGATAGGAGTGAAAAATCATTAACTGGTAAATTTCTTTAATGTTTTATTCAAATAATCTTCTCCATAAACAATACCCGTTTTTTTATGTAGGCCTCATATTCACCAGTGTATGTCAAAGTACCGAAGCCAATAATATACCTGGGGTAACCACCTGAGTGAAGGAGGCTTGTCAAAACCAACTGATGAATTTATGGTGCATATGCAGGCGGTTCATAATATTTTTCAAAAAATAAACCAGGATGGCCTTTTTATCACCAAAGGTTTTATAAAAAAACATTTGCAGTAAGCTAATGACATTAAATGCAGTGAAAAAGTCAAAAAAAATTCTATCGTTCTCGAATGTTCTTCCTAATACGAAGATTAAATCAAGAAATAATTGTATTAGCGAACCAAAGAAAAAGAAAATGGAATAAAATATGAAACTAATATTTTTTTGCTTAATCATGGGCAAAAGTGTCTTTCATCTGTATGGGTTCTTTTTAATCACTTTCTTAAAAAAGTATTGTTCTGTCTATAAACTACTCTTGCACGAAATGCCAGCAAAAAATATTGAATACCCCGACATTTTACTCTAACAAATATGTACATAAATATTCATATTTATTACAAATTTTAATTATTTTCCTAACAGCCACATCCTATTTTTTCTTAACCTTTTTTTATTTTGAATCAACGTTTTATTTTATTTGCTTTTAACAACAATTTATTTTGAATTTTAATGTTTTTGCTGAATCTCCATACATACTTCACAATTTTCTAAAGCAAATCACAACTGTGACGTACATGCGCAGAGAGAGGACACTTTCTGAGTACGATCCGCGTAATCGTATTATCTTTCATTCATGATACATACAGTATTTTTTCTAAAACCGTTGCTTTGCTGTCAACGTCATGGACTCTATTTTTTGCTTCCCAACTACTCTTTGCCGCTTCCCAGAATTGATTTGTATTAGAGAAAATCTTAAAATACCTTTAAAAAAAATTTTTACTGAACAAGCTCAAACTTTGAAGTTTCGAATAAGTTGATTCGTTAAATTTTAGGATTTTTTTGACATCAACGCTAAAATATCGAAAATTTCCAAACTACATCTCTTTCTCAGTGTGAAATTTTCAAATTCAAAAAAAAGTATATTTTCAGTCAACCCTAGTGAGTATATTAAACACCATTCTTATTATTTTTTTTTAATGAAATAAAATTTGTCACGCGGAACCCCTAAATTTTTTCGTGGAACCCCAGGGTTCCGCGGAACACACTTTGGGAACCACTGCTCTAACCTAACCAACTACAACATCATGCGTCAATTTTGTGCGCATATTTGTATAAGAGCGTGCTAATGCCAAATATGTTTTTTTTTTTGGAGTTTTTATATAATTTTGAGATTTTAATGTCTGCGAATTCATTAAACACTAGGTAACTTGGTCAAACACATTTTTTTCCTAAATCTCCCACAGTGCTATAGTCAGTGGTGATGCTGGCACTCAGCAGCAGTATCAGAAAACATTCCACAATCTTTTCGTGTTGGGTTATTTATGTATGCAGTCCCTCATGTCTGTCCAATGTCCAGGTCACTTGTCGTCATCGAATTTTGTTATGCTTCATTAAATACGTAACAAATTCGATTGGATTTCTTTTTTGTTTTTGTGTTTTTTGCCTCTAACAGACTCGTCCAAACAATCGATGCGAAGTGCATTGAATTGACTTTTCTTGTTCTCCTTCGTTTGTCTCTATTACGACTTGTATCCGTCTAATCAATACTCATCACCATTGTCCCAAACTGCTTCTTTGGTTGGGCTTCTTTTTACGTGTGTTTCAGTTACGGCCGTAGTCCAGTCGTATCATCGTCACCACCACCATCATTACATGTCACAGTGTCACATTTAATTGCAACAATTGCTCGGAATGCCGGACACGTCTTACACCGAAATTCATGGGTTGGTATGGGTTAGGTGGTTGATGCGAAAGGTGTTAAATGCAAACACTCACTCTTGGGTAAATAAATCCCCCTTGTTAACTTTAAAGATAAATGGAAGGACAACAATGGCAGACAAACAAACGGGAGTTACTTTAATTATTTCTTACAATATTTATTTTGGGTTTGTTACGGGCACGCCACTGCCGGAATGACTAACATAGAGAGATAATGTTTGGAATATGTTAAAAAAATAAGAGACTAAGGACACATTTTCAAGGATATATCAGGGACTATTCCCGGCCAGTGGCGCGAATCGGGGACTTGTGCCCAGTTTTTATGTGGAGAGTTATCCAATGTATTACTTAATCCTAACTAAAGGTTGATTGGTGGTTTATATTGCAGCTATAGGTTACATTGTTCACCAATATGGCAACGCTTGGATTTTTATTGGAAAAATGTCTGGCTTGGGGGAACACAAGCGAAACGCCAAGAAGTACAACCATAAGGAAATTATTTGAAATAAGAAATTAATGTAGAAAAGCGAAGGGATATCAACAAAGGTATAGTAAAATCTACGTAGGCCCAAAAATTCGACAAAAAAAATAGTAGAAATAGTTACCAACTTCGCACGGCCCTGCCAACATTTCAACCACTTCGTACTGACCATGGTACAAATACACGGTAGTGGCATTAGCATTGTTGTAATTTTCGCACCGATTTATTGTCACAACCATGTACAATTGTACAAGTAGGTAGATGAAATCAAATGAATCAAATCACACAAACAACTTTGACATTTACTGGGAGTTTTGAAATGTAAACAAAGGCAATCAGCTGGGCTAACGCTACCACCGTATATTTCTACCATGGTGCTGACTATTTCATAGTTGACATGAAGTGGTAAATGACAACAAAGTTTGTGAAATCAACTACAAACGAAATTGCTTTTTAAGGAAAATGAAACAGTGTGGGATATCGTTATTGTGAACATAGAGTGATATGTCAAGGGAGTGCATGAGTTTTCCAGTTGCCACAAATTCTCGTTGTAAGTCACTGGACTAGTGACAGTTTTGATTCAGTTTGTATTTATTAAATAAAAGTAAAAAGAAAATAAACTTGTGGTGTTCGTTCAAATAGAACCCCATTTATTGCATATAAAGTTATTTTAAAAGTCAGAAGTCTCAATGAAATCAAATTCAAATTCCGTTTTTATCACTTATTCTCCTTTACATTCTATCCTGTATCAAATTAGCAAAAATCTGCAAATCAACTGTTTCATGTGAACGCAAAGGTACGGAGACGAATATAATCATTTGCAAACATAACCAGAGAGTGAGTGGAGCATAGACTAATATATACATAGACACTTTTATTCTCTCAATAAATTAAACGTCATAGGTACGGTGGAAAGTAAACATTGGATGGTGGAAAACATGAGTTCAATAATACCGGATAGAATTTCGAATTCGTGTTTCCAAATTTCGTGTTTTTGTGGCAAACTAGTTGTGTTAAATACGGGATAGCCACAAAATTCTGTTTTCCAAAATTCTGTCTTACAAAAATTCTGTTTTTTTTCCAAAAAAAAATTCTGTCTGACTAAAATTCTGTTTTACAAAACTCTGTTTTACAAAATTCTGTTTTTAATAAAATTCTGTCTATTAAAATTCTGGTTTTTGAAATATGTTATTCCCCTTTCATTATGAGAAGAAAAAAATAAAATGCCGTTAAATTATGTTTTAAGAATTAAAGCCAGTTTATTATGAATAAGAAATGTTACATATAATAACGTATGTGTATGGTTAGATATTTATTCGTTGGAAACAAATTATGAAATATGTATTAAATAATTAAACAGATTAATGGATTTTCAAAATCGATCTCATTCATATCATTGAAAAACATATTAATTCAAAATCGATCTCATTCATATCATTGAAAAACATATTAATTTAAAAGAAAAAAAAATAACAAACATTAAATAAAAACACAAATTAGTTAAAAATCAATTAAATTAAGACAAAGTTAAAAATAATAAAAAATCATAGCAATTCCATTTAACTGATAACAATATTTAATTAATTATAAACTAAGTTTTTTGCTATTCTTTTTAAATACATATTGTAGTTTTCTTAAACGATTAAATTTTTTTACAATACGTGAAATATTTTTTTTTTTTTTACATTTCTTTTATTTTTTTTAATTTTTCTCCATTCTCAATCTTTGAGACAATATTTTGAGAATAGATTAATTCTCCTTTTAAATGTTCTACAATTTTGTAGAGGCCGCTTTTTTTTCGTCCAACTACAACACTCAAACGTCGGTGCCATGACTCGACATTGTTTGTAGTTTTCGGGTATTTTTCAGAATACTCGCAAACAAATATCGTCCAAAATTCAGGTGGGTACTTACGAGAGTTATAGACATAATTAATTCAAATGTTCTTCGGAGCTTCGAATAATATTTGGATACCTTTTCTCGACGAACATACGCAAGCGCTTTTAAACATCTTACTTGCAGTGAGAATTTTTCGTCATTTCCGTACTTAGTAACCAATCTGAAATGATAATGTTGTACATATTACAAGTTCATTACTATAAATTATAAAAGTTATTAAAAATTTTTACCGTTCTTTTTGAATACGGCGCTACAATATCTGGGAAAAATGGAAAAAGCACCCTCGTATCTGCGAATCTGGAAAGCATTTTCTAGCTGCTGACACGAGACCAACTTCGAAGTCAGATATAATACGATTAGGCTTAAAAAAAACTCCATATTCCAAAGCAATTTGAATTACGCGTTTAAAAAATGCTTCATAGAGTACTGCAGATTTTTTGGACATTAGGCAGAATAGGAGTGGGACGACCTCTCGTTCAATCCTTCCATGAACGGAAAAGAGTTGGCGCATTATTGTGGGCACAACATCAAAAGTGCCGTCAACGAGCCAACAATCGCTTTTTTGTAGAAGTTGAATTGATGATTTTGTGCCGAATATAACCATATATTCATCTCCCACTTTCTCTTCTGTCAATATAAATAATTCGTTATCCAAAACGTATAGATTTAGAGGGTAATCTATTTCATCTATTGCTTGCGGCTCTCTGAAAACTCCCATTTCATTCCGAGTGTATCCTATTTTTCGCTTTTGCGCGTACTTCGAGGGAAGGTAATCGCGACATTTTTGGTTTGTAATTACCACCGATTGTTGCACTATTTGACTTGGATTAAGGGGTTTGTTTATAGCGGCATATTTTACAAAAGTATTTGTTCTGCATATGCTTATGCTTTTTTGGATATCATATTAAAACATGCTCGTTATTTTCCATTGCTGTTATTATTCGAGAGGAACACTTATCTGGAATTCTTCTCGAGCACGTCCAATTAAAGGTTCCTTTTTGTCTTTTCATTTCCAAATAATAAAAATATCCTTTGAGACACAACATTTCTTTATTTTTATTGGTTTTTATTAATTGCACTTTATTCATTTTTATTTTTTTAAACACGACACATTAAACAACACAATTGCGACTAATTTTAAATAAAATGCTGGAACATAATTTTCGACCAAACACATACACTGTGATGCATTTTATTTAAATTTGCAAAGTGTTTTTTTAAACAGTATTTTTTTTGACGTAGAATACGTCTTACCTTACGGTATAGGGAGTCATGTCAGATTGTTATTATTGTAATCTTTATTTCATTGATTATGAGGAAACGGTGAGATAACTTTTTTTTAAAAATTTTTTGTAGGTAAATGAAGATGTTATCTTTCCTTTGATATACATTTCATATTGGTTGATATCTTCCTAATATTTAAATTTCTCAAAAGAAAATTGTTTAAACACATACACTCAAACATATGTGTGGTGTTTGGTTGACTGTTTGAGTTTGTAGCGTGAACACAAACTATGCTGCTGTTTCAGTGTGGACACAAACCTTCGGCTGTTGTCTTGATTGATGAAATATTGAAATTTCGTATATTTACTTATGTATTTAAGTGAAACAAAATGTTAAATGTGAATTTGAATTTAACATGGATATATAATTATAAAAAATATAAATCAAATTGATTTGCGTCTGTTATTTATCATTTATCCTTACTCTTTTAATTTAAAAACATATTTATCCTATTTTTCCTACCATAAGCTTATGTATATTATCAAAAGTAACTATCAAATAAATAAATTCATTTGCTTATGTTATTTATCATTTATTGTTATATATGTTTTCTGTCTTATCGGATGGCGTATTCTACGTTAAACTTAATGGCCGTGTCTCTGACACAGCCTGCAAGGCCTCGGACAACTGTCTGCTGTTTTTTTTAAATGTAAGGGAAAGTTGGGGCAAAGTGATTTCTTAATTGTTTTATTTTTATGTATGTGTTTGTAATTGCACTTTCAGTTAAATACAAAATAATTTGAAACAAATCGTGCGATTTTTTCCAAGTAATTTTTTATTTAACTGAAAATGCAATTACAAACAGAATTTTGTGAAACAGAATTTTGAAAAACAGAATTTTGGAAACCAGAATTTTGAAAAACAGAATTTTGTAAAACAGAATTTTGTAAAGCAGAATTTTGAAAAACAGAATTTTGTAAAACAGAATTTTGTAAAGCAGAATTTTCGTCGAACAGAATGTTGTACCCAACCCGTTAAATACAATACAAATGTATATCAACGATAAAAGTCAACAAAAAAGTGCAAAATGCATTTAAATTTTTCGGTTCTACACCAAAACGACGTGAAAAAGTTAAGTAAACATATTTGTAACTCCACCTGGTGTAAGTCAATTTAAAATTTAATTTCTCTCATTTCCACAAACTTACGACGAAGAGTGTGAAATGATACGTCAGATGAGAGAATAAAAGTATCTATGTCTGTGATGTGTGCCTGGAGTCGGAATTTGAGTCGTAAAAATTTGCACGACTCCAAGTTTAGCATTTCCACCTATAAAAGTTTGTTCGCGCCGGAACTATTTATTTTATTTACTTTGTTTTTCAAATAAAACACAAACTTATTTACGTTTAATATTTCATCTTTGGTGCTGGCACTATTTCTAAGAAATTCCGTTTTTTTCATTTTGAAAAAAATTTTATTTTTGAGAGATTGTCGTTACCGACCGGTTTGAAAGAATTCAACAATTTGTTCAACCTAAAATTGGTTGAAGTTTTGTCAATGTAGCATTTTGACTCTAAATGGCCAAGTTATCACCAAACAACTAAGCAATGTTAGTGCATGTTAAATTCTTGATTCCAACTATCTTTGTAACGGTCAGACTCCGCATGTTTTTTGAATTTTTTAAGAATTTCAAAAACAAAAAATCTGGTTACAAGTTTCGAAGTTACATGTCGTGAGCATCACCAACACCCTCACACTCTGTAGCAAAACGTGTGTGCATTTAGATACTACATTCTGATAGCCTAACTCCTCTCCTACAAATACCTAGTACATCCCAGTGTGCCAAACGGATCCGTTTGGGATCCGTAACGGATCCACTACTTCGTACTTTCTATCCGTACCCAGCAAAAATAAAATTAAGTAGTTCTAGTAGAAGTTATTATTTTTGTACATCTTCTGCAACATTATGCGCATTTTTAATGCAATTTTGATTCTGATCAAAAACAACTCCGAAAAATTTACATTTTCATCACATCCATTATGATGCAAATTTATTAAAGAGCTAAAGGGATAGTGGACAAGTGCAAAGATGCCTAAATATATTACTTGTTTTTAATTTGTATTTACTTTCTTTCAAATCGCTTTTCATTTCCTTTCCTTTTTCACCTGTTGACAGAATCATTTGGAGTACTAATAAAATGTCAATTAATAAAATAATTAGTTATATAAAAGGTTAAAAAGTTAAGACCTAAAGTTGTAGCTTAAAGTCATAACTTATTGCCAAGTTTCAAATGACAAGAAATTTAAAAATTATTGAAATAATAGTTTTGGTTGATCGTTTGCGGACGAAATGTAGCATAAAAATGTTAGCATAAACTGCTCTTCCAAACAGTCAAATATGAACTAGTGCTGCGTTGGACAACGCCATATTAAAAGAAGTACTTCTGCACCTAAATTTGCACTACATCTTACCAAGTAGTAGTGGTGCAAATTCTACTTCTTGGTATACTCTTTTTTTGCTGGGTAACGGAATCAGTTACGGATCCGCAAGCGGGAGAAATTCCTCCCAAAAAAAACGGATTCAAAAACGGATTTTAATGTCCGTTTTTGGGATCCGTTTCGGACTTCATATTCGGATACGTTGCGGACCCGTGTTTTTTAATAAAACGGATTGTAATAAATTTGTATTCAGTTAATTTTTTTTTAATTTTAATTTTTGTATTATTATTATATAAATTCAGTCATTTCGTATTAAATAAAAGTAAAAAGCAAAAAAAAATCAGTTCATTTAAAATTAAAATATAAAAGTAAAAATCAATTGAAATAAAATTTTGATTACAAAAAAATGATTTTTTTACGGATCCGTAAATTCGCGAATACAGTGATTCCTTTTTGAAATGTATTACGGATCCGAAATGGGTTCGCAACGGATCCGTAAATTCGCCATTACATTGATTCCCTTTTTAAATATTGTACGGATCCGAAACGTCTCCGTAACGGATCCGTAAATTCGTGATTGCACTGATTACTTTTTTTAAGTCTATTACGGATCCGGAACGGGTCCGTAACGGATCCGTATCCGTTTTAGTGCACATTGGGATTCTACAATAATCTGAACCACAACAATTTAGAATTTTTGATATTATTACCACTTTATTTTGAAAATTGTTCTTTGAGATGAAGGTGATAAAATGTGGTTCCCGTATAAAAGGCTTTAATTTATTTGCTACAATTTTAAAAACGATGCTCAATTTAACTTAGGGGTTTACATTTAAGTGTAGTAGAGTCCAATTCCTGAATGTGAACCTAATTAACGTATTTAACCACTTACTTTTTACCAACATTGTGTTGGATATAATTTTTAATATTGGTTTGCGGGATGGGGGCTAAATGAAAAAAAATACGGGATGGGGGCTAAATGAAATATATTTAAACAACTTTTTTTTAACTACTTTATTACAACCCATTATTATCAACTATATTGGGTACTTCTGGTTGGGGTTGGTTTAAAGGGAAGTCTTCTAGGTGGAGCCTCTTTATTACATATTGTAGTTTTGACCCCAATAAAGAGTAAATTTAGAAAAGCCAAAGTACAAGAGTGGCAAATCCATTAAGTACAACCCTGAGCATGGAATTACACTGGACAGCACAGTTACTCTCACACTCGTACTTTTTGCTTGGTTTGTGTCTAGACTAACAAATAACATATGGGGGCATATTTCTTGTTTCATGGGAAATTTTGTAGGTGGAGCCTGTTTATTACATATTGTAGTTTGAACCGAATACAAACAAAATTTAGAAAAGCCAAAGTGAAAGAAATTTAAAAAAATAAAATTTTCTTAAATAAGTGCGTTTTCTTAAAAAAAAGTAAATTTTCTCAAAAAAATACCGATTCACATTCTTAAACAGATTACCTTTACTTAACCAAATACCTTATCTTAAAGAAGTACCTTTTCTTAAAAAAGTAAATTTTTTTACACAAAGTACCTTTTCTTAAAAAAGTACATTATCTTACAACAAATTGCATTTTCTTAAAAAACTAGCTTTTCTTTAAAGAGTGCATTTTTTGTAAAACAAAATAACTTTTCTTGAGATAAGTACCTACTCTTCAAATTTGCCTGTTCTTTCGTAAAAAAAAGCTTTTCTTCAAAAAAGATGCGTCCACTTACGAAAAATACATTTTCTTAAAAAAATTTCGTTTCTTAAAAGTCCCCTTTCTTAAAAACAAAATTAATACCTTTTCTTTTCTTTTCTTTTCTTTCCCTTTCTTTTCTTGAGGTAAGTAGCCTTCCTGAAAATAAGTAAATTTTCTTAAAAAAATTACCTTATCCTAAAAAGAGTAACAACTTCTTTAAAAAGTACCTGTTCTTAGAAAAAGTATTTCTTTGTAAAAAAAATCATACTCTTAGGCTTTTTCTTACATAAAAACATTAGCTTTTAATGAAAGAAGTACCTCTCATCAAAGAAAGGACCTTATCGGGAAAATAAAATACATATTCTTACAAAAGGGACCTAAAGATATACATTTTTTTTTAAAAATACATTCAATAAATAACAAATTTCTTAAAAAAGTATATTTTCTTAAAGATCCATTTGAATTATCGTATTTTTCAACGGGCGCCTTAGGCGTGTTGGAACTAACTAGTTCGTAATATATAGCGAAAGGAACTTCGTTCCAACCGGGTGTCCCCTAACACCTCATGTAATTTTTTTGTGAGTAATGTTTGCGTGATTGTCAAGAATCACGTGAATCACTCGTGATTCACGCATGAATGTAAGTACGATCAAATTCTGCTCAGTGATCGTGCGTGAGTGACAGTCTTCCTTTCGTGAGCCTGAGCCAAAACATACTCAAGTGTTCACCACTAATTGGGACCCGATTTTGTAAACACACCACCACACAATAAGACTTAAAGCCAGACCAACGTCAAACAGAAGTACGAAAGTCAGTGCTTGGCTTTCTTTCGCATAGGGTTTCTTTCGACACCATGAAACAGGTCGTTATTATCTGACGAGATACAGCCAGTCCGCGCAAAATTTAATAGCCTTTTTATCACGCCATCCACACCCAGCGATGTTGGTTTACTATTGTAGACGTTTCGTACATTTTCCCGTGGCTGCGAAACTGTCACTTCTGGGAAAACTACTACAGTTACACTAGGGTGATATTTATTAATCGGTTTGGTTTTTGAAACTCTGCTATTTTTTCATTCCACTTCTTGTAATCAAATGGGCTTAATAAAGAAAATCCTGGGTTACAGGGGATATACGAAATTTTCGGAAGAATGTCCGCAGACTGTACAACAGGGCTAAGCGTAAAAAAATCCCTGTATATTGGGAGGACTTTGAACGAAGACTGAGTGAATACAACACGATATTGAGAAAGCGAGACGAATCTAATGGAGACTATTCTGCGAATATGTGGATGTCGACGATGAAAAAATTCCTCTCTAAGACCCAGATTCAGGCGGAAACGCTAGTGGACGCGGGAAGACGATGAAGACAATGAAACAAACGCGATGACACCTGATGGATACACACTTTCCGAATGGGAATGCGGAACCCATGGTGGAACGGCAACAGAACGGAAATGGGTTACATCAGGCGTCAATCATCATGGACCAAATAGTCAAAAGAGCTATAAAGACCTTCCATATTAAGCAGTGGGACCGGATGGGATCTTTCCGGCTATCCTACAACATGAGGTTGACTCAGTTGATGGGAATCTTCACCGCATGCGTGAAATTTGCCTACACACCAAAGAATTGCCAGGAGGTTTGGCAACCTGCAAAGGCAAGTTATGCGACCTCAAAGTATTTAATCCAATTAGCCTTACCACGTTTCTACTCAAGACTTTGGAGCGAATAGTCGACGAAATGCTGAACAGTGGAATACCAGACTATATGCCTTGGCAATTCGCGTGTGAATCCGACCAAATATCCGAAGTAAGGATTAAGGCAAACTGTGTGACTATGACACCATCTGTGGACGATTGGTAGGATGGTACCCTGGTACAAACGCCAATTGGAACCAGCTGTTATACAGATGGCTTACAGCTAGGGGAAAGAAGATGTCTAGGATTTTCATTGAAAATCCGGCGACCGAAACTCACCTACGCCTTCCGGATCACAATACGAACTTTCACGCGGAAGTTCGGGCGATTACGGAATGCATAGAAAATAATATGCATACAAATTGGTGAATGTAGGGTGTGCAGGGAGGAGGATGAGCCGATGGAGCATACCCTGTATCAACGTCCTTCTTTCAGCAAGGCCAGATCCAGCTATCTCTCATGTAGTACAATACAGGACATAACCAATCTTATGAGAATAGGCTGCAACTCTCTGATGAACTTCGTGCATATCACCGAATTCCTACGAGGATATAATGAATTACTCGGCAAATTGTACGACCTGGATATCTCCTGATCAGAGGACGAAGAACCAGATTGATCACTTGGTAATAGGTGGCAGGCACTCTTCTAGTGTAATGGATGTTCGTGTGATTCGAGGTGCAAATATTGAACCGGGTCATTACCTGGTGGCTGCAAAAGTTCGCACAAGACTGAGCAGAGCGAGAAACGTACGAAAGCTAGATATTGACAAGCTACAAATTATGGACATATCAATGTCCTATCAACAGAATCTCTCTCCTGCTAGGGCAGAATGCTCCCCCCGAGGACCAAGATGTGCGGTGGAAGCACATCTCCCATTCTTTAGAACCCGCTGCAAGGACTGAACTTGGCTATCAGGAACCGCAGAAGGATAATGCACGATACGACGAAGAATGTGGCATTGCAACTAATGAAAAAGTCGCTGCACGTATGTCAACAAAACAGTCAGTTACAACGCGTGCCAACTATTTAGGCGGAAAAATGCCAGTGGGAGCAGAGAGAGAGTGAGAAATCCGAATTATGCAGGATGAATGGTGAATCCCGAAAGTTTTTCCAGAGGGTAAGAAGATCGAATAACGGGCCTAATAATGGGCTGCCCTCCTGTAAGGACGAAAATGGAATCTGGTGACTGAGAAGTAGTGTGTGCTCAAAATGTGGAGACACCACTTTTCAGCACTACTCCTCTCAGATTCTTCCACTGAAGATCAGGAGGTAATGGCAGTGGAAGGTAGAGTAGATTGTACCCACGCATAGACTTATATTCCGTATATGGCTGGGGGAATCTATGCCCGACGATTGGAGTCTCAGTGTGTTATGTCCTGTATTCAAAAAGGGTGATCCGTGTGTCAGTTCCAACTATCGCGGTTGTCGAGCATATTATGTGAAAGACTAAAGCCAATTATTGAAAAAATGATTGGGCCTTATCATGGTGGTTTTAGACCAGGCAAGTCCACGACTGACAAAACATTCTCGCTACGCCATATCCTGGAAAAGGCCCACGAAAAGCAAATCGATACATACCACCTTTTTGTCGATTAGAAAGCTGCTTTTGATAGCCCCATACGGGGAAAACTGTACGAAGCTATGTCTGAACTTGGTATTACTGCAAAACTGAACCGCCTCTGTAGAATGACACTGGCCAACACCAAATCAGCAGTGAAAGTGGGGAAATACCTCACTGAACCATTCTATACCAAGCGGGGCCTTAGACAAGGCGACACACTTTCGTGCAATCTCTTCAACATCTTAATCTAGATAATAATGAGAAAGGCTGCAGTAAATACGACCAAGACCATTAACAAGAAAATCCATATGTTGCTGGCGTATGCTGACGACATAGACATAATTGGCCGAAATTTGCGAGAGGTTACTGCAGAATTTTCAAGAATTGAAAAGGAATCCGCGAAGGTGGGTCTTGCTGTTAAGGACTGATGGTGTCAACGACTAGAGAAACCTCTCGACTTGATCCACACTTGAACGTTGACAACCGATTCAATTTTGAAGTGGTAGATGAGTTTGTCTACCTTGGATCCGCCGTGAACAAAGACAACAACGTCAGCCAGGAGATAGATAGGAGACTTGTGCTTGGAAATGGATGCAATTTTGGGCTCAGCAAACAGTTTAGGAACAAAGCCCTCTCTCGACGGACAAAAGTCCAGCTATATCTGACTCTCATTTTACCTGTCTTGACATATGGCTCCGAAACTTGGGTCATATCGCAAGCGGATGAAAAACACCTGGGAGTTTTCGAGAGAAAAATTCTCCGTAAAATATATGGTCCTGTTAGGGAAAACGGCGAGTACCGACGTCGCTGGAACGCAGAGCTATATAATCTCTATTCTGACGTGGACATAGCTAGACGAATCAAAGTGGGCCAATTGCGTTGGCTAGGCCATGTTATCAGAATGGATGGAGATGAACCAGCGCGAAAAGTTTTCGATAACGTACCCGATGGAAGCAAGAAAAGGACCAAGACTCCGCTGGAAAGACCAGGCAGAAGAATCGCTCCGTATCCGTGGTGGTACCAACTGGCGAGAAATTGCGAAGGATAGAGCCAGTTGCAGGAACATGTTGAAATTTAATTTGTTTAATTTGTTTGTTTAATTAATGTGTGTAAGACGTCTGACCTCATGAGGTTGTAAAATAGTCAATAAAAGTAAAGGGCAAATATGTCTACGGACGTGGGACGGATCAGAGAGTCTTTTCTCTATCATACCCCTCTTTTTCAAACTAACTAACTTTAGTAACAATATTCACTACACAGAAAGAGTGGGCCATATAAAATTTGGAATTTGAACCCCCCGTTATTTCGAAGCAGATGGCCAGTTGGACATTTAAGAAGTGTCACATTATTAGTTGAAGTTTAGAAATTTGCGAAACGGTTCGCTTTACGCTTGAAGAAGATAGGGAATGTTAAAAACATTCTTCCAATGCTCTGAGTCTTCAACTAAATCTGAAATTTACGAAATAAATTCGATAGAAATAGAGTGGCGTCATCGGAGTTTGTGGATCAATTTATGAAGTGAGTTTGTCAATGTACGTACCTTTCCAGGGCGTCCAGTGGAAAATATTGGCGCTGTTGCTGAAGTGTGCTCGAACAGCCATCAACTTTAACGTCCATTGGCTGCCTCACCGCTGAAATTTGACACCGTTACACTATTATGTCTGGGGCGCCGTTAAAGATAAGTGGTACGCAAATAATTCCGAGTCCATTGAGTTCTTAAAGCGAAGCTGTCGTTCACAAGATAAGGGCCCAAACAATCAAAACTATATTGAAAAATTGGGTAGATCGAAGGAGGTACTACTGTTGCAAGTTGTGGAATCCATTTGAACGATGTTCTGTTTCATTCATAAATGAAAATGAAAATTATCAATAAAATTATGATTTTTAAAAAATGTCCATTAGTAATTTTTAGAGCGAAATTAAATGCCAAATTTTACATGGCCCACCCTTTATATGGCCGTTTGCAAATATATTA
Organism: Phaonia tiefii; assembly: GCA_963931995.1. Lineage (NCBI taxonomy): Eukaryota > Metazoa > Arthropoda > Insecta > Diptera > Muscidae > Phaonia > Phaonia tiefii. Next base: position 164,187,324 of record OZ008368.1, read on the forward strand.
TAATTATCTGTGAGACGCTGAAAAATCTGTCTTGGTTTGTTGTGTGGAAGCAAATATGACGTGTTTGCAGCTTGCCGCAAATATAATATACTTGTGTCCAAACATATTGTGTTTTCTCTTCAATATTACATGTTTGAGACACAATGATTAAAGGGTTATAATAAACGTTTTTGTGACCCAAATGTGGCTTTGTGTTTGAAATCTACTGGATACAATAACGTGACAGAAATTCATATAAAATAAATTCATAAATAAATTCAATTCATAAAAACAATGCTTACAAACATATACATGGTGGTTCAGCGTGATTTTATCCAAAACTGAATTTTTTTCAGGGTGTGGATGTGCGAAATATGCTGATATAAAGCCGGTCTATTTTAAAATATTTGAATATTTTTGAATATTTAATTATTATCACCCGTGGAAAATATTTTCGTAAAAAATCCGCTTACAGGATTGACTTTGTATATCTGGGGTGGCCAAGTTTAACACTTGCTTAAATATCCATCAAGCTGAAGCTTGAAGCCCCTTAAAGCGTGGGCATCCCTGCATGCAAGACAACCTAGAAGGAATGTTTAATACCAAGACAGTATTTTAATTGTTATTCTTAATTTTATGGTGATCCGAGAAATTAGTATAAACCATAGAGTAAAGTTCATACGTAGAGCAGCGACTTCTCTCAGTAAACTAACAAAGTTTGGTGTGGTTGCATATGGACGTTGCATGTTGAAAAGTATTTCTTTAATAGTAGCAGATAGCGACATTAGTTCAAACCAACCAACAAGAAAACAGCTACGGCATTTCGATTTGTGTAAATACTCCAAAAATATATGCTAACAATAAAAGATAGCAAAAAAGTCCAAAAGACGTTTCAATTTCACAGTTTTTCATTTAATCGACTTGAAAAATGTAAATCAACAATTCTTGTAACTCCACCAGATTTAAGTGCAATTTAGTCAAATAATGCTCTGTCGCACCGACCGCACCACGAATAGCGTGAAATGAAAAGTCAGATGAGAAAGATGGCGCCTCTAGATGACATTACTCTATGGTTTTTATTACTTAAAGTTTTCAATTATTGCACCTGTATCGATTTGAACGTACAGTTTTATGTCACTGTCTACCGTCTCTTGGATCGATGTTGTGTCCTCTGAGAAAACTACTTCGAACTTTCTTTGAGACAAATTAAATTACACAAGTTTCCTTTTGTTTCAAGGCCAAACCACAAAATGAATCCAGGCGAATTAACATTTATATAGTCCAGTTTTGTTGTCGGTCTCCACAAAATTGCTCATGGTACTTTGCAATCATTTGACCAGTGATAAGTAGATTACGTGAAGCTAAAAAACATTCCATGAATGTTTCCTAATACATTCGGGTGGTTTGCGTTGCGCCAAAAGGACCAACACAATACCCTTCACACAGGAAGGCGGAAAAGGAATGGGCAAGAGACATCAAGGCGAATAATCGCATCTAGTCTTTGTGTCCTATCAATGGGTATGTGTGTTTTTTATTGATGGACAACAATGAATGAATGGAATGAATGGACGGACGTCTAGGTTGTCCGCGTCTATCTGCTCATTTTTTAAGACGTTACGTCCTTTTCTTATCGAGCCAAAGGCTATTGCTTCCGTAGTGCGTCCGAGCATCCGTTTGTAATGTATCTCATGGGTCATTTGTTGAAAGCTTGATTTGGTTTTTTATTGCCGCTCCAGTAAGGGGGATCGATTGGAATATGTTCATAAAAGTTTCTTTTGGCGTTTAACATAATTTCCGTAATGACCAATACACATCATAAAAAATGGACTCTAACAAATTCGCTTAAATATAATAGACCCGGGAGAGGGTGGGTATTTTTAGGTAGTACGGATAGATGTCGATACGATTGGAATTGATTTGGGCATTACATCTTTTTCTCTGGTGATGGGTTCATACATGCTCGTATGTGTCTTCTACCATCCCTTGCTGGGGAATGCAGGATATGGATGTTATCATAATAAATTAAATCACTCTTTTTGTCTGCAGATAATTTAATGGTTTGAAAATGTAATAAATGTATTCTCCCTGTACCATCATCGTTCTTATATGGATTTCCTTCTTCCTTAAACCATAGACTTCCAGAGAATTTAATTGTCGAGTTGACCAAGAAATGCGTTTATTGAATATTGAATCTTCTAGTTATAATTTCTTGTATTTGTAGATTTTTTGATTTGAACACGGGGTGCAATTACGGAAATATGTTATTGTTATTGTATATAATTTAAAAAATTAATTTTGAAAAGTCTACACATACATATGTGATTACTGTGCAAGCAACAACAAAGAAAATTAAAAATATAACACTTGAGATTTGTGTCTTTAGGTTTCCGCGGAATTCCAAACCCTTCCAAAGTTGCTTTTTTACGCAAAAACTTGGGTAAAAGCGAGCAACATTTTTTACTCCCCCTCACGAAAATACAAAATTTTGGTTGGACGGGGTAAAAAACACACGAATTTGAACACAAAATATAAAATACCCATATTTGTGGTAAAGCCTATTTTAGGAGTTCTGGGCTTATTAGGGATTACTATATATTAAACTCCGTTTAAAGCGACTTTACGGGAATCGGTTTTGTATAATATGGTGCGAAAAAAATAACTCGCTTTGTTATCGAAATATCGCCCGTTGAAATTTTCATGTTATAGAAAATGTATTTTACATTTTCCGCAAGCACACAAATATTAACATTTTAACTGAGTTTTTGAACAAAATAAAATAATTTTTAAAAATCGCTAAATTTTTTTAAACAGCTTTTCTCTTTAAAAATACATTAAATATTATTTAAAAAAATCACGAGATACCATATTTGGACAGTTTGGTTATCAGACAAGGAAATGTTCTCAAAATGGACTGGTACCGGAAACCTACAGCGTCGGGACGATTGATAAATTATCATTCGAGTTATGAAGATAAGTGACGCTGAATTCCACAAGACGTATAAGAGGAAAATGGTGGAAATCCTTGGATTGAATAGTTTCCTCGGGAAGATTATGGACAATCTGATACCACGGGCGGAGACGAGCGAGCCGACTGAACGCCGTAGTGAATCTGACGGAATTTATGGGACCACAACGTATGTTCCAGGTTTCTCTGAAGGATTGGAATATTCCAATATATATGACAACGGGAAATAGGAATTGACGTTGGGATCGAAAAGTTTTTTTTAGCAGGGCAAGGTCTATTAATGACGGAAATGGCGGGCCGAACGTTGTGTACGAAATTCCATGTAGTGGTGACAAGTCCAACATATGCCAGAAAGTATATGTTGGCACTACAGTGGGTGAATTGGGGACTCGAATCTCATGAGTCGGACCGAAAAGCTCATTACAAGCCGATGAAACAAAGGACAGCACTCGCAGCCCACTGTACTTTAACTGGACACAGGCCAAGTTTTGACGAAGTGGAAATTTTGACTGAAGAGGGAAATTGCTCGGGACGCCTCTTCTGCATATGGTTAACGTTCCATCGGGGGAAGGGCTTAATTTCGGACGAGGTGCAGGTCAATGTGCGCAAGTGTATAGGCACACAATTGACAAATAAAGGAGGGGGACGAGTCAGTTGACATAGGCCTGCGGGGTAACTTGATCATTCTCCCTTTGGGGAAGATGATATATTTGTTTATGTTTATTCTTGTTTGAACTGTTCGGTAATGCTTATGAATACTTTGTGATTATTCTTGTTTTATCAGATCCTTGAAAATTATCAACGAAGTTGGTCGAAATATTGGAAAATATTGATGAAATTGTAAGAAGAAATACTTGAAGTGTTTCTTTTTATTCTTATGACCTTAAGCCGAAATCACAAGATTTCTCAGCCCTAAAACATAGCAGAAATATTTATAACACAAAACTAATAATTAATAATATGACCTGCCCCAGAGCAGAAAATCCTGCCCAGAGCAGAAAAAGGCCGCCCACGCAGAAAACTATAACACAAAAATTCTATGCCGAAGCCGCAAAGCCGGTATTTTACCTACCCCAGCGGAGATTTTTTCGCAAATTTTTTGGTCACCTATCAAAATAAGTGATGTTTTGGGGGAAAACATCAAATTTAAAATATATTTTCTTTAATTAATCAACATTCGATAACGAAACCAGTTATCGAAAATTGTTATTTAATTTTACATGTTTATCTCCTGATCTACTATCAGGAAAAATAATTTCTTCGCGGTAATAGTCTTTTCACACTAGGCCACATCTTACATCTTCAATTAATTTGCCAAAGATGTTAACATTTCCCCATACAAATTTGACACAGTGTGAGCTCATCATCTTTCAACATCTTTGAAAAATGTTCCTATCTCATAATGCTTCACCCCACATCATTCGATAATTTTGAGTCCATCACTAGAACAAAATTGAATTTCTAGAAAAAATTACAGAAATTTAAAAAACAAAAGAAAATATGTATTTATAGCAGGTGGTAGCGCTAGATCAGCTGATATAAATATTTTCAAATCTTTGCCTCAACTGACTGTTAAATTTAAATTTTTTGTGTACTTGTATTGCAATTGTTACCAAATTGACACCAAACAGTGGTATGACACTAAACAGATACAAAACAACTATTGTCGTTGTCGCAATAACACCACCTAATATAGATACATCTTGACGAAATAAATGTAGAAAACAACAATTGTAATAAATATGAAATGTTTAAAAATAAACGCTTGCCGAATGTTATTCTCCATTCGTTCGACTCCTGGGCCCCAATAGACAATACAATATACAGACAACATTTCCTAAACCATTTTAGGTTCCATTTATGTTTGATCACAACAATTTGGCTACAGCGATGTGAGATGGAAGATGCTGCAAGTGTGAACGCATGTTTAATTTTAACAACATCTTCCATGCGTTCCCCCAAAATGTATGCTAGTGTGAAAAGGCTATTAATTTAAAAAATTTGGTCGATAACTTTTGAAAATTTCAGCAGCCGATATTTCGGAAGCAAGTTATCGGAAATATTCTTTAAATTTTTTTTTTGTTTATTTTGCATCATACTCGTATAATACAATAATTCTGAATAGGAAATCCTAAAATAGGATTTTCCCCAATAATGGGTATTTTATATTTTGTGCTTCAAATCGTGTATTCTATACTCCCCTCCACGAATTTTTTTTGTCTGAGGGAGCTAAAGTAGGTTATATTACATTTTTTCTGTTAACAGCAAATTAAATTTATCTTTTTACAAAACCATCCCAAAATTGTATCTTCAGGCAAGTTTGGTAAGGAAGAACGAGGTACAGAAGGAAGGATGAGGCCCGCAAAATACAAAGCCACCCCACTGCCCTTTTTGTAGGGACAAGGACGGGAAGCTTGTTACTGCTTTACTTGTCCTAGGAGATTTCTATATAGATGAGGGTGTGGATCCCATACATGACGATGGCGTTGACTGCCCCCTCCTACCCAAAGCGAAATTAGAACTGCAATTTCCCGACCTAAGAAGAATATAGCCGCTGGTGCTGATGAACTACCAGTTGAGCTGTTTAAGACTGGCAGTTATGAGTTGAAAAGGTGCATAGATCAGCTCATATGCAAAATCTGATTAGACGAATGCAACGATTGGAGCCTATGCCCGGTTTTGGAAAAAGTTTTTATGAAATTTTCGTTGCCATAAGAAATACGTGTATAAAAAATAACGAAAATTTCATGAACCGAAAATTTCGCTCACTTTTCGTTTGCTTGGTACTCAGCTCTTTGCGAAAATTTCGTAGGCAAAATCAATTACAGGGCTGTTACACCAAAGTTATTTCGTACGAACACAATTGTTTGATAATTGTTTGGGATCGGCATTTTGACATTTCGATAATTTTAGCAATCAGAAGTAACACCACATGCGTTAAAAATAAAATGAAGTGCGTAGAAGAATTATAAATCAAATTTTTTCAAGGTAAATCAAAGATGGGTGGTAACTCCCCGCAGCAAAATTTTTCGTTTGGAGATAAATGACAAAATTTCTTACGAAAATTTCGCAACAACTGAATACGGGGCTTATCGTGGAATAAGACTTTTGTCCCTACACGCTTGTCTCGAGCGTAATGTGCGCAACAACTTGGGTAAAAGTCGTTTGTTGCAAACCTGATCGAACCTTATCAGTGTGGCTTTACACCCAGAAAACCAACTATCGACCAGATATTCACATTACAGCAAAATTTAAATTTTTTAAATGATATTTAGCACAAATTGAATAAAAGCCGATTAACCGGATAAATACACGGGTTTCGGTTTATTCGACAATTAGGTTTTTTTTAAAACCGGCACACGGTTAATTGCAAAAAACCTGTTAACCGGTTTCGGGTTTGAACACTCTAGGATTCGGTCAAAACAAGTTCCCTACCGGCCGTTGAAGTTTCGATTCCTAGTGTGTTTGAGTGAAAACAAAAAATTTTTTTTGGTCAATGTGGGGCTCGCACGACGTGTCATGAAAATCATAATTAGAAAAATATATTTTAACAATTTTGATAGAGCGTGTTTTTTTTATCACGGCAGCAAATTCGCGTATTTCTCATTATAATTAGCTTTTAATTTTATTTAGTGTACAGTGGCCGACAAAAGTCTGCATACGATCCCCATTTCTGCTACCTCTTGAGTCTGAAAACATTATGAAGCAAACTAATGATGCAGTTTTGTTTAAAATCTATTTTTATTAACAGAACACGAAAAAATTTATTTACTGCAATATTCACACAAAAATTATTCACGAAAAACGGAAAAAATTCGTTGACAAAAGTCAACATACGGCCTCGAAAATAACATAAGCAACTTAATTTAAGATTGAAAAATTATTCTGATTATTAAATCTATAATTTGGTTGGCACACCACGGGCATCTATAACTGCTTGTTGCAATCATCTGGGCATTGAAACAAAAAAATTGTCCAACTCAGCAATCGTTTTGAAGCTTCTCATTCAGTATTGGAGCACTAGTAGTCCCAATTTGTTTGACTTTACGTGTTCAATAATCTTCAAAAACGTGCTTAATGATATTTAAGTGTCGGATTTAAAGAGGAGTGTATAATTTTCGTGAGGCATAATAAATCAGAAAATCGTCCACGTTATGAGCGGTGTTTTTTGGTTTGTTATCATCAAGGATAATATATAAAATACCGACCGATGCTTTCAAAATTTGTTCTAAGGCTAATTCATATTGGCAACAATCCATTTTACTCTTAATAAGTACCAGATTTCAAAATCCTGATACACAGGCGGCACCCCAAACCTACACTCTGCCTGCAACATGTTTAACAGTGGGGTCTAGTCTTTCGGATTCATTACTGTGGTAAATTTATTACAAACTTTGGTTCTCCCGTCATTTCCAAAGGAATTACTTTTAGTCTCATCCGTAATCAATACTCGTTTACAGAAATCAGTGCCTTTTTGGATATGCTGTTGGCAAAATTCCAAGCGAATTTGCGCCTTTTTCCTGGCGAATAATGTTTTTTTGCGTTGAGGCCTGCTATGGTAACTATCATTATTCAAAGTTCATTGAATTATTCGTGAATGCACTATAGTATCTTATTTTATTTACCAACCCTTAGCCCAATTTGGGGATTTCATTTTCAGATTTTTGTCCACTTCTCCTAAGGTAAAGTTGGCATCTCTGGTATTTAAATTCTATGGGCGCCCACTGCGGGATTTTTTGTCAACAGTACAGGTGTTTTTAAATTTATTTAATATTGTCTGATATTGATTTTCTAAAATTTAACAGTTTTGATATTTAACCAAAGGTTTTCTATATTTCACACCTAAGTGTCGCACAAAACTTGAAATTTCTTTTCGACGAGCCACTTTCACAATTAAGTATTTCTTGAATCTAACCAAACTCCAACTAAACACAATTTATTGGATCCTAATGCAAAGCACAATATTAAAATTCAGCCATTCAGCAGCGCACAAAATCATAAGGTATGGCCGTATGTAGACTTTTGTCAATGCTTTATTTCGGTTTTCGTGAATATTTGTTTAAGTTTGTATTCAAGTACAATTTTTTTTGTGATATTATATTATTAAAAAAAAGGTTTCAAAGAAAACTGCATCATTACTTTTCTCCATAATGTATTTGTACTCGTCTGGCAGGAAGAATGAGGATCGTTTGTTGACTTTTGTCGACCACTGTATATATTTGATAGTATTTTCATGTAAAGTACAAAATTAAGTACATTGAAAAATTTCGGAGAAAACGTATGCATGATCTAAATGATCTGTGAAAAAAATAATGAATTAAAACTTTGAAAATATATTTTTCTGTCGTTTAAGCCCCATTTTAATCAAAAACATAATATTTGATCTGTTAACATCTACTTATATAGGCACGGGCAGGGTCTAATCTAACTAAGTCAATACATGCAAACAACACACAGCGTAGGCACACAGCGTTATCTACGTCGTAGCTATGCAGCGTTAGCATTGAAAATAATATGTAGTTGTTGTACAACAATAGTCTCTGCCTGTAAATAAGTATGATGGCATTGATGTAGCGGCAGCGATTAGTTGTCTTAATGCTGGAGTTATTGTCGACGTCGTAATTGTAATTGTGATGTTTGGCGTAAAATTTGATTTTTGCTGTTAATGTCGACGACGTTAACACAGCTGTGTACTACTGCATTCTTACGGCGTTGAGATTAACTGCTCTCATACAATTTCATACGATTCAACTTTTTTTTGACATTTGACGCCGTCAACGACGTCGACATTAACTCCAGCATAATATTAAGTATTAATATTATTTATATGTAATGTCATGTTTTTTATTTTCCAATGTAACATTTACTAATGTGTTCATAGAAATCGAAAAGATACCGTGTAACAAAAAAAGAATAACACATCGCCCGTGAGTTCGACCACTCGTTGGATTTTTTTTGGCGTAGAATACGTCTTACCTTACGGTATAGGGAGTCATGTCAGATTGTTATTGTTGTAATCTTTATTTCATTGATTATGAGGAAACGGCGAGATAACTTTTTTTAACAATTTTTTTGTAGGTAAATGAAGATGTTATCTTTCGTTTGATATACATTTCATATTCGTTGATATCTTCCTAATATTTAAATTTCGCAAATGAAAATTGTTTAAACACATACACTCAAACATATGTGTGGTGTTTGGTTGAGTGTTTGAGTTTGTAGCGTGAACACAAACTATGCTGCTGTTTCAGTGTGGACACAAACCTTCGGCTGTTGTTTTGATTGATGAAATATTGAAATTTCGTATATTTACTTATGTATTTAAGTGAAACAAAATGTTAAATGTGAATTTGAATTTAACATGGATATATAATTATAAAAAATATAAATCAAATTGATTTGCGTCTGTTATTTATCATTTATCCTTACTATTTTAATTTAAAAACATATTTATCCTATTTGTCCTACCATAAGCTTATGTATATTATCACAAGTAACTATCAAATAAATAAATTCATTTGCTTATGTTATTTATCATTTATTGTTATATATGTTTTCTGTCTTATCGGATGGCGTATTCTACGTTAAACTTAATGGCCGTGTCTCTGACACAGCCTGCAGGGACAGTCAGACAGACTTTTCTAAATTTACTTTTTATTGGGTTCAAAACTACAATATTTACTAAATATTCGTTGCAGACTCCACCTAGAAAACTACACATTAAACAAGAAACTCCCAACATACCACAAACCAAAGCAAAAGTACCCAATATATTTGATAATACTGGGTTGTAGCATAATAGTGTTGAAACAAAAGTTGTTTAATTTTTTTTCATTGAGCCCCCATCCCGCAACGTGCGATAATGAACTTCGTTCCAAAAATTTTATTTTTTTGACCAATGCTAACAATAGGGACAATTTCCAAACTGTAGGGAAAATAAACTTCATAGCGTTATAAAGGACTTTGCTTTTCAAAAGAGTAAAAACCCGCATTGAATTCTGTAAAAAATTAACAAAATCGCAGAAAAAATTATGGAATTTTTATGGCAAAGTTTTTTTATTTCATCCGCTTGGAAAAGGGTTTTAGATGTGTTTGGTTAAATGTTACCAATGCAGCGGCGATATTAAAGTATATATTGGTTTAAAATGACCAAGTTGGTAGCAAAAAGGAAAACAATCATTGCACATATTGAAATTTTAAAAATTTGTGGTACCATATATCTTTGTAACGGTACAAGATAACTCACCTAACTAAGTATAATTTGCATTTGCCTTATTTAGTAGACTTTCAGAAGAGAAATATCTTTTAAATTGACTTATGGCCAGTTTTTAAGTGGGTAGTTAACTACCGGATTACTTAATCCTAATTCTAAGTTAATTAGAGGTTAATTTTGCATTTTGTTTTTCAGTGGTGAGTTAATGTAAGTCGCCATATTGTCAACTAATATGGCAACCCTTGTATTCTTATTGGAAAAAACGTGTGTTTTGGATAAATACCAAAACAACAAAGGGGAACAAACAAAATGGAATTATGTAAAATAAGAAATAGATGCATAAAATCGAAGTCATTTTAACAAAAATGTGTAAAAAACTATAAAGGCGCAACAATTTAACGATCTAGACTCAACGTATGTGTACAAATACGCAAATCTGGAACATGTATTTTATACAATTTTCATTTCTCCCTTTGACACTCAGTAATTTGATTGTCAAAATAATATGGTTCTCACTATAAGTTAACCAACCAACATTGGGTGGTTAAATCATAGTTAAACAATGACTAAAAAACACAATTCGATGTTTAACCACAATTTAACTAAGAAACGAAGATCACCACTGACTGAAAAACTGGCCATTAGACGCTACAGTCCTTGAAACGTCGAACATCACCAAAGCTGTCTACTTTAACACTCTGTGTCACACTGCAAGTTGCAAAATATTCTGAAAGGACTTCTCCTCCTCTACAAATGTCAAGTACACTCTAAAGCGATCCGAACAATAGTTTACAAGTTCTGATATTATTTTCGCTTTTTTGCAATCGGCACCACTGTTACAAACAAATTACACAAATTACTGTTTGCTTTAAAAAAAAACGCCTTGTGTTTCTCTCGTTTGGTCACATTATCTTCCTTGCACAGCAGGTCGGGCCGAACAAAATGTTGAAGCTAGAGGATTTGGTTAGCAAAAGAATCGTTGTATGGGTAAAGTAGAAATAAAATAAAAATAATTGTTTTTGTTTTGTCATAAACAGAGCGCCGACAAAAAGTATTGAATATTATAGAGAACTTATTGCACTCTTTATCCCCTCTCATGTAGAGACTCTGATTAAAAGAGCATAAACGAGTCGTATTCTCTTTATATATCTAATATTTCAATATATTACCAATATTACCATTTCGACAATGTTATGACATAAAACAATACAAAAAGCATAAATGTTTCAAAAGGCATCAATGTTTCATATCAAAATTATGAATGGACCAAGTTATGACAAAAAGAAAGTAATACGTTTTGAATCATTCGCCAGTGATTTTGAGTCATACAATTCGTTCCATGAGTTCTCTATACTATTCAATACTCTTTGGCGACGACGATCTGCTTGATTGTTCGCTGCCGCTACATCAATACCATCATAGTTATTTTCAGGCAGAGACTATTGTTGTATAACAACCACGTATGTGATGCTGACGCTGTGTGTTTTTTGCATGTGTTCACTTTGATAGATTGCCCTACCCGTGCCTATAGATGTTAACACATCAAAACAAATTTTTTTACAGAAAGTTGTAGTAACAGAAAATGTTAATGAAAAAATGTAATGACGCGGGCGGGATTCGAACTAACATTCGTTAGACGATTGTTTCGATGTTTGTTTTGCCCTATATGAAAATTTGGAGATGCAAATTTTTGAATTGCCTGTATAGTGATTATCTGGTAATATCGCTTAATTGTCTTCTAGAATTATTGATTTTCCTCTTGCTTGGAATTATTGACTGCGATACACATTTCCTTCCGACAAAAGCACCTTCCACAATACAAAATCGACTATTGTCGCAATAGTATTTATGATATTTATATTTATCAGTATTTATCATATTGCCTGAATATGATTGGCGACGTCCCGGTTATATATTGCTTGGTTTGCTGGGTTATTATAAAAATCATACTGTACGTTGTTTACTCAATGTTTTGTTTCTTTTTAACTATGTCGAAGAAACCTAACACTTCCTGCTTAAAGTGGGCCGTTCCCTACAGTCTTTTGGTTTCGGACAATGAACATGGAAATTCTTTCAAGTAATTTTGACAATTTATTAATTATGCACTCGTATACGGTCATACATATAAATATATGTATGAGTATAAAGATTTCACATAATATTTATTTAATTTCTAAGAATTCATGAAATACAAATATGATTCTTATTCTCAAACATAACATTGTACTCGAACCAGTAAACAAAAAATGACCAAATTTGAAAAAGAACTTCAATTGCCGGCCAAATTGTTGTAAACAAATGGGATGTTCTATTTTCCATTTGACTCTGTCTTAAATATGTATGTATGTAATCGTTCTGTAGAGAATAACGAAAAGGGAATCCAAATGTATAGAGATCTTCCGGATTGGAATACACACGCAGTATTTTACTGTTTTCAGTTTACAATCGAAATTTAGCATTTCCCCCAACAAATCAATCTATCCTCATAGCCGGAATCACGATGCATGACATTTCAATTGATTTTAAGTCAAAAGATATCAAGTTGTCTTTATTTACAATTCGATATTTGCTTTTGTTCCTCTATAGAAGAAATCATACAGACGTACAGACTACTGGTGTTTTAAATCAAAACAAAAAACTCCAAACATAAACGAAAGTAAATGAATCGTAATGACTGGACCACCCAAATATCGAACACTGTGACGACCACGCCAGCGTTGTGGCTCAACACTACTGGCACTTCAGAGATTTTACGACAGAAATCATCAATTTGATCACCAGATATCATGTAACATAAGCGACATGGTCAGATACCGCCACTGCGTAAGTACATACATACGTACGATTCCTGCTGGGTCGAGTGCGCGGGCGGTTTACACTTAACGATCCATAATGTATACATTGTGTTGGGATTATGGTGGCCATAAAGAACCTCCGCAATCATGGGGAAGTGGGTCCGATATCTCATAACATGCAATTGTTTATTTATGTCGACTTGAATTTTGTACGTTGTTCTTTCATATTTGGCGGTTATATCGAGAATCGGTTATCCCTTCCGCTAAGAGAGGGATATCATAAACAATTTCTTAATCGCCACTGTTGTTTTGATCCACTGACTTGCCCATCTATGTATGTATGTGAATTAGGGTGCGAGTTTCTTATTTGTTTTTAATTTACATTTTTGTTACAAAATTATACTGGATGCTACACCTAGGAATTTATTTTGAACTTGAGCAGCAAACTATAAATATATGTGTAAATTTGGCATTGATAGTTTGACCTCTGTCTGTCCCAGCCTCAAACTGATCAAAGTTCACAAACGGCTTCAAAAGGAGTTTATGTTACTTACTTAGGTGGCCTCAAACAATCCAAAAGGGTCATGGGTGTTTGCAATATTCCCAGCTAGACATTCCACCGAAGTATTGGTTAGCTGTCAGATTTTTAGTATAGAAGATATAACCGTTCAAAGTTGACCGATTTTCGGTTTTCAAAAAACACACCATTTTTAGGTAATTTGGTGTAATATCACGAAAACTGGGTAACGAATCGTCTTTTTTTGTTTCTGTTGATTGATGTATTTATTGTTTCTCCAGGTAAATCACTATTTAAAAACTATCCATTATTTCAATATTTTTCAATTTTGACAGAAAATAAAAAAATCTATATTTTCTATATTTGCCATATTTTCATTGTTCTTTGATTATTCCTTTACATAATTCAAAAGGTTTTATCTGCCTCTAGGCGACACTTTGGCTTCTAGAGGTAAAAAAGAACGCACACATTAAAAAGTATGGATCCGAAGAAGCCTTGGCCTTGTTAATGGACTTAGAACTTTCCAAAGAGAAATGTGAGATAATTAGGGCATCTTTAATGCGACACGGAGCTGTGAAACCCAATCTGCAGGATCTTATGGGCCATACAGCAAAACGGCCGTTGGAGAATCTTCTTGAAAATGAGATGGAAATTATTTCTAAGAAACTGACATTAATCAGTAAATGGGGCAGAATGGATCATCCGGACAAAGCGATTATAAGCAAAGGATATCTTCCGATGACGCTACAATATCGAACGGAAATATATTTATATTAGCATCTATTGTTCCTTTGCGACTAAAATCTAATGTGTCCCTACCTGAAAATTTTGCATCACCAAGGCCGCCAACTCCAGATCGTAGGACAGAATTTACAGGAATGACTAGAGCAAGTGTTATTACTTATGAAGATCCATTTGATACCGATTATGAGCCCCAACATGGGAAGAGATGGACCACAACTAATAACACAAATGCAAATGGATTTCATTGTGGCCATATTGAGAATATCGCAGCGACTTGCCATATTTTTGACAGCGTTTTTAAAGCAAAGATAACTCACACATGCTAATGTTAACTCTACGGCGTACCGGAAACTTCAGAACCTCTACACTCTAAATGATTACAATTCGTTCGTTTACTGCAATGACATAAAAGCTTTGGTGGTAAAAATGGGAATGAACTACATACATCGCTAGTGAGTGGAGATTATATATTGATGGTTTTGTTTCAAGCTTGAAAGCAGTGTTGTTGCATGTGTCGAACCGAAAACCTTCGATGCCGCTAGCAATGGGTATTAACATGAAAGAAAGCTATGAAACATTGAAAGATATAAATCAAATACTACGAAAATAAATGGAAGATTTGCTGTGATTTGAAGGTCATCAACATTTTGCAAGGGATCATCGATTAGGGCGGGTTTCCAAAATTCTTTTGTTTTCTTTGTAATTGGGATTCGCGCTCACCTCTGAATCAATACCAATGAAATTCGTGGAGACGAAGAGGAAGTGTGGAGGAACAAATGAAACAACATAAACTGAAGAATGCACCCTAAATTGACAATACTCACGACATCTTGCTGCCACCGCTCCACATAAAATTGGAAATTCTTAAAAAATTCATCGAAGTGGCCATTGTAAATTGTCCCAACGTATGTATTTGACTATATGAAAAGCCTTTTCCAAAGCGTAGCGATGACAAAATTAAAAAAGGTATTGTAGTAAATTTAAATAGAATTTTTGTTCACCTCATTGTACTATTGACACTATGTTAATGTTTTCTATTCTGTCTTTATTTTTTGTCATCATTTAACAGGCGCCCTAACATTAGAAAACTATTCAAGAGCAACTTTGAATCATCGCTTGATGATAGTCATTCAATGGCATGGATTTACCTTCAGCGTGTATGCACCAGGCTTGGGAGCGGATCGAGACGCGGAACCGGAAGCAAGAGAATGGGTGAAAGAAATGCTGTATTATTTTGAGAAAATAGGCACTTCGACGACATTAAAGCTGCATTTGCTTTATTTTGATTTTGACGATTTTATCAAACAACTCCCTACCGAAACGGTTTCACCAAACCACAATGCCCTCGACCCATTGCTTGCAGATGTAATATCAATTTTATTGATGCATTGTTTTTTTTTTGATTTCTTTTCTAATTCATTTCAGCTATGCTGGTGGAGTCACAAGATCACCCTGTATGATGTTAATGAAGTATTTGAAGAAGAAAACGCTGATGATGGAGGGCAGTCTGAAAGCACCGTGCCTGTGGACACCACACGCAAAGAAAAAACTCGTGCCTCCCAAACAAAATCTCAGATAACTGAAGTTCGTTTGGGGACTGTAGTAGGGAGAACGAACTTCTGTTAAGCCATACATATCATTTCGTTTGGGAGAACCGAAAAATGTTTGCAGCAAACGAGTTAGGAAAAACATAAGCTGAGAAAAACGTTTGCGAGAAACGAAACACGGTTCCGCCAACTGTTCCCTCGGTTACAGCAACCCAGTTGTAGTTCCTGCAAACTAAAAAACGTTCGCGAGAACAGTAAACGAGTTGTGAAAAATTAAAGCTGAAAAAACGTTTGTTATAAACGAAAAACGGTTCCACCAATTCTTCTTTCGGTTACTGCAACCGAGTTGTAGTTGTAGTTACTCTATTCAGTACAACATTACTTATACATTCAAATTTATATTTATGGCTTCCATAAGCTCTTTTTGTGTAAATTTCCAACTTTTATGATTTTGTTTTTACCCATAAAGTTTGTTTTAAAAAAAGTTGGAATTTTTGTCTATCTTTTCAGTGTCTACTAACACGTCCGTCTCGAGTTGCATTCAAAAAACAACCAAAAGCGCAGCAAACTACAACGCTTCAGTTGTCCATCCAAGATATATTGACAAGGCAAAAGCCTTTTATGTGTATGCGTGAGTGTGTGTGTGTGAGTGTGTATGTCAAACGCGTGGACTGAAAATGAAATTAAATAATTTTCGGGAAATTTTTCACTTTTGCGGCTACCTAAACGCTGACTAAACACTACCTAAACGGTGTTAAGAATCATTCATAGGAAGTTCATATGTTCTAGAAATTTATTTATTGAGTTTGCTACCTATGGACGTGAACAAGGGAAAAATGTTGCCATCAACAATATTATTGTTTCATGCTCACGGAGCTCTTCAAAAACAAATCATGCCTGTTTAAAACCAATGGATTTTCGACATGATAAAAAAGAGTTGTACATGAACGTGTTCCAATGTTAGTGCTTGGTATTCTTCAAACATGTATATAAAGGAATTCTCAATAATATGATGAGTGTTTCTAGATATATATTTTTGAAGAATTCACCGAAAACATACCAAAAACGTCTGCTGATGAAATTCTTGGCAAGATCCGAAATGGCTACATATACATTGGTATCATTGGAACATTTTTATGCTCGACTTTTTTGAAAGTAATATTAAGCTAATAAATAAGCTTTATATTATTTAAATAGGTCTTGAGCTTGAATGAATTTAGAAAATTGTAATATAGGAATATTTAATTGTATAATCATCTTTGAAACTAAATATTAGACGTGTATGATTTTCACTGTGACTCACTGTATAATATTTAAAACCCAAATTTCCGTGCATCAAACAAATGCATCTAAAATAAATATTGACTTGCAGCCAATTTCTGTAACTCAATCGATCGCTTTCGTGCGCTTTATACACGGTTTAGTTCAGTGTTGCCAGTTTAGCACTTCTATTCTAGCTTCTTTTTTTTTGGCTTTTTCTGGAAAAACATGCTAAATGCTTTTTAGCACTTTTTGGGAAATTTTTTCAAAGTTTTAACTTTTCTAGATCATTTGTAGCATTGTTTTGTCGATAAAATGCATTTTTTTTATAATGTATGGCTGTTTTTCGGAATTGAACTCTGAAATAATGCTTATTTTCAACCACGAATTATAACATATATTGAATAATCACGGGTGTGGATGTTAAATATGGACGTAAGTTGGCATTTAAAAAATCCTTTACTGCAAAAGTATGTTGGTCTAGACTTTTATTAGCAATTTCTTTAAGTTTGATGTACGGAGAAAAATTAATTTGAATTTTCCTCTACGTAATTTACTGGTCAAAATCGAATAGACGGTTCAACAGTCTAATTATTTTAATAAGTTTAAGAAAGGGAAACAGCTTTCATTAAAGCGGTTAACTTGGTTAATCGCTCAGCTTTTGTATGGGAGGGCGTAGTGACGTCGCCAATTTTCTCTAGTTAAGTAAAAATTTACTGGTTAATCAATTTCAGTCTACATGCTGACAGTTCCGACAACGGTATGAGGCTGATTGAATTTGCAGCGGCAAAACACATGGTCGCTAGTGGCACAAGATTCCAGCATAAAGACATTCACAAGGCCACTTGGGTATCCCATAATTAAAGAACGAAGAACCAAATTGATCCCTTGGTACCACTCATCCAGTGTAATGGATGTACGAGTGATCAGAGGAGCTAACATCGATTCTGATAACTACCTGGCACCAGCAAAGGTTCGCACTGGACGCAGAGAAAACTAGACATCGGAAAGCTGCAATTACCAGATGTAGCCAGAACCTACTCAAGGAAACTCTCGCAACTTTTGGCACAGAGCCCAGCCCTCCCGATGACGTCGTGAAGCGCAGCGTACTTGGTTTTGAAAGACCGCTTCACAAAAATCCTTGGTACGAAGAAATGATGAAAAGAACTCTGCGCGTATGACAAAGCTTCAGACAATTGTAACCCTACGAAAGGAGGAAAAAGGAAAGGAGGTAAACCGTCTCTTTAGGCGCAAGAAACAGTAGTGGAGAAAGCGCGAGAGTGAGAAATTTGAGACATACAGAAGAAAGAACGAAGCCCGAAAATTCTACCAAAAAGTCAAAAGCCCTTTCTGTAAAGACAAGGACGGAAATCCCATTGCAGATGTGTACAGCATGTTGGGAATTTGGAGATATCATTTCTCCGCGCTACTGGTACCTGAGATATCCAATGACGATGAGAAAATCGATCAAATCGATCACAGTTTAGACATCGAAGTCAATTTCCCCCTGCTAACCAAGCGCAGATGCAGATGCGGTATGCGGTTTTATGTCAGTTTGTTCGGATCACAGTCAGTATATGAGTTTAGCAATGAAAATCAGCCAGCAATTTTAAGCCCTGATGTTGTCCTTAGAGGTTTACGGCAGTTTCCATGTTGACCAGTCCGCTATACAGACAGACGGGCATGGCTCAACTTCTGACCTCCTATGCGTTACAATTTTTTACGCATCTAATGATACATACTCCCATCCCTATGTTTTTTTATCGAACATAGGCCGTAAAGTCCCGCAGAACTAAAATTTTTGATTGTTTCAGTTTTAGCACTTTTTTGTTGCAAATTGCACTTTTTTTTGGATTGTTTTTTTGACAGCTTCTGGCAACACTGGTTTAGTTGCCCGTAACACGGAAAAGAACAAGATCAATGTGTCCGCATTGATTCTCACCTTTGAGATTAGATATCTCTATAACGTTTGGAGATATGGTAAAGCAATATACAGATAACTATGTTATAGATTTCATAGAGTAAGATATAAAGAGTATGCATGAGAGATTCGGTTCCTTCGAATTCTTGTCAGTTTTGATACAGTTTTTTATGTTATGTTTTTCTGCCAGAATTTTAACGAAATACAAATAGTGGGTGGTTAAATTTTAAGGGCCGATGTTGATTATGAATAAAAGACAAATTATTTAGGAAATTATTGGCATTTCTTTTTATTATGATAATATGGTATGGTTCAATTATGCATAGAACAAAATATCGGCCTAATGGCCGTGGCACACCTCCATCCTATGGTCCAAATTCTCGATGACGCTGAGGCATAATTGAGATTCTATGCCGTTAGTGTGCCGAATTATCTCATCCTTTAGCTCTTCGATTATTGCTGGCTTATCGACGTACACCTTTTCTTTCAAATAACCCCAAAGGAAGAAATCCAACGGTGTCAAATCACATGATCTTGGCGGCCAATTGACATCGCCACCACCTGAGATATCGCGGCCATTGAATTTGTCGCGCAAAAGAGCTATTGTTCGTTAGCTGTATGGCTGTACGAACATGCACTGGTGTTTTCACATCTCCTACAGACCCGGTTTCCTCAAATTTTTGCACAATTCTTCCGATTGTACGCACATTTGGACGAATGAATTGACCGAAAATATCACGAAGTGCACAATATGCATTTTGATTTGAACGCCCATTTCCATAATTAGCCCGAGTAACTTTAACGCATTGCTCGATTGTGTATCTTTCCATGGTTCAAATTGAGTTAGTCTGAAATTGAGAAATGTCAAGTGAAATGCAGACAAAAAACTTGAAGTTTATGTGGTTCACATTCAACATCGGAAAATTGTTATTGAAAATTAACACTGAAATCAAACTCAACAAAAAATTTTGCATATACAGTTATTTTAAAAGTCATAAGTGTCAATGAAATCAAATTTAAAATCAGTTTTTTCACTTCACCTATCGCTCACTCTCTGTCACATTCTACCCCATAGATTAATTTATATATAGACTTGTTGCCCGTCACATCTGCTGTTTCTCTTTGCGCTTCTTCAATGAAGAAACGAATTTCCGCTGTGTTTGTCAAATCTCCGCGACAGAATTCTTCTCTTGACTTTCAAACACAAGTTAGCTTCCGTGATAAAAATACTCATGGTAGACGCAGGAGGTGTTGTTGTGGCTGAAGGCAAATTGATGCCAACAACAATATACAGTTTGTTTTTGCTTCTCACTTACGTTGTGTCAAATCCAGCACATTATACGTATACCAACCATAAATATAAACAAACGAATACAAAAACAAGATACTTGTGAACCTGACAGTTCGCAAGTAGTTTGCAATGTAAACAAAGTAAATCAGCTGTGCTTATGCGTTCACCATCTATGAATCCATCTTGTTAGCTTCCCTTCAATCAGAGACTTATAGTAGACCTAATAGTTGTCTCACCAAATTTTTGACATTTGGCCTGGTGTGATATTTACGTTCGATGTTGAAAAGAATTGCTTTACTAATACCAGATAGAGGCAATGGTTCAAAACAACGAACAAAATAACAACAACGGCATTTCGTTTTGTGTGTTAAAATTATTGTGTTAAATACAACACAAATGTATGCTAACAATAACAGTCAATAAAAAAGTTTAAACCACATTTAAATTTCACAGTTTTTCACCAAAACGACATGAAAAATTAAAGCAAGAAGTTATTGTAATTCCACCTGGTGTATGTCACTTGTTATCAAACATCTCTCTATCACACCGACCGCATCAAGAAGAGTGTGAAAGGAAACGTCAGATGAGCCAAATATTCTCTCTAGTAACAGATGTGGCCGTCGGTGGTGCAATGGTTAGTGTGCATGGCTCTTGTACATGAGATCCTGGGTTCGAACCCGGCTCTGGCCACCTTAAAATTTCTTTCGGCGGCGGTCACCTCGCATAGTGACGGCGACACTATCGAGTATCTAGCCATGAAAAAGCTTCTCAAATTACCGTTCGGAATCGGTGTAAAAACTGTAGGTCCCAATCAGTGAGTGAAAACTGGAAAGCGCACAGCTCAGTGATTGTGAGAAGTTCTCCCCAGTCCCTTCATGGGATGTAATGGGAAACCATTTATTTTTTTTTTAAGAGATTACTCTATGCCTTCAATCACTAAACCGATGAGCGAGTTGACAAATCTATGTACTTATATTCTATACTGTTTCAAATTTGCAGCTACGAGGTCGATCAGCTGTTTCATCGAAACCCCCTGATAGATTTTGACTAGGTCTGCCTGAAAGTGAAATAATATCAAATGCTTCTGCCACTGACGAGACTGTACCTGAATTTAAAATGTTGTTAGCATAATTTTGTGAAAAATGTCCCTACATTTACAACAATTATCTCGAAACTTACAGCCGATATAGGAAACGCCAATATATTATTGATTAGTGTATTACATAACCTAACTAACGGCATAAAATGTATTTCCCTACTTGTAACTAAACGCAAACGTGAACTTTGACTTCTTTGAGGCGGGGTCAAACCTCAAACAACCAATGTCGAATTTACACATACATACATATTGGTGATAAAGTTAAAAATAAACCCGGGTATTTCCAAGGTCGCTCGAAGCATCTAGATTTTTTTTACAGAAAATTCAAAGAAAGTCAAACAATGAACACCCTAATATATGTTCATATGGAGTCATTATCACTGTTTGTTTTTAAAATTATTTGGAATTAATCGGCTTTGTCGGATATCGCTTAAGTTTCAATCGCTATTGAAGTTCATATCGAGTATTAAAAGCACTGATAACGTTGCATGAGCCAAATTTAGGGATCAGTATACAACAGCATCTATACCTCCTCTACTCATTGTATTGCAATTATTCAAGAAATATCACACTACGAGTATCTAGAATGACAAAAGGCCAATTTTAAAACTAATGTACTTATACACAGGATACTCGTACTTACGACATAAGAAATCTTTTGACCAAAAATGGGCGAGGTCAAAAAGTGTTTAAACCTCGAAATTCCCATCTAATTGTGGAATTATTTGCTTCGAAATTATTTTACAGGATTTAATGATATTTACATCAGTACAGTAATATCAGTCGGGTGAACTGATTTAAATATGCCCTCACCCTAAATCATACATTGGGATTGGGCCATGAATGAAGGCATATATTTTTCCAGTCGACCAACATTCAGTTAGTTACCCAACATTTATATGGGATTACAAAAATGGGTGTGAAAAAGTGATGCATCCTTAACCCCGCTACTACGTTGGGTTCATATGATGACCCAAATAGTATTCAACATTATCTTATATTTAACTGGGGTGCATAACTGGAAAAGTGCACAACTTGCAAAAAAACCTATACAAATTAAAATTTTCTAAATATAAAAACATAATACATATGTGTATTTTTTTCCAACGTAGTAACGGGGTTTATTTTTAATTCGGTTGTGATTCACTGGTGATGCAATGGCTAGTGTGCGCGGCTCTTGTACATGAGAACGTGGGTTCGATCCCTGCTCAGACTGCCTTACATTTCTTTCGACGATGGTCACCTCGCTTAGTGATGGCGACACTATCGTGTACTTAGGCATGAAAAAGCTACTCAAAATACCGTTCGGAACCGGTGTAAAACTGTAGGTCCCAATCAGTGAGTGTAAAACTAGAAAGCGCTCATCTCACTGATTGTAAGAAGTTCTCCTCAATCTCTTCATGGGATGTTATGGGACACCATTGTTTTGTAATTCACGGGAGATGTGTTGATCAAGCCCAGATTCTGTATGGGAGTGACAAAACCACTGACGTTCCGTAGTAAAGTGGCATTTGACTAAATATTATCTAATACCAAATTCGGGTGTCGCAAAATCACCCTTGTTTTAGTTTGTGACTGACGTTTGACAAAATGAAGCCGCATAACTAATTTCATTAAGATCGGAAGTGTTTTTCGCGATTTATCGTATCGACATTCCCAGTATGTGTACGGGATATTCCAGAAGGGTCGTGTTAAATCTTATTTTAAAGCTAATATCTTAAAAATGTGTATCCGGGTTGTAGTAACACACACGTTGAAAAAAAAACGGCCCCAGCAACATGTTTGTAAGCAACATGTGTGTAAGCAATGAAGATCAGTGTTTGTTTCTTTCTTTGTTGTCTGTCGCGTTTTGTTTTCAGCAGTTTTCAACGAACAAGGTCACATTTGTGTCACAAAAACATATGTGTATATCATTGTGTCTCCAGCACAAAATATTGTACAGCAATCACAATGTGTTTGGATACAAGCATACTATATTTGCGACAAGCTACAAACACGTTAAATTTTAATGCAAGCAACAACAAAAAGACAGATTTTTCTGCGTGCAATGAATGATCCCAACAATTTTATGTTTGCGAACCTTTTATACATAATGGCTGGATTATCTAGCGTTTTGGTTATTAATTTTTGAAAAAGCTTAAACAAGTGTTAGTGAAATGAATATATTGGAAGTAATCAAGATAATCAGATGCCCAATTTCGAACCACTTTTTCGAGCATTCAGGGTGGTAACTCACTACTATCACGTGTAATGTTGTTTTTCAAGTCTGCAGTTTTCGCTGGGGTTTAGCGGCATAAACAAGTGACTTCACGTTACCCCACAAACAACATTTCAGAGACGTCGAATCTAACGATCGACATAGGTTTCGAACCATAGAGTAATGATGTATAAAGCTTTCATTGTTCTCATCTGACGTTTGTTTTCAAACTATTCGTGGTGTGCGATAGAGAGTTATTTGACGTAAATTGACTTACAACAGGTGGAAATGCAAAAATTGTTGATATTGTTTTGATGAAAAACTGTGAAATTTAATCGTATTTTGGACTTTTTTTGATATATTTTATTCTTGATATATATTCGTGGTGTATTTACACAACAATTTTAACGCACAAAACGAAATGCTGTTGCTGTTTTATTGTTGGATGGTTTCAGCCATTGCCTCTATCTGGTATTATTAAAGCAATACTTTCCAACATCCAACCGCCCATCTGCAACACATCAAATGGCATAAATTTACTGAGAGAGTTAGCATCTCTATACGTCATTACACTATGTTTCAAACTCTCTGGTCCAAAACCTCAATGGTTTAACGGTGTGGCTTGTACACGCTGAAAATCTGTCCTTTTTTGTTGTGTGGATGCAAATATAACATGTTGGTAGCTTGTCGCAATTATACTATACTTGTGCCTAAACACGTTGTGTTTGCTATTCAATATAAAATGTTTGGGACACAATGATTTATAGGTTATAGTACACGTTCTTGAGAACCAAATGTGGCTGGTTTGTCGAAAACCGCTAAAACAAATAGGAGACAGACAACAAAGAAACAAAAAAGCAGCAAATCTTCAATTTATGATAACAGTGCCTGCAAACATGTACATGTTTCCCGCAATATGTTGCTGGGCCTATATTTTTCAGCGTGTAGAGCCGTCTTGTTGCAACTAAATGTCGACTAGATTCAGCCGTGCCGTTTGTGTAAACAAACTCGAATTCATCGACCCGTAGCGGGCGCCATTGGCGTTAAAATTGTGGACATCGTTATCTATCAAGAAATATGGACCGATGATTCCGCCGACTCGTAAACCGCACCAAATAATGCATTGTGATGGATGTATTGTCAGCTTTATATTGTCGTTGGTTGGCTCATACACGCTAAAAAATCAGTATTTTTTGTTGTTTGGATGCAAATATAACATGTTGGTAGCTTGTCGCAATTATACTATAGTTGTGCCTAAACACGTTGTGTTTGCTATTCAATATAAAATGTTTGAAACATAATGATTAATAGGTAATAATATGTGTTTTTGAGACACAAATGTGGGTTTGTTTGTTGGAAACCGCTAAAAACAAAAACGAGACAGACAACAAAGAAACAAAAACCCATCAGATCTACAATTTATGAAAACAATTCATGCAAACATGTACAAGATTACTGCAATGTAGTTGTTGGGACGATGTTTTTCTAGCGTGTAAGACTAAAAGCAACAATTTTGCTTAGGAACATACCCATACAACCAGAAGGAAACTTCGTCAATGAACACAATTTCTGGGTAACTGAAAACGGATCTTGCCCAAGTGTCCCGAAGGCCCACTCACTGGAAACCCGACTCTGTGACTTGTCGCTCGGCATCAGTAGTTGAACGAACTGTATTTTATTCGCTATAAGACCAAGATCCTCACATAAATTCTTCCACGTCGACGAGTAATATAATCTTGCTACGAACGGCGAGGATGGACAAATCACGGTATTCATCAACACACAGGTAACTATGGCAGCAACATTCTACGCATTCGGGTAGGTGGTTTGATGTACAATATCGTAAAATGGGTGCGAAACTTTATTACTGCGGTTTGAACTACTTGCTCATCACGTTGATTATATGCGCGGATAACCTTTTTCACAGGACACCAATTTTGATAATAAAATGCAATAAATCCTTGGTCGGGTGTAAATCTCTACATCATGATGAAATGCTAATGCTAACTATACATGTGTGATTGTGACACATGTCACGAATCACAGGGGAACTGTTAAGAGTTCTACGCTGAACAACCAAGCAGCAATAAAATAACCCGGTGTTACTCGACGGTGTGTACGATTCGAGCTTGCAATAATTGAAACTGACTAGAATATACAGTAGTCCGACATAACGTTCTTTGGACAAAACTCACTACAGCCCACATTTTTTAACTGATGTCAAAAATACGATCCTGTATTGACAAAATGTAAGTAAAATTTCTTGCCAAATGCATGATAAGAATGAGGTCCGTAGGACTTTTACCAAAAAGGAAAAACGGCTCAAGTGTTTTCAGGAAAAAATAGTTAACTTTACTACCATAGTCACTGGTGTCGTAGTTATCGTCAGATCTAGTTTTGGTTTTGATTTCACATAAATTTCCCGAAGTTATATACCAGATAGTTTTATTTTCTTACTTAGGTGCCCTCAAATACCAAACACCAGTATTTTCGATGTCCTTCGAGTACGTCTTGGAATACCTCTCGCACAAGTCCATTCTGATCTATTCTACTGACATGGCCTGGCCAGGGTCAACACGTTACTTTGATTTGCATAACTACGCCGATTTGGGGATAGAGTTTATAGACCTCATGGTTCGTCCATCGAGGATACTCTCCGTTCTCTATTATAGTACCATATACATTTCGGACCATTTTTCTCTCGAAGACTCCCAGTGATGTCTCCCGCCATAAAGCAATACAGGTAGTAGTATGAGAGTGTGATATAGTTGGATCTCGGAAGTGCTTGCTTAGCCCGAAATAACACTTGTTTGCAAGCACAATTCTTCGTTTAATTTCCAGACTGACGTCATTGATTATGTGGTCGTCGGTGGTGCAATAGGTAGTGTGCGCGCCTCTTGTACATGAGATCCGGTCTTCGATCTCTGCTCCACCTTAAAAATTTCATTCGGCGGCGGTCACCTCGCATAGTGACGGCGACACTATCGAGTATTTAGCCATGAAAAAGCTTCTCAAAATACCGTTCGGAATCGGTGTAAAAACTGAAGGTCCCAATCAGTGAGTGAAAAATTAGAAAGCCCACAGCTCACTGGTTGTGAGAAGCTCTCCCCAATCCCTTCATGGGATGTAATGGGAAAGGTTTTTTTTTTTGTTATTGATTATGTCCACGGCAGATCCGAGGTAAATAAATTTGAGTAATACTTCGAGATTATATTGGTTATTAACGTCCACCCCTTCATTCAATCGGGGATTACTCTGCTTGTCGAAATCAAATCATCCTCGTCTACCGCCAAACCCACTTCCGTCGACTCCCACTCAATTCACGAAATGATGATGGCAGATTGCGCCCAATGATGCCTAAACCAGCAGCATACACGAGCAGCATGTGACTTTGCTAAACACAAGATGGTTTCCCATTACATCCCATGCTATGATTAGGGAGAGCTTCTCACAACCAGTGAGCTGTGCTCGTTCTAGTTTTGCACTCACTGATTGGGACCTACACTTTTACACTGGTTCCGAACGGTGTTTAAGAGAAGCTTTATACTAAAATAAAATACTCAATAGTACAAGCGAGAAGACCGCCGTCGAGAGAGATGTTACGTGATCTAAGCAGGGATCGAACCCACGTTCTTATGTACAATAGCCGCGTATCACTGACTTTGCTGCTGATAGTTGTATTCGTGTTGACTCCAGCTTTTCTCGCGATGATCTCAATTAATATGTTGAAGAGATCGCATAATAGGGTGTCGCGCTGCCTGAGGATTCACCTCGTACTAAATGGTTCGAAGAGAACTTTTCCAATCTTTACTGAGGATGTCGTGTCGGTCAGTGTAATTCTACATCGGCGTGCCATCGGAATACCAAGCTCCGACATAGCCTGGTACAGATTTCCCTCTATCGGGATATCGAAGTCAACCTAATATCTACAAAGGGGTAATTGGTGTCGATTTGTTGTCCGTGGGTGGTCTCCCAGATTTGTCGCAATGTGATAAGGTCCTATCAGGTCTGCAACAAACGGTTTTAGTCTTTCGCACATTATGCTCGAGAGGACCTTCTATGCGATAGATAGAAGATTTTTTGTACGATAGCCCGAAAATATACTAGGGTCGCCTCTTTTGAAAACAGGACACAGTATGCTAAGACTCCAATCGCCGGGCATGCATTCGTCTAGCCATATATAAGCTGATGCATTGCACAACTCATTCCCGCCAGCCATAAACAGCCCATCGACAGTCCATTAGCACCACCGGCTTTTTAGGTTTTAAGCCGAAAAATTGCAGTTCTATCTTCGATTTGGATTGGAGGAGGGCAGTCAAGTGATCTGCCCATATTCCTAACATACTCTGCACATCTGTGAGAAGATTCCAGTCCTTAACTCTACAAAAAGCGGGCCCTGATCCATTTCCGTTGGATTGGCTCCTACTTTTCGGTAGAATTTACGGCCCTCATTCTTCCTTCTATAAGATTACATTTTCTCACACTTGCGCTGTCTCCGCAACCATTTGATCTCCTAAATAAATGGGTTTCCTCCCTCCTCTTCTCTTTATACTGCTCTGACGCGGCTCGCGTTGCAGCTGACTGTAACGTTGCCATATGTGCAGTGTTATTTTCATCACGTACCATGTGCCACTCCTCATCTTCCCATGGTTTGTATTTAAGCGGTTTCATAGAGTGGGAAATGTACTTCCACTGCGCTTCAGGATCATAAGGCGTGGGTGCTGGTCTGGTAATTGCTGCTTTCCGATGTCCAGCTTTCTGTGTTTGGTTTGGTACGACTTTCGCTCTGCTTAACCTTGTGCGAACTTTTGCTGCAACTAGGTAGTGATCCGAATCGATGTCAGATCCTCGAATCCCACGTACGCCTGTTAAACTAGTAGAGTACCTTCCATCGATTACCAGGTGATCAATCTGGTTCTTGGACTGTTGATCAGGGATATCCAAGTAGCCTTATAGATGTTATTACGTTGGAATCTCGTACCACTGGCAATCATGTTTTTCATCTATAAAATTTAGTAATGCACATAAGTCGTTTACCTTTTCAGCACAGATACTTCTTAAAAATATACAGCCCAACATTTACCATCTGCGGCGGTACTGTGGCAAACTTAAAAAAATCAATGAGTGTTCGAACTCTCGGGCGATGTGATAACACCTTTTTGTTACACTGAACCTGTTCGATTTCTATGAACACATTAGTAAATGTCACATTGGAAAATAAAAAAAGAATAGTTTTTGCGCTGAAGGCTTTTTTGCTATTGCACTTTCTTTTTTCTTACATCTGTTTTAACATTAGATGTAATATTATTAAAATAAATAAAGCAATATTTAGCTCACTGAAATAATTGTTTTTGTTTTGTCAGAAACAGAACGAC
Organism: Phaonia tiefii; assembly: GCA_963931995.1. Lineage (NCBI taxonomy): Eukaryota > Metazoa > Arthropoda > Insecta > Diptera > Muscidae > Phaonia > Phaonia tiefii. The sequence continues at coordinate 164,216,227 of OZ008368.1, forward strand.
GAAAAAAGGTATTGAATATTATAGAGAACTTATTGCACTCTTTTCCGCTCTCATGTAGAGAGGCTGAGTAAAAGAGCATAAACGAGTCTAATTCTTTTTATAGAATACATATTTCAATAAACATAAATGCACCATTTCGACAATGTTATTACATAAAACAATACAAAAAGCATAAATGTTTCAAAAGGCATGAATGTGTCACATCAAAATTAAGAATGGACCAAGTTCTGACAAAAAGAGAGTAATACGTTTTGAATCATTTGCCAGATGTCGTCAGTGCTTTTGAGTCATACAATTCGCTCCATGAGTTCTCTATGGTGTTCAGTACTCTTTGGCGACGACGAAATGCTTGTTTGTTCGCTGCCTATACTATTCATTATTCTTTGGCGACGGCGACCTGCTTGTTTGTTCTCTGTCGCTACATCAATACCATCATACTTATTTTTTGGGCTAGACTATTGCTGTACAAAAACCACGTATGTGATGCTAACGCTGTGTGTTGTTTGCATGTGTTCACTTTGATAGATTGCCCTCCCCTGCCTATAGATGATGGTAACACATCAAAAGATTTTCAACAGCTTCGATTTCAATTCTACAGTTAGCAAACTGTTTTATCAAAAATCGACATTGAGTGAGTGAACTCTTGGAAATGTTGTCAAGATTAAAGTGCAAATCTGTGGTTAAATCATTTACGGCCTCATTAAACAAAAGTTAGGAGAGGTTTGAGAGACGTTTTTTGTATGATAAATCGTCTGTTAAATCTCTCTTTTTGTATGATAAATCGTCTCTCAAACCTCTCACAACTTTTTGTGAATTAGGCGGTTATTAGGCTGTAGCGATTTTTTTTTTCAGAAACCATTTAGGGCCATTGGTCAAACAGAAATTTGATTCGGATTCGAATGTGCTGTCAATTCCGGTCAAAGATTTAGTCAGTTGAATGTGCCCTTTTGCCTCAGAAAACTCCAATTTTAGTTGAAGTCGAGTGACTGGGTTTCGTTCGAGATCGAGAAACAGGGCATAAGACTGTAGATAAAGAATCCTCTACCGACTATTTGTTGTAAAACTAGACATTTTTCGAACTTGAAATTTGCTGAGTACTACTACTCCTTGAGTTTAAAGTATATTTCCTTCAGATTATTTCTTGACAATTATTTTTTAGAATCAATTACTATTATATTAATTTCCTGAGAGAAATTTCTCAAGAAAAATATCGGTAACGCAAATTTTACCACCGGCTGATTGTGACTCAAGAAACTCGTGAGAAGCGGTCGTCAATGTATAAAAATGAGCAAAAAAGCGCTATACATTTTCTTGTGGATGATCTACTTGGCTTCGTTGGCCCTGATGTTCGTCGATCTGTGGTTCTCGGAGTTTTTGTATAACTGGATATTCTTCTATGTCATTACGAATGGTGTGCTCCTGTACCGTCTATTCGGTGTCTTTTGGCTTACAATACTTATTCATGCCTTCACACATGTGGGAGTCCTGTCAGCCATCATTTACTTCAACATGGATGAGCTGCTCACGTTCTTTAACATGGTACTGTATGGACCTATTGCCTTTCAACTGCTGTTGTCGCTGCATTTTGTTGTTTTCCGCCGTGGTCGCAGCCCCGACGAGCAGGCGTGTCACTCCGGCATCCATGCACACATTGGCCTCATTGTGATAATTATTTTTTTCTGGCACGTTGGGTTTGTTGAAATCCGCTGGCCGTATTGTGGCCTGTTTACGATGTTCTATTTGCTGCTGTTCCTTGGCATCGTCCTGACACCACATTTCCATGGACTAAGTAAGAAGTTCCTGAAATGCTTTTCTGGCCGACGCAGATATGTAGGAAAACGTCGTTCACAGAGAGGTTCGCAAGGATCAATAAGATCTACGGAGTCACAAAGAAAAGTCAAATTTGGGTCAACTTCACCAGGACACAGACAAAAACGCTAGAAAACCTGCAAAGCAATGGCATGGAATTGGATACCCGGAGCATAAATGGGAAGATACATAAAATTTGCTAAAAGAGATGTGTTATATTATATATGTATGCGTTGCTTTAATAAATCTACATCCTTCTGGATGAAGGAATGAATGACAAAGGTGTTACCTAAAAGACAACTCAGGAGATGTATTAAGTTCTCCTTATTCCCACGGGCAACACTATTTTCTAAATCATTGAAGACAAAAGACTGCTCAAGCCTATCAAATTTTAAAGTACATCGGACGTGAAAGCTGAAACTTTTGATGAAGGTCTTATACCACGGCAAAAGACATTCTAGAAAAAACCCCAATTTGTATGTTCATATTATTTATTGAACCAGATCATAAAGTTCTGACATGTTGTATCTAGATCAGATCGGACACAATTGTAATCAACATTTTCTGAACAGATATTGGAGCTTCTGATGTTCTTTAAGAAGTGGTGATTTAAGGGTGTGACAAATCACAAAAGCCATATAACAAATTTGAATCACGAAAAAATACTATCTGGGGTTAGGCTGTTGCGAATATTGTGTTGTTTTGAATATCCAGTCAGAGGGGGTCTCAAGGATATAGATGGTGTTGGCGTCAGATGGTGAACTAACAGTGTGTTAACAGTGATAAACGGAAATAGGTGTACAGAGTTACCATAACTACAAAAAATTAAAAATAGCAAAATCATTATAAAAAATATATACTGTTAAAGTCGTATCAGTTTGTTTTAGAACGTCCACTGCATTTAGAATTTGAAGAGGAGTTCGCCAAAATTAGGCAAGTTCGACACATTTTATGATCTCAAACCATAGTTCAATAAACTAATGTCATCAGGTAAAAATATTAAGTGCTTGCCAATGCCACAGTGTAGTTGTCCTCCTGAACGACGAAATCGACAGGGTACAGAAATGGCAAATTTAGGTGACAGCGTTAGGTTTGCGAGTGATTGCAATACTTGTTGTAATACTGTACATATTACATGCTGTTGGAAAGGTAAACTCCTCTTCTAGAAAGATTTGTTGAGAAACATTGACAGTTAAAAATTTCTTTAACACTTTTGCAAAGAAAAAAAATGTAAATAAATACGGAAAAATCTTTTCAAAATTTGATTTAAAGTATATTTATAAATACGACGCTATCTTACTAATTTTTTACATGTTATTAAATTCAATTAAGTGTTTTTCCAAATTGTAAAAAGAATTGATATTTTTAATCCTAAACAAACCCTTTATGCAAATTCGATATTTTTGAAATATTAAGCTCTGCTGAGCTCATTTATGCGTAGGATCTCTCCCTTTTTTGGCCTGTATTTAACCACGTTTCAAACTACAATATAAATACAAAAAAATATAGAAAGAAACACTAGCGAACTTTTGGGCAATCATCGATATTAAAAAATTTGTTCAAAAATTTCACACACGCTGAAAAATCTTTCGTTTTTTGTGGTTTAGATGCAAACATAAAGTGTGTTTGGTGCTTGTCTCAAATATAATATACTTGTGTCCAAACATTGTGTTTGCTATTCAATATTACATGTTTGAGACACAATGGTTAATATGTTACAATATATATTTTTGCGACCCATATATATCTGTGTTTGAATAAGTGATGTGTTTGTGATATAAATACAGCTGTGTTTGTTGAACTGCTAACGCTCTCTCGAGAGCAAGAGAATAGAAGAGGGAGAAGGAGAGAGTCTATCTTGTAACAATGTGTCTGTTTTTTGCTATTATTCTCTCAGTCAGTGACTCATAAACATTCCTGAATGTGCGTGTAAATTGCAGATGAAGTCAGTGTTTCTTATTTTGGCTGATGTATTGCGTTGTAGTTTCATGTATGCAGACCTAAATGGTTCATCGGACAAAGGATATCAAAAGCGCTTGATCAGAGAAAGAAGAATAAACAAAGGCGAGGACGGTTAAATGATTTGTCATGTTTTCTTTGGTTTTTATGTATGAGTTTCGTATATATGGATGTGTGCTACCAACTTGAATTTTGAGGAAAGAAACTGGAGAGGGTAACAACGTGAAGCCCTTTGACTGGCCGAGCCTCTACGGAGAAAATCGGAACGGAGGACCATTTGTGAAAAATAATAAAAAACACAAGTACGATTAGTTACTTAATACACGCTTGGCGTGCATGAACTTTATTTGTATATAAATGTCTTGTTTATGTACCAATACATAGTGGTAACCAACGCATAGCTAAAACCTTCTGAAAACAAAAACGTGAGAGACAACAAAGAAAGGAGAAGCAAAAGAACAGCAGAATCACATTTCATGAAAAAAAACAAATAATGCAAGTAAATGTAAAAAGGGACGTTTTAATTCTATTAATATTTTTGTTTCCACGGAAGTATATGGAGGTTTGAGGGAAGCAAGCGAATGTTTGGGATGAAGCTCGCATTTGTTTCCACGTAAAAGCATATATATTTGTCAGTAAAAATGTGAAGTGATTTGCAAACATATGCATGTTTGAAGTGTGTTCCAAACACACCTGCAGAATATGTTTGGGAAAATATGTTAGAGAGGCCGTTATAAAGTGCAAAAAAATCTGAGAATTGGTAAAAATCGGTTCTTTTCAAAAATTCGATTTTTTTATTTTTTTTTTAAACCGTACTGTGTCTTCAATATCAAGAAGTGACTTTTTGTAAAATGGTCTAAATTCGATGGAAGTTTTCCCGAAGCTCCAGATATAAACTCCTGGCAAAATCCCCGGGTTAATTATGATAGAAATATCCGTCAAACAAATTGTTGGAGTTGAATCGATTTGAACACTGTCCTGTAGGATAATTGGAACGGATTCCAAAAGAAATTAACCGTAACTTTAGAAGTTATATTCTGAGGTAATTGAAAGAAATTATTAAAAACACTGGATCTCAAACAAAATAATAAATTAATCTTTTAGTTTTATTTAAAAAAATGTGATACTTTTTGGAGCAGAAAATCACTCCTAGTTTGGCGTCCGTTGGTGTTGTACAAATTCTTAAAATATTTTGAATGAAATTAAGACACAACAAATTAAAACCATGATAAAGTTGAACGATTGACTTGTTTCGAGGCGAGATGAGCACCCATTTCTTGGAGGGACTGTATGTGTTCTGGACTTAGAATGACAAAAGAGACTAAAATGACAAATTTAGCATAATGGTACAATTAGCACAATTTTTGATGACATTTGGCATAATTTTTTAGTCGATTGCACTGTTTGTAATTATTATTTAAAGCAGTGATAGGCAAATTCAGGGCGCAGCGCCTGAAAGAATAAAACAACATTAATCCGTCTCTCTTGAGCATTGACTGAGACAGTTTGTGATATCGCTTGTTATTTAAAAACAGCATTGCCACAGAATACAATTTGTCCCTACCAATATGTTTATGTTGCCATGAAGAAAAACATGAAATTGGTTGCGGATTTGTCGTTGGCAAAAGACTGCGACATCTGGTCTCTAGGTTCAATCCTGTGAGTGAACGAATAGCCACAATCCGCATAAAAGCGAAATATTTTTATATTTCCCTAATTTGTGTACATGCCCCGACAGAGGAGAAGATGATGATGCCAAAGAATATTCTATGAGCTCATAGAGGAAACGTATGACCGCTGCCCTGGCCATGATATTAAGATCGTACTAGGAGATTTTATTGCTAAAGTAGGCAGGGAGAATGTGTTCCATCCAACTGTTGGCAATTTCTGTCTACATGTTGACAGTTCCGAAAACGGTATGAGACTGATTGATTTTGCCGCGGCAAAAAGTATGGTCATTAGTGGTATAAGACTCCAGCATAAAGACATCCACAAGGCTACTTGGGTATCCCCTGATAAAAGAACGAAGAACCAAATTGATCACGTGGTAATTGATGGAAGGGACTCATCCAGTGTAATGGACGTACGAGTGATCAGAGGAGCTAACATTGATTCAGATCACTACCTGGTAGCAGCAAAGGTTCGCACAAGATTGAGTAGAGCGAAAATCGTACGAAACCAGACGCAGAGGAAGCTGGACATCGGAAAGCTGCAATTACCAGAGGTAGCCACAGCCTACTCAAGGAATCTCTCGCAATTTTTGGCACAAAACCCACCCCCTCCCGATAACGATCCTGAAGCGCAGAGGAAACCCATTTCCGACTCTATAAAAACTGCCGCAACAACCGTACTTGGTTTTGAAAAACCGCTTCGTAACAAACCATGGTACGATGAAGACTGTCGTATTGCAAATGATGAAAAGAACGCTGCACGCATGATAAGGTATAGGGGGAAAAGAAAGGAGGTAAAGGAGTGAGAAAATTGAGTCATACAGAAGGAAGAACGAAGCCCGAAAATTCGACCAAAAAGTCAAAAAAGGAACTAATAGACATGGTTCAGGGCCCCCCTTCTGTAAAGACAAGGACGGAAATGTCATCGCAGATCTCTGCACATCTGGGAATATGGAGAGATCATTTCTCTGCGCTATTGGTACCTGAGATATCCAATGGCGAGACAATCGATCTAAGTTTGGACGACGACGCCGATTGCCACCCTCCTAACCAAGACGAGGTCAGAACAGCTATTGCCCGGCTTAAGAACAATAAAGCCGCAGGAGCCGATGAATTACCGGAGGAGACGTTTAAGGCTGGCGGCGATGAGCTGACAAGGTGCATGAATCAGCTCATTAGCAAAATTTGGTTAGATGAATGCATGCGCGGCGATTGGAGTCTCAGTGTACTATGTCCCATATTTAGAAAAGGTGACCCGAGTATCTGTGCCAACTACCGTGGAATAAGCCTTTTATCCATAGCATATAAGGTTCTATCAAGTATAATGTGCGAAAGACTAAAACCGATTATCGCTGACCTGATTGGACCATACCAGAAAATCGACAACCGACCAGATTTACACGCTACGCCAAATCCTGGAGAAGACCCACGAAAAACAAATCGACACCTATCATCTATTTGTCGATTATAAGGCGGCCTTCGATAGTCCGATACGGGAGAAACTCTACGAAGCAATGTCTTAGCTTGGTATTCCTGAAAAGATCATACGACTTTGCAGGATGACCCTGATGAACGCCAAATCCGCAGTGAAAGCTGGTAAGGATCTTACCGAACCTTTCGAAACTAAGCGAGGCCTCAGACAAGGTGACACCCTATCGTGTGATCTGTTTAACATCTTAATGGAGATCATTATGAGAAAAGCTGCAGTCAACATGAAAAAAACCATCAGCAGCAAAAGTCACATGCTGCTCGCGTATGCTGATGATATAGATATCATTGGGCGCACAATTAGAGAAGTTACTGCGGTTTTTTCGAGAATTGAGAAGGAGTCAGCAAAAGTGGGTCTGACTGTAAATGAGGACAAGACAAAATTAATGGTTTCAACGAACAGGGCCTCCACGCGATTAGACCAAAGCGTGAACGTTGATAACCGTTATAACTTCGAGGTAGTGGACGATTTTATATACCTCGGATCTGCCGTGAACAAAAACAACAACGTCAGCCTTGAGATCAAGCGGAGAATTGTGCTTGCGAATAGATGTTATTTTGGGCTAAGCAAGCACTTCAGAGATAAAGCCCTCTCTCGAGTAACAAAAGTTCAACTCTACCAGACTCTCATACAACCTGTCTTGCTTTATGGCGCAGAATCATGGGTATTATCGCAAGCAGACGAAATATTTGTAGGAGTCTTCGAGAGAAAAATACTCCGAAAAATGTATGGCCCTATTGTGCACAACGGCGAGTATCGGCGACGCATGAATCATGAGCTGTATGAGCTTTATCCTGACATTGACATAGTTAAGCGGATCAAGATAACGCGATTGCGCCGGCTAGGCCATGTCAGTAGAATGGATGAAGACGAACCAGCACGAAGGGTTTTCGAAACCGAACTCGAAGGAGGACGAAAAATAGGAAGACCAAGACTCCGCTGGATGGATCAGGTTGACGAATCCCTGCGTACACTTGGTATTGCCAACTGGAGAGATAAGACAAAAGATCGAACTGGTCGGCGAAATATGTTATCTTCGTTTTGTGAGGTCCCTGACCCCTCGGGGTTGTTCGTGACCGAATAAGTAAGTATGTATATGTTTGATGAGCAACACGAATTAAATTTTATATTTTCAGAAAATTATTTTGGCAAACCGGGATGTTTGGTTTGTCAGCGTGCTTTGTCACGCATGCGAAAATATAAAACTTGAATCTTCAGAAGTGAATAGAAATTATAAATTTACTTTATTTTTCTCCACATAAATGAAGTAAAATAAATATTCAGTTTTGAAATTGTAAATAAAATAAATATTGTTTTCTATCTCTTTCGTTTAGGATAGAATAAATATTTTCTGTCTGTTATTTGAAATAAACCTTATTAAAGTAATTAAATTATTCTTGACTAATTATTCAAGCTTAAGGTCACTTCTGATTTTATAAAACTTTTTGTTTTCCTCTTTTCTCTCTCGATATTTCGATTTCCTTTGGAAATCTTCTTCAGGATAGTTTTTAAAAAACAAATTTCGGCTAAACAAAAATAAATAAGTTTTTGGAATTTTTAGAAAAAAAAATTAAAGAGTAAAAAATATTTATTCTAATATTTTCCCTTCTTGGCAGAAATTTTTATTTCATCAGCAAAAATAAAATAGACAAAAAGTTTATGTTTTGTTTTCAAAATAAATAAAATACTTCAGCAAAACATTTAATTTTTTCCAATAATTTTGGAAATTTATTTGCATTAGACAGCTATGATTTCAACTAATGATATCAAACAATAATTAAATATTAAAATTAAATTTATTTAATTAAATAATAAAAAATTTAAAATTTTAAATTGGGTATTTGAGACGAAATTTTATTGGTAACACGGGAATGCATATAACGCATCCAATCGCAAAATGTAATAGTATAGGTTGCCTAATGCTGCAGACAGACGACAGCGTTTAGTTGCATTAAATGCTCATTTATGCAACTAAATATTTACCCCTGACAGACGGGTTTCTGCATTTAGTAAACAGCTGTTTGTTTGTAAACAGCTGTTCGTTTGTGAACTAATTTTATTGTCATTTACATCGTGAAGAATTTTATTGTAATTTTATTGACATTAACATCGATATCAAATGGATAGAAGGCAGAAAAAATTTAAAATAAATTATTTCAAGTAGAAAATTTTCTAAAAACAATGAAAATAACTCAGCTTTGCTGATTTCTGAGCCATTGTGACTTCCAATCGAATTCAATTAATTTGTTGTGTTGTGCTGGTTCAATATTTATGGTTTACCTAGTCAAAAAGGTAAACAAATTGCCAGGAAATCGGTTGCTATTTTTGGTAGGAGCTAACATTTTGCAAATTTTCCTTGCTAGAGGGCAGCACTTTCAAACTGTGTTGCCATATTGAAATACCTAAATTCAGTATAAATTCAGTATTATTTCGTGCATTTATATCAACGCTAATGCCCTTAAATGCACGAGTTAATTAGCATTAACACAGATAATGCAAATTAACTCTGTCGTCTGTCTACAGCATAACGCTGCTTTAAAGTCATCTCTCTCTCTCTCTCTCTCTGTAACTTACCTTGATTCGGTTGTCCAAGCAGTTGTATATTTATGCAAAATATTAAAAATTAAACAATATTTTTGTGTGATTTTTTTGATTTTATTTTGTTCCTTCTCTTTTTATTTATTTATTTAGCATTTATTTTTATCTTCAATTACACTTATATTCTAACTCACACCATGGAAACAGTGCGAGGATCCTGTGTCCTTAATCTATTAAAGTTTTATCGATTTTCAATATTTACATAAAATTCACGTTTGTTCAGATTTTATACCGGTGTCTTCAATTAAATACTTCATTAGTTTAGTTAATTTATTTAATTATATAACAATAGGATTGATAATTAGTATATATGTAATTAATTGTCAAGGTTAGTTAGAGTTTTCGTTTTTATTGTGTTATCATTAGTTATTGACGATTGTAGTTTGCTTTGAAAGACTTACGTGGCTAAGCTCATACGCATTTGGTTTTCTGTTCAAGTTGGGATTTTTCTTTTTGTTAATTTACACAAAAATCAAGTGTCAAATTAGTATGAACAACAATTGTGTAAACAAAAGTGTTAAAAAATTAACATGGAAATGTTTAATATGAAATAATAAATATACAAACAAATCTTAAGTTGAACTTAACACAACCATTGGTGAATTATTTTTGTTTTAAATTAGATTTAATGCTGACCTACACTCGCAGTAGAAAGTCTGTTCAATGCTGTTCAAGTAGAGGCAAAATTAATTAAAAATTATAATTAAAGGATATTGCGAAAATCCTGGTAAGGAGTCTAGTAGATCTCCTTTATAAGGGCTTTTAAAATATATTTGTTGTAGGTCTTGAACTCCTGGGAGAATGAATAGTTTCTATTTTCTATTAAATTCCACTTAAATTGCATTTGACAAATACGAATAGAATTTAAATATTGTGAAGAAGTTTTAAAAGAGAATATTAAAAATATATAAATATTACTTTTTCCTGTCAAGAATTTGTTCATGGTTCTTATTCTGAGAATTACGAGTATTAACAAGATAAAGATGGGGGGGAAAATATTTTTAAAAATACATCAACAGTTTTTTAAATTTGTTTTCTAAAATTCCGCACACAAAATACTGAAATTTTCGGTAGAGGCAAAAAACTGATTTTGCTAAGATATAAAATGTATGACAATACTCAAGAACAGACATATTTATAGAGATTTTGTTTGACGTAATGCAGGCGAAAATTATGACACGTTTTTACCGCGAATAGAATAATCATTATTGTTTTTAAACAAAATATTAAAATCTGCGAATTTTGATCTTAGAAAAATATTTTTCGGTTTCCTTTCAGCTATACAGATCCTTTGAACTGTGCAGCTATAAAGATAGAGAAAACGTGAACAGTCGGAACCAGGATTTTAACAATTTTGAATTATAATATGTTCGAGATTGCAAGATACAGTTACCACTCTATTTCTTTTAAAATTTGGAGAAATATTTGAAAATGTTTACAAAATATTATTTCCATTGAGAAATGCCATATAGAGAAGCTATTTGACTCAGTAAACTTATGAAGTTTGGTGTTTTTGCATATAGACATCGCATGCATAGACTAATATAGGAATAGATACAATTATTCTCTCAATAAATTAAACGTCATAGGTAGGTGGAAAGTAAATATTGGATGGTGGAAAACATGGGTTCAATAATACCAGATAGAGCCAATAGTAAACAACGTCCAACAAAGGAATGTTGTTCCGTCCAACAAAGGAAGTTTGTTTGTGTGGCAAACTAGTTGTGTTAAATATAATACAAATGTATACCAGCAATAAAAGACAACAAAAAAGGGCAAAATACATTTAAATTTTTCAGTTCTACACCAAAACGACATGAAAAAGTTAAGTGAACATATTTTGTAACTCCACCTGGTGTAAGTTAATTTTAAATTTAATTTCTCTCATTTCCACAAACCTACCATGAAGAGTGTGAAATGAAACGTCAGATGAGAGAATGCTTTAAAATTTTTGTGTAAATACGCCACAAATACTTATATACATATACTGACAATAAAAGATAACAAAAAAGTCCAAAGTACGTATAAACTTCAGAGTTTTTCATCAAAACGACAAGAAACAGTTAAGTCAACAATTGAAGTCGCTGGTGGAAGAAGGTGTTAACCTACTTTTGCTCAAAAACAATATTTCCATGGTATCTGATTTTGTTTTAGATAAGAAAAAAGTCAACACCTGATATTTAAATTATTAAAGTTAAATTTTAAAATTTTTTGTTTTTAATTGTTTCTAAGTCATTAATGCCCAGTTTCACTGAATATCCCTTTTTTTTATCAATTTAGTTGGCAAAATTTACTTCCAGTTGATGTGTTTTGTACTTTTGGCTTGACACGCTGCTGCAGAAGTTTGAAAATCACACCACGCAACCCAGTCGCTATCACATTCTCTATTTGTTCTCCATGTACTAACTTGATCAGCTGTCTCATCGATACCCCTTGGTAGCCCAGTGACTTTCAATGGGAATTTGGTGGAACTGAAACATTCATGGCTCCTCTTTTTATCATTCTCTTTGAAGTCACTGGCTTTGAAGTCACTGGTTTCGATAAAAACAGTTGTTCGACCACCTAACTCCAAATTTGAAACAGGACAGCATTTAAAAAAGAATGAGCGATAGGCTATTTGAAAAAAAAACTGACTTTAAATTTGATTTTATTGGGAATTATGAATTTTAAAATAACTTTATGTGTAGTAGTTTTGATTTGAAGAACACAACAATTTTCGTTAAATTTTATTTGGCTTACATTCAAATTGAATCAAAAAGAAACTGCTATAAAAAACCATATCAAAACTGTCTTTAGGTCAGTGACTTTCGACAAGAATATGGTGGAATTGAAACACACATGAACACACACTCTTTAAATCTTACTCTATTGTGACTGGGCTAACGACAGTTTTGATAAAGTTTTTATGCCAGTTTTTTCTTATGCCAATTTTTTCTGCCAGAATTTGGATGGAATAAAAATAAAAATTAATGAAAATCGTAAATGCCACCACGAAATTTAATAATAAATGCCTTTTATAATTTTATTAACGATTTCAAAGAATGTTTACTAAATTCAGGCGTCTTGTACAGTACATTTTGGCGTTATATATGAATTTTGTCGTTTTCAGATTTTAAAATGTCTATTTCCCATTTAATCCTTTATTTGTAGCAGAGGCGTTCTATGCGACAGATGATCACAGCTTGAGTTGGAAAAACATATAGAATAGAGAAGAAAGAGAAATAGCGATAGATGACTGGCAGTATTTAGGGTTGCTCAATGCGTTTTTCACACACTTGCCTTTGTGCATTGAACCAAAAGTACAAACTCATCAACTGTGAGTGATTTTGTTCGTTGATTTTGTGATAATTAAATCGAGGTGAAATCATAGATTAATTTATACATAAGGGAAGCGAACTTAAGTTTGAACGTCAAGAGAAGAATTCTGTCGCTGAGGTTTGACAAACACAGCAGAAATTGTTACTGTGAATGTTCAAACAAATTGAGGATTTTGTTCGACGTTGCTGCCGGAAGTTGGAATCCTCATTGAAGAAGTGCAAAGAGAAACGTCAGAGTAGACGGGTAACAAATCTATGTACAAATTAATCTATGGGTGAAAGAACACAAAATGTAATGAAGTGTTAGAGTAACATTATTTATACTTTATAGGTTGCATTCAAACACAAATTTATTAAAATAAAGTTTTTTCTCATTCAGCATTGGTTGCCAAGTTTGTATTACTCTGTGCTCCAACGTTTCCAGTGACTTTTCTTGGATTCCGGTCCAAGAAAAACAGCTGTTGCAGACTCTATTGCATATTACTCTATGAAGACAACAATAACAATTTGTTTACGAAGAAAGTGGTGTGTTCCCTCTTTGATTCCAAATATACCCAGTAAATTTTAAAGTTTTGTTGCGATAGGTTCTATTCCAAAAAAGAGTAAAATTGAAGTCACACAAATTTCTATGACCTCACATTATGCGTGGGTTGGTTACACAGATTTCTACAACTAAACTTTATTTTGTATGGAGAGCCCGGGGTGTGAACTGGGAGTAGGAGTTGGAGGTTAGGGGTCGGAGTTTGGGAAATTTGTCCGGAGTCGGAGTAGGACTTGAATCAATCTTTTTCAGTCCGACTCCGTGTTTAGAAACTGACCACAAATTTGAGCAATAGCAAAATGGAAATCGTTATGGAGTATCGCTTTAGAGAGTTGTCACGTTTCGAAAAAATAATAATTTTAGTTAATGGCCTGTTTGACGATCTCGAGCGAAAAGCTAAGCGAACGAAAATCAGGTTCCTCTAAGTCGAAATTTTCGTTTGCCAGACTCTATGTTTGCTCCCCACTGACAGCACATTCGAAATAGAGAAATCAAAAGTTTTGTACTGAAAAGATTTTAAAAATTGTGTGTTTTCATTCAACTTGAAGCGACAAGATTTTGGAACCGAAATCAACTTTCTTTCGTCTAGATAACTAACTAATGCTTTATTTCGAGATCGAAGGACAGGCTGGAAGTCTGGTAAAGTGATATTGTAAGCGATATTCGTTTTTTTTTTATATTGTCAATAGGTTCCGAGAAAATGCAAAGAAATTTGGAAAACAGAACACAGTTCTAATTCTAGACATACAAGAGGGGACTGCCTCATAATCCCAAAATCAAAATCCCCATTCACAAAATTCCCAACAATAAAAATTAGATTTTTTCCATTTTTTTTTTTAAAAAAAAGAAAAAAACGAAAGGATAAAATAAAAATAAAAATAAAAATTAACAACTTCGGAAATTATTGCTTTTTTGATTTGGGGATTTTGATTTGGGAATTTTGATTTTGGGGATTATGTGGTACATCCCCCAAAATCAATAAAGGAATTTGAAACAAATTGTTCCGTTCAAAATATATTCTAAATCCCAGATCCCCGGATTTACAAACTTTCTCTAGATTGGCATCACTAATAGAAGTGTTATACTAATATAATATTTGTATGGGTTCGTTAAATCGAGATCAAAAAATTGTATTTGTTCGTTATATATCATGCGTAAGTCAAAAATGACTAATATTATGGCGCTGATTTTTGCAAAATTATTTACTAATTTAATAAAAGAAAAATCACCAAAACTATTACATTAAAATATAGGTTCGCAAAAGAACGGCTGACAGGAAGACCTATGAAATACATATGTCACCATTATTAGAATTTAAATTGACGGCCTTATCACGGAAATCACTTCACTTTCCATTTTCGGCATCAAACACTGAACAAACCAAATTCTGGTCGTAAGACTTTTTTAACACTTCTACAACTTCACCAATTTCAACGATCAAAGAAATAAATTAGATCCGTAGTTAGATTCAGACATATTTTGGACCCAATTACATCAGGCATGATCCATTACTATCTAATTATTTATAATTAGATCTAATCTGATCTTAAGTTTCTCCTGGCCACGTCCTGAAAAATCTGTATTTTTGTTGTTGCTTGGACGCAAATATAACGTGTGTTTAGAACTTGTCGCAAATATAGTATATTTGTGTCCAAACACATTGTGTTTCCTATTACAGGTTGTAGACACAGTGATTAATAGGTTATACTATATTTTTTTGGGACCCCAGAGTGTGTTTGTTTGTTGAAAACAAACACGTGATAAACAAAAAAGAAACAGAAACAGTAGATCTTCAATTCCTGAAAACATAGCTTGCAAACATATACATGTTCCCTGCAATATGTTGCTGGGGCCGTTTTTTTCAGCTTGCAGTTATAATTGAATCTTATAATTGAATCTAACTACATAGAGTAACGTTGTGTAAAGAACAATATCTCTCTGCTGACGTTTCAGTTGAGACTCTTCGTTGGGGTTGGCACAAATGAGAGATATTCGACGAATATTGATTTACACTAGATGGTGTTACAGGGGCTGTTGACTTAACTTTTTCATGTGATTTTTGGTATAGAACTGTGAAATTTAAAATACATTTAAATTGACTTTTATTGTTGGTATATTTAATATAGAATGGCATAGGTATATATAATATAGAATAGAAATGTTGTATTTAACACAACTATTTTACCACAAACACGAAATGCCGTTGGAATCGTCGTGTTGGATGTTGTACGAATGCCTCTATCTGCTATTATTGAACCTATGCATTCCACCATCCAACGTTTACCTGAGAAATTGAAATGTATTGGGAGAATAAACTGATCAACTATTTCTTTTTCTATGGTCTGTTATGTAACATAATTAATCGTCGAAAGAGGGAGAGAGAGGAAACAATTTAGTCAAAACGCTTCAAACAAATAGGCACAACAAATATCGGCAGATATGGTGTGTGGTGTCTCATAAGATACAGGGCGTAAAATTCTTTAAATCTTGTAAGCACTTGGGAAAAATTAAATACACTGCCATGAAAAAAAGATTGAAAATAAGGTTTACCATGGGCCCTCAATAACCACAAAACTGTTGAGTGGTTCTTTAAATAGGTACTCCTATGATTTTGATTTACATTTGGTCCGACTTGAAATACGTAAAAATCTTTGTGAGTGCTTCTTCAAATATAAGTAGTATCATATTTCTTTCGATGGCGGTCACCTCGCTCTGTGACGGCGACACTATCAAGTACTTACGCATGAAAAATCTGTTAAAAAACCCCCGGTCGGAACTGGTGTAAAATTTTAGGCACCAATCAGTGAGTTAAAACTAGAAAGCTCCAGTGAGTTGCGCGAGAGGCTCTGCCCTGTCCCTTCAATAAATGTAAGGGGAAATATGTACGTATGTATGTTATTTGGCAACATTAGAAAATATCAAGAAAAGTAACCGGTATTCATATATTTTTCAGCTGATCGTTACATTGCATCAAACCTGCGGGTATCCATGACACAGCTAGTAGAGTATGAAGAAGGAAATTGATAGAAAACAGGGTGGATAGGCGAAAGAGCGATAAGCAACCAGAAGCAAACCAAACAGCAAACTAAGTTTAAATAGTGTTTGATTGATACTAATGACAGCTAAATTATGTTATATGTTAGTTGCATCGAACCAAAATTCTCATTCCCTTTTATTTCCGACTGTTTCATGTCCTAACAAAGATTAAAATACACAAGCAACTCGAACTCGATGAAACGATCTACTACCTCGTCATCATCGAGAGAACGGAAAGAGAGGGATAGCGACTCTTATTTATTGCTACTCTTGCATATTACCAGGGGGATTCTAAGGCACAGCTGATCGAAAAGTTATTAGGGAAATGATGGAGAATGATAGACCAAAGAAGACATAAACTAAGGTTAAATAGTGTTTATTGGTACTAATGACATAGTATAGAACATAGAACAACATAGCATAGAACAAAAATACGCATTCCCTTTGATTTCTGTCCGTTTCATGTCCAACGAAAGTGTAAAATTGGTAAAAACACAGCAGCAAATAAAACTCTATGAAATGGCCTACTACCTCGTCGTCATGACGAGGCATCGAAGGGAGGAATGGAAACTCTTAAGTATTACTCTATGATATTACCAATTAACGAAGCGTTGTTCTTGTTCTTCTTTTCGTTTTCGTTTCTGTCAAAATCAGATGGTTACTTGATCACAGTTTAAATTGCCACGTTTACCTGTTTAAACAGCAATCAAATATTAACCATTGAATTGAATTTGGAGATTGCATCAGGTTTGATTATTGATGAAAAATTTTGTTCCACTTAAAAATTGGGCCTCATTACTTGATTGCTTTAAGATTGAGCCTGGGTTTCAATTATTTTTACTACAAATTGAATTTATTTAGAAAAAGTCAATGTTTATACACATTGAAAAATCCGGGTCGACATCCTAGCTACAAATTTGATACAGAACAGAAATTGAAAGAGAGCAAGCGATAGGCGAATTGAAAATACTGACATTAAATTTAATTTTATTTGGGGGATTATGCATTTTAAAATAACTTTATATGCAATAAATTAGTTTTGAATTGAAGAACACAATAATTTTCATTCATTTTCCATCCAAATTCTGGCAGAAAAAACTGGCATAAAAAAACTGTATTAAAACTGTCATTAGTTAGCCCAGTAACTTTCGAGGAGAATTTTGTGGAACTGAAACACTCATGGCTGCTCTTTATTGGATTGTAAAGAAGACATGTTCCGATTAAGTATGGAATAAAACATCCATCAAATAGCCCCAACGGCTCTGATGGTAGGCCGTTACCCATGTCATGCAATTTTCCATGACTTTTTCACAGAGATGTGGCTGTATCTCACTGATGATGCGTTGGATCTCGGAGTTGAGCTCTGGAATTGTTTCTGGTTTATTCGCATAAACCCGAAATTTCACAAAACCCCAAAAGAAATAAATTGCACGGCGTTAAATAGCATGATCTTGGTGGCCAGTTGACATAAGAATTTATTGAGATAATTTGTTCTGGAAATCGTTGCTGCAATAAATCGAAAGTTTCATGCCTGTTGTGGCAGGTGGCGCCGTATTGCTGAAACCACATGCCGTCCAGACCCGTGCCGTCCAATTGAGGCCACATGAACTTCGTTATCGTGATCCTGCAACGAATGCAGTTTACACTCACCGCAATTTCGGCCTCTTCTTCAAACAAGTAAGGCCCAATCACGCAATTGCTCGTTGTGGGAGCATTTGTCTCTCATGGGTTGAGGATTGTCTGAGCCCAAAATTCGGCAATTTTGTGTATTCACGAAGCCATTCAGTTGGAAATGTGCTTCAGCGGAGAAGATTATTGAACGCATTGCCGTCGCTTTCCATGGTCTCCTGGTTTGAGCTCCTGAGTAAGCTGAATTTGGTACGCATGAAGGTGGAGGTCTTTTGTCAAAATTCGCTCCGTAGTGCTTCGTGGAATTTGAAGTTGTTGAGAACGATGCCGAATTGATGTTTTCGGGGTTTCGGCGACAATCTCGTTTACAGTAGCAATGTTTTCAAGAGACCGACCGAAACGTTGACGCACAGGGGTCTTACTGTCCATAACCGACACAGTGTTTTTCACATTTTTTGCCTACTCTTCGAATGGTTGACACAATAGGTGCACTTTCTCGACTGAAATTTCTTCGAAGTTTGCGAGAGGTCTCAGCATAACTTTCCAGATTTTTGGAATAAGTTTTCACAATTATAACACGTTGTTCTTTCGTAAAGTGCTCCATTTTTAATAATCGGAATAAACATATGTGACAACTGCCAAATTTCAGAGTTGCCACTTGCACAAAAAAAATACACTAAATTTAAAAAGTTCAATCTTACTGATGAGACACCCATTATAAAGTGTTTGTAGCTTGTCGCAAATATAGTATACTCGTGCCCAAATATATTGTGTTTGCTATTTAATATTTTTCATGTTTGGCACACAATGAGTAACAGCGTCTAATATATGTTTTTGTGCCCCAAATGTAGCTTTGTTTGTTGAAAACTGAGGAAAACAAAAACATGGCAGAGACCATAGAAACAAACAAACAGCAACAGATCTTCAATTCATGAAACAATGCTTGTAAATATATACACGCTGAAAAATAATCGCCCCAGCAACATATTGCAGGAAACATATACATGTTTGCAAGCATTGTTTTCACGAATTGAAGATTTGCTGCCTTGTTGTCTCATTGTTATATGCCTCGTTTTTGTTTTTAGCGGTTTTCAACCAAAAATCCACATTTGGGTCTAAAAACATAACTTATGGCCTATTAATCATTGTGTCTGAAACATGTTATATTGAATAGCAAGAGTATAGTATATTTGTGACAAGCTACAAGCACGTTATATTTGCATCCAAACAACAAAAAGAGACAGATTTTTCAGCGCGTAGCTGTTGCCTGCAATATGTTGCTGGGGTCGTTTTTAAGCAGCGTGTAGCAGTGTTGACGACTACAATTTCTCTATTGATTTATACACCGAAAACCTGTTTCTTTGTTAAATTGAAGTGCAGTCGACACCATTGATCATTTAAATTTTTGCTGAGAAACATTCAAATGTTGCTTCTTACGGCCGTTGGGGTTTCGCGCGAAATTTTACAAAGATGCCCACATTAAAAAATGCCGGCGAAACACCGACGAAAAACATAATGTGACCATTCACATTCACTAAGACGAAAAATGTGTTTTAGGGTTAAAATCATTTTAAGAACAAAGAAACTATGGTGGTCAGCTTTGATTTGTTGCCGGCCAATGACGCCATGAAAACATATGAGTGGCTAAAACAATTACTCGCGAACGAACTTAATACCAGGATATTTTGTGCGAACAAGTTGGTATTACACTGGCGGAAATTTTTTTAGTTTTTAAGCTGCACAGTTCAATGTTTTAAGCCGAGTACTAAGATCGTTCGCGTGAAATATATTGAGCGATATAACTTAGTTTCCCTGCAAAATCAATCAGCAACATATTAGTATTGAGGACTATATATTTCTGTGTTTTATAGTTGTTTTTTAGACTAAAAATCTAATTTTTGGAGATGTTGGATGGGAGTTGACAACATTAATGACTCTTCCTTCGAGTTGGTGATTGGTCATTACATTTTTCTGAAAAACATAACATTGTTGCTTGACCAATTTTGCTGATATTACGCGTCAGCAACTTAATAGACCTAAACTAATTCCACTTTGTATGGAGAGCTAAGCGATTTTAAAAAAGGCTCCCCTGACAAAGTCGTCTAAAAAATTGTTGAGCAGGAACATAAAAAAACACGACTAGTACCATACAGGTTTTGTTTTTTGAATGGAGTTTTGTAAAATGTCACGTGAAATGGTGATTTTATAATTGAATAAAAACAAATTGGAATAATTGAGCAATTCAGGTTTTTAGGTTTTTTCAGTGTGAAATTTTTTAACTACCTTATTTATTCAAAATGTTCCAATGTTTCCTTTTGTGTATATATTGTGAATTTTTGTATGTTTTCCAAAAATTATTTGAATGATAAATAAAATTATGCAAATATGATTAATCAATATTCGAATTAATTAATTTATCCACTTATAAAGTTTGAAGTTTAGTATTTTTGATTATTCGATTAACTGATTAATCACGACATCGGATAATCAACGTTTTAATTTGAATTAATTTTTTGAAGCCAACAAAATTTCCTGCAAGCACTGTATCATTGCGTTTGCATCGCGCAGACATCCTCATAGAAAACAATTGGTTTGAAAGTTGTAAAAATTGCTGTTCGAAAACTCGACCAGTGACTCAAAATGGATTAATAAGGTTGGTTAGATTGTTGTAGTCGTATTACCTGCAGTCTTATATACATACTTCAATACAATATGATTGATTTTTGCCGTGTTATATTAGTAAAGTACTCGTATTACGAGGTTCCACATATCTTTATGGTTTTAAGTCCTGCTGAAAGGTGGTATTGTTTCCTGTGTCGCTTACCACAATGCATTTAGGTAAGGAGAATGTAAATTTGTGACATGGTTTTTGTTCTTGATACACTGCTTGGTATGAGCAATAAGAGTATCATCAAGAGTGGAATGAATTAAAACGTTAAAAGCTTAATGAGTATCAAATACATTGTTGCTTCCAGAATCAAAACTAATCTATATTCTAGACTTCCTTATGCTACGAAAGTTATGATTTCATTTCCACAATCAACTGATTTTTGTACAGGAAAACAAGCGATTGAAACCTCGAAAAATTCGAAATCGGTGTATACTTGAACACAAGTAAGAACCTATTGGATTTGATGTACATTTCCAGAGACAAGACTTCAATGCCACCATTTCGCCCGCATGTTCGAGGGCATTCTTTAGAATGCCTCCAATGCGCCTTGTCCTTGACAATGCCATACGATTCCGCAGATAACGTTTCCATTTCCATGTTCAAGTAACATCTGAGAGCAATGAAACATCGCCTATAGTCACCTTGTGGATTCGATTTGCATTGAATTGGAAAATATACACTTTTATTGATTTCGTTTGATCTGTTTTCTATGTTCTTTCTGTCTTATTGTATTCAGTTTACAATGTTTCCTAATTGAATTACATACATGACGATGTATTTATGTGTGTGTGTATGCATGTCAGATTGTCTAATCCAATCTAATCAATAATTAAATGTGTTTAACTTGCAATACATTGTAGCAGCGGTCGACCAACCCTGATTAATGTACAAAGATGTTGCCATAAGTTGTGATTAAGCTCCAACTACGTAAGTAAAACTACAATTGTAATCACGAGAATTTTGAGCGCGTGAGAAAGTGAAAATCAATGAAATTCGAAGATTTGCCATCCCTTCGGAGAATTGTGGACATAATGGGCATCGAATGCTAAACTGTCATCAAGTACTTATACACTATGCTACAATATCTAGACAATTGTACACTTGTGAAATGATGTAGTCACATTGCAGGCCCAGTCGAAGGGACCCCAAGATGATTCTACAAATTTTAAATGATCAATACCCGGGTTGCGGTGACATTGTGCAAATATTATTGTAAACAATAAATTTATAAAAAAAAGTGGAAGTTAAAATTTGAGATATCAGTGTCCAAGACAAAAACCGAAAACCCGGTTAACCGAGATTTTAGCTATTTACAGTGTGCTAGTTTTGTAAAACCCCTAATTTTCCAACAAACCTTAAACCGGTTATTTGACGTCTGTTAACCTATTTTTACTAAATTTGTGTTAAATATCCTGAAAAAGTTTATTTAAAATTGATTGAATTTTAATGTAAGCTTGGAATTAAAAATCATGATTTCTATTTTCAAATATGATTTTAAGTTCTAACCAATATTTTCAAACCGTTTTTCTATTCAAATTTCAAAATGATTTTTTTCAATTTTTTTTTTCAATTTCAAAATATAAATTTTAGAAATAAAATTGTTAAACTTAATAATCAGGTCGATTCCTAAATACGCGCTTCACCTCGACGAAGTCAACATTTCACTTTCGATACTCTGTTGTCGATGCATTCTAAAATACTCGCGATGACTTATCGATAAGAAGTGTAAAATTGTTGCCATCACTAATTAAATCAGCTGTAGGTGTAATCAGCTGATTGGGAAAATTATTCGTCATTAACAAAAACTCATATTTTAGTTTAAAATGAATTCCATTGCATTTTATGTTAGTGATACCTCGGGAAATCTACGAAGTGCCCTTAAAAACTTAAGAAACAACACGATGGAAATATTTTCAATGAATGACATCCGGTATGTTTATAAAAAAAAATGATAGAGCTCCTTTTTAATCCCGAAAAAAAGTTTTATAAAAGAGGCCTTCAAATATATTTTGTCGGAATTAGAAGATACAATCAAATCGGAAACACGGCTGGGATGGTTACGGGATGTAAACGCGCGGATATTGGCGTCGAACAAAAATGCCATATCAATTAGTGACACGAGTATTTCAGAATACATATGATGTGAAAGAAAACACATGTTTCTGTTTGCACATCTCTAAAAACATATGTTTTCTAGCAATCACATCACCAACGCATTATAGAATAGCAAAAAGTGAATGCTGGTGAAGGTGACTATAGGAATCGACCTGTATATTTTCATACATGATAATCTCTTTAAATTTTGAATATGATTTTGGATTTTAAATCAGTATAATGTGAATTTGAATAAAACTTTTCAATTTTATATGAAACACACATCCCAAATTGGAATATGATTGAATTTTAAATTAAAATTAAAAATTAACAACTAAATGACCCGGTTTGTGGTAAAGTTGATTTTTCGGACAAACCAAAAACCGGTTTTTAAAAACACCCTATTGGCGAGAGCAGTACACAGTGGTTCAGAATTGGTAAACTATCGACTACAATTTAATAACTTTTGATCTAGTCAACACTTTTGGGTTCTACACGCTGAAAAATTGTTTCTTGTTGTTGTTTGGACCCAAACATAACGTGTTGACAACTTGTTGCAAATATAGTATACTTGTATCTAAACACATTGTGTTTGCTATTTACTATCATATGTTTGGTACACAACGATTCATAGGTTATAATATAGGTATTTGTGACCCAAATGTGGTTTTGTTTGTTGAAAACTGCTTAAATCAAAAACATGATAGTCAATAACGAAACAAAAAGCAGCAGATCTTCAATTCAGGAAAACAATGATTGCAAACATGTACATGGTTCTTGCAATATGTTGCTGGGGCCGTTATTTTTCACCGTGTATAAAGCCCTATTGTGGTCAAGTCTTCCTTGCAATATTAACATTGAAATCCGCAATCGGAAATTTTAGAAATTAGCCCAAAGTTGTATACTTTTCTTATTTTTTGATGTTAAAGAAAACAACCATTTTATAAATTTTGTTGTTATGTTTTTGTAAAACACGTGATATTTATTTGGATAGTCAGGTCTAATTCACAATGGGTGAGCAGTTACGGATTTCTTCAACTGGACCAAACACGCAGCTGTAATCATATCATTATTTGGCTGTTTGTTCAAGCCAGTATTCGGATGAATCAGAATATATGTACATCGATTTGAAATTTCACAGTTCTATTTGAAATTTGAAGTACATCAATTGAAATTGAAAAAACACCAATTGAGTTTAAAAACCGTCAATTGAATTTTAAAACACATCAATTTAATATGGAACACATCATTGAGATTTAAAACACACCAATTCAAATTTAAAAAACATCTTGAAATTTAAAAAACATCTAATGAAATTTAAAAAACATCAATTGAAATTTAAAAATCTAATACAAAAAATCAGATAACAATATTCGGATTTCAACTGACGACTTTTAAATTTCACTTACTGTCTTCTCAATTTCAATTGATGTGTTTCAAATTCCAAACGATGTTTATCAAATTACAATTAATGTATTTTAAAATTCAAATGATGTGTTTTAAATTTCAATTCATGTTTTTTAAATTCCAATTGATGTTTTTTAAATTTTAATTTATTTTAACTTTCAAATATAATTATCAAACCCAATTGGCATTTTTCGAAATTAAATTGATATTTTTTGAATTTCAATTTGGAAATGGTGTAGTGTAATTAGTCCCTATCCACACACGGAGACTTTTGTCGACGGCGACACGAGTTTGTGAGAGAGGGAGGTAAGATGTAAGAAGAGAGGTACGGTGTTGCCTGTAATCGGCGACACGCTTTGGTGTTGTTCTTAAGTTAAGTTACTTTTGACGTTATGTTTTATTTCATCATTCGTATTATTTTAAAGCGTCAACAAATTTCAGTTTGTTATTTATATTATAGTTATTATAATTATAGTTGTTATTATAATTATAGTTATTATAATTACAGTTGTAATTATAATTATAGTTGTTATTATAGTTATTAGTATTGTTGTTATAATTTACGCAACACTAAAGTGTAAACAAAGAAATATGTGAGAATGCCAGAAAAAGCAAACACGAAAACAAAATAATCGTCACGTGTCGCCGAGACAAAAGTTGCCCTGTGGTTGATGCTACAAGCGACTTCAAAAGAGAATCCGATAAGTTTCGGCGACAAA
This sequence comes from Phaonia tiefii, assembly GCA_963931995.1. Taxonomy (NCBI): domain Eukaryota; kingdom Metazoa; phylum Arthropoda; class Insecta; order Diptera; family Muscidae; genus Phaonia; species Phaonia tiefii. The sequence goes on from OZ008368.1 coordinate 164,241,166, forward strand.
AGTCTCCGTGTGTGGATAGGGACTTGAAATAAGGTAAAACCATATGGAAACACAAAATTGACTTGACCGTCTCTGATTTTTATAATTTTTGACCACTATTCTCGCATACTGGAAAAACCTAACCACCTGGTTTCAGGCCTCTAGCTCCTATACATTGAGCTAGACAGTGCGTCAAAAAATCAAGTAATTGGAATAGGACCTAGAGTTAGAAAGGTCGACTAACAACCAGAGATATAGACAAAATTTTACTCACATAAATTTTAATTTCTTCTGACGTAAATTTTCGAATTGGTGGCATTAAATGGATAACAAATAACGCGATTGTGGCCAACGAAACGTCAAATATCAAGTAATTTAATGCAAATGTGCAACCTAAACATACGAAACAATTGTGTAGTTGTGTAAAAATATGCAAAAATAATTGGCTCTACATCATTTCCAATTAAAATTTAAAAAATACAATTGGAATTTAAAATTCTATTTGCAAATTAAAATACATCAATTGAGATTTAAAAATTCTTTTCGAAATTTGAAATACATCAATTGAAATTTAAAAAAACATAGATTGAAATTTAAAATACTTCAATCGGAATTTAAAATACATCAAATGAATTTTAAAAAACATCAATTGAAAATAAAAATAAAAATGCATCAATTGAAATGTAAAATCGGTTAATAATTTTCAAATTTGTATAATATGTATTTTGTATTTTATGTAAACTGATGTATTTCAAATTTAAAATTTCAATTGCTTTATTTTAAATTTCAACTGCAATTTTTGAAATTTCAATTGATATTTTTCAAAATTAAATTGATATATCGTCAGCTGTGTACTATAAAGCTCCTTACGCCATCAACTTAGTTTCGAGGAAAACACCATCTAAGGTTAGAGGTAGAGGTGAAAGTGGATTATAGCACTGACACTGAGTATCTTAGCAACTGAGTGAGAAAGCAAAATTCTGAAGACAGCGCTCGAAAGAGCAACATTTCAAACCTCTGTTTCTAATCTTAGCTTAAAAAAATGAAATTGGCGTATAGAGCTGACGATATATTAATTTTAAATAAAAACATATCTATTAAATTGGAAATGGTGTAGTAGAAAGACAACAACACTAGCTTTTATTCAAAAAATTCTTCACAGCCTTGGCAAGTTGTGACAACTGTTTCCCACTCTCTTGAAGTTTGGAAAATCGAAAATAAAAACAATAGTGGTATTCACGTAAACGCGCAAGAGCTTCGAAAACTTGAAAAACAAAGTCAATATAAAAATGTTTTTCATACAAAACAATTTGCACAAATGTAGAAAAGTTTCGAGTCAATTTTACCGAGCAAGCATCGAAATCGTAATGGCGGTCATTTATGCAGATCGATTTGTATGAGAACATTTTTGTCCTGTTATGACTTTTGGTGTACAAGTTTTCGAGATTTTCGAGTTTTCGCGTTTACATGAATATCACTAATATTTTTATTAAATTTTAAAGAGTTGGCGTTGATATCAGTTAAGGTTTCATATTGCTTTTGTTATTTGTTGACAATACAAATGGCTAAAAAGGATGGTTAAATAGTTTTTGTTTTCAGGGAAATTTGGCCTATTCCAACATTTTTGCGCCATCTAGGAACTTTGCCTTGACTTTCAATTCCACCACTTGTATTCCATCATCTAGGGTTCTCTATCATCTTTGACACTAGGATCATTTAACATAAATCTAGCTTTAAAGTAATGCGGCCGCCGGGCGGAGATCATGTCACATCCAAATCCTACTGAACTTTGTTATTGTAACAGCAACACCCTACACACAGAGAAGAGATTCGTTGTCATAACTATATTTACAGCCAACTAAAATTTGGCGGTTCCTTGGACTATCACATTATTAAGTTGTGATTACCAATAATTGTGGTCCGTGTCCCCAAATGTTGTGCATATCAATTGATTTGTAATTTAGTTTTGATTGCAAGAACTAAAATATTTAGTTGAATCCACAGCAACAAGAAACAAATCTGATCTGTCAATCAAGTTTTAGTTCTAGCAATCAAAATATATTGTAGTGGTAAATATTCTATTAGTTGGATGAACGAAAGCTAATTCGGACGCACCGTTTCCGAGATATAGCCATTTATTTATTTTAGCAATTTTCTTATTTTGACGATTTATTGAAAAAAAAAAATATTTCATGCGATTTGGAACACTTTGTGAGAAACACTTACAAATTCGTAAAAGATTGTTATTTTTTCAATTGGACGCTTCGTTTTCCAGATATAGACATTTTTTCTAAATTTTTCATATTTTCGACCAAAAATGGGGATGGGTTACCCTGGGTATCATATGTATATTTACGTTAATTTGTGTCATCCAGAGTAATAGTTTCTCCAGCCAAGTGTCCACAATTGTTTGCATGTGTTTGTGAAGGCGTCAATAGTGGCGTCAGATTCCACGATTGTGTTTAAAAGTCTCACTTCACCTCAATTTATGATAGTATGATTTCTTCGCAGGCTGATATCTATACACTTTATTGTTTTTTCACAACTTTGTTTATCACTTTCTGTTTAAAATAATAGTTTTTCTCTAAAGTCCTCGTGTAACATTCAAATATATGTATGTAGTTTCTCTTTAACAGCAAAGCCTCTCGTGAAAAATCGAATACATAACTTTGGAACAAGTGTTTATGCAACAGAAACTAAATTATGATTACAGTGACTAATATGTGAACACGAGTTCCAACATTGTACTTTGTATTAGTTGTATCTTCTATTTCAGATCAATGAGGTTTTAGAAATACTCCAACTGCTTAATACAACTTAATTACTGTAGTAGCAACTTGTATTTAGTAAGACATATTTTTAATCTATCAATAACATAGACAAATATTTCTGATGTGAATTCTAATCGAAATATAGACTATAGCATGGAATTTCCAATGCCTGAATTGATTTCCAACTAATCATTTCCCTGTGTGTACGTTGGACTCGGGTTCCTCACGGCAGCCGCATTGGTTTGGGGGGTGTTTTGATAGGAGTAACAACAACCAAATTTCATGAAATATTTCCAAAAATAGGAGTAAAAGAGTAGAGAAACATCGAAAACGAAAAAACTGCAATTAGTAACACAATTGAACAAGACGGTCACTAGCCTAGAATGCTAAGGCGCTGATGAGAAGATTCATAATCTTCGAATCGATCTCCGCCAATGTCAGTTCAAATCCAAGTTCGAACAGTTTAATTTTTTCAATAATTGCAGAAAACCCTGATCTGTTAGCTCGTAGGAAAATTAAAAATCTGCTAATAAAAACAATTCCAGATCGAATCATATAAAACTTTATATCTTTACTATTGTTCACGCAAAGACCGTTAACAATCACTGCTCCATTTGGAATTCTTTCATTATAACATCAGGCCAACATTTTGCCGATGATATGGAAAAATTTTCAGTAGAAACGACAAATTATTTGTTTGTAAAAAAAAACACTAGGACTCGATTCTTTAAATTCCGGCAGGATACTGACTATAAGTACCCTCGTACAAAAATACGTTTGAAGTTCCCGCAATCATATCTTCAATACGTATCGCTTGAGACTTTGTTCGCTTGAGAGTTTGTTCCTGCATTACAGTGCGCTTTATCTCGGTTGCACTTTTATGGTACTGAATTTGTGTAATCGTTACAATCCTTGTTGAAAAAATGGATACGTTAATTGAAACTTCAAATTATATTTTGTACACTGACAGCCAATTCCTCTAACATTCTTTCGCTTGCTATGCGACAAACAGCTGATTTTGGTTCCACTAACACACATCAGAACGACAAAGCGAAAGAAAATCTATGCGAATGAAAACGTAAGAGTTTCTCTACAAATTTTGATTCCTCTATCTTTCTTTGCTGCCATCTAAGCGAAAGCAAATGTCAAAACGAATCACTCTTGTGGTGGTTTTGGTTGAAGAAAATTAATCAGAAAATTTTTGTCAATCGAAAAAGAAAAATGGAAACCAACAAAACAAAATTCGGCAGACAGTCGATGTTCCTGACGACGAAACAAGCTCGTTACCAACTGACTGCTGGTAACCCCGCGTGGCCACAATCCAAAGAAATGTTGCCAACTTATGACCAATTTTTAAGTGAGTAGTTAACTACCGGATTATTTATCGTAATTCAGAGTTAATTATGGCCAGTTTTTAAGTGGGTAGTTAACTATCGGATTACTTAATCTTCTTTCTAAGTTAATTAGAGGTTAACTTTGCATTTCGTTTTTCAGTGGTCAGTTAATGTAAGTCGCCATATTGCCAACTAATATGGCAACCCTTGTCTTCTTATTGGAAAAAACGTGTGTTTTGGATAAATACCAAAACAACAAAGGGGAACAAACAAAATGGAATTATGTAAAATAAGAAATAGATGCATAAAATCGAAGTCATTTTAACAAAAATGTGTAAAAAACTATATATTCGGAACAATTTAACGATCTAGACTCAACGTATGTGTACAAATATGCAAATCTCAAACATCTATTTTATACAATCTTCATTTCTCACTTTGACAGTCAGTAATTTGATTGTCAAAATAATATGGTTCTGACTATAAGTTAACCAACCAACATTGGGTGGTTAAATCATAGTTACACAATGACTAAAAAACACAATCCGATGTTTAACCACAATTTAACTAAGAAACGAAGATCACCACTGACTGAAAAACTGGCCATTAGAGGTTAACAAATTTCAATAAATAGCTCTATCACATTATGGCGCGACCATGCCCATAGATGGCACCAAAATGTAAAAATACACGCAAATCAAAAATGCTAAAATAAAAATATCATTCAATCTCCGAAATGGAGCGTGAAATACAGAAAATTTCCCCATTTTGCAAATCAGTGGGAATATCATCATACCGGTTTCAGTGATACCATTTCGCATGGTGGAAAATTATATTTGAAAATCGCCGAAATAAAAATCGCTAAAACTCAAAATTTGGAAACGAAGCTGGCAATCACCAAAATAACCATCCTGGCGATATTTTCATATTTTTTCTAGTCATGTCATTAGTCGTATTTTTATTTTAGAAATTTTGTATTTAAGCTATTTTTTAATGGTGCCATATTAAAGACAGCGGTTTATGATTCTCTTTTTTTGGGGGCCAGAATCTAGGCAATTTGAGCGATTGGACGCGCTTCGTTTCCGAATTATGAACATATTTATATTTCTTATCGAATTTTGAGGTTTCAAATATTTTTTCTACCCATGATCCCAACATCTAAGATACGTGCAAAATGTGGCTTATTTTTCAAATTGGGATTCGAATCTAGGGCACTGGGAGAATACCAAATATTTGGTTAATTTGACTTAAATGTTCTGCCGAAACAAACTGTTGGGTAAACCAACAAATACGCCGGTTTGGGGCAGTAAAATTAAATTAGAATTTGTTTATTATGTGTAGCTAGAACTGAAAAATGTGTATCAATTTCAAAAGATTCCATAAAGAGTTACACCTCTCAATTGCAACCATAGTATCAGATTTTGATCAACATTAATGTTTCGGAAATAATTTGCAACAATTTTAAATCAGGTCAGTAACACCGCAAGGTTACAAAAGTGAGTGAAAAGAGCCAACGAAAAGAAAATAGAACAAACAAAAGAAAACGTACTAAACAACACGAAATTGAGATCAAGGTGAGCGTCGAATAGTTAACAGTTTCCGTAAATACAATTAAAGCACAAAACAAACAAAAGTAAAATCGAAAAAGTTAAATTCGGAACCTAAAACAAAACTTCTGCATTTAAATCTGGTTTTTCAAACAAAGTGCCAGTTTTCTCATCAACTTGACAATCGTAGCAATACTCAAGTCTTACAAACTTGGACTCAAAGTTATCAGATTCCCACTTCCCGTCATTTCCCCATTTCTTTATCACTGCTTCTACCAAATCTCCTCAAGCTTAACATAATATTTAACTCGAAGTAATTTCGTGGTTGTCACTTCTATTCGGAGAGGAGTTCAAGACAGCTGTTTCAGTTCGAGAATGTCTTTTTCTTTCTTTTTCTAACAATCTTTACTTTACAGATCCGTTCTGCGTTTTTACCACCTCCCAACTTCGAAAAGATACTACTCGCACTTATGTGTTCAGTTTTTCATACCTGATGAGAATTACAGTCGTATATTTGTTGTAAGCGTGAACGCCGTAAATAACTACGCAATTCGATATTTATGCACTAGTGAATTATTAAAGCTCTCATAAGTTTTGCTGTCAAACGCTTGTATACTTAATTTGCTGCTGCAACTGCAGCAGTTACCGGCGGCGGCTGCTGCTGGGTCGGTGGTTGCGACTGTTGCTGATGATGATTGTGGTGGGGATGTTGCTGCTGGATCAGATGCTGGTGATACCGTGACGAGGATGACCACTGATGTGCTTGATTACTGTGTGACTGCGTGTGGTGTTGCTGGTGATCCCTTGCGGCGGCGGCTGCAGCAGCGGCTGCTACAACATGATGATGGGGGTGGTGGTGATGGTGATGACCATTGGCAGCTGCGGCTAATTGCCGTCAGAGGTAGAATTCCGGCGAACTTTGATTCTCAGAGTTCAGGTGTTGCGGTCCACCACCACTACTGCCGCCTCCACTTCCGCTACTAGCACCGCCATTTAACGTTATAACGCTGGAGGTCGGAGTTCCATTGTTGGCGGACCCATTTGGAGCTGAGGAACTTGAACCGTTGCGCAGCTGGAGACGCTGCTTTAGCTGATCACGTTCTTGACAAACTCTCGTATACTCTAATTTTAGGCGATGCATTTCTTGATTAAGTTGGCGATTTGTTTTTTCCAGTTCGTGTCTTTGGTGTAAGCGCTTCGAGCGACAGTTTTGTGCATAACCCCGGTTCTTCAGGGTTCTCCTCTTCTGTTTCAGGCGGACTACCTCGTCGCGCGGACAACCATGCAGCCGTTTATTCAGCTCTCTCACGGTCAGGGTGGTCAAGAGATCGTCATCAATGCAGTCGTCCAAGCCGAGATTGCTGGAGGTGGAGTATTGGCCAGAGCAAGTACGCGGGGAATTCGTTGACGATCGAGTCGAACAGACGGATGTGGGCCGATTTGAGGTGTGATTGTTGCCAGCGGAAGCAGTGCTGTGGATTGTGTTCGGTCCATTGCTGGGGTTACAGTGGCTGATACCGCTGTGATAAGGAGAGGGGTGTATATTGATCGGCGCCAGATGTTCTAAATGCTGGAAATGATGATGGTGGTGGTGCTGGCTCTGTAGTAGCTGATTATGGTGATTGGCAGCTGCAACAGATTGCATATACTCGCGATGCCTTTCCCATTCCTCCTCTTGAGTGGGCCCAGCTAATGGTCGTAAATCCAAAGGTTGAGGATCAGCACGCATGGAGTTGGGAAGCCACATCATTTCTTGAGTAAGACCGGCAGTAGGCGGCGGAGGTCTATAATGTGTGGGGTAGTGGGAACTAGGAACTCCTGGGTAAGCTTGGGCGCACGTGCTGCCCGTCGGGGAACCTATAACAGGTGGTGTTTCGGGGGGTGTGGAAGGTACTCCACCGGGCACCGAAGTGTTCACCAATATCGCCTGGCCCGCCATGGGGCCGTGCGTGTAAATTTCTGGTGGTGGTGATAGTGGTTGCAATCGGCGTTCATCCATATGCGACCAGGTGGAGGAAAAGGCCCGCATTTTTATTAGAGGTTCTACGGTGGTATCATCGTCTTCGTGCCCTATGGGTCCGGCGGGCTCAGCGCACCAGGTTATTTTTGCCACTGGCGCCGTGGGACTGTGATCTTCGCGCTTCACACCAACTGTCGCAGTGCCGTCCTCCAGGTGCTCGAGCACAAACTCTTGTACATACTGGTCAGCGAGGTTTGGGTCCTCCATTTTCATTGAGATAGATTTAATGATGGGTTAACAAACAGAAAGATTTGAAAAGCTGGGCGCGTTAGAAATTGAACTTCTTTCACTACTTTGATTCACATTAATAGGTAACATTCATTTGCTAGAAAACTTTGACTTGCCCAGGTGTGATTCAATCTTGGTATAACACTTGGATTTGCTTAATTCTATCGCACTGTTTCAAATTCGTTATTTTTCAAATATTGATTTTCAATTTTATTTCAAAACGCCGAAATTATATATTTTTTTATATTGAAATTTGGTTATGTTTTTTTTTTAACTCAGCGTTTTTCTTCCGAATCCCGATTATGGTTAGCGGCGTAACTTTAGGATTTCATCGCAACCGTCTTTAAAGAGTTGGCGGTAACGACTAACGGCTCTTTTTTTTGCTTATGTGCAATAACGAGGTGTCCGTCTGTCTGCCTCAGAATGGCCGAGTCAAGCACTTTTTCCCAGGTATATATTGGTCATATAGCTGAGCTTCGCGTTTTTCGTTACAATTCTTTGCTATTGTAGTCGTCGTCGTTGTCTTCGTTGCCGTGTCGTGTCGTGTTTTACCGTTTTGTTACGCGTCTGTGGTGGCAGTTCTTATTGGAATTCTATTTTGGCAGTGAGTGGCAGTCTCGAAGTCTAGTTCCGCCACCGTATCAATTGTACATAATTTGTTGGTGACACACACACGCACACTCGAATGTGTCAACCGATGATACTCATACATACAAGTGGAGATGTGAGCATGTCCGTTTATTCGTGCTTCACATTCTTTTGGTGCTAAAGACGCAACAGTGAGTTACCACCCCTTGGTAGTTGTTCTTGGGGTTTTCTCTCGCGCTCTGTGTGTGTTTGTTTTGGTCCCGTTTTCCACTTGTTCTTGTTGTCATTGCTCAATTTCCTTAAGGGGTGAAAGCTTTACCGCTCTCACTGTGATGTGATGAGTAGAAATCGTTTGGGCGAGAAAGCTTTTGACTGCACAGTGGGCATTTCAAAATCATCTGAGAACCTTTTGCAAATTGCCCAATTTCCTTAATGTTATGCCTGAAGCCCTGCATCCAATTCTTGCGAAATTTTCGGTACAAATTTTTTAATTTGTCTTTAAATGGGAATTTGCGTAGCGGAGAGGTGCCACCTATCTTTGATAAGCTTTGCAAATATATCATTTGTAATTCCTCTACGCACCCAATTTTTTTAAACGCATGTGCTGTTACTTTAGGTTGTTAAAATTATCCAAATGTTTAAATTCTGGTTCCAAACAATTATCAAACAATTGTTTTCTTACGAAATAATTTTGGCGTAACAGCCCTGTAATTGATGTTGCCTTCGAAATTTGCGAAAAGAGCTGAGTACCAAGCAAATGAAAAGTGAACGAAATTTTCGGTTCATGAAATTATTGATATGTTTGGAAAGAAGTTCCTAATCGCAAAATTCTTTGTAACGCTATTATGCTACAACCCGGTATTATCAACTATATTGGATACTTTGGTTCGTGTCTTTGGTTTGTGTCTAGACTAACATATGTTGGGAAATTTCTTACTTAATGGAAAGTTTTCTAGGTGGAACCTGCAACCAATATGTAGTATATATTGTAGTTTTGAACCCAATAACAGGTAAATTAAGAAAACCCAAAGTGAAAACAGTTTAAAATAGAAAATTTTCTTAAATAAGTGCCTTTTCTTAAAAAATATAAAATAAACATTTTTTTCAAAATAAGTACCTTTTCTTAGAAAAGTAAATTTTCGCACAACAAATTGCCTTTCCATAAAAAACTAGCTTTTCATTAAAGACCTTTGTGAAACAATATAACTTTTCTTGAGATAAGTACCTACTCTTAAATATTTACCTATTTTTGAAAAACACCAATTCTAAAAAAATTCCCATTTCTTAAAAAAAAACGTATTCTTGATATAACAGCAGACACTGTCCCTGCAGGCTGTGTCAGATACACGGCCATTAAGTTTAACGTAGAATACGCCATCCGATAAGACAGACAAAAAATATAACAATAAATGATAAATAACATAAGCAAATGAATTTATTTATTTGATAGTTACTTTTGATAATATACATAAGCTTATGGTAGGAAAAATAGGATAAATATGTTTTTAAATTAAAATAGTAAGGATAAATGATAAATAACAGACGCAAATCAATTTGATTATTTGAAAGTTATTTATTTTAATTTACTTAACGTCAACTGTCAGCTGCTGTCAAACAGCATCAAGCAGCATTGTTATTTTGCTTACTTGGCAACACTTTCATTTAACATAAAAATGTATGAATTAATTTTTTCATATATTTTTATAATTATATATCCATGTTAAATTCAAATTCACATTTAACATTTTGTTTCACTTAAATAAATAAGTAAATATACGAAATTTCAATATTTCATCAATCAAAACAACAGCCGAAGGTTTGTGTCCACACTGAAACAGCAGCATAGTTTGTGTTCACGCTACAAACTCAAACACTCAACCAAACACCACACATATGTTTGAGTGTATGTGTTTAAACAATTTTCATTTGAGAAATTTAAATATTAGGAAGATATCAACCAATACGAAATGTATATCAAACGAAAGATAACATCTTCATTTACCTACAAAAAAAATTTTAAAAAAAGATATCTCGCCGTTTCCTCATAATCAATGAAATCAAGATTACAACAATAACAATCTGACATGACTCCCTATACCGTAAGGTAAGACGTATTCTACGCCAAAAAATACCTTCTCTACGTACATTTCTTAAAAAAAAATCCTTTTCTTAAATGTACCTTTTATTAAAAATAAAATAAAAGCTTTTCTTAAGATAAGTAGCCATTCTGAAAATACGTAAATTTTCTTAAAAAAATAACCTTTTCCTAAAAAGAGTACCACTTCATTAAAACGTACCTGTTCTTCAAAAAAGTACTTCTTTGTAAAAAATAATTCATACTCTTATTTCTATTCTTACAGAAAGCACTTCTTCTTAAAAATAGTAGTAAAACATTCGCTTTTAATAAAAGAAGTACCTCAGGAAATAACGGGTTTTTCAATAAGAGCGCTACAAAAGTTTTTTGAAATAAAACAAAAACCGGTTTTAGGTACCAATGAAATTCTTTATTCCTGTGAAAGTACGTTCGATGCCATTATGTATGGAACTCGATTTCTTTTGCATGGCCACCACGGGCACGCTTGCAGAAGTCCAGACCCTGAACCCAATTTTCGATGGTTTTCAAGCATGAATCGGCCGATACTGCAGCAATTTCACGTTCGATATTCGTACGAAGTTCATCAATCGTCGCTGGCTTGTTGGCATAGGCCATAGACTTGACGTAGCCTATGCCAGGAAATAATCTAACGGCGTCAAATCGCACGACCGAGGCGGCCAATCGACTGGGCCATTTCGTGAGATAAGACGTTCACCAAACTTGGTTTCCAATAAATTGATTGTGGCATTCGCTGTGTGGCTTGTGGCGCCGTCCTGTAGGAACCACATGTCCTCCAAGTCCATATTATCCAATTGGGGCCAAAAATATTCGGTTATCATTGAACGGTAGCGATTCGCATTCACAGTACTGTGCCGGTCTTGATCATCACGGAAGAAGTACGGCCCAATGACGCCGCCGGCCCATAAACCGCACCAAACCGTAATTTTTTCAGGATGCAATGATGACTCATGGCTTACGTGTGAATTGCTGTGTGACCAATAACGCATATTTTTCTTATTGACGAAGCCATTCAGCCAGAAGTGAGCCTCATCGCTGCAGATGATTGAGGCCACAGAAGTTGAGGCCACTGGCTCCAAATTTCGTTAGTAAATTTTAATAATTTGGCTCGTATATCTATCCATGATGAAATGGCAAACCTTACTGAAGAGAAATGTCAAAAGAGCGGGGAAAAATATGGCGTCGTTTGCTGTCCCTATCGATTTACTTTTGTAGCGTCTGTTGAAAAACCCTTTACATATTCTTACAGAAAGGACCTAAAAATATACTTTTAAAAAAAATACATTCTATAAAGAAAATGTTTCTTAGAAAGGTTATTAGTATATTTTTATACCGTTGTTCGACCTTTTCGTTATCAATAAATAATCTATATTCCCGAGCTTGAGGTCAGATTTGCTTTTCTTGTGTTTATTTTCCTCGATATTTCGCTACTCCTTTGTGTAGAATCATCAGGAGATGTAAAAAATTAATAACAATTAAAACCAAATATCAATAGTGAAATATCCATCGATGCGACTAAGGTTTCCGCCTGCATCAGTACGGGGATATCCAAGCGTCACTCGAATTTTACCTACATTGAAATAGACTACGACTGTTGAACGGAATTTTCTGGAGAATGTTCGGATGTTCATTTTAATACCCACAATTGCACAACCTAATCCCGGCAAAAATCTCTGTATAACAACTTTTACAGATGTGAGAAATGTGTTGAAGAAGAGTCTAGATAGCCTTATTCCCAATCTTGGCGAATGCGATGGACTACTAGCGGGCCAGCCTTTCATCTTGCCCTCTGAAAACGTATGAGAGACTCATTAAGGCCCATATCAAACACGGAAAATTCTCTTCACGAGGCAGTGAAATTGATACACGCTGAAAAGTGTGTATTTTTGGATGGTAATATTATTTGTTTGTAGCTTGTCGCAAATATACTATACTTGTGTCCAAACACATTATGTTTGTTATTCAATATTACATGTTGGAGACACAATAACTTATATGTTATAATATATGTTTTTGTGACCCAAATATGGATTTATTAGTTGAAAACTGCTGAAAACAAAAACGTGACAGACGACAAAAAAACAAATATGTAGCAGATCTTCAATTCATAAAATAGTGCTAGCAAACATGTGCAGGCTTCCTGCAATATATTGCTGCGGCCTGTTGTCGAGCTCGAACAATACACGCAGCCTAGATACAGACAGAAATTTCAACAACGTGACGTGCATTTCGAAGTTTGCTTATGAATCTTGAGCTGGACGATCACATCAGTGACTGGTTGTTAACCAATTTGGGGACGAGCAATAGGAATGGCACACAACAAGAAGGATTTTGCTCACCTTTGGTTTGACTTCTTGTAGTTAGTAGTTTTTGAGACTGGAACACCAGGTGTCCTGTTGGAAATAATGCCAAAATTTATCAAAAAATTACATGACGTGCCAGGGGACACCCGGTTGGAACGAAGTTCCTATATTATGTACTAGTTGGTTCCAACACGCCTAAGGCGCCCATTGATAAATACGATAATTTCAATGGATCTTTAAGAAAAGTTATTGTTTGTAATTTGATAAACTTTTTTTAAGAATTTTTTTTTTGTAAAAAAAAAAGAATATTTTTAGGTCCTTTTTGTAAGAATAAGTAATATATTTTCCTGAAAAGGTAATTTTTTATTAAAGATAATGTTTTTTTTTCAGAAAATGTACTATTTTTAAGAAGAAGTACTTTTTGTAAGAAACAGCCATAGGAGTAATATTTTTTTTACAAAGAGGTACTTTTCTTAGTGGTACTATTCTTAGGAAAGGTTTATTTTGTTAAGAAAATGTACTTATTTAAAGAAACGAAAATAAAATGTATTATTTTATTTTTAACAAAAGGAATTTTTGTAAGAAAATATATGTTTTTGTAAGAGAACGTGTTTTTTTGAAGAAAAGGTTTTTATAGGAAATGGGTATTTTTTAGAATAGGTCCATTGTAAATAGCAGGTGCTTCTCTCAAGAAAAGTTATTTTGTTTTACAAAAAGGTACTCTTTAAAGAAAAGGTAGTTTTTAGGAAAAGGCAATTTGTTGTATGAAAATTTACTTTTTTAAGAAAAGGTATTTATTTTAAAAAATCCTTTTTTTTAAGAAAATGTACTTTTTGTAAGAAAATTTACTTTTTTTAAGCAAAGGTCGTTCTTTAGGATAAGGTATTTTTGTTAAGAAAGGGTACTTGTATTGTTTTTGAGAAAATTTACTTTTTTTAAGAAAATGCACTTTTTTAAGAAAATGTTCTTTGTTTAAACTTCTTTCAATTTGGCGTTTCTAAATTTACTTTTTATTGCGTTCAAAACCACAATATATACTAAATATTGGTTACAGCCTCCACCTGGAAAATTTCCGAGCAAGTAAGAAATTTTCCAACATATGTTAGTCTAGACACAAACCAAAGCAAAAGTACCGAATATAGTTGATAACACGGGGTTGTAGCATAATAGTGTTACAAAAACTTCTTTAATATTTTTTCACTTAGCCCCCTTCTCTCGACGTGCGATAAGGAACTTCGTTCCAAAACTAAATGTACGAAAGTGGTATTAAATTATGATGAGTACCCAGCTAACAATTGCTTGCGAATGTCGGCAACATTTTCCGATTGTGATGCCACTGTCGGTCAGAATTCTTACTGAAAGCTGTACGAGTATGAGCGCTTGATAAGGAATCGGTTGATTTTTTTTTGCAATTGCAGTTTTGAAAATTGAAGGAAACAGAAAATTTTTTCAAGAGAAAAATTCTGGTTTAGTTGAGATTTGTTTATCCCCATAATGTATACACCTAAATACTTGTGGAGAAGGGAGCTGATGACATGTCTTGGTGGGCATTGAAATAGCTAAAATCCCCACCATCTGCAGTAATAATCATTTTCACATTATTCCTTGAATAATATATTCTATGAAAATGAAAATGAGAACGAAATGTTTATTTATTATTTCATGCAAATGTTGTCCACGGCTGCGCTTCACGTGATCCATTCTGAAAGTGTAAGTTTGGTACAATTTTTCCAACATTTCGGCCGGTATCTCAACAAAGGCACGTGAAATGTTGTCTATCAAGGCAGCAATCGTAGTTTGCTTGACGTATAGACGAGAGTCATCACGTGCCCCCACAAAAAATGGTCTGGTGCGGCCAAATCACACGAACGAAATCCCTTTGTGGGATTTTCAAACATAAATGGGACTAAGAGATTTGAGGGCTATTTACGAAAAATACCCGATTTATAAAATTGTTTTATAGTTTGCTAAAGTATTTAAATTTTCCTAAATTTATGTGTAAAAAATATTTGTTGGCCAACCTATCATGATAAAGTTTTACGAAAAACCAGGGTTCGTATTTCGTTGGTACGGAATATTGCTGGGGGGAATGGGAAGCGATCGTTTACCCATTACCCACCGAGTATGGGGAAAATAATGCGAAGCAACCCACGACAATAGGGAATTACCCATGACTCTCAGGGAAATGGGAAAAATTGTGGGTAGTAACCCATGGCGATGGGCAATGGATTACACAGGGTAACCGATCCTCATTTTTGATCGAAAATATGAAAAAAATTATAGAAAATTTCTCTATCTCGGAAACGGAGCTTCCAACCGAAAAATATACCAATTTTTGCGCGTTCTAAGGGTTTTTCATAAAGTGGTCCAATTCGTATGAAAGATTTTTTATTCTTCAAAAAATCGCCGAAATAAGAAATTGCGCTAAAATAAAAAAGTGGCTATAACTCGGAAAACGATGCGTCGGTGCGAGATATTGAAATTAGGGCGTTTTAGCGATTTTTTATTCAAACAGTTTTAGTTCTTCCATATTGAAGGCAGCCATAGGTTAAAAACTCATAGAGAGGTAAGAATTTTATTATTTTTGCGATTCCACGCACCGTTGTTCGTATTTAATTGACTTAGTTTATTCCGGATTTCAGTGCACTCTCATAAATAAAAACAGCAGCAATATGAACTTTTAACCTTGATTCAGCCAAGTGAAATAATTTTCCTGAAGAAAATGGTTCGGAATCTTGAACTAACTTTAGTCATCTTCCTTATTTGAAATGAACATACGTAAATAATTTGTAAAGATGGGACTGCCCGGAATTTACCCGATACAAATTTAAATATAACTAGATCTAATTATACAAGGTGGCGCAAAAGTAATCCTCCTATCAGAAAATGCTATAAATTTTGCGATTGGCCCCTAATGTCAGTTCTGTTTTGACATTTGTGTAGTAAACACATGCGAAATACACGTTAATAAACAATGTTACGCTACACTGCTCCAGAACGCGGAATATTGCTGACTATTTATTTGACCAATAATCGGTCGGTGACTTTGGCACAACGTGAATTTCGTCGCAGATTTCCTGGCCGTCCAACGCCTACTGGTGAAACACTGCGACGTTTAGCCGCTCGCCTCGAAGAGACTGGCACAACACGAGATGCTGCCAGGCGTGGCAGACCCCGGAGTAGCTGTTCTGCAGAGAATATTGCTGCTGTAGCCGAGGATGTCATGGAAGCGCCGTCGACATCGACCAGACGACGTGCCACGCTACAGAGCAATGATCAACGAGTTCTTTTTGCCGCAACTTGATGAATTGGGATTGGAAAACATGTGGTTCCAACAGGACGGTGCAACGGCACACACTGCACGTGCCACAACCGATATGCCGAAGGATGCATTTCCCGGGCGCCTAATCTCCCGTTTTGGCGATTTGCACTGGCCAGCAAGATCGCCTGATTTGACCGCTCCAGACTTCTTTTTGTGGGGCTTTTTGAAGTCGCGGGTTTATGTCGACAAGCCTCAGACTTTTACAGCTCTTAAAGACAATATCCGTCAAGAATGTGAGGACCTATCACCGGAAGTTTTGGCCAAAGTGATGGAAAATGCCATAAAAAGGGCTCAAATGACAATCAACTATGGCGGCGGCCATTTACATGACATCATATTCTCGACTTGATGAAAAAAAAATTTAAAGACCAAATAAAAATAATCCACAAGAAAAATCAAAGTTTTTAATATTTTTTTTAAATTACAGCCAAAAAACATCGCGAGTTTACTTTTGCGCCACCTTGTACGTAATTAGATTGTTACAAATCAAATTTGGTCCTGTTACATAAAACAATTTTTCGGATCTAATGACATCTAATAAGATCTATGAACATAAATTTTTACGTCTGTTAAGATCTAAACATATTGGTATTTGTTTACACGGGCCATTAAACAGTTATATTTTTAGATTATAATCTAAAGACTGCTGATTAGAGTTCTCGGTGGGCAAAGAAACTGGGTGATAATACTCAACGCGTGCAAAAACATCTTGCGAGTTGTTTGAATATATTTTCCGCATTAAGAACATATCTACTAGAGATCTGCACAAGACGTCTTGAATGACCATTCAAGTCGTTTGCTTTTTTTTTTTCAAGATATGAACTGAAGCGAAGTTGCGTCAACCAAATACTTCTGTGTTCTGAAAAAAAAACATTCGCGTATGTGTGTGAAGCTGTAGAGCACAAAAAGACAATGCTACTACGTCTGCCTCGCTTCACATCGTATTGTGTTTTTGTGTACACACCCATGCACGAATGTTTTGTCGACAGTACCCCGAAGTTCTTGGTTGTCGCAACTTCGCCACAGTTCATGTCTTGAAACAAACAAATGTCTTGAATGGCCGTTAACGACGTCCTGTGCAGATGTTTAGTAGATAGTTTCTTATTGCGGAAAAAATATTCAAACAAATCGCAAGACATCAAGTTCCAAAAATACACGGGGGTGACCGATTTAAATGTTTTTTCTTATTTTTTTTTACTTTTCCGCTGATTTACTGCTGATTTTTTTTGCTTGGGTTGAGTATTATCACCTATTTTTTTATCTGACTCTTGTCAGTAGTCTTTAGATGATAATGTAAAAAAATATTTTTTGAAGCCCGTGTAAAAAAATACCGATATGTTTAGATACTAACAGAAGATATGATTAGATCCGAAAATTGGGTATATATCACAGGATCAAATTTAGTCATATCTGCTCTGTAACAATCTAATAAGGTGTAATAAGACATTATTTGATTTCAAATTTATCCCGGCAAGATATAATTGAATCTTGCGGGAGATATACTTAGGTCTGTCTAGATATAAGATATAGCATATGTCGTTAGATCTCATCAGACATTTGGATAGATATAACCGTTACTCGCTGTAGACCTAATTACATATATAGCACATTAGACCCAACTTTATGTAGCCGGGACAAACTTGAAATCAAATTAGATCTAACTATACTTATGGGCTGTTCCCCACATTCCACTCAAATTGGGTTTATCTAAGTCGACATTTTCGTTCGACTGACTCAATATTTGTTCGTAAATGACAGCAAATACGAATTAGAGGAACCCTGATTTGTACTGAAAAGTTTTGATAAATTTTACGTTGTCATTCGACTTGAAATCACAATATTGGGGAACCCAAATCATCTTTCTTTCGACTAGAAAACGAACGAAAACTTTGGTTCGAGATAGAGGAAGAGGCTGAAAATTATACAGTTATAGACCAGTTCCGATCAACTCTCCCCCTATTACCCGTGTAAAAATATTTAGATATGATAGGATCTTAGTAGACTTAATTACATCCGAAAGCTGGTTATATCTAACAGGATCGAATTAGAGCACAACTCAACTACAACTACCTAATTTCCCCAAATTTCTTCTCAAATTTTTCCCTGTCTGATTTAATTGAATTTAACATAGGATATAACTTGGTCTAACATGAGATATCACTGGGTCTGGGGCGAAATAAAGTTATATCTAGCAAAATTTCTGATTACATCTAAATATATTCTCGATATCTAGACCTATATATAACTTTGTACTCGCCAGACCTAATTATATCTCACAAAAGATCCAATTATATCTAGTCGGAACAAAATTGAGATCGAAATAGATCCAATAAGACCTAATTGTGTCAGTATTGATCTAATTCAATCCTATTTGACATTAATATACAAAATACAATACAACAAAATCTAGAAATGCCCGATAAGATTACATTTTCGGAATTAATAATACCTAGTTAGATATGATAAGATCCAGTTATATGTATACACTTTTTTACACGGGTAGATATACAAATCTCTCAGTTCTAATTAGGCCTAAGATCCTGTCATAACTACACTCTTTTACACGGAGAAAATTAAGTATATTGGTGAAGTAAACAAGGATAAATCAAATCCAAAAATATATATATTTGAATTTTAAATCTAATTTAAACTAAAAATTCTATGGATTTTTATAATTAAGATTTTTAAATGTTTATTTATTACAGATAAGAAAACCCTGGTTTTTAGGCCAAAATCTCGCTTGTCGATCAAAAATGTTAGTCAGGCTATATACAGTTGATGTTCAATAATTCGAAGGATATACTGACAGGCCCAATCGTAATATACACCAACTCGTATTATCGAAACGAACGTTCCACCTTTTTATTATTCAAGTGAGATTCAAAGTTGTACATTTTATGTGAAACTATAACGTCAAAATCAGCCACGGTTGTCACACCTGGGTCATCATGATTCCACTCTATTAAATTGTAGATTTGAATTCAACATTTGACAAAATGCAGCTTAACAAATTTAACGTATTTTTATCGTATTGAACACCGACTGTTCTTTGTAATCACTCACTGAACAACTCCTCCACGTTAAAGCAATTATAGAACCAACATCAACTATGGTTGTCTGGTTGAGATACGTTTCGAGATTGCCTGATGATCCTACAATTCTGGACAATAAACTGCTACGATAGTGTGGATTTATTTCGATTTGGTTCATCAACTGGATTCGCGGAGTAACAGTGGAGGGCATAACATTGTGGCCGTCGGTGGTGCAATGATTAGTGTGCGCCTAGTCTTGTACATCAGATGGTGGCTTCGAACCTGCTCTGGCCACCTTACATTTCTTTCGACGGCGGTCATTTCGTTTAGTGACGAGAACACTATCGAGTATTTAGCCATGAAAAACGCTCTCAAACATACTTCGGAACCGGTGTAAAACTGTAGGTCCCGATCAGTGGGTATTAAACTGAAACACGCACAGCTCTCTGGTCGTGTAAAGCTCTCCCCAGCTATATATACATATGCATCACCGTGAGGAATGGGTAACGATCGTTTACCCATTACTCAGAGAGTATGGGGAAAATAATGTGTAGTTACCCACTGCGATGGTGCATTACCCATCACGATTAACCACAGGATGTGCGGAAAATAATGGGTAGTTACCCACGACGATGGGGAATTTCCGATCATGATTACCCTTTACCCATTACCCACAGGGTATGGGTAAACGGGGTTTGCACATTACCCACGGCGATGGGTTACCCTGGTAACCATTACTGATCGAAAATATGAAAAATTTTGAAAAACCGTCTTCATACATACTATATCTCGAATCGAAAACGGATCATCCAATAGACAAAATGTTTAACTTTTGCGGGTTTTTATGGAATTTTGATAAAGTTGTCGTATTCGTATGGAAGATTTTTTTTCACAAAATATCCAAAAAAAAAAAAATTCTTTCAAACAAATATATCACTATAACTCGGAAACGGCGGATCTAATTGGAAAAATAATAAATTTGAGACCTCGCTTTAACCAGTGGATGTCTATATCATGGCATCATTTTATTTTAAATCGCTAAAGACGTAATTCTGTCTTAGTGATTTTCATATTTTTCTTCATTTGAATGTGAAAAACCAGTAAAATCTCGCAAAAATTAGTAATATGGACGTTTTAGCGATTTTTATTTGAGAAGGTTTTAGTTTTAGCGATTTAAACAAGTATACTACAACACAAACATCCATTGATGAAAGCCTTCTATGGAAGTCAAAAATTTATAATATATGCGACATTACCCATCACCGTACCCTTTAGCAGGAGGATGGCTAGGAGCATTGTTAAGTGATAAAATACACACTTTCAATCATGATAAAGATTCGGATTACTTCTGGAATAAAAATCCCAAAGAATTTTTCAAAATAGTGACGTGCACTTGGAGTTTCCATGCTCCATGTTTGTGTTTTCAGTCATAAATGGCTTTATTCATAGATCAATAGATAAGTGTCATCATCCCTCTCTGATGACGACTAGGTAGTATACCGTTTCGTCAAGATCGAGATCGAGACATAAATAGGACAGAAATAAAAGGGAATGCGTATTTACGTTCGATGCAAACAACATAAAATATATTTTAGCTGTCATTAGTAACAATCAAACACTATTTAAACTTTGTTTCTTGTTGCTTATCGCTCTCTCAGCTATCTACTCTGTTTTCTATAAATTTCCTACTCCACAGTCGATCAGCTATGTCATGGGCATACCCTGGTTTATTTATCTCTTTGTCCCTTCAGCATTTGACCACACCAGAATTGTTATTTGGTCCTTTGAGACTTTTCGGTCAGATGCACATAATTTCTCGGAGTGGGCATCTGTTTTGTCGGGCAACATTTGCCAATATGGCCGGTACTCATCCGTATTGAACACTGCCGCATTGGATCGGAATGCTCCATTATAACAGCATACAATTGATTTATCAATGAACTACAAGTTCTTTGAAAGAAGATCCGTTTTACCGAATTCCTTTAAATATTTTGAATATGATATCAGGAATATGAGATATCCGCTCCGTACGAAACCACTGAAAAGTTACGTCTCCCATTTCCTTTAACTGTCTCAAACTTGTCAATGTCCCCAGAATTAAACTGATTTTTGGAAATTTTTTTAATTCTTGACACGTGCTACTATCAAAACTTTTTACAAACTGACCAGATGCAGGTGGACTGGTATTACAAATGGCAGGTGGGCTGGTATTATTAATGAGGTTATGGCAATCGAATTGCTATTGCCACAACCGAATTGAGGCTGTCACAACCAAAACAAACACTGGAGTTCGATCGAAGCAACGTCTCTAAGGTTTTCACTAATGGTGGTATTCTTCATACTACTGGACATCCACCGTGTATCGTTTGTTCTAAACGTTTTTCGGTCGTCGTAAACGATTTGATTTGTTTATCACAAAGGATATATGTTTTATACAACAAACGTTCGTTTGCAACAACTATATTCCCCAAGTTTATCACTTATGTGAGATTTTGTTTCGGCGTTCCGAAATTTTCCTCGGCGTGTGAATGTCCTGTATTTCACAGCTAACTTGGCGTTTACACGAGTCAGTTTTGTGGAGACAATACCAATTACATATATATGTATACCTTTTTACTAACACACACACACACTTCTCTCATTGTTTTCGTCACTGCCTCTGATTTTTGGATGGCAGGAAAATCCGACAACTAATATACATATGTATATTCTCAATTGTCTTGCCTCGTGTAAACGTAGCGTAAAGAAAAAACTGGACTGCCCAAGGGGGTTCTATGTAGGGATGTAACGATCGTTCGTAGTCGCATATCCGAATGCGAATTTTTCGCTTCATTTTTAGTGTTCGCATTCGTATTCACATTCGCTAAAATAAGGAAAAAAATAATAATTTTGTTTTCAACAAAAATAGCATGTTCAGCAAGAAACGTCAGCAAAGAGAACACAGCCAACCGTGGTACTAAAATAAGTAAGGTAAACGCAGTAGGAATTGTTGTAATTTTAGGCAACAAACACATTGGAAACGTAGCGCTGGACTATCTCTTTTAAGCTTGACAGCCCACGGAATATACGCGAATTTCCAAAGAATAAATTTAATATTGAGATGTACAAGTGTAGAGGGCAGTCACACTGTAGATGTTACTCAATTAGCCATAGAAAGTATGATTAATGAATGGGAAATCGCTGATAAATTCCACTGCGTCGTAAAAAAATCCAAAGAAACGAGTTGACATGGAGATTTGGAGATCTACAGCAAACACCAACATTTGAAGTATCAACGTATTTAGATCCTCGATATAAATTTAAGTTTTTTACCACTGCCGACCAAAAATATTTACATTCTGAAGTTTTAAAGTTAATTTTCAACAACTGTTCCAGAAAAGAACCTTCTAGTTCTCCATTAAAGGAAAAGAGGAAAGAAATGTTAACGTCCCTTAAAAGCTTTTGTAATTCGCGGCCAAAAAACCTGTCATCTCAGATTCAAAATGATATGGAGCATATTTTAAATGAAAGCCACAGCGATCTTGAAGAGGATCCGCTTGAAACACAGGGATTTAGATCTTTGACATATTCTGAAGCAAACGTATTATTAGCCGAAAGAAGGAAAGAAGAATTACAGATGACCCATTGTTGTGGTGGAAGAGAAATTGTTTCAAATACAAACATTTAGTTCCCATAGTACGTCAATTTCTGGCCACACCACCTGGAAGTGTTCGCGGTGAAAAATTATTTAGTGGAGCTGGATTAATTTATAATCCGCTTCGCACCAATATCTTAAAAGGGACAAGGCGGCAACACTACTCTTTATAAATACAATTTGAAACGACTGGAGTTCGAATATTAAATTGTCTAACGTAGAATTCACATTTGTTTGTAAAGGTTTTATTTATAAAGAACGGGATCTATCTGTATACGTACGTTTAAACATACCATTAGATGAATTACATTTTTTGTTATCCTTTTTAAGGTTTTGAATTGTTTTTATGGCTTAATTGTAATACATATATTTAAATCTATCTTAACATTATATCGCACTAAATTTAAATAAAACAACGGTCTATTTTTATACACGAGCTAGTTTGTCTTTTAATGAAATTAAGTATTATTCGCTTTCGCATTCGCTAAACAAAAAAAAATTTATTCGCTATCGCATTCGCTAAACAAACATTCGCAACATCCTTGTTTCTATGCCACAGCTGATCAACCTTAGACTTGGAAAAACGTAGAGAATAAAGTAAGAAAGAGAAATTGCGATAGATGGCTAGATTATTTATGGTTTCTCTATGCGTTTTTCACACAAATGCTTTTCTGTATTGAACCAAAAGTACAAAACTGATCAACTGAGAGTATTAAAAAAAATTTTTTTTTTAAACGTTGTACTAACTTCACCTGTCTGTATGTATTCTTGCATTCCGGGGAAACTTTGTATTGATTTTTTACCCTTTTCTCGTGATCCATTCGAGCTGAAACTTCGCAGACAAACTAATGGCGACGACGAAAATGAACTATCAAAATGTGGGCGGGATTGGGTAAAGGGTGCGTGGTACCTCCCATACAAATCACAAATTGAAAATCCATTATTTCTGCTGCTGTTAACGGTATTTGAATAAAATTGGGTATGTTGGTTAGGTGTACATATTCTAAGATCTGCAGCAAATATGGACGGGATTGGTTGTCATTTAAAGTTTGTATCTAGAGTAATGTGTAAAATAAAAAACCATGTGTCATATATGAAGAAATTTTAGTCAAAAACTATGTTTTTTACGGGTTGTCTTTTTAACACAATTATGCTACAACCTACTATTATCAACTATATTGGGTACTTTTGCTTTGGTTTGTGTCTAGACTAACATATGTTGGAACATTTATTGTTTAATGGGAAATTTTCCAGCCGCAGCCTGCAACCAATATTTAGTATACATATGTATATTTTAGTTTTGAACCCAATACAAAGAAAATTTAGAAAAGCCAAAGTGAAAGAAGTTTAAAAAACGAAAAGTTTCTTAAATAAGTGGCTTTTATTAAAAAAAGTAAATTTTCTCTAAAAAAATACCTATTCATATTCTTAAATAAAGTACCTTTTCAAAAATACCTTATCTTAGAATAGTACCTTTGCTTAAAAAAAGTAAATTTTCTACAAAAAGTACCTTTTCTTAAAAAAGTATTTTTTTTTAAATAAGTACGTGTTGTTAAAAAAAAGTATTTTTTTAAATAAAATATCAGTGTTTTTATTACCTTTGCTGGCATAGGTATTTTATTTTTATATGAAATACAAAATAATATCATATATCAAGGGGTACCGATGAGACAGCTGATCAAGTTAGTACTTGGAGAACAAATAGAGAATGTGCTATCAAAGAAGACTCGTTGATAGGGACTGGGTTGCGTGGTGTGATTTTCAAACTTCTGCTGCCGAGTGTCAAGCCAAAAGTACAAAACACATCAACTGGGAGTAAATTTTGCCAACTAAATCGATTAAAAAAAGGGATATTCAGTGAAAAAAATCAAAATGTAATGAAGTGTTAGAGTAAAGTTATTTGTGTAGATCCCAATTAAAACGAACATTGTTAAAATTAAAGAATGCTCTCATTCTCTATGTTTTCCTCGTAGGTCTCGGAACTCGTTAGTACAAAAAGCAACTAGTGCACACTCTTATATATTACTCGGTGTCATATATCACCCATGCCAGTAGGTGTTTGCACATTGCCTATTAATTTGGTAAATAATACAATACATAATAGGTAAGTATTCGAAAATTTTGATATATATATTTGTCAATGAAAGTTGTCAGAAAAATTCGATTGAGGGAATATTCGTACAAAAATATAACTTTATCAAAAAAAATTTCATAATTTTTCTTATTTTACAACTTCGGGTAAGTTGCCACTGGTAAAAAATCAATTGTTCGATCATTCTTTCATTTAATTTCCTTGATATCTGTAGAATCTAGACAATAAAGGACAAATAAATATTTATTAAATTAATAACAGCATGTGGACCAAATAAACAAAATACTGTGGAGCTCCGAGAAAACAACGGGTATGGAGTGTTTTTTGTACAAAAAATGTTTTTTCTCCAAATATACTCTATGGCCATTTGAAATGAATAAATGAATGCAATACAAACTCCGAAAGCCAGTCTGGGCAAGAAGGAATATCGCTTGGAGTTTGGGAAATCAAGTACTTTCCAGCCTTTAAAATCAACACTACTTATAACGGCTGTTCTGAACAACAAAGCATAGCGGCTGATTTCCAAAAAGCAAGACCTTTGGATCATTTTTAAAATAAAACTCTGCAAAGTCCAGTTCGCTATTACAACCTAAACAGACCTAAAAGTAAGCATTTCTTGAATTAAAAAATTCAAATTATAACAAATTAAAAATACACGTATAGCATTTCATAAATATTGTACATGAAAACCCGAAATTTGTAATAATTTACACACATATAAAATGTATTTTATATAAATAAATAAATTAATCATTCCAAAAAGGACAGTTTTTTTATAGGATAATATGGGCAGGGCAATTCACAATGTATATTCATAGGTGTATTAACCTATAAAAAATTGTAATATTGCTAAATACTCATTGCTGTTTCAACCTAAAATTATGGGCAAATTTCCTTTTCAGACATAGTTGAAGTGTCACTGTCTGGAAGCTAAGTCAACAATAATTATAGGTAATTTTTCAAACATGAAAATTACCAATGAAAATTTGTAAAATTATACATAAAACAAAGCAAACTCTATGTTACCCATGCCAATGGCTGAAATTATACAATGTTTATAGGCAATATTACCACTATATTTGTTTGTGTGTACAACAAATTGCCTTTTCTTAAAAAACTATATTTTCTTTAAAGAGTTCTTTTTGTGTGAAACAAACTAACTTTTCATGATATAAGTACCTACTCTTAAAAATTTACCTATGTATTTATTCCAATACCTTCTCTTAAAAATAATACCTTTTCTTACAAAAATTCCTTTTCTTAAAACTAAAATAATAGATTTTCTTGTCTTTTCTTCAGATAAAAATAACCTTTTCCTGAAAAGAGTACCACTTCTTTAAAAAGTGCCTGCTCTTAAACAGAAAGTACTTATTCGTAAAAATAATTCATACTATTATGGCTTTTTCTTACAGAAAGTACTTCTTCTTAAAAATAGTACGTTTTCTTAAAAAACCAAAAGCTTTTAATGAAAGATGTACCTCTCTTTAAAAAATGACTTTTTCGGGAAAATATAATAAAGTATAAAAAAAAAATTCTTTAAAAAAAGTTCATCATTTTACAAAAAGAATCTTTTCTTTAAGATTCATTTAAATTATCGTATTTTCAACGGGCGCCTTAGGCGTTTTGGAACTAACTAGTACATACTCGTATTATTTAGCGAAAGGAACTTCGTTCCTACCGGGCGTCCTCTGACACCTCATTTTCGATTTTTCTTCTTATTAATGCGATACAGGTATCTAATTTTATTTATCGTCGGATGGGTCACAATAGTGGCGCTTTGTCTGTGCACAATATTTAATCAGATCTCGAAACTAATTATTTCCAAATTACACTGGAGCCACCGACTTCAAACGTCGGTTAAGAGGAAAAATGTTTGCTTTTTAAAAATTGATTTTTAAAAATAATAAAAAAAAATGTTATTATGAAAATATATGGGCGATTTAAATTATATATATTTAATTTTTAAATATAACTTAACTATTTCTAAATTTTATATATTTAAGTGTTAGTCTTATTTTGATTTCCAACTGAACCGCTAACAACGGACTATCGCTTAACCCACTTAAACCCGAGCTTATCTTATTCTCTCGGAAATAAATATAAAATACCCGCACTTGAACTGCCGTCAGTTAATGGTGTGCAATTACAGTTGACGGAAAAGGTCAAGTATCTGGGAATAATTCTCGACAGAAAACTGTCTTGGAAACCGAATGTGGTGGAGAGGGTGAAAAGGCGTCTGTTGCTCTTTATTGCTGAAAAGGGGTGATAGGAAAGCGCTGGGGACTGTCTCCTAAGATCACAATGTGGATTTATACGGCAATAGTCAGACCAATACTTCTCTATGACATCGTAGTTTGGTGTAGGTCCCTCCAAAAGAAATATATTCTGAATTCCTTGATGAAAATTCAAAGATCAGCACTGATTAGCGTTTGTGGTGCAATGGGTACGACGTCAGGTATTGCACTTAGTGCTATCCTGAACATCTGTACTCCTGATATCATGGCCGAATCGGCAGCCGCTACATCCCTGGTGAGAATCAGAGATTGTGGCGTCATGATATCGGGGCATTCTGGACAAGCTGAATTACTACACCGGATCAACTCTATTCCCGTAAAAACGGACTACTGTATCCCCTACCTTCTACCAGCGACAAATCTAACGACTTCTTTTCAAAACAGGAATACCTGGGAAAAGTCACTGGAAGGAGATAACACTAGTATCAGATTTTTCACGGATGGATCAAAGTTGGACGAGCAAGTAGGCTATGGGGTCCATTCACCGGACCTAAACGTAAATATCTCCTTCAAGCTGCCTGATCACTGTAGTGTATTTCAGGCGGAAATTACCGCCATACTGGAGGTTACTGAACTACTGAAAAGTAGTGTCACAACCCACCGGAGAATATGTATCTACACAGACATCCAGGCTGCCATAAAATCCCTGGAAGCCATGTTTGCTACGTCCCTGACGGTGAAAGAATGTCACTCATCACTTAGGGTGATGGCAGACTATTTTGACATCAGGCTCATCTGGATACCGGGACACAGCGACATTCCAGGCAATTGCGTAGCGGATGCGTTAGCTAGACAGGGCACTACGGCACAGGTTCTTCCGGCAAAAGAAGGTGTTAGTATGCCAATCTCTACCTGCCGTTTGCAGATCAGGCAGTGGGCCGATAATATGTTCAAGGACAAGTGGAGACTTACTTCAACTTACAAACAATCCAGGGTCCTCTGGCCACTGGTGGACAGGAAGAGGACTAGGCAACTACTTAACTTGCCGACAGGCAGGTTATCCACAATGATAGGAACACTTACGGGACATTGTCTTGTAGGATAACACGCCCTAAGATTGGGACATAGAAACGCCACTCTCTGTAGATGCTGCATGAAAGAGGACGAGGAAACGACGAAACAGCTTCTCTTGGATTGCCCTGCTCTGGCAGGACTGAGAAGTAGGATATTCGGAATACATTTAGTTAGCACCGTAGCCCTACAGGATATTCCTGTATGTCTTATAGACAAATGCATGGAAAGGGCAAATTGGCTAGACGACTAGTCAATATGTAGTTGCTATGGAGGAAAGGTATCAGGTATCACAATGGACTTCTTTAGCCTACGTGTGCTAGACAGCGTGCTGTCTTGCAGTCTTTTCAGCCAGCCAACGAATTGTTAACTCGTTTGTTAAAAATAAGAAAATTCCCCCTTTTGGGTAAAACTCCCACCTTTCGATCAAAAACAGTTGGTCAGGTTAGGTACATACATATATAGGTATATTAGTCTATGGGACTGTCATTTGGTGAAATGACCAGTTTGATCACAAAGGATATTAAACTTTGTTCCCGATCCCCTGGATCGACTAGAATACAAAGCAGATTCCACTTGTTGCTTTTGTCCACTTGGTTTCGAGTCATTTCCATTGCCTCAGTTTGGCTTTAACGTACCTAACCCAAATTGCGGATTCACTTCAGTTTAGCCCACTGTATCACCATTTAATGCTCACTAGACAAAGGGCTTTTCTCCGTTTTGACTCTTGAACAACAATAGGCATCTCTTGTGCTCTCTTTCTCAATCTCTCGCCGCAATCTTATAAAGCACCAGTGCTCTGGACGAGTTGGTAATGTGGTGGTAGTTTATTTTTCTGGTTCATATAAATATTTGTTGCAATTATAGCCGAGCGGCTGACAACAATCGAAAGGGGCGTCGTTTATTTTGAATTACCGGCAATACAACAATAAAACGATACCCATCGACACACAACCATGCATACGGATGAATGTACATGTGAACATAAAACGCTTTCGGTTTTATAATTTGTAACAGCTCCGCCCCTTTGTTGTTTGTTGTTGTTTTATGTTTTATTTGAATGTCGTTGTGGTGGTATTTGAAGCGACTGACTGCCGTCCCAAGTCCCATTGACTTTAGGCTGCAACAACCGCCTAAGAGCGACGAAGTAAGGAGTTGTTAGGTGGCGAATTTAAACAACCCTCTCTTCCAGGGGTATGGTCGGGAGAGGGGGCAGCTATTCCACTTGTACAGTATGGAAGGCTTAGACGATAAGGTACTCGGTGGGGTTCGATGTTCAGCTAAGAACGACGGACGAATGGTTCCGCTGCGGTCTATTTTAAGGTTTTGGTTGTGATCTATTTTTTGGTTGGGTACTGATGTGCGCACAATCCATTGGAAGGAAGACAGAAAAGTCTAGTGATGCTACATGGACATGGACATAATGGTGAAGGTGCCTATTTGTAGCAATTTGTGTACTGCACCAACAAAGTCTACTACATAAATACATGCCTTTAGATGGGTGTGTATGTATGTTGGATATACATATGTAGGTGTGATTGCATACAATTTTAATACAGCCAAACATTCATGCATAAATCTCGGGTATTTCGGTCAGATTGTGGTACAGATACTCACCCATATGCATTGGTCCGATAGGTTCCCATGTAGCGAAGCTAGAAATCAGTCATTCATTGTGTATGATGACAATGATGAGTCTGATTACGATCTCACTTCATTATGTTTTTTTTTTGTGTTTTCGTATTCTTATTTCTCATGTCGTCTGTCTGTCAGTGGATTGATATGTTGCCATATTTGGTCCACAGGTGTATCATGTCGCTGTAGTTATGGATGGGCATACATTCAGATGTATACTAGAGAAACTATTTGATAATCCGGAACACAAAATTCGCCACGTCAGCAATTTTTCGTTGTGTTTTGTTTACGAAATGATTTCTTGGGTTTCATTTACGAAATTTCAGTTCCAATGAATGAATGTTTGAATTGATATCGCGCTCGGAATTCTCGCACAACCGAATAGAAGAAGTGGGACTAATGTGGGGCACAGCAATTAATATAAATAAAAGAAAAAATGTCCTATTAAGGCAAAGGAAGGGACAGTGCAATCAATGTCTTTTCTTACGTCCAATATTTTGTACCGATCTTAAATGTTATCCATTCGCCCTCGCCACCTAAAGATTGACTATGATGTGGGCATTTCCACAGAAAATCCACCTTCTTGTCACGTATAACTTCAGTCTCGTCAAGTGTTTAGATTTTAGGACAAGGCGGGTTAGATTGTTCTCTCTTCTTCTACTAAATACAACACGCAAGTAAGTCTATCCGGTATGTGATAGTAATCGATCGTTTTAAATCAAAACAGAAATTGCGCTTTACGCGAATGACACAGCTCTTATATCATGGAGTAAATTAACAAAGGCGATACTCAAGAAGATTATTTTCGAAAGTGGAGAATAAAAGTTAACGAGCAAAAGACGCAAAGCATTATATTCTCGTGGAATAAATCGCCTAAGAGGACACCATTGAGGCCGTTGTATTTCGGCAGTAGCTCTCTACGCATCAACAATGAAGTTAAATACCTCGGTGTCATATTAGACAAAAAAAAATAACGTTTATGAATCATATTGAGTTTTCTCGCGAAAAGGCTATAAAATCATTAAGAGCACTGTGGCCTTTGTTAAATAAACGTTCCGTCCTTACAAATTTGTTTGCTTTCCCCTTTGCAGCAGACTTTTCTACTGTGTTTACCAACATATTTTTTTGAATGTATTAACGAGGCTGACGTTACGTGACAAAAATTTTACATTTCTGTGGAAATGCCCATATGCAATAGTCAAACCTACAACCAGTTTAGTTAAGGGTAAAACCTCACCAATAATTTGTAGAGGTTCCTCAAAACATGTTAACGTCCTATTTCACCAAACAAAGTTAAAGCTAACTGACAGTTAAAAGTTATAAATTCCATACAAACTGACAGCTAAAACTGTTGGTTAGCTCTAACTGAAGGATAACTGGACATGGTGAAATCGACCGTAAATTCTAATAAACACATTTGCAATCGAATCATTAAAAATAATTAAATTAAAGTTTTGGACAAGATTTTGATCGACCTCTAGCAACAATCGATCAAAGGGAGGACGCTGTGACTACGACTATTACCATGACGTATGTTAAAATCTAAACGTGGAATCAGATCAAAATTAGCCGCCATGTTAGACTATTAGAGAAATCGTTGGATATGTCAACAATTTGATTTGACAATACAGTGCACTGGCGAAAACTAGAGAACTGGACAACTAACTTCTACTGAGTGTGTTCACCTTTATATACATATTTTGGGAATATGGAGAGATCACTCTGCGCTATTGGTACCTGAGATATCCAATGTCGTCTCGTCTCAATCGATCAAAATTTGGACGACGACGTCGATTGCCTCCTCCTAACCAAGACGAAGTTAGAACAGCTATTGCCCGGCTTAAGAATAACAAATCCGCAGGAGCCGATGGATTACCGGCGAAGCTGTTTAAGGCTGGCGGCAATGAGCTGATAAGGTGCATGCATCAGCTCATTAGCAAAATTTGGTTAGATGAATGCATGCCCGGCGATTGGAGTCTCAGTGTACTATGTCCCATATTTAGAAAAGGTGACCCGAGTATCTGTGCCAACTACCGTGAAATAAGCCTTTTATCCATAGCATATAAGGTTCTATCAAGCATAATGTGCGGAAGACTAAAACCGATTATCGCTGACCTAATTGGACCATACCAGTGTGGATTTAGGCCTGGAAAATCGACAACCGACCAGATTTTCACGCTACGCCAAATCCTGGAGAAGACCCACGAAAAACAAATGGACACCTATCATATCTTTGGCGATTATAAGGCGGCCTTCGATAGCCCGATATGGGGGAAACTCTACGAAGCAATGTCTGAGTTTGGTATTCCTGCAAAACTCAAACGCCTTTACAGGACGACCCTGACGAACACCAAATCCGCAGTGAAAGTTGGTAAGAATCTTACCGAAACTAAGCGAGGCCTCAGACAAGGTGACACCCTATCGTGCGATCTCCTTAACATCTTAATAGATATTATTCTGAGAAAAGCTTCTGTCAACATGAATAAAACCATCAGCAGCAAAATACACATGCTGCTCGCGTATGCTGATGATACAGATATCATTGGACGCACAGTTAGTGAAGTTACTGCGGTGTTTTCGAGAATTAAGAAGGAATTAAGAAAAGCGAGTCTGACGATAAATGAGGACAAGACAAAATTAATGGTTTCAACGAACAGGGCCTCCACGCGATTAGACCAAAGCGTGGCCGTTGATAGCCGATATAATTTCGAGTTAGTGGATGAATTTATGTGCCTCGGATCTGCCGTAAACAAAAACAACAACGTCAGCCTTGAGATCAAGCGGACAATTGTGCTTGCGAATAGATGTTATTATGGGCTAAGCAAGCACTTTGGAGATAAAGCCCTGTCTCGAGTAACAAAAGTCCAATTATACCAGACTCGCAGAATCCTGGGTCTTATCGCAAGCAGACGCAACATCTGTAGGAGTCTTCGAGAGAAAAGTATTCCGAAAAATGTATGGCCCTATAGTGCACAACGGCGAGTATTGGCGACGCATGAACCATGAGCTGTATGAGCTAGATCCCGAAATTGACATAGTTAAGCGGATAAAAATAACGCGATTGCGCTGGCTAGGCCATGTCAGTAGAATGGATGAAGACGAACCAGCACGAAGGAAGACAAAAAATAGGAAGACCAAGACTCCGCTGGAGGGATCTTGTTGACGAATCCCTGCGTATACTTGGTATTGCCAACTGGAGAGATAAGGCAAAAGATCGAACTGGTTGGCGAAATATGTTATCTTCGTTTTGTAAGGTCCCTGACCCCTCGGGGTTGTTCGTGGCCGGATAAATAAGTAAGTAAGTGTTCACTTTTATGTTCATGTTTTTTAATGAAATATTTTTAAATTTTATTTAAAAACGAAAAAGATTAGTCCATCTTAAAACAAAAACCGTTTAAACCAGAGTAAGTAAAACTTCCGCCTGCGAGCTGAAAAATTCAGCTCCTCCTCAATATAAAACTCTCAGTCCGAGTTTAATAAAAATTAAATTCTTGACCGAATTTAATTTGTAACATTTTGGTTTATTTCAATCAGAGTAACAAGAGCCATCCATTTTCGATTCGCTCAAAAAATTTAATTCGTCAAGGGAGTTTAATTTTTAATTCTTCGAAGATTTAAATCTTTTACACTCCCGAGCTTTATTTTTAGCTCGAGAGCAGAATTTTTATTTTCAAAGATGTTAAAATATTGCTCGCTCCCGATTCGCGAGTCAAATTTCATAATAATTATTAAATGTATAGGAAAAATTTACATATGGGTGAACAAATAGAAAAGCGGGCAACAAATTGTGAAAATTTGATGATACGGGAAAATTGTTTGAGAACTTCTAGGAACTATAAACCCCTGTATATTAGTTTTCGACGCTATAATTATGCTTTGAATGAATCGGTTCGGAGAATGTGCACAGATTTTAATGATGTTTATCAGTTTATTGACTTTTCTTTATCACCGGACACGATAAAGTCATTTATTATAAATCATCTAAATAGCTAGTGTGTAGTATTTTATGTACGAGTATTAACTGTTGTATTGCACCGTCGGTGGTGCAATGGTTTGTGTGCGCGGCTCTTGTACATGAGATCCTGGGTTCGAACCCTGCTCTGACCACCTTCAAATTTTCTTTCGGCGGCGGCCACCTCGCATAGTGACGGCGACACTATCGAGTATCTAGCCATGAATAAGCTTCTCAAATTACCGTTCGGAATCGGTGTTAAACTGTAGGTCCCAATCAGAGAGTGAAAACTGGAAAGCGCACAGCTCAGTGATTGTGAGAAGTTCTCCCCAGTCCCTTCATGGGATGTAATGGGAAACCATTTATTTATTTATTTATTGATAATTTATGTTTTAATGTTTTAAGATTTATTATTTTTCAATAAGTATATAGTGGTAATCTGCAGATTTTATTCCTCTTTTAACTGGTATTGCTTTAATCGGCTGTGAAGTTTTATGTAGCCGTTGCACGTTTTCCTCTCAGTTACTCCCCGCTACGGACCGGTCTGTGGTGTGTACGTTATCCCTACGTTATCGGGATGAGGCCCCCTCGGTCGGTTGGGGCGGGTGTGATTGGCGGCGATGGGATCGTTCCTTAAAAAAAATGGATAGGTTGGTGCTTAAAATGGGAAGGGTGCAACAAAAGTTTTATCGAATGATTATGAACGCAAATCTCTAAAATGCAGTAAAAAAGTGGGCGAAAGGGTGTATATTGAAGATACGAGAAAAATGGATTGGAAAGTTTAGGAATGTGGCAAAAATTGTTAATGTGGATAAAACGGGTAAAAAGGCGGCAAAATTGGTAAAACTTCCGAATGTGACAAGAATCGTTTGGAAATGTTAAGTATGTGCAAAAATATGGAAAGGGGTTTAAAAGGGTAAAATGGAAGGCGAAAAGGGTAAAGCTTTAAAATGCGAGAAGAATCGTTTGGAAAGGTTAAGAATGTGAAAAATATTGAATGGGGGTAAAAAGGGTAAAGCTTTAAAATGCGGAAAAAAATTGTTTGGATAGGTGAGGAATGTGGAAAAAATTGTGAATATTGTTAAAAAAAAAAGGGTAAAAAGGGGGAAGAAAAGGGTAAAACTAGAAAATGCGAGAAAATCGTTTGAAAAGTTTAGGAATGAACCAAAAATTGTATACGTGGATAAAACGAGGGCAAAGGGCTAGAAAATGCGAGGAAAATCGTTTATAAACGGCCCTGTTCTGTAAACAGAATCCCGAAAAACATAAAACGTTTCAGAATATTTGGGTTTCTGTAAAACAATTCAGAACAAAATTATCCGCTTTGAATTAGAATGCAAATGCCTTGTGATTTTAAAACCAAGCAATTCAGAATAAAAATATCTCATGTTTTAAGAACATTTAAATTGTAGACCTTTTATTCTGAAAGAAAATGCTGATTCAAAATGATTCTGTATGCAGAACAGGGCCGAAAGCTTAGGAATGTGCAAAAAATAGTGAATGTGGTTAAAAACAGGCAAAAAGGGGGCAAAGGGGTAAAACTTGAAAATGAGAACACAATTTTTGGCAAAATTCGCTCGGCAGCGATTCAAATAAACAAAAATTTTAAAAATTAAATTTGCTCGAGATTTTAATTTTTTTAAACTCGGAGTGAGAGCTTTAAATTGAGGAGGCGCTGAATTTTTCGGCTCGCGAGCCGAATTTTTACTTACTCTGATTTTTACCGCTCCCGAGCGAAGTCAAATTCAAAAAATACAAATTCGATTTGGAGTTCAATTTTCATTTTACTGGGAATGAGAGCTTTATAGTGAAGAGGAGCCGA
Organism: Phaonia tiefii; assembly: GCA_963931995.1. NCBI lineage: Eukaryota > Metazoa > Arthropoda > Insecta > Diptera > Muscidae > Phaonia > Phaonia tiefii. The sequence continues at coordinate 164,276,843 of OZ008368.1, forward strand.
ATTTTTCGACCCGCGAGTAGAATCTTTTCGAATTTGGATATTCCGTCAAAAATCAATTGGAATGTTGTGGAAGATGTTGAAAATAATCAACGTCTATCAGAAAGAGTAAAATTATAAAAAGCGGAAGGAACAATAGAATGGGCACCTACGTATATAGTTATAAAGTAAATAATATACAATGTGGTGAAAAGCTGCAAATAGCGGGAACATTAGTTTGGAATGGTTGGGCCTTGAATGCGACTAATAATTGGAATGTAAGTTTAAATAAGGCTATTAAAGGCAGACAGATTTGGACATTGATTAGCGATATATTAAATATAGTGTATGTGGTTAAAAAGTTGCACAAATTGGCGAAAAGTGTTAGAGTTCAGTGTGTTAAAAGGAGGAGAAATTGGTACAAAAATGGTACAACTTCAAATAACTGCAAAAATATTTGGAAATTTATTAAAAATAGTGTGTGTGTGGGTGGTAAAAAGCTGTAGAAGGGTCATGAAAGGGTAAAACTTCAAAATACGAGAAAAATCATTTGGAATGCTTTGGAATATGTGAAAAATAGTGTACGTGGGTAAAAAACGTAACAAGGGGCAAAAAACGTATAACTTGGAAGGTGCAAACAAAACTTACATCATTGGGAATATGAATATAAAAAATAGTATACGTATTTGTTAAAAGGGGCAGGAAAGGGAAAACGTTAGTTTGGAATGATTGGAAATGTATTAATAATTGTGTATGTTGGTAAACAAGGATAGAAAGGATACAAATTGAAATAACGAGAAAATTAGTTTGTAATTATTGGGAATTTACCAAAAATATTAATAAATAATAATCACATTATTCTGTTGTGATTACCAATAATTGTGTTCATTATCACCAAATGTTGTGCATATCAATTGATTTGTAATTCAGTTTTGGTTGCAAGAATTGAAATATTTAGTTGAAGCCACAGCAACAGGAAATAAATGTGATCTGTCAATCGAGTTTTTGTTGTAGCAATCAAATTATCCTGTAGTGGTGAATATTCTATTAGTTGGATAACGAAAAATGTTAAAGTTAATTCGGTTGTACCAAATAATATATTGGCCTGCTCAACTAATTATGTACTTGAATGTGATGGCTTCACAACCATTTGATGATTTATAGAAAAAATGCTATAGAAAAAAAAAGTTAAAATAAACTTTATACTAAAATTGTGTATTTTATATTTAAATACAAGCAAAATTATTATTATTTATAATCAGGGTTCGTATTTCGTGCCCATTTTTTTTTATCGAAAATATGAAAAAATTTCTATATCTCGAAAACGGGAGCGTCCAATCGAAAAACAAATATAGACAATATTTCTAAATTTTTCATATTTTCGATTAAAAATGGGGATGGGTTACCCTGGGTATCATATGTATGTTTAAGTTAATTTGTGTCATCCAAAATAATAGTTCCTCCAGCCAAGTGTCCTCAATTGTTTGCATGCGTTTGTGAAGACGTCAATAGTGGCGTCATATTCAACGATTATTTATGATAATATGTATTTTTCGCTGGCTGATATCTATACACTTTATTGCTTTTCACAACTTTGTTTATCACTTTCTGTTTAAAATATTAGTTTTTCTGTAAAATCTTCGTGTAACATTCTAATATACGCAGTTTCTCTTTAACAACAAGGCCGCCTCTTGTAAAAAATCGAATAGTACATACTCGCAACTTTGGAACAAGTGTTTTTGTAACAGAAACTAAATTATGATTACAGTGATTAATATTTGCACACGAATGCTAATATTGTACTTTTATTAGTTGTATCTTCCATTTCAGATGAATGAGGTTTTAGAAATACTCAAATTGGTTAATGCAACTAAAGTTCGGTAGTAGCAACTTGTATTTAGTAAGACCTACTTTTAATCTATCAATAACATCGGCAAATGATTCTGATGTTTGGCAATTATGAATTCTAATCAACATGTAGACTTTAGCATGGAATTTCCAATGCCTGAATTGATTTCCAACTAATCTTTTCCCTGCGTGTAGGCAAAACATGAATATGCGAGAAGTCTCGTTTTTAAATATAAAATAGGTCAATAGTTTTAAAATATAAAAATGCTGGAAAATCGTTTGGAACGTGTTCAAATAGAATATGTGTATAAAAGGATTAAACAAAAATTATTTCCCATTACATCCCATGACTGGATTGGGGAGAGCTTCTCACAACCAGTAGGCTGTGCGCGTTCTAGTTTTACACTCAATGATTGGAATCTACAGTTTTACAACGGTTCCGATCTGTATTTTGACAAGCTTGTTCATGGACCGTCGTCGAAAGAAATGTAAGCTGGTCTGAAGAGGGATCGAACCCGCGTTCTCATATACAAGTACCGCGCACACTTACCATTGCACCAATTCAATTCAATACAAAATATTTATTAATCCACAAATACAATTTGATCTTACAGAGATATGTTACATAATTGTGAGTTTTATCCTTTGATATCTCAGCAACTGGAACTTAGTATATATTTAGTATTTTTCATTTATAATTCGAATTATATTTTAAGTGAAAAAGGATGAAAACCCTTAATTAATATTCGTAAAGTTAGGATTCAAACATAGGCTAAAATATTAACGATAGGCTCATTATTTGTTAAAATAACTTTCTATTTATCAATATTTTTAGTTTGGTAAATTTCTAATAATTCATTACACTCTCATAGAATTTCATAAGGAGAGTCTAAAATTTTTTGAAAATAATTTATATTCAACCAATTTATGAAATCGTTGATAAGTTTATATCCAGTTTCCTCATGAACCTATAGTTTTCTTTACTATTTCGAATTTTAACTATTTCCCGTTTTACCCTCCACCTACTAATTGTAGCCCCTGGTGGATGAAGGTGTTAACTCACTCTTTTTCAAAACCAATTTTCCTTCTTCTTTTAATGTTTCCATGGTACTGATTTTGTTTTAAATAAGAAAAAATGTCAACATCTGATATTTAAATTATAAAAATTAAATTTAAAGTTTTTTTAATTTTTTCTAAATTAAATAGAAACATTAAAAGAAGGAAAATAATGTTTTTGAAAAATGTGAGTTAACAACTTCTTTCACCAGGGTCTTCAATTGCTATGTATATTTGTAACACATTCTCAATCCTCCACACAAATACAATTTTTTTTTGCTTCCATACAGATTTTTCTCACTTATTACAGTTTCACACCTTTTTGTTCCTTTGTCCCACAATTTCTTTTTTTAACACAAGAATTGTGAACCTATTTTCGGGCATTTTGCAATTTTACCCCATCATACACATTTTGTATACTTTTGTATACTTTTTTATACTTTTTTTATCCACATTGACAATTTTTGCCAATATCCTAACCTTTCAAAACGAATTTTCTCCCATTTTCAAATTTTACGCTTTTCGCCCCCTTTTTACTCTTTTACTCTTTTACCCTTTTACACCAACATTCACCATTTTTTCCATATTCTTAACCTTTTTCATGCATTTTTATGTTTCACCCTTTCCGCTCCCCTTCTCCCTTTTTACCCTTTTTTTTATCCTTTTTACCCCTTTTATTTTTTATTCATCATTTTGGCCACATTCCTAACCTTTCCAAGTGATTTTTCTCTCATTTTGAAGTTTTTTCCTTTTCGCCCCTAATTTTACCCTTTTACATCCATTAAACATTTTTTGCCACATTCCTAGCCTTTTTTCATCATTTTGAAGATTTGCTTTCATAATCATTCGATAGGACTTTTCTGGCATTATACTTATAGACTTATACCACACTCGTCCCCTTTTTAACACCATTCCATTCTTTCAAACAATTTACCCCGCATCATAAAATTTTGCAACTTGTTGGCCACTTTCCTATTATTTGACACATAGATATGTACGATACATTTTCCCTATATATTTAATAATCAGAAAATGTTCAGACATTTCCACTCCCGAATCATTATTTGTGAAATCTTGGAAAATTAAAAATCGTCACCGGGTTAAGTAAAACTCGGTAGTTTAAAATATTTAAATCTCCAACGAATTTAAAATTAAACTACCGATTTAAATTTATAGAGCGAATCGAAAACGAATGGCTCTCCTTACTCTGAAAAAAACTACTCCATCTTAAAATAAATGCAGATAATTATACAGATAAATGCAGATAATGAAACAAAAATGTTGGTTCTTTCTTTTTATGTTTTTTAACATATTTCGACATAAATGTTCATAATGTGCACAGAAAAATAAAGTTCATTCGATTAGAGATATTCGCTTTTTCGAATTTTGAAAATCGAAAAATTTCTTGAGCTGTATCTCATTCAGTTTTAGAGATATTGCCCTCAATTGTTCTTCATTAAAAAGAGTGATTGGGTGGATTTAATATGGTAGCTAAGGCTGGCAGCTGCTTGGCTGTTATAGGAATGCAATCGAGTTCTCTGTATATGCTAAAATCCTATCAGCTGAGACTTTGTTTGGTTCATGGCCACAGAGATATGGCAGGGAACGAGACAGCTGTATCAGTTCTAGTCAGAATTCGCATGCCTCTGTTGGACCGCCAATCACCTACTTGTATGGTCTGATTGTCATGTGGACTTGATGTAAAATCAATTCAAACTGCTATTACTATGGCTAGACAGACTGCTAGATCTATGGCTGGATTTGATTTGGACCCAATTGCAATTTCATTTCGCTTTAAAACTAAATTTTTTTTTCAAAATTATGATTTTATTCGTAAAGCCCAACATTGACATTTATAAATGAAACACAACATCCATCGTTCAAATGGCTTCCACAAGTGGCTTTACCGTAGTGCCTCTCCAATTTTTCAGTAAAATTTCGATTGTTTGGACCTCTATTTCGTGAACGACACCGTCGATTTATCTTTCTTTCTTTTTATCTTTCACGGCGCCTTAGAGATAATAGTCGAATGGGGTCAAATCGTAGCTGGGAGTCCATTTAATCCGCCATTGTCGGTAACGGCGCAGCGTGATTCAATATGATTTGATCGAGTACACATTTTTAAGTTCTGCAAAAATCCGATTGTAGGCCAAGAGAGAAGGATTACTTGCAGATATTAAAATAAAAAATCAGTTCATAGGGTATATTTGAGAAAATTTTCCAATAAATTTCAATATTCCAATATTCAAATCAAAAATCTGTGTTTTTTCTACATATTTTGACGTATTTTTTCATAATGCTTACAAAACATTTCAATTTTCACTGCGTATGAATTGCATACAGGTGGTACTGAAATTCCTCAAATACCAATATGTAAAACACATAAAATATAGTGACTAAAGTTCGTCCACGGCAGTTATTGTATCGAATTTTAATACTATAATAATATTAATGTTTGCTCTTAAATGAATTTCGGTACCACCTGTATGCAATTGATATTGTGTTGTATGGGATGCTTGGGACATGAACTCCGATTATTATCAAAAATATTAAAATGAGAAAGAGAATTTTATCAAATTTTTAGCTGCGTACTTACTTTTTAAAGTTAGTGAGGAAAAAATAGTTAATCGCGTTTTGAGCAAAAAAATTGTGTCATTTTTTGTTAAATTTTCTCTATCTTTGAGGGTTCAATTGGGTGCAGACAGAATTTGCTCTACGAAATTAGGGAACACGTCAACCTTTCCAACTGTCTATTATTATATTCATTGAAGTCTTTTGAACAACAAAAGTTATTTTGATCCAAACTCAAAATTTGTTTCAAAAACGATATTTTTTCAATATTTAATACAACCAACCTATATTAGCTATAAACGAATGTTAGATGGCGTGTTAATGCTAAAAAAATAATATTTTTATTGAAAGAAACTTGAGTGCAATATCTCGAAAACTTTAGGAGATTCAGTTCAATAAATTTAAAAAAAAATATCTTTTTTTTCGATTTTTAATATCCGGAAAAAGCGAAAATCTGTAAAACAACTAAAATTATTTTTTTATGAGCATTATGAGCAAATACGTCCAAATATGTTTAAAAATACATAGAAAGAAAGCCCCATTTTTTATTTTCGTTAAAACCAAAAAAAAAAAAAATTAAAGTAGTACACTTTGGTATATTTTCTAAAATAAGCCTGAACCTGAAATTTTAGTATCTCCAAATACTCCTTGAATCTTTGCCTGCAATCGGTTTTGTACAGAACTTAAAAATGTTTACTCGGTCAAAAGATATTGAATTTTGGACTATGTAAATGGATTCTAAACCACTGTGTAGCGGCTCCCTTCCACATTTTTTCAATAAACAGTTACTGGTTGTGGACGAGCCCCAAATGCGACAATTTTGTTTGTTAATGGAGCCCCCGAGGTGAGAATTACTTTTCGGTAAAAATGCTCATCTTCAGCCAGCGAAGCGAAAACGCATCGGATGGTCAAGAGACTTCAGTTCTTTGACTAATTGGACTTTATAAACCTTCATACCGTGTCTTTATGCAAAATTCTGTGCAAAGAAGCGCGGGAATTGTTCAATTGCTGCAAACAGTGGCGAGTTGATGTTCATGGCTGTTCGAGCACACTTCCAGCTACAACGGCAATATTTTTCACTCAACGCACTGGACGACCACGACGAATTCTTTTGTCTAACAAAGACCCGGATTCACGAACTTGCTTCACAAATTCACCCACAGTCTGAGTTGAATAAATTGCTATCGAATTTATTTCGTAGATTTCTTACAGTTTGAGTTGAACACTCAGAGCTTTGGAAGAAAGTTTTTAATATTTTGCAATTTATGTTGCTCGAGTTCAGTTTCAGGAATATTGGAGTGGAAAACTTCCCAATTTTCTTCAATCGTAAAGCGGCCCATATCCTAACAGACTAACCGTTCAAAAGTCAAGCTCGAGTTCAGGTTTGAATAAGAACAACAATGTTAACGATAAAGGTCGAATATTAAAATCGAAATTGTGCCAAGTTTCTTCAAGCGCAAAGCGGTCCATTTCGTAAATTTCTCACCATTTAACTAATAACCTGTCACTTCATAAATGTCAAATTGGTCATGAGTTTTGAAACAACAGTGTTGTATTTGTGAGGATGAAGATGAAAATAAAACCACTGAATACCTGTTCTGCCAGTGTCCAGTTCTGCAATACAGGAGGATGCGCTGCTTTGGTGATTGTTGTGGAAAGTGTGTTTTCTCTTCGTACTATTGATACTGAGGGACTACTATAGTTCGTGCCACAGATACAAATACTATAGATTCACCAACTCGGGTTTTGTTTTTCGACTGAGGTGAATCGAACATCTAGAAGTTGCAAGTTTAAGTAAGTTCAAGCCTCATTCTGTCGCAGAGGTTTAATAAACACAGTTGAAATTGTTACTGTGAATGTACAAAATATGTAAATTTATACGATGTTCATCCACAAAATTACAAATGGAGGACTTTGTTATTTTTATATTGTTTTTGTTGCTTGTCGCAAATATAGTATACTTCTGTCCAAACACATTATGTTTGCATATTCAATATTACATGTTGAAGACACAATGATAAATTGGTTATATGTAATAATAATACATACATATATACATATATTTCTCTGTCCCAAATGTTGCGTTTTTTTGTTGAAAACTGCTGAAAACAAAAACGTGGTAGGCAACAAGAAACGAAAAAGCATCAAATCTTCAATTCAGTGCTGGCAAACTTATGTGAGTGTGAGGCTGTTAGGGGAAAATAAGACTCTTGAATTCGTGTTCTGCCAATGCCCAGTGTCCAATTCTGCAATACAAGAGGATGCGCTACTTTGGTGACTTTGCTGTGGAAGCTGTGTTTTCTCTTCTCATGGTTGATACTGTAGTTCGTGTGAGGATTGCAATTAATCGGAGGCTGGGTCCCCTAACTGCCCACCCCTTCTGGCAACATGTTTATTTTTAAATATATATTTTTTCCATTACTTATTGACTACGACAAATTGTATACCAGTGTGACATATGAATCCGTTTCGAATGCGAGACGGACTTTCATTTTCGTACATTTTGTCTGAAACGGACATGAGTTACGGACACATAATGAATCCGTTTGCGTATGAAATTTTTCTTGAAAAACTGGATCTGCTTTTCTATTTTTCGGATCCGAATCCGTTCCGGATTATTTTTATGTAAATACAATAGATTCGAGACGGATCTACATTTATACATCTTTGCGGGCACCCGCAAATTTTGGCCGGGCAATACTTGAGCGAACTACCTGTTTGGTTTCCTCACAAGATATTTGTCGTTTCAAGTTCGAAAGCTATCTGCTAAATCGCGCTTTCACTAATTCACCTTTTTATGTTTTTAAAGATTCGTACCTGGTTCGTAACGAATCAGTCAAATCTCAATTGCCTGATTTGTTTTTTGTATGTTTTTACGGACTCGTAACGGGTTGGAGAACTCACATTTCCCTTTTTTTATGATTTTACGAACCTGTAATGGGGTCGAAACGGATCCGCCTCCGTTTTTGTACACATTGGGATGCTGTTTAGCTCTTGTGTGTGCCACTACTTCATTTACCTCACTGTCTTCCAAACTATTCCTTCTTTACCTCTACCTGCCTGCTCTGTTCAGACCAATTATAATGGGTAGTATCAACTGATTAGTCATGGATTACATCAGTTGATACGTGTCCTTAAGCTAACCTATGCATTAAGGCTGTTCACGACATAGAGGAGGAAAAGTTTTTTCTATGATCTCAACACATAGTAGCTTATTTTGTGTCACTTGAAGTGCAAATAAGACCTGTGAAACAGATATTCAATCGGACAACATTTAGAGATTGCTCAACGCTCCCAAAGATTTCTTATAGAACATCCTTTGTATATTTCCTGAGATAATTTACTTTTCTGTCCCGTGAGTTGGATATTGAAGTTGATTGTACGAAAATGTGTCTCAACAAACATACATAGATGTGGCGAGGAAGTTGAAAGATGAATATGGCTGGAGTGGACACGGAATTGGCAATACGGGAACTGAGAGGCCAGGAGCGGAAACAAGTGGAAGAAGAAATAAAACGACGTAAAGAAATAAGAAAGACAGCTGCTGCTCCTACAATTTGTGCACTTGCAAATCTCAACGAAGATGGTGAGAACGGCAGTTATGGATATGGAAAAACGTAGTATCGGAAACAACTGAACAAAATTTCCGTGTCATCTGGAGATAGCCAGAGCTGTCAAACTATCGATAGTCGTCACATTCGATAGTTGGTTTTAAAACTATCGATAGTATCGGATATAAATATAACCAGCGCAATTATGAATAAAAAATCCTCACTGAAAAAATTCCTCAGGAACAATTCACCAATTCAATTTCCAATTTTTCAATTAAATTTTTCAATTTCAATTTTTCCCGTGAGGACTTTTGTATAGATGCAGAATACGACGGCACAGTTGTTAGAAGGACTATAGTATTTTACTATGTCAATTTTGGTCGGGATCAGAAGTCATACAAGAAATAGATGAACAGATTTGGATTCGTATACATAACGTTGGGTATATCATCGGTCTTTCTTTCAGGTGTTACAATCATCAGCACTTAGTTATATATCGCAGTGGTATAAATCGGCCGGGAAGGCTATATGATACCTCACCCACTCCAGGTGATTACAAATTTCCTTAGATTAAATCATGTTAACTGATTATTTACCAATGAGTATTATTTCTCCTTAAGAACAGATTACCAGGATATTTTAAACAACAAACTAACATTTTTATTCAAGTATATAAAAAGGAAAAAACAAAAACGCTTAGAGTAACTACTAAGTAAATTCATGAGATCATTGAATGTAAATATAGTGCTTTATGGTGAATTCATAAAATTACATTTGAAATTAAAATGAGTTCTATTAGAAATTAAAAAGATCAATGTAATTCAAATTAATTGAAATTGAAATGCAATCTTTTTAATTTCAAATGGAATTTTTTGAATCCCAAATCACATTTGAAATTTTCTTTCAATATTAATATACATTTTTTGAAGTTCCAATTAAAGTAAAACGTTTTGAATTCATAAAAGGGCTAAAACATTTTTTGGAACATAAAAGAATACTATTAAATGACTATCTAATTTAAGTAAAAAATTTGAATTCCGAAAAGGATTCTTTGATTTTGAATAGAATCAACACAATTGAAAAAATTGTCTTCTTCGATGCTAATGTTGGTATCGAAGCATACACTCTTTTCTCAGTGAAAATTATTGGGTAATCCAGTAATTTTTGTTTAAAAAAAGAAGGATGTCAACATTTTTGGATTTTAGGCAAGTTCTTCTCTCTGAAATTATTAAACCAGCTTTGCTGAACATCCTTTCCGATTCGGTTAAAGTGGCTGGAATGCATAAATAACGTGTCGCAAAGATTTGAAGTGTGGACATGTCATTGGCATTATACTGTAAAAACAAATGTTATGTTAATAGGTTATGTAGTTAAAGCATCATTCTTACTCTCCAGTATTCCAGTGGATCCCTTTCTGTCGGAGCATTATCATTTTCAAAATACTGTCGAGTAGAAGCTATTGCATCAACTCGGCTTGTTCTTACTTTGTTAGCAATTTTACTTTGCATAAATCTAAAGAGTGGCTGTTGTGGCTCAATATGCATGCGTTGTGAAGTTGACGGTTCTACAGTTGAATAATGTACCTTACATATAGCAGCTATTTAATTTTCAAGGGCTTTTGATGCTTGATCTGCATTATACACAGATCGGAATCCCTCTTTTTTAAACCGTGGATCTAATAATGTGCCTAATCTTGCTGCAGTTCTCTCTTCATAAGGAAATAAACGCTTCTTTATCCGCTCGATCAAGAATAGGCACGCTTGGAGTCCTTCCGATGTCTTCATTTTTTCCTTTTAGATCCTCAAGACTTTGGAAGAGGCCACATATTAATGGTATTATTAAGGAAACCGATACAGAGGAACTCAATAACGTCTGTACTTTGGCATTATCAAATGGCGATAGAATTTCTTTAAGATCCTTCAAGAAGTCAATTTCATCTGCAGTCAGAGGCGATGGAGCTTCTGATGTTGCTAATAGTACAGTTGAAATAAAGCCATTTGTTAGCAGAATGTCCTCAATTATCCTGTATGCGCTATTCCATCGAGTGGGCACCTCCTGCAGCAGACTATACGGTTTAACGGTCGCTTGTGCGTCTTTGAACTTTTGGTAGGCAATTGTGCTGAATTTTAAAAATGTCACGAGTCGCTTACGCTTTGCTAAAACACTTTCTTTTATAAATGTTTGGGCTAAACAGTCTTGAACTACAAGATTTATTGTATGCGCATAGCAAGGAAGATAACGACGCACACTACCTTCTCCATAATACCCCATTCGTTGAAAACAGCACGCAACGAAGATGCAATATTATGTGAACCGTGATTGGTGGCCACAAGAAGTTTTTTTTTTTGTTGATAAAACAGCTGTACGTAAGGTGAATTCATTAGTGATGAAGTGACACGTGACAGTCAAGTAACCTTCATTTGCACGAGATGTCCAACAATCCGTAGTTATTGAGCAGTAATCCACTTCATAAAGAATTACTTGCAATTTATCTTTGATTTCTTTGTGCAAATTTGCCATATGCACATTTTGTAAAGTATTACGAGATGGCAAATCGTAGCGAGGATCTAAACATTTTACAAATTTCTGAAACACCTTGTCATTGACAATGCTGAATGGCTGGACATCGGAAGCAATCATACATATTAAGGCACTGTCAATCGCTTTTTTACGTTACGAAGTGGATGCATACGTATCAGCGTTTTTAAAAAAGGATTTGATAGTATTTGCTGGTTTTGGCAATTCTCGGAAAGTCGGGTGAGCACGTTTAAGATGATCGAAAAGGTTCGATATGTTGCCGCTGGTTTTATATGTTTGGCAGCAGACACGACATTTAGCATGTTTTCCATCTTTCGTTTTTTCAAAAAAGGCCCATGCTTCTGATGACATCTTTCTTGTTCTTATTTTTTCCAATCCATTATCAGATTCGCTATCACTGGTCTTATTGCCAATATCAATTACAGTTTCTTTGCTGGCTGATACACATACACACAAATATCGAACAGATGATCATAAAATAAATCTTACTTTTTGATCTTTTCAGGAATTTCTCCATGATTTGTAGAACCGTCAATTAATTATTTCTAATCTGTTGTTTATTTCTCGTACCCAAAAATCGCAGCGTCACAACATATGTGTAAGTGATGGCATTTTGCCGATTCTATCGATAGTGATTAAAAACTATCGATATTCGCTCAAAAAAAATAACTATCGATAGTGCTTTCGATATTTTGACAGCTCTAGAGATAGCCCTCCACATAAGTCACATATTCTCCAGAACATGCTAGCTTCTCCTGATCTGTCATCAATACTAAGTTCACCATCTTGGCTGTTGCAATTGCAAAAGCTGATGGGCAAGTACTGATTGACGGTTTGTTATCTCGTTTAACTATACAAAGAAAGGGAGCAGCTCATCGAGCATATACATATGTATGTATTGATATGAGAGAAGGTTTCCTTAGTATTGAAAGCCACCACTATTGGTTCATTGGGATGGTAAACTGATGAGTACAGGACCCAAAATCAAATGTTGATCGGCTACGTGCAGTTACCGCGGGCCATCATCTGGAAAAATTACTTGGAGTTTTCAAAATATCGTCAGGAACGGGAGGCGCACAGACAAAAGCAACATCCCACCTTCTTGTCCTATGGGAAGTTGTGGATGATATTTTTGGAAGGAGTTACGATACAGCTGCTTCAAATACAGGTGGTACAAATAGAGCATGTGTTCATCTTGAGAAAAAAGCTTCTCAAAAATACCGTTCGGAACTGGTGTAAAACTGTAGGTCCCAATCAGTGAGTGCAAAACTAGAACGCGCACAACTCACTGGTTTCTGAGAAGCTCTCACTTATCCCTCCATAGAATGTAACTGGAAACCACCTACAAGAGCTGTAAAAGGAAGTTACAAGTTTCTTTGTTTTGTCTGTTCGCGTGCCTCATTTACGTTAAAGCGTGGATTTTTGGTCCTAAAGCAAGTGATGCTCCACTAAATGGTTTTGCGCCTATTCCAACAAATTAAAGAGTATTGAAATGTGAATGCGATTGTCTCATTTATGGCCTAGCTGATTCCTCTTTCTTTGTTTTCCGATAAACTTTCAGTTCAGGAGAATCGAATGTTGGCAAAAGAGTTAAATACTATTAAATATTTCCGTAAAGACTGGACAGAATCAAGCTCAATAGCTGCAATCGGTTCATCTGTCTGTGCTCAGACTGCATCTGGAATATTGATCTGGAATTTCTCAACATTGATCCCGATTCGTGGAATGACACGCCGAAATTCCAAGAAGCCTGAAAAATTTGTCTTATTTTGTTGAGTGGATGCAAATATAAATTGTTTGTGGCTTGTCGCAATTATAGAATACTTGTGTCCAAACACATTGTGTTTGCAATTCAATATAACATGTTTGGGACACAATAATTGAAAGGTTATAATATATGTCTTTGTGACCGAAATGTGGATTTGTTTGTTCAAAACTGCTGAAAACCAAAACGTGACAGACAACAGAGGAACAAAATTACAGAAGATCTTTAATTCACGAAAACATTGCTTGCAAACATGTACATGGTTCCTGCAATATATTGCTGGGGCCAATATTTTTTAGCGTATGTAAACATTTTGTATTTTAGAGTAAGAAGTCTTTGTGAGTGAAGTTTCATCGCCTAGCGTGAGTTTGAGTTACACAAATAGTTACGATTGAGTCAATAGTGATTAGAATTCAGTCACTTGAACGTTAATGAGTGTGAGTCAAAGTGCACTCGCGCATCTTTATCGAGTTCTAGGTATGTTTTAATTGAAATATCTAAGAATGGACTTGGCCTTCCCCTGCTAAAATAAAATTTCAGCAACATCAATCTTTAACGTCACTAACCGACCCGGTTACATGAAACTCCACAGATTTAATAATGCGTTCCCATTCTGTAATTAGAAACAAATTCTGACAATTTCAAAAAATATTCTGGGATACAGTGAACAGATTTTATAACATAAGGATATTATCCTCGACATAGCGGCAGTTAGTTGTACAGATGCCCCAACATTATCATATAAAAGTCATATGATAATGTCGCTTAAACGGTTATACTTATATATGTTAACACACACACATATGTATATCGTATATTTATGTGTGTATGTGCTATGTTAAATGTATTGATATGGTTGGGATATAATTTCGTAATTTTCCAATTTCCCAGTTTTCAAAATAACATCAAATTAAGTTAATGCGATTTGAGGGGGGAAAATGTCTCCAATGAAGTGGAACAAAGCTACATGCATGTGTGTGTGTGTTAGTCTGTCCGCATGCCTGTATGTTCGATAAAGCTGCCAAAAAAAAAATTACACATACATGTGTAACAACAACAAATGAGAATAAGAGGAAACCACAAAATCTGACCTCATAAGTAGTGTCGAGGGAATTTTTATTGTTATTCGAACAAAGACCATAACTAATGTTTTGACTACCACACAAAACTTAAGTAGAACATCTAGATACGTATACGTGTGTGGATGTGTGCATGTGTATAGGCAGTGTAGAATCTTAACAAAGGACATCCAGCCACGCACACACGAACACCAACTCATTTAGTGATAAATAGCAAGGATACCTTCAGATGGGACTCTGATGTTACAGCGTCCATACAGTCAATACAAACAAACATGGTTCACTATATCGATACAATCGTTTGTGCAAAACAACCTAAACAATAAAGTTTAACGTCCTTGAAGGGATTAGTGAGGATAAGGCTGATGCACACGATGGTCTAATGACGGAGAGTGAGGAGACCTCAGATTTTATATTTTAGCTTACAATTTATATGCGGTTGAACTGCATCCAATTCTCAATTTTGTAAATGTTTTGTTTCACAGCCAAATCAAGGGAAATTATTTTAGATTATAATACGGGAAATTTCTTAACGGCGCACGTTGTTGGGTTGCAACATGTTAGAAGTGGCGTTTAAATGAAAACTCCAAACTTATGTTTGATATCGGGAAAAGTTGATAAAATTCTGCATAACTCACTGTCAACGCCAATTGTCCAAGATACATTCCGTTGCAGCATTGTGCTATCGAAGTTAGCTCAACCTGGCATAAATTGAAATTCAATAGCGTAATTTTTTTTTTTATTAATTTTGACAAACCAAGAGTGAATATTTTATGATGAAAACTTAAACATCAGAAACTAAACTAAACATTTCAAAACCGATTATAGGGCTAACTATAATGTGCATGTGTGGGCTTAAGACAGCTTAAGCAACTTTGGGAACACATATGTTTTGTATGCGGTAAACTATAATGTACTTAATAAAAAGTTTCGTCAAATGTCATTTGCTTAATCAAAGAGCCAAACCGAACGCACATTCCGTACGTAAACAGCTGTTTGTATACCTATCACAGTACAACATTTTTCAGGTGATTGATTCGGGACTCAATTCTGATAATTGTTTGTGAAAGTAGCCCCAAAAAGAAGAACTTCTGCATCATTCGTTTGGTCAAGTTACCTCAAATAATAATTGAATAATTAATTTGAAGTTAGTAAGTATCGTATAGGGGAATTTGTCACGTTTTAGGTTCTTTTGTTTGTTATAACTCGAGAACCACTAGTCCGAATAAGCTGAAACAAATTTAAGAAAATTATGAATTACAATTCCTTTAGTCTGTTCATGCAACGTTTCGCTGCATAAGCAACAGTTTCGAAGTTATAAATAAATGTATGAAGAAAAAAAATATTTTTTGCCTAAAAAATTTAATTTTTTTTTTTAATTCATAAAAAAAACAAAACGGTAAAAAGTGTCAAGTCCTATTACTTTCACGTTAAGTCACATAACCTATGAACAAAATGAGACATAGATCATGAAAATCGATTTATGCGTTTCGCTTTTATGCACAATTAAGTGAAAGTATGAACTTCAAAAATTTGCTAGATATGTACAAAATTCTTTGGAAAAAAGGTTGATGAGTTTTTCATGGTTCTCACATTTAAAAAAAAAAGTAATAAACAAAAGGTTATTTGATTTTTATGATTGTGGTAGCAAAGTAATAAGCTCTAATAAATGTGCGTGGACAATTAAAAGGAAAAAAGGCAAGTCCTCTTTTTTAATCATTTGGGTTTTGTCGTTGGCTACCTGCATGATTTTTTTTACAGAAATTGCACCCACATTTGTGAGTGCTCATGTTTTGGAACCTTCCGAAAAATTTAAAACGCACACGTGCTGAATCAGGTATATAGCCACCCTTAAAATATGCGCCGTTCACACTCAGTAAAAAGGGGGAAAAGGATGTGTGTCAGTACCTGACTTTACTTTTACATGTACTTCAGTTGACAAATAAATAGTATTTATAGCTGTGCATTGATAGATTTTTGTCACTTAACTAGTGTCGGCGAACGCGAAGAGTAAAAGTGCATTTTTCTCCGGTTTTTAAAAGTGAATAACAACAAAACATATACTATATTTCAATATGGAAAACAACAAGTGCCCAAAATTGGATAATTTTTGTTACGTTTGTGGTCATATCGTCCCAAAAAGAGGCCAACTGGATCGAAAAAAATTGATTACTGAGGAATTCAAAACAGCGTATTGTCATTATTTTGATGAAGCAGATTTAAGTGGTGCAAATTTTACGCCGCACACAGTGTGCAAAAATTGTTATAATACCCTTATAATGTGGATACATGGAAAAGGTGGACAGCTTTCTTTTATTAAGCCAGTAATTTGGGTGGAAGACCTAACTGGACATGATGAATCCAGGTGCTACGCATGCATAAATTCTCGTAATGGATTAAACAGACAACAATTGAAAACATAAGTATACACTTTTAACTTCCAGTTAACCGCCCTGCTGATGTAGATGCACCTAAACCTCCGAGTCTGGATACTGTGTCCCTGCAAGCCGAAACCGTTTTCACCAATCCGACCAATTTGAATGATGCTGATTGGACACCCGATATTGAAAATAATGGATCACAACCGCTAACACAAATGGAAATGGATTACATTGTGTATAAGATGGGACTATCGCAACAATACTCCGAATGGTTGACATCATTTTTGAAGAGCAGAAAACTCACACAGCAAAATGTCAGCGCAACATCATACCGACAACGCCAAGCTCATTTTCAGAAATTTTATTCCGTTGACGAAGCAAATGCGTTCACCTACTCTCATTATATCCCAGGTTTAGTGAACAAATTGGGAATGGATTATATCGCTGGCGACTGGCGTTTATTCATCGATGGTTCAGTTTCCAGTTTGAAGGCTGTGCTGTTACAAAAAACAAACAAAAAACAGCCCAAATAAGGAAATCAAATACGATGAACACAAATGGAAGATTTGTTGCAATCTGAAGGTGGTGAACATACTACAAGGCATTATAGAAATGGGCGGCTATCCAAAATACTTCTGCTTCCTTTGTAATTGGAATTCACGACACACAGGGAATCAATATCAACGAAAAGATTGGGAAGCAAGAACTCCCGAGCTCAACAAACAATTACAATTACGCAATGAACCTATGATAAAGGACCTGGATGATATTTTGTTGCCACCGCTCCACATAAAATTAGGAATAGCTGGGAAATTCGTTGCAGTGGTAGTCAAGGATATTGAGAACGCCTATGACTGTTTAAAGTCCATCTTTCCAAAACTCAGTGACGCTAAAATTAAAAAAGGTAAGTATCTTTGTCTGTATTTAAATATTGTCATATATAAATTTTTTCATTTCGATATATTCGCATTACCAATAATTTTTTTTTTTTTATTTAAGGAAATTATAAGGTAATTAATGAAAAGCGAATCTTTCACAAATGTGCTTTCGAACCATAGTAACCACCTACATGCATGGAACGCACTGAAAGATGTCATCGAAGGCGTTTTAGGAAAGAACCGAGTACAGCGAGATGACATACAGAAACGAGTGGACAAGTTGCTGTATTATTTTGAAAAAATCAATGCATCCATGACATTAAAATTACATTTCCTGCATTTCCACCTTGATACCTTTTTGGCACAATTACCTCAGGAATCAGACGAACAAAGAGAGAGGTTCCACCAGGTGACCATGCCAATGGAAGAGCGATTCAAAGGCAAAAAAGTAGATGCGATGCTGGCGGAGGTTTGTTGGTGGAGTTCTAAAATTATGCAGTATGAAGATGAAAGCACCGAAGAAGAACATGGCTCTGAAATTGGTGGACCCATGGAAAAAAACACGCCCTTGAATATTATGGATCCCTCGGATGACGACGCAAACTCAGACCACGAATATCAACAACCTACGAAGAAATGAAGATCATCAGAACCACAAGCGTCAACTTCAACGAGAATGGATATTGACAATAATTATAATTATAATTGAAAATGTTCTAAATTTTGTTTTTATGCATAGATTCCATAAATTCCATATTTTCTGTGTAAGAATAGCTGCAATACAAATCGGAATTTTTATTTTAAGTTTTGTGTATATTCATTCATAACATTATTGGAATTGAAATAAATTTATTCATAGATTTTCTCAAAAAATGTCTCCCTTTACTCACAGAAAAAAATTTTAAATGACAAAAATCGATCAATGCACACCTGTAAATACTACGTATTTTTCAATATTTTACTGTCAGGTACTTATAAATGGGCTCATATTTTAAGGGTGGCTGGTTATATACCTGATTCAGCACTTGTACGTTTCAAATTGTGCAAAACTTTCCATATAATGACCACCCCTAAATGTGGGTGCAATTTCTGTAAAAAATCATACAGATAGTCATCGGAAAACCTCAAATAATTAAAAAAGTCCACTTTCCTTTTTGCCTTTTAATTGTTCACGCACATTTATTAGCGTTTATTGCTTTGCTTATGCAATCATAAAAATCAAATAACCTTTTGTTGATTCCTTTTTTTTTTTAATTCTCAGAATCATAAAAAAGGTGTCAATGTTTTCTCCAAATAATGTTGTGCATATCTCGAGCAAATTTTTGAAATTCATACATTTACCTAATTGTGAATAAATGGGAAACGCGTGCATCGATTTTCATGATCTATGCCTTATTTTGCTCATAGGTTATGTGACTTTACGTGAAAGTAATTAGATTTGACACTTTTTTCCATTTTGGATTTTTTATGAATTTTAAAAACAAAAATTTAAATTATTAGGCAAAAAACTTTTTTCCCTTCATACATTAATTTTTAACTTCGAAAGTGTTGCACACATAGGAAAACGGTATAAGAAAATATTAGAGGAATTGTAATTCTTAATTTTTCTAAATTTGTTTCAGCGAAATCGGACTAGTGGTTCTGGAGTTATGACAAACAAAAGAGCCTATAACGTGACAAAATCCCCTATACGATACTTACTAACTTCAAATTAATTATTAAATTATTATTTGAGGTAACTTGACCAAACGAATGACGCAGAAGTTCTTCTTTTTGGGGCTGCTTTCACAAACAATTATCAGAATTGAGTCCCGAAATCATGTGTTGTACTGTGTATGGTATATATAAAAAGCAAATTTGAAATGAAATTCAGCTATTTTTATTAATGTGCACATCCCTTCCAATGCAAATTTAATTAATTTAAGGGACTTTAAATATTTCAATTTCTTATCCATTTTTCACCAAATAAACACAAAATCTGAAGTTGTTATTGTTTAGTAATTCAGAGATGCACACTGATGCATTTTTAGTACTTTTCTCGATAAATTACACAAAAAGGAAAATGGGTGCAGTTTTGCATTCAAATTTTTGCAAAAATTAATAAAATTATCGTACACATTCATACTTAAGGTATGATTTATAAAGGGTGTTTTTTTCAAGCCCGATAGAACTTCAAATTGTAAAAAAAATAACACAAAAAATTTAATTTTAATAAAGTTTTTTTTATTCGAAAGATCAATACGTGGCATTAACATTTGAAAATGGTTTCGGGCATATGGACATGACGAAGCGCATTCTGGACGATAAATTTTTGGCCACTTTTTCGAGCACTGCTGGCCGTATGTCACGAAGAACACGAACAATGTTGGCCTCCAAGGCGTCAATTGTTGCTGGTTTATCAGCATAAACCAGTGCCTTCACGTAGCCCCACAGGAAATAATCGAGAGGTGTCAAATCGCACGACTTTGGAGGCGAACTGACAGGCCCATTTCTCGAAATCAACTTATCGCCAAATTTTGATTTCAATAAGTCGATGGTTGCGATCGCCGTATGGCACGTAGCGCCATCCTGTTGAAACCACATCTCGTCTGGATCAATGTCATCCATATTTTCAAACAGAAAATCATTGATCATGGTGCGGTAACGATCTCCATTGACCGTAACGCGAGCTCCGGCCTCATTTTTAAAGAAATAAGGTCCGATGATGCCACCAGCGTGTAAGCCGCACCAAACGGTGCATTTTTCTGGATGTAATGGAGTCTGTCGGGTCTCTTGTGGATTGGTCTCACTCCATATACGGCAATTTTGCTTATTAACAAACCCGTTAAGCCAAAAATGAGCCTCATCGCTGAACACAATTTGGCGATAAAACAACGGGTCAGTTTCCAACTGAGTTTCAAAGTAAATTTGGATAATTTGGCAGCGTTGTTCAAGCGTGAGTCTATTCATGATGATTTGCCAGAGTATACTGAAACAAATAATAGAAAGTTTTTTATTAAAATTTAATTTTTTGTGTTATTTTTTACAATTTGAAGTTCTATCGCGCTTGAAAAAACACCTTTATATATTATTGTCACTCAATAAGGTTTTGTGAGTAAATTTCATATATTTACGAAACATGAGAACAAATAAAATTTCTGCAATCCTACCAATATTACATTGTTGTGCAACTGTGGCTTAATGGTTTCAACTTCATGTAAGTACATTATAGTCACCTAAAAGTCTTTTCTGAGTTGGTTAAGCATTTGACAGGCTTTTCGTTCAGATTTGACAGTAGCTTAAGCCAACACATGCACATTATAGTTAGCCCTTATGCCTTCAGTTGTAATAATACTGCCACCATTTAACCTCCTCTGGAGTTGAGTAAAACGCTCTACAATAGTGGAGAGATTTGAATTCATAATACTGCTTTGGCGGACTGGTATGTTGTTGCAATGCATACTTTTACACCCCAATTCTGTGTATGTGGTAACAATCAATTTGTAACAACAAAATTGTTAAAAAGATGTCACCATTGTTTGTATCTGGTATTCTGGCAAAACGGTGACAACGAAAAATTCACCTCGTCACAAATAATTCACCTCACAATAACAGGTTGTCAAAAGCAGGGACAACAAAACAAAAACATATGGTTTTCTGCACAAAATAAACGCTATAAAAAAGGAAAAGTGAGTATTTAATATATTTATGTTTTCTTGAATTAAAATTAATACATTATTATTTTGGGAATTTGAGCGCACCGCAAAAGCACAGCTGGAATGCTATATTGCCTTCCTCAAGGAACATACAGAGATGCTAAGCGGAAAGAATACACCTGTGCAACCGCGACAATTAGAAGAAATACTTTACTCTGATCTACATCAAAATTTCACCACCGACAAAGGCTTCTGCGCTGAGTGCAAAAAGTGGGTATCCACCCCGCGGTCGGTCCAACTTCTTGAGATATAGGCCTTTAAATCTTGAGTATATAATCGTTCGTATCTCTGGTATTTATGATCGGATCTGGTAGAAATGGGTATCATTACAAAGGTCTTTCTAATCTCTATAAATCAGTGTACAAACATATTTATTTTTACTAAGCCATTGGGGAGCTAGTTAATATAATGTTTTTTAACCTCACTTTTATGTTAAAAATTTAATTTTTTTTAAAAAATTCCCCATTATATTTATTTTTTGGCAGGTACGGATAATAGACAAGCCCGTAGCCTTTTTTTCAAAGGTATGTGACGCCAATATCCCTTCAAAGACTTGAGATATTTACGTTAAAAGTTTTATAATACATTTCGCGCTTTTTAAATCTTTCTAACACAAAAGCAAGTTCTTTCTTCTTTCTGCTCCATTTCCATAGGACAAAATAACAAAAGTCCTTCCTCCATTTAATTATGCCCTCTTGTCGTTTTGGTACAAAATATATTATTAATTTTTCCCGTATACAGTTTTATTGTTTACTTGCAGAATTTATATCATGTTTTTTTCCGGTAAATAAAACAGCTGTCACGAGCTGTTACCTCCTCTTTGTTTGTTACTTTTGTCAGATTGTGTTACTTTTGTCATCAAAAAAATGTGTCAGAATACCGATTTGTGACAATTGTCACATTGCTGTCAAATAGTAATCGTGATGACTTTTGTAACCCTGCCAGAATAGGGCTGCTAGTATATTTATTTGTCACCTTGCATAGTGACGGTGACACTATCGAGTATTTAGCCATGAAGAGGCTTCTCAAAATACCGTTCGGAACCGGTGTAAAACTGTAGGTTCCAATCAGTGAGTATAAAACTAGATAGCGCACAGCTCACTAATTGTGAGAAGCTCTCCCAAATTCCTTCATGAGATGTAATGGGAAACCATTTATTTATTTATAAAACATAAATAATATCACAAAGAATAAAAAGTTTTCTAATACAATAACACAGTGCAACACAAAAAAAAATATAACCATATACGGACATCACTACGTGATAAAAGACCAAAAAAAAGACCCGTTTTGCCCAAAGTCATGCACTTTTTTTTATGGGCACCCAAAGATTTGGCGCCTCGGTGTCATTTTTGCAAAAAAGTGATCATTATGTCAGGCTCATTTCTTGCAAAGCGTTCGGAATTTTGATTTACTGTCTGAGGAAAGGTTGTGGCTCTTGTCATAAAAATTGTGAACACATAAAATCAAAAAAACTTCATCTTCAAGGTCAAAATCGCAAAAAACTTTAAAAAACTCGGACCCTGTTCAGGTCCATAGGTAGCAAACCGTTCAAAATTCAAGGAAACAATCAACCACAAAAATATACCTAAGATTTCAATAAACAACTTTCTAGAACATATGAACTTCCTTGGAATGATCCTTAATACCGTTTAGGTATCCGCAAAAGTGAAAAATTTCCCGAACATTTTTTAATTTCAGTTTTTTTCTTTACTTCAACATTGATATACTATGCTATCTATTACAAAAAATAATAAAAAAAATATTCGTATTATGTTTATAATGTTGATGGCCCTGGACTTGCAAATCGCACTCTCTTAAGTTGTCGATCCAAATCGTCGTCCGAATCTGACTCTGATTCAGAACTTATGGTGTCCACAGGCACGTTGCTTCCAGACTGCCCTCCATCATCAGCTGCTTCTTTTTCAAATACTTCATTAACATCATACAGGGTGATCTTGTGACTCCACCAATATACCTGAAATGAATTAGAAAATAAATCAAAAAAAGGAATGCAAAACAATGCATCAATAAAACTGATATTACCTCTGCAAGCAATGGGTCGAGTTTTTTTGACTTTGTACCGTTTTTCCATGGGCATTGTGGTTTGGTGAAACCGTTCTCCTTCTTCATCGGATTCGGTAGGGAGTTGTCTTATAAAATCGTCAAAATGAAAATGAAGAAAATGCAGCTTTACAGCTTTAATTTCATCGATGTGCCGATTTTCTCAAAATAATATAACATTTCTTTCCCCCATTCTCTTGCTTCCCCGTCTCGATGCCCTCCCAAGACTCTGGTGCATACACGCTGAAGGTAAATCCATGCCATTGAATGACTATCATCAAGCGATGATTCAAAGTTGCTCTTGATTAGCTTTCTAATATTAGGGCCATTAAGTACGCCTGTTAAATGATGACAAAAAATAAAGACAGAATAGAAAACATTAACATAGTGTCAATAGCACAATGAGGTAAACAAAAATTCGTTTTAAATTTACTACAATACCTTTTTTAATTTTGTCATCGCTACGCTTTGGGAAAACGCTTTTCATATAGTCAAATACGTTTGGACAATTTACAATGGTCAGTTCGATGAATTTTTTTACAATTCCCAATTTTATTTGGAGCGGTGGCAGCAAGATGTCTTGAGTATTGTCAATTTAAGGTGCATTCTTCAAGTTTATGTTGTTTCATTTGTTCCTCCACACTTCCTCTTGGTCTCCATGAATTATATTGGTCTTGATTCAGAGGTGAGCGCGAATCCCAATTACAAAGAAAACAAAAGAATTTCGGAAAGCCGCCCTTATCGATGATCCCTTGCAAAATGTTGATGACCTTCAAATCACATGTTGATGACCGTCAAATCACAGCAAATCTTCCATTTATTTTCGTAGTATTGGATTTTTTTCATTATATCCTTCAATGTTTTATAACTTTCTTTCATGCGGAATGGAAGCTTTTCGGTTCGACGCATGCAACAACACTGCTTTCAAGCTGGAAACAGAACTATCAATAAATAGTCTCCACTCACTAGCGATGTAGGTCATTCCCATTTTACCACCAAAGCTTTTATATCGTTGCAGTAAGCGAACGAAGTGTCATCATTTAGAGTGTAGAGCATCTGAAATTCAGCTTTCCGTTTGCGGGACACGCAGTAGAGTTGACAAAAACACTGTCAAAAATATTCCCAATATGGCCATAATGAAATCCAGTTTCATTTCTGTTATTAGTTGTGGTCCATCTCTTCCCTGTTGGGTCTCATAATCGGTATCAAATGGATCTTCATAAGTAACACCACTTGTTCTAGTCATTCCTGTAAATTCTGTCGTACGATCTGGACTTGGCGGACTTGGTGATACAAAATTTTCAGTTGCAAGCACTGGTAGTGTGGCTGTTACAGTTGCTTTATAAATTTTGTTCTTCTCAGCGTGTCGATTTAGACGACATGTGTAATTTACGCATGCATAGCAACTGGACTCATCATGATCACCTGGGCGACTAATCCAGTTTACCGGCTATGTTTGCCTCCCCTCAACCATGCCATGAGATTGTTGTAACATTGGCGACACACTGTATTAGGTGTGTAATTTTCACAGGTCAAGTCTACTTCGTCGAAAAGCAACTTATATGCTCTCTTGAATTCACAACTTAACAGATTCTTTTCCTTTTGAAATCTTGTAGAACTTTTGATTCTGATTTGATGACCGCAAACGTAGCAAAATAAATCAATATTTTCACACTGCATATTGAAATTGTCAGTTGCCAATGTTGTATGCGAATTATGCTGTAACTTTCACCGCTGAACTCTCGTTGACGTCGCGCTGAGTAATTAACGCATGGATGTGAACGTCGTGTCGCTTTTACATTGTGTGCTGCGTTTTTTCGGGATTTTGACCTTGAAGATGAAGTTTTCTTGATTTTATATGTTCACAATTTTTGTTCTTTATGACAAGAGATACAACTTTCCCTCAGAGAGTAAATCAAAATTCCGAACGGTTTTAAAAGTATGAGCCTGGCAAAATGATCACTTTTTTTTTTGCAAAAATGACACCGAGTCCCCAAATCTTTTGCTGCCCATAAAATAAATGTGCATGACTTTTGGCAAAACTTCACCAGCTGGCGTTTTCTAGTCGGACATGCTACCATCGTGCTATTTTTTTTTCCTAATCGTAGCGCAAAGGAACAGAATTTATTCTACTGAAAAGTATACAAATTGGGAGTACTACTTGGAGGGACAACACTATGTAAAAAGCGGCGGTGCAGCACCTAAATTTGCACTACCCCTTACCGCGTAGTTCTGCTGGAAATTCTTGTAATTGGTGTACACTTTTTTTGCTGGGTTGTTATTAAAAACAATTCCTAAAGTTTTCCCAAAGGACACAATTTCAATTCGCGTGTGATATTTGTGGGTATTATTCTTCTTCTGTGCATAATTAAACATTTAGATGGATTTCCTGGGATGTAGACAAAGCCTATTAGCTACTGCCCAACTATATAATCTCGCCAGATAGGCATTTAATTTATCGAAGTGCTCTCTAAAGAGAATTTATTGGGCTGCTCAATAAGAGCTTCACATCGTCTGCATACATATGCACACTACAATATGACAGTTGTTGTTACCAGTCATTGGCGTAGATAGAAAATAGCATAGGTCCCAAAATTTAACCATGAGGGACACCTCTAGAGACCGGCAAAACTTCTGACATAAAGTTATTGGAGTATACTGATTGTGTGCGTCCATTGAGTAAACGTATAGACGACGTTGGTGAGAAATTGAGGAAGTGCTCGAGCTTTAAACTAGGAACAGAATGATCAACAGACTCAAAGGCCTTGGAGTGATATAATAAAACAAGAAATGCAATTTTACTCTCATCGAAATCTAGTCTAATATTTTCCGACACTTCAGCCAAAGAATTAAGACATTTGTGCTTGGGACGAAAACCAAACTGCCTTTCCGTCATATGCATGTGCAGAACTTTTTCAAAAACTTTTGAAAGAAAACAAAGAATGGCAATTGGACAGTATTCTTTTTTGGATTTAGGTAAACGTATTATTTTGGAATGTTTCCAAATTTGAGAAAATTTGCTAGAAGTAAGGATACAATTAAAGAAATGGGTGAAGTACGGTAGGAGAAAGAACAAGAGTAACCTTACAAATCGAGGGTCCATACCATCGTAATCGGTTGCATTGGATTATACAAGGGAGACAGATTTCAGGACATCTAGATCAGTGACAAAAGAGTTATCAACATCGAAGTTATTAGGTGAATTGGTGGTAAAACTATTATACTCCGTATTAGATTCATTTGTAGGCAAATTTGTAAAAGTTATATTGAGTTCATTCACGTCTATGAAATTACTACAGTTGTTATCACCCTTACGTCAGTACCGACGCGGACTACCCTTGACGTTTGTCCCGATCCCAAGGCAGAATTAAAGCGCTTACACGCTGAAAAACAACCCCCAGCAACATAATCCACATTTGGGCCACAACTGCATCTATTATAACCTATTAATCATTGTGTCCCAAACATGTTAGATTGAAAAGCAAACATAATGTGTTTGAACACAAATATACTCTATTTGTGGCAAGCTACAAACACGTTATATTTGCATCCAAACAATAAAAAAATAAAAAATTTTCAGCGTGTTGAGTAATATTCTAACATCGCGAATCTTATTTTAACATTAACGACCTTTCTTACTGTCCGATATTCATCGTAAAGTTCGGATGTTTTAAAACGTTTTCATCTCAGACAGACTGCGTCTCTCCTTTCAATTTCCGACTCTATATCGGATGAAAACCAAGGCCTCGATTGAGCCGTAACAATTCTTTTTTTAATTGTAACCGTCTTGCTATAAAGACTAGTAATATTATCCTGTAGAAAAATTAGTTGATGATCAACAGATGTCAAGTTATATATTAAATCCTAGTTAACTAAGCCGAATCTTTCCTCAAGTAATCAATAATTCAGGTTTTTGAAATCTTTGTAGGAGAATTTTTGATCCACTCGAAAATTTAACTCGAAAATCATATGATATGAAAATTAAATCCTGTTTTGAGAAACACCGTGCAGCAATTTGATCATATAGTAAAACTCTTGATGTATTATTGGCAAAAACATATCCAGCAGAGGACTAGATGTATTGGTAAGATGTGTAGGTACTGCAGTGTTCGTGGCCGAAAGACCCACATAGGACATACTGTCTAATAGCGACACTTCTACTAAAACGTTACTGCTAAAGTGTCCAAGTGGCCGTCGGTGGTGCAATAGTAGTGTGCGCGGCTCTTGTGCATGAGGACGTGGGTTCAATCCCTACTCTGACCACCTTAAATTTCTTTCGACGGCGGTCACCTCGCTTAGTGACGGCGACACTATCGAGTATTTAGCCATGAAAAAGCTTCTCAAAATACCGTTCGGAACCGGTGTAAAACTGTAGCTCCCAACCAGTGAGGGTAAAACTAGAATGCGCACAGCTCGCTGGTTGTGAGAAGCTCTCCCTAATCCCCTCGTGGGATGTAACGGGAAACCATTTATTTATTTATTTAAAGTGTCCAACAACAATTATATCAGTACGATATAAGACACCGTAAACATATCTAGCATATTAAAAAAGTATGCAAAGCTGATATTGCGATTTGGTCCATCTATATACGCTACAAATCAACATTCTAGAAACGAATGATTCGACAGACTCACCCACCCATTCCTGATTTTACTTCCAATTTAGATCTCAGGCTAGATTTCACATAAATGGCACAACACTAATTGCACTTTTATTTACAGTAAGCCAAAAAAGTTGGCATGCATATTACATTAATGTGACATAAGTAAAGCTTTAATATTGTAACAATATGTATAAATATTTTTTATTTGTTCTTGGAATGTGCCAAAATGAGGCAATATTGCGCTACTGTAACTACCAATGCTACAATTGGTTTGATGTAATGTTTCTATCACCATAAAGTACAAGATCTGAAAAGCTTTCCTTATGCTTAATGAATAAGTCAAAGTAATGTTTGGCTTAGCTAGCATGTGTGGTTGAATGTAAATAACAAGGCGTTTAATGTTACGCCTAAAATTATGCTTTGCAACAACATACCAATTCGACACACCAGTATCACGAATTCGCTTCAGTACCGACTCGGTTAGGATCTCTCCACTATTCTGCAAACGACTAGTATATGGGTGCCCTCGCGGTTTAATCGAGTGGGTTCTACCAGGGATGTCCTTTTCGCATTTCAGTACTAACCAAAATTAATTTAGGTACTTTTTTGTCCTTAAAGTACTAATTCCAATGTTTGTTTATACAAAATAAATTAAGTTTATTTTTTTTGTGCAAGTGGCAACTCTGAAATTTTGCAGCTGTCACATAGTATGTTTATTCAGATTATTAAAAATGGAGCGCTTTACGAAAGAACAAAACTTATTACAAAAATTTGGAAAGTTATGCTGAGACCGCTCGCGAACTTCGAAGAATTTTCAGTCAGAAAGTGCACCTAATGTGTCAACCATTCGAAGAGTAGGCAAAAAATGTGAAAAAACGGTGTCGGTTATGGACAGTAAGAATCCTGTGCGTCAATGTACCGGTCGGTGTCTTGAAAACCTTCCTGCTGCAAACGAGAGGGTTGCCGAAAACCTGGAAGCACTACGCAGCAAATTTCGACAAAAGACCTCCACCTTCGTGCGCCGAAAATTCAGCTTATTCACGCCAAACCAGCAGACCATGGAAAGCGCCGGCAATTCGTTCAATGGGCGAAAGAGCAAAGTCAAGTCAATGCAAATTTTTCAAAAAATTATCGTTT
Source organism: Phaonia tiefii (assembly GCA_963931995.1). Lineage (NCBI taxonomy): Eukaryota > Metazoa > Arthropoda > Insecta > Diptera > Muscidae > Phaonia > Phaonia tiefii. The sequence goes on from OZ008368.1 coordinate 164,305,986, forward strand.
CCGATATTATTTTACTAAATGGAAAATAATGTTGAACTGCGAAAAGACACAGGCAATTTATTTTACCAGGAGACGAAAAATGTGTTATACCCCACAGACCACTGTAAATATCAACATCATTCCTATACGTTGGGAACAGAAGGTCAAATACTTGGGTGTTATGCTTGACACCAAAATGCTTTTTAAGGACCACATACCCTATATAATTAATAAGGTGAACGTACTAATCCGTATATTATATCCCTTCATAAATCGAAATTCTTACCTAAGCATTTGTAACAAGAGACTTATACTAAAATCAATTTTTCATGCCGTCATATATTATGCATCCCCAGTTTGGTCTGCTACTGAACATTGCAAATAAGTCATAATAAGTTATTAAAATTAATTTACAACCTCCCATGGTTATTTTCTACCACTCGGCTTCATGACATCGCGGGCTTAGATTTAGTAGCTGACAGGGTCTGCAAACTAACTAATAATTTTAATCTCAGATGCCTGAACTCCGACTTCGATCATATCAATGAGCTTGCACCTTCTTAGGTGTTTATCTAGTCAGTAGTTAGTTAAGTAAAGTAGGTTTAAGTAATTCATATAGGTTTTTGCCCAGTTTTTGCCTCCATTGAAATGTTATATTTGTATATAAAAATTTTGTAAACATTGATTAATTATTAAGTTGAAAAAGAAAAATTCTTGTACTCTTAAGCATGTAATTATAATGAATCTGAAAAATGTAAATATTATGGAAATAAATTGAAAATTGAAATCTTCTCCGATGAAGCGCATTTCCATCTGAGTTGCTTCGTGAATACATTAAATTGTCGAGCTTGGGGCTCAGAAAATCCTCATGCAATCCTTGAGAAACAAGTGCACCCACAACAAGCAACTGTCTGGTGCCGATTTTGGTCACGCGATGTGATTGGGCATTACTTTTTTAAAGAGAGAGAACAAAATCTAATGAATTGAAGGATCTCGAATAAGCTAGAGTTAGCAACATTTGCAAATGTAGAGTTTATATACATATATAGCAGACGAGCAGCGATTATGAGGCAGTCTATGATTGAACCCCCGAAAGCAGGCAACGTTAAGTAGTAAACAAGGCTGAATTTAGAGGCATCATGAATGTTAAGTTTGTGTAAATAAAGTGAATGGTTGTGCTTTTCTTAACCCACTAACATTCTGAGTCCGAAAAGAGCCAAAAAAGAGTCTCAGGACCTTCTGAAAACATATCAATAAGAGCGCTGTTTTAAGACTGAAGAGTCCTTCTTTTTTGAAAGCCTTTTTGGAATCATATTATTTTAGAGTCATTTATGAGTCTTTATACTCTTTTTTGAATCATTTATGACATTGTAGTTTTGAACGCAATAAAAAGTAAATTTAGAAAAGCCAAAGTGCAAGACTGGCAAATACATGAAGTATAACCCTGAGCATGGAATTACATTTCGCAGCACACTCACTCTTACACTCGTACTTTTGGTTTGGTTTGTGTCTGGACTAACATATGGGGGATATTTCTTGTTTAGTGGGAAATTTTCTAGGTGGAGCCTGTTTATTACATATTGTAGTTTGAACAGAATAAAAAGTAAATTTAGAAAAGCCAAAGAGAAAGAAGTTTAAAAAATAACATTTTCTTAAATAAGTGCGTTTTCTTAAAAAAAGTAAATTTTCTCAAAAAAAAAATACATATTGTTACGAATTTCCTTATTCGTCCTTTTTGCGTTGTTTTATTCCCAATAATAAAACAAGGTTCGTTTTAAATTATGATAATTACAACGGTTTAACTTCCTTTTATTTTACTTATATAGTACAACAGTTTACTTTATTTATAACACTTTAACAAGTCTTATATTTTACTATCAATCGCGTTGCTTACTTTACGGCACAAACTGATCTCTCCATTCCAAAGACCACCGCTATTTATACCAACTCACCATACTCAAATGAAATTATATCTAGCGAATTCAGGAACCTTCTAGTCGTTGTTGTTGGTGCTTATCTTTGTAAAATTTGGCGAATTCATGTTACTGGTTCAGCGAGCTGGTACGTTGTTACAATGCATTAGTAGAGTCAGTAAGAGCAAGCAACAGCTTTTACTTATTCGTAACACTGCCCCCCACTTCAGCCTGTTCGTCCTGAGTAGGCTCAACCCTCCGTTTTCCATACTGGGCTAGTCTTTCCAAATTCACGACTTTCATTTTAGCTCTTGGACTTTGACTTCTCTGGATTCTATAAACCACGTCATTTATTCGTTTGACAACCTTGTAAGGGCCTTCCCAGTGAGTCTGAAATTTTGGAGATAACCCTTTCTGGCGCTGTGGGTTGAACAGTAAAACTAGCTGACCCTCATGAAATCCTTCGGAATTTTCTGCTTGGTCGTACCTGGCTTTCATCTTATTACTGACCAACTTCATTCTGCTGCGAACAAAGTCGTGATGGTCGCTAAGCTCTCCTGGGATACCATCATTCTCCCCACTATCGGATGTTAGGCAGTTGCCAAACTCCAAATTTCTAGAGAGCTTTAACTCTGTCCCGAAGACGGCACTACCTGGTGTTCGGGCAGTAGTATCCTGGGTGGCCGACCAGTATGCCAGAGGAATTTTGGTATGCGTTCGTCCCAGAATTTTCTATCCTTACTGATGGACTTGCTCAAATACTCTTCAAGAGCCTGATTAAATCTCTCTACCGTGCCGTCAGTCCGGGGGCGCAATGATGTCGTTCTCATACCACGAATTCCATTCCTCTCGCATATTTCTTTCAAGATGGCAGATTCAAAATTCGTAACCTGCACCGAATGCAGTTCTAAAGGGACACCAAAACGACTTATCCAGTTGTTCACGATAGCCTTGCTTATTGTTTTCGCCTCTTTATTTGGAATAGCGTACACCTCGGGCCATTTACTGAAGTAGTCCATAACGACTATCGCATATTGGTTTCCAGAGCTACTTGTTGGATATGGACCAGCCACACTCATGGATATTCGATCGAAGGGAGCACTTGTGCTCTCCTGATGTCTCTGTCCGAAAGTCCTCCGCGTTGGCCCTTTAGTAGTCAAGCACTGAGTACAGCCTGCAATCCACTCGGATACAGCTTTTTGACGACCAACCCAATAGAAACGTTCACTTAGTTTCTCCATGGTTTTGCCTTTGCCGAGGTGCCTACCACTCGGACCACTATGAGATTCTGCAATTACTTCTTTCATTTTCAAGGCAGGTACCACAATTAGATTTTTCTCCGTTTTACCATCTTCACTTTCCCAAACACGGTATAGACGGCCATCTAGCAATCTCAAGCTATTCCACTGGGCCCAATATGATTTTAAAACGGGGTTTTCTGAAGCGATTTCATTCCGCGTTAATTGTCTATCCTCTTCCTTTGCCAAAATAATTTTTGCCAATACAGGATCACTTCTCTGTGCCGTGAACCACTCGTCGCTCGATTCAATTCGCAGGGATCGGACGTCAATAATTCGCTCTTTTATCTCAGCCTTAGAATCCTGCGTACGCTCGATTACATGTGGACGGTCATTTACTCGTCCGGTATCGGCTGTTATCGCTGGAGATCTTGAGCGTTTCCTCAGGTCTCTACAGTCCCACCTTATATGGCTACGTTCGCCATGATTGTCACCTTTTAATTTTGTTGCTTGCCATAGCGCTTTCGTGAGAATCCGAATCACTTCTTTCAGTTCGCTAACGGCGCATTTCAAATCTTCTGATTTGACTTCCGTTTTTACCCTTCGCACATGATGTGTCTGTCGACTGGAAACAACCCTCGCCGTCTCATTCACCAAAGCAAATGAAACTGTTTCTACAAAGGTAGCTTTTTGTGAGGCACACACCGCATATCTAACGTCAGGATCGTTAATGCCCCTACCAAATGCCTCTATCTTTAATTGCTCTAAGAAAGTTTGGGGTTCTCTAGGATACGCCATCAACACCAAGCGTTCCACATCGCTTGCGAAGTCCTGAAGTGTTTCATTATGCATTTGCACTCGGCCTCTTAATTCCATGCGATAGAAATCCTTCCTGTGATCGCCACCATACTTGCGTTGTAACGCAGCCAGTATATCCTTGTAGTTGTTTCAGGCACTGACGGGAATGCTCTGAAGGACTTCTGCTGCGGTGCCTTTCAATGCTAAAATTAGCTCTACTGCTTTGTCGTTGCTGTTCCACAAGTTCTTAATTGCGACCATTTCGAATTGGAATTTAAAAACGTCAAATAGTGTAGAGCTATCGAAACTGGGAGCTTTCAATCTACTAGAGGCTTCATAAATTTTCAGATCCCTTTCGACTTCCTCGAACTTATGTTCAACTTCTTCAATCTTCTGCTCCATTTCCTCGAACTTATGTTCAACCTTTTCGAATTGATCGTTCACTTGAATCTCCATATTGCTCACAACTTCGGAGATTTCTTGCAATTTCTCATTTGTGGCATTTGATGTCTCCTGAATAATTCTAGAATTCTCGCCAAATTTATTTTCAAGTTTTTCGTCCATAACCAAATTTCTCATTCATAATTCTAGAATTTTCACCAAATTTCTCATTCATAATTCTAGAATTCTCACCAAATTTCTCATTCATAATTCTAGAATTTTCACCAAATTTCTCATTCATAATTCTAGAATTATCGTCCAGCTTCGCGTTAATAATTCTAGAGTTTTCGTTAAATTTTTCCATCATGGCTGCAAACATCGTCGGAACATCCATAGTACCAGTTGATTCATTTGCAGATACCTCCATTTCTTCTTTACACTCAAACTGGCATTTGTCAATGTCAATGTTTCGGCGCTTGAATTCTTCTATTAATCGCCTCTGCAGCTCTACCTTATTACCAGCTGTCGGTTGATCCAATTTACTCAACTCCTTTTTTAGTTGTTCAACTTTGAGTTCTTCAAACTTCATCGTTGTCCTTAATTCGTTATTTCACCAATATTACGAATTTCCTTATTCGTCTTTTTGCGTTGATTTATTCCCAATAATAAAACAAGGTTCGTTTTAAATTATGATAATTACAACGGTTTAACTTCCTTTTGTTTTACTTATATAGTACAACAGTTTACTTTAATTATAACACTTTAACAAGTCCTATATTTTACTATCAATTCGCGTTGCTTACTTCACGGGGTTTAACCACAAACTGAACTCTCCATTCCAAAGACCTCCGCTATTTATACCAACTCACCATACTCAAATGAAGTTATATCTAGTGAATTCGAGAACCTTCTAGTCGTTGTTGTTGTTGCTTATCTTTGTAGAATCATCTCGAATAGTGGAGAATTATCTTAACTGACGCGAATTCATGTTACTGGTTTAGCGAGCTGGTACGTTGTTACAATGCATACGTTCAGGCGCAGCACTAACCGCCTGTTATTTACATAATGTTAGTAGAGTCATTAAGAGCAAACAAAAGCTTTTACTTATTCGTAATAATATTCATATTTTTAAACAGAGTACCTTTACTTACCAAAATACATTATCTTAAAAAGTAAATTTTGTTACAAAAAGTACCTTTTCTTAAAAAAAGTAATTTTTTAAATAAGTACCTTTTCTTAAAAAAAACAATATCTTACAACAAATTGCCTTTTCTTAAAAAACTAATCTTTTCTTTAAAGAGTACCTTTTGTGTAAAACAAAATAACTTTTCTTGAGATAAGTACTTACTATTAAAATTGTACCTGTTCTTGCGTAAAAAAGCTTTTCTTCAAAAAAAAATACCTTCTCCTACAAAAAATACCTTATCTTACAAAAATTCCTTTCATTAAAATTACCCTTTCTTAAAAATAAAATAATACCTTTTCATTTGTTGAGATAAGTAGCCTTCCTCAAAATAAGTACATTTTCTTAAAAAGAGTACCAATTCTTTAAAAAGTACCTGTTCTGAAAAAAAGTATTTCTTTGTAAAAAAAATACATACTCTTAGGCTTTTTCTTACATAAAAACATTAGCTTTAAGAAAAGAAGTACCTCCCATCAAATAACGGACCCTATCGGGTAAATATAATACATATTCTTACAAAAGGGACCTAAACATATCCTTTCTTTGTAAATGCATTCAATAAACAAAAAATTTCGTAATATAAAATTTATTATTTTATATTACAAAAAGTATATTTTCTTAAAGATCCATTTAAATAACAGTACTTTTCAACAGACGCCTTAGGCGTGTTGGAACTAACTAGTACATAATATACTATAGCGAAAGGAACTTCGTTCCAACCGGGTGTCCCCTGACACCTCACGTGATTTTTAGAATTTTTTGTAAAAAAAAGGTATTTGTTTAAGAAAAAGTATTTTTTTGAGGAAAGGTTTATTTTGGTAAATGGGTTTTTTTTTAGAATTGGTCCTTTTTTCAAGACCAGGTAAATTTTTAATATTAGATACTTATCTCAAGAAAAGTTATTTTGTTTCAGAAAAAAGGTACTATTTAAAGAAAATGTAGTGTTTTAAGAAAAGGCAATTGTAAGAAAATGTATATGTTTTAACTTATTAAGAAAAATGTTTTTTAGGGATGATTTTTTATACATTCGGTCTTTTTATTGGTACTTTTTTATTTCGTTGTTAAAGCTCAAGGCCATTCTATATCTTTATAAATAGAGTTACAATTTTTAAAAAAAAACAAGGCATTTTGTGAATCCATCCTGATGATTCCTGGCAAACCGTATAGCTATTTCAAATTGGAATAACCGCTGATGAAGATCTGTGGCTAAATCTGAAATAGCTATACGGTTTGCCAGGAATCATGGGGATGCATTTGCAAAACATCTTCTTTTTAAAAATACTATATCCCTATTTATAGATATATAGAATGGTCTCGAAGCTTGAACAATAAAATAAAAAAAAATCCAATGAGTGTTCGAACTCACGGGCGATGTGTTAACACCTTTTTGTTACACGGTACCTGTTCGATTTCTATGAACACATTAGTAAATGTTACATTGGAAAATAAAAAACAGCATTCAATCATATGATGATGTTACATTTAAATAATATTAATACTTAAAATTATTATTCAAAAACCAGTGCAAACACATGTGTCATTATTTCCTTGCTTAATAATTTTTGTTGTATCGTATTCCCACAAAAAACAAAGAGAATGCAAAGCAACAGACACATGTACATTAGGGTGGGTAAAAAAAAAATTGCTGCTGTCACCACCTAAAAATGAAGTTCAGAGTGTTTAATGACTATTTGCAAAATATTGCGATTCTGGGTTCAGCAAATTGTGAGCTATTTTGCTTTAAAAACACCTCTCATTATCAGGTTTTTTGGGTGTAACTTTTAAGATGTTGCAGATATTTGGAAGATTTATTATGGGTAGGTAGACCTTTATGAGTTCTTGCATTGCACATATTGTTTTTGTTTGTATTTTTGAAGTTGATTGAGTTGTTGAAGTTTAAATGCCGTTTTTTAGTGGATTTTCGTGGAGTCCTAAGAAAAACTCAAAATAACTCCGTCAGTTTTACTCGTATATTAACACTTAAGATGTCATTGAGAAGGTTATAAACTCAGCTTCGTAGCTCGGTATGATTCTTTGGAACATAACGTCATTTAATACCTTTGAAATGATGTGTAAATTATGTATATCCGAAAAGAAGTGGTCGTAATATTTGCATTTTTGTAAAACAACTTTGAAGCTTTCAGGTCTATAAAGCAGTTTAATATTGAATGTGAATGTATTGAATGTTTCAATAAAATTGGAAATATAAGAGAAATACAATGATTTGGTAGTTTAATTGAATATTCTTTAAAAACCACAATATGTACAAAAAAAAATTTAAAAAAAAAAAATTTTTTTTGAAACATTTAATGCATTCACATTCAATATTAAACTGTTTTATAGACCTGAAAGCTTCAAAGTTGTTTTACAAAAATGCAAATATTACGACCATTTCTTTTCGGATATACATAATTTATATATCATTTCAAAGGTATTAAATAGCGCTTTTTACTGCGGGTAAAAATTTGCAACATTTTTTTGCCATCAATGTAGTTTTAAATGATAATTTTCGAAAAATTTTGAAATACTGAATACTGAGTTTATAACCTTCACAATGACATCTTCAGTGTTAATATACGAGTAAAAATGACGGAGTTATTTTGATTTTTTTCTTAGGACTCCACTAAAATCCACTAAAAAACGGCATTTAAACTTCTACAACTCAATCAACTTCAAAAATACAAATAAAAACAATATGTGCCATGCAAGAGCTCGTAAAGGTCTACGTATCCATAATAAATTTTCCAAATATCTGCAACATCTTAAAAGTTACACCCAAAGAACCTGATAATTAGAGGTGTTTTTAAAGCAAAATATCTCACAATTTGCAGAACCCAGAATCGCAATATTTTGCAAATAGTCATTAAACACTCTGAACTTCATTTTTAGGTGGTGACCTAAAAGTGATTTTTTGTTTGTATGGGATTTTACCCACCCTAATGTATATACATACCTTGTTATGTTTCTACATACGCTACACAAGTTCACACAATTTTCGTTGCTCTCTTGCTAGCTCATTTTTATATACGTATAACCTAATTATTCTCTTTGCTCTGAGAGTGCTCTGCACCCACATACGACAACTATTCGCTGCCGCTACATCAGTGTGTGTTTTTTCCGCAGTCTGACAATCTGTGTTTCGCAGTCGGACAAATCTGTGTTCTATATAGGGGTGGGCCACCCTTATCATTTAGGGGTATTAATAATAGATGTTGGTCGATTCTGAGACCCACCCGATATGCACACAAAATTTCATACAAAATCGGTCCAGCCGTTTTGGACGAGTTTGACGCCAAACAATCTGTGATTGCAGTGAGTTTAGTCCCTACCCGCGTCTATAGATGTTAACACATCAAAAATTGATTTTTTTAGGAAAAGGTAATTTTTTAAGAAAATTTACTTTTTTGTACTCCACTCTCTATGTGTCGATTGCAGAGAGTTTGCTCGTGGTATGCTATTTAACAGACTTGTGTCGAACTTGATCACTCGTTCTCTAAGTTGCCCGGGCATATCAACCATGCGCATTATGTTCGTGAGGGTGATGCCTGGTCACCCTAAATGATCTATATAGATCGAATTCGTATATTGTGCAGGCGTTCACGATTTCGGTTTTGGATTCTGTACTACATAATCCAAGATTTATTGTTACAGCTCATCTCACCAGGGACCTCTTTGGCAGTTTCATTCATAGTAATTTATAAGACTTTGTCTTGTTGTGCTAGGTTACCATATTATAATAAATAAATTAAATTAAATTAAAAATTAAAACAATTCCAGGCCAGGTATTTTGCCCACTAAGAGTTTGTGGTCGCTATCAATACCAGCACCACTCATTATCGTTCAGCAGGGAATTCAAGAATATCTTCGTGACTAGCTCATGGTCAATTTGATTGCATGTTTGAACATCGGCATCACAAAGGTGGTACCATCATCCGATCCTAATGTAGGGACTGCCAGCAACCCTTTGGCAGATATTCAAGTTGAGTTATAGCCACTATCTTGGATCTTGCTGTTGCCTTATTGCCTAAGACGCATCGGTGTTATCATGATATTCAGGTTGCTCATCTGACTGTGGCTACCGTTGAACGGGGATCTGATGACATTACCTAGGGATACAGGGCATAGTGCCGGAAGTAGTGATCTGCTTGGGAATTACTACAAAGAGTTTTGAACACAATGAGGAAGACCCCAAATATGTGGAATGTCTGAAGTGCAATAAGACCATAAAATTGATGAAATATACAAAGTGCATACTTAGTTTTGATATGCACTGTATGGCAAATGTTTGAAAAATCACAATTATCGTCGGTTTAGGAAAGATGAACTTGAAAATGAACGGGGAGTTCTGATTCACAAGTGGAATGTATTTGTGGTTATGAAAAAAACATCAGTGCACATCTTGTCTATTATTAAAACAAGTATATAATAATCCTTCCATTGGGAAACCATGTCCTGGTGTATTGAACAAAAAGTTAAACCCAAAATTAGATTAGATTCAATTGTTTCTGAAAACGGACTGCTTCCATCGGTAATGTACGTCACCAATTTAAACGTCGCTTTAAAACTAACACATAAATATGCACATGAATAAACGAATTTCCCGCCAGTGTTTCGGTCGCCATATCCTTTCGTTATTGCAACCCCCTACAAAATTACAACAAACACATTGAATTAGTATTAATACGGAAAACACAGCAAGTGGGACTAAATTTGCAGCCCACCTATGGCGGTACCCACACCATAAACTTCGGCCACCATATCAAATGGAGCAGTACACCCACAAACGAAGTAGTATAGACATTTACCCACACACGCACACACTCCCCAACATACAATGAATATAAAGGACTCTAATTCGATTGTGTTCAATTTAATTTGTACTCTCGCATCGCATCGAACTTCAATTGAGTCGTCACATCGATTTCAATGTACAAACATTTGAAGCTGCTACGACAAACAACCACGAACACGAATACGGCAAAGCCAAAAGCAATACCCGGCACCAGAGAGGACACATGTTCGAATAAATTATGTTGACTACTGCCAGGACGAAACAATATATGTGGGTGTGTGTGGGTGTGAGCGTATGTACGCATGTATTTCAGTATGCGACTAAATATGCGAGACGAACACGATTTTCATTGTGGCGTCTCGCCTTTTCTACTTTGTAGTCATCTTGGTGTCGTAAGATTTAGAATTCCATTCCCCTTCATAACCTCTGAGTTTCCCTTTAAACTCAGACATCAACTTCCTCTGCATCGGGTAATCGTATATTTAGACGGAAGTACATACAAACGTGTACCCGTATCTTGCAAGAACGAAAGGTATAGGAATTTATGGCAATTGAAGCGGATACCTCCACTTGTGCCTCTGGTATGGTATTTAAGACATTCCAAAGAGGGTTGTATGGAAACTAACTTGCTTGGAAAGAAAATTTATTATTTTTATTTATTATTTAGTTCTATCGAGCCTCTTTATAAACGATTAATTTGTCTACATACCCCAACAGCAGAAACATCCGATGACACCAATGACATGTTCTATGACCGTCTAGAAGAAACATACTGCCCAGAGCATGTCATTAAGATTGTCCTAGGTAATTTCAATGCTCCAGTCAGAGGGAAGATATCTTTGAACCACCCATCGGTATATTCTGTGTACAGGCCACCAGTTCCGATAACGGTTTGAGACTGATAGATTTTAAAATATTTCGCGAGATTTCGCTACGTGGATATCCTACTTGCTACGACTTGGATATGGAAGGCACTCTACCAGTGTAAAGGACGTACGTGTGACAAGAGGAGCGAATATATGGATACGGATCACACAAGGTCAAGCAGAGCGAAAGTTATACGAAACCGGACATATAGAAAGCTGGACATCGAAAAGCTGTAATTACCAGAGGTGTAATTGCAGAGAAGCTCACTCCGCTACAGGCTCAGAACGCACACCGCCTCATGATCTTGAAGCAGAGTGGAATTGCGTATCTCACTCTGTGAAAGTGCCAGTGATTGGTTATAAAAACCCGCTTAAAGACAAACCATGGTGCGATGAATAGTATCGCATGGCACGAGTAGTTGCACTTAGTTGCAACGCGACCCGCGACGGAGCGGTACAAGAAGAAGAAGAGAGCGGAAGCTTGCATATTTAAGAAGAAAAAGCGGTTGTGGAGAAAGCGCGTGAGTGCGCAAATTAAATCTTACAGTAGAAAGAATGAAACCCGAATATTCTACCGAAAAGTACAAAGTCCACCTAAAGGAAATGGATCAGGACCCCCATTTGTAGAGATAAGGATGGGCATCTAGTCGGAGATGTGCCGAGTATCGTATTTTGGGAATATAAAGAGATTACTTCTCCGCTTTACTTGTGCCAGAAAACTTCAATATAGATGAGGGTGTTGAGCAAATACATGACCATCGCGTTGACTGCCCCGTTCCTAGCCAAAGCTAAGTTAGAACTGTCATTTTCTGGCTTAAGAACAACACGGCCGCTGCACTCTGGGACAGATTTAAAAAATAACCGGACAATATTCCAAAAATCGAAGCAGTAATTCACATAAAATAAACACTGGCCAAATAACCACTGAGGTCGAAAAATAATTGTTTTGAAGGTTCCCTGCACGTTGCTAATTAGGCAAAGGGCCCAAAGTTGAGTATTGTTTCAATACATGCATGCAGTCTAAATTAGGGCTATTTTTAGTAGATGTGTGTTATATGAAGGTTATGTTTCTGGATGTTTTAAACTTCTTTTATTTATTTTGTGTTATAAGAGCTACAAAAATGAACATTAAGTTAATTTAATTTACTACGTAAGGTTTCTAGTTCAATTGCAATGAACTAAAGATATTAAATTTTTTAATCGTTTGTGGACCAACAAAAATTAGGACCAACTGTGATCGGCGCGCGATTTGCACTTCTGAACACTTTAGACCCTAACCGAAGTCACTGATTTTATTTCTGTCACGATGGCGAATAAAAGTCCGTTCTTAAAACAATTGTAATTCATTTATTTAAGTTAAAAAGTAATAGTGGAAATAATAGAAAGGTTTATCGAATAAAAATGGTGTCGCGCTCTGCGGTGACGTGCGCTCGTGTCGACGTTTGTTCACTGACTGACTTCTCTCTTTGACAGCTCGGCCTCTCCTGACATTTCGTCCTCCTTGGACGAATCCTCGCTCGAGTCACTGTCCTCTTGACAATCTATCTCAGGACTCAGCCTACACCATGGTTTAATATGGTCGCTTGATATAACATTGCAATAGCGTCGCTGTGTCCGAGGAGCGTCTGGCAAATCTTCGACTAAGTATCGATCGTACTCTAAAATTTTTGTAATCACATATGGGCCCTTGTATTTGGGATCAAGCTTATGAGTATCTCCAGTTGCGGTGGGCACATAATCGATTACTATGAGATCACCAACATTATATTGGTAAGGACGTTGATGCTTTTTGTCGTATCGTAGCTTCCATTTTTGCTTTTCCGTGCCTAGGTTTACTAGCGCTATTTCCTTTTTCCTTTCGATATCGTCGTGGTGCTCTTCGTCGGTTATGGCCTGGATAACACGATTCTCGCTTACGTTTCGAGGGTTAAAACTGAAAACCAATTCATCCGGACTCATCTTTGTTGTGGAGTTTGGTTGTGAATTTATACACCGTTGGATGTTCGCTAGTGCTGAGTCCCAATCTTTTGGATTCCCGCTTGAGCATTTAATCGCTGACAAAATTGTTTTGTTTACACGTTCTGCTTGGCCGTTGGCTCTTGGAGTTCTCACTGCTGTCTTCATGTGCCTAATACCATGAGCTTTGAGGAAATTTCCAAATTCTTTTGAGGTAAAAGCGGTACCTCTGTCGGTGGTTATTCGTAGGGGTTGGCCAAATACGGACATAGCCTCAACTAGCATATTGATCACGGGAGTCGACTTTGTGTTTCTAACGGCCTTCATAATAGTATTTTACTTTTGATGAAAGGCCCCAAATGATCCATATTAATTGCACGGAACGGTATCGGCAAAATATCCACTATATGCAGTTGTCCCTCTGCTTTACCTCCTCTTACTTTATTTAAGCAGCATTCCGGACAAGCTGCAATATAGGACTTAACATAACGTCGCATGTGCTGGAACCAAAAATCTTTAGATATGCGCTGCAACGTCTTCTCCACGGCAAAATGCCCTGCCTCGTCGTGACATGACCTTGTGATGCGCCAACGTACGGCTCTTGGGATGACTAATTTGCGGTGTCCTTCAATTTTACGGTATAGACGTCCCAAATGAATTTCATAGTCGTGTCGTATTTGCTTGGCGTCATCTCTGGTTTTATCTCTCAAGGCTCTGACAATAGTGCGTAACTTATCATCTTGTAACTGCATAGAAAAGATCCAATCTTCATCGTCGCCAGTTGATATTGCTAAGATGTTCTCTGCAACTGTTGCTGTCTCTTTCGGTTGCAAGCTTGGAGCTCTGCTCATCGCATCAATATGCTGCATTTTTATACCTGGTCGATGGTCACATGAAAAATCAAATTCTTGGAGCTTTAGCCACCATCTTGCAATGCGTTTCGGAAGAGGCGTTGTCGCTTTTGTAGTAACAATAGCATTACAATCTGTTACAACACGGAATTTAGTACCCAACAGATACATACGAAAACGTTCTAGTGACTCCACAATTGCTAGCACCTCCAATTCGTGACTAGCATAATTTCTCTCGTTCTCATCACAACGCCGGCTATAATAAAATACCACCTTCCAATCACCCGTTTCCTCTTGCAACAACATACCTGACAGCCCCCTACTACTGGCGTCTGTATGAACCTCATGTTCTTTGTTGATGTCGAAAAGAACTAAAACCGGTTTTTGCGTTATGGCAGTTTTCAACGCTTCGAAAGCTTTAACCTGGTCCTCGCTCCATACGAAAGTGGCGTTGTTTTTCAGAAGTCGTCGCAATGGTTCAGCAGTATTTGCATAATTCATTACAAATTTACTAAAATAACCAGTTAGACCAAGGAACTGGCGCACTTCACTGACATTTGTTGGCTCCGGGAACAAGTCGATTACTTCTGTCTTTTCCTTGCCTGGTTTTATCCCATCTTTGCCTACTATATGGCCCAGAAATTTCACCTCGTTAGCCATAAAATTACACTTAGACGGCCGTAGAGTAAGCCCAGCTTCGTTTTATTGCCTCCATGAACTCTTCTAGAACTCTTAATCCATCCTCAACAGTTGATGTGGCAATTATAACTTCATCCACGTAGCTTACGATGCTCTTGCGGTGCTTTAGTGTAGATATTATTTTTGTCACCATCTCTTGGAAGTACATTGGTGCATTTACCAGGCCAAACGGCATAACATTATGTTCAAACAGCCCTTCGTGAGTAATAAATGCCGTATACTCTTTGCTGCTTTCGTCAAGTGGTATCTGGTAATATCCTGCCGTCATATCGAGAGTGGTGAAAAATGCGCCTCCAGACAATTTAGCCAACTGTTCTTCAACCACTGTCATTGGAAATTGTTTTTTCACCGTTACCGAATTTAGAGCTCGATAATCGACGCACATACGACTTTCTCCGTTAGCTTTGTCCACTAACACGACTGACGCAGCATGTGGTGAGCTGCTTGGTCGAATTATGTCGTTGCTCAACAAATCTGTTACAATTTTCGATAACACTTCTTGTTTGGCAAAAGGAACTTGATATCGTTTGCCCACAATTGGATCGTTTGTCGTCACCTCTATTTTCATCGTCGTCGTATTGCACCTACCAATGTTCGAAAGATCCTCCGCAAATCGATCAGCATGACACTCGAGTAGTTTATGTACTTGACTAGATTGTTCCTCATCAAGAGCGGTGCCTATTTTGACATTGTATTCTGGTTTCGCCTTTATTTGTAGCACACCTTTCTCAATTAGCATTCGATGATCATCTCTACACAGCACGTCTCTTCCCAACAGCATAGGATACGGTAATGCATCGTCCGGTACAACATAGAGGCTAACGTCCATTTTCCGGTCGTCAAAACCAATTACAACCTCTATTATATCTTGTGATTCAACCGTAGCACCACCAAACCCTTTGAAACATTTAAATGTCTGTCTTCGTGGTATATCAATTGGCAATAACGATTTCGCTACAAGGGAGTTATCGCTGCCAGTGTCAACAAATGCTTCGTATACCTTGCCATTTACAATAATGTCTTTCATGATCGGAGGAACGACCGTCGTTGTCTTTGGTGCGACCACTGTCACTTTTGCCGCCTCTTTACACTCTCTAGCCTCATGTCCTATTCGTTGACATTTGGCACATCGTACCTTCTTTTGTGGCTTTGGACACTTAATAGCAATGTGGCCGAATTCGTTGCAATTAAAACATTTCGGGCCTGACGTTAGCCTAGCTTTTAGCCCCGACGCGTCATGCTGGCTTGTAGACTGTCTCGAAACTTGTTTACTTTGAGATGTAGTTGATGGCATGGATGCCAAATTTGCTAATGATGCGAGCAGCTGGTTGGTAGATGTCAAGTTCATCGCTAGCAGAACTCGGGTTGCGTGTGCGTCATTTAAGCCGTTGATGATATACGAATTTATCGACGTTTCATCTATGTTGCCACGCCTGCCTATGGTCAACATCGCATAATAATATTGTACCATTGTCTCGCCCGCCTTGCGTTCACGTTTCGTCATTTCCCTATGGATATCGGCACAATTTACTGAACATGGAAAATCTTCGCATAGCATACGTACCAGATCAGCCCATGTTCGGAACACGGGCTGAGCATCCAACCACTCCTTTGCGATTCCCTTCAGTTTATGCTGCGCCGCAAACAGTACGAGTTCATCGCTCCATCTATACGTCTCCTGTAGTTGACATACCTTATCAACAAACTGTTCCGCAGTTAGTGTCGTTTTGAAAGGCTCAAACTCCGGCAATACCCCGATAACTTCAGCTGTAGAAGGTTGACGTCCCCTAGGTTCTTGCTGCACAGACTCTGGTGTCGGAGACGTAGGCACAGTTGTTGTATTTGGCGACATTACCCTCCTCGCCGTCGTTGCGTTTGCTAGTGCTCCACACATTTCCGTAACCATCTTCGCCAATGACGCCATTTCACCCCTTAATTCACCCATTTGCTCCTGCCAAGTCTCGGGTTCGTCTTCGATCTCCATGTCATCGACTTCATCTGTCTGAAGATGTTTTATCAAAGCCGCTATTTTCAGGGTTTTTGTGCCTGTTGCCGTCAAATTATATCTATGAAGCAATCTGTCTATCTGAGGAATTCTTAGTCGTTCTAATTTAACCATTGTCGCGTTGAATAAAAAAAAACTCCTTCTCTCGTGCGTTCGCGATGCTTAACCTTTTTTCTCAATCTTGCCAACTATTTTCTTCCCGACGTTATTTCAAAAAGTAAAATCCCTGTGTCGGCAGCTTTTTCTGACGCCGTTGATCTTGCCGGTCGCTCAATCTTTGCGTTCTCTTCTTTGTTCTCGTTCGTTTGCACTTATTCGTTTGTGCTCTTCAATGTGGAATTCCGCAATTCGTTGAACTTATGAGAACCATTTCCTTTACGTGAAGTCAGTGAATCTTCTTATGAATATCCGTGTGCGTTGTAGAATTAACAACAAGTTTTCGTATCCCACTTCTGAGTTGTCACGATGGCGAATAAAAGTCCGTTCTTAAAACAATTGTAATTCATTTATTTAAGTTAAAAAGTAATAGTGGAAATAATAGAAAGGTTTATCGAATAAAAATGGTGTCGCGCTCTGCGGTGACGTTCGCTCGTGTCGACGTTTGTTCACTGACTGACTTCTCTCTTTGACATTTCGTTACCCTTTACTACCATTTGCTGAAGAGATTTTTTTTTTAAACTTTGGTCCAGTTTTTGATTTCATATTTAAATATATAATACTTGTGTAAAAATTAATTTTTTTCAGTGTAAAGTTAAACACATTACTCTGTCGGAATTTAGGTCTGGCAATACCATAAAATGTCGAACTACAATTTCGAAATTTCAAACTAAAATTTTGAAAGTTCCGAAGACGACGATGATGAAAATGTCGAACGTAATGATATAGAGTTTTTTAAACGAAGTTTCTTTTTTTGAGGTCCCAAATAAATCTTGTATGGTTACGAAGCAAACTTCTCAAACTTTTTATTTATTTTATAATTCCTAATAAAGTTGGTAGAAAAGTTTAAAACGTTAAACCTGGTTAAGAAACGAAATTGTATGTTAAAAGGCAAAATTACACATGCTCTTTCCTCCGTTAGGTTAGTTATCGAAATCCTGATCGAAAAATGTTTGCCAAAAATGAAATCGGTCTATCCAAAAACCTATGAAACGATACCCATAACGATTTTTTTAAATTTAACCCCTCCCCTCCTCCTTCCGACACCACCACCATCCCACCGATGGAAAAAGCAATGCCAGAAATGAGCTCGGCACCCTCAAAAACCTACCGACTAATGAGTTTGACACGACTAAAATCAAAAACAACGACTTTATTAATTTTGTCCGGTCATTTTTTAAATCTGTCCCAGTGTGCGCTGGTGTTGATAGACTACTGGATGAACAGTTTAAGACTGGCGGCTATGAATTGGAAAGGTGCATGCGTCAGCTCATATACGCTGAAAAATAACGGCCCAGCAACATATTGCAGGAAACATGTACATGTTTCCAGGTATTGTTTTCATGAATTGAAGATCTACCGCCTGTTTGTTTTTTGTTGCCTGTGTGGAATTTGTTTTTAGCGCTTTTGAACAAACAACGCCGCATTTTTGTCTCAAAAACAGTTAATATAGCCTATTAATCATTGTGTCTCACCCATGTTATATTGAAAAGCAAACACAATGTGTTTGGGCACAAGTATAGTATATTTGCGACAAGCTACAAACACGTTATATTTGCATCCAAACAACAACAAATTACAGATTTTTCAGCGTGTATGCGACATCTGGCCAGACGAATGCTTGTCCCACGATTCGAGTCGAAGCATGCTATGTCCTTTTTTAAAAAAGGCAACCCGAGTATATATACGAACTATAGTGTAATAAAGCCTTTTATACATCATCCTCTCGAGCGTAATGTGTGAAAAACTAGTGCCGTTTGTTGCAGACCTGATCGGATCTTACCAGTGTGCCTGGAAAGCCAACTATCGATCAGATGTTCACATTACGACAAATTGTTGATTATACTACTGCCTTTGATAGCCGGAAACGGCGAAAACTGGACTAGGCTAAGGCGGACCTTGGAATTCCTTCTAAGATGAAACGCCGTTATAGAATTACACTGGCCGACACAACATTCTCAGTAAAGATCTCATCGAATCATTTAGTATGAGTCGAGGTCTCAGTCAGAACGACACGATATCATGCGATCTCTTCAACATATTGATATAGATCTTTATAAGGAAAGCTGTAGTCAACACGAATAAAACTATCAGCAGCAAAAGTCACATGGTGCTCGCGTATACTGACGATTTAGACATCGTTGGGCGAAATCTGCGATTATTTACTGGAGTATTTTCGAGAATTAAGAAGGAATCAGCAAAAGTGGTTTGGGCAGTAAATGAGGACATGACAAAATTACTAGTTTAGAGTAGCAGAATTCCACCCGATTACATGAAAGGGTGAAAATTGATAATCGCCATAATTGCGAGTTGGTGGATGAATTTATTTATCTTTGATGTGTCGTAAACAAAAACAATAACGTCTGCCTAGAAATTAACCGAAAAATTGTGCTTGCAAGCTGGTGTTATTTCGGGCTAACCAAACACTTCAGAGATAAAGCTCTTTATTGAGAAACGAAGATCCAGATATATCAGGCTCTCATGCAACTTGTTCTAATTTATGGCACAGAATCCTTATTAAAGGGTGTCTCAGTAAGGTTGCCCTTTTTAAATTTGGTTATACAAGTGGCAACTCCGAAATTTGGCAGTTCTCAACAACTTCAAATTTCACGAAGCACTATGCAGCGAATTTTGACAAAAGACCTCAACCTTCATGCGTACAAAATTCAGCTTATTCACGAGCGAACCAGCAGACCATGGAAAGCGTCGGCAATTCTTTCAATGGGTAAGGGAGCCAAATGAAGTCAATGACAATTTTTCAAAAAAAAATTTAATCTTTTCCGTTGAAGCGCATTTCCATCTGAATGGCTTCGTGAATACACAAAATTGTCGAATTTCCTCATGCAATCCATAAGAAAAAATGCTCCCACAACGAGCATCTGTCTGGTGCAGATTTTGGTCAGGCGGCGTGTTTGGGATTTACTTCTTTGAAGATGAGCCCGAAATTGCAGTAACTGTGAACGGCATTTGTTACAGCAACATGATAACGGAGTTCTTGTGGCCTAACTGGACGGCATGGATCTGGACGATATGTGGTTTCAGCAAGACGGCACCACCTGCCACAACGCGCATGAACAATCTATTTACTGCAGCAACGTTTTTCAGAACAAATTATCTCAAGAAATTCTGATGTCAACAGGCCACCAAGATCGTGCGATTTAACGCCGGGCAATTTCTTTTTTGCGAAATCGCGGGATTATGCGAATAAACCACAAACAATGCAAAAAAATACAGCAGACCTTCGGCCACGGACTGTCCCTGCAGGCTGTGTCAGAGACACGGCCATTAAGTTTAACGTAGAATACGCCATCCGATAAGACAGAAAAAAATATATAACAATAAATGATAAATAACATAAGCAAATGAATTTATTTATTTGATAGTTACTTTTGATAATATACATAAGCTTAAAATTAAATAAAATAAATTTAAATAAAGTTTATTTATTTTTAACTTAACATAAAAATGTATGAATTAATTTTTTCATATATTTTTTATAATTAAATATCCATGTTAAATTCAAATTCACATTTAACATTTTGTTTCACTTAAATACATAAGTAAATATACGAAATTTCAATATTTCATCAATCAAAACAACAGCCGAAGGTTTGTGTCCCCACTGAAACAGCAGCATAGTTTGTGTTCACGCTACAAACTAAAACACTCAACCAAACACCACACATATGTTTGAGTGCATGTGTTTAAACAATTTTCATTTGAGAAATTTAAATATTAGGAAGATATCAACGAATATGAAATGTATATCAAACGAGAGATAACATCTTCATTTACCTACAAAAAAATTTTTAAAAAAATTTATCTCGCCGTTTCCTCATAATCAATGAAATAAAGATTACAACAATAACAATCTGACATGACTCCCTATACCTTAAGGTAAGACGTATTCTACGCCAAAAAAAAAACCATGTATGATCCTGTATCAAATTTGCAGCTAGGAAGTCGATCAGCTATTTCATCGAATCCCCCTGCACCAAACCAGCAGGGGTTGTGACTGCACACTAATGGTGATTTCGTTTCGAAAACATTATGTTGCCCTTGTCTCATAATATTTGTACATTTTACCCTATTTGCTGTGACAAAATTACTTAGAGACGTTGCATTTTCTAATAGATGTTTTCTTCTTCCTGCATGTGTTTTATTTATTTATTTATCTCACAGCTACAATCCTCAATAGGATACAGCCGGTAATATGTTTACAACAACGTTATAAAATTTATATTATATACATAGTAGACATAACATACAATACTTAATAAAATTAAAATACATTGAACATAAGAAAAAGAGTAAAGTACAATTAAAATAATATGAAGAAAATTTGTAAAATTTAAAAATTAAAAAAAAAGTGAAATATATAAAAATCAAAATATTAACATAAAATAATTAAAATGAAACAAAATAGTTAAAAAATATTATAATTAGCTTGTATGTTAGTTATAATAATACAAAAATAAAAAATAACTTATAATTAAAACAGTAACAATACAGGAGCTGGGACAGGAACATCTGGAACATGAGGAACAGAAACAGGAACATCAGCTGGCGTAGAACAACAGGGTGATGAGCGGGAACAAGAGAAACGGTAAACAGACTCCACAAATTTGAGTGGAATGATTCACAGGAACTTTAGGATAAAATCATTGGACATAACATAGGCAGTCACATCTGGAGCAGGACCGTCGCAACAATATGTGTGGAACGATAAACAGGAACATAAAAATAGCATAAAGGGAGATAAACAGGAAGAGTAGGGACTTGAAGATCTGGAATATGAAGATGAGGGACATGAATGTCAGCATCTGGCATCAACCGCTAATGATCCATCCATCTATTCAGCGTCAGATACAATTCATTGTAGAATTCTGAATTTATAATAAGATTGATTAATAGAAGCAGGACTGGTTTATCGGAGGAAAATGGTTGGCAACACAAGCTGGATAATAGTTCCCGATTAATTACGAATTAAATGTTGCTTAATTATATGCAAAGAATCTGAAGCGGGTAAGGAATTAAAGATCTCATTGTAAATGAGGCAAACGCGTCGAAAAGGATTGTAGTAATCGTAATTATAACGGACAGTCGGTAGTTTTATAGGATAGAAATATCGGGTTTGTCTACATGGAACAGTTTTATGAGTTTTATAATACAAAACACCTGCGTTTTTCAAGTGTAGGAAGATCAATAAGCATCAGTCGATTTTTATAAGGTGGCAAATCATCAATGTTCCAAGCGAGACCACGTAAAGCAAAAAGGAAAATTGTCTTTGAATCGATTCGGTGCGGTCTATGTAACAGGCATTATACGGGCACCACACAATACAAGCATATTCTAATCCATGTCTAACGAGAGAGACAAAAAGACGTTTAGTGCCGTAAGGATCAGCAAATTCTTTCGCCCATCTTTTTATAAAAGCTAACAGTGATCTGGCTTTGCCTATACAGGAATCAATATGAAGATCAAAATGTAACTTTTGACCAAGAAGTACTCCTAAATCCATGAAGGAAGACACATTTTCCAATATGTAAGAACCAATAAGGTAATCAAAATTCAACGGTGTACTACGGCAAAACGAAAGCTTTTTACATTTTCCCTGATTTAGCGACATACCATTTACCAAACACCAATTAGTGAGACTATCCAAGACATTTTGAAGATGGGTGGAATCCTCAGTACTGCATATATAACTTAACATCATCTGCAAACATCAAAATGTTAGAGGATTTAACTATAGACGGCAGATCATTTAAATACAGAACGAAAAGTAGAGGACCTAAATGACTGCCTTGAGGAACACCAGATTTTACTGATACAGTTGAAGATAATACATTTTTAAACCACACTTTTTGGGTACGACCACTAAGGTAAGAAGATACCCAATGCAACAATTTAGTTGGAAAACCAATAATATCAAGTTTGTATATTAACAAATTATGAGCAACTGTGTCAAAAGCTTTACTAAAATCTGTATAAATTACATCCATCTGACATTTATCACGAAAAGCTGCAAAAACATGAGACGTTAACTCCAGTAAGTTAGTCGTAGATGACCTGCCCTTAACAAAACCGTGCTGATATGGCGAAACCAAACATCCAACAAAATGAAGTAGTCTATTCGTAACCAATTTTTCAAATAGCTTTGGAATTGCACTCAGCTTTGCAATTCCTCTGTAATTTTCAATATTGGATCGACTTCCAGACTTAAAGAGTGGGCTTATGAAACTTGATTTCCAATAAGAGGGAAATTTACCCGATGTCAACGATTCATTAAATATATTTGTGAGTGGAATATACAATTCATGAGCACACATTTTAAGGATTGATGTGGGAACACCGTCAGGTCCAGGCGAATTTGAATGTTTTAAAGTTTGCAATCCATAAAGAACTTCATCCTCAGATAAGATAATATCCGGAATGCCATTAAACGTATTAATATTATAGGGGTAATTTAGTAAAGCAACAGAAGGAGAATATATTTTACGGAAGAAGTTAGCAAACATATCAGAAATATCGACATCATCTGATGACTCTGAACCATTGAATTTCATACTACGCGGATAACGCTTTGAATTTACAAAGGTGAAAAATGTTTCGGGTTCTTCAGTAGAACTCTTCTCATTTTAGAGATATAAAACGAGTAACATTTCCTATTAAGAACGTTAAATTTATTCCTAGCAACTATGTATTTCGCCAAATAAATTAATGAACCACAACTATCGTATCTACTTTTCATTCTGCTTCTTAAATTACGTAGACCCCTTAATTCTTTTGTGAACCAAGCAGGCCCAGATTCCAAACTTGAAGGATGATAAGGTATTGAAGCAGAAAACCCAGAGTTCACAATATTATAAAAATTTTCAGTTTTGCACACAAGACCACCATTATAATTTTCTTCCTCTACATCAAGAGCAAATTTAAATGTTGGATGATGTTTATCCTCCGGTAAGACAATGGGAGAAACTCTACATATTGAAATACAGTTACTGTTCGAAAATACGAGATTTACACCTAACCTCAACTAATTTGTTCGAGAAGTGTGTATGGTGACCTGATTTGGAGTGAATCTCTAAAAGTGACATACTGGTTGAAGAAGTACATACCGAAACCAAAGTTTGGTACGCTTTCGTTATCACCGCTACACAAAATTACGCTACATTAAAATTAATTACAGCTTCGTGTGGAGATTCTGATTTGTTAGAAGCTTTTTAATGGCAATTTACTTGAAAGTGTCGCCTTCACTAAGTGATGTGGCTGTCGCGCAGTGGTTCAAAATTCAAAATTGGTTAAAATTCAAATTGGCCTAGTTAAGATTTTAAAGTTCTGTAAAAACCCGATTGTATGTAAGGAGTCAGGGATTATTTACAGGTGCTAAGACTAAACATCGGTTAAATGGGTGTATTATTGAAAAAATTCCACTGTTGACTACTTTCCTTATTTTTCGATTTTCAACAAAATTAAAAATCTGTTTTTGGAACGAAGTTCCTTATCGCACGTTGCGGGATGGGGACTAAATGAAAAAAAAAAATTAAACAACTTTTTTTTAACACCATTATGCTACAACCCAGTATTATTAACTATTTTGGGTACTTTTGCTTTGGTTTGTGTTTAAACTAACATATGTTGGGAAATTTCTTGTTTAATTGGGAATTTTCTAGGTGGAGCGTGTAACCAATATTTAGTATATATTGTAGTTTTGAACCCAATAGAAAGTAAATTCAGAAAAGCCAAAGTGAGATAAGTTTAAAAAAAAGAAAATTTTCTTAAATAAATGCCCTTTCTTAAAAAAAGTAAATGTTCTCAACAAAAATACCTATTCAACGTACATTTTCTTAAAGAAGAACCTTCTGAAAACGTCTCTGAGACGTATGACAAATAAGCATTTATTTATTTCTTTGATTTTTAAGGGGAATACTGTTCTTCGGTTTTGCAGTTTAAAATTTAAGGCTATTTCTTTAGATAGCATTTTTTTATAGAGCAAGACTTAATCTTATTAATTTGAAAAGAATTTTATTTTAAAATATTTTGGAACCTTTACTAATTAACCTCAAACTAGCATACGTCTTTAAGATGTATGGTTATCTTTTATGTATTAAAAAATAAGGTTATCTTTCTAGGGTTAAAGAAGTACCTTTGCTTAAAAAAATGGAATTTTCATAAAAAAAAGTGGCTTTTCTTAAAAAAAGTAAAAACATTTTCTTACAACAAATTGCCTTTTCTTCAAAATCTACCTTTTCTTTAAAGAGTACCTTTTATTTGAAACAAAATAACTTTTCTTGAGATATGTACCTACTCTTAAAAATGTACCTATTCTAAAAGAGTTCCCATTTCTTAAAAAAACCTTTTTTTCTTCAAAAAATGCCTTCTCTTAAAGAAACCTTTTCTTAAAAAATACAATACAAAAAAGGACCTGCTCTTAAAAAAGTACTTCTTTCTAAAAAAAATTATACTCTTATGGCTTTTTGTTACAGAAAGTAAATTTTCCTAAAAATAGTACCATTTCTTAAAAAAAAACATTAGCTTTTAATAAAAGAAGTACCTCTCTTTAAAAAATTACCTTTTCGAGAAAATATAATACATATTCTTACAAAAAGGACCTAAAAATAGAATTTTTTTTTAAAAAATTCGACGGAAATCAACTTACAGCAAGTGGAGTTACAAAAACTGCTGACTTACAGCCAAAGTCACGATCTCGAAAGAAAACCTAAGCGAACGAAAGCCAGTGACTCACTTTGGTTTTTATCCCAGGCTTTAAATGTTATTGTGTGTTTGCAAAATCGGAAGCCACTAACTATTTTCGCTGTCATCTATGCGAACGAAAATGTCAAAACCAGTCACTTGTCTTTTGGTTGTCGCATAGCTGGAAATCAAATAAAAGCTTGAAACAAAAACAATTTATATAGAATTCAATGGAGGAAACACAATGGACAGAAAATAATATCATTATAATAAATTTGTTATTAAAATATATTTCCATTTTAGCACAAAAACGCCAACTTTGCGGCACCTGCAGATACTGGTTCTTCGTACTCTTCTCTCACGCTCCGAAATTAAATGGCGAACGTCAAGTTAATGTTATTGCTTTGAACAACAACCACACAAACACACGTAAAACCATGCGAACGACAAGTCGAAAGATAGTGACTCGCTTTTTGAAACGAAAGTGAGTGACTGACTGTCTTCGTTCGCCTGGGTTTTGTAATAGGGAGTGTAAGTGGGGTCCGATTTTGTACTGAATTGTATATGTTTTCGTTCGCTTGTAAGTGACTCCCAAATCAGCTGTGTGTCGCATAGAAAGAAAGCGAATGCTAACGTTCGACATCGTGACTTTGGCTATTACCTTTTTCATTTATAGAACTGTGAAATTTAACTATATTTTGCACTTTTTTTGTAGACTTTTGTCGTTGATGTACATTGCCACAAAAACACGAAATGCGGTTGTTGTTCCTTTGTTGGACGTTGTGTATCTATTGCCTCTATCTGGTATTATTGCACCCATGCTTTACACCATCCAATGTTCACTTGCAACCACACCTAAACCAAATTCGTCTATGATATGGCCCTATAATTGGCAATGGTGATTATCGACGACATATAAACCACGAACTGTATTCCGACATCGGCGCACATAAGCGAATCAAGATAAAGCGATTTCGCTGGCGTGAAAGGCATTCAAAGCCATACTTGATGGACATCGAAGAATAAAAAAAAATGGTTTCCCATTACATCCCATGAAGGGACTGGGGAGAACTTCTCACAATCACTGAGCTGTGCGCTTTCCAGTTTTCACTCACTGATTGGGACCTACACTTTTACACCAATTCCGAACGGTAATTTGAGAAGCTTTTTCATGGCTAGATACTCGATAGTGTCGCCGTCACTATGCGAGGTGACTGCCGCCGAAAGAAAATTTGAAGGTGGTCAGAGCCGGGTTCGAACCCAGGATCTCATGTACAAGATCCGCGCACACTAACCATTGCACCACCGACGGCCACATCGAAGAATAGGTCGGCTAAAAGTTCGCTGGAAATACCAGGTTCAAGAATCTCTGCGAGATTTTGGTGTTACCAACTGGAAGAGAAAAGTAAAAACCACTTTGAAAAATATTTTAACTTCTTTATGTAAGATCTCAAACCCTCCTGAGGAAGTTCACGGGGCACTGAAAGTAAGTAAATATTTTTAATTGCCCCTTATTTGTGTGAAATAACATGGCGACACTTTTGCAATATAATTTACATTTAAAATGATAAAAAGAAAGTCTACATATCGTTCGTTTCAGACAAGACCGTCCTCACTCAAAGAACATAGTTTCGAGTAGAATAACTTTGAAAGATTCAAGTTGCATAGGATAGGAATAGGAAGTTGCTTCTTTCAAAATAATCTCCTGACGAACTTAAAAACAAATTTGATATTCGAATCAAATTATCTGATAGAACTAGACAAGGAGAATATTTTGTATATAAATTGTGAGTTACGACGGTCTTGTCGCAAATGAGCGATATACACTCCGGTTCACTTATTTAAATGCACAAAAAATTCCTTATTCAGCTGCCTGTATCTTTTGCAATTTGTAACCGATTGCAGAATTTTAAAATAGAAATGGAAGCTAGACATCTTGAGATATAAACAAAATCATGACAATAAGTGATTTCATAACTAAAGAACTTTTTTGAGCAATTTATAAAAAAAATCGAAAAATGTGATATTGTTTTGGTTCCCTGGAGTAAAGGCACTTTAACTAATTTTATTGAGAAACAGTTTTTCTTGTTTTTTTAATTTCTTTTACTTTATTTAAGAACAATTAGAATGGGTACAACCCCCTTTGTTTTTAATAACTTCAAATATACTGGTTTTCATTGAGAGATAAAGAGAATTTATGGAATCAAATGAAATTTGACTCCAAGCATCCTTAATGGCCTGAATTAGTGACTGCTTGTCATCAAATTGTCTACATCCTTCACAGACCTTACGAGATAACCAACCCCAGACATTTTCGATAATATTTAGATCTGGCGAATAGGGTGGCCAGTCAAGAATATTAGCATTTTGGCTTGCAATGAACTCCTTTACTACTCTGGCGTTGTGTATAGGGTCATTATCCTGTTGCAATATCCAAGATATGGATCAAGTAGTTCACTGAACTGCGAAAAAGCCGATTGCAATAACGTTTTATAGCTTTCACCAGTCATTTTTGCACTTTGATCGATGGTGCCATAGTACGTTATAGCAACCCACACCATAACGCTGCCCTCTCGGCTGTGATGTCAGTTCAAGAAACGCTTTTCTTTGCGCAGATCATGGAAATAATAGTTGTAGCCATCAGGCCCATCCAAATTAAACTTCTTCTCATCCGTAAATACAACGGGTCTCCAGTCATTTACATGACCTCTTGGCTGCACATCCCATACCATGTAGTCTCTAGCGAATTGAAGCCGCTTTTCCGTACGAGGAGCATTAAGGGGAGCAAGTCGTACCCATGACTTGCTCGCTTCCACTCCAGCTTGAGCTCATATTTTTGACAAGGATAAGGCAGAATTAGAAGCAATTCTGATAATTTTTCTTTTCTTATACGTAGATAAAGACAATGACACCCGTCCTTTAAAAATTTTTCCATACCCCTCGGGTTACACGCTGAAAAAAACGGCCTCTATAGCATATTCTCCCAAATATATTATGCAGAGACCCATGTATATGTTTGGAACGCACTCCAAACATTCATATATTTGAAAGTCCCACTCACATTTAAATGGAGACATTATAATGTTTACGGGAAGACATATTTGCTTTTACGTGGAAGTAGAAGCGTGAGTGCTCCCAAACATCCATATACTTACGTGGAAGCATTTGCGTGTTTCCTTACAAAGCTCTATATACGTTTTGGCGTAGAATACGTCTTACCTTACGGTATAGGGAGTCATGTCAGATTGTTATTGTTGTAATCTTTATTTCATTGATTATGAGGAAACGGCGAGATAACTTTTTTTAAAAATTTTTTAGTAGGTAACTGAAGATGTTATCCTTCGTTTGATATACATTTCATATTGGTTGATATCTTCCTAATATTTAAATTTCTGAAATGAAAATTGTTTAAACACATACACTCAAACATATGTGAGGTGTTTGGTTGAGTGTTTGAGTTTGTAGCGTGACACACACAATATGCTGCTGTTTCAGTGTGGACACAAACCTTCGGCTGTTGTTTTGATTGATGAAATATTGAAATTTCGTATATTTACTTATGTATTTAAGTGAAACAAAATGTTAAATGTGAATTTAACATGGATATATAATTATTAAAAAATATAAATCAAATTGATTTGCGTCTGTTATTTATCATTTATCCTTACTCTTTTAATTTAAAAACATATTTATCCTATTTTTCCTACCACACAGAAAAAAATATTCCCGAATTAATTTCAATTACTGATTTGCTTGAAAACAGAGATAAAATTCAATTATTTCATTATTTGACTCAATCATTTGAATACTTGGTTCAACAATTTTACATTTTATAAAGCGAAGAAGATCAATTAAAATTTCACTGGAATCAAGTACTTGTGTACTTGAAATTACAACATTCTTTATATGTTATTTGACGTTTTTTTGTTCGATTTTTAAGGCGATTTTTTGTTTTGTTGTCAGGGAGAACAAGTGGAAGATGCGCATCACCAAAAATCCGTTACAAACGGTGTTTTGTTATTGCAATCGGCACTCGTCAACACAATGACAGCAACAACACATGTGCTACAAAATTATTGCGAAATTCAAACGAAAAAAAGACATACGGAAATTAATTATAAAAATAAAACATCCTTCATAAGTAAAAAGTATAATTGAACTTTTTTTATTTTTGAATCCCTGTAAATGATTTTCTTAATTATTATTTAATCAAACTGAAATTAATTATAAAAATAAAATGTTCAAAAAATATGAGATGTTGGTTTTTGTTATTTTGGGTGTTAATGTTAATCATTAAAAATTACCGATTTCGATTGAAAGCGAACACCGACTTTTGATTACCCGAATACTCAAGTTGAGTACGCTAGTAATCAAAACATTATATAATTTCGATTAAACGCTCACTCAACTTGATTACACGCGTAATTGAAATTTTCCATAAAAAATTGATTAAAGTCATGCTTAACTCAATTACTAATTTAATCAACAATATTAAGAAATTTTGATTAAATCTGTGCTCAAATAAATATTTGCTTTAATTGAAAACTTTTCAATTACGATCTTACAATTCGAGTAATTGAATTTGCAAAAGTCGTCATTGGCGGAAATCCAAGTATAAAAATAATTGAATTGACAAATATCGTAATTGATTTGAGCATTCGCTTTTTTCTGTGCATAAGCTTATGTATATTATCAAAAGTAACTATCAAATAAATAAATTCATTTGCTTATGTTATTTATCATTTATTGTTATATATGTTTTCTGTCTTATCGGATGGCGTATTCTACGTTAAACTTAATGGCCGAAGGCCTCGGACAACTGTCTGCTGTATTTTTTTTTTTTTTTTTTAGTCGAGCGAACCCATCGCCGCCACTCTTACCCGCCCCTACCGACCGAGAGGGCCACGACCCCATAACGTGAGGACAGCGTAAACATTATAGACCGGTCTATAACGGGAGAGCAAGGATCATAAGTTCACACGTTGCAACCAACTACAGAAATTCTTCACCAGTTGGTATTACACTAACATAAATAAGTATAAAAGCACATCACGAGATATTAACATAACAGACTTCATAATATATAATAATTACAAGCAAAACGAAAACCAAATTATAAATCAGACAGACAGACAGATAGTAAGGATAAAGTAAATTTACATATGTAAAGGAATATATAGCACTAATGCAATCTGTTCAAATGACAAATTATCCTAGACTTTGTAGTTTCCCAACTACGAGTGAAATCAATAAACTGATATAGCTCATTAAAGTCACGACACATTCTCCTAACTGGATCAAAGGACGCATAATTCGAACGCTGAAACTCGATGTAAATGAGTTTATAGTACCTCGTGGGTCTCAATGGGACATTTATGAAAATCTTAGCTAACAGAAATTCAGAACATATACATCCATCAATTATCTTCAAAACTGTAATAGAGTTTATCATGGTACGTCTGCTACTAAGAGTCGGCAATCTGATCAATGCTAGTCTACTGCTATACGAAGGATGATTATGGTTCGGGTTCCATTGAAGGTCTCTCAGACAAAATATGAGAAACTGTTTCTGGACCGATTCAATCATATTAACATACAAATTTTAATGGGGGTCCCAAACAACAGATCCATATTCGAGAATAGGGCGGACTAGTGAAGTAAAAAGATTTTTCGTAACGTAGTGATCTGAAAATTCCTTTGCCCAACGTTTAATAAAGTTCAGAACGCCATAAGCCTTGTTTACCATCGTAATTATGTGGGAGTTGAAATTCAATTTTCTGTCCAAGAGAACACCAAGATCAACAAATGAATCCACCGATTCAAGAACATTACCACCTAAAATGTAATTTGCCGAAAAGAATGATGACCTAGAGAACAGCATATGCTTACATTTCGCAAAATTAAGCTCCATCAAATCAAAAGCGAGAATGTAGACAAATCCCTCTGGAGTAAAGTATATTGACAAGGATCCTTGTAAGAAAAACGTATCAGCGTACATTAACAACTCAGAGTGCATTATGGAGGCGGGTAAGTCGTGAATGAATAACAAGAATAGAACCGGGCCAAGATGACTGCCCTGAGGCACCCCAGATGACACAAAAATAGATCTTGAGAATGATCGGCCAAATGATACCTCTCTGTTCATTAAGTAAGAACTAATCCAATTCAGCATGTTACAATTAAAACCCATTGCCCCTAATTTATATAATAACAAATTGTGGTTAACTTTATCAAAAGCCTTACCAAAATCGGTAAAACTCACATCAGTTTGATCTGCATTAATAAAACCGTCAATAATGGAAGAGGAAAACTGAAGCAAATTAGTCACGGTGGAACGACCCTTCCGAAAGCCATGTTGACATGGGTCTAAAATAGAGGAAACATGATGAGAAATTACCTCTGTGACTAACTTCTCAAAAAGTTTAGGAATGGCACTCAATTTTGCAATTCCCCTATAATTTGCCACATTTACTAAACTACCAGATTTGTGGAGAGGGATTATATAAGAGCTCTTCTACTGTGCAGGAAAATTACCGAACTTCAACGAAGCGTTAAATAAGAGAGTCAACGGTAAGCTGAGAGAATTCGAGCAGTATTTCAACATAGAGTCCGGGATACCATCAGGACCAGCTTTATTCGAGGCTTTCAATCTGATCAAGTTATCTAGCAACCACGAAGAATTTACGACAGGTGCATCAAACGGAATGGTAGAGCGGACAGTGTACGGAAAATGATTTGGAGACATCATGAAAACATCATAGGCTTAGTTACATGAAAATATGTGCGTATTTCCTCCCCAACATAATAGAAACAAATAATTTTTTGATTTTAATATCTTTATGTATATAATTCTACTGCACGTGTGTTTGTGAGTGAACTCCTCCTAAACTTCTGCCCGATTTGAATAAATTTTTTTGCATGCGTTTGAGTGGCGCCCTGGATGGTTTAGATTTACTATTCGGCGCAATTGGACAAAGGGGAGTGGTACCTCCCATACAAATCACAAATTAAAAATCCATTATTTCTGCTCCTGCTAACTGTATTTGAACAAAATTCGCAGGACAACGTCTGCCGGGTCAACTAGTACATATATATATACATATATATTAGACCGACTTCTATCGAATAGTGGGGAAAAACGTGTTTTTGTCCACCCCTCAAAATGTACCTTGGTTTTTTTCTGATGATTCCAAAAATATTTCGTGTCTACAAAAAGTCAGATTTATCTGCGTGTACTTAGTTAGTATTGCTGAAATATGTCAGGAATGATAACAAGAATAATATTGCACAATATTTTTCTGCGGCGATAAAAAAATGTCTTCCTGTTGTTTGTTGGGAGGTACGTGGAACGTGAAATTGGATATGACCTATTGACAGTTTGATATTATCACCATGGGAATGCGTTTATAGTACAAATTTGAGAATTTGTTCAAGAATTCCGCTAATTGTGAACAGATCTTGCCAGGCAAGTGTTTGGTACATAGACTAATACATACCTAGATAAACTTATTCTCTCATCTGACGTTTCATTTCACACTCTCATCGTGGGTTTGTGGAAATGAGAGCAATTAAATTTAAAATTATCTTACACCAGGTGGAGTTACAAAATATGTTCACTTAACTTTTTCCTGTCGTTTTGGTGTAGAACTGAAAAATTTAAATATATTTTGCACTTTTTTATTGACTTTTATCGTTGGTATACATATGTATTGTATTTAACACAACTAGTTTGCCACAAAAACACGAAATTCGGTTGTTGTTCCTTTGTGGATCGCTGTATACTATTGCCACCATCTGGTATTATTGAACCCATATTTCTACCATCCAATATTTACTTTCCATCGTACCTATGACGTTTAATTTATTGAGCGAATAAAACCTTCTATGGTATGTGTTATTCTATGGTTTGGTATGTTCTAGTTTCCGAAGTTGTGTAGTTTTATGTTCTAGTTTCAGTTATAACCAAAATTACCTTTCTAGCACCCCAACGTGCCAAAGTGATTTTGTAACTAAAACAGTTTGAAGTCGATTTTTAATTATTACAGTTAAATAATTTTTTAGAAAATACAAGCGAATTAAATTCACATGAACATCGGAACAATAGCGTTGCATTTGCATGTATTTTGCAGACATCTGTCTGTCAACTAAAAAGCTTTTGATTTTCTGATTTAAGTTGTTCATGTGGGGAGCATAAAATTCATATTTAATTAAATGAAAGCAGAAACAAATATTAAATATTATTGTTATTATTATTCAAATTATGTCAATGCCATATGGAAAAATTACAAACAAACAAAAAAACAAAAGACAATATAAAAAAGTCAAATAAATGAGAACAATATACAGTGACTATAAATTACAACAGATGTCGCATGAAATCATTGAAATCAGTTACAACTGATTGTCTTGACAGTCGAACAGACGCTTGTTGTTTGTCTTGTAAGTTGTACGTACTAAATCGGTGGTTCCTTCAAAGGACGAGACTCGTTCCAGTTGACCCTCAGTCGAGAAACTATTGCCTCACACATGTCCTTTTGTGCTATTTCCGTATTCTGTGCGATTTGCCCCTGTTGTTGTGGGAGCAGACAACGACAGCGAAGTCCATAAATATTTTTGCAATAAATTTTTTAATCTTGTCTTCGTAATCACCAAATGGCGTTTTTTATTATGCTCAAAAACATTTAGTAGTTCCCTCCCTCCCCGCCGATAGGCAATCAGAATCAATTTTTATTGTCAATTTCTAGTCCTAAGGCCGACGATGAACAGCGAGTGAACAACAGGAAGATAAAATGGCCAGTTAGATGAATGCGACTCATTGGAGTTATTGTTGGTCACCCAAAGCCATTTTGTGGCCCACAGGATTGTACGAGTATGCGAAAGGACCACAGTGGCGATGTGTTGCTGCCTGTCATATGTGGAGGGGACAGAATTCGGACCGGCCCTTGCACACATTTCCGTTCCATGAATCAAACACCATCCGCTCGCTCTGTCGGTTGTGACAGCGACAAAGACAGCAAAACCGGGGGGCGATTACAACAATTCAATAAAAAGAATTTGTTACGGTCTAAAAAAGTTTTTAGGGCTTATGCACTTCCTTTTTGACCAGACAGTAAGTTAAACTTCATGGAAATGATAAAATTTATCTGTTTGCCTGTTTGTGTGAGGGTATTTTGGAATAAACGAACACTAAATTTAGTGTAATTATTAAAAATTTGAGGGATTGCCCCAAAATATGGAAAGTACTGCTCAATGGAATCCGGCGCTTCGTCTCAGTGAGCAGGAGAATGACAATATTAAGGCTCAGTGATGGAGGCCTACGTTGAAAAATGTTACTCTGTAATTATTTTGAAATCCTTCATAAATATTATGAATTACTTTGTGATTATCAGACAAAGAAACATTTCACAGATTCTAACTATAAAACTAAATCATACAATCTATGAAAACGAAACGATACTCCGTATAGTTTCAATGTGACTTGCCATAGAATTACTGATTTCTTTCGACGACGGTCATCTCACGACACTATTGAGTAATTATCCATGAACCGGTGTAAAACTGTAGGTTCCAATCAGTGAGTGTAAAACTAGAACGCGCACAGCTCACTGGTTGTGAGAAGCTCACCCAAATCCCTTCATGGGATGTAATGGGGAACCATTTTTTTTCACTTAAGGTAAGTTGGCAACACTGACCCCGTAAAGCCAATCATTTTGATAGGTGTCACGTGATTTTTATTCAGTTTGGTTTGCCATTTTAACATGAATAGACTAAAGCCTGATTAACGCTATCGAACTGTGCAGATTTATTTTGGAACAGTTAGTTCTATTCGAGAATCGCAACACGAACTGCGTCAATTTTATGTTTGAAAAATCGTCCTTCAGAGCAATTAATCCTTTAAAGTTGAATTATTTTCTTAAGACATTTACTCTAAATTAAAACACGCATTATCCGAAACGTCGTACATTGCGTACTGAAGAAATTTTGTCAGATGTATTGAGGAAGAACCTAGTGGTTCCATCCGTCATCCGGCCATAATGTTACAGTTAATGGTGACCGGCATAGACCAACGATCAATATCATTTTCGTTCCCGAATTGACTAGGCTTGATATAAGAGAAACAAACATGACACAGTGCCTGCAGCAACCGTTTTATTGAAGCGAAAAGCTGGTCTTCGCCGATAAGTCAGAAACGGTAATTTGGTACAGCATTCGGTACCAAGATACAAGGTCCCAAATGCTGTCAAAAGATCAACAACAAATTTACCTCGCGATTGGACTACATCCGAGCCAGCCGCCTCGGCCATATGCCAAAACTCCTACTCAAATAAAAATTCTAAAACCATTGTATTTCAAATGACGCCATTGAAGTGATCACAATTTCTCTATGGTGTATTTCATTTATAAGTTCCAAAGCCCTAAAAAACACCCCCTTTGTTAGATTGGAAAACGGATGTGGTTTGGGACGATTATGACTCTAAATGCAATGAGAATTATTTGAAACAAATGCTCGATAAATGTAGCGAGCATCCAACCACAATATACCATTCATAAAACTGTATCATTCAATCAACGAAGAATATTTTTCTTGGCCGTTTCTTGAAGTTTTAATGAATGTTTATCATAATATCAATGAAATTTATGAAAAACTTAATTGTATCAACGAAGAATGTTTCATAATCATTACTTACTTACTTAGGTGGCCTCCAACAACCTAGACTAGTCAAGGGCCTTACAAAATGAATATCGAGCCAGCTTTTTTCCTCCAGTTGGTAACACAAAATCTCTAGCAGGCAATCTTCCACATAGACTTTCCAGTGTAGTCTATGTCGTCCTATTTTTCGATGCACTTCGAGAACGTGTTCGAATACCATTCGCACTGGCTCATTCTGATCCATTCTATTGATATGACCTAGGCAGAGTAAACGCGCTAACTTGATAGGCATAACTAGGTCGATGTCGGGATACAGATTATACAGATCGTGGTTAATTCGACGTCGATACTCGCCGTGTGCCATTATTCCAGCATATATTTTGCGGGCTATTTTTCCCCCAGAGACTCCCAGTGATGTTTCATCAGCATGCGATATGGCCCAGGATTCTTGGCCATAAAGCAAGACAGCTTGTATGAGAGTCTGATATAGTTGGATCTTCATTTCTCGAGAGAGGGTCTTTTCTCTGAGGTGCTTGCTTAGACCGAAGTAACACCTGTTTGCAAACACAATTCTCTGTTTGATTTCTTGGATGATTTCATGGCAGATCCGAGGTAAATGATCTTTCACTTTAATTCTTGAAAATTCTCCAGAATTAATTCTTCCACTACCTTGAAAATATTACAGCTATCAACGTTCGTCCTTTCATCCAAATGGGTGGATGTTCTTCTTGTCGAAACCATTAATTTTGCCCTGTTCACATCTACCGCCAAACCCACTTCCGCCAACTACCTCTCAATTCTCCAAAAATTACGGCTTTAGTCTTTTGCACCTTACGCTCGATAGGACCTTGTATGCGATGTATAAAAATGTCAATCCTCGATAGTTTATACATATACTCGGGTCGCCTTTTTTGAATTCAGGACCCCGTATTCTACTGCTCCATTCGTCGGACATCAATTCGGGTAGCCAGACTTTGCATACATCAGCCTGTCCACCTCATACCCGCCGGCGTTAAAAATCTCAACAGGTAGTCCATCAGTAAGAACGGCTTTGCAGCTCTTAAGCTGGGAAATTGCAGCTCTATATTCGCTTTTGCTAGGAGGGGGCCGTCGACACCATCGTCCTGTATGTGCTCTGGGACAAGTAAAGCAGAGATGTGATCGCTCCATATTTCCAATATACCCTGCACATCTCCTACAAGGATCTCGTCCCTATCTTTACAAAATGGGGGACCCTGATCTATTTCCGTTGGTTTGTCTTTGTATTTTTCGATAGAATTTACAGGCCACATTTTTCTCACTCTGGCGCTTTCTCCACAACGGTTTTTCCTTCCTAAACAAAAGGGGTTCCTCTCTCCTCTTCTCCTTATTCCGCTCTGTCGCGGCTCGCGTTGTAACTGTCTGAAGCAATGCCATACGTGCTACGTTTTTTTATTACATGTCATGTGACGCTCTTCATCGTACCAAGGTTTGTCTTTAATCGGTTTTTCATAAACAATTATGGTCTCTGCAGCAGTTTCGTAGAGTGGGAAATGTACTTCTACTGCGCTTCGTGATTATGTGGCGGGAGTGTTTTCTGCCCCAGTATCTGAGTGAGCTTCTCTTCATAGGCCCTAGCTATCTCTGGTAATTGCTGCTTTCCGATCTCCAGCTTTCTAAGTTTGTGCGAACCTTTGCTGCAACCAGTTAGTGATCCGAATCGATGTCAGCTCCTCGAATCACACGTTTGTCCTAGTACATATACTAGAACTCTAGTAGAGTGCCTTCCATCAATTTCCAGGTATTTCATCTGTTGATCAGGGGATATCCAAGTAG
This sequence comes from Phaonia tiefii, assembly GCA_963931995.1. NCBI lineage: Eukaryota > Metazoa > Arthropoda > Insecta > Diptera > Muscidae > Phaonia > Phaonia tiefii. The sequence goes on from OZ008368.1 coordinate 164,343,966, forward strand.
TCTTTTGGCTGTCTTTGTGGTAGAATCTCGTACTACTGACAACATTGTTTTTCGCCGCGGCAAAATCTAACAGTCTTATTCCGTTATCGGAAGCGATGGCGTGTAGACTGAATTTACCGATGGTTGATTCAAAGACATTTTCTCTGCCGAATTTAGCACTTAAATCACCTAGAATGGTCTTAATGTCGTGGCCAGGATAGCGATCGTAAGTTTCCTCTAGGCGCTCATTAAACATGTCCTTGGTGTCATCATCTTTTTCCTCCATCGGGGCATGTATTTTATAAAGTATTTCGGTTGTATGCGGATGGAGGCTATGAGTTCACTCACGGCAGCTGTATTATATGTCACAGTTCTTCTTCCATGTACACACATGACCTGTCCATCGCATCTCCTGGATAGCAGTAATGTTAGCCTTATAAATCTCGAGGGCAACGGCTACTACATACACGGCGAAAATAACCGTTTTTCGCCGTAACCGAATTTAGAGGTTGTCAAAACTACATTATAAGGGCGGATCAATAAGTCCGTGGCTTTTTGAATGAAACACAGTTTTTTGCCAAGGTCCAACGTTTCTCCAATTTTTGTATCTCTTCCAAAAAATAGGATTTTTCGAAGTTCATAAGGGTGGCATTTGTTTGGTCAATAATTTCATCGTTGGAGCTAAATCTCTTTGCACCGAGCCATTTCTTTATGTTTGGAATTAGGAATTAGTCACTGGGGGCTGAATCTGGAGAATATGGCAGATGAGGTACCAAGTCGTAGCCCAATTAAACAACTCCAAACAATTCTTTGAAGTTGTCACACGATTTATGGTCAATTGAGAGCAAATGCGGCACCCATCTTGCAGACAGCTTTCTTAAACAGAACTGAACATTTAAAATCGAAACCACACTGTCATATGAAATGTCTATGGCATCAACAATCTCACGCACTTTTACTCTTCGATCGACCAACACCATATCGTGGATTTTTTCGACATCTTCGGCTGTATTGACCTCAATTGGCCGTCTAGAACGTTCAGCGTCATTTGTACTTGTGCGACCACAACGACAGTCAGTAAACCACTGTTTTACCATTGAAATCGATGGTGCAGAGTCCCCATACTATTTATCAAGCTTTTCCTTGGTTTGATTGACGGTTTTTTTCGAAAAAAATAATGTTTAATGAGCACTCGAAATTCACTTTTATCCATTTTTAAAAAAATGCATGAGGTTGTATGTTTTGAACAGCTGTTAAACGCAAAGTAAATGACGAAACTGACTCAAAATTTGACAGTAGTCTATTAACAGGTGGTACGTGATGGGACCAGTGTTGCATTTCATATAACTATGAGGGAAGTTCGAAAAGTCACGAACTTATTTATCCGCCTCGTAACTATATCATCAAATCCGAATTAGAGTTGTCAGGAACGCATTAGAGGTTGTCACAACCTGTTTCAGTTGTGGGGACTAAATTCGATCGTGACAACCTCAATTCGATTGTGGTAACTGCAATACGTTGGCAACAGCCGAAGTTACGGTTGCCACAACCTCTTTTCAAACAATTAGTTCTGTGAGTGTCAATGCGTTAACCATATGCATCCTAACTAGACTGAAATAAGTGGAACTGGATCTCAATAAAAACCACTATTCCACTATAAAATTTTGGTCAAAGAGCGAGATGAGTCTTTAGTAATGTAAATGATGCTTCAGAAACTAAAATACTCCAGAAGGTAGATATTTCCAGGGAAGAGTTATGATCGAAGGGATCTGATAAAAGATATACATACGACCATAAGCAACAGATATCGTAAGAAACAGTTTTCTAGAGAATTTGTTGTACATGTAAACCCAATTGTTATATCCTTTAATCTTCAGGATTGTGTGACACTTTATATATCTCCAAAGAAAAATGGTTTCCCACGAAGGGATTAGGGTGAGATTCTCACAACCAGTGCGTTGTGTGCGTTCCAGTTTAACACTCACTGATTGGCACCTACAGTTTTACTCCTGTTCCGAACGGTATTTTTGAGAAGCTTTTTGAGAAGCTCGATGAGCGCGGTGACTGCCGTCGAAAGATATGTTATGTGGTCTGAGCAGGGATTGAATCCACGTACTCATGTACAAGAGCCGCGCATACTACCATTGCACCACCGACGACCAAATAATTTTCTGAAATAGAAACAAACTTCCGACATTAGTATTGTCATCACAATTTTCTCATAAAACACTAATGTGCCGTCACTTCAAAATGTTGTTGGCAACCCTCTTCGAGTGCAGAACTTTCTAAAAATCCATTGCCTTTGTCCTCTCCGGCGTCGCATGTCCTTTTTATTGTACGTACAGCTTGGAATATTTATGAGTTCTTGGCATCTGCAATGATCTTAACTGCAGTTAATATATTGTTACGCACCCAATTGGCCATAATTTCTTTTGGCTTTAAACAATAACAACAATAGCAATAAAGCGGACAGTATCTCATTTCGGGCGGCGTTATGTGTCGGCGACACCTCCTAAATCACTGAATCCCCATCACCAACTGGCCAAAATGTAAAAAGCCCAAAAGAGCTAGAAGAGCTGCTTTGCATATGAAACCAATAAAATCAATATGTTGGCCATTTCCTGTTGACCATGTCCTCAAGGAACAGTGATTTTAAGTAACCATAACAAATTTTTCATATGTTCTTGTGGTGGTCGTGGTGAAATTGAATTTTTTGACCATTTTTTATTGTTCCATATTAAATATAAAAAATATCCTCTAAATGCACAAGACTCCCTCTGCACAAGTCCGTTGATAAGGGTGGCGTTGTCTACAAACTTTTCAACAGTCATTCGATGTTTTGCCCAAAAGGCTGTTCGCATCTGCTTCCGTCTTGTGTTTGGGGGTGGTTCGTGTTGTCAGTCACTTCTTTCATTTGCTGCGAATGTCGCAATTATTGTTCTTTGTGACCTGTCAAATGTCATTTGAATGTTACAGGTTTGTTATGAAAAGGTCCTTCGACATCATTGGACTGCAGCCATTCCGCCCACACAAGTGTTAGTTTCCAGATAAAGTTAATTTTACGGTAATTGCCACCCAAAACACTCTGCACTCCGTTGGAGGTTGTAAAATTTAATGAGCATTAAAGGACGTTTTCAAATGAGGTTGGAGAGGTTAGATGGATCATACACTTGTTGATTGTTGCATGAATAAATTAGTTTAAAATTTGGAGGGGAGTGGGTTTCAATATCCAGGAGATTAGTTTAATTGTGAACAAAGTTATTATAAATTTTGGAATATTTTGGGTTTGGAATATTTTGAAAAAATAACAAGCATTAGATGATTGTGTTCACAGCGACTACATTTGATCAGATTTAATTTGTGGTGTTCTTTTATCTCTTAAATTGCGGAGCCTGTCCTTTGGGTCAGCTAATGGATTATAATGTTTCCAAATTTGGTTGTCATGTTTCCACATAAAGGCCAAAAATACCTCTTTGACAAAAAATATCCCTTGGCCTAGATAATAGAAGAGGGTTCGCCAATATAAGCTGTGTCTTCAAAACTGTAATGAATTCATTTAAGATTAAGGACAAATAACCTAGAAGATGGAGGGATAGAAGAGTGATGTTTATTCCCCAAGCGAGTAACGCAACTCACAGTTCTCCTAAAGATTTTGGGCCTATAAGTCTGTCCTTGTTCCTACTCAAAGCTTACGCAGAAGTGCTGAAGTAAGATTGTTATCTGGTGCACAGCATGTCTACTACGAGGCCAATCGACAGAGACAGAACTGCATGAACAGGTAGGATACATATGGCCTTATCAGATAAGTCGCACTCACATCACTTGACTTTTTAGACATGACGTACTAAACAATTATCACAATACGATTTTCCACAATATTTATGTACGACTGAGCATTGACAATAAGACAGGTTCTTTATTTGGTCAAGAGTTGACGTCGAAAAGTGCTGTGAATTAGAAAGATGATCAGGCCCATAGAGAAATCGTTGGCTGTATACGTTAGTCACCTTTCTTGACATTGGGAGTGAGTTTAATAATATTATTGAGTTTATTAAGGTACATTTTTAATAGGCGTTCGCAATGTAAACAAAGGTTTACTTCGATTCGAAATGTGTTTTCTAACAGGTGATACCAGTATTACGGCCAATATATCAAGGCAAATTCATTTTAATTTGATTGTTCATGTAACGAACAAAAAGAAATGCAAATAAGTTTGATTGTTGTTATAACACAACCCCTAGTAGGTGGATCATGATTCGACTGCTATTTCCAGATTTGTATTTTGAATATTGAAATATGTTAAAGTATTTAAAAATATTTGCTATTTAAAGATTCTGCAGATGGACCCCTTTCACACTCGGCAAGTTACTTGCGCAAGTCTCTTGCCCAAGTCTTGGTTTGTTGATGACAGAGGTAAGGTCGGGATAGGGGAATAAATTTTGAGTACAGACTTGCTTGTACCCGGAAAGTTGAAAAACTGACTTGCGCAAGTAAATTGCCGAGTGTGAAAGGGGTCATACAATATTGTTTTATAATGCATCTTTTGGCCTGAATGGTTTCAATTTTCGTTGATGTTTTTAAGTTTGAAAATTAAATTCGGCGTACAGCGCCATCTACCGCTTATTCGAACACAATTGCAGCGCGTAGTAGTCATTATATGAAATGCTGTGAGTGCAATAAGGGTGGCTGAATTACAAAATTATTGCAGGAATTGTGAATACGGCTTTAAGTTTAACGTTGATTTTATGGGGCTTGTACACCAAATGGTCAAGGTGGGGTCTTGTCTCCACTTCTATGGAAATATGCGCCTAATGTAATACCGGTCACTGTCGAAAATGAGGGTGAGAATACTGTTGATTATGCGGACGACGTCGCAAGAGCAATTAAGGACAAGTATTCCATTACACTAAGGTGCATTCTCCAAGGTAGCTTACGCATGTTGGACAGATGGAAGGTTGAAAATGGGCAATGTGTAAATGCGGCCAAGAGCGAGCTGGTCCATTTTACCTGAAGGTTAAAATATCTACTGTAGAACCTATCAATTTGAATGGTTCTGAAATTAAGCTTGTAGAGTGTATCAAATATCTGGGTCTTATTTTGGACTGAATAGCTGAATAACAAACGCATACTAGATTTTTCGGGATTGCCAATTTCAAAAATGAGCACAAATGTGTGGCAACCCTAGAACAAAAAAAAAAGAAACCCTAGGCAAGTTTTAACAACTTTCACACAAACTTTAGTTGCAATGGTGCCAAAAATTTGGCAATACCAAACAATAATTTGGCAGCCACATAAAAACCAGCTTTATTTCCATATCCGGCATGTGAGTGGATAAGTGTCTGTCAAAGTTAGAAGCGGATGTCATGTTATGCACTTCTACTGTACACAGCCGCGATAACTGCCATATGTTGATTATAGACATTGCAGCTATTCTAGAAAATATAATGGTAACAGGTAGAGGGGTTGTACGAAGGACACCCGTGATAATCACTTTTGTCAACAGTCTGAGGTAAGTGGATTTCTCCAGTGCCGGCCACCAAACGACAATTCCGTACATCAATCTCGGGCGGACATCAGCTGTATATATCGAGGAAACTATTATTTGGGATAGGCTCTTCGTACTCCGATGGTCTTTTCACACGAATATAGGGCCACTTTGTTCATTGTGTTTGGCTTGAAACTACGGACTCTGTCTAGAATCACACTTACATATCTCGCACTATCCTTTAAGCAAATTTCTCCATCACCTGCAGATAGTGGTTTAATATACAGAACCTTGTTCTTGCTGTTAAAGAGTACGTGCTGGGTTTCATCCAGCTGAAGCAAAGGACTATCCAGTGCTAAATTCTGGAATAGTGGAGATTAGACTCCTCCTTGGGGTATTCGTTTATTCACCTTTCTATTTAAAGTCGTATGACCCAGGAAAGGGGCCCGATGTGTCTATGCCCCATCGCGTAAGTAGTTCATAGATCACAAGAATGATCCCCTTGTCAGCACAAAGTGCCGATTTTATCGACCCCAGTAAGACGGTGTTAACTACACCATCTATACCGCCATATGCAACAAGAGTGTATTCCTCTATATAAATAGACTTGCCAATAACGTTCACTATATCGGGCAGAGCGGTTTCCCTAGACTTGCCCTTGTTGTTAGCATGCTGACATATGTTCAGCTGGGAGTTAGCCATCCTTTCCAAAGACTCCAGAAACGAATATTTAACTAAGGTTGTAAACTATTGATTGTTATATCCACTGACTATAGCAACGAACTTAATTTACCCATACTAGAGGTGTCATGTGGAACTGTTTGTCTTAATATCCCGCGACTAATCCAGTACAAGTACTAATAATAACTATCATCTGAACCTGCAACAAACGTTGACATTCCCTCAAACTTAGGCAAGCGATGTCAAAATGTCATGCTGGTGTACTTATGTCCTTTTAATTGTTGGTTCTCTTCCCCCATGTAGAGTATTGCCCTACCCACACTCATCATGCCTGATGATGTGCTGCTTCCCACTCTAACATGCGACGTTACAAAGGCATGCAGAGAAGGAAAATGAAGAGTGAGTGATATTTTTATAAATCGTGGTTTATCACAAACAATTTGTTGTAAATCACAGTCATTGACAGTAAAGGAACAAACAAAAAAAGCCCCAGCAACTGTATTAAAGCTCTCACACAACAACAAATCGATTTGTCACTGTGTTTTGAGTTCATCATCTCGTCATGACACGAGTACAAGAGTGCGCCAACGTTCACGGTGCGACTGAGGCGATTTTACGACCAAATCTCACAAGTAATATTCACTTCACCTGCCATTTTAATTGTCATACGAATCAAACTCAGCACATCCAGTAAATTTCATACACTGAACTGAATGTCATCAATATTTATGAAATCTAAACATAAACAACAGATATTTTAACAAAAAAACAATCGTTAGGCTCTTAATTTGGGCAAAAGATGCAGGGAATGTGAAAACTTACATGATCAGGACCTTAATAAAATTTTCGGGTTATTCCAGATTGACAGCCAAGTATAAGTACATTTGATTGGATCTGAATTTTTGTTCATTAGCTGATCCAATTAATTCGAAGCTAAATGAAAAAAAACTGGTGCTCCATAACATCCTTGAAGGGATTGGGGAGAGTCTCTCACAATCAGTGAGATGTGCGCTTTCTAGTTTTACATTCACTGATTGGGACCTACAGTTTTACACCGGTTCCGAACGGCATTTTTAGAAGCTTTTTCGTGGATAAGTACTCGATAGTATCGCCATCACTAAGCGAGTTGACCGTAGTCGATGGAAAAGTTAGGTGGTCTGAACACTGATCGAACCCACGTTCTCATGTACAAAAGCGCGCACACTACCCATTGCACCACCGACGGCAACTAAGCTAACATTTCATGGTTTTCTCTTGAATTGAATTGAATTGAATTGAACTGAATGGAATGGATCGGAATGGAATGGAATGGAATTGAAGTGAATTGAATTGAATTGATTTGATTTGAATTGAATTGAATTGAATTGAATTGAATTGAATTGAATTGAATTGAATTGAATTGAATTGAATTGAATTGAATTGAATTGAATTGAATTGAATTGAATTGAATTGAATTGAATTGAATTGAATTGAATTGAATTGAATTGAATTGAATTGAATTGAATTGAATTGAATTGAATTGAATTGAATTGAATTGAATTGAATTGAATTGAATTGAATTAAATTGAATTGAATTGAATTGAATTGAATTGAATTGAATTAAATTAAATTGAATTGAACTGAATTGAATTGAATTGAATTGAATTGAATTGAATTGAATTAAATTAAATTAAATTAAATTAAATTAAATTAAATTAAATTAAATTAAATTAAATTAAATTAAATTAAATTAAATTAAATTAAATTAAATTAAATTAAATTAAATTAAATTAAATTAAATTAAATTAAATTAAATTAAATTAAATTAAATTAAATTAAATTAAATTAAATTAAATTAAATTAAATTAAATTAAATTAAATTAAATTAAATTAAATTAAATTAAATTAAATTAAATTAAATTAAATTAAATTAAATTAAATTAAATTAAATTAAATTAAATTAAATTAAATTAAATTAAATTAAATTAAATTAAATTAAATTAAATTAAATTAAATTAAATTAAATTAAATTAAATTAAATTAAATTAAATTAAATTAAATTAAATTAAATTAAATTAAATTAAATTAAATTAAATTAAATTAAATTAAATTAAATTAAATTAAATTAAATTAAATTAAATTAAATTAAATTAAATTAAATTAAATTAAATTAAATTAAATTAAATTAAATTAAATTAAATTAAATTAAATTAAATTAAATTAAATTAAATTAAATTAAATTAAATTAAATTAAATTAAATTAAATTAAATTAAATTAAATTAAATTAAATTAAATTAAATTAAATTAAATTAAATTAAATTAAATTAAATTAAATTAAATTAAATTAAATTAAATTAAATTAAATTAAATTAAATTAAATTAAATTAAATTAAATTAAATTAAATTAAATTAAATTAAATTAAATTAAATTAAATTAAATTAAATTAAATTAAATTAAATTAAATTAAATTAAATTAAATTAAATTAAATTAAATTAAATTAAATTAAATTAAATTAAATTAAATTAAATTAAATTAAATTAAATTAAATTAAATTAAATTAAATAAAATTAAATTAAATTAAATTAAATTAAATTAAATTAAATTAAATTAAATTAAATTAAATTAAATTAAATTAAATTAAATTAAATTAAATTGAATTGAACTGAACTGAACTGAATTGAATTGAATTGAATTTAAATTCAATTGAAGTGAATTGAATTGAGTTTAATTGCGTTGGGTTGAATTGAATTGAAATTAGTTGAATTATATTTAATTGTATTTATTTCGATCGAATTGAATGGATCTTAATTGAATTAAATCGAATTGAATTAAAACAAAGTTTGCAGGGGTGTTTGTTCGGCTAGATATTGAATCATCTTACAGTTTGGTGTAACATGAACATTTTATTAAAATCGCCTTAGTCGCACCGTGCATATCTCTAATACTTGTGTACTTGTTACATCTATGTCATGTCATGTACGAGAACATGATGTACTGTCGCATCCTTCTGCTCGTGCGAGTGTTGGTGAATGTTTGTCTATGGCGGAATATGTCACTTGATTGTTTTTTAGTTGCCGGTGATGTTCACTCGCATTCTTCGCCTCGCATCCCTTCCCGGAGAAGTGTCCCTGCTGTTTTTGTTTTTTGCATTCAGATATATGAATGAGGCAACTGAAGAGCAAAGACAACACAATATTGTTGTACTCTCATGAATGAGACTTAAGGATTTCGAATACATTACGAGCATTATTATCATTTGGTGGATTTGATGCTGTTCCTGCTTCATGCGGGAACATTAGGGAGTAGTTAAAGTTTAATAACTGAACAGAGAATTCTCCATTGTTATGGGGTATGGAGGGATGTCTTTTCCTTTGTAAATAGTTATGTATTAGTACTTGTATACATGTATGAGTCTACATTTGAACTCGCATCGAAATGAGTCGTACTATCAGCACCATTAGTTTTGACAATATTATTCGGTGAAGTGACCACCTTTTAACGAGTTGAAATTTAGGACCCTTTTTATATCTCGTAGTGCGTAGTAAAATTTCGCTACCGATTCGAAGACTGTCCAAGACGGGAAGACCACATGGGATGCCGATACCAACAGCGACCCAACATACCAAATAGAAATAAAACTGCAATACAACTTGAGAACAATATTATAACCAGTACATAAATGTCAGTCGGGTGAGCCGACTTAACCATACCCTCACCCTAAGTCATCCATTGCGTGGGAGTTCTGTTAAAAAACACCCACACTCAAAAGTGATCATATTCAAAAGCAGATTGACATTGCGCTAAATATTATTTAATACCCAAATTAGTTAGAATCCTAAGTGATTTTGGGGAATATTTTTGACTACCAGCCAATTGCCCTCCCAATATTTATATGGGAGGTACAAACATGGGAATGGCAAGTTGTTGCCAAACTTTTGATCAGTACCAAATTTAATTGAGATCGGTTGTGATTTATTGGAGATATCGAGTCGGCAATCCGGAAATACGACCAACTTTTGTATGGCAGGTACAAAGTAGCGTTTAGCAAAATATTGCCTAGTACCGAATTTTTTTTAAGATCGGTTGTAGTTTACGAGAGTTATCGTGTCGATAAGCCGGTCATCCGCCCAACTTTTGTATGGGAGGTACCAGAATGGGTGTGACAAAACCGCTTATCTTCTATAGAAGAGTGGCATTTGACTAAATATTGTCCAGTACAAAATTTCATAAAGATTGGTTCGGCTTTTGGGGGACTTATCATGGCGAACAAGTGATTGGCGTTTGATGACGTGAAGCCTCATACGTAATTTCATTAAGGACGTACCAAAATGGGCGTGGCAATCTCGCCCATTTCCTCCAGTTTAGTAGACAGTTACAAATTATTAACCAATGTTTGAGTTGAAGCTAATCGTATCTACCAGAAGAAAGGTTTGGAAGAAATATGATTTTGTCCTAAATGAGTCGATTTGTATGGGAGCTACCAGAAGGGGCGTAGTCAAAACGCCCATTTTCATTTCCAAACTAACTTTCAACAAATAATAGTCACTGACAAAATTGCATTGTGATCTGTAAAGATTTACGGCAGTTAACGTGTTGACTAAACAGCCAGCCAGCCAGACGGACAGACAGATGGACATGGCTCAATCGACTTAAAAACGAATTTCGTCCAAAGATTCTAAGGGCCCATGTGTTACATTTTTTTCCGAATAATTTTTATAATTTTTTATTATTATTTTCTATGGGTGAGACTGTTTGTCAATGACATCCCGGACTATCCTCACAAGGTTGTGAGTTTCTTAATCATAAGATTCTTGGGTTGACATGAATAATAGTCACCGATGAGGTTGGTTTTTGGTACCAATCGACTTGTATTTTATTGATGCTTTTGACTAGAACTGTGGCCTAGTATGGTTATCTTCCATTCACCTCTATTTCCACAGTAAATTGAAATTGATGGTGAAATTTATTAAGTTCGTCCAATGTGTCCTGAATCTCAGTTTCTTTAATTATCCCAAGAAGGTCGTCAACACACTTGCATAAAAGTTTCGGTCGATACTTTAAGTTCTTCAGGAAATTATTTAATAAAGCTTCCATAATAATATCCGCTATGATGGGAGCAGGTGATCCCATTGGAAATCCTCTGTATTCTGCGTATTACGATTGTCCATAATACAGAATTTTAATATGGTCAGAATCAGTCCTCGACACATGGTAGTAGTATGTCTCTCGATCTCGTTGGTAAAATATATTATGTACTAGTAAGTTCTAACACGCCTAAGGCGCCCGTTGAAAAATACGATAATTTAAATGGATCTTCAAGAAAAGATAGTTTTTATAAAATGATAAACTTTTCTAAGTACTTTTTTTTATAGAATGTATTTTAAAAAAAAAGAATATTTTTAGGTCCTTTTTGTAAGAATATGTATTATATTTTCCCGAAAAGGTCCTTTTTTAAATAGAGGTACATACTTCTTTTATTAAACGTTAATGTTTTTTTAAGAAAAGGTACTATTTACAGAAGTGGTACTCTTTTTAGGAAAAGGTTATTTTTTTAAGAAAACGTACTTATTTTAAAAAAGGCTTCTTATCTCAAGAAAAGAATGAGAAGGTTTTTTTTTAAGAAAATATTTTTTTTTGAGATTTTTATAATTGGTTCTTTTTTCAAAACATTTTTAAGGAGCAGGTACTAATCTCAAGAAAACTTATTTTGTTTCCCAAAAAATGTACTCTTTAAAGAAGAGAGGCAATTTGTTGTAAGAAAATTTACTGTTTTAAAAAAAGGTACTTATTTAAAAAAGGTTTTTTTTTTAAGAAAATGTACTTTGTTTAACAATATGAATAGTTATTCTTTTTTGAGAAAATTTACTTTTTTTAAGAAAAGGCACTTATTTAACATATTTTTTTTTATTGGGTTCAAAACTACAATATGTACCATAGATAAATAAAAAACCATAGATGGTGAAAGAAAAGTGGTGGATTTGAAAGAAACGGGAAATTTTCTAGATGGCGCCGAAGTGGTGGATATGGAAACAAAAACTATTAAAAAACTATATACCCATGCTTTTTTGCCTTTGGTATTGACAACAAATATCAAAACCGATATATTCTATTTCCAAATTTAAACAACACAATAGAAATAAAAACGATTTTTGAGTGCTTTTTCGTCTCATCCGAATGAAAAATGGTCGTACGGAAACAGCATGTGCCCTCTGGTGAAAATGGTGATTAAGCACATGAGTCTTCTATGGGTTTTATTTATCTATGTACATTAGGGTGGCTTTATCTCATAGAGTAAAAAAAAATGTCAGAATTTTTTTGGGGGCACCCCCCTAAAATGTTTCTGTCAGATTTTAGGATTTTTAAGTTTGAGCACAATTGAAAGATGTTAACACGTGCCACTGGGGCCTCAAAGTTTTGAAAATCTCGATTTTTTGGTAGTTTGGCGACTTTGCCGACCCATATCTCTAGAACACTTTAATATATTTGCCCGTGTCATACACCAAATTGAAAATAATAAAAAAAATACGTAAGTAGTACTGAATTCGAGATATGTCGCTAAAAACGTGACTAGGTACCCCTTAGAGCGAAGATGGAACCTATTGTGAAAAAACCCATTTTCCTTCCTATATTATCAATTTTTGGAATGAAAACAATTATGTATTTAAAAAATCAATTATAATAAATGTCTTTTTCATTTTATTCTTATTTAAATTTATTCAAATTTATTCATAATGTGGTTTTGCAGCTATATGGATACAGCTGACGGCATCTGCTGAGAACGTATTGTTTTTGTTGCTCGTCCTTTGTAAGTAATTGGTTGTAATCTGTGATGAGCTTGATTCCTCGCTCTGCCATGTCCTTCACAACTTTCAAGTTGTTTACCATCCTTTGCCCCTCCTGATAGTTGATATTCTGCGGCCAAGTTGCAGGATCTTTTTTCAGAAATTCGGTGTTAATGTTTAATCCCTTGAACAACAGGTAAGTCTCACTTGTAATTAGGGCTCGGACACCTTTTTCTAGGAATTTCGGCAGCTGTTATTTTTTTAGTTTGGGTCGCATATTTGTGGAGCACTTCTCATTTTCTTCTGCTTTATCTGTTAAGATTTTTGTCGCCATTTGACTCTTTACGGTGTTTTGCACTGTCGGGTCAAACAGTGCCAGGGCAACAAGTTCAGGACCAAGATACCACAGGTGATTTATCATTTTGATATTTTTTTGTTAACGCTTTCGTATTTCAATAGATTTGCAATGAGGTATAGGTCTTGTTTTGTTGCTAAACACGCTCTAAGGGCGTTAAACCAGGCTTTACAGTAGACTCGAACGAAGAAAACACAAAGAGCTTCTAGGGCCTCTTGTTCTTGGGAAGTCAGCTTAAACTGGTCACGGAAGAGTTGTATTTTCAGACAGTAAATAGCTTTTGCCATCCACCGGGCATGGTGTACTGGACCTGCAGCGCACATCTATTCCGTCAAGATGGCCAAGATATATCAATGCCAACTATAACAGCTCTTTGTAGTTGTCTCTTGGCTTGCATTCCCTTAGTGTTCTTTGCAGTTCTTCTTTAATATTCTCTACTTCTTCTTTGGGCAGTAGTTTCAAAACATTCTCGCCTCCATCGAAATCGGATTTATCAATCGCCGACCATTCTTTTTGAAATCTCTTGAATATGCCTGGTTGAGGTCCCGATGTGCTTCCAAACTTGCAGTCAAAAACCCTTCTCAAAAAGACTTCTAAAACGTGGTGTCGGCACGCTAGGTACAGGAGCTCTCGACCTAACATCTGCTCCAGGAGATTGCACGCTCCATTAAGTCTCCCAGTATTTGATGCTGTTGTATCGAAGCTCATAGCCACGACCGAGCTGGCGAGACCCCATTCGTCTAGAAATTCGTACACTGGTAGGGCTTGTTCCTCCCCTGAGCTACAGTCAGTTTCAGGAAAGCCCAGGAGTTGTTCTTTAGTCCCATGTGATACCAGAACAGCAACCCGTTCTTTCTGCTCTGGTTTGAGGATACCTGGTAATAGTTTTCCATCCCATGTCTTCCATGTCTTGAAATTTTCACGGTTTATTCTCCGCTGTTCACGGATAACGCTTCTGGAGATCTTATATTCTTTGGGATCCTCTCCGAGAGCTTCTACTGTAGACAAAATGATACGAGTAGCGTTCCTATCGGACACCTTACAGCGGTCCAGCAACAATGACAATTTCATGGTTAGAACCTCTTTGAAGCCACGCTTGATTCTCTTGGGGGCAGATGGTCCTTCAGATTCTACGTTCATCTCGAGCTCTTCATACTGAGTTTCACGTCCTTCTGACTCTTCTGTGAACAATGAGATGAGACAATAAGTATAAAGTTAATATTGATGTAAATTTCAGCTAGAGATCTAGATCTTAAAAGTTTCGCTACAAGGAAAATATTTTTTTTAATGCTTACCCAAATTTCCCACGTCAAGTTTTTTGTCCAAGACCTTCCGTTGTTTCTGTAGTAGTCTTTCTTCAGCTTGAGCCAACTTCAGGTCAACTCCGAGCATGGAGCCTGGTCTTCCTTTCTGTCTTTGTTTCAACAGAAACTCCTTGTCCTCTTCTGAAGTCGTCATCGTCAGGGCATCTTGGTGGGCAATATCAAAGAGATCATACAACTTTAGGTTAAACTCTTTTACAGCATTTCTTGCACTTCCGTTTTTCTATCCTTGTACTTTTGCATCTTTCTCCAATCATCGTACAGTTTTTACAGCTTTACTATTACATTTTTCTTTTGTTTAGTAGGAATTCGAGCTTTTGTCCAAAAACCGAAAACCTCGTCAACAGTGGTTGTGACAGAGTCTCTCACATTTAACTTCACAGTACGCAAATTGTAGAACATAGTAGCTAGAACTTATCGATTGGAGGGCAGCTTACATCCAGATATCTGATGAGCTGGATAGTCAATTAGAAAAATGTTGTCTCTACCTCTACTTCTCATGCCAGATGTAGAAGCCATCTGTTTTACGAGAAATAAAAATGTTCACTAGAAGAAAGAATAAATGACACTGACTAAAACAAAGAGTACGTGTTAGTAGGTACCGACCTAATTGAAATAAAAATGTCTTTTGTAGTTAATATTTAGTGGGTTTTTTTAAACTCGATCACACGAACGTAGAACAAAATACGGCTTTCACTGTTCAGCGAATACTTTTCAACTGACCAAGAATCAAAATTATAAAAGCTAGAACCACCTAGCTATCCTTTTCTTTTTTTAATAACAGACTCTGAACCCCTGGACTTCTACTTAAAATATAACAATAGGTAATAGGGTAACCCAATACATTTTTAAACTAGTTTGGTTTTACCTGCTTGGGGTCGCCATTGATACAGTATGAGGAAAAAATATATACATACCTGACATAAAAAAAAACCATTGTTGTGGGTCTAAAATTAACGGTATACCGTAGCAAACATATTTAAATGAAATGGGATTCCAAAGTACAAGTATTTGTCCATAATAAGCAATAATAATACAAATAACGCATCTTCGCTCTCAGGGGTACCTAGTCAGGTTTTTGGGGACATTGGCACTATTTTGTCAGTATAAGAATACTTGGCGTACGTACCCCAGAACACTAAGGAGCATTATCCAGTGTAACTTACGAAAGTGGACTGTTTGTAAACCCGGACTAAACTAGCCTGTCGAAAAAGTTACATAAAGTTATATATAACTACCCAGCTTGGAACCTATCACATTGAATGTGTCTGAAGCCGTCACCGAAATTAGAGGTTGCAACAACCGGAGTTAGAGGTTGTCAGAACCACAGTAGTGGTCACCACAAGCGTATTACAGATTGTCGAAACCAAATTCGATGTTGTGACAACCCCCGATTCGGTTGTGATGAATTAGAGGTTGCCACAACCGAGTTATGGGTTGTCACAACCGAATTTAGAGGGTTTCACAACCAAATTTAGAGGGCATCAGAACCGAATTTAGAAGTTGTCACAACCGAATTTAGACGGGGTCATAACCGAATTTAGAGGACAGAACAATCTAATGAATTTAATTCCATAATGCATATTAATGAAATTTTTTAATGATTTATTGATAATGTATTCTTCTATATTCTGACGAGTAATTAATATAATCTATAGAGAAACAAATTTTGCTCTTAAACTCAAATATTCGACAATTACCGTCAGCTGACCGTAATCTATTTTTCAGAACTGATGACATCTGGTTACACTCCACGTTGATAAATATGGTAATTTTCCATCAGCGATCATATTTATATGTTCTTATTTATTATTATTTATTTATTATAACTATTTTCTTTTATTTATTCAAGCTCAAAACCTTTCAGTACTCCTTTTAATAGAGATATAGTTTTTAGAAAGAAATTTCGCAATATGCATCCTCATGATTCCTGGCAAACCGTCTAGCCTCAGATATTCATCAGCGATTATTTGGAATGATGCCATTGAAAAAGTCATCAAACTAAATGCAGACGAAAATACACCTGAATTGAGAATTCCCCACTATGCAAGTGTTCGCAAAATATCGCAAGTAAACACACAAGAAAACATTCTCATAAACTTCTTTTCATCTCCAGCCAACCATCGGTTTCCATTAGACATGATTTTTGTTGGTGCCTGAAATAAAACACAATTCGTACAGGTGGCAAAATGTACCGCACAGTCGTCGTACTCCACGTTCAAATCAAAAAGGATGTACAAAAGGATGTACTGTAGTTGCTTTATGTTCAAATACATCAGGGATGACATTTATTTTTTCGGCCTTTTTATCATTATCTGGAAAATAATTCGCTTTAATGAAAACCCGAATTTTACAATATTTTTTTTGTAAATTTTTCAATAAACCCGCGACTGCAACAATTCTATGTGATATTATTTTTTATTATTATTATTTTCGTTTCGAATTTGAAACGTCAGGTTTGAAATATATTCAATTATGTTGTAGTAACCGGTTGTACCAACAGAATTGGCTATATAATGATTGTTGGAAACGATTAAACGATTGCAAGCGACTTAAGTCAAATTCGGTTGCTGCGACCAAATTAATACAAACGACTTGCAAATACAAACGAAACTGGTGCAAACGAATTAATGCCACATTCTGTTGTTGTAGACGATTTAGCACTAAATTCGAAATTATAGAAAATTTAGTTGAAAATGTAATATACTCGTAATTGGAAATTCAGTTGCCACAACCGAATAAATCATAAAATGCGGTTTTCTCTACCGAATTTCAGTTGTGGGGACTAAATTCAGTCGTAATAACCTCAATACGATTATGACAATAGTAAAACGGTTGCTATAGCCTCGTTTCAAACAACTAGATCCATGAGTGCGCCTCGATGTTATTGTGGAAAAAGAGAAATGCCGGTGAAGGCGACTATACATCTGTAAGAGGGCTGTAGGTTGCAAACAGAGACTTTCTCCG
This sequence comes from Phaonia tiefii, assembly GCA_963931995.1. NCBI lineage: Eukaryota > Metazoa > Arthropoda > Insecta > Diptera > Muscidae > Phaonia > Phaonia tiefii. The sequence goes on from OZ008368.1 coordinate 164,361,519, forward strand.
AGGATTGTTTAATCGATTTATACAGCGAAGGTGAGACCGATAATGATCTGATGCACTGATTGTCATGCCATCTGCCTCTCAATAATGTCATGTCTATTATAGGGATGCATATTGCTTATATATGGTGGGCCAACGATGTGTGGATTTTCAGAGTCCCAAATTCGACAATTTTGTCTGTTAACGAAGCCCCAGGAGTGAAAATTACCTTCATGGGAAAATATGATTTTTCGGTAAATATGTTCATCTTTGAAACACAGAAATTTGGAAGAAAGTTTTTAATATTTCCGAATTTCCTTCAAGCGCAAAGCGACCCATTTATAAAAATATCTAACCTTTAACTAATAACACTGAGCACGATTTTGTCCTAAGAACGCCACTATGTTTTTCGGATGTAGTTTGGTCTAAAACATGAAAAAAAAAATATTAAAAAAATATCTGTCACGCCTCTGAATTTTAAAGGGTTAAAATCCAATTTGCGCTAGTTTGTTTACTCTTTAGTCCATATTTTGTGAACGGATGCTCCGAATATTTAGTTTAAGGTAGCAATCGAAAGATTATTAAATACCCATAATAATTTTCTAATACATCTCTTCACTTCATCAAACCGTTTGAGCACAATTTAGAAGAATAATCAACTTTTCGGAAAAATTTCAAATTTCTTCGACATTCAAAAATCACGGCAAAATAGTAAAATCGACTTTAGAAATCTACAAAAATATTACGTACGTGTGCTATACTCCAACGAAATATTTGAGACATAAATGGAGAAAAGCGGTGTATAAATGCGGATTTTACTACAATTTTATTGAATTTACCCATATGTATATGCAGTTTTCCTCACTTACGATACAAAACCGTATATGTGACCTGCTCCACGAAAAGGGACCTCTGCGCCGAAAAATTTTTTTTTTACTTTTTGAGTGATTGCCGCAAACCGCGAGTTTCTATGTCTTTTAGTTTTTTTAAAGATGAACATAATTAATGAAAAAATTGAAAAATGTGATATAAATAAATATAAATATATTATAATATTTGAAATTTAAAAAAAGTTCAATATCAAAGGTACAAAATTACAAAAATATCAGAATTTTACTCCTAACACGCTTTTTTGGTAGTTCTTCTGTAGCGGAAAAACGAAGCGCTTTTTTTAAACGCGTTTTTCTCAATAACTTCTTTTCGGCGCAGAGGTCCCTTTTCATGGAGCAAGTCACATATACTGTATAGTTGTGGTAAGCTGTGGATTGGTGCTTACAAAATTGATATTTTTGACTCATTTTACATGTGTACACTGCTAGTGATGTATACGGTGTAGTAGTTTGAATATTACTAAAATGTTCAGATATAAAAACTAGTGGCATTTCATAATATCTACAAAAATTATAGTTTAAAATAAATCTTTTCAAACGAATTGCATTGTTTTCGTTTAAATGTATTTACTTTCAAATGTGATTCGAGTTCAGGCGCCATCTAGCTTTCAGTTATGTATATTTCATTTGGAATAAATTGTTGGTGGATCAAATATTAACAAGAGTTTGACTACATTCTTGTAAAAAGAAAACAAATATATTTACATAAATATACCGTGTGAGACAAAGATGTATACGGTGTAGTAGTTTGAATTGATTGGTCAAGAAAAGAAAGAAAGGGAAAGTGTCAATCGAAATTTATTTTTTTTTGTATTCACTACAGTAATTTACAGTGACAGTTTATGAGCATGGAACAAACTTATGATTACGCAGCGAGGAAATCTGGGTCAAAGAACCACGTCACAAAGGCCGAGCTAGCCTTGTAAATCTCCCATGCCAGACTTTTTGTATTTCCAAAAGAAATTTTTTTTTTTAGACCTATCGTTGTCAGACCCGTGCGTAACATAAATAGTGCTTAGCTTGTAACTTGGTTTGAGACTATACCATAGATAAAGGAATTAACTAGATATCCCACATGCCTTGGGAAATTTCTTGTTCAATGGGATATTTTCTAGATGGAGCTGGATGCAATAATTACAACGTTTGATCCCAAAAAAAAATTTACCTTGCAAGGTGTATTTGGAACAGGTGCTAACAATAGGTGCGGTAAGCAACATCAACAGGGATTTGGTTTTTGTTTTGTGGTCCGTTGCTCTCAAATTCAACAGAAACCAACACCAACAATAACAGTAAACAAAATGATACAATCAAAATAACAAAATTTTAACTTGAAAGTGGGAAACAAAACGACATTAAAAAAAACTAAATTAGTTGTTTGAATAGCACAACCTGGAAAATGATCCTATTTTTGTATTGAAAAAATGTCCCACACTGTTGAATAAACGTCAGTGAATGTTATGAGAAACGTCAATGAAAGTTACAAAACGACAACACAGCACCTAGTGGCAGTACTTGACAACGCCTGTGGGATATCTACTTATTTCCTTTATCTATGGACTATACATAGCTATAAGCAATTGACATGTGTGCCGTCTTTGTCTACCCCAGGATATTTTATGCAATGGCGTCTCTACCTATATATAATGATAGTTGTTTGCGAATCACGTGCAGTTAGTGTCAGTTTTCTTGTTCAAAAAAGTTAATCACCAAAATTAATGAATTTTCAAACCAAATGTCGAAACAAATAAAACGAACTAATGCGTGTATAAATAATCCAAACGATTTTTGTTAAGTATGTGGTGAATATGTAGGTACGAAAGCATTTTCGTACTAAGTTTAAGTCTACCCTTCAAGAAATATATACCCAGTATTTCGATATGAGTGATGAACATGGTGAGAGATTCCATCAGGAAATGAAAAACATTGAAGATCGCTATACAGGACGTTGTACTGCAAGAATGATGGGAGACTATATTTAATTTCTCATAAGAGAGTCCAACGCAGAGATACTTAAAAGGCAATGCAACAACCAAAACGACAAAAAATGTTATCATATATAAAGAAAGTAATAAATCCTAATCTTAATAAGTCCATTTAAATCATATTCAAAAACATAGTTCATTTTTCATTGTAACTGCTTTGTTTAGGAGCCTCTTCACAGTTTTAAATGGTTGTATTACTAACTAAGTCAAAAATATCAATTTCATATATACGGTTTTGTGGCCGTCGGTAGTACAATGGGAAGCGTGCGCGCTTCTTGTACAACAGATCATGGGTACGATCCCTGCTCTGACCACCTAACATTTACTTCGACGGCGGTCACCTCGCATAGTGTCTGCGACACTGTCGAGTAATCAACCATGGAAAAGCTTCTCTTCTATTAATAATCCGTTCGGAACCGGAGTAAAACTGTAGGTCTTAAGCAGTGAGTCTTAAAAATATAAAGCGCACAACTCACCGATTGTGAGAAGCCCTCCCCAATTCCTTCATGGAATGTAGTGGGAAAACATTTATTTATTTATTTATACACGGTTTTGTATCGTAAGTGAGGAAAACAACATATATGGGTAAATTCAGTAAAATTGTAGTAAATTCCGGATTTATACACCTCTTTTCTCCATTTATGTCTCAAAAATTTCGTTGGAGCATAGCACACGTACGTAATATTTTTGTAGATTTCTAAGGTCGATTTTACTATTTTTCTGTGATTTTTGAATGTCGAAGGAATTTGAAAATTTTCCGAAAAGTTGGTTATTTTTCTAAATTGTGCTCAAACGGTTTGATGAAGTGAAGAGATGTATTAGAAAATTATTATGCGTATTTAATAATCTTTCGATTGCTACCCTAAACTAAATATTCGGAGCATCCGTTCACAAGATATAGGCTAAAGAGTAAACAAATTAGTGCAAATTGGATTTTAACCTTTTAAAACAACTTGAAATCAGAACCACTATTCGATCGGAAATACCAAACTCTCATGCCGGAATGAGATTCCTGGAACAAGAGAGTTCCTGTAATACACTCCACGAAATAAATATAGCATTATTTTTATCAGTCTATCCTATTCTATTACACAGTTCATTGAAGAAGAGTGTCCTAGTACCGGGGTTCCCAAAGTAATTGCCTCTCCACCCTGGGGTGCCGCTAGCATAAACCAGGGCTGCCGCCAGCGTATACCAGCTGTGCCAACACATTCCATAATTTTCACAATAAAATTGGGATTAAGCAGTAGAATTTAATTTTATAATATGGCAATACCGCTATTAAATCGCTAGTTTCATTTTATAATATGGCAACACCATTTTTATACCGCGTCTACTAGGTACTCGTCGGCCATTTTGTGGTTGTAGTGTGTATTTCGTTGCAAATAGCTCCGGGTTTTTAACATTGAAGAAAGATTGAGTGGGCTTTACGGTGAGTTTGAATTATTTTCTTGTTTCTTATAAAAAACTGTTTAAATGGTAATATTGGTGACTATAATATATTATTTAATCATTCAACTTTAGTTGAGGAAATATTTTGAGGTTAAAGTAAATTTATGCTCAATAACTGTAAAATTAGTTACCTATGGCCTGCGTATGCATTTATGTCTTTTTTTACGTTTAATGGAGTGGATTGGATTATGAACGTATTTGTTGCAGAATTATGGATAATTTGCTAAAAACTGGGTCTTTGAAAAGAAAAGGTGGTGAAATTGTAGAAGCTTCTGAAACATCTGATTCAATGATAACCAGCATCGCCGAATGTGACGAAATCCGCCAGCAGCCTTCTGACAGCCTAAGCCCAAACTGTTCTGCTTCAGTTCGATAAAAGGCAACTCATGTTTCAAAGGAGGTTCGATGAAAAATAAGAAAATATGACCGTAGTTACCTTACACTGTTTGGCTTTGTTGCAGTTGGAAACGAACAGACACCCCAAGGGCAATGCGTTAATTGAATGTGTTAGTTGCCAAATCGATTAACTCCATCAAAAAATAGCTGTAGAAACTTAAATTTTCACTGGGTTTTCAAATTCCACGTTCATTATAAATGCAAACTGACATTATATATTACGAACTTATAAATAGATTGAAATCTTGTGAATTTTTTAGTTTACAGCTTGATGAAAGTACCGACGTAGCGGGACTTGCTGTACTTCTTGTATTTGTGAGGTAAATAGAAGAGGACCTTTTGATAAGCAAAGCGCTTGAGACTTACACCACTGGCGACGAGATTTTCAAAGTTATCGACCAATTCATACAGAAAAATTGTTTGGAATGGAGCAAGTGCGTGGATGTTTGCAGTGATGGAGCGGCCGCAATGGTTGAAAAAACGAAGGGAGTGGTGGCTAAGATTAAGCAAGTGGCAAAAAACGCCACCAGCAGCCACTGTCTTAACCATCGGCATTCTCTGGCGACAAGAAAGATACCACAAGAATTAAACGTCATATTGGATGATGCTGTCAAGACAATTAATCATGTTAAGAGCCGCCCACTTCAAGCACGCCTTTTAAAACTTACCACCGAAGATATGGGTATGGAATACTTTCACCTCTTGCTGCACACGGAAGTGCGATGGCTTTCAAGGGGTAAGGCTTTGGCCAGACTGTTGGAACTGAAAGATGCACTGGTGGTCACATTTACAGAGCAGTCTTTCATTCAAAAATTAACTGATATCGATTGGCTGCTTACATTGGGATACCTTTCCCATATATTCTAAAAACTAAATAAAACCACCACATCTCTTCAAGGGAAAGAAGGAGCACAATTAGCTAAAATTAAAGGACTGCGCAAACAAAATTATATTTTTTGGCACGTGTGTTAAGAGCAAAGATATCTGCAACTTTCCTCGGTTACAAGAATTTGTCAAAACAAATGAGATCCATATTCAACCAAACCTCCTCGAAATTATTACCGCCCACTTGGTAGGTTTGGAAAAAAACATTGTTGAGTATTTTCCTGATATTGATTCTGAAGATGTCTACAGCTGGATGATAAATCCGTTTTCGTGCAACCCAACACGTAAACCTAATGGGATGACAAATGAAGCTTTTCAAAATCTGCTGGAAATTAGTGAAGACAACACTTTGAAACAAAAATACCACGACGGGAACCAATAAGAGTTATGGATGCAAGTCTACACAGAAAATAATTCTATTGGCAAAATTGCAATAAAAATACTTGTCCGTTTTATTTCAACTTATCTATGTGAGTCTGCATTCTCAACGTTGGCTTACATACATAAAACACAGATACAGGAGCAAACTTTCAGCGTCAAGTGATTTAAGGATAAAATTGACAAAACTTCCTATCAACTTAAAGGAAATAATGAAAAATTCATTTAAACAGTTTCATTCTTCCCATTAAAACTAAATGAGCACTAAACTGCATTGTGTTTTCTTGTTTCCCTAAGTAGTCAAACCTTTTTAAGAGTAGGTGTGCCGCTAGTTTTTTTAGAGCAACAAGGGCGCCGCGGTGGAAAAAGTTTGGGAACCCCTGTCCTAGATTGTACCGTTATCTTTAAATACCTGGAAGAAGTTATAAAGACAGAGCGATGTAAGTAAAGCGTACAAATGTGATACTTTATGTTGACAGTGGTATTTAGCATTTCCTTTGGGTTGAACCAATTTTTAAAGTTGGTTAATTGTTGGATGCTTTCTACAATAAATTTTGATTTATGAAAAGTAGTGTTAATATCGGGTTTTTTGTAAAGGAAATCCCGCGCGGAACCCATCTATAAATTGAAGTGCGTACAAAAGTTAAATCTTTACAAGAATGTGGCAGAACTATAAGGGAGATTGCAAGAAGAATGCAAAGGAATACAAAACCAATCTTCTCTGTTTTTAAAAACCCCAACAATTATTGAACATCTAAAAGAACAGGACGCAAGCTTCTTGTATGTGAAAGGACTAAGCGGCAGATAAAACCTTTAACTACAGATATATACATCTCACCGTCGAATATCAAGCTCCAAATAAGCCTCCCGGAATCCACGCACAGAATTCAACAAATTTTGGAGAATGATGAAAATCTCAAATATATTAAATGTGTGCCCCAACCTAGGCAATTCCTTCAAATCTGGCAATTATTTATACAGTACAGGTTTATGAATTTGAAAATACTATGTGGCAATACCTATCGAAGCCACAAACCTCTACATAAAAAACACTATAAAAACAGAATTGCCAGCAGTCAAACAAAATCAAAATAATTAAAATCATTCATAATCATATTTCATTACAATTTCATTACAATTGGCATCCGATCCCACATCGTGCATTTGCATTGCCCGAGGAAATGAAAATTCAACATTTTTAAATTGTCATTGCGAACAATGATAATTCTTTTGCATTTGCATTAGATAAAGCAATGCAAATTAAAATCCAATTCAAATTAAAAAACCCATGTATGCTAAAATCAAAAATTGCTCAGAAATTTTTAAACAGAAATTTTTAAAAATTTTAAACTAAATGCCACCTATCACCATTGCATGAAGATCTTCGCCAAAAGAGGGTATATGCACGCAGAAATTTTCGACAGACCAAACACAGATCCCTTCAGATCAGTGGCGAATAAAGCCTATGCACACATAGTGCCTTTTTCTGCTTCGTGCTTTCACATCGACATATGATCTCGAATTGAACGAAGCCACAGAGCAATAGAAAAGAGATTCCATGCCTCTCTTCGTGTTCTCTTAATGACGACGAGGTAGTAGGGCATTTCATCGAGTTTGAATTGCTTTGGTAATTTACTCTTTGGTTGGCATAATACGGACAGAAATGAAAGGGAATGCATATTTTCGTTCGATGCGAACAAATTTAGCTGTCATTAGTATCAATCAAACACATTTAAACTTAGTTTGCTGTATGTCTCTAATCAGTATGTCTTCTTTGGTCTCTCATTCTACATCATTTCCCTTGTGGCTTTTCGATCAGCGATGCCATAGAAACACCCTGGTTTGATCAGTCTGTCCAATCCTAAAAAAACTCAAAATTATTATTTTTTTAATATTCATCCAATCTCACTTTTCTTTACTCTGCGGCTGCTTTTATAGGAGTCCCTTAATCATTTAACTCTTCTACTATTGTTTCCGAGGTTGAGCAATTCCAGTTTTATTTATTTCATCAATAGTGACACCTTGGACGAGATTTGCATTTTGTTCCATTTCACTACTGAATATTTCAGTTTGTTGCACAGTTATAGACTTTCCCGTGATATGCAATAAAACACCTTAATACCTTTAATATTTTGTACACCAAATTTATCATACTTGCCAAATTCCATCGATTTTATTGATTAGATTTTTACTTTTATTTGTAATGCCCGGCCAAACACTGGAACAATCGGCGCGTTCAGTTTGGGCACTTCAAGTAATGAAGCTAGCCCGTCTGCGCCTTATAAAATATACAAAAACGCACGAATTCGTAGAACTAAACGCACGTAGTCCCATCGGTGACATACAAAAGCGTGTCCAATTACATACCATGAAGGGATTGGGGGGAGCTTCTCTCAACCAGTGAGTATTATACTCACTGATTGGGACCTACTGTTTTAATTACTCGATAGTGTCGCCGTCACTAAGCGAGGTGGCCGCCGTCGAGAGAAATTTAAAGTGCTCATAGAAGGCATCGAACCACGATATCATGTGCAAGAGGCGCCCACACTAATGTCATAGACTAGAAAATATGGGAAAAGTGATGCGTTGCGTGTCTCGCGATAAGGTCGATAGTCATGGAGCGATTCTCAGCTGAACAACGCGTCAATCGTCTTTTGAAAATGGTCGTGCCGCAAGAAGTGCATTTCGCGCATTGTGTGATTTTTTCGGTTAACATAACCGGCCGTCTGAATCAAAAATCTGTCGTGTTGTACAGAAATATGAAGAAAATAGGTCGGTGCAATCCCTGGCAACACCCATGCGCTTTCACACAGGTCGTTCAGCCGAAAATATTGATGCCGTGGAATAAAGTCTGGAGCAGGCCGTGACGACCTCAATTCATCTTCGTGCACAGCAAGTGAACTTTTCCTACTGCACCGTTCAGCGGATTTAAAAAAAAATCCTATTTATTCACGCCTACAAAATGCAATTTACATAGGAACTGAAGCAGCGCCGTAGATTTACCAAGTGGATACTTGAACAACAAACAGTTGCTGCCGATTTTGCAAAAAAAACATAATGATCCATGGGCACGTTTTCACCTAAACGGATATTTTAAATGGAAAAAGTGTCGCATTTGTGGTATTGAAAGTCCACATGTTATTCAAGAAAAAACTACACGCTAAAAATCTGGCTTTTTTGATGTGTTAGCATCTATAGCGGCGTATAGGGACTAAATCTATCAAAGTCAGATTTTATGCTGCTGCTAAAACCAGATTTTATGCTGCTGCTAAAACCAGATTTTCTGCGACTGCGAAAGAGAATAATGACGTGTTAAACAAAAATGAGCGAGCAAGATAGCAATGAAAGAGTGGTGTGGCAGGGGTGAGGCACACGAAATTGGGTCTATAGCGTATGTATTAACATAATAATGTATGTATGTACATGTGTCTGTTGTTGAACGGAGAATAGCCACGCAAAATTTCATTTGCAAGCCCATGGCTTGCGCAGTCGACGATATGGTGACACACTAATACGTCAGCTACTTCGTACAAAGTATGTGTGATGTTGTGTGTTTGGATGTTTCGTTGCTGTTGATATGGCAAACATGTGGTTATACGACACACGTATACGTCAGCTACTTCGGACAAAGTATGTGTGATGTTGTGTGTTTGGTTGTTTCGTGGTTGTTGCTATGGCCAAACAAAGCGAGTCATTTGCTGTTCAGCATTGCCCGGTGTATACAAAAAAAAACTATTATTTTTTATTTTCCAATGTAACATTTACTAATGTGTTCATAGAAATCGAACAGGTACCGTGTAGCAAAAAGATGTTAACACATCATCCGTGAGTTCGAACACTCATTGATTTTTTTTGTAGTATGGATGCAAATATAACATGTTTTTGCAGCAGAACATAACAAATGTGGTACACTTGTGTCCAAACCAAATATGTTAGAAATATAGAAATACCCTAGGTATTCGTTTATTCACCATTTTCACCAGATGGCAAAGGCTGTTTCCATACGACCATTTTACACTCGGATTCGACGAAAAGGCATTCAGTTTTTTATTCGAATCTGTTGTTGGAATTTGAAAATAGACTCTAGAGAATAGAAAGAAATTTTTTGTTTTGTAATTGTTTGACAATACAAAAGTCAAAAAATCATGTTGAATAGTTTTTTCAGTAGTTTTTTCGTTTTCGGCGAAATTTGCCCATATCCACCATTCCTGCACCAAATAGAAATTCCTCGACTTTCAAACCCACCACATATGTATGTATAATTCACCATCTAGGGTTTTCAATCATCGTTAGCCATGCACAAAATTTGTTTGATGATGCATTACAATGTTCGTCCAAAATGAATCCAAATTTATCCAAAATTTAAAAAATATTTGATTCTTGTCTATATCCAGTTTAAAAGGAATTGTTACGTGTCCCTGTAATTTCACGTCTTTAAATTCAAAATGGCTAAATGACACGTTATACGCTAAACAATTTTAGATGCTACACAATGTCACAAACGTAGATTTCGTGACTGTAAATTCTTTACCACATTTGTCCCTCATCCATCAGGACACAGATACATACTCGTATGTATATCATTAGACATTGCGTTAACCCCTCGCTCACACTGCGTTATTCCAATCCTACAAGGACTAATGATGGGATGCGGGAATATCATGGATATTTGATTGAAATGCAATCGTCATAATCCTTAACAATTTAAATCATCGATTGACAACAACAACACATAAGAGGGCAGAGTTCCAATACGCGTGCAAGAAACAACCGCAGCTCTTCAATACTTTGTGTAAATATTTACCCGAATACTCGATTCGTTTCATAGATCCCTGTATTGATTGTCAACTACATAACATTGTAATCCGAATCAATTGTCGCAAATCCTGGTAAGAGAGCAAATAAACGATTTCATTACAAATCGTTTCGCCCTGTATCGTTGTTTGCAGCATCTGATTATGAACAGAACGAGTTCAATAAATAATCTGTAAATTAACAATTGAGCCAACAATATCCTGCCTACACTTGTGTGCATGTATCTTCGATCGATGTTCTTTTTTTGTTAATCTTTAAAACTTGTGTTTGCTCGTCCTCTAAATGATTATAATACAACCATTATTATCCACATTCGAGATTTGTCGAGCATCAAAATCGTTTGATATCATGAGTTTTCACGACTTTTTCCGTTCACTATCAAATGCGGGTTAGCTGCGTGCACCGGGGAAGCAATCTGGATGACCAGTGCAATATCGATGTGGTGTCGAAGTTTGAATGCCTGGAAATGTCTAATTGCAAAATCAGGCCCCAGCTTTTTCCTTGATATGCCACACATTTTAAATTATCCTGGAACAAGTTTGAAATGAAATCAGGCGCTGAGGACGAAAAACGAACAAAATTTTATAGGGTTGTTACATATTTTTGAGGCAACCCTAGGAAATTTAAAGTTATTTTTACTAACTTGGCGGCTGAATTTTCCCGGCAGAATGTTGGTGCCGGCGTCGACATATTCAGAAATGTTCGGAACACTTGTCAACACTATTTCATGATCATCTTGGTCCTGGCTGAGCTGACACTCAGCCCAATCTGTCAAAAGTCCGCAGGTTATCCTGGAGGAAATCACTTGCCGTACTGGCATACAAAAACGATGTACAATCTAGATCGTCTTTGTGGCATACTTGTCATTGCCACGTAATTTGCATGATCAATAACTTTCTCAACTGCATTTTAGAGAATGACCAGATTCCATTTAGTCAGTGTTACCATATGGGTATAATTTGTGCCGTTTCGGCATATTTTTTTTGATTTTTGCACTTGTTTTTAGAAAAATTATGCCAAGTAGCGTTTAGTACAGTTCCCTCAACCTTTTTCCAATTTTTTGAATTTTAGCGCAATTTTGTTGCATTCGGCACAATTTTCGTACTGAAATTTTCTCCCTTTAATTTATCTGAAAAATTAATTTTTGCAGCAAATTTATCGGCATATTAGTTACAATATCACATTTTTAGGTTCCTATACATACTTAAGCGTATTATCGGCGAAGCGTCAGCTTCAAAAAAACTGTATCTCGTTTCTGTAGTTCTCGAATCGAAAAACTTTTCACATGAAACATGTGAATTGAAACAAACACGCTACGAATCGGAACAAAAAATCGCTTCTCACATGTGACTGTTTCTACAATATTTATTTTGCGAAAACTTTCTGTGACGTACTGCTTTTTCCATGCTTATTGCAAAAATGAGAGAAAAACTGTTTCTAAAAAGTAGGGAGTCGAAAAATTTTAAACGTAAAAAATACTTACAATTTAAAACGGTGCGAGATTTGTTTTTTTATTCCCTGTTAAACTATTTTTTCGACCACTTTATATGGGGTGCTAAGCGATTTTAAGCGGCTCGCCATACAAAGTCGTCGAAAACTTGGTTTAGCAGGAATTAAAAAAACAAGCTTATTTTGAGCATTCCCTGCTAAACTAATATTTCGACCACTTTATATTGGGAGCTAAGCGATATTAAGCGAATTTAAGCGGTCTGTTGTTCTTTTTCGCACTAGCTTAATTTGTTTGTTTATATTTTTTATTACTACTTGACAGCTTTCCTGGAATATTCCATTAAAAACGTAATCAGTGTTGCCTCTTTTCGCATTGATATACAGAAACACTTTTTACTCACAAATCGAGAAACGATGGAATTGTTTGTTTCATGCTTAATGTGAAAACTTTTTCGATTCGAGAACTACAGAAACGGGGTACTGTTTACGAAAATTTTGTGAACAAAAGAACAAAATCAATTACAGGGTTGTTATGCCGAAGTAATTTCGTACGAAAACAATTGTTAGGAACTTTTGATATGCCGACTACTTTGGCAAACAAAGTAACTCCACAGGCGTAAAAGCAAAAATGGAATTTACGAATTATCAAAAATAGGTTGACCATTTCAATAATTTCCGTATAGAGATAAATGGCAAAATTCCTTACGAAAATGCTTTCCTGAAATCAAGAGTAAAAATCCTTTGTGAGACTGGACTTGTTGTACCTAGAACAAAAAAATTAACGATTATTAAGAAAAATTTTAAATTAGTCATTAGGTATATTTTTATTCCTTGATAAACTAACTTTTCGACCACTTTGTATGGAGAGCTAAATGATATTAAGCCCCCATTCAAAGTCGTCGAAAAGTGAGTCTAGCGAGAATTAAAAAAAAATATGAAGCCTGTGTTAGATAAGACGGGCGCATAGGTCAGACGTAGAATACGTTAGTCATTTTGCAATTTAAATATATGAATTAAATATAATTTTTTATAAATGATTTAAATCTATCAAATTTATCTTTAATTTTTATGTTAAAAATTTAGGATAGTTTTTAACAAAATTTGGGTACATCTTATATCAATCCGATGCACTTTTGAAAACAAGTGTAAATACTGCATGTGGCAACACTGGTTCTGTAATGTTCACATAAAACATGCATTATCAATATACTTCTTCTCTTTCTCACACTGGTTCTGTGATGAACACACAGATAATCGTACTGCTCTTACACATGATGTTATAATACATAAAATACAAAGCATATGAAAATTAATACAAAATTTGAAGGAGTTAAATTTTGATTTACTTATAGAATCAAAAAAATTATATGTAGCAATATGATTATTTAAATACAAATCAAAAGAAGACATATTAAATATGTTACGACCATACTTGAATTTTCTTCAATGCATGCATAAAGTATTCAAAACTTATAATGAAAGTGACAAACATTTTCTCAAAATTTTGTGCTCCAGATCAACACCCCTACCTTACCGTATAACGTATTCTACGTTAAAAGCACGCTTATTACTCTCGACGCTCCAGATATAAACTCCAGAGAAAGTCTCCGTGTTAATTACAAGAGTAATATCCGACAAAGAAAATTTCGAAGTAGAGACGATTTGATCACTGTTCTCTAGGATAATTGGAACAGATTCCAAAAGAAATTATCCAAAACTTGATTAACAGCCAAAGTCACGATGTCGAACGTTAATGTTCGCTTTCTTTCTATGCGACAAACAGCTGATTTGGGAGTCACTAACAAGCGAACGAAAACATATACAATTCAGTACAAAATCGGACCCCACTTACACCCTCTCCCTCAAAATCCAAGCGAACGAAGCCAGGCACTCACTTTCGTTTCAGAATGCGAGTCACTATCTTTCGACTTGTCGTTTGCATGGTTTTGCGTGTGTTTGTGTGGTTGTTGTTCAAAGCAATAACATAAACTAGACGTTCGCCATTTAATTTCGGAGCGAGAGAGGAGAGTACGAAGAACTAGTATCTGCAGGTGCCACAAAGTTGTCGTTTTTGTGCTGAAATTTAAATATATTTTAATAACAAATTTATTATAATGACATTATTTTCTGTCCATTGTGTTTCTTCCATTGAATTCTATATAAATTGTTTTTGTTTCAAGCTTTTATTTCATTTCCAGCTATGCGACAACCAAAAAACAAGTGACTGGTTTTGACATTTTCGTTCGCATAGATGACAGCGAAAATAGTTAGTGGCTTCCGATTTTTCAAATACACAATCACACAATAACATTTAAAGCCTGGGATAAGAAAGAAAGTGAGTGACTGGCTTTCGTTCGCTTAGGTTTTCTTTCGAGATCGTGACTTTGGCTGTTAGTGTTTTGTATGAAATTAAGATACGGGCTATTTACGGTAATAATGATGTAGTTATCTTTATCTTCTTTATATATTTAATTGTACTGCACGTGTGTTTGTGAGTGAACTCCTCCTAAACTTCTGGACCGATTTGAATAAATTTTTTTGTATGCGTTTGGGTGGCGCCCTGGGTGGTTTAGATTTACTAGTCGGTCCAATTCGACAAAGGGGCGTGATACCTCCCATACAAACCACAAATTAAAAATCCATTATTTCTGCTCCTGCTAACGGTTTTTGAACAAAATTTGCAGGACAACGACTGCCGGGTCAGCTAGTACGTATATAAAAATGAGATAGCAAGAGAGAAACAAAAATTGTGTGAACATATGTAACCTATGTACTAACATAACAATGTATGTATGACACATACTGTTGCTTTGCATTCTCTTTGTTTTTTGTGGAAATAAAACAAAAAGTATTAAGCAAGAAAATAATGACACATGTGGTTGTTGCACTTGTCTTTAAATAATTATAAGTATTAATATTATTTAAATGTAACGTCATCATCATGGTAAAATAAGGAAGGTAAACTCGTTAGAACAGATGTTTTCAATTTCTTCATTGTGGTTGATCATTTCAGCTGTCAAACTCATGTGTACTTTGTTTTTGTACCATTTTGTTTCCTGTGTTGTTGGTATACTTACGTGTATAGATTGACAAATGAAGCGATTTGAAAAAAAATCAATGAGTGTTCGAACTCACGGATGATGTGTTAACACCTTTTTGCTACACGGTACCTGTTCGATTTCTATGAACACATTAGTAAATGTTACATTGGAAAATAAAAAATAATAGTTTTTTTGTATACACCGGGTAATGCTGAACATCAAATGACTCGCTTTGTTTGACCATAGCAACAACAACGAAACAACCAAACACACAACATCACACATACTTTGTCCGAAGTAGCTGACGTATACGTGTGTCGTATAACCACATGTTTGCCATATCAACAGCAACGAAACAGCCAAACACGCAACATCACACATACTTTGTACGAAGTAGCATACGTATTAGTGTGTCACCATAACGTCGACTGCGCAAGCCATGGGCTTGCAAATGAAATTTTGCGTGGCTATTCTCCGTTCAACAACAGCAACAGACACATTTACATACATACATTATTATGTTAATACATACGCTATAGACACAATTTCGTGTGCCTCACCCCTGCCACACCACTCTTTCATTACTCTCTTGCTCGCTCATTTTTGTTTAATACGTCATTATTCTCTTTCGCAGTCGCAGAAAATCTGGTTTTAGCAGCAGCATAAAATCTGGTTTTAGCAGCAGCATAACATCTGACTTTGATAGATTTAGTCCCTATACGCCGCTATAGATGTTAACACATCAACAAAAACAAAACGCCTGTTGTTGCTTCCTACAACAACAACAACGTCTACAGCTACTACTTGGTTATTTTACTATGGTCATCATATGATTGAACGCTGTTTTTATACCCTCACCATAGGATGGGGGTATATATCATTTACATTACCCACAGGGTATGGGGAAAATAATGGGTACCTACCCATGAAAATGAGGAATTACCCATTGCCCTCAGAGCAATGGGGAAAATAATGTGTAGCTACCCACGACGATGAGATATAAACATGAGGGCGTTTTAGCAATTTTTTGTTTGCAAAATTATATTTTTAGTGATTTTTTTTTTAAAAACGTGATGCCATATTGGAGACACTCATTGGTTAGAACTTCTGATGGAGGTAAAATTTTGATTATTTTTTCGATTGGACGCACCGTTTTCGAGTTATAGCTACTTTTTTATTTTAGCGATTTCTCTAAAAAAAATTCTTCCATACGAATTGGACCACTTTATGAAAACCCCTTCGAAACCGATCAAAACCCATTACCTATCGTCGTGGGTAGGTACCCATTATGTTCCTCATTTTCCTGAGGGTAATGAGTAATCGTGATGAGTAATTCCCCATTGTCGTGGGTAGCTACCCATTATTTTCCCCATTGCGCTGAGGGAAATGGGTAATCGTGATGAGTAATTCCCCATTGTCGTGGGTAGCTACCCATTATTTTCCCCATTGCCCTGAGGGTAATGGGTAATTCCTCATTTTCATGGGTGGCTATCCATTACACATTCCTCACGACGATGTGTATGGGTTACACATGGGGGCAAATATGAACTCTGCTTACAAACGAACAACGGGAAACTTAATTCTCCAGATTCGTTATGTAACAGGGTGATTTTTTCTATTTGATTTTTGAAAATTGAAGAAAACACGGAAAGTTTTTACAAGTTAATGACATATTTATTTGGACAAACAAGTCCGTGATCATCGAACGGTACCATACGGCCATCATCGTCTTTGAAGAAGTGCGATCCAATGATGCCATAAACCCCAGCAAATAGTGCATTCTTGAGGGTGTATTAGCTGCTCTTCGGGCAAAATTCGGCAATTCTGTTTATGGTTTAAGAGCAGCTAATACACCCTCAAGAATGCACTATTTGCTGGGGTTTATGGCATCATTGGATCGCACTTCTTCAAAGACGATGATGGCCGTATGGTACCGTTCGATGATCACGGACTTGTTTGTCCAAATAAATATGTCATTAACTTGTAAAAACTTTCCGTGTTTTCTTCAATTTTCAAAAATCAAATAGAAAAAATCACCCTGTTACATAACGAATCTGGAGAATTAAGTTTCCCATTATTAGTTTATCATTGTAATTATGGTCGCAACTTCTCAATAGTATGGTGCAATTGGGAAAAATTTCCGATATTTGGATGGGAATATATCCGTCCAAGGCCATTGAAAAACATCCTTTGAATATTATTATTCGTTGAAAAAAATAATCCCTATTTCTTAAATTATATTTATGAAAGCAGTTCCAAATAGCTGCCGAGGACACGCTTAAGTCAATACATTTTAATATGACAAAATTACTTTATTTATTTCGACGCTCGTAATGCTCCAAATAATACTGAGCGAAATAGTTTACATTTTAAGAAATTAGACTCAAACCCATCTCACATGGAACAAACAATAAAACGAAAATGTTTCCTACAGTCAGATCATCATACAATACATTTTCGTCACAGAAAATCTGCTGCTGTAAGTCCTAACTTAATGGACTTTCTCATGTTGTTAAATTAAAAGCCAAAATAGAATTTCAGTATCCTTTTTCACACAGGCGCATTTTCACATATCATAAATTAATTACATAAACTATATTATTTTATTGTTTCTTGATTTATTCGATTAATCGATATAAATTACTCGATTTATTTATTACTCGAAATCAGTCGTTTTAAAATACTCGTGCAAATGTACGACACAAAATGTTCGATTAATCGAATAACGATTAACCGATTGGATACCCTAGTCCACTATCAAAATTTCAAAATGGTGAGGAAGATGGAAAAAAATGAGGAAGAATATTTTGTAATGTGGTCCCATTTGGGGAGAAAATGGGCATGTAGAGCATTTTTTTTAACCGGTTCATTGAAAAATATCGCTTATTATGGTCCAGGGTTATGAATCCAAATAAATGGCAACCCTAAAAACGTATGAAAACTGGAAAGCGCACAGCTCAGTGATTGTGAGAAGTTCTCCCCAGTCCCTTCATGGGATTTAATGGGAAACCATTTATTTATTTTTTTAAAAACGTATGGCAACTCTCGGCGAACTTAAATTACCTTTTCAAACTCTAAGCAAAAACTATAGATGTAGTAGTGCAAAAAAAACTTTAGCAAGCCGAAATATTAGTTAAAAGCTATATAAATATTTTTATATTTTCCTAAGGAAAACAAATAACATTTTCTTAGTTAACCGAATTCAAAAATAAATTAAATTGAATTATTGTTTTTAAATAATACATAACTTTATTTTAAAGGATGCCATAATTTTCCTAGGTTTGCCATCTTTTTTTCGGGCAACCCTGAATGCTTTTACATTAAGGGTGGTATTCTATAAGTCGTGAATGAGTCACTTCGTGTTACTTTTGTAGTTTTGGTAGTTTATAAAACGTTACAGCTGTTACATTATTTAATGGGTATTTTATAAATCGCAGTGCAACGTTTTTGATCACTTCAGCTGTCAAACTGAACACGCCACAGTTCAAAATAAATAAAGCGTTGAAAATTTATTATTGCGAGTATTTATTTAAAAAATTATACACATCACTTGATGTTGACAATAATAAACAAAAGAACCAATACATTACAATCAATACATACCGGCAAAAATGGCACGTGTTTTTGAAAAGACAACGAATTTAATATAGGTGGGAGAATTTGTTGGACTTTGAAATTCAAAATAACATAGATTTTTTACACATTTTATGTGAATATTGTTGGTATTTGCAGTATTATAAATAATAGCAATCTTAAAATCTGTTGATCTACTGAAATAGAACTAAATTGTTTAATCTTTTTCATTCTGCGCATTTCAATCAAGATAACTTTTTCTAATCTATAATAGTTTATTTTAGGTGGACAAATCTATAAACCACCAATGTCGGCTTTCGTAAGCAAGCGCGAAGTGATGCATATATAAACAACAATTTTTTGACTTTCGCGTTGACGTTCACTTTCGGGACTTTTAGAATACTACCTTAACTATGTTTTTTTACTCCTTTACTTTTATTGACTATATTACAACCTCATGAGGTCAGACGTCTTACACATAATAATTAAACAAACAAATTAAACAAATTTCAACATGTTCCTCCAACTGGCTCTATCTCTCGCCAGTTGGTAACACCAAGGATACGGAGGGATTCTTCTGCCTGGTCTTTCCAGCGGAGTCTTGGTCGTCCTCTTTTCCTGATTCCATGGGGTACGTTATCAAAAATCTTTCGCGCTGGCTCATCTCCATCCATACTGATAACACGGCCTAGCCAACGCAATTGGCCCACTTTGATTCGTCTAGCTATGTCCACGTCAGAATAGAGATTATATAGCTCTGCGTTGCAGCGACGTCGGTACTTGCCGTTTTCCCTAACAGGACCATATATTTTACGGAGAATTTTTCTCTCGAAAACTCCCAGGTGTTTTTCATCCGCTTGCGTTATGACCCAATTTTCGGAGCCATATGTCAAGACAGGTAAAATGAGAGTCTGATATAGCTGGACTTTTGTCCGTCGAGAGAGGGCTTTGTTCCTAAACTGCTTGCTGAGCCCAAAATAACATCTATTTGCAAGCACAATTCTCCTATCCATCTCCAGGCTGACGTTGTTGTCCTTGTTCACGGCGGATCCAAGGTAGACAAATTCATCTACCACTTCAAAATTAAATCGGTTGTCAACGTTCGCGTGCGGACCAAGTCGAGAGGTTTCTCTAGTCGTTGACACCATCAATTTTGTCTTGCCCTCATTAACAGCAAGACCCACCTTCGCTGATTCCTTTTCGATTCTCGAAAATACTGCAGTAACCTCTCGCAAATTTCGCCCAATGACGTCTATGTCGTCAGCATACGCCAGCAACATATGGCTTTTCTTGTTAACGGTTTTGTTCGTATTTACTGCAGCCTTTCTCATTATTATCTAGATTAAGATGTTGAAGAGATTGCACGAAAGTGTGTCGCCTTGTCTAAGTCCTCGCTTGGTACAGAATGGTTCAGTGAGGTCTTTCCCCACTTTGACTGCTGATTTGGTGTTGGTCAGCGTCATTCTACAGAGGCGAATCAGTTTTGCCGGAATACCAAATTCATACATACCTTCGTACAGTTTTCCCCGTATGGGGCTTTCGACAGCAGCTTTGTAATCGACAAAAATGTGGTATGTATCGATTTGCTTTTCGTGGGTCTATACTACAATCTATACTATCTTCCACTATCATTACCTCCTAATCTTCAGTGGAAGAATCTGAGAGGAGTAGTGCTGAAAAGTGGTCTCTCCACATTTTGAGCACACACTGCTTCTCAGTCACCAGATTTTTCAACAGAGACGCTACAAAAGTAAATCGATAGGGGCAGCAAACGATGCCATATTTTTTCCCGCTCTTTTGACATTTCTCTTCAGTAAGGTTTGCCATTTCATCATGGAAAGATATACGAGGCAACAACAAGTCGAAATTATTAAAATTTACTACCGAAATTTGGAGTCAGTGGCCTCAACTTTAAGAGCGCTACGTCCAATTTATGGTCGTCATAATCGTCCTACCAGATTAACAATTCAGCGTCTAGTGGACAATTTTGAAGAAAGCCCAAATGTGTCTCTCACGTCGTTCTCAAGCGTTGGGCATCTCTGTGACGTCGTTGTGGCGAATTTTGCGAAAAGATCTTGGCCTACATCGTTACAAGATCAAATTGACGCAAGAACTGAAGCCGCTTGACCACCATAAGCGTCGTATGTTCGTGAATTGGGCTGAGCAACAACTTGAAAATGATTCGGATTTTCATCGGAAAATCATCTTCAGCGATGAGGCTCATTTCTGGCTTATATTTTTAAATGTCAAGCTCCATTATTATAATCTTATCCATTATTATAATCTCCATAAGATTATAAATAAATGTCAAACTCCATAAGAAAAAAACGTAAATAATCCTGAAAATGCGATAATCTTCGCATGTGTAACTGTCGCTTTAAGTGGCATTTCAAATTCCCACTTGAGCAATGACAATTTTGCCATATGATTAATTTCAAGACATGGCAACAAAAAGTTATCCCATATAAATTTTGTTATCATTTCTTGCGAATGAAAATGTTATCAAAAATAATTTAATTTAATGGAAGACTACGTACATATAGTTTTATTTCTCTAAATTTTAAGGATCGATTTTTATTTCCGACTGAAAACAAAATTGGAAGTAAATTGTTCACAACAACGCGCGCTAAATGTTCTACATAGAATGGTAGAATTATCTGTCAGGAATAGTCGTTTCAACAGGTGCTGACATTTTTTCCATGTAATTTTTTGTTCCATAAGTTAAAATCATATGTATTTTGTATCATATGTATTATAATCTTAAACGGGTGATTACATTTTTTAAATGTCATTTTGTCAAAATCATATGTGTGACCTGGTCTACGAAAAGGGAGCTTACGTGCGAAAACTAGTTTTCTGTGAAAAAGCTGTTAAAAGTAAGCAACTCGTTTCGTCAGTTTCTCATTATCTCGTTAATTGTTCTCCGCGCCGGACGTCCAGTAAGTGTTGTTGTTGGTCCAGTAAGTGTTGTTGTTGGTCGGAATATTATTATAGTTCATCGTGTAAGTTGCTAGTGTGGAACATTTAAAAAAGCTTATAATTCAATGTATTTTGTTCATTACCAATAAATTATATTTCGTCGTATTTTTACTCTTCTTTCTCTACATTTTTAGTACACTTCTAAGCAAGTTAGGATTTTCTGCTTTTCACCACGTGAAAAAGCATCTCATCTTCCATCCGAATCAACCAAAAAGTGTAAATTGATTTTTTGACACCTAAGCCCCCTTTCCGTAGACCAGGACACATGTATTTTGTGTTTATACGTTTATAACTGAAACGAATGAACAAAAATAAAATGTCTGTTGTTGCTGCTTACAACTCCAACATCTGCTGCTACTGTGTATTTGTTGGCCATAAAGCAAATATGGTATAGAGAAGACAAATTATTCGTGGAGTGGAATGCCATCAAAGAAATCGAGTGAGTCGCGTCGTTTCTCTGCTCTCTCTCTCTCTTACTCTCTTTGATGAATATTTCAATACACGAGCAGTTTTCTGATGATTAAAGTATTAAATAATCAAGTTATAACGCGGGAAAGAAATGAGTTTGAGTGAATTACGTCGACTTTTTTGGTTCTCTTCTACTAGGGTTGCCAAATTGCGCCGGTTTTTTCTTCTCTACTATTACATCCTTTTTGTGTTGGCACTGGTTAAAAACGTGTTGCCGTATCGAATTTTTTCACCCATTGCAGCAAATGTTGCCGCATTTCGTAGTATTAAGTTTCGATCGTTTTATTTGGAAAGTCGTAAACGATCTTTACGATTCTGAAACGATTAAGTCGATAGCTTAATGGTATAAAACAAAACAGCCTTATTGTGTTGTTATATAGGTGTATCTACCAAATATCATTCAAGTTGAATGTAATAAAATATTTAAACTGGTAGTTTTGTGTGAGTTGATCATGATTATGAACTTGATGTCAGTGGCGGCAAAATCGACATATTGTGAATTATTGCACAGAGCCCGAAATATAATTTAATCTCGCCTAGAGTTGCCATGCTATTTTTAAAGTTGCCATTTATTCCCGTTGGCAACTCTGGGCTGTAGAAAGGAAAAAATTTCGATGTCAATGCATGCATTTTACCTCTGGTATGTATTTTACTCTTGTACACTGAAAACGGGGGTTCGATACCTGCTATGACCAACTTACATTTATTTCAGCAGCGGTCACTTCATTAGTGACGGCGATACTGTCGAGTATTTAGCCATTAAAAAGCTTCTCAAAATACCGTTCGGAGCGGCTATGAAGCTCTAGGTCCCATCAGTGAGTATAAAACTAGAAAGCGTACAACTCACTGGTTGTGAGAAGATCTCCCCAATCCCTTCATGGGATATAATGGGAAATCATTTTTTGTTTTTTTTTCTTTCTTATTACTCCAGATTTTGTTCAGGAATGCAACACGGGTCTTATTTATCCAATCATTTATACTTATATTCGTTGTGGAGCCACCATCATGGCCATGATTCATGGGTAATCTTTAGTAATCAACTGTTTGTGGAGTATTCCGTTCTGTGCTAATAAGCTTTAGCTTTGTCTACTTAATATGTATTCGCAATCCTAAGATGTTCGCATTTTCGAAGAGTCCGTTTACCTTAGTCGTGATGTCATTAAATTTGTGGTCCAGGCGATGTCACCTGCGTAATAAATATCATGTCGGTGTTCATACATATTTCACTGAATGCCGAATGGTGTTTCTGCATAGGTTGGTCCAAAATTTTTAGAAAAATAACGGTGTAGAACACCTGCCGATGTTGTGAAAGGTTTACTTCTCTTTACATTAAAAGGAACTTTATATGCTGCACCCCTGAACAGCTGTCCACCCTTGTTGGTAAAGGTGAATTTCACATTGAGGTACAGAGGCGGGTATAATTCAACCGATTTTTTATGATTACCCGGACGGGGGTGTTTACATAGTCGCCACACGAAAGACAATTTCTAAAATAAGCTTGCTCACACAATTTATTCTACCACTGCCAAGATCCGATGTCGTTAACGGGTCGCCAATACTTAACCACACCAACATGTCACTCTGTAGGTATTTGTTTGTTTACGTAAGGACTTTTGGGGTAATGACATCTGCTATCGTTGCTGCATCATACTTAAACACCTCCGCTGATGATCCTTAATTTTTCGAACTACTTCGTCGATTTCTGTTTTTGACTGGGGTTCCGCCGGAATATGCGTTCTTGGGTTGCGACGATAGTATACCTTATCTCACTAGTAATTTTTAGCTCCAAAATACTTATGTTTATAGAGGAACTCCAGACTGGGACATGGTGTCTAATAAGAGAACGAATTCTTCTCAAGGACATTCCCTTCCGTGCTACTTCTATCCCTTCCTCCGTTGCAAAGGTGACATCAAAAAGTTATTGCCCGGAACTAATTAAAAAATCCTATAATGAATACGGCAAAGCTGGTGCACAGTAGAGATGGGCGCGTGTCACGTGATAACCTAATGATTGCGCGAATGATTCACACGTGAGTGTGAATAGGATAGCAATTTGATCACGTCAGCGTGTGTGAATGTGAGTAGCGAAAAAACTAGTTAGTTCCAACACACCTAAGGCGCCCGTTGAAAAATATAATAATTTGTATGGATCTGTAAGAAAAGATAGATACTTTTTGCAAAATTAATTTTTTTTTTAAATATATATTTTTATGTTCTATTTGTAAAAATCTGTATTCTGTTATCCCGAAAACGTCCTCTTTTAAAGAGAGGTACTTCATTTATGTCAGCTAATGTGTTTTTAAGAAAATGTACTATTTTTAAGAAGTACTTTCTGTAAGAAAAAGCCCTAAGAGTATGAATATTCTTTACAAAGAAGTACTTTTTTAAGAACAGGTACTTTTTAAAGAAGTGGTAGTCTTTTTAGGAATAGGTTTTTTTTAAGAAAATTTGCTTATTTTCAGAAAGGCTAATTACCTCAAGAAAAGAAAAGAAAATGTAATTTTTCAAGAAAAGGTACTTATTTAAAAAATACTTTTTTTAAGTAAAAGTAATTTTTTTAAGAAAATTTACTTTTTCTAAGCACAGGTACTTCTTTAAGATAAGGTATTTTTTAAGAAAAGGTATTTTGTTTAAGAATATGAATTAGGTCGAATCAGCGGCTTAAGTGTATGTCTACTGACATGGGAGGTATTAGAGTGCTGTCTGTTGAACACTCAACACCGCACAGAGGGATTTTGCCGGCAAAAATACCCTTTTGCAAGTGTCAAATATCAAAAAATGTAATGATGCAGTTTTGTAGAGAATTGTTTAATTAAGAGAAATAAATCATTAGTTTTTTTCAACAAATTTTGTTTTTGTACAAAAAAACGCGGCAAAGTCAACAAAATGAAACTCTGCAGTAACCTGCCTCAGATTTTCATGCATTTCAATGGGCTGGAAACATGACTTCTTTTTGTCGTATCGATTTGGAATATGTATATTTGAAAAATATGGTATTTCTACATTAAGTTTTAAGAAAAAATAATTGAATAACAATAACAGATTAAAATATATGCATGCTTTTATGATGACACTCAAAAAACTAAGGGTTTTTAGTTTTTCTTGGACTAAAAAAAGGTGGTCGTTATCGATCGTTGTGGTCTGGTTGCTAAAATGTGAAAGGTGGGAGTGTATTCTTTTGATTTCATAAATAAAATTCCCATAATATTTCATACTGTTGAACAAAGTTATAAATTTTATAAAAAAAAGTGCCACGAAATTTCATTACAAAAATGGATGAAAACACCATATAAAATGGTGTATACTTTTAGGCACACCACAATATGAATTTTCAAGTGTATTGCCCACAGAATCTTCTTTATTTATTTACATTATGTTTTGGTTGTGTTTTATATATCATATCCCTAAAAGTATGAACTGAGAAATGCTGAAAAATTAATAAATTTCGATAATTTTATAGTACAAATTTGACTTTTATTTGGAATGATTGGTTAATTAAAAAAAAAGGTAAACTATGGCCCCCTAATTTTTTTGCAAATATTCAGCTAACATATTAGGCTTTAGTTATTTATATAGATGTAAGTGCTGATTTACATCTATCACAAACTACAAAGAATTATATCTGTGTTTTCGAAAATTTTGAAAAATGAAAATTTGTTTATGGGCGTTGGGCGTGGCACTTAAATTTTTAACATAATTGAGGACTCAAATGCAAGCACTGGCAGTAATGTTTATTGACATAGATATGAAAATGAGGAAAATAGAACCATTTTTTATTTTACGTTATATGGGAGGTAGGCGTGGTTGTGGGCGGATTTGAACAAAGACTTGTTTTTTTTTCTAATTTAGCAATATGAGAGATGTGTGCGAAATTTCAAAGCCCTAGCTCGATTCCTTCTAATTTTTGCCGCGGCTTGTATGAATAAATCCCACTGTGCACCGCACCCCTCTTTTAAAACTAATTAACTAACTAAGAATATAAATAGGTATTTTTTTGAGAAAATTTACTTTAGTTAAGAAAAGGCACTTATTTAAGAAAATGTTAATTTTTTAAACTTATTTCACGTTGGCTTTTCTAAATGTACTTTTTATTGGGTTCAAAACTACACTATATACTAAATATCATAGATAAAGGAAATTATAGATATAGCGCGCCCATTGTCAACTTTGTTCACTAGGTGCTGTCCTGTACTACTGTCACTTCCATTGATGTTTCCCATAATTCTCATTGACGTTTATTCAAAATTGTGGGAAATTTTTATGAAAGTAATTTAAACCATAGATAAAGAAATATAATAGATGCAGTACAGATGTTGGGAAATTTTTAGTGTAATGGGTAATTTTGTAGGTGTCATTAAAATCAATAAATGGGATTATTTTCTTCAACTAAAAAAGAAAATATGTCAGTAATTAATTAAATGGCAGTACAAATTCAAATGAAACAAAAATATATGTTCCAAACAGGAATACAGCAGCACGTGAATTAAAATGGAAGTGTTCCATAATTTCCTTCATCAGAGGATATTGTTAATTATTGCTGCGTATTTATTGGTAAAAATAAGAATAAAGACTAACGGCCTTAGTAATAAAAAGTTATGAGGTTTGAGACATGATTTATCATACAGGAATCGTCTCTCAAATCTCTAACGTTTTTCAAATAAGGCTGTAACAATTTAGTAATAAACCCACAGAAAGCTATCATTTATTTTACATTAAAGGACATTTTTATTGTACCCTTTTTGTAACAATTTGATGATCCTACGTAAATAAAAATGAAAAAATACGCTTCACTAAAAGTAATGGAAGGTGTTTTGTATTATATTGTGTGGGGAGTGGTGATCGTGGAGCTCGAGGTGGTGATGCCCTGATCTGTATAGATACGATATTCGCATCTATGTAAATCCGCCATCAGCTCATCGTTTTCCTTAAGACCAGAAGCCCACTACTGGTCTCCACGTGCATGGGCTGTTTTCCTCCGCCTTAAGTTACAAATTAATTTGATGTTAAAATTCCGAACCAACCATGGTCATCTCACCCAGATGGTCTGCAGTCGGAATTTGAATTCGGAAAGAACTCCACAAACTTTACGGAAAGCAGAATCTATTAAACGTATCTCATCTGTTTCTGGGCCACATGATATTATTCGTTCCGTGTATAATACACCCAATTAAAATGTCAATAAAGGAGGATATCATCATTAAAACATTTTTTGTGTCTGGTGTATTCTTCTGTGGATGGGTTCCATCCGGCTTCTCGATTGATTAAAAAGCCTTTCCTGTATATTCAGTATTTGGCGGGGCTTCGATTCGATTCGAAATCCATTTTTTTATACATTATGCTTCTGCGTTGCAAAACTAAAACAAAACCAACAATAATTTTCGTTACGGTTTTAATTGTCGATGAAAACTTGTCACAATTACTATTTCCCTTATTTCCTTTTTTGGGCAAAAATTTCCCACAGTGTTGAATAAACGTTAGTGAGAATTATGGGAAACTTCAGTGAAAGTGACAGTAGTACAGGACAGCACCTAGTGAAAAAAGTTGGCACTGATAGCGCTATATCTATTATTTTCTTTATCTATGATTTAAACAAGGAAAAATTTAACAAACTTTAAATGATTTTATATAATGGCATTTGTTTCTTATATATAAAACTATTTCAAAGCCATGAGACCGTTGTTGGGATATCAATAAGAGAAAACTCGCCCAAACATGAAGATGCCGAATCGCCTTTTTAATCTAAAAACTTCCCATCCCAAAAACTGTAGCAACTTCTGTGGTTGCAGATGCGAAAACCGTTAGAGTGTCTCAGGACTCTCAACAAGGAATGGTAGCTGAACTGGAGGAAGAACCAATCTATTAGGACATTGTCGGTGGTGACATGGCTTTGCAATTCGATGGCCATCAGATATTCTACTTTAAGTAACGTGTTGTATTCTTGTTTCGAAGTGATATTTTTGTTGAAAATAATTTTTTCTTTTGATATGAAATTTTAATGTCATATTTTTTGACTTTTTTTTGGGAACAAAAAAATCCCATTTACCGCTTTCAACGACTAAATTACACTAAAATTTTCCCAACACTTGTGCTTCATCTATTAGTTTACTTTTTTTATGCTAAATATTGGTTACAGGCTCCATCTAGAAAATTTCCAATTAAACAAGAAATTTCGCAACAAATGTTAACCTAGACACAAACCAAAGCAAAACTACCCAATATAGTTGATATTACTAGGCTGTAGCATAATAGTGTTAAAAAAAACGTTGCTAATTTTTTTTCATTTAGCCCCCATCCCGCAACGTGCGATAAGGAACTACATTCCAAAACTCTTCGAATGTTTGATTTAATTTAATTCCCATTTTCTTACTACTTTGTTACCACAGTATTTTTGGAGGACTTCTAATATCATTTCCCTCTTACAAAACTTTGCTACTCAACTTCTGTATTGGAAGGAGTACAGTTACAAGTGAAGAAGTGTTATCTACATCTGGAAGAGTACTAGTGGAAATAGAAGCAGACTTCTTTGAGATAAAGGTGACAAAAGGTTGTTCATGTAAAATACCCCTTTTACTTTAGTGAATAATTTTTACGTCATTGGCGTGGATCATGCGTTAATGTGAGTTGGGTTAAATTTTGGTCACGTGAGCGTAGGTGAAGCCAACATTTACTCACATTTCCATCTCTAGTAACAAGTACGTCCTAGACATCTGCAAGCGAACGAAAACACAAGAACCAAGTCAAATAAATTGACGTCAATAAAAATGTCAGATGAGAAGAATGACAGCTCTATATGAAATTACTCTGTGCTTTTTTCCACGGACAAACAAATGGTTGAAGCACTAGACCAGCTGATTTGAACATTTTTCTGGAGTGAGTGTGAGTAAGTTTTTATCTTATGTCAAAGTTTGTTTACATGTGGTTGTGCAACCACCGTTCGCCTGCAACTGCTGTTTCTCTGTAAAAATCACATAAAGATCACATTGCCAAATATCAAATCAAACACAAACATTTTCTAAATGACACTTTTTCCAATTTTGTTACCATTTTCATTATTTTTCTATCAGCTGACTTGACACAATACAGACACTGAGCAAAAAAAAAAATGCCTCTTGGTTTTGGTTTGTTGTATTTGCTGTCGTAATGCACCTACCATTATATTTGTACCATGGCTTTTTCCTAGCAATTAGCTTGTGTAATTGTACTCGAATATCAAAATACTATTAAGACTATACGTTGAAGTATTGATGACCAACGAGTACAAATATGGAATGTCAAACATCAAACCACACACCATACGCGACGCATTCATACGTAATACTACTTAAGTACCCGCGAGTATAAGTATACGTACATAGTTGCGAGTAGCAGTTGAATTGTGGTATAGACAAATAGACAAGAGCCGCTATCCCTCTCTTCACGTTCTCTTGATGACAACGAGGTAGTTGGGCATTTCATCGAGTTCGAGTTGCTTTTGAAATTTACTCTATGGTAGGACATAATACGGGCAGAAATAAAATGGAATGCGTATTTTCGTTCGATGCAAACAGCACAGAACATAATTTGGCTGTCACTAGTATCAGTACAACACTACTTACACCTAATTTGCTGTATGGTCTATAATCTCTGTCTTTGTTGGTATCTCATTCTACATCATTTCCCTAATACCTTTTCGATCAGCTGTACCATAGAAACCCCCTAGTTGCTAGTCAATTGTTATGCCTCTCCTCTTCTTTACTTTACTTATAAGTAAAGGTTCAATTATAAGTGCCATAACCATATAAAACAGCTGTTCGAACCAACCTTATGTGCTACAATGTATTTGATTATTGGTGACAATTGAATTTTGATTTTCCGCCATAACCATAACAAACAACTGATTGTTTATATTATTTACTGTGTTTCTAGTCTATTGTTATTTTAAAGTGAACGCTGTATGATACTGGTGAGCTCAAGTTATAATTTTCGCATGCGCTTCTTTTTATTACAGTGTTTTATTTAACTTGCTTTGTTGTCTGTCAGTCTGTATTGTTCAAATCTAGTAACTCATTTTTAACACAGTTGCAGTTGACCAATCGAACTAAAATTTTGCACACTTGTCAGATTTGGATGACAATACATAAATATGAAAAAAATTAAAACATTAAAAATTTATTAACTAAAAAATTAAAAATAAAAAAATAATTAAAAAAATTAAGTTACAGTGTTTTATTTATAAATGCACTAAAAACTAGAAAATAATTGTTCTCTTACACCCCTATTCTGTGTATGTGGTAACAATCAAATTGTAACCACAAATTTGTTACAAAGTTGTCACCATGGTTTGTATCTGGTATTCTGGCAAAACGGTGACAACTAAAAATTCACCTCGTAACAAATAATTCACCTCACAATAACAGGATGTCAAAAGCAGGGACAACAAAACAAAAACATATGGTTTTCTGCACAAAATAAACGCGGTAAAAAAGGAAAAGTGAGTATTTAATATATTTGTGTTTTATTGAATTAAAATTAATACATTATTATTTTGGGAATTTGAGCGTACCGCAAAGGCACAGCTGCAATGCTATATTACCTTCCTCAAGGAACATACAGAGATGCTAAGCCGAAAGAATACACCTGCGCAACCGCGCCAATTAGAAGAAATAATTTATGTACTTTAGCGCCAACTCACTGATCTACATCAACATTTTACCACCGACAAATGCTTCTGCGCTGAGTTCAAAAAATGGTTTTCCACCCCGCGGACGGTCCAACTTCTTGAGATATAGGCCGTTAAATCTTGAGTATATAATCATTCGTATCACCGGTATTTATTATCGGATCTTGTAGAAATGGGTATTATTACAAAGGTCTTTCTAAGCTCTATAAATCAGTCTATAAACATATTTGTTTTTACTAACCCATTGGGGAGCTAATTAATAAAACGTTTTTTAACCTCACTTTTCTGCTAAAAATTTAATTTTTTTCAAAAAATGCCCTATTATACTTATTTTTTGGCAGGTTCCGATAATAGACAAGCGCGTAGCTTCTTTTTTAAAGGTATATATATATAGGTATACCGGAGATATTTACGTTAAAAATTGTATAATGCATTCACGCTTTTTAAATCTTTCTAACACAAAAGCAAGTTATTTCTTATTTATGCTCCATTTCCATAGCACAAAGTAACAAAAGTCCTTCCTCCATTTAATTATGCCCTTTTGTCGTTTTGGTACAAAATATATTATTAATTTTTCCCGTATACAGTTTTATTGTTTACTTGCAGAATTTATAACATGTTTAACTTTCAGGCAAATAAAACAGCGGTCACGCGCTGTTACCTCCTCTTTGGCAGGTAACAGTTTTTGTTACTTTTGTCACCAAAAAAATGTGTCAGAATACCGATTTGTGACAATTGTCACATTGCTGTCAAATAGTAACCGTGGTGACTTTTGTAACCCTGCCAGAATAGGGCTGTTAGCCTCATTAAGTATATTCTTCTTCATGATGTTGTTGTACAATGGTCCGCCTACTTCGCACTTCAACAACAATGGTCTAGATACTTTCAATAAAGAGCGTAATTAAAATGAATTAGTTAATTAATTTTCTAGGGATCTCTCAAATAAAACACTTCCATTTAAATTAAAAATGGTGATATTTAATTTTGACACTTAATTTTGACACTTAATTTGACATTTAATTTTGACACTTAATTTGACATTTAATTTTGACACTTAATTTGACATTTATTTGAGAGATCCCTAGAAAATTAATTAACTAATTCATTTTAATTACGCTCTTTATTGAAAGTATCTAGACCATTGCGCTTTTAAACATCTTACTTACGCAAGCGCTTTTAAACATCTTACTTGCACTGAGAATTTTTCGTCATTTCCGTACTTAGTAACCAATCTGAAATGATAATGTTGTACATATTACAAGTTCATTACTATAAATTATAAAAGTTATTAAAAATTCTTACCGTTCTTTTTGAATACGGCGCCACAATATCTGGGAAAAATGGAAAAAGCACCCTCGTATCTGCGAATCTGGAAAGCATTTTCTAACTGCTGACACGAACCAACTTCGAAGTCAGAAATAATACGATTAGGTTTAAAAAAAACTCCATATTCCAAAGCAATTTGAATTACGCGTTTAAAAAATGCTTCATAGAGTACTGCATATTTTTTGGACATTAGGCAGAATAGGAGTGGGACGACCTCTCGTTCAATCCTTCCATGAACGGAAAAGAGTTGGCGCATTATTGTGGGCACAACATCAAAAGTGCCGTCAACGAGCCAACAATCGCTTTTTTGTAGAAGTTGAATTGATGATTTTGTGCCGAATATAACCATATATTCATCTCCCACTTTCTCTTCTGTCAATATAAATAATTCGTTATCCAAAACGTATAGATTTAGAGGGTAATCTATTTCATCTATTGCTTGCGGCTCTCTGAAAACTCCCATTTCATTCCGAGTGTATCCTATTTTTCGCTTTTGCGCGTACTTCGAGGGAAGGTAATCGCGACATTTTTGGTTTGTAATTACCACCGAAAGCAGCCTTCGATAGTCCGATACGGGAGAAACTCTATGAAGCAATGTCTGAGCTTGGTATTCCTTCAAAACTCATACGCCTTTGCAGGATGACCTTGACGAACACCAAATCCGCAGTGAAAGTTGGTAAGGATCTTACCGAACCTTTCGAAACTAAGCGAGGCCTCAGGCAAGGCGACACCCTATCGTGCGATCTCTTTAACATCTTAATGGAGATCATTATGAGAAAAGCTGCAGTCAATATGAATAAAACCATCAGCAGCAAAAGTCACATGCTGCTCGAGTATGCTGATGATATAGATATCATTGGGCGCACAATTAGAGAAGTTACTGCGGTTTTTTCTAAAGCCCTCTCTCGAGTAACAAAAGTCCAGCTGTACCAGACTCTCATTCAACCTGTCTTGCTTTATGGCGCAGAATCCTGGGTCCTATCGCAAGCAGACGAAACATCTGTAGGAGTATTCGAGAGAAAAATACTCCGAAAAATTTATGGCCCTATAGTGCACAACGGCGAGTATCGGCGACGCATGAATCATGAGCTGTATGAGCTTTATCCTGACATTGACATAGTTAAGCGGATCAAGATAACGCGATTGCGCTGGCTAGGCCATGTCAGTAGAATGGATGAAGATGAACCAGCGCGAAGGCTTTTCGAAAACGAACTCGAAGGAAGACGAAAAATAGGAAGACCAAGACTCCGCTGGAGGGATCAGGTTGACGAATCCCTGCGTACACTTGGTATTGCCAACTGGAGAGATAGAGCAAAAGATCGAACTGGTTGGCGAAATATGTTATCTTCGTTTTGTAAGGTCCCTGACCCCCCGGGGTTGTCCGAGACCGGATAAGTAAGTAAGTAAGTAATTACCACCGATAGTTGCACTATTTGACTTGGATTAAGGGGTTTGTTTATACGGGAATATTTCCACTGCACTAGCAATAGATTCGTGTGCATGCTTTTTTGGATATCTTATTAAAACATGCTCGTTATTTTCCATTGCTGTTATTATTCGAGAGGAACACTTATCTGGAATTCTTCTCGAGCACGTCCAATTAAAGGTTCCTTTTTGTCTTTTCATTTCCAAATAATAAAAATATCCTTTGAGACACAACATTTCTTTATTTTTATTGGTTTTTATTAATTGCACTTTATTCATTTTTATTTTTTTAAACACGACACATTAAACAACACAATTGCGACTAATTTTAAATAAAATGCTGGAACATAATTTTTGACCAAACACATACACTGTGATGCATTTTATTTAAATTTGCAAAGTGTTTTTTTAAACAGTATTTTTTTTTAAATGTAAGGGAAAGTTAGGGCAAAGTGATTTCTTAATTGTTTTATTTTTATGTATGTGTTTGTAATTGCATTTTCAGTTAAATAAAAAATTATTAGGAAAAAGTCGCGCGATTTGTTTCAAATAATTTTTTATTTAACTGAAAATGCAATTACAAACAGAATTTTGTAAAACAGAATTTTGTAAAGCAGAATTTTCGTCGAACAGAATTTTGTACCCAACCCTAATGATATGCTCCCCCATTTCAAACATGAAAAAACCTACCCAAGCGCTAGTGATGCGTCGTTGTACTGACATTGTTATGCAAGCGCAAATTGACGAACATGTAGACGGCCAGGAGGAATACGATTAACATTTTATTTAATTTTTTTATTTTGAATTTTTTTGGAACGAAATTCCTTATCGCACGTGCGGGATGGGGTATAAATAAAAAAAATGTAACAACTTTTTTTAACACTATTATGCTACAACCCTGTATTATCAAATATATTGCGTACTTTTGCTTTGGTTTTTGTCTCGACTAACATATGTTGGGAAATTTCTTGTTTAATGGGAAGTTTTCTAGGTGGATCCTGTGAACAATATTTAGTATATATTGTAGTTTTGAACCCAATAAAAAGTAAATTTAGAAAAGCCAAAGTGAAAGAAGTTTAAAAAAATAAAATTTTCTTAACTAAGTGCCTTTTCTTAAAAAAAGTAAATTTTCTAAAAAAAAACACCTATTCTTATACTTAAACAAAGTACCTTTTCTCAAAAAAAAACCTTATCTTAAAGAAGTACCTTTGCTTATAAAAATTAAATTTTCCTACAAAAAGTACCATTTCTTATAAAAAAGTTTTTTTTTAAAATAAGTACCTTTTCGCAAAAAAGTAAATTGTCTTACAAATTGATTTTCCTTAAAAAACTACCGTTTCTTTAAAGAGTACCTTTTTGTGAAACAAAATAACTTTTCTTGAGATAGGTACCTACTCCTAAAAATATACCTATTCGTGAAAAAATACTATTCTAAAAAAAATCCCATTTCTTAAACCATTTCAAAAAAAAATACATTTTCTTAAAAAAATAAATTAACTTACAAAAATTCCTTTTCTTAAAAGTACATTTCTTATAAATATAATAATACCATTTCTTATATTTTCTTGAGATAAGTAGCCTTTCTGAAAATAAGTAGATTTTCTTAAAAAAAATAACCTTTCCTAAAAAGAGTACCACTTCTTTAAAAAGTTCATGTTCTTCAAAAATATATTCTTTGTAAAAAAAATGTATACTGTTATGGCTTTTTCTTACAGAAAGTACTTCGTCTTAAAAATAGTATTTTTCTTAAAAAAAATTAGTTGTTAATAAAAGAAGTACCTCCTCTCTTTGAAAATTGACCTTTTCGGTAAAATGTAATACATATTCTTACAAAAAGAACCTAAAAACATACTTTGTTTTAAAGTCTTTATTTTGAATTTTTTAACGTAGAATACGATATACGGTAAGGTTAGGGGTGTTGATCTGGAGCACACAATTTTGAGCAAATGTTTGTCACTTTCATTATAAGCCCAATTCTCAATAGCAATTCCCTGGGAGTTTTTTCCCTATTCCCTGTTCCCCTATTCTTAATAAAATCTCCCTGGGAGTTTTTTCCCTATTCCCTTTTCCCTTATTCTAAACGAACTTCGAAAAAGGGAAATTTTTCCCCGGAAAAAAGTAGGTATTCTAAATGTCAATAAAATGGAGAATGTGAGAACAACTTTTGGGAGTAATTCCGCCAACAAATTACTAGGGAGTGCTCCGCAAAAATGTAAGTATTTAATATTTTCTATAAAAAATTAAATAATGACTTTTATTTTCATCAATATTATGTCATTATTCGATGGAATAAATTTAGTTTAGCACCAACTCTCAGATCTACACCAAAATGTCACCACCGAGAAAAGCGTCTGCACTGAGTTCAAAAGTTTTAAAAGAGGTTATCAAAGTTAGTAGAAATGAGTATCATTACAAAGGTCTTTCTATATTCTATAAATCTGTGTATGCACATATTTATTTTTATTAATCCATTGGGGGTTAATTAAAAAACAAAATATTTGTTAACCTCCCTTTTTTAATAAAAATTTATTATTTCAAAAAATTTGTAGTTTTTTGGTAGACTCCGATAATAGACAAGACTTTTGCCTTTTTTAATGTATAATTCTCACCAATAACCCTTCAAGGACCGGAGACATTTAAGTTGAAAGTTTTGAATACATTTACCACTTTTTGCACCAAAATTAAAAAATTATTTACAAAAAATCACGCGATTTAGCACAAAAATACTATGCCAAAGCCACGAAACGGTTATTGGACTCGCACTCGCACCAATTGGTTAATATAGATAAAAATGTTTATACACAGATTTATAGGGTTTAAAAATGCCTATGTAATGGTATTGATCGGATAGTAAATGGCTGACTTATGCCCGATTAAATATTCAAGCTTTGGAGGTCTATATTTCGGAAAATATGAACCAGCGCGCTTTTTTGAATCTCTTTTCCGTAACGTTGAAATGGAAATAAATTTTTGAAAATGGTTAAATTTATATTTCACCTTGGCGCAGGCAGGGGGTACCAATTCCCTCTGTACCTTAAGACGATGTGTGGCAAAATCAGTAAAATCGCGCGATTGTTTTAAAATAATTTTTGATATTTTTTTGAAAACAGTTCCTCATATTATGTTGAAAGTTTGATAACAAAATTTGAACTTTTTATATCCCCGGTCTTTCAAGGGCTACTGAGCCGTATTATACCTTGAAAGAAAGCCTGAAATCTTCTCTATTACCGGTATGTAGAAAAAATGTAGCAACACTACGGTTTTTTTTTGAAAAAGAATGATTTTAAAGAAAAAGGTGAGGTTATAAAATTTTCTTTTTTAAATTATTCCACAATGGGTTAATAAAAGTAAAATATTTTTAACCGCATTTGTAGAGTTTAAAAATGCCTTTCTAATGACATAAATTTCAACAACTTCGGAAAAGTAGTTTCAGAGATATAGCCGACTATACACTCAAGCTTTGCAAGCCCATATCTCAAGAAGATGGGCCGATCGTACAAAAAAATATATATATTTCAGCTCGTCTTAAAAATCTATCTTGATGATAAATTTTTATTCCATTCCAAGAAATGCCCCTGAACTAGAGTATAGCCAAGTAAATATGTACGTTCTCATATTTACTTACAAAGTTTGCGGCAGCTCCAGTGAATTCGTCGCATCGCGTAACTATCTCCTTGCAAACGTTTGTTGTTGCTTCTCCTGCTCCCGGTCGTTCTTCTGCTGCCTTTCTAAAGGCTGTGGTGGACATTTTCACTTATTTTGATTGTTAATTAAGTTTTATTTGCTTAAAATGATTTGCATTTAACAACCAAAACCAAACGTCATAAAGCAAAACAACTGCCTTCGAAAATTCGCAATTCTCTCTCCCTTAATATTCTATTCCCCGTCTGTTTAGAATAGGAGGATTTTATTCCCGGGAAAAAATAATTCCCCGGGAATTATCTCCCGGGCAGTATTCAGAATCGGGCTGTATAAGTTTTTAATACTTTATGCATGCATTGAAGAAAATTCAAGTATGGTCGTAACATATTTAATATGTCTTCTTTTGATTTGTATTTAAATAATCATATTGCTACATATAATTTTTTTGATTCTATAAGTAAATCAAAATTTAACTCCTTCAAATTTTGTATTAATTTTCATATGCTTTGTATTTTATGTCTTATAACATCATGTGTAAGAGCAGTACGATTATCTGTGTGTTCATCACAGAACCAGTGTGAGAAAGAGAAGAAGTATAATGACAATGCGTGTTTTATGTGAACATTACAGAACCAGTGTTGCCACATGCAGTATTTACACTTGTTTTCAAAAGTGCATCGAATGGATATAAAGTGTACCCAAATTTTGTTAAAAACTATCCTAAATTTTTAACATAAAACTTAAAAATAAATTTTATAGATTTAAATCATTTATCAAAAATTATATTTAATTCATATATTTTAGTTGCAAAATGACTAACGTATTCTACGTCTGACCTATGCGCCCGTGTTATCTAACACAGGCTTCATATTTTTTTGAAGATAATGGTTCCATCACTGCGAAAATTCAAGGAAATAATTCCTTCCCAAGAGCGCTTATCGCTCACACTTCTCTCCGCATATGGTTTTATTTCCATGATTTAAAAAACTTACACACAGTGTAATCTTGCATTTCAGACACAAGTTCAAACAAAAAAATATATGAAGTCAGACGTAGAATACGTTAGTCATTTTGCAATTAAAATATATGAATTAAATATAATTTTTGATAAATGATTTAAATCTATAAAATTTATTTTTAAGTTTTATGTTAAAAATTTAGGATAGTTTTTAACAAAATTTGGGTACACTTTATATCCATTCGATGCACTTTTGAAAACAAGTGTAAATACTGCATGTGGCAACACTGGTTCTGTAATGTTCACATAAAACACGCATTGTCATTATACTTCTTCTCTTTCTCACACTGGTTCTGTGATGAACACACAGATAATCGTACTGCTCTTACACATGATGTTATAATACATAACATACAAAGCATATGAAAATTAATACAAAATTTGAAGGAGTTAAATTTTGATTTACTTATAGAATCAAAAAAATTATATGTAGCAATATGATTATTTAAATACAAATCAAAAGAAGACATATTAAATAGTATGTTACGACCATACTTGAATTTTCTTCAATGCATGCATAAAGTATTAAAAACTTATAATGAAAGTGACAAACATTTTCTCAAAATTTTGTGCTCCAGATCAACACCCGTACCTTACCGTATAACGTATTCTACGCTAAAAAGACATCGTAAAGCTACCGAGACAAAATTACAAAATTTATTGCGTCGGATGGAACATGATATTTTAAGCAAAGAAAGTTAAATAACAAAATCGGGCCAAATATATAGTTACGGACCCCGATATTTCGGATACTTTTTCCACTAACTTTTTGTGTATAAAACAAGTCATAACAAACTCAAAAAATAATGTTGCATTTTTCTATAAGCCGCTTAGTTGTCGAGTTATCGGGTGTTGACGTTTCTCAAACAAAAATTTTTAAAATTATTTTCAAATAATTTTTGTTTGAAAAAAATATTCGAAAAATCGCGCGATGTTTTGAAAATAATTTTTGTTTGAGAAAAGTAAAAAAAATCGATAATTTTTCTAAATGTCAACATCCGATAACTCGAAAACTAAACGATTTATTAAAAATTATTATTATAAAACATTTGTTTCGAAATCCCGAATGTCGGGATTTTTTAAAATCAATTCCGTTTAGCATCACTAATATATATACATACATAAAATACTCTCAATGCGCTTTTAAAATACCGCCAGCGAAAATTGGAAATAAGAGATCGGAAAATATAAAAATTAACAAATACACAGAAGTAAATGTATACCCTACCCTACGTAAAGTACTCTCAGTACGTATTTAAAATATGTCCTTTTAATGTTTATGCATTTGTGAATTTCTTTTCGTTATGTAAAACTTTAGCAATTAATTGAGATAATTTTTTATATATTATTTTCTTATTAAATAATCATACAACAAAACAAAGTAAATAACCTAGTGGGACAGAACTAGTGTTTTTCTTTTCCCGGACTTATTCATTTCACGGGAAAGCGGGAATCATTTCTACAATTCCCGGGATTTCCCGCAAAACCAAAAAAGAAGAAAACAATATTTATTTTAATTTTGTGTTTAGTATATTTTATTCAAAATAATAATCGATAAATCAGACAGTAAATTATTCGTTTAAAACAACACAGACAAACGTTCAAATGAAAAAAAGGGTCATTAGTTCAATTCTTTTCCCAAAAGGAAAAATAAATAATTTCATATGAAGTGTAACATGTTTAGCTTACAATAAAAATATATAAAATAATATAAAAATCTTATTCGTCTTTGTTCAAATAATGAGTTTTTAATACTGACAATGCATTTATAGACTCATCAGAAAGTCTATTTCTGATTTTTGTTAAAAATAGTCCTGCAAGAGAAAATATTCGTTCACTTTCAACAGATGTGGGTCGTATTGTTAGTAAAGCATTAAATAAATTTTGAACACTTTCCGGTTTTTTCCCGCATCCTTCAAAAAATTGTAAATCTTTTTTTATGGAACATGTTGCCATTGACTTTGAATCATTAATTTCATTAACACTATTTATTGCAGCATTTAATTTTTCTTCGAACGTTTTTTCGGCTACAGTTGCATCATCATCACAGCTTTCAGTACGTTCTAAGTCAGTTTCGCAGCGGAAGAGACGATTGTAAATATGTTCTGCACATGACAATACTGCGCTTTTTGAAGCATTTTTGAATATGTTTTGTTCATTATACGTGTCCGGACTATTCAAATACTTTAATAAACAATAAAATTGTGTGTCTCTTCTTTCTTCTATACGATTTTTTCCAACATTTTTTTTCCAAGTCCTGTACGTAGTGATGCAATTTGTAGACATTGTTCATTAACTATAACATCAGCTGTTAATAAATTTGTATTTCATCGGCAAAGTGCTTCCACAGCTACTCAGAACTTGTAATATGCACCTAAAAAATATAGACCTAAAACCGTAAATTTGTTGACAATTCTTAAAAAAATTAATAAATAGAAAGAAAGTAGTTTCATTTTAATAACAACAGTCAACTAATAATCAGTTCGAAAGAAACAGTGGTGAAGTTACGTTGGATCATTATTAGTGTCAAACAAAAACGCATTTTTTAAAACCCGGAATCGCTTTGTTGGAAAAATTAGTTTTTCAAGAAACCGGTTTTCGATTTTAAATTTACTTGGTATACTAGTGATGTGCGGTACAGCGAATTTGAAGAACTGGTTCTGTCGAGTCCGGTTCCAAGGAGAACAGGGTATTTAGACCGGTTCCGGTTCTCAGCAAACTGCTGTTCCAGAGAGGCTTAAGTGTAATATTTTATTATAGGAATATAAAATTTGATAAAAATACACATTTTCATACCCTTAAAGGTAAAAACGTTGGGTTCCTTAGGAACCGAGTCCTGTTATTCTGGACCGTTTTACGGCACTTTTAAAACGGTTTTTCTGTACTTTTAAAATTGTTTCTCGGCCTTTTTGGAACCGCTTTCAAACAAGAATTTTTTTTACAAACAAGTACTTTTTTAAGAGCAGGTACTTCATTTTGAAAAAAGTGGTACTCTTTTTAGGAAAATGTTATTTTTTAAGAAAATTTTCTTATTTTCAGAAGGGCTACTTATCTCAAGAAAAGAAAAGATATTATTTTACTTTTAAGAAAAAGTACTTTTAAGAAAATTAATTTTTGTAAGAAAATGTATTTTTTAAGAGAAGCTATTTTTTTGAAGAAATGTTTGTTTTTTAAGAAATGGGAATTTTTTTAGATTTGGTACTTTTTTCAAGGAGAGGTACATTTTTAAGAGTAGATACTTATCACAAGAAAATATATTTTGTTTCACCAAAAAGGTTCTCTTTAAAGAAAATGTAGTTTTTTAAGAAAAGGCAATTTGTTGAAAGAAAATTTACTTGTTTAAGAAAAGGCACTTATTGTAAAAAAAAGTATCTTTTAAGAAAAGGTACTTTTTGTAAGAAAATTTACTTTTTTTAAGCAAAGATAAGGTTTTTTTTAAGAAACTTGGTAAACTTCTTTCACTTTGGCTTTTCTAAATTTACTTTTATAGAAAGCAAGTGAGACTTGGCTAAAACCCACGATCTCAACTAAATGTATAAACATACCGGGATTTTGTTGTGGTAGGAATGATCGTCCAGTTCAGAGAGGTGTGGGTGTTGCAATATTTATTTCGGCAAACTTATATTACAAAGTTGTGTGTAAAAGTAATAATTATGGTGTAGTTAAGTGTATTTTCATTGAAGTGTTAATTGGTGTAATGTACTTACCACACGGTGACTTCGATTCTTTTGAGAGTGATGTTGCTGATATCTCAGTATGAAAGGTTTCGAGCTATCATTTTTTAACGACTTCTTTTCGAACTTCATTTTGTAACCGTATTGTATTTCGAATCAACATCGAGTTTATAATATTAAATTTTTGCAGCCACAATTTTCTTCGAGAAAAACTTGATATTTCTGATTCGATGAAAATAAATTATGTTTTCTTCAGCTTCGAGAACTTAGACCATTTTAGAGTCGTTGGCGATGTAAATTTTCGGACTTCTTCCCAGGCTATTTCATTCCAAAATTATATTTGTTATGTCAAATACGTATTTTGACATAATACAAAATAATTGTCCTTTAATTGAAATTCACATAAAAATGGCAACAATGAAATGAGAAGGTAAGACAAAATTGCATAAATTATATTATATGATCCTCTCTGAAATTAACATAAGTGCAGAGTATTTAGATCTTCTAGCCGCAATTCAAGCATCCATCAAAGAATCCGTTCGCCTAATGGCTTCTGTCATGTCCAGGATAACTGAGCAGAAAAGAATATTAGACACATAATCGGCATTGGAGCAAATTTTACCAACCTAGCAGTTTAAAGACAATCAAGATTTCGAGGCAGTCGAAGATGCCTCTGGTAAGTAGAGATAAAAATATGCGTGCATTGAATTTGGTGTTCGTATTTGCCCGCCCATGTGTAACCCATGTAAAACTATGTATTTATGTGTTGGCCATGGATAATGTCTGAAGGCCACTTACCACTTCCGTATGCATAATGGGAAATTGTGTGTCTGGGTAGAGCAGTGGTGATCATGCTATTGCCCCAGGGGGCGAACGCCATCGGCTTTTTATACGTACACGACACGACTGTTAACGAAACTCTGTGCAAAGAGCGTAAAAACCAGTGTTGCCACTTCATGTGTAATTACACATATCGTGTGTAATTTTTCGTTGCATGTGTGGCCCATGTGTTATTAGTGTCATGTGCTATTCATGCGTCATTTACTGTTTCACGTTTGCCATATATTTGCTGTTGCCAACACTAGCTTATGGTAAATGTATACATCTGTCCTTTTCTAACCCAAAAGATTAATTTGCAGCAACTCGACAATGAGTGGCGACAACATGCACTTTTAGAGTACGGCAAGTTTGAACTTTATGAAAAAATATTATAAAAAAGTTTTTAAGGTAAAAAATTCCTTAGGAAACGAATTATTTCGTACATAACAAAAAGTTATAAAATTTCTCTTTATCCTACCCTTCTCAAATGCTTCTGCAGAAAGAATATTTAGCAGTTTAAGTAATTGTAAAACAGATTTAAGACAAAAAAGTATTCAGAAACAGTTGCTGCGATTTTATTTACAAAAGAAGGTATACGTAGGAATTGAGGCCTAAACTTTGAACCCACAAAAAGAAATGTACAATAACAATTGGAAGTTTTAATGGTACACTTCTTACAAAATAACGTTCATTTGTTAATATTATACTTTTTTTAGTTATAAATTGCTATATAAAGTTAGTATGAAATGTATTTTAGTTTGTTTTCTGTGTTATATAGTAATTTTTATTAAATAATAAAAAATTTTGATACATGTGTAATTTTTCCCCAAATGTGTAATATTTTTTTCCTTGTTGGCAACACTGGTAAAAACTATACTTTTCATTCAGTTGTATGATAGCTTTCAATAAAGCAGGGCGGTGTCGCTATGTGTTTGTAAAAACAAACCACATTAATTTTGTATGCCAGCTCTCTAGCTTTCATGAGAAAACAAAATATTTTCAGTACACTTGGAATATTTTTCGCTTATTATGGAAAGTAGAGTGGGAAAAACTTTTTTGTTTTTATAATTTTTATATTTTAAATATGTAATTTAAATATATACATATGTATTATAATTTAAATATGTATATTCGAAAAATGTTTGAAGAAAATAATTATTTGTGAAGATAATGTAATTATTTTCTTCAACTGATTTAACCTAACAAAACCTAACCTAACCTAACAAAAAAAAATAAAATAAAAATGCAAAATAAAAATATAAAAAATGTTCATCCATACTTGAATTGATTTTCTTATTTACGCTTTTTATTTATTTTATTTACTTATTA
Organism: Phaonia tiefii; assembly: GCA_963931995.1. Lineage (NCBI taxonomy): Eukaryota > Metazoa > Arthropoda > Insecta > Diptera > Muscidae > Phaonia > Phaonia tiefii. Next base: position 164,405,695 of record OZ008368.1, read on the forward strand.
TTTTATTTATTTTATTTTTATTTACGGCACGTAACTAGGGAACTATGGGCGACCGACAAAAAATACAAGAAATACAAGAAATTCTGTTGAAAAATAAAGTGCGAAAAAACAAAACTAAAAAAGAATTTTTTCATTTCATTTTTCATTTCAAGTGATTTTGTTCAGTGCATAGTACCAATACATCGCCTTTTTGGCGTAGAATACGTCTTACCTTACGGTATAGGGAGTCACGTCAGATTGTTATTGTTGTAATCTTTATTTCATTAATTATGAGGAAACGGCGAGATAAATTTTTTTAAAAATTTTTTTGTAGGTAAATGAAGATGTTATCTTTCGTTTGATATACATTTCATATTCGTTGATATCTTCCTAATATTTAAATTTCGCAAATGAAAATTGTTTAAACACATACACTCAAACATATGTGTGGTGTTTGGTTGAGTGTTTGAGTTTGTAGCGTGAACACAAACTATGCTGCTGTTTCAGTGTGGACACAAACCTTCGGCTGTTGTTTTGATTGATGAAATATTGAAATTTCGTATATTTACTTATGTATTTAAGTGAAACAAAATGTTAAATGTGAATTTGAATTTAACATGGATGTTATTGCTTATGTTATTTATCATTTATTGTTATATATGTTGTCTGTCTTATCGGATGGCGTATTCTACGTTAAACTTAATGACCGTGTCTCTGACGCAGCCTGCAGGGACAGTCCGTGGCCGAAGGCCTCGAACAACTGTCTGCTGTTTTTGATGTACTTGAATAGATTAGAAGTAGGAAATGATTATTACCCGTAAATGTCACTTTTTTTTTGTAACATAACTAAACATTCTCATTTCTCTTTGTGGCCATCACTGGTGTAGAGTATGCCAAAAAGGTACATTATGTGTTTTAACAATGCTCCTAAAGTTTACCAAAAATATATTAAAAAGTTCATAGTGACAAAATCCTGCATAAAGTGTACCAAAAGGCACATACTGCACATCAAAAAAGTGCATGAGAACCAAGAAATATAAAAAGTGTACCGAAATGTCTACAGTGTTCCAATAAAATACATTTAATGAACTTTATGTTGTTTTTGATTAAGTTTTTGGAACAAATGAAACAACTTTATTTGATACACTATACCATGTACTTTTTGGTAAATTGTCAGTATCGAAAAGTACCTTTCTAGGTACACATTATGTTAATTTTGACACAACCTTTTGGTAGCTAAAAGTCCTTTTTTGGTACACTTTATATAAATGTTGTTATATTTTTCATACTAAATAATGTTTTTGGTACACTTTATGTACGTTTTAAAATACTGTAAATGTACTATTATCTATGTATCAGTGCAAATAAATTTATTTTTCCTGTTTTTCTTCTACAGGAAATATAGTTTTGTCCATCAGGAACATAAATGAGATTATTCGACGCAATTAGCAAAAGGTGTTCGGTGCAAGCATGAAGTTAGAAGAGTTAAAAACTAAAACAATTTGGAAACAATTAAAAATTGTACGAAAGTAACCACCCTTCCCTTCCTTGATCGCGAACGATAGCTTTCTTTCGTGTTCTAGTCGAATGAAATTTGATTTGGGCTTGATTTGGTTCTTGTGATTTCAAGTCGAATGAAAACATATAATTTTTAAAAACTATTCAGTACAAATTTTGATTCCTCTATTTCGCATAAGCTGTCATTTGGAAAAAAAGTACTCAGTCAGTCGAACGAAAATTTCTACTTAGAGGAATCCAATTTGAGTCGAATGCGAGTAACTGACTTTCGTTCGCTTAGCTATTCGTTCGAAATCGGGGAACAGGCAATAATTCATGTTTTTTTATATTTTCGCTATTATGTATGTAGTATATTCGCTACTTGCCCCATTATTTTATCATTTTTAACCATCTTTGTTGTTCAATTTAGCTTTACATTTAATTTGAAGTTTTGATTCGTTTTTAAATATTATTGGACTATAAAAGTTCTTAAACTACGGTGTTTTTAGGTTCGATATTGCAACGAAATATCGTCGATATCGATGATTCGCAGAAACGAAATAAAAGCGACATATCGATTAAATTTCGTACCGAAGAATCTTCTTCATTTCGACTCTATATCCCCTTGCAGAGTTTATACGAAAACACTACTCTTTTCGGAACAATATCGAATTCGATATCTATGTAATTTTTAAAAATATCGAAGCATTTTCGGTACTTTGTCAAGTAAGGTATTCAAAAGATATCATTTTGGGGGGGATTTAAACAATAATCTGTTTGATTTGTCACGTTCCAGCGCTATCATAATGGCAAGTCGGCTCCTTTTGGTATTGTCCACCAGTCCTCGTCTCTAATTGATTATTTTCTCTTGTCTAAACCGGATAATATTTTGTTTGAAATTGTAAATCATGATGAAAATAAGTACTTTAATTCTTCCCCTGAAATACAATTTCGTTGTTCGATGAGAGATCTTGCCTACAAAACCTACCTCGAAATTCCCAATGGAACTAATTGGAGAACATTTTGCAAATTGAGAAATAAAACAAACCCTTTTGGAAAATGAAATTAAGTCCACATGCATCACAATTTGATATATGTATGTGGCGGCAGTAGGGCGATGTGGAGTCGTGTTAAATTTAATGGGTTGTTGGAAGATGACTCATCTGTGGTTGATGTCAACGTTAGTGCTACTGACTAAAATTAGATGTTTATATGTAATCAATCACTAAATCCTACTAATGTGGACTATCAGCGGAAAGTGAATGGATAGTATATCACTTGATGAACTGATGTCAATCAAGTTCAATGCTCCGGGTAACGATCCAGTTCCACTAAAAATTTGAATAGTAGCATTTCCATGTGTTGCCTCTTACTTTTTACATATCGTAAAACACCATAATCATGACTTCAACGTTTCCAACTGACTGGAAATTAGCTAAGGTAAGGCCCACGGATTTGAGACCGATCTCCCTATTGCCAGTTTTATCAAAGGTAGTGGAGCACGTGCTTAAGCGACAGTTGCTAGACTTCTTAGATAGCGATTGTCAATGTGGGTTTCGTAGTTTGAGAATACGTCATCACTTTTAGTTGGCCTTACTGATTCTACAAGAGAACATTTTCATATCGGGAAAGTATGTGGTTTGTTATCGTTAGACTTGGATAAAGCTTTTGACAGAATGGATCATGACATTTTATATATAAAAAAGCTGATTCCGGAATATGTTATCGGTAGTAGTGCTTGTAATTTGATTTCATCATATATGTATATGTAGAAGGAGTCAAATGGAATGTCGTCAAATGTTTTACATGTTAAAAGTGAAGTCCCTCACAGCTCAGGGCCCCTACTATGTAATTCGATTCGAAAATTAAAACTATTCGAAAGTTCTTTCCGATCCGTATTTGAAATGGTACCATGTACAACTTTCGGATTGAACAAAAAGTGTTACCAATACTTTCGGAAAATGTTTTTTTTTTGGTTGGCAACATTTCATGTCAAAATTATATTTTTTGTTATTGTTCATAAATAAGTTTTAGAAATATCATAGATAAAGTAAATTAGGGGTTAATTATTTCATTGGAAGGGTAAGGAAAAAAATTACAATTTCTTATTATTCACTAGTTTTAACCATTTCGCCCGTCCCTAGTTCCATACTGGACACTAATGCTATGGTTTAGTAATAGGAGATTTTTTTGTCGTCTTATTTAGTGCACGAATTCCTTAGAGTCGCTGTTTTCCGAAGTATAGCGATACTTTGGTCATGGGCATGGCAATAAGTTGAAAAATACCATATAACATTGAATAATCAAATTTTTTAAAAGACATAAAAAAAATAAATAAATGAATGGTTTCCCATTACATCCCATGAAGGGACCGGGGAGAACTTCTCACAATCACTGAGCTGTGCGCTCTCCAGTTTTCACTCACTGATTGGGACCTACAGTTTTACACCGATTCCGAACGGTATTTTGAGAAGCTTTTTCATGGCTATATACTCGATAGTGTCGCCGTCACTAAGCGAGGTGGTTGGAGCAGGGATCGAACCCAGAATCTCCTGTACAAGAGGCGCGCACACTACCCATTGCACCACCGACGGTATTTAGCCATAAAAATAATTTTGTTTTGTTATTGTGCATAAAAAGTCCTTAATTAATAATATAAAATTTGTCTATTTTTTATAAAAATCAAATATTTTATTTCTTTCCGCTATCTCAGGAGCAACCGAATAAGAATCTCAAAAATCGAATTCATTTCTGTTCGAAAATCGAGATACATGGTTCAATCTTTCCGAAAATCGAAACTAGAATCCGAATTTTGGATATCGCTCATTCGAATTCGAGATCCATGGTACCAAAAATTCGATTCCGTTAAATTTTTCTTTCGAAGCGAGTTACATAGTTAGGGCCCAGTTCTTGGACCACTCCTTTTCATTATGTTTGTTAATGACCTTTTTCGTAGTTTAGGTGAGTTTTGTACAATGTGGCGATCAATGGCGATCGAGATTATTTGGACGTCATGCAGGTCAAAGTTGATTACACATTACATAAACTAAGCTTATGGATGACTAACAACAGCTTGAGTATTAATCCGTCCAAATCGAAGGCTATTTTTTTTTGTCGCAGCACAGCGATAATAAATTGAATTTGGTTTATAATGGTGTGGCTATAGAATTCGTTGATAATGTTAAATGTTTAGGGGTTGTTATTGATAACAAGTTAAAATTTGACCATCACGTGAACAGGGTAGTTAAATGTATCCATAATTGTCTACGTAGTTCGTATAATACTGATCTCATTTTACCTCGAGCTGTAAAGAAGGTATTGACGCATGCTCTTGTCATGCCTAATCTTTTATACTGTCTAGAGGTATATGCTGGAACTTGTAGTCCTAATATAAAAAAAAGTACAGGTGGCTTTTAATGGTATCACCCAAAAAGAGGGAATTAATAAGAGCGACAAAATAACAACGAAAGGAAAAAAGGAGATAATAAAAAGAGCGAAAGATAAAAAAGAGCGAAAGATAAAAACGAGCGAAAGTTCCATAAATTTGATAATATATTAAATGCACAAAAAATTATACAAATTATCAAAATTATAATAATTTTCTAATTAACAAACGATAAATTTAATTTTCGCATTTTAAATAAACCACAATACATATTATCTACTTGAATAAAACTATAATACTCGAATTAAATTTGGAGATTAAAGTTGTGTGCAATACCCCGTAAAAAATCAATTAAGTCCCGGTTTTCGTAATCATTAACCAAGTCTCCTATTTTTTTTTAGCTGTATCACGATAAATCTTTCGGCTTTTTGGTGGGTGTTGGCCTGCAATATATTGTTCAATTTTTACTTCGTTAAGTTTCTGCTCATGCTTCAGAACATCGACGAACTTCCATATAGTTGGATGACTAAATCCTAAAAGGAGCTAAATCCTCTATGCCATCCTTCCACGGAATTATTGGTCTTTGGTAAACCGAGTTTTGAAGCATCGTGGCAATTCTATATTTTTATGGGAAACAATGCTTGGCGACAATTAAGATTATTTTGAAGACGTCCAACCCATGTATCTTCAAAATAAATAAATAAATAGTTTCCCATTACATCCCATAAAGGGACTGGGGAGAACTTCTCACAATCACTGAGCTGTGCGCTTTCCAGTTTTCACTCACTGATTGGGACCTACAGTTTTACACCGATTCCGAACGGTATTTTGAGAAGCTTTTTCATGGCTAGATACTCGATAGTGTCGCCGTCACTATGCGAGGTGACCGCCGCGAAAGAAAATTTGAAGGTGGTCAGAGCCGGGTTCGAACCCAGGATCTCATGTACAAGAGCCGCGCACACTAACCATTGCACCACCGACGCACAGTGTCGTATTTTCATATAAACGGCGGCCAAAAATAGAAGGAGTTATCGTAGAGGAATGAAAATTGGTACACAGTACTATTATAAGTAGGAAAGGAAAAAAACGAAGTTTTGCGAAAATCAGCCCAAGGACTATATCCTGAAATGAAAAAAAGTTATATTTTCCAAAATTGTTGTTGGAATTGAACCAAATTTGACTCGATTTGTCTCTAATATATAGCTGATAACTGTGGTGAGTTATATGAAATTATCTCAAAGGACACGCCCACCTCCCATACATCCTGAAATGAAAAAAAGTTATATTTTCCATAATTGTTCTTGCAATTGAAGAAAACTTGGCTCGATTTGTCCTTGATGTATTTTTGATTAGTATATTTAATTTCATTTAATTATCTTACAAAACACGTCTGCATCCCATATGTCCTTGATACCAAATAAGAAAATCATTCTCTATATATATTATAAATATTTTTTTTTCATTTGATAATTACTATTATTATATTTAATAAGAGAGAAGAAACAGATATTTTTCAAATTCATTATTATTCATTAACAAAATATTAGGGAAATGATTAAATAAATAAAACTAAATATTTTTGCTTATTCACTAAAGCTGTCATAATCCGTATCACTCGATTCGTATTGAGTTAACAAATTTTCTGCTTTATAGTTTCAGAACATTCCTCAGTGTGGGATTCACTTTGGATAAGAAATTGTTTTATATCATTATAATTCTTAGCCTTCTTATTATTTGCTTTTCTATGAATAGTAATATTTGGTTCAGACTGCAAAATCATTCTTTCAATTAAATCCTTATTGGTTGACTCGCGACTATTTTTTCTGGTATGATTTAATCGGGTCTTTCTAAAAACTTTATGAGTTGCTTCTATAGCTTCCTCCGACAGCATTCCAACAGGTATTTTTGAATGTTTTATGAATTCAACACCATGAACAAGAATTTTATGAACTGTGGCTGGCATGTAATACCAAGCGTAGTTTTCAATGTACAAAGAAAGTGTTTTCAAAATATATGAAAAATTTCGAATAAGGGTTGGATCAATTTCGGTTATTTTGGAAGACATTTCAATATTGTTAAAAAATCGTCTTGCTGTGTTACCATCATTCGATGTTCCATAACCAATCTTAACTTTATCGACCAATAGTCCCATCTCCTCTTTGAATTGAGCTTGAATTTTATATTTTCTTTCACTAACAATGTTTTTATCGTCTGGTTTACAAACTTTCCAAATTCGAAGTGGTAGTCTATATGATATGTGAAGGACACATTCAAAAAACTTAATCCAAGCATGTAAGGTTGATAATCCGTATTTATAAAACTCCTCGCTTTTTACGTTTCGATTTAAGACATCAACTGAATTCATTTCAGACGGTTTTGCCCCACAAGCAAAGCATGACGAACTGCTCTTGTTTCCTGTTAAAACATTCAAGACAGCTCCCATCTATCATCGTTAGATGCATATTGAAATGGACATCAAAGCTAGTGTCACCTGATACATATGTGTATGTTTCCAATCTATCTATTTCTGTTTGAATACTGTCTTTTACAGATTTGATCAAGGATGCATTTTCCTTTTGTAAATAAACACGAATTGGTCGACAATGTTTAGTGGAAGAATGTTTAATATTATTCCAAACTACTGCTTCACTACCCCAGTTCAAAAATCTTAACGGCACAAATGAGACAATAAAAAGAAACTCATCGTTGGAATCCGGGTCATTAAATTTCTGCTTGTAATTGCTATGCCCTGAACTACCGTCAAACCCCCATTTAATATCGCATATAAGGTCATCTTTGGATTTGATGTTATACAAATCTAAATAGCTTTTCGCAGTCATATTCAAAAAGTTTTGCAATTGAATTTCTACAGACGTTTCTGAAACTAAAACTGAGTCGGGAATATATTTTTTCTTTGCATTTTGCAATGCATAGTATGACGTAAAGCACTGTTTGTGAGCGGCATTGACTACTGTTCTCATAAGTTCGTACTGCCTGAAAGACAATTCCATATCTAAATAAAGTGCCAAAGCTTTATCTACCGGTATAGATGTGTGAGTTGCTGGGTCGGAAATTCTCTTAACAGCCTTTTGCAGCAAGTTTGGATTTGTATTTGAAACAAGTTTATCCACTTTTCGCCTTTTGGTGCGATCCGAGCAATCATCAAAGTCAGTCGAAGGTCTTCCTCTACGGCTGGTGCTAGGTTCCTAAAATAACACAATCATTTACAAACATACAAATTATTTTTCATATAAAGTACTTACAAAAGATAAACACGCATCACTTATAACAAACGGTGAATTTAGCCACGATCCGAACTTTTCTTCAAACCTCTCTCTCATGTAGTGACACCTTTGCCAATTAGTTTTTATTTTTAATAATATAAATGTAATTTCTTTATTCATCTTCTCATTTAGTTTTAACTTTAACTCTTCTTCTAAATACATGAGTACTTCTCCCAGGGCAGCACTTGGAGTACGATGCCTAAGCCAAATATTAAAAAAATCTCGAATTTTCACCTGTCTCGACACTGAAAATTTAAAGAATAAATGAAAGGGGGAAGAAGTGGGACGAGAAACTTACTTTTTTAAACTCTGCACACTTGCCCAAATATTATATTAAAATATTAAAAAAGTGTTTTTTGATGTTTTTTTTTTACACTCCACTGAACTTGAATGTTTTTAACAATTTCGATTTTCGCTTTTTGTTTACATTCGGTATAACGGCAAACCACATATGACCCACCAAACGAGCCAAAAAACCGAGTTGCCATATCATTATATTCTAACAAGTTTATCCAATCGTAAATTATACTGTTTTACCGACAGTTTTTATTTTAACTTACCGAATTAAATTTGCCTAATTTTTATCATTTTTATATATCGATATTTTCTTTACTACAACTATTAACTTTGAATACTTATAACTTTTTGGAAATATAACATTTTTTAAAAATTCTTTTTGATTTAGCATAAATGAAGTGTTGTTTGTACAACGACATCAACCTTTTTTAAAAACTAGTACAGTGATATTTTTCATTTTTGGCCGCCCTCACGACACTGCGACGACCACAAAATAATCTATTAATTGCTGTAACACATCATAATTCTTAAGAAAGTATTCTGATTGTAGAAGTTCCTGGAAACTCTTTAAAAAATCTACTTCCGGAACAAAGACAAGAGCTGCTAACTGCCATACCTGTAGCGCAAATTCTACATCATTGGTGTAATCGGGATTGCATAACCATACTTTGCATTTTACGCCACATACACTGCCTCGTGTGGAAAAAACAACCTCTTAGAATTGCTTTGGGAAATACTTCGTTGAACGCATTCATTGCTGCTTTTTCAAAGTCAGTCATTATAGTGATAGGTGCCAATTTCCTATTTACATTTTTCAAGGCGGTTAAAGCACGAACATAAGATGCTTGCGTTTTGTTGGCCATTAATATAAAAACAGTTGGCAAAACATTATGATATTTTACAGCGTTGATCGTATAGATTTGAGTAAAAAGTTGTGGAGCAGTATTAAAGGTTCCATCAGCATACCAGTGATCACATCGCGTCATGTGTGATAAATTTCTTCTGGTTGAAAATATTATAATTCTATCATGGACTTGTCCACTATCATAAACAAAAAAAAGGCTTATTTTCAATTTTCGAATAATTATCCGGAATAACTAGGTCCAGCAGAGATGTTGGATTAACAAATGTAAGACTATTCTTGTTTCTAATCCTTTGAGCTGCTTTTTTTATAAGGGGAATTGGTGGTAGTTGTCCACATACAGCTGCAGGTAACATATACATATGTCTCAGCAGACACAATTTGATGATTGCTTTGTTGACATACACGAGCTCGTTCCTTGATATTATGTAGCACAGGTGCTCCAGAATTGGGTTTTGACAAAAAAAAAATCCCACAAAAAGTGAGTATGGGGTTTGAAAACACTATATTTATGATTTAAAAGAAACGCATTTTTAAAAAAATCCTAAGACGAATTTAAAAGTTATGTCCATTTAAAGTTCTTGGTTTATAAAAATTGGGCGCCATTTGAAATATGTTATAAACACAACTATTAAAATAAATATTTTTCAATAAATGAAAATTCAAAATAATACTGTAGTAAAAGCAAGCAATTTTCAATTAAATAAACACAATTAAAAAAATTTCTGTTAGGTTGAAAATATTCTTTAGAGATGAAATCAGCATGAAAGTATCGTCCGAATCTCAAATTAAACCAACTTCTAAACCCCCCATTTAAACTTATTAAATTGATACACATATTTTTAATTTTTTTATTTATTTTTTATTTTATTTAAAATACACTGTACATATAATAAAATTTAAATATGATTTGAATTATACTCACAAACTGCTCTTTGTAGCCATTTTCCGTAATGTGGATCACTAGTTGTTCGTTTAAATCTGTTCCAAACCATCTTGAAGTCTGAGTGAACAGATTCGGAGGCCTGTTCACTCCAATTTCCTAATCCGGTGTCTGCTTTAGTACAAAATTCCAGTATATGTGACCTGGTCTACGGAAAGGGGGCTTAGGTGTCAAAAAATCAATTTTCACTTTTTGGTTTGTTCGGATGGAAGATGAGATGCTTTTTCACGTGGTGAAAAGCAGAAAATCCTAACTTGCTTAGAAGTGTACTAAAAATGTAGAGAAAGAAGAGTAAAAATACGACGAAATATAATTTATTGGTAATGAACAAAATACATTGAATTATAAGCTTTTTTAAATGTTCCACACTAGCAACTTACAGGATGAACTATAATAATATTCCGACCAACAACAACACTTACTGGACCAACAACAACACTTACTGGACGTCCGGCGCGGAGAACAATTAACGAGATAATGAGAAACTGACGAAACGAGTTGCTTACTTTTAACAGTTTTTTCACAGAAAACTAGTTTTCGCACGTAAGCTCCCTTTTCGTAGACCAGGTCACATATGGTGAAATACTGCATGCACTTTGGGAGTTACTGACAATTTTTGGTTAGTCAGTGAACAAAGTTGAAGGTAATTATTTTTAAATGTTTCAATATGTTGCGCTGCATTTTCATCTAATGTTTTACCAAAACATGAGCTTCCCACAATATTGAAACTGTTGAAAACTTTAGCAAAGAGTAAAAATGTTAATGGTAGATTTTCTTCAAGAAATGACACATTTTTTAAGAGTTTTCTTGAAGAATTACCATTAAAAGTTCCACCATGCATTAACTCTTTTTGAACATTACAAAACTTAGCCCATTCCAGTGAGATGTCTGGAAACATTCTTGCCGAAGACTTTATTTACTACACTTTATTTACTACACCTATTAATAGGTGCAGCTCAGGTGGTGGAAATTTGTCCAAAACTAATGTTTCGTCTAGCTCAGATATAATTGGATTGTTTACACAATTTTTAAAATATTTGGCATCTTCTTGATGCTTACCACTTTCACACCAGCCATCATAATTTTTACGAATGCTTCCAAACGTCCTTAGTTTTCCACACATTTGTAAGCGATTTTTTTCCACTTCGCACAACAACACGGAAAGCTGGATGCGTGGCTCATTAGACCCAAAACTATATTACCCAATTTTAAATCCTTTGAAAATACTATATTATTTGGTAAAGTTTGGCTTGATAAATTTAACTTTTTAAATAGAATTGCCATATTTTCATAATTTTCCTGCACATCGGGAGCAATGGCTAAAATAAATAACTTTTTAACGCCAGTATCAAGAAACTCAGATGTTGATTGTTGATTTTTAGTATCTTCATAAATATTTAAACATATTTTTAAAAAACCTCCACCGCCATCAGCACCAACTTTAAACTGAAGAACTTCATTTTGATAGCATTATAAATCCATCTACATTACTACAATATGCAACAGTAGTTGGGGGTTTTATAATTCCGAGCATTTTGTCTTTTTTACAAAATCAAAAGCTTTGGATTTAAAATATTCGTCAAATATATAACTTTTTTTGTAGCTTATTATTAATATATGTTTCAATAGATTTATTACCTACAGTTTTTCTTAAAAGTGATGTAATTTTTAAGGTTTTTTTATTACTTAAATTATGTGTACATTTTAAAACTGAAATATCGTGTGCAGTTAATTGTTTACCAACTTCAGAATTTTCAGAAGCGCTAGCAAGAGATACTTTTAGAGGACGTCTTCCACGATTATTCTCTAAAGATACTTTTAATGAGCTATTGCTAGCTAATGATTTTTCTGTTATCGTTTTAGAGGATATTTGTTCCAGCATTTTTTCTCCAGTCATACTTAGAACGTTTCTAAATTTACTTTGTTTATTGCATTTGTGGGATTTTCCTCTACACAATGGGCTTAAGCAGCTAGTGCAAAGCACTGCCTTTTTTGGAGTTGGTGTATGTTTTTTCGAAGGTCTTCCTACTTTCTGTTTGACGGACGACGATTTAATTTTATTTAACTTAAAATCTGTACACTGTGCATTTGAGCAAATGTAACACATACAATCTTTACCTCTGATAGATGGATTAGGCCGTTCAACATTATTATAGTTAAAAATTTTATATGACATTGCAGAAGAAGATTTATTTTTGATGTGTTAACATCTATACGCGCGCCTCTAGGGCAGTAAACTATAAATTTAATACATACGCAAGTGTTAGGTTTGGAAGAGTAAATCATCGTTTGTTTGTTCGTTGCTTGGCAGTCGGTATTGAAAGTGATTATTGGGCGATTTTCATATAATTTTCCCACGCGATTTTCTCCGGAAATTCATAGCCGATTTTATTAATTTTTGGATTAAAAAGCTAGTGCGGGTTTCGACGAAGAGTTTAGGCCAAAAATTAAGGCGATCCGATATCGGCGAGCCGAGATTTAAGTGTTTTAATTTGGAGTATTAATTTGGAGTAATATTAAAAAAGTATTTTATGTTGATCTTCGGTTATATCGTACGAATATAACAATGTATGTATGTATGTACAAGTGTATGTTGCTTTGCATTCTTTGACTTTTGTGGGAATAAAACAAAAAGTATTGAGCAAGAAAATAATGACACATGTGCTTGCACTGGGTCTTTAAATAATTTTAAGTATTAATATTATTTAACTGTAACGTCATCATATGATTGAACGCTGTTTTTTATTTTCCAATGTAACATTTACGAATGTGTTCATAGAAATCGAACAGGTACTGTGTAGCAAAAAGGTGTTAACACATCACATCGCCCGTGAGTTCGAACACTCATTGAATTTTTTTTCTTTTAAGGATTTGTTTGCGACAAGAATCACATATAGATGTAGGAAACATTGAATTTGATAAGTCAAAGTTAGGAATAAAGAACTCTTCTATATCTTGCGACATTTGAAGAGATATCTTACGGAGTTGTTTTGTTTTGCCCATACAAATAGCGCATAGCATTTTTCGTGAGAATTCATTTTTTTATATACTCAAGCATAGACATAAAAATACATATGCTTAAATAAACTCAATTTTATCGGAACTTTTAATTGAAACAGTAAAATACCAGATCAAGTTGAATTCAGATTATATTGTAGTAAAAAAACTATGGATTTGAATCTTCTGATCTAAAATAAAAAAAAAAATAGCAGTACGCGAAAACTGGTTTAAGAAGGCGTAATTGCTTTATTATAAACATTACTTTTGACAATTTGAAAAATTCAAACCCCACGAAGCTTTTGGCTTGTCTGCGGGTAAATCAGTGTATAGTGGCCTTTTAATTAAAACCAAAGTTTTTGACGTAGAATACGTCTTACCTTACGGTATGAGGAGTCATGTCAGGTTTTTATTGTTGTAATCTTTATTTCATTGAATTTGAGGAAACGGCTAGATGAATTTTTTTTAAATTTTTTTTGTAGGTAAATGAAGATGTTATCTTTCGTTTGATATACATTTCATATTGGTTGATATATTTCTAGTATTTTAATTTCTCAAATGAAAATTGTTTAAACACATACACTCAAACATATGTGTGGTGTTTGGTTGAGTGTTTTTGGTTGCTCAACATTGCTTAGGAACATGTATCTAGTAAAAAGTGAAACGAACAGCAAACTAATGTTGCTTGGCAACACGTATCTAGTAAAAAGTGAAACAAACAGTAAGCTAACGTAATAAAGCTTTTTTGCGAAAGCTTCAATAAAGCTGTTGTAACATTAATTTTGAATTGTAAAGCGTAAAGCTTTCACACAACGCTCGAATGCTAATGCGAAGACTCGATAAGGTAAACCTTTTTTAATATTAGGGCGGCCCTCTCAACATTCGCAGAACTTATTTCAATAAAAATATTAATTAAAATACATAAATTAAATTAAGTTTAAAAAAATTGAACATAATATTTTTTTTTTAAACGGACTTGAATCAAATGCCGTTGGTAAATATAAAAATTACAGCAGACAGTTGTCCGAGGCCTTCGCCCACGGACTGTCCCTACAAGCTGTGTCAGAGACACGGCCATTAAGTTTAACGTAGAATACGCCATCCGATAAGACAGAAAACATATATAACAATAAATGATAAATAATATAAGCAAATGAATTTATTGTTATATATGTTTTCTGTCTTATCGGATGGCGTATTCTACGTTAAACTTAATGGCCGTGTCTCTGACACAGCCTGCAGGGACAGTCCGTGGACAACTGTCTGCTGTAATTTTTTTTTCTTTTCTTTTTAAACTTTTATTTCAGACTTTAATTGTAGATTTTCTTTCACTTTTAATTTTAATTAGCTTTTCCTTGTGCCGTTTTGTGTTGCTTCTAAGTTTTACGGAGCGCGAGTGAATGATTAAAAGTTTACAAAGGTAAACAAAGAAGATTATTGAATTTGCCGTGACCATTCACAGTAGCAGTCAGTGTTGCAGAGGGCATAGTATTTGTCAACTGCAAAGGCGGCCATCCACCATCAACATGATACGTTGTTTGACGCCAACATTTATTTTGAGCAGTTGTGTTTCCAAGAGTTTGCCAAAGGCGCCAAATTTTTTAAAACCAAAAACTTTAAATGGTCATAACTTTTAAATTCGTCCTAGGATTTTTTTAAAAATACGTTTTTTTTAATCATAAATATGTTTCAAACCCAATACTGACTTTTTGTGGGAAATTTTTTTTGTCAAAACCCAATTCTAGAGCACCCGTGGTAGCACATTCCTTTTTTCAATCTTTGCTTTGTGTGATACGTGATTATGACCACTCGATTTCTTAATTTGTCCTTCCGAAACTATTATACGCACGCGACATTTTCCAGCAAGACATTCTACGCACTTCCAATAAACGCTGCCATTGTTCTCTTTGTCCTTCCGGAAAACGTAACCATTGTATTTTAAAAGAACAAAACCATTTTGGCTTCTCGTATATTCTAGCGACATTTTTTAAAAATTTATTACAAATGTTTATTATAAATATCTTGCACGAAATTATATTTATGAATAAAATATTTTTAATATTACCCAATTTGCGTATGATTCATGGCAAACTTGTTAAATTTATAAAAACAACAAGTATTAACATTTTAATTGTTGTACAGTGCTTTTAAATATTCAAAATAAAATTAACGAAATCCGACTTATGAAATTAAAAAACTCGCGCGATTTTCTTAATTTCATAAGTCGGATTTCGCTAATTTTATTCGCTCATTTTACCTTTCGCTCAATTTACCTTTCGCTCTTATTTTTTCGATGTTTTTGTTTTCGCACTTATTGGGTGGAACCGCTTTTAATGCAGTTATACTTTATTTGTAATCACTTAATCGTGATTACCTCGTGGCTGTACCTTTAGCAAGTTCGTAGAGTTCAGGTCTCTCCTATTTTTCTATAAGATTTATAAAAATAGATGTCCATTATTTTTAGCTGAAACATTCACAATCACACTCTCATCAAGAGTTAGAAATCTGGTTATACCTCAAATAACATGTCACATGGACAAATCATTTCTTCTTAGAGTAGCCTGGTCTTATAATATATAGTTCCTAGTAGTGTTAAGGACTTTAATATGGCAGTTTTAACTTTTCGAAAACATCTTCTGCAACACTTCCGTGTTGTATCATAATATGAATTTTGATAATTCATTCTATATTTCCGTACTTTGTGACTTTAATATTAACGTTATTTTTTTCCTGTTTCCTGTTTCATTTTTATCCTGTTCCATTGTGGGAAACATTATGCGACGGTCCTATCGACGATTGTATATACACTTATATATTTTATTATGAAGACGAATGTAAAATAACTATTTATTAGAAGTATTTGTTTGTATTTCGATCGTGTGCTGATTTGTTTGAAAAGCTTCTCGCTATACTATAATAGCTTTACCCGTTGCGCTTCGCTACCCCTGAATTGAAATTTTAATGAAGCAGAATTTTCATTAAATAGAATATTGCTAGTTTTGGCATCTGGTGCAAATATATATAAGTCTGAAGGTTTGCCCACACGTGAACATGCAACATATGTATATTGTCCGTGGGAAGACACGAATTTGTCAAATTTAAGCCACGGACTTGAAGCGACTGCCCCTGCGCTTTATTTATGGGCATCGGAAATGCCAACCGAATCGGAAACTGCAATTTTTTGAAATCGATGGGCATGTCTGTAGGTATCATGGGAATACGTGGAATCAGGGCAACGGTTCCTTTATAATTTCCAGTGATTATAGTAACCTCTATAAGATTATTTTGATTTTTTTTTTTAAATGCATTATTGGGATAAAGATATTTTGGATGCTCTCGAAACTGACCTCAATGATATTCACATTCCTTCGTACCTATGGTCACTTTTTTAGCTTCATAGTGTGACCTTCCAGTCTCACATTCCTACACTGCATCAAACAATTGTCCGTACACCAGGCAGTTGTAAACATATTTCAATGTATCTCGAAAGATATAAGGCCGATTTGATTCAAATATTTTTTTTAAAGTTAGAAGCATTGAACTTTAAAAAAATGATTTTAAACGAATCGGCCATATATTTTTTGAGATACATTGAAATATGTTCTCAAGTTCCTGGTGTACGGACAATTGTTTGATATAGTACTTAATATGTAATAGTCAAATATTGATGTGGGTGGGCGGCGCCCCGACCCTTTTCAGGACGATCAAACTATTATTATCACTGCTACAACGGTTGTTTTTAAAAGGGGCGTGGCACATCCTGGCACCCTGGCTGTAATTCATACTGTACCAGCAACATATGTATGTATATACCAAATCTTATCTTCATACCTCTGATAGTTCATGTGATATAGCCATTTTAAATTTTTGGGGGCGGTGCCACCCCCTTGTTTTAATCACTACCAAGTATAGCTAAGGCCTATCACCAGGTCATCAAAACAAGAGCGATTTTTTAAAAGGGGCGTGGCACCGCCCACTTCCACCCTGACTGTAATTCGAACTGTACGAACAACTTATATACCAAATGTCATATTCATAGCTCTGATAGTTCATGAGATACAGCTGTGCAAATTTTGACGTTGTATGCCACGCCCACTGATCCGATCCCGCCCATTTTTTGTTCGATCACGAATTTTGCTGCCAAATACATCCACACAAATTTTCAAGGTGATTGGTGAAACAGTCCTCCAGATATTGCGATTTCAAAAATATTTATTTTCACCACACAGCTGGATTTGAAAGAAAAGGGAAATTTTCGAGACGTCGCCGGAGTGGTGGATATGGGCAAATTTCCCTGGAAACAAAAAGTATTAAATAAACTATATAACCATGCATTTTTGCCATTAGTATTGTCAACAAATATCAAAAGCGATATGATTTTCTATTATTTATATTCTATTTTCAAATTTAAACAAAAGAATCGAAATACAAATTATGTTTGTGTGTTTTCTCGTAGCATCAGAGTGAAAAATGGTCGTACGGAAACATTATGTGCCCTCTGGTGAAGATAGGGATGCCAGATTTAAAATCAACAAAAAAAGTACATCGAGGAAAAAAAGGCAGTACAATTAAGAAAATAAAAGTACACTTTCTGTTATTAAGAAATCATAAAGTTCAGTACAGAAAAATAACATTTTAAGTTAAGAAATGCAGTACATAACAGTAACAATTTATAAATTAAGGGAAAAAACGACCAAACTAAGAGACCACAAATATTTTTTTAAGTAAAAACTATTCAGGTGTTTCACATTTTATTTTTAAAAAGTAAAAAGAGTGTAATCTATTCTATATTAAAATTTTTTAATACTTGTTTTAATTATTTAATAATCAAAGATATTATTTTACAACTTTTTGACCGAATTACAAATATTTATAGTTTTTGTGGACTCGATTAACTATTCCGTTTTTACCATTTTAAAAAATGTACAAACTCATTTCATTACAAGTGTACGTAAAATTAGTTTTTTAGTTCGTTTTCTAAATTTTGGATTAGGAGTTTATATCGCTTTTTTCCCCAAAAATTAAACATCAAACTGAATAGTCTTTCAGATGCCGCATTAGAACGAGGAATTGAAAATATAAATTTACAGATATTCCCGAAATTTGAAAATGAGCCACTTCTAGGATCTCTTTCCAGTTTTCTTAAACGGATTTTTCTTTTGGAATATTTTCAGCAAAAACATTTCAAACTTCAAGTATAAAATAAATTCGTCATAATAATATGATATAAATTCGTCAGAGTTGATCTAAGCCAGTTTATTTGATTGAAAATAATTCAATTACGACATGAATGAAATGAATTGTTTCAATTAAGGTTAAAAATGGGAAGTTTACGATTTTTGGTATGAATAAGTAACATTTTCGTATTTATCGTTGGCATAACAAAAAAAAAGTACAAAAACAAGTACAGAGACTTAAAAGAAGTTCTTTTGAGTACTTCTTAAGGTGCTATGCAGTCAGAAGTACAATTAGTAAAAAAAAAAGTACGCGTACTGCTGAAGACAGTACGTCTGGCAACCCTAGGTGAAGATGGTGAATAAGCGAATGCGACGAAAAAGCACTCAAAAATCATTTTTATTTCGATTCTGTTGTTTGAATTTGAAAATAAAATGTAGATTATCGCTTTTGATATCAGTTGACAATACAAAAGGCAAACAAACATGGTTTCAGTTTTTTCAATAGTTTTTCTTTCCAGGGAAATTTGCCCATATCCACCACTCCGGCGCCATCTAGATTATTTCCCTTTACTTTCAAATCCACCACTTATCTTTCACCATCTATGGTTTTGTTATTTATCCATGATGTAGATAATAAAAGAGCATAACGCTTTTGATATTTTTTGATAATTGAAAAAGGCATGGTTAAATAGTTTTTTCAAAAGTTTTAGTTTCCTGAGAAATTTGCCCATTTCCACCACTGCTCCGCCATTTAGAAAATTTCCCATAGCATTGAAATCCACCACTAATAATTCATCGTCTATGGTATTTCTATCATCTTTGGCTAGATTCTGTGAAAATTTCAAAAAGATCAGTCCAACCGTTTTCGAGTCTTTATGGTACTAAGAAATGCAGACAAACACACCAACAAACACAAACTCATTTATATATACATATATAGATATTGGTTACAGGCTCCACCTAGAAAACTTCCCATTAATCAAAAAATTCCCCACCATATGTTAGTCTAGACACAAACCAAAGCAAAAGTACCCAATATAGTTGATAATACTGGGTTGTAATAAAGTTGTTAAGAAAAAGCTGTTTAATTTTTTTTTCATTTAGCCCCCATTCCGCACCGTGCGATTAGGAACTTGGTCCTAAAGACAAATAAGCTGATTTCTCACACGGAAAAAGTTATTACGTTTGTTTTTGTTGCACGATACGCGCGCCGGATTTAATTAGAGTTTTTGAATGTGTTAGTGGGAGCTAAAGTTTCTATAATTCCATAAAAAATTACAAATCAAGGAACTATGCATTTTATACGAGTTAATCTTTAGCACGAATATTATTGAAAAATCGCTGTCAAAACCGAATTAATTATGATATCGGATTTTAGTTGCGGGGACTGAAATCAGAAACCGAATTTCCACATATTTACAAACAATTAGTTCTGTGGGTGTAGTAGTGCCTCTCTATATGTATTTAGTACTAACACGTAACTTACATGATTTTCCAAATTAATATGAAGTGAATTCTATTCACCCTTTCATAAACACAGAGGAGAATAACCTTTTTCAGGTTTGTGCAACTCGTTTCATATAACAAAAAACATTTCATACGCAATTCTCTGGGTTTTGGACTTACGCCACTATGATAATCACCAGCGCA
This sequence comes from Phaonia tiefii, assembly GCA_963931995.1. Classification (NCBI taxonomy): domain Eukaryota; kingdom Metazoa; phylum Arthropoda; class Insecta; order Diptera; family Muscidae; genus Phaonia; species Phaonia tiefii. Next base: position 164,425,766 of record OZ008368.1, read on the forward strand.
TTTATAAATGGCAAAAAACTCAAACATTTTCATTTGAAATATACGGTTAAATCTACATTAGCGACTTTGTGGTCTTCCGCTAAAATTATTCCATCCACGTGTTTGCATAGAATTCAATGGCATTACTACGAGTATTACATTCAATTTAATCTATTTATCTTTCCGTGATTTTTAGTTTTCTTACCTTTCCCGTATTTTCGAATTTGCCGAAAAACAAACACGCGCTTCCGCGTAATATAATTGGCCTTAAACAAATATTGAATTTACCTTTAACCCTTTTGGCAGTTGAGCAATAAATGGGCTGGATTAGGGTGGTAGATACAAATATTACTGATTGTTTGGCAACATCAAGTGCTCGCATTTTGTTTGAGTTGAGGTTCATTTGGAAGCAAAATGCAAAAATTATTTGAATTTTAGTAAACAAATATTTGAACATACGATTCGAGAATAAATCGAGAAGTAAGAGTACGAGAGGCACGAACTTGTGTTAGCAAGCCCATAGATATTTTTTCACAATCTTTGAGGATGATTATTATAAAGGAATGTTTAACTTTAACTTCTCTCCCTAATGTTTACTATTTTAGCATCCAAATAAAATCAGTTTTTGTTAAGATGCTATAATTATGAACACGTTTTCAATAATTAAAAATGTTCCAAGATTATAGAAGATTAAAACGACATCGAATAAACTCGTGCAGTTATCACCTCTCCTTGATAACCTTCGTATTGAGTTTTTATTAAATTTTAGTTCCCAGAAGAAGTTCGTGTAGAAAAAAACAACGAACATTTCGTGAATCGAAAATTTCGCAGTTGTCATTTGCTCGGTATGCAGCTCGGCCAAAATTTCGTAAACAAAATCAATTACGGGGTTGTTATGCTAAAATTACTTCGAAAACAATTGTTTGCAAGAAAAATGCTGACATTTCGATAATTTTGACAATCAAAAGAAGCACCAAATGCCTTAAAAATAAAATGCAGTGCGAAGAGAAAATATTCAGGGATACGTGCAACAAAAATTTCCATTTAGAGATAAATGAAAAAATTTCGTACGAAAATTTCCCAAGCATTTCGCATTTTTGCTTTAACAATTGCATTAATATTTGAGTTGGCAACACTGGCTCAGAAATGATATGCTATAACAGCTGATCAAACCCGTGTTATGCCTTGTTCACGCTGCCACGAAATTGACAAATTCGAATTAAAATTGTTGAATGAAATTTAAATCGTTCACACTGGCATTTGAGCAATTTCGTTGCAAAATGACAACTGTTTGTTTACAAACATTACCATGAGTAAAATTAACAAAAATTTAGTTAGAAAATGAATGAAAATGATAAAATAAATGAATGGTGCATGAACTTTAACATGAAGCACTGATTTTACAAGGTTTATAGTTTATTCTCACTAGTCCATATCGATGAAAAGTTAAAATTTCAATTTGATGAATTGTTTATATTTTGTTGTCATTTTAGTAACCACGTGTTCAGTTAACGAAGTCAACCCACAATTATCAACGGCGTTGGAGCAACAACAGAAAATGTATCGACGGCGGCAACTTAGTTTTTATCAAATGCGATTTGTCGGCAGACGTTACTTTTAGGTTCATCTCGTTGGTTGTGTAAACAATTTAAATCTTTTGTTTTAGTAAATCGGGCCTATAAAAGCGGCTTAACCGATAATATCGGTTAACATTTTAAGTCGAAGCGTACCGGCACACCGGAAAATTTTGAGCAATTTATAGGGACACCCAACACGTAAAGAAAATTATTGTGATGGTATTCTTGAGAGTTTCGATTCGTGTTAAAGATGCATCTATACATGCGTTTCTAATTAACACGGTTGGGGTTAACACGAATTAAATCATCGTGCAAACGCAGTCATTTGTTAACTAAAGTGAACTTAGTTGACCGAAAACTTACATAGCAGTGGCGACTATTAGTGTCAGCTGTAGATAAGGTTAATTCATAATAGTTAAATTTATATCGAAATAAGCCCCCTTTTTTATTCCCTGCAAACTATTTTTTAGACTACTTTGTATGGGGAGCTAAGCGATTTTAAGCGGCACCCCATACAAAATCGTTGACAATCTAGTTTAGCAGGGAATAAAAAAACATGCTAAATACTGTAGATCAAACTAAAATCAGTACATTTGTAAATTCTAAATATGTAAAGTTGTTTGTTTTACTCAGAAGGAAGTAAATATTTACAAACACATGCTTTACGTTATTTGTCTAACTTATTGAGTTTAGGTTAGGTTGGGGTGGCAGACTGCAAGTCAGGCTCACTTAGACCTTGTGGACCCGGTGGTCCGTTGTGATTTCTTCAATCAGCTCAAGAGTTGGCGAATGCTAACATCAGCCAAATGTACTAACTCCCCAAAGAAATGTGAGCCTAGTATAGCCTGCCACCTTCTGGAAAGAGCGGGCCACAGATGCAGAAGATGTTATATTGTCTCCAACACATCTTCGTTACCGCAGCTTCTGCAAAAGTCTTTCCTCAAGACTTTCAGTCTCTCTAGGTGTCGTCCAATGAGACAGTGACCCTTTATGAAAGACACGGTATTGAAACATCTGGTGTTGATAACAACAGCAGGGCGTTAGTGCATTTTAAGCCTAGACGGGGCCAAATCTGCTTGAATATTCACAGTTCCCTAATAGTGACCACCTACATTTAATTGCCGTAAGGCCACAATTCATCAAGAAAAGCTTGCAAGTTGGTAGACGCATGCCCACATGCTCTTGTTCCCCTGGAGCATGTAAGGTAGTCCCCAGTCTATTAAGTTCATCTGCTTTGCAGTTCCCTGGTATGTCTCCAAATAAGGTGATTATTAAACAGTTGAGCCATCTCATTAAGAAATCTGCGACAGTCGAAGGCAGTTCTCGAATTGAAAAAGACATTTTCCAGGGACTTGATGGCAGCTACAAAGAAAATATTGACTGCGAACTAAGTCAGAACAGTACTTCGCTACTTCCCTAATAGCTACAATTTTGCGTGGTAGACACCACAGTGATCAAACAGTCTTTTCGGAGTAGATAGCCCTAGGTCGTCAGACAAGATACCAAGGCAAGGTATAAGAGAGTGATACTTCTTGCCAAAGAGTGGTTCCGCCAAAATGTAATCGACAATACCTGGAAGGCCGGGCAATGTGTAGGGAATGGCACTGTGCCCGAAGCCATTTTTTTTATCAAAGTGTCAATTCATTAAGTCTAACAGCAGTAGCCGTGACATTCTGCCTAGCTACAACGTCCAGGGGTATTAAATGTAGTGTGACATTTAGTGCATTAGTTGGTGTCGTTCTCAAGGCACCAGTGCCACACATACCAGCCATTCACTGAACTTCACCTAGTATTACGCGGTAGGCGGATATCCATAGAGCCGACCACCTGACGATAACGCCATACAGCATTAGCGGCCTAACTACTGCCGACCCCAGCGGTTAACTATTGCCCTTTAACTGGTATATATCGTTATCACAGTTTTTTGATTCTTTCCAGAATGATGGCAATTCTAATACCCCTAACGAGACAGGTACAACAATTGCTGAAAAGAACCAGTTCCATCTCGGTTGCGGTGGTATGAAGGGCCTGTTCCTGGATGTCCTTAAAAGTACTTGACAACTTTCCCCTAACCGTTGCTGCCACATCCTCTGCGTGACCAACAGACTTAACACCCATCTTCTCCAGAGAAAGAAGAATACTGTTCATGGAAAGATTCCATAGCAGAGGCGACAAACCCCCGTTTTGAGGCGTTCATATGCTGACAAATCTATAGAGGTTCGTTGACCACAAACTACCCGAAATGCATATTTTTTTAAGAAGGCTGTGGGCAAACAATCTGATGGTGCTGTCAACCCCAAGAGCCGTGATTGCCGCTTTTATTTCATCTGGATTAGAAGCTTGCTAGAAGCTCCCTCTATGTTGGAGGAACCCACTATGGTATATTCTTTAACAGCGAGAGAACCTTATATAAAGATGACCAGATCATGCATAGTGGTTTTCGTTAGACCTACCATTACTGTAGGCGTGCTATTGAGTAGACAGTAGCCAGTGATCAATGTTATAGAGTAATCCCTCCAAGGTTTTCCAGAGAAATAACTATAGAATAATAGGTCGAAAATCCTTAGGTCCCGTATGGAATGGTTTCCTCGATTTAGGGTTGAAGTCTACCTTAGTTTCCATCCCTTTCAAAAGTATGTGGACCTGTTGATACATTCGATGTAGAGCTCTTTAAGCCAGGGCACCAGTCTATCAGGCACAGCCTGTAATTCCGCCGACGAGCATTCTTTATATATGAATATACACTCTTTATATATGACCTCGCCCCTTTGTCAAATCCCGCCCATATTTGCAGCAGATCTTACAATATGTAACCAACATATCCAATTTTGTTCAAATACCGTTAACAGGGACAGAAATAATGGATTTTTAATTTGGGATTTGTATGGGTGATACCACGCCCCTTCGTCCAATCTAGCCCATATTTTGATAGTTAATTTCTGTCGGTTAGGGTAAAGGGTTAAAAATCAATCCAAAATTTTTTCGGTATGCATGCATGCATATATGCATACAGACAGGTGAAGTTAATATAAAGAATGTAAAAAGGAAGAGAGAGAAATAACACATATGTTCATACCATAGACAAATACATACATAGATACATTTATTCTTTCAATAAATTAAAAGTCTTAGGTACGGAGGAAAGTAAACATTGGATGGCGCAAAACATGGGTTCAATAATACTAGATAGAGGCAATAGTAAACAACGTCCAACAAAGGAACAACAACCGAATTTCGTGTTTTTGGGGCAAAATAGTTGTGTTAAATACAATGCAAATGTATACCAACCATAAAAGTCAACAAAAAAGTGCAAAATACATTTAAATTTTTCAGTTCTACACCAAAAAGACATGAAACAGTTAACTGAACATATTTTGCAACTCCACCTGGTGTAAGTTAATTTTAAATTTAATTTCTCTCATTTCCACAAACCTACGACGAAGAGTGTGAAATGAAACGTCAGATGAGAGAATAAATGTATATATGTATGTATTCGTCTGGGATTCAAACGATAAAGTGAATTTTTGAATTAAAGTTAAAATAAAATGAATTATATTGCAACTGAAAAAAGTTTTAATTTTAATTAAATTAACAAGAAAATATTGTCAAGTGCGCTATCATTTATCTACATGAATATTCGTTGAATTTGAAATAATTTTGTACAATTCAATCAAGTAAAAGTGATAGTGTAGGTAGAAACCAACATTATCCGCCAGTTTTTTAAGTGGCAATTACCACTTGCGATTCAGCTTCGTAGTTGGATATACTAGCATATAATTCCTATTTTACCCTCCAATAGTCGGCAACGTAGTCGGTGTATTGTTTTTAGTTTCAGAACTGACTCCAATGTAGTGCAGAGTGGGAACAATCGACCTTTTATAAACTATGGTAGTGCAAAACGTAGTGAGTTTATAAAAAACTAATATCGTCTTGATTATTCCATGCCCATCATAGTTTTTAGACTTAAAAAAATTATGTATGTAAATAAAATATTTCTACAATCAGACTTGCGAACTGGTTCCTCAACTACCAACTGGTAATGCAGAGGCGAAGCAGTCGTCACTTTTTTGGAACTTAGAAGTGTATAAGGTAAACGGATGAAAATAAAACTCTAGCTCTCTCTTAGTATCTTCCTCTCTGCGTTTTATGTTCTCACTCCATCAAAACTTATAATAAAAGTCTTGTTATCATGTCTCAAAAAAAATTTTGCGAATAGAAACAGTTATTTTATGCAACCAAAAATCAAAAACGGATGATGCGTCGATCAAGTTTAATTTAGTCTGGATTTACATTGTGAACAATTGATTTACGTGTGTAAAAAATGTAATAATGAGTTCGCGGGAATTAAGGAGAAAAATTATATTAATATAACCTTTAATATATATATTTTTTAAAGGGGTTAAAGCCATGAATTCAATAATTCAACCGGGTGGTATTTTAAAAATTTAAAGCATTAAGCAGCTTGGAGAAATTGTTAGTAATTACAAAATTGATGACGTTCATGAAAAAACTGTTTTAAGCGCACTTTATAAATTCAATATTTTTCTAGCAGCGATCCCCGTCACTTCTGCTTCTGATTTGGCCGAGGTATAGCTGTGAAAATCTAATAAAAGGGTTATTTTCAAAAACTATGCATAGACAAGAAAAATAATAGTATGTACACTCTAAACTTTTTTTGTTGAATTTTACTGCGATAATCGTAGGCAACAGGATGCCTACCAAAAATGCTTAAATTTACACACATGTTTTTTGCAGTTATTTTTGTTTAATTTTAAACAAAAATTGCTTAATGCTTTACCCACTTTTTGACGTAAATTTTAACCAAATATGTGTAATTTTGGGGCTATTTTGTTTAATTTTAAACAAAAATTGATTAATGTTTTACCTTTTTTTGTCGAAAATTTAACCCAATATGTGTAATTTTGCAGCAATTTTGTTTCATTTGAAACAAAAATTGCTTAATGCTTTACCCTTTTTTTGCCGTAAAATTTAATCAAATATGTGTAATTTTTAACAAATTTTGTGTAATAAAAAGAGTGCGACTAATTTTTTTTTGGTGTTTTTATATTTTCAACCAAATCGTTTTTAATGAAACATCGATCAATTTAATACAGTTAATTCTAAAAAAATAATATAAATATAAATAAATAATTTCTTTTTATTTAAATTTTATGAAGGTATATTTTTTGTTTTTTACAGTCTTTGCTGCACAAATTTTTAATGTTCACTTATCTTTCTGTATTTTTTTTTCCTTGTATTTTGTTCACTTCACTATTACGCCTTCGCTGCACACTTGCTCAACTGATAATGAGCGATGCTTGCAAGCCATGGCGTCATCTGCGTCATGTGGATTTTGAGTACGCGAGAAAACACAATAGCGGCATTCATGGTAAAATGAGTAAGGTAAACTCGTTAGAACAGCTGATTTCAACATATTTCTTGCTTAGGTGTCACTCTTATGTCAAATTCACATGCATTTTGTTGTTGTACTTTTTTGTTTACTTTTACAGTAGATACACCCATGAAGAAAATTTGACAGATTATGGACACCAAACAAAAACAAAATGCCTGTGTTTGTTGTAACAATTCCTACTGCGTTTACCTTACTTATATTACCATGGCGGCATTCATGCAAATGTGAAAGCCGAGAACTTTTGCTCAGCGCAAGTTTCCCTCGCACCGTTGCATGAGGCACCAGGTAAAGTTGCTCAGCGTAGTTGTGCTCAAAACCACATCAGCTGACCAAGATGGATACATAGGGTGGTAGCAGTAGCAATTGCATGTATTATGTATGTGTACTTTTTCTACTGTTCTAGTGCTATCACCTTATTTATCCATCCTAGTCAGATGACAACGAAATGTCAAAAGTTTACACGTTTCTCCATCCCACGTTTGCGCAGCAAATTTGCCTCGAAAACTTTCCACATTTGAGCAAGTCGCTTTGTATGGGAAATTTGTTTGTTTTGACGTTTGCTGTGCAAGTTTACGATGTTTTCGAGTTTACGAGGTTCTTTCGAGCTTTCATAATGTAGTTCAAATAATGTAGTTTATGTCTAATTTTACACATTTGTTATAGAAAATCGCATTTTTACTTAACTTTTTGCTTAAAATTAAAAATTTTATGCTTTTTCTTTAAAATAAACAATAATATACTTAATATTACACATCAGCAAAAAATTCAACAAAAGTTTACAGCGATTTTCATCGTAATTTTCAACAAATTATTTATTGTGTAGTTACTTATTTTATTATTAACTCCATTACAAAATGGTTTTATTTCTTTGGTTTGATTTTGTTTTTTACAATGAAATATGTGAACTGAATTCTTTTTGTTGTCCTTCTTGAAATGTTTAATGTTACGTTTTAAATAAATTGTGTCTTATTGAAATATTTTTGTTTTTTAATATTCAACATATCTCAATTAAATAGCAATGTATTCGGGATATATATTCCAAGAATGTAATTGGTTGGTACGATGGGGTTATCGACGTTCTGGATACTTAGAAGTAGTTGGGTAGTTAGTGTGTAACCACTAGCTTCATAGTTTAACTCTTTAGCCTGTTTCAGTAATTGCAATCTTTGGACTGGCTACGGAGCTGTAGTGGTGTAATGCAGAGAGGGATGAATTGATTCCGTCCTAGGACAACCCCACGTTAAATTCACCAGTTCATAACATTGCAAGTAGATTTGGAGGTAGTTAGTGGTGGTTGATTTGAAGCTAGCTCTGTAAATAGTTTTGAACCAGCTACATTTCCTGACGGGTAATAACGGAGAATAGACTATGTATAACAATAACGATTTTAGCTCAGACAATTGAAGCGGCATTGACGTGCACGATAAAGAGAATATAGTGATACATTTCATACAATCCACATCACATCGTTTGGAACAATGAAAATTGTAATGACAATTTATAATGAATTTGTCTCACTTTGGGTCATATATCGTCCTCCAAGCCATTATGTCAAAACTTTTATTGAAATGCTTGAGAATAATATAAATAGTGTAACTAAACAAGGAAATTTAATAATTATCGGAGACATGAACATAGATATCTCAGTTGTTAATTGAACAACTATAAAATATTTTAATGTGCATTCATCGAACGGTCTACAATGTATAATAAAAGAAGTAACAATGGAAGATCTATCCTAAAATGCATGTACTTGTATTGACCACCTGGTTGTTAGAACGAACAAAAATACAAAACTTGAAAGAGGCATAAGGCCCAAAGATCTCAAAAATTACGCATTGCAATTAACACCAATAATAACAAACCTTATTAACAAAAGCAGGGATGAGGAATTGATTCCAAGCCTGTTAAAAACTTCAACTATCAGGGCAATTTAGAAAAATGGTGCTAAGAACAACTACAATAATTATAGACCTTTCTCAATATTACCAGTAAAAACAAAAAAAAAATCTTGAAGAAGTAATTGTGATGCAAAGACTGAAAAATTTTTTCTGAAATATAAATTTTTTTTAAAAAAAAAAAAAGGATACATTTATAAAAACCTGACACTCTGAAATCATAAATCATAAACAAAAAGCTTTTCTTGAAATAGTATTTCAATGCAGCGTCATAGCAATCAAGCGTTTTTTCACGAATTTCTCCATAATTTATTCGTCCTTACAGCATTTTTATATTTGCGGCTCTAGATTAATGCGAATTTAAAAGTAAATGGGCGAAATGTTATATGACAAATAACGATCAAAGGTTTTAGAACAAAACCATTTTATAAAGAATTAAATTTCTTTATCTTTTGTATTTGTTATATTGTAGTTTGTTATATATCATTTTTAAATAATAAATTAAAAATTACTTATATTTCATGAAGGAAAAGTTATATTTGTGCATACTTGTGCATGAAGCTGTGGATGCAAGATGGCTTGTTAAGGGATCCCCTAACATGTTTCGCAGACAAGGACCCTTACCAATTGCTTAAAAATTAAATTTTTTAGTTTTTTCGACTTAGTCCTCATGATTAAAGTACATTCGGTAGTAATCAGAGAGACATTGATCGTATGTATTTTTAGCAGCCTTCAATCAAAAATGGGGATGTGTTACGCAGGGTAACCCATTACCCACGAAATTTTGTTTATATTTAAAAATAAGATACACAGGTTTTTTTCTATAAAATGCATGGATTAAAGCATCAACAACTGGCTGTGACAGACATCAATTTCAAGTAATTAGTTAAGCATGCCAATATATTATTGGGTACAACCGAATTAGTTTTTACATTTTTCGTCGATCCAAAAAATAAAATAATCACCACTACAAGATAATTTGGTTGCTAGAACTAAAACTCGATTGACAGATCACATTTATTTCTCGCTACTGTGGCTTCAACTAAATATTTCAGTTCTTGCAACCAAAACTGAATTAAAAATCAATTGATATGCACAACATTTGGTGACACGAACCACAATTATTGGTGATCACAATGTGATAGTCCAAGGAATCGTCAAATTTTAGTTGGATGTAAATATAGTTGTGTATATTCCCAACCATCCACCGCAATAGTCAATTCCACATATTTATTTTCTAATATTTTCCAGTTATCCCACTTTTTGTTTTATGGAGTTAGATCAATTGGCTTCTGAATAGCTTGTAATTATATGAAATCATCGTAACATGTTGTCTCCGTTTAGTTTACCTACTTTTTTGATGGTATATATTCTTCAACAAGGACATCTACTCGACAAATGATTGCGTTAATCGTTAATCGAAAAATTAGAATATTGAGGTGTTCGATTAATTTTTAAGCAACGATTAATCGCATGTGAAGCCTACAATAGACTCAGCACCGAAATTCTGTAACCTTTTAATGATAAATATTTCGCGAATTCAAGTGCAAAAATTTGTACTCCATGCAAATTGACCAAACTTCCCTCAATTATGTATATTGTCTCTATGATTGAAATTACACTGTATATATGATTGGAAGAAAACAATTTCTTCATTAACTGAACAATAACTGTCTAATGTCCTGCACCAATTAAGGAAATTATTCCAAACGCATGTAAATGGCGAGGACATTCGTACAAACATAACTACAATTCCGAATGACCATCAATTTTAAACACAAATAATGTATATCGATTAACTGATGACAGAGAGTGAGATAGAGACAAATTATTGCCAGAAAAAAAGGACGATATGGCAAAAGTTGTTGTTTCATTTTGAAAAAATATCTTGCGATACACAAAGTTTACGAAAGGATGGAGGGCACTGGAGAACAAACCAACTGACGCCAAATCTAAGCGAAACCAATATAGACCCAGTAAAGTTATTTATCAATTGCACAAAAAGGACACACCACGATAAAAACAACTTTTATCTTCGTCCTTCGTTAATGTAATGGGACAAATATAGAAAAGAAAGAACTATTTGTTTGAATTGAAGTTATAGCAACAGTAAATTTAATTTAGACACCGACTTACGGTTTCTAAGGCGGATTTAAGGTTGGCGAAACTGAAAATTCGTTTGGAGCAACCTAGATTCATAACCGAATACTAAATATTGACGTGCATTAACAACATTGCTCATTACTTCGGTTCCAACAACCAACTTGATTCGGTTTGAAAAACCGAATTTGTGGCAAATTTTACTTGATCAAGTTTTTGTCAATTCTCTTTTGAACTTGCTTTCGTGTTCGCACAGTGAAGTTTGCTTGAGCAATTTTTGCAGTCTTTGCTTCCACGTTCTTGTCTTTTTGACATTCCATTTTATTTCAATTATAAAAATTTTTATTCGGAAGACAATTTTTTTATGTGTATGGAAAAATGTAAGTGGAAGAAAAAAAAATAATAACATTAATTGATTACTGGGAGAAGCATTTTACTATAAACATCAAATAAAACACTTTTATTTTTTTATTACCCACAATTTTATGAACAACGAAACAAAAAATTAAAGGAATATAAACTTTTCATCTGCAGCCAACTTCGCGTAGCAAATTGCGGATGAGAAAACAAATCGAAATAAGAGTACGGGCAAGTATGTACACCTTTCCATTCTCTTTTCCCCTCTCTCGTAAAAACTCAAGATTTTCGCAAGTAAAATTGCCATGTTTGACCCCACAACTAAGGTAAGTAGTGCAAACATATGTTTTGTCGTACGAATCAGCTGTTTATGGAATTGGACGTCGCTTAAATATTTTTGTTAAATGTTTTTATTTTTTCGACGTTGTGTCCAATACGAAACTTTTGATCTCAACTGGACCCAATTTTGATCTTTGGCAGTATTTCTCCTCTAGAGTATAATCTTTTGTTTTATGAAGCTTAGGGCGAGTTTCACACTCTTCATTTAAAAGCTCAATGTAAAAGCTCTCAGGAAATTTTCATATTCGCCCTTATTCCCGTTGTCGTCGTGGACGTCAATACAATATCGACACCATTTTTATTGGCGACTTGAAGGCATTTGGAGAAAAAAAATTTTGCGTGGTGTTTTCGGAGGGTTGTTTTTGGATCATAGACATCAAAAACTTTGTTGTTGTCGATGTGACAATACATTTATAACGTTCTAAAGTTGACAAAAACCTGATGACGACGACGACAACGGGAATAAGGCCGATTAGATGACATTTAAATGACAAGCATCGGGCATTTAAAGTACATTTAAATGGAGAAATTTCAACTGTGAAACTGGCCATTAGTGATTCTAACCCCCGGAGTAGGTTTAACACTTGCTCCACACAAGCTAAGAAAATTAATTTTTGTATAATAATATGTTTACAAACTACCATATATATGTATATATGACGTGACCATATTCATTACATTAACTATTAATATTGTACCTATACATTTTTTTAAGGACATGCGACTGACCGTGGAGGTGAAAATATACAGATAGCCACTCATATGGGAGTAATGGCTTTATCGGGACCCTCCGTTAGCTAGCTACAGTGAGGTGACGAAACAAGTGAACAGCCTACTTGGCTATGCGATCACTGATGCCTCTCAGTTTAAATAGGTGGTGCTGTCCCTGAAGCTCTTCGAACTCGCGGACATATTCTTTTGTCCTCGGAAGGCGGATGAGCAATCACTACTGGCCAACGGCGGATCAAAAGTAAATAAACAAAAATCCAGTTTCGATACATAGCATTCTGGCCAGCGTCGTAAAATGCAAACCCACGGTGGACTGGGCTTGTCTTCCGCCACCTTTATATTGGCAATGAAAATGCAAAATTAGAGTGAGAAACTATACAGATTCGGTGCCACTAACCAACCGGCAGATGCCCGTGAGATTTATAAGGGAGGCATTACTGTTATCCAGGGCTGGTCTCAAACTACCGTTCGGAATCGGTGTAAAAACTGTAGGTCCCAATCGGTGAGTATAAAACTAGAAAGCGCACAGCTCACTGGTTGTGAGAAGCTCTCCCCAATTCCTCCGTGGAATACAGTGGGAAACCATTGTTTTATCCACGAGATTGTTTCTTGAGGTCATTTTAGACTAGCAGCATATAATTGGAATGCGATTTGAATGAATAGTCCCCAATGAATGATTTGAGATGTACAAGAAGTGGCAATGATGTGTAGAAGTTGCCGAAATATATTATATGGTTTTTAAAATGTGGAACATTGCGTGACAAACGAACGGCAAAGTTCGCTGACGCCCCAAGGTCTGGTGTGCCAGACTGCACAATAATGGCTCATGCGCCGCAATGTATCTTGAAATTATAACAAAAGCCAAAGCAGTCACACAAAAACAAGTGAATTATTTCCCATTTGTGTGGTTTATCTAACAGATATTGTCGAAGAAAAGTCTTCATCTTCGTTGCGCACACCTGTTAATCCATATATAAACGGAATGGACTGAAACTTTTCATTGAAGTGATTCACTATTGGTTGTATTTTTGACAATCGATCGCGGTCAGCAACATTTTGCCATTGAAATGTAAATTACTTCGTATTTGCTCAAAGCGATTTCTTGACATTGTGTCCTGAATAGTCTGGAAAGCGTCTTCGCCCCAATATGAACGGACGCTTGAGTAGCGAAAAACTGATTGAAAAAACAAAATGTCAATATATTGTCGTACTTCCTAATAGGTTATTGAAAAGGAAGCCATAATATAATTTTGAGTGGTATATATATTTGTTTGCTCCACAGCGTGGTCAATGATACCGTCGCCCAAAAAGTATTGGAAGCAATTAAAAGGTGCATCACGGTTTTGAGATCTTCTCCTAAGTCGCGCCCGGAAAATACAATCGCAAATTTATTCAGCACTAAATTATTTTGGAGCCACAGAATTTTTTTGAAAGTCTGAGATTTTGGATCTATGTATATCCAACACAGATTCAATAAACTCCCTGATTCGCTTATGATTCTGTTCGATTCTGTTGATTAGCAGGATATTTGAAGTAATCGAAGTAGAGGGAGATAACAATTGTGCAAACTATGCCGAACTTCCACTTGGAACTAAACAAATCTCCGATTCCAACATAGAATCTGACATGTTAACCGCTCTATTAATCTCATCATGAATCTGATCGTTAGTAGGACACTGTCTCGTACACATCATCGTCCAAGCCGTCTTCCAAATCTTCTACTACGTCCGTATCATCATCGAAATCCACCACACTCAATAAATTCCCAATCTTCATCAGAGAGCGATAATATTTTATGCTTTTGCCGCCGATTCATACGATATCAAAAGCTTTTTTTAGTCTTTGATGTGTCCCAATAATTTTTTTGATCCGAATTATCCCAAAGCCACCTCTAGACCGGCTATGTTCCACGAGCTATAAAAAGTTTGCGAAAACTTTTTTTTGGATTCAATGTTTTTTCCCCATAATCAATACTATCAGCAACACCACAATAATTTTTATTTACAACTGCGACGACTTTTAATATTTTTTTAATTTTTTGAAATTCACACTTTTTGGAAAATATGTACATATAGAATCAGTTCGTTCGAATTTCACAACTTTCCAACTTCAAATGGTTGTGACAATTGCATGTGTTGCAGACGCAATAGAATCAATTGTTGGGGTTCCCCGAACTAAACACAATGACAAAGAAAGCGTAACGGAATTTGGAAAGGAAATTTGCGTGCAATGAACTTAAGCCGTCTACTGGAGGTCTGGGGCACCAGAGGATTAATTTTTAATCAAGCCTTTTAATTAAAAACTAATTTATATCGAGTAGGTAGTAGCCCGGGGAGTTTCTTCTACGTGGTAGCTGAGATTAATATTAATATGAGATTAATATTAATATTAATATTTGGTATTGAATTGGGTGTATATCCCATAAAAAAATAAAGTAGAATGGTTACCCATTACATCCCATGCAGGGATTTGGGAGAGCTTCTCACATCCAGTGATCTGTGCGCTTTCTATTGTTACACTCACTGATTGAGACCTACAGTTTTACTTACATCGGTTCCGAGCGGTATTTTGAAAAGCTTTTCACTAAGCGAGGTGCCCATCGTCGAAAGAAATGTAAGATGGTCCAGATGAGGGTCCGAACCCACGTTGTCATGTACAATAAACGCGAACACTAACCATTGCACCACCGACGGTCAGTTTCCATAAGCATGCATTTTTCGGAGCTCAGTACTTGATAATTACAGGTCAGAAGTTTTAATCAGACTTATAGTACAACGTAATTGATAGGCGAAATGCCCGAGCTTAATACCGACAGTTGCTTAAAAACACCTCTAGGAAATTTAGTTCAAATCGCTTTTAGCTTTTAAAAAATTCACAAAATAGATTCGAATTTTTACAATATTTGCCACAGGGGCGTAATCTCATAAATAATGTTGTGCAAGTTTTAAGATCTGTATCCATTCAACCCATTTCCCGTCTATGTCTGTTCAATAAATAAAATATTCTTTTGACATTAGACAGTTTGTTTGTTTGTTCTTCGCCATCCCATACAAACAAATACTCAGTAGAATGTCCTGGACGGGTGATTACTCCTTGGTTGCTTTACTAAATCAAGGTGTGAAGAAGTCAAATGACAACATTTTTCTTTTGTTCCACATAAAACAACCCTCGTCCTAGTTAAAACGATACTGTGCGCCGCCTGACATTGGAACGGGGTGAGTGGGGCACTGATCAATGTTTTGATATATTGGTGCTATTAATCAAAGTTATCGCCAGCAATTGCGATGATAATCATGGGATAAATCCGCACCATAAAACTGTGTTGTTTTTGGTTTAGTTTATTTCATTTCAGTTCGACTCGACTCGCAGTCCCTCTGACATTTATGTGTAGAGCTCTTAGTTGGATTGGTAATCAGAGCCATTTGTTAAATGTGTTTTTAAGCAACTCCCTTGATGTCTTCATTGCGGATGTCCTTTTGGAGAGAGAGAAACTTTAGTTTCGGATTAGTTTACTCAAATGTCCAAACAAAAAAAATAGATGTGTACAGTGAATCCTTCCACCACTGGCCAGTAACGGTCAAAGAATAATTTTTCCGTTGTGTCAGGCCATGTTAGCGATACAAGGTGTTCGTCCACAAGATTGTCCACGGTTGAGTGGCTCCACTGTGCAACTTAAATTGAAAAATACAATGAATATTCGAAAGTATGACAAATAACTGATTCTAAACATCATACACATATTTGTGTCATGATATATGTATTTTACACATCATGTCATTGCACATGTCCGTTCTAAGTTCAATATTTCGCCTGAAATTTTACAAAATAAAAAAAAAAAATAGTTTGCCATTACATTCCATGAAGGAATAGGGGAAAGCTTCTCACAACCAGCAAGCGGTGCGGTTTCTAGATTTATACTCAGTGATTGAGACCTACAGTTTTACACCGGTTCCGAACGGTATTTTGAGAAGCCTTTTCATGGCTAAATACTCGATAGTGTCGCCGTCACTATGCGAGGTGACCGCAGTCGCGAAAGAAATTTAAGGTGGTCAGAGCAGGGATCGAACCCAGGATCTCAAGTACAAGAGGCGCGCACACTAATCGTTGCACCACCGACGGCCACATTTTACAAACCTCCATACAAAACCAGTACAGAAATTTCAGTCTGGTGAACCGACTTAAATATACACTCAGCCGAAGTCATCCATTGCGACCGAGCCCCTCTGCTATTGAATATTGGTACATTTGCCAATAGTCAATAGCAGAGGGGCATCGCGCTAAATATTATTGAACACCCAACTTAATCAAGATCCTAAGTGATTATGGGGAGCTGTCGTGACTACCAGCCAATTTTCTGCCCACTATTTATATGGGAGGTACAAAAATGGGCATGGAAAAGTAAATCATAAAGATTGATTCGGTTTTTCGGGAGTTCTCTTGCCGAACAACCAGCCGGCCGAATAACTTACGTATGGGAGGCACTAACATGGGCGTGGCAAAATCGCCCTTGTCTTACTTGGTGACTTACGTTTAGGGACATGAAGCCTATAACCTAATTTCATTAAGATCGGAAGTGTTTCACGCGACTTATCGCATTAACAACCCGGAGGACCACCAAGCATTCGTATGGGAGGTACGAGAATGGGCGTGGTAACCTCGCCAATTTTCTCCAGTTAAGTAGACATTTACAGATTATTAACCAGTATTTGAGTTGAACCTAATCACATCTACCAGAAAACGGTTTTAGAAGAAAGATGATTTCGTACCAAACGTGTCGATTTGTATGGGAGGTACGAGAAGGGGCGTGGCCAAAACGTCATTTTAAATCCCAAACTAACCATGGACAAATAATAGTCACTGACAAAATTTCTCTGTGATCGATAAATAGTTACGGCAGTTATCGTCTTGACCAGCCAGCCAGACAGATGGACATGGCTCAATCGTCTTAAAAAGTCCCGAAAACGAATTTCGTCCAACGATACTGAGGGTCTACTATGGCTCCTTCTGTGTTAAAGTTTTTTCCGTCCTCAGTGTAGACTATGTAGCTCCCACGAAATATCACAACATGTATCGAGCAACATTTTAATGTTTAACAATTTATAGGAAACAATTACGCAGTGCGACAAATGAGCAGTTTTTCTTTAGGGCCTCAACGAAACAAAAAAATTATGAAAGTCCGTTGGCGATGCATCAGAAAACCTCTCTCTGTTTTAGCCCAGATCATCAGAATTTTTTTTATAGGCCAAAGAAGATTTCAGCAGTTGATCAAAGCTGTAATTCTGATTATACTTCAATATATTCTAAACCGTTACATATTTTTCATTACAACCTTCTACAAAATTGTAGCTCTTTCATCGCTGCATAATGTCGACTAATACACATTTTGTAAACAATGCACCGTCACTTCGTCAAATGACGAAACGACGAACCAAATTTGATCTTTTTTGGATTTCTTGTAATTTTCCAGCACACGGTAAATAATTTGGGATAGCTGTTGTAGAAGCAATTATAGCCCACTACATTGTTGTTAACTTTGAAGAATACACTAATCAACATAAATTGTATTTGGTTGGTTGGTCTAGCACACTTAGGCTAAAGAAGCCCATTGTGATACCTGCAGTATCCTCCATAGCAACTATTGACTAGTCGTCTAGCCAATTTGCCCTTTCAATGAATTTGTCTATAAGACCTACAGGAATATCCTGTAGGGTTACGGTGCTAACTAAATGTGTTCCGAATATCCTACTTCTCAGTCCTGCCACAGCAGGCAATCCAAGAGAAGGTGTTTCGTTGTTTCCTCGTCCTCTACCATGCAGCATTTACAGAAAGTGGAGTTTCTATGTATCAATCTTAGGGCGTGTTTCCTACAAGACAATGTCCTGTAAGTGTTCCTATCATTGTGGATAACCTGCCTTTCGGCAAGCTAAGTAGTTGCCTAGTCCTCTTCCTGTCCACCTGTGGCCAGAGGACCCTGGCTTTTTTGCAAGTTGAAGTAAGTCTCCACTTGTCCTTGAACATATTATCGGCCCACTGCCTGATCTGCAAACGGCAGGTAGAGATTGGCATACTAACACCTTTTTTTGCCGGAAGAACCTGTGCCGTAGTGCCCTGTCTAGCTTACGTATCCGCTACGCAATTGCCTGGAATGTCGCTGTGTCCCAGTACCCAGATGAGCCTGATGTCAAAATACTCTGCCATCACCCTAAGTGACGAGTGGCATTCTTTCACCGTCAGGGACGTAGCAAACATGGCTTCCAGGGATTTTATGGCAGCCTGGCTGTCCGTGTAGATACATATTTTCCGGAGGGTTGTGACACTACTTTTCAGTAGTTCAGCAACCTCCAGTTGGCGGTAACATCCGCCTGAAATACACTACAGTGATCAGGCAGCTTCAAAGAGATATTTACATTTAGGTCCGGTGAATGGACCCCATAGCCTACTTGCTCGTCCAACTTTGATCCATCTGTGAAAACTCGGATACTACTGGTATCCCCTTCCAGTGACTTTTCCCAGGTATTCCTGTTCGGAATATAAGTCCTTAGATTTGTCACTGGTAGAAGGTAAGGGATACAGTAGTCCGTTTTTACGGGAATAGAGTTGATCCGGTGTAGTAATTCAGCGTGGCCGGAATGCCCCGATATCAAAACGCCACCAGGGATGTAGCGGCTGCCGATTCGGCCATGATATCAGGAGTGCAGATGTTGAGGATAGCACAGAGTGCAGTACCTGACGTCGTGCCCATTGCCCCACTAACGCTAATCAGTGCTGATCTTTGAATTTTCATCAAGGAATTCAGAATATATTTCTTTTGGAGGGACCTCCACCAAACTACGATGCCATAGAGAAGTATTGGTCTGACTATTGCCGTATAAATCCACATTGTGATCTTAGGAGACAGTCCCCAGCCTTTCCTATCACCCTTTTACAAGGTGTGCGAAGTTAGCCCCCCATTTTTGGAAATAAATATATTTGAAGATTGTTCTGAATTGTTCTAGGATTGTTCTACAATGTTCCAAAACGATGATTTTCTAAAATATAATTTGTACCGGTAAATCGAAAAAATCCAATATTGAACTTTGCACCCCATTTTTGGAAAAACGAAATTTTTGCGGTTGTTCTAGTTGTTCTAAACATTGTTCCAAAACAATGATTTTCTAAAATATAATTTGTACCGGTGAATCGAAAAAAACCAATTTTAAAGTTGCACCCCACTTTTGTAAAAATATTTTTTTTGCGGTTGTTCTAGTTGTTCTAAACGTTGTTCCAAAACAATGATTTTCTAAAATATAATTTGTACCTGTAAATCGAAAAAAACCAATTTTAAAGTTGCACCCCACTTTTGTAAAAAAAAAAATTTTTGCGGTTGTTCTAGGTTGTTCTAAACATTGAATCTAAACATCTAAACATGAATTGAGTTCCATACTGTTAAAATTAAATCTACTGATGATTGTTCCAAATTTTTATAACGATCGGTTAGCTACAAGTAGGTCAAAAATTTAAAAAAAAAACAAAATATTACAGTCCGGAGACGTAAAGAACCCAAAGTTCCCGCAGAACTTTTCAGGTCTCTAGACTTCGAATCGAAAGTTCTCGTTTGCTTCCAAGTCATTCTTCATAATTGATGACATGTCATGTCGTGAAGTGGGTTGTTTTTCATATCGTTGACATTAGTTACGCTGTATAGATATGATCAGTATGAGCGCATGCAGGAAGTACCACGGGCAGGTTGTCAACAAACTCCCCTTTTTTATATTTTTTTTTTTTATTTTTATATATATATATATTTTTTTTTTACTACTTTTAAAATGAAAAAGAAATATCATTGAAAATTGCTTCAAAATTGATTTTAAATAATTTATTTTTTCGTTTGAAATGAAAACGAATTTTTTTTTAAATGTTTTCAATTAACGAAAATTTTCAAAATAAGAGCCTTGTTGCGTTATGCACTTAGATAAGCGGTCTCTTATTTCAGTTGTAGTTGTATTAATAGTCATTTCCTGTCGCATTTGATTTAAAATCAATTTGGAAGCAATTTTCAATGATATTTCTTTTTCATTTAAAAAGTAGATTATGCATTTATTGCAAATGCATTCAAAAATGCAATTATTTTAAACACGAATATCTCGAAAACGAAGCCACCTAGGCAATTGGCGTAAAAACAAACATTGTAGCTTTTGTTCTCAGCTATCGCGTGTTTAAGTTTAGACAAAAGTTTAGGGGACACCCTACCCTGTATATATTTTTTTTTTATATTTTTTTTTTATTTTTTTATATATATATATTTTTTTTTATATATATTTTTTTGAAGGAGAATGGGCATGGTATGTCGGTTTGGTCCCAAACGTGCTCGAACAACGTATCCGTCCAAATGTTTCGAGCTAAAACGGTATAATTTCTTGCGGATAATACTCGATCAGCATACCGAAGCTCCTCTGGAGTCATAATGACCCAAGTCTTGTAGGGAATATTCAAGTTGAAAGTGATTTCCCCTTTCGAGTTTTTTTTTTTACAAAAGTGGGGTGCAACTTTAAAATTGGTTTTTTTCGATTTACCGGTACAAATTATATTTTAGAAAATCATTGTTTTGGAACAATGTTTAGAACAACTAGAACAACCGCAAAAAAATTTTTTTTTACAAAAGTGGGGTGCAACTTTAAAATTGGGTTTTTTCGATTTACCGGTACAAATTATATTTTAGAAAATCATTGTTTTGGAACAATGTTTAGAACAACTAGAACAACCTAGAACAACCGCAAAAAAATTTTTTTTTACAAAAGTGGGGTGCAACTTTAAAATTGGTTTTTTTCGATTTACCGGTACAAATTATATTTTAGAAAATCATTGTGTTGGAACAATGTTTAGAACAACTAGAACAACCTAGAACAAACGCAAACAAATTTTTTTTTACAAAAGTGGGGTACAACTTTAAAATTGTTTTTTTTCGATTTACCGGTACAAATTACATTTTAGAAAATCGTTGTTTTGGAAAAATGTTTAGAACAACTAGAACAACCGCAAAAAAATTTTTTTTTACAAAAGTGGGGTGCCACTTTAAAATTGTTTTTTTTTCGATTTACCGGTACAAATTATATTTTAGAAAATCATTGTTTTGGAACAATGTTTAGAACAACTAGAACAACCGCAAAAAATTTTTTTTTACAAAAGTGGGGTGCAACTTTAAAATTGGTTTTTTTCGATTTACCGGTACAAATTATATTTTAAAAAATCATTGTGTTGGAACAATGTTTAGAACAACTAGAACAACCGCAAAAAAAATATTTTTTACAAAAGTGGGGTGCAACTTTAAAATTGGTTTTTTTCGATTTACCGGTACAAATTATATTTTAGAAAATCATTGTTTTGGAACAATGTTTAGAACAACCTAGAACAACCGGAAAAAAAATTTTTTTTACAAAAGTGGGGTGCAACTTTAAAATTTTTTTTTTTTTAGATTTACCGGTACAAATTATATTTTAGAAAATCATCGTTTTGAAACAATGTTTAGAACAACTAGAACAACCGCAAAAATTTCGTTTTTCCAAAAATGGGATGCAAAGTTTAATATTGGTTTTTTTCGATTTAAATAATAAATGGTTTCCCATTACATCCCATGAAGGGACCGGGGAGAACTTCTCACAATCACTGAGCTGTGCGCTTTCCAGTTTTCACTCACTGATTGGGACCTACAGTTTTACACCGATTCCGAACGGTATTTTGAGAAGCTTTTTCATGGCTATATACTCGATAGTGTCGCCGTCACTAAGCGAGGTGACCGTCGTCGAAAGAAATTTTAAGGTGGTTGGAGCAGGGATCGAACCCAGGATCTCCGGTACAAGAGGCGCGCACACTACCCATTGCACCACCGACGGTCGATTTACCGGTACAAATTATATTTTAGAAAATCATCGATTTGGAACATTGTAGAACAATCCTAGAACAATTCAGAACAATCTTCAAAAATATTTATTTCCAAAAATGGGGGGCTAACTTCGCACACCTCCTTTTACATCAGTAAAGAGCAACAGACGCCTTTTTCACCCTCTCCTCCACTTTCAGTTTCCAAGACATTTTTCTGTCGAGAATTATTCCCAGATACTTGACCTTTTCCGTCAACTGTAATTGCACCCCATTAACTGATGGCAGTTCAAATGCGAGTATTTTATATTTCCGAGAGAACAAGATAGGCTCGGTTTTAAGTGGGTTAAGTGATAGTCCGTTGTTAGCGGTCCAGTTCGACATCAGACAAAGTAGGTTGTACGAATGCTAAGTAAATTGAGGTTTCCACCCATATAGATGATAGCAATATCATCGGCATAGGCACAGACCTGGCATTCGGCCCTGTCCAATTCAAGAAGCAATTCATTGACAGAAGTTAACCATAATAGTGGAGACAGAACTCCCCCCTGCGGTGTCACCCTGTTAACGGTCCCAGCAATTATAACACCACCCCATTCAGCTTTGACGGATCTATCCACCAGAAGCTTCCCAATTAAGCGTGTCACTAAGCTGTCGACTCCTAGATTCTGTAACGACCTAAGAATCACCGAAGGTTGAAAGTTATTGATGGCTCCCTCGATGTCCAGGAATAAATTGTATATAGTACTCTAAAATTGGTGTAGAAATTTAATATTTTATAATTTTTTTCGTTTTTTCGCTTACAAGTTACCAAATATAATCAAATAGATATAACCATATTCTGGAAAGTTGTAGTGTTTAGAATCATTTACAAATAATTACATCAGTTTAACATTTTTAATTTTTAACATTAAATGCTAATATTGCTTAAGCTAATCAAATGCAACTATAAATATCCAGAGTTTTATATCAAATAATTTTGACAATAAATTATAAATTGATGTTGCCCAATGTTTATCGTGAGAACGAGGTGAGTTAGTTTAATCTATAGCACACAGTGTTTCATTGTCCAAGCTAATATCGGTTACATTTGAATTATATTTTTATGACCGATTTTTGGTAGTTAATGTATGACAAGTTCATACTACTAGCTTACAAGTTCAGAAACATTTTGTTTCCAATTAAAAAGTAGTAGTTTGTTGCTGGGTGGATCGAGTGGAATCCACAGTCTGGATTGAAGTCCTTCAGTCGCGGATTTACCAGGAAGCAAAGGAAGTAATTGCTTGGGGCCCCTCTTGGACAGGGGCCCCAAAAATTGAAAAATTTTTAAAACACATTCTAAAATTTTAAAAAAAACGAAACGATGGGCTCGTCTTAATGCATGTTTCAGTCCACACGCTCCAACCGTTAAGCAATTGTCAACATCTCACTGGAATGCGCACGCAAAGGCTGTTTCAGCCGTTTCGACGAACTATGATAAAATAGCTGATACTTTACAAAAGATCGCAGATGATCGTGATCTCGACGGTGATACTCGAAACCAAGGATCAAGTTTAGTAAAGAGTATGGAGAATCTTGAATTCGTTTTCATGATGATTTTTTGGGGAATAGTCCTTCATGAATTTGAAAAAGTAGCAGCTACTTTACAAAATCCTTCGATTTGTCTTGAAACATGTGCGAACTTGTACACTGCGTTAATTACGTTCGTCGAAAATTGTCGTGATGACTTCTCGGATATCGAAGCCAAAGCGAAGGAGCTTGTTCCTGGTTCTGATTATAAAGCGAGCACGCAAAGAGCAAGACGCAGAAAGACACAATGTAACAACGGGAATGCTCCAGATGCGCTTGAAAATCTGTCTCCGCGTGATAGCTTTCGGATAAAATCGTTTCCCCGATGATCGATTCTTTGACAACCAACTCGCGACAACGCGCTACGGCATACACTAATATCGCGGCTAAATTCTCTTTTCTTGTCAATTTAAATGCATCGAAGGAGGAAATCACAGAAAGTTTAGAAAGACTGATAAAAGACTATCCAAAAGATGTTAACATGAACATTGTGACTGAAATTCAAAATTTTTACATCTATGTGAAACAAGTATACGGAAACGAGCCTCGTAAAACATTCGTTGAATTGTACCAAATCATTTTCAAGTATGAATTGTTTTCAGCGTTTCCAAATGTTGAATGCCTCATCAGGCTATTCCTTACACTACCGATAACTAATAGTACAGGGGAGAGATCGTTCAGCGCATTGAAACGCGTCAAAAATTATTTACGCTCATCGATGGGCCAAGAAAAAGTAAGTGACTTGGGCTTACTTTTATCGAAAAAGACAAGCTTCAAAAACTTGACTTTGATGATGTCATTCATGACTTTGCGACTGCGAAAAGTAGGAAAAAGTTGTAAGTTAGTTCGTTAATTATAAGTAAAAAAAAAAAAAAAAAAAAAAATGATGTCCCTTAACATCCCATGAAGGGATTGGGGAGAGCTTCTCACAATCAGTGAGATGTGCGCTGTCTAGTTTTATACTCACTGATAGGGACCTACAGTTTTACACCGGTTCCGAACGGTATTTTGAGAAGCATTTTCATGGCTAAGTACTCGATAGTGTCGCTATCACTAAGCGAGGTGACCGTCGTACAAAGAAATGTAAGGTGGTCTGAGCAGGGATCGAACTCACGTTCTCATGTACAAGAGCCGCGCACACTAGCCATTGCACCACCGACGGCCATAAGTAAACTGAATAATATATTGATTTTCCAAAATGAAGTGGTTATTTTAAAATATTGGGGGTTTGATTTTAGAATAAGGGCCCCGAAAACCTGAGGTTGGTTGGGGCCCCATCATAGGTAAATCCGGCACTGGAGGCCTTACCTCGCAATAATATCCAGTGCTGACACTGTTCCCAGCCCATCTCAAATTATAAAAGAATGATTTTCGATTAAATTCCATGACGGGATTGGGGAGAGCTTCCCTAAGCTAGTGAGCTGTGCACTTTCTAGTTTTACACTCACTGATTGGGACCTACAGTTTTACACCGGGTCAGAACGGTATTTTGAGAAGCCTAGTTATGGCTAAATTCTCGGTAGTCTCGCCGTAACTGAGCGAGGTGGCCGTCGTCGAAAGAGATGTTAGGTGGACAAAGCAAGGATCGAACCCACGTTCTCATGTACAAGAGCCGCCACTAAATTTGCATTCAGACAGTATCGCAACATCGTGATGTTGGACCCGTTATATCCTTTCGGATCTAAACGTATAATGAGAACAATGCACTCGCAACATATTTTTATTTATCCTTCTGCATAGTTCAGTCTTCCTCCTCATTTCGGTAGCCGCTATTTGACCATGTCGACCTGTACAACTGTACTAAAGGACTTTGCCAGTGTCGCTATTGATCATGTTAGCCCTCTAAGGCTGCGGGTGCTAATCGGATGAGCAAAGTCTTATCCCAGCCGCTATAATATCTTCAGTCTCAATAACATTACGACGCCATTTCAGAGATTTTTTTCAGCTAGGACTGAGTGAGAGGCGTCTTTCTCATTATGCCCAACTCTCTCCCAATTATTATCCATTACGGATGTAAGCAGAGACAATTTCTCAGCACTTCCGATATTAAGTCAAGTGCCCACAAGCGGGGAGTTTAATTCACGCCTACGGCAATGTTGCCTCTTCAACGTATGAAGTTCTAAGTCATTTCGCCTTTTATACACTCAGCGCTTGTAGTAGATATTAGCCATAATAGCTGTTAACGTAAGTTTTAATATCAACTGATGGTTAATGGATTTGATAACAACGTGTTGTTGCTATTGCCCTCCAGAGACGTTGTTGCTCTAACATTGCCGTTGAATCCAACATATGGCATTCCTATGGAGTCAACAGATGGTGTTACCCCCGAAAGTATAATGCCGGAATCACAATGCAAGCAACATTTTCAATAGGCGTTCGCAAAGTAAGCAACAGTTTACTTCGAATCGAGATGTTTGTTCTAACAGGTGATACCAGTATTACGGCCAATATATCAAGGCAACAATAAAATATATTTTGTTTTCATGTCAAAGTTAACACAAATGTATGTCAAGAATAAAAGTTAGCCAGAAATTACAAAAACCAAATACATTTGAATTTGATTCTTCATATAATGAACAGAAGGAAAAGCAAATCATTTAAGTTGTTCTTATAACTCAACCTCTATTAGTTGCATCATGATTCAAATGTCACATCCAGGTTTTAGTTTTGAATATTAAAAAATGTTAATATATTTAAACATATTTGTTTTTAAAAGATTCTACAGACAAAATTACGTTTTATAATACATCTTTTAACACAAATGGGTTAAATTTTCATTGATGTTTTTAAGTTTGAAAATGAAATTCGAAGTACAGCGACATCTACCGCTTAATAGTATATTATTTATATTATTTATAGAAATAGACCAACTTCGGCAACAAATTTGAGTTAAATTTTTGTTAAAACAAAACTGTGTGTGAGAACGAGTTGGCATGAGAAACGAAACTGTCGCTTGCATTGTGAATGCGGCTTAAGTGTGGTGAAACGAGCTTGCCAGTTCCACCTTCACAGTGAGGATTTCTGTCAAAAATAAATTGAGAATAATTCAACCGTCTCTCAACGGCTTGTCAGATCAGGATAAAGAGTACAAAGTCATAGTTCTAGTATTGTAGTATTGAAACACCTAAACTGAAACTCCACAGAACCCACTGGAATCGCACAGTGGGTGCCCAAATTATGTTTATATATTTTCGTATTGCACTGTGTTACTCTATGGCCTAAACAATACGACTCTTATTGTTGCCCACAACTGTTGTTGTATCTACTGCGACTACTTGTTAGTTTTACTATAGTTTATTAATCACTGACTACATCTGCTAACATTAGATGTACTATTGTTAAAATAAATAAAGCAATATTTAGCTCGCTGAAATAATTGCTTTTGTTTTGTCATAAACAGAACGACGACGACCTGCTCTTTAGAATGCTGCCATACAACTGAATAAAAAACAATATTTAGCTCACTGAAATAATTGTTCTTGTTTTGTCATAAACTCAGCGACGACAAAAAGTATTGAATAGTATAGAGGACATGCTATTTTAAAAGAGCATAAATGAGACGAATTCTCTTTATAGAATACTTCAGTATATGTATGTGTATGCACCATTTCGACAATGTTATTACATAAAACAATGTGTGGGAGAAGAAATAATCATATGCCGAGGAAAAAAGAACAACTTGTCTGTTTGCTTGCTATATATTACATTATGCTTATGATTACAAAATAAAGAAGCGATAATGCGAGTGCCATAGTATAAGAGTGCAAAAATGCAATGTTCGCCACATGAAAAATAATGGTGTAAGTGCATAAGTAACCTAGCGAACATATTCACTTTAGAATAATATTTTTGGATTCTTCTTTTCGTCCCTATTTGTTTACCGGTTACAAATTTCTAGCTCTATGTATTGTTGTTGTTATATTGTTACTTGCCCAATGGCTTCGCACAGTGTGGGCATTTTACAATTTACACGAGTAAAAATGGAAAAAATTTAAATTGTAATATATTAATAAGGATTTAGAAATAGTAAAGAAATCGAATGAAAGAACAAATTATACGAGTAAGATGATAATAAATTATTTCAAATATACAAACTCAAATTAATTACTATTAATAATAATTGTTCTGCTCCAACACAATGCAAACAGCATAAATGTTTTAAAAGGCATCAATGTTTCATATCTAAATTATGAATGGACCATTTTATGACAAAAAAAAGAGAATAATACATTTTGAATCATTCGCCAAATGTCGCCAGTGCTTTTGAGTCATACAATTCATTCCATGAGTTCTCGGTACTATTCAATACACTTTGGCGACGGCAATCTGCTCGTTTGTTCGCTCAGGCAGAGACTATTGTTGTACATCAACCACGTATGTGATGCTAACGCTGTGTGTTGTTTGCATGTGTTCACTTTGATAGATTGCCTATACCCGTGCCTATAGATGTTAACACATCAACAAGAAAAAATTTAAATCAGCTGTATACTGTGTTTACCTTCTCATTCTACCATGCACTGACTGAGAGAATAATGCAAAAATACAGGTACACACTTATAAGATTGACTCCCCTGCAAACCACGTCTACCAAAAAGTATGCGAAAGCACCAACACATTAAAACAATTTTTCTTCGCTACTAACACATGCTAACCCCATTTCTGGCACAATATTTGGAAGCTCTACCAGAAACTCTTCCTAGTGCACAAAATTTTCCTATCCACATGTTGTATTCACACTCACATTCACACTCATGTATTCACATGTACACAATTTTAATTGGGTGGTGCAATGGGTAGTGTGCGCGTCTCTTGTACATGAGATCCTGGTTTCGATCCCTGCTCTGACCACATTAAAAATTTCTTTCGTCGGCGGTCACATCGCATAGTGACGGCGACACTATCGAGTACTTAGCCATGAAAAAGCTTCTCAAAATACCGTTCGGAACCGGCGTAAAATTGTAGGTCCCAATCAGTAAGTGAAAAATTAGAAACCGCACAGCTCACTGGTTGTGAGAAGCTCTCCCCAATCCCTTCATGGGATGTAATGGGAAACGGTTTTTTTTTAGAATTGTCACGAGCATGTGTATTTTTCAAATAAGACTTCCTGGTAGAATACCAGATATATACCACGGTAGATTTCTGGTAGTTCGTTTGCAGGGTCCTGAATATAATCTATCGAGAGAGAAAATAATACATCGCATACATAGCTGTACTCTTATCACAAACACAGATATATTTGGATCATATTCACATATCATATAAACATAGAATATTGAATAGTACCATTTGCGACAAGCTCCAAACACAAGTTGTATTTGCATATAAACAACAAAATTTTTGGTATTTAACCCTTCAGCAACTGTTATGGCCAGTTTTTCAGTCAGTGGTCTAGACTCAACGTATGTGTACAAATATGCAAATCTCAAACATCTATTTTATACAATCTTCATTTCTCACTTTGACAGTCAGTAATTTGATTGTCAAAATAATATGGTTCTGACTATAAGTTAACCAACCAACATTGGGTAGTTAAATCATAGTTAAACAATGACTAAAAAACTCAAATCGATGTTTAACCACAATTTAACTAAGAAACGAAGATCACCACTGACTGAAAAACACGGCGCCATAACACGGCGCTTAATTGTATTTCTACACACAAAAAAATAATAGTGTTTATATTACCTTTGCTGGCATAGCTATTTTAATTTTGTATGAAATACAAAAAAATATTATATATCACCCATGTCAATTGTTGTTTTATACACTGCCACTTTGCCTATTTCTTTGGTAAATAATACCATACAGAATAGGTAAGTATTTGAAAATGCTGATGTTTATTTTTGTCAATAAAATTTGTCACAAATCATGGTTTGGGGGAATGGTAAGTACAGAAATATAATTGTTTGAACAATTTTGCATAATATTTTTTCTTTTTAATTATCAAAATCAGAGATTATGGTGTCCCAGCTGCCATTACATTCTGGTAAGTTCAAAATTGGCAAAGAACCATGTCATGTCTTTAATATCTGTATAGTCTACTAGACCATTGGAAAAATCTTACTGGGTACCTGGGCTAATACATACATATTTATTTATTTCATTCATATCTGTGAACCATACAAACGGATGTGATTTGAAGATGGGATTTTTTTTGTGGAAGAAAAGGTTTGCAAATGTACCCTGTGACCAAATTGAATGTGTAATAGTTGAAAACTGTTGGAGTCTATTATGGAAGAGAATAATATAGATATCTGTATAATATAGATATATAATATAGATTTCTGTACAAAATACATATGTATGTACCAAAATAAAATTAATACAATTAATATTTGCAGATAATTGTAACATCTACACGATGAAGTTGATCCATGCAGTGTTGTGCCCTCAATCCAAATTTGTAAATGGTCAGTTCATTATTAAATGCACTATTATTTACTCACAAGCTTTTTGATGTGTTAACACCTATTGGCGCGGGTACGGCCTAAATTCACAAAGTGAACACATCCAAACACAATTTGTCCGACTGCGGTCACACAGATTGTCCGACAGCGATCACACATTGTTTGCCGTTAAACTCCTCCGAAAGGGCTGGACCGATTTGTATGCAATTTTCTGTGCATATCGGGTAGGTCTCAGAATTGGCCAACATCTATTTTTAATACCCCTAAATGAGAATGGTGACCCACTCCTATATAGAACACAGATTTGTCCGACTGCGAAACACAGACTGTCAGACTGCGAAAAAAAACACACTGATGTAGCGGCAGCGAATACTTGTATTGTGTGGGTGCGAAGCACTCTCAGAGCAAAGAGAATAATGACATTTAATACGTATATAAAAATGAGATAGCAAGAGAGCAACGAAAATTTGTGAACTTGTGTAGCGTATGTACG
The DNA here is from genome assembly GCA_963931995.1 of Phaonia tiefii. Taxonomy (NCBI): domain Eukaryota; kingdom Metazoa; phylum Arthropoda; class Insecta; order Diptera; family Muscidae; genus Phaonia; species Phaonia tiefii. The sequence continues at coordinate 164,456,482 of OZ008368.1, forward strand.
AACATAACAATGTATGTATGTTCATGGGTCTGTTGCTTTCCATTCTCTTTGTTTTTTTGTGGGAATAAAACAAAAAGTATTAAGGTCCAATTAGTCTCGACGGTTGACGTTCTACTTAATATTGCGCGGTTAGTCATGACGGTTAGACGGTAGAAAGACAAACCAAAACCAAAAAAACTGATCGAAGAGCATTTGTACAAAATATAATTTGCATGCATGAGTTTTGTGTTAAAAAGTGATTGTGTCAAATAAAAAAATGAAAAATAAAAAGAAAATTGTGGTTGCCGTGTAATTGTGTATTGCCGCGCACAAAATGTCGAAGTAAAAGCAATAACAGCTGATCGGTCTTGACAGCTGACGGTTCATTCTGCAACCTGCAGAAGTCTACCGTCGTAAACCGTCAATTTTAGTTGTCTCTCTCTAACACACGCAAAATGCAACCCCAACTCAAACAGCAGATCGCTTACCGTCAAGACTAATTGGACCTTTAAGCAAGAAAATAATGGCACATGTGCTTGCACTTTGCTTTAAATAATTGTAAGTATTAATATTATTTAAATGTAACGTCATCATATGATTGAACGATGTTTTTTTGTTTCCAATGTAACATTTACTAATGTGTTCATAGAAATCGAACAGGTACCGTGTAGCAAAAAGGTGTTAACACATCGCCCGTGAGTTCGAACACTCATTGAATTTTTTATATATGTGTTTATATGATGTTTCCAATTCAAAATACCCTTTGAACATTCATACATATTACATATACATAAAAATGTATACTTTGTTATACCGCATTTATGCTGCAACCGAAATCTCGATTGTCTAGATTTCATTCACACGAACAGCTGATTTGTGTATGGAAACTCAGATGTTTAGGCCGCGAAATCTAGATATCTCTAGATTTCGAGTGCAATATAAACATGTTTTTAGTCAATTGACATAACTATTGCATACAATTATTGTAAATATCTACCATTTTATAAACCACATATTTTAATGGATATAGCATATACACATGGTCAAAATTTCTATTAAAATAAATAGCTAAATTGATAATTTAAAAGCGTCTTTATTTTTAGAGAAAAATAGGGAAACGTTCTTTAACATATGTAGGTGTATTAAGCTATGAAAAATGTTAATATAGCTAAACAGTCGTTGTTGTTTCAACCGAAATTTATTGGCATATGTATTTACTTTTTGGAAATAAAGGGTAAATCGCTACAAAAGTAAATCGATAGGGACAGCAAACGACGCCATATTTTTTCCCGCTCCTTTGACATTTCTCTTCAGTAAGGTTTGCCATTTCATCATGGAAAGATGTACGAGCCAACAACGAGTCGAAATTATTAAACTTTACTACCGAAACTTGGAGTCAGTGGCCTCAACTTTAGGCTCATTTCTGGCTGAATGGCTTCGTCAATAAGCAAAATATGCATTATTGGTCAGACAGCAATCCACACGTAATCCATGAGTCATCATTGCATCCCGAAAAAATTACGGTTTGGTGCGGTTTATGGGCCGGCGGCGTCATTGGGCCGTACTTCTTCCGCGATTATCAAGACCGGCACATTACTGTGAATGCGAATCGATACCGTTCAATGATAACCGAATATTTTTGGCCCCAATTGGATAATTTGGACTTGGAGGACATGTGGTTCCAACAGGACGGCGCCACAAGCCACACAGCGAATGCCACAATCAATTTATTGGAAACCAAGTTTGGTGAACGTGTTATCTCACGAAATGGCCCAGTCGATTGTGCGATTTGACGCCGTTAGATTATTTCCTGTGGGGCTACGTCAAGTCTATGGTCTATGCCAACAAGCCAGCGACGATTGATGAACTTCGTACGAATATCGAACGTGAAATTGCAGCAGTATCGGCCGATTTATGCTTGAAAACCGTCGAAAATTGGGTTCAGCGACTGGACTTCTGCAAGCGTGCCCGTATGGGTCATGCAAAAGAAATCGAGTTCCATACATAATGGCATCTAACGTACTTTTACAGGAATAATTTGTAGCGCTCCTATTGAAAACCCCGTTAGCTGAATTGTCACTGTCTGGAAGCTAAGTCAACAATAATTATAGGTAATTTTTCGAACATAAAAATTACCAACGAAAATTTGTAAAATTATACATAAAACAAAGCAAACTCTATGTTATCTATGCCAGTGGCTGATATTATACAATGTTTACAGGCAATATTATCACAAAATTTTTTTGGGTGTAATATTTTAAGTTCCTCACTGCAAAATTTTCACATTTTATAGTCGACACGCGAAAATTTGGCTGCCTATACTATGGAGAGAAATAGCGAACCACGAATTCGATTGAAACTTTTGTTTAAGTACTAAAAGCGGGTTTCGGAATCCATATACGATAGTGTTACCCCTCGAGATCAGGTGCTCCAAAGTGTTAAAAAAAAGTATTAATTGGACTAGGGCGGAACTAGAAATTACTAAATTGAAAAATGACCAAATGGATCGAACCCATAAGGCCTACTGGTTCGAAAAGAAATGGGTTCTCCTAGAAACAAGGAAGTGTGGACACTAAATTAAAGTCATTTACTTTACAAAAATAATTAAAATAATAACAAAAATAATAAAAAATAAGTAAGAAGAAATAATAATAAAAATAAAATAATAATTAAAATAAAATAATAAAAAATAATTCATTACTTTATTAAAAAATCGATTGAAATTATTTTTCATATTTAATCTGTCGATAACTTAGCGACTTATCGAACACTTTTATATAATTTGTTCGGTTTATTTTGAGGTAAGTATTGTAAAAATAATCTTCAAATCGAACTTTTCGAAAGTCACGCAGTGAACCAGTTTCAGGCAAAAATGCAAAGGGTGCGGCGGCGCTCAACGAATGTTGCGTAAAAGGAAACAAATGACTGAAACATAGAAACATTTAAGGGCTAGAACTATTGAACTGAAACTAAACAGGTCCTTTAATGTGTAGTTCAAGGACTGGTTTAACGACTAGAACTATAGAACTGAAACCGCACAGGATACTCTTCTATTACATTTTGACCGATGAACAATTCACTTCATAAAGCATCAACCAAAACACGCACTCGGGTCAGGTGTGTAGTATACGTGAATTATTGTCTTCCGCGATGTCAATTTAGAAATTTCGAACTTTATCCGCTGCGAGAATGCGTGAATATTCTGAAAGTCATACTCTCAAAACATTCCGTGCGGCTGACAAGTGCTTATTGTGGTTGAGATCTAATAGACCCAGTAAATGATTGCAATTCGGCTTCGCTAAAATTGTCATCCGCTAGTTACTTTAGTTTGGTCACAGTCTTATAGTGTTCTGGGCTTCTAATCAATTTAAAAATATATTTTATAAAACTCAAAATAATATTATAAAAATTTCAAATACATAAAATACTATGGGTAATAAAAATTAAGATTCTTTGTTAATTTCAACAAAAACACATCCTCTTCTCCAGATCCTAATGTGGCAAGGCGTTGTAATGTCGATCAAATCGAAAATCCTCAACCAGATGAAGCTTTCGAGCTCTTGCCCTGTCAAAAGAAATTCAAATTAAAACCAGAAGATGAAATCAGTTTGGATAGTATAATCTCGTCACTCCTACCACGATGTGAACCCTCAGATGTTCAATTTCGAAACCTCAAATGGGATTTGGTAGCCAAAGATTTCCTAAATGAAAAGCAGTCGATGCTGTTTGCGGAAAAGTTGTATATTTCACAGCTGCGCGATAATGATTGCAAATTGAGTGAGGAATCAAAGATCTTCATGGAACGTGAGTTAGATGAAATCGGTGAACTCCACTTTCATGTAGAGGAAAGCTATGACGGCTACGTGGTCTACGCCAAGAGTAGCATGGTCAAGGACAAATCCAAATTTGCATGTGGACACTGGATTCGGGGAAAATATGATGATAAATTAAATTTGATTTGCGAGAAACGAGGTGAATATGATTATGTGGATAATGCGAGGATTGTAAGTAGGTTGGACTCCTGTCGGCAGATTTAATATTGAGCTGAAGTTGATTTTATTGCCAGGAAAGGACCTTAGATGCCCGAATAATTGACGACAAGCTGATTGCCAAACGTGAGTCTAAAATTAATAGCGACACGCAACGATTCAAGGCCGTCATCAATGTCAAAGGTCGTGATGATGTCTTCGTCCTCGATGGTGGCGTCATGCTGCTCATGCGCTATTTGATCATTAACAATTTTCGTGGTGATTTCCATTACTTTACCATGAACTTGTTCGGTATGTGGGTGAGGGTAAGGCTAATCCCTTCATTGATTGCCTCTGCTCTTTGTACCTTGCAGGGAAAGTTTTACGCTGCCTACTGACCGTGCACGAGGAACGCAAGTGCATAAAAATGTTCCATCGCACCTTTCCGAATGCTATACGCGTTGTTAATATCCAGTATTTTAATGACTATCCTCAGGAAGTCTCGGAGTCCTACTACAATGCCGATGGCAAAATAATTTTACATTACTGGCACGGCTTTCGTTACATCCTGCACGAGACCAAAGGGTTCATTGCACCTAAAGAACCGGTTTTACCGAAATTGGAACTAATGTGGCGTAATCAAAATCAATTTCTCAACCAGTATCGCCTCAAGAAGAAGCTCAACTACGACAATGCTATGGCCTATTTTGATAAGCATCCGGAGTTGTCAGATTTTCTCATGGATTTCATATTGAATGTGCTCAAGCATAAACCGCAAAATGTTTTGGAATTCTCAGTGAAGTTCTTTCAAAAATTTCGAAAACCTCCACCAGCAACTTAAGGATGGAAGTTGCAGTAGCTCCGCTCTGCTGAACTTTCCCACATCCACCACAATTCCATCCTTACGAACGGCACTATTTGTATTTTTTGTTAGCCAGTCACCCTAACAACAACAAATTTCTTGTTTATTATGTCCAAATAAAAAATATTTGAACTTCACCCTCATTGTAGTAGACACAATCATTTCAATCGAATTTTATAGTTTCTTGGAATTAGTTCAGTTTGAATTTTGCTTAGAAATGGCTTCATGTGAGGACTGTGGTCATGAGGTAAGGAAGCACTAGTTAGAAATGGGAGAAGTGAGATTATTCCATCTTATCGCATAGGATCCTTTTCCTCCGGACGAGGGACCGGAATTCGAAATACCTCATAATGAGGCACCAATGGAAGGAAAATTCGCTGTAAGTATTGACACATATTTTGGAATGTAAACACTTGGATTCACAAGTTTTTCCAAGCATAAATAACTATTCAGATTGCAAATATAATGACACTTCTGCGAACTGTTTTCAAATTAATTAAGAAGTCAAAATTATCTTGCCAGAATATAGCGGAAGTCAAGAAGGTGTGTTGTTTCTTAATCATTTATAAAAGCTGTCATCTACGACCTATCAAACTGTCGTAATATCTGGGGTTCTATGCTAACAAAGAGTTTTGACACCAAACAGCTGTATTCATGAACATTAAAATGTAACCGGACGTTATGTGAAAGGGGCGTTAGTCATATTAAAACTCCTCATATATTTTCTCTTATGTTTATTAACATAAAGCGCATGCATAAACCAATTGGAATTTCCATCCGTTCCATTCTCTATTTGTGTATTGCATTGTTACACGCTAAGAAAAAACCCGTTCTTTCCAAACGAAATCTCAGACAACTGAGTTGGGAGAAACGAACTTCTGTTAAGCCATACATGTCATTTCGATTGGGAGAACCGAAAAATTTTTGCAGCAAACGAGTTATGAAAAGTAGAAGCTGAAAAAACGTTTGAGAGAAACGAAAAACAGTTCCGATAACTGTTGTTTCGATTACAGCAACCGAGTTGTAGTTGCTGCAAACTAAAAACCGTTCTCGAGAACTGAAAAAGTTTGCAGTAAACAAGTTATGAAAAATTAGAGCTGAAAAAACCTTTGCGAGAAACGAAAAACGGTTCCACCAACTGTTCTTTCGGTTACAGCAACCGAGTTGTAGTTACTCTAAGAAAAAGTTGATTTTGGTTTTACCCATGAAGTTTGTTTTAAAAAATGTTGGAATTTTTGTCTATTTTTTCATTGTCTACATACTCGTCTGTCTCACCTTGCATTCAAATAACAACTAAAAGCCCAGTAAACTGCAACGCGTCCATCCAAAATATATTGACAAGTTAGAAGCATTAGAGTGTGTGATCCATAGACTAATACTTATAGTAGACCTAATAGTTCTCTCACCAAATTTATGATATTTGGCCTGGTGTGATATTTACGTTCGATGTTGAAAAGAATTGCTTTACTAATGCCAGATAGATTCAATGGTTCAACACAACAAACAAAATAACCACAACGCGTTTTCGTTTTGTGTGTTAAAATTATTGTGTACAACACAAATGTATGCTAACAATAACAGTCAAGAAAAAGGTTTAAAACACATTTAAATTTCAGTTTTTCACCAAAACGACATAAAAAATTAAAGCAAGAAGTTATTGTAATTCCACCTGGTGTATGTCACTTTTCGCCAAACATCAGAAAGAGTGTGAAAGGAAACGTCAGATGAGCTAAACATTATCTCTAGTATGATTTACTCTATGGTGTGATCACTTCTATGTGTATGTTTGAGTGTATATGCCAAACGAGTGGATAAGACTGTATATAAAGGGTTTTTCAACAGGGGCGCTACAAAAGTAAATCGATAGGGACAGCAAACGACGCCATATTTTTTCCCGCTCTTTTGACATTTCTCTTCAGTAAGGTTTGCCATTTCATCATGGAAAGATATACGAGCCAACAACGAGTCGAAATTATTAAAATTTACTACCGAAATTTGGAGTCAGTGGCCTCAACTTTGAGAGCGGAAAATCATCGGAAATAATCTTCAGCGATGAGGCTCATTTATGGCTGAATGGCTTCGTCAATAACCAAAATATGCGTTATTGGTCAGACAGCAATCCACATGTAACCCATGAGTCATCATTGCATCCCGAAAAATTACGGTTTGGTGCGGTTTATAGGCCGGCGGCGTCATTGGGCCGTACTTCTTCCGTGATGATCAAGACCCGCACATTACTGTGAATGCGAATCGCTACCATTCAATGATAACCGAATATTTTTGGCCCCAATTGGATAATATGGACTTGGAGGACATGTGGTTCAAACAGGACGGCGCCACAAGCCACAATCAATTTATTGGAAACCAAGTTTGGTGAATGTGTTATCTCACGAAATGGCTCAGTCGATTGGCCGCCTCGGTTATTTAGTTATTAGATTATTTCTTGTGGGGCTACGTCAAGTCTATGGCCTGCGTGCCCGTGGTGGCCATGCAAAAGAAATCGAGTTCCATACATAATGGCATCGAACGTACTTTCACAGGAATAAAAAATTTCATTGGTATCTAAACCCGGTTTTGTTTTATTTAAAAAAAACTTTTGTGACGCTCTTATTGAAAAACCCTTTACAGTCGACAGAATGAGAGAAATTTACGTTCATCGTAATTTGTGCTTTCAATATGATACACATTTGCGATATACGAATTTATTTAGGAGAACTACATGAACGGTTGCGATTAATAAATTAATACAAATCAATCAAAATAATTTCGCGGAAGCCGAGCAATAAAGGTTTTTGATGTTTTAAGATCTATAGGCGCGGGTTAGGACTAAACTCACAACGTGATGACATCCAAATACAGTTTGCCCGACTGCGACCACAAATTGTTTGGCGCTAAACTCCTCCGAAACGACTAGACCGATTTGTATGAAATTTTGTGTGCATATCGGGTAGGTCTCAGAATCGGCCAACATCTATTTTTCATACCCCCTATATAGAACAAAGATTTGTCCGACTGCGAAACACAGATTGTCAGACTGGGAAAAATACACACTGATGTAGCGGCAGCGAATAGTTGTGCTGTGTGAGTGCGGATCACTCTCAGAGCAAAGAGAATAATGACGTTGTTATACGTATATAAAACTAAGATAGCAAGAAAGCAACGAAAATTGTGTGAACTTCTGTAACGTATGTACGAACATAACAATGCATGTATGTATGTATATGTGTTTGTTGCTTTGCATTCTCTTTGTTTTTTTGTGGAAATAAAACAAAAAGTATTAAGCAAGAAAATAATGACACATGTGCTTGCACTGGGTCTTTAAATAATTTTAAGTATTAATATTATTTAACTGTAACATCATCATATGATTGAACGCTGTTTTTTATTTTTCAATGTAACATTTACTAATGTGTTCATAGAAATCGTACAGGTACCGTGTAACAAAAAGGTGATAACACATCGCCCGTGAGTACGAACACTCATTGGATTTTTTTTCTTTGCGTGTACGAACATTCGAATTGTCGTTCTTGGCGATGTTTTATTCCCCGTCAATAAAACAAACTTCTTTCTAAATTGTGATAGGAACAACATTTCTCTTTTTTTACTTATACAGTACAAAATAAATACTTACACTTATGATTCAGACTGTTCTTGAGAAACTCAAGCTGTAATATGCACGACAAACTGTTTGTTGCCATTTTAGTTTTATTTGGACATAATTTTATTAAACCGAGTATGTAAGGGATTTATTGTAACATAATTTTATAGCCCGAGTAATGGCGGGGTCAGACACGACATGACATAAAATAACATAACATAACATTGTGTAAGCCAAGGGTCCACTATAGAGATTTTTACGCAGGGACGTGTAGAGAAGTGTATACACCCTGTAGAGTGCTCTACATGAGCTCACTACAATCTCTACACGAAAGTTCTTTGTATATTCGAACGTATGTATTTACATTCAAAGTTTGTATTGTTTCAACTGAAAGACACTTACTTCTATTGAAAAATTACCGACATTTACATTCATTGCAAATGAAATATTAAAGCCGGCAGTCTATCGCGAAATATGGCATCGACAGCGAAGAAATCACGCGGTAAATGTAATTCCAGTTTGTCTACGTGTTTGTAGACTGCATGTTTGTGTATATGTTTTTCTAAATATGCTTCTCCGTGAGAGAAAGAAACAAACCTAAAATGTCAAAATCGATGGCTGCAACTGCGCTCTATCATAAGACTTTACAGTAGAGACCAATGTGTCCGCAGTGTATACCATAGAGTAATGACGTATAGAGACGCCAACTCTCTCAGTAAATTGATGACATTTGGTGTGTTGCAGATGGGCGGTTGGATGTTGGAAAGTATTGCTTTTATAATACCAGGAGAGGCAATTGCTCAAACCATCCAACAATAAATCAGCAACGGCACTTCGATTTGTACGTTAAAATTTAAAAATGTAAGTCAAAATTTTTTGTTATTCCACCTGGTGTAAGTCACTTTACGTCAAATAACTGTCCATCGCACCGACCACATCTCGAATAGTGTGAAAGAAAATGTCAGTTGGGAACAATGACAGCTCTATACGTCATTACTCTATGGTGTATACAGTCTGAAGAGCGTATGGTATAACTCTACTTGAAATTTCTCTTTAGCGGATCTACGTAGGGCAGTAGAGTGGTAGAGTCACGCTGTAGTGTGCACACTACAAGTAGAGTCTTTATAGTCTACGCTCCACACTCTACCGAAAAACTCAATAGTGGACACTTGGCTTAATAGTAACAGTTACTCAAAATATAAAAGGCATAAGGAGCTGAATCAGCTGGTATATACAAAATAGGCTTAAATAAAATGAAGATGCCCGCACACCGGATCGGGCGTTTTCTCGTTGACGCGTAGAAATTACATATTCGTCTTTTATACGATGACTTACGATCCTGGGACATAGTGTTCATTCTCTTTTGGTAACCCTTCGTAAATTCATGTGCATTCACACGACGACTCTTTTTGGATATAACTATGCGTGACTCTTTTTGACGTATTGTCGGTTAACTTTTCTTTTCTATTCGTAATAATCTCAAATTCAACATTTTAAAAAATGAGTGAACGCTGTTTGATAAAATTGCAATTGTATTATGTATTTTAATTTATTAAGAAATTGCTTCAAAACAATTGTCGACCACTTTTTGTATGATATTGCTTTACCGGCATGTCAAAACACGAAAGAGGTGAAAGAGAAATATAAAAATGCCCTTTGAATTTCCAATTCGTGACTCTTATGCCACCCCTCTTGCGGGACTCGTGTCCCAGTGTCATGACTCGTGTCCCAGTGTCGTAAGTAGAGTGTCCCAATCCGTGGAAACCGGTTGAACGTTTTTTTTTGCTATTAACCTTGTACCGGTATTTTAAAAAAAGGGATTTCGAACAAACCAGAAACCGGTTATTTGAGATCGGTTAACCGGTTAATTTGTGTTAATATCCTTAAAAAAAATTAAGAATATATGATATGATTTTCGAATTTTAATGAAATTTTGGAACTAAGAAACATGATTTCTCTGTGAAATATGATCTTCATCAATAAGTTTTCTAAATGATTTTATGACTTGAATTAGAATTAATTAAAAAACTTTTTTTTATCAAATTTCAAAATTAAAATTATTTGATAATTAAATGTTTTAAACTTAATAAGATTTTAATGCCTGATAGTCTTTTTCAAAATTGTATTGATTTTCGATTTTAAATCAGTTGAATGCGAATTTGAATAAAACTTTTAAATTTTATATTAAACACGCATTCCAAATTGGAATATGATATATATTTTGTAAAATGTGATGATTTATTCGACCTTTCGTATTATATTTCAAATTAAAATGTTCGAGCTTTAGGTCTATTTTAAAGTTTGTTTATTCGTCAATATTTCGCTACACATTGGGTAGCATCGTCAAGAAGATAAATACAATTATTAATTAAAAAATTCTTTTTAATTTTTAATTTCATTATTTTTCATTTAATTTTTTCAATTAATAATTGTGTTTATCTTCCTGACGATGCTACCCTATGGGTAGAGAAATATTGAAGAATAAAATAGACTTAACGCATGAACATTTTAATATCAGTTAACAGTCAGGGACCTTACAAAACGAAGATAACATATTTCGCCAACCAGTTCGATCTTTTGCTTTATTTATCCAATTGGCAATACCAAGTGTGCGCAGGGATTCGTCAACCTGATTCCTCCAGCGGAGTCTTGGTCTTCCTATTTTTCGTCTTCCTTCGAGTTCGATTTCGAAAACCCTTCGTGCTGGTTCGTCTTCATCCATTCTACTGACATGGCCTAGCCAGCGCAATCGCGTTATCTTGATCCGCTTAACTATGTCAATGTCAGGATAAAGCTCATGCAGCTCATGATTCATGCGTCGCCGATACTCGCCGTTGCGCACTATAGGGCCATACATTTTTCGGAGTATTTTTCTCTCTAAGACTCCTACAGATGTTTCGTCTGCTTGCGATGGGACCCAGGATTCTGCGCCACAAAGCAAGAAAGGTTGAATGAGAGTCTGGTACAGCTGGACTTTTGTTACTCGAGAGAGGGCTTTATCTCTAAAGTGCTTGCTTAGCCCAAAATAACATCTATTCGCAAGCACAATTCTCCGCTTGATCTCAAGGCTGTCTTCTCCGGGATTTGGCGTAGCGTGAAAATCTGGTCAGTTGTCGATTTTCCAGGCCTAAATCCACACTGGTATGTCCAATCAGGTCAGCGATAATTGGATTCAGTCTTTCGCACATTATACTTGATAGAACCTTATATGCTATGGATAAAAGGCTTATTCCACGGTAGTTGGCACAAATACTCGGGTCACCTTTTTTAAATATGGGACATAGTACACTGAGACTCCAATCGCCTGGCATGCATTCATCTAACCAAATTTTGCCAATGAGCTTATGCATGCACCTTAACAGCTCATTGCCGCCAGCCTCAAACAGCTCCGCCGGTAATCCATCGGCTCCTGCGGCTTTGTTGTTCTTAAGCCGGACAATAGCTGTTCTGACCTCGTCTTGGTTAGGAGGGGCAATCGACGTCGTCGTCCAAATTTAGATCGATTGTCTCGTCATTGGATATCTCAGGTACCAGTAGCGCGGATAAATTATCTCTCCATATTCCCAACATACTCTGCACATCTGCGATGAGATTTCCGTCCTTGTCTTTACAGAAGGGGGTCTCGAACCATGTCCATTAGTTCCGTTTTTGCCTCTGGTAATTGCAGCTTTCTCTGCGTCTGGTTTCGTACAATTTTCGCTCTACTTAGTCTTGTGCGAACCTTTGCTGCTACCAGGTAGTGATCAGAATCGATGTTAGCTCCTCTGATCACTCGTACGTCCATTACACTGGATGAGTGCCTTCCATCAATTACCACGTGATCAATTTGGTTCCTAGTTCTTTGATCAGGGGATACCCAAGTAGCCTTGTGGATGTCTTTATGCTGGAATCTTGTGCCACTGATGACCATGTTTTTTGCCGCGGCAAAGTCAATCAGTCTAATACCGTTGTCGGAACTGTCAGCATGTAGACTGAAATTGCCAATAGTTGGATTAAACACATTATCCCTTCCTACTTTGGCATTAAAATCTCCTAGTACAATCTTAATGTCAGGGCCAGGGCAGCGATCATACGTTTCCTCTAGAAGCTCATAGAATATGTCCAAGGCATCATCATCTTTCTCTTCTGTCGGGGCATGCACACAAATTAGGGAAATATAAAAATATTTCGCTTTTATGCGGATTGTGGCTATTCGTTCACTCACAGGATCGAACCTAGAGACTAGATGTCGCAGTCTTTTGCCAACTACAAATCCGCAACCAAATTTATGTTTTTTCTCATGGCAACTGTAATATACGTCGCAGTTTCTTTTTCGTGTGCAGCAATGAACTGTCCATCGCATTTCCTGGATTGCGGTAATGTCAGCCTTATAACTTTCGAGGACATCTGCCAATTGAATACTTGCACCGGATCTATATAGAGTTCTTACATCACAAGTGCATATCCGTAAATCGTGTTCCTTATAAAGTTTGCGGGGGTCGTCAACAAATAGGGGTTGTTTATGTTTTCTTGTTCGTTTACGTATTTTCACTGCCATTACGTACGGTGGCGGGAGGCAAACCCAGCCCACCGTGTTCTTGCATTTTACCTACTGCCAGGATATTTGATTGCATCCGCCCATTATGGATCAGACGCTGACCAGGATGCGATATGTCGCACCTGGATTTTCTTCTTTTTCATCCGCCTTCTAAGGACAAAAAAATATGCCCGATTGTTGGATGAGCTTCAGTGACATCAGTCACCTACTAAACCTGATTTGATGCTCATTTGTTTCGCTTTCTCACTCTAGCTAGCTAACGGAGGTTTCCAAAAAGCCATTGCCTAGGACATACTGCGTGGAAGTAGTGAGCTGCTTGTACTGCCCAATGAAGAAATCATTTCTGGCCACTCCCAAGTGAATGGCCAGAACCTCTCACAACTTTTTATGAATAAGGTGGATAGTTTTTATTCAAAATTAAAACGTACTTAGTTAAATACAGTTGTGAAATATTAAATGGTCGCTAAACAAACGTATTGTAAGTTCTACAAAAACACCGGAACCGGTTTTTGCCGAAATTAAAAATCAAATACTGGTTTCTTGAAAAATTGATTTTTCGAAGAAACCGAAAACGGTTTCTTGGATAATTGATTTTTCGAACAAACCGAAAACCGGTTTTAAAAAATTCCGGTTCGGAAAAGTCACAGTTTTGACATGGTGCCAAAAACGCCTTCACACAGAAAGAAAACCGTGTGTAATATTCACTCAAACGCATTTCTATCTCGCTTCATAACTTGATTATTTCATACTTTATGCAATTTTATTTAAAGAAGGTTGGAAGTTCTATTATTAGATACTGTAAAATCCTCAGAAAACTGCTCCTGTATTGAAATATTCAACGAAGAGAGAGAGGCGCTTCACTCGTTTTTTTGTTCTCTTCTATGAGAGTTGCCAAATTGCATCGGTATTTTCTTATTTACTTGTACATCCTTTCTGACACAACCTCATTAGAGGTTGACACAACTTCATTGGAGGTTGACACAACCTCATTGGAGGTTGACACAACCTCATTGGAGGTTGACACAACCTCATAAGAGGTTTACACAACCTCATAAGAGGTTGACTGACACAACCTCATTAGAGGTTGACACAACCTCATAAGAGGTTTACACAAACTCTTTGGAGGTTGACTGACACAACCTCATAAGAGGTTGACTGACACGACCTCATTAGAGGCATAGAATAACACATACCATAGAAGGTTTTATTCGCTCAATAAATTAAACGTCATAGGTACGATGGAAAGTAAACATTGGATGGCAGAAATATGGGTTCAATAATACCAGATAGTGGCAATAGTATACAGCGATCAACATAAGAACAACAACCAAATTTCGTGTTTTTGTGGCAAACTTTGTGGCCGAAGGCCTCGGACAACTGTCTGCTGTAATTTTTATATTTACCAACGGCATTTGATTCAAGTCCGTTTAAAAAAAAATATTATGTTCAATTTTTTTAAACTTAATTTAATTTATGTATTTTAATTAATATTTTTATTGAAATAAGTTCTGCGAATGTTGAGAGGGCCGCCCTAATATTAAAAAAGGTTTACCTTATCGAGTCTTCGCATTAGCATTCGAGCGTTGTGTGAAAGCTTTACGCTTTACAATTCAAAATTAATGTTACAACAGCTTCATTGAAGCTTTCGCAAAAAAGCTTTATTACGTTAGCTACTGTTTGTTTCACTTTTTACTAGATATATGTTGCCAAGCACCATTCGCTTGCTGTTCGTTTCACTTTTTACTAGATACATGTTCCTAAGCAATGTTGTGCAACCAAAAACACTCAACCAAACACCACACATATGTTTGAGTGTATGTGTTTAAACAATTTTCATTTGAGAAATTAAAATACTAGAAATATATCAACCAATATGAAATGTATATCAAACGAAAGATAACATCTTCATTTACCTACAAAAAAAATTTTAAAAAAATTCATCTAGCCGTTTCCTCAAATTCAATGAAATAAAGATTACAACAATAAAAACCTGACATGACTCCTCATACCGTAAGGTAAGACGTATTCTACGTCAAAAAGTGCAAAATATATTTAAATTTTTCAGTTCTACACAAAAACGACAGGAAAAAGTTAAGTGAACATATTTTGTAACTCCACCTGGTGTAAGATAATTTTAAATTTAATTGCTCTCATTTCCACAAACCTACGGTGAGAGTGTGAAATGAAACGTCAGCTGAGAGAATAAGTTTATCTAGGTATGTATTAGTCTATGATTAGAGGTTGACGCAACCTCATTAGAGGTTGACACAACTTCATTGGAGGTTGACACAACCTCATTGGAGGTTGACACAACCTCATTGGAGGTTGACACAACCTCATTGGAGGTTGACACAACCTCATTGGAGGTTGACACAACCTCATTGGAGGTTGACACAACCTCATTGGAGGTTGACACAATCTCATTAAAGGTTGTCACAGCCGACCTAGAGGTTGCTACAACCGAATTTCACAAATGAATTATTAAAGTTGTTTTATTATTTAGTGATGATTTATTTTCCTGTATGCTGTATGTAAAATGAATAAATAAATTGGTTTCCCATTACATCCCATGTAGGGACCGGGGAGAGCTTCTCACAATCACTGAGCTGTGCGCTTTCCAGTTTTACTCACTGAAAAAATTTTCTTTTTTTCTTTCGGCGGCGGACACCTCGCAAAATACCGTTCGGAATCGGTGTAAAACTGTAGGTCCCAATCAGTGAGTATGCTGTATGTAATAAATTAAAAAGCGAGAAAATAAAGTCATATATATGGGATAATCTATAGAGTAATACATTTGGTTTACATGCCTCTTCTGACCTTTATTGAAGTCCCGGCCATCATGGTACACCGCACTAATTCTGTCATATTGTATCGGTTGATCTAGGTCCTAAGCTGTTTTGTATACAGATGATTGCAGCATATCTCACATGACCGAACTTGACAACTTCCAAAACTGTTGATATCTGCCTAAATAATTTCTGCAGAATACTTACTTACCTTTCTTAATAACCACAAAAATTCTTTAATTCTTTTTAAAATAATATTTGACTATAGAATTTTAAATACATAGAATTACGTAGTGGTAACCGAATTGAAAATGAATTCGGTTGTACCTAGAGAATTCATGAGAAATTCAGTTACAGAAACCGAATTGACGCCAAATTCAACAGTTACAACCGAATTTGGTACCAATTTTGGTTGTTGTATCCGAATTTATTTAAAATTCAATTTCCAACTGAAATTTTAGAAAATTTAGTTGAAACGAGGTTTCTTCAACCGAATTTCGGTTGTGGGGACTAAATTCGGTCGTAACTACCTCAATTCAGTTGTGGCAACCTTAATTCAGTGGTAACAGCCGACTTTACGGTTGTTACAACCTATTGTCAAACAATTAGTTCTCTGGGTGTACGCCTGTGTAAATACCAGCCAAATGTCTCGACTGGTTGTCCACTCGATAGTACATATCGTATAATAAAAGTCAGTTGGTCAACATGGGACATATCCGGGGTAGAATCAACACTGATTGAAAAATATTTAGCACTTTTAACTTTTGCGATAATTTTTGCCTCTAACTTTTGACCCATAATTTGAATAAGCTCCTCACAAATTGTTTTCGAGAGATATGTTGTATTTCCGGGACCCTCTCCAGCATGTCTCTCTATATGCCTCGCCAGAAATGGATCAAACTTTGCAATGGTCTCGAGAACGTCAAAGAAATTACCATTAGTCGAAGATCCAATTGTTTCATCATCGCCACGAAATGCAAGCCCTCGTTCTGCAAAAAATATTATGGTCTCAATGACCCGCTTAAGAACGTCAGGCTAATAGTTAATTCTGACAGACTGCCTAGACATTGTACACCTATCATTAACGCTTTGGCTATGATTTTTGCTGTTTTCTTGCGCTGTAATTAAAATCTGGCACTTTTTTCAATCACCAAACCCACTTCGGAATGCAGACCCTTCTTTACCAAAAAGTTTACAAGGTACACAAAATACGTTTCCAGTAGAAGGGGAATATACCAACCGCTTTCTCATAACCTTTTCACCGTTGCACATTTTTCTTTCAAATATACTCAATGGTACAAATCTAGACTGAGTGCTTTCCTTTCTTAAGGATTTCGAATAATTTCCGTTCAAGTTATGACTGATGGGCCTTCTGATGACTTGCTCTCTTAATTCTTTAATTATATTTACCTATGTGGCCGGATCATCGGTTGTCACCAGAATATGTTCAAATCTTTCTTGCGAAATTGCATGATTATTGACTTGGCGGCACCAGGGCTGGCAATAGTTTACACAAGAATTGCCTGTGTGTAAACACTAATGGCAAGTTCTAAAGAGAATCATAAACAATTGCGGCAATTATAATTGCAAATATAACCCCTGACTTATGTTGGGACATTGACATCGTTATAATTCATTCCATTTACATGCTAATCCTGAAAAAATATTCCAGTTGTTGATTGTTCTATTTTTTTTATTTCGAAAATTTGTTTTCTCGAGAATTTTGTGTTTCCTAAAAAAATATTTTGTGTTTCTAAAAAATTATTCTAGATCAAAATAATTGAAATATTTTTTTGTAAAAGTGCAAGAAAATAATGCTGGAAAAGAGGCCCCCGCAAGTGGGCCCTAGGCTTCAGCCTAGTCAGCCTAATGGAAAGTCCAGGCCTGCAAAGCCGCCAAAAACACGTATAAAATGGTGAAAATGAAGGCAATTCCCGCCGCGACACGAGTTAGTTAAGATCGTAGCGAAGTTTGGAATGGGTTCCACGGCATCAGACTTGGAAAAATAGTACGGAGTATGGCGGAAAACAGTCTACAATTTAGTAAATAAGAAAGAAACCTAGAAAATAGGGTCAGAACTGGTCGGAAATATGTGACAACCAAAGTAAAAGATCGTTCCATTCTTAAACTATTCCCAGAAAATCCGCTTAAATTTACTGCAGAGGCAGAAAAAATCCTTGGAGAACATGTACGTGAATCCATAATTCGGAGAAGATTTAACACGTATAATATAAAGACCTACATATGTCGTGAGAAAAGTAATACCCATATCTGGAAAAAAACAAAATAAAAGTCTAGAGTTTGCCATGGAGTATATCCATAAACCTGTGGAATTCTGGCACAATGTGTTATGGACGGATGAGTCCTCTATACAATTTGAAGGGTCATTTTGTGATTGCGATTTGCCAATCACAGCGAGTATAAACGGTGATTCTACACTGATTTTAAATCATAAGGCCCATATTTATGAAACTTATTAAGGGTCGTCGGTGGTGCAATGGTTAGTATGCGATGCTCTTGTACATGAGGACGCGGGTTCGATCCCTACTCTGACCACCTTAAATTTCTTTCGACGGCGGTTACCTCGCTTAGTGACGGCGACACTATCGAGTATTTAACCATGAAAAGGCTTCTCAAAATACCGTTCAGAACCGGAGTAAAACTGTAGGTCCCTACCAGTGAGAGTGAAACTAGAACGCGCACAGCTCACTGGTTGTGAGGAGCTCTCCCTAATCCCTACATGGTTTTTTTTATTTTTTTATCCATAATTTGTATTTAAAATTAAAACGTAATTAATTAAATACAGTTTTGAAATTTTGAGTTTTCAACATGAATAAGTATATGAAATGGTCGTTAAACAAATGTATTGTAAGTTCTACATGTGTAATTTAATTTAAAACAAAAAAAAACGGTACCACCGGGTTTTGCCAAAATTAAAAACCGAAAACCGGTTTCTTGAAAAATTGAATGTATTGAATGTATTTTAATTTCATACAAAAAAATTTTTAAATATTTTTTGAATTTCTACAACATTACAAGTTAAAGAAGGTATGACTTTCAATAAGTGTCAAAATTTATTTATTATTTTGTTTGATAACCATTGTTCTTAACAAATTATTTCAACCTTAGAATAGAATTTACAAAGTTTTTGATAATTTCTTTTGGAATCCGTTCTACTTATCCTACAGAACAGTGATCAAATCGTCTCTACTTCGAAATTCTCATTGACATTTCTCTCTTAATCAACCCCATAGAATACTACATACCGAGATAAACTTATTCTCTCATCTGACATTTCATTTCACACCCTTCATCGTAGGTTTGTGGAAGTGAGAGCAAATAAATTTAAAATTAACTTGCACCAGGTGGAGTTACAAAATATGTTCACTTAACTTTTTCATGTCGTTTTGCTGTGGAACTGAAAAATTTAGATATATTTTGCACTTTTTTGTTGACTTTTATCGTTGGTATACATTTGTATTGTATTTCACACAACTAGTTTGCCACAGTAACACGAAATTCGGTTGTTCTTCCTTTGTTGATCGCTGTATACTATTGCCACTATCTAGTATTATTGAACCCATATTTTCCACCATCCAATGTTTACTTTCCATCGTACCTATGATGTTTAATTTATTGAGCGAATAAAAGCTTCTATGGTACTATGTATTATTCTATGATCAACCCATAGGAATCATAGTTGTATTATCCAAAGTTGATTCAAACAAGTTGGCGCAACAAATATTAGACGTTTTGTTATGGAGACAGTGGGCACTATTTTGTCAAGTCGAATACGCTTACATAGGCATTTATTAACCTTCTAATATGGTATTATACCAGAAAAAGATTCAAAGCACAAAGGAAAACTTCAGTACGAAAAATTGTGCCATTCGCAAACCAATTGTGGCAAAAAAAATTATAAAAACATGAAAGAAATTGTACAAAAAGTATGGGGAAATTGTGCTAAACGGGACTTGGTATAATTTTTTAAAAAAACAAGTGCCAAAGCCAAAAAAAATTGTGCCAAATCGGCAGAAATTATGCCAACATGGTAACACTGCATCAGGTAAGTTTCATAGAAATTAGGCTGGCAAATTTAAAATAGAAGTATTCATTAGATGCATCAAATAGTAGATTTCGTAAAGCATTTCAATTCACATAACTACGTTATTTAACATGGTACATAACTGACAAACAAAATAAGGGACTCACATTTCAAACGGGAATTCCCGGAATCTCGGGAAATGTGTTTATTTTTCCCGACTTTCCGGGAAATCCGGGAATTTGCATTTCCTAATGTTAACTTATATACGTTGCGGACAAAAACACTCCTATCTCGTCAAATAGGTGATTTTTGAGCAGTCAAAACATCGAATTGATGACTTATCCTCCGTACAGTCCCGATTTGACACCCAATGACATCTTCTTGTTCCCGAATATCAAAGGTACACTGCGTCGACAACGATTTACGAGAGCTGAAGAAGTAGTTGAAGCGTTCAAAAACCATGTTTTGGAGGTGTCTCAAGACGAAACTATGACAAACGGTTTGAACGAATGCAAAAGTGTATTGTTCATCAAGGAGAATATTTTGAAAAACAATAAAACCATTTTCATTTGAAAATGTTTGTTATTATTTTTTATTCCCGAAATATAAATAGCAACCCTCTATGGAGGAGCTGGTCGAAAAGGGAAATGATGTAGAATGAGAGACCAAAGAAGACGCAAAGATTGTAGGCCATGCAGCAATCTAAGTTGAAATAGTGTTTGACTGATACTAATGACAGCTAAATTATGTATTATGTTGTTGGCACCGAACGAAAATACGCATTAACTTTTATTTCTGTCCGCATTATGTCCAGCCAAAGAGTAAATTACAAAAGCAAATCGAACTCGATGAAATGGCCTACTACTAGGGTTGCCAGACGTACTGTTTTCAGGAGTACGCGTACTTTTTTTTTACTAATTGTACTTCTGACTGCATAGCACCTTAAGAAGTACGCAAAAGTGCTTCTTTTTAGCCTCTGTACTTCTTTTCGTACTTTGTTTTGTTATGCCAACAATAAATAATTCATGCGAAAAATCGTATATAAG
Organism: Phaonia tiefii; assembly: GCA_963931995.1. Lineage (NCBI taxonomy): Eukaryota > Metazoa > Arthropoda > Insecta > Diptera > Muscidae > Phaonia > Phaonia tiefii. The sequence continues at coordinate 164,477,303 of OZ008368.1, forward strand.
TATTTACATAGAAGACCGTTTTACTTTAAAAAATACTTCCCATTTTTAACTTTAATTCAAACAATTCATTTCATTCATGTCGTAATTGAATTATTTGCAATCAAATAAACTGGCTTAGATCAGCTCATTGACGAATTTATACCCTTAAATGCTTTTGCTGAAAATATTACAAAAGAAAAATCCGTTTAAGAAAAATGGAAAGAGAAGCTAGAAGTGGGTCATTACCAGATTTCGGAAATATCTGTAAATTTGTATTTTCAACTCCACGTTCTAATGCGGCATCTGAAAGAATATTCAGTTTGATGTTTAATTTTTGGAGAAAAAAACGAAATAAACTTCTAATTCATAATTTAGAAAACGAATTAAAAAACTAATTTACGTACACTTGTAATGAGTTTGTACATTTTGTAAAATCAGAAAATGGAAAAAACTATAAATTTTTGTAATTCGTTAAAGAAGTTGTAATATAATATCTTTGTTAATTAAATAATTAAAACAAGAACGTTATATTCAGTATTATATAGAATAGATTACACTCTTTTTTTAAAAATAAAATGTGAAACACCTGACTAGTTTTTATTTAAAAAAATATTTGTCTACTGAACTTTATGATTTTTTAATAACAGAAAGTGTACTTTTATTTTCTTCATTGTACTGCCTTTTTTACCTTGATGTATTTTTTTTGTTGATTTCAAATCTGGCATCCCTACCTACTACCCAGGGGGATTCTATGGCACAGCTGATCGAAAAGGTACTAGGCCGATGATGGAGAATGAGAAAGCAAAGAAGACAGGAATTAATTTTAAATATTGTTTATTGATACTAATGACATCTAAATTATGTTGTATGTTGTTTGCATTTAGCTAAAATACGTAGTCCCTTTGATTTCTCTCCGTTGCATGTCCAACGAAAGTGTAAAATTGGTAAAATACAGCAGCAAATAAAACTCTATGAAATGGCCTACTAACTCGTCGTCATGAAGAGGCATCAAAGAGAGTAATGGAAACTCTTAAGTATTTCTCTATGCTACTACCTCATCGTCATCAAGAGAACGTGAAGAGAGGGATAGCGGCTCTTGTCTATTTCTCCATGGTACGACGAAATGCTGTATTCTTTTACATTTGAATTCATTTGATAAATTCAAATGTTTTGGTGTACTCGGTGTATTCTTCTATATTTCAAAACATTTCAATACTTCAAGACATTTCAAGAAGAGAAGCAAACAGGGCGCATAATTCATTGCGAAATAGCAAGTGGTGTACACACATAGAAAAGATTAGTTGGAAATCAATTCTGGCATTGGAAATTCCATGATAAAATCTATATTTTGATTAGAATTCATAATTGTCAAACATCAGAATTATTTGTCGATATTATTGATAGATTAAAAGTAGGTCTTACTAAATACAAGTTGCTACTACCGAACTTTAGTTGTATTAACCAATTTGAGTATTTCTAAAGCCTCGCTCATCTGAAATGGAAGATACAACTAATACAAAGTACAATATTAGAATTCGTGTTCAAATATTAATTAGTCACTGTAATCATAATTTAGTTTCTATTACAAAAACACTTGTTACAACAAAGTTATGCATTCGATTTTTCTCAAGAGGCTTTGTTGCTAAAGAGAAACTACGTATATTGGAATGTTACACGAGGACTTTACAGAAAAACTAATATTTTAAACAGAAAGTGATAAACAAAGTTGTGAAAACACAATAAAGTGTATACTTATTGATATCAGCCAGCGAAGAATACACATTATCATAAATTGAGGTGAACTGAGACTTTTAAACACAATCGTTGAATCTGACGCCAATATTGACGCCTTCACAAACACATACAAATAATTGTGGGCACTGACTGGAGGAGCTAGTATTGTGGATGACACAAATTAACTTAAACATATGTAGTACATATGATAGCCAGTGTAACCCATCCCCATTTTTGATCGAAAATATGAAAAATTTATAAAGACTGTGTACATATATTTATTTTTCGATTGGACGCTCGCTCCGTTTTCGAGATATAGAAATTTTTTCATATTTTCGATAAAAAAAAATGGACACAAAATACGAACCTTGGTTATAAATAATAATTTTGTTTATAGTACTTACAAATTTATTCAAGCTCAAGACCTTTTTAAATAATATAAAGTTATTATCTTTATATTACTTTCAAAAAAGTCGAGCATAAAAATGTTCCAATGATACCAAGGCTGTCTGTATAGCTACTTTGTAAGTACTAGAAAACAGGCCGAATAAAAATTCCCATAAGGGAAATGATGAAAGTTGACGAAGAGCACCGCGAGCTTGAAACAATAATATTGTTGATGGCAACCCTCTGTTTAGACGTAGAATACGTCTTACCTTACGGTATGAGGAGTCATGTCAGGTTTTTATTGTTGTAATCTTTATTTCATTGAATTTGAGGAAACGGCTAGATGAATTTTTTTAAAATTTTTTTTGTAGGTAAATGAAGATGTTATCTTTCGTTTGATATACATTTCATATTGGTTGATATATTTCTAGTATTTTAATTTCTCAAATGAAAATTGTTTAAACACATACACTCAAACATATGTGTGGTGTTTGGTTGAGTGTTTTTGGTTGCTCAACATTGCTTAGGAACATGTATCTAGTAAAAAGTGAAACGAACAGCAAGCTAATGTTGCTTGGCAACATGTATCTAGTAAAAAGCTTCAAGCTTCAATAAAGCTGTTGTAACATTAATTTTGAATTGTAAAGCGTAAAGCTTTCACACAACGCTCGAATGCTAATGCGAAGACTCGATAAGGTAAACCTTTTTTAATATTAGGGCGGCCCTCTCAACATTCGCAGAACTTATTTCAATAAAAATATTAATTAAAATACATAAATTAAATTAAGTTTAAAAGAATTGAACATAATATTTTTTTTTTAAACGGACTTGAATCAAATGCCGTTGGTAAATATAAAAATTACAGCAGACAGTTGTCCGAGGCCTTCGGCCACGGACTGTCCCTGCAGGCTGTGTCAGAGACACGGCCATTAAGTTTAACGTAGAATACGCCATCCGATAAGACAGAAAACATATATAACAATAAATAATATAAGCAAATGAATTTATTGTTATATATGTTTTCTGTCTTATCGGATGGCGTATTCTACGTTAAACTTAATGGCCGTGTCTCTGACACAGCCTGTAGGGACAGTCCGTGGCCGAAGGCCTCGGACAACTGTCTGCTGTAATTTTGTTGTTTTTGTAATGACATAACAAAAACAAATCATGTCTGATTAAAACCAATGGTTTTACGGCATGATAAAAAGAGTTGTGCATGAAGGTATTCTTCAAACGAGTATATAAAGGAATTCTCATTAATATGATGAGTGTTTCTGGATATATATTTTTGAAGAATTCACAAGATCCGAAATAGCTATACAGACAGCCTTGGTATCATTGGAACATTTTTATGCTCGACTTTTTTGAAAGTAATATAAAGATAATAACTTTATATTATTTAAAAAGGTCTTGAGCTTGAATAAATTTGTAAGTACTAGAAAACAGACCGAATAAAAATTCCCATAAGGGAAATGATGAAAATTTTGTTTATATTTAAATATAAAATACACAATTTTAATAAAAAAAAAAAAATTTATTTTTTTCTATAAAATTCATAAGGGGTTAAAGCATCATCAAATGGTTGTGCCAGCCATCAAATTCAAGTACATAATTAGTTGAGCATACCAATATATTATTGGGTACAACCGAATTAGTACTTCCATTTTTCGTTCATCCAACTACTAGAATATTCACCACTACAGGATAATTTGATTGCTAGAACTAAAAATTGATTGACAGATCACATTTATTTCTTGTTGCTGTGACTTTTACTAAATATTTCAGTTCTTGCAACCAAAACTGAATTACAAATCAACTGATATGCACAACATTTGATGATACTGAACAAAATTATTGGTAATCACAACAGAATAATGTGATGATAGTCCAAGGAACCGCCAAATTTTAGTTGGCTGTAAAAATAGTTGTGACAACGAATCTCTTCTCTGTGTGTAATCGCGCGGTTATTTCAAAATAATTTTTTATTTTATGTCGAAATATGTATTCCAAAACTTGTAAAGTAAATATCTCCGGTATTTGAGGGGTTAATATGTAGTATTACAACTTCAAAAAAAAGGCTTCAAGTATTGTCTATTATCGGAGTCTAGCAAGAAAATAGGTAGAGTAGGTTTTTTTTCGAAAATAGTAGTTTTAACAACTTCTTTTTTTTAATAAACCGCTAATGGGTTAAATAGACGAAATATATTTATAGCGTATAAAAATATCTTTGTACTGACATTCATTTGAACCATATAGGGTTATAAATTCTCGAGATATGACCGATTATATGCTCAAGCTTTAAAGGTCTATATATCAAGAAGTTGGGCCAAGCGGAAAGAAAAAATCAACATTTTGAATTCAGCGCAGCAAACTCTGTCGGTGTTGAAATTTTAGTGCAGATCACACAATTGCTCTTAAAGTAAATTTATGCCAATCTTAATATTTCACTAATTATTATTTTTTTATTTATTAATTATCATGTCAGTAGGCATTTGTCAATTAGACATAATTTAGTAGAAGACATTTCTCAATGTAAAGTGTTAACTTGGTAACATTTTTATCTGTTGTTAGCTTTTCACTACAGTCTTTTACAACGTATCCCCGTTAAGCTTAACAGGTATAATTTTCCCCGATAGCATGTACAGGATAGCATATGTATGGGGAAACGTATATAAGTTACAAAAAAAAAATCCAATGAGTGTTCGAACTCACGGGCGATGTGTTAACACCTTTTTGCTACACGGTACCTGTTCGATTTCTATGAACACATTCGTAAATGTTACATTGGAAAATAAAAAACAGCGTTCAATCATATGATGACGTTACAGTTAAATAATATTAATACTTAAAATTATTTAAAGACCCAGTGCAAGCACATGTGTCATTATTTTCTTGCTCAATACTTTTTGTTTTATTCCCACAAAAGTCAAAGAATGCAAAGCAACAGACACTTGTACATACATACATTGTTATATTCGTACGATATAACCGAAGATCAACATAAAATACTTTTTAATATTACTCCAAATTAATACTCCAAATTAAAACACTTCAATCTCGGCCCGCCGATATCGGATCGCCTTAATTTTTGGCCTAAACTCTTCGTCGAAACCCGCACTAGCTTTTTAATTCAAAAATTAATAAAATCGGCTATGAATTTCCGGAGAAAATCGCGTGGGAAAATTATATGAAAATCGCCCAATAATCACTTTCAATACCGACTGCCAAGCAACGAACAAACAAACGATGATTTACTCTTACAAACCTAACACTTGTGTATGTATTAAATTTATAGTTTCCCTGCAGTTTTAAAAGTAGAAATTAACTCAAAATCGTTAGGTATTTGGCTAAAGAAAAATTGACTAGTGAATCCAAATGCCACAAGTTATGCAAGGGTTCGCCTTTTGACTCTCAAACTATTGATTTACTTCTTAACTTTGTTCTTACTTCTTTGTGTCGATACACATTTGTTTGCTCTTGATGAAAGAGATTAATATTCTTGCTCTCAAATTCCCGTAAAGCATTTCAATGTTTTGTGCTCATTAACGATTTCATTAGATAAAAGTATTGCAACGATGGATATGTATGGAATGCAAAAAAAGCTGTACCGTTATTCCAAAGGAGATAAACAAGAAAAAAATATTGGCTTGACTATTAGTTTCTTGTGTTGGCGTCAGTTGCAATTGGAAGTTCGTGGTCAGAAAATGTGTAATTTGAAGCAAATAAATAATTATATAATAATATAATAAAGTCTCAAATAACTGGAAAATGTTTACTGCGTACTGGTAGGTAATATAAATTTAAAATATTGATAACAGATTAAAATATTGTTTTCAGATTATTTTATCACTTTTGCAGAATCCATACCAATAAACACGAAATTCCCTGGGTCGGCGGAAGACCAACTAAGAAGACCTACTCAACTTCAAAAAAAAAACGGGAGATAAGGGCAACCTCTGTTTCAAAGAAACAACATAAAGAAGCAAACAACTGATAGCTGTAGAGTCGTCTTTAGTTTTACCTTTCAGTTTTTTATCTTTTTATTAAACATATTTTTCATCTTTTTAATTTATATTCTTATGAAAAGCGAAGAAACAAAAAACTCATAGATGTGACGTTCTTTTTAATTTTATCTTTAAGTTTTTTATCTTTTACGAAGCGTGGAATTTCATTATATTTTATTGGAATTTATTTAAAGTTTAAATTATAGTTTTTAAATGAATTATTATAATTTTAAGTTTTCATTGTTAAATAAATAAATATCAAAAAATGTTCTCGTCTTTTCATTATGGAAATAACTGGTACATTAGGAGTAGAGGAATCGTTGTTTTTTGCTGACCGGTGATTTCATCGGATAATCTTCATTAATCTTTTTGTTATGGCAGCAGTATTAGTGAATTCGTACATCACATGTTGTTAGTGAAATCATTAGTGAAAGGTTATGCACAAGATGGCAATTGGCTACCGCCAATCTCATCCCCATGTTAAATTCGTTAGTCGAAAGCATTGCTGGTAGTCTGGCAGGTAGTTAGTGGTAATTCTTGGTAGTTAGGGAAATCACTAAAGATTCGTTAGCTACGTCGACTGCAGGGTTACTGCCCTAGAGGCGCGCGTATAGATGTTAACACATCAAAAACACAACCATTGTTAGTTACGCTTACTGACGAAATTAACAAAATTTAAATAGTTTTTTTGGCTTTAAAAAAAGTTACAATAGTTCTAAAAAATGATACATTTTTAAAAAGCTGACACTACTTTTCTTGATGTACTATTGCAATGAAGCGTCAGAGAAATCAAGCATTTTGATGTGTTAACATCTATACGCGCGCCTCTAGGGCAGTAAACTATAAATTTAATACATACGCAAGTGTTAGGTTTGTAAGAGTAACCCTGCAGTTTTAAAAGTAGCTAGTGGATCTATGTAGTCAGTTATTTCGTTAGCGAAAAGCCTGACTAGCTACTTGAGTGGATACAGGTAATGGTAGAGTTCGCCGCTTGATTATTATAAGTAAGTGTTGGTTGCTTGGTTATTTTCTGTGTTGCCGTCAGTTGCTGTTAAACGTTCGTAGAAGTATCATCATGACAGCGTACGTGGGTCAGAAGTATAAAAAAAGTGAATTTTAATATTTAGAACGGTAAAATGACAATCAAAAGACAAATGAAACGGTTAATAAAGAATGAAAAGGAACAAATTGTGTGCAAAAGTTTGAAAATGTAGGAAAATAATGTGGTGAAGATAATGAAAAAGATTTATTCATAACATTAATTCATTATGGTCCGGCGAATTCATCAACCGGATTGTACTAGTCAAGTAGTTAGTACACTGTTGTTAGATATTTCGTCAATTCCATGTAACTAGCGATCAGCATGGTACATGGTAGTGCAGAGGGTAGCCACTGACTACCGTCAATGACATCCCCATGTTAAATTCGTCAGTGTAAAGCATTGCTGGTAGTCATGCGGGTAGTTAATGGTAATTATTGGTAGTTAGGGAAATAACTAACAATTCGTCAGCTACGTCGACTGCAGGGAAATCATCGTTTGTTTGTTCGTTGCTTGGCAGTCGGTATTGAAAGTGATTATTGGGCGATTTTCATATAATTTTCCCACGCGATTTTCTCCGGAAATTCATAGCCGATTTTATTAATTTTTGGATTAAAAAGCTAGTGCGGGTTTCGACGAAGAGTTTAGGCCAAAAATTAAGGCGATCCGATATCGGCGAGCCGAGATTTAAGTGTTTTAATTTGGAGTATTAATTTGGAGTAATATTAAAAAAGTATTTTATGTTGATCTTCGGTTATATCGTACGAATATAACAATGTATGTATGTATGTACAAGTGTCTGTTGCTTTGCATTCTTTGACTTTTGTGGGAATAAAACAAAAAGTATTGAGCAAGAAAATGATGACACATGTACTTGCACTGGTCGTTAAATAATTTTAAGTATTAATATTATTTAACTGTAACGTCATCATATGATTGAACGCTGTTTTTTATTTTCCAATGTAACATTTACGAATGTGTTCATAGAAATCGAACAGGTACCGTGTAGCAAAAAGGTGTTAACACATCGCCCGTGAGTTCGAACACTCATTGGATTTTTTTTTCACGAGTTTCTCCATAGTTTATTGGTGCTTACGGCATATTTATCTTTGCGGCTCTAGATTAATGTGAATTTAAAAGAAAATGGGCTAAATGTTATATGATAAATAACGTTCAAGAATCCTGGAACAAAACCATTTTATAAAAAATACAATTTCTTTATCCTTTGTATTTGTTATATTGTAGTTTGTTATATAGCATTTTTAAATAATAAATTCAAAAATTGATTATATTTCATGGAGGAAATGTTATATTTGTGCATGCTTGTGCATGAAGTTGTGAATGCAAGATTGCTTGTTAAGGGATCCCCTACCATCTTCTACATGCGGCGCTTGGAACTTTTTGCGCGTTTTCGCAAACAAGGACCGTTACGAATTGCTTAAAAATTAAATTGTGTAGCTTTTTCGACTTAGCCCTCATGATTAAAGCACATTCGGTTAGTAATGAGAAAGATATTGATCGAATGTATTTTTATCGGAAACCCCAAAAACCAAATGCATGTGCATTTCTTCTCTTGGCTTTATTTTTTTTTTTTGAGGTTTTAGAATAAAATAATTTTAAATTCCATTGATATTTTTAAGTTTTAAAACAAAATTCGATGTAAAGTCCCGTCTAGTTGTGATTGGTATAATAGTGTTTCGACCCAAATGGTTGCTGGAGTAGAATTCCACTTGAATAAAAAAAATGAAGGTCATTATATGAAATAGCATGAGTGAGAATGAGAGGGCTTGAATTACAAAATTCATGGTTGCATTCTAAATACGGCTTTACACAGTGATGCCAATTTAGCTCTTTAGGGGCTAGATTTAGCACTTTTCGACCTTGCAAAACGCGTAAACAATTTCAGGGGCGCTTTTTTGGAAAAACTCGTAATGTGCACGCGTTTTGAGTTTTTTTTTAGCCCTTTCGCCCGTTTTGTATACAACACCGATTTTGCTACAGAATGTTATCTTTTTGTATTTTGGGCATTCCCGTTGTAATATGACATTTTTTGTTGCTAATGGTCTTGAACAACTGTTACTTTATATTGATGCATTACTGTGAATGACGGGCGAAATATTTTCAAAAATATAGTCATCTTCACTGACCACACATGTTAAGTTTTCTTCTATTTTTGTATTGGTTATCGTCCAAAACTATTTCAAGGTATGGGAAGCAGAATCCACTTTTAATCATGCAGATACAAGAGGAAAAACAAATATGTCAGACAATGCTGGTTCCGTCAAATCTGCACCCAGACATTGTTTCTTCGCTTGACCATCTGAAAGGATTTTCCAAAGGGGAGAGTTACAATTTAATAAAAAGAAGTTGCGTATGAGATACCAGCGAATATATCCTCGTTCAAATGGCTGGTTGTTCTTCGGTGGTTAACGCGAAACCGAGAGTTTACATTTTCGATAACTGTCGCATTGATCAAGCGGAATTCTTGCTTATTGCCATAGATCTGCGACTTATGGAAACCTCACAAGAAAAGTCTAACTTGCTAAAATGTCCTAAAATCGGTCGCGCAGAATCCCCATTGTATCATCAGCTATGTATCAAGTAGCGACATCCTGTTGGAACCACATGTCGTGATCGGTAGCGCTCTCATTTGACGGTGATAGTAATGCCATCATCGTCTTCGAAGAAGTACTGAGCGATGATGCCTCCGGACCACAATCCAGACCAAACAATGGCATTCTGTGTGTGCATTGCCAATTTGTAATGACTGGTATATTCCTAAATCCGGCAATGCTTGTTTATGTACCGGTTGATTCAAAAATGGGTACTTGCCATGCTGATTTGTCTCTATTGCCTGAAAAATAAATAACAGGAACTAACAATAGCCAAAACAATGTAACCGCCAAGGAGTGTCAAGATCTACCGGTCCCTATTGGAAACCACTTATTTATTAAGCACGTTTTCGCACTTTCGGAATTTTTCTAGTTGTCTTCGTTATTTGGCGCGTTTTATCACTTTTTTGGTAGATCGACGACGCGTTTCGTTCCCCCAGAGTTGGCATCACTGGCTTTACATGCACCATAATATTATATGCTGCTGGAAATACTGTTTTCAATAGGTAATGTTTTCGATAACATAATTTCAAGAGTTTTATTGCCTCCATTCCTATAAAACATTTGTGATTTTGAATTGAGATTTTAACAGTGGAAATAGAACTTGTAATATGGAAAACAATTTGCAAGTTATTTGAAAAGAATTCGTTGTCAGAAACAGATACTTATTGGGACTTTTTCATTGTTTTTATTACGTGTTTAATGTGGTGTGATATTATGTAAAAACCTAACCTTAAAGTACTTGTTGTCGGTGGATGTTCAATCAGTTTAAATATTAGCTAGTATGCGAAGCTATCAATGCTTCTTAAAGTGCCCTTAATATAATAGATTATCTTTTTGGTAATTATTGTTCATTTTCCCAAAAATTTTGTTTCAGGCAATATAACTAATGCCTTTAATAGAGCTATGGATTCTTCGGATCCACTTTTGTCTAATTTATATATCTCTAAAAGAAACTGTCAGAACAAACAAAATTCACTTCCACCAGAAATAGTAAATCTTTTAAAACCATCAGCCATCCAATTAGAACCATAACCATCAAATATTGGTTTATATTTAAATGACGAGGATAGTGCCTCTGATTCTGACAAAGTAGAAAATTCATACCCGTACTCTATTGAATTGAAACTAGAAGAAGACTGCTAAAAAATGTTCTTCAGTAAAACAGTGTTTAATAAAAGTTTTAAAGAAACCAACAAAATGTTTCTTTATTTTGTATGGAAAAAATACTTCCCCTGAATTCCAAAGCTGGAAGCTACCAATCCAATTAGTCCCAAATTCGTTGTAAATTGTTTCGAATAAGTAAAAGCTTTTGCTTGCTCTTAATGACTCTACTAACATTATCTAATTAACAGGCGGTTAGTGCTGCGCCTGAAAGTATGCATTGTAACAACATACCAGCTCGCTAAACCAGTAGCATGAATTCGCCTCAGTTAAGATAATTCTCCACCATTCGAGAGGATTCTACAAAGATAAGTAACAACAACAACGACTAGAAGGTTCTTGAATTCGCTAGACATAATTTCATTTGAGTATGGTGAGTTGGTATAAATAGCGGAGGTCTTTGGAACGGAAAGTTCAGTTTGTGATTAACCGCCGGAAAGTAAGCAACGCGATTTGATAGTAAAACATCAGACTTATTGTAAAGTGGTGGAAATAAAGTAAACTGTTGTACTATATAAGTAAAATAAACGGAAGTTAAACCGTTGTAATTATCGTAATTTAAAACGAACCTTATTTTATTATTGGGAATAAAACAACGCAAAAAGGACGAATAAGGAAATTCGTAACAATATGTTCACCTGTTTTTGTGGAAAATCGCCATTAAAACTAAATTGGCCGTGAAAGTATGATTAGGGAACAAATATTTCAAAGTTCATGCACTTTAATCTTAAACAAAGCCATATAGTGGAAATAAATAAAACTATACTATGCTATGCTCCCTGCACATATTATATTGAACACACATATCAATTACTTTTAAAGTTTTACAAATGATTTTGGAGTCAACAAAGGTCATAGTTTTAAGTTATACATACTCTGAGTTGTAACTCCTGTGGGCGTGGCTCGATCATCCCAAAAATGTGTGAATTTCATGTTTTCGTCATACCCTACAAACATGCAAAAGTACAAATTTCTATGTACATTATTCGAAATTATGCCAAAAAAAACTTCATTTTGGACCCGTGTGGAGCGCCTGAAAGTATACCCGTACAACAAACCAGCTTGATGACTACGCTGCAATTTCTTTAAGATTTCAAAACGGCAATACCTCTGGTTGTGGAAACGATTGGAAATCTCCAATACGACTACTAGACTTTTCGAGAAAATAGATGGCAGTACTTCAAAACTCTGGTAACGAGTATAAATTGCCAGATAACACTGTCCGAAGGTATACAAGGTATTAGGTATTGTAGTTAAACGCTCCAGAGTAAGTAAAGTAATAGTAAAAAGGTTGCATACAGGCAATTGTGAATGTTAAGTTGTTTGAATGAAGTGAATTGTTGTCCTATATAATTAAAGTGAACCACAGACTTGTCTTTCCAGATGTCCAGGAGAATGAGCTTGGTCGATATCTTTTTATCTGAGTGATGAATTGGGAAAAATATCACCAAAATATTTTCTGAACATGATAGTGATGCGAACAACTTCGATTACATTCTTATTTGGTATCAAGAAGGGCGGTAAACCGACAGTAATCATCAACAATAGCTAATGTTCATGCTCATGAATGACAAGTCTGTCTTGATATAAAAAGAACTGAAACTGTTGTACTTCTCGTAATGTAAAAGGAACCTAAAGGAATAAAACAAAGGATGATTTATGAAATATTTAACAATATTATTCAATATTCTATTAGTCTTAAGTATACTCTGCTCTGAGATATTTCAAAATCTATCATTGTATCAATAAATTAGTTGAAGTTGAAATTGTTTATAAAAATGGGAGACCTTTGAGTCTAGTTCTATACATAAGACTTTGCAGGATTTAGCATCGACAGAATTAACCAGATATCTTGGCTCTCAAGTTTTATAAGGTAATTTTCCGAATTCTTATAACATAAATGTACCCTATTTTCAGATGTCCATAGATCCACAGGCGGACGATTTTAACAACCCGCCTTGTTATTTGCCCCATCCGGAAGATGCCCTACCCGTCGGTGATATACATAAACCCATGGGTCCTATTGGACCTTGGGCGACTGGTAAAGTAGACTGGAGTCCCATGGCCGGCTTGACAGGCACTCGACCCGTTGTCGATCGGTATTCGATAACACGTTTCAGTCCAAATGAGTGGCGGAGCAAAAATCTGGAAACGGTCAAAAACACTAATCGTGTCTTTGACAGAGCATTAAAGTAAGTCAAGGCAAAACTTTTCAACTGCATCGATCTCAAGATGTGTTTCCTCTCTTTTTCAGAAATCAGTGTAGTTCGAAGACCTCTCTAATGCGCATCTCATCAATGGTAGAAAAGACCCAAAATGAAACCACCGAAAATGTGCAGCATAGGGCCCAACTTATTGCCAAGTGGAAGACCACTTTGGAGTCGGCCATAAAAGCGATGATAGATGAAATCAGTACTCTGGAAGAGGAAAGACTTCGCCTTAAGAAATCGTTGGTGACTTTGCGTTTACCTGAAGCCATAGTCAAGGAGTGCATTGACAAACGTTGTCGCCGTCCTGACACGGAATTGGTACGCGATGCACCCGAAGAGGAGCTGGTCAATGAGTTGGCTTTGATCGCTGAGATACGAAAACTTTTGACGAAAACCTTAGAGGACTTTGAACAACAACAGGTGGAAAATCGGACAGCACGTCAGAGGCTCGAATATGACTGGAGTGACAAGAAAGAGGCCTACGAAATCGATGCCATAAATGTGGGACTAAACAATAAGTCGCCAACGATTATGTTCCGACCGGGCGCCGTACGGCAACCAGCAGAGTAGGTTTAATATTAGGTATACAAACTGTGATCTCTCTCTGATCCGATTTCTCCTTCAGACAAACCTCGGAGCAGTATTGGGAACACTTTACCACTGAAACTCTGGAGGAGTGTGAGAAATGCCGACAGAAATCGGTGAAATTGAGGCAAACTTTGAACTCAACTCTCTTGAATGCTGCTCGGGACATACGGACACAGGCTGATGTAGTTGAGAAGGCCTTTGTGTCACGCATTAATTGCACTCAAGAAAATTTGCAATGCTTTGAAATCGATCTCAGAGATGTAAGTACTAAGTTCTAGATGAGTCTAAATTTACAAACACTAAGCTGATTCTATTCCCAGTGTCTGCAAAAGTTGGCCGAGACTGAGAAACGCATCGACCACCTGAATCGTGCAGTGCGTAACTTTGACCCTACCATGAAGGTAGCCCAGACACGCATGGACAATCGTAGTTTCCGTCCAAATGTTGAAAATTGTCGTGATTCAGTTCAACAGGATTTAATCGACGAAGTTGCCTGCATACACAGTGGGGTCACGGCCATGCTGCAAGAACTGGACGAAACGGAGAATGTTAAAAATTGTCTAATGAAAAACCGCATTACGCTGGAGCGCGAGATCATGCTGAAACGTCGAGCATTGTGGTTGGATCGAGAGCGCTGCATGCTGCTGCGTTCCCACTATCCATCAGCCAATGCATTAAGTGGATATGCAGCCATCTAAATGAGGTTCCGAAGATTTGAAGAAATCACTCTGAAATCGATTATAAGCAAGGATTTGAAATAAAATACTGTAATAAAAGTGTTTTTATTTTGACTTATGCTATATGGACACTCAACGTTATTCGGTAAATGAAATGATTTTTGACAACGTAGCAAGTTTTCAGGTTGGATTTTGTCTAAACCCACAATGCAATACACAAGTTCATCGGTCTTTGGAACTCATATCGTTGTTTCTTCAAGTCAATTTGAGCATCATTGTCATCTCCGAGAGCGTTAAGCCACATATCGCCGGGAATGTCACCAAGTGTTCCACCTTGCCTGAAGTCCCCTACTAAATATTAGTAAACACACATTATACAGTTCGTAAATCTTATGGTCAACCGACCCTCCTACTTAAGATGTCAATGCAGAACTGTCATGTCATCTTGATCGAGAATAGAAACCATTAAAAAATTTCTCGGATAGCATTTCCACTCGGGACTGTACCCTAATCATGGGCTCTACAAAAGGAGTCCATCGTTTCATGACTTTATAAATCTCTCGCCGATACCTCACGGGATGTAGGATAAGTTAGTTGTTGGTGGCAGTAGGTTTTCGATTTCCATAGACTTGTTAGTCTATTGCTATATCACGGGATGACGATATTATCAGATAACCAAGTAGTCCGCACCAAGTAGATCAGAATCCTGTCAATGTCTAACTAAGAAATATTTCAAGGTACCTGGAAAAGTGAGATCCCATAGTAGACATTCTCCCGCAGGCCTGTACTGAACACGAGCAGAGAAGATGCTTACTGCATTTTTCGTTATCGATACAACTTCTACAAAACTTATTTCTCCTGACAGATCAGACAGTGTTCCATCAAAATGAACGCACGCATTGATTCCTTGGGCCTGGCTAGAAGCAGGAAGTTTATAAATCTCCTGATATTCATTGTCGACCAGATTTTTCTTGTGCGTACACAATCTATGACCGGCACCCACTTCTCTTGCACCGTCATATAGGAGCGTTCTTACACGGTATGCTTACAAGTCGCTAAGGGATTTCCAACACGCTCCAAATACTATGCCACCTCTGAGGTAGTCCCTACTCTCGCTAGCTCATTTGATATGCAGTTCACCGGGATGTCCCTATGACATGTCACCCATATAAGGTGAATATTGTACTGCTGAGATTTGTCGTCAAATAATCTGCGGCACTCCTGGGCAGATGTTGAGTTCAGGAATACTGATTCCAGCGGCCAATTAGCCGCAGTACTGTCAGACGCGACATTGATCCCCATCACTGATGGATTATTAGGGCCGGTCTTACCAAAAGGCAAGATAGACAATTGTCTTGGGTCCCAAAGGAAAAAATTGTCGCTTTATTCACAAGCGCCCACAAATCGCGAGAACCCCCCACAACCGTGTATAATGCAAATGCCATCTTAAAAGATGTATAACCAGGCGTCGCATAGAGATTTCATGACAAGGACTTACTACTTACAGTAGAATTATGTTTTCAAAATTTGTTTTTGATTGGACAATTTTGTTTGATCCATATGGCGATGAAGAACCAAAAACGGATAGAAAAATTTTTGGTAGAACCTTGACATTTCTATGGCCTTATGAGGTGTAAATCCGACCCTGTGAATTGAATTGCATTGCAGTTGAATTGAACTAGATTAGTGTAAAAATTAATTTCTATAGTAATTGAAATTATGTAGTTGTTATTCATATTCATGTTTTAAAATCTCTTTTTAAATTTAATTTTAAAAATTCATTGGTTGGTTGGTTGCAAGGCAGCACGCTGTCTAGCACACTTAGGCTAAAGAAGCCCATTGTGATACCTGCAGTTTCCTCTATAGCAACTATTAACTAGTCGTCTAGCCAATTTACCCTTTCAATGAATTTGTCTTTAAGACCTACAGGAATATCCTGTAGGGTTACGGTGCTAACTGAATGTGTTCCGAATATCCTACTTCTCAGTCCTGCCAGAGCAGGGAAATCCAAGAGAAGGTGTTTCGTCGTTTCCTCGTCCTCTTCCATGCAGCATCTACAGAGAGTGTAGTTTCTATGTCCCAATCTTAGGGCGTATTTTGCTACAAGACAATGTCCCGTAAGAGTTTCTATCATTGTGGATAACCTGCCTCTCGGCAATTTAAGTAGTTTCCTAGTCCTCTTCCTGTCCACCTGTGGCCAGAGGACTCTGGCTTGTTTGCAAGTTGAAGTAAGTCTCCACGTGTCCTTGAACATATTATCGGCCCACTACCTGATCTGCAAACGGCAGGTAGAGATTGGCATACTAACACCTTCTTTTGCCGGAAGAACCTGTGCCGCAGTACCCTGTCTAGCTAAAGCGTCCGCTACGCAATTGCCTGGAATGTCGCTAGATCCCGGTAGCCAGACTCCTTAACCTTTAACCTTTCAAATGTCTTAAGAACAAAGGATGATAGACTGATTGGTCTCAAGTCCTTTGGTTTGACATGAGAGCATTTGCCCGCTTTCGGGACGAAAACCACTTTGGTTTGCTTCCAACTGCTAGGAATGACTCCCAGCATAAGGCAGCCCCTGAAGATTGCCTCCAACCAACTACCACATAGGTATAGTACCTCATGTAGTTGCGCGGGAATTATTCCGTCAGGTCCGGCTGATTTATATGGCTTAAAGCATCTAATGGCCCATATCAGATACTTTCTGCTCACTATTGCGCGAACTTTTTCTATGCTAGGTGAGTTTCCGCTGATGACCAGAATTCCTATCATCGTTGGGAAAGTGTGTATCCAGGAAAATTCCAATAGACTCTTCAGACGAATACGACCACGTTCCATCGTCTTTCATTAAGAACCCCGCGCACAGTGGGTTTTTAGCGAGCACGCATCTTAAGCGTGCAGTCTGGTTGGTTTCCTCAATGAATTCACAGAAGATTCGCAAGGATTTCCGTTTGGCCTTCCTGATGTCACCTTTATATAGATTAAAACTAATCTTGTAAACGTCTCAATCCCTTTGGCCGACGCTCTTGTTGACCTTATTGAAAAGCCGCCTAATTGATCCACCAATGAACTTTTTTGTCACCCTAGGCAGCATTCTAAACACTGGTCTTACAGGATTCATTGAGCATGTTCCTGCACGCATCAGTAAATTGCCGACTAGTTCTTCCAACTGTGGCACATTAGTCGGAATATCCCGATGGTTACCTAAGAGTTTCCTTAGGTGCCCACGATAGGCGTTCCACTCCGATTTTCTATAATTTTTAAAAACTTCCTCTTTCAGAGGTTCGATATTTATGTGGAACTGTAGATATCTATGATCAGAAAATGAGTGATCGCTCCAATCCGATACAGTTACATAATCGTACTAAAGTTAGGTCTAGTACTTCCCCCCTAACCGAAGTTATGAAGGTCGGTTCCTCGCCTCTATTACAGATAGTCAAGGTTTCGCTTATAATTAAATTAAAAAGAGACTCACCTCGACCATTGGTGCTGGTACTCGCCCATACTGTGTGGTGCGCGTTGGCATCGGCACCTGTAATGACGCTACAATTCCGTCTTTTTGCCTCCGATACAATATCCCTGACGCACTTCGGAGGGGGTGATTCAGTATGGTCGTGCGCCATGTACGATGATACTAGCCAGATGTCCCGCTGGCTGTTTTCCAGCGAGAGGCTGATGGCGGTTGTATCGCCACCACTAAAATTCTGCAATAAAAGGGCATTAAATTTGTTTTTAATGAGTATGCAAGATCTTGGCCTACCTAGGGTTGATAGGACGAAAGTCCTGTGTCCATTGCACATGATTTTTACTATCATTATTCATGTTGTTTGATCCTCAACTTGAAGCCGCTACCTACGTCCATAAAAATGCAATGTGTTCAAAAAGAGGAGCCCCGTGGTTGTCCATAAAGCAGGGAGTTCCACGCGAGGGTTCACACTCCGCCTTATGGGACAGAATGTTCAGAGCCTGGCCGAACCAAAGAGGGAGTCATCTCAACCTCACCATTACCACCAACTTAACGGTGACGGATTTCGAACGTACTACGAGACGAACGGTACCTTAGCCACGAGCCATTTCGACAGAGTGTCATCTCTGCCTACTTAGGTCCCAGAGCACAGGACGTCAGCTCGAGAGCAGAAAATCAAATAGTTACGAAAATCGTGAACCAAGGTCGTAGCAGAGACCGTGCCAAAGAGGAAGAAGCTCATTTAGAGTTACCAAGGATGCACGGCGATCAAGATCATTGCAGCCCAAGAAAAAAAAATCATTATTATTTGATCATTTATATTTTTTGTTTAATTTTCAAACCCGGTTAACCGAGTCCAATAACCGGGTTTCGGTTTATTAAAAATTAAATTTAAAAAACGCATACGACTAACCGGTTTCCCCGATTTTCGGTGTAGAACAGCGTAGTTTTAAAGTTTTAAATTCTATCAGGGGGTTTCTATGGCACAGGTGATCGCAAAGGTACTATGGAAATGATGTAGAATGAGAGATCAAAGAAGACATGCAGATTATAGGCCATGCAGCAAACTAAGTTTAAATAGTGTTTGATTGATACTAAATTATGTTTAATGGTGTTTGCATCGAACTTAAATACGCATTCGCTTACATATCTGTCCGTATTATGTCCAACCAAAGAGTAAATTACAATAACAACAAGAGGACGTGAAGAGAGGGACAGCGGCTCTTGTCTATTTCTCTATGATTCTACTTTCTCACACGGAGTCTTGTAACCGGGTTTTGAAAACGATTGGTTTTACTGAATGAGTCCGATAATTCAAATTTTTGGAGCCGGGTTTCGGAACCGGTTCTGTTTTCTACATAAAGTTTAGAATCCCACCCTTTCAAACCAAGTTTTCATACCGGGATTTTATAACCAGTTTTTTTGATGGGGTTTTTACTGCATTATGGTTTAGGGTAGTATTCTACAAGTCCCGAAAATGAACGTAAACTCAAAAACCAACCCGAACGCCAAAGTCAAAAAATTTTAGTTTATACATCAGTTTGGCCTAGTGTTCCCTTACGAATGTTATCACTGACATTTGTGGTTTATAGACAAATAGATTAGAACAAATTCATTTATTCATTCATTTATTTATTTAATCATGATAATTTTACAAAAACATTATAAAAATTAATTAATACAATTATAAGGCTTATCCATTTTGCGGTTTCAAAAGTAAACATAAATAAAAGACATATAAAATATTTTTTTTCATGATATTTCTTTTTTATTATAAAGTTTGAACATTGACATTATGTGTGAAACACTACATCATTTAAATGCACACCAACCGAAGTGTTGCAAGCATTGATTCTTTTGAGGTAATTTTCGACCACTTTTTGACACATATTGGGCGGTATCTCAGCCATAACTTGACGAATGTTGGTTCTTAAGTGCTCAAGAGTTAAAGGTTTATCTGCATAAACAGGGTCTTTCGCGTAGCCCCACAAAAAAGTCTAATGGTGTCAAATCGCATGATCTTGGTGGCCAGTTGATATCGCCACGACGAGAAATGACGCGGCCAGGAAATGTCTCTTGCAATAAAGCCATATTCGCTCGAGTTGTGGCATGTGGCACCGTCTTGTTGAAACCACATATTCTCCAAGTCGAATTCTTCAATAGCAGACAAAAAAAGTCGGTTATCATATGACCATAACGCTCCGAATTGACGGTGACAGTCGTTCCATCGTCGTTCTCGAAGAAGTAAGGTCCAATCACACCTTCGGACCAAAGAGCGCCTCTCTTCAATTACTTGAGGATTCTCAGAACCCCAAATACGGCAATTTTGTTTATTAAATTGGGTGTATGGGGGTACCAAAATTATGTAACTATGTACAATAACGATATTAGTCAGAAAATTACATTTTGCAAAATTTGGTCAAAATTAAGCAATCCAATAGGGTGTTACACTGTGATATAATTTCAGAGGGAGGTGTATGGGAGGTACCCGAAGGCGTGGCACTTTTGGGTCCAAACTTTGACATTTTTTTTAATTTTGGCTTGATACCAAAAGTTAATAATTTTCATGTTGCTGCAACTATTGGCGTTTGTGACGTGTTGTTTTGTTTTAATAAACAACACTGCTTTTTTTTATTTTATTCAAATAATCGAATAATTTGATTGCGTTGATTGCGAACGATTAACCGACTAATCAAAAAACCCGATTAAATGGGTACCCTACTATTAACATACTGCAATTCACTATCTGACGCTAACACCATCTACATCAATTGTTCATCTTGAATAAACAATTTATATATATAAAACTCTTTTTAATTCAATCCATTCATAACCATCGAAGACACAAACCAAAGTCGTTATTGTGAATTAGCTCCCAATGTTATTTTGTAGCCGGTTGAAGAAGAAGTACAGTATTGCGTAAAAAATAAAATACAGTATTTCATTAATTTAATTTTTGGCAACGTAGGAAGTGTCACGTTCACCGCAAAAAAGGAAAACGGCTGGATCACGCTTCTGTAAGAAAACTGTGAAGCATTGTGGAGGAAGTGTGATGGTCTGGACGTGTTCCTCTGGTAACGGTGTTGGGCCCCTTCATGTCATTGACAGCATTATGGACCGTGATATGTACAAAAACATCTTACAGACTGTAACGATTCCGTACGCAAATTGGAACATGCCACTTCGATTCGTGTTTGATCCGACAATGATCCGTAACACACTTTGAAGTGGGTCACAGACTATTTAAAGATGAAAATTGTTTCAGTCCTTGATTGGCCGGGACAATAACCAGACTTGAACCCAATTGAAAATCTTTTTGGAATCAGCAATTGCAAAGTTGGTGGAAGGCATTTCAGCAACCGCGAACATCTTAAAAGCTCTAAAAGGCGAATGCAAATCTATTCCGATGGAAACAATAACTAACCTTATGAATTCTATACCTAATTGTTATCAGCAGGTTTTAGACAATAAAGGATTTCCTACAAAATATTGAAAAGTTGTTTAGGTTTAGCGCAGCTAAAACTTGAGTACATATTGCTGTCGTCACATATTTTACCGATATGAATTTCGATTTTTATGTTTGCAAATATTTATGTTGCCAATAATAAAATACAGTATAAGTATAAACTCGATAGTTCGGACCCCGCTAGTCCGGATTATTCGGTAATCCGGACTGCGTTTTCCTACACATTGCGTATTCTATAATCCGAATTGATTGGAACTCAATAATACGGGTTGAATAAATTGAATTGAAAAAAAATTTAAACACCCTGTTTTTATATTTTGGTTTGCAAAATACAGTTAAAATTGTAAGTCGTGTATGGTGTTTGAATTGCAGCCACGTGCTTTGTCAACTCTCGATGATGACTTCATTGGTTGCAACTCAATAATCCGGATTGAATGTAAACACACTGATTTTATATTTTGAGTCAACTCAGTATTGTTGCACGATGCCTTCAGTAAAGAGATCACACAAAACCTTATCCATTTTCGATAAAGTTAAAATTGTTGAAGAAAGTAATAGATTCGCGAGTGGACGAGTGTTAGCTGGAAAATATGGGGTAGGTACTTCAACTATATCAGATATTAACAATAAAAGTGAAAAGTTAAGAAGGTGAATACATGATGTTTATTATAAAATAAAACAATATTTAACAATCAGGTCATCTATTAAGAAAGCTTTTGAGAAAATGTAAAACTCTAAAAGATTGTGAATATGTTAGAACAAGTTCGAACAAGTTGTATATTCCTGGTTTGAGACGCTACTGAGAAAATATTTACCCATTTGCAAAGACATTGTTTGTGAAAAGGCAAAGACATTAGTGGCATTCATGCAAACGTGAAAGCCGAGAACTTTTGCTCAGCGCAAGTTTTCCTCGCACCGTTGCATGAGGCACCAGGTAAAGTTGCTCAGCGTAGTTGTGCTCAAAACCATATCAGCTGACCAAGATGGATACATAGGGTGGTAGCAGTAGCAATTGCATGTATTATGTATGTGTACTTTTTCTACTGTTCTAGTGCTATCACCTTATTTATCCATCCTAGTCAGATAACAACGAAATGTCAAAAGTTTACACGTTTCTCCATCCCACGTTTGCCCAGCAAATTTGCCTCGAAAACTTTCCACTTTTGAGCAAGTCGCTTTGTATGGGAAATTTCTTTGTTTTGACGTTTGCTGTGCAAGTTTACGATGTTTTCGAGTTTACGAGGTTCTTTCGAGCTTTCCTGAAGACCACTATTGTTTAAGAAAAAGTACGGAAATGAAAGAGAATTTATGGCAAGCAATAGCTGGTTT
Organism: Phaonia tiefii; assembly: GCA_963931995.1. NCBI lineage: Eukaryota > Metazoa > Arthropoda > Insecta > Diptera > Muscidae > Phaonia > Phaonia tiefii. Next base: position 164,499,949 of record OZ008368.1, read on the forward strand.
CAAAACTTTAAGAAACGACTTTCCATCCGCGACTTTAAAGTTTGCGGTGAAAAGCTTTCCAGTCGTCCGTAATTTCAGTTGGAATTAAATGAGATTATTTAATCAGAAGAATTACTTGATTCACAAATATATTATGTGAATGGTTTTTAAAATAGTTCCGGACAAAACATTAGTTCTTGAGAAAGAAAAAAATGCTCCTGGACGAAAAATGTGTAAAGCAAAGATAACATTTATGAGCTAACAACACATTTATTTGTGGAATGGTTTCATAAATCATTTGTACCAAAACTAAAAAATTTTCAACAAAAAACAACTTACCAAAAAAGGCAATCTTATTAGTTGACAATGCACCGTCTCATTTCAAAGAAACACTTATCTCAGAATGCGGTAACTATAAAACCATTTTCCTTCCTGCAAATATGACAAGCGTTGTCCAGCCAATAGATCAAAATCCAATCAGACTCACGAAAATGTATTATAAAAAATCGCTTCTGTGTGAAATGGTCAATGCTGATGGGGAAAATTACACAGTTTTTAAAATCGATTAATATTCGAAAGTCCTGCAGTATGCTGAAAAACTCTTGGGAAAAGGTTAATGAGAGAGTGCTTGGATCTAGCTGGGAACAACTGTTCCAAAAAAATGAATGTCTGAAGACGATTTGCCTTTATTTGTATTTCCTGACGAAAATGTTGAGGAGGCGAATATTAAACCTGTTTCGAACTTCTTTTAATGTGAACTTTAATTCCAAAGAATGTGAAACATGGATCATGGATAATAACTCGGCAATGCCAGACATTCAAATTTCCTCAAAAGATAAAGTGGTTGATAGTATACCGGTAACACAAGCCGTAAAGCCAAGGACGCTTTACAAAGTTTGGAAACATCAATAAAATGGGCCGAGGAAATAATGTAGGCGTGAAAAAAGTCTCAGTTCTACACGAATTGCGTGATCTTGCTTTAGAAAAATTCTTATATAGTTTGCGGCAAATAACCGTTTTTGATTACTTCATCAAAAGAAATATGTGTTTGTTTTTATTTAAAATTTAAACACAATTAATTCAATACAGTTGTGAAGTTTTGAGTTTTCAACACGAACAAGTATATGAATAAAACACTTATGTGGAAATAAAGATAATTAGGTAAAAACGTAACGGTTAACAAAATGACCAGTGTCTTTCTTTCGTCGTATACTCAAGGAGGCAATAAACTTGTATGACATCCAAAAATACCTTTGTATTGTCCTCTTAATTAATTTGAACACATTATAATTCCCATTATTTATTTACTTATAAAGCTTCTTAGTATATGAATTTTGTAAAGAGGTTTTCCAATTTGAGTGATATGATTTCTAAGTGACGTTTCGGATATTTGTCGTGATCTGCCATTTTTTTCATTGTATTTACTGGTTACAATTACAGAACAACGTTTACAAATTATTCAATTTTTTTTTATCAAAATAATCGTTCTCCAATTGATACTTTTTGTGTGCTTTTGCCATTTTATGGTCGTAATAATCGTCCACCTGTGCTCGCTATTCGTCGAATTGTTGCAAATTACGAGCGTACATTTTCTTTACATAATTTAAGACAAGCTGTTCTGGCAAGTGTTACTGAAGACCGCAATTTATCGATTCCAAGACGTTGTCAACAACCGGGCTTGCATCCGTATAAAATTTTTATCACTCAAGAACTGAAGCCAATGGACTAAAGTGAACCACAGACTTGTCATTCATGAGCATGAACATCAGCTATCTTCTTGATACCAATTAAGATTGTAATCGAAGTTGTTCGCATCACTATCATGTTCACAAAATTATTTTGTAATAGCTTTGTTCCTTTACTTTACCGCGGGATCCCGCGGGAACCCAAATTTACCCAAAAGCGTTCCCGTATGCAAAAATTAGGTAAATGAGAGCGATTTTTTGTTTCTCTTAACGTCAAAATGCGTTTCTCTTTTTACCGAACTTACCCAGACTTTTTCTTCGGGTAAGTTTGGGCAAAGTGTCAAACAATCAGCTGTTCGAAACGTCAACATAAAAACATATGTATTATTTGTGAAAAAATAACGCAAGTGAAAAAAAATTATTGAATTTACAATTTTATTAACTTGAAAAGTGATTGCTTTGAGAGTGCTTATTTAAAGAAGATGGGAAGTGTGCAAATGAACAGTGAAAATTAACATGATATGCAAGATTTGTTGTCAATTATATGTTTTGTGTTGTGACATTTGTTTTCGGGTAAGAAAAGTGGTTTTTTGCGTTCCTTCACTTTTGGGTAAATTTGAGTATTTGACAGTGAATTTTGCTTTTACTCTCATTTACTCGAACTTTACCCGAAAAGTAAAGGAACACAGCTAATATTTGTTCAAATTCATCAGTCAGATAAAATAGTTATCGAACACGCTCATGCTCGTAAATGACAAGTTTGTGGTTCGCTTAACTTGAAAACGATAACGATTTTTTTTAAGAAAATCATCTTCTCCGATGAGGCTCACTTTCATCTGAGTGGTGCGGTAAATAAACAAAACTGTTAATTCTGGTGCGAAGAAAATCCACAAATTATTCATGAACAACGATTACATTCACCTAAATTGACAGTTTGGTGTGGTTTTTGGTCTGGTGGAATCATCGGTCCGCACATCTTTCGAAATGAGGCTGTCAGTTCGTTACTATCAATGCAGAGCGGTATAGACCAATGATAACCAACTTTTTATGGCCGAATTTGGAAGAAGTTGATCTTGACAACATCTGGTTCCAACAAGACGGGGCTACGTGCCACACAGCATTTGCGATTACACTGATTCCTTTTGTAAGTCTATTACGGATCCGTAACGGATCCGCATCCGTTTTTGTGCGCACTGGGTACGTACTTAAATACAAAATGTATGCATGTATAAGATTCAATAAGCTATCTCTTCGGTTATGTTATGTTATATCGTGGCTAACTCTGCTATTAGTGTCTGAATTTTATAATTAAAACACTGGTGAAATATCAGACAAAAATCAGATACTAACCGGACTATTCTAACGATTTGGTTACAACAACTTGTCACCAAACATTTGTTACATTTTTGTAACCAATACTTGTAACGGGCCATCTGACAATTTCGTAACATCCCAATAAGCACAAAGTCGGACTCTGGTCTGATTCGGATCCGATTTGAGTCCGACATCTCGGATTTCACTTTCTCTGTTCCGATTCGGATCCGATTTGAGTCCGACATCTCGGATTTCCAATTTCTCTGGTCCGATTCGGATCCGATTTGAGTCCAAGATGTCGGATTTCGCTTTCTCTGTTCCGATTCGGACCCGATTTGAGTCCGACATCTCGGATTTCCGATTTCTCTGGTCCGATTTGAGTCCGAGATGTCGGATTTCGCTTTCTCTGTTCCGATTCGGATCCGATTTGAGTCCGAGATGTCGGATTTCGCTTTCTCTGTTCCGATTCGGATCCGATTTGAGTCCGAGATGTCGGATTTCGCTTTCTCTGGTCCGATTCGGATCCGATTTGAGTCCGATATCTCGGATTTCCGATTTCTCTGGTCCGATTCGGATCCGATTTGAGTCCGAGATGTCGGATTTCGCTTTCTCTGTTCCGATTCGGATCCGATTTGACTCCGAGATGTCGAATTTCGCTTTCTCTGTTCCGATTCGGATCCGATTTGAGTCCGAGATGTCGGACTTCGGTCCGAGATATCTAGGATTTCGCTTTCGATTCAGGTTTGCAGTAAAAATTTAGAGTTTTTATTTTATTTTTATATTTATTAATGAATTTATTTATTATTTTGAATTTATTACTTAGTGTATATGTGGTGAAATATGTATTATACTCATATGTAACAGACATCATATTAGTGTATAAGTGGTACAAAATACAATTCGTTTATCAATTTCATTTATATATGGGCTTCGATATCGATTCGAGATCGGATCCGAATCGGCTCGATTCCTCTTTCGATTCGAGAATGGGTACGATCTCAAATCGAAATCGGATCCGATCTCGAATCGAGAATTGGTCCGATCTCGATTCGAGAATTGGTACGATCTCGAATCGATATCGGATCCGATCGCGAATAGAGAATTGGTCCGATCTCGATTCGAGAATGGGTACGATCTCGATTCGAGAATGGGTACAATCTCGAATCGATATCGATTCGACATCGGACCAATTCTCGATTCGAGATCGAAAGAGGAATCGTGCCGATTCGGATCCGATCTCGAATCGAGAACGGATTTCGTTCTCGAAACAAGAATCAGATAAGTCGGATCCGATTCGGCTCCGATGTGCTTATTGGGATGTACAAGTTCACCTTTTGGTGAAATTAAAATTATTGTCAGCGGTAATTATAGTTGATGATGAGTTCACAGCTGATTCCTAGTTTAGGTCGGAATCTCATATCGGCTCCAAGAACTTGTCATCCAGGAAAAAGTTAAAAATTTAGTTTTGGGTGCTTGGGTGCCCCATACATTCCACATATCGGAAAGCTAATGCAATATCTTTACATACAAAATTGTAAGATGCATTATCCCGTTGCCAGCCTATATCCAATATTTGACTTTTGTTATACCACTTTCTGAGAAAAAATGTTATTATCTCAGAATAGAACCGACAAGAAGGTAGTTATTGTTTATTGTATTGTATAGCCTTATGACTAGAGACCGGATTTTTACGTGTTGCACGTAAATTTTTCATTAACGGATTCGGATTCTCCGTATTCTGAAACGTAGGAAAATTAGATTTTTTGCGATTGGGGCGCATTTTTTCAGCTCGTATTTGCACTTATTTCCGTGATTTTAGGTTATTTGCACGTATTTTGCAGTTTTTTGCTTTTTCGCACGTATTTTAAAGGGTTTTCTCACTTGAATATACGTGCGAGGTCGATTTGTGCAACCACCTTTTATTGCAACTCTCCCATTTGTACTGTAAGTGCCAACTATTTTGAAAAAATTGTCTCGGTATTCGAAACGTTCACGTATTCAGCTTCACAAAGAAGTTACAAGTAGGTATTAAACATGCAATTCTAATTTTATTTTGCCATAAATTGATGTCATTTTATTTCTTAGGTTTGCCTCAACCACCAGACCCAATCATTGCTCGTTGGGGAAGCTGGATAAAAACCGCCACTTTTTTTTGTGAAAACTACAATAAAATTAAGGAATTCCGAGTCCGGTCATCAACCGATTGCAAGGTGGCAGTTGATTGCAAACGATTGGTCAATGACGATACAGTGAAAGAACAACTTTTTAATATGACTGTTTTCAAATTTCTAGTAAAAACCTATTTAATCAACAATTTAAAGAAACGGTAATCATATTAATTTTATTTAGACCGGTGCTACAGAGAAGTTGGAAACAATTGGATTGGGGAAGGATGAACAATGGCAGATTTACGATAACGCTGGAGCTTTGTTGCCGGATTTAGCCGTGTGAAATTCGTTTCCAACTTGAAAAACAATCCTGATGTTGTCAATCCAGAATTTCGGTTGGCTACTTTGTACGCGCCGTTGGTATCCGTTGACGTTAAACGATCATTTCCGCAATATAAAATGATGTTGACTGTTCATCGCCGTAATTTTACGTTTCAAAATGTTGAAATGATTAATATTGTTGGCTACAACAGTTTTGTGTTTGATTGAGATGTTAACATTGTGAATTACTTTGCTAAATAAACATTTGGAATTGAGGATTTTGACATTTTCTAGCACATATTTTTCACGTATTTAACTGAAATTTGGCACGAAAAAATCCGGTCTCTACTTATGACACAAAACACTATGACGAAGCTGGTCTTGGACCTATACCAGAGGAGAAAATTCCAAAGGCCGGCCACGCAGAAAGCTTTATAACACAAAAACACTATTAAGACACATAATTTTTTCCTGAAACTTTTGACAAAAAACGGTATTTAAAAAAAAAACCAAACGATTTCTTTTATTTATTTATTTATTTGATATCCTATACAACAAGATTTAAATCTTATTAATTACAGTATAGGAATTTATAATGAAGAAGAAAAGCATAATAAGAACATTTGAATAATACAATACTATGACAAAATAAAATATAATTTTAAGGCCTCAAGGCATGACGCTGTGTGACAATTTAATTTTATACTTTTATGAAGTCAGGAGCTAAATATTTAAGAATTACATGAATGAATAAAACATATTGTGTTTCATGCGAAATGATTGAAAACATGTGTCTTAAATTGAGTAATGTTGCTGGTTTTTTTGAATTGAGTGTGGTAAACTGTTCCACAGAGGCATGACGTTTATGAAGAATTGCCATTCAGATGTCAGTGTTTTGTACCGAATGGGAATAAGTTTCATTCCTCTGCTTGATCTTGTGAAAGTAAGGCGTCGGAAGAGATACGTTGGAAATTTAGAGTATATTATTTTATGAAGGAGCAATAGGGTTCGAACTTTAAATAGTTGATCTAGAGTGATACCGTAAAGTTTGATAGAATGCTGGGAAATATGATCGTATTTACCAATACCATATACATATCTACAAATGTTATTGAAGACTGTGTTTAGCTTATTTCTGCTGACTGAATCACAATTCGCAAATACTTCACAGCCATAAAGAAGAGACGACATAAGATAGGCCTTAGCAATCAATACTCGAATCTTGGGAGGTGTGAAATAGTGCGTTTGCCACAAGGTCCGCAACTTAGCATAAATAACACTGGTAACTCTGTTAACCTGATTACTCCATGTTAACGTATCGTTCATTATAATACCCATATTTTTAACGGTTGAGACTTCCTCAATTTTATGTCCGTTTATAGTTATATTAACGTCAAACGTAGAGTTCAATGACTTACTGTGGACCACAAGACACTTTGATTACACGGATTCAACGAAAACCCGTTTGCGTTTGCCCAATTCCATATTGACCGAAGGTCAGCATTCATTCACTCTGTTGACGGCTTCGCCCAATAATTCAATGGGTGTACTAGTGTACAGTTGCACATCGTCAGCGTACATATGTGTCTTACAGCTATGTATGTGTTGCGGGAGATCATTTACATACAACGAGAATAGCAAGGGTCCCAGTATTGACCCCTGGGGAACGCCTCTGGATAAAAACAGTGGAAGCGAAGCAGATGCCCCCGTACAAACAGATTGACTCCAATTAAAAAGGTAAGACTTTATTAAGCTCACAGAAGTGCTAGAGAAATTAAAAAAATTTCCAAGTTTTAATCCTAGCATGTCGTGGTCTATAGTGTCAAAAGCTTTGGAATGGTCAAGCAAACAAGCACGTTCACTCGCTTATCATCAATACTAAGTCGTAAGTCTTCCACAACATCCGTTAATGTGGTAACGCAACTATGTTTTGCCCTGAAGCCAGACTGATTTTCCGCGAGCAATGCTGATGATTCAATATATGAACACATCTGGTAGTGTAACACCTTTTCAAAGACTTTGGATAAGTACGGAAGTATTGCAATAGGTCTATATTCCGTCTTGGATTTAGGAATAGGGACTATTTTCGAATGTCTCCATCTTTCAGAAAAATTGCTTGACATTATAATAAAATTGAAGAGATGTGTAATAATCGAAATGATCTGTGGGAGAATTAACCTTACAAACTTTGGATTTATATCATCACAACCTGTAGCATTCGACCATACTGCTGAAAAACTTAGAAGGACATCATTTTGACTTACGCATGAGAATTCAAAAGCGTCACGGCTATCTTCCGTGTCTGAGAGTTCATAAAAATCTGTGTTGGCAGAAACGATAGGTGCGTTAACAAATGATCTATTCAGTTCATTAACGTCTACAGATACATCAGACATTTCTTTACAACAGACTCCAATCTTCTTTATATTGTTCCACGTTGCCCTAGAACCAATTGATTTACTGAAACACTTAGCATAATATTCAAATTTAGCCCTTCTAATTGCACAATTAACCTCCCTTCTTGCAGTTTTAAACTCTTGCTGTAAATCCGTTGACTTAAAACGCTTCCAGCGACCGTGAGCAAAATCTCTTTTCCTAATTAGGGCTTTTATATTTGAATTAAACCACGGTCTAGACTGCGGGTTAAGTATCCTTGTCCTTAAAGGTACAGCAATAATTATGTTCCCTTCCACAAAATCTACTTTTTCGTCGACTGATACCATATTGTACACCCTGCACCAATCAATATAGTTAATATTTTCCCGTAAAGCTTCGTAGTCTAAATTTTTATAGTCGCGGTACATTAAGGTCTGTGTTTCAATATTTGGCTTAAAGTTGTATGACAAAAATATTAAGTCATGCTTAGAAAAACATGGTGCCGAAATTTGGTCGTAAAGTAATATTTTGGAGGTATCGTTAACAATAAATAGATCTAATAATGTATTACATGACGTTGTGAAATGTGTGGGTAACACGTTGTTGACGACTTTTAATCCAAAAGAGTACATATTTTCTTTCAAGCATTGATGTACTAGCAGATTTGAATTGAAATCGCCTGCAATTAGGACATCGCTATAAGTTGCAGTCATAACTTCAATTTGCCTTATAAAATAGTCGAAGGGTATAGAACGATGAGGTCTATAAACACTTCCAAGTAGCAGTTTGCGATCCTTTGCAGATATCTCGATGAACAAGAATTCAATCTTTTTGCTCTCTTCATTTCTAGCTACAAGCTTACAATGGATATTAATTTTTACATAAATTGCTACCCCTCCATCGCGTTTTTTCCGATCAGCTCTAAATAGTTTATATCCATTCAGCGATACCAGACTGTCAGGAATAGCATCGTCGAACCAGGATTCAGAAATGCAAATAACGTCAACCAAAGAATTTTCAAACGTTAATCTAAGCTCATCAATTTTGTTTTTTAAACTTTGTGCATTTATGTGACATACATTTAGACCATTTCTTTGTTTCGAAAGAATTTTTACCATATCCATCATAACCTCGGTGGAACGTGACACGCTAAGTGCAGTCATGAGACAGTTTACGCAAGAGATCAACACCAGCAACATTTAGAAAATTAGAAAAATATTTTTTGAAAAATTTGACACATTTCCTGCACAAATAAATGTTTGCAAATAATTTAGACGTTAACTGAAACATTGAGTAAAAATTTAAGCAGCGAAGAATGTAGGTTGTAGTTAGTGTGTCATATGGGCACAGACTGCAATTGAACTAAGTTGATTAAAGAGTTTAGGTGCTGGACTAGTGGGGCGCTCAGTATGCCATGCGTTTAAGCCGGGCTGGTAACTCGCCGGACGGGGGGGATCTTTCCACTTCCTAAGCACATCAACAGTCTGCCACAGAACACTAAATACATACTGAGGCTTACTCAAACATTCTCGCGACATAAAATTAAATAAAAGGAGCCCAAAGATAATCGTTAGCAGCGACAAACAAAACGAACAAACCGAAAAGCGAACAGATAGTTCTGTCCTAGAGAAGTTTTAAGGGACTACTCCCAAAACGCGTAAGTATAGCTGACTGGTGTTGATGCCAGCTTGGACCCTCCCTTTGGAAGCACCTACAGGCTTCCCCATGACACTGCTGCGTCTGCAGTGTCCCAAAAACAAAATGTGTCACTCACCAATTACCCTAACATACCCTCTACCTTACCATAACCTTTGGCTTAATTAGCCATATCGAAAACGCACAAAAAGTTCAATTTCATTAACAATTTATTCATAACTATTCTAAGTTAAATTAACTCGAGACAAAAAATTCGAAAATAAATGGGTGCCACAAGGGCGAAGTGCTCTCACAGTGGTTACAATAACTCCACGGAGCAACCTTCAACAACATTATTAAACAATTCGCTTACGATTTCATACTTAATTTTCATCCTTACTACTACTTTCTTAATATTAACACTTAAATGCAAAACAATAAATTAAAAACAATAATTCTCCTCCACGGAGTGACCAAAATCAAAAGCTATAGGGGAAAAATACTCAAACAAAAATCGATGTTGCCCAAGTGGCGCCGTACCGTATCAACACGAAAACCAAGCTCTACGAAGGCTTGAACTCGCAACCGACAAATTGTGCCCGAGCACTTAACCCACGAGAAAACCGACTCGTTCACCGCGCGCGAATTAAAGTACCCAGAGGCAGTTCGCATGGGCGTTTATATACATATATAATAAAAACAAATGTATAAATATAAATTTAGCGTTCGTAAAAAGTCACTGTCCATAAGTCATACTGTCCACAAAAAAAAAATAATCCAAAAGAAAAATGGCCAATAGGGAGTATGCGGGTCCCCAATAGTGTCTGAAAGTCACCCCTTACAAATTGAGGAGTGAGTGAGAAAGAGTTTCCATTTGATCAACTTTCCTTTTTCTCAAAACTTCAAACACTAACAATCTTCACTTAAAATCTAATTATATTCTTCCAAGACTTTAGATTTTCCCCAGATGTATGCACATTTCAAATTTACTTTTTCTCTTAAACAAATTTGAACTGTTCATACCTTCATTACACAAAAACTTTTGGGCTTTCTAAAATCTTAGAACTTACTAATACTAAACAGGCTTGGAATTGAATTTGCTAAATCACTAGAGCTTCTCGCTCGCTATAGCACCATTTAAACTCCGTGCAAATTCACCGTTTTGTTACGGTACACTATTTTACAAATTCACTTTTTTAAAATTTTAGCAATTTCACTTCCAAGTCACGTTAGTTTTTTTTTTTGTTCCGTTTTCTTTTTTTCTTTTTTCTTTTCCAAATTCTTAGTTTAAATGATATATTACAAATTGCGTTTTCTATTTCGTACACTTATTTCATTTTCTTTTTCAAAATATCATAATTTTCGTAATTCTTTCGTGTTCCTTTTTTTTTTTGCTGCTTTATTGCATTTTGACTGCTTTACGAGTCTAAATTTGCAAAATTTTTTATTTCGTACATTTATTTCATTTACTTTTCCAAAATATCATAATTTCCGTAATTCTTTCGTGTTTTTCTTTAAATTCTTTTTTCTTTAAAATTTTCTTTATTGCTTATGGTCTGCTCGACCAGATCTCAATTTTCACAATTTTCACTTCGTTTCATTTTCCTATGCAAAACACTTTTTCTTATTATTCTACCCTACTCTACCTAAGGCTTAACGTCCATTCTTAGGTGGACGGTCCGGGCTGTCCGTAAGAGGAATAAAATGCACGGACTTACCTCTACTCCGCAAGGACAAAATTTGGGACGAACTACGACGTGACGCTGCAAACGGCTTACTGTGGCTGTGGCTGGTGATGGAAACTGATGCGGTTGGGGTTGAAAACTGGTGGTAGCTGGTGATGAAAACTGGCGGTGGCTGGTGATGCAAACTGGCGGTGAACGGACGGACAGAACGGGCCCTGGATTCTTGCTTTTGGTGCCCCTGTCTTGTTGAACTTCTCCGGGTGGACAGAACGGACACGGGTTGTTGAGGTTTTGTCCCTGTCGCTGGACACGAAGCAGCAAAAACAAGCACACTGCTGGCACCGTATCGACACCCGGCAAATGGCGAAGCACGGAGTCTGCGGCGGAATATCACACACTTTTGGGCACTGCCCTTCTGACACAAAAATATAGCGCAGATGAGATGGCGCAGATGAAATGGTGCTTAAGAATGTGGCGCGGTTTGAATGGCGCAAATAATATGGCGCAGATTTAATGGCGCCGATGAAATGGCGCTTAAGAATGTGGCGCGGTTTGAAAGGCGCAAATAATATGGCGCAGATTTAACGGCGCAGTTGTAAGGGCGCTTATAATATGGCGCTTGCTCGGCGGCCAGGGCGTTGAGCGCCCGCTGGTGCTCCACTACCGGCTGTAATGGCGGGGTACAGGCCAAATTGCCTGCCTTCGAGAGTGGAAGCAAACCTAGGGGGGCTCTCGGCTTGAGTCGCGCAAATACGGGGGTTAGCAGGGCACGAAGTGGTGCCGTTTGCTTATCCGAGGGCTGCGTCTGACTACTCGGAACGATGGTGCCGTCACAGGCGGCTATACACACAGAATAAGGAGCTGTTGGCAGGAAAACGAAATTTATCAGACACCGTCAACACCTACACTGCATACTCACCAAAGTGCGGACTGTCTTGATTCCAGGGTGCTTCTTTTTCCTCTTCGCCGGCTGATTCCTACCTGACGGAACTGGATGTTGGTGGCTTCTTTTTTTAATTTTGTTACTCCCTTGGGGCTGCGTACTGCTAATCAAAAATTGCTTCCTCGTTAGCTGGCACGATGTTCTCGGTTTTGCGGATTTTATCAAATGGTTCGATCAAAAATGGCGTGACACGATGACGCCTTGAAAATTGCAATTTTTCGTCGGTGTTGGTAACTAGTGGTGTTTCTGTTAATGTGTTGTCTGGAAATTAGCCGTTCGTGTATGTAAATAGAACACGGCTGACAACCATGAATTTCACAATTTCTCATGGTGTAATTAATGAGGGTGTTGTGAGCATGTCGGGTCGCGGTCATCTTATGTTAGATGACAGTTGAAGTGTGCGACTTTAGCGGCGTTATGGCGCCGCCACAAACTCCACCATCCTGATGACAGCCAGGACGAGGGATGGGAGAGAAACTGTTGTCGGAAGGGGTGTGAGTGTTCGGTCTGCAGCTGATCAGGAACCGCACCACTTAGGTGATCAGGTACCACCCCTAGGGATGGAGCTGAATCAGCCCGGTGGTGGGGGCTGATCAGGCGCTCGCCTAACTCACACGTCTCCAAGTCCAGTTCCTTCCTGTTGTGAGCTGGTATGCTGGCTTTATAGCCAAGGGAGTTTTTGTTCATATTTTCGCCTTACTTCCGGGGCAGTGTATTTCCTCGGGAGCTCTGCGGCAACGAGTCTAGCAGGTCTTGTAGCTGAGCCTCCGTTTCGATGACCTGCGGCGCGGCTATCCCCTTCACCGAAATCAAGATTTGGTCCTCGACGAGTCGCATGTTATAGACTCCCTTCCTACCGTGGACTTTGCTGCCTGCCAATTTATACAGCTGGGACACTGCAGCACTGTCCTTCACCCGGAGTCGGCGGATAGCTGCTCTGTCATTGGTCTCCAGTCGCCGGAATTTGGTTAGTACTTCGAACTTCACTTTGGGCGACTTGAACTCGACGGTCACTTGGTGTTGGTCCGGGTGAGCTAGCATGGTTGAACAACCTACAACGTCCACATCCTCTGGAGGGCACTCAATCTCCAACCTTCTCAAGAGGCCCATTACTCTCTCTTTGGGCTCGGCGGCAGCCTGTGGTGTAAGGTGGCAAATCGTTATTTTATTGGCCGCGTACCCGGAGATTTTTCGTTGGAGCGCGACCTCTTGGAAGCGTCCCGAGGATTCGGCCAGCTCCTGCGTGAGCGTGGCGTTCTGCTGCTGCACGGTTCGGAGCTGTTGCTGGACGTCCCGAAGGTTCTCCTCCAAACGTTGGCTCTTCTTGGTCACCTCGGTCAGCTGATCCTTCATTTGCGCCCGTTCTTTCTCCCACCTTGACTCGCGTCGAGTGATGTCCAGCTGCATGGCTTCTATGCGGCTCTTCAGCTTCTCCACACCGGTAGAAGGCTGGTTGCGGACTCGGCACAGCTCGTGGTACAATTCGGCCTTGGATTGCTGCAGCTGCTTGTTCTCCTGCAGGAGTGTTAGAGAGTGAAAATCGTACTCCTCCCGCAGATCGTCGTATCTACGCTGCAAATCGTCCTGTGCAGCCTCGACGGTCTCGATGCGCTCTTGTTTAACACGAACCTCGTTGCGCAGCGCTACGAGCTCTCCTTGGTCAGCGACTATTTCGCCCTCCACAAACCGTGGGTATATCGAGAACACGTAGTAGCCGGCTCGACGACATACGGGACAATCGGTCCTCCCTTGGTCGTACCAGGTCTCATGGCACGACAAATGAAAAATGTGGCCGCACTCGGAGGTGACAATCGTCGCATCCTCCGCCGTCAGTGTCGACAGGCACACGTTGCACTCCACCACATTAGCCATGGGGACGAGGGCACCTAACTAGCGAGGGTTGCAGACAGGGACGGACTAATTGGGCTGAAATGACAATATTGAAAACTCCTTAGATCTACAAGTAATTGGTCAAAAGAGAATAAGACAGAAGGGTCATGAATAGAAAAGCTAACTACTACTCGCTAACGCCTACCTAGCTTATCTGGCTTTGCCCTGTATCAACTTTCAACACGATACCGTGGACGCATAAAACTCTTACAGGTGTTAACCTGTCACAGACTAAATTCCTCAATACCGAATTGCATTAGAGTAGAACCCGAACCCACGCCTGAGATAAAACTCAGAGTCTCATGGTTTCACATTATTGTTTCAAGTCCTTGGCATGAAACACCCCCAGGCGTTTACCCTTCAGGTCTTCTACCTCATAGAGACTGTTTCCAACGGGCTTCACAATCCTGCACTTCAAGAACTTCCGTGCTAGCTTTGCGTTGAAATTGTCCTTAAAGCTGCTCTGTTGGAAATTACGGCGGTAAACTTCCTGACCCGGTATATACTTAACCGGCCGGCATCTGGTGTTATACGTGCGTTCGTTTCTCTCATAAGCCTTATGTAGACTCTCCTGTATTTTTGTCCTCACTAAATCCTGTGCAACCGATTTCGGAACTTGGGTTTCACCCATGTCAGTCAAGCTCTTCAGGCGTCTCGCCAACTTATATAGGCTGCCATGTGTGATCATATTGACTCCGAAAAGAGCGAAGTATGGTGTGACACCAATCGCACTGTGTACTGAGGATCGTAAGGAACATTCTATTTCCGACAGATGTCGATCCCATTCTCGGTGGTCCTCCTTCATATAGGATCGAATCGCCGATAAAACCGATTGATTAACTCTTTCCGAGGCGTTGGCCTGCGGAGAGTGCACTGCTGTTCGGTAATGATTTATACCGAAATTGGTAACGAAATCCGTGAACTCGCGGCTTATGAACTGTTTGCCGTTATCCGAGACGATGGTCTCAGGAACACCGAACTTATGGCATATTTCGATTATCAAGAACCGTATCACGCTCTTGCTGCTAGCCTTAGACATAGCCTTCAGCATGACGAACTTCGTCAGGTGATCAAGAACAATGAAAATAAAACAGTTGCCATTCTTAGAACGAGGATAAGGGCCTAGAAAGTCCACGAAAATCCGCTGAAAAGGCCGATGGATCACTACCTCTTTCCCCATCGGTGGTCTTAACGTAATGTTGGCCGCCTTAGTTTCACGACATGTTTGGCAAGCATCGACATAACTTTTCACCTGCATGTTCATATTCGGCCAAAAGAAATATTCTTTAATCCTCTTCAGGGTCTTAAAGAAACCTCCATGAGCAGCGTGCGGGGGATCATGAGACTTCTCAATGATACTTTGGGTTAATTCCAATGGTACCCACACCTTCCACACAAAGTCCTCATGGAGTGGTATGCCATCATAGGGCATCGTTCTTTTGTACACGATCCCATCTACCACTCGTAAATCGGGTAGGCGATTCGCGTTCTCCTCGATCGTCTTGATGAGATCCGCATAATCAGTAGATTTGAATGCTTTATCCTCCATATCGATTAATCTTGCAACCTCCGCCGAGACTTCTTCCATCGCATATCTGGACAAAGTGTCGGGTACAACATTGAGTTTACCCTTGCGATGTTCGATTACAAAGTCAAAAGATTGCAGGTGAAGACTCCAACGAGCTAGCCGCCCACTGAGATCTCGATGTGACATCAGCCACTTAAGGCTGCTGTGATCTGTAATGACAGTGAACGCCATCAACTCAATGAATGGTCTAAACTTCTTAATGGCCAGAACCACCGCTAAGCATTCTCGCTCTGTCACAGTATAATTCCGCTGTGCAGGTGTCAATTTGTGCGAGTAGTATGCTATCGGATGTTCTTCACCGTTGTCATCTCTTTGAAACAAAACTGCGCCGACTCCTAGATCCGAGGCGTCGCATTGCACATAAAAGCGCTTGGAGAAATCTGGGTGAATTAGTACAGGGCTAGTCACCAATGCATTCTTCAAATTATCGAAGGCTACTTTAGCTTCACCCGTGAAGCAAAAAGTTTTACTCTTCTTCAAAGTGTCCGAAATCGGAGCCGCTATTGTAGCGTAATCAGATATAAACTTTCGGTACCACCCCGTGGCGCCTAAAAAGCTCCTCACCTGTTTAAGGGATTTTGGATACTTGTAGCCCACGATTGACTCAACTTTCGAAGGATCGGGTTTGACTTGGCCCCCTCCGACAAGGTAACCTAAATATCTTAGTTCCTTGAAACAAAACTTGGACTTCTGAACATTGATGGTCAGACCGGCATCCTCAAGGCAACGAGCAACTTGTTTCAGAAGTGCCATATGTGTCTGAAAATCTGGAGATACTACCAGAAGATCATCCAGATACACAAAGACGCGATCACGTATGGCCGACGGTATCACTCTATCCATTAACCGGCAAAGTCGCTGGGCGGCATTGCATAAGCCGAACGGCATTACCTTAAAATGATAGAGTGGCCTACCGGGCACCGTGAAGGCTGTCTTCTCTCTACTGGATGGATCTAGAGGTATCTGCCAGAACGCATCTTTGAGATCCACACTGGAAATATAATATGTGTCGCCAAGCCTGCTGAGTAAACCCTCTATATGAGGAAGTGGATACGCATCCTTAATCGTCAGAGCATTCAGCTTGCGGGCGTCCAGGCACAATCTATTTTTCGCCCCTTTGCGTACTAACGTCACGGGGTGACTCCAAGGACTTTCGCTAGGCTCAATGACTCCTAATTCAAGCATTCGATCCAACTCCGCATACAGAAGTGTTTGCACCGCTGGCGAAACTGGATAATATCTATCCTTCACCGGGACTGCATCCCCAGTATCAATGGAATGGGTTTCCAAATCTGTTCTGCCGAGGCCTTTCCTGGTATAACATGGAAATAGTTCAACCACGGCATCTAAAATTTCGTTCTGTTGTGACGACAGAGCATGGGACTTAACCTCCTCAGAGGCTTGGACTTCTTCGCATAGGTCTACCCCTTGAGTGGTAAGACTCTCTATGCCTGTCAACAACTTAAACGTTCGCATAAAGTCAACGCCCAAATAGAGCGCACGTTCCAAGGTTGGTACTAGATAAAAGTCAACCTCCTCGGATCGTTTATTAAAGTCAATTCTCGCTCGTACTCTTCCCAATATTCGGTGAGCACTCCCATCAGCTGTTCTCACTGATGAGACAAAACGATGAATCTGCAAATCTGCTTGATCAACCAGCTCTTGGCATCCCTTGCCTAGACAAGTCACGGATGCTCCACTGTCTATGAGCCCTTCAACTTCTATGCCCCTTATTTTCACTCTTGCATAAAAGCGGTTGTCATCTCCTGCGAACAGAGTAGTAGCGGCGATCTCTCGTCGGATCAGCCGTCGTTTCTCAAATCTTACTCGTGCTCGCTTTATACGGTCAGATACCTCCCCGAAGATTCTGGCTCTAGCTGCTTTGTACTCAGCCATGCGTTGGTGCAATGGCTTAAGGTGTCTCAGAACCGCCGGCGTTGGTATACTCTTGGTTTGCATCTCTTCTCTCATGGTATTTAAAATTTCTTCTTCCTCAGTAGATAAGGTCGCTGGTTTAACCACTGTTTGGATCTTAGTATCACTTGTGTTGGTTAGAGGTGTATTGTTACTGGCTGGGTAGATATTATCTGTTTGGGACTTGGCTGGGTTTAAACTTCCGTGCTCCGCACCTCCCCAGTCTGAGGTGGGTGTCGCGGCAGGTTTCCCTGGCAGTTCGGACACTTCGGAGTCACCGTGTTCTCCTTTCCGCATTTGTAGCAGAAGATTTTTCGTGTAGTGGACAAACAGTCTCGGAAAATATGTCCTGGAGCTCGACAATTCCAGCAGATGACTTTGCTGTTCGCTCCCAAGGCGTCCACTTCTCCAGCAACGATCACCTCGGTTGCTTCTTCTTGGAGAGCTACCTCATGCACCTTAGCCGTCGGTGTCGGTCGCGGTGGATGCTGCTGTCGCTGCATCGACAAAAGTGCTTCAGCTCTCCGAACTTCTCGGCTAAATTCGCTGAGACTATCTGCTCGTATAGGGAACAGTAACTGCGCCAGAGACGTCTTGAGATTTCCTCTCATTATCTCCACTAGCTGTGCTTCCCTGTAGGGAGTCCGTTGCTGATTCTTCAACTTCATTATCGCGTTATAATACTCCTCGAAAGTCTCATGCGATTGCTGTCTTCGGCTCAAAATCTGCATTTGAATTTGAAATTCGCTCTCGAAACGCTGGAACTGCGTTAACATCGCTCTCTGCAATTCACTCCAGCTAAAAGTTGGATTAGACTTACGATAGTCCCAGTAGAACACCTTTGCTGAGCCGTCCAACAGGTGATGAAGTCCTTTCATCAACTCAGACTCGGAGCATTCATTATCTCGGCATTGCTCTCGTACTTGGAACAGAAAATCTTGAATATTAACTGTTTTCGGTGTCCCATCAAACTTCAAACCCCATTTGGTCAAATCTTGTCTCCTTGGGGCATACTGCTCAAAACGTACTCCACCATCTGTATTCCGCTGGAACTCTTTCTGTGGCCTAGTTCGTGGAGGGGTTGATCCCTGTGTGGGCCAAAAGTTTCCTTCAGGCACTGGTTGGACATTGGTAGCATGCCTAAATCCATTAGGAGCCATCGAGTCTTGCATGGAAACAACTTGTGGTCGCGCGTACATCGAAGGCTGTTCTGCTTCTGACCGCCGTTGAGGTTCAGCTGCTGGTAGCGGAGTTGGTATTACACTCGGCAGCTGAGATGGACGTCTTATCTCCTCTGACTGCCGATGCAAAGTCTCATTATAGCTAGCAGGTTGATAGCCTGCTGGTGCGGCGGTTAATGTTGGCATTGTCGCTTCGGTAGGGTGATTAGCCCCGCCGACGGCTGCCGCTTGTCTAGTCGCCGCTAGTATAGCTGGTAAAATTCTCCGAATCAGAGCCTCTTCGTCGATTCCTGGCCCTGTCCGGTCCCTAGCCTCTGCTCCTGGCCTGGGTGCTGCTTCAAATCGAGTAGGGCTGGCGTCACCCATGCGTCGCCGCCCTGTTCGCGCTTCAAGTGCAGTAAGTGCACTGAAGTCTGGGGAATCAAAAGTTTCTGCATGATCTTGAGATCCCAGAATTCCCGTTTGGTGTTGACTTCCCACTGGGTAGCCGTGTCCACTTGATCCCACCACTTGGGCGGAAGCGGAAAAAGCTGACGTCACGGCCGCGGCCGCTGTCGGGTTGATAGCTACCTCAGGCGCTGCCTGGGTCTCTGCCTCACCTGCGAAGGCATCTTGGGTCTGATGGGTCCCTCCTTCACCTCCTCCAGGTGGCGAACGCCGGACTGGCATCGTTATCAACCGCCGACGTCAAAAAAAAAACGCAAAGAAAAGTTTTTGGTTTATTTCCCCTTTGAGGATACCAAATAATTGTAACGAAAGTATTGATACCGCTTCTACTTAAACCAAGAAAATTGGCTCCGCGGTGTTTACGACTAGCGTCCAGAAAAATTACAACGAAGAGAAAGTTTGAAAATCGAAGATTAATAGTCAGCTATTGAAAAACGCTGAGCAAATTAATTTTTAAAAAGCCAGATGAAATAACGACAAAAAAAAAAATGGTAAACTGAAAGGTTAAAATTTAGATCACTTGTAAATAAAAAATCTTCAAAAATCAAAAGGAATATAATAATTCAATTAAAGCAAACAAAAGACCAAACACAAGCTTTCATCAACCTTGTATTTGGGAAACAAAAAAAATAGCTGCCCAAAACGAACGCCGATGATTAAAATCGCGAATGGAAAATTAAAATCTTAGATCAAAACGAAACCGTAAAGAAAATAATTATCCGAAAGTCGGATCAAAACTTGAAATTCAAAACAAAATGAATCTTAAACAAAGCGATAACCAAACTCGTATCGCAAATCAAAATTTAAACTCAAACACAAGAAAATTTTATGACCAAAACGATAACCACACTCGTATCGCAAATCAAAATCTAAACTCAAAATCTCAAAAACGAAATCGATACCCAAACTCGTATCGAAATTTAGAATCCAAAAACTCAAAATAAAACCTTAAATCAAAAATGAAATCGCAAATAAAATTATTACCCGAAAGTCGGATCAAAACTTTAAATTCTGAACAAAATGAATCTTAAATAAACGATAACCAAAACTCGTATCGAAATTTAAAATTTTAAACTCAAAAACTTTATGATCAAAACGATAACCAAACTCGTATCGCAAGTCAAAATTTAATCTCAAAAAATTTTAGGATCAAAACGATAACCACACTCGTATCGCAAATCAAAATTTAAACTCAAAAATTTTATGATCAAAACGATAACCACACTCGTATCGCAAATCAAAATTTAAACTCAAAAATTTTATGATCAAAACGATAACCAAACTCGTATCGCAAATCAAAATTTAATCTCAAAAATTTTCGTAATTGAATGGTAAGTAGGGGTATGTATAGATAATTTTTCCGATGACACAATGTAAGTTACGTACACTTCTCTAAAACAAAACATAAATAGTACTAAATTTGCAAATTTGGAGGCACACTGAAAGCCAAAAAGAGGGCAAACGTAATGAGTCTAATACCACGCTTACGTGACTCTCTCTTTCAGACTCCCCTGAATACTTTCTTCGTATTCAGCCTAATCATTACTGACTAGTAGCTACCGAAAAACTATTACTCTATTATAAAACTAAAAAAGGTAAAATAAAATGCTAACATTTTGCCGTTCATGTATCACGCCAAACGTCGCAACGCGGTTAGATCCTGGGATCTTCACCGGGACTTACGTGTGGCCTAATGACGCTAACGGACAAACGAGCATTAGTGCGACCGAAAGTCCTGCCAATCATGCGCCGAACAAACGTCGCAACGCGGTTAGACCAAAAAATCTTCGCCGGGACTTACGCTTGTTCTGACCGCATAGCTGTACAAAACTTTTACACTATTGGGTTAAACGCAAAAAAAAAAAATAAAAATAATAATCTAAAAAGGATCATCAAAAACCTAAGTCAGTCCTCCACTTGGAGCAATTGCTCCTGACATCATCGCAGGAACAAGACTTCACAAGTCGAGACACTCGACAAAAGTATCCTAAGAAAGTTTCCTTGCCCCGCGGCAATCCCGTCGCAACACGTTCAAGATTTAATAATCCTCAAACGGGACTTACGTGAAGCGTAAGGACAATAAAAACTTCCTAAGCTAACTATGTAGACTAACGAAATTATCTTCGGGCCCCACGTTGGGCGCCATTATGTCATATGGGACAGTAGGCGTCAACGTGGATATGACACCTTTCGACTCACGATGTGAATCTTCGAGGCCCCACGTTGGGCGCCATTATGTCATATGGGCACAGACTGCAATTGAACTAAGTTGATTAAAGAGTTTAGGTGCTGGACTAGTGGGGCGCTCAGTATGCCATGCGTTTAAGCCGGGCTGGTAACTCGCCGGACGGGGGGGATCTTTCCACTTCCTAAGCACATCAACAGTCTGCCACAGAACACTAAATACATACTGAGGCTTACTCAAACATTCTCGCGACATAAAATTAAATAAAAGGAGCCCAAAGATAATCGTTAGCAGCGACAAACAAAACGAACAAACCGAAAAGCGAACAGATAGTTCTGTCCTAGAGAAGTTTTAAGGGACTACTCCCAAAACGCGTAAGTATAGCTGACTGGTGTTGATGCCAGCTTGGACCCTCCCTTTGGAAGCACCTACAGGCTTCCCCATGACACTGCTGCGTCTGCAGTGTCCCAAAAACAAAATGTGTCACTCACCAATTACCCTAACATACCCTCTACCTTACCATAACCTTTGGCTTAATTAGCCATATCGAAAACGCACAAAAAGTTCAATTTCATTAACAATTTATTCATAACTATTCTAAGTTAAATTAACTCGAGACAAAAAATTCGAAAATAAATGGGTGCCACAAGGGCGAAGTGCTCTCACAGTGGTTACAATAACTCCACGGAGCAACCTTCAACAACATTATTAAACAATTCGCTTACGATTTCATACTTAATTTTCATCCTTACTACTACTTTCTTAATATTAACACTTAAATGCAAAACAATAAATTAAAAACAATAATTCTCCTCCACGGAGTGACCAAAATCAAAAGCTATAGGGGAAAAATACTCAAACAAAAATCGATGTTGCCCAAGTGGCGCCGTACCGTATCAACACGAAAACCAAGCTCTACGAAGGCTTGAACTCGCAACCGACAAATTGTGCCCGAGCACTTAACCCACGAGAAAACCGACTCGTTCACCGCGCGCGAATTAAAGTACCCAGAGGCAGTTCGCATGGGCGTTTATATACATATATAATAAAAACAAATGTATAAATATAAATTTAGCGTTCGTAAAAAGTCACTGTCCATAAGTCATACTGTCCACAAAAAAAAAATAATCCAAAAGAAAAATGGCCAATAGGGAGTATGCGGGTCCCCAATAGTGTCTGAAAGTCACCCCTTACAAATTGAGGAGTGAGTGAGAAAGAGTTTCCATTTGATCAACTTTCCTTTTTCTCAAAACTTCAAACACTAACAATCTTCACTTAAAATCTAATTATATTCTTCCAAGACTTTAGATTTTCCCCAGATGTATGCACATTTCAAATTTACTTTTTCTCTTAAACAAATTTGAACTGTTCATACCTTCATTACACAAAAACTTTTGGGCTTTCTAAAATCTTAGAACTTACTAATACTAAACAGGCTTGGAATTGAATTTGCTAAATCACTAGAGCTTCTCGCTCGCTATAGCACCATTTAAACTCCGTGCAAATTCACCGTTTTGTTACGGTACACTATTTTACAAATTCACTTTTTTAAAATTTTAGCAATTTCACTTCCAAGTCACGTTAGTTTTTTTTTTTGTTCCGTTTTCTTTTTTTCTTTTTTCTTTTCCAAATTCTTAGTTTAAATGATATATTACAAATTGCGTTTTCTATTTCGTACACTTATTTCATTTTCTTTTTCAAAATATCATAATTTTCGTAATTCTTTCGTGTTCCTTTTTTTTTTTGCTGCTTTATTGCATTTTGACTGCTTTACGAGTCTAAATTTGCAAAATTTTTTATTTCGTACATTTATTTCATTTACTTTTCCAAAATATCATAATTTCCGTAATTCTTTCGTGTTTTTCTTTAAATTCTTTTTTCTTTAAAATTTTCTTTATTGCTTATGGTCTGCTCGACCAGATCTCAATTTTCACAATTTTCACTTCGTTTCATTTTCCTATGCAAAACACTTTTTCTTATTATTCTACCCTACTCTACCTAAGGCTTAACGTCCATTCTTAGGTGGACGGTCCGGGCTGTCCGTAAGAGGAATAAAATGCACGGACTTACCTCTACTCCGCAAGGACAAAATTTGGGACGAACTACGACGTGACGCTGCAAACGGCTTACTGTGGCTGTGGCTGGTGATGGAAACTGATGCGGTTGGGGTTGAAAACTGGTGGTAGCTGGTGATGAAAACTGGCGGTGGCTGGTGATGCAAACTGGCGGTGAACGGACGGACAGAACGGGCCCTGGATTCTTGCTTTTGGTGCCCCTGTCTTGTTGAACTTCTCCGGGTGGACAGAACGGACACGGGTTGTTGAGGTTTTGTCCCTGTCGCTGGACACGAAGCAGCAAAAACAAGCACACTGCTGGCACCGTATCGACACCCGGCAAATGGCGAAGCACGGAGTCTGCGGCGGAATATCACACACTTTTGGGCACTGCCCTTCTGACACAAAAATATAGCGCAGATGAGATGGCGCAGATGAAATGGTGCTTAAGAATGTGGCGCGGTTTGAATGGCGCAAATAATATGGCGCAGATTTAATGGCGCCGATGAAATGGCGCTTAAGAATGTGGCGCGGTTTGAAAGGCGCAAATAATATGGCGCAGATTTAACGGCGCAGTTGTAAGGGCGCTTATAATATGGCGCTTGCTCGGCGGCCAGGGCGTTGAGCGCCCGCTGGTGCTCCACTACCGGCTGTAATGGCGGGGTACAGGCCAAATTGCCTGCCTTCGAGAGTGGAAGCAAACCTAGGGGGCTCTCGGCTTGAGTCGCGCAAATACGGGGGTTAGCAGGGCACGAAGTGGTGCCGTTTGCTTATCCGAGGGCTGCGTCTGACTACTCGGAACGATGGTGCCGTCACAGGCGGCTATACACACAGAATAAGGAGCTGTTGGCAGGAAAACGAAATTTATCAGACACCGTCAACACCTACACTGCATACTCACCAAAGTGCGGACTGTCTTGATTCCAGGGTGCTTCTTTTTCCTCTTCGCCGGCTGATTCCTACCTGACGGAACTGGATGTTGGTGGCTTCTTTTTTTAATTTTGTTACTCCCTTGGGGCTGCGTACTGCTAATCAAAAATTGCTTCCTCGTTAGCTGGCACGATGTTCTCGGTTTTGCGGATTTTATCAAATGGTTCGATCAAAAATGGCGTGACACGATGACGCCTTGAAAATTGCAATTTTTCGTCGGTGTTGGTAACTAGTGGTGTTTCTGTTAATGTGTTGTCTGGAAATTAGCCGTTCGTGTATGTAAATAGAACACGGCTGACAACCATGAATTTCACAATTTCTCATGGTGTAATTAATGAGGGTGTTGTGAGCATGTCGGGTCGCGGTCATCTTATGTTAGATGACAGTTGAAGTGTGCGACTTTAGCGGCGTTATGGCGCCGCCACAAGTGATATATGCGTTAACAATAATATGAAATATAAATACAATATTAAATTATTTAGAATGTAGTTTGCGGCGGTCTTACTGCAGATCATTGTTGTCCTCACGAAAAAACGTATTCAGCTGCCCAATTTGCTCAATTAGGATTGGACTATCACTTTCGCTTTCCTTGACGTAAACCACACCACACCACGCAACGTAAATGCCGAGACGATAAGTTTTCTCTTTTTTAGTTTTACAGCGGCATTAAATATTTCATAGTTAGCCCTTGATAAATTCTCATTTACGTAAAATGGTTCATTAGTATCGAAGTTCAGCATGTTCAATCGTAATAAGCCTCTGTTATTGCGGCGAAATGTAGCAACGGATTTTAGTATATAGTTTTTTTCATATGGACATGAAAGTTTAACGAGAATAGTCGGGGCGGGTGAATTTTTATCCTTAGTTTGTAGACGGTATATACTATTTATTTGTGGCGTCGGGACATTAATTATTTGACAAAGAAAATGAAACATTTCACAGAGATTTTCCTTCGAATAATATGGTATATTGTTTATTCGGAGTTCACTTGACACAGCGACGTTTTCTTGTTGCAAAACTTTCGAGCGTAATTTTTTAGGTTATTGAAAAATCAGAGATCGTGAGATAAAATGTCGGAGAGAACAAACGAAGAGAAGAAAAGAGGGAAACTACAAATTACATGGAATTTTTGGAATTTAATGTGAAATAAAAAATATATAAAACTACAGTGTAATTTAATTTAATAAAATAAACTTGTACTAAATAAAAAACATAAACGCGTCTAGAAATATGTTACAATTATTTGTTCCGGTTCAGGTTTCTATAACTGTTTTACTTATCTGGAAGCAATTATCTGGAAGAAGTGACTTGCTTCACAGCCGTTACCTAATCAACACTCCTTACTATTAAATCAATGAAGGTTGTTTTTTTAAAGAAACGTAGTATAAACTGACGGAGAACTCCCTTATAGGTACCTAGATTGTTACCCATGAGCTTCCACCACTACTGACGATCGTGATGACCTGCATAGATCCATTATTTTCCTGCGTTTAAACGTTTTATTTTGTCTCTGCTTAATTCGTTTGGCTTGAGGTCATAAAATGAAACTACCAACGGGTTCGACTGTTTTTTCAAGATTTATTAAATGTTCCCAATATTTAGATTAGCATCGCTAATCATCCTTTGGGTTCTACGAGTACATATAAAAATATTTAACATTAATAACATAGTGACCACAAAACGATTGCCAATAATTACATGTATTATAAATCACAAATCACCCGTCACAGCACAGTGGGCAGCTAATGCCGTTTTCTGTTCCATAGGTTTATAGGTGGCCTATAAATCTGATTTGTGGGAAGACAGTCTTGTCTTCAATTTCGTCATCGTGGTGCAAACGTATGTATACCTTTTGGCATACGGCAGTCTTATCCCCATTCCATTTTATTTGATATAAAATATTAGACGTATCCTTTTCCGTCACTTTGGACTTTGTCCGGCTAAATAATCTGCTCAGGGTATTGTGTGATTTTAACGCCAACTCATGTGACCCTTTGTCATAGATATCGGAATGCTTCAGTCGCTCGGAATAACCATGGTTTCGTCTGATTGATCTTGTCCTCGTTCCATAAATTGTCCTGTGTGTCCATTCTACTGGCATTTACTGTTCTGACCGAGAAATCAATTTTGGGAAGAATTTCCCTTATTCTCCCCATGAAACTCCTTGTCGCTGATCCTCAGAACCCTATTCACGAAATTTGTCGCCGTATTGACAATAATTCTTCTATGGTGATTAGAATTGAAATTAATTAGTCTTCCGGACGCTGTATTCTTCTGGTACCAATCTAATTTAAGCAGGTTGCCTTGTCAAGTCTAGATATGGTAATCTTTTGTCCTTTTCCTCTTCCAACGTGAATTTTATTTGTCCGTTGTATGTGTTAAGAGCCTTAAGTGCGTTATCCATTTTATTCCTCTTTATCACAACAAATAAGTCGTCAACATACTTTCTCAAGATTTTGGGCTTCACTTCCAACCTCGTCAAAGTTTCTTCAAGTAGCTCCTCCAATATTATGTCAGCTATCACTGCTGAAGCTTGTGATCCCATAGGCATACCTTTTCTTTGCTCATAAAATTTGTCCTCGTATTTGAAATATCTCGTCGTTTTATTTTGTCTCCACAACCCTGTTGGTTCGATACTTTTTGAAATCTGATTAAGGCCGGTAATGAGTTCCTAAGCTTCTCTAAATTTAGATTTGCAATATATCAAAGTGAGTCAATTAAAATTTCGCGATTTTTGGATGATTTTTTTTTGTTGGTAACAACTAAAATAATCTCACAATATGACTATTATGAAATTAATGGTTGTACGTCTCGGACTTTAAGCTTTATTACGGCACAGGAACAGGAAGATATCACAGGTTAAAATTTACTACCTACGAAACAGTCAGATTTCAAAATTTAAAAATTTTCAGTTGAGGCAATAAACTGGATTTGCAAAGGTAAAACGTGTATGAAAATTCTCAATATTAGACATATTTATAATGTATTTTTTGACGAAAGGGATGTGACAGGGGATAAGAATAATCCTTGGTTATTGTTTTAAGCAACAAATTAAAATCTAGAAGAATGTATGTACAAGGTGGCGCAAAAGTAATTCTCCTATCAGAAAATGCTATAAATTTTGCGATTGGCCCCTAATGTCAGTTCTGTTTTGACATTTGTGTAGTAAACACATGCTAAATACACGTTAATAAACAATGTTACGCTACACTGCTCCAGAACGCGGAATATTGCTGACTATTTATTTGACCAATAATCGGTCGGTGACTTTGGCACAACGTGAATTTCGTCGCAGATTTCCTGGCCGTCCAACGCCTACTGGTGAAACACTGCGACGTTTAGCCGCTCGCCTCGAAGAGACTGGCACAACACGAGATGCTGCCAGGCGTGGCAGACCCCGGAGTAGCCGTTCTGCAGAGAATATTGCTGCTGTAGCCGAGGATGTCATGGATGCGCCGTCGACATCGACCAGACGACGTGCCACGCAAATGGGTATCAGTCGATGGTCTTTACTGCGAATGTTGGTACAAGATTTGAAGATGTTTCCGTACAAAGTCCAGACGGTGCATCAGCTGTTAGCTGCTGACCGCCAATCGCGTCTAACATACGCTCAAGCCATCCTTAATCACCACCAAGATTAAGATGATTTTCCATCAAAAATAATCATGAGTGGTGAGGCCCATTGACATCTTAGCGGGTACGTAAATAAGCAAAATTTACGCTTCTGGGGCACTGAAAATCCGCGTGTAACCCACGAAGAGCCATTACACCCACTCAAAGTCACTGTATGGTGTGCTGTTTTCGCTGGAGGAGTCATCGGACCTTTTTTCTTCGAAGACGTCGCGGGCCAAACGGTTACTGTGAATGGTGAGCGCTACAGAGCAATGATCAACGAGTTCTTTTTGCCGCAACTTGATGAATTGGGATTGGAAAACATGTGGTTCCAACAGGACGGTGCAACGGCACACACTGCACGTGCCACAACCGATACGCTGAGGGATGCATTTCCCGGGCGCCTAATCTCCCGTTTTGGCGATTTGCACTGGCCAGCAAGATCGCCTGATTTGACCGCTCCAGACATCTTTTTGTGGGGCTTTTTGAAGTCGCGGGTTTATGTCAACAAGCCTCAGACTCTTGCAGCTCTTAAAGACAATATCCGTCAAGAATGTGAGGACGTATCGCCGGAAGTTTTGGCCAAAGTGATGGAAAATGCCATAAAAAGGGCTCAAATGACAATCAACTGTGGCGGCGGCCATTTACATGACATCATATTCTCGACTTGATGTAAAAAAAATTAAAAGACCAAATAAAAATAATCCACAAGAAGAATCAAAGTTTTTCATTTTTTTTTTAAATTACAGCCAAAAAACATCGGAAGT
This sequence comes from Phaonia tiefii, assembly GCA_963931995.1. Classification (NCBI taxonomy): domain Eukaryota; kingdom Metazoa; phylum Arthropoda; class Insecta; order Diptera; family Muscidae; genus Phaonia; species Phaonia tiefii. Next base: position 164,528,563 of record OZ008368.1, read on the forward strand.
TTACTTTTGCGCCACCTTGTACCACCAAAAGGATGAGTAACAGGGACAAAGCCCTTTTTGCAATTTCGCATTTTCCCAGCATACATAACCTACTATTGTCTCACTGCACTCGTTTCTCTTTTCTCTCTCTCTTAATCTCTTCGTTGAAAACTTCTATACACTAGCAGTTTTTGACGATGGTATTGTACTTACCCAGTGGGCAAAAAACCGAGCCTTAGCGAGTGTTACGCTAAATGCTCGCAAACGGGCTCAGAAGCGAGTATTTACCGGACCAAAACCGGGGGAGAAATTAAACTCGCCCAAATATTCGCAAACTGGTTTAAAAACGGGTGCTAAACGGACGAAAAGAGAGAAACAGTAGTGGTCTTCATGAAAGCTCGAAAGAACCTCGTAAACTCGAAAACATCGTAAACTTGCACAGCAAACGTCAAAACAAACAAATTTCCCATACAAAGCGACTTGCTCAAAAGTGGAAATTTTTCGGGGCAAATTTGCTGGGCAAACGTGGGATGGAGAAACGTGTAAACTTTTGACATTTCGTTGTCATCTGACTAGGATGGATAAATAAGGTGATAGCTCTAGAACAGTAGAAAAAGTACACATACATAATACATGCAATTGCTACTGCTACCACCTTATGTATCCATCTTGGTCAGCTGATATGGTTTTGAGCACAACTACGCTGAGCAACTTTACCTGGTGCCTCATGCAACGGTGCGAGGGAAACTTGCGCTGAGCAAAAGTTCTCGGCTTTCACGTTTGCATGAATGCCGCTATTGTTGTCGTTGTGTCGTGCGCCAAACAGAGGCACACACGTGCAGGCACACGACACAACTACAAAGTTTTGGCTAATGCATTTTGTTTTATTTTTCGTGTTGTTCTCGCAAAAGATATTGCAAAAGTGTCGCAAACGAATCTCTTGCAAGACATCGTAAACGAAACTTTTACTGCCACAAACTGAGCGACTGATGATTCATTTTCCTATCGTTTTCGGATCTGTTTTCGAGAGTTTTACCCGCAAAAGTTTCACGTAACTCTCGTATGCGATATCGTTTACGAAGTTTTGATCCGCTGAGTATATCTAACTATAGAAATTCCAACCATGCCCAGCGGACCAAAACTTCGTATACGATATCGCATACGAGAGTTACGCGAAACTTTTATACTTAAGTGTGTAAAAATTATGAAATAATCAAATTATGACACGAGAGAGATATACGTTTGAATGATTCGCATCGAGTTTTTGGTTCTCTTTTACAAGGGTTGCCAAAGTGCCACTTTTTTCCTTTTCTACCTATATTCGTCAAAAACGATGTACAGGTAGACAGTCAAAATTTCTCTTCACTCAAATGCCAACAAACAAACCGAGTGAAACCCTAGTACTTCTCTACTCTCTCTCTTACTCTCTTCATTGAATATTTCAATACACGAGCAGCTTTTTGATAGTGTTATTGTATATAACTATACAAATTCCAACCATGTTGAAGTAAAATTACATAAACTATGCAAAAAGTATGAAATAAGCAAGATATGATGCGAGAGAGAAATGCGTTTGAGTGAACTCCTAGTACTTTTTGGTTCTCTTTTACCAGGGTTGCCAAGTTGCGCACATCTTCTCCCAGCGGGCAAAACACCGAGCCTTAGCGAGTGTTACGCTAAATGCTCGCAAACGGGCTCAGAAACGAGTATTTACCGGACCAAAACCGTTGGAGAAATTAAACTCGCCCAAATGTTCTCAAACTGGTTTAAAAACGGGTGCTAAACGGACGAGAAAAGAGAGAGAAACATTGTTGTAGTTGTGTCGTGCGCCAAACAGAGGCACACACGCAATTGCATTTGTTTTATTTTTCGTGTTGTTCTCGCAAAAGATATTGCAAAAGTCTCGCAAACGAATCTCTTGCAAGACATCGTAAACGAAACTTTTACTGCCACAAACTGAGCGACTGATGATTCATTTTCCGATCGTTTTCGGATCTGTTTTCGAGAGTTTTACCCGCAAAAGTTTCGCGTAACTCTCGTATGCGATATCGTATACGAAGTTTTGGTCCGCTGGGCTGGTTGTCTAATTGTAAATTGTCTTTGTATTCGTCCTCTTTGGCTGCAGCTTACAGAGGTGTATTCCATTGGTAACATTGCCAATCACGGGCGTACAGATAATAATCATTTACACTGACAGAATTTTTTTATCTACTTGTGTGTGATAAAACGATAACGAATAATTTCCCAATATTTAACTGTGTTTTGTTTTGAATATATACTTTCATGCTTTTTTTGTCACAGTACTCTCGACTTACACGCACGATATTTTTTTTGTCTGCACAAACACAAACGGTGCACGCACAAAAGTCAAATTTCCTGAACGAACACATCGTGCGCACTCGTGGCCATGGACTAATACCTATAGTAGACCTAAAGTTCTCTCACCAAATTTATGATATCTGCCCTGGTGTGATATTTACGATGGATGTCGAAAGAATTGCTTCAATAATACCAGATAGAGGCAACGGTTCAAAACAACGAACAATATAACAACAACGGCATTTCGTTTCGTGTGTTAAATACAACACAAATGTATGCTAACACTACCAGTCAATAAAAAAGTGTAAAACACATTTAAATTTCACATCTTTGCACCAAAACGACATGAAAAATTAAAGTCAGAAGTTATTGTAATTCCACCTGGTGTATGTCACTTTTCGCCTAACATCTCTCTATCACACCGATCACATTACGAAGAGTGTGAAAGGAAACGTCAGATCAGCCAAATATTTTCTCTAGTAAGATATACTCATCATACAAAAATGAGATACTAAGGGACATTTACTCAATGCTCGGTTAAAGTGTAGGCTTACTAATCGGTGTTTTAATTTATCGCACCGATATACTGCCTGTTAAGGTTTTTAATTTTCTCATACGCCGGCTAGTTTAACAGGATGTTAGATGTTTTACGCTGGCAACTCTGATGGAATGTATCCCTATAGTTCGTCAGCTGAGAATTATTTAGGCCCAAAAGCCATTTTTAGGAACTAATGGAGTTAGGTATTGATTATATATAATTTAATTATGGTCTTTCTGATGATTTTTCGATACATCTCACCAATTCTGAGATATTCTGCATCGACTTTGATCTACATCCGTGTTTTTAACGTTTCATAATCATTACTCGGGTGCATAGGCCGCTGTTTGGCGTATGCGTCAAATTTTGCATTCAAAACTTACAAAAAAATACATTAGATTTGTTTTCACGAAACATACACCAAAGGAAACACGGGGCCGTATTAGTTCATGACGTTTTAAAAGTAGACAACGGCGTTGGACTACACCATATGGCTGTCTACCATCGAGTAATCTCAGACTAGAGAGAATATTTGGCTCATCTGACGTTTCCTTTCACACTCTTCGTGATGCGGTCGGTGTGATAGAGAGATGTTTGACGAAAAGTGATATACACCAGGTGGAATTACAATAACTTCTTGATTTAATTTCCATGCCATTTTGGTGAAAAACTGTGAAATTTAAATGTGTTTTAAACTTTTTTATTAACTGTTATTGTTGGCATACAATTGTGTTGTATTTAACACAATAATTTTAACACACAAAACGAAATGCCGTTGTTGTTATTTTGTTCGTTGTTTTGAACCATTGCCTCTATCTGGTATTAGTAAAGCAATTCTTTTCAACATCAAACGTAAATATCACACCAGGCCAAATGTCATAAATTTGGTGGGAGAACTAGTAGATCTACCTCTGACAAATATTTATATGTGCAAAATAATTTTTTTTTCTTTCCTTCTGAAAACTGGCTGTAATTTAATGTCGACCATATACAATTTTTTTAATAATATCCCTCTCTCTTTATCATATACATATACATGTACTTTTTTCTATTTTGGACTTTATTTGTAGTCCCTTTATCTTTGATTATCTCTGTAAGTTTTCAAACTCAATAGAAAATAATTATATGTGCCAAAGCGTTCCAGACACTTTAAAGTTAAAAACTCTATTTTTCTCGGGTGTTTAGTATAAAATATCTTTCTGTACGTGAGTAAAGTGATCGTTATGAATATATTCTAAGAAACGTTTAATTCACAGTTTTGTTTTTAGTTGAAGATGCCACGTGGAAGTGAACTTACGGATGAGGAGCGCGGAAAAATTGTTGGAATGAGACTTGCAGGTAAAGCAATTGGCGAGATTGCAGCTGCGGTAAATCGGAATCGTAATACAGTTTCGAATTTCCTCAAAGACCCCAGAAACTGTGTGTGTATTAAGCGCAGTGGACGCATCCCAACTATAGACCAGAGGACTAAGCGGCGCATTTGGCATTTAGCAGCTAATGAGAATATGAGTTGCAGGTAAATAAAGGAGGAATTGGGTCTAAATGTAACGAGACAGCGTGTCCAGCAGACCACGCTTAAACCAGCTCCATAAAAATGCGCGTATTGCTTTTGCAGAAAAGTACAAGCTTTGGGAGGACGAATTTGAAACCGTTATATTTAGTGATGAGAAAAAGTTTATTTTGGACGGACCTGATGGTCACCATAGATATTGGAGAGATTTACGACATCCTCGTCAAAGGTGCTACAAGCGACACGACGGTGGTGGATCTCTTAGGATATGGGCTACATTTGCAGCACGAGGGAAGTCAGTAATAAGCTTTGTCCCAACTAAAATGAATTCGGAAGCGTACGTTGATCTGTTGGACAGCAATTTAATTGACTTTGCTGTCGAATTATATGGAGATAACTGGACTTTTCAACAAGACAACGCCCCGATCCACATTGCTCGGCTCACAAGGGACGTTTTTAAGTCCCGAAATATTCCATTACTGGAGTGGCCAGCCATAAGTCCCGGCCTCAACCCAATTGAAGATCTCTGGGGGATACTTTCCGCCAAGGTGTTTTCAAAGAGGAAGCAGTATACGACGCCTAAAGAACTAAATCTACCAATATTGGCGGAATGGGAGATAATTGACATGTACACTTTAAGCAACTTAGTGAGTTCTATACCACGCAGGCTACAACAAGTTCTTAAGCACAAGGGCAACTCAATATCATATTAATTACATATTTTAATTGGATAAGAATAAGAATTAAATTTAAGTATCATTTTTGCATATATAAATATTTTCTATGAAGAATATATCAAACACTTTTTTTTTGTTCTAAAACAGAAATGAAAAAATATGGTTTCTTATAATTTTAAAGAATAATAAAATGTAAACTAATATATAAAATAAAAATAAAAAAAATTTTAGTTTTCAAAGCTCCAACTCAAAATGATACATTGCACATATAAATATTTGACAGGGGTACTATAAGTATTAATCTATGCTGTCTACATAATATGCATGTATTTGGGCCCAAGTCTAGCAGAAAGAGCAACTTCTAAAAAAAAGGCCACAAAATCAGAAAATGTTACTGCAGTAAAAGCTTAATAACTTTTGAGATATTGTATGTAATTGAAAGGGAATTTATATTTGTGTTCAAAACATACGCCCCAATAAGGATTTAGAATAAAATAAAATATTTTTCGACTAGAATTTGAGAAAAATTAGTATAAAACTTCTTTGTCGGTTTTCTCGAAACGTACTTTTTGGTAAGTGCGCCAAAATAATTCTCAGCTGACGAGTTGTCAACAGTCGTTTATATCATAGAGTAATGTCATATAGAGCTGTCATTCTTCTCCTGTGGCATTTCCATTCACACTCTTCGTGGTGCGGTCGGTGCGATAGCGAATTATGTGACATAAATTGGCTTACACCAGGTGGAATTACAAGAAAAACTGTGAAATTTAAACGTGTTTTGAACTTTTTTGTTATATTTTATTGTTTGTCTATATTTGTGGTGTATTTACACCATACATGGCGCAAATTAATTATATGACAATTATAATTTGTAGTTTAATTTGAATTACCTGCCCAAATGCAAATTCAAAACAATTTCGGCACCATTGGCAATTGTACTAATTTTCAAAGCATTTCCTTCATATCTGGCAGCTGTGGTTTTCAAAGGTTTTCAAATATTTTACACAGTACAGGTTTATGAATTTGAAAGTCTACGAGCAATACCTATTGAAGCCACAAACCCCTCCATATAAAATACTTTAAAAATAGAATTGTCAGCAGTCAAACAAATTCAAAACAATTAAAAGCATTCCCATATTTCATTACAATTGGCATCCGATTCCACAAGCTGCATTTGCATTCACTGAGCAAATGCAAATTCAAAATTTTGTAATTGCCATTGCGAACAATGGTAATTCTTTTGCATTTGCATTAGATAAAGTAATGCAAATTAAAATCCAATGTAAATTAAAAAAACCCATGTATGATCTACACAAACATTTTGACGCACAAATCGAAATGCCATTGCTAATTTATTGTTGGTTGGTTTAAGCCTCTATCTGGTATTATACTTTCCAACATCCAACCGCCCATCTGCAACATACCAAATGTCATCAATTTACTGAGAGTGTTGGCTACGTTATACGTCATTCTCTGTGGTTTATATCATTATTTTTTTGTGCAAAACGTAATTTATTAAAATTATGGCGGAAAACAAGCAAAAAGACACCGTGGGATCAACTTCTCATTTGCGGAGGAACATTTACTTGTTGATCTGGTGGTAGATCGCAAGTCAATGTTATAAAACCAAATACTTAAATCATGACCGCAAAACAAATCAGCTGTTATCAATATTTGTTAACGTTATCGTCCGGATAATGATATTCTGCTGATCGGCACTTTATCCTTACGATGAAATATGACCGAACATTGAGAAAGTGGCCCTTAGAGATTTGCAGGCCGATTCTTGTTGTTACTTTGTTCTGAGTATTCCCAGGTTTTTATAGTTTATTGAGCTACTGTGCGTCAACTGCAGTTTAGCCTACCAGACTAAACTAAAGCAGGCCTAAACTTTTACCCTAGCATAGTAAGCCCAATAGTCCGAATTATACCGCCATTAAAAAATTATAATAATTAGTCGTGTCTATTTAGTTTCAAATCACTCATTTTAGTTTCAAAAATACAAATTGTGAACATATTTCTACTGATGTTATTTTTCGTAAAATCGTTTTATTAATTTCATCGCATCTTACCTCTTTGCTCGAAAACGTTTTCTGCAAAATTTTTGTTTTTCTTTTCTTTGTTTGATAGGTTGCAAGAGATGCCCCAGCTCTCTCATCGGAGGTTTCACTTTATGCTTCGTACGAGAGGAATCGGACGTCTGTCACATGGTAAACTAAGGTAGGTAAACTCGTTAGAACAGCTGTTTTCAACCTTTTCATTGTGGTTTATCGTTTCAGCTGTCAAACTCATACATGCTTTGTTTTTGTGTTTTTTTGTATTCCTGTGTACGTGTATAGATTGACAACTTAAGCGATTGAAATAAAAACAAAATAAAAACAAAAAAAGAAGAAAAATATTTTCTAAAATCGATTTTATTTAATTTATGTTAATTAACAATACAAAATGTGAAATGAGTTGTTGCTAATATGAAGAAAATAAAGTGTTATATTGAAATTAAATAAAAAATTGTTTTGTTTAATGAATATTGACAAATTTTAGTTTTATTATTTTGTTCTGCAACACGAAGCAAATGACTGTGTTGCCCTTCGTAATATAAGAATCCATTCCGGAGTCACGTACAAATCGAGTGCTTTGTTGGTCATTGGCCAGAAAATTAAATTATGTCAGCTATAGGGTGAGCAAGTGCAAAACATCTTCATAAGAGTGTCCGAAAAAATCACTTGCATTTCCGGCCACAAGCAGCGAACACCACATTGTGCGTCACCTCCGAGTATAAGGCTCTCCTCGGAAGACATGTACAAATCGATTTCTGTAAATCGAAGAAATGTAATTTCTGGATAATGAGACATATACCGGAAGATATCCTTATACTCGGAGTTAGTACACAATCTTTTGTTTGCTTCTGGTGACCGAAAATGTAAATGCGTATTTTGGCCACACATATGAAAATATTTCACACTTTTTCAAAACTGCTCACCCTATAGCTCACGCAAATTTATTTTCTGGATCATGAGACGTATACCAATCGATTTGTATGTACATGTCTCCGGAAGAGATCCTTATACTCGGAGTTAGTACACAATCTTTTATTTGCTTCTGGTGACCGAAAATGTAAGTGCGTATTTTGGCCACACATATGAAAATATTTCACACTTTTTCAAAACTGTTCACCCTATAGCTCACGCAAATTTAATTTCTGGATAATGAGACATATACTAATCGATTTGTACATGTCTTCGGAAGAGATCCTTGTACTCGGAGTTAGTACACAATCTTTTGTTTGCTTCTGGTGACCGAAAATTTAAATGCGTATTTTCGCCACACATATGAAAATATTTCACACTTTTTCAAAACTGTTCACCCTATAGCTCACGCAAATTTAATTCCTGGATAATGAGACATATACCAATCGATTTGTACATGTCTCCGGAAGAGATCCTTATACTCGGAGTTAGTACACAATCTTTTTTTTGCTTCTGGTGACCGAAAATGTAAATGCGTATTTTGGCCACACATATGAAAATTTTTCACACTTTTTCAAAACTGTTCACCCTATAGCTCACGCAAATTTATTTTCTGGATAATGAGACGTATACCAATCGATTTGTACATGTCTCCGGAAGAGATCTTTATACTCGGAGTTAGTACACAGTCTTTTGTTTGCTTCTGGTGACCGAAAATGTAAATGCGTATTTTGGCCACACATATGAAAATATTTCACACTTTTTCAAAACTGTTCACCCTATAACTCACGCAAATTTAATTTCTGGATAATGAGACATATACCAATCGATTTGTACATGTCTCCCGAGGAGATCCTTATACTCGGAGTGAACGCACAATGTGGTGGCCGGAAATGCAAGTGTATTTTTTGGCCACTCTTATGAAGATGTTTTGCACTTTCTCACCCTATAGCTGACACAATTTTATTTTCTGGCCAAAGACCAACAAAGCACTCGATTTGTACGTGTCTACACAATCTTTTGTTTCGTGTTTCATATATTCATTTAACATAACAATTTTTTATTTAATTTCAATATAATACTTTATTTTATTCATATTATCAACAAATCATTTCACATTTTATATTTGTTAATTTATATTAGCGTTGAAAACAATTTTAGAAAATATTTATCTTTTGGTAACAATTTTGTTTGTTTACATTTTGTAAAATCTTCTGCTTTTTGTTCTCATTCCATCAAAAATCTTCTGTTTTTGTGCCATTTCATTTGTTTCTAATTTGATTTTGTTACAATTTAGTCTGGAACGGAATGGAATGAAATTCTGCTCGATTGAAATCATGGTAGAAATTTAATGGTAGATGCAGTACGACATCAAATACAACAAGCCAAAAACAACAGGCATTTTGTTTTTGCTCAGTGTCTGTGTTGTGTCAAGTCAGCTGATAGAAAAATTATGAAAATGTAAACAAATTTGCAAAAAGTGCCATTTAGAAATTGATTGAGTGTTATTTGATATATTGAAAGTGTTTAAGTGTGAAAATTAAAACGTTTCTATGTAATTTTTGCAGAGAAATATTTCAAAAACAGCAGTTGCTGGCGAACGGGGGTTGCAGACAAACAAATGTAAACAAACTTTGACATAAGAGAAAAACTTATTCACACTCAGTCCAGAAAAAAGTTCAAATCAGCTGGGCTAGTGCTTCTACCATTTCTTTGTACCATGATTGAAATCTTCTGCTTTTTTTCTTCTGTTTTCTTCACGCCGATCTTTTTTGATGTGTTAACATCTATACGCGCGCCTCTAGGGCAGTAAACTATAAATTTAATACATACGCAAGTGTTAGGTTTGTAAGAGTAAATCATCGTTTGTTTGTTCGTTGCTTGGCAGTCGGTATTGAAAGTGATTATTGGGCGATTTTCATATAATTTTCCCACGCGATTTTCTCCGGAAATTCATAGCCGATTTTATTAATTTTTGGATTAAAAAGCTAGTGCGGGTTTTGACGAAGAGTTTAGGCCAAAAATTAAGGAGATCCGATATCGGCGAGCCGAGATTTAAGTGTTTTAATTTGGAGTATTAATTTGGAGTAATATTAAAAAAGTATTTTATGTTGATCTTCGGTTATATCGTACGAATATAACAATGTATGTATGTACAAGTGTCTGTTGCTTTGCATTCTTTGACTTTTGTGGGAATAAAACAAAAAGTATTGAGCAAGAAAATAATGACACATGTGCTTGCACTGGGTCTTTAAATAATTTTAAGTATTAATATTATTTAACTGTAACGTCATCATATGATTGAACGCTGTTTTTTATTTTCCAATGTAACATTTACGAATGTGTTCGTAGAAATCGAACAGGTACCGTGTAGCAAAAAGGTGTTAACACATCGCCCGTGAGTTCGAACACTCATTGGATTTTTTCTTCTGTTTTCTTCACGCCGATGAAAAAATGCTTGATTTGCTTTATGCAACGCTGTTTTATCTCATACTGCGAACGAATAGTACTATTGTTTACAACCATTTCAATCACGGCGCATTGATGTGGTGGTACCACTAGAGTAACCGACTTATTTACTTTTCTCATTTCTTAGGTATTTATTGTTTCTCAAACATATATTTTTATACTTTTTTGTTTAGTTTTATTCCTGGAACACATTTGTGATGAATTTGATTGTGGAAAAATACCAGACAAAGCCAACTGCCTATTGTTGTAGGCTTGGTGTGTTTGTTGTCGTAGTAACACTACCTCGTCAATATGCCTTGACTTTCAATCAAAACAGGAAAAATTCCAATGCGAACACTTCAGATTTTGTTACGGCATTTGATACGAAATCAGGAAAATATTTTGCAGTGCGAATGAGCTATTAGGTCTCCATACAAAATGAGCGATAGTCTAAGCAAGCGGTGTAACCGAAACACGTCTACTTTTGGCGGCTTTTTATCGTCCGTCACTGGGCATAAAAACAGAAGCATGAGCCTAATCAGTGAAGCCTAATCGACTTGAGCCTAATCAGTGAAGACTGCATTACAACTACCCTCATACTCAGGTCTAATTCTCAAAATATTGCAAAAACAAATAATGCTTTTATTTAAATTTTACAAACGTCTGCGGTTTAAGTTCTGGGCAAGATCCGATATAACCATTCAGACAGCCTTTGTAATCATGGGGAAACTTTTTGAATAAATTTTAAATATTATAGTTTTTATTTAAGTTTAAATTCTTAACTCCTAGTACATCAGTTCCTTCACGATTTAGTATGCGACTACACAACATAACCTTGTTTCTCTAAACCAATCTGCACTTCTTTGTTTTCCATAAGAGCATTAATCCACAAGTCATTGGAGAATTCTTCGAGGGTGCCGCCGTATCTAAAGAGAATAACAAAAATAATAAATAAACTTGCAAGTGAAAATAAAATATATATGTAAATATTTTACAATATAAAATATATAAAATATAAATTAAAAATACAGTGCAATAAGAAAATCAGCACAAATATTTGATCCAAATTCAAATGTTGTAGATTAGATCACTCCGAAAAAATAATGTGTTAAACCGCCCTTTAAATGTCCTTTGATTGGAGTTTTATATTGCGTTAGATTTGTCCTACTAATATCGAGATTCCATGATGTCTCGCCTAGACACAGATGTATCAACGAATTCGTAGTGGATTTACCGTGCAAAAAAAATGTTTCATTAAAAGTGCATTGGCAAAATTATCGAATGTACGAAACTGTTGATTAATGTAATGTATTGTTTACGTTGCAGCAATGAATGGTTGTACGTTAGCTCACATTTGTTGAAACTAGTTGTCGACGTGACGATTTTATTTCTCAATGCACCCCTACCCAATATCTTCCGTTACAAATATCCTCACCTCTTTGGTAAAAATTCCGCATTTATATGCTGATGCAGCGATTCCATATTGGAGCCATGAATATGCAAATGTTCCCTCATCTTGGCATTTAAGAATGGTTTGAATATATTGAGGGCTGTTTTGAATATAAAATTTTGATTGACAATGTGTATGGATGAAACACGCACCGGCATAGATGTCTGTAAAACAAAAACTGACTTATGACAACTTGCACTCGTGCCATTTTTACGGTCTCTACTCGTACTTACCACCATCAGTGCAATAATTTTCTTGGCAACGCTGGGACTCAAGTGTAGCATGTGACTTAAAGAGAATCCTTCTAAATCGAAAATTCCAATGCCGCCCATCACCTGTGTAATGGGCTCCAGGCTACCCATTTCAAACACACAAACCGCGGCGCGGAATATATCATCGACGGTTAGTTCATTGGGTTTCCATGCTCCAAAGCGTAATATCATAATGCGACGCCCGGTCTGGTCTCTGAGCGGCGTCACTTGCAATATGTTGGCAGCGACGACCGGCAATAGATCTTGGGGACGGACCTTTTCAAAATACGACGGATTTTGATCCCGGAAATTACAATAATTGCACAACTGTAATATAAAATAAATGGTAAAGAATAGGTATGTTGGAAAGGAGGCATCTCATTTTGTACATACCAATTTATAGCTACTCTGTTTTTTCCAATATCGGCTCCTCAAAAATGGAATCAAAAACGCATCATCTGAACGATACGGTTGGAAATCCTCATGTTCTAGGATAAAGTTACGGAATTCTTCGATCTGTTGGGCTCTCGTCTCTTCACATTCACCTTGTTCGACAGCGATCTTCTTAATATTCACAGGCAACTCGGGATCCAAATCCAGATTAAATGATAGCGGTGGCATATTTTAACTATAAAAAATATGAAGACAAGCGAAATATATTACAATCGGATTACAATCGAAATGATTTCCAAGGTCTTGATGAATTGGAACATAGACGATTAGTTTAATCACTGCCTTCTTAGCACCACAATATTTAATTAAAACGTTTAATAAAAAAAACTAAATACAAAATATTTAATTTATGTCAAGCGATTAGAGAATGAAGTGAACAACTCATATAAAACCAGATTGGTCAGTGCAGAAATAAGTGCATAAATTATCGATTCTGTCTACCCTACACTACTCGATGTAACGCATGCATTATTGACTTGTTTGGTTTGAATGTTGTTTGTATTTTCATACGATTTCGGTAAATAAGATAATTACGCAAGATCCAAAGGAAATTGCCCTTAATGTAAACGAAACGGCTTTAGGACAGCTGCGTCCTTTAACTTGTGGTCGGCAATCTACCGAGGACCTTCTGTACCAAATGGAAATCTATATTTTGATTCAATTCCTCAATTTTTCCAGAAAGTACAATAATTCATTTATTAAAACAACACAAAGGAACAAAATTGAAAGACAAATTTGCGACCTTGACTAAAGAATTGAATTTTTAGTGATTGGAGGTCGTAGATTATGAATCTAATTTCTCTAGTTTTTAAAATATTCCTTTGAATGGCTACTCTAAGCTTCATGTGTATCTAAAGTCACATTTGCGCTAATATCAAGAATAAAAATGTATTTTGAAAATGTATTTTCATGTTTTGAAGATAATTTCTAGACGTCAGTAGTTCGGCAAAAAAAATCAATTTTTTATTTCGCATTTTCATCTTTCGAAGAATATCAGACCTACGTCGAAAATGTATAAAACTTATTTGACAGAGATCAAATCTTGGAATTATAGTCAATAAAATAGACAATAAAATAAATAATAAAAAATTCCAACGACTGTGCATCTTAAAATCAAGCACAGCGATTTAATTTTCGTGAACAGCTGATTTTTGCACTACAAAACATATGTTTGAAGGGTAGAAATCTATAGCACTTCCACATCGGGGTATACCTGAACGCTGCTTTACGATTTTATAAAGACATAACCTGTTAAAATCAGTGTTCAACATGTGCAGGATAACCAACGAATACCGATAACTTTTCCAGCCAGAAAGAGCATTGAAAAACAGAGCGAATAAAGGGCAAACCTACTGCAAGGACGAGAATGGGAATCAGGTGAGAGATAAGCAGTGTGTGCTTAAAATGAGGAGAGAACACTTCTCAGCACTACTCCACTCAGAATCTTCCCCCCAGACAAAACGAGATGAAAACAGAAACTCCCGGCTTAAGAATAATAAAGTAGTTGTTACAGAGAGTCACCACATATCTCTGATTTACCTTGCAAATATTTCATTAATAATTCACATTTGTACTCCATTTTATTTTTAACGCGCGTGTTATTTCTTTTGTTTACTAAAATAATCGAAATATCAAAATTCCGGCGCCAAACAATTATCAAACAATTGTTTTCGTACAAAATAAGTTTGACGTAACAACCCTGTACTGGATTATGCAAGCAAATAAAAAGTGAGCGAAATTTTCAGGTTCGTGAAATTTTCGTTATTTTTTATACACGTACTTATTACTTACTTACTTATCCGGTCACGAACAACCCCGAAGGGTCAGGGACCTTACAAAACGAAGATAACATATTTCGCCAACCAGTTCCATCTTTTGCCTTATCTCTCCAGTTGGCAATACCAAGTGTACGCACGGATTCGTCAATCATGACTTACATCTGATTAGTGAGTGGGGCAGGGAAAACCGAGTCGAATTTAATGCACGCTAATAATAATCCATAAATAGATGATATGTGTCGATTTGTTTTTCGTGGGTCTTCTCCAGAATTTGGCGTAGCGTGAAAATCTGGTCAGTTGTCGATTTTCCAGGCCTAAAGCCACACTGGTATGGTCAAATCAGGTCAGCTATAATTGGTCTTACAGCCTGTTTTTGTAACTATCTTCAAACAGCAGGCGTGCAATTGCTAGACAAGCAATCAGGTTTTCAATTGAGTTCATTGTTGATTTTCGCTTGGGCATAAAAGCTCTTTTTCTTGGTTGTGTTCCTGTCAAAGAACAATATTACCTTCATGTTTTTATTGGCATTTCTTAAAGCTTTTTCATACAAATATATGCTAAACGGGGGCAGCCCTAGCCATCAGCTGTAAAATCAACAACAGCTGATTGTAGGTATTAAAAAATAAATAAACAAACGAAAATAAACACAATTGTTTGGTTTTTTTTACCAATTTAAAATGATTTCCTCCGTTGCTCTCGGTTTTCCTATTAAAACTACGGAAAATGATGATAGAGAAAGTCGCCTAAGCAGTAGGATTTTGCGTGATTGAAAAGAAAACACATCAATATAACCCACACGAACAATTTTTTACGATTGTCTATTTTGACATTTAACATCGTACGTTGTTGACTTATTTGAACCAACATTTTGACGATAACTAAAAGCTTTTGTGTTTACACTCAAAAAAATAGTTTACAAAAACCAAAAATGAAATTCGTTTGGCTCTAGACGTGCGATGAGAGAAAAAACAAGTTACAAAAACAGGCCGTTAGTCTTCCGCACATTATACTTGATAGAACCTTATATGCTATGGATAAAAGGCTTATTCCACGGTAGTTGGCACAGAGACTCGGGTCACCTTTTTTAAATATGGGACATAGTACACTGAGACTCCAATCGCCTGGCATGCATTCATCTAACCAAATTTTGCTAATGAGCTGATGCATGCGCCTTATCAGCTCATTGCCGCCAGCCTTAAACAGCTCCGCCGGTAATCCATCGGCTCCTGCGGCTTTATTGTTCTTAAGCCGGGCAATAGCTGTTTTGAACTCGTCTTGGTTAGGAGGGGGCAATCGACGTCGTTGTCCAAATTTAGATCGATTGTCTCGTCATTGGATATCTCAGGTACCAGTAGCGCGGAGAAATTATCTCTCCATATTCCCAACATACTCTGCACATCTGCGATGAGATTTCCGTCCTTGTCTTTACAGAAGGGGGGCACTGAACCATGTCTATTAGTTCCGTTTTTGACTTTTTGGTCGAATTTTCGGGCTTCGTTCTTCCTTCTGTATGACTCAATTTTCTCACTCTCGTGCTTTCTCCACTGCCGTTTCTTACGCCTAAAGAGACGGCTTACCTCCTTTCGTTTCTCCCTATACCGCTCAGTCATAGCTCGAGTTGCAATTGACTGAAGCATTGCCATGCGTGCAGCGTTCTTTTCATCATTTGCAATGCGACACTCTTCATCGTATTTTTATAGAATCGGAAATGGGTTTCCACTGCGCTTCAGGATCGTTATCGGGAGTGGGTGGGTTCTGTGCCAAAAGTTGCGAGAGCTTCCTTGAGAAGGCTGTGGCTACCTCTGGTAATTGCAGCTTTCCGATGTCCAGCTTCCTCTGCGTCTGGTTTCGTACAATTTTCGCTCTACTTAATCTTGTGCGAACCTTTGCTGCTACCAGATAATGATCAGAATCAATGTTAGCTCCTCTGATCACTAGTACGTCCACTACACTGGATGAGTGCCTTCCATTTATTACCACGTGATCAATTTGGTTCTTCGTTCTTTGATCAGGGAATACCCAAGTAGCCTTGTTTATGTTGGAATCTTGCACCACTAATGACCATGTTTCTTGCCGCAGCAAAGTCAATCAGTTTCATACCGTTGTCGGAAATATCAGCATGTAGACTGAAATTGCCAATAGTTGGATTAAACACATTCTCCCTGCCTACTTTGGCATTAAAATCTCCTAGTACAATCTTAGTGTCATGGCCAGGGCAGCGGTCATACGTTTCCTCTAGGAACTCATAGAATATGTCTTTGGCATCATCATCTTTCTCTTCTGTCGGGGCATGCACACAAATTAGGGAAATATAAAAATATTTTGCTTTTATGCGGATTGTGGCTATTCGTTCACTCACAGGATTTAACCTAGAGACTAGATGTCGCAGTCTTTTGCCAACTACAAATCCGCACCCAAATTCATGTTTTTTCTCATGGCAGCTGTAGTATATATCGCAGTTTCTTTTTCTTGTGCAGCCATGTCCTGACCATCGCATTTCCTGGATTGTGGTAATGTCAGCCTTGCAACTTTCGAGGACATCTGTCAATTGGATACTTGCACCGGATCTATAGAGAGTTCTTACATTCCATGTGCATATCCGTAAATCGTGGTCCTTATAACGTTTGCGGGGGTCGTCAACAAATAGGGGTTGTTTATGTTTTCTGTTTCGTTTTTGTATTTTCACTGCCATTATGAACGGTGACGGGAGGCAAACCCAGCCCACCGGGTTTTTGCATTTTACCTACTGCCAGGATATTTGATTGCAGCCGCCCATTATGGATCAGACGCTGACCAGGATGCGATATGTTGAACCTGGATTTTCTTCTTTTAGTTTCTATCCGCTGTTGGTCCGTATGTTTGGCTCATCCGCCTTCTAAAGGACAAAAGAATATGCCCGATAGCTTGATGAGCTTCAGTGACATCAGTCACCTACTAAGCCTGAGACACATCAGTGATCGCATAACCAAATCAGCCTGGTCATTTATTTTCGCCTTCTCACTCTAGCTAGCTAACGGAGGTTTCCGATAAATCCATTGCTCAGGCTATACTGCGCGGAAGTAGTGAGCTGCTTGGACTGCCCAATGAAGGAATCATTTCTGGCCACTCCCAAGTGAATGGCTATCAGAAACTTTCCACCTCCACGGACAGTCCCATGTCCCGTACTTCTTACGGCAACGAAATTTTCATAAAAACTGAATATTCGTAAACCGAAAATCGCCCCATCTGTTTTTTGGAAATCCATCAACCCAAGTTTTCTGAATATTAGCCGGTTCCACCTGTGTTCTTCAATTATTTCATTCCAAATTCGTATCTTTCTTTAAATGTTACATTCAATTTTTAAAAGAAAATTGTAAAATCGATTTTTTTAAACAATTTGTTTTATAATTACAATCATTTTTTTGAAGAAACTCGAAAAAACAATTTAAAATATTTGAATTTGTTTTGTTTTATATGTCGATGTTCAATTTTCGTAGACAAGGCCGGAGAGGACGGTTTTACCCTAATTCGGCCACGAGGAATTGAGTTGCAATTACAGTTTCATACAATTTTTTTTTTTTACTAATAAAGTGGAGTTTTTATTTTTGATTTTTCAATTTTGATTCATTATTGACATCCACTAACTTCTATTTCGTTGGTTGTAGCTGTAAACTTTATTACACAAAGTTCTTCCAAACGTTTTGGAATTTACTTTTTTGGAACAAAGATTACGTCTAAAACTAGGTTTTTGGGGATCTCTGATTCAGAACATCAGCAGCAGGCACGTACGCATATTTCCTAAAGAGGTGATTTTTTAATATAGTGCTATTTTTCAACCTATATATCAATTTGATTTTCATTGATCAAATTCCAACATGGGTCAAATAAATTAAGCTTTTTTCCACAATACACACCACACAGAAAACATTTTTTGGATAAAAACATTTTGTTTTATTGGTTTGAACAAAAGCAAAACATAAAAAACAACAAACAAACAAGTACAATGATTGAAAATTGTACTTTCGCCTACTTTTCTATGCGTTTATAAAAAATAACGAAAATTTCATGAGCCGAAAATTTCGCTCACTTTTCATTTGCTTGGTACTCAGCTCCTTGCGAAAATTTCGCAGGCAAAATCAATTGTAGAGTTGCTACGCCAAAGCTATTTCGTGCGAAGTCAATTGTTTGATAATTGTTTGGGACCGGAATTTTGACATTTCGATAATTTTAACAACAAAAAGTAACACCACATGCGTTAAAACTAAATCGTAGTAGAACAATTGTAAATAAACTATTTACAAGGTAGAACAAAGATATGTGGTAACTCTCCGCAACACAAATTTCCGTTTAGAGATAAATGACAAAATTACCTACGAAAATTTCGCAAGTACATAATTACAAAAAACCAATTTGCAACAACTCAATATATTGCATATCTTTTTTTTAAATATCAGTTTCTTCTCCTGCGCACTGACTAGAAGAAACTGATATTTAAAAAAATATATTGAGTTGTTGCAAACTTGTGTTTCGTAATTACCCAGCAAAAAACACTGCTTACCCGGCAGCAGAATTGTCAGGCGAAAACGTGGTGGCAATCGCTTACAAACCTGCTGAAATAAGGCATGATTTTTGTATGGGTTGCCCCACTTGGAAGCACTACTTAAAGGCGACCAAAGGCACTTCATTCATTGCAGTCTAGAAGATATGAAAGATATGAAGATTATTGGCTTACTTTACTGCAGTGCAGTAAGCGAGCGACAAGAAAAGAATTAGCATTGCCTTACAATATCGCTATCTCGGTAGCACAACTGTATGCTATCGAATGGTCTTTTCGTTTGTGATTCCATACTTCATTGCAGTTTGGTATGCCGGAATTGTAATGACTTCTAAGTAAGCGCTTCAGTATGGGGAAAAAATTGCTAGTGCTTCCAAAATCCTACAAATTTTTTGCTGGGTATGTACTTGCTAAACGATCGCAAATTGTAAATGTATAATTTTTAGGCATACCCCTTCAGTTTTAAAAGTAGCTAGTGGATATATGTAGTCAGTTATTTCGTTAGCGAAAAGCCTGAGTAGCTACTTGAGTGGATACAGGTAATGCTAGAGTTCGCCGTTTGATTATTATAAGTATGAAAACAAGGAAAAAACAATACACTGAACCGTTATCCCGTTATGATTTGTTGGTTGCTTGGTTATTTTTTTGTGTTGCCGTCAGTTGCTATTAAACGTTCGTAGAAGTATCATCATGACAGCGTACGTGGGTCAGAAGTATTAAAAAAAAGGGAATTTTAATATTTAGAACGGTAAAATGACAATCAAGACAAATGAAACGGTTAATAAAGAATGAAAAGGAACAAATTGTCTGCAAAAGTTTGAAAATGTAGGAAAATAATGTGGTGAAGATAATGAAAAAGATTTATTCATAACATTAATTCATAATGGTCCGGCGAATTCATCAACCGGATTGTACTAGTCAAGTAGTTAGTACAATGTTGTTAGATATTTCATGTAATTCCATGTAACTAGCGATCAGCATGGTACATGGTAGTGCAGAGGGTAGCCACTGACTACCGTCAATGACATCCCCATGTTAAATTCGTCAGTGTAAAGCATTGCTGGTAGTCTGGAGGGTAGTTAATGGTAATTATTGGTAGTTAGGGAAATAACTAACAATTCGTCAGCTACGTCGACTGCAGGGACACGAGTGTTTACCTTTTCCATACATGAGTGTTTACTTGTGCCACACACCAACTCGCGTATTCTTCGCGTATGTATGTTGGGATGGTAAAATTTACGTACAGTCGATGTATGTGAACCCAATAAAAAAAAGAATTAAAGACACACATTCACGAGTGTGTTCTGCAGCGAAAGCCTGACTAGCTACTTAAGAGGCTACATGTAATGCAAGAGTTCGCCTATTGACTATTTCATTCGAATGAAACGTAGATACACACACAGTTGAATGAAAACAACATTTAGTGCGTGTTGCTTTCCTAGAATACATTGTGCGTATGGTGAGTGTGTATTCTGAACCCTAATAATTTTTATGAATCCGTAATTGTAACTCAAAAACCTAAACCTAACCATGTAGTCAGTTATTTCGTCAGCGAAAAGCCTGACTAGCTACTTCAGTGGCTACAGGTAATTATAAGTTGGAAAAAAACAATGCACTGAACCGTTATCCCGTTATGATTTGTTGTTTTTTTTGTGTGTTGGCGTCAGTTGCTTTAAACGTTAGTAGAAGTATCCACGGTTGCCACAGAGCTAATTTTTTAACTACCAGAATTTTCCAAAAAAGTTACCAAAAGTTACCAACATTTAGAACATTAAATGTTTATTTAAAATAATTAGTTATAGATAATCATATTATATGCATATATGAATATAAAGATTACAAAAAACAAAACATAAAATAAACATATACTTCACTTTCTTTGCATTTTATTGCCTTTCAATTGCAATGCAAAATTATTTAGTGCACAAGTTACCTAATACGGCATTTAGACCGACCAAGATTAGCGCATTTCGATGATTAACTCCGTTAACCCGCGATATCCCAGAAGATTACTCATACGATACAATTTTAATCTGTAGAAACTTAAGTTTAATTTTTAACCTCATTTTAAACTGGTGTTAATTTTGGCGCAATACTGTTAGCTACTAAACAAAATGCAACCATAATAAAAACATACACAAAAAATCAACTGGTCGACAAATGGAAGCCGATCAAAATTTTCCGACGTGTCTCCGCCACCA
Organism: Phaonia tiefii; assembly: GCA_963931995.1. Taxonomy (NCBI): domain Eukaryota; kingdom Metazoa; phylum Arthropoda; class Insecta; order Diptera; family Muscidae; genus Phaonia; species Phaonia tiefii. Next base: position 164,549,667 of record OZ008368.1, read on the forward strand.
AAACTTTTTTGAAGTTCACGCCGCCGCCAATATAAATGACTCATATTGGTTTAAACTGTGAGCAGATTTTATCTACTGGCGCGATTTGACTCACTGATCGAATTCTAAAGGTTCAGTTATTTCACAAACATCCCAAATTAGTACAAAATGGAAAACCAATAGCCGCCAACTTAATTTTTCTGTTGTGCCGTCATCTTCGATAATTTTGTCTCAGCGCGGAGTTTGTCTAAGCACGGAGTTGCCAACTAAAATGTGAATTTAATCTGAAATTGGATGGTGTAAACGGCAGATTAGAGAACAAGGTTATCGCTAACCTGACCGCGATAAACGGTGGTGTAAAGACGCTTTTATAATCAATCATGAATCAAACTCCGCGCGGAACATTTAGCTCCCAGAAAAAATGTAGAGAAAAATCTAAGTAAATAGGGAAATAAATTCAGAACAAAACCGGTCGAAGGCAAGACAATTTATGCCTTAATCATAAATAACATTTAATTTGAAATATTTTTCCCTTTTTTGTTAGATTTTTCCACTTTATTTTTTTCTGGAGAACGTGAATTTGTCTCCATTGGGAAGTTTACTGATTGCAAAAAGTGAATTTAAACAGCACAAAGAGTTCGGTAGTGCGAAATAGACGAATATATTTGGTTGTTAAGTGCGAACGACGGCAAGCGCGTATTTTGTTTCGGCCCATAACCATTCAATTCTCCCAAACGGTGTTGCCACTGCTTCATGTTTTCTTCTGTTTGTAAGTAACATTTTAGATCATATTTGGACAAATTTTCTAATAGAAATTTGAAATCAAATGTTTTTCATATACTAATTATTTCTTTTCAAAATGTTACCAAAATGAATAAAATGTTACCATGTTACCAAGCCGTTTAAATGTTACGAATTTTGGTTGGATATTACCAACCGTGGCAACCGTGGAAGTATCATCGTGACAGCGTACGTGGGTTAGGAGTATAAAAAAGTGAACTTTAATATTTATAACGGTAAAATGACAAGCAAAAGACAAATGAAACGTTTAATAACTAAAGAAAAGGAACAAATTGTGGAAAAGTTTGAAAATTAAGAAAAAGAATGTGGTGAAGATCTGTATTGAAAAAGATTTATTCATAATATTAAATCATTATGGTCCGGCGAATTCATCAAGTGGATTGTACTAGTCAAGTAGTTAGTACAATGTTGTAAGATATTTCGTCAATTCCATGTAACTAGCGATCTGCATGGTACATGGAAGTGCAGAGGGTTGCCACTGACTACCGTCAATTCGTCAGTGTAAAGCATAGCTGGTAGTCTGGCGGGTAGTTAATGGTAATTATTGGTAGTTAGGGAAATAACCAACAAATTCGTTAGCTACGTCGACTGCAAGGGAGTAATTAAATGAAAAGAACAAATCAAACTTTTTGAAAGAGAATGTTTATAAACAATTTGAATTGCATACGTTTTGTTTTAATTTAGTTCCTATTTTTATTCGTTAAATCCAAAGATGATAGAGATACCATAGATGGTGTATTGGATTATTCACCAGATGGCAAAGGCTGTTTCTGTGCGACCATTTTTCACTCGGATACGACGAAAAAGCACTCAAAAATCGATTTTATTTCGATTCCGTTGTTTGATATTGAAAATAAAATATAGATAATAGAAAAGCATATCATCAGCTGAGTACTATAACGCCATCAACTTAGTTTCGAGAAAACACCATTTAAGGTTAGAGGTAGAGGTGAAAGTGGATTATAGAGCATCATTGCATCATTGACACTAAGTATCTTAGCAACGGAGTGAGATAGCGAAATTCTGAAGACAGCGTTCGAAAGAGCAATATTTCAAACCTCTGTTACTAATCTTAGCTTAAAAATAGTGAAATTGGCGTATGGAGCCTTATAGTACTCAGCTGAGGATATTGCTTTTGTTATGTTTAAATAGTTTTTGTTCCAGGGAAAATTGCCCATTTTCAACATTGCTGCGCCATCTAAAAAAATTTCCCTTCACTTTCAAATCCACCACATATGTATGTATGTGTATTTCACCATCTTGGGGTTTTCTATCATCATTCTTAAATCTTAATTTTGTAAATTTTTTTTATTGTAGTTCATTAATAACGGGTTTACTTTTCTAAATTTAAACTCCAATTCGTAATACTGGATTATAGAAAACCCAGTCTGGTGAACACCGAGGGACTTTGTTCCAATAAACCGAAGGAAAATGTGACGCGCAGTTTGGACTTTGACGCACTTCCGGCAAACTTGAGAAATTTACTTAAATCAAAGAGTAGATTTTAATATTATCATAATTGTACACCTGTCTCTAATTATTATTTGTAAGTACTAAATTAGAAGTCAATAACAGCAACAATTGACGTCTATGTTAACTAAGAATAATTATACTTTGTCTGGCGTTTGCAACCAAATAAAAACATGTAAATGTCACCAATTCCAATGTATGTAAGTATTTCCATTCGAAACATCGAATATAACCAGTTTCACAGTCAATGTCAATGCTGGTCGCGGACTCACGAAACTTGCAACTTGTCGACATTGTACGTTGTTGCATCACCTAGTGAGAATGCGAATCTGGGTTGTTGATTAATAAAATTAAAATTTAGTTAGCATTAATGTGTACAAAATTAATGTCGGTGTTCGCAAGTTAATATGATTTTATAATATTTAATACACAATTTCTCAATTCACTTATTGACACACACAGTTGATTTGTGTGTAAAAAACCAATGTACAGAAAAATTCGACTCGTGAGCCGAATCTTCAAGAACTCGCACGTCTTAGAACTTAAAATCCCAGTTAAAATGATTCGAACTCGTAATACCGATTTTCATCAAAATTTGTATTTTTCTTCTTGCTCACCCTTACTTCATTACGCAGCAAAACCAGGGGGTATTCATGCCGCAGCTGATCGACATTGTATGTATGTTCGACGGACTCACATTGTATGGTGGGGAAAAAAGTGTTTTTTGTCCACCCCACAAAATGTACCTTGGTTTATTTCTAATGATTCCCAAAATATTTCGTGTCTAGCATTACCATTCCGTGAGCTGGACCGTTTTTGAAAAAAGTATTTTATTAGTTCTTCAAAGAAATTTGTACTTTAAGCTAAAGACAATATATACACAGTATTATGTAAAACAACGGTATGTAAAACATATCCTGAGGGATGTTGTGTCATCTTTTAAGGGATATTGTAGAAATGACCAATTTTTAAGTTTTTATTACGGCGGTTTTTCTGATTTAAATGTCTGACAAATAAAATTCTATTTTTTTGCAGAACATCCCTGAAAAAAAGATGTGGCAGGATATACATTAACATGTTTTATATACTGTTGGACGCTCGTTAAAACAGCCTTTCATATGATACAAATATTGTATACATACATTGTCCTTAGATAAAGTACAAACTGTACCCTGGTTTGTTTTATGAAGATTCCCAAAATATTTCGTGTCTAGTATTAAGATTGCGTGAGCTGAACCATTTATAAAAAAAATGTATTTTTGTTATTTGTTCAAAGAATTTTGTACTTAGTCATAGAGTAATACATATATATAGAGTTGACACTTCGCTCATCTGACGCCTCCTTTCACACTCTTCGTCGTGCGGTCGGTGTGATAGGAGCAGGTGAAGGAGAATCGTGAAATATTAATGTATTTTTGACTTTTTTGTTATCTTTTATTGTTAGTATACACAATTTTTTTTTTTTGTATTTAACACAATAATTTTCACACCCAAAACGAAACGGCGTGGTTGTTTTCTTGTTGGTTGGTTTGAACAATTTCCTCTATCTGGTATTATTAAAGCAATTCTTACCAACATCCAACGTTCATATCACACCAGGCCAAAAGTCAGAAATTTGCTGAGCGATATGTTAAGTCCATAGAGCGATATATATAGAGTCTGCAACATCTGGTTTTCTTGGAACGGAAACCAAGACACGTCACTGGAATAGTTGAAGCAAGAGTTATACAAACTTGGCAACCAATGAAGAATGAGATAAATCTTTATTTTAATAAATTTTTGTTTTAGTTACAATATCTGTAAATAATTTTACTCTAACACTTTATTACATTTGGGTTTATTTCACTTGTTACCCTTTTTCTCTATATTTAATTATCACAAAAATCATAGAGTAAATACGTATAGAGCTGCCATTGTTCTCATCTTGTATTTCCTTTCTCACTATTCGTATTGCGGTCGGTACGATAGAGTTATTTGACGTAAATTGAATTAGACCAGGTGTAATTACAAAAACTGGTAACTTAAATTTCTCATGTCGTTTTGGTGAAAAACTGTGAAATTTAGACATATTTTGTACTTTTTTGCTATATTTTATTGTTAATATATATTTGTGGTGTATATACACAACAATTTTAACGCACAAATGGAAATGCCGTTGCTCATTTATTGTTGTATGGTTTGACCCATTGCCTCTATCTGGTATTATTAGAGCAATACTTTCCAACATCCAACCGCCCATCTGCAACACACCAAATCTCTTCAATTTACTGACAGAGTTGGCGTCTCTATACGTCATTATTCTATGGTTTTTACCCATAGAGTAAATCTTACTATAGAGAATATTTGACTCATCTGACGCTAGGTGTGCGAAGTTAGCCCCCCATTTTTAGAAATAATATTGGTTTTCGAAAAAAACCAATATTAAACTTTGCACCCCATTTTTGGAAAAACGAAATTTTTGCGGTTGTTCTAGGTTGTTCTAGTTGGTTTTTTCGATTTACCGGTACAAATTATATTTTAGACAATCATTGTTTTGGAACAATGTTTAGAACAACTAGAACAACCGCAAAAATTTCGTTTTTCCAAAAATGGGGTGCAAAGTTTAATATTGGTTTTTTTCGATTTACCGGTACAAATTATAATTTAGAAAATCATCGTTTTGGAACATTGTAGAACAATCCTAGAACAATTCAGAACAATCTTCAAAAATATTTACTTCTAAAAATGAGGGGCTAACTTCGCACACCTTCTGACGCTTCCTTTCGCACTTTTCGTGATGCGGTCGGTATGATAGAGGGATTTTTGACGAAAAGTGACATACACCAGCTGGAATTACACTAACTTCTGACTTTAATTTTTCATGTAGTTTTGCTGAAAAACTGTGAAATTAAAATGTGTTTTACACTTTTTTATTGACTGTTATTGTTAGCATACATTTATGTTGTATTTAACACAGAAAACGATATACCGTTGTTGTTATTTTGTTGGTTGTTTTGAACCATTGCCTCTATCTGGTATTATTGAACATTCAACGTTCATATCACACCAGGCTAAATGTCATAAATTTGCTGAGAGAATTGAGTCTACTACAGGGTGTTTCAGGAAGTTCCGGACAAATTTCTCCAGCGTATTCCTTGGCTCATTTCATGAAGAAAAGTCCACTAGGACCATTTCCGAAAATGCAAGGGGTGCGAAATGGCAGCTGGTTCAAAATTTTCGGATTGGCGGTCGGAGGGTAGTAGGACCTTATTCAACAAACAAAAACAACAAACGAATGACACGTGTTTTTTTTGCAAAGATAACTAATTTAATATAGATTGGAAAATTTATCGGAAGCCTGCTTGTTCATCGCGCAATATGTTCTCTAGTTTACTTTGAAGCCTTCCCTCTATTATGACTGCATGTATCTTGTATATGATGTTAAGCAGGGTAGTTCCTCTCCAGTTGTTGCAAGCTTTCAAGTCGCCATTTTTTGGTAACTTTACAATGATACCTTTCCTCCAAGTTGGAGGCAGTCTTTCTACCTCCCATACTGATGTGAGGCCGTAGAAGATCAGCCGTGATTTCGATGTCAACCCGTAGAATTTCCGCTGGTAATCCATCTTCACCTGCTGCTCTATTAATTTTTAATTTTCCAATCGCCTCGCTTATCTCATTCAGATTGGGAGGGTTGCATGATATTCTTAAATTATTTTCTGCGGGCTGGTCTGTATGACGTTGCAAATTTCATTCAAATGTTCTCTCCATCTCTGCGTCTGTGCATCATTGTTCGTTAGTAGTGTACCGTTACGATCAGAAACTGTTTGGTTCCTATTACACTTCCGATTTCTTGACACAGTCGATTGCCTGGTGTAGTTTTCTTATATTATTCGGACAAGCAGTTTCTTCTGCTATTGTTTTTAGTCTTTCTAGGAACTTTATTTTGTCCCTTCTTGCAGCTTTCTTTATTTGTTTCGCCAGCTATTGGTATTACTGCCTCGTAGTATTGCTGTAGTTTGGCTGCAGTTTCAGTTCCATTCTTCTTCATACCAATAGTGCCCCTCAAATTTCTCACGCCTTTTACGAACAAGACTCTAAATTTCTTGCTGATTCATTCATTAAAAGCAGAAATAATCAGAAACCCCATCTTCTGCACATTTAATTTTTGTTTTTTTGATATTTTGGTGGTCAGGGCTCAATATGCTGCAGCTAAAATCTAGATCCCGACATCTAGATTTCAGCAGAACATTTGTTTTGTTTTTGGTACTAAACAACAGCTGTTAGTAAAGAAATTTTAGTTTTGAAATCGAGGTACCATGCCCGCAAAGCAAATTATTAGATTTATCTTAAGCGGTGTTATAACGCGATTTCGAAGTCTTCGAGATTTCAGCCCGTCGAACTATGTTTTGCCAAAATCAACTGTGTATGGAAAGAAACCCCAAAAACTGTGAAATCGCGACATGACTGAACATAGTTTTACTGCACGCGACATTTGGATTTCGACAATTTGACTGTATTTTGTGCCAGCATGAAACCGCTAATGGCCAGTTTTTTCAGTTCGTTTCTTAGTTAAATTGTGGTTAAACATCGAATTGTGTTTTTTAGTCATTGTTTAACTATGATTTAACCACCCAATGTTGGTTGGTTAACTTATAGTCAGAACCATATGATTTTGACAATCAAATTACAGACTGTCAAAGTGAGAAATGAAGATTGTATAAAATACATGTTTCAGATTTGCGTATTTGTTCACATACGTTGAGTCTAGATCGTTAAATTGTTGCGCCTATATAGTTTTTTACACATTTTTGTTAAAATGACTTCGATGTTATGCATCTATTTCTTATTTTACATAATTCCATTTTGTTTGTTCCCCTTTGTTGTTTTGGTATTTATCACAAAACACGCGTTTTTTTCCAATAAGAATACAAGTGTTGCCATATTAGTTGACAATATGGCGACTTACATTAACTCACCACTGAAAAACAAAATGCAAAGTTAACCTCTAATTAACTTAGAATTAAGATTAAGTAATCCGATAGTTAACTACCCACTTAAAAACTGGCCATAACGCTGAAGTTTTGAATGATTACTTAAACATGTTATCAGTTGATTTTAATTTGATAAATAAATATGAGAAGAGTGTTTTTTCAAATGGTCTTGCTGGCAACAGTGGGAAATGTCATGAAAAATAACCGTTATTCACACATTTATCAGCTGACCATTGCAATGAATCAAACACGTGTCATTTTTACAACAAAATTTAAGTGTTAAAATAAAAAGTATTTAGTGAAATTTTAAAGCAGAAATGTAGTACTAACTGTATTACGAGTTAAATGTAATGTTGTCACTGTTACTTCCACAAAGATTTCACAATAACATCTAATTAGTTTTGTTCTTGTTCTTGATTTCTTTCGAAATCATATGGTCACTTGACCATGGTTTAAATGAATACATTTTCCTGTTTAAACATCAATCATTCTAATAAATGAATTCGGAATGTAAGTTACGGTTGATTGTTGATTAAAGATGACTGGGTGGTAAATCCTATTTGATGAACGATCAAATATAACTTAAACTCTGAATTAATTTTATAGGTTAATAGTTGATTGCTGTTTAAACAGCCAAAATTAGACAATAAAACTTTGATCAAGTGACCGTATGATTTTGCCAGAAAACAAAAAGAAGAAGGAGCTCAAAACTTCTTTAATTGTTAATGTGAAAAATTAAAATCACTATTCTCGATGAAATAATAATAAAAACGAATTTCTCAACTAGTAGTGAAGTTAGAACTTAGAAGTTGTCATACAGGTTGTAAGAGTATTAGACAAAGCACTGAAAAATTTCTTTCGTATTTAAAGTCGATTCATGTTTGATCCAAAATTAACTAATTGCCAATTTAACCAACCACTCAAAACTTGGGCTTAAGTATCCTTAGTAACATTCAATAAATATGCCAATAATAGAAAGTCATTACTCAAGTTATTAACCAATGCTTCTATCTTATAGCAACAAAAAACTTACATGCTTTTTCAAATTATGTTAAATTCAAACTGATCATTTTCATAACATTTCTGAATCAAACACCTTAGTAGGCTAATTATTTGCTATACATCGATAACCCTTATCAACTCGCAAACTAGATTGTATATAAAAACGATAATCAGCGATCATGGGCCATAATACAAATTGGGTGGACAAAGATCGACAGCGGTTATCGGTCGTTCAAGGGGATTAAAAAGGGAATTATTAAACAAATAGCCGAAAAGATCTAAAATTAAGAATCTAATCTGACACCAGATAAAAAGGGCCTTCTCTTAATTGAACTCAATTTTATATAATTTTTGGAGTTTTTTTTAAATTTATTGGACTTCTAAAAAACATTAGTTGAAGAAGTAGTGGCTAAAAATATAATCTGGACGCTAAATTTGAGCTAATTGCTCCATTTTTCGTTAAATCGTCCATATGGCTTTTATTTAAAACTGCTTTCCGTCAAAAGATAAACTTGACATAATAAGTGTGTTTTTTTTTACCCCGCTAAAGTTAATTATGTCTTAATTTGTACGGGGCAGCTAAGCGATATTAAGCGTCATTTCAATTTTCCCCTTAAATTCCGACTTGAGCAATGACAATGTTGCCATATGTTCAATTTGAAGAAATGGCAACAAAAAGTTGTCTTAAGGGGCCCTTAGACCTGTGGATAAGTTGCTCGACTTCAAGTTGACATCAACTTCGATAATTAGACATTAACATCGATTTTGCCCTTACATTCTCAAACTAGTTGAGGCAACTTAATTGTCTTGTCAGATGTCGAAATGAAAGGTGGTGAGCGCACTGCGAAAATATCACAAATTTATCACAAAAACGCTATTTTTATTTTCTTTAAATATTTATAAATACCACTACAAGTCATATTTATTTAGTTTATATTTTTTCGATAATGTTTAATTTATTTATTTTTTGGTTCATTTATTTACATTTTGCCGATAATGTTTCCTCATGAACGTTTCTCATGGAAAAGCGTATTAAAGTTCCTGCATAGTCTAATAATATAAGTCGACGCGTGGCGTGTTGTTGTAATATGAAACGATTTTGACAGAATTTTGTTGTACTATTGTTATGACAATACACTCGATATGTCAAAATCATTTTATATACGAAGAAGAGGCAAAGGAAAAACGCCAAAGTAAATAATTACATGCATAGAATTACATGCATAGTCTAATAATATTTTTAATTTAATTTAATTTAATTTAATTTGCACAACACTTTTCAAACGTTTAATAACGAACAATAAGAATCAAAACAAATGATGAGACAAGTTTGACACTTCGAGTGTACTACGTAAACCAAGAATGATAAAAAGAAACAACCCAATAACAAAATGCCTGATCAGCTGGGCTTATGCTTCCACTTATATTATTACACTATGAGTTCATGCAACTTCCCCTTACACCGATGGATAAGTTGATGTCAACTTCAAAAATCAAAATCGCTTTGATTTTACATCAACTAGTTTGTACAAACCACCAACTTCACATTACACCATGGATAAGTTGATGTCAACTTGAAGTCGCTGCAACTTATGTACAGGTATAAGGGCCCCTTTAGATAAATTTTGTTATCATTTCTTGTGAATGAAACGGATATCAAGAAGAAGTGAATCAAAACAGAAATTTGAAAATTGGCTTACACAAGGTAAGTTCATTAAAATTATCTTTTTTAATTGAAGACTACGTATATTTTTATATCTCTAAATTTGAAGGGGAGGATTTTTGTTTACGATTGAAAACAAAATGGGAATTAAATTGTTCACAACAACGCGCGGTAATAATAAGTGTGGATCGTATTTTTAAAGTCATACATGGCAATTGCTTAATGGAATAAAAAAAACAGCTCTAATATTTACAGCCAAAGTCACGATGTCGAAAGAAAGCCTAAGCGAACGACAGCAATGCACTCACTTTCGCTTCAAATTGGTAGTCACTATCTTTCGACTTGTCGTTCGCATGGCCTTACGTGTTGTAAACAAAAGCATTTAACCATTGTCAAATGACAAAGCTACCAGATCATAAATTCCAAAAAAAAAGGTTAATATCAAAAAAAATCGCTATATTCGTGAAAAAACGCTACAATTTTTTAAATAGTTACAAAAAAGTACATCTCTGTACCGCTCAGCTGGAAAAAACTGACAGAAAAATGTAAAGCAAAACAAACAAAAGAATCATATGCAAACAAACCAAAAATTTTGTTATTAAGGGTGGGTTTTTGATATAAGTTTGCAATAAATGATGAATTTATTTGCTAGTTTTTATTGTTATTTGTTTATTATTGTTTTTTATTTATTTGACATGAACTTCTTAATAAAATACTGCCATTTTTTCACTGCTCCTCTGTGGACAGTTTTGAGCCTCCAAAGACTGGCGTTCCACTAACGAACTCGGGATTCTCCTCCAGATATCTCACAAATGTTTGCAGCTGCAGCAACGTTGACTTTTTTATGCTGAAATAGATAAACATACATATGTACAAACAAAAATTACTCTAATAAAACATAAATGATTAACCGTTTACTTACCATTTATTTTCCATTTTGTTGAATATTTTATAAGAATTTTAAATTCACTTGGGTTTTTTTTTGCACTACACGAAAACAAAAACACATGTGAGTGTTTTTGACATTTGTGTTCGCACAGATGACAGCAAAAATAATTAGTGGCTACCGATTTTGTACTGAAATGTTTAAGTTTCGTTCGCATAGATTTTCATTCGACTTGTCGTTCTGATGAGTGTTACTGACTTCGAAATCAGCTGTTTGTCGATTAGAAAGCATGCGAACGTTAACGTTCGACATCGTGACTTTGGCTGTTATAAAAAATAATGATGTTATGCAGCTGGAATTAAAAATCGCCGACAACAAAATCGCATAAAAAATATATATGAAAAATTACCTAAATCCAAAATCGCACAAAATATATGAAAAATAGGAAATTATTGAAAAATTAATGACTTTGTCGGAACCCTCCATCATTATGAAAAATCGCCAAAAATTTTGAGCTGGTTTTAATTTTAAATTGTTTGCGCATTTTTTCTTAAGGTATAACGCCCAAAAAAAATTAAAATTGCACAAAAAAGATGAGAAATGTGATCCAATTTTTTGGATCCAAATTTATATGGGAAATTTTTGGCTCATTTTTCATTTACAGCCTGTCCCACGATGCCGAACGTTAACGTTCGCTTTATTTCTATGCGAGAAACAGCTGATTTGGGCCTCACTAACAATCAAACAAAAACTTATACAATTCAGTTCAAAAGTGTAGGCAGTCAGTCACTTTCATTTCAAAGAGCGACCCGATAAGACCCTATAATTCGTCTTATCGTTCCTCCATAGAGCAACCACAGCAATATCATCCGAAGTTATATTTCACACTTTTCGTGGTGAGATCGCTGTGATAGGCAGATATTCGACGTAAATTTACTTAAACCAGGTGGAGTTACAAGAATTGTTGACTTAAATTTGTCATCTCGTTTTGGATAAGAACTGTGAAATTTAAACGTACGATATTTTGGACTTTTTTGTTACCTTTTATTGTTAGTATACATTTATATAGTATACATTTTTATTGCGAAAACATCCACAACAATAAATTTGAAGACGGTACACTCTAAAAGCCATTCTCATGGCAATCGTTGTTTCTTTCTTTGAAACAACATCTGTGTATGCAATGGCTTTCGATGAAAGCATGCATAGGAAAGAAATGTTGTGAATATTGATGGTTATGGCAAAGTATTGTTGTGGATGTTTTCGCACAAGTAGGATTTTAGACAATTCTCGCTTACTTGAGACTTGTTTATCCCTATAATGTGTGATGATATACCTAAATACTTGTGGAGAAGGGAGCTGATGATATGCCTGGTAGGGCATTGAAATAACTATATTCCCAACCATCCACCATAATGATCAATTTCACACATTTCTTTTTAATATTTCTATTAAAATTTACTTTTTCATAGAAAAATTACTTTTTAATAGTTATTGATCTTGAAGCGAACAATTATTAAAAACAATTTTTAATAACTTAAAATAATATAATTCAGTAATTATTTTTATGTAAAAATATAAAACTATATATGGAGAAATCTTAAACATTCACTTTAGAAACGTCCAAAATTATTTTCTTTTATTTATATAGTTTTATAAAACACGTGCGCACACGTACACTCATTTTAAAATAAGTAAGGTAAACTCGCTAGAACAGCTGATTTGAACTTTTTTCTTGCTTAGGTGTTTCTCCTACATATGTATGTCAAATTCACATGTATTTGGTTTTTGTACTTTTTTGTTTAGTTTTACTGTAGATACACACATGTAGAATATTTTACAGATTAGAAACACCAAACAAAAACAAAATGCCTCTTTCTACACTTAACAAACACTACTGAGAATGGAACAATACAATATAACGCGATATAACCAATAATAAAATCAATCTCAAATAACAAAAACACTGAGTAAAACAAATTACATGAGGTGTCAGGGAACAGCCGGTTGGAACGAAGTTCCGTTCGCTATATATTATTAGTTCCAACACGCCTAGGGCCCCGTTGAAAAATACGATAATTTAAATGAATTTTTAAGAAAAGATACTTTTTGTAAAATGATAAACTTTTTAAAGGAAAAAATTTTATTTTATAGAATGTATATTTTTTTATGTCCTTTTCGTAAGAATATGTATCATAATTTCCCGAAAGGTAGTAGGGGGTTTTCAATAAGAGCGCTACAAAAGTTTTTTAAATAAAACAAAACCGGTTTTAGATACCAATGAAATTCTTTATTCCTGTGAAAGTACGTTCGATGCCATTATGTATGGAACTCGATTTCTTTTGCATGGCCACCACGGGCACGCTTGCAGAAGTCCAGACGCTGAATCCAATTTTCGACGGTTTTCAAGCATAAATCGTCCGATACTGCTGCAATTTCACGTTCGATATTCGTACGAAGTTCATCAATCGTCGCTGGCTTGTTGGCATAGACCATTGACTTGACGTAGCCCCCAGGAAATAATCTAACGGCGTCAAATCGCACGACCGAGGCGGCCAATCGACTGGGCCATTTCGTGAGATAACACGTTCACCAAACTTGGTTTCCAATAAATTGATTGTGGCATTCGCTGTGTGGCTTGTGGCGCCGTTCTGTTGGAACCACATGTCCTCCAAGTCCATATTATCCAATTGGGGCCAAAAATATTGGGTTATCATTGAACGGTAGCGATTCGCATTCACAGTAATGTGTCGGTCTTGATCAGCACGGAAGAAGTACGGCCCAATGATGCCGCCGGCCCATAAACCGCACCAAACCGTAATTTTTTCGGGATGCAATGATGACTCATGGATTACGTGTGGATTGCTGTCTGACCAATAACGCATATTTTGCTTATTGACGAAGCCATTCAGCCAGAAATGAGCCTCATCGCTGAAGATGATTTTCCGATGAAAATCCGAATCATTTTCAAGTTGTTGCTCAGCCCAATTCACGAACATACGACGCTTATGGTGGTCAAGCGGCTTCAGTTCTTGCGTCAATTTGATCTTGTAAGGATGTAGGCCAAGATCTTTTCGCAAAATTCGCCACAACGACGTCACAGAGATGCCCAATTCTTGAGAACGACGTGTGAGAGACACGTTTGGGCTTTCTTGAACTGAAGCCTCAGCGGCAGCAATATTCTCGACACTACGGGCACTTCTTTGTCTTACTGGCACGGGAACATTTTGTACTGTGCCTGTGGATTCAAATTTTTCCACTAGACGCTCAATTGTTGATCTGGTAGGACGATTATGACGACCATAAATTGGACGTAGCGCTCTTAAAGTTGAGGCCACTGACTCCAAATTTCGGTAGTAAATTTTAATAATTTCGACTCGTTGTTGGCTCGTATATCTTTCCATGATGAAATGGCAAACCTTACTGAAGAGAAATGTCAAAAGAGCGGGAAAAAATATCGATTTACGTTTGTAGCGTCTCAGTTGAAAACCCCTTTATTTGTTTAGATTTCGATCGTGTGCTGATTTGTTAAAAAAAGTTTCTCATTATACTATAATAGCTGTACCCGTTGCTCTTCGCAACCCCTGAATTGTAATTTTATATTTTTTTTTAAGATAGAGGCATTGAACTTTTAAAAAATGATTTAAAACGAATCGGCCATATATTTTTGGAGATACATTGAAATATGTTCTCAAGTGTCTGGTGTACGGATTATTGGTTGATATAGTATATGTAATAGTCAAATATTGACGTGTGTGAGCCGCGCCTCTGCTCTTTTTGCAACTTTCTTCCAAATAGCCTGTTCGTATCTGTAGGCCAACTGTAACATACTTTGAAATTTTCAGATCGATGGAACTATTATTATGACTGCTATAACGGTTTCTTTTAAAATGGGCGTGGCACATCCTACTTCCACCGTGGCTGTAATTGATACTGTACCAACAACATATGTACCAAATCTCATCTTCATACCTCTGATAGTTCATGAGATATAACCATTTTAAATTTCAAGTTGTATGGGTGGTGCCACCTCCTTTATCCCATCACTACCAAGTATAGGTAAGGACTATCAGTAGGTCATCAGTACCACATTGTGAAATTTTCAAAACAATCGGTATATTAGACCAGCCGTCAGAGGGATTTTTGAAAGAAAGGAGGCGTGGCACCGCCCACTTCCACCCTGGCGGTAATTCATACTGTACCAACATCGTATGTATATCCAAATATCATATTCATACCTCTGATAGTTCATGAGATACAGCCGTACAAAGTTTCAAGTTGATTGCCACGCCCACTCATCCGATCCCGCCCATTTTTTGTTGGATCACGAAAACCGGCCACTTCATATACACAAAAAATTCAAGTACTCTATTTGCAGCTCCGACCACACAATTTCAAAGAGATTGGCCCATAATAGAACCATTTTCCAGGTACGTTTGATCCCAAACAAAATATACCTTGCAAGATGTATTTAGAGCAGGTGCTAACAATATGTATGGTAGGCAACATCAACAAGGATTTTGTTTCTGTTTTGTTGTCCGTTGCTCTGAAATTCAACAGAAACGAACACCAATAATAACTGTAAACAAAAATACACAATCAAAATAACAAAATTTTAACTTGAAAGTGTAGAACAAAACGACATAAAAAAATTAAGTTAGTTGTTCGAATAACACAACCTGGAAAATGATGCTTTTTTCCCACAAAATTTCCCACAGTGTTGAATAAACGTCAATGAAAGTTATGAGAAACTTCAGTGAGAGTTACAAAACGACAACACGGCACCTAGTGGTAGTACTTGACAACGCCTGTGCGATATCTACTTAATTGCATTATCTATGTTTGATACTACTGGGATGTAATAGAGTTGTTTAATAAAAGTTGTTTAATTTTTTTTCATTTAGCCCCCATCTCGCAACGTGCGATAAGGAACTTCGTTCCAATAACCGATTGTTATACAACGTAGTTTTCCATTGCGAAAAAAAATTTAAACCGGTTATTAACCGGTTTTAGCCCACGTTTTAGCAGAAACCCGGTTTCGCGAAAATTTGAATCTTCGAAGAATCCAAAATCCCGAAATTTTTGAAAAACTGGGTTTTTGAATACACTACTTTGTTATGGTAAACGCGAGATTTCAATAAGGAAATAAAAAATTGAGTGTTTGAACTCGCGGGCGATGTGTTAACACCTTTTTGTTACACGGTACCTGTTCGATTTCTACGAACACATTAGTAAATGTCACATTGGAAAATAAAAAACAGCGTTCAATCATATGATGACGTTACATTTAAATAATATTAATACTTAAAATTATTTAAAGACAAGTGCAAGCACATGTGCCATTATATTCTTGCTTCCCAGCTAGAAGATTGTATGACGAGCGCGATCATTTCGCGATTCTTTTTTTAATCTTCCAGACGATTGTTAAAGTCGAATTATATTTTGGTCTTCAAATGATGCTTTTGCGAGCCGTTGTGACGATTGTTAGACGAGAAAGTCGTCGTTCATGCATTTTGGCGAGCATTTAAAGATTGTTAGTAGTCAAAGTTCGCATATGACTCTTGAAAATGATATTTATGCGACTCATTTTGATGATTGATTGAGAGAGAGAGTGATTTTTTTTGTTACTCCACAATCGTCGTTTAACCATTGAAAGATTGTTATTTGACCACAATCATATTTATGTATGTATTTACGAATCTTTTCGACGATTGTTTCGTGAGTGAATGAAGTCACTGAATTTTGTGTTACTCCAAAATCGCCGTTTACGCATTCTCGCGATCGTTTGGCGAATTTAACTGTTATTTTTACAAAACTTTACAAAGACCAAGTGTTTTTTGCTTCATTTCTACACAGTATTAAAGCAGCGAACACGTGTCAAGACTGGTATATACAAAAAGTGTGTTTTTTATGTTTTCTTAAAGTAAAAAATATGTATGCAAAAATAAAATTATTTGTAATGCGATCTACCAAAGCAATAAGATTAAAAAGCAAACAACAAACAAACAAAAAATTATGGAATCTGCTTTTAATGAAATAGGATGCAGTTCTACAAAAAAGGGTAGTCAGAGATATTATGATGTGCCTGTTGAATACGATATTGTGAAGTTATCCCACTGAAATCCCATCCGATAGTGATAATATTGCAGTCGAAAGCATGAAAGAAGTGAATGGGACTATTAATGAAAGAGTGGCAGAAAAAATTAGACTTTGGATAGTAAACCACGGTTTAACTACAACTGTGGCCAACGAATTATAGGAAATTCACAGAGAAAGTGATATTAAAAGCGGTAGTAGCTAGACGAATGGGGCGCGGGAGATATATTCACTACGGCCTTAAGGACGCATTAAGAGGTTTTTTTTTCTTAAATTTCGTGGGTGGCTACTGCACCAACTCGTTCGTCAGGAATGCAATAAAAAAAATCGATGATATGGCTGCACAATTGAGCTGCCGTGGAACAAATAACCCTGTATCCAGGGATTTAGTATACCGAGAATTATAACAAGTACTTTGCATTTCATGCTTTTACAGGTTCCTAATTTTTTACTTTCTAAGATGTCTGTCATTCAAAATTCTCCAAAGCTGGGGATGCAAAATAATTTTATTTCTTAATTTTGTTTTCAATATCGAATTGATTTTGTTGTTTTGTTTTAATAATTGATTAGTCGAATTTTTTGCACTTATTACTTATGGATAATTTTATAATAAAAACGAACAATCCCTTTTATTTTGTATCATACTTTTAAGCATTGTAGGATCAATTAAATGTGTCTTGGCAATAGTTTCAACACTCTTCAGCGA
Organism: Phaonia tiefii; assembly: GCA_963931995.1. Taxonomy (NCBI): domain Eukaryota; kingdom Metazoa; phylum Arthropoda; class Insecta; order Diptera; family Muscidae; genus Phaonia; species Phaonia tiefii. The sequence continues at coordinate 164,567,240 of OZ008368.1, forward strand.
TTGTTTTTTGCGCGTCGTAAACGACTTATTTAGGCGACTATTTCAAGGCTCGATGGAAGAAATAATACAAGCGTCTTACACGATTCTTTTCTGCGCATATGGGAGAGTCGCCGCCTTGACCCAGTTTCTACCGTTATACTGAACTTGAGCGATCGGAATACGATATAGTCGACGATTTATTTAATCGCCCTGTCCGATCGCGGAAGAGTCATCTACGATTGAAAGTGCTAGCTGGGATAATATTTTTGATGTGTTAACATCTAAAGCGGCGTATAGGGACTAAATCTATCAAAGTCAACACATACAAACAACACACAGACAGGGTTTCTGCTGCTGCTAAAACCAGATTTTATGCTGCTGCTAAAACCAGATTTTATGCTGCTGCTAAAACCAGATTTTATGCTGCTGCTAAAACCAGATTTTCTGCGACTGCGAAAGAGAATAATGACGTGTTAAACAAAAATGAGCGAGCAAGAGAGCAATGAAAGAGTGGTGTGGCAGGGGTGAGGCAAACGAAATTGTGTCTATAGCGTATGTATTAACATAATAATGTATATACATGTGTCTGTTGCTGTTGTTGAACGGAGATATAAAGCATAGCCACGCAAAATTTCATTTGCAAGTCCATGGGCTTGCGCAGTCGACGTTATGGTGACACACTAATACGTCAGCTACTTCGTACAAAGTATGTGTGATGTTGTGTGTTTGGCTGTTTCGTTGCTGTTGATATGGCAAACATGTGGTTATGTGACACACGTATACGTCAGCTACTTCGGACAAAGTATGTGTGATGTTGTGTGTTTGGTTGTTTCGTTGTTGGTGCTATGGCCAAACAAAGCGAGTCATTTGATGTTCAGCATTGCCCGGTGTATACAAAAACAAGTAGAAACGGTGTTAAGTACGGCCGGGCCGAAGCTTATATACCCTCCACCATGACAATTTACACTCACACTCTCCACTCTTTGCATTCCCTTAACAGTTTTTGTTGTGTTAACATCTATAGGCGCGGGTACAGCCTAAATTCACAAAGTGAATACATCCAAACATAATTTGTCCGACTGCGCTCACACAGATTGTCCGACAGCGATCACACATTGTTTGGCGTTAAACTCCTCCGAAACGGCTGGACCGATTTGTATGAAATTTTGTTTGCATATCGGGTAGGTCTCAGAATCGGCCAACATCTATTTTTCATACCCCTAAATGAGAATGGTGACCCACTTCTATATAGAACACAGATTTGTCCGACTGCGAAACACAGTTTGTCAAACTGTGAAAAAACACACACTGATGTAGCGGCAGCGAATAGTTGTATTGTGTCGGTGCGAAGCACTCTCAGAGCAAAGAGAATAATGACGTGTTTATACGTATATAAAATTGAGATAGAAAGAGAGCAACGACAATTTTGTGAACTTGTGTAGCGTATGTACGAATATAACAATGTATGTATGTATATACAATTGTCTGTTGCTTTGCATTCTTTGACTTGTGGGAATAAAACAAAAAGTATTGAGCAAGAAAATAATGACACATGTGCTTGCACTGGTCTTTAAATAATTGTATGTATTAAAATTATTTAAATGTAACGTCATCATATGATTGAGCGCTGTTTTTATTTTCCAATGTAACATTTACTAATGTGTTCATAGAAATCGAACAGGCACCGTGTAACAGAAAGGTGTTAACACATCGCCCGTGAGTTCGAACACTCATTGGATTTTTTTTTGTTTTATTCCCTCAAAAAACAAGGAGAGCGCAAAGAAAACTTACGAGTAGCAAGACTTCGTCTTTTAAGACAACTATTCGCTGCCGCTACATCAATACCATCATACTCATTTTCAGGCAGAGACTATTGTTGTACAACAACCACATATTATTTTCAATACTAACGCTGCATAGCTTCGACGTAGATAACGCTGTGTGTTGTTTGCATTTGTTGACGTTGTTAGATTATCTATACCCAACCCGTGCCTATAGATGTTAACACATCAATAAAGAAAGGGAGAAGAAATAAGGAAGTCTGGCGCCATCAGATCTGGCAATCCGTTGCTCGAGCTGTGTGAGCGGTTGCTCCGTAATGCTGGAACCGACAAATGCTCGGAACTTAATTCATCAACTTAGGGTAAAACAAACTTCGGTCAACATCTTTCAGTAGCGCCCACTAATTACGATGGTCATCCTCTTCTTGCATCAGTTTGAGCAGAGCCAGCTTGCAGGAGACGCTTAGCAAAAAGCTTAATTTTTTTTTTTTTTTTTTTTATCAAACCAACACTCAGGGGATGCCCCCTATAAATGCAGTGCATTGTGTTGGCGAAGGAAAATTGAGGTAGTAGAGGGTGGAAAGAGGGAGTAGTGTCTGTTGATATTTGCCTTGAATGTTTGTATGTCACAATTGGTGGGAAATACACTAGCCGGAAGTTTATTCCACATACGGACTGTACGGCTGAAGAACGAATTTTCTCTATAGTGTGTAGTGCGGTCAATCGGCCACTCGATAAAAAACGGATGAGAGTTCCTGGAAAGCCGCGTACTTCGGCTAAATATCCTCACGTCCGGCATAAGTTGACGGGTGTCCGAGGAACACATACCGTGGAAATATCGATAGAACAGTGACACGCAACCCACATTTCGACGATGCTCAAGGGAGGCAATAGAGTTGGATACCCTACTGTCCCCTATTAACACCGTCGCTCTCCTCTGGACACGGTCGAGAAGCTCCAAAGAAGTCCTAGGAGCACCTGCCCATATATGGGAGTTATACTCCATCTTTGGCCTGATGTAGGTGGTGTAGATATTGAGAAGATCAGATGGAGTGAAGTATTTCTTGCACCGCTTTAAAAAGCCTAGACACTTGAATGCATCTTTCGACACTTCAAATACATGTTTTGCCCAACGGACATCACATTGTATTTTCATGCCCAGAACATCAAGAGCGTCTGATTCATCAATATCCACACCGTCCATAGACAATGACGACACACCTGGGTCAGCAATACGTTTATGCGACAACAAACAACACTGGGTCTTCAACATTCAACAATGGACACCAGATCGCGGTCGAGTGTTTCATTCATCGTCCGGCGTTTGACTTCAATCTCTTGAAGACTTGGCCTACGATCGAATGAATAAGAATGGCAGAGGTTGCTGTCATCGGCAAAAGAGTAGATTGGATTCACAGTCTGACCCAGGAGATCGTCAATGAAAATAAGAAAAAGAGAAGGAGAAAGAACAGAGCCCTGTGGTACACCTGCAGTCAATTTATGCTCGTCGGATGAAACCCCATCTACAACAACTCGTATAGTGCGATCTCTGAGAAAACTCGATATAAACCGAGTGAAGTTATCACCGACACCAAAAGCAGCGAGCTTTGACAAGAGTGCATCGTGCCATACTCTGTCAAAGGCCTTGGAAATATCAAGAGCCACTACCTTACTCTCACCAAGCCGGTGGATGGATCGACTCCACTGTTCCGAAAGGAACGCCATCAGGTCTCCAGTAGATCTCATTCTACGGAAGCCATACTGCCGATCATTAAGAAGGTCATTGGACTCAAGATACTTCACTAAATGGTGGTTAACCATGCTCTCCATAACCTTCGAGAGCGAAGAACAAATTGCAATTGGGTGGTAATTTGCAGGGTTACTTGCATCACCTTTTTTAGGGATTGGCTGGACATTAGCAATCTTCCAACGCACCGGGAAGACTCCGGCACGGTATGCAAGGTTGAAAAGATTGCGCAGTGGACACGCCAGTGTCGAAGAGCACCTACTCAAGACCAGTGCAGATATGCCATCCGGGCCCGGGGATTTACCTACGACGAGATTCGCAAGAACCTTTTTAACTCCTCGCGTTCGAAAAAATATCTTGGGCATGGAACAAGATACGTAATTGATCACGGGGAGTGGTTGATTGCTATCCGGCAAGGAAGAGTTCCTTGCAAACATTTCAGCCAAGAGGTTAGCTTTATCAACCGGTTCAGTGAATGTTATGTCATCTTTAAGAAGAGTTGGGATAGAGGAAGAACTATCCTTTATTCTTCTTGCAAATGACCAAAAGTTCTTACTTCCACTAGGGAAAGAAAGGACTTTAGCACGAATACGCTGTTCGTGAAGAAACTTTTCGCGTCGAAGTACTTTGGCACACTTGGATCTTGCCTGTTTACGTAGCAGTTCAGTATCAACGTTTTTATTAGAACGCCAGTCTCTGAACGCGTCCTCTTTGGATCTGACAGCATTCTTGCATGTCTGCTTACACCAACTTTTTTCCGATGGTTCAACCGAAATAATTTTCGTCGGAATGAATGAATTCATACCAATCAAAATTATCTTCTCGATCATTTCAGCAGCAGCATCTATGTCATTGTCCAGAAAACAAAGCTTCCAGTTAAAATGCTGATAAAAGTTGTTGAGCTCAGCCCAACGTGCCTCTTCGTAGATAAAAATTGTTCGCTTCGGGACTGTTGTTCGGACACATGGTTCAGTACGACCAGGATAATGACGACGAAATTCACACTGCGTTAAAACAATAGACCGGAAACTGTTCAAACAAGCAGTAACAATAATTCCACTTTCCTCAGGAGTATATCGCTCCATTTCTCCTTGTCAATTATTTCTCTATCTATCTGCAACATTAAAGTTAAAATGCTATGGCATTAGACAACAATTGGAAAATTATGGCACATTCAATTATGGAGTTACTTTCGCACCAACCTGTACTAGTTCATAGTTATACAGCTAGAGTGCATTCACAAAGACTTGAAAAAATTCAAAATGTTCCATATAGACTCAAGGAATTTGTTATAATTTTAGGAAAGGAAGGAGCCTAGTAATTGAAAAGTAAACATACAATCGTTGTTGATTTATACCTTATTTCCTACTTTTCCAATATTGCCTTCTTACAATTCGCTGGCGTGAATAGCCCTAATGTTTTTTAAATATTTGTTTATGTGTATGCACTTGTGATAAGCCCCTAAATTGGATCATTTCCTAGCTAGTGAATTGAAATAGTTGTTTATTATTCGGTATTGATATATGTATTTCATGAACAGTAACGCAATCGTCTAAAAGAAATAGTGATTACAAATTTAGAAGTCTAATGTAAGTCACATTGATACAACACACAACACTTTAAAATGTAGATACGAGTACGATGCTAAATTTGCACTAGCCGATAGCTATTTACACTGTGCGACAATTTAGGAGTTAAATCCCTGAGGTGTTGATGATTCTTGTACTGGATAAATGTATTGTCTTAGAGGGATGTATGGGTATAGTACGTGCTGATGGTCTAGTAAGTTCAGCATTCTTTTTCACACAGTAGCAAGCAAAATGCCGAAATAACTTTTAACTTCAAATCACACTCAGAGAACTAATTATTAGAAAAGAGGTTGTAGCAACCGTAAATTCGGTTGTGACCGAATTGAGGTTGTGACGACCGAATTTAGTCCCCGCAACTGAAATTCGGTTGAAGCAACCTCATTTCTTAATGCATTCGGTTGTGAAAGCTGAAAATTCAATTATATTCGTTCTGTCAACTAAATTTTCTACAATATCGGTTGGAAGAACCGAATTTGCAATTAATTCGGATGCAAGAACCGAAATTGATACCAAATTCGGTTGGAGTAATAGAATGTGACACAATTTCAGTAGCAACAACCGAATTTGTAATCAATTCGGTTGTATCTATCGAATTTGGTATCAATTCGGTCGCAATAACCGAATGTAGCTTTAAATTGGTTGCAACGACCGAATCTGGCGTCAATTCGATTGCTGTAACAGAATTTCTATTGAATTCTGTAGGTCTGACCAAATTCATTTTCAATTCGTTTACCACAACATAATTCCATGTATTTCATACCTGACGTTTAAAATTATAAATAGAAATTTTATATTCAAATAAGCTAAGAATGAATAATTGTTTCCGTCGCGGCTGTATCAATTTTTGTTTAGTGGTTGTTACCAAAGGTAAGTGAGAATATTGTAATTATATTTTATGTCTTAAAACGTATTTTTTTGCAGAAAATGCTCAATCAAGTATCCACGGTTTTGCAGTTTTTCAAGGTCGGTCGTTTGAGACGCACGTCAGAATTGGTGCGGTGGCCTGGCATGAATAAACAATGCATAAACCTAAAGATTTCCCTATATAAATGACTTTTTTTCCATTTGTAATTTTTTTGTAAGAATTTAGGAAAATAAATCATCAGCTAATGCTGATATGTCAACCTCCAATGAGGTTGTGTCAACCTCCAATGAGGTTCTGTCAACCTCCAATGAGGTTGTGTCAACCCCCAATGTGGTTGTGTCAACCTCCAATGAGGTTGTGTCAACCCCCAATGAGGTTGTGTCAACCCCCAATGAGGTTGTGTCAACCCCCAATGAGGTTGTGTCAACCTCCAATGAGGTTGTGACAGCCTCTAATTTCGGTTACGGCTAATTCGGTTATCTCAACCGAATTTTTCTGTGAGTGCAGATTTCAATTTCGTATCGGAACTTATAGCAGTAAAATCTGATCAGAAATCATCTCTGATATTCATTGGTCATTTTATAACCATTTTTAAAGAGACGATTGTTACGGCAAATCCTTTACATCTTGGCAGAATAACATTTGAACGTAATGATAATGTGTGATATGTGTTACGCTAACATTGGAATGTCTACGAACAGTTTGTGGTGTGTTTGATTGTTATAACAGTTTGTCAAATTATTCAAGCTTAATGTTATTGAAATGATCACACAGTTGAAAGCTCTCTTAGTACGACCTCACCAACAACAATTGATGAATTCGCTAAGGAACTTTTTTGACGAATCGATTAATAGATGGCGCTATTGCGAAATGGTTTGGGAAAAGGATGGATGACTCGACTTTGGAGATATATGACTGATATATATTTGCTACTAGCATCACATTTGGAGTGAGCATTTCAAGCTTAATGTTATTGAAATGATCACACAGTTGAAAGCTCTCTTAGTACGACCTCACCAACAACAATTGATGAATTCGCTAAGGAACTTTTTTGACGAATCGATTAATAGATGGCGCTATTGCGAAATGGTTTGGGAAAAGGATGGATGACTCGACTTTGGAGATATATGACTGATATATATTTGCTACTAGCATCACATTTGGAGTGAGCCGTTTTGAAACGTTCAAAAGCAGAATAATTTTGATCTACATACCTTTTAATTTTGTAAATATAAAATACTTTTAATTTTAATAAAAAGAAAAACACTGCATTTCACAAAGAACTTGTAGACAATAACGTCACAATCTAAATATAAAGTTTTCAAAAAAAATCAAGGAGAATAATATCTTGGAGGAGGATGGCAAATGCATACATATGTATTGTTTTAAAGAAGATTACAATGCCACATAAGCGGTTATCAAACCAACTATCATCAAATATTGACAAATATTTTCATTTGTTTACTGTTTTTAATGGTAGATTTTAACGCATGACAAGGCCGTTACGAATAAAGCAGTTTGGCATCGATAAATGTATACCGCATCCATTGTTCGTGAGAACCACATAAACCAATCATAAGGTAGACAGTTAAAAGTTTTCTCGATTCGAACGCCAACCAAAAAAAACGAGGGAAGCGAGAGAGCCTCTCTTACTCTCTTCATGGAATATTTCAATACACGTGCAGTTTTTTGATCATCCCGCCCATAAACTAGTATATACATAGATACATTTATTCTCTCATCTGACGTTTCATTTCACACTCTTCATGGTAGGTTTGTTGAAATGAGAGAAATTAAATTTAAAATTAACTTACACCAGGTGGAGTTAGAAAATATGTTCACTTAGCTTTTTCATGTCGTTTGGGTCTAGAACTGAAAAATTTAAATGTATTTTGCACATTTTTGTTGACTTTTATCGTTGGTATACATTTGTATTGTATTTAACACAACTAGTTTGCCACAAAAACACGAAATGCGGTTGTTGTTCCTTTGTTGGACGTTGTTTACTATTGCCTCTATCTGGTATTATTGAACCCATGTTTTCCACCATCCAATGTTTACTTTCCACCGTACCTTTGACGTTTAATTTATTGAGAGAATAAAAGTATCTATGTATGTATTTGTCTATGATCCCGCCCAAAGAGTAATGATGTTTAGAGACGCCATTATTCTCATCTGACATTTCCTTTCACACTATTCGTGGTGGGGTCTGTGCGACAGAGAGTTATTTGACGTTGATTGCCTTAAAACAGGTGTATTTACAAAAATTGTTGATCAACATTTTTCATGTCGTTTTGAAGAAAGACTTTGAAATTTAAACGTATTTTGAACTTTTTTCTTATATTTTATTGTTAGTATATGTTTGTGGTGTATGTACGCAAAAATGTTAACGCACAAATCGAAATGTCGTTGCTGATTTCTTGTTTGATGGTTTGAGCCATTGCCTCTATCTGGTATTATTAAAGCAATACTTTCCAAAATGCAACCGCCCATATGCAACACATTAAATGTCAGCAAAATACTGAGATTATTACTCTATGATCCCGCCCTTTACATTTTACATTTTATTAATATATTTCATAATTATTTTTGACATTTTGATCACATGAAAAGTCGTAACAATCCCACTAAATACTTTATTTAACTGTAAATACTTGTTACTATGTCTTCCCCATAAATGGGTCATAACCTCAAACAGCCAAAAAGGGGGCTTAAATCCAATTGAGATTATGTCCCCTTTCCAAGCGTACTTAGCAAATTCAAAATTTAGGATTATGACCGTCCAATGTTTAAAATGGGTTTCATGTAGACTTACAACATTTATTATTTTAAAATAAGGCTCCGTTAATATTAGCGGTACATGAACTGGCGCTTCACCCATGTGAATTTCGTTGAAATGTATAATTTATTAACGTTATTTACTTCAACCTAAATCATTTTACCTTCTATGTTCATGGGATTCGGAACTGAATTTTTCTAAGTGTTTATCACAATAGCGAACGGGCTAAAAATGTGTAACATAATACGTGGAACGTATTACCCCCACTAGGGACGAAAAGTGTAATTGCGCGATACAAAATGGAACGTAGAAATATACAGCTCCATTCGGCGAATATTATATGACTGCGTTATATGAAAATGGCTGCTGAGGATATGAGGAATTCAGGTGGTTCCAGATGAATCTAGGTTAGAGCAAGAAATTGGACCTAATCAAAGCCATTCGAACTAATCGAGTTGCTATCTTTCATTCAAGAAGAGGTCACATACGAAATCAATTGAGTACAACGAGAAGTAACTGATTGAAGTATTCCCAGTCATCAAGTACTTGGTTTGGTAATAAATAAGAACAACGGTTAGAGAGTTCACTTTACTGGGTCGAATATGGATAATACACGCTGAAGTCAGTTTTTTTTGTTGTTGTTTGGATGCAAATATAACGTGTTTGTAGCTTGTTACAAACATACTATACTTGTGTCCAAACAATTTGTGTTTGCTATTCAATATTACATGTTGAAGACACAATGATTAGTAGGCTATAACATATGTTTCCGTGACCCAATTCTGGCTTTGTTTTTGAAAACTGTTGAAAACAAAGATCTTCAGACTCATGAAAACAATGCTTTCAAACAAGTTCATGGTTCTTGAAATATGTCGCTAGGGCTTTTTTTTTTGGCATGTATAAGTATACTGCCTGTTTATGTCCCCTACTAAAATAATTGTTCGGGCACTTTGTATGGGAAAAAGTGGTCGAAAAATTTGTTTAGCTGGGTATAAAAAGCGCCTGATATTTTAAATATAACTATCGGTTTATATTTATATCGAAAAGAAAAACATGTTTCATTTCAATTCGCTATATTAAATCCTAATTCTGTAATTGTCTGTGACGACAAGGGAATACAAATTTCGAATTGAAGTTTCTTATCAACATTTTAGACAAAGAAAACGAATTTGTATAATGTATTTGAATTTGTATATTATTTTGGGTTCACCAGAATTGGCTTTGTCATTCCATTTCTATTTAGTCACATTATTGCGGAAATGTGTGGTCGTAAGTACACATTAGGGTGGCACTTTACAAACCCTTTTGTCATCTTTAGGCAGTGTTAACTGACTGATGTTTACATGAGACAGTTTTGCAGAGACATTAAACTTTAAGCTAATTGAGACAATAGCAATACACTCACACTTCTCTCATTGCTTTCGTCACTGTCTTTGATTGATTTTTCAAAGAGAGTAAATGTTCACAATGATTTGTTGTAACCGGCCAATTTGGTGAAGTTTCATTGTAATTTGCGAAAAAGAATCAAAATATAATCGCAAAAGACGGCATAATTTGAAAAATGTATTTTGATTTGTAGGTTTTTGCAAATGATATTGAATTCACACCAAACAACAATAGAGTAATGACGTATAGAGTAGCGATTTATCACAGTGTGGTGTGGTTGCATATGGACGTTGCATGTTGTAAAGTATTGCTTTAATAAGACCAGATAGAGGCAATGGCTCAAACCAACCAACAAGAGCGTTACAACATTTGTGTAAATACTCCACAAATATATACTAACTATAAAATGTAACAAAAGAGTCCAAAATACAATAAAACTTCGCAGTTATTCATCAAAACGATATGAAAAATGTAAGTCAACAATTTTTGTAATTCCACCTGGGGTATAAGTCAATATGGCTCTATATGACATTACTCTACTCTTTATAATTGTCTGGATGCCTACGTTCCTTACACATTTGTTCTCTTCTTTGACAACTAATGCATAGATATTATCACTGTATTGTCTCGTGTAAACGAAGGGTTAAAGTCAAAGTGTTTTTGCAAACGCCTACATAAATATCCCTGGTGCTTCAAAGGCTAATTTTTGAATCAACCCCTAAAAGTTAAAAAAATGCCCACCATATCGTATAAAGTAGCCCAATATTGCGGAGATTCACAGAAAAGAAAACCACAGTTTCAAAATCTAGACTAACGAACTGTAACGGTTGACCGCTTCTGATTAAATTTTGTTAATTTAGAGGATTATAACTTAGTAGTCTGAAAACAAACTTTTATGGTCAATCTCAAAAGTTTTAGTGTTATCCGATTTAGACCAGTTTTTATTGTTCAATATTTTTTTATTGTATGCACTAGAGTAGTATAATTAAAAACAGTGCCTGCGTATTTCAGATCCACCAAATTCTCGTCGAAAGTCGCTGGGGCTAATGCAGTTTTGATACAGTTTTTCGTTCAAATCAAAATTCATTTATTGCATATAAAGTTATTTTAAAAGTCATAAGTGTCAATAAAATCAAATTTAAAGTGTTTCAAAACCGTGGGGTTTCGTTACTGTATACAACACGGCAGGGGGTTTCGATGACACAGCTGACCGAGCCCTAGCTGCAATGTGAAAGAGAATTGGTAAAACTGACTTTAAATTTTATTTTATTGACACTTGTGACTTTTAAAATATCTTTATCTTTATATATATAATTCTACTGCACGTGTGTTTCTGACTGAACTCCTCCTAAACTTCTGGACCGATTTGAATAAATTTTTGTGTACGCTTTTGGGTGGCGCCCTGGGTGGTTTAGATTTACTATTCGGTCCAATTGGACAAAGGGGCGTGGTACCTCCCATACAAATCGCTTGAAATAATATGCAGGACAACGTCTGCCGGGTCAGCTAGTAGGTACCGTGAAATAACTCCCAAATGAAATAAATCCCCAAAAAAAGTGAAATAAGTCCCAACAAAAAATTAACAAAATTCCATATAAATTGGGAATAATATCATTATGAAATAAATCCCAATGCGTTAGGACTTATGTCATAATTTCTAATTGGGAGTTATTTCATAATGAAATAACTTCTAAGTCGTATAACTCCCAACAAAATTATGTTGGGATTTATTTCATTTTTTTAACTAATTGGAATTTATTGCATTCCTGTTGGAATTTATTTCACTCCAAAGAAGCAAAACAACAATTCTAGACGAATTTTAATCGATGGCACTTTTTCAATTGTACCGCTTGGATGCTTTAAGCAACTTCTTTTGATTCATATTGAATATTATGAAAAGGTATGTATGTCAACCGGGAGGGGGGGGGGGGCGGAGGCGCGACGCGGCGCGGCGCGTGTCCGGCGGCTAGATCGTAATTATTATTACGATTATGTATATGCTTACATATAATTATGAAATAAAAAGCGTTCTGTAAAAGGAAACCAAAAAAAAATTGGGAGTTAATTCATTTTTGTTGGGCATTATATCATTGGGAGTTAATTCATTTTTATTGAGTTTTATTTTTACATTTTGAAATAAGTCCCAGAAATTGGGACTTATTTCATTTTTGCCTTTGGGAGTTATTTCATTTTTTTCAGTTGGGCGTTATTTCATTCTTATTGGAATTTTTTTCATTGGGAGTTATTTCATTGGGAGTTATTTCATTTGGGAGTTATTGCACGGTACCCAGCTAGTATACAATAAATTGATTTTTATTTGAAGAAACATCAATTTTCTTTAATTTTTATTTCTATTACGTCCAAATTCTGGAAGGAAAAACTCTATCAAAACTGACTTTCGACGAGAATTTTGTGGAACTGGCAACATCATGCACACTTTATATATAACCCTATGGTCATTAGCCCAATGACTTTCGACAAGAATTTTGAGGAACTGAGACACTCATGCACACTCTTTATATATTACTCTATGGGTACAAAGTAGAGAGTAATATCAGCCAGGGCTCTATGAAGTAACACCCAAATGAAACAAGTCCCCATACATTTTGGAGTTAATTCATATGAAATATCTTCCAAATTCTTGGGGGGTTATTTCATATTTTTTGGGAGTTATTTTATTTATTTTTTAGGACTTATCTCATCAAATTTTATTTCCCGAAAAATTTAATTTTTGGGACTTATTTCATGTTGTAATTATATTTGGGAGTTATTTCGTTTTTTAGGATTTATTTCATTTACGTAAAATTAAATAATTATTTATTTATTTGTGTCTTCCCGAAAAACTCAAATTGAAATTATTGCAGCTGATGATTGAAATTGTAAACTTAATAAAAAAGAACGGCGCCACGAAATAACCCCCAATGAAATAACCCCCAAACTCGAAAATGATATAATCCCCAAAAAATCAGGAAAAACGAATTTGGGGATAATTTCCTAATTTTAAGGAGTTATTTCATTTTTAATTTGGGGATTATTTCATTTTGAAATGATTTAAATGAAAAAAGCCCCAATTTTTTTTTGTGGATAGTTTCATTGTGGTTTTGGTTTTGGGGGTTACTTTATCTTATTTGGGGTTTATTTCATTTCAGCAAGAAGTTATCCTTTTACAATAATGAATTCCTCTAAATTCTTTAATAATAATATATTATAATTAATAATAACTATTTTGGGGTTTATTTCATTTACTTGGGGCTTGCTTCATTGGGGGATATTTCTTTTCTATTTTGGGGGCTATTTCATTAGGCGGTAGTACCGATATCTTTTGGGGGTTCTTTCATTTCTAATTTGGGGTTATTTTCATCTTGTTTGGGGTTTTATTTCATTGGGGATCATTTCATTTTCGAGTTTGGGGGTTATTTCATTGGGGGTTATTTCGTGGCGCCAAAAAGAACATTCCAAAGGTTAGTATGAAAATACTGGTAGACGCAACATTTTTGGTAGAGCTAATCGGTTGCTTTAAACAACAACTTCTGATTCATGTCGAATATTTTGAGAAGGTACGTTAATAATTAATGTCATAAGTTTAATTTGCAATCGCGCGATTTTTTCTTAAAATTTTTCTGTGTTCAGAAAAGTTCTTAAAAAATGTGTATTTGAATATATTCTAACTCAATAATATTAAATGATCAAGCAATTATTTCAATAAATTTGGGATGAAAAAATATGTTGGTTTGTCTAACTGTTCGTATTATATTAAAAACTAATTTGTTAAATGAAAAATAACAATGCTACCTAAAGGGGAGCGAAATATTGGAGAATAAAATTTAAAAAAAAAAAACGATCAAGCGCTCGAACTTTGAATTTTGAATATAAATTTGGGATTTATTTAATTTTTTTTTTGGGATTTATTTTATTGGGATTAATTTAATTTTTTATTTAGGGGTTATTTCATCTAAGTTCTTGGGAATTATTTCATTTTGTTTGGGTTTCATTTCATTATTTTGTTTTGGAAGTTATTTAATTTTTCTTGGGAATTATTTCATTGGAAGTTATTTCATTATTTATCGCCTCAGCCACATCTAATCTAAATAGTAGTTGGCGTTTCATAGAGAACAGAGTGGATGGAAGAATAAACGATAAGCAACTACAAGCAAGCCACTCATAAAACTTAGTTTGATGCTGGTTGCACGAACGAAAATGCGCATTATCTTTGCTTCTAGTTGTGTATTGCTCAATCTCCCAACCACTCTTATCTATATCATATTTCAACTATCATTTCGATCAGCTGATGCATGAATACCCCCGGGTACACCCCTAAACTAACATACTAGGGCTCTACCTAAGCAAAAACAAAAAGCGTAATTTCATACACACTAAAGCCCCGTACTACGATCAACATTTCACTTGAAATTTAATAAAACTTCATACAAAAAAGAGTTTGCGAAATATTAGAGAATATGATAAATGTGTCAATTATCATTCAATATGTGGCCGTCGGTGGCGCAATGGTTAGTGTGCGGGGCTTCTTGTACATGAGATCCTGGGATCGAACCCGGCTCTGACCACCTTCAAATTTTCTTTTGGCGGCGGTCACCTCGCATAGTGACGGCGACACTATCGAGTATCTAGCCATGAAAAAGCTTCTCAAATTACCGTTCGGAATCGGTGTAAAACTGTAGGTGCCAATCAGTGAGTGAAAACTGGAAAGCGCACAGCTCAGTGATTGCGAGAAGTTCTCCCCAGTCCCTTCATGGGATGTAATGGGAAACCATTTATTTTTTTTTTATTTTATGTCGAACAATTTGATTTTTTGTGTTGGCAAATTTCAATAACACATAAAATATGGTATTGTTGCTGGATGCCGACGCTATGAAAAACTATGAGTGCTAAAAAGTATTTCTCGCGATCGATTTTAGTAGCAGGCTATAGTGACAAGCCATTTTGCGTTTGCGCTCGCTATCCCGGAATACGCTCAAAAACAGAATAAACTATTTACACAATAAAATAGCACGAAACATTTATTATCGTAAAAGTTTTGTATATGGTGATTACACTTTTTATTTTCATTTATCTTTTTTATTTTGAATAAGAACTCACTGTGAATGGGTTTTCGCTTTCCGCTCTTGTTTAGGTAGAACCCTTATAGATTAGTTATCATCTGGCGTTCCACTGTGTCTAGTTTCCGAGAGAACCAGCTGATCGACTCCTAGTTGCAAATTTGATACAGGATGGAATTTGAAGGAGAATGAGCGATAGGCCATTTTTTTTTTGTTTAATTTATAATTCATTTATTTCATTAAGATAAAATTACATAGAAACATTTGAGCCCCTGCGCCACTTGGACATTATAGGGGCGAGCTAGCTGGCAATATGTACAACAAGATGAAATAACAAAAATTAAAAGTAATATATTTAATTTCTATGAGTTATTAATTACTGTTAAAAATATTACTAAAGTATAACAAGAGTGTTCTCTATAGAAGCATTTCCATATTCTCAATTAAATAGTTTTTTAAGGATGGATGTTTTAAATGTTGCAATTCTCAAAATATTCTTTAAGCTTTGTGGAAGGTGGTTATATTCAGAACATTCTGCATATTCAATTCGCTGCGTTGTTGTGTCCAATCTACATTTGTTTACGTGAAGATTATAACAATTTCTGGTTTCGCAAGCATTTTGATTTCTTCGAAATTCTATAACATGATGAATGATTGATAAAACTGATTTCAAATTTGGCACATATGACTTTTAAAATAACTTTATATGCAATGAATGAGTTTTGATTTGACAGAACACAACAATTTTCTCCTATTTGTATTTGTATTATGTCCAAATTCTGGCATAATTACAAACTGTATCAAATGACTTTCAACGACAAACTAAGTTTAAATAGTGTTTGATTGATACTAATGACAGCTAAATTATGTTTTATGTTGGCTCCATCGAACGAAAATACTCATTACCTTTTATTTCTTTCTGTCCAACCAAAGAGTAAAATCATAGAATAATACATACATAGATAAACTTATTCTCTCATCTGACGTTTCATTTCACACTCTTTGTCGTAGGTTTGTGGAAATGAGAGAAATTAAATTT
The DNA here is from genome assembly GCA_963931995.1 of Phaonia tiefii. NCBI lineage: Eukaryota > Metazoa > Arthropoda > Insecta > Diptera > Muscidae > Phaonia > Phaonia tiefii. The sequence continues at coordinate 164,583,462 of OZ008368.1, forward strand.
AAAATTAACTTACACCAGGTAGAGTTAGAAAATATGTTCACTTAACTTGTTCATTTCGTTTTGGTGTAGAACCTCAAAAATTTTAATATATTTTGCACTTTTTTGTTGACTTTTATCGTTGGTATACATTTGTATTGTATTTAACACAACCAGTTTGCCACAAAAAACACGAAATTCGGTTGTTGTTCCTTTGTTGGACGTTGTTTACTATTGCCTCTATCTGGTATTATTGAATCCATGTTTTCCACCATTTAAAAATAGTTTTGAGGTATTTAAAAAGCTTTTTCGCTCCCCTTTAAAATTTCTGTTTTAGAAAGAGGTTGTTTTGTCAAAAGTCCACAGATATGTTTCCCAAGTATTCCACGGAACTCGTTAGTACTAAAAAGGAACTAGTGCACACTCTGAAAGTATTACTCGGTGCTTAAAGTATTACTCGGTGTTTAATTTATTGAGAAAATAAATAAATGAACGAGTTCGGGAACTAGTGAACGAGTTCGACACAGGTCTAGTTGAAAGATCGAGTTGAATTGCCTCTAATATGTTAGTCTATGGTACAAACATCGAGTAAGATATAAAGAGTGTGACAGTTATGATACAGTTTTTTCTGCCAGAATTTGGACGTAATACAAATACAAATTAAAGTAAATTGTTGTGTTCGTTCACATCAAAACTAATTTATTGCATATAAAGTTATTTTAAAAGTTATCAGGGCCAATAAAACAAAATTTAACGAATTTAGCGAATTGAAAAGTCGCCTATGGCTCATTCTCTTTCACATTCTATCCTGTATCAAATTCGCAGCTAGGTGGTCGATCAGATGTGTCACCGAAGCAGAGACCCGCTGAAACAAGAAAGAAACAGCTGAGCTCCGCATTTGAAATGTAATATACATAGTATATGCACCCTAACTACAAAAGTCATAACTCAAAATTTACAAATTTTCAGTGTAGGCAAAACCTGATTTTGCTACGATAAAAAAATGTTTTCGAAATTCTTTTCTGACGTGAAGGAAGAGAAAATGACGAGAAATATTTGTAGTAGGTAGATATTGTTCTTGGTTATTATTTTTAAGCAAAAAATTAATATTTGAAATATGGAAAAAGAAAGTTAATAAAAAAAATATTTTATAACGAATTTCCTACACCCACGAAATATCCGAATTTTCAACCACGAGGTAGGTGAAATTCCCCTGACTATGACGCAGTTGGTGTGAATTTGTTAAAAGGCGTTAGTATTACTATATATATATGTATCACATATCATTAACTTAGCCGGCGGTTTTTGTTCACGATTTATAGTTGATTTTGTCGAAAATGTTGCCAAATGAACAATTTAATAAGTATAAGCATAGAGTAACTCCCAATTTATATTATGCTTGTCAGGCTGCAATTCTCAAGCTATTCTCTTTTAAAGAGCCTACGTAAATCACGATTACATTACATTCTGCGTTTTGACGTTTAATCGGCTGATCTCCCTTATTCTTACATTCGTAAAAATTTGTAAAAGTGTAAAAATGTATCAAAAAAAGAAATTCTCTGTGTTGAATTCGTTGTCTTACATTCGTAAAGTTGTAAAACTCGTGAATTCTCAGCTCATATGTTAAAAATTAAATATTTCATATCACCTTTTAACTTCGACATGAGAATTAATATGAAACAAAATAGGAGAAATACGAAAGTGAAGAGAGAGAAACGTCAAAACTCCCCACAAATTTTCGTATCGTGAGTGAAAGCCTACCCCGCCAGCAACACCACACCTCTTACCCACAAAACGAGTTAGGCACGCGTCGAACACGCACGTTAAAGCCATAGTGTAATAATGCTCTAATGGCCAGTTTTTAAGTGGGTAGTTAACTATCGGATTACTTAATCTTAATTCTAAGTTAATTAGAAGTTAACTTTGGATTTTGTTTTTCTGTGGTGAGTTAATGTAAGTCGCCATATTGTCAACTAATATGGCAACCCTTGTATTGTTATTGGAAAAAAACGTGTGTTTTGGGATAAATACCAAAACAACAAAGGGGAACAAACAAAATGGAATTATGTAAAATAAGAAATAGATGCATAAAATCGAAGTCATTTTAACAAAAATGTGTAAAAAACTATATAGGCGCAACAATTTAACGATCTAGACTCAACGTATGTGAACAAATACGCAAATCTGAAACATGTATTTTATACAATCTTCATTTCTCACTTTGACAGTCAGTAATTTGATTGTCAAAATCATATGGTTCTGACTATAAGTTAACCAACCAACATTGGGTGGTTAAATCATAGTTAAACAATGACTAAAAAACACAATTCGATGTTTAACCACAATTTAACTAAGAAACGAATATCACCACTGACTGAAAAACTGGCCGTAAGATATAAAGAGTTTGCATGTGTGTTTCAGTTCCACCAAATTCTCGTCGAAAGTCACTGGGCTAACGACAGTTTTGATAGTTTTTGTATGCAGTTTTTTTTTCTGCTAGAATTTGGACGTAATACAAATAAAAATTAAAGTAAATTGTTGTGTTCTTCTAATCAAAATTAAAATAACAATAAATACAAGTTTGAAGTCAGTTTCTTCAATTCGCCTATGGCCCAATCTCTTTCAAATTCTATCCTGTATCAAATTTTCAGCTAGGAAGTCGACCAGCTGCTTCATCGAAACCCCCTGAGTATAAGTATGTGATTGATTTGAAATTAAGTATGTTTTGATTGATAGCAGTAGTACCTCAACAGAAGTTCGTGCTTACACCGTGGTTAATGAAATTCAATTGGTTATATTTCAAAGATTTTGTTCAAAATATACAATCTCACATTATTTCTTACATTCGAATATAATTTGTATCAAAACAAAACAACAGACTAATTTTTAGGTGTATAGTCATCGAATGGGCTAAAAGAGTTTCTTCATATTTTCACGGATTTCACGCGTGGTCCGGTCCGTCTCTGTTCATACCTGCAGACTTCGTCCTCTTTTACATTTCTAGCGCCAACTTTCCGGCTTTCTATGACATCTTTTTTGTTCTCTAAAACTCTAAATAGTAAAACATTTACTAAAACGTCACTAGCGAGACCACTTACGTGTCATTTAGTCCGCAGTTTATCACGGTCAGGTTAGCGATAACCTTGTTCTCCAATCTTTCCCGTTAACACCACACAATTTGAGATACTCCGTGAGAGAGCTACTCCGTGCCGATGCCAAATTATCGAAGGCAGCATCACAACAGAAATACTAAATTGGCCGGCTCTTGGTTTTGAAAGGTTTGTACAAATCTGGGATGTTTTTGAAATAACTGAACCTTTACAATTGGACCAGTCGCCCAAATCGGCTCACATTTTAAGCCGATGAAAGCCAATTATACCGGCGTCGGCGTGATCTTCTTGGTGGCGGCGATACGTCAGAAATGTTCCGTCTGTCAAACAATTAATTTTTTTGTGTATATATTTATGTATATGGTTGAATTTTATTGGTACTTAGCAGTGTTGCATCAAATTGTACACCAGTTTAAAATAAGGTTAAACTACAGTTTTTACAGATTTAAATTGTATGAGTAATCTTAGGTTAACGGAGTTAACATTCTAAATGCGCTAATAACGGGTTTTCCAATTGGTACTTGACAACTTTGAATTTAATTTGTGAACGCACTGATCATCTAACTGTTACTTTCCTTTTTTTCAGTAAACTCAACATTTTCATCATGGTAAAGTACACGAACGAACAACGTATGCCAATTATAAAAATGTACTACCGAAATTCGAAGTCGGTGACAGCAACTTTAAGAGCGTTAACTGCAATTTTCGGTCGTTATTCTCGCCCTAGTAGACAAGCAATAACAAGTTTAGTGCAAAAATTTGAGTCTACATAATCATTGTGTGATGCTTCCGTGCCAGTGAGACAACGGATTGGTTGAAGTGACGAAAATATCGCTGCCGTTCAAGCGTTCATAGCAACCGATCCAAATCAGTCGATTCCGCGGCGTTCTTGAGAACTGGGCATCGCCAAACCACTTTATGGTGAATTTTGGTTAAAGATCTTGGTTTACACCCCTACAAGATCAAGCTGACTCAAGAATTGAAGCCGATGGACCTTTTGACGAGACGTACATTCTCCGATCGGGCTCTGAAGAAGATGCGCCAAGATGATGAATTTCATCGCAAAATCACCTTCAGTGACGAAGCTAATTTTTGGCTCAATGGGTTCATCAATGAGCAAAATATGCTTTATTGGTTTGGTGAAAATCCACATGTGCTTCATGAATCACCACTTCATCCACAAAAAATAACTGTTTGGTGCGGTTTGCATGCCGGCGGCGTCATTGGGCCATATGTTATCGTCGACAATAACGATCGTCACGTTACTGTGAAAGGCGATCGTTATCGCGCCATGATTACGGATTAATTTTGGCCCGAATTGGAAAACATGGACTTGGACGACATGTGGTTTCAGCAGCACGGTGCCACAAGCCACACAGCACACGTTACAATCGATTTATTGAAGAGTAAGTTTGGTGAGCGTGTTATCTCAAGAAATGGACCAGTCAATTGACCGCCTCGTTCATGCGATTTAACGCCTCTAGACTTATTTCTTTGGGAATACGTCAAATCATTGGTCCATGCCGACGACACTGGAAGAACTCAGAGCCAACATTGAACGCGAAATAGCGGCCGTTACGGCCGAAATGTGTGACCGAGTCATCGAAAATTGGGTCCAACGAATCGACCGCTGCCGACGTGCCCCCGGTGGTCGAGGACATATGAACGAAGTCGAGTTCCATTCATAAATGTTTTGATTGTATTTCAAGTCGATCATAAAGTTTTGGAAATATCTCAAATGGTTTGCGTTTTATTTTAAAAAAAAATTGACAAGTCCTTATTGGAAAGCCCTTTATTAGTCGGTGTAAATGCCTTATTACGCGAAGTATTTGCAAGTGTACTTTTGTTTGCAACACATGATTGTTCCAAGGTAGGCTCGTTTCATGGGTTCGACAGACTTGAGTGTATTTAAATCGTTTTGAAATTATAAACTGCCCGATTTACGAGAAATTCAGATCAGTTGGTTTATTTTATTTCATTATTTTTGGCATTGGATTTGTAATTATGACAATTTCAATTTTAAATTCAATATAACATTGTTGCTAACAACTAAAACTATGGTTACAAATTGTTACCGTAATTAATTTATTCTCCTATAAATCAATTACGCATTTGTCCAACTACGCTACTAAGGAATTTTATCAGTGTACATTTAACTACAATTCATAATTTTCTAATAATTCTCGTTTTTTTTTTTGCTTTTGACAATTCCTAAAATTTTGTAACCGTGAAATGTGACAGGGTGTTCAGACATGTCCATGTCCAGAATTTAGAAAAATATAAAAATCTAAGTTTGCAAAAAGCTCCTCTATAATTTGTACATATGAATGTATATCAGTACCTCGTTTCTGTAGTTCTCGAATCGAAAAAGTTTTCACATTAAGCATGAAACAAAAAATTCCATCGTTTCTCGATTTGTGAGTAAAAAGTGTTTCTATATATCAATGCGAAAAGAGGCAACACTGATGAAGTTTTGATTGGAATATTCCAAGAAAGCTGTCAAGTAAGAAAAAAATATAAACAAACAAAATAAACTAGTGCGAAAAAGAACAACAAAAAGAAGTATAGACATGCATTCAACTTCATTTTATTTATGCTTTCTTGATTTTACTGTAATATTTTGGAAAAATTAATTGAAATACATAACAGAAAAGATATAGTTCTTATCTTCTCCAAGTTTTAATTTCTTAAAAAACCTTTTTGTAGAAACAACATCAAAATCTCGCACTGTTTTAATTTGTGAGTATTTTTGACGTTTCACATTTTAATTTTTTCGACTCACTACTTTTTAGAGACAGATTTTCTCGCATTTTTCCAATAAGAATGAAAAAAGCAGTACGTCACAGAAAGTTTTCGCAAAACAAACGTTGTAGAAACAGTCACATGTGTGAAGCGTTTTTTTGTACCGATTCCTAGCGTTTTTGTTTCAATTCACATGTTTCATCTGAAAACTTTTTCGATTCGAGAACTACAGAAACGAGGTACAGGTTTGTAAATGAGAAAAATTTTATAGTTTTTAAAGATATCGATTTTTTATATATGATATGTTTTACTTTAGGGTAGTATTCTAAAAGTTCCGAAAGTGAACGTAAACGCAAAAGCCAACGCGAACGCCAAAGTCAAAAAATGGTCGTTTATATATTACTTCGCGCTTGCGTTTGTTTACGAAAGCTGTCACTGACATATGCGGTTTATAGAGTTGCCCAACTAAAATAAACAATTATAGATTAGAAAAAGTTATCTTGAGTGAAATTATCAGAATGAAAAAGATTAAAAAATTTAGCACTATTTCAGTAGATCAACAGATTTTAAGATAGCTATCATTTACAATACTGCAAATACCAACAATATTCACGTAAAATGTGTGAAAACCTATGTTATTTTGGGGTTCAATGTCCAATAAATTTCTCCATCTATATTAAATTATTTGTCTTTTCAAAAACGCGTGGCATTTGGCGGTATATATAGATAGTAATGTATTGTGCCTTTTGTTTATTATTGTCAACATGTCTATAATTTTTATAAATATTATTATAATAGTTTTGCAACGCATTATTTATTTGAATGTTCCACTTCTAATTTTATTATTGTAAATAAGAATTTCAGTGCCCAAACAATATAATTTTGAATTATTTAAAAAAAAAAAACAGTTTGAGCTCTATCCGTCGAATTCATTTCAGCCAAAATTGGCAACTACTTATAAGCAATGAAATGCAAAATACTTCCATCTGCCTTTCCTCGATCGACATTTTTCTTTAAATTTGTAATTTCTTCAACTAACGCGAACAATTTTGGCGTGTTCAATTTGACAGCTGAAGTGATCAAACACGTTGCGCTGCGTTTTATTAAATAACATTAAAGAACGTAACTCAACGCAGGTAGGCACCTAACCAGAGGGGTTCTATCCCACAGTTGATCAACTTTAGAGTTGGCGAAATATGATGGATAAGGTAACAAAGAGAAATAGCGAAGTATGTAGGGTTGCTCAATGCGTTTTTCTCACACTTTTTTTGTGCATTGAACCAAAAGTACAAAGCTCATCAACTGGGAGTAATTTTGTGATAATTAAATCGAGGAAAAAAGGGATAGCAAGTGAAATAAAGCAAAATGTAATGAAGTGTTAGAGTAAAACTGTTTATATAGATTACAATTGAAACTCAAATGTATTAAAATAAAGATTTTTCTCATTCTGTGTGGGTTGCCAAGTTTGTATAACTCTGTGCTCATACTTTTCCAGTGACTTTTCTTGGTTTCCTGTCTAAGAAAAACAGCTGTTGCAAACTTTTCGTATATTACTCTATGCACCGAACAACTGTAATGTTTTATAAACTACCAAAAGGACAAAAGTACCCCGAAGTGACTGATTCACGACTTATAGAATACCACCCTTAATCTCGACAAGAAAAGTTAAACACAGAAAACCACAAAAAAAGTATTTCTCAACATAATCTCCTTTTAGCTCAATACACTTATGGCCAGTTTCACAGTTGAAAATTCTCCATTTAAATGTACTTTAAATGCCCGATGCTTGTCATTCAAATGTCACTTAATATGAAAAATGTCTTTGAGCTTTTAAATTGAGCTTTTAAATAACGAGTGTGAATCTCACCCTTAGTCCAACGTTTCTCCAATTTTTGTATCCCTTCCAAAAAATTAGATTTTTCGAGGTCCATAAAATAGGCATTTGTTTGATCAATAATTTCAACGTTGGAGCTAAATCTCTTTCCACCGAGCCATTTATTTAGGTTTGGAAATAGGAAATAGTCACTGGGGGCAAAATCCGGAGAATATGGCGGCTGAGGTACCCATTCGTAGCCCAATTAAACAACTCCAAACAATCCTTTGAAGTCGTCACAAGATTACGTTTATGGTCAATTGTGAGTAAGCGCGGCGCGGCACCCATCTTGCAGACAGCTCTCTTAAACCCTACTGATTATTTAAAATCGAAACCACACTGCCATATGAAATGCCTATGGCATCAAAAATGTCACACACTTTTACTCTTCGATCGGCCAACACCATGTCGTGGAGTTTTGCGATATTTTCGGGTGTATGACCTCAATTGCCCGTCCAGAACGTTCAGCGTTATTTGTACTTGTGCGACCACAACGGCAGTCAGTAAACCACTTTTTTGACATTGAAATCGATGGTGCAGAGTCCCCATAGTATTTCTCAAGCTTTTCCTTGGTTTGATTGACGGTTGTTTTTCGCAAAAAATAATGTTTAATGAGCACTCGAAATTCACTTTTTTCCATTTTTAAAAAAAGCACGAGGTTCAATGTTTTGAACAGCTGTTCAACGCAAAGTAAATGACGGAACTTGCTCAAAATTTAGTCTAGTAACAGGTGGTACTTGATGGGCGCAGTGTTGCATTTCATATAACTACGGTGGAAGTTCGAAAAGTCAAGGACTTATTGATCCGCCTCGTATTATTAAAATGTTAACAAAAATGATTTTTTAATCTCTTTATATTAACTTCACCTGTCGGTATGCATGTATGTATGCATCCATACCGAAATAATTTTGGATTGAATTTTAACCCTTTTTCCGTGATCCAATCGAGCTGAAACTTCGCAGGCAAACTAATGGCGATGACAAAAATAAACTATCAAAATATGGCGGGATTAAATAAAGGGGCGGTAGCTCCCACACAAATCGCAAATTAAAAATCCATTATTTCTGCTCCTGTTAACGGTATTTGAACAAAATTGGGTATGTTGGTTAGGTGTATATATTCTAAGATCTGCTGCAAATATGTGCGGGACTGGACAAAGGGGCGTGGTCATATATAAAGAATTTATGGTCAAAAACTATATATTTACGGGTTGGTTTTTTTAACAATCACTTTGTAACAATCACTTACTTTGACTTACTTTTTTAAAAGGAAAAGAAGTTTGACTTACTGTTTTAAAATTCCATGTGCATAACTTGTATTATATTAAGTTTTCTACGATCTTCGATTGAAATTCTTCTTATTATTGAAACGAGCTTAAGATCATTTATAAGTATTGCTTATTTATTTCCAATATTTCGTCTCCACATTGGATGACTTCTTCAGGGAACAATTATTATTATATCCCTAATAATAATATAATCCATAATCCATATAATAATAATTGTTCCCTGAAGAAGTCGCCCAATGTGGGGACGAAATATTGGAAATAAATAAGCAATACTTATAAATGATCTTAAGCATAACTTGTATTTTTAATCGACATTAGGAGTACAATAGTACCTTATAATCGTGGGAATAAGGCGATCTTCGGGAACAGCCTATGCGCACAACACTTTGAAATTTCAATATTTTTGAACAAATCAGTAATTTAAAAAATGTTAAACTAATGAAAACCGTAACTGCACTTTATAATTTTTATTTTAAAATCCTAGTGGAGGGTTGGCTGTAACCGTCTTCATTAACTATTTACCTTCTTCTTCTTGTTTTGTGCAATACGTTGTTTTCAAATATAATTATAATTTCAAATATAAATATTGTTGCAAACTGTGTACTTGGAACAAATAATGACTTAACGTAAACAGAGATTAAACGAAACTGAACACAATTTTCACTTAACAGGGGGTTTATTATTCTAAAGTCAGAATTATTCTAGAGTCACAATATGAACTCAAGTTCAGTCAGAGAGCGAGTGGTCAGATAACATAATGTACTATTTATCACAGTGTTGCCCGTTCAACAGTTTTAGTGCAATTGTAGCATTTTTTTTTTAAATTATGTTGAATGCTTTTAGCACTTTTTAGCGTCACTTTTCCAAACTATGTGTTCTTCTCCCTTAATTTTTAGCATTTTGTTGGCCATAAATTGTATTCGCCAGAATATGTGGCTGCTTTTGTGGTTTACTTTAAATCAAGAATTGAGTGGAAAATCATCTGCGATCAACTTTGATCAAAATTAAACTCTAAATTCAATTTTTAGGTTAATAGTTGATTGCAGGTTAACCAGAAAAATTTGGGCCTTTAAACTATGGTCAAGTGACCATATGATTTTGACAGAAAACAAAAGGAAAAAGGAGCTCAAAACTTCTTTAATTGTTAATGAGAACAATTATAATTACTATTCTAGTTGAAATAACAATAAAATCGAATTACGTAACTAGTAGTGAACATAGAACTTGATTTATGCTCCAATATTTTCAAATTTGATTAAATATTTTGTATTCTCTGATTTACCTCGGAAATATTTTATTTATAATTCCTCTACGCACTCTATTTTATTTTTAAAATAATCAGAATGTCAAAATTCCAGTCCCACACAATTGTTTTCGTACGACATAACTTCAGCGTAACAACCCTGCAATTAATTTTGCCTAAGAAATTTTCAAAAAGAGCTGAGGACCAAGAAAATGAAAAGTGAGGGAAATTTTCGGTTCATGACATTTTTGTTATTTTTTTATACACGTACTTCTTATTTATTTATTTATTTATTTATCTCACAGCTACAATCCTCAATAGGATACAGCCGGTAATATGTTTACAACAACCTTATAAAATTAATATTATATATTTACATAGTAGACATAAAATACAATACTTAATAAAATTAAAATACATTTGACATAAGAAAAAGAGTAGAGTAAAATTAAAATAATAAGAAGAAAATTTGTTAAATTAAAAAATTAAAAAAAAATATATATAAATCAAAATATTAACATAAAATAATTCAAATGAAATAAAATAGTTAAAAAATTATTATAATTAGTTAGTATATTAGTTATAATAATACAAAATACAAAAATAAAAAATAACTTATAATAAAAACAGTAACAATACAGGAGCTGGGCCAGGAACATCTGGAACATGAGGAACAGGAACATCAGCTGGAGTAGAACAACAGGAGGATGAGCAGGAACGAGAGAAATGGTAAACAGTCTCCACAATTTTGAGTGGAATGATCCACAGGAACTTTAGAATAAAATCATAGGAGATAACATAGGCAGTAACATCTGGAGCAGGAACGTCGCAACAATAAACAGGAACATAAAGATAGCATAATGGGAGATAAATAGGAAGAGTAGGAACATGAAGATCGGGGACATGAAGAGCAGGAACATGAAGAGCAGTAACATGTAGATGAGGAACATGAATGTCAGGATCTGGCCTCAACCGCTAATGATTTATTTATTTATTTAGCGTCAGCTACAATTCATTGTAGAATTCTTTCGCTCATCTTTTTATAAAAGCTAACAGTGATCTGGCTTTGCCTATACAGGAATCGATATGAAGATCAAAACGCAACTTTTGATCAAGAAATACTCCTAAATACATGAAGGAAGACATTTTCCAATATATAAGAACCAAAATTCAACGGTGTACTACGGCAAAACGAAATCTTATTACATTTTCCCTGATTTAGCGACATACCATTTACCAAACACCAATTAGTGAGACTATCCAAGTCATTTTGAAGATGGGTGGAATGCTCAGTACTGCATATATAACTTAACATCATCTGCAAACATCAAAATGTTAGAGGATTTAACTATAGACGGCAGATCATTTAAATACAGAACGAAAAGTAGAGGACCTAAATGACTGCCTTGAGGAACACCAGATTTTACTGATATAGTTGAAGATAATACATTTTTAAACCGCACTTTTTGGGTACGACCACTAAGGTAAGAAGATACCCAGTGCAACAATTTAGTTGGAAAACCAATAATATCAAGTTTGTATATTAACAAATTATGAGCAACTGTGTCAAAAGCTTTACTAAAGTCTGTGTAAATTACATTCATCGGACATTTATCACGAAAAGCTGCTAAAACATGAGACGTTAACTCCAGTAAGTTAGTCGTAGACCACCTGCCCTTAACAAAACCAAACATCCAACAAAATGAAGTACGGCAACGAAAATTTCACTGAAGCACTGAAATACCCTTTTTGTATTTAAAGCCAGATCAAACATCGATCAAAATCAACTGATTACGAATTTAAATAACCACTCAAAAATTCGGGCCTAGAATCATCAAGCGGACCGATGTTAGTATTATACTATACTACGTTTATAGTAGAGCTTATAATGTGATATCATATCGTGATAAGTCAAACAAGTACGTGTTACTTGCACGTTCTTGATTGACATAATACTATCACAATATTACCTCTCATAGAAATGTAATATTATTTATTTATCCAAGACAGTTTGGGGGAGACAATAGCAATACATTCAAACTTTTGGTTACTAAGTGTGAGTCTCTCATTGTCTTCGTTACTGTCTCTGAATTTTCAATGACAGTAAATTCGACAAAAGAATTAAATCAGAGCCAATTCTGTGAAGTTTCGTTGTAATTTGCGTAAAAAGTCAAAACATAATTGAAAAAGGCCGCGCAATTTGAAAAAAATTATTTTTATTTGTAAATCATACTGAATTCACACGGAGCGACACTGACGGCTTAAAAGTGTATTGTCTTTATAATTGCGTTACGCAATCATTTTTCTTTGACAACTAATACAACTTTGACAACTATATTCTTGTCTCGTGTAAACGCAAGTTAAGTGACAAATGTTTGATTTTGTTGGAATAATTGACAACTCGGTGAAGCACACTCGCTGGCATGACTACTTTCAAACTCCATGACAAGTTCGTCATCAGATGCCTAACTACCGCCTTCATTAATTTAATATTTTGTTAACTTAAAAAGAAACCCGTTTTTAAGGAACTAAAACGATAATGTTCGGTCAATCTACGAGCATGTCGAAAAAATGTGTAAAGACTAAGGGGATATGATTGTTTGTTGAAAATTATTATTAAATTTTTTAAAATATAATTTTTAAATTTTAAATTTTGACATTTGCACCTTTTTTAGCATGTTTTTCTGCTTCTTCAACAGCCCCTGGCAACACTGATGTATCATATTGATTTAATTGTCCCACTGGATCGTTACATGCAACAGTGGATTATATGAGAGAATGAAAGCGAGAGTGATCAATCAACCACTTGTTATACGAATAGTGCATCCCAAAGGCGTTAAGTCCGAGTTGCGTCGGATGAGAACAATATCGATGTGTGCAAAATCATCTCGACCACTTTAAACATCAGGGATGGGATGATTTCTTCACTTGGATGCGGAAATTGGCTACACAATAAATAAAGTAAGATATGAATAGCAAACAATGCTTGCTACTTACAATTGTCTGTTTTTGCAGACGAAATCTTTGTTAAAACAACAAACATATATTTTCTAAAATAGCAAACATGTTTGCCTTCGCATTTTCAGCACTCTTTTCTACTGTGTTTACTACAATATTTTTGATGTGTTAACATCTATAGGCACGGGTAGGGCAATATATCAAAGTGAACACTTGCAAACAACACACAGCATTAGCATTATACGTGCTTGTTGTACAACAATAGTCTCTGTATGATGGGATTGCGGCAGCGAACAAACAAGCAGGTCGTCGTCGCCAAAGAGTATTGAATAGTGTAGAGAACTCATGGAACGAATTGTATGACTCACGAATTGTATGATTCAAAACGTATTACTCTCTTTTTGTCATAACTTGGTCCATTCATAATTTTGATTTTAACCTTTGATGCCTTTTCAACCATTTATGCTTTTTGTATTGTATTGAAATATTCTATAAAGAGAATAAGACTCGTTTATGCTCTTTTACTCAGACTCTCTACATGAGAGCAATAAGTTCTCTATAATATTCAATACTTTTTGTCGTCGCTCTGTTTATGACAAAACAAAAACAATCATTTCAGTGACCTATATATTGTTTTATTTATTGATGTGTTAACATCCATAGGCACGGGTAGGGTATAGTCTAACAAAGTCAACACATGCAAACAACACAACGTTGTGTACGTCGAAGCTATGCAGCATTAGCATTGAAAATAATATGTGGTTGTTGTACAACAATAGTCTCTGCCTGAAAATAATTATGATGGCATTGATGTAGCGGCAGCGAATAGTTGTCTTAAAAGACGAGGTCTTCCTACTCGTAAGCTTACGAACATAACACAATGTATGTTCATGTGTCTGTTGCTTTGCATTCTGTTTGTTTTTTGTGGGAATAAAACAAAAAGTATTAAGAAAGAAAATAATGACACATGTGCTTGCACTGGTCTTTAAATAATTGTAAGCATTAATATTATTTAAATGTAACGTCATCATATGATTGAACGTTGTTTTTTATTTTCCAATGTAACATTTACTAATGTGTTCATAGAAATCAAAAAGGTGTTAACACATCGTCCGTGAGTTCGATCACTCATTGGTTTTTTTTAAGTGAACTTGTTAATGAAATTATTTGTTTTGGACGTTTGTCCCATCTGGTTTTGACCAGCATGAATACTCCTGGAATAGGAACTGTAGGCTGGAGAGTAGATGTGATCACAAAATCCGACATTTTCGAAATAAAATGATTTCCATTATACATATAAGTATATGACTCGATCTGAAATTATTTATTAGAAGAATATTTTTCGTTTCCTTTTAGCTAATCAGATTGAGCAGATCAGGGTTTTTTCTGCAATTAAAAACAAAAGTAAACCTTCGGTACCAGGATTTGAACTCACGTTGGCGGACGATCGTTTCAAAGTTTGTGATTCTTCTCATCAGCGCCTTAGCGTTCTAGACCAGTGACCGTCTGGTTCACATTGCCACTAATTGCAGTTGGTAAGTAAGTACGTTATATATCAATATAGAGGGTTGCTATTTGTATTTCGGATCCAGAATTAAAAAAACAATCATTTATCATTGGAAATGGTTTTATTGTTTTTCAAAATATTCTCATATTTTCAATATATTTTATATATGCGCTCAAACAATTTTTCGAAGCACTTCTTCCACTCCGATTGAGCCACCTCCAAAACATGGTTTTTGAACGCTTCAACAGCTGCTTCGGGCGTCGAAAAACGTTAAACACGCAGTAAAAAGAAGTCATTGGGTGACAAATCAGGGCTGTACGGCGGATGACTCATCAATTCAACATGTTGAGTGCTCAAATAGCCCATTGTTTCAACTGCACTGTAGAGCCAGCATTGTCCTAATGCAAAATTGTACCTTATTTCTTCCAACACTGTTGGCAATGTCACTCAGAATTGACAAAATTCCACTACAGGCACTGTGGCCACACGACCGGTTTTACCGAGAAAGAACGCGATCAGTTGCATCGACGAGCTTCTTCCACAAACAACTTTTGTTGGATTTAGCTCGTATTGAAAAACCCATACGGTCGATTGCTTTTTTTTCGGGCTCATGTGCATACATCCATGATTCGTCACCTGTAAATTTTTTCACCATTTCTTCAACATTGACACGAGCCTTTTTGATGTGTTAACATCTATAGCGGCGTATAGGGACTAAATCTATCAAAGTCAAAATCTGCTAAAACCAGATTTTATGCTGCTGCTAAAACCATCGCAGTCGACGTTATGGTGGCATACTAATACGTCAGCTACTTCGTACAAAGTATGTGTGATGTTGTGTGTTTGGCTGTTTCGTTGCTGTTGATATGGCAAACATGTGGTTATGTGACACACGATGTTGTGTGTTTGGTTGTTTTTATTTTAGGTACCCCCCCCCCCTACACCCACCACCCACACAAACACTCCACGACACAGCAAGCACAAATAAATCACCAACATATCAGTAGTAGTAGTAGTAGTTATTGCAGCTGTTGTTGTTGCTGTTGTTTTTTTATTATAGTGAAAGGTAAGTCCAATAAAATGGGGGTGCGGAGCACTCTCAGAGCAAAGAGAGTAATGACGTATATAAAAATGAGATAGCAAGAGAGCAACGACAATTTTGTAAACTTGTGTAGCGTCCCAGCGGACCACAACTTCCTATACGATATCGCATACGAGAGTTACGCGAAACTTTTGCGGGTAAAACTCTCGAAAACAGATCCGAAAACGACCGGAAAATGAATCATCAGTCGCTCAGTTTGTGGCAGTAAAAGTTTCGTTTACGATGTCTTGCAAGAGATTCGTTTGCGAGACTTTTGCAATATGTTTTTCGAGAACAACACGAAAAATATAACAAAATGCAATTGCCAAAACATTATTGTTGTGTAGTGTGCCTGCACGTGTGTGCCTCTGTTTGGCGCACGACACAACGACAACAATGTTTCTCTCTCTTTTTTCGTCCGTTCAGCACCCGTTTTTAAACCAGTTTGCGAACATTTGGGCGAGTTTAATTTCTCCCCTGGTTTTGGTCCGGTAAATACTCTTTTCTGAGCCCGTTTGCGAGCATTTAGCGTAACACTCGCTAAGGCTCGGTTTTTTGCCCGCTGGGGTATGTACGAATAGAACAATGTATGTATGTATATACAAGTGTCTGTTGCTTTGCATTCTTTGACTTTTGTGGGAATAAAACAAAAAATATTGAGCAAGAAAATAATGACACATGTGCTTGCACTGGGTCTTTAAATAATTTTAAGTATTAATATTATTTAACTGTAACGTCATCATATGATTGAACGCTGTTTTTTATTTTCCAATGTAACATTTACGAATGTGTTCATAGAAATCGAACGGGTACCGTCACCCGTGAGTTCGAACACTCATTGGATTTTTTTTTTGAGCACTCGTCAAATTATGTGGGATCCAAAGAGAACAAATCTTTTTCACGGCCAAATGAGCATGCAATATCTTATTGATGGTAGTGATACTAATGCCCGAGGAAGCCTCAATCTCACGGTATGATACATGTCTGTCTTACTTTATCAATTCACGCACAAAATCGATGGTTTCCGGCAAAACGACCGAAGTTGGACGGCCTTCAGTTTCAGTGGCAACAGTTTTCATCTGGCAACACTAGTAGTACTGCCAGGACCCGAAATATAAATAGCAACCCTCTATCAGCAGAAATAAAAATTGTATAACATTTTTTATTTTTGTTTGTAAACTTTTGTTACGATATATTTGCGAAATTTCTACCATAATAAGATAACATTTGGAAATACGAAAGTCATTCGGGTGGATCACTTTCCTCAAGGGGGTCACACGGTATAGTGGTTTAAAGTTTTCATAGAGTAATATATAAAGAGTCATAGAGTAAACATACATGGAACATCTCTCTCAGCAAAACGATGGCATGAGGCCTGGTGTGATATGATTGCTTTAATAATTGCAGATAAAGGCATTGTAACAAAACAAGAAACCAACGTCAGCATTTGTGCTTGTGTATTAAAATAGTTGTCTTAAATGCAATACAAATGTAACAAAAAAGTTGAAAATATATTTTATTTTCACATTTCCCCACTAAATCGACATGAAAAATGTAAGTCAACAGATCTTCTAATTGCGATAAGTCGAAAATCGCTCTATCACACCGACCTCACCACGATGAGTGAATAATGAAAAATCATATGAGAAAATTTTTCTCTCTATTTAAGTATGTTTACCCCATGGAAAGAGTGTGCATCAGTGTTGCCGTTCCACCAAATTCTCGTTGAAAGTCACTGGGCTAACGACAGTTTTGATCAGGGGATTTCGTTGAAACAGCTGTTCGACCACCTAGCTGGAAATTTGATACAGGATAGCATTTGAAGGAGAATAAGCGATAGGCGAATTGAAAAGACTGTCTTTATAAAACTTTAAAAAACAATTAAATGCAATAAATTACTTTTGATCTGAAGAACACAATAATTTTCTTTAATTTTCATTTGTATTATATCCAAATTCTGGCATAAAAAACTATATCAAAACTGTCGTTAGCCCAGTGACTTTCGACGAGAATTTGATGGAACTGAAACATCCATCTTACTCTGACTCTATGGGTTTGATACAGTTTTTATTAATTCAAGAATTAGGACGTAATACAAATAAAAATATTAAAAAATGTGTTCGTTCAAATCAAAACATATTTAATGCATATAACTTTATTTTAAAAGTCATTAGTGCCAATAAAATCAAGTATAAAGTCACTTTTTCAATCCGCACATCGCTCATTCTCCTGTATCAAATTCGCCGCTAGGAGGTCGAACAGCTGTTTCATCGAAACCCCCAGCTTAAATTTTTAGTAGGGATATGCAGTGTAGTCAGTTGTAAATACATAAGTATATACATTAGGGTGGGTAAAATCCCATACAAACAAAAAATCACTTTTAGTCACCACCTAAAAATGAAGTTCAGAGAGTTTAATGACTATTGGCAAAATATTGCGATTTTGGGTTCAGCAAATTGTGAGCTATTTTGCTTTAAAAACACCTCTAATTATCAGGTATTTTGGGTGTAACTTTTAAGATGTTGCAGATATTTGGAACATTTATTATGGGTACGTAGACCTTTAGGAGTTCATTCATTGCACATATTGTTTTTATTTGTATTTTTGAAGTTGATTGAGTTGTAGAAGTTTAAATGCCGATTTTTAGTGGATTTTCGTTGAGTCCTAAGAAAAAATCTAAATAACTCCGTCATTTTTAGTCATTAGTCATTAAACACTCTGAACTTCATATTTAGGTGGTGACAGCAGCAAATTTTTTTTACCCACCCTAGTATTAATATTATTTATTAAATTATTGTTGGGGGATAAACGTTTATTTATGAAATACTTCTTTATTTAACCTTTTTAATAAATTTGAGGTTTTTACTCAAATACTTACATAATGTTGACGATATTCACATAGAACCTACATATTTGGAGTTATCAGACGAGTCCCAGCCATAACGCCCATTTTCAGTCCGAAACTAATGTCGATTTCGGTTCTTAGAAAAATCATTTTTCTGCGCTATGCCCCAAAAGGCCTTTTTGTTTTCGTTTGTGAAAAAAGTCCAACCCTACTTCAAGGTTTTCTGTTCGTTCCTGAGAATGTTGCACTCAAAAAGTGAAAAAATGTTGCATTTCCTGCACTATCAGCGAGTTACGGGGGAAAATGTTGTCCGATAAAATGGTTCACAAACTATCTTTTGATGTGTTAACATCTATAGCGGCGTATAGGAACTAAATCTATCAAAGTCAAAAGTCTGCTAAAAACCAGATTTTATGCTGTTGCTAAAACCATTCATTTGCAAGCGCATGGGCTTGCGCAGTCGACGTTATGGTGACACACTAATACGTCAGCTACTTCGTACAAAGTATGTGTGATGTTGTGTGTTTGGCTGTTTCGTTGCTGTTGCTATGGCCAAACAAAGCGTGCCATTTGATGTTCAGCATTGCCCGGTGTATACAAAAACAAGTTGAAACGGTGTAAAGTTCGGCCGGGCCGAAGCTTATATACCCTCACCATGACAATTTACACTCACACTCTCCACTCTTTGCATTCCCGTAACAGTTTTTATTTTAGGTCCCCCCCCCCTTACAATCACCACCCACACAAACACTCCACGACACAGCAAGCACAAATAAATCACCAACATATCAGTAGTAGTAGTAGTTGTTGTTGTTGTTGGTGTTGTTGTTTTTTTTATTATAGTGAAAGGTCCAATAAAATGTGGGTGCGGAGCACTCTCAGAGCAAAGAGAGTAAAGACGTATTATACGTATATAAAAATGAGATAGCAAGAGAGCAACGACAATTTTGTGAACTTGTGTAGCGTATGTACGAATATAATAATGTTTGTATATATATACAAGTGTCTGTTGCTTTGCATTCTTTGACTTTTGTGGGAATAAAACAAAAAGTATTGACCAAGAAAATAATGACACATGTGCTTGCACTGGGTCTTTAAATAATTTTAAGTATTAATATTATTTAACTGTAACGTCATCATATGATTGAACGCTGGTTTTTATTTTCCAATGTAACATTTACGAATGTGTTCATAGAAATCGAACAGGTACCGTGTAGCAAAAAGGTGTTAACTCATCGCCCGTGAGTTCGAACACTCATTAGATTTTTGTGTATGTAGTTTTTGTCTTTGCTAATACATTTTGTCTGCCTTTAGTGTGGAGCGCTAGCTAATTTAAGCGGCTTCAGTTAAAATCGCTTACATTTTCAAACAAAGTGGGTGGTTGGAATCATTAGTTAAGCGGGAATATCAAAAAATACCAATAGTACGAGTATTTATACTTTGTCTACCAGTTTGTATGAAGAGTCGCTTAAAATGGCTTAATATCGATTAGTTCTGCATAGACACTGGTCGAATATTTTAGTTAAGCGAGGTAAGTAAAACATGCTAAAAAAATTGTTGCCTGTAAAGTCGGTTTTACGGGCGAAGATTTTACGTGACAACGTCTTTTTCTCGGTAGAATATTTATTGATATGAATATAATTAAATTGCACAATAGGAGTGCAATGAACTCACTTGCCCAATGAGTGTTAGAACTCACGGGCGATGTTTTAACATTTATTGAAACTTATGGTTTAGGAAAATAGAAGTAATTTCAACACCATCTAGGTACCTGTGCGATTTCTATGAACACATTATCAAATGTGACATTATAAACAATAAACATATCCTTTATTATAAAATATAAACATTTCTTTTATTATAAAAAATAAACATTTCTTTTATTAAAAACAAAAGAAAATAATTTACTAACCAAAAAGTATTTCAATTCATCATATTCGCATATCGTTTTTAAAGCCGACCGCAGCTCTCTGTTTCGTTTTGGCTACCTAATTCATATGAAAATTTCTACACACAAACATACACTACACATATCATAAAGCCAAAAAACAAAAAAAAAACAAAAAATAATACCTTATCCAATGCAGACTGATCTAAATCAATATTCATACACACGCACATATATACGCACATACATACTTGCTCAGTCGTCATATATATGATGTGCCAAAAAACAAAAACACTCACACCACCGACCAACAGCCACTAGAAGCCAGCAAAGCAAATCGTTTCTGGCACACAAGTAAACACATTGCGTTTACTTGTGTTCGGTGACTCATCGTAACGTTACCGGGCGTTACACTTTTTCATAAGTGACTCCCAGCCGCAACCTAATTTAAGACGTTGTCACGTCAAAAGCAATAAGAAGATTACAGTTGTGAGAAAATGCAAATGCAAATTCATACTATGATCAAGTGACCATATGATATTGACAGAAAACAAAAAGAACAACAAGCACAAAGCTTCTTTAATGGCTACTGTGACAAATTATAACCATACTTTTAGTTGAAAAATAAGAACATCGTATCAGTTAACTCGTCGTGCAGTTACAATTTTATTTCTTCTCAAATATTTTTACATTTCATTAAATATTTTGAATTTTGTCACTTTTCTTTTCTTGTGAAAAGCCAGTAAGCTGTAAAATTATTTGTCAAAGCACTTAAAATCCTTTTCGTATTTCAAGTCAGATCAAACATAAATCAAAATCTTCTGATTACGACTTTAAATACCACTCAAAATTTGGGCCTTTGGATCTAATACTGGTATTTTTATGTGTTACACTTTTCCCCGCATCAAATAGTATATACGCCCATCTCTATGGGTGAGGGTATTATTAGTAAAAATAAAAGGAAAAGCCTAAATCGATCTACCTTGTTTCGATATGCACTATGTCGAGTTGCGTCCTCATTCTCTGCTACTAGCTGGCGATGCAACTCGGAGTCGATATATTAGTCGAAATATTCAAAATATGCACCGTCGGTGGTGCAATGGGTAGTGTGCGCGCCTCTTGTACTTGAGATCCTGGGTTCAATCCCTGCTCTGACCACCTTAAACGGTCACCTCGCATAGTGACGGCGACACTATCGAGTATTTAGCCATGAAAGTGCTTCTCAAAACTACCGTTCGGAATCGGTGTAAAAGCGTAGGTCCCAATCAGTGAGTATAAAACTAGAAAGCGCACAGCTCACTGGTTGTGAGAAGCTCTCCCCAATTCCTTCATGGGATGTAATGGGAAACCATTTTTTTTATTCATTTGTGAGGCCTTATTTTAAAAAACTCCGTGTTCCTATCTGAAGTGATAATTTTTTTATTAGTAATTAAAAGATACTTTTTTCCAAAAAAAAAGAGATGACGATAATTAAAAAATAAAAAAAATTCTTCCAAAATTATTTTTGTCAAAAATTTTTTTTAAATTTGTTTTACAAAACGTCTAATAGGCTTTCAGCAAGGTGCAATAAGCGAGGTAGACACTGTAAGTGTTGTAATTTACAAAAATGTTTATCTGAATTTTTTCTATAAAAATTCTGAACGTATTTTGTACGTCAAAAGTAAGGAACACACAATTTTGCATGCCGATATGTAGCAGGAAAGTTCGGAGAGGAGGAAACTTTGACCCGCCCTAAAAAAAATTCTGATCAGATCTAGCAAAACGCCGATACACGTATATTTTTTTTAGACCTTTCTACCAGAATCCGTTAACAGAACCCCATAATTTTTTTTGGTGTCGCACAGTGTAATTGGAATAAAAATAAATAAATAATTGGATTCCAATTACATCCCATGAAGAGGTCGGTGAGAGCTTCTCACAATCAGTGAGCTGTGCGTTTTCTAGGTTTTACACTCACTGATTAGGACATACAGTTTTTCACCAGTTCCGAACGGTATTTTGAGAAGCATTTTCATGGCTAAGTACTCTATAGTGTCGCCATTACGAAGTGGGGTGAACGTCGTCGAAAGAAATGTAAGGTGGTCTGAGCAAGGATCGAACCCACGTTCTCATATACCATATTTTACCATAACTTTTTAAATGTATTTTAAGGTATTAAAATATCATTTGTAAAGGATGTTTTTATAGCTGCATGAAAACTATCGATATCGATAACTATGGTTTCACAGCTGAGAATGTCAAACTGTGTTAACATTTCTGTTCAGTATGGTAAGGCAAGTCATCATGAATCGTTTTAATCGCTTTCAAATTGTGGAAATTCACTTTGGAGAACATAAATCTGTTCGCGAAGTTCATAGAGCACTTCATCCATTTTACGGTCAACATAATCGTCCTAGTGATGAAGCTCATTTCAGATTAGGTGGCTACGTCATAAATCAAAATTGCCGTATTTGGAGCGAAGACAATCCTCATGCCGTTAACGAATCACCATTAAATTGACTGTTTAGTACGGTTTACACGCTGGCGGCATCATCGGTCCTTATTTCTTTCAAAATGAGCAACGAGATGCCGTTACGGTGAATGGCGAGCGCTATCAAGCCACAAACAAAATGGTTTCCCATTACATCCCATGAAGGGATTGGGGAGAGCTACTCACAACCAGTAAGCTGTGCGCTTTCTAATTTTTCACCCACTGATTGGGACCTACAGTTTTTACACCGATTCCGAACGTTATTTTTGTGAAGCTTTTTCATGGCTAAATACTAGCTAGTGTCGCCGTCACTATGCGAGGTGACCGCCGCCGAAAGAATTTTTTTTAAAGTGGTCAGAGTAGGGATCGAACCCAGGATCTCATGTACAAGAGGCGCGCACACTACCCATTGCACCACCGACGGCCGGCGCTATCAAGCCATGCTTACTGAATTTTTGTTTCCAAACATTAATCAGCTAAACTTCAACGACATTTGGTTCCAACAAGACGGAGCAACTTGCCATACAGCGCGCTTAACAATCGATTTATTGCAAAATCAATTTGGTGCCAACTTTATTTCCAGAAGTGGTCCTGTTCACTGGCCCCCTCGTTAGTGCGATTTAACGCCTCGGAATTAATTTGTGTGGGGCTATGTTAAGGCATTGGTTTATGTCGATAAAGCAGCAACTCTTGAAGCATTGAAAGCCAATAGTCAAACCACCATTTACGCCACACGGCCACATTTTTTGGAAAAAGTAGTCAAAAATTGGACTGCTCGAATGGACCATGTAACTCGTAGCCGCGGTGGACATATGCCGGAAATCATATTTAAACAATAAATGTCATGAAATTATGTACCAAATTCGAATAAAACAAATTTCATTCCAACAATATTTCTGCCTTGTATTATGATTTTAAGTTCTCATGCAGCTCCCGTTACATCCGGACTTTTACAAACAAGTTTCGCATATCAGACCGCTTACAGCTGCTATACTTCCCTCCAAATAACGCACAAATAAGGTTATGTAATAATGAGTTATCGGAAGTTTTATTTAACATAAATCGATAACATGTTATAACTTCTTTTTATACAAATTATCAAAATAATTAATACAAAATGTAGAATAACCGGTTTTTACTATGCACCACTCCCAATTATAATTTGAAATTTTGATTTTATTTAGGGTAAACAGTAAGGGGTCTCTAAATCTACACATAGAGTAATTCTTTAAAGAGAAAATATTTGACTCATCCGACACTTCCTTTCACATTGGTGGTGCGATCGGTGTGATAGAGAGATGTTTGACGAATAGTTACATACACCAGTACCTCGTTTCTGAAGTTCTCGAATCGAAAAAGTTTTCACATGAAACATGTGAATTGAAACAAAAACGCTAGGACTCGGTACAAAAACTCACTTCTCACATGTGGCTGTTTCTACAACGTTTGTTTTGCGAAAACTTTCTGTGACGTACTGCTTTTTGTCATTCTTATTGGAAACATGCGAGAAAATCTGTTTCTAAAAAGTAGTGAGTCGAAAAAATTAAAATGTGAAACGTCAAAAATACTCACAAATTAAAACAGTGCGAGATTTTGATGTTGTTTCTACAAAAAGGGTTTTTAAAAAATTAAAACTTGGAGAAGATAAGAACTACATCTTTTCTGTTATGTATTTCAATTAATTTTTCCAAAATATTACAGCAAAATCAAGAAATCAAAAATAAAATGCAGTTGAATACATGTCTATACTTCTTTTTGTTGTTCTTTTTCGCACTAGTTTATTTTGTTTGTTTATATTTTTTTCTTATTCCAATCAAAACTTCATCAGTGTTGTCTCTTTTCGCATTGATATTCAGAAACACTTTTTCTCACAAATCGAGAAACGATGGAATTTTTTGTTTCATGCTTAATGTGAAAACTTTTTCGATTCGAGAACTACAGAAACGAGGTACAGGTCGAATTATAATAACTTCTGACTCTAATTTTTCATGCCATTTTGGTGAAAAACTGTAAAATGTAAATGTGTTTTACACTTTTTTATTGACTGTTATTGTTAGTATACATAATTTTAACACACAAAACGAAATGCGGTTGTTGTTATTTTGTTCGTTGTTTTGAACCATTGACTCTATCTGGTATTAGTAAAGCAATTCTTTTCAACATCCAATATTCATATCACACTAGGCCGAATGTCAGAAATTTGCTGAGCGAAAGACTAACTCTAGTTATAATAATTACTCTACCGGTCTACCTATCCCAGGACGGAAATCTTAAAGTCATTCACAATAGATGTTGTTTGCGTGTATTCTTATGAGAGGTCCCGAAATAGCTCAAATTTTGAAAATTGTAAGTTTGTCATAACGCAAAGAGGACAACTAAAAAGTGTAACAACCAACAGATTTAAACAAAAGAAAAATATTAAAAAAAGAAACAAATATGTGTAATCACCATAAACAGAAACTTTAACACATCTTTTGCGCTGTTTTATTGTGTAAATACTTTATCTTCTTTTTCAGCGTATTTGGGGATAGCGAGCGTGATCAAAATGGCATGACATCTATTGTGTATGAAATTACGCTTTCCACTCTTGTTTAAGCCGTGTATTCAGTTTGTATGGAAATGTCGTTCCATTACGACTTGCATAACGAAAGTTGTGTGTCGCGAAAATTTCGTAAGCAGGGTTGTCAGCAGGGTCAATTACAGGGTTATCACAACAAAGTTATTTCTTACGAATAACAATTGTTTGGGACCGTAACATTTCGATAATTTTAACAATCAAAAGAAACCCCACATGCGTTACAAATTAAATGGAGGACGAAGAGGAAATATTAATTAAATATTTTCAAGCTAAAGCAGCTAAACATATTCCGTTGTGAAATAAATGCCAAAGTTTCTTATGAACATTTTACAAGAACTGAAGCCCAAACAATTTCATTATACAGATCATTATTCATATATTACAGGTTCTGTTATAAGAACAACAGAACCAGTGTATTTTGTTTTTGAACTTTTCCCTTACTTTTACTGTTGGAATGAAGTTGTTTTTAAATCAAAATTTTTTATTCCAATTATAATTTTAATGCAAGTACTTATATTTACAATTGAATAAATTACATATCTCACAAAATCGTAGACTTCTAAATCCAAAAAAAATAAGTTCTACTTACAATGTTCGAGAATAGCATTTGTCTATTTTGTGGTTTTCCTGTAAAGTGATGAAAATGTTACATATTACGCTTTTTGGATTTTAAGTCACGATGGACAAGTAAGAATTTATTTTATTTTATTTAAATTTGTAATCGGAGTTCACATTTACCCACCCATAAACACATTTACCATAAACACACCAATATACATCTGCTTGGCGAATGGGTAGCGATCGTTTACAAATTACCCACAGGGTAGGGCTTAAATAATAGGTAGTTAACCACGATGATGGGGAACGATTACCAATTACACATGGGTAATGCGTAAGCGACCTTTAAACATTACCCGTGGCAATAGGTTACCCTGGGCAACCCATCCCCATTTTTGATCGAAAATAAGAACAATCTGGAAAAAAAGTCTATATCTCGAAAACCGAGCCGTTTCTAAGGGGTTTTGATAAAGCGGTCCAATTCGTATGGAAATTTTTGGAACGAAGTTCCCTATCGCACGTTGCGGGATGGGGGCTAAATGAAAAAATGTTAAACAACTTTTTTAACTACTTTATTACAACACATTATTATCAACTATATTTGGCACTTTTGGTTTGGTTTAAAGGGAAGTTTTCTAGGTGGAGGCTGAGTATTACATATTGTTTCGAACCCAATAAAGAGTAAATTTAAAAAAGCCAAAGTTCAAGACTAGCAAATCCATGAAATACAACCCTGACCATGGAATTACATTTGGCAGCACACTTACTCTTACACTCGTACTTTTGGTTTGGTTTGTGTCTAGACTAACATATGGGGGATTTAGACACAAGGTGGAGCCTGTTTATTACATATTGTAGTTTTGAACCCAATAAAAAATAAATTTAGAAAAGCCATAGTGAAAGAAGTTTAAAAAATAACGTTTTCTTAAATAAGTGCGTTTTCTTAAAAAAAGTAAATTTTCTCAAAAAAAAATATCTATTTATATTCTTAAACAGAGTAACTTTTCTTAAAAAATACATTATCTTAAAGAAGTACCTTTGCTTAAAAAAGTAAATTTTCTTACAAAAAGTACCTTTTCTTAAAAAAAGTACTTTTTTAATAAGTACCTTTTATTAAAAAAGTACATTATCTTACAATAAATAGCATTTTCTCAAAAAACAACCTTTTCTTTAAAGATTACCTTTTATGTGAAACAAAATAACTTTCTTGAGATAAGTAGCTACTCTTAAAATTTTACCTGTTCCTGAAAAAAGGACCAATTCTGAAAATTGCATTTCTTAAAAAAACCCTTTTCTTCAAAAAAATAACTTCTCTTAAAAAAACCCTTTTCTTACAAAAATTCCTGTTCCTAAAGGTACTTTTTCTTAAAAATAAAATAATACCTTTTCTTTTCTTGAGACAAGTAGCATTTCTGAAAATAAGTAAATTTTCTTAAAAAAATAACCTTTTCCTAAAAAGTACCTGCTCTTAAAAAAGTGCTTCTTTGTAAAAAAAAATTAATACTCTTAGGCTTTTTCTTACAGAAAGCACTTCTTATTAAAAATTGTACCTTTTCTTAAAAAAACATTCGTTTTTAATAAAAGAAGTACCTCTCATTAAAGAAAGGACCTTTTAAGAAAAATATAATACATATTCTTACAAAAAGGAGCTAAAATATAATTTAAAAAAAAAATACATTAAATAAATAAAAAATTTCTACAAAAAGCTTATCATTTTACAAAAAGTATCTTTTCTTCAAGGTCCATTTAAATTATAGTATTTTTTAACAGGCGCCTTAGGCGTGTTGGAACTAACTAGTACATAATATATAGCGACCGGGTGTCCCCTGACACCTCATGTAATTTTTTTTTTCAAAAGCTCGACAAAATAAGAAAATCGCTAAAATAAATGTGTGTATGAAACGGTGCGTCAAAACCCAAAAATAACAAATCCATTAGTTAATGCCTCTTTGGCGGTCAAAACTTTTTTATTTTTGGGATTCGACAGTAGTGCAAATTGTTTAAAATCAGGTATAATTGCCAGGAAACGTATTAACTCACTGTGTCGAGTGCCCGAAATGGTCTGCTCCTATTTCTAACTCCCGCAGTGTTTACTCCTATAACGACTATAACTTAAGTTTTGGGACTATAGCAACAACGTTCTCATAGAATTGTGTCAAAATTATACTCAGATAATTAAATTTATTTTAATACTGTCGATTTCTTAATATAATTTCCCAAAATTTATGACTTTAATAATAAATTTGTTAGTAGGCATTGCTTGAATTTGTGTGTATATGATTGAGTGATGCACGTTCGCGACACTTGATCCGCAGACAAAAACTGTTGAGTCGTGAGTTTTTTGGACTCCCCGGATCGCTGCTGTTAGACATAACTCATTCCCAACTCTGTAGTGAAATCAAAATTTACATCTTTACTGACGTTAAAAAACAAAGAGTTTACATTGTGAACGCGCCCTCATGTTGTTCCATTACAAATATGACTGTTGTTAATTAACCGCTCTCCGATTCCGAGAGATGAATCGGTTGAACCGGCATTAAATGCAAAGAAATGAGAATGTGTTTGGTCCAACCAAATGTCTAGCACGAACAAGTTTAATGCTGGAGTGAACGAACGTCTATGTGGATCATTGTAAACATCTTTCGATTAAAATTCATAGTGATTACCAATGGACTCGGTCGACGCGAATACGACGTCACATCACGACAAGATCAGAATACCATGAGTCATTGAATTGAGATACCCAACACAAAAACAATGGACGCTCAGTTACTCCAGTGTCTACATATGGAAACAAGCAAAACATATCTTGTGATATTTAATGATGATGCGTTTCCTCGTTTAGTCTTTTGTTTGAGACACGTTGGATAAGTTATTTTCCTTTCGTTGCTTCATCGTAAAACTGGATTCTCTGATGTGTTTTGCTCTATCCAGTCAGTTCCTTCCATTGACCAAGGTCAGTTTTTACTGATGCTTCCATTCACCATGTACCAAGTTCATTCACCATTCATTGCACAGCCCGTTATGAAGGGCTCGTCATCTAGATTTCGGAACAAACTGAATGCTGCCAGCGAGTTTATAGTACAGCTAAGTAGAAAAACATGCAGCTGCGGTCAAAATTATATGAACAATTAAATATGTAGTTGTAAAATATATATGAGTTATTTTTAATACTTATGTATTTTTGATCAGTTTCAATTGAAGCCCCTGGTGGAAGAAGATGTTTACTCACTTTTTTTTCAACAACAATATTTTCATTCTTTTAATGTTTCCATGGTATCTGATTTTGTTTTAAATAAGAAACAAGTCGACAATTATTAAAATTAAATTAAATTTTTTTTTTAATCAGGCTATGAGACTACTGGGTTACCCATCCATATAATGGGTATTACACTTACATCACGGTGGGGAATTGATAATGATCGTCTACATATTACAAATGAGGAGTGGTATAGTCTTCTACACGTTACCCACAGCGATGGGTAATTATTCACTACGATTGCCCATTACACATGGTGGATGGGTAATCGCAATGGGTAAGTACCGACGGCGCTAGGATCTTATCCATCACGATTGCACTTGGGGACGATGTCTAATTACCAGCCATCCGCACAAGACGTCTTGAATGAACATTCGAGACATTTGCTTTTTTCGAGTATGTAAAGTAGCGAAGTTGCGACAAACAAGTACTTCGGGGTACTGTCGACAAAGTGTAGGTGTGTGTACACAAAAACACACTACGACGTGAAACGAAGTAGAAGTATTGAGGTTTGTGCTCTACAGGTTCACAAACACACGAATGGTTTTTTTCAGATCACTGAAGTACTTGTTTGTCGCAACTTTTCTACAGTACATGGTGGCAGATGTCTTGAATGGTCATTCAAGACGTCTTGTGCAGATTCGATCTGAAATCGATCGAAGAAGAAGGTCTTAAATTATTTCTTAGAAGAAATTTATCTCTTATGAGCTAACAGATCATGGTGTCAGTTAGTGAAAAGTCATAAACAGTCGGAACTAGGATTTGAACTCTTCGTGGCTCTTCTCATCAGTGCCTTCGCGTTCTAGCAGCTGTCCCCGCGACACAATTGTTTAATTAGCCTTGAAAGCGTATATCGAAGTATTTCCGTTGATCTCGGTGAAAAATTTGTCAGTGGTTCGTAAAAAATTGTAAGTGCAGAGCCCACTTATGGCCAGTTTTTAAGTGGGTAGTTAACTATGGGATTACTTAATCGTAATAGAACGTTAGTTAGAGGTTATCTTTGCATTTTTCTTTTTTCAGTGGCGAGTTAAGGCTCGTTCACAATGATAGCAACAAATTCAACAGGCGTTCACAATGCAAGCAACAAATTTGTTCGAATAATTTCGAAAAAACAGCTGACTGGCAACATTGTTTACATTATACAGCAGTATACATATTGTGGCCGTCGGTGGTGCAATGGTTAGAGTACATGAGATCCTGGGTTCAAACCCTGCTCTGACCACCTTCAAATTTCTTTCGGCGGCGGTCACCTCGCATAGTGACGGCGACACTATCGAGTATATAGCCATGAAAAAGCTTCTCAAAAATACCGTTCGGAATCGGTGTAAAACTGTAGGTCCCAATCAGTGAGTGAAAACTGGAAAGCGCACAGCTCAGTGGTTGTGAGAAGTTCTCCCCGGTCCCTTCATGGGATGTAATGGGAAACCATTTATTTATTTATTTACATATTTGGGGATTGAAAACCATTGAGAATTGCTATACAAACGAAAAAGCAAACAGTAAAAAATAGAAAAATTAAATGTGAGACACGGGCCTCAGATTTGTACCACTACCCGGAGCAAAAAGTATTAAGTGTTTTTCTTTAGAAAACTTTTCAAATTTTTCTATAGAAATGTTTTAAAATTTTTCTATAGAAAAATTTTATAGACATCTTTGAAAATTTTTCTATAGAATTGTTTTAAAATTATTCTATAGAAATTTTTTGAAATTTTTCTATAGAAATGTTCTCAAATTTTTCTATAGAAAAGTTTTAATATTTTTCTATAGAAATGTTTTAAAAATTTTCTTTAGAAAAGTTTTAAAATTGTTCTATAGAAATGTTTTCAAATTATTCTATAGAAATCTTCTCAAATTTTTCTATAGAAATATTCTCAAATTTTTCTACAGAAAAGTTTTAAAATTTTTCTATAGAAGAGTTTTAAAATTTTTCTATAGAAATATTTTCAAATTTATCTTTAGAAATGTTTTCAAATTTTTCTATAGAAATGTTTAGAAACTTATATTCCATAATATGTCATGGCCTTGGCGGTTTCGATAAACCTGAAAATGTCAGCTTGTTTTAAACTTTTTTCTTTTGTTTATTAATAAAATTAGCGCGAACTGCACTTACTACAAACAACTACACATTTCACATTTGCATCAGCTGATTTGTTCGAAAGCCAGCGACAGTGTTGTATTCTTGGTAATACAAAATTATAATTATATGTGAAATTATTGTTATTGGCAGATTCTACAGATAATATTATTTATTAAAATGGGTGTTTTGATACAAAATGTTTACATTTTCATTCATACTTTCAAGTTTTAAAACAAAATTCGAAGTAGAGCGCCCCTAGCGGTCAGTAGAATAAACTGATTCGAACAAATTCCAATTTGAAGTAGAAGTAGAACCTACTTCTATGACAAATTTGAATTCCAATTTCAGGAAAAACATGAGAGGGCATTATATGCAATACTGTGAGTGGGAACGAGAAGGCTTGAATTACAAATTCGTTGCCGCCATTGTGAACGCTACTTTAATGTAACCCATTCTATTATTACCGATTATGCCAACCTTTGCATTCTTATTGGAAAAAACATCTGTTTTGACCTAAATACTCGATATCCGCACAAGACGTTCTTGATTGGACATTAAGACAATAGAGAGTTATTTGACGTAAATTGACTTACACCATGTGAAATTACATTTTAAATTTTAGACTTTTTTATATTTTATTGGAACGAAGTTCCTTATCGCACGTTGCGGGATGGGGGCTAAATGAAAAAATTTTAAACAACTTTTTTTTAACTACTTTATTACAACCCATTATTATCAACTATATGGGGTACTTTTGGTTTGGTTTAAAGGGAAGTTTTCTAGAAAAGCCAAAGTGCAAGACTGGCAAAACCATGAAATACAACCCTGACCATGGAATTATATTTGGCAGCACACTTACTCTTACACTCGTACTTTTGGTTTGGTTTGTGTCTAGACTAGCATATGGGTAGAATTTTCTTGTTTAATAGGAAATTTTTGTGGGTGGAGCCTGTTTATTACATATTGTAGTTTTGAACCGAATAAAAAGTAAATTTAGAAAAGCCAAAGTGAAAGAAGTTTACAAAAGTAACATTTTCTTAAGTAAGTGCGTTTTCTTAAAAAAAGTAAATTTTCTCAAAAAAGTACAAAAAAGTTCTAAAAAAGTACATTATCTTACAACAAATTGCCTTTTCTTAAAAAACTACCTTTTCTTTAAAGAGTACCTATTTTGTAAAACAAAATAACTTTCCTTGAGATAAGTACCTACTCTTAAAATTGTTCATGTTCCTTCGTAAAAATAGGCTTTTCTTCAAAAAAGATACCTTCTCTTAAAAAAATACCTTTTCTTACAAAAATTCGTTTTCTTAAAAAAAAGTAATACCTTTTCTTTTCTTAAGATAGGTAGCCTTTCTGAACATAAGTAAATTTTCTTAAAAAAATAACCTCTTCTTTAAAACGTACCAGCTCTTAAAAAAGTACTTCTTTGTAAAAAAAATTCAAACTCTTAGGCTTTTTCTTACAGAAAGCACTTCCTATTAAAAATGGTAGCTTTTCTTAAAAAAAAACATTAGTTTTTAATAAGAGAAGTATCTCTCATTAAAGAAAGACCTTTTTGGGAAAATATAATACATATTCTTACAAAAGGGGCCTAAAATATACTAAACTAGGCAATTTGTTGTAAGAAAATTTACTTTTTTAAGAAAGGTACTTAGTTGAAAAAAATACTTTTTTTGGGAAAGGGTACTTTTTGTAGGCTCTATGAAAAATGCCCCAAATGCAAGATGCCCCAAAAATAAAACGAAAAATGCCCCAAAACCAAAATATGGAGAAAAATATGAAAAATTATCCAAAAACTCTGAAACGAAAGTTTCCCCAACATTTCTAAAAAACCCCCCAAATAATTTACGAAAAATACCCCAATGAAATATTCCCCAAAAATTAGAAATATACCCCAAAAAACAAGCGCACAACTAATTTTTAAATGGAAAAACTCAACAAAAACTTTATTATTGACAAAATATGGTGTAATCTTCAAACGTAAAGCATTTCTTTTTATTCATTAAAACATAAATAAATGGAAATATCTGGAAAATAGTTATAATAAAAACAAAATTTCACTTCATGTTATTCGTGTAAAACGCGATGACGCGGGAAGACGGCGGCTGCGAGCACGACCGCGACCGTGTTGGTCGCTCCCATCCGTGGTCACTACGACTAAAATAGTTTTAAAACTCACCTATAAATCTAAATATTCCACATAAACGACAAGTAGCTGCTTAAAACATCCATAATACTCTAGAGTAACATAAGTAAGTAAGTGGTGTCCCATTACATCCCATGAAGGGACTGGGGAGAACTTCTCGCAATCACTGAGCTGTGCGCTTTCCAGTTTTCACTCACTGATTGGGACCTACAGTTTTACACCGATTCCGAACGGTAATTTGAGAAGCTTTTTCATGGCTAGATACTCGATAGTGTCGCCGTCACTATGCGAGGTGACCGCCGCCGAAAGAAAATTTGAAGGTGGTCAGAGCCGGGTTCGAACCCAGGATCTCATGTACAAGAGCCGCTCACACTAACCATTGCACCACCGACGGCCACCTAGAGTAACATATCGGGGGATATTTTTTGGTTAATGGGAAATTTGCTAGGTGGAGCCTGTGAACCGAATAAAAAGTAAACTTAGAAAAACCAAAGTGAAAGAAGTTTAAAAAATAACATTTTCTTAATTAAGCGCATTTTCGTAAAAAAAAAGTAAATTTTCTCAAAAAAAATACCTATTGCTATTCTTAAACAATCTACCTTTTCTTAAAAAAATACCATATCTTAAAGAAAAAAGCAATCGAAAACGAGCAAATTTTCTTAGAAAAGTACCTTTTCTTAAAAAAAGTAATTTTTTTAAATAAGTACCTTTTCTGAAAACAGTACCTTATCTTATAACATATTGCCTTTTTTCAAAAACTACCTTTTCTTTAAAGAGTACCTTTTTTGTAAAACAAAGTACCTACTCTTAAAATTGTACATGTTCTTCCGTAAAAAAAAAGCTTTTCTTCAAAAAAAAATATACCGTCTCTTAAAAAAATACCTTTTCTTACAAAAATGCCTTTTCTTAAAAGTACCTTTTCTTAAAAATAAAATAATGCATTTTCTTTTCTTTTATTGAGATAATTTCCCTTTCTGAAAATAAGTAACTTTTCTTAAAAAATAACCCTTTCCTAAAAAGAGTACCACTTCTTTAAAAAGTACCTGTTCGTAAAAAAAGTACTTCTTTGTAAAACAAAATTCATACTTTTAGGCTTTTTCTTACAGAAAGAACTTCTTTTCTTAAAAAACTATTAGTTTTTCGTAAAATAAGTACCTCTCATTAAAGAAAGGACATCTTCGGGAAAATATAATACATATTCTTACAAAAGGGACCTAAAAATATAATTTTTTTTAAAAAAATACATTCAATAAATAAAATGTTTCTTAAAAAAGGTTTATCATTTTACAAAAGATCCATTTAAATTACAGTATTTTTTAACAGGCGCCTTTGGGGTGTTGCTACTAACCAGTATATAATATATAGCGAAAGGAACTTCGTTCCAACTGGGTGTCCCCTGACACCTCATGTGATTTTTTTGGAACGAAGTTCCTTATCGCACGTTGCGGGATTTTTTAACACTATAATACTACAACCCAGTGTTATCAACTATATTGTTTATTTTTGCTTTAGTTTGTGTCTAGACTAACATATGTTGGCAAACTTCTTGTTTAATGTTTTCTAAGTGGAGCCTGAAATCAATATTTAGTACATACATATTGTAGTTTTGAACCCAATAAAAAGAGCCTTTTCTTAAAAAAAAGTAAATTGTCTAAAAAAAAATACCTATTCCTATTCTCAAGCAAAGTACCTTTTCTTAAAAAAATACCTTATATTAAAAAAGTACCTTTGCTTAAAAAAAGTAAATTTTCTTACAAAAAGTGGCTCTATGAAAAATGCCCCAAAAATAAAACGAAAGAGCCCCTTAAAATTTTTCATATAAAATTGGGGAATTTTTCGTTATAAAATATTCCCCATAAACAATGAGGATTTTTTGGTTTTTTTTTGGTAAAATTACATTTTTACACGCAATATTTCTTTTGTATGAAGTTTATTTCTCAAGATATGAGATTATAAAGTTTTGCCGTTTTTGAAATTTGGTTTTTTCAAAAGTATTTTTTGAATAAAAAAACAGTTATAATAAGGTGCGCGATTAGTATAGAAAATTGTCTGCTCTTTTAAGAAATTAAATCAGATTTGAAAAAAAAATTGTTCATGTGCATTTCATGTGACTATTTCAAGTTCTCTTCATTTTTTAAAATTCTTTTAAATCTAGAAGTTTCAAAATGGAATATACACTGATTCCAAAGATATGTATTTTAATGTACATGCAGGTCGCACTGAGTATGATGTTAGGCGCTTGTTTATGTGCTAAACCGGAAGTGACCATTTCAACTCAAAATTTTTCTAAGTGGGCTTAATTTTTTTCATTTTTCTATTAATTCGAAATTAGCTTAAGGTATACTTATAATACACTAGAAGTTTCAAACTGGGATATGCACTGGTTCAATAGATATGGAAATTAATGTACATGCATGTCGCACTGAGTATGATGTTACCTGTAACAATTTTTCTTTTTAAAATTGTCCATAATGCACATACATACATAAATGTAAATTACACGTTATTATGACTACACATTCTGTTTTCCAAAAATGCCGTTAATTACTTCCGGCAAGTCCTTTTTGGTAATTTTCTTCTGCATTTTTTTGTAACTTATCTTTAGTTAAATTTTTAATGAAATTAAAATGAAATAATATTCATATATTCATATATAAATACATTTGTTTGGTGATAGAACGAGTTTAAAAATAAATAATGATTTTATTTTCTATTTTTTACAGTTTTACATTGAGAATCTATGCTAGTACCAGTTCTTTTTATAAATTAGTTCCAGGAATGGTGAACCATTCCAAACCTGGGTTGCAGAAAAATCCTCTCACGTTGAATATCTTCTTTACAACAGTAGTAAATCGCAGTTTGTTTTAAGAAGAAGGCGATTGTAGGCTTGAAGATGCTTGTAGGCGTGAACGCTTCGCTAAACGTTTGAGGTTCCCCCCAAGACCGTCGCATAGCCCATTTTCATGAGATGTTGCGTGAAAATGTAACACTGCATCCGTAGTGAAATCATCTTACTGTGAAATCAGTAGTGAAATCATCTAACCCACAGATCCACAAAATTGAATTTATTTTTAAAATATTGTGGGGCACCATCGATTATATACATACATATATTATTTTAGACACAACTATTGCCTTTTCTGAAAGATTTTTTTTTTTTTTTTTTTTTTATCAAACCAACACTCAGGGGATGCCCCCTATAAATGCAGTGCATTGTGTTGGCGAAGGAAAATTGAGGTAGTAGAGGGTGGAAAGAGGGAGTAGTGTCTGTTGATATTTGCCTTGAATATTTGTATGTCACAATTGGTGCGAAATACACTAGCTGGAAGTTTATTCCACATACGGACTGTACGGCTGAAGAACGAATTTTCTCTATAGTGTGTAGTGCGGTCAATCGGCCACTCGATAAAAAAACGGATGAGAGTTCCTGGAAAGCCGCGTACTTCGGCTAAATATCCTCACGTCCGGCATAAGTTGACGGATGTCCGAGGAACACATACCGTGGAAATATCGATAGAACAGTGACACGCAACCCACATTTCGACGATGCTCAAGGGGGGCAATAGAGTTGGATACCCTACTGTCCCCTATTAACACCGTCGCTCTCCTCTGGACACGGTCGAGAAGCTCCAAAGAAGTCCTAGGAGCACCTGCCCATATATGGGAGTTATACTCAATCTTTGGCCTGATGTAGGTGGTGTAGATATTGAGAAGATCAGATGGAGTGAAGTATTTCTTGCACCGCTTCAAAAAGCCTAGACACTTGAATGCATCTTTCGACACTTCAAATACATGTTTTGCCCAACGGACATCACATTGTATTTTCATGCCCAGAACATCAAGAGCGTCTGATTCATCAATATCTACACCGTCCATAGACAATGACGACACACCTGGGTCAGCAATACGTTTATGCGACAACAAACAACACTGGGTCTTACTCGCATTAAAATCTACTCTATTCCTTCGACCCCATTCAACAATGGACACCAGATCGCGGTCGAGTGTTTCATTCATTGTCCGGCGTTTGACTTCAATCTCTTGAAGACTTGGCCTACGATCGAATGAATGAGAATGGCAGAGATTACTGTCATCGGCAAAAGAGTAGATTGGATTTACAGTCTGACCCAGGAGATCGTCAATGAAAATAAGAAAAATAGAAGGAGAAAGAACAGAGCCCTGTGGTACACCTGCAGTCAATTTATGCTCGTCGGATGAAACCCCATCTACAACAACTCGTATAGTGCGATCTCTGAGAAAACTCGATATAAATCGAGTGAAGTTATCACCGACACCAAAAGCAGCGAGCTTTGACAAGAGTGCATCGTGCCATACTCTGTCAAAGGCCTTGAAAATATCAAGAGCCACTACCTTACTCTCACCAAGCCGGTGGATGGATCGACTCCACTGTTCCGAAAGGAACGCCATCAGGTCTCCAGTAGATCTCATTCTACGGAAGCCATACTGCCGATCATTAAGAAGGTCATTGGACTCAAGATACTTCACTAGATGGTGGTTAACCATGCTCTCCATAACCTTCGAGAGCGCAGAACAAATTGCAATTGGGCGGTAATTTGCAGGGTTACTTGCATCACCTTTTTTAGGGATTGGTTGGGCATTAGCAATCTTCCAACGCGCCGGGAAGACTCCGGCACGGTATGCAAGGTTGAAAAGATTGCGCAGTGGACACGCCAGTGTCGAAGAGCACCTACTCAAGACCAGTGCAGATATGCCATCCGGGCCCGGGGATTTACCTACGACGAGATTCGCAAGAACCTTTTTAACTCCTCGCGTTCGAAAAAATATCTTGGGCATGGAACAAGATACGTAATTGATCACGGGGAGTGGTTGATTGCTATCCGGCAAGGAAGAGTTCCTTGCAAACATTTCAGCCAAGAGGTTAGCTTTATCAACCGGTTCAGTGAATGTTATGTCATCTTTAAGAAGAGTTGGGATAGAGGAAGAACTATCCTTTATTCTTCTTGCAAATGACCAAAAGTTCTTACTTCCACTAGGGAAAGAAAGAACTTTAGTACGAATACGCTGTTCGTGAAGAAACTTTTCGCGTCGAAGTACTTTGGCACACTTGGATCTTGCCTGGTTGCGTAGCAGTGCAGTATCAACGTTTTTATTAGAACGCCAGTCTCTGAACGCGTCCTCTTTGGATCTGACAGCATTCTTGCATGTCTGGTTACACCGACTTTTTTCCGATGGTTTAACCGAAATAATTTTCGTCGGAATGAATGAATTCATACCAATCAAAATTATCTTCTCGATCATTTCAGCAGCAGCATCTATGTCATTGTCCAGAAAACAAAGCTTCCAGTTAAAATGCTGGTAAAAGTTGTTGAGATCAGCCCAACGTGCCTCTTCGTAGATAAAAATTGTTCGCTTCGGGACTGTGTTTGAAGCGAGACGAAGAGCTGAATACGAAAAGGACGCTGAAATGATACAGTGATCCGAATTACCCAGAGGTGCAAGCGTGTTAACTTCGTACTTTTCAGGGTGCGAAGTTAAGAAGAGGTCAAGTAAATTTTGGTTGTGCCCTTGAACACACGGAATGTGCGTCGGTTCATTCACCAGTTGCGTTAAGTTATTATGAGCGGCGAAGAGCTCAGCGTATTGGCCCTCCGTAGTTGTATGGCTCGAATGCGTTAACCAGGAGGAATTATGGACATTGAAATCACCAGCAACAACGATTTCACTGTCTGGATAATTCCCTAATATCTCAGAAATGGAATCGGAAAGGGTGTCAAAGCCATTAAAGGATGCATCCCTTCCCGCATTAGGACTTCTATAAAGAAATCCGAAATGTAGGACATGTGTTCCAATCTTGAATTTTACCCAAAGAGAGTTAAATTCTGGATCTTGTGAGTCGAAATGTCGCTGACTCTGAAACACTATGCCATTTTTTACATAAACCACAAGGCCTCTGTGGGAAATAAATAGGGATAGAGTGTGGTACCCAGGAACGTTAAAATCCTGTGGATCAGAATCCTCGCGCACCTGGGTGTTTAACACGGATTTGCACACGGATTGACACGGATAAGAATTTAAAATACTATTGGTCGCGAAATTAAACAGAAACACGTCCGTACGGACGGCAGACAGACAGACAACTCTTGATGCTTGTGTTGTATTTTCTGGTGTTACACGCGACCTACCGCATACACAACTCGGATGACCACTAAGATTTTGTATGGGAGGTACCACATGGGCGTGGCAACATCGCCAACTTTCGCCAGTTAGGTAGACGTTTATAGATTATTAACCAATGTTTGAGTTGAAGCTAATCACATCTACCAGGAAAAAGTTTTCGAAAAAAGATGATTTTGTTTTAAATGCGTAGATTTGTATGGGAAGAATCATAAGGGGCGTGGTCAAAACACCCATTTTCAATTCCAACCTTTGTTAGGACAAATAATAGTGACTAACAAAATATCATTGTGATCGGTAAAGATTTGCGGGATTTATCTGGCCGAACAACCAGCCGGCCGAACAACTTTTATATGCCACTCAGAATGGGTGTGGCAAAATCAC
Source organism: Phaonia tiefii (assembly GCA_963931995.1). Taxonomy (NCBI): domain Eukaryota; kingdom Metazoa; phylum Arthropoda; class Insecta; order Diptera; family Muscidae; genus Phaonia; species Phaonia tiefii. The sequence goes on from OZ008368.1 coordinate 164,623,598, forward strand.
CCTTGTCTTATTACTCGGTGACTGGCGTTTGATGACATGAAGCCAAATACCTAATTTGATTAAGATCGCAATTGTTTCACAAATTCTTTGTTTTATATTTTTCAGTTCAAAATAAATTATTCCCTTACAATCCCCCCAAATGGACAACATAATCGTTTTTGGTGCAGTTCAGGATCTCTTTCGGTCGACATTATTGTAAAGAATCCATTTTTCATCTCGAGTGACAATGTGTTTCAAAAATGGATCACTTTTGTTGCGTTTGAGCAATAAATTGCATGTGATTCTCTTCTTTGTTAAGTCGATTTCCATAAGTTCGTTCGGAACCCCAATCTCAAGCAAATGATTCAATGGTCGTGTGCGACACGTTCAGCTTGTCTGAGACTTCTCGAACAGAAACCGATAAATGAGATTCGATAACGGCGTTGATTTCGTCCTCATCAACCTCATTTGGCTTATCGCTCTGTGGTCATTTTTGGTCGTGATATTTCCAGAATGCAATATTTTGAACCAGCTGTAACATTGGCCTTCTGTTACAGCATCCTGTTTGCCTTTTCGGAAATCCCATATTCACAACACGATTTAAATGAAAACTGACCACTGAAAATAATGTGACATATCACAAATTGGCCTTCTGTTACAGCATCCTGTTTGCCTTTTCGGAAATCCCATATTCACAACACGATTTAAATGAAAACTGACCACTGAAAATAATGTGACATATCACAAATTTAAGCTTTAAATGCCAGCTATGTAACTGTATAACAAAGAATTTAGTCAGCTGATCAAAGCGTTACAAAAATAACAACCATCCTAACCATCTATATGAGTAACCTTGCCTTACTTTCTTGAATTCATGCATCAAATGTTGAATGACATTAGTTACGCATCCAAAATCTTACAAAAACGCGATACCGATTTAGACAATGAAATTTAAAACTTAAACGAAATTTAAATTGTAAAATTTAAATTTTAAAGTAAGTGAAACTGCAAAACTAAAACACAACAACCCACCGACCCAGGTCCCAAACCCACTAATGATTTTTCTGACAGTTTGGTCTCCTAGAACCGGCAAATGAGATTCGCCAATTTCTATCAAATATACACAATATTTATTACCATTTAGTTAAGAGAGACGGATATACCAACAAAATGTGTACGGTCGGAGCCAAAGTTTAGAAATATTAACAAATTTCAATGAAATCTGGTACAGAAGGTTTTCTTGGGCCAATGGTAATAGTTTTACAAAATGGCCTGTATGTTAAAAAATAAACCGATTTAAAATTTATTACATACAATTGCGCAAAACCGAATAATATCGGTTCACTTTTTGAAATACTTAGTCGATGCTATAGCCTTTTATTATACACAGGATAAGCACTCAAGGTAGGGTGTAATAAATTCGGCTTTATCATGGTTGTTTCTATCTTAGTATCTTTCCACCTGCGATCTTGCCCAGATTTTACTGGGAAGTACTCGTATAAGCTTATAAATATGTATATGTATTTGTTTAACCAAGCAAATAAATATTTAAAATGTAAAAAAACTTAGATAAAAGACAACAGTCGTCGCCTAACACCGGCTGATTCAGCATTTTACACATGTAAACTAAATACCTTTGTAGTCAGTCTGTTTATAAAATGTATTATTATCGTAATATATTTATTATACAGTGATACAAAAAAGAGTGAACTAGAAATACCTGGGAAGTGATACTATTTTTCTTGTAGTCTTGTAGTTACCAATTATGCTGCTCAAGAAAAGTAAACAAACAACCCCCCTAACTGTTGACGACCCACGCAAACGTTATAAGGACTAGAAATTCAGAATATGTATTTACCTGAAAGGTAAGAACACTATACAAGGCAGGTGCCACTTTCCAACTGATCGATGTCCTCAAAATATATAAAGCTGACATTACAGCTATCCAGGAAATGCGCTGGACAGGATATGGTTGCACCAGAAACAAAATCTGCGACATTTACTGCAGCGGCCAGGAGTGAGAGCACGAATTCGGGTGCGGATTTATAGTTGGCAAGAGACTGCGACACCTAGTTTCAAGGTTCAACCCAGGGAGTGAACGCATAGCCACAATTCGCATCAAAGCGAAATATTTCAACATCTCGATAATTTGTGTGCACGCACCGACAGACGAAGATCAAAGAAACATTTTATGAGCGTCTGGAAGAAGTAAACGAACGCTGTTCGAACCACAACGTTAAGATTATTCTCGGCGATTTTAATACCAAATTGGGAAAGGAAAGTGTATTTCGACCAACCTTCGGTAATCACAGTCTACACTATACCACCTCCGATAATGGAATAAGACTGATAGCAAATAACATGGTAGTTAGTAGCACACGATTCCTGCATAAGAACGTACATAAGGCGACCTGGATATCTCCTAATCAGAGGACGAGGAACCAAAATGATCACTTGGCACTCTTCTAGTGTAACGTGTGTACGTGTGATTCGAGGTGCCAATATTGACTCGGATCATTACCTGGTGGCTGCGAAAGTTTGCACAAGTCTAAGCTGGGTGAAAAACTTACAAAGCCGAACACGGGAAAAGCGAGATATCTGCAAGCTGCAAAATACTGGAGATATCAAAGGTCTATCAACAAAACCTCACTCTCCTGCTAGAGCAGAAAACTGCCCCTCCCGATTTCAAGGAAGAGCAGTGGAAGTACATCTCCCATTCTTTGGAAACCGCTGCAAGGAACTTGGCTATCAAAAATCGCAGAAGGATAAACCATGGTACAAGGAAGACTGCCGCATTGCAACTAGTGCAAAAGATACTGCATGTATGGAAACGAAACAGTCAGTTATGAGTGTTACAAGAGGCTGAGAAGGGAGGCACACCAACTATTTAGGAAGAAAATATGGAAGTAGGGGCAGAGAGAGAGAGAGAGAGAGTGAAAAGTGTCCTTTATTCAAAAAGGATCCGTGTGTATGTTCCAACTATAGCGGTAGCAGTATTTTATCCATCGCGTATAAGGTCTTGTCGAGCGTATTATGTGAAAGACTAAAGCCAATTGTTGAAAAACTGATTGAACCTTATCTGTGTGGTTTTAGATCAGGAAAGTCCACGACTGACCAAATATTAACGCTACGACATATCCTGGAAAAGATTACAAAGTTGCATTCGATAGTCCCATACGGGGGGAAATTGACCGATTTTGAAATTTGTAGATGAAGTTATCTACCTTGGATTCGCCGTGAACAAGGACAACACCGTCAGCCTGGAGATAAATGCTATTTTGGGCTCAGCAAACAGTTTAGGAACAAAGCCCTCTCTCGACCAAGTCCAGCTAAATTAGACTCTCGCCTTACCTGTCCTGGCATATGGCTCCGAAACTTGGGTCATATCGCAAGCGGATGAAAAACACCTGCGAGTATTCAAGAGAAAAATTCTGCGTAAAATATATGGTCCTGTTAAAGGAGCTACATAATTTGTATTCCGACGTGGACATAACTAGGCGAATCAAATTAGGCCAATTGTGTTGGCTAGGCCATGTTATCAGAATGGATGAAGATGAACCATTCCGTGGACCCGTTTTACTTCACACTTCGTACTGAGGGACAGCGAAGAGTGAGTGAGTTAAATACTCTTCCTTTCGAACATGAGTTCGAGTAAACGGAAGAGAATTAGCGATGAGAATTCGCGGAGGGCAAAGAATAATAAATACTTCCATCCACTGCAAACACGGAGCGATGAGCAAGCAACTGATGATGGAGATGAGGAAGATTCCACTCAAACTTCAACAGAGAAGCATATACCGGCAATCACCATACTCAAGAGTAATTTTGAAACTATTCAAAGTATTTGCAAAGAGTGTAAAATTATTAAATATTCGATAAGGAAAATATCATGGTACAAAGAATTGGTAGAAGCACTAGCCCAGCTGATTTGAACTTTTTGTTGGACTGAGTGTGAGTAAGTTTTTCTCTTATGTCAAAGTTTGTTTACATTTGTTTGTCTGCAACCCCCGTTCGCCAGCAACTGCTGTTTTTGAAATATTTCTCTGCAAAAATTACATAGAAACGTTTTAATTTTCCCACTTAAACACTTTCAATATATCAAATAACACTCAATCATTTTCTAAATGCCACTTTTTGTAAATTTGTTTACATTTTCATCATTTTTCTATCAGCTGACTTGACACAACACAGACACTGAGCAAAAACAAAATGCGGGTTTTTCAATAAGAGCGCTACAAAAGTTTTTTTTAAATAAAACAAAACCGGTTTTAGATAAAAATGAAATTCTTAATTCCTGTGAAAGTACGTTCGATGCCATTATGTATGGAACTCGATTTCTTTTGCATGGCCACCATGGGCACGCTTGCAGAAGTCCAGACGCTGAACCCAATTTTCGACGGTTTTCAAGCATAAATCGGCCGATACTGCTGCAATTTCACGTCGATATTCGTACGAAGTTCATCAATCGTCGCTGGCTTGTTGGCATTGACCATAGACTTGACGTAGCACCACAGGAAATAATCTAACGGCGTCAAATCGCACAACCGAGGCGGCCAATCGACTGGGCCATTTCGTGAGATAACACGTTCACCAAACTTGGTTTCCAATAAATTGATTGTGGCATTCGCTGTGTGGCTTGTGGTGCCATCCTGTTGGAACCACATGTCCTCCAAGTCCATATTATCCAATTGGGGCCAAAAATATTCGGTTATCATTCAACGGTACCGATTCGCATTCACAGTAATGTGCCGGTCTTATCATCACGGAAGAAGTACGGCCCAATGACGCAGCCAACCCATAAACCGCACCAAACCGTAATTTTTTCGGGATGCAATGATGACTCATGGATTACGTGTGGATTGCTGTCTAACCAATGACGCATATTTTGATTATTGACGAAGCCATTCAGCCAGAAATGAGCCTCATCGCTGATTGTTGAGGGCTCTTAAAGTTGGCCTCTTAAAGTTGAGGTCACTGACTCCAAATTTCGGTAGTAAATTTTAATAATTTCGACTCGTTGTTGGCTCGTATATCTTTCCATGATGAAATGGCAAACCTTATTGAAGAGAAATGTCAAAAGAGCGGGAAAAATATGGCGTCGGTTGCTGTCCCTATCGATTTACTTTTGTAGCGTCTCTGTTGAAAAACCCTTTATATGGTGTCGTACTGCATCTACCATGGAAAATATCGAGCTGTAGTATGATTATGAGAATGTTATTACAACTCAAAAGTATAAAACAAAGAATAATATACCCTTCAAGGTAATACTATCTGGTTTGGACAAAATGGATGCTAAGCCATTAAAGGATGATCTCATGAAAATTGGTCTTTATTGTCTGGACGTTAAACCAGTTATTCGGAAGGCAAATAATAACAGAGAAATTATATTGTATATACATAGTTTATTTGAAAAAGGGTACTATATCTCTCAAAGATTTGAAAGAGAAACATAATAGTTTAAACTATATTCTCATCAAATGGAGTCACAAAACCAGACTACCTCATCAACTCAACCAATGTTACAACCGTCAGATGTTTGTCCACGGGTCTGACAACTGTAATGCGGAAACCTTTTGTGCTAAATGTGCTGGTTCACACTCAACATCATCTTGCAAAGTTATATTTACTAAATGCGCAAACTGTAATGGGACTCATAAATCGACTGATAAAGAATGCCTCAATAGATCATCTTATATTGGCTACAGATCAAGATATTCTGTAAAGACTCGTCGTTCTGTTCTGCCAAATAATATAGGATATCAAAAGCCAGTACCAGTAACTAATGCTTGGGCAAACGGAAATCCTTTTAATGTCTGGACGCAAGGGTCATCAGGGCAAAATGATTTGTTTTCAGTGGAGGAGCTGTAAACTTTGATGAAGAATTGTAAAACTAAGGTAGATCAATTAAATGCTATCACTAGTTTAGCTTTTAAGTTCTTGCCACACTCACAGAAAAATTCGGTTGAGACAGCCGAATTAGCCGTAACCGAATTAAGAGGTTGTCTCAACCGAATTGGAGGTTGACACAACCTCATTAGAGGTTAACACAACCTCATTAGAGGTTGTCACAGCCGAATTAGAGGTTGACACAACCTCATTAGAGATTGACACAACCTCATTAGAGGTTGACACAACCTCATTAGAGGTTGACACAACCTCATTAGAGGTTGACACAACCTCATTAGAGGTTGACACAACCTCATTAAAGGTTGACACAACCTCATCAGAGGTTGTCACAACCTCATTAGAGGTTGTCACAACCTCATTATAGGTTATCACAGCCGAATTAGAGGTTGTTACAACCGAATTTAGATAGTGTCACAAATTAATTATTAACGTTTTTTATTATTAAATGATGATTTATTTTCCTGTATTCCTATAAAAAATTCAAAAAGCGAGAAAATAAAGTCATACATATTGGGTAATCTATATAATAATAAATTTGTTTTATATGCCTCTTCCGACCTTTTTCAAGTCCCGGCCATCACGGGACACCGCACTAATTCTGACATTCGGCTGATGTATCAGTGATTTAGGTCCTAAACAATTTTGTATACAGACGATTGCAGCACATCTCACATGACCGACCATGAAAAACTTGAAACTTGATTTCTGCTTCAATAATTTCTGCAAAATAAGACGTTTTAATACAAAACATATTTTACTTACCTTTCTTAATAACAGCAAACAATTTTGGAATTTTTTAATTCTTTTTAAAATAACATTGGATTATAGAATTTTCAACGTCATATGTTAAATACATGGCATTAGGTCGTGGTAACCGAATTGAATATGAATTCGGTTGTACCCACAGAATACATGAGAAATTCGGTTACAGCAACGGAATTGACGCCAAATTCGACCGAATTGATACCAAATTCGATAGTTACAACCGAATTGATGCCAAATTCGATTACTACAACCGAATTAATGCCAGATTCGGTTACTCCAACTGAATTTGGTACCAATTTCGGTTCTTGCATCCGTATTTATTTCAAATTCGGTTGTTCCAACCGAAATTTTAGAAAATTTAGTTGACTGAACGAATATAATTGAAGATTCAGTTGTCACAACCGACTCAAATAAGAAACGGGGTTGCTTCAACCGAATTTCGGTTGTGGGGACTAAATTCGGTCGTAACAACCTCAATTCGGTTGTGGCAACCTCAATTCGGTGGTAACAGCCGAATTTATGGTTGCTACGACCTCTTTTCAAACAATTAGTTCTCTGAGTGCATGAACACCAATAATATTAAGTTAGTTTTATGGAATTTTCGAGGAATCCGTAATAAATTATTTGAATTTTTTGATTTCCTAAAGATAACTAATGTTAATATTACCTTAGTGAGCGAAACCTGGCTGAAAAATTATGTTTCTATAACTCGGTGGTGCAATGGTAAGTGTGAGCGCCTCTTGTACATGAGATCGTGGGTTCGAACCCTGCTCTGACCATCTTAAAAAAAAATTCTTTCGGCGGCGATCACCTCGCATAGTGACGGCAACACTATCGAGTATTTAGCGATAAAAAAGCTTCTCAAAATACCGTTCGGAATCGGTGTAAAACTGTAGGTCCCAATCAGTGAGTGAAAACTGGAAACCGCACAGCTCAGTGATTGTCAGAAGCTCCTCCCTTTCCCTTCATGGGATGTAATGGGAAACCATTTATTTTTTTATTATGACTCATGCAGACGATTCACGGACAATTCGTAGAAAAGCAATTCATAGAAAAGCAATTCGTAGAAAAATAATTCGTAGAAAAGCAATTCGTAGAAAAGCAATTCGTAGAAAAATAATTCGTAGAAAAGCAATTCGTAGAAAACTTATTCGTAGAAAAAAGTAATGGTGCGCGCCTTAAAAAACCCTCCGCCCATTATTTTTTTCTACGAATAAGTTTTCATTTACAATTACAATTTATTTTGTGTTTTTCTACTCTTTTGTTTAATTCTCATTTGCTTATTTTGTTGTCTTTATTTGCTTCTTTGATCTTTGTATACTTTCAATATTGATATGACAATACTGGCTGTTTGGTCACCCTATTTCTACTCCTGTACATATATCTATTAAGACTTACTCACTTCTCTGCTCTATAAATTCTTACCCACTCATTCTCATTTCTCTGCTTTACAAACTCTTACCAAACCACTTTTCCCTTTTTGAACAATAAACCAGTGTCGAATTATTTTGTTTCTACTGACAAAAATTATATAAAAAAATAAAAACAAATAAAAAAAAAAAGATTAAAAAAAAAAATAAAAAAAAAAAATGGAGCCATATTCCCAACACGTTCCAGCCGTTGGCTCTGAGTTACGCTGAGATTGGGTACCTATCATTTTATAAGAACGAGAATTTTTTTTAGTATTATTTTATACGAATTTCCCGGATAATTGGTTTTCTATGAATAGCTTTTCTACGAATTGTTTTTCTACGAATTAACTAAATTAGCTTTTCTATGAATTGTTTTTTCTACGAATTGTTCAAAATTGCTTTTCTACGAATTATTTTTCTACGAATTATTTTCCTACGAATTATTTTTCTACGAATTATTTTTCTACGAATTGCTTTTCTACGAATTGTCCGTACACCCATGCAGACTATTGCTGTTATAGAAGAGACAGGGAAAACACCGCTTGAGGGGGTGTGGCAGTAGTAATTCGTAATAATATTAAACATTCCGTTCTAACGTATTTAAACACGGAGGTCATTGAAAATATTGGTATAAGAGTAACTCTAGGGGATAATTAATTTCTTAATATTTACAGCTGCTACCTCCCGGGAGGCTCTGCCGGCCCGTCAGATGCTAAGAAATTGAAATTTAAATCCGACTTAGGCAAATTCTTGAGAATCCAAGGCAATTACATTTTAGGGGGAGATTTTAATTGCAGAAATAAGAACTGGGGCTGCATCAGAGCAAATTGCAAATATACTCAACGATCTAGTCACCACTAATGCGCTCAAAATTGCTTACCCTCCTGAACCTACTCTAGTACCTTCGAATATTAATTGAAATCCATCAGTAATAGACTTTTCCATTACAAACGTGCCTGAGAAATTCTCAGCCGCGATTACCGTTAATAACTTAAGTTCGGATCATCTGCCAGTTTGTGCGACATATGATTCGGAGTATAACTCGCTATTAAATTTTAAATTTGATTACAAACATACCAATTGGAATAGATTTAAACGATACATAAACGACAATACTCGTAATGATAGGGTTTTTAGCTTACCTCTAAATACTAATGAAGATATTTATACTTTCGTAGATGAGATTTGTACTACATTTTTGCAAGCTGCTATTGATGCATGTGTGTCAAGACGACTTAAAGCTAATTATTACGTCAAGAAACTTCCAAGGTTCATTTTAAATCCTATCACTCTTCGCAATAATTCGCGAAGAAATTGGCTTCGGTATAGAATGACTCATTTTAAAGCTGAAATGAAGTTTTTAAATAATGCTATTAAGGAACATATTTCTCAATTTAGGAACAAGAATTGGAATAATACTGTCAGGAGTTTGCGTAAATCTTCGCCTAAATTGTGGAATATTTCTAGAGTATTAAAGAAGAAGGTCAGTTGCATACCTTGTCTTAAAGATAATGGCGTTATTTACATAACTAGTATTCAAAAAGTGGAAGTTTTGGCTCGAAAATTTCTAGCAAACCATGAAATTTCGTCGAATTTGGGCAGCGCGGCTATAATTAATGAAGTCGCGAACTCAATTAATATTTTGAATGTTTATGAGGGAGATGATCATCCCATAATATTAGTTAGTCGCGTGAAAAATATTATAAAGTCTTTAAAGAATAAGAAGAGTCCTGGAATAGACGGCATTTCTAATAACATACCCAAAAATCTTCCGGTAAAAGGTTTTCAAATTCTGACCCTACTGTTTAACACTTGTTTTAAATTTGGATACTTTCCTAATGCCTGGAAACACTCAAAAACTGTGGCATTCCAAAACCGGGTAAAAAAAGTAATCAACCTGATTCTTACATACCGAAAAGTTTACTGAATACAATGAGTACAATTTTGGAAAAAGCTTTAAAAGAAATTATTGTTGACTTTATTGAAAACGGGGACATACTCCCTCCCCAACAGTTTGGTTTTAGGCAGGAACATAATACAGTTCAGCCTTTAGTTCGAATTAATAAATTGATGAAGAACAACTTTATCTGCGGGAAATCTACAGCAGTGGTACTGTACTGTTAGTCTTCAAAGTAGCTTTCGATACCGTATGGCACGATAGACTAATATATAAATTAATTAAAATTGGGCTTAATATGTCAGTGGTAAAGATCATTAGAAGCTTCTTGACAGATCGATCATTTAGTGTTCATATTGGCAGTGACTCTTTAAATGTATACTATATTCCAGCTGGATGCCCTCAAGGATCTTGTATATCGCCGATATTATACAACTTATTTACATATGACTTTCCATACTTAAACGGTTGCGAATCTTCTATATTTGCAGACGACACTGCAATTCTCAGCTCGAAAATTTACGCAACGGATATTCTGTTAAACCTCCAAGCTTCTGTGGACAAAGTTGTAGAGTATTTCAATAGTTGGAAAATTGTGATAAATTCACTAAAGTCACAATCAATTTTCTTCACTAGTAGAAGAAAATCTTGTTTTGTGCCTCAATCAAAAATTAAGTAAGGTGGCTTAGAAGTTGAATGGGAGTTAAATGTGCGATACCTTGGAGTTGTTCTCGATAACACAGTACGACAAAATCAAATTTTTTTGGGTACACATGAGAAATGTTAACAGAATATGAAAATAGGCTTAAAATAAAGAAATACGTGTCTCGGCGTTTTGCTGTAGCACGTCAGAATTTTGGGAAATTCGATTTTTAAACTTCGAAGGACCGTGGATGTTCACTTGTAATGTAATACTATTATAAAAAAGTTCTGTAAAAACAGAATGGGTGTACCGATTTTAATGCTTGAGCCAGTTTTGAAAAGGGAATTAAATTTGGGTTTTTCTATTAGCAAAACAAATATTTTCTCCGCTAGATGGCGCTTGAATTTTCATGTAAATTTAAAAAATAACCAAAAATGTAATGTAAAAATACAAACGTGAATATAAAATCTTAACTATTATTTTGTGTTAAAAATGTTGGTCGTTTTTTTCGTGTGTAAGCTTCAGAATTTGTATTTTTTTAAATTTACATGCAAAGAGAAAAAAAATAGTTTGTTTAATAAAAAAAAATCCAAATTTAATTCCCTTTTCAAAACTGGCTCAAGCATTAAAATCGGTTCACCCATTCTGTTTTTATAGAACTTTTTATAATAGTATTACATTACAAGTGAACCTCCACGGTCCTTCGAAGTTTAAAAATCGATTTTCTCAAAATTCTCACGTGCTACAGCAAAACGCCGAGACACGTATTTCTTTATTTTAAGCCTATTTTCATATTCTGTTAACACTTCTCATGTGTATCAACGACTGTCGTACTGTGTAATAAGTTACTTTTTAACGCTCATAAATATTTCGAATATTGTTAATAAACTGAACATAACTACAAAAGTTTTGTATGCTTTTATCAATCGAAAGTCAAAAATGAGCACTGAAAATAAAATACTAATTTTAAAACTTGTTTTTCATAGCATTTTGTTTTATGCTGCCCCCGCATGGCACAAAGCTTCAGACTGCCATATAAAGCGGTATCACCCAAAAAGAGCGAATTAATAAGAGCGACAAAATAACAACGAAAGAAAAAAAGGAGATAATAAAAAGAGCGAAAGATAAAAAGAGCGAAAGTTCCATACATTTGATAATATATTAAATACACAAAAAATTATACAAATTATCAAAAGTATAATAATTTTCTAATTAACAAACGATAAATTTAATTTTCGCGTTTTAAATAAACCACAATATTAACTACTTGAATAAAACTTGTTAAATTTATAAAAACAACAAGTATTAACATTATAATTGTTGTACAGTGCTTTTAAATATTCAAAATAAAATTAGCGAAATCCGACTTATGAAATAAAAAAAAAATCGCGCGATTTTCTTAATTTCATAAGTCGGATTTCGCTAATTTTATTCGCTCATTTTACCTTTCGCTCATTTTTTATTCGCTCTTATTTTTTCGCTGTTTTGGATTCGCTGTTTTTGTTTTCGCACTTATTGGGTGGAAACATATAAAGCGTTTACAATTTTCCCAAAATAAACTTAAGTAATTTATGGACAGTTTCACAGCTGAAAATTCTCCATTGAAATGTAGTTTCAATGCCCGAAGCTTGTCATTTAAATGTCATTTAATATGAAAAATATATGTGAGCTTTTAAATGACGAGTGTGAAACTCGCCCTTAGTTTATTTAATTTAAATAATTTCATATGGGTTTTTTTTACACTTTTCCTTTACATTGTAAATAATAGTTTTTGATTAAAATGTTACAAATTGTTTATATATATTTAAGATGCTAAGGGCGAGTTTCACACTCTCCATTTAAAAGCTCACAGAAAATTTTCATATTAAATGACATTAAAATTACTAGCTCGGGCATTTAAAGTACATTTAAATGAAAATTTTGAACTGTGAAACTGGCCATAAGTCAGTTAGACTAATCTCTTCAAAATTATTTAAATCTACGTATATTATTGTACATTAAACCAAAAAAACACAAAAATATTACGTTGAGTGTTTTTCAGACCAAGTTGTTCGTGATTATTCTGTTCGATGAAAATGTTTATATTCTATAACCTTGCTGGCTTTTTTGGTCGCAATTCCAATGTATTAAATAAAACTATTTAATTCAATTGTTTTCCCTACGTTTCGATGCTTTATTGGCATCCTCTTCAGGGGAGGTTTATTCTATATAACAATGATAACAATTAATATTACATTTAGTATTTTTCGTTCACTGTTCATACTTATTTCGTTTTCCTATATATGTCCTTGCATGTCTATTTTGTGTTAATCTAACATAAATGTAAATATATTGTACATGTATGTTTTCTCCACACTATACATGTTTGCCCATTAAGACAAAATTAATGGTTTCAACGAACAGGGCCTTCACGCGATTAGACCAAAGCGTGAACGTTGATAACCGTTATAACTTCGAGGAAGTGGACAAATTTATATACCTCGGATCTGCTGTGAACAAAAACAACAACGTCAGCCTTGAGATCAAGCGGGGAATTGTGCTTGCGAATAGATGTTATTTTGGGCTAAGCAAGCACTTTAGAGATAAAGCCCTCTCTCGAGTAACAAAAGTCCAGCTGTACCAGACTCTCATTCAACCTGTCTTGCTTTATGGCGCAGAATCCCGGGTCCTATCGCAAGCAGACGAAACATCTTTAGGAGTCTTCGAGAAAAAAATACTCCGAAAAATTTATGGCCCTATAGTGCACAACGGCGAGTATCGGCGACGCATGAATCATGAGCTGTATGAGCTTTATCCTGACATTGAAATAGTTAAGCGGATCAAGATAACGCGATTGCGCTGGCTAGGCCATGTCAGTAGAATGGATGAAGATGAACCAGCGCGAAGGGTTTTCGAAACCGAACTCGAAGGAAGACGAAAAATAGGAAGACCAAGACTCCGCTGGAGGGATCAGGTTGACGAATCCCTGCGTACACTTGGTATTGCCAACTGGAGAAATAAAGCAAAAGATCAAACTGGTTGGCGAAATATGTTATCTTCGTTTTGTAAGGTCCCTGGCCCTCCGGCGTTGTCCGAGACCGGATAAGTAAGTATACATGTTTGCCCAGTGTTAGCGTCATGGAGTAGTGACAATTTGTTTTGTCTTTGTCCTCTTTTGTGTTCATACTTATGTCATGTTTTCGTCGAATTCCCAAACTCTCTAGTGTATATCTTCTGTCTATAATTCTCTCTGTCTATAATTCTGACGTTTTCTATGTCTGGTGTGTGATTGTTCTCCATTATATGTTGTGCAAGTGCAGTGCTCATTCTCCTGTTCCTTATGGCTGCTTTGTGTTCTGGCAGTATGAACAGTGAACGGAAAATACTAAATGTAATATTAATTGTTATCATTGTTATATAGAATAAAACTCCCCTGAAGAGGATGCCAATAAAGCATCGAAACGTAGGGAAAACAATTGAACTAAATAGTTTTATTTAATTTAATAAAAGCCAGCAAGGTTATAGAATACATAACATTTTCATCGAACAAAAATATTACAATTACCAATAAACCATTGAATTGAAAAAAAATTGACGTCGGTTAACCGTTTAATCGGGTTTTATGTACTTTGTGTTCATAGCCTTAAACAAATTAATAATAAATTATATGATTTCCGAATTTTAAGGAAATTTTGGAATTAAGAAACATGATTTCTATTCTCAAATATAATTTTATGTTCCAAACAGTTCTAAACGACATTTTCAAACAATTTTTTAATCAAATTTCAAAATGATTTTATGACTTGAATAAAAAATATCTACAAATTATTTAAGAATTAATTGAACTTTTTTCACAAATTTAAAAATTAAAATTATTTTATAAATAAATGTTTTAAACCTAATAAGATTTCATACATGAAAATCTCTTTCAAATTAATTTTCGAATTAAAATTAGTTTAATGTAATTTTGAAAAACACTTTTAAATTTTATATTAAACACGCAATTCAAATTGGAATATGACATAATTGTTTTATTTAAAATTAAGAAATAATTGCCAAAGACCGCTATTGTAAGTGCTTCATGTGTAATTTAATTTAAAGCAAAAAAAAACCGAAAAACCCAGGTTCCACCGTTTATTTCCAATTAAAAACCGGCTTCTTGAAAACTTGATTTTTCGAACAAACCGAAAACCGGTTTCTAAAAATTTTTTTTCGACACTCTAATTATGCGTCTTTAGCCTCCGTTAATCGATAAATTATATTTTGAACACCATTCGTAAATAACGAGCATTTACATTCTGCGTTCTACCCATACGTTCTTTGTCGTCTAATCGTCTATTCAACTTCTTACTTTTACATTCGCAATAATTAATTTTTCAAACAAACACGTCTGATTTTCATGTTGCTGATGTTTAGTAATCAAAATCTCCATGAATTATAATTCTAATTAGTGTATCTTCATGTGTATCTTCATGTTTATTTAACATTCATATTCATACGAGGTTGAATTTTATGTTTCGGGATTAGAGAACAAAAACAAATAGTAATCATCGAAAATCACTTTATTGTTTTTCAAAATATTCCCCATGAAGATTTAGGGTAGTATTCTAAAAGTCCCTAAAGTGATCGTAAACGCAGAAGCTAACGCGAACGGCAAAGACAAAAAATTGTAGTTTATATATCACTTCGCGCTTGCGTTTGTTTACGAAAGCTGTCACTGACATATGCGGTTTATAGAGTAGCCAAACTAAAATAAACAATTATACATATGTAGATCAGAAAAAGTTACTTGAGTGAAATGCTCAGAATGAAAAAGATTTAAAAAAATTAGCTCTATTTCAGTAGATCAACAGATTTTAAGATTGCTATTATTTATAATACTGCAAATACCAACAATATTCACATAAAATCTGTAAAAAACCTATGTTATTTTGGGGTTCAATGTCCAATAAATTTCCCCATTCAAAAACACGTGCCATTTGGCGGTATATATTGATTGTAATGTATTGGTTCTTTTGTTTATTATTGTCAACATCAACTGATGTCTATAATTTTTAATTATAATTATAATAGTTTTGCAACGCATTCTTTAATTGAACGTTCCATTTCTATTTTTTTTATTATGAATACGAATTTCAGTGCGTAAACAGTATAATTTTGAATTATTAAAAAAAAGTTTGAGCTCTATCCGTCGAAAGCATTTCAGCCAAAATTTGCAACCACTTATAAGCAATGAAATGCAAAATACTACCATCTGCCTTTCCTCGATCGAAATTTTTCTTTAAATTTGTAACTTCTTCAGCTAACGCGAAGAACTGTTGCGTGTTCAATTTGACAGCTGAAGTGGTCAAAAACGTTGCACTGCGTTTTATAAACTACCCATTAAATAACGTAACTCAACGCAGGTAGTCACCGAACAGCTGTAACGAAGTGATTGATTCACGACTTATAGAATACCAACCTTATACACTTTTGCATGCGTTTGAACCAATTGTCGAAACACTTTTGTCACTCTGATGGAGGTATCTCCAAAACATGCCTTCTGAATGCAGCAACCGCTTCTTCAGGTGTCGAAAATCGTTGACCTCTCAGTTTGTTTTTTACGTACGGGAATAAAATGAAGTCATTGGGTGCCAAGTCAGGACTATACGGCGGATGACCCATCAAATCGATGTTTTGGGTGCTCAAAAATGCAGTTGTTTCAGCCGATGTGTGAGAGCTCGCATTGTCGTGCTGAAGAGTGATCCGTCTTCGACGGTCGGTTTTCCTGATTTCTTTCAAATATGTTTAAACGACTTACATGTATGGTTACTGAACTGGCGTATAAAAGCAAATAAACATAAATCTGTCCAAGTCACATTCACGCTAAATCGTGAGACATGCCCCCAGATAAAACTAAATGACACCGTTTTACCACAATAACATGATGTGAAGCACTTGGGAATGTATTTAGATAGACGCCTCACGCGGCAGAAACATATTAAAACGAAGAGATAAGCCCTGGATATCCAGTTTAACAAACTCAAGTTCCCGTCTCGACTATATCTTAACAACAAGTTATTAATTTACAAATCCATCTTGAAACCTATATGGACTTACGGCATCCAATTATGGGGCAACCTCTAACCTAGAAATTCTTCAGCGTTTTCAGTCTAAGACCCTTAGAAAAATTACCGGAGCTGCTTGGTTTGTAACTAACGCTCAAATACATAAAGATCTACAAATTACCACAATACAAAGAGAAATTATACAGCAGAGGTCAACATATTATAATCGAATCCAGAGTCATCCAACCCCATTCGCCAATAACCTTATGGCAAACATTGATACATTCGCTAGACTAAGAAGACAAGCTCCACAAGATCTGATCGCCCAGAACCATAACGGCACCTAATTATATGTATATATGTATATTCATATTGTAACGAATTTCCTTTTTCGTTTGCGTTGATTTATTCCCAATAATAAAACAAGATTCGTTTTAAATTACGATAATTACAACGGTTTAACTTCCTTTTATTTTACTTATATATTACAACAGTTTGCTTTATTTACACCACTTTACAATAAGTCTGATGTTTTACTATCAAATCGAGTTGCTTACTTTCCGGCGGTTAATCACAGACTGAACTCTCCGTTCCAAAGACCTCCGCTATTTATACCAACTCACCAAACTCAAATGTAGTTATCTCTATTGAATTCAAGAACCTTCTAGTCGTTGTTGTTAGTTATCTTTGTAGAATTATCTCGAATGGTGGAGAATTATCTTAACTGAGGCGAATTCGTGCTACTGGTTTAGCGAGCTGGTACGTTGTTACAATGCATACTTTCAGGCGCAGCACTAACCGCCCTGTTATTTACATAATGTTAGTAAAGTCATTAAGAGCAAGCAAAAGCTTTTACTTATTCGTAACAATAGTCGTGTTTTGGTTACAAGCAAGCGATTGTCGCTTGCTAAGTTGCTAAGAAAACGGCAATTTAGCGATAAGTAATTTTATTCAAAAATATGAATAAGAGTTGATTTGTGGAAGGTTTGTGGAAATGAAAGTCGTAGGTTTGTGGAAAATGAGAGTCGTAGGTTTGTGGAAATGAAAGAAATTAAATTTAAAATTAACTTACACCAGGTGGAGTTACAAAATATGTTCACTTTGAATGAAACGAAAAGAGCTTTCGTTTGGCTTAAATAATTTGGTTCAGCGAAATCAAACACGAACGAATCAAAACGTCAGATTAGACAATCAGAAAATATCAATCGTTTAGATTGTTTACAAATGTGTTTCTTTACGCATTTACAAGAAAATTAATTAAAATTGTTGTTTAATAGGGATATTTCAAACAAAAACAGTAATAGCCTGTTTTTGTAACTTAATTTTTGATCGTTCGTACGCCAAATGACTAGCGAAGATGACTTTTGGTTTTTGTACGCTTTGTTTCGAGTAAAACGAAAAGAGCTTTCGTTTTGCTTAATAAATTTGGTTCAGCAAAATCACACACGAACGAAACAAAACGTCAGACTAGACAATCAGAAAATATCAATCGTTTAGTTTGTTTACAAATGTGTTTCTTTACCCATTTACAAGAAAATTAATTAAAATTGTTGTTTAATATGGATATATTTCTAACAAAAAAAGTCACTACATGTGGCCCCAAATGCCACGGATGCAATCATTTTAAAAACACTGTAATTACCTCACTTCACTAACTTTAATTTTTCCCACTTTTCTTCCAATTTGTTGTCTGTTCATTTTATTTTGCCTGCAATCGGCTGCTTCCAATTAAACAGCTGATAGAGCAGTGTTACCTGCAGTTTGCTAAATTTTGGGCTCTAACAGCCTGTTTTTGTAACTATCTTCAAACAGCAGGCATGCAATTGCTAGACAAGCAATCACGTTTTCAATTGAGTTCATTGTTGCTTTTCGCTTGGGCATAAAAGCTCTTTTTCTTAGTTGTGTTCCTGTCAAAGAACAATATTACCTTCATGTTTTTATTGGCATTTCTTAAAGCTTTTTCATACAAATATATGCTAAACGGGGGCAACCCTAGCCATCTGCTGTAAAATCAACAACAGATGATTGTAGATATTAAAAAATAAATAAACAAACGAAAAGAAACACAATTGTTTGCTTTTTTGCCAATTTAAAATGATTTCCTCCGTTGCTCTCGGTATTCCTATTAAAACTACGGAAAATGATGATAGAGAAAGTCGCCTAAGCCGTAGGATTTTGCGTGATTCAACCAATGTGTTGGAGATTCCAGAAGACCAGTAAGTATATCAGTATAATTTGCTTTTATGAACGAAAAAAACGTCAGATTACACAATCAGATAATGTCAATCGTTTAGTTTGTTTACAAATATGTTTCTTTACGCATTTACTACAAGAAAAATAATTAAAATTGTTGTTTAATATGGATATTTGTAATAAAAAAGTCGCTACATGTCGCCCCAAATGCCACGGATGCAATCATTTTAAAAACAATTTAATTATCTCACTTCGCTAACTTTAATTTTTCCCACTTTTCTTCTTGCAATTTGTTGTTTGTTTATTTTATTTTCTCTGCAATCAGCTGCTTCCAATTAAACAGCTGATAGAGCAGTGTTGCCTGCAGTTTGCTAAATTTTGGTACTTTCCAATCGAAAGAGCTTTTAAAATCAACAAGAATAACACATTGGCAACAATGTACTTTGACATAAGGGCAGCTAGTAAAATGAGCTTTCACTCCCGGAGGAAAATGGAACAAAAACTCAAATATAAACATGATCGCCTGGGTAGCAATCGGACGTCTGCTTAAACAAAAAAGTTCGCTGAACAGGCTATAAATGACAAACATGTGGCATTCAAAGTACATTTAAATGGAGAATATTCAACTGTGAAACTGGTCATTATACTCGTATAGTTAGAAAATTAATATTTGCAGTATTGAAAAAAACTACACCTGGCCAGTTTCGGATATTGGTTGCAGCGATGGACGAAATCCCAGAGCTAGCCACTTATCGCCCAATCTTTGGGAATTTCAAAGACGATATTGAAGGCAAGTGGTACACTGTGACTCAAAGAATAAATGCAGTTGGACCTCCAATGAGAAACAGATCTGATTGGTAAAAGGTAAGTTAATGAATAGATGTTCTTGCGCACAGTATTTTAGATATTTACTTTTAAGATGTGGGCCGAACTGAAATGCAAAAACACGAAGAAAAAGGAAAGGTACAGGTGAAGGACCTTCTGTTTACAACGCTCTTACAGACTTTGACAAAGATATTGACAGAATATGCCGGGTTTCTTCAGCTGCTGCCCCACTAGGAATGTCTTGGTAAAAAATCAAATCCGATTGTACTGGAAGTTACACCACCCAGACGTTCAATCAACGTGGCTATTGTGATCCCCACATCTTCAGAGAAGTTGTCGTCACAATTTGTTTCTTTCCCGTCACCAACACTTCCATCGTCTGATTTACCAGCAACCACACAAGCGACATCAACCCCAATCATAGACATACCCAAATCAAGTAAAAACTCTTCAAGAACAAACAAAAACGAAAATTGACAGAAAATAACGTAGAAGAAAGAAAAGAAATCAAAATGTGTGGTTAAAAAATCGTTTTTTCTAATTAGCCCCCAATGGGTTAATAGAAATAAATATATTTATATACATGTTTATGGATTTAAGGAATACCTTTGTAATGATGCCCATTTCAACAAGATCGGATAATAAATGGCAGACTTATGACCCACTATACAGTCAAGCTTTGGAGACCTATATTTCCGAAAATATGGACCAGCGCTATTTGGTGTTTTCTTATCACCGTTTAATGCCCTATCAGGTAAAAAAAAACACGAAAACAATAGGGCGATTAATTCATCCTTACAAATTTGCATTTTTGTTTGTATATTATTTCTTTGTCTGCAATCAGCTGTATTCACTAAAACAGCTCATTTTGCAAAAGTTTGGTATTTTCCCATACAAAATCGTATGATATATATCGTCATCAGAAATGCAAAAGGGCCTATCATCACTTTTGAAAACTTTACAGGAGGGATAAAAAACTGAATAAAATGAAAAATATTATAGTTAGAACAACGATTTTTTGAAGACAGCATCAAAACATAATGATGGATTTATCTACAGGCCCACAACTGATTTTTAACAAGTGCTTGTGAGTTATGTTGGATAGACCCTTTTGTATTCGAGTTTTGTGAAAGCAAAAGGGCCTAACAACATTAAAGTATTAAAAAAAACGATTTATCATTATAATTAATAGTTTTTTTTACAATTGCGGTCACATTTCACTCACAATCAATCACACTATACGTATGTAGGTAACTATGTAAATATTTTTTTTTTAAATAAGATATTTATTTATTTTTAACAAAATTGAGAGAAAAGGTAAATAAAATAATAATAAAACGATCGATAAATTCAGAGTTCGTTATAAATTCGGAATCTTAGTGTTCAAACGGAATATTATCGTAGAATGAATGACAGTCAGCTGGTATTAATTTTTTTAAATGTTGGAGATGTTGCCACTTTTTCTTTGAAATTTTTAATCTTTCCGTATGCGACTGAGAAGGATGAACAACGATATTTTTTTTCAATTGTATGTGGAAGCATCTGATATTCATCATCTATATTAGTTTTAAAAGAGATTACTCCTGTCGAATCATAAGCTAGGGCACGGATCAAATTCACGGTTGGATCTCCAGATATTTTACCTATTGTTTAAAGAAGTTTACCAAAATATACAGTATTAGTTTCTAATATTTAATTATTTTCGTAGTAATCTTACCAGGTCGTATTGATATGTACCGCTTTGGAATAGATTCATAATCGAGAAAAAAGGTATGGTTTAAATGGTGAACTTCTAGTGGAAATGGAGTTTTTCGGGCACATTTCATTAAGTCTACCAATTCTGAGGGCAAATTTATTTGTTTATTTTTCAATTTTCTTTCAATGACAGAGTGTGTAGCATCACACTCCATTTGTGTGTGTCCTACAACCAAGTACTTGTGCTCAATCGTTATAGTTTTTGATGTGTTAACATCTATACGCGCGCCTCTAGGGCAGTAAACTATAAATTTAATACATACACAAGTGTTAGGTTTGGAAGAGTAAATCATCGTTTGTTTGTTCGTTGCTTGGCAGTCGGCATTGAAAGTGATTATTGGGCGATTTTCATATAATTTTCCCACGCGATTTTCTCCGGAAATTCATAGCCGATTTTATTAATTTTTGGATTAAAAAGCTAGTGCGGGTTTCGACGAAGAGTTTAGGCCAAAAATTAAGGCGATCCGATATCGGCGAGCCGAGATTTAAGTGTTTTAATTTGGAGTATTAATTTGGAGTAATATTAAAAAAGTGTTTTATGTTGATCTTCGGTTTTGTCTTATCATCGTTTGTTTGTTCGTTGCTTGGCAGTCGGTATTGAAAGTGATTATTGGGCGATTTTCATATAATTTTCCCACCGATTTTCTCCGGAAATTCATAGCCGATTTTATTAATTTTTGGATTAAAAAGCTAGTGCGGGTTTCGACGAAGAGTTTAGGCCAAAAATTAAGGCGATCCGATATCGGCGAGCCGAGATTGAAGGGTTTTAATTTGGAGTATTAATTTGGAGTAATATTAAAAAAGTATTTTATGTTGATCTTCGGTTATATCGTACGAATATAACAATGTATGTATGTATGTACAAGTGTCTGTTGCTTTGCATTCTTTGACTTTTGTGGGAATAAAACAAAAAGTATTGAGCAAGAAAATAATGACACATGTGCTTGCACTGGGTCTTTAAATAATTTTAAGTATTAATATTATTTAACTGTAACGTCATCATATGATTGAACGCTGTTTTTTATTTTCCAATGTAACATTTACGAATGTGTTCATAGAAATCGAACAGGTACCGTGTAGCAAAAAGGTGTTAACACATCGCCCGTGAGTTCGAACACTCATTGGATTTTTTTCTACACAGAACGATAACAAAGCATTTGATAAAACGACGTTTCTGTTTTGATAGCAGCAACCATCTGAATATAGGTCTGTCTGGGTACTTTTCCAGTAAGAAATATCCAGTAACTTTTTTGGGAGAGTAAAAAAATGTTACTCTCTCAGTAGAAAATATCACAAAAATACACAGACGACATCCAGTAAAAACTTGCAAGAAATTAAAATCAGCTGGTTCGTAAACAGCTGATTGCAATGTAAACAACTTAAAAGACAACAAAAGTACTGAATTGAAAATGAGTAGCGATAGACAACTCGATGTGCAGTGCTCGCCAGGAACATTTAAGAGGGTTCAAGATGGTAAGTATAATGATGTTACAAATTAAATATTTGGATTCACACAATTCTCAAAATTCTTACATCTGCCATTGTTCAATTTCAACTTTATTTTGTTTGTTTACATAAATCATATGATTCAAAACAGCTGTTCGAACTTGCAAATTCTTACTGGAAAAAATTTCTCCAGTAAAAACTTGTAAGTTCTCTATCATCGAACTGTCAAAATAAACTCTCTCTTACTCTCTCGTTACTGGCTTTTTGGTGTACACAGACAACATCCAGTAACAATTTGTACAAATTGTTACAAATTATCAGTACGCAGACAGACCTTATATGATGATGTGGTGAATTTCAGGATACTGTGTAGTTGCGTTTTCTAAATGTTTAATAATGCATGTTGTGAAAGTAGAGGAATTTAGATTCCCTTCAGTTTCGTCCAGCAGATAATTGTGCGATTCATGTGTAATAACATTATATATTATAAAGTTGTGGACTCGAAGTTTCATTTTGTAGTACGAAGAATTTGCGTTGGACTGTGGAACAAGTTTAACAGCTTGCATATCTACACAAAACATTACACAAAGGCCGGACTTTGCGTTCTCCATATCGTTTATTTTTTCATTTCTCATTTTTTCAATTACATGTCATATTCAACTTGAGATATATTTTTTGATCTAAATGAAACACACAAATCGCACTCATCATTTCTCAATAAGGTTTATAGTGTACAGTTTTTTCTGACATCCTCCAGAAAACATCAAATATTTCCATTCTTTTGTCTTCAGAAAAAAGACAACAGCGTCGAGAAGTACTTTTTTCGCAAAATTTTGAACTGCAAGCTTTCCTGGGTTTTCCCATTTTCCCTGGGTTTTCTTTCAACTAAATTATTCCCAGACATACCGCAATATTTCTTTCCATGCATTCGATTATTTTTGTTTTTAGCACGAAAATTATCGAATTTTTCTTTAGAAATTTCTTTATTTTTCTCTGACATTTGTATTTGAGAGTTTTCGATGACTACTTTGTTTGATAAATTCTAGTATGTGCTTAGGCCCTTTTGACTTTTGAAAAAAAAAAACACTTTGTGGTCAGGCCCTTTTGTATTTCATAAATAAATTCCTTATTTTTGATCGTAGGATGCTAAAACTTTTTGGTGATGTGTGTTTCGATGCTGTGTACCATTTTCAACTAAAAAGTCAGTTTTGAATTTTTTTGTTGTTAGGCCCTTTTGAATTTTGATGACGATATGTCATTTTCATTTTTACAAAATAATGAAAAAATGTTCCAAAATATAATTTTTGTTTTAAGTAACTACAAGGTAAGGATGTAGTTCATTTTCTCAAAAAAATCGCAACCTCTTATCTCCACATGTGTGTACACAAACATATACATCTGTAGAAAGCATTCCCCAGTAGGATAAAAACAGTCCTAAATGTTCAACGTTTGGCAAAAGCAGACCAAACTACTTTACTGAAGAAACTCCTGTCGACATGAAAGAGAGTGTGGTAGAATCTTCAGATGAAATTAATTATTGAGGACCCTGAAGATCCAGATGACTCTCCCTTAAACCAAGGGGACGATAACGATGATGTACTCCACATTTGAGGCCACAGAAAAGTTTTGCTGAACACGGTTTCGATACGCAGAAAAAGGAACGGCTACAAATATTAAAAAAAAACTGCCGATGTTGAATTCAGGAAATTTGACGAGAAACTTGAAGCTTCAATAACAATAATTTTCTTAAGCACTAGATGTATTTCAAACCGAATGTAATTTATAGCTTCCGAAAATTGTAGCGGGACAGGAAATTGTTAATAAGCAATTCTGAGAATAAAAATATTCAAGATAGTTTTCTACAATCGGATTTTCTGCTTTCTTTGCGAACAATTTATTATTAGTTGTAGTTTTCAGAATACATAAAATTTAACAGCTTTTGATAGGAGGATACAAATATAGAAGGTAGGTAAGGACAGTTACAAGAGTATAATTCCATGTAGCACTTTCATGAGCATCTTCAGGAACTACATAACATATGTATGTGATACATATTCTGTTCTCTGCAGGTCCTTGCCAGATTTTTGACACCTATTAGAATAAATACACATTCCATAATTTTTCCGGTCATCGATGCACCATAATGCTGCCCACACACGATGCAACATTGTTTGCAACATGTGTGTGAAACCTGGTTTGATTTTTTACCACAGACGATGCAATCAAAATTGAAACATCAGTCAGTGAATTTTTCTACTAAACAAACATACGCGGAATGAAAAAAATATGAATTAATATACTGGTGTTATTTAGTTTTATCCCCATATAAAGTGGTGGAAATTTAGTTTAGCAGGGAATGCAAAACGCTCAATATCAAAATCTCGCACCGTTTTAATTTGTGAGTATTTCTGACGTTCAAAATGTAAACTTTTTCGACTCCCTACTTTTTAGAAACAGTTTTTCTCGCATTTTTCCAATAAGCATGAAAAAAGCAGTACGTCACAGAAAGTTTTCGCAAAACAAATATTGTAGAAACAGTCACATGTGAGAAGCGATTTTTTGTACCGATTCGTAGCGTTTTCGTTTCAATTCACATGTTTCATGTGAAAATTTTTTCAATTCGAGAACTGCAGAAACAACCCTACAAGCAATGAATGATGGAAACTAACCCACACAATATTTTTGCACTGATACACTTGCAACTATTTTATACTGAGTTCCATTTGCAAGAGTGAAACAACCATGGTAGAAATATAATGGTAGATGCAGTACGACAACAAATACAACAAGCCAAAAACAACAGGCATTTTGTTTTTGCTCAGTGTCTGTGTTGTGTCAAGTCAGCTGATAGAAAAATGATGAAAATGTAAACAAATTTGCCAAAAGTGCCATTTAGAAAATGATTGAGTGTTATTTGATATATTGAAAGTGTTTAAGTGTGAAAATTAAAACGTTTCTATGTAATTTTTGCAGAGAAATATTTCAAAAGCAGCAGTTGCTGGCGAACGGGGGTTGCAGACAAACAAATGTAAACAAACTTTGACATAAGAGGAAAACTTACTCATACTCACTCCAGAAAAAAGTTAAAATCAGCTGGGCTAGTGCTTCTACCATTTATTTGTACCATGGAAACAACCCTACAAGAATAGTTTCGGTCATTCGACTGTCAGTGTTGTTGGAAACTTGTATTTGTTGACGTTTAAAAAGTAAAATTTGTGAATCCTCGGCAAAGTGCAACGACAAAAGTTTCATTATCGTTAAATATCGTGGAATAAAAATAAACAGTGGAAAAGAATAAACTTATGTGATCCAAAAAACAAAGATAATGATTACGAAAAATGATGCATTTAAAAGCCATCAAAAAGTAGTGGAAGATTCTGTCTGGCATGCCTGGCCAAACTCAGGACAAAATCATTAATGAAGTCGGCATCATGCTCCCTTTCCTGACCATTACAGCGGTGCAAGAGTTAGAGCAGAAATTGGGAACCCCAGATTTTGCTCAAGCAATATCAACAAACTAAAATTTATGGTTCGATATTTTAATATTTAGGAACAGGCCTAGTATAGATCGGCACGTCCAATTTTTTGCTTTTTTTTTTTGGTTGTAGGGATCGCTATTTTAAGTAAAAAAAGTAAAATAAAAAAATCGGGGGGAACCCCTATTTTGGGAGTTACGGGCCAAGTAGCCCTGGCAGGGACCTATGTTGCTCGTACCGCGTGGTAGAACTTTTGGAAAATCGTTAAATTTATATTGCAATTAGTCGCCCGGCCCTCCGGCCGGGCTCAGGCAGGGGGGTTAACATTCTCTCTGTACCTGAAGTCGATGTGTGTCAAAATCCGAAAAATCACTCGATTGCTTGAAAAAAAAATATTTTCTGGATATTTTTAAAAATCCGATACGTGGATAACTAAGCAGTTATCGAAAACATTTATTTATATATTTTTGTTTATTTCGACTCGTTTTACACAAAAAAGTTGTGAAATCGGTCCCATAACACGGCACCACACTCGTAGTATCATCCTGTATGTCCGAACTTTGGGTGCCCACAACTCCGAAAATAGGCGTTGCCCCCGATTTTTTTATTTAATTTTTTTTACTTAAAATTAAAAGTTCTATCCAATGGTAATAGTTTGGAGCCGAAGCGAGTTGCCGACCTATTCTAGGTTTAAGCCAATATTTATACATACTTCTTCACAGAAAATATACTGAAAGAGGCGTCAGAGGATGTCCGCAGAGTCTGCCCCCCAATGTTCACGGATAACATGCTTGATATATACAATTGGGATGAGAGGTTGGAAAAGCATACGATAGGGAAGCTTATGTGGTTCAACAAGACTGCGTGGTATGTACATACATATTTTTGTCTATAAATGATTAAATAATTATTAATTTATATACATTCATATATACTTATTATTATTAATACATATATTTATATATCTCCTTTTCAAATTTTAGATGTGCTAAAAATACCATTCGAAAACATTGCGAAGCATAGTTAACGCGCCCTTTTATGTCGCTAATGCTGATATTCATAAAGATCTCAATATTCCATTTGTAAAAGATGAAATAAACCTCTTTAGCAGTAGATATATTGATAGACTTCATAACCATAAGAACAACTTAGCAATAAACCTTACGGACAACCGTTTAGCAATAAGAAGACTTAAAAGGACTCACGTTCTTGACCTACCAAATAAATTTGTAAATTCTTAAAGATATTAACTTATAATTTGTATGCACATACGTATATATTTATATAACTTTGTGTAGTATATAATAGAAAGTTTTATTGAAAGCTCTCTATCTCTATTCCTGTTAGATTACTTGTTGTCTAAGACAGATTGTAAATAAAAACTGTAAATAAAAAAAAAAAAAAACAAAAGATGTGCTAAAAGACAATTGAACGAAGCCACCATAGGATGAAGCAGAAGATTTATTAAAAACAAATTGTAAATAAGTATTTTATTTTGCCCAGTTACTACTTTATTAATTTTGAATCGATTATTCTTATTCATTCACTCCCATTCGTGACTAAGAATCATTCATTGCCATTTATTATACAATTAGATATTAAAAATATATAAAAATAATAAAAATATACCATAAAATCATTAATAACATTTCTGTCTTTTTTTTATAAAAGCTATACCCATCATCTTTGACTGATATATCCATCAAATTTGATTAGTCAACTGTGATGGGTATATCTATCAAGTATGATTAGTCAACTGTGATGGATATATCCATGGTAAAATAAGTAAGGTAAACGCACTAGGAATTGTTACAACAAACACAGGCATTTTGTTTTTGTTTGGTGTCCATAATCTGTCAAATTTTCTTCATGTGTGTATCTACTGTAAAAGTAAACAAAAAGGTACACAAACAAAATGCATGTGAATTTGACATAAGAGTAACACCTAAGCAAGAAATATGTTGAAATCAGCTGTTCTAACGAGTTTACCTTACTGATTTTACCATGGATATATCTATCAACTGTGACTAATACTCATATAATCTTTGATTAGTGAACAGCACTAGAGTGAGCAGCTCAGATATATGATTTTTAGGCGACCGAACTCATAAGTTCGAGGGAGATACAAAATCACACGTACACAAAAGTTTCCATCAACTTTTTCATTTCGGCTTTAAGAATGTGATAGAAACTTTGATGGATATACTCATCAACAATGACAGTCAATTGACCGGTCAAATGACTGTCACTGTTCTTGTAGGGAAGGTACTGATTTAATTGAAATTCAAGGCGCATCGACGAGGCAGTATTACTACACAACAACACACCAAGCCGACAAGAATAGGCATTTTGCTTTGTCGGTATTTTTCCACAATCAAATTCAGCACAAATGTATTCCAGGAACAAAATTAAACAAAAAAGTATAATAAATATGTTGGAGAACCAATAAATACCTAAGAACTGTGATAAAACAAAAGTCGGGTATTCTAGTGGTACCACCACATCGATGCGTCATGATTGAAATGGCTGTCAACAATCGTACTATTCGTTGTAGTGTTAGATAAAACAGCGTTGCATAAAGCAAATCTATCATTTTTTCCTGATTTCTAGACAAATAAGAAAAAATAACCGATTTGTTGTCTGTCAAAACGTATGGGAAATCAAGAAATTTTTCCTGATTTCTGCTTAAAATCAACAAAAGTGGCAAAATCAAGAAAATCGATGCCATGTAACACTTGATGTTCTTCACCAATAGAGTTTTCGTTTGTTGTAGTTTTGTAAACAAACAAATTTAAAATATTTATATTGAATGGTTTGAATGTTATGTAAAATTAAAAATTAATAATATCGAGTGATGCCAAGATGGTTACTCTGTTGGTTATAAGTAACGAAAAAAATACGCCCAATGTGAAAACTTTTTCGATTCGACAACCACAGAAACGAGGTACAGCTGTGGGATTGTGTCTGGTCGAAACACAAACCCTGGCCGAAACACCAATCACTGCACAGGGTGACACTAGTATTTCACTTCCATATGATTGTGTTTCGGAATCTTAGCAGTCAGCTGTTTTTATTTACATTCGCCTTTTGTTTTGCTAAGTTATTTTTATTTACATTTCTCGTTCTTGTTTATTATCATCGTTTTGGTTCTGCTATTGCGCTAACTCGCTAACTAAACCAGCTTTATTGGATGGAAATCAAAACATCAGATAGTGGCGAATTGAAAAAATCAAAATAAACCAAAGAGAATCAGGAGGCAAAACGAAGAAGAAAGTTATTTATGGCCCCACGAAAGCGCCCAACAGATCCGATCGATGGTATCGTTTTTATTATTCCTCATATTGACGCAGCAGCGCTGAACGAAGAGCGAAGATACAACCGAATTTATCATTCGATGAGCAGCTGTTGATTAAACGCTGCTCTATTAGCCATTTTTACGTAGCAGTTTCTGTGCTTTATGCACCTTCTTTGTCTTGGCCTTCATCGTAATTTGTTGGTAGCAGCAGCAAAAAGTTAATACATTCGAGTTTGTGGTGTCAAATAAAAGTGAAATTTCGTTTCTCGTACGACGACGAAACGAATTAGTTGGTGTGTCTTGCATTGCGTTAACCCAACATGAATTGGGAATTGGCTGAACTCATATTGAATAACTAGACGGGAGTAAATTGTATTAGACTCACTATTGAGCAAATTTAAATTATCCGATTGCTGGATACAGCCAAGAGTGAAATAATCGAACAAAGAACAACACGACAAAAAGCAGAGGAGTGATCAAAATGGAATGTTCACAGGAAATGATGAGTAGCGATGATTTCAGAGCCAAAAAGGCCAAGATGACAGCAGACGATGAAGATGACGACTATGAATCATCGGAGTGGTGGTCTATACCCGATTTGGCATTGCTAAAGGTACTGGCTTTGTTGGATACAAAAGATATACTCAGCGCATCGGCTACTTGTCGTCGCTGGAATGAAGTGGCAAACGACGACATTCTATGGAAGCACCACTTTCAGCAACATTTTCGCACCGATCCCTTGATAACGTTAAAACCGGGTAAGAAATGGGACAGTGAAGCGTTCAATGGCATTTCTATTAATCAACTGTGTGTTGTGCTTCTGTACCACAGGTGCCATCTCTTGGAAAGCTGAATATGAACGTTTATCATCACGCATACCATTCGTGCAGGCACAGCGTTTGAGTGGTCATACACATCAAGTGTTACATGTCAGTTTCTCGCATAATGGTGAAATGTTTTCGACGTGTTCCAAGGATGGTTATGTTATAGTAAGTACAAGACATCATAATTGTAATATGAATATCAAACTGATGACGACATTTCTGAAAATGGGAACTAATCAAGAGAGTTAACGACTGGAAATAATTGATGTTATTACAAAATGATGACTGACTTGTCTGTAAAACAAGTTAATCTTTGTAGGCGAAAATAATGATGATTTTTTCATTAAAAAGAGTATCATCTTTTCTGGTTCTTTCTTTAATAGGAAAACATATTTTTGAGAAAAATTAACTTTGTTTACCTTTATCAAAAATATTATTTTCTTTCTTCATCATACCCGCTATCCTACAAAATTTATTTTTTCCTACATGATAATATGAATTTTGATTAAAAAAGTGGTTAAAATCTCTGTATATGTAAATACACTGTTCCTTTCAATACTACACAATATATTCTTGCAACGATTGCAAAGAGCTTCTCTCAATTATCTTCACTTTTCATGGAAAATACCAGCATTTTCTATTTTAAATAATTTCGTTGTTTCTTTTACAGGGAACATTCGAAATAGATTGATCTATATTTCTAACGAAAATATTTATTTCCACTTTCCGATAAGAAATGGAAAACTTGACGAAAGAAAGTTGATTGGGTTCCACAATCTCAACATACAATTTTTCAAAACTTTTGAGTACAAATTTTGGTTTCTCTATTTCGAATGTGCTGTTTGTTAGTTGGGAACACCCAATTTGAGTCGAATGTGAGTCACTAATTTTCCTTCGCTTAGCTCGAGATAGAGAAACAGGCTGTTATTTTTTTTTTGTACAGGTACAATAGGGTGGGCCGATTTGTAAGCACAACAATTTATCGATATTCTGCCATCGAATGTTCGATAGCTTTTGGCATGAGGAAAAAAGTTCCACTACGACATATCAAAAAAATTATTTTCAAGGCGCCCAAATTTAAATTTTTTGACTTTTTCTCAACTTTAATTTTTAAGGTTTTGTAGTACAGCCAGCGAAATAATTATAAAGGCAATATATTTTTTCTCGCTACTCTCAATGCACTGGGTTTTTGGTGTAGAATTTTAATGCATAGATGTGCCATTAGGTATATTATGTCAGAGAATGTAACAACCATTCGATCTCTTTGACAAGTTAAATGAAAAGTGACGTTGTTTTTTCTCTTTCTGGTGCGAAATAACGGGGTTTTTCAATAAGAGCGCTACAAAAGTTTTTTTAAATAAAGCAAAACCGGGTTTAGATACCAATGAAATTCTTAATTCCTGTGAAAGTACGTTCGATGCCATTATGTATGGAACTCGATTTCTTTTGCATGGCCACCATGGGCACGCTTGCAGAAGTCCAGACGCTGAACCCAATTTTCGACGGTTTTCAAGCATAAATCGGCCGATACTGCTGCAATTTCACATTCGATATTCGTACGAAGTTCATCAATCGCCGCACAGTGGCTGAAAATCGTTTTTCATTGGCCAAAATTCTTTAACTTTTGAACCGATCAAAATATTTAAGTAATTTTTTTTTTAATGGATAGATATTTATTTCAACTTGACTCAGTTTTAATTACATTAAAATTGATTGAGGACTTTTTAAGGAATTCTAGGTCAAAGTTGAACTTTTGATTTTTTTTTACTTTTAGAGTGAAATATGGGTTTATTATTTTTGTATTTATTAAAAAAATTAATATTTGGATTTTAATAATAATTATAAATATTTTTTGTAATAATGGAATTTTTTTTAATGTTACACTCAAAAAAAAAATTGTAAAATCAACTGGAGATTTTGCTATTATTACAGAAAAATTCAAAATTTGTTGCTGTCAAATTTGCAAATTTGTTTTACACCTAAAAAAAAAAAACGTTAATAATATTATCTAAAAATCTTGCTATTACTACAGAAAAATTTATTATTTTTGGCTGTCGAATTTGATAATTTTAAAAAAATTTTAAAAATAAAAACTGCAATAGATTTTAATAGCATTTGTAACAATGGTAGGTTCTGTTTATTATTATTTTTTACTAAATACTATAATTATTATTCATTTGACTCAAATATTAATTGAAAATATTCCACATTTTGTTCTGTGCTATTTCTGTTCTTTAGTAGTTTTTTGGTTTCTTCATCTAAATCCCGATGTTCCACTTTCCATTGATTTCGAATACTGGAGATGAACGGATCTGACGTTGCCAATAATATATTAAATAGATCTTCATTTGTGGAATTTCGTGAAATTTTTCTAGTATTGTGCTCTCTATAAAATATGTAATCCTTGTTCCTTTTTTCCTGCGTCTCCTCTGATAGATCTCCAAGTGGCACCAAATGTTATTTAATGACATCTTCTCCATGATAAAGGATTTTGTGAACTGTTGCAGACATATTTCTCCATGGGTAGTTGGTTGTATATATTTTTGCAATTTCTTTAGCATAATCTCCAAATTTTCTAGAGTCAATTTCTTCATTGCACGCAAGTTCTTCTAGGATTATTTTAAATCTGAAAATACGGTTTAAATCCACTCCTGTTATTTCAGATGCTGTTTCTGGATCTGAAAAGAATCTTCTTGCGGTATTGCCATCATTTGTATTGCCTGACCCTTGTTTTGGCTGATCTATAATCAATCCAAATTTGCGATATTCATCTTGAACATGTTTCTTTTTTTAACTTCTTAACTCTTTGTTGGTTTCGTTGTTTCTTATTGATCATGAAGACCCGAAATCCAAATCATAACTGCTTTTTAGTATGTGTTCCATTAGTCGTATTCTTGCATGTAGTGGGGATAATCCAAATTCATATGCATCGGTATTATCTAATGATTTTGTCGGGACTTGGTTTAATTGGGTTGATGTTGCTTGGCATATAATGCAGCTGGATGCAGCCTTCGTGTTAGTCAAAGCCTGACCTACTTTTCCATCTATCATTGTCAGCACTAATTGATAGCTTACTTCAATTTGCTGCCCATCTAACTGTAATTGTAATGGCTGTAGTGTTGCAATTTGGACCTTGATATCACTAGGGCCTTGATATCACACTGGCCTTCTACCCAGTTTGCACTTTTTATATAAAACTTTTGTTTACTGTAGCTAACTTCTTTGTAGCGTTTTTTTAGTGCTTCGACGAAATTAGATAATTGTTCTTGTATTTCGGTGCTACATGAATTTAAGTTTAATTTTATTTTAACGTAACTGAGAACATCTTCCTGGTTTTTGTTTCTAAACTACTCTTCGGCCAGTTCTTTATAACTGAAGCTCTCCATATTTTTCTGAATATTTTTATTTGCGTCTGTTATTGCTGAAATATATTAGAGCAATTGAGTTTGTATTCAAATGTCGCTTTCTTATAAGGCTTCTCATAAGCCATCAAACTATATTTCTAGGTAAAATAAAAAGATATGAAAATGGCATTAGTGCATTGTTAGGTAAAATAAAAATTAATTATATCCTCTGTGTATTGTCATTCTTACTTACAAATATATTACTGGTAATAGAACAAATAATGACTATTATAAGCTGTAAAATACATAAAGCACAAATTTAATACACCATTTTATACGAGTACTTATAGGGCTGTTTAAATTATCGTAATTTGAATTTTTTAGAGTAATTTCATTAAAATTAAAAAAGTGTTCTACCGGCGGGTCGTGGCGGGTGCAAAAGTATATATAGGTTTAAAGAGGACACTTTCACCTTTCTATACGTTTCTTGTTCCCTAGAAGGTCTATTCCACTAAAGTTTAAATTTGAGAAAAATATAGTAGTTTCATAAATATTTCATAACGCCCCTAATATTAAACTCTAGAGCTGTGACCACTTACATCAACTAAAGACTATAATCCTACCAACATTATAAAAAAGACCGCAGGCCATTATCGATGATAGCTTGCGAGTAGTAACCATTTATTTTTGATAAAAAACAAAAAAAGACACCTTTTTCTGAAATTAAAAAAACAGTTGAGATTGACAGCATGCCACGCCCATAATTAGCAATAGTTTACCCTAATTTTTTGGCTACCTTAATCTGGATATAGTAGCTACAAAAAGGCGTAAAAATTTTAAAAATCGGTGACAAAAAAAAAATTAGACTTTTGGCCAATGAAATCAAAATCTCAGCCACAGTGCGTCGCTGGCTTGTTGGCATAGACCATTGACTTGACGTAGCCCCACAGGAAATAATCTAACGGCGTCAAATCGCACGACCGAGGCGGCCAATCGACTGGGCCATTTCGTGAGATAACACGTTCACCAAACTTGGTTTCCAATAGATTGATTGTGGCTTTCGCTGTGTGGCTTGTGGTGCCGTCCTGTTGGAACCACATGTCCTCCAAGTCCATATTATCCAATTGGGGCCAAAAATATTCGGTTATCATTGAACGGTAGCGATTCGCATTCACAGTAATGTGCCGGTCTTGATCATCACGGAAGAAGTACGGCCCAATGACGCCGCCGGCCCATAAACCGCACCAAAACGTAATTTTTTCGGGATTCAATGATGACTCATGGATTTCGTGTGGATTGCTGTCTGACCAATAACGCATATTCTGCTTATTGACGAAGCCATTCAGCCAGAAATGAGCCTCATCGCTGAAGATGATTTTCCGATGAAAATCCGAATCATTTTCAAGTTGTTGCTCAGCCCAATTCACGAACATACGATGCTTATGGTGGTCAAGCGGCTTCAGTTCTTGTGTTAATTTGATCTTGTAAGGATGTAGGCCAAGATCTTTTCGCAATATTCGCCACAACGACGTCACAGAGATGCCCAACGCTTGAGAACGACGTGTGACTGACACATTTGGGCTTTCTTGAACTGAAGCCTCAGCGGCAGCAATATTCTCGACACTACGGGCACTTCTTTGTCTTACTGGTACGGGAACATTTTGTACTGTGCCTGTGGATTCAAATTTTTGCACTAGACGCTCAATTGTTGATCTGTTAGGACGATTATGACGACCATAAATTGGACGTAGCGCTCTTAAAGTTGGGGCCACTGACTCCAAATTTCGGTAGTAAATTTTAATAATTTCGACTCGTTGTTGGCTCGTATATCTTTCGATGATGAAATGGCAAACCTTACTGAAGAGAAATGTCAAAAGAGCGGGAAAAATAGTGCGTCGTTTGCTGTCCCTATCGATTTACTTTTGTAGCGTCTCTGTTGAAAACCCCATTTATATATAAAGGCAACATGGAAAAGAAACCGAATTCGAACAATAGTAAATAGGAACTTAAACAGAAGTGAATTTTAATTGGTTATTATTTTATGGTTTTAAAATACCTGGAGGAAAGTACCTAAGTAAAGAAGAAAAGGGAAAAATTTAAGATTATCACGATGAAGGGCTGTCCAATCGGGAAATTTCGAGGTGATTGAAAAGATCTAGCTGTGTCATTTACAATTTTATAAAATAGGGTGGCCAATATGGAAATACAAAACGACCAGGAAGGACACCACTGATCAGTAGCAAGGCCAAAAAAGAGAGATCAAAAGGGTTAGTGTTCAAGAAAACTTCGGAGATAAGGAAATTATTGCTGAATTGAGCTTCCCCATGCAACTGTCATATGGGAAAAGTATGCAAAACTTGGTCCCATGCCAAGACACGAATTAGACGGATTTAAATTCGCTGAAATATACACATTTTTGGATAAGCGTTGATGGAAAAGATTAAATTTGGATGGCCCTGATAGCTCGGACAAATATTGGCGTTCCAGAGATTTTTCCAAAATGATGCGTCAGCGGCGAAATTTTGGCGGTGGCTCCCTTATGGTTTGGCAGGTATGAGTTATAGAGGAACCACTCCAATATGTTTCGTTTCCACAAAAATCGACTCCGAGTATTATATTCGAATATTGGATGTCGTCTTAGTTAATTCTGAAGAGGAAATTTGTGTTCCAGAGTTTATCATCCAGCAGGACAACGCAACAGTAAATCGGTCTAAGAAAACTCCAAAGTTTCTGGAGTCCAGAAATAATACAAATTCTCAACTGGCCTGCACTTAGTTCTGATCTCTATCCGATCGAGAACCTCTGGTCTATTTACCTACCCAAGATTCCCACCCAGGACTCCAGTTGAAGAATGTCAAGGCTCGAAGAGTAGCAATACCAGAAAATAGAAGATAACTGATCTTGCGCATATTCATTCTTTAATAAACTCAATGCCGAGATGCTTAGTAGAAGTCCTTCGCCATAATGGAGATCAAATATCTTACGAAACATTTTAGAATATTTAAATAAACCTTTCGCCTTTATACATATTTCGCACTAGTAATTAGTTTATTTTAGTTTATTTCACCTTGAAGAAGTCATATTCATAGTATTTTTTCTGAAAAGTATTTAATTTTGAAAGGACTAATATAATACATCACAGTCGTTGACAGGCAATCGCCAAGTGAGCATCGTTTCTCTCATCGCGGTTAATTGTGTAAACGCTTTCTTCTTATCGATAACACCTATCGATTTATCTGTCGTAGTTGCTTTCTACGATCTTCTTTTTATTGTTTTTCTTTAAATTGTATTAGAAGAAAATAAATTTATTGGAAAAAGTAGAGTGTGTTCAAGTTGAATGGGGATGTGTCCCCGTACAGGAATAGGTTTAAAGACCTAGACCAACCGGACGGGAGGAGTAAAAAAGGCAAAAACAAGAGGCAGCGCCTAGAAGAAGCAGAGGCAATATTAAACAAGGACGAAATTGATGATCTTCCAGAAACTGCAGGTGCAGAACCTAAACCCCTATCTTCATATAATGTTTTTCAAATTGGTAAAGGCCTAGACTATATCTCTACAGATTACTTGGCTGTCACTGAAATGCGCAATGGTGATCTAATGATTAAAACTAAAGATTTAAAAACAGCTCAAAAGTTCCTCAAGGCAAAGTACATTGACATTGTACCGGTGAAAATAACTTTGCACAATAGTTTAAACTCTACACTTGGCAGAATTTTCAGCAGACGTATTGTTAAAATGTCGCAAGAGGATTTGTTGGCTGGTGTTATCGGTATCAAGAACCCAAACGTGACTGACATTAGACACATTTTAAAACGAGATGGTGAAAACTTTGTTCCCACTGGTGCAGCTATAGTAACTTTTAATTGTTTGACAAGACCATCAAGAATAAGCATTGGCTGGGAGAAATGCTTGGTGTCTGAACATATTATCAATCCTATGCGTTGTGTTAATTGCCAAAAGTTAGGACACACCAAAAACAGATGCAAAAATATATCCTTGTGCGGGGAATGTGGCAATATAAACCCTCCACATGAAAAGTGCTCTCGAAAGTTCTGTGTAAATTGTAATGATGAATCCCACACATCATACTCTATGTTGTGCCCAAGCTTCATTAAACACAAATCTGTGAACAAAATAAAAGCTGATCGAAGATGCACCGTACGTGAAGCATGGAAGGCTTTTAATGACAACCCAACCCTACACACAATCAAACCATTCCAGAAGAAATCAACTTTTTCCGATGTTGTTCGCGGCATCACAACACAAAGTCAGGAAACACAATCGAATAAGAAAAGCAACGCACAAATAAACAACAACACTGCAATACCGGCTAGTGCTCATGAAAAAGAGAAAAACATAGCAAATAATCAAAAATCAAACGATCTACCATCTTTAGCAAAAGAAAATAATAACGATAACGATTTAAATTACATTGAAAAAGAGAAGACAAGAGAACAAAAATCAAACGTAACAAATCAATCACAAAAACAAGACAAACATCAATCAAGAACAGAGAATGAAGACGAAAAGCAAATAAACGAAAAAATGAAACCCCAAACAACTGTAATTAACACTAATCTTAGAGACGAAGAGGAGATGGATTCTGCTATCTCAAATACAACTGAGATGGTAACACCGCCAAGAGCTACTAGCAGCAAAGCTGACTATAATAATCCGTATAATAGTTTATATGATAAGTATACAGATTTGAATGTATTAATAACACCTGAAACTTTGAGGAGAACAATGCCCAAAATACGGAGGAAAAAATAATCTATTATTATTTTATATATTTCTTCATTTTTGTTAATTTAATATGAATATTGGTCTAAACATTAGGATTCTACAATGGAACGTCCAGGGTTTCATAGCCCACAAGTATGCATTGGAGACGTTGGTTGCCAAACATAAACCTAATATAATCGCGTTACAGGAAACCAACATAATTGACAGGACCGAACATCTTTTACACCTACCTGGCTATAAAATATACCATCATAACAAGGATTACCAATATGCAAAAGCTGGAATTATGTTCCTAATCCGCAACAACATTCACGTTGATCAACATTTGGTGTCATCGGGTGAGCTTCTTTTTCAGACTGTCACGATATATGGGAATGAAAAACTTCACATAACTAATATATACCGTGAATGTGACATAAATATCACTGCAGGTATGATATCGGGTATTCACGTTTTTGATAACGGGCATCACCTAGTGTTGGGAGATCTGAATTCTCAAAATCCCATTTGGGGATCTCAGTCGCGCCTTATGGGAAGAGTTTGCTAATAATATGGACTTTGTGTTTCTGAATGATGGTTCCCCTACACTATTGAGTACAAGAGGTACTCTCACATCCATCGACGTATCCATGGCTAGTGTCGATCTGGCACCCTTTCTCACATGGAAAACACTGGACATGCCTGAGGTAGGAGATCACTTTCCTATTGTTATAAGTGATGATAGGATTGAGGATAAAAAGCGATTTACTCCCAGATTTTTGGTTGAGAGAGCTAACTGGCAAGCTTTCGAGGGAAAAGTTAGTTGTATTATGTCTGATTTTGAAGAATCAACCAATATAAACCGAGAAGCAGCACAAATTAAGAGAATAATTCGTAAAGCTGCCAATGAATCAATAGCACAGACAACTAGACCGAAAAACGAAAACTCCCCAGCATGGTTTAATTCGACTATAGCAACTCTAGTTAATCTCAAGCAGGGAGCCTGGAACCTTTTTAAAAGACACAGAAGTATACCAAACTGCGTTAATTATAGGAGAGCATGTGCAAAGGTAAAATTTGCATCTTTGACGTCGAAACAGCTAACCTGGGAAAATTTTCTGAATTCGTTAAATCCAATGCTTGATATGACGGTGTTATAGTGCCGAGTCAGCGGTATAAGGAGGGAGAAAACAGACAACTTTCCCTCAATTATCGAGGGAAACAACATTATAAGCAATTCAGTTGACATTGCCAACAAATTTGCCGAAGTTTGGAGCTCTGTCGGATCTGATGAAAATTTCGATACGAATATCATTGTTCGTAAGTACACCTGTATTGACCAGCTGAGCTCATCGAATTCGTCAGACAGCTTTCTTTGTATTGATATTACCATAGTAAAATTGAACGAAACGCTAAGTAATACCAAGGGGACGACGCCATCACTGGACAGGATAACATACTCTATCGTAAAGAATTTACCAGTAGATATGAAGGCCAGATTAGTAAAACTTTATAACAATATACTGCGTTCTGGAATTTTCCCCCATGATTGGAAGACGGCGCTTCTGGCTCCCATTCCAAAACCAGGCAAACATCCGAATAGGACTGACGGTTATCGCCCGATTTCATTAATACCAGTGTTGTCGAAAGTTTTGGAGAAAATCATTTCCACGCGAGTTTGGAAAAATTTTAAACACCGAATATCACCAAGTCATCATGCTTTTTTACCTAAACATGGGGTACACACATTATGTCATGAACTCGAATCAACACTCAGAAAAAATGTGTCTAAGAGAAGACATAGTGTTGTATTGTCAGAGGACATTGAAAAAGCCTTCCACCGTGTCGTGTCCACTTTTGTAGTTGATGAATTAAAGGAGTGGGGTATGTCTCCACCGCTTATAAAACTCATCTTTTCATTCCTTTCCAACCGGAAAATAATGGTAAAGGTTGATGGATATATTTCCCGACAACACCCTTTAGACAATGGAGTTCCTCAGGGATCACCATTGTCCGTGGTTCTCTTTACAATATATGCTAACTCATTGGCAAGGACAATCGAAAGTCTTCCCGGCATTGATTATGTGGGTGTATATGCTGATAACATATTTGCTGTTGCATCAGGTACTCCTGCTGTCGTAACTTCAAAGGTGGACATGTTAAATGACACAATACAGCATTGGGCAACTACGCGTGGGCAGTTATTCCGACGAATAAGTCTGAGATTCTGCACGTTTGCAGAAGGAGAAGCTGTGATGTTGAAAACTTGACGCTCGGTGACTCATCAGTGCCACTTAAGACTAATATGAGAATAATTGGTCTTTATTTTACGAGAAATCTATTATGGAATTATCATATTAAACATATTCAGGGAAAGCTAAGTAAGATCAACAATCTGCTGAAAATAATCTGTTCTAAGAAGAAGGGACCACATATGGAAACAGCAATTGGTATCTGTTCTTCTCTGGCATATGGTTCGGTGCAGCATTGCTTAACTATATACGGTTGGACAAGTAAAACTAACATTAAAAAGATAGATGTAGCACTCAACAACTGTTTTCGAACCGCCTCAGGGCTATTGAGGGTCACACCTATAGAGTCTCTGAGAATTGAATGCAAAATGAAATCTTTCAGTACGATGCTAAATAACAGATCAGTGAATCTAGCATCCAGAACAATTACGGATCCCAAGGAGGGACTATATACGCTATTCTGGCACATGATCGACAGTAAAACACCAAAAAGACCTTGCTCTGCGCGTCATATTATATTTTTTTTTTTGAGAAAACATAATATACCTTTGCCTGATAATCCTGAAACTAACATAATATCCACCAACATCGTGAAAT
Organism: Phaonia tiefii; assembly: GCA_963931995.1. Taxonomy (NCBI): domain Eukaryota; kingdom Metazoa; phylum Arthropoda; class Insecta; order Diptera; family Muscidae; genus Phaonia; species Phaonia tiefii. The sequence goes on from OZ008368.1 coordinate 164,664,959, forward strand.
TTGACAGAGGTCTAACTATATATGATAAACTCACAACTAATTCAGACTTTATCAAGTCAATGGTTGTTGAGAGAATCACAGTTTTTTCTCCTGAGATTATACTCTTCACTGATGGATCCTATCAGAATGGCGTAACAGGATATGCAGTTATTCAGCAAACATCATGTGTTGATCATAATACTATAAAACAAGTTATGCTACCGGAGTTCTCGGGTATATTCGCTGTTGAATTGGCCGCGGTTGATTGGGCCATAAAATTCACTGCTATCCGAAAAGCGCGGACTGTAGTATGTACGGACAGCCTTAGTGTTGTGAACGCTATTCTTTACAACAAAAAGGAAATGTATAGCAACATTATTGGAAATCCATTCATCGAGCAACCTATCCTAATTTTGTGGGTACCATCCCATGTTGGCATAGGAGGCAACGAGTTCGCTGATAACGCTGCTAAAGAGGCCATTATGCGGCCAATGATATATGAGATTCCATGCTTTCATCGTATAATTGCAAACATCTATAAGGCTATACAGCGGAGAGAACATCAAATACAATGGGAAAACTCTCAAAGTTTTTTACGATCACACAATTCGACCAAAGACAGACCAAAATATCACCATAAATACAGCAGGTATCAGTGCGTCCTGTTGGCGCGCCTCAGGGTGGGAAAAGCACTGTTCAACTCTCAGCACTATTATGACAATTCTGATCATTTGCAATGTAATACCTGTGGTTGCAATATGGACATACGCCACGTCCTGGCAGAATGTCCAATATCAAAATTGGATGAGCCCTTATCGCTTGTCTTGGATTGTTCGGTTCCTTGTCAACTCGTTCACTTATTGCGGGCCCTGGGCCGCCATGGAATTACTGATGTCTAGACCAATGTTTTATAAGACATCACCAGTATTTTTTATTGAAGATTTTTCTTATTTTTATGAATTCATAAACAATTTTTTTTTCTTTATTGTACTTATAATTGAATACTTTTGTATAATTTTACTTTAATACTATTGAATATGTATGTAGTATTGTACTGAATAGCATTGCTTATTCGCGCATATGGTCTATGTTACCCTGCGCCTGTCGTTCCTCCATATTTTATAAATTTATTTATGAAATATGTATTCAATAAATAAATAAATAATACAATACAAAATAAACACTTGAAAATTCCTCACAACATTTGGAAAAACCAAAAAATGATGTTGCCTTTATATTTATTTCGCGGGGTGTAGGTAACACGGTGCGACAGTTCAAAATACCTGGGAAAACACCCCCAAAATCTTGAAAACCGGTTAAAAAGCCGGTTTAGCGTACCTTTGCGCACTTATAAGTCTGTAAGTTAGTTGATTATCAACCGAATTTAATTTTCTCACCAGATATTTAAAACAATTTAGGCATGTCAAACGATATATACGTTATTTAAGAAACAAGGAGAATCTATGGCACAATATCGATTGCTAAATCGACCCACCCTAAGGTACAATCTTTAAAATTTTCGTAGGTAACATAAATATGTATGTATATTAACGTTTCCAAGTTTTCATTAGATGAAATAGTAACCTTTGTCTTTCTATTCAATTTTGTTTTTCTATTCTTTAATAACACTGTGTGTAATTTTTTAAGTCATGGCAAAATAACCACATACGGACACCACTACGTGATAAAAGACTAAAAAAAAAGACCCGTGTTTCCCAATTTTTCCCAAAGTCATGCACTTTTTTTTTATGGGCCGCCAAAGATTTGGGGCCTCGGTATCATTTTCGTAAAAATGTGATCATTTTCTCAGGCTCATATCTTGCAAACCGTTCAGAATTTCTTGTCTTTAAAGAACAAAAATTGCGAACATAAAAATTCGATTTTTTTACCTTTTTTCCCGTGTTCAGGTCCATAGGTAGCAAACCGTTCAAAATTCAAGGAAACAATCAACTACAAAAATTTACCTAAGATCTCAATAAACAAATTTCTAGAACATATAAACTTCCTGGGAATTATTCTTAACACCGTTTTTTTATTTCATTTGTTTTTTATTTACTTCAACATTGAGATACTGTGCTATCTATTACAAAAATATTAAAAAAAAGTATTCGTATTATGTTTATAATGTTGATGGCCCTGGACTTGCAAATCGCGCTCTCTTAAGTTGTGGATCCAAATCGTCGTCCGAATCTGACTCTGATTCAGCAATTATGGTGTCCACAGGCACGTTGCTTCCAGACTGCCCTCCATCATCAGCTCTTTCTTCTTCAAATACTTCATTAACATCATACAGGGTGATCTTGTGACTCCACCAACATACCTCTGCAAGCAATGCGTCGAGGTTTTTGCCTTTGTACCGTTTTTCCATGGGCATTGTGGTTTGGTGAAACCGTTCTCCTTGCTCATCGGTAGGGAGTTGTTTGATAAAATCGTCAAAATGAAAATGAAGAAAATGCAGCTTTAATGTCATCGATGCGCCGATTATCTCAAAATAATGCAGCATTTGTTTCACCCATTCTCTTGCTTCCGGTTCCGCGTCTCAATCCCCTCCCAAGACTCTGGTGCATACACGCTGAAGGTAAATCCATGCCATTGAATGATTTTCATCAAGCGATGAATCAAAGTTGCTCTTGAATAGCTTTCTAATGTCAGGGCCATTAAGTACGCCTGTTAAATGAAAACAAAAAATAAAGACAGAAAAGAAAACATTAACATAGTGTAAATAGTACAATTAGGTGAACAAAAATTCGTTTTAAATTTACTACAATACCTTTTTTAATTTTGTCATCGCTATGCTTTGGGAAAATGCTTTTCAAATAGTCGAATGCGTTTGGACAATTTACAACGGCCACTTCGATGAATTTTTTAACAATTCCCAATTTTATGTGGAGCGGTGGCAGCAAGATGTCTTGAGTATTGTCAATTAAAGGTGCATTCTTCAGTCTATGTTGTTGTATTTTTTCATCCACACTTCCTCTTGGCCTCCACGAGTTACATTGGAATTGATTCAGAGGTGAGCGTGAATCCCAATTACAAAGAAAACAAAAGAATTTTGGGAAGCCGCCCTTATCGATGATCCCTTGCAAAATGTTGATGAACTTCAAATCACAGCAAATCTTCCACTTATTTTCGTAATATTTGATTTTTTCCATTATATCTTTCAATGTTTCATAGCTTTCTTTCATGTTGATACCCATTGTTAGCGGAATGGAAGGTTTTCGGTTCGACACATGCAACAGCACTGCTTTCAAGCTTGAAACAGAACCATCAATAAATAATCTCCACTCACTAGCGATGTAGTTCATTCCCATTTTTACCACCAAAGCTTTTATATCGTTGCAGTAAGCGAACGAATTGTCATCATTTAGAGTGTAGAGCATCTGAAATTCAGCTTGTCGTTTGCGGTACGCCGTAGAGTTAACATTAGCATGTGTGAGTTTTCTTTGCTTTAAAAAAGTTGTCAAAAATATTGCAAGTCGATGCGATAATCCCAATATGGCCACAATGAAATCCATTTCCATTTGTGTTATTAGTTGTGGTCCATCTCTTCCCTTTTGGGGCTCATAATCGGTATCAAATGGATCTTCATAAGTAACACCACTTGCAGTACTCATTGCTGTAAATTCTGTAGTACGATCTGGAGTTGGCGACCTTGGTGATACAAAATTTTCAGGTGCAAGCACTGGCAGTGTGGCTGTTGCAGTTGCTTTATAAATTTTGTTCTTCTCAGAATGTCGATTTAGACGACATGTGTAATTTACGCATGCATAGCAACTGGTTGCATCATGATCACCTGGGCGATTTATCCAGTTCACCGGCTTACAATACTTCATAGTACCTCTGCCTCCACTCAACCATGCCATGAGATTGTTATAACATTGGCGACACACTGTATTAAGTGTGTAATTTTCACCGGTCAAGTCCACTTCGTCGAAAAACAATGTATATGCTCTTTTGAATTCACTAGTTAAAAGATTCTTTTCCTTCTGAAATCTTGTAGATGTTTTTTTTCTGGTTTGATGACCGCAAACGTAGCAAAATAAATCAATATTTTCACACTGCATATTGAAATTGTCAGTTGCCAATGTTGTGTGCGAATTATACTGTAGCACTTTCACTTTTTTTACTTTCACTTTCACTTTATAACTTTCACCGCTGAGCTCTCGTTGACGTCGCGCTGTGTAATGCCTCGATGTGAGCGTCGTGTCGCTTTTATATTGTGTGCTGCGTCCCTTGTTGCGTGTGCTGAGCTTACTGCATTGCCTGTGCTGCTGCTGTCGGTGCATGATCGCGTGATACCTAAGCGCTACCTAAACGGTGTTAACCCTTGGACAAACACATGGTTCTGGCCAGGCATATTTCATTTTTTGCTACCTATGGACCTGAACAGGAGAAAAAGGTAAAAAAAATGAAATTATAAAATTTTCGGCAAATGTTTTACTTTTGCGTGCTACCTAAACAGTGTTAAGAATCATCTCTAGGAAGTTTATATGTTCTAGAAATTTGTTTATTGAGATCTTAGGTAAATTTTTGTAGTTGATTGTTTCCTTGAATTTTGAACGGTTTGCTACCTATGGACCTGAACACGGGAAAAAAGGTAAAAAAAATCGATTTTTTTTAAGTTTTTTGCGATTTTGATCTGGAAGGTGAAGTTTTTTTGATTTTATATGTTCGCAATTTTTGTTCTTTATGACAAGAGCTACAACTTTGCCTCAGAGAGACGGTTTGCAAGATATGAGCCTGAGAAAATGATCACATTTTTACGAAAATGATACCGAGGCCCCAAATCTTTGGCGGCCCATAAAAAAAAAGTGCATGACTGGGAAAAATTGGGAAACACGGGTCTTTTTTTTAGTCTTTTATCACGTAGTGGTGTCCGTATATGGTTATTTTTTTTCGTGTTGCACTGTGTAATTGTTTTGATGTTGCGATTTTATCGTTGGCATACAGTTGCGGTCAAAATAATAAGCGTGCTTTGGTTACACCGCTTGCTTCTATAATCGCTTCTTTTGTATGAATCACTTAGCGTTTTCAACCCTTTTTCATGTTTTTGAATAAAATTACTTATCGCTAAATTGCCATTTTCTTTGCAAATTAGCAAGCGATAATCGCTTGCTTGTAACCAAAACACGACTAATCGTATTGGTACTACTTAACAGCAATAAGGTGCCATATTTTAATTTATTTTTATAAATGTTTTTTGTTTAGCATTATTATTAATTGTTGCGTATGGAGCAAAGATGATACAAATTCCATAGATGGTGTATTCATTTTTAGCAGATGACAAAGGCTGTTTCACTCGGATACGACGAAAAATCACTCAAGAATCAATTTTTTGAATTTGTAAACAAAATATAGATAATAAATAGGCATATAGCTTTGGATATTTTTGACAGTACAAAAGGGGAAAAAATGGTTTAATACTTTTTTCAAAACTTTTTATTTTCAGGGAAATTTAGCCATTTTCACCATTGTTGTGCCATGTAGAAAATTTCCTTTACCTTCAAATCCACCAATTATATTTCGCCATCTATGGTATTTCTATCATCTTTGACAACATACAATGAACTGTACGTAGTTATTTAAAGCAACACAGATATTTTTGATTCAACTTTTGAAGCAATACATTATACGTTGCATTAAGAACACATTGACACGTAATTACTTCTTTAATTGGTTACCAAAATATCAATTAGCATTACCTACTTGATTCTAAAAATCGCTATAAAATTCATTCGATTATTTAACAGATACTTTATACCAAACAAAGAAGCAATTAGCATTTTTAAAACTAATTACCTATATATGTATGTATATTTATTTATTTTATTTATTTATTGAAAACATATTTTATAAATATATTTATAAAATACAAAAGGAACAGGCGCAGGGTAACCAAGACCATATGCGCGCATAAGTGTAAAATTTATATAATTAAAGTGTTTAATAAAAATGTTTATATTCATACATTGTTTAGCGAAATTCAAAAGAAGTTTGTATTAAAATATGATAAAGATTGATTTAGACATTAGATATAGCATGTCTGCTCAAAGCTTGTAGAATTTTGTTGAATTGATGGTGAGTCGAACAGTCTAAAAGGATCGGTAAAGGTTCATCGGCTCTGGATATGGGGCATTCCGCCAGAACGTGTCGAATATCCATGTTGCAGCCGCAGTTGTCACATTGCACATAATCGGAATTATCGTAGTAGTGCCCCGAATTGAATAGTGCTTTTCCAACTCTTAGGCGGGCTAACAAAATGCATTGATATATATTATATTTATAGTTGTAATTTGGTCTATTATAGTCTGGATTGTAGGATCTCAGAAAACTTTCAGAATTTGCTCATTCCGCTCGGTGTTCCATTTTCTGTATTGTCCTAAAAATTTTATTAATTATACGATCAAAGCAGGGAATCTCAAATGTCATCGGCAAGTTTATGGCTTCCTTGGCTGCATTATCAGCAAATTCATTTCCTACTATACCAATGTGTGAGGGTACCCAAATCAGTTGAATTGGGTGCAATATAGAAGCATTTCTTATATACTTGTCTTATTTTCCCCTTTTGTTGTGGAGAATAGCAGTGATTACACTGAGGCTGTTCGTGCATATAATTGTTTTCTTTTTCTTCTCAACAGCAAATAAGATAGCCGAGTTGATAGCGGCCAATTCAGCAGCAAAAAATACCAGAAAATTCTGTCAGCAAACCTTGTTTTATTGTAATACATTGACAGCCTGATATTTGTTGTACAACCGAGAATATCCAGTTAAACCATTCTGGTATGACCCATCAGTGTAAAGTACCATGTCTGGTGAATATTTGGAAATTCTATCCACAACCAATGTCTTAAGGAATTCTGGATTTGTTGTAGATTTTCTGTATACAGCTAAACTTTTGTCTATATTCACCATATTATTGGAGTTTATACAAGTTTCAGGTCTTCCCGGTAAAGGTATGTTGTACTTCATCAGAAGAAATATAATGTTTTGAATACCACATGGCTTTTTGTTCAAAGTCTGTGTATCAAGGTAGTTTCAGAATAGGCCATGAAGTCCCTCTTTTCTGTTTCTGGAAGCCAAATTAATTGATCTGTTAAGCACCAAAGTTGTGAAATCTTTCATTCTACATTCTATTCTCAGTGATTCTATAGGGGTCAATTTTAATAGCCCTGAAGAGGTACGGAAACAGTTATTCAGAGATGTGTTTAATTTGCCAACATTGGTCTTATTTGTCCAGCCATATATAGTTATACCATGTTGTAATAAACCATATACCAATGACGAGCAAATGCCAATTGCTGTCTCCATATTAGGTCCTTTTTTCTTGGAGCAAATTAGTCTCAGTAGATTATTGATCTTGTTCCGCTTCGTTCGTAACTGTGCAATATGATTATTCCATAGTAAGTTTTTTGCAAAATGAAGCCCAAGTATTCTCATGCTATTTTTAAGTGGCACTAATGTATTTTCAAGATTTAAATTATCGACATTACAGTTTCACCTTCTGCATACGTGTAATATTTCCGACTTAGCGACTGGAATAACCGCTCCAAGAATATGCGCCCAGTTTTGTATTCTCCTATTCAATAAATTTATATTCAAAGACACTTCATCTGGAGTACCGGATGCAACAGCAAAAAAATTACCGGCGTACAGGCCCACGTAATCGATGCCATGCAGATTCTGTATTGGTTTAGCCACGGAGTTGGCATAGAGAGTAAATAGAACCACAGAAACTGGGGATCCCTGAGGAATCAGGGAATGTTCAAAGGGTATTGAAGAGACAAATATCCATCAATTTTTACCATTATTTTCCGGTTGGAAAGGAAGGAAAAAATTAGCTTTATAATAGGAAGGGGAATATCCCACTCTTTTAATTCATAAATTATGAAGATAGACAGCTCATGGTCAAAGGCCTTTTCAATGTCTTCTGACAGTACAACACTATGTCTTCTCTTAGATAAATTGTCTCTTAGTATGGATTCAAGTTCGTGACAAATTGTATGTAAACCATGCTTGGGTAAAAAGGCATAATGGCTAGATGATATTCGATCCTTATAATGTTTCCAAAAACGTGTAGATATAACCTTTTCTAAGATTTTAGATAAGACTGGTATTAAAGAAATAGGACGGTATCCATCAGTATTATTTGGATTTTTTCCGGGCTTGGGAATGGGTGTCAAGAGTGCAGCCTTCCAATCATGGGGAAAAATTCCAGTACGAAGTAAGTTGTTGTATAGTCTTATTAGTCTATTTTTCATGGCTAATGGAAGATTCTTAAAAATTTAGTAATTTATTCTGTCTAATGACGGAGTGGTACCATTTGTATTTTTCAGAGTGTCATTGAATTCAGTTATATCAAGATCGGCATCAAATGCATTCTGAACCATCAAATGCATTTAGTTGGTTAATAAAATTATTTTTCCGAGCAATAATAATAATATCTCCTCTCAAATTATTTTAGAATTCCAAGGTTTTAAAATGCTATGACTTGCAATTTATAATTTTACACTAATTACATAATTGACTTTTTTGACACGAAATAGAACGTTCATATTTTCTCACAAATGACGTTACTTTTCTTTATTCTTATAATCACCAGAAAGAATCGAATTGTTATAAAACTCGATTACTTTACTAGCTTCGCTTGTACACAGAAATAATTAAGAAATGATCTCTCAATCCAAAAATAGTGTGGGAAGAGAAGCTGTTGGGAGGAAGCACCAAGATGTGGTTAAAGAAAGAACTACTTATTTTGCTGCTAATAAAAAAGTAAAGAAAAGTAGTTGCAGACATGTAAAATAACAGGTTCCTCTAAAACAAAATAACAATAAATTTGAAATAACTAGTTGATCGGAGCATAGAGTAATGCTATATAGAGCTGTCATTCTTCTCATCTGATATTTCATTTCACACTATTCGTTGTGCGGTCGGTGCGATAGAGAGTTATTTGACATAAATTGACTTACACCAAATTGTTGACTTAAATTTTTGATGTCGTTTTGATGAAAAACTGAAATTTAAACGCATTTTGGCCTTTTTTGTTGTATTTTATTGTTAGTGTAATATTTTTGTGGTGAATTTACACAACAATTTTAACGCACAAAACGAAATGCCGTTGCTGATTTAATGTTGGTTGGTTTGAGCGATTGTATCTATTTGGTATTATTAAATCAATACTTTCCAACATCAAACCGGCCATCTGCAACACACCAAATGTCATCAATTTCCTGAGAGAGTTGGCTACTCTACACGTCATTTCTCTATGGATCTGAGTCTCAGGCCTTGTAAAAAGAGTCGACGGGGTAGTGCAGTAGGGAAGCGGTTCCCCAAAAAATACTTAAATCCGCACTCGATTCTTTTTTGGCAATTTTTCGCTGGGTTAACTAGCGATGCGGCCGTCGGTGGTGCAATGGTTAGTGTGCGCGGCTCTTCTGCATGAGAAAGTGGGTTCGAACCCTGCTCTGACCACATTAAATTTCTTTCGACGGCAGTCACCTCGGTTAGTAACGGCGACACTATCGAGTATTCAGCCATGAAACAGCTTCTCAAAATACCGTTCGGAACCGGAGTAAAACTGTAGGTCCCAATCAGTGAGTATAAAACTGGAACGCGCACAGCTCACTGGTTTTGTGAGAAACTATCCCTAATTCCTTCATGGGATGTAACGCGAAACCATTTTTGTTATTTTTTTAACTATTTTTTGACCGCTGCTGTACATATGTACACTTTAAGTCTTATCCCTTATTTTAGATTCTGGATGTTCTAAATTGTCGTAATTTATGTTCCAATTAACACTAATTAGTTAACCACTTCACAATTGTTTGTAATCTTTTCTTGACGTCATCTCTAGTTCATGGAGAATTTCTTATCATCTACAGTTGTAGTATTGAGCAATGACCATAGAGTAATGACGTATAGAGTAGCGATTTGCCTCAGTAAATTTAAGAAGTGTGGTGTGGTTGCATTTGGATGTTTCATGTTGGAAAGTATTGTTTTAATAATACCAGAAAGAGGCAGTTGCTGAAACCAACCATCAACAAACGGCAACCGCATTTCGTTTTGTGCGTTACAATTTTTCTGTAAATACACCACAAATATATACTAACAAAAAAGTTCAAAATACGTTTAATATTCAAAGTTTTTCATCAAAACGACATGAAAAATGTAAGTCAACTATTTTTGTAAGTCCACCAGGTGTAAGTCAATTTATGTCAAATAACTCTCTATCGCACCGACCGCACCACTTTTTGTTGGATTAAGCCCCGTATTCAGTTCTTGTGAAATATTCGTAAAAAATGTTGCCATTCATTTAAGTCTGAACGGAAAAGATTGTTGGGGAGAGTTACCACCTATCTTTGATTCACCTTGCAAACATTTTATTTATAATACCTCTAGGTACTCCATTTTATTTTTAACACATAAGCCGCATTAGCACCTACCAATATTATCGACGTTTTTTCTTATGGAGTTTGACATTTATAATCCCGAAAAAACGATGATCTTGGTAGCGATAATTTATACGTAGGTTTGTTATCCGTCTCATCTGACGTTTCTCTTTGCGCGTGAGGAAACGAACTTCTGTCAGCTGTTTTGATGTTGTTTACATATTTTGAACAAGCACAGTAACAATTTCAGCTGTGTTTATCAAACTTGAGCGAAAGATTTATCCTCTCGACGTTAAAACTTGCAACTTTCACAAGTTCGCTTGAGGTTACGTTGAGGGCTCCAAATTACTTACTTTTATTGACTACTTTACAACCTCATGAGCTCAGATGTCTTACACATATTAATTAAACAAACAAATTAAACAAATTTCAACATATTTCTCTTACTGGCTCTATCCTCCGCCTTTTCTCGCTAGTTGGTAACACCACGGATACAGAGCGATTCTTCTGCCTGGTCTTTCCAGCGGAGTCTTGGTCGTTCTCTTTTCCTGCTTCCATGGGGTACGTTATCTTCATCCATTCTGATAACATGGCCTAGCTAACGCAATTGGCCTAATTTGATCCGCCTAGCTATGTCCACGTCAGAATATAAATTATATAGCTCTTGGTTCCAGCGAAGTCGGTACTCACCGTTTACCCTAACAGGACCATATATTTTTCGGAGAAATTTTCTCTCGAATACTCCCAGGTGTTTTTCATCCACTTGCGATATGACCCAAGTTTCGGAGCCATATATCAAGACAGTTAAAATGAGAGTCTGATATAGCTAGACTTTTGTTCCTTGAGAGAGGACTTTGTACCTAAACTGCTTGCTGAGTCTTTCCCCACTTTCACTGGTGATTTGGTGTTGGTCTGCGTCATTCTACAGAGGCGAATCAGTTTTGCCGGAATCAAAGTCCAGACATAGATTCGTACAGTTTTCCCGTATTTGGCTATCGACAACAGCTTTGTAATCTACAAAAATGTGGTATGTATCGATTTGCTTTTCGTGGGTCTTTTCCGGGATGTGTCGTTTCCAAAGAAGGACATTGATATCTCCGGTATTTGTAGCTTGCTTGTGTTCTGCTTCGTACGTTTTACGCCCTGCTCATTCTTGTGCGAACTTTCGCAGCCACCAGGTAATGATCCGAGTCGATACTGGCACCTCGAATCACACGTACATTAATTACACTAGAAGAGTGTCTGCCATCTATTACCAAGTGATCATTCTGGTTCTTCGTCCTCTGTTCAGGTGTGCTACTAACTACCATGTTCTTTGCAGCGGCGAAGTCTATTAATCTTATTCCATTATCGGAGGTGGTATTATGTAGACTGTGATTACCGATGGTTGGTCGAAAGACACTTTCCTTTCTCAATTTGACATTAAAATCGCCTAAAATAATCTTTATGTCGTGGTCAGGACAGAGTTGGTATACTTCCTCCAGACGATCGTATAATGATTCTTTTTTATTCATCATCTTTATCCTCTGCCGCTGCGTGCACACTAGGGATGCCAAACGAGAAATCCCGGGACTAAACAAACTAAAAACAATGACAAACGTTTAGTGTGGTGTTATTTTTTGGCAGAGTCGAAAGGTGCACCTCAAGCAAAATGCAAATTGTGCAAAAAGGTTTTAAAAACCAATGGCGGCTCTACAAAAGGTTTAATAACACATCTTAACGTAAGTTAATTTTTATGTCTATTATACGGATTACTCTCCAAAAATTAAAATACAATTACATGATATTTTAAGCAAAGTAAGTAAGATAACAAAATCGGGGCAAATGCATAGTGTCAGAGATACATACATATGTGAGAGGGGTATGGCTTTAACGTATCGTGTAAAGCCATTAGTATCACTTTTTTGTATAAAACAAGTCAAACCAAACTGAAAAATTAATGTAGCATTTTTCGATAAGTTGCTTAGTTATCGAGTTATCGGATGTTGAAATTTTGAAAAATTATCCATTTTTTTACCTTTCTCAAACAAAAATTTAAATTTTGTTTAAAGTAATTTTTGTTTATTGTTTGAGAAAAGTAAAAAGAATCCAATGAGTGGTCGAACTCACAGGCGATGTGTTAACACCTTTTTTTTACACGGTACCTGTTCGATTTCTATGAACACATTAGTAAATGTTACATTGGAAAATAAAAAACAGCGTTCAATCATATGATGACATTACATTTAAATAATATTAATACCTAAAATTATTCAACCACCAGTGCAAAACATGTGTCATTATTTTCTTACTTAATACTTTTTGTTTTATTCCCACAAAAGTCAAAGAATGCAAAGCAACAGACACATTGTTATGTTCGTACATACTCTACACAAGTTCACACAATTTTCTTTGCTCTCTTGCTATCTCATTTTTATATACGTATAAAACTACGTCATTATTCTCTTTGCTCTGAGAGTGCTCCGCACCCACCCATGGCAGATATTCGTTGCTGCTACATCAGTGTGTGTTTTTTTTCGCAGTCTGACAATCTGTGTTTCACAGTCGGACAAAGCTGTATTCTATATAGGGGTGGGTCACCCTTATCATTTAGGAGTATGAAAAATAGCGATTCTGAGACCTACCCGATATGCACACAAAACTGCATACAAATCGGTCCAGCCGTTTCGGAGGAGTTTAACGCCAAACAATCTGTGATCGCAGTCGGAAAAACTGTGTTTGGATATGTTCACTTTGTGAGTTAAGTCCTCCCTACCCTAACACATCAAAAAATATTCGAAAAATCGCGCGATGTTTTTAAAATAATTTTTGTTTGAGAAAAGTAAAAAAAATCGATAATTTTTCAAAACTTCAACATCTGATAACTCGATAACTAAGCGACTTATCGAAAAGTACTTCATTATTTTATGAGTTTGTTTTGACTTGTGTTATACAAAAAAAATTACAGCAGACAGTTGTCCGAGGCCTTCGGCCACGGACTGTCCCTGCAGGCTGTGTCAGAGACACGGCCATTAAGTTTAACGTAGAATACGCCATCCGATAAGACAGAAAACATATATAACAATAAATTCATTTGCTTATATTATTTATCATTTATTGTTATATAAGTTTTCTGTCTTATCGGATGGCGTATTCTACGTTAAACTTAATGGCCGTGTCTCTGACAGCCTGCAGGGACAGTCCGTGGCCGAAGGCCTCGGACAACTGTCTGCTGTAATTTTTATATTTACCAACGGCATTTGATTCAAGTCCGTTTAAAAAAAAAATATTATGTTCAATTTTTTTAAACTTAATTTAATTTATGTATTTTAATTAATATTTTTATTGAAATAAGTTCTGCGAATGTTGAGAGGGCCGCCCTAATATTAAAAAAGGTTTACCTTATCGAGTCTTCGCATTAGCATTCGAGCGTTGTGTGAAAGCTTTACGCTTTACAATTCAAAATTAATGTTACAACAGCTTTATTGAAGCTTTCGCAAAAAAGCTTTATTACGTTAGCTTACTGTTTGTTTCACTTTTTACTAGATACATGTTGCCAAGCAACATTAGCTTGCTGTTCGTTTCACTTTTTACTAGATACATGTTCCTAAGCAATGTTGAGCAACCAAAAACACTCAACCAAACACCACACATATGTTTGAATGTATGTGTTTAAACAATTTTCATTTGAGAAATTAAAATACTAGAAATATATCAACCAATATGAAATGTATATCAAACGAAAGATAACATCTTCATTTACCTACAAAAAAATTTTTAAAAAAATTCATCTAGCCGTTTCCTCAAATTCAATGAAATAAAGATTACAACAATAAAAACCTGACATGACTCCTCATACCGTAAGGTAAGACGTATTCTACGTCAAAAAACTGATATCAATGGTTTTACACGGTACGTTAAAGCCATAACCCTCTCACATATTCAAAATTTTGGGGTCCATAACTCCGAAACTATGCATTGGCCCCGATTTTGTTATTTTACTTTTTTTTGCTTAAAATAACGTATTGTTTTGTTTGTTTCATTAGTTACAATTACTTATACCTAAAATGTAATTTTTGTTTGTTTTTTGTTATCTATTCTTAATAAATCTTAATATACGATACACGTATTATTCAAAAAATACTATTAAGTAAAAATTAAATAAACTTTTATATGTATAAAATTAAACAAATATCACAAAAAATTTAAAAATAGATCCCGGAAAATCCCAGGTTCGCAGGATTTTTTAAAATCAATCCCGTTTAGCATCCCTAGTGCACACAAATTAACGAGATGTTGAAATATTTCGCTTTGATGCGAATAGTGGCTATGCGTTCACTCACTGGGTTGAACCTTGAAACGAAGTGTCGCAGTCTCTTGCCAACTATAAATCCGCACCCGAATTCGTGCTTTCGCTCATGACAGCTGTAGTAAATATCGCAGTTTTTCTTTCTGGTGCAACTAAATCCTGCCCATCGCACTTCCTGGATCGCTGTGATGTCAGCTTTATATTTTCCGAGGACATCCGCCAGTTGGAAAGTGGCTTTCGTTTCTGTGTATTTTCAGGGTTCCAAATTAATCATAACAATTCAAAGATTTATAACTTTGATGTAAAATATAAAATATTTAAAATATTCTTGACGTGTCGCCATTTTATGGAGTATTGGTAAATTGTTTCGGAAAGACTTATTAGAAAGAATTACAAACTGAGGAAGAGCTACGATATTGCGGAAAGTTGCAATGCAAAATTTCGGAATTCTTAGGGTTTATTGGAGTAAAATCAAAAAAACTCTGCCCCTCAGCAGAAATCTTCTTTGTACTATAAAGAAAAATTTAATTATGATCAGGATCAAACCCGATGTCTAATACTATGTCCATGTACTTTCTTTTGGGTTTGGTTGAGACCCTAAATATAATCTCGCACAGGTATATTGATTTAGACCATATTTCTTATTTTTTGTATTTTCCCCACATTCTCATTTGAAATCATTGAAAAGTTTTGTTATTTATTTGTTTTATATTGTTGAATGTATGAAATGTATTTATCTCTGAGAAATACTAACAAATATTCGAAATATGACACTATCCGTTTTCATTCAAACTCTTAAATACTTCGTACATCTCGTATTCCTCAAAGACTAATATGGGTACAGATACATTTATTCTCTCATCTGACGTTTCATTTCATACTCTTCGTCGTAGGTTTGTGGAAATGAGAGAAATTAAATTTAAAATTAACTTACACCAGGTGGAGTTACAAAATATATTCACTTAACTTTTTCATGTCGTTTTGGTGTAGAACTGAAAATTTTAAATGTATTTTGCACTTTTTTTTGTTAACTTTTATCGTTGGTATACATTTGTATTGCATTTAACACAACTAGTTTGCCACAAAAACACGAAATTCGGCTGTTGTTCCTTTGTTGGACGTTGTTTACTATTGCCTCTATCTGGTATTATTGAACCCATGTTTTCCACCATCCAATGTTTACTTTCCACCGTACCTATGACGTTTAATTTATTAAAAGAATAAATGTATCTATAACTATATTAGTCTATGGTATTCCTCATAAATGCAAACTTAAAATTTGAATGAAAACTGTTTGACATTTCGTAAAAATTCAAGTTTTTCAAGTAACACGTCAGATTTATGAGTTTTAACGAAAACTCATACATTATTTCTAGACTACAGTCAATGAAAAAAGGGTCCTAAAATTTGGTATTTATCTATTATCGTACTTGGCACAAAACACATGATTTTCGAAGTCTAGCTTTCAATGTCATTATTTTTTTTTTTGTTCTCTTTGGTTTGACCACAACATTGTTCCAAAAAATTGTGTCTAGGATTTTTTTTACCAGTTTTTGTTTGAAGTTTGATTTATTTGTGTATTTAGCTCTTTTTTTATTTTTGTTCCCTTTGCTTTCAACATTTCGCCTTTTTTTAGACTGCTGAGTAGTACCAAGCAAATGAAAAGTGAGCGAAATTTCTGGTTCATGAAATTTTCGTGTTTTTTTATACACGTACTTCCTATAGCAACGAAAATTTCATAAAAACGGAATACCGGGTTTTGCGAGGAAAACAACTACAAACATGTTTGAAAAAAATAAGTCAAAGCCACGTCTTAACTAGTCATGGGGTGACACATATGCTTATAAGAAAGTTATTGGTCGATTATCGCAACCGAACCTCAGTTGCGTTGCCAGTTGCCGAAAAGTTATTACATATGGCAACTGACAGCTAGCAACTTCAGTTGCTTGATAGAGGTTATATTGGCAACCTCGTTGTTTGCTGTCAAAAGCTGTGGTTCTAAAGAAAATCCTAATTTTTTGTTGTTAAATTGTAATGTTTATAAAAATTTGTGCATAATAAATACAATATTAAAAAAATGGTTTCCCATTACATCCCATGAAGGGACCGGGGAGAACTTCTCACAATCACTGAGCTGTGCGCTTTCCAGTTTTCACTCATTGATTGGGACCTACAGTTTTACACCGATTCCGAACGGTATTTTTGAGAAGCTTTTTCATGGCTATATACTCGATAGTGTTGCCGTCATTATGCGAGGTGACCGCCGCCGAAAGAAATTTTTTTTTTGAAGGTGGTCAGAGCAGGTTTCGAACACAGGATCTCATGTACAAGAGCCGCGCACACTAACCATTGCACCACCGACGGCCAATATTATTCATATAAAATAGATCCTAGTAGCGGTAAAATTGTCAGAGTTCGGGCAGCTTAAAACTTTTGAAAAAACAAAATTAAAGAAAAATATAAGAACACGAAAAATATATTTTTGTTGTCGGACAGACCTATGGGGCCTTACTTTTATTGACTATTCTACAATCTCATGCGGTCAGACGTCTTACACATATTAATTAAACAAACAAATTAAACAAATTTTAACATAGTCCTCCTACTGGCTCTATCCTTCGCCTTTTCTCGCCAGTTGGTAACACCAAGGATACGGAGGGATTCTTCTGCCTGGTATTTCCAGCGGTGTCTTGGTCATAGAGTAAAAATGGGTAGAGAAAATCTTTCACTCACCAAATTTCTGACATTTGTCCTCGTGTGATGTATACGTTTGATGTTGAAAAGAATTGCTTTACTAATACCAGATAGATGCAATGGTTCAAAACAACGAACAAAATAACAACAACGGCATTTCGTTTTGTGTGTTAAAATTAATGTGTTAAATACAACACAAATGTATGCTAACAATAACAGTCAATAAAAAAGTTTAAAACACATTTAAATTTCACAGTTTTTCACCAAAATGGCATGAAAAATTAAAGCAAGAAGTTATTGTAATTCCACCTGGTGTATGTCACTTTTCGTCAAACATCTCTCTATCACACCGACCGCATCACGAAGAGTGTGAAATGAAACGTCAGATGAGAGAATAAGTTTATCTAGGTATGTATTATTCTATGGTCTTGGTCGTCCCACAGGGTCCAAAAAACGAGTCCAGTTAGAGACTGCTAGAAACAGGCAACAGTGGGTACTCAAATGAAAGGTATTTTTATCCCAAATTTAATGGTGTCTATTTTTTTGTGGAACGGAATCTGTGAACCCAGATAACCCTAATTTACCATATTATAGTACATATTTCTTGACATTTAGTGTGGGTGTTGAAATTAAAGGGAATGATGAATCTGCTTCATTGCTGGTCACTTTAAAAACTTTCAAGAACCAGGATGTCTGGCGTCAACATACCTGATTTCGTAGCCGCACATCTACAATTAGATCATTGTTATGAAAATAACAAAATAAATAACGTCGGTGGTGTAATGGTTAGTGTACGCGGCTCTTGTACATGAGATCCTGGGTTCGAACCCTGCTTTGAGCACCTTCAAATTTCTTTCGGTGGCGGTCACCTCGCATAGTGACGACGACACTATTGAGTATATAGCCATGAAATAGCTTCTCAAAATACCGTTCGGAATCGGTGTAAAACTGTAGGTCCCAATCAGTGAGTGATAACTGGAAAGCGCACAGCTCAGTGATTGTGAGAAGTTCTCCCCGGTCTTTCCTATTTAAGTATAAATGGCGAACTTCTTCATTCGCTCCAAAGTTACGTACATACGTATGTCCCATCTATACATCCGACAACACCAGGAAACTTCGTAAAACCGGTTTTTATTTTGGGTCTCTCCTTCCTCCGTCATTTTTGAAATGCTCCACATCATACAACTGTTTTTACAGTGTTTTATTTAACTTGCTTTGTTGTCTGTCAGTCTGTATTGTTCAAATCTAGTAACTCATTTTTAACACAGTTGCAGTTGACCAATCGAACTAAAATTGTCAGATTTGGATGACAATACATAAATATGAAAAAAAAATTAAAACATTACAAATTTATTAACTAAAAAATTAAACAAATTTATTTACTAAAAAATTAAAAATAAAAAAATAATTAAAAAAAATTAAGTTACAGTGTTTTATTTATAAATGCACTAAAAACTAGAAAATAATTTTTCTCTTAGCCTCAATAAGTATATTCTTCTTCATGATGGGGTTGTACAATGGTCCGCCTACTTAGCACTTCAACAACAATGGTCTAGATACTTGCAATAAAGAGCGTAATTAAAATGAATTAGTTAATTAATTTTCTACGAATCTCTCAAATAAAACGCTTGCATTTAAATTAAAAATGATGTCAAAATTAAATGTCAAATTAAGTGTCAAAATTAAATGTCAAATTAGGTGTCAAAATTAAATGTCACCATTTTTAATTTTTATTCCAGTGGCGTTGTCAGCTGTCAACGCAACTGAGGTTCAGTTGCTATCGATAATCGACCCATTAAATTTAGATTATCAAACGACATTTAAATAACATTTTAGACCCAAAAACTGTATTGCCATTTAAATGCTGTTCATATTATTTTTGACTCTTACAAAAATTCAACTAAATATGGATCACATACATATATATTTAAAATTTTTCGCAGATTTGGAATTCAGGTCACCCCTGTTCAGAGAGGTACTCACATAATATGAAACAATTCTGTTGGAAATATACCCAATATTCGCAGTTCAATCAAAGTGATACCCTGCTTCTTGTTTCGGGTGTACACTTTGGATCACCTCATAGTACTTCCGGGGAGATTGCTGTTTTCACCGTGGGCGATAAAGGTAATTACGAAAATGGACCAGCCTATATTGCACTAGTATTTATTTAAATTGCTCCCATAATAGGTTCACATTTGCGTTGTCGCGTTGTAAATCGTCCCTATGATATATTCGGGACATGGTTCAGCGATCAGTACCTAATATCAGGTGATCTCCACTGGCTGGCCCATTTGGTGAGCACGTCTGTTTTGTGGTTAAATAAAGCCAATCAGGAGGTTGATTCCGAACATGTTCCTATTATGAATCAATTGTATAAGTTTTACAATCGCAATGCCAGTTCGGTGAGAGCCATAATGATGGCCAGGTGTCCGTGGTTAGATGAGACAAACGATCCATTAGCTGAGGAAACTTCTGCAAAGGTAGAGGTGAGATGCAAACAGAAGGACACTTAATGTTCGAATTACCGCACCCAATTCGTGTCTAAACATGAGAAATAGAGGAGTAAGATTTCTTCAATATTACGTTTTTGCTGTTACCATAAAATTGACCCTTCAAAATCACTTTTGTAAACCATATCACGACACGAAACGGTTGCGGTTGCGGTAATTCGACTACAATCTTATAAATATACTTATAATAACTTTACATTTAAGAGTGCCGACGTTGAAATGAAACAAAATTCGTCTTCAGACGATACAGTGGGAAATCCTTTATCTCACATGGCTTCTGTGAGGCATCCAGTTGAAATGTCTGTCGGGGATTCAGTCGATAGCTCCTTACAATCGAGTTCATCAGGTCGGCGTCGCTCTCTTGGCAGTGATGATATTTCAATACATTTTGCTGAAGAATATCGTCGCTTGTTTAGTGGCGATAATTGTATCGGGGGCTCTGATAACGAAGACGACGAAGAAGTTGATGAATGTATGGAAACAGTCGATGAATATGATGATATGGAAAATTCTATGCCGAAATATTTAATTTTCTCAACGGGTTCAAAAACCTATACTCCCCACCAGATTGGTATTAAACGTATAAAACATGTTACGTTCCCTAAAAAGCTAGATCCAGGTCCATCCTTGAAAGAGAGAATTGCCGCGAAAAAGGCTGAGAAACAGGTTTTGTTACCATCTAACATTTTATTGAAATGGGGATTATCAAGTTTTTTTACGATAATTTAGAATCAAATACGTGACCCCGATCCAGATTGGTGGAACTATGAGGCTGTTGCTGATCGTTTTGACAAAGTTGATAAGGTGATCGATTTGCATGGCCACATTATTGGCATGGCTTTAAGTCCGGATCACAGGTTATTTTCTAAATTACAATAATTATTACAATGTTGACAACTATTATATATTTCCTATAAGATATCTCTATGTTAACACCCGTCCATGGCCTGAGAACTATGTCATTTCGAATGCTTTAGAACCACCACCAATAGCTCAAGAAATTGATATTCATGTCATCGATCTCATGACCCTTAAGCGTGTGGGTAATATGCTTAGGGCCCACAAAGCCTACACGCCTAGTACGGAATGTTTTTTCATATTTTTGGACGTGTGTGATGATTATGTTGCCAGGTATGTACAAATAGAATAATGCTATTCCTTTTAAGATTTCGGTAATTTTTCTGTCGTTTTCTTATAGTGGCGCTGAAGACATGCATGCTTATTTGTGGGATCGCTATTATGGCATTTCATTGGCCAAATACAAACATACCGATGTGGTTAACAGTGTGGCCTTCAATCCAAAAGATTCTGAAATGTTGGTGACCACTAGTGATGACTATACTATTAAGGTATGTATAAACATAGAAAGTTTGTCCTCAAACCTACAAGGCGTTCATGTTCAAATCACAGATCTTGGTAAGGAAAATAACTATTTAAATTTAGAAAGTGAACACTTTAAATAACAGATTGAATTTTTCAATGGTACATCAGGTTTTCACACTCATGTTGCAAATAAATCAGATGACCTGATACCAGATTAGTGCAATTTTTATTTGATAATGAAATATCTTGCTAGTTACCAACAAAGTGTGTAGAGTGGTCATAGAAAGGAAGTAGCTTAAGTGTAATTTTGGCAAATTATATTCTGTATTTTGTCTGCTTTCCTCCACACGTGCCCATTTAAAAAAAAATGGTTTCACATTACATCCCATGAAGGGACAGGGGATAACTTCCCACTATCACTGAGCTGTGGCCTTTCCTGTTTTCACTCACTGATGGGACCTACAGTTTTACACCGATTCCGAACGGTATTTTGAGAAGCTTTTTCATGGCTATATACTCGATAGTGTCGCCGTCACTATGCGAGGTGACCGCCGCCGAAAGAAATTTGAAGGTGCTCAGAGCAGGGTTCGAACCCAGGATCTCATGCACAAGAGCCGCGCACACTAACCATTGCACCACCGACGACCAAATAATTTTCTGAAACAGAAACAAAATTCCGACATGAGTATTGTCATCACAATTTTAGCTCATTTAAATATTCGAACGAAGTAAAGGAAATAAAATGAAGCGAAGGACTATTATTTACTAGAAAGGATCATGCGGATCATGACCCAGTAGGAAAAAACACTATTCAGCACTAGTATTTTGGTACCATACAACTACTACTCCCCCATACTTACCTTTGTTAATAACCACAAAACAATCTTGATATCGCGGCGACAGGAACAATTATACGTTGTTAAACTTCTTTTAATATAATATTGGTTTATATAATTTTAAACGTCAAGTTTAATATGAAATTCGGTTGTACCTACAGAATTCAGGAGAACTTCAGTTACAGCAACCGAATTGACGCCGAATTCGGTCGTTGCTACTGATTTAAGTGTTAAGTCGGTTATTGCGACCGAATTGATACCAAATTCGGCACTTGCAACCGAATTGATACCAAAATCGATTGTGACAAGCGAATTGATACCAAGTTCGGTTGTTGCACCCGAATTGATGCCACAGTCGGTTACTCCAACCGAATTTGGTAGCAATTTCGGTTGTTGTAACCGACTTATTTCCAAATTCGGTTGTATCAATCGAAATTTTGGAAAAATTGGTTGACAGAACAAATATAATTCAAGATTCAGTTGTCACAACCGAATCAATTAAAAAACGAGGTTGTTTCAACCGAATTTCGGTAGTGAGGACTAAATTCGGTCGTGACAACCTCAATTCGGTTGGGGCAACCCCAATTCGGTGGTACAGCCGAATTTACGGTTGCTACAACCTCTTTAACCAATCAGTTCTCTGGGTGTACCAGGACTTATTTCGGTGTTTGTAGGCATGCTAGTCCCATTCTATACTCCTTTACAATTAACACAGAGTGTCATAGTAGTGCAATTTCTTCCATGCTAGCTTCTAGTTGGGCACCCTGTGTGAGAAGGCAGTATTCCAGACCTGTAAGAGGAGGAAAGCTACCAGCCCTGTATATGTAAGTAATCTGCCAGGCCTAATAAAGAAGACCAGCTTACAGGCATCCAATAAATATGTCTTTAAACAGTTAGTTTGCTCATTATTTGATGTACTTACGCGCTTGCTGACAACCTTCTTCAACAAATATTTTGGCACAACTAAAAATGTGTTCTGATTTTTGTTTTTGCACTAAATTCTTCATTGTTTGTTCATTTTTTTTATAATAGCACTTCTAACTGAGCTATTCTTTTTTTCGAGACCACCACAAATATACACAGCAACACGTTCTAGTTGCCTTCTATTGAAACCTGCAGCAGGGATAGTGGTGGAAATGAAGTTGCATGTTTGTCGAATCATTTTGAAGTTGAATGGAAGGTCTGGAAGCAGACCTCCTAGTACAAGACCTGTTATAACGAGAATGGAATCTTTTTATAAATGAAATGAAATGCATTATATAAGGTCTGTATTCTCAGGCAATTCTCCCGCTGGGTTATTACCATAGACTAATAGACTTACAATTTCGCTCAGAAAATTTCCGACATTTGGCCTGGTGTGATATGACTGTTGGACGTTGGAAATAATTGCTGTAATAACACCAGCTAGAGGCAGGCAATCGTTCAAACCAACCAACACGGAAACAACCACGGCATTTCGTTTTGGGTGTTAAAATTATTGTGTTAAATACAACACAAATGTATACTAACAATAAAAGAAAACAAAAAGTCCATAAATACGTGTAAATTTCACGGTTGTCAACCGATACGACAAGACAAATTTAAGTCAACAGTTCTTGTAACTTCACCTGGTGTAAGTCGACCAGCTCCTATCACACCGACCGCTCCACGAAGAGCGTGAAAGGAAAAGTCAGATGAGAGAAATGTTCTCCCTTTAAAGAATTACTCTATGGTTATTACTATTTCTTACTTGATAGTGTTCTTAACATAGACGAATATAGGCATAGATACATTTATTCTCTCATCTGACGTTTCATTTCACACTCTTCGTCGTAGGTTTGTGGAAATGAGAGAAATTAAATTTAAAATAACTTACACCAAGTGGAGTTACAAAATATGTTCACTTAATTTGTTCATGTCGTTTTGGTGTAGAACTGAAAATTTTTAATGTATTTTGCACTTTTTTGTTGACTTTTATCGTTGGCATACATTTGTATTGTATTTAACACAACTAGTTTGCCCAGGGGGTTTCTATGGCACAGCTGTTCGAAAAGGTACTAGGCCGATGATGGAGAATGAGAGAGCAAAGAAGACAGTAACTAATTTTAAATAGTTTTTATTGATACTAATGACAGCTAAATTATGTTTTATGTTGTTGGCATTGAACGAAAATACTCATTCCCTTTGATTTCTGTCCGTTTTATGTCCAACGAAAGTGTACAATTGGTAAAATACAGCAGCAAATAAAACTCTATGAAATGGCCTACTACCTCGTCGTCATGAAGAGGCATCGAAGAGAGTAATGGAAACTCTTAAGCATTACTCTATGGTTTGCCTCAAAAACACGAAATTCGGTTGTTGTTCCTTTGTTTGACGTTGTTTACTATTGCCTCTATCTGGTATTATTGAACCCATGTTTTCCACCATCCAATGTTTACTTTCCACCGTACCTATGACGTATAATTTATTGAGAGAAAAAATTAGTGTATACATATATTCGTCTATGGTTCGTTAAACCCAAAAAGCCAGTAGCGAGAGAACCATAGAGAGAATATTTTGACGCTTCAATGATTGAGAACTTACAAGTTTTGTGTATATGTTTGCAATTTCGAACATATGTTGTGTCAACAAACAAAATTAGGAAATAGATCGAATATAAAATAAAAAATAAATTATTGACATTTTATTGTTTTATGAAAAATTAATTTTTAATTCTCTTTAATTAACCTGGAACTATTTCTTTTAAAAAGGAAGACAGTTTTGTTGATTTGTAATGCTTTATTCGACTGCGGTTGTCGTTTCTTCCAAATTTACATTGAAAATCAGCTGTTTACGTACATACACATTTACAAAATTCTTATTTCTTGCAAGTTTTTACTGGATGTCGTTCGCGTACTTTTGGTGATTTTTTTACTGAGAGAGAAAAATCATTCTTACTCTCCGAATACTAGTTACTTCATAATTTTTACTAGAAAAGTACTTCTAACACACTTATAATAGATCGGTCTGCGTACTGATCATTTGTAATAATTTGACAGTAGCTAAACCCCATCCAAAAAGTCGAACAGAGCCCAGAACTGCAATATTGGAAGAGTGGCATAAAATACCCACCAGTTATGATATGAAGAATTTAATTTTTTCGATGAAAAGAAGACCGCAAGCCGTTATAGACGCTACTGGACGACATGCTAATTACTAAGTTATTCCTAGATTAAGTTTCTTACTCATGTATAGATTTTACGTTTAATGTAAAAACACTTTCTTGACACGTAAATGTTGCAGTATAGTTTTTTTTTGTTTTTATATTTTTTGTTTTGCTTTGAATTTCGGATGTTTCTTGCTGCAAGGTATCAGTATTTAGAAATTTAACTATAATAAATCATAAAATTTGTTCAAAATTAAATAGAAATACTATTATCTACAAACAAAATCTTTGAATTTGAAATAATTGGTTTTGTGTCAAAACACTTTATTAACATACTATATGTATGTTTCGAAACATATGTTTTATGTAAATAAACAAAATTAGTGAAAAATATTCCAGTAAAAAATATCCAGTAACTATTTTGAGAGAGTAAGATAGATTTTACTCCCCAGTAGAATATATAACAAAAAGTACACAGACGACATCAAATCAAAACACTTGCAGGAAATAATACTTTGGTATGTAAACAGCTGATTTGCAATGTAAACTTTGGAAGAACCGACAACGGCAATTTGAACAAAACATTACAAATCGTCAAAACTGTCTTCTTTTTTAAAAGAGCTGGTGAAAGGTTAATTACAGAGCATTAAAAAAATCTTTTTTTTCTCTTAAAAAACAAAATTCCAATGATTTATTTGAGATTTTATGTTCTTTCTATTTCCTAATTTTGTTTGTTTACACAAAACATATATTGTAAAACATGTTCGATCTTGCAAATTCTTACTGGCAAAAATTTCTCCAGTAAAAACTTGTAAGTTTTCTATCGTCGAACTGTCCAAGTAATCTCTTTCTCTCTCGTTACTGGCTTTTTGGTGTAAACAGACAACATCCAGTAACAATTTATACAAATTGTTACAAATTATCAGTACGTAGACAGACATAATAGGTCGGTCTGCGTACTTTTCCAGTAGCAAATACTCAGTAACTTTTTTTGGGAGAGTAAGAACAATTTTACTCCCTCGGTTGAAAATATCTCAAAAAGTACGCAGACAGCATCCAGTGAAATCTTGCAAAAAAACAGCTGGTCGGTATGTAAACAATTGAAATAACAAAGCAAAAGAATTTTAGCATATTTGTCGTATAGTTGCACGTTTCTAGCATGAAGTAAAATGTTTTGTTTATTATAATTTATTATAAACGTTAAAAATCAACACAATTCTAACTTCTTACCTCTGCCATTGTTAATTTCAATTTTTATTTTCATTTCACAAAAATTATTTCATTCAAACAGTAAATAAAAACAGCTGTTCAAACTAGTTGCAAAATCTTGCAAGAAGAAATTTCTCCAGCAACATTTTGCAAGTTCTCTAACTTCCAACTGTCAAAAAATTCTCTTTTTTGCTCTCTCGCTGCAAGAGATTTGGAATACGCAGACAAGATTTTGCAACATTTTGCACAAAATGATGCAAAATATGTGTACGCAGACAGACCTAATATTAAAAACATAAAATAACAAATATTTATGGGAATTTTATGTTTAAAAAAAAGATTTGTAATGCTCTGTAATGAACTTTTAACTATTTATTTAAAAAAAGAAGACAGTTTTGGTGATTTGTAATGTTTTGTTCTGCGGTTTTTGATCCTTTAGTTTTTTACAATGCAAATTAGCTGTTTGCATGCAAAAGTTCTTATATCTTGCAAGTTTTTACTGGGCGTCGTCTATGTACTTTTTGATGTGTTAACATCTATAGGCACGGGTAGGGCAATCTATCAAAGTGAACACATGCAAACAACACACAGCGTTAGCATCACATACGTGGTTGTTGTACAACAATAGTCTCCGCCTGAAAATAAGTATGATGATGTTGAACAAACAAGAAGGTCATCGTCGCCAAAGAGTATTCAATAGTATAGAGGACTCATGGAACGAATTGTATGACTCAAAAGCACTGGCAACATCTGGCGAATGATTCACAATGTATTACTCTATTTTTGCCATAACTTGGTCCATTCATAATTTTGATGTAAAACATTGATGTCTTTTGAAACATTTTCGCTTTTTGTATTGTTTTATGTAATAACATTGTCGAAATGGTGCATTTATAATGAAATATTCCATAAAGAGAATAAGACTCGTTTATGCTCTTTTACTCACACTCTCTACATGAGATCGGAAAAAGAGTGCAATAAGTTCTCTATACTATTCAATACTTTTTGTCGTCGCTCTGTGACAAAACAAAAACAATTATTTCCGTGAGCTAAATATTGTTTTTTATTCCGTTGTATGCCATCATTCAAACAAGCAGGTCGTCGTCGCTCTGTTTATGACAAAACAAACACAATTATTTCAGTGAGCAAAATATTGCTTTATTTATTTTAACAATATTACATCTAATGTTAAAGCAGATGTAAGAAAAAAGAAATTGGCAATAGCAAAAGAGCCTTCAGCACAAAAATTATTCATTTTTAATGTGTTCATAGAAATCGAACAGGTACCGTGTAACAAAAAGGGAGAGTAAAATCTGTCTTACTATGTCAAAAAAAAGTTATTGGACTGGAAAAGTACGCAGACAGACCTGATGTTATCATTCGAATCGTCTTTCATTGTTCAACCATTGGTAGTGAAAATTGCAAACTTTTGTAGATTATCGAATTCATTTTAGTTTATACACTTGTGCGTTTTAGCTCCAGAATGAAAATATCATTCTGCTTCTGTATGTCTTGCTGAGAAGGCTGCATCGTTTTCTTCTTATCACTATATATATTTTAAGACATTTTTCCCTAACAGCATTGTACTTCTTAGGAAATCTTCTTTGCTTCACCTTTACTTGTAAAGGGTATTTCAACAGAGACGCTACAAAAGTAAATCAATAGGGACAGCAAACGACGCCATATTTTTTCCCGCTCTTTTGACATTTCTCTTCAGTAAGGTTTGCCATTTTATGGAGCCAACAACGAGTCGAAATTATTAAAATTTACTACCGAAATTTGGAGTCAGTGGCCTCAACTTTAAGAGGCATCAACAATCAGCGATGAGGCTCATTTCTGGCTGAGTGGCTTCGTCAATAAGCAAAATATGCGTTATTGGTCAGACAGCAATCCACACGTAATCCATGAGTCATCATTGCATCCCGAAAGAATTACGGTTTGGTGCGGTTTATGGGCCGGCGGCATCATTGCGCCGTACTTCTTCCGTGATGATCAAGTGATGATTCCGTGATGATTACTGTGAATGCGAATCGCTACCGTTCAATGATAACCGAATATTTTTGGCCCCAATTGGATAATATGGACTTGGAGGACATGTGGTTCCAACATGACGGCGCCACAAGCCACACAGCGAATGCCACAATCAATTTATTGGAAACCAAGTTTGGTGAACGTGTTATCTCACGAAATGGCCCAGTCGATTGGCCGCCTCGTTCGTGCAATTTGATGCCGTTAGATTATTTCCTGTGGGGCTACGTCAAGTCTATGGTCTATGCCAACAAGCCAGCGACGATTGATGAACTTCGTACGAATATCGAACGTGAAATTGCAGCAGTATCGGCCGATTTATGCTTGAAAACCGTCGAAAATTGGGTTCAGCGTCTGGACTTCTGCAAGCGTGCTCGTGGTGGCCATGCAAAAGAAATCGAGTTCCATACATAATAGCATCGAACGTACTTTCACAGGAATAAAGAATTTCATTGGTATCTAAAACCGGTTTTGTTTCATTTAAAAAAACTTTTGTAGCGCTCTTATTGAAAAACCCGTTGTTTCCCTTATCCACCATAGCTGTAGGCTGGATTGTAGAACTGAGGGCATTAAATGTTGCGGACTTTGATTTTCTGAATTAATTTGGGCAGAACAATATTTTACAATATTTACGTAGGTTCATTTACGTTGGTTTATGAAATTGAACTGTTTTATAACTATGATTTAAGATTAAGCAGTATAGGTTTAGAGAAAATAATTTAAAAGTAAAACAGGATGAAAGGAAATGTAGCGGGGGACATCACCTGACCAAACATCTTATGGGACCATAATGT
Organism: Phaonia tiefii; assembly: GCA_963931995.1. Taxonomy (NCBI): domain Eukaryota; kingdom Metazoa; phylum Arthropoda; class Insecta; order Diptera; family Muscidae; genus Phaonia; species Phaonia tiefii. Next base: position 164,694,132 of record OZ008368.1, read on the forward strand.
ATTGAAATTTTATTAAAAGTTAACCCTTGAATTCTTAACGAAAATCTAAGTCACTGGATGTGCGGTTTAACACTGGTTTAACATATATAGCATACTTAGGAATTTGAAGTATTTACATATATTTCAGGCTTTAATAAATTTAAAAAAAAATTATAATTGTAAATCAACTTATATAGAGCATTATTTTATAAAAACATTGATAGTTTCTTTGAAAGGTGTGACATGTTAGGTTAGGGGCACGTATCAAATGACCAACCAGCTGATACTAAACTTGGTGTTTGTTGACCCATTATGATTGTCCTGAGAAGAGAAGTTAGGTAGATATTAGAATTTTTTTTCGTAATAATGAAACTTATAGCAAGAATCACAAAACTATCAAATTAACGTTTTGTCCGTGAGTCCTATTTGCGCTTCTGTTACAATTCCTTCGTTTTTGCCCTCAGCTTCTGCCCAATACCCGTAAAGTCCAAACAAAATTTTTATGATATTTAACATAATTTCTTATTCATGCATTTATTTACAGATCTGGCGTTCTCGTTCTATGGCAAAACAACTCGAAATCGACATGTCGAATAATAATGAAGCTTTCGATTTAAAATCAAGTAGAAGTGTTACCTAACTCAAAGTGATTTCGTTCGAAAAGCAACAGCAGCTGCAGCGTATACATACTTCATTTTAAAAATTGGGTACGAATGTAGTGTAAATCTAGCAACAACGGGTGTAGAGAAGTAGTAATATATGTATTTATGTCTTATCTATCTAAGTGTTTTAGCGTCTGACAGGGGAAAAATCTCTTTCTTTACAGAGATTATATAAAATGTAGGCGTAAATTGACAAATTTCTAGTTTTGAGCAACAAATTCAAATAATACATTTTAAATTACATATGTAACCACATATTTTCTATTCAGTTATATCTCGTTTTTTAATATAATGTAAAATAATTCCTGCTTGTATATTATTTTCTTTTTGTTATAATTACGTGTGGTTTTTTAAATAAAATGACAATTATTCATCTCTAAATATATTTTACAATACACATTATGTAGTAATAATGCAGAAAAGAGGATGCGATGATACTACAAATTATATGACAAATTTCGATTATGTTGGTTGTAGGGGGAAAGGATATTTCTTACAATATAATAATTTTAATATTACATAGAGTAGATAATACTTGTACTTAATCATTGGTGAGGTGCTGGTGATCTTCACTGTGATCGTGATCGCATGGCTCTTCATTGTCATCAGCGTCTTCGTGTTTGCGATTTTTACGTTTTTTCTCTGGGTGTCCATAACAGTTTTCACAATCTTCGTCGTCTTCCGATGAGCTTTCACCAAATGCTACTTGTTTTTTATAGATGCAACAACCTTTAAGATTTTTCAAATGATATAATTTTGACCTACATTTAATAATTGACTAACATACATTTAGATTTCTTCTTTCCCATATGCTCGTTGTCAACAGTTCCTTCCTGCCAACCGACTTTCTTACTTGATTTTGGCTTCTTTAGGCGTAATCTCAAAACAGGCTGTAAATGCAAGGAAGAAAAAAAAATAAAGAACAATTGTAATCGCTATCAAGGGTATTAAAAATAAAAATAAATCAAAAGAACTAGGGGCAAATCACCGCTGTCGTGATCGACAGATTTTGATCGAAGTGTTTAATTTTCATCGAATCAAAAACCTTCAAAATGTTTTTGAGCCAATTGTATACAGATTTTCGCTGAACAGTTTTAATTAATAATTTTAGAGCTTAATATGTATTAACAAAATCATCTTTAAGCGAGAAGAAACTTCCCAGTTTTTGCCAAAGAATCAATTAGACATCCGCAAAGGATGAGTTCCTCTTTCCATAAAATTCCTACGTCAATCCATAAAATTCACATTTTAAATTTATTTGCTAAATATTGTTGCATTTTTCTTTAGATAATTCCTTCAAATTATTCGCTTCTTTCATAAATTATCAGAAAGGTATATTCACTGCAAGAACAAATCATAAAAGGGTGTATTCAGTGTAAAACTAAAGATCGGGAGCCGTGATCCAAACAAATCGATTGCACGAAATTTGAGTCGATACGATTGTCTTCTCGATCGCGAGTACCGTGATTAGGCCCCTGTTAAAGGGAGTTTATTAAATACCTACACGTACTTATTTCCCATTACATCCCATGAAGGATCTCTCTCAACCAGTGAGATGTGGAGTTTCTTGATTGATTAGGTTTACGATTCGATTACAAGTTTACGATTCCGATCGTGGCTTGAGAAGGGTTCTCGTAGGTAATTACTCGATAGTGTCGGCATTATTTATCAAGGTAACAGCCGCAGATTTGTATTACGAGCACATTCAATCAAACTGTGCGTAACGAGTGGCTACAAAGCGAACAAATGCACAGCTGACTAACAAGTGACAATCCCTAAAAACATTCTAGTTAGATAAATGTTGTGCGGAGCTTATGGGTATGAATGAGGCGGTAAATAACGGCTTCTCACGTTTATTTATTAGTTCAACAATTTTATTATCTCACTTGCGTGAGTTTTGGATTTCGGTATGTTTCATTAGATTCTGATATGTTTATTCAAGTTCAAAAGCAATCGCTATCTCTATTAAAGAGATATACCTCCGTATTCATAACAGGATGTCCGCTGCGCACAACGAATATCTAATTAGAATGATTTTTAAATCGTAGTCGTTCGATAGTCAAAAATTGATTCATAACAGTTTCCTCTCTACTGTCTAACTCTAAAGATGTCTGTTTTAGGTGAATGCAACCTGATAGTCATTATTGTTAGTAAAACGACAGCTGTTCGCCAAAAGTTGTCATGTATTCATTTGCTTCGTAGCCACGATTGTGGATCACGTAGATGGCACACAGTCACCCCAAACAACCGTGGGGCCGTCGCACAAATCGCATAAGGCACTAGCCTTAATAAGATTAAGCCTAAAAAATGTAGTTTTGATTGGAACATTTTGTTAGTGTAACAGTTATTATCCAAAAACTGAAGTTTACGAACTTAGTACTATGGACAATTCGCATTTTATTTGAGGTAACTGAATTTGTAAAATTAATTTATTATTTTGGACTTTAATTGGAAGCGGATACTAGATTATCAGAATCATGAGTAAGTATTTATGACAGTCCCATTTTGGAGATAATGTTATCTTAGCCTATAAAAAAAAATTAAATTGTAATTGGTGCAAAAAGTGGAGTGACACCAAACACTCCCAAAAACTTGAATATAGAATCATGAAATTTCGGAAGTATGTTCGAAATTTAAATCTGTAAGCAGTAAAATTATGTGTGGTCCTAAACCTGAGTAATCGTAACTCTGACCAAATCCGTGAACCTAGATGCGTGAAAATTGCAGTGTCCAATTTATAATCTTTCTGTTGTGTGGTTTTCTCTTTTCTGCTCTCGAGCTGACGTCCTGTGCTCTGCGACCTGAGTAGGCAGAGGTGACACTCTGTCGAAATGGCTTGTGGCTAAGGTCCTGTTCGCCTCCGCCTCCTTAAAACCTGGCAAGTCTTGTAGTTACGTTCGAAAACCGCAACCGTTAAGTTGGAGGTAATGGTGCGGTTGAGATGACTCCCTTTTTGGTTCGGCCTGGCTCTGAACACTCTGTCCCATAAGGCGGAGTGTCAACCCTCGCGTGGAACTCCCTGCTTCATAGATAACCACGGGGCCCCTCTTTTTGAACACATTGCATTTCACGGACGTAGATAGCGGCTACAAGTTGAGGCCCAAACAACATGAATAATGTTAATAAAAACTCTTCGGCCACAGGAAAACCTGTGTCCCTCCCGAAAGCGGAGAGCTGACCTTCGACTGGCCACTAGATTGGTTAGTCAACTCTCCGCACGGCCAGTCGCCGCACTCACTTCTGCACAGGTAAACACCTTGGAGTGGGCTAAGAGCGTCTGTGAGAGGTCGGGACAAAGCTTCCACTGGCTGTTACTAAACGACAGCATTTAGTGGAGGAGGATACAAAACCTGGTCCCTCATATAAGAGGCATAAAAGCCACCCAGTGCTCGGCAGGTCCTTTAGTGATGTCGCGAAGGACAGCCTAATCATTGGCGTCTTAGAAGGAGCCCTTCTTACGGTGTTCATGGACATCGTCAACGACAACCCTGGTCCTGTGCCAATCAGTGAAGACGCGGGATGGTTCCAGGGTAGCATTAAACTTGTCAGCTGCTCTGATGAACGAGCAGCGCGATTGTATAAGTCCGCCATGAGTCGGGCAGGTGAGGTTTGGCCGGGGCCAAACTCAAAGCCGTGGATAGGAAGGATATACCTTCTAGAAACAGGGCTAGGGGTTGGGTCCCGTCAAATTCACCTACTGACCCACTGGAGATCCTAAAGATAATCAACCACTGCAATCCCTCCATTCCTGCAAAGGATTGGAAGGTGGTCAAGGTTGAGGGCCTTGTAGGAACCTCCCGGTAGGTAGTTTTGGTCCTGAACCAGGATTCCTTAAAACCCCTAGAGGAGTCCAAAGGTCAAATTCGGTTTGGGTTCATGAGTGCACCCTTCAGGGTATACAAAGTGGATACGCTGAGTGGAAAACTGGCCGAGTCGAAGTAGGAAGTCACAGATGTAAATGCTGGAAAGCATTCCGACAGTGGCAGCATCATCGACCTGCCCATCACTAGCGAGGGTGATCACGAGACAACCGTGATCGAGGTACCCGGAGTTGAAGATCCTGTAGATGATGGAAGTCCTGCAGATAAATCTTCATCGCAGTACGGCAGCATCTGCCAACCTCATTCTCCATCTTGCGAAGGGTGGAGCCGATGTGGCCCTGATACAAGAACCATGGACGGTCAATGATCGTATATATGGTATCAGGTTCAATGGATACAGGACCTTCGTCCTATCAACCCCAGGTAGGCCAAGATCTTGCATACTCATTAAAAGAGAGCTGACCATACTATACTGAATCACCCCCTCCGACGTGCATCAGTGATATTGTATCGGAGGCAAAAAGACGGAATTGTAGCGTCATTATAGGTGTCGATGCCAATGCGCACCACACAATATGGGCGAGTACCGGCACCAATGATTGAGGTGAGTCTCTTTTTAATTTCATTATAAGCGAAATCTTGACTATCTGTAATAGAGGCGAGGAACCGACCTGCATAACTTCGGTTAGGACGGAAGTACTAGACCTAACTTTACTACTTGGCTACGACTATGTAACTGTATCCGATTGGAGCGTACTTTCTGATCACACATTCTCTGATCATAGATATCTACAGTTCCACATAAATATCGAACCTCTGAAAAATGAAGTTTTTAAAAATTATAGGAAAACGGGCTGGAACGCCTAAGGAAGCTCTTAGGTAACCATCCGAATATTCCGACTAATGTGCCAGAACTGGTAGAACTAGTTGGTAAATTTACTGATGCGTGCAGGAACACGCTCAATGAAGCCTGTAAGGCGAGTGGTTATAATGCTGCCAAGGGTAACAAAAAACCTCATTGGTGGAACGTTGAGCTTCAGAATCTAAGATCGGCCATTACGCGGCTTTTCAACAAGGCCAAAAAGAGCGGCGACCAAAAGGATTAGGACGTTTACAAGATTAGTTTTAGTCTATATAAAGGTGAAATCAGGAAGGCAAAACGCAAATCCTGACGAAACTTCTGTGAATCCATTGAGGAAACCAACCAGACTGCACGCTTAAGATGCGTGCTCGCTAAAAACCCACTGTGTGAGATGTTCTTAACGAAAGACGATGTAACGTCGACGTATTCGTCTGAAGAATCCCTTGGGATTCTCCTGGATACCCACTTTCCCAACGATGACAGGAATGCTGGTCATCAGCCAGAAGAGTTAGGCGGAAACTCACCTAGCATGGAAAAATATCGCTCAATACTGTGTAGAAAGAATCTGACATGGGCCATTAGACGCTTAAAGCCCTATAAATCAGCCGGACCTGACGGGATAATTCCCGCGCAACTACAGGAGGCACTATACCTATCTTGTGGTTGGTTAGAGGCAATCTTCAGGGGCTGCCTTATGCTGGGAGTCATTCCTAGCATTTGGAAGCAGTCTAAAGTGATACTGAGACGGCACTGTACTCTATAGTCAGCATAATAGAAAACTCTTGAAAATAAGGTCTTCGCTGTGGGGACCTTCCTGGTCATCGAGGGAGCCTTCAATAACATTCAACCTTCAATAACCATTCAACGCCTAACTGGGAAGCTTCTGGTGGATAGATCCATCAAAGCTGAATGGGTTGGTGTTACAATTGCTAGGAACGTTAACAGGGGAACATCGCAGGAGGGAGTTCTGTCTCCACTATTATGGTTATCTTCTGTCAATGAACTGTTTCTTGAATTGGACAGGGCCGAATGCCAGATCTTTGCCTATGCCGATGATATTGCTATCATCTGTACGAGTAGAAACCTCAATTTACTTAGCATTCGTACAACCAGCCTACGTAGTCTGATTTCGAACTGGACCGCTAACAACGAACTATCGCTTAACCCACTTAAAACCGAACTTATCTTGTTCTCTCGGAAATATAAAATACCCGCATTTGAACTGCCGTCAGTTAATGGGGTGCAATTACAGTTGACGGAAAAGGTCGAGTATCTGAGAATAATTCTCGACAGAAAACTGTCTTGAAAACCGAATGTGGAGGAGAGGGTGCAAAAGGCGTCTGTTGCTCTTTATTGCTGTAAAGGGGCGATAGGAAAGCGCTGGGGACTGTATCCTAAGATCACATGTGGATTTATACGGCAATAGCCAGACCAAGACTTCCCTATGGCATCGTAGTATGGTGGAGGTCCCTCCAAAATAAATATATTCTGAATTCCTTGATGAAAATAGAAAGCGTTAGTGGGGAAATGGGCACGACGTCAGGTACTGCACTTAGTGCTATCCTGAATAACTGTACTCCTGATATCATGGCCGAATCGGCAGCCGCTATATCTCTGGTGAGAATCAGAGATTGTGGCGTCATGATATCGGGGCATTCTGGACACGCTGAATTACTACACCGGATCAACTCTATTCCCGTAAAAACGGACTACTGTATCCCCTACCTTCTACCAGCGACAAATCTAAGGACTTCTATTCCGAACAGGAATACCTGGGAAAAGTCACTGGAAGGGGATACCAATAGTATCAGATATTTCACGGATGAATCAAAGTTGGACGAGCAAGTAGGCTATGGGGTCCATTCACCGGACCTAAATGTAAATATCTCCTTCTAGTTGCCTGATCACTGTAGTGTATTTCAGGTGGAAATTACCGCCATACTGGAGGTTGCTGAACTACTGAAAAGTAGTGTCACAACCCTCCGGAGAATATGCCAGGCTACCATAAAATCCCTGGAAGCCATGTTTGCTACGTCCCTGACGGTGAAAGAATGTCACTGATCACTTAGGGTGATGGCAGAGTATTTTGACATCAGGCACATCTGGGTACCGGCAAAAGAAGGTGTTCGTATGCCTATCTCAACCTGCCGTTTGCAGATCAGGCAGTGGGCCGATAATATGTTCAAGGACAAGTGGAGACTTACTTCAACTTGCAAACAAAGCAAGGGTCGTCTGGCCACAGGTGGACAGGAAGAGGACTAGGCAACTACTTAACTTGCCGAGAGGCAGGTTATCCACAACTATAGGAACACTTACGGGACATTGTCTTGTAGGAAAACACGCCCCAAGATTGGGGCATAGAAACTCCACTCTCTGTAGATGCTGCATGAAAGAGGACGAGGAAACGACGAAACACCTTCTCTTGGATTGCCCTGCTCTGGCAGGACTGAGATGTAGGATATTCGGAACACATTTATTTAGCACAGTAGCCCTACAGGATATTCCTGTAGGTCTTATAGACAAATTCATTCAAAGGTCAGGTATCACAATGGGCTTCTTTAGCCTAAGTGTGCTAGACAGCGTGCTGTCTCGCAGCCTTTTCAACCAACCAATCTATACAAATAGGGATGCCTGAGGCGAAGAGAAATAATGGAAGAATTTGAAAATTCACTTAACAATAATTATGTTTCCTTGAAAGTTGTGAGCGAGTTCCAGTTGAAGTTTTTGATCTTTTTAAATTCTTTATATTAACTTCACCTGTCTGTATGTATGCATGCCGAGGAAAATTTGGATTGATTTTTAACCCTTTTCCCGTGATACAATCGAGCTGAAACTTCGGAGGCAAACTAATGGCGACGACAAAAATGAACTACCACTAAATGAACTATATGCGCGGGATTGAACAAAGGGCGTGGTACCTCCCATACAAATCACAAATTAAAAATCCATTATTTTTGCTCTTGTTAACGGTATTTGAACAAAATTGGGTATGTTGGTTAGGTGTACATATTCTAAGATCTGCTGCAAATATGGGTGGGATTGGACAAATGGGGCGTGGTCATATATAAAGAATTTATAGTCAAAAACTATGTTTGTTTTTATTTTTATTTATTTTATCGTAACATAAGGCCAATTGTCATGTTCAATATACTACTGCATATATACTACTGTATAAATAACGTAAATAATAGCTACTATTTAATATATACATACTTATATTGCAATCAGTGCATTAGGTACAATAAATGTATTAGGTAGTAGTAGGCATAATAAATAACGCTCCCAAGCCAACTAATATAAAAACATATAATACGCTAATTCTTTAGTTAGAGCCATCGAGGACATGGCAGGTGCTGATTATGTTGGAGTTTATGCAGATAACATCTTCGCTGTTGTATCTGGGACCAAACAATTTACTGAAAGTAAACTAAATCGCTTGGACAGCATTATTCAACAGTGGGCAGTCACCAGTGGTGCTGTAATTCCTACTAATAAAACGGAGATCTTGCATGTGTGTAAAAAAGGCAGTGTCAATGTGATCAAGTAAATATAGGAGGATACATCATTATAGTGGCGTCTGAGATGAGAGTTTTGGGCATTATTTTTTCAAAAAGTTTGCTATGAAATGCTCACATTAAGTCTTTGAAAACTAAGCTTAACAAAATCAACAATCTTCTTAAACTTATTTGTTCGAAATACAAGGGACCTCACATAGAAACAGCTCTAAGCATCTGTAGAACACTGACGTATGGCACAATACAGCACGGTATCACTATATATGGTTGGACATCCAAGCATAATGTTAGCAAAATCAACACTGCAATAAACAATTGCTTTCGAACTGCTTCAGGACTTCTACGTGCCACGCCTATAGAATCGCTAAGAGTTGAAGGGAATTATCGTGATTTTGAGTCTTCTGGAGTTGTATTCTGGAAATTTAGCATCCAGATCTATTACCACCACATCCGATGTGTTACATGGACTCTTTTGGAAACATCTGACTGGACCAGCCAACACCCCTCCGTCTTCAATAGGGAGGATAGTCAATCTCCTTAGAGCATTGGGTATTCTGATTCCTGATAAGCCATTACAACTTTCAACTATTCCTCCTTCAATTGTTGTAGATGTAAGTCAGAGCAGTTTTGTAGGACAAGGAACGGACAATCGCATCATCAAGTCCTTGTTATGTGAGAAAATTCAAGCCCTGGCCCCGGATATCATCCTTTATACAGACGGATCATTTCAAGGAGGGAAAACGGCATATGCTGTGATAAAACAACAACCCAATACAAGTTCATTTAGCATTATTCATCAAATCCGATTACCTGATTACGTTGGCATTTATATTGCAGAAGTTTCAGCTTTTATTTTTGCTTTTGGATATGCCGCAGACAGAAATCTTAAAGCCCTCATCCTCTCTGATAGTCTTGGCGCGATCAGACAAAAACCATTTCCGGCAGAACATGGTTTCTATAAATCAATTTAATAGCCCTGCTTCGTTAATGTGGATACCATCTCACATCGGTATTCAAGGGAATGAATGTGCGGACCAAGGTGGCAACATTCGAACTCATTTCTAAGGATTCATAATCTAAGCCATTATAGGCCCAAATATAGCTGGAGCTTGACGAGGAAGCAATGTGTTACTCTAGCCCGGCTCAGAGTTGGGAAAACAATTTTTAATACACAACATTATTATACACACACCATGCCCACTCAATGTTCATTTTGCGACGTCATATTGTCCATGACTCACATTCTGATAGAATGTAGCCGATCCAAACTTAATGAACCCCTGGATGTTATACTGGACTGTAGGAATCATCTAATGATGACTAGAATTATGGGGTGCCTTTTGAAGCACGGAGTTCGTGACATTTAGATTGGAGTTACAAGAACATGAATAAATATACTGGAACGAGATATGATCGATCATTTACGAAAATGAGGTATCGAAATCTGAGAAATTATTGTTGATCTGCATCAATTAAAACTGTATCGTTATAATGGTGGGCTACCCGAAAGCCAACCTTGCACCACATCTGCGGAAGTTCGACAAGGATGCGTCTTGTCTCCCACATTATTTCGTCTATTTATGAACGAGGCACTGGAAGAGACCAATGCAAAAGCAACGTTTGGTATTCAGTGGAATATGTATGAACACCTACATGACATCGACCACGCACATGACATGTGTCACAAATAGGTTGACATCAGAGCCACGTTAAACAGTCTTTCCGAAAATTTAAAAAAAAGGATTGATAATGAATATCAAGAAGACAAAGCTAATTGTCAGAGAGACTATAAACAGATGAATGCCCTTATTATGGATTGACAACTAAACCGAAACTAGTTGTAATTTGAAGACTACTTGTAATTTCGATATTATGATTTACAACCAGTAACACAATTCGTTAGTTTTCAGTTGTGTTGTCATTTTGTAGCTATTATCAATCACAACGGTTGTCATTCACAGTTGTTGGATATTATATAAACTAACGAATGGTGTTACTGGTTGTAAATCATAATACCGAAATGACGACTAGTCGTCCAATTACAACTAGTTTCTGTCTAGTTGTCAATCCATAAAAGGGCAGAAAACCTTGAGGCTTGTTTTGTTTTGTATACGTAAATATATAAGTAAATAAAGTTTCCTTGGTTTTTAGGTATAAACGAAAACTGGGGAATATATAATATAAAAGTATATGATTGCAAATAATAAATTTTAAATATGATCATTAGAATACATTGATTTTAACTAAACGCCAGAATTTCAAACATCCCATTGTTGTGCGACTTTGTCCCTTTAAGCCCCAGAAACAAGTATACTATTGAGCAATAATGGGCATTATACAAACAAAAATATTTGACCGTGATAGACAAACAATCGGGGCAATGTTAACGATATGCGCTGCTTATTTACTTTTTTCAGTTTTTTAAATTTGTACATACAGTTTGTCAAGAATGAGTTTTCACACTGAAAAAAAAATCAATGTTTCACCATAATGTAAGAAAAAAAGATAATTTTTATTTCAGTACTTGTTTTTTTTTTTATTAATTATATTTATTTACACCATTTCAAATGAATTCCTTAAAAAAATTAGTTCAATGTTAATACTAAAAAAACAAAAACTTAAACAAAAACCATTCATGTACCAAACTTTAAGTGTCAAGAAACTTTTTTCACATATGATAAAAAATGTGTTTATATCAAATTAACATTTAAAATAATAAGGTTAAGAATAAAAAGAATTAATTTTTTTTTAGAATTAATATTTAGTATGACTCCATTAGCATCAATTACACATTGCAGCCGTTTTCTCATGAAATGAACCAACTTTTCCAAGTCATAATTGTTGGGTATCTTTTACCACTCTTCTTGTATTGCGGTTTTTTAGTGCGGTTCTATTTTTTGGTTGTCTTTTAGCAACATTTTTTTTTAAATGGGCCCACAAATTTTCTATTGGGTTTAAATCGGGACTTTGGGCTGGTGCATCCATCACTTTCCCGCAGTTATACAACAGCCACATCCGCACCATATGAGCTTTATGTTTCGGGTCATTGTCCTGATGAAATTTGAAGTACGGTTTGTTGTTGCTAATAAACCCAAATTTCTTAGCACTGTTGATCAAGTGGCTCTTCACAATGCTGAGGTAGTGTTGTGCGTCCATCGTTGTTTCTATAAAAGCCAACTCTCCTACTCCTTTGCGCGAGACGCAACCCCAAACCATGACTGACAACTTTCCAAATTTAACTGTCGGAATAATGTTTCGGGCTTCTAACGAGGTTAATGCCTTGCGCCACACTCTAGATGGTCCATCGTTGTAATATAGCATTATTTTTGTCTCATCGCAGAATATGACGTCATCCCAATAGTCAGGTGGCTGAGAAACAAGCTTTGTAGCGAAGGAAAGACGCTTGTTGACATTTTCTGCAGAAAGCAGTGGTTTCTTACGAGCAACTCTTGAAGAATATTTGTTCCGCATTATGGTCTGGTGCACGGTTTCATGAGAAACAACAATATTGCACTCTTCTTTGAGCTCTTGGGCGTTCTAGTCGAAATCTGAGGCTTTTCAGCCAATCTCATTATTAACAAGCGTTCTGCCCGCTATGATATTTTTGGCTTAGGGCCACCTCCGCGCTTTGGTTCCAATCTACCATCTTTTTCAGCACGATTTAACACTTTATATACAGTTCTACGCGTTACAGAAAACATTTCTGACAATGCAGATACACTTTTACCCAGTTGACGGTTATAGAATATCAACTGAACCACTTCGAAAGATAATCTTTTGCCAGGCATTGTCAAATCACGAAATTGATCTTAAGCATGTGTTCAAAACAAAAACTATTCAACAAGTGACCATTTAAGCATCGATCAAGAATCAATGCAAAGCTTGGATAGCGGTAAATATACCGTTCGTTTTCAAATTGGTTCATAAAGGAATGAAAACGTACATGTGTGAAGCCAGTTTCTTAACACTTAAAATTTGGTACATATGTAAATTGTTTTTGTTTAAGTTTCTGTTTTTTTTATCATAAACATTGAACTAATTATTTATGGAATTTATGGAATTTATAAAATAAATATAATTAACAAAAAAAATACAGCAGGCAGTTGTCCGAGGCCTTCGGCCACGACTGTCCCTGCAGGCTGTGTCAGAGACACGGCCATTAAGTTTAACGTAGAATACGCCATCCGATAAGACAGAAAACATATACTATAACAATAAATGATAAATAACATAAGCAAATGAATTTATTTATTTGATAGTTACTTTTGATAATATACATAAGCTTATGGTAGGAAATATAGGATAAATACGTTTTTAAATTAAAAGAGTAAGGATAAATGATAAATAACAGACGCAAATCAATTTGATTTATATTTTTTATAATTATATATCCATGTTAAATTCAAATTCACATTTAACATTCTGTTTCATTTAAATACATAAGTAAATATACGAAATTTCAATATTTCATCAATCAAAACAACAGCCGAAGGTTTGTGTCCACTCTGAAACAGCAGCATAGTTTGTGTTCACGCTACAAACTCAAACACTCAACCAAACACCACACATATGGTGTTTAAACAATTTTTATTTGAGAAATTTAAATATTAGGAAGATATTAACCAATATGAAATGTATATCAAACGAAAGATAACATCTTCATTTACCTACAAAAAAATTTTTAAAAAAAGTTATCTCGCTGTTTTCTCATAATCAATGAAATAAATATTACAACAATAACAATCTGACATGACTCCCTATACCGTAAGGTAAGACGTATTCTACGCCAAAAAAACAAGTACTGAAATAAAAAGTAGCTTTTTTTCCTATAAAAGGTTGAGACTAATTTTTGACGTAGAATACGTCTTACCTTACGGTATGAGGAGTCATGTCAGGTTTTTATTGTAATCTTTAATTCATTGAATTTGAGGAAACGGCTAGATGAATTGTTTTAAAATTTTTTTTGTAGGTAAATGAAGATGTTATCTTTCGTTTGATATACATTTCATATTGGTTGATATATTTCTAGTAATTTAATTTCTCAAATGAAAATTGTTTAAACACATACACTCAAACATATGTGTGGTGTTTGGTTGAGTGTTTTTGGTTGCTCAACATTGCTTAGGAACATGTATCTAGTAAAAAGTGAAACAAACAGTAAGCTAACGTAATAAAGCTTTTTTGCGAAAGCTTCAATAAAGCTGTTGTAACATTAATTTTGAATTGTAAAGCGTAAAGCTTTCACACAACGCTCGAATGCTAATGCGAAGACTCGATAAGGTGAACCTTTTTTAATATTAGGGCGGCCCTCTCAACATTCGCAGAACTTATTTCAATAAAAATATTAATTAAAATACATAAATTAAATTAAGTTTAAAAAAATTGAACATAATATTTTTTTTTAAACGGACTTGAATCAAATGCCGTTGGTAAATATAAAAATTACAGCAGACAGTTGTCCGAGGCTTTCGGCCACGGACTGTCCCTGCAGGCTGTGTCAGAGACACGGCCATTAAGTTTAACGTAGAATACGCCATCCGATAAGACAGAAAACATATATAACAATAAATGATAAATAATATAAGCAAATGAATTTATTGTTATATATGTTTTCTTTCTTATCGGAAGGCGTATTCTACGTTAAACTTAATGGCCGTGTCTCTGACACAGCCTGCAGGGACAGTCCGTGGCCGAAGGCCTCGGACAACTGTCTGCTGTAATTTTTTTTAGTGTGAAAACTCATTCTTGACAGACTGTATGTTTTTTATGTTAAGAAACATACACATTTCTTGCACATAATTATAATGAAAATAAAACCACATAGTAAATATAACTTTCATACGGAATCGTAAGCAATTTAACCAAATTTAATTAAAATTAAGTAGTAATTAATTAATTAATTGATTATATAACAAGTAAGTTGTTGACTTTTTTATAGTTCAATTTAAATATATTTTGTGATATTTTTCCATCCCACTACGTGCGTTCTTAAATTCCAATACGGTAACCATACGATTTCGACTTATTTTCGTTAAATAAATATAATTGATTGAACGAAACTCATCTACCTAAGGCTATGTAAACCGGAATACCCATAGAAAACACCTGGCTAGTGGGTACACGCACAGAACAGAATACTCCACTAACAGTTGATTATTCGTTAATTGAAGACGTTGAATCAGTTAACTATTTAGGATGCAAGATTATAAAGGAGGCTGGGTCTGCGACGGATATAAGTGATCAAATAAATAAGGCCCGTGTTGAAATCTTCAAGCTGCACAAAATCTGGCGCAATAAGAAAAAAACGAAATTGCGAATACTCAATTGCAGTGTGAAGTCAGAACTGTTAAACGGTTGTACTACTTGAAACTTGACGAAGATGACAATGAAGAATGCTCAAACTTTTATCAATCGTTGTCTATGGCAAATACTCCGTACTTACTGGCCTAACACAATTTCTATTGAAGAACTCTGTTCTATTGTTCTATTCTAATCCTATCGACCATGCATTTGAATGGAGCACTCAGGGATGCCGAAGACCAGGAATACCACCAAATATATGGAAACGGTGCCCGAAAAATAATATAAACCAACTTGACTATCATGGGACCAAATTATATCACTTGCCAGAGGCAGAACTTGATGGAGAGAATTCGTTCGTCGTGTACCGTTTATTTATTCAACATCAATACAAAGAAAGCCTACACAAGGCTAATTATACATGTAAAAAAAATAAATTAATGGTTTCCCGTTACATCCCACGAGTATTGTCATATAACCATCTATGTAGATAAAGCAATAGAAAAATATCAATGAGTGTTCGAACTCACCGGCGATGTGTTAACACCATTTTGTTACACGGTACCTGTTCGATTTCTATGAACACATTAGTAAATGTTACATTGGAAAATAAAAAAGAGAAAAGTTTTTGTGCTGAAGGCTCTTTTGCTATTAAACTTTCTTTTTGATGTGTTAACGTCTATAGCGGCGTATAGGGACTAAATCTATCAAAGTCAAAATCTGCTAAAACCAGATTTTATGCTGCTGCTAAAACCATTGCAGTCGACGTTATGGTGACATACTAATACGTCAGCTACTTCGTACAAAGTATGTGTGATGTTGTGTGTTTGGCTGTTTCGTTGCTGTTGATATGGCAAACATGTGGTTATGTGAGACACGTATACGTCAGCTACTTCGGACAAAGTATGTGTGATGTTGTGTTTGGTTGTTTTTATTTTAGGTACCACCCCCCCCCCCCCCCCTACACCCACCACCCACACAAACACTCCACGACACAGCAAGCACAAATAAATCACCAACATATCAGTAGTAGTAGTAGTTGTAGTAGTTGTTGGTATTGTTGTTTTTTTATTATAGTGAAAGGTAAGTCCAATAAAATGTGAAAGCCAAGAGAGTTATGACGTTTTATACGTATATAAAAATGAGATAGCAAGAGAGCAACGACAATTTTGTGATAGCATATGTACGAATATAACAATGTATGTATGTATATACAAGTGTCTGTTGCTTTGCATTCTTTGACTTTTGTGGGAATAAAACAAAAAGTATTGAGCAAGAAAATAATGACACATGTGCTTGCCCTGGGTCTTTAAATAATTTTAAGTATTAATATTATTTAACTGTAACGTCATCATATGATTGAACGCTGTATTTTATTTTCCAATGTAACATTTACGAATGTGTTCATAGAAATCGATTTTTTTTCTTACATCTGCTTAAACATTAGATGTAATATTGTTAAAATAAATAAAGTAATATTTAGCTCACTGAAATAATTGTTCTTGTTTTGTCATAAACAGAGCGACGACAAAAAGTATTGAATAGTATAGAGAACTTATTGCACTCTTTTTCCGATTTCATGTAGAGTGTGTGAGTAAAAGAACATAAACGAGTCTTATTCTCTTTAAAGAATATTTCAATATAAATGCAACATTTCGACAATGTAATTACAGAAAAGAATACAAAAAGCATATATGACAAAAAGAGAAAAGCATATATGACAAAAAGAGAGTAATACATTTTGAATCATTCGCCAGATGTCGCCAGTGCTTTTGAGTCGTATATGTCGTAACAAGAGTCCTCTATACTATTCAATACTCTTTGGCGACGACGACCTGCTTGTTTGTTCGCTGCCGCTACATCAATACCATCATACTTATTTTCAGGCAGAGACTATTGTTATAAAACAACCACGTATGTGATGCTAACGCTGTGTGTTGTTTGCATGTGTTCACTTTGACAGACTGCCTTACCCGTGCCACATCAAATATCTAATTATATAAAAAAAATAAAATATTTATGTAAATGCTAATGTAAATGGCTCCCCAGCCGTATGAAGATTGGAAAAAGATTTAATAAAAGAAAAGAAAAAAAATAAAAGAAAATTAAAATTGGTTCCTATAGCAATAGACCCAAAAAAAAACAAAAATTTTAAGTTTGTCATTTGCATCGATTCAAGCATCAGGCAACAAGAAACCATTAAAGTAATTTAAAATTTTCTTCTTATATGTAGAATAGTAATAGGAAAACAGTTTAAGTGAATTCGGTAAATAGTTCCAAATACGATAGACTCTTACAAAAAACGAATCTCCGAAAACCGAAAGATGTACATATTTATACCAGGGGCATATCTATCTGGAGAATTTATGAATGAAAATGCATTTTTCCAGAATTTCAGGTTTCCCTAATTTCATGATCTTATAAAAATGACCTCCACCTGGGGTAACAACCTTGTCGCGATGTGGGGGCTTAAGTGTGGTCGAGGCTGCCTAAGTGTGGCCTTGGCTGCGCGAACTAAAGGTTACTCCGGGGGGAAGTTGAGTCTCGTTGTAGGTCTATCTGTTGATCAGGCCTACTTAAATAACGAATGTCAATGAAGCTTCCCCCGACATGGTGATTATTGCGATTTTGGCGCCATTAGAATATCCAACGTTGAATGCAAAAGCACTTTTAAGGTCAAGGTGGTTGGAAGCAGTGCCGAGGACCTAGAATGGCCAGTTAGTGTTTAAACAAACTGGTTCCTAACAGCTCCCTCCGACGCCAGGGCACGGGTCGGTAGTAATGAAATATGTTGCCCGGTCCAACTCACGCCGTCACTGGGGTGGACTGTAGTATATTTACTGGCATACTCGTGGGACTAACATGAACACAAAAGAACTAATGAAAAAACAAAAAACAGGAAAACAAAACAACGATAACAACACTGCAAACGAAACTGATACACGTAACGATACTAATACGACATTTGAAACGGAACACAGGCTAATCCACGATAGCATTGTGAAACAACACCATGAGATCGTTTCGATGATGATGAAAACGCAGGGTCGGGTTCATCATACTCATGGTTCTACAGGGGGTGGTGTCTTGACCCCTGTAGTAGAGTCTGTGGCAAGCACACAAAAAGCCAATGGCAAACAAAACAAGGATGATGACGCGGACGAAACCAAGCGGGGCTGCATAAGCCCTCAGCCTTCAATAACAGGTGGTGACCCCAACTCTGATTCCCAAAGCGATAATAATGAAAACAACATTGCCATTTTAGCAACTCCAAAAAATGACGAGGTAAATAGAATGGTTGATGAAGTAAGCGAGAGCATAGCGAAGCTATCTACACAAAAGAAACGACTCTCGGTGGCTCAACGCAGGAAGATTGCAAAGAGGAACCGTTCAGCCAAACAAGCCGAAAAACAGGACGTTCCCAAGGACCTGTCGGTGCCTCCCTCGACCTCAACAGAGGCTGAGAAGAGAAACCGATCACCTGAAGAACAGAACACTGTCAAAATAATGGCAAAGAGGAAAAAGTGTTCCCCGTCATCTGGTAATTCGGAGACGCCCAAACCCCATATTACCCAGGGTATGCAACAGAGCTCCAGGGACAATAGGAGCAAAGCCGATGCGATTACCGGAAAGGCGAGCACATCAGCCAAATCAACCGACAAGGAAAGGGCGCGTAAACACGAACCCTATCCAACTCGGAAGAGGAAGCTGAATGCGAACACAGGCAAAGAACCGCCATCCTACGCAAAGGTAGCAAGAAGGCAACTACTGGACGATCTCTGCTACGCAGTAATTGACAGCGGAAACCCAACTGGCTCAATACCGGATAACCAGCACCAAACCGTGGAGGACCTCGTCAATACGAAGGTAATGGACCACATAATGAAGGCCGAAAGTGGACCTCCCATAAAAGTCGTCAGTAGCGGCTTCAAAGGGGAGGTACTCACTTTACAGCTGGCCTCACAACACTGTGCGGAGACTTTAAAGAAGCTGGTGGATGAAATCTCTGCTCCCTGGGAAGGCGGTAAGCTAGCCCTCGTAAGGAGGAAGGACATCCCAAGGCTGACGAAGGCTACCGTATACATAAAAGGATGGGGCAGCAAGTTTGCATCGGACGCCATACTTAAAGTCATTGGCAAGCAAAACGCAGGATTAACCGTGGACAAATGGGTCGTTTTCCACAGGGAGGAGGGGCAGGAGGGCACACTCCTTGTGATCGGAATAGACCCGGCATCCATGGCTGGTGTTGCCAAGACTAAAGGTATGGTGTTCTTTGTGACCAAAGCTGTCTACATCAAAGTTGGCAAAGTGCCAATCGGCATGACGACCGGAGGAACACGGTCGGAGGATGCGAAGCATGACGAAGCGAGTGGAGGCTCGGCGGAGCAGACACCGCAAAACAAGAAGGAGGAAGTGGCCGAATGCATCACAAACTCCCAAGAAGACCGGTTACTGGAGGACCAATGTTAGAGATCATCCAGATTAACCTCCACCGGAGCGAGACGGCAACCCACGCTCTGTTGGATAAAATTAATAAAGGTAAAATACACATTGCTTTAATACAAGAACCTTGGACCACTAAAGACAAGGTTATTGGATTAAATCATATTAATTACCAACTATTCTATACGAAGACGGATTCCCGTCCGAGAACATGTATCTTATGCCATAAAAACCTTTGTTTTCTCTTCTCCCCAGAGTTGTCAACATCGGATGCAACAGTACTGAAACAGGGAGATGGGAATATATACCTGGCGTCAGTATACTTGCCATATGATTCGCCGACACCACCACCTTCGTCGGAATTACAGCGACTGGTAGAGAGGGCCAAACAGACAGGTAACGAAGTATTAATAGGTAGTGACTATAACTCTCACCACACGTCGTGGGGTAGTACTAACTGTAGCCGTAGGGGTCATGCCCTAGTAGAATATTTGAATACTAACGACCTTTTCACACTGAATATTGGGAACAAAGCCACTTTTGTCAACAAGATTAGGGAGGAGGTGTTAGATATAACAATCTGTTCTGAAAACCTTATAGATGAGATTAAAGAATGGAGGGTTTCAAATGAGCACTCATTCTCGGATCACAGATACATATATTAGATTCAGGATAACACGGCCACCACCGAAACCGATATGCTTCCGAAATAGGACCAAGACAGACTGGACAAAGTTCGGAAACCTACTTAAGCACCGACTAGTTCACCCTCAGCCTGAATACTCTAGCAGGGACGAACTAGACGACATAGTGACAAAGACAACGCAAGCACTAGTAAAGTCTTTCGAGGACAGCTGCCCACTTCGGGAAAGAATATCGGCCCAAGAAAAACCCTGGGTTACAGGGGAAATACGAAATCTAGGGAAGAACGTCCGTAGACTTTACAACAGGGCCACGCGTAAGAAATCACCAGTATACTGGGAGGACTACAAGAGAAGACTCAGTGAATACAACGCAATATTGAGAAAAGCGAGACGCAACTCCTGGAGACTATTCAGTGAACAGGTGGATAGCGTCAACGACATGTCGAAGATGAAAAAATTCCTCTCTAAGACCCACGTACAGGCGGAAACGCTAGTAGATGACACGGGAAAGAGAATGGATACAATGGAACAAACACTTAGGCACCTGATGGATACACACTTTCCAAATGGGAACGCGGAACCCACAGGGAAATGGTCACAAGGTGAGAATGTAGTACATCAGTCGCCAAACATTACGGACCAAATGGTCGAAAAAGCGATAAAGAGTTTCTCCCCATATAAAGCGGCGGGACCGGATGGTATTTTCCCGGCTATCCTACAGCATGGGGTTGACCAAATAACAACCCATCTGGCAGGAATTTTTACCGCATGCTTAAAATACGCCTACACACCGAGAAACTGGCAGGAGGCCAGGGTAGTAGTCATACCCAAACCTGGAAAAGCAAGCTATGCAACGGCAAAGGCTTATAGACCAATTAGCCTCACCTCGTTTCTACTCAAAACCTTGGAGAGAATAGTGGACGACATGGTAAAAAGTGGAATACCGAGCGATATGCTGAAGTTTAGACAACACGCCTATGTCAAAGGCAGATCAGTGGATACCGCACTTCATGATGTAACCTACTACATAGAGCAATCTCTCAACGACAAACTATACACACTCGCTGTATGCATAGACATTGAGGGAGCGTTCAATAATGTCCGGACCGAAACACTTATCCAATCCTTAGACCAGTTTAGGGTGGACCGGGCATTACAAGACTGGATCAACCATATGCTAAGGAATAGATGGATAAACTGTGGTTCCCATGATGTAAATATTAGAGACAGAGTACAACGGAGGGATTATATCACCACTCCTATGGGTCCTCACCACACACAGTCTCCTAAGGAAACTTACCGACGAAGGACTTAAACCAATCTGCTACGCAGATGACGTTATAATACTTCTTAAGGGAAAGAACCCAAACCAATTATGCAGAGAGGCCGAGAGGGCACTGAGTATAGCGTATGAATGGGCACAGCCAAGGGGCTTAAATGTAAACCCTGACAAAACGGAAATATGTCTTTTCACAAGGAAGACGAAAATCTCAGATTATGAAGAGGCACGATTCTTGGGAAAGACGATTAAAATATCCGATAAGGTTAAATACTTAGGAGTAATCTTAGATCGGAAACTGAATTGGAAGCACCACATAGAGGAAAGGGCTAATAAGGCCTACAGATGCTGGTCGCTATGCAGAAGGGCTATAGGGTCCAAATGGGGCCTCAAACCGACTATGACACACTGGCTCTACAGAAGCGTAATCAGGCCTGTACTAACATATTCTTCTGTAGTATGGTGGACGGCAGTTGAGAGGAAATGTAACATCGCAATACTGCAGAGGGTTCAGAGAATGTGCTGCATTGGTATCAGCGGTGCAATAAGGACAACCTCGACAAGAGCCATGGAGACTATTTTATGTATCCAGCCAATCGAGATTAGAATCAAATACGAGGCTGCCCTTGCGGCAAAACGCCTACAAGCTACAGGTGAATGGATCAACATGGATCTCACGTCAAAACACCAACGGATAACTGGGGCCTTAGTCGGGTACACGCAAGATACGAGTGAATCTGACCGAATACCCGAGATAAGGGTTAAGGCTAACTGCGTGACCCTAACGCCAACTAGAGACGCCTGGCAGAATGGGACCCTGACACCAATGCCAAATGGGACATACTGCTACACGGATGGCTCAAAGCTAGGAGAAAAAAACGGGTCTAGGATTCTTTATTGAAAATCCAGCAACCGAATCCCACCTACGCCTCCCGGATTATAATACGAACTTTCAGGCGGAAGTTCGGGCGATTACGGAGTGTATCAAATGGCTCGGCGATAATACAATCCCAGCCGAGGCAAATATATTCACGGATAGCCAAATGGCAATAAAGGCAATATCATCATAAACTGTCAAATCTAGAATGGTCCTTGACTGTAAGAAGGTGATAAACGACTACTCTATGCACGGCAGACTCAACATCATCTGGGTGCCGGGGCACAGCGGAGTATTCGGCAACGAGAGAGCGAACCTCCTGGCAAAGAAAGCCAGGGAACTCCAAACGGTGAGCCTGGATGGAGCGAAACCCTTTGGGGTGACGAAGGCTAAGTTAATTAAATGGGCGGAATCGGCACATATAGCCCAGTGGAACCGGGAATCAGTAGGCAGGATGAAAAAGATCCTATGGGGAGACCCAGATGGATTGAGGACAAAAGGTTTGCTGAAACTGGGAAAAGCCGAAATGGGCAAAATGATGGGTCTTAACGGGGCATTCGGGATTACGAGCCCACCTGCACCGTATTGGACTAGTGGCGAACAGTGAGTGCAGGGCATGCATGGAGGACGATGAGACGTTGGAGTATTTCTTATGCCACTGCCCGGCCTTCACACAAGCTAGATCCAGATATCTTTTGGATAGTACGATACCGGACATGACCAAACTTGTGGGTATGGACTGGAACAAACTAAGGAATTTCGTGAATAGCACCGAATTCCTATAAGGGATATAGTGAAGTAGTAGGATAAACCTAGAGCGTACAACAGGTCGAACTTAACGGCTTAAGTGTATGTCTTACTGACATGGGAAGGTTTAGAGTGCTCCTTCTGAACACTCAACATCGCGCCCCTCTTTTCGAACTAACTAACTAACTAACTATAAAAATGAAGTAAAATACGTGGGTTTAGATAATCATGAAAAGCACATCCTAAAAATTCAGGCGTAAGTTCAGTAACATGGTCATGTTCCTGTACTCCTACATTAAAAACATAACGTACAATTTTTCTGACAATTCTTTCAATCCTATCAACGTTGTAGGACCAAGTCCCAGAAAATACTTCAATATCATAACTAAGCCGAGACATTAACAAAGAATGAGCTAAGCGATTTCTCAAATGCCTTGGTGTATAAGCTTTTAGTGAGTATAATCTTCTTAATGTGAGACAAGCTGTGTTTGCAACAGAATTTATGATTATCAAAATTAAGATAAGGGTCAAGAGTCACACTAAAACACTTAAGAGAATCAACAAAGTCATTGATTGAGTTGATCTGTAGACAATTTAAATGCATTCAATTCGATACAGAATCAAGATGTTGTCTCTAAATTACCAACCGGTCTAGAAGCAGATGTATATAATAGTAATATATCATCTGCAAATACATACGGCAGACAGCAATTTGTACTCATTAACGGAAAACAATCATTCAGGTAGTTTAAAAAAAATATGGGACCCAAAACAGACCCGTGGTACCCCAGAAGTAACAGCACCAACATTAGAATTTAATCCATTGAAAGAAACGATAAGAGTAAACTAATTTACAGGCTGATTTTGAAAATTTTAATTTATCCTGCAATTTACATATTTAAAAGAAGCATGTGATATATACGGTCAATAGCCTTCGTGAGGTCTAAGGAGACTAAAGTACAATTTTCACGTATATCAAGTCGTTGCCTGCTAGAATCAGTAAGGGAGAGAAGTAAAGATGTGGTGTTGTGATTTTTCCGAAAAGCATATTGATTCGGATGAATAAGTGAGAGATGCTCACAGTGTGATAAAATTTGTTCTTTCATCAAATTCTCGAGGATTATCGACATTGCAGGTAATATGCTTATCGGCCTTAAATGATCATTATCGCAACGACCATTCTTTGAAATTGGCACAACACGACCTGGTTTCCATGCTGCAGGAAATTTGGAAACAGAAAAATTATATTTATTAAGTGAAGTAGCAGAGGGGAAATTAACGGAAAATTATTTTTATGAATTTAATGGGGATACTGTCATACCCTGTAGCATTAGACTTAATAGAGTTCACCGCGAGCAATAGATCATGATGAGTTATTTGAGTAAATGAAAAAGAATGATGGTTCTCAACAAAGTTATCAAAATTGAATAAGGCATTTTCATCAGTGATTATGCAAGAAAGTTGCAGCAATCGATTCTATATCAGATACATTAAGTACAGATTTTACACGACCAACACAACCTAGCTTCCGAATTTTACTCCACAACTGAGAATTGTTGGACCTAACAAACAATCTCTCACCATACTTCTGTCGAGTTTTTTCTAACGATTGACTTTGCTTTATTCCTTAGTCTACAGTAAGATCTCCAATTTTCAGTTGTGGGACACCATAAGCAATATCTCTTTCTCTTTTACTTTGAATTATCTCTCCCGAACTCATCCATTTATAGTTATCAGAGACAGACCTAGTTCTAGATGTAGGAACAATATTATTTAGACTATCAACTATACCATTCAGAGATGATAATTGCGAATCAACAACACTTGTACAGAATATAGGAGATATATCAAACTGATTGAATTGCTCACAAAAATCATCAATATTTAATCGATTATAATCTTTGTATTCAATTGAATTCAGGTTCAATTTAGAGGAAAATTTTATAGAGAGAAATATAAAGCTGTGATG
The DNA here is from genome assembly GCA_963931995.1 of Phaonia tiefii. NCBI lineage: Eukaryota > Metazoa > Arthropoda > Insecta > Diptera > Muscidae > Phaonia > Phaonia tiefii. The sequence goes on from OZ008368.1 coordinate 164,719,230, forward strand.
AGATGAGAATAATGGGAACTGCAGCTGGTCATTATAAGCAAGCAATGAAGTGTTGCTCAATATAAAATAATCTAATAACGATGTTGTATTATTAGATAAATGCAAGTGAGTTGCCAGACAATTGTGAACAAGGCTTAGACCACTTCTTGAAACTAAAGATCTAAAATGATTGGATTGAACAGGATCAAAAAGGTTAAAATTAAAGTCTCCCATAACTATATTAGAAAAACGATCAAATAGATCACCATGCAAACTTTCAAAAGTATCTAACGTAAAAGTATCATAAGTATCTAAACAAACAAACAACCCCACAATCATAGAAGCTCCATTACCAAAAATTTCGACAATTAATGATTCACAAAACAGCGAACCTTCAAAGACGATTTTGTAACGCAATTGATTTGAAATATATAACCAGACACCACCAGCCCTTCTAGGTTGACCATTTACACTCTGATTATGATTGCCAGGTCGATCATTTCTAATCATGTTGTAACCAGGAAGACCCAAAGATTGTGAAAATATATCTGACTTATACCATGTTACCGATACACCAATAATATCCAGATCTGAATCAACAAATGTACTTTTGAATTCCTCAAGTTTGGCGTTGGAATTAGAAGGACATAAACTTACAGCCAATATTTAAATTTTCGGAAAAATGTAAAAGACAATTATTCAATATACGGTTATCAGTAGCTATAGAACCAAGATTATGATTATGGGTCATAATATTTTAAACAAGATTCATATTTTAGGAACAATGGTAAGTATGTGTTAAGAATTTGAAGGAAATAAGTCATTACATTCCAGATAGTTAACTACTTTCACTTCATTATTTAGCATTATTATTGTAGTTTTCAAGGATTTCACGGTTAATAATAATTAATCTTTTTACCATTTTTTTAATTCTAGTAATTTGTTGGCAAGGGTAGAATAGTTGTCATCCAAATAAATCCGTCTATCATCAGCATCGCCAACAACATCAGAAGTTTTAAGTGATTTGGATTTAAAATACGCTGACATCAACTTATCACGTATACTGACTTGAGCAAATTTCACAAGAATAGAATGGCGGTTTCTAATATACATCACATTCAAAATATCAGCAGGAGACATTTCCACTTTGGAATGGGCACCCAAGCTTTTAACTATTTCATCAAGATTATCCAATTTATCAGGGAGTCCTGTTATTACAATGATCGATGTATTTAAACGATGTTGGAGTGCATGGATCAGCAGCTCAAGTTCATAAAATTTATTTTTGTTTACCATATCATGAGAAGTTACAAGAACTTTACAATTTAATACATCATCCTTGATTACTTTCAGGTTACTCAACAGTTCAGAACGGACTTCACCAACAACAGACTCAAATTTAGTTTTTAGCTCATTTTGTTCATATTTCATATCACTAGCAAAGACGCGAAGGGAATCTTTAAGTGCAGCAAATTATTTACGCATTTCCATTTTAAAGCCATTATCGAAATTATCAGGGGGATCTGGAACACATCCTGTACAGGTATATGCAAGGTTACGAAGTTTATGCAATGTAGTAAACAGGACCTTGGAAACACCTTTACATTCAGCATGGTACCAAATATCGCATGATCTGCACAACTTCTAGTCCCAGTTGTCTCCAGATTGAAAACTCCACAAGGAAATGCCACAAAGGTTTAATTTAATTTGATCAAAATGAGATAAATTTCAATAAAATGGTGTTTTGTAGTTGGTAATGAAGAAATTGCAAAATAACAAAAAACCGAACAGCAGGCAAAAAATAAAAAACCACGCGCAAATGGCAGCAATATTTAATTTTCTTTAAAATACATAGATATATTCCAGGTAACTCGAAAAAAACTTTATATCTCCAGGCAAGACGAAGGTGTTTAAATTATTTTAAGCCAGATTCTTTTAGTTTTTCCATCAAATAGATTACTTTTTTTAATTTTCAATCAGGAGGATTTAATATCACGTCTATCACAACATAGTGTTGCCATTCTAATATTGTGTTATATATTGTTTTATTTTGTTTTGATAGCGCGTCTCCCTCCAATAAGTAGGACTAATGATACTTATTAAGAAAACAAGAACATCTATGGTTTGGGTCATAGTTGAACCGTATTTACTAGTGATGCACAGAATCATGGAACCATTTCGCAAGACCAGGTTCATTACAGGAACCGACCAGACCGGGGCTTACAAGAACCGAAAGACGGTCCAATTGAACCGAAGAAGGTCCTTTAAGAAACGAAAAACGACCTCAAAAGAACCGAAAACGGCTCCAAAAAACGAAAAACGATTGTACAGGAACTGAAAAACGGCTTGAGCAGAATCGTAATAAGCAGAATGAATAAGAGGACTCGTTTGCAAAGGAACCAAAAATGTATTTATATCCAAAGGTGAGGGTACGAAAATGTGTATTTGTTATAAAATTGAATATTCTTATAATTTGTATATTCTTATTCTTATTCAGTGAATGAAAACTGGAAAGCGCACAGCTCAGTGATTGTGAGAAGCTCTCCCCTATCCCTTCATGGGATGTAATGGGAAACCATTTTTTTTTTTTATAAATAGATATTTCATTTAGCCTCTTTGGGACAGCAATTTGCTGAGAACCGGAGCCGGTCCAAAGTATTTACGGATCCAATATATGAGAACACATTATGTTTTGACGTTTACTGTGCAAATTTTCGAAGTTCTTGCGTGTTTACATGAATACCACTAATAACTACTCCAAGACAATTCATCTCGTTTGCCAACCTAATTGAAGACCCGTTAACAGATATAGTAATATGCTGACTATCACGTGAAGATTAGGGTTCACCTGAAGATTATTTCCACTTAGCCAATGTCTTAAAGTGGAGTATAGTTGACATGCTCCCAATGCACTGGAGAATGAGCCTTTAAGCAATATATGGATATCATCCGCGTATAAAAATATGTATGTCACAATCATTAATACAAATTCCACCCGAAACATCATTGATGTGTAGATACGTGGGCCTAAAACAGTTCCCTGGGTAACTCCACCTGTGATGCCACGGAAACGAGACTGTTTGCCATTAAAGAAAACAATCCCTGACCGATCCGTTATTGCACCGACTGTATTCGCCTACAGGTAGAATACCATCAATTGTGCGATAAGCATACGATGTTGACATCGCGTGATCATCGTAGTACTAAAATTATGCCTAAATCTATATTGAAATCGATTAAGTAAATTACGGTTATTTACAAAATCTATTATATCATTCTCAATAATGTATTCCAGAACGATAGATAATGCGGTTAAAATGCTGCTGGGTCGAACGTTTCCAATTTGATAAGAGATTTAGCAATTGGTGTTACTCGAGCTATTTTCCACATCTTGGGCCACAACCACCGATATTACATGGGTACTCGTGAACTCGATATTACCTAGAGCCCCTGAGGTATAAATCCGGCCCTTCCATTAACAGCGGTCGTTTGGAACGATTGAGAAAACAAAATGCAAACGAAAACTCAAACGCATTGAGAATTTATTTGTGTGCAGCTTAATAAGAGTTATAGAATGGTATTGAACAAACAATCAATTCTAGTGAATCAGATCGAATAAGAAAATTCACGCAAGTGAAATTTAAACGTTTAGCACGACATTGCCCAGTTAACAAAAAAATAAAGTTTTTTATGAGCCGGTGGCTCTCTCGACACGAAATGTATTGGGCATGTTTTTTCTGCTTTGATGCTTGTGATATTTTAAGAGCAATGGCAGACAAGAGAATTCTTAATGCAACAGAGTGTTTGTTTACATTCAGCTTAAACAAACTATATAATCTATTAATTTAGAAATTATGATGTAAAGCCGTGTAGTTGCTGATCAGAACAAATACGTTTTATGATGTCTTGAGCATCATAAAATTCCACCGGCATAACGCAGTGTAACTCCAGTAAAACAAGCGTCTAACTTCTTCGAACATGCCCCCTGAATTGATAAATTTATGGACGACGATATTTTCTTCCACAGGGTAATATTTGACCCCATGCAGATTTACTTTTAATGCGGCTGTTGTAAACTAGTTCGTTTAGCACATAAGAGTATCAAGACCACAGCGTAATGATTATAGGGATAATCAGTTTCGTTTGGTCAATTTACCTAAAGACAAATTTTAGATACTTATTTAAAAAAAGGGAAAATCCAGGCATAAATATATACTTTCTTTTACAGATAAACATATTTGAAGACGTATTTCTTAAAAAAATTATGTGACCAACAGTGGTTTTACAAAACGTTATCTCTTCCAAGTGTTAAATCTGATTTAGGTGATTAAATACCATCATATCGTAGTATACATATTGAGAACCATTCAGATTTAGTTCTCAATTGCATTCCATAATTGCCTGTCTCTATCCAAGAATTGTGGCTTCTTTAAACCGCAAACTTCAGGCTTACCAAGAGATTAAATGATATAGTCCGTAGGAACTATATATATGTATAAAGATCTGATTTGATGTAATTATTGTAGTTTATGTTTGAGGTATCAACTCAATAGAAAAAAACAATGTTTTCCAAAAATCTGAGTTTCATAGACAAGGTTAATACATCATAGGGGTCCGAATATTCGAAGGGTAATGCGAATTGTTAACGAAACGACGTCACAGAATACAAGTAAACAAATAATTAGTCATCCGGACAATCGTTTCCAACACATGTCATTAGATTAATGATTGCTACTTTATCAGATGGCGAAAGGATTTGTTACTAATTCGTGTTTATCGTAGAATATCTAGTAAGGAATTCATATTCAAATTTTGTTTTCATCCGATATTAGGTAGGCATTGTGCTTAATAGTTGTTACTAACCGCTTGGTCTGTCCCGTCATGGGACAAAACTTCAGTTTGTGATATGGCCACAGCTGGTTCGGGTTGTATTGCCACTGCTTCCATTGCAAAAAGGCAGACTTCTCCTTGATTTATTTGTAAATATGAAATTCCTACAGTCTTAACACACTTCCTGCTCTTGATAGGAAAAACACTGATAATTACTGCGAATTTCTGGAAGAAGATGAACAGCTGTTCTCCTGCGAACTAATTGACAGAGTTGTTTTCTGTTTACAAAATCAATAGGTATGATAATATATAGATATTCAAATAGTTATCGATATTTCTCGATAACTTCCAATAAGCGCACATTTATGCAGACTTGCCAGAAGCCGTCAAAAAAATACATAATGCCAAAAAACCAAAAGAAAAAAGTGCAAAATGGAAAGAAATTATGGTAAAAACACCAAAAACATTGCGCAAAATGCAAAAAAATTATGCTAAAATTAAAGGAATATTTTTTATATATTTGCGTTTGTGTCTATTATTCAGTACCTACAAACAAACAAACAAGGTTTCCCATTATATCCCATGAAGGGATTGGGGAGAGCTTCTCATAACCAGTGAGCTGTGCGCTTTCTAATTTTTCATTCACTGATTGAGACCTACAGTTTTACACCGGCTCCGAACGGTATTTTAAGAAGCTTTTTCATGGCTAAGTACACGAAAGTGTCGCCATCCATCACTAAGCGAGGTGGCCGTAGTCGAAAGAATTTTTAAGGTGGTCATAGCAGGGTTCAAAACCACGTTCTCATGCACAACAGCCGCGCACACTAGTCATTGCACCACATACTATACAGTTTTAAGCGTTATTAGCATGATTCTTTGTTGACAAATTCGTATAATTTTAATAAACACAGAAAAAAACATTTTAACATCAGCATTTTTGTTCAAAAAATTACATGAAAACATTAAAAAATCAGTTTTGTTTGAAAAAGTTACGATGATAGATTAAAATGTTATTGGGTGTGTTTTATAGGCCCTTTACATTTTGATTTTGTATACTGTACCTACACTTGTTAGTACCCAAAAGGAAGACTGGGGTCAAATGTCTCGAAGTCACCACTTTTGTCGACTATTCTTTTTTGGTGACGAAGCGTCTACTTTTTTGCTGGCGAAGTGTCTACGCTTTCTACTTTGCATTTGATGGGTAGAGAAATTTTTGACAGTTGCAAATCTGTGCATCTTAATTTTTTATTGTTTTATTTTGTTTGGTTGAAAAAACATTAAAATTTGAAAATTGTATTTGAAATTTGAAATACATCAATTGAAATTTAAAAATTCTATCTGAAATACATCAATTGAAATTTAAAAAAACATTCATTGAAATTTGAAAGATATCAATTGAAACTTGAAAGACATCACTTGAAATTTGAAAGACATCAATTGAAATTTAAAATTCGTCACTTGAAATTCAAAAAATATTAACCGATTTTATGTATTAGATTTTCAAATTTCAATTGGTGTATTTTAAATTTCAATTGATGTGTTTTAAATTTCAATTGATGTCTTTTAAATTTCAATTGATGTGTTTCAAATTTCAATTGATGTATTTTAAATTTGAATTGTTGTTTTTCAAATTTCAATTGAAATTCAAATAGAATTCAATTTCAAATAGAATTTTCAAATTTCAATTGATGTATTTCAAATTTCAAATAGAATTTTTAAATTTCAATTGATTTTTTTCAAATTTCAATTAGAAATGGTGTAGAAAAGAAATATAAAACACATTGATTTGAAAAACCCACTTCTTACTTACTTATCCGGTCTCGGATCGGACAAACGCGGGGGGTCGGGGACCTTACAAAACGAAGATAGCATATTTCGCCAACCAGTTCGATCTTTTGCTTTATTTCTCCAGCTGGCAATACCAAGTGTACGCAGGGATTCATCAACCTGATCCCTCCAGTGGAGTCTTGGTCTTCCTATTTTTCGTCTTCCTTCGAGTTCGGTTTCGAAAATCCTTCGTGCTGGTTCGTCTTCATCCATTCTACAGACATGGCCTAGCCAGCGCAATCGCGTTATCTTGATCCGTTAAACTATGTCAATGTCAGGATAAAGCTCATACAGCTCATGATTCATGCGTCACCGATACTCACCGTTGTGCACTATAGGGCCATACATTTTTCGGAGTATTTTTCTCTCGAAGTCTCCTACAGATGTTTCGTCTGCTTGCGATAGGACTCAGGATTCTGCGCCATAAAGCAAGACAGGTTGAATGAGAGTCTGGTACAGCTGGACTTTTGTTACTCGAGAGAGGGCTTTATCTCTAAAGTGCTTGCTTAGCCCAAAATAACATATATTCGCAAGCACAATTCTCCGCTTGATCTAAATTGAAAATACGTAAACGAACAAGAAAAGCCCACTTCTAAGGCTTTAAAATCTCAAAATTGTAAAATTTTTGAAATATTTCTGCACATAATTTATCATAACTCTAAAATGGCTTCTCCGATATTGTTGAACCTAATTTGAAGATATGTGAGTTCATATTATCTTATACCTATACCACATTTTAATTTGATCAATAGTTTTGGAGTTACCACAAAATTTGAAAGTTTTTGAATTTTATTATTTTATCATAAAGTTGCATATCTTACAAATAACACAAGTCCATGGAACATGAAAATAAATAGATGTTTTACGCTTTATATGGCTTTTGCAAACCGAGTCGTTTTTACTTTCGTAAACACTTGTTGAATGACAAAAAGTCGATGAAAGAACACTTATGTATAAATACTATTATTACCCTGCATGAATGCACTCTCTTTTAGAATACATTCATTATCTCACTATCAAACTGATGACATTGACTTGATAACCCCGTTTTACGATGTGATATAGGGGTCCTGAGATACGACTCAAATTAAAGGTTATTATGAATATATTCATTGCTACCATTTTCACATCCTAAAACGTGGTTATCAAGCATCACAGAGCCCGCATGAAATAAATAATGTCACCAGAGAATAATACCTTTCATTTGAGTACCCACACTTCCTTATTCCTGTGTGTCTCTAAGTGAACCGGCTGGACCCCTGCTGCAGAATTTTTTTAATTTTCGTGTTCTTGTATTTTCCTCTAATTTCGGTTTTTTTTCTTTCTTTTTTGAGTTCCGCCCCGCCCCCGCTTCCGGAATTTTGCCATTATTTTAAAAGTAGTATTTTGATGAATAAAAATATTCAGTTTAATCCGTATTTTCATACAGATAGATGACAGCAACAAAAGAAGCATTGAAGTGGACAATGAACCTCAACCCAGTGGTAGTAAAAGGGTAAATATTTCATTGTTAGTACGTTCAAACTTTGTTGCAAAAGATGTTTGGGAGCAAAAATACTTTACCGACGCAACGCAAAAAAATGTATGAAATGTATGAAATTAAAAAAAAAACAAATAACTTTCCAACTTATAAGTCTCGCATTTATTTCCTTTTAGTGCAATAATTACAACTTTGAATCTTGCCACGGCACTTTTCCTTCGTTGTTGAAGTAGTATTCGAAGTCTTTCCTTACAGTGTGTGCAGAACCTCTTCCAACGCTGGTACATGACTCTGCATTTAACAAATTATCTGCTGAAGCCTGCTTTGTCGCCACACAATTCAAATAATTTTCATTTCTGTTGCTCAGGATATTGTGCAAAAGGCAACATATTTTTGTAATGAGCTCTACATTTTCAACAGGCAAGTTTATCTTCGCCTGAAAGATTCTAAATCTGTTGGAGAGAATTCCGAAAGCATGCTCCACTACATGCCTTGCACGGGAAATCCTAATATTAAATATTTTCCTCTCTTTTATATTTGTGTTGTATGCATACGGTTTCATGATGTGTTTTTGAAGTGGAAATGCATCATCACCGATTATAACATATGGAAGTTTCCGTCCGTTTCCAATCACAGAGTCTGGTGGGAAAAAGTTGTTCGCGTTATCAATAACTTCTTTCAGATCACTTTGTAGCAATACACCAGCGTCGTGAGTGCGTCCATTACATCCAACATCTATGTATATAAATCGGCAATCAGCATCAACTAAAGCCAACAACACAATACTGTTACACCCCTTGTAGTTATAGTAGTAGGCTCCATCTTTGCGAATGGACTTAAAATCGATCTGCTTGCCGTCCAATGCACCTAAGCAATGGGGGAATTGCCACTTGATGGCAAAGTTGTCTGCTATCGCCTCCCATTCAGGTACTGATGTCGGGACTAAAAATAAACAAAAGTTGGAAAATACAGGATCTTCTCAGAGAAGCATCCTACCAAGATCTAGGAAGAAATGAAACAACGCCACAACATTTATCAAGCGGATTCCACTCATCCACTCCACCTGGGTCAAATAGCCGGTTTCCACAGGAACACGCGTCGTTTTCTGAAATCCGCTTTATCCGACCACCATCAGTGTCACCCAATGCATCGTATTCATTTACTCCTGTTGCATTTCACAACGCCATGCAAAGCTATGCATCATCGTCCGATATACTGTCCCAGTCACTGGAGGGTATACTAGACGATGAGGATATCTAAAAATGTAAAACATTGAACATTAATAAACATGAATTTTGCAAACCTTTAGGTGTTCATCTTTAAAATTTCTCCAAATTGCTTCACAAACAGTAGGTATTTCAGCGGAAAGATATGATGTTGACAATCTTGTCTGGAAATTTATACTTCTGTAAGACTCTCCAGTAGCAAGATAGCGGAGTGTTCCTGCTAATATTTCTGCTGGACTAATGGATTTTCGCATAATTGTATCTTGTTTTTTCAAGCCATTTTCAATTCTATTGAGGATGTAATTAAATGTTTCCTCATTCATTCTCATGTAGTGAAAAAATGACTTCGTGTCCGAAGAAAGCTCATTCATTACAAATTGAAATGAGCCTCGTTCCACTCTCTCCATGCGCCATGGTTTTTGTTTGTGGCACATACCATGCCATTTCGCAGCATTCCAGCAACTCATGAAGTATCTCCAAATTTTCTCTGTCAGCTAAATCAAACACTTCTACTACTAATTGTATTAAGTCACAGATTTCGTCCAAAATATCGTCTTGACACATATCAGGCATTGTTCACTAATTTCTCAACTTCAATTTTAAGTTGAAGATGTTAAATATTAAATTATTACGAATAAACAAGAAAAGACCGACCTAAATACAATTACAATGTTATTTCGTCGATGAAGATTGTTACGAATAAAAAACAAAAGAAGGTTGGGCGATAAAACGTCAAAAATAATCACGCATGGTTGTATTTGAAGAGTCAACGTCTGGACGCACATTAATTTACGAAGGGTGGCCAAAAGAGAATGAACACAAAAAGCACCGGTGCAAAGTCATCGTCTGGAACATGTCATTGTGTTTCGTACTCTAATCGCTAGAATGAGAACATTATGTATGTATATATGTATGTGTTTTTTATTGCTTCAAATAATAAAGAATGTACAATAATTTAATATATGGGTTTAAGAGTTCAGTTTAAGATAACTATTCTACTTAGATATATGTTTATTGTTGATAACAAAAATTTATAGAATATTATAATTATACGGGGAAATTTATTTACAGTTCAAAACCCTTGACTTGGAATGAGAACATTAATGAATTCAAAAAACATGAATGCATTTGAATGTGTGAACATGTATACCATAGAGTAAATTTACAGTAGAGCCACCAGTTGCCTCATCTGAATTTTCCTTTCACACTCTTCGTGATGCGGTCGGTGTGATAGAGAGATGTTTGACGAAAAGTGATATACACCAGGTGGAATTACAATAACTTCTTGCTTTAATTTTTCATGCCATTTTGGTGAAAAACTGTGAAATTTAAATGTGTTTTAAACTTTTTTATTGACTGTTATTGTTAGCATACATTTGTGTTGTATTTAACACATTAATTTTAACACACAAAACGAAATGCCGTTGTTGTTATTTTGTTCGTTGTTTTGAACCATTGCCTCTATCTGGTATTAGTAAAGCAATTCTTTTCAACATCAAACGTATACATCACACGTGGACAAATGTCAGAAATTTGGTGAGTGAAAGATTTTCTCTACCCATATTTAATCTATGATGTATACTCATGCAGCCTCTAATAAACACTGCATACTTTTCAACTGATTGTACACAAAATTTTTCTGAAAAGGATTTCTAAATCTACCAGCTTCAGCCTCCTGAAACATAACCTCTTCGTTTTCACCCTTTGTGGGAGAATTTCTCGAGAAATCAATCATAAATATAAATAGTCTACTGTTTCAAATGATTTTTCCGCAGAATAGTAAATAGGGCTTTGACAAATCGTTTTTAAATTATTTATATTAACATCACCTGTCTGTATGCATGCGCACTAAAGGCCTGCAGCGTTCCATTCATTTTACTTGTACGAACAGATAAAACAAGTAAGAACCTGATATTATCGGTACAAATACAACAAAGAGTAGAACACAACATGTGCTCATGCGTTTTGGATTGAGTAGAGACCAAGAATGATAGAAACAAGATTACGCGGTAGGCTGTGCAAAAATTGCCTCTCTCTGCGCATGACGTCACTTGTGGCTTATTTAGTAAGCACAACAATGATTTAATATGGAAAAGTGTAAACATTTCAATTTAACAAGGAATTTAATGCTTTGAGAATCGTAAAATACCTATAATAAATAATTAAAAAATATTTATTTATGTTTTATTTTTTTGAATGATTAAACTTCTTTAAAAATATTGTGCTATTTCAATCGAATTTCAATAGAAATTATGAAAAATAAAGAAAGAATGATAAAAACAATGCCCTAGTCGCAAAGCATTATGAAAAATAAAGAAATGTTTTAATGTTTAAAACAATGTTTATTGCATTAAATTCCTTGTTAATTGAAATGTTTGCACTTTTCCATATTAAATCAACGTTGTGCTCACAAAATAAGCCACAAGTGACGTCATAAAAATTGCTGATTGCTGAGAGAGAAATAACGGACCTGCGCAATGCGTAATCTTGTTTCTATCATTCTTGAGTAGAGACCGTAGCATCTCTTTCTCTGGCTCTCATTGTAGTGGAAGTTTTTTTCTCTTTATCTGTTCCACTCAGTGAAGTAACTGTTGTACCTCTTTTTTAAATGGATATATCCATTTAATATGGATAATATGGATCTTACTTTTCCCATTGTTTTTACAAAAAGTGATGGTGTAAGTTTTATCTGTGGCAAATTTTAAGAAAAAATAAAACAAAATTGTCTAACGTAAGTAAACAAACGCTCTCCTCATATTTCAAGAACAGATAACAAGAATACCGATATATCTGTTTATTGTGTATGTTATCATACAAGTATTTTTGATACTTGGTACTTTCACTCTCTCATACCTATTCCATCGATATCTAAAAGAGAAATATTCCATACGCACTCAATCCAAAGCGAGCGAAACAGATACAAGCAGATATAATAAAAATGAACAATAAGCAACAAGTGTGTTTGGATGGTTCTTTGCAGGCCTTTAATGCGCACCGAAAAAAACTTTGGATTGATTTTTTAACCCTTTTCCCATGATCCAATCGAGCTGAAACATCGCAGGCAAACTAATGGCGGCGACAAAACTGAACTATAATATGGACGGGATTGGACAAAGGGGCGTGGTACCTCCCATACAAATCACAAATTAAAAACCCATTATTTCTGCTCCTGTAACGGTATTTGAACAAAATGGGGTATGTTGATTAGGTGTATATATTCTAAAATATGCTGCAAATATGGGCGGGATTGGACAAAGGGGCGTGGTCATATATAAAGAATTTATAGTCAAATACTATGTTTTAAGGTTTGGTTTTTTAATCTGATATGTTGTACATTTTTAATCTGAAATGTTGTACATAACATCCGGAAATGTTTTTAAGATTGATTGACTTCAATTAAAATCTCACTCACTATGATGACTCACTATGATGAAACCCAAACAAAAAATCACAATTCTTGTCAAAAATATATACCTTCACTTATTGAGAATTGTGAGTTATCATGAGCGCAACTTGAAGTTTGGGGATTTCACTTTGTCCGCCTTTCTGGGTATAGAAGGTGCTTTTAACAATTTGTCATCCAGCGCTATTAGGGAATCCGCTGGGGTGTTTGTCGAATGCATGGTACAATAATATCTTCATGGTAATAGCAGCGCGTGTTGTTGTTGTTGTAGGCAGCAACAACAGGCATTTTGTTTTTGTTCTATTCGCTTCAGCTGTCAAACTCTACACAAATTCATACCAACAACACAAGAATGCAAAGAGTACAAAAACAAAATACATGTGAGTGTGACAGCCGAAGCGAAGAACCTCATGAAAAAAATTAAAACAGCTGTTCTTACGACTTTACCATGAACATATTATTGTACCATGGTCGAATGGATTTCGAAGATGTTAAGAGATCGCATTGTAAATTCGAACCTAGGGGTGAGCTCAGTTCGGAATCTGACTATAAGGGGATCGCCGCAGGATCGAGTGTTGTGGCTTTTAGTGGTTGACGGAATTCTTAGGGATTTTGAGTTGAGTGTACGTAGAATAGTTGCCTGTGCGGCCGACGTTGTTAATCTTGTCGGTGGGAAATCTTTGCGTACGATCAGTGACCTCATGCAGGACGCCCTGGGTGAGTTGTCAGTTTGGGCCAGGCACTGTGGTCTGGGTGTTAACCCGGCAAAAACGGAGCTGGTTCTTTTTATGCGCAGGCGAGTGATTGGATTTTTTAGGAAACCAAGGTTGGAAGGCGTTGAGCTATCTCCATCTTCTGAGGCGAAATATCTCGGTATCGTTCGTGACCAAAAACTGAACTGGAAGCGAAATACGGAGGAGCGAATGCAGAAGGGATTGAACGTACTCTAAGCCTGTAGGAATTCGATTATCAAAAGCTGGGCTATAGTCCGCCCAATTATTACCTATGTCTGCGTAGTCTGGTGGAACGCATTGGGGAACAGCTAGCAGTTGAAAATGCTCAGTAAGGTTCAGCGCACTGCGTCGATGTGTATTAGTGGGGCGAGGAGAAGCACTCCGCAGGCGGCGCTGGATGTAATGCTGAATTTGACTACTCTTGATGTCTATGCGAGATGGTGTGCTGTCAGAAGCGCCCTTCGCATGAGAGAATTAGGCATTTGGAGGCATGCCCCTGAGACACATGTCAACATTCTTCAAGAGTTGATTGAGCATCACCCGGACGAGTGTTTGAGTCAGGCCACTGACAACATGCTGCCGACTGTAGACTTTTTACAAGGATATCATGATACCAGATAGGAGTGATTGGGTGGGAGGTATACTTTCCTCATTATCTGGTCATCTGATATTTACAGATGGCTCCAAAATGGAAATGGCATTTGAGATAGACTGCATCGGCAAATCCACCGATCTGTTACTTGTATGGCTTGATCGATCGCCGCTGCCTGGCAGGACAGAGTAGATTGCAGAATTTCGAGGGACATATGGCCAGCAGTGGACTCAGAGAGAACTAAGTTCCTTCTTCGACTGGACAAAGCTGACTTGCGACTCCCCACTGGGGTAATCACGGGTCACTGTGATGCCGGAGACTTCACTGGCAACTAGATTGTGAACGGAATTGATTACCGTGCTTGTGGTGATGCTTGTTTGTGCGTGCTTGTTTGTTCCGGAATTTTTTCTCCTATTCAATATCTACAACTTTGCTTCAGGCACAAAAGAATATTCCGTACGGAATACCGAGATATAACCATGTTAAAATATAGAAAAAGTGCTAAAATCCACCTTGAGCAAAAAAAATGCATATGACCATTAAATTATTAATGCAGCCAACTTGACAAAACGAATGATGCAGAAGTTCTTATTTTTGGGGCTACTTTCACGTGCAATTGATTCACGAATCAATGACCTGAAAAATGTTGTACTGCGTAATGTAAAGTTAAATTTGTTCAGATTTGTTTCAATTAAATTTGGATCAGTCATTTTCGAGAAATAATGTCGAAAAATATCTATCTTAATATACATGAGAATTTCTCGACAATTTTGTGATTTTGACGCACTAAATGCTCTCTTTTCAAACAAGTGTTTTAATGGTTTAAAACCAAAAAAGTCAAGGGGAACATTTTGTGGGAAAGTATCTGCACAGATTTTCCAATTACATATGTATATTGCTTTAATTATAACTTATGTATTATAAAATATACAAAAACTTCATCTTTCCAAATTTAGACTAGATACATTTAATTTTGTCATATATAGTCAGTTTATAATTTGGTTGCCAAAAGTATTTCTGACCTATACACATCACATCGAAGTGGTCATATACTTCAACCAATTTTGTACGAAATATAGTGTAAAAGGTGTGAAATAAGTAGCACAGAAATATTTTTTTCTTATTTTAAAAGTTTTGTTAATGGTTCGGGAGATATCGGCCTCTAAGGCTGAAAACACAGAATCAGTCTAAACGTTTTTGAGACATGAGGTGTTTATTGAAAATATGTTTCGTTTCTATCCTTTGGTGTATGTTGGCTCATAAGAATATATTATTGTTTTATGAATGAAACATAGAGGTAGTTAGTATAGAGAATCCATTTCGCTCATCTGAAGTTTTATTTCACACTCTTCGTCGTAGGTTTGTCCAAATGAGAGATATTCGACGAAAATTAACTTACACTTGGTGGAGTTACAAGAACTGTTGACTTAACTTTTTCGTTTTGGTATACAACTGTGAAATTTTAATGTATTTTGAATTTTTTTTGTTGACTTTTATCATTGGTAAACATTTGTATTGCATTTAACACCACTATTTTGCCACGTTTTATACTAATGTCTCTATCTTGTATTATTGCACCCATGCTTTCCACCAGACAATACATACTTGCAACCATACCTATGAAGTTAGAAATATTGAGGGAATAAACTACTCTATTCTAATTTGCTCGATGGAATCAAAATAAAAACGTCCGGTGTATTTTCAGTCTAAACATTCGATATTTATTCAAAAATATACACGTTACATTTTATTAAAAAGTAAAATTTACAAAACTTTGAAAATTTGTTGATGGTAAATTGTGCAATATCTAAAAAATTATGCTAAAAGTCCCGAAAGTATACACAAACGCTAACGCGAACGCCAAAGTCAAAAATAATGTTGTTTATTTATCACTTCGCGTTTGCGTTCGCTTACGAAATCTGTCACTGACATTTGTGGTTTAACGAATTGTCAACGTGCAAAAATGACAGGTGCAAGCTATAAAACGTTATGGGAATCGGCTTTTCCGAAGTTCAGTGAACTATTTGTCCCATATCTTGGATATTGCAACAGGATAATGTCCCTTACACAACGCCAGAGTAGTAAAGGAGTTCATTGCAAGCCAAAATGTTAATATTCTTGACTGGCCACCCTATTCGCCAGATCTAAATATTATCGAAAATGTCTGGGGTGGGTTATCTCGTAAGGTCTATGAAGGAGGTAGACAATTTGATGATACGCAGTCACTAATTCAGGCCATTAAGGATGCTTGTAATCAAATTTCCTTGGATTACACAAATTCTCTTTATCTCTCAATGAAAACCCGTATATTTGAAGTGTCATTATTTTCTTGCTCCTTACTTTTTGTTGTATTCCCACAAAAATCAAAGATTGCAAAGCAACAGCCACTTGTATATACATTGTTATATTCGTACATACACTACACAAGTTCACAAAATTTTCGTTGCTCTCTTGCCATCTCATTTTTATATACGTATAATACGTCATTATTCTCTTTGCTCTGAGAGTGCTCCGCACCCACATTTTATTAGACTTCCGTTTCACAATAATAAAAAACCAACCCGTAAAAAACATAGTTTTTGACTATAAATTCTTTATATATGACCACGCCCCTTTGTCCAATCCCACGCATATATGTAGCAAATCTTAGAATATGTAGACCTAACCAACATACCCAACCAACATTTTGTTCAAATACCGTTAACAGAAGCAGAAATAATGGATTTTTAATTTGTGATTTGTATGGGAGGTACCACGCCCCTTCATCCAATCACGCCCATATGGGTCACAGCGAGCATTTCTTATGGTTTCATAACCTCGAAATCGTACTCTTTGGTCCGGATCAGTGATCATCGCCAACAGAATATTTTCTGGATGAAAATAGTAGCTATTTTATTTAATACTTCAAATGGCAACGCAGTGAAAAAAACCAACCCGTAAAAAACACAGTTTTTGACTATAAATTCTGTATATACATATGACACAAACAGAAAAAAAAAAGTAAAAAAAAATGTGTATGGGAGGTACAATAGGTCCTGGCCCTAGGGATCTGAAATTTTAATAGTTCATTTTTATTTTCGCCAATAGTCTGCCTGGAATATTTCAGCTCGATTGGATCACGGGAAAGGGGTTAAAAATCAATCCAAAGTTTTGCACATACATAATGCCGTATACTGACAAGTCAAGTTAATATAAAGAATTTAAAAACAAAAGTGCTAATCGTAGGGTGCACGGATCAAAAAAATTTTTGGTGTTCTGAAATTGTCTTTGAATAATCTTTAAACGTAGGGGTGTCCGTCGTAACTTTTTTTGATGTGTTAACATCTATACGCGCGCCTCTAGGGCAGTAAACTATAAATTTAATACATACGCAAGTGTTAGGTTTGTAAGAGTAAATCATCGTTTGTTTGTTCGTTGCTTGGCAGTCGGTATTGAAAGTGATTATTGGGCGATTTTCATATAATTTTCCCACGCAATTTTCTCCGGAAATTCATAGCCGATTTTATTAATTTTTGGATTAAAAAGCTAGTGCGGGTTTCGACGGAGAGTTTAGGCCAAAAATTAAGGCGATCCGATATCGGCGAGCCGAGATTGAAGTGTTTTAATTTGGAGTATTAATTTGGAGTAATATTAAAAAAGTGTTTTATGTTGATCTTCGGTTTTGTCTTATCATCGTTTGTCTGTTCGTTGCTTGGCAGTCGGTATTGAAAGTGATTATTGGGCGATTTTCATATAATTTTCCCACGCGATTTTCTCCGGAAATTCATAGCCGATTTTATTAATTTTTGGATTAAAAAGCTAGTGCGGGTTTCGACGAAGAGTTTAGGCCAAAAATTAAGGCGATCCGATATCGGCGAGCCGAGATTGAAGTGTTTTAATTTGGAGTATTAATTTGGAGTAATATTAAAAAAGTATTTTATGTTGATCTTCGGTTATATCGTACGAATATAACAATGTATGTATGTATGTACAAGTGTCTGTTGCTTTGCATTCTTTGACTTTTGTGGGAATAAAACAAAAAGTATTGAGCAAGAAAATAATGACACATGTGCTTGCACTGGGTCTTTAAATAATTTTAAGTATTAATATTATTTAAATGAAACGTCATCATATGATTGAACGCTGTTTTTTATTTTCCAATGTAACATTTACGAATGTGTTCATAGAAATCGAACAGGTACCGTGTAGCAACAAGGTGTTAACACATCGCCCGTGAGTTCGAACACTCATTGGATTTTTTTATGTATGAGGACCGACCCAGTCTAATGTACATACATACATTGATATGTTCACAGTTTTCGTTGCTCTCTTGCTATCTCATTTTTATATACGTATAACCCAAGAATGATAGAAACAAGATTACGCATTGCGCAGGTCCGTTATTTCTCTCTCAGCAATCAGCAATTTTTATGACGTCACTTGTGGCTTATTTTGTGAGCACAACGTTGATTTAATATGGAAAAGTGCAAACATTTCAATTAACAAGGAATTTAATGCAATAAACATTGTTTTAAACATTAAAACATTTCTTTATTTTTCATAATGCTTTGCGACTAGGGCATTGTTTTTATCATTCTTTCTTTATTTTTCATAATTTCTATTGAAATTCTATTGAAATAGCACAATATTTTTAAAGAAGTTTAATCATTCAAAAAAATAAAACATAAATAAATATTTTTTAATTATTTATTATAGGTATTTTACGATTCTCAAAGCATTAAATTCCTTGTTAAATTGAAATGTTTACACTTTTCCATATTAAATCATTGTTGTGCTTACTAAATAAGCCACAAGTGACGTCATGCGCAGAGAGAGGCAATTTTTGCACAGCCTACCGCGTAATCTTGTTTCTATCATTCTTGCGTATAACCACGTCATTATTCTCTTTGCTCTGAGAGTGCTTCGCACCCACACAATACAACTATTCGCTGCCGCTACATCAGTGTGTGTGTTTTTGCGCAGTTTGACAATCTGTGTTTCGCAGTCGGACAAATCTGTGTTCTATATAGGGGTGGGTCACCTTTATCTTTTAGGGGCAAAATTTCATACAAATCGGTCCAGCCGTTTCGGAGGAGTTTAACGACAAACAATGTGTGATCGCTGTCGGACAATCTGTGTGAGCGCAGTCGGACAAATTGTGTTTGGATGTATTCACTTTGTGAATTTAGGCCGTATCCGCGCCTATAGATGTTAACACATCAAAAAAAACAAGAAAATCAGTTTTTCATTAAAATTAGTTAAAGTGCCTTTATTCAAGTGAACCAAAAAAAAATAGCACATTTTTGAAGTTTTTTATATAAATTGCTCAAAAAAAGTTCTTTAGTTAAGAAACCACTATTGTCATGATTTTTGTTATATCTTAAGATGTCTAGCTTCCATATTCGTTTTAAAATTCTGCAATCGATTACAAATTGCAAAAGATACAAATTGCTGAATATGGAATTTTTAGTGCCTTTAACTAAGTGAACCGGAGAGTATGCATGTTTAAATTAATTTGTCTCATCCGCAATAATAGTTCCCCCAGCCAAGTGTCCACAATTGTTTACATGTGTTTGTGGAGGCGTGAATAGTGGCGTCAGATTAATCGATTGTGTTTAAAAGTATCACTGCAACTCAGTTTATTATAATATGTATTCTTCGCTGGCACATTATTGTTTATACAGTTTCTTGTTTTTTCACAACTTTGTTTATTACTTTCAGTTTAAAATAATAGTTTTCTGTAAAGTCCTGGTGTAACATTCAAATATGTATAGTTTATCTTTAACAGCAAAGCCTCTTGTGAAAAATCGAATACATAACCTTGTAACAAGTGTTTTTGTTTCAGAAACTAAATTATGATTACAGTGACTAATATTTGAACACGAATTCTAATATTGTACTTTTTATTATTTGCATCTTCCATTTCAGATGAATGAAGTTTTGGAAATAGTCAAATTGGTTAATACAACTAAAGTTCGGTAGTAGCAACTTGTATTTCGTAAGACCTATTTTTAATCTATCAATAACATCGACACATAATGCTGTTGTTTTTGACAATTACGAATTCTAATCAAAATATAGACTATCATGGAATTCCCAATCCCTGAATTGATTTCCAACTAATCTTTTCCCTGTGTGTAGATTTCAAGCGGTACTTGAAAATAAAGATTACACTACTAAATATTGGCCAGGTAAATTAAATACATTAATATTTACTCATATTAATTTTTTAAATATATCATATTTATTCCAGAAATTGTAATTTGTGCTATTTTACTGTCCAGCTAAAATCTGGCGTATGAGTTATTGCTGGCGTATGAGACATTGCTATTAATGTGCAGACGATTTGAAATTTTGTTCAAGTTTTTTTTAAAAGAGAATATGCATTTTAAGTTTACAGTTTTTGTTGCCATGGCTGTATATCCATTTGTTAACAGTTTTACCAAAAAGCGTTGATTGTGATAGGTTTCTTCTGCGCCTCGAATATCGGCAATAAAATGAGATCAAGATTACCTGATTAAACTTTGGATGCTTTAACCTTCTTAAGATTCTTAAAATAAAAATTTCTGAATTATATTTTATATATTCCATATACTTATAGTTTATGGAAGTTGATCTCTTTTTGTTGTGTTTTACGTTTATTTCAATAATCATTGTATCCAATACTAAGAGAAATCAGAACTGTAATAATATGCTTTATTTCATACCGAAATATTTTATTAAAAAAGATTTTATTTGCAACGTTTTTAAGACAAAACGTTGGTGCAATAGTAGTGTCTGCGGCTCTTGTGCATGAGTACGTGGGTTCAATCCCTACTCTGACCACCTTAAATTTCTTTCGACGGCGGTCACCTTGCTTAGAGACGGCGACACTATCGAGTATTTAGCCATGTAAAAGCTTCTCAAAAACTGTAGGTCCCAATCAGTGAGTGTAAAACTAGAACGCGCACAGCTCACTGGTTGTGAGAAGCTCTCCCTAATCCCCTCATGGGATGGAACGGGAAACCATTTATTTATTGAAAAACTGAAAAGTACATAAATTGCACTAAAAAGTACATAAAGTGTACTAAACGGTATATAAAGTGCATAGTCATCCACTTTTGGCCTAAGCTGAAAGATTCAAGTTTCTATCTAATCGGGAAGTTAGTTTCAAATTAATTGGAAGATTCCAAAACAGACTGAGTCCAAAGCGATATAATTAAAACGTAAATTTGGATTATTCAAAAATAAAATAAATAAACCGTAATCCCGCAAAATTCCGAAAGATCCCATGATCCCAAAAAAATCCTGGGATTCGAATTTTGCAACTCCCGAATCCCAGGATTTGTGAAAATTAATCCCGCTTGACATCCCTTATTACCACAAAAGTATGGCAAAGTTATGGTCTGAATCGTACGCTAAACTTCATATACATTCCTAGACAATAGGCGTGTTTTCGCTACAAGCCAGCGATTACATATATAATCGCCTTGCTCTAACGCATGTATTGTACACTGAACGGAAAAGCATCGTCACAGGGATGAAAATGTTCATCACCCCAACAACATTCGTCATCGAAAGTGAACTAACGTACAGTTTCATTCCCGCTACGAAAATGTGTTCATCAACTGCAAATTGGTCGTCACTGTGAAGAACGTATTGTTGTTGCTGTAATGAATTTCATTCATTATTGCAACGAATTTGTTTCGTTGCTGCAATGAATAAGTATCGTTCTTGCAGTGGAATTATTTCATTGCTGCAATGAATTTGTTTCACTACAGCAATGAAGTTGCTTCATTGCTGCAATGAATTTTGTTTCATTGCTGCTACGAATTTGTTTCATTGCAGCTATGAATTTATTTCATTGCTGAAACAAACTCATTGCAGCAATGAATATGTTGAAGTGTGTTTGAAATTATTTATTATTATTATTTATTGTACATAAATAAACAGTTAGTATTACATTGCATATGTTTTGTTAACAATTTTTTGAATTTTTGTTTCGAAAATCGTCTGTATTTGCTAAATATATTATATCCATTCCACTCGTCTGGAGAAAGATTATGGTAGTCGAGGGGTTGAGTGTTATTGTGGCTGTCGTACTCAGGTCCTGCAATTAAAAACAAATATGAGGAATTTATTATTATGATTTCTATTTAAGATATGTACATCTGTATATCTGTAGTTATCATGAACATAAGCTCTACTCCCGTATGGGTTTCGTCACAGCAAAATGTTCTTTAATATAGAACCACATCATTGTTTCTTAAATTATGCAATTGTTGTTGGGTTGAGGGTTCCGTCATTTAATTGTAGCGCCACATCTCCCCGTCATTAGGCCACTGATCGGTCTGTAAGCATTTTCGCCAACTGCTCTTTTATTCATTTTAACCAAATTTGTTAAAAGTTCGAATTGTTTTATTTCATTGTTACTTTTTTGATCGTCTTACTTGAAACACTTTGTTCATTTCACTTCTTCGTTTTCATTGACTTCGAACCCAAATACCAATACAATGACACAGGCGCGACCGAATTATGGTTAAAACACCAAACATGAACGTTTTATTACGAGTTGTACCGCCACGGCCATACACACACACAAATGTTCAGTTGCATACATAGATTAATATTTATAGTAGATCTACTAGTTCTCCCACCAAATTTGTGACATTTGGCCCGGTGTGATATTTACGTTTGATGTTGAAAAGAATTGCTTACTAATACCAGATAGAGGCAATGGTTCAAAACAACGAACAAAATAACAACAACGGCATTTCGGTTTGTGTGTTAAAATTATTGTGTTAAATTCAACATAAATGTATGCGAACAATAACAGTCAATAAAAAAGTTTAAAACACATTTAAATTTCACAGTTTTTCACCAAAATGGCATGAAAAATTAAAGCAAGAAGTTATTGTAATTCCACCTGGTGTATATCACTTTTCGTCAAACATCTCTCTATCACACCGACCGCATCACGAAGAGTGTGAAAGGAAACGTCAGATGAGCCAAATATTCTCTCTAGTCTGAGATTACTCTATGGTTGCATATTTCGGGGTAGTTTTTCTGCTATCTATGCGTCACCTTATTTGCTCTCGTGCTGCTCCTTGCATTCTGTTTGTTTGTCTATTTCATTTATAGATACACAATTTACACAAACGATCACAGCAAACACATAAATTCACACAAATTATTTTTCTGAATAAAATATTCTTACTTTACTAAGTTGAACTAATTAGTCTGTTTCAAATGAACTGATTTAAGATGTGTACGTGACCCAGCACTCACGTTCACCATTTCCTCTTGCTGGCTTCTTTTTTACGCTCACTCATTATTTGATTGCTTTTCTCTCTTTATCTTCATAAAACATAGTTTCATTGCAATAACGAAATTCTTTCGTCAACTATAAATGTTGGCCAAACTCCAAAATAAATAAATAATAAAAATTATCAATAAAAAGTAAGAAATACCCCAAATAGCAATAGTTTAAATCACATTCACTTCCTTTTTTTAATTTTTAACCTATTTTTCTACATAATTCAAATTAAATAAAATTGTTACAAGAACGAAAAGTAAGTTCTTGCAGCAACGAAATGAAAAATTGTCAAAGAAATCATGTATGAAATTTTTCGTTGCAGCGACTACCAAATTGTCTGATATACGAAACTTTTCATTATAGCAACGTAAAAACATTAACGAAAATGTTTCATCCATACGACGAAGCGTTATTCTTTCAGTGTAGTTATTCTTGAATATGTGTATATTCTTATCCTTGGCTTTGAACTCACAATATCCATATCCGGCACTGTTTTTCTGATTTTTTCATACTGGCAACTTTCTGCCTGTTTGAACCGGAAATACAGGTAATCATCTTGCTCTAAAGCGGTGATTACACGATACATCTGATGTACAATCATTTAGTGTATGTGTAGATTGATGCTTTGACAAAGACGGTACATCATTTTTCTTCATTCAGCCATTTTTTCGGCACCGCGTCCGCGGGTGTTTGTTGTCGTGCAAAATTTAAATTGCTGTTGGCCTTCCTATACGTCATATATATTCGTGGAGATACCCTCCTCCCTCTTATTTTCTTTTAATTTTGTTCTTAAACATGTTTCGGGTCTATAATCAACATAAACTGAAGATTTTTCGATCAAATTTCGTTTAAACGATACATCATGCTTACATCACTCTGCTTCAATCATCTCAAAAATCAAACTCATTTTGATTTTCTGCATTTGATTGATGGTCAACATAAATCGTGTACGTATGCGTCACACGTACACGATTTCACTAACTCATAGAAATATGATTATACATCAGATGTACCGTGTAAACACCGCTTAACGCATAGTGCTCAGTAGTAAGGGTCGATTCCTATACAACAAAATAATAAGTTGAAGCGGACACCCCTTACGTTTAAAGATTATCCAAAAAAAATTTCAGAACTCCAAAATTTTTTTTGATCCGTGCACCCTACATACCGCCATTTTAGGTTTTATTGTGCTACGCTGTTATTTGGTATCCTATCGAAACGAAACGCATACCGTTGTTCATGTTTTGTCAATGGCTCCATTTTGCCCTTTGGGCAATTTTGACTCCGAAGTCAATTTTGACTGTTGAATTTCAGTATTTCGTTTCCTATATGCACATGATGCCTATTTCTCATAACGTCTGTGAAGACTTCTAAAAACTTTGAAACTTTTTCCTTTACAGCATTTAATTTTATTCACAAACAAAAAAGCTATGGAGGTTTTAAAAAAGTACGTCACCCTACACCTCACATCATTTACTGTTTTTGTGCTGTGTTGTCATTTAGCGTCGTATGAAAACAAAACAAAAACGATGTATAAGTAGACAGTCAAAATTTCTCTTCACTCAAATGCAAAAAACAAAACGAGTGAAACCCTAGTACTTCTCTCCTCTCTCTCTTACTCTCTTCATTGAATATTTCAATATACGAGCAGCTTTTTGATAGTATTATTGTATATAACTATACAAATTCCAACCATGTTGAAGTAAAATTACATAAACTATGCAAAAATTATGAAATAAGCAAGATATGACGCGAGAAAGAAATACGTTTGAGTGAACTCCTAGCACTTTTCAGTTCTCTTTTACCAGGGTAGCTAAGTTGCGCACATCTTCTGGTCGTCTAATTCTAAATCGTCTTTGAACAAAACGCACATTGTTGTTCATGTTTCATCAAACGGTATTTTTCTCCCTTCGCACCATAGAGTAAAGGTGGGATCACGCGATTGTCGCAATGCACCAATTATTGGTCTATTTTATACTCCAATCGTGTGATTTCACAATTTATTGGCTCATACGGCAACCCACTACAATATTGTGCTTAATTGTCCCAATCAAATGCAACCCTGGTGCGGCAATCGTGTGAAAGCACGATAGGCAACCATGCACCAATATAAATGTGAAAAATGCGGCAAAATTTTTTGTGTTCTAGAACGGCAATCGAATAAGGCAATACGTGCCAATTTTTGTTCTTTTAATAGATTTTTTTCTAGTGACCGTGGAACAGCATTTCTATTCGTAAGTACATTGAATTTTTTATTGGTCTAAATGTTTTAATTATTATTCCCTTGCAGTTTTTATATGGATTATGAATCTTTATCTTTAGAGAACACATCATCTTTATTGCAGTAAATTAAAGTTTTTAAAATCTATGTATATTGTACGCGTATAAAAAAAAAACAAAATTTGCAATTTACCACAGCACAACAACTGCAGTTTTTCAGAGTTGCCGTAAACTACACCAATCGTGTGACTGGAAGCCGCCAATTATTGCCACCTAATCGTTTTGCACCAATTTGCGACAATCAAATTTATGAAATGTGAGGCAATCATGTGGCTGTACAAAATTTGGTTGCGATAATTTTTTTATTGTTGCCCAATTCAGTACAATATAAATTGTTCCAAATTGGTGTATTGCGACAATCGTGTGATTCCACCTTAATACAGAAATATCCAGGTACTTTTCTCCCTTCGCACACTTTCGACTGGAGAAATTGCTTCAGTAAAAACTTGTAAGTTGTATATGATTGAACTGTGAAAATAATGTATTTCTTGGTCTTTCGTATTAATTAATATTAAAATCGCTGCCAGTTTACTGTTATAAAAAATTTAAATTTATTTGTGGTAAAAAGTGTAAAAAAAGAATCGATTTTCGAAATCGGGTTAAAAATGATATCGAGGCGTGTGATATAGACAAAACAAAATTACCTACAAATCGCCAAGTGGTTGAATATTTTTATTATTTGAAGAAAAATAGTGCTAAGAAGAATGGAATTGTATCATCTTACATACAAGATGTAATTGAAGTGCTATGTGAATTATGGAAAAATACATGCATTCCAATAGTTGGGAAAACAACGTCTTCTGGATAAGCGATATCAAATAATTAAATATCCACATAAATATGTAGAAAGTGAATGGAATCAATTATTCAAAATTACACAATGCAACTGCAGAATTGAATTTAATAAAGATTACAGATGTCCCGGTAACAAAAAGATTCCCCTAACTGTAAAACATTTTTTAATTGATCAGTCTGGATCGAGGATTTTAACTTTGTACCAGATCCAAGCAGATTACGAAGATATAGATATGCTTGACTTGAGCTCAAGTGCTACTCCATTTCAGGCATATTCTGATTCCTGTGAATATGTTCCCAGTTCAATTGATGAATATGATTCTGGAGCTGACAATAACAGCATATCTCCTATGGAAGAGCAACTAAAGCTATTAGACATATCATTACAGAATTATGCATTGGCATTGGATCGCACTGGTACTTCCAATCGTCTTGGATCTTTACTTCCCACAACATTAATCAAGGATATCAAGTTATCGATATGCAAAAGAGCTAGAAAGGATTCAGAGGATGTTTCTAATTAATTATTGGCTTACCTTGACAGTCTTATTATCGACAAAAATAAAATTCAAAGGGAAATATCTAAATTTAGAAGAGAGACCAGAGACGCAGCATCCACCGATGCCGTTTTGAAATGCATATTTTATGACGGGAAAACAGACAAAAATTTAAAAAAGCAAATGGTTGGACATCAAGTGCATCTGAGTAAGAAAACAGAAGAGCACATAACAATAGTGAAAGAGCCTGGATCCACATTCGTCCGATATGCAACACCAGTTAATGGTACAGGGGTAGAAATTCTAAAAGCCATAGTTAACTTCATAAATTCGGAAAGATATTCTCTAAATTTTTTAGTTGCTATAAGTTGAGATGGAACTGCTGTATACACGGGTCACAAAACAGGAGTTAACGCGTGGATGGAGAATTACTGGCACCGCCCATTACAGTGGAATGTCTGCCTATTTCATTTCAACGAGCTTCCACTAAAAGCGCTGTTAACCAAACTCTGGGGTAAACAAGTAGGACCAGGCATTTGGCCTTCAGTTCTTGGATCTGCGCTTCTGACATGTAACCAATATCCGGTAAGTTTGACAAAATTGTCAGTCCTATTTCTTCGCAGAGCTTTTATTTGCAAAACAAAGTTTGCAGCAGCCGGTTTCTATTAACAAAATGTTAATTTGTCTTCGTTGTATTATTGTCATTAATTATTTTCAGGTCGCAAGTAGCTTTGAGCCAATTCGTATCGGGCATATGCCGGACAATATAGATAACTGGAACATCCGTAGCGATCAATGCTACCTATTTCGCATGGTTGTTGCTGTTAACGATGGTTTATGCGATGATCAGCTAGCCAAAATCCCGGCCCTGTAAGTACAGCGCGATGGTTAACAACGGTCTCTAGCATACTTCGGCTTTACGTTTCCAAGACGCACCCAACAGCAATTTTGAAGAATTTAGCAGAGTTTTTAGTAAACGTTTATGCACCCTTCTGGTTTCTTATCAGTAGCCAACCGCAATCAATACATGGAAGTCGACATGTTTTTAAATATATAGTTTGGATCCGACAGTTACCAGTGAATATCCAAATGTTAATTCGTCATACCATTGAATATAATAGTTACTATTTGCATCCGGAAAACATTATTCTTGCTATGATTACTGACTCGGAGAGAATCATCTGTAAAAGTACGCGACTTCAATGTACCAAAAAATTAAATTAATTACGATTGCTTCACATACACTGAAACAATCAATTGGGATAATCTGCAAATAACCGAGCCCCTATGTCTACATTTCTATACGGATGCGCAATTAGCTGGATGTCAATATTCATCTGATGAAGTTATTGACATACCTGGTAATAACATACTAAAAAATAAACAAGTGTATATTTAAATTATTTTATAGATTTTCTGTGCCATACTGAAAATACAGAACGTTTTGTGCGGACTGTTAATGAATCCGCAAGTAAAGTTTTAGACGAAAAACGAATGAGATACATATTTCATATATATTAGGGTGATAGAAAACGAGATAGCATAGGTTACTAATCGAATTTCACGTCGGAGTCAAAAATGATGTATGCACGAAATGTAGCCCTTGTCAAAATCTGAACAACGACATGCTTCTTTTTCCAATCGGACTTTAAATCACAACACAGGATAAAAAAAATTTGTTCAGACTGGTAACATTATGCCTGCTTAGGACTGAAATGGAAGTGCCACTTAATATCGCTTAGCTCTCCATATAAAACAAATGATAATCTAGCTGTGATCACTGGGCACTATTTAATAGGCGGACACAACTCTACGCTTGTAATCTCAGCTCATGATTACTGCAGAAACTGTTTGATTCAAGAGGGGGACGAGAGTGTCGAACACATCATATGCTACGGCCCGGTCTTCGATATAAGTAGGAGACAATATCCATAATTTTAATATTTTTATTCTGTTGTACGACCTTTTCTTTATCAATAAATAATCAATATTCTTCTTATTTATTTTAAATAAATACAACAACAGCAAATCTGACCTCAAGCTCGAAGAATATTGATTATTTATCCATAATTTTATTTCATGTTGGATCTAACTAACTTCAGGGAGTTAAGCTGATTGAACTTATGAAATTTTTGTGGAGTAGTTATTGGTTCGCTAGGGGCTAATGCATGTCTCTTCGTGAACGCCCTTTAACCACAGTAGTTAACTGAACGGAAAAGCATCATCATCACAACTTTTGCCATCGAAAGTGAGCTAACGTACAGTTTCATTCCCGCTATGAAAATGTGTTCATCAACTGCAAATTGTTCGTTACTGTGGTGAAAATATGATTGTTGCTGCAATGAATTTGCTTCATTATTGCAACGAATTTGTTTTGTTACTTCAATGAATTTGTTTCATTGCTACAATGAATTTGTTTCGTTGTTGAAATGAATAAGTATCGTTCTTGCAATGCATTTATTTTATTGCTGCACAGAATTTGTTTCATTACAGCAATGAATTTGCTTCATTGCTGCTATGAATTTGTTTCATTGGTGCAACGAATTTAAGTCAGTGTTGCAATGAATTTGTTTCATTACTACAATGATTTTGTTTCATTGCTGCAATGAATGTTTTGAAGTGTCTTTGAAAATATATATTGACAATTGTACATAAATACACTGTTGGTAGTACATTGCAGGTGTTTTGATAAAAAAAATTTTGGTTTTTGTTTCGAAAATGGTCTCTGTTATATAAATATATTAAATCCATTCCATGTTGAAACACTCGTCTGGGGAAGATTGTGGTAGTCGAGGGGTTGAATGTTGTTGAATTCAGGTCATGCAATTAAAAACAAATATGAGGAATTTATTATTAAGATTTATATTTAAGATATGTATGTACATACCTATGTCTGTACTTACCATGAACATAAGCTCGACTCCTTCAATATAAAACCGCATCGTTGTTTTCTTAAATCATGCAATTGTTGTTTCTGTTGAGGGTTCCGTCACTCAATTGTAGCGCCAAATCTCCCCGTCATTAAGCCAGTAAACATTTTCCTCAACTGCTCTTGTATTTATTTTAACCAAACTTGTTAAAATTTCGATTGGATTCATTAAATTGTTATTGCTTATGTTCGTCTTACTTGGACACTCTTTTCTTTGACTTCTTCTTTTTCACTGACTTCGAAACAGGAGCGACCAAAGTATCAAATATATAAGATATCAAATAGATAAGTATTTGATTTATAAATACTCAAAGGATCACAGCAAACACATAAATTCATATAATTAATTTTGCACAATAAAAGATTATTACTAAGTACATATAACTAATTAGTCTGATTTAACAAATTTATTTAAATTATTCGGGCGGAGAAATATGTCTACCACTTTCGGTTGTTGCAAAGGAACTGATTTAAGATGTGTACGTGACCCATCACTCACGCTCACCATTTTCTCATGCTGGTCTCTTTTTTTACGCTCGCTCATTTTTTGACTGTTTTTCTCTCTTTACCTTCACAAAAATTAGTTTCGCTACAATAACGAAATTGTTTCGTCAACTAAAAATGTTGGCAAACCTCCAAAATAAATAAATAATAAATATGGACTATGAAAAGTAAGAGATAAACCAAATGTCAGTAGTTTACTGTATTTTTTTAATTTTGAACCCATTTTTATGAAAAGTAAGTTGTTGCAGGAACAAAATAAAAAATTGTCAAAGAATTCATGAATGAAATTTTTCGTTGCAGCGATTACCAAATTGTCGGATATACGACACTTTTCACTATAGCAACGTAAAAGCATTAACGAAATTGTTTCATCCATGCGACTAAGCGTTTTTTTGCAGAGTTCAATTTACAGGTTCAACGATGGAGAAAGAATATCCTGTCCTGTGGGATTACAACGGAGCTCATAGGACTAAGTGAGCCAATAGTGACAGCCACTTCTACCTATGCTAACCGTATGCCTAAAGGAACATTGGTATATTGTCATTCCAACTGTTTGATGTCTGCTAAACATATTTCTCAGATATTCTTCGAGAGTTCGATTGAATCTTTCTACGATTCCATGTCGTCAGGCTGGGAATGCAATGGAATTGTTCTTGTTTAGCGAATCCCACACGGCTCACACATTTCTTTGCAGATGGTAGATTCAAAATTTGATCCGAGTGAAGTTCTGGAAGACGCCAAAACGGCATATCCAGTTGTTTAATTGCTTTGGTGTCCTTGCTTTCTGATTTGGCTCAGCGTATACCTTTACTGAAATACTCCATACCAACTAAGACGTACTAGTTTCCTGAGCTACTAATTGAAAATGAGCCATCCATATCCATCGCTACATACTCGAAAGGAACGCCAGAATTGTATTGTTGAATTTAGCCTCGACAAATTCGTGCTTGTCCTTTAGCCGACATACAATGGGTGGAATTCGCTATCCAATCGGCTACCGCTTGCTGACAACCAAACCAATAGAACCATTGCATTAGCGTTTCTATGGTTTTGGTTATACCCAGATACCCACTACTCGGACCGACATGGAATTCCGTCATTACCTCTTTCTCTTTAGGAGAAGGTAACACAATTTTGTTTTTGACTATTGTGCCATCTTTACTTTCCAACCCATAGAGCAATGACGTATAGAGGAGCCAACTCTCTCAGTAAATTGATGAGATTCGGTGTGTTGCAGATGGCGGGTTGGATGTTAAAAAGTATTGTTTTAATAATACCAGATATAGGCAATGGCTCAAACCAACCAACAATAAAGCAGCAACGGAATTTTGTTTTGTGCGTGCTGATGACGAGTCTTCGTTGGTTTCAAGTCGCAGCAAACGAACGTTAATGTCGTCCTTCGAGGGTAATCGCATGTAGTATTCTACAACTTTTTCTGATCATTAACTACTTACTACTCCACCTATTCCGTATCCGTTTGCATCCATATCCATCACAAAATTCTCACCAGCAAAATACAATTAGAACTTCCATATACCGTCCCCTACGCTGAATGTAGGTTTCTCTTTAGCCTTTTCGGCAATTTCCTTTTTGTTCCTGAGAATGTATCAAATGTTTTATCAATTCTAGCTGTAATTTTAAGTAACCTCTCTCATTTTTATATATTCCACACAAAATCGGGTACTTCCGTCTTTGTAACAACTGACACTGTTTGGATTGGATTCTTTCAGGTGGCTTTCGTTCTCGTACCCACTCATTATATTAGTTCGCTGAAGTCAGGATTAACCTCACAGTTGACAACCGCTTCCGCTGGAGTATATTCTTCCATTTCTATGCAGTCACCTATCCCCTCCGCCATGTTGGATAAGTTTAGGAATCGTACCGGTAAGTTGACTTAGTTTTCACTAGAGCTTTGACGGTGATGATGTTATTGTCTTTCATACTGCCGATTCGACTACCCACAAGCCACCGCCTCACAATCTCCTTTCATTCGGACTCCTACTTTGGTATCAGTTTGGCAGCAATTTAATATGTGTGCCAGTTATCAGCCTTGTAACCTGTGGTGTGTTGCATATCCCACATTGTGTGGTGGTGTGTTGCATATCCCATGTTAAAACGTGCTGCCCCATATCTAGCACTGGGCAATAATAAAGTCTGCACCAATTATGACTTCACCAACAATCGAGAATCATTTTGTCAATGGCTAACTTCAGTTTGACTTTACCATGAATAGTGGCTGGCTCACCCGTTGCTGTGAGAAGTCTTACACCATCTATGCCATTCCGACCACGGATAAATCCGTAAACCGTGAGATTCTTGTTTTTCTGTTGAATTATTGAGATGAAGATCGCGGGGTCCTCGGTTGTGGAAGCCACTTCTTGCTCCTCTGAGCTAGAACTTTCTGTATCTGGGGCTTGGAGGCAAATTTCCGTGAATTCAGCTTTTTGAGTGAATCTTAAATTGATACAAGAATGGGTGGGATTCTCCAAGATGTCATCAATACTAAACGTTCCACCTCAGTTGCGAAATTCTGAACAGTTTTATTATGCTGCTGCACACTGCCTCGTAATTCCACGAGGTATATTTTTTTCTTATGATCACCAGCATTCTAACTGCGCAGCGTAGCTCGTATTTCTTCGTAGTAACATACATATATCAGGAACTGACGGGAACGCTTTGTATAACTTTTGCTGCCTCGCCTTTCAATGCCAAAAACCACTCTATTGCTATGTCGTCGCTGTTCCACAAGTTCTTGATTGCGCCCATTTCGAACTGGGATGTAAAGACATCAAATGGTGTAGCCCCATCGAAAGTGGGAGCTTTTAATTTACCAGAAACTTCATGATTGACGACTATTAATTTGTTTTCCAGTTCGGCGAATCTTTCATTCGCGTCTTTTTCAGAGTTAATTTGTCGTATTAAAAATTCGGCTCAATTTGCTTGAACTTCTGCTCAAATTACTCGATCTTCATGTCATTCATAAGATCTGAAATTATTGTACTTTCTCATTTGTAGCTTTTTATGTTTTTTGAATATTTTCCCTGCTAATTAAAGAATTTTCGTTAAATTTCTCGTCAATAAGCAAGCTTTAGCAAGCTTTCCCATCATGGCAGAAATTAACTTTGAATATTGACTATCAAGCCGCTAGTACACCACAAACAAACTGTTTGTTGACAATCTAATATTTATTATTTTAGCTTTCTTATGACTCTAACTGTAAAACTCACTGTATTTTGATATTATAGTTTGTTTGTTCGTTGCACCCGGTCCAGAAAGGGCAAGTTTACTTGCTCTACTTATTGTCAATTCTCTTCTGAACTTGCTTTCATGTTCACACAGGGAAAGTTTGCTTGAGCAATTTTTGCTTTATTTTGCTTCCACGTTCTTTATTTTATGACATTCCATTTTATTTCAATTATGAACAAATTTTATTCTGAAGTGAAATTTTTATATTTGTGGAAAAAATTTAAGTGAAAGGAATAATAATAATAATAACGACATTAATTGATTGCATAGGAGAACCTTTATTTCCTATCAACATCAAACAAAACACTTATGTACTTTGTTTATTATCCAGAATTTTATGAACGAAACAAAAAATTAAAAGCAATGTCAAATTGTCATCTGCAGGTAACTTCGCATAAAAAATTGCGGATGAGAAAACAAAACGAAATAAGAGTACGGGCAAGTCTGTACCCCGTTTTCTTCCTTTCACCCCTCTCTCCTATAAACTAGAGAAATGAGAAAGGAAACTTGCCCTGTCTGAACTGGGTGTTGGAGTCGTGAAACAAAAACGTTGGTGCCCACAATTGCTACAAATTCTACTACTTCAACCTCTACTAGTTCAGCCATGCTGCAGATGGGAAGGTTAGTTAAGCCAAAAACAAAGATGATAGAAAACCCTAGAAGGTGAAATATAAGTGGAGGATTTGAAAGTCAAGGGATATTTTCTAGATGAAAAAAAATGGTGGAATATGACAAATTTCCCTGAAAACAAAAACTGTTGAAAACTCTTTTTAATCATGCTTTTTGCATTTTGCATATCCGTGTAAAAAATGGTCGTTGGAAGCAGCCTTTGCCATCTGGTGAACAATCACCAGGCACCAAGTAGAGTATTTCTATCATATTTACCCAAAAATGGAAAGCATTTGTTATCGTAACAATAATATTTTAGAATTTGAATTAAACCAAAAAATGTGTTATTTTAAAACGGGTGTTTTTTTAGCTCCATGAGAACTATCGATAACTATGGTTTAATTTTCATGGTTTCATGTTGACAATTCTGTTCAGTAAGGTTTGGAAAATCACCGTAATCAGGTATGTGATAGAAAACGTTTACGAATCAAAAACGATGAAAGTTGTGATGCACATTTCTGTTTCGATTTCATTTCGGTTTGAGCTGAAATCGAATTCGATTTCATATTCCATTTCATTCTATGAAGATATGGATAGGAAAGAGTGTGATAGAAAACGAATTACCGTTTTGATTTTCGTTTTTAAATCGAGTAGTCTTTGGGTGACGATTTTACAAAAGCATATTTCTTTCTTCGCAACAAAAGTGATAAGTTGTAAGCAAAATTTAAGAATTTGAAATGCAAGTACTTATATATATTTGGAGTAATAAAGAACAGATTTATTAAGTACTAGCTGACCCGGCAGACTTCGTCCTGCCTTCAAAAGTATTTATAACATCAGATGTTACGCAATGATTAATATCTCGACGTAGGCGCCATCTATTTTATCAGCACCTTTACTTTTTCCTAAGAATTATATGTGGCGAATTTGAAACAAATCGGTTCATAAATAACCGAAATCGACATCAGCGCCACCTACTTTGCTGCGCCACCTATCTATGGATATTATGGGAATTTTTTTGTCTACATACCATTCGGAGTCAACAGTGAACAAAATAAAAAAAGGCTCAGCCAAATCCGTCACTCCGTTCTTTAGTTATGCTGTCACAAACACACGCCAACTCATTTTTATATATATTAGATATTTCAGGGGAAAGCACATAAATTCAAGACAAGAGGAGTCATAGTCTAGAGTCATAGATATCCAGAGTCAGCCAGAAGCTATGAACCTTGATCTCCACTTTCATACCTGGAACTATAAGTCTTTTTGAACGCTAAAATTCCAAACAAACGAATCATGGCTTGAACCTGGTCGCATTGCGTTCAGAGCCAATATATCCATTGTATAGTCGCAAATCTAAAATTATTTTAAATTAGAAGAAAATTTGCACATATAACTCATCATTTACTCACAATCATGGCATTTATGCTGTAATAACCCTTTCTATTGTAGAATAAATGGTCCCGAGTACCTGGTTTACTGATTTTAACATGGGTACCGTCTATACAGCCAACAACGCGTGGAATACGGTATTTATCAAGAAAATGTGTTTTGGATTTCAATATTTGTTGCGGCTCAGATGAAAGTTTTATCCAGTAATTGCACATCACCTGCTCCAGAAGAACTACCATATGACTAAATATTTTAGAAATGGGTTAGAAGAGTCACGCAACTTTTTTCTTTCAATAGTTTCTTCTTTGTTTATTTCGTTATTTAATATTGATGAAACTGTCAAAACAAATGTCATTTTAATACATAACTTATGAGCTAACACTTGTATTTTAGAATTGTATTCCTGTTGAGCAAACACTTGTTAAAACGTAAACAAATGCTCACAGTTTTTTTTTCTCGAAGGAATAGTCACAACTAAAATCGATCTGTTCGTTTTGGTACTTCGTTTTCATTTGAAAACGAATCGATTTGCATCACATACCTGAATGAATCGTTTAACGGTGCAACAACGCTTCCAAATTGTGGAAATTAACTTTGAAGAATATAAATCCATTCGCAAAGCTCATAGAGCACGTTGTCCATTTTACGGTCAACATAATCGGCCTTGTGAGCAAGCAATTCGTGCAGTTGTTGGTCGCTTTCGCAATAATTTTACTCTTCTCGATTCAAAACCATCAACATCCATTAAAATTTACTGTTTAGTGCGGTGTACACGCTCGCGGTACCATCGGTCCTTATTTCTTTCTAAATGAGCAAGGAGCTGCCGTTGCGGTGAATGGCGAGCGCCATTGAATGGGCGGCCATGCTGACTGAATTCTTGTTTCCAAAACTTAATCAGCTAGACTTCAATGGTATTTGGTTCAAACAAGACGGCGCAACTTGCCATAAAGCCCGCTTAACAATCGATTTATAGCAAAATCAGTTTGGTGACAACTTTATTTCCATAAGTGGTCCTGTTCACTGGCTCCCTCGCTCGTGCGATTTAACGACTCTGGATTAATTTTAATGGGGCTATTTTAAGGCATTGGATTTTGCCGACAAACCAGCAACTCTCGTAGCATTGCAAGCCAATATTCAAGCCACCATTGACGCCATACGGTCAGATTTATAGGAAACAGTAGTCAAAAATTTGGAGTGATCGAATGGACCATGTAACTCGTAGCCGCGGTGAACAAAATTCATTCCAAAAAACATTTAAGTTCTCATGCAGCTAAAAAACACCCGTTATAACGTAGATGCGTTCGGTGAGACAACGTAATGCTGAAAAAAATTTTATTTTGTAACTTCTACGTTTCATGACAATTGTCATCAACAATCATAGATGAATTTAGGATAGAGTACTTAGAGTATCGTCGGTGGTGCAATGGTAGAGTGCGCGGCTCTTGTGCATGATAACATGGGTTCGATCCCTGCTCTGACCACCTTAAATTTCTTTCGACTGCGGTCACCTCGCTTAGTGACGGCGACACTATCGAGTATATAGCCATGAAAAAGCTTCTCAAAATACCGTTCGGAACCGGTGTAAAACTGTAGGTCCCAATAAGTGAGTATAAAACTAGAACCCGCACAGCTCACTGTTTTGTGAGAAGTTTTCCTTAATCCCTTCATGGGATGTAACGGGAAATCATTTATTTATTTTATTTACTTAATTCTAATTCTAATTCTTCTTAAAGGCTGATCTTAACTTACAGAGGTTAACGCAGTAGGATTTGTTGTTGTTGTGGGCACCAACAACAGGGATTTTGTTTTTGTTCTATGACTCTACATGTCAAATTCAACACAAATACATATGACCAAACAAAGTAAACAAAAAAGTACAATAACAAAATACACTGAATTTGACAGATAGAGTCATAAGAAAGCAAAATCAGCTGTTCTAATGCGTTAACCTCGTAGGTTTGTGCAAATGATAGATATTCGACGAAAATTAACTTACAGCAGGCGGAGTTACAAGAAGTCTTGACTTAACTTTTTCATTTCGTTTACGTATAGAGCTGTGAAATTTAAATGTATTTTACAGTTTTTTGCTGACTTTTATCGTTTGTATACATTTGTATTGTATTTAACACAACTATTTTGCCACAAGAACATCAAATGCGGTTTTTGTTGCTTTGTTAGACGTGGTGTACTATGGTCTCCATCTGGTATTATTGAACCAATGCTTACCACCATTCAATGTTCACTTGCAACCATACATATGACGTTAAAAATATTGAGAGAATAAGTTACTCGATCCTAAATTCATCTATGCCAACAATGTTCAGTAAATAATATATTTTTATTTTAAATTTTGAATTTTATGACTGAGTTTGTCGTTAATGTATGAGAAGTTAAAACTCATAGGAAGGAAACGTCTATGTTAGAACTCATAGACTAATACTTATAGTAGACTTAATAGTTCGCTCAGCAAATTTATGACATTTGGCCTGGTGTGATATGAACGTTAGATGTCGAAAAAAATTCCTTCAATACTACCAGATGGAGGCAATGGTTCAAAACAACCAACAAAATAACAACAACGGTATATTGTTTTGTGTGTTAAAATTACTGTATTAAATACAACACAAATGTATGCTAACAATAAAAAAGTGTAAAACGCTTTTAAATTTCACAGTTTTTCACCGTCATGAAAAATTAAAGTCAGAAGTTATTGTAATTCCACCTGGTGTATGTCACTTTTCGTCAAACATCTCTCTATCACACCGACCGCATCAAGAAGAGTGTGAAGGGAAATGTCAGACGAGCCAAATATTCTCTCTAATATGATTTACTCTATGTTCAAACTACAAGCATACAACGTCAGGAACATTTTTCTAATTGAAAAATGGTTGGTATTTGTTGGAATAATAGACAATTCAATTAAGCACACTCACTGGCATGACTAGTTTCGAACTCCGTAACAAGTTCATCATTTTTCAATTAGAAAAATGTTCCTGACCTTGTAAGCTTTTAGTATGAACTTCTCATACATTCACTAAAAAATAAATTAATTGTTAACCCGTGCTCAGGAATATTGCGATTTCGCAGTTTTCGGGATTTAATTTTCATAAACAGCTGATTTTTATACGGCAAAACATATATGATCGCCCGAAATCTCGATAACATCTAAATATCGATATATCTGAACATCGCAATACTGTTTCCATACGGCGACGAATAAGTTATGTAAATAGAAAAATATATATTCCAGTAGTGGCTTTCGTACAACTTTTAATAAATTTCATAAAATATACTTTTTTACTTTATTATTCAAGCTCAAAACTATTCTACATCTCTATTAATAGAGATATACCCCCTTATTCATAAAAACCATTTAATTATAACTATATCATTCATCAGTTATTGAAAGCTTTACGATTTGGCGAAGGTTTTATTAGTAGCGTATTCGTAATGAGTATTTTAACTAGGGAACAGATAATTGACTGACACCCCTGTTTTATGTATTCTCACAGTGCTTGTGATGTAAAAACAAGATGAACAATAACCGATAGACCGAATTACAAAATTTTTATTAAAATGCGTCAATGCATTGTTGCAAAATTTTAAACAATAATGGAAAGAACAGATCAATTAATATTTGCTATATTCTTAAATTTCGAAGAGATTTCAAAAAATCATATTGATTTGGATTTCAGGTTTGGGTAGTCGAATAGAAAACCGGATATAAGGTTGTAGTTTGAATGTTTTGAATTTCTATACATAACTATGTACACAAAAGTCCATTTGGATTAAATAAGTTAAAAGTTGGAACGAAACCATTTGGTTGCTTAGCAGGATAATGTGACACTATAGACGCGGCAAATATACATATACACAAGACAATTCCACGTGTTCATATCGCACAAATATTTAAGTACGACACGCGTGAAATGTACAAAAAATAATTTGTTTTGTGTATTAATGTGGATAAAATAGCCTTAAAGAAGGGTTAAATGTTCAACAAAAATTGTGACGTTAGAGAACTCTTAACAGAGGAATTTTTCGATTATGAATACAATTGTTGGTATTTACCTTCTTAAACCTTTAACAAACCTATGACAACATTTTATGAATACGGCCGATGGTTTTTTAAAAAAGAAGTTCTAAAAAATGCATCTCTCACAATTTCTGGCAAACTAGCCACAGATCTTCATCAGCGGTTGTTTGGAATATTCTTTTTTCGAATCACAACATGTCTAGAAATTTCTGTCTGCTGAACCTACTTAAGCTACCCTCACCCTTATTCATACATTGGGTCGAGTTGCATTACAAAAGGATTAATGCCCATATTATGGATTGACAACTAGACCGAAACTAGTTGTTTGAAGACTAGTTGTAATTTCGGTATTATGATTTACAATATTCGGTTGTTTGGAATATTCTTTTTTCGAATCACAACTTGTCTAAAACACCTGCATAGAAATTTCTGTCGGCGGAAGCTACTTAAGCATACTCTATTACATTGGGTCGAGTTGCATTACAAAAGGATTAATGCCCTTATTATGGATTGACAACTAGACCGAAACTAGTTGTAATTAGAAGACTAGTTGTAATTTCGGTATTATGATTTACAACCACTAACACAATTACGGCGTTGAGATTAACTGCTCTCATACAATTTCATACGATTCAACTTTTTTTTGACATTTGACGCCGTCAACGACGTCGACATTAACTCCAGCAGTATGTTTTTGTCTGAGCAACGACGCCGAAAAAGTTGAAACAGATTGAACTTTTTCGGCGTCGAATTTCTTACGGCGTTGAGATTAACTGCTCTCATACAATTTCATACGATTCAACTTTTTTTGACATTTGACGCCGTCGACGACGTCGCCATTAACGCTGCAGCCACACTTTCAAGTTTTTGTTTCAAGTTTTGTACACATACTGCTTGTCAAAATTTATGTGAATTGATAGCTGTGACACGTTCCATAAAACTTCATGGCTTCTGTACAGCTTTATGAATCGCAACACATCATTATATTTATTACCTCTACTCACAAACATTTTTAATTATTTATAATAAATATTTTAATATTTGTAAAAGTAGGAATCAAAAAATTATGACGGCAGAATATTTGTAAGAACGAAAACGAGAAACTGTTCATAACAAATGTAATCAGCTGTTTTCTTGAAAGAAAATTGAAACACGACTTGAAAGAGAAATTGAAAGCAAGTTCCTTTCAATTTTTAAAAGTGTGAGTGTATTAGTAAAAAAGTGTGAATGTGTTGAAACTTGAAAGGCAAAAATTGACCGTGTAACCCCCGTGTAACTCCAGCATAACAGTTTTCGTTTTATACTTATAAACTGCTAAAATCAGTGAAGAGGTGATAAGTGACTCCCTGAGTTTAATAAAATGACACTGAATATCTTTCTTACCATTTATTATATCTGTCCGGCTGGTATAATCTTTAATAAAGAGAAGACTTTAATTTGTGAGAACTTATTTTAAAGTTCTAGAAGAACTTGTGCTTAAATTTCATTTCATTCATAATTTGCGCCAATTGGTTTTAATTTATTTTGTCAATTCAAATTGAATTAACCAAAAATTGTTGTTGACTAAAACCAGCGTTGGCAGAATTTTTTTTAAAAAAAAGCTAGATTTTATGAGAAAACGCCCCAAAAAAAAAAGCAAAAAAATTTAAAAAAAAGGTGAATTTTTCATTTAAAGAACAGTGTAGTTTTGTAACAAAAAGTAAAAAGAATTAATTTTTATTTCATATTATAAGTAACAAAAGCTGGAAAATGAGATCTTTTGTCGTTAACAGTTAATATTTGACTAGTGCTTTTCTTTAACTAAGCGCATTTATGCGAAAAATTCCAATCACCATCATATTAATCGTCTTTGTTCCATTCATCATAACTTCTGTTTGTTCCAATCATTTTAAGAAATCTTATTGGAACTTCATACTGAAAACAGTATTTTTCGCTTCTTTTCAAACCATACCTAATACAAATTAAATGGTAAAATTATAGTTAGGGCCAGATATTCTGTACCCACAAGGAATAACAGCTAAAGTCGAGTTAGTACAAAGTTGACTTTGTTTTGTTTACTTCTCTCAAGTTAATTGTGTCTTCATCGTAAATTGACTTCAAATTTAAATATTATAAAATTGCTAACATAGAACTTATAAATATTAGTTTAATAAAAATTCCCTGATTTTAGACGATTTAAATTTTTTTAAATCCTCTGTTGAACACTGACCGAAATCGAGTTTAGTTGTTATTCCTTGTGGGCACAGATATAACGAAAAGTTACCTAATTGCCAATATAGAGTTTATAGTCCGAAGTTGTATTCGATTACGTACATTTGTCTTCACAAGATTAATATTACTAAAAACTCGGTCTACGTCTGCATTGGACTATGAAAGGCATAACAGCGTCAGAACAAAGTGGGATATTTCTTAAATTTTTTTGTTTCATCGCCATCTTTATATTCAAATACTTCAGCCCTAAACTTTGTAGTATGTATTAGTCGTGTTCTTTCATTTTATAAATTGGATATTAAAGTACTGGTCTTTTATTCTACCAAAAAACATCAATGTTAGCTTCGTCCAGTACCTTTTTCTTAAGAAATTTGCATTTCTTCGTCGTTATTGATGCAATATTTGTTATAATAAGTGCCAAAGTATTAAGAGCTAAAAAATCTGAAAATCGTTGAAAAAAGCCAGAAAAAAAGCTTTACGCTAAATTCAATTTTCTCCCGCTAAGCACGTTAAAATAAAGCTAAATCTAGCGGGAAAACGCTAAATTGGCGACACTGTCTAAAACAACAGTTACCAATTACACACAATTTCCATAAGCTAGGTTGAAACAGCTGATTTTGTGTAGCCATTAACGATTGACTGATGCAGGCTTTACAAATTATGACCGTAGTTGAAATAATAAGCCTGTTTTTTATTCCCTGCTAAACTAATTTTTCGACCACTTTGTATGGGGAGCTAAGCGATATTAAGCGATTTTAAGCGGATTCCCATACAAAGTCGTCGAAAAATTAGTTTAGCAGGGAATAAAAAAAACAAGCTTAATATTAACTCTGTTCCCCTACGTACTGCAACTTACTACTTTTACCACTTTTACAATTTTTACTCGAAAAAGCGTTCCCGTATTCAAGAGAATAGTAAAGGTACTAAGAAAATTTAAGACAGAAACGAAATGATGGTCAAAATAAATTGGAAAAATAATTTAATAAAAGAAGCTAAAATAAATAATAAAATCTTGCTGTGGTTGATTCTAGCAGCACTGGGGATGTATTGTTGGATATTTCATATGTGGGCGATATTCTAGACATATTTCTGTCATTAGTTTCACCACATTTAATATTTTTTCGTTCCCGTACATTTTTGAAACTTGGTCTCTCAGAGAGAATTATTCATTATTTTTGTTTCAACTCAATTTTACTAGTTTACTTTTAAAATTGTACGGGAACAAACGTAATATTAGTCGTGTTTTGGTTACAAGCAAGCGATTATCGCTTGCTAAGTTGCAAAGAAATCGGATTTATAGCGAGAAGTCATTTTATTCAAAAATATGAAAAATGGTTAAAAACGGTAAAAGATGTCAAAAATTGTTTGTTTTAAACTTAGCGAAAATTAATCTCGTCGCTAAGTTCTCGCTAAGTCTTCGCTAAGTGCTTCATGCAAAACAAGCGAATTATAAGCAAGCGGTGTAACCAAAACACGCTTAATATGTACTACTTATGTTACTGGTGTGTATTAGCTATAAATAGTGATGTTAAAGAGTCAAAGCCAAACATGTTGCCGTTGCTTTCAAGAATTTTAACGAAAACCATTAAACAATCTTTCTACTACGAGATCTTGGTGGGCTCTTCTTTTCAGTCTTCTAAAGGTTACGGTTGCCGCTAGAGCATTTGGATGATTTTCTATTCGAGATTTATATGTGAACATTCTTGCCTGGAATTCTTCTTTTACTGTGACAGTTTTGGGATCATTATTTAATTGGTTGTTACTGACAAGCCATGGAGAATTTGAGATTTTTCGAAGAGTTTTTGATAGAAACCGCTGTAGAATTTCCAAATTAGAGTTCGAAACTGTTGCTCATAGCTAAATTTCATAGATCCATTGGGGCTCGATAATACATTTGTAAATCAATAGTTTATTTTCGAGCGAGAGTAGAGATCTGTAGTTAATGAGAGAATTGAATTTATTCAATATATATATCGAGAGACTTTATTGGAACGAAGTTTTGGAACGAAGTTCCTTATGGCACGTTGCGGGATGGGGGCTAAATGAAAAATTTTTAAACAACTTTTTTTTAACTACTTTATTAGAACCCATTATTATCAACTATATTGGGTACTTTTAATGGGAAATTTTGTAGGTGGAGTCTGTTTATTACATATTGTAGTTTGTACCGAAAAAAAAGTAAATTTAGAAAAGCCAAAGTGAAAGAAGTTTAAAAAAATAACATCTTAAAGAAGTACCTTTGCTTAAAAAAATACATTTTCTTACAAAAAGTACCTTTTCTTAAAAAAAGTAATTTTTGAAATAAGTACCTTCTCTTAAAAAAGTACATATCTTACAACAAATTGCATTTTCTTAAAAAACTAAATTTTCTTTAAGAATACCTTTTTTGTAAAACAAAATAAACTTTCCTTGAGATAAGTACCTGCTCTTAAAATTGTATCTGTTCTTTCGTAAAAAGAAAGCTTTTCTTCAAAAAAAACCTTCTCTTACAAAAAAATACCTTTTTCTACAAAAATTCCTTTTCTTAAAAGTACCGTTTCTTAAAAATAAAATACCACCTTTTCTTTT
Organism: Phaonia tiefii; assembly: GCA_963931995.1. Classification (NCBI taxonomy): domain Eukaryota; kingdom Metazoa; phylum Arthropoda; class Insecta; order Diptera; family Muscidae; genus Phaonia; species Phaonia tiefii. The sequence goes on from OZ008368.1 coordinate 164,763,642, forward strand.
GTTTTCTTGAGATAAGTAGCCTTCTGAAAATAAGTAAATTTTCTTAAAAATATCCTTATCCTAAACAGAGTACCACTTCTTTAAAAAGTAAAAGTATTTTTTGTAAAACAAAATCATACTCTTAGGCTTTTTCTTAGCTTAGTGACGGCGACACTATCGAGTATTCAGCCACGAAAAAGCTTCTCAAAATACCGTTCGGAACCGGCGTAAAACTGTAGGACCCAATCAGTGAGTGTACAACTAGAACGCGCACAGACTACTGGTTTGTGAGAAGCTCTCCCTAATCCTTTCACGGGATATAACGGGAAACCATTTTTTTTATTTTAATAAAAGAAGTACCTTTCATCAAAGAAAGGACCTTTTCGGGAAAATATAATACATATTCTTACAAAATATACTTTTTTTAAAAAAATACATTCAATAAATAAAAAATTTCTTAACAAAAGTTTATCATTTTACAAGATCCATTTAAATTACAGTATTTTTCAACAGGCGCCTTAGGTGTGTAGGAACTAACTAGTACATAATATATAGTGAAAGGAACTTCGTTCCAACCGGGTGTCCCCTGACACCTCATGTAATTTTTTTTGTCTAAATATGTTTTCTCCATGTGAGTCGTTTGTTAAGATGTATTCCGATATATTTTACTTCTATTGCCTGTAATATTTCTGCTTGATTTCAAGTTATGGGAGGAAAAGTTTCACATTTGTGAGTAAACGTGACTTGGACTAATTTTGACATTGATCATCCAATTATATAGTCAAGATGAGATATTATCGATACATTTTTGGAGGGGGATACTTGCCTTTGGGGGGTCGTCATTCAACTCCGTCTGTTAAAGGAAAATTTGAGGTAAAAGTCAATTAAAGTATTCTACCTAGAGTATCCAATCGGTTAACCGTTGTTCGATTAATCGAACATTTTGTGTCAAACATTTGCTCGAGTATTTCAACACTCAAACTCAATTCAAATTCAAACACTCTAGATCATAGAATAACACATACTATAGAAGTTTTTATTCGCTCAATAAATTAAACGTCATAGGTACGATGGAAATTACACAGTGGAGGGTGGAAAATATGGGTTCAATAATACCAGATGGTGGCAATAGTATACAGCGATCCGCAAAGGAACTACACCCGAATTTCGTGTATTTGTGGCAAACTAGTTGTGTTAAATACAATACAAATGAATACCAACGTTAAAAGTCAACAAAAAAGTGCAAAATACATTTAAATTTTTCAGTTCTACACCAAAACGACAGGAAATAGTTAAGTGAACATATTTTGTAACTCCACCTGGTGTATGTAAATTTTAAATTTAATTTGCTCTCATTTCCACAGACCTACCGAGAGAGTGTGAAATGAAACGTCTTATGAGCGAATAAAACCTTCTACGTATGTGTTATTCTATGCTCTAGATACATATATGTATGTCAATATAGTTCAAATAAATATTGTACTTACTTTTTGTAGCTGAAACAATAAAAAAACAACAGCTATCTACCCTCTAAATCCATTTTTTATTACTGAAAAGTAAAATCTTAAAATAGTTTGATAAAAGATTTCAATTTGATAACCTTTGTTTGATCACATTGCAACAGAACCAAAAAAAAAGTTGTTTCTGAAACACTACTGAAATTATTTGAAATTTCATTTAATTTGATATTAAATATGTATATATATATAAGTATAGTATATAGTATGTTGCACAAGATTAATGTCTACTTTTTACTTTTTTTCTTAATATTTGATTATAATGAATAATTATTATAATATTTTAAATGTCATCCTCCTAACGACACTTAGAGGCCTTTCAGATGAACGTTATATATTTGCTGCTTGTGTGTAGTTGTCATTATTTTTACTTTAAGCCACCCACCATAAACTAAGATGTTCTGTCTAAATATTTTGGATTAAAATGCGTATACAGTGATTTTTACTAATGACGTGTTTTGGATGTTTTATTTGAAAATCAAGCCAAAATGTCCACATTGATTATTTGGTTTTGCTTGGGCGTTTTCTTAAGTGTTCGGCGCCATTTTGGTATGCCACAGATGTTTTGAAGGCTGGTTATTTAGTAAATAATCGTCAAAAGAAATTGGTTCTAGATTTATTTTACTTTAACTTTGCAGAGTTGTGAAAATAATAATTTAGAAAACTTTTTGTTAAACCTCACATCCCCCCATATTTCATGCCTCAAGTCCTTGACACATAATCCCCATATCAGCTGTTTTTAGTACTAAATTCGGATACTTTGTTCAAATGAAAAACTTTACAACTATATTGTTTGTACAAAATACACGGAGCCTGATTAATGCCTTGTTAATACTCACACGACATCTAGATTTCAACTTCTAAATCTTTTCTCACAACTATTGTTATTTAATAGGAAATATCGCGTTTTTCCATAAGTATTAGATATTGTGAAGTATACATAAATATGTATATACTTATACGATTTGTGATCTATCGATGGTATCAATTCAGGCACAGTAGATGGGAATCTGATGATGAACTTGTTACCGAGTACGATACTAGTAATGCCAATGAGCGCGCTTAACTGAACTGTCTATTATTCCAGCAAAAACCAACAATTGTTCACATAGAAAAATGTTCCTGATGTTGTACATACATATATGATGTTGTATTACATAAAAATAAAAAATTATGTTTCGTTGAAATCTAGCATTTGATATCGAGAAGCTTGAAATAAAAATGATGAGTGGAAAAATGTGACAAAAGAAATTATATATCCGATAATTCTTATGCGATTAGAGTTGCATTTCACAGTCAAATATATACAGTACAGTAACTTAATAAATCAGTTGTTGTGAGAGTTTACAAATGACGTGATTATCTCAATATCGAGATTAACGATGTTGAATTTGTATGGAACATAACATTTGTAATCAAGATATTCGTTTGATCTACATAAGTGTAACTAATAAGGCATCTCCACCGGATTATTACGAACAGTTTGTGTAAACTCACCGAAATTATATAAAATTTCCCATCGAAATTTTAAATTATGAAAAATAAATTAAAAGACACCCTGTGTATCAATTCAAGAATAAATCAGCTATTCTAACGTTTACACCTGTACTGTATCCGACTTGGCTTAATGCTTTTATAATGTATTGTTTGTTTATTTTGATTTTGGCAGCGGAATGGAATATTCCAACTACAAATGCAATCAATGGTGCTGTTTCACGCTTCGAGTTGCAGAGACAGTTTTTAGTTTACATTTATGGCCAGTTTTTAAGTGGGTACTTAACTATCGGATTACTTAATCTTAATTCGAGGTTAACTGTCCATTTTGTTTTTCAATGGCGAGTTAATGTAAGTCGCCATATTGTTAACGATTATGGCAACCCTTGTATACTTATTGGAAAATACATCACCAAAACAACAAAGGGGAACAAACAAAATGAAATTATGAAAAATAAGAAATAGGTGCATAAAATCGACGTCAATTGAACTAAAATGTGTATAAGTGCAACAATTTAACAATCTAGACTCAACGTACATATGTATGTGTACAAATACGCAAATCAGAAACATTTCTCATTTTGACAGTCAGTAATTTGATTGTTAAAATCATGTGTTTCGGACTAAAAGTTAACCAACCAACATTGGGTGGTTAAATCACAGTTAAACAATGACTGAAACCACACATTTCGATGTGTAACCACAATTTAACTAAGAAACGAAGATCACCACTGACTGAAAAACTGGCCATTAAATACTCTATGTGAGAAGTTTTCACACAAGTTACAGAATATGGGTACAGTATTCAGATAAACTTGGAAATTGGTGGGCGTGGACGGTTTTAAACCAAATATTAAATGGAGCGGTCGGTGGCGACATGGCATAAACCAAAGCGAAATTTGGGATTGCCTTCAAGCATGATAGTAATTCCATAATAGTGTGTCATGCTTTTTAGAAGTCCTTATGATGTTTGATGGAGGATTGATTGATATTTACAATTCTTAATAGATATTTATGTATAATTTTTTGAAAATGGTGTTTATAATATGATTAGATTTGTTATGACGTTTCTATATAACGCTTAATTTTTCGTCATAATTGTTTTTATGGTTTTTCTTTAAGAAATCATGGATTTAAAATCCAACATGTTGTTTACAGTTTAATCGTATCATTTGTTTTAAGGTTATGTCAAAGTTGTCAATTATATTTATTATGAAAATGTATAACATTTTTGCTGATATTTGTCAAAATTTGCTTCGATTTAATCGATGACTTGATGTTTTTCAATATTTGTTTGTGAAGTATAAATGTATAATGAATATATGTAGTAATTATGTATATATGGCACTAATAATTGTTTGTATATAAGCCTATTAATTTATATTCATATATATATATATGTATATTTTACTTATTATTCAATATTTGTTTAATAAATTTGACACTAAATATTATCCATGACATGTCATGTACGGGAATACACGGCGCTAAATTGTGTATTCAGATCTTAATTTACATGATATGTCGTGGAGTAACATTTAGTCACATGTAATTACATATACGCTTAAGTTAAATACATATTTCGTTTTCATATTGCGAAGAAAATACCACATTCTTTTATTGTAATAATTAATTATAATTGATATATCTTGTATCACTATGATCAAACTCCGGCATTAATTAATGTAATATAAGTTTTATATTGTATAAGGTGCTAATAAAAATTATTTTTGCGTAATATTTTTGTTTTAAAGAACATTGATTAGTTTCCGATAAATTTGGATCTGTCATTGTTAAAAATTATTCATCAACTTGTTTTATTGTACAAGCCCTAAACCAGGAGCCAGAAACATATTTTTAATATTAAAATTATTTAAAATTGAGCTAAATAAAAGAACAAAATTAAATTTCTGTCCATTTGACATCACCTTGCTTTAAGAAATATATACCATTTTTTAATTATATTTACATGGTTTTATTAACAAAAATTCTATACTCAAAAAATGCAGACAGATTCAGTTTCTGGACTCCTGTTTTTATATTTGTTTTATTAAATAAAAAATGAAAATAAAAAATAGAGTGCTGGTGATTAATTTACAGAGAACATTTTTAAATGGTGACTGTTGCCTATGGTTTCGAATCTTGGAACGTCAAATAGAATATTATGATGAACTTGGATGTTCGGCCAAAATCTGGGAATTGTGCTAAAATAATATAAAGAATACGTTAATAAATATTTAACATAATAGTTTGGGGGCATTTTAATAGATTTTAAACTGTACATAGGTACTTTATAGGACTTATTAAACAAAATTTAAAAAAAAAACAACTTTACCGTGTAATGTTGATTATCAGACAAGATAAAAATTTTAATGCCAGTGTTTTCTGTCATAATTTGGACATAATACAAATAACAATTAAAGAAGATTGTTGTGTTCTTCAAATCAAAATTAATTTATTATACCTAAAGATATTTTAAAAGTCATAAGTGCAAATAAAATCAATTTTAAACTCAGCTATTTCAATCCCCTATCGCTCATTCCCTTCCACATTCTATCTTGTCTCAAATTTCCAGCTGGGAACTCTCTACAGAGGAATTTTTCAGTTATGAATTAAATTTTTGGGATTTACCTTCTTAAGCCTTTAACAAACCTATGACAAAAGCTAATAACAAACAAGAACATTTAATTTATTAAAGCAAACCACAGACTAGTCGTTCATAACCATGAACGTCAGCTGGAAGAATGAAAAGTCACTGGAAAAGTTGGAGCAAGAGTTATATGGACTTGGCAACCCATGCAGAATGAGAAAAATATTTATTATAATAAATTTGTGTTTTAATTGCAATTTCTAAAAATAATTGTATTCTAACACTCCATTACATTTTGCTTTATTCCCCTTGTTATCCCTTTTTTCCACAATTTAATTATCACAAAAACATAAAGCAACTATTGTATAAAGAAGAAAATGTACTCATGGAGTGGAATACCAACAAAGAAAACGAATGAAGCATATATAACTATAGAAATTCCAACCATATTTAAATAAAATTACGTAAAGAATGTAAAAAGTATGAAATAATCAAGTTATGACGCGTGAAAGAAATGCGTTTGAGTGAATCGCGTCGACTTTTTTGGTTCTCTGCCACATGGGTTGCCAAATTGGGGGGTTTTTTCTTCTCTACCTGTACATCCTTTTTGACAAAAACATTCTCAGTTGATGAGTTTTGTACTTTCGGTTCAATGCTAAAAGGCAAATGTGTGCAAATGCATTGCGCATCCCTACATCAAAAACGATGTACAAGTAGACATTCAAAATTTATCATCACTCAAATGCCAACAAACAAAGCGAGTGAAAACCTAGTCATTTTCTCTGCTCTCTCTCTCTCTCTTACTGTCTTCATTGAATAGTTCAAAACACGAGCAGCTTTTTGATAGTGTTTTTGTATATAACTATAAAAATTCCAACCAATTACATAAACTATGCAAAAAGTATGAAATAATCAAGATATGGAACGAGAGAGAAATGCGTTTGAGTGCATTTCTGGCACTTTTTGGTTCTCTTTTACCAGGGTTGCCAAATTTCTCACATCTTCTGGTCCCAACTCTAAGGTTGATCAGCTGTGGCATAGAACCCCCTGCATTTGCCTTTGAGCAAGTACAGTGTATAACAGCTGTTGCAGACTCTTAACCTCATTCATAAAAAGTTGAGAGAGGTTTGAAAGACTTTTTTGTATGATAAGTTGTCTCTCAAACCTGTCCTAACTTTTTATGAATATGGCGGTCTATGTATATATACATATGTATTACTCTATGCCCCAAATAGTTTTGTCTGTATACGACCGATATATCGACGGAGCCAAATGGGTTGGCGCAAAATTCAAAATGTAATGGATTCATTTGTCAATATATTATATTGTTCAGCTATAGTATGCACTTCAACCTGAATTTCACGTTTGTAATATTTCATTTATCTCGAACCAAGTGACTATCCGGAACATACACATACGAGTATGTATTTTATAACCCTTCTAACGTAAGTCATACAAAATATTATAGATGGGTTTTGATAAATTGTTACAAGGTGTTGACCTAATTTATAAAAACAAGAATTTTAATTATTTTATCGATATTTTTTAAATTTAAAAACGAGGCCCAATTTTTGACTAGTTATTTTAATTGGTAATCAGCTGATTTTGATTTATGTTTGATCTGACTTTAAATACGAAGAGTTTTTCCATAGAATAACACATACCATAGAAGGTTTTATTCGCTCAATAAATTAAACGTCATAGGTACGATGGAAAGTAAACATTGGTTGGGAGAATAAGTTTATCTAGGTATGTATTAGTCTATGAGTTTTTCAGTGCTTTGTCAAATAATCTTACTACCATGTGGCAACAGTGGCAAATGCTACGAAAAATAATTGGTATTCATACATTTATCAGCTAATCGTTACAATGCATCAAACTGACGCCATTTGCAAAACAAAAGTGAAGTGATAAAATACAAAATATTTAATGAAATTGTAGAATATTTGAGCAGAAATAAAGTTCTAACTGCACTACGAGGTGGATGGTGATTGGATGGTGATTAATTATAATTGTTTACATTAACAATAAAGAAGTTTTGTGTTTGTTCTTCCTGTTGTTTTCTGTCGAAATCATATGGTCACTTGATCATAGTTTAAATGCCCAACTTTGGCTGTTTAAACAGCAATTAACTATTAACCTAGAAAGTGAAATCAGAGTTTAAATCATATGTGATCGTTGATCAATGATGATTTTCCACTCAAAAATTAGGCATAAATGAAAGGAATTAAATTAAAATTTTCGATAACTGGCTTAGTTATAGGGGAATAACAGGTTAAGATATAAAATAATTCAGACATATTTCCATAAAAATTAGTTTTTCTGAAATGAAACCGAATCGCAATCGAAAAACTTAAAAAATAAATTTTGGAGAACTCGTTTTTAAATTTAAAAAATATCGTTAAATATTACAAATTAGGTCAACACCTTGTAAAAATGTATCAAAACCCGTCTATAATATTTTGTATGACTTACGTTAGAAGGGTTATAAAATACATACTCGTATGTGTATGTTCCGGATAGTCACTTGGTTCGAGATAAATGAAATATTACAAACGTGAAATTCAGGTTGAAGTGCATACTATAGCTGAACAATATAATATATTGACAAATGAATCCATTACATTTTGAATTTTGCGCCAACCCATTTGGCTCCGTCGATATATCGGTCGTATACAGACAAAACTATTTGGGGCATAGAGTAATACATATGTATATATACATAGACCGCCATATTCATAAAAAGTTAGGACAGGTTTGAAGGGTTATTAAATACATATCTGTGGTCACAAGGCATAACAGCATATGTCTATTTCTGCAACTTTATAGGAGAGCGTTTTAAAGGTTAAAATTTCATTTGTAATGTAGTGACTGATCGAGATTTTCTAATAAATCTTGCCCAATATCTTGGGAACTACAAATTGGATTATTACAAAAGTTGATATAGTGTGCAGTTCGATACATAACAGCTCGATACTGGAAAATTAAATTTGAGCATAACTCGAGTTATGATGTTATGCCTTGTGACTACAGATATGTGTATGTTCCGGGTACTGATAGTCACTTGGATCGAGATAAATTATATATTACAAACGTGAAATTCAGGTGAAGTGCACACTATAGCTAACCAATATAATATATTGACAAATGCATCCATTACATTTTGAGTTTTGGAAGTTGTATGTAGGCAAAGATAGACAACCAGAAGATGTGCGAAATTTGGCAACCCTGGATATCTTGATTATTTCATACTTTTTGCCTAGTTTATGTAATTTTACTTTAACATGGTTGGAATTTTTATAGTTATATACAAAAACACTATCAAAAAGCTGCTCGCGAATTGAACTATTCAATGAAGAGAGTAAGAGAGAGAGAGCAGAGAATGACTAGGTTTTCACTCGTTTTGTTTGTTGGCATTTGAGTGAAGAGAAATTTTGACTGTGTACTTGTACATCGTGAACCAAAAGTACAAAACTCATCAACTGAGAGTGTTTTTGTCAAAAACTTTTTGTCAAAGATGATCTAGAATTAGACGAGTAGAAGATTTGCGCAGCTTGGCAACCATGGTAAAAGAGAACCAAAAAGTGCTAAAAATTCACTCAAAGGCATTTCTCTCACGCGTCATATCTTGATTATTTCATACTTTTTGCATACTTTATGTAATTTTATTTCAACATGGTTGGAATTTGTATAGTTATATACAATAACTCTATCAAAAAGCTGCTCGTGTTTTCAAATATTCAATGAAGAGAGTAAGAGAGAGAGAGAAGAGAAGTACTAGGGTTTCACTCGTTTTGTTTGTTGGCATTTGAGTGAAGAGAAATTTTGACTGTCTACTTGTACATCGTTTTTGTTTTTGTGATAATTAATTCGAGGAAAAAAGAGATAACAAGAGAAGTAAAGCAAAATGTAATGAATTGTTAGAATACAATTATTTATAGAGATTGCAATTAAACCACAAATTTATTAAAATAAATATTTTTTTCATTCTGCATGGGTTACCAAGTCTATATAACTCTTTCTCCAACTTTTCCAGTGACTTTTTTTGGTTTCTGGTCCGAGGAAAACAGCTGTTGCAGACTCTATGTATATAACTCTATGTGCAAACTCTTATTAGAATTACTCGTCGATTTTTAAGTCAGGACATGAACATTAGCGGTCTCCACTAGCCATTGACTTGAACATTGCCATGAATTATAGCTAGTGGAGACTCAGTGTTAGCTTTAGACGTAAAGAGATTGCAACAGCTGTTTGGCTTTTCAAACAACTTTTGACTTGGAATCGAGCTCCATTCGCATTTTAATCTAACAACGTATTGAACATTGTACTATGTATGTTTAAAATAAATAGTTGTTCTTATTTTTCTTGCCTGTTTAATATGAATTTTTATTCGCTCAAGATATCGCAATATGTAATAATGACCCTAACGCTTCAAAAATAAAATCTACGATTTAAAAACAGTTGAATATGTTACTCACCTGGAATAAATACTAAATATTATCCGGTGTAGGGATTGTGATTGTTGGTTTTGTCATTTCATACGATGGTATAATCGGCTTGTTTCCCAATCACTACACCCACGTTTGAAGCCTTGATGATGTCACCATAAAGTAAATCCTCGTCCCAATATCTTGCCTTTGTTTTAACAAAGTTGCGAAGAAGTCGACATCATATCCAAAATACAACTCACCAGTTTTCATGACAGCAGTAGCAAGAATTTATCTAACAGCTGCTACAAAATAAATTGAAAATCCAATTTAAATTATGTCGTTATCATAATATCTATTCGATTTTGTAGCATCAAAAAATAAGGAACGAACTACATACTTAGTATTGGCCACACCTATCCCAACATCTATCAACACCCCCTAGAAATAAAAAAGCTTCATGAGTAAAAACAAAACCGCACTTTCTAAAATTTATATATTAAAGCAACATTTTTTTATAATAAAACAGAAACTGCAAAAACATGTATAAATGTATCACTCATAGAGCATTCGCACTGGCATCGATTTTCTTGATTTTGCCCCTTTTGTTGATTTCAAGCAGAAATCAAGAAAATTTGCTTCATTTCCCATACGTTTTGACAGACGACAAATCGGATATTTTTTTATTTGGCTTGGAATCAGGAAAAAAATGCTAGATTTGCTTTTTGCAACTCTGTTCTATCTCACACTACGAACGAATAGTACGTTTGTTTACAACCATTTCAATCACGGCCAAAAACGATGTACAAGTAGACAGTCAGAATTTCTCTTCACTCAAATGCCAACAAACAAAACGAGTGAAACCCTAGTACTTCTCTACTCTCTCTCTTACTCTCTTCATTGAATATTCCAATACACGAGCAGCTTTTTGATAGTGTTATTGTATATAACTATACAAATTCCAACCATGTTGAAGTAAAATTACATAAACTATGCAAAAAGTATGAAATAAGCAAGATATGACGCGAGACAGAAATGCGTTTGAGTGAACTCCTAGTACTTTTTGGTTCTCTTTTACCAGGGTTGCCAAGTTGCGCACATCTTCTGGTCGTCTAAGTGTAAATCGTCTTTGTCACGGCGCATCGATGTGGTGGTACCACTAGAATACCCGACTTAGTTATTTATTGCATTTCTTAGGTACAATTTATTTTCTCAAATATATTTTTTTGTAATTTTTTGTTTACTTTTATTCCAGGAATATACTTGTGCTGAATTTGATTGTGGAAAAATACCAGACTAAGCAAAATGCCTATTGTTGTAGGCTTGGTGTGTTTGTTTCGTAGTAACACTACCTCGTCAATACGCCTTGACTTTCAATAAAATCAGGAAAAACCCCAATGCGAATACTTTAGATTTTGTTAGGACATTTGATACGAAATCAGGAAAATATTTTGCAGTGCGAATAAGCTATCAGTGACAAAATTAACTTCGGCCAATGAATTAAAAATATATTCTACAGAAGCCAATCTGAGTAACTCCTCCTTAATGAAAATCTCTGCCAAATTTATATCAATAGAATGGAATTGGAATTCCAATTGTGTCCTTATTTAAAACAAAAACATGTTTCCAAATAAGTTTAGTTTTATTGCCTAATTATAATCTGTAAAAAAAAAGATTTCCCGTTACATCCCATAAAGGGATTAGGGACAGCTTATTTTCAAAACAAAATATTTCAACATCTCGTTAATATGTGTACCCGCACCGACAGAGGATAAAGATGATGAGGTCAAAGAAACATTTTATGAGCGCCTGGAGGAAGTATATGAACGCTGCCCTGACCACGATTTTAATGCCAAATTAGGAAAGGAAACTGTCTTTCGACAGTTAGAGCAATTTACCTCCCTCCCGAAGACCCAGATGCGCAGTGGAATCACATCTCCCATTCTTTGGAAATCTCTGCAATGACTGAACTGGGAAATCAAAAACCGCAGAAGGATAAGCCATGGTACGACGAAGAATGTCGCATTGCAACTGATGAAAAAGACGCTGCACGTATGGTAACGAAACAGTCAGTTACAACGCGTGCTGCGAGTGAGTGGTACAAGAAGCTGAGAAATGGAGAAAACCAACTATTTAGGCGAAAAAAATGGCAGTGGGAGCAGAGAGAGAGAGTGAAAGAACCGAAAAGTACAGGATGAATGGTGAATCCCGAAAGTTTTTGCAGAGGGTAAGAAGTTCGACCAACGGGCCTAATAATGGGCTGCCCTCCTGCAAGGACGAGAATGGGAATCTGGTGACTGAGAAGCAGTGTGTTCTCAAAATGTGGAGAGACCACTTTTCAGCACTACTCCACTCAGATTCTTCCAGTGAAGATCAGGAGGTAATGATAGTGGAAGATAGTATAGATTGTATTATGTCCTGTATTCAAAAAGGGTGATCCATGTGTCTGTTCCAACTATCGCGGTATCAGTCTTTTATCCATCGCGTATAAGGTCTTGTCGAGCGTATTATGTGAAAGACTAAAGCCAATTATTGTAAACCTGATTGGACCTTATCAGTGTGGTTATAGACCAGGCAAGTCCACAACTGACCAAATATTCACGCTACGTCAAATCCTGGAAAAGACCCACGAAAAGCAAATCGATACATACCACCTTTTTGTCGATTACAAAGCTGCTTTCGATAGCCCCATACGGGGAAAACTGTACGAAGCTATGTCTGAACTTGGTATTCCACCAAAACTGATTCGCCTCTGTAGAATGGCGCTGACCAACACCAAATCAGCAGTGAAAGTGGGGAAAGACCTCACTGAACCATTCTGTACCAAGCGAGGACTTAGACAAGGCGACACACTTTCGTGCAATCTCTTTAACATCTTAATGGAGATAATAATGAGAAAGGCTGCAGTAAATACGAACAAGACCATTAACACGAAAAGCCATATGTTGCTGGCGTATGCTGACGACATAGACATCATTGGGCGAAATTTGCGGGAGGTTACTGCAGTATTCTCAAGAATCGAAAAGGAATCAGCGAAGGTAGTCTTGCTGTTAATGAGGGCAAGACAAAATTGATGGTGTCAACGACTAGAGAAACCTATCGACTTGGTCCGCACGTGAACGTTGACAACCGATTTAATTTTGAAGTGGTATATGAATTATGACAACAACGTCAGGCTGGAGATAGATAGGAGAATTGTGCTTGCAAATAGATGTTATTTTGGGCTCAGCAAGCAGTTTAGGAACAAAGCCTTCTCTCGACGGACAAAAGTCCAGCTATATCAGACTCTCATGTTACCTGTCTTGACATATGGCTCCGAAACTTGGGTCATATCGCAAGCGGATGAAAAACACCTGGGAGGTTTCGAAAGAAAAATTCTCCGTAAAATATATGGTCCTGTTAGGGAAAACGGCGAGTACCGACGTGGATGAAGATGAGCCAGCGCGAACGATTTTTGATAACGTACCCGATGGAAGCAGGAAAAGAGGACGACCAAGACACCGCTGGAAAGACCAGGCAGAAGAATCCCTCCGTATCCTTGGAATTACCAACTGGCGAGAAAAGGCGAAGGATAGAGCCAGTTGGAAGAATATGTTGAAATTTGTTTAATTTGTTTGTTTAATTAATATGTGTAAGACGTCTGACCACATGAGGTTGTTATATAGTCAATAAAAGTAAGTATCACAAACCAGTGAGCTGTGAGCGTTCTAGTTTTACACTCACTGATTGGGACCTACAGTTGTACACCTGTTCCGAACGGTATTTGGAGAAGAAAGAAATTTAAGGTGGTCAGAGCAGGGAACGAACCCACGTTATCATGCGCAAGAGCCGCGCACACTACCGTTGCACCAACGACGGCTCTTGTTAAACTATTAGATAAATCGTTGTAAACAAGCACATACGTACACGAAATTATTTCCTTAAGTGGCGATTTTTGAATGTAGTGCTAGTTTTCAAAATAAATTTCAGCTGATGATTTTTATACTTTTGGTTCGATACACGGCTGGAAATGTATGAAATTCGCACAGCGCACCCGAATTATTCGCCATTTGTGCATTGAAACTATATTTTCTATAACATTTCCAACTACTTTTTTTTATTTTATTATTAAAGCTCAAGACCATTCTATATCTTTATTAATAGAGATATAGTTTTTTTTGCTAAGAGATATTAATAGACATACACATAGAATGGTCTTGCGCTTGAATGATAAAATAAAAAAAATACAAATAAATAAAAATCATCCAACTACTTAGTTAGAGCTCTATTAGGTACACGATTCAATTTCGTGCGGCGATATTTTTCAGTTTTCTTTTAAAGTTTCTTCGTAATTCATCGCCCTATTACATGTTGAATTATCATAATATCTATGCTTGCATTTTTTTTTCACATTCTTCTTTGTTATTGTCTTGTATTTGATTGAGTTGTGTATTTTGTGTAATTCGGTGTTACTGATTTGTAAACACTGTGAATTTGTTGGTATATTTGTTATATTTTGTTTGTTATAAAAAAAAATTAAACAAAAATGAGTGAATTTTATTTCCAAACACAAACCTAACAAAACGAATGTAATAACACACAAGTAACTAACAACACACACAACCATGAAATGTCAAAATCAAGAGAAAAACGGAAAATGCACAACGAGAAATTGAAAAAAAATCCCTCGAGACACAATACCATGGCACAACGTGCGATTTTTTCCTCATTCCTTACTTCTCTACACCTCTTGCCCTAGAACGAAAAGTGCCAGAACGAATTATAGCATCGTGTAATAGACCTCTTAGTTGTCTCAATGAAACTCCCTGCGTTAGTATCACTCAAACCATAGAGTATATAACCAAAAGTCTGCAACAGCTGTTTTTCTTTGAGCGGCATTAGTGTATTTAAAACCGAAACCGGTTAACCGCATTCCGGTCGGTTAACCGTATGTCGGTTTTCTAAAAATTGCTATTTTCGAAGAACCGGTTTCACCTATTATTTCAAGTTGATTAACCGGTTTTTCGGTTTTTACACAATTGATATAACACCGCAGAATTACACGCCTAAAGCCTTTTTCATAGCTCATTAGCGGCATTCATGCAAACGTGAAAGCCGAGAACTTTTGCTCAGCGCAAGTTTCCCTCGCACCGTTGCATGAGGCACCAAGTAAAGTTGCTCAGCGTATTTGTGCTCAAAACCATATCAGCTGACCGAGATGGATACATAAGGTGATAGCAGTAGAAATTGCATGTATTACATCTGTGTACTTTTTATACTGTTCTAGTGCTATCACCTTATTTATCCATCCTAGGCAGCTGACAACGAAATGTCAAAAGTTTGCACGTTTCTCCATCCCACGTTTGCGCAGCAAATCTGACTTGAAGACTTTCCACTTTTGTGCAAGTCGCTTTGTATGGGAAATTTCTTTGTTTTGACGTTTGCCGCGTAAGTTTGCGAGGTTTACGGGTTTACGAGACTCTTTCGAGTTTGCATGAGGACCACTATTATGATTACTGGCCCCATCAGACAGACACAAAAGACTGCTGAATTGATTGTCCAATGGCATTAGTAGTTATATCTGCCAACTCCGATTTAGATCTAAGTTCTGGATCTAATGACAACACAGGTGGTATGTTAGCTGAAATGCATAAAAAAACAGTATTCACATTCAAAAACGAAGTACAAAATGTCCAATGGTATATTTGCACAACGATGGTTTTGCCTAATTGGGTAAATCAAATGTGTATGAGAAGGGGTGGGACGTCCAGGTATTTCGAAGCAGATGACCCATTTCAAATCCATGAAGTGACAGTTTATTTGATACAGGCTAGACATTTTCAAAATGGGTCGCTTTACGCTTCAAAGATATTGGGAAATATTAAAAACTTTCTTCCAAAGTTCTGAGTCTTCAACTCAAACTGGCAGAAATCTACGAAATAAATTCGACTGAAATAGAGTGCTGTCAACACAACAACAAAACTTCTCGTGTACATGCTCGTCCTGTGCATTTAGTGGAAATTATTGCCTCTTTAGCTGAAAGTGTGTTTGAATAGCCGTCAACATCAACTCGCCACCGTTCGCAGAACTGACCATTTCTCGCACTTCTTTTCGCAAAATTATGAGTATTTTACGGAAAAATCATGTTTCCCAATGAAGCTGATTTTCATTACGTTACGTTACCAAACAAAATTATCGCATTTGGGACTCGGAATATCCACACGTCGTCGAGGAGATCCGATGCATCCACGGGTTTTGGCCAGGCGGTATCATAGGCCCCATTTTCTTGGAAAATGAGCAAGGAGCCGCCATAACCGTCAATGACGAGCGTTATCGTGTCATGCTCAACGATTTTTTGTTCCCAAAAGTTGAAAATAGGGCGGCTGTGTACGCACTGTGTTCGCAAACCCCATAATCAGCCGAATCGAAACCATTGGCGATTTGAACCCGTTAGACTATTATCTCTAAAGCGCCGTAAAATATAAGTGTTATGCAAACAATCCCGAGTCCTTTGAGGCCTTAAAACGCGAAAACAAATTGAATAGATAACCAATAAAATCATAATTTTGAAAAAAATGTCTATTAGTATTTTTTTAAAGCGAAATTAAATTTCAAATGTAGTTTCCCATGACATCCCATGAAGGAATAGGCTCACACACTTTGATTGGGACCTGCAGTTTTACACCGGTTCTGAACGGTATCTTGTCAAGCAATTTCATGGCTATGTACTCGATATCAAAATTCAAAGAGACGAATTAAAAATAAACGATGTTCATAAAACACATAGTTGTTCATTTTGTCATAAAAACACCTCGGTTTAACCGAAAACCAGTTTCGCCAAAATCGGAATATTCGAACAAACCGAAAACCGAAATTTTTGAAAAACCGGTTTTTTTTAATACACTAAGCGGCACCCTTTGAAATTCACTGGAATAGTTGGGGCATAGGGTTATACAAACTTGTTTACTCATGCAGAATGAGAAAAATCTTTATTTTAATAAATTTGAATTTTAATTGCAATCTCTATAAATAATTTTATTCCAGCATGTCATTACATTTTGCTTTATTTCACTTGTTATCCCTTTTATCCTCGATTTAAATATAGCAAAAACACTCAGTTGATGAGTTTTGTACTTTTGGTTCAATGCACAAAGACAAATGTGCGAAAACACACTGAGCTACCCTACATACTTCCAGCAAAGACCTTCCAGTCATCTATTGCTAATTCCCTTTGTTACTTTATTCTGCACGTTTTTCCAACCCTAAGATTGATAAGCTGTTACATAGAACCACCATGATTTAAACTTAGTTTGCTTCCAGTTGTTTATGTATAATTCATTGTACCATCCATCCACTGTGTTCTCCATCAAATTCCATCAGCTGTGGCATGAATAAATATTACTTACTGAATTTCACAGTATAATAGATACAATTGTAGTAAAACAAAGTATAACGTTCATTTGTATTTAGAATGGGCACGGAATTTTAAAACTTACCGTAAACTACTTTTCCCTTTTCTTCAGATTTTAATTGATGTAGTTAATCGGTATTACAACTGACACATCCACATTTGAATTGTATCAACTCTTCAGTCTTCTTGTTTGTTAGCAAAATTGACATCACAAATGTCTGCATTTAGCAAAGTGGGCGTGAATTAATTTCTATTCGTTGTTGCAATTGTTGTGCATGTAAGACATGTATGTACAGTGGCACGCAAAATTAAGGAGAACTGCATATTTTGTATACCCTCACCCATAGGGATGGGGATAGACATATATCATTTAATACGCAAAACAAATGTAATGCATTGAGAGAACCATATTAGACCCTTAGAATATTTATACTATGTATGTTTGGCCGAAATTCGATTAGGATAAAGTCATGTTTCTACTAACGTTTTTTTCTGGTATATGTGACTAGCTTCAAGATTAGCTCGACAAGATAATCCACGTAAAACCGAACCAATCTTTGTGAAATTAGGTATTAGACAATATTTAGTCACTCTCATTATCTTTCGTTCCATACAAAAGTTCGGAGGCTTTCCGTTTGGTCGATATGATATATCTCGCAACCCACAACCGATTTTATTTTGAAAATTGGTACTGGGCAATGTTTTGCCAAAAGATACTTTCTAATTTAAAATGAACTACTGTGCCACGCCCATTTTGTACCCTCTCATACAAAAGGGGGCGGCTTTCCGATTAATTAAATTAGGTACAGGGCAATATTTGGACGGCCACCTCCCCAAGTTTAAAAAAAATCAAAATATAAGAAACCGAAAATTTTTTTAGATCGCCCAAATGGCCCACTAAGTAAATGGCTCCACTAAGGACGCGTAGGAACCGACGACTGTGGGTACTCAAATTAAAGGTATTTTTCTCACGGGTTTATTGGTGCCCTTACTTTTGTGGTGCATCGTAAGACCCAAAGCACTAAATGTGGGTACTCAAATAAATTGTTGGCTTCGATCATAGACTAATACATACATAGATACATTTATTCTCTCATCTGACGTTTCTTTTCACACTCTTCGTCGTAGGTTTGCGGAAATGAGAGAAATTAAATTTAAAATTAACTTACACCAGGTGGAGTTACAAAATATGTTCACTTAACTTTTTCATGTCGTTTTGGTGTAGAACTGAAAAATTTAAATGTATTTTGCACTTTTTGTTGACTTTAATCGTTGGGATACATTTGTATTGTATTTAACACAACTAGTTTGCCACAAAAACACGAAATTCGGTTGTTGTTCCTTTGTTGGACGTTGTTTACTATTGTCTCTATCTGGTATTATTGAACCCATGTTTTCTACCATCCAATGTTTACTTTCCACCGTACCTATGACGTTTAATTTATTGAGAGAATAAAAGTATCTATGTATGTATTAGTCTATGGCTACCATAGAGTAATCTCAGACTAGAGAGAATATTTGGCTCATCTGACGTTTCCTTTCACACTCTTCGTGATGCGGTCGGTGTGATAGAGAGATGTTTGACGAAAAGTGATATACACCAGGTGGAATTACAATAACTTATTGCTTTAATTTTTCATGCCATTTTGATGAAAAACTGTGAAATTTGAATGTGTTTTAAACTTTTTTATTGACTGTTATTGTTAGCATACATTTGTGTTGTATTTAACACAATAATTTTAACACACAAAACGAAATGCCGTTGTTGTTATTTTGTTCGTTGTTTTGAACCATTGCCTCTATCTGGTATTAGTAAAGCAATTCTTTTCAACATCAAACGTAAATATCACACCAGGCCAAATGTCATAAATTTGGTGGGAGAACTAGTAGATCTACTATAAGTATTAATCTATGATGGCTACGATGCTATGATGTCTATACACTTACTTTCAACTAATACTACTTCTATCCTAGAAGTCAGAGTAAAATATTTTTTTTAACAATCCAAATTATTCGAGAATTAGGTCATTTTGCTATTTTATTTTCGACATTTCAATACACCGTTGGGCATCATCATCAGGAAACTAAATAAATAAAATTTGTCGAAATGAATGAAAAATTTGAAATAATAGACTGAAAAAAGTTTATATACATATGTAAGTTACACAAAGAAACATATTGAAACGAAAACCATAGAGTATGACATTAGGAGCTGCCATCTTTCTCATCTGATGTTCTTCGTGGTTCGGTCGGTGTGATTGAGAGTTATTTGACGTAAATTGACTTACACCATGTGGAATTACAAATATTGTTGACTTACATTTTTAATGTCGTTTTGATGAAAAACTGTGAATATTAAACGTATTTGGGATATTTTTGTTAGATTTTATTGTTAGTACATATTTGTGGTGTATTTACAGAACAGTGTTAACGCACAAACTGAAACGCCGTTGCTGTTTTCTTGTTGGTTGATTTGTGCTATTGTCTCTATCTGGTAGTATTAAAGCAATACTTTCCAAGGTCCATATGCAACACACCAAACTCAATAAATTTACTGAGTCAACTCGCTTCTCTATATGTCATTTCTCTATGCGGAAAACAATTTGTGCATACGAAATGTTCTACTTCTTACTAATTAAATGTCTGTCAAGCTGGGCGACATTATCGGCATCTGATTTTAAGTTAATTCT
This sequence comes from Phaonia tiefii, assembly GCA_963931995.1. Classification (NCBI taxonomy): domain Eukaryota; kingdom Metazoa; phylum Arthropoda; class Insecta; order Diptera; family Muscidae; genus Phaonia; species Phaonia tiefii. The sequence goes on from OZ008368.1 coordinate 164,783,729, forward strand.
TTTTAATGTCGGATAATTTGGATTATTTATTGCTAACAAAACAACAAAATACAATAATTTTTTTTAAAAAGTAAATTTTATTCTGTCTAAATATTTAAATACAACTATTACTACCTCTATCCTACAATCTAAAGAAAAATATTTTTTCAATTGTGCGATTTTTAATATTGTTCTTCTATCTATCTGTTTTCTAAGAAAAGGTACTTCTTGTAAGAAAATTTACTATTTTTAACCAAAGGTACTTCTTTAAGATAAGGTTTTTTTTTACGAAAAGGTAATATGTTTAAGAATATGAATTGGCATTTTTTGAGGTATTTTTTATTTAAGAAAATTTTCTTTTTTTAAACTTCTTTCTCTTTGGCTTTTGTGAATTTACTTTTTATTGGGTTCAAAACTTTAGTATATACTAAATATTGGTTACAGGCTCCACCTAGAATTAAACAAGAAATTTCCCAACATATGTGAGACATCTAGTTAGTCTAGACACAAACCAAAGCAAAAGTAAACAATATAGTTGATAACAGTTATTAAATTTTTTTTCATTTAGCCCCTATCCCGCATCGTGCAATAAAGAACTTCGTTCCAATAAAAAATATTGTATAATACGGTGAAGCAGAGTAGTAAAGTATAGTCGCACGTTCGCTAGCAGGCCGGAAACTCACGTTCGAGAGCTCGAGGAAATTCATGTACTACGACCTCCGTGAGTTAACTCCTGGGTAGCGTTACCGGTAATATTTTTTTCGAATTTTAGAAACAATAACTTAATTAACTCTCAATAACTCTATAACTGTGCACGTTATGAACAAATTTAATTAAATTATTCGATTTCACTTTTGTTTTCCTTCAAGTTCTTCTGATAACTCGATAACTAAGAGAGTAATTGAAACATTTTACTTAGAAGTTTTAAACCTACTTTAAGGACTGTTATAACAATAAAGTGATTAATAAAACTAATATTAATAAAATTAAAATTAATACAAAATTTCATCTTCCGATAACTCGAAAGAGTTAATCAATCTTGACCCTTTGGGCCCCACGGATCCAACCTAAATTTTTGTTATCGGTTTTCGTGTTCTAATATTTTTCTTTAATTTTAATTTTTTTTCAATTTTGGTGGATGGTCTGTCAAGTGTATTTTTGCCCAATATTTTGTAAAAACTACTGTGTAATTACAAATTAACAACTTCCTCATGGCCGTTTTTGTATTTCCCATGCAAATGTTGGCTGGACAATCGACTAATAGTCACTATAAATTTTAATGGATAATTTAATGGAACTCTGACCTGGTGGATGACGTAGGGTGAGCGCAAGTTTAAGTCGGTTCACCCGACTGATACCTATGTACTTGTTTTTAAATATCTGTTCAAAAATAAAATGTGTAAAATAAATAGAATGATGATATTTTGCAATAATAGCTATATCTCAAAAAAGTGCGGTTAACAAATATAACTAAATGATTTTTCAATGTTAAAATAAATTAAAATATTATATTGCTTTTAGCTAAAGAACTACGGACAAGACGAAAGTATTACGCATAGAGTAATGATGTGTAGAGACGCGATTGTTCTCATCTGACATTTCCTTTTACACATTTAAATCAGCTGTTCCAGCGCTACCACCTGATATATTGTTTTGTTTTTTAAATTTCTGTCATATTTTCTAGAAACTCAATTTTATTTAGTGATGGACTCAAAATTATCGAATGATGTGTGGTGGTGTAAGTTGACTTTTTAACCTCATTTTAAATTGATGTACAATTTGATGCAACTATGTTAAATCAAAAAAATACAATCAAATAAAAACTTACACAAATAATAACTAACCTGTTTGACAAACCGAAGCCGATAAAAAATTTTTCAATACGTCGCCGCCATCAAAAAATGTTTGAAGCTCTCGCCGTCGCCGATATGATTGGGTCTCATCGGTTTAAAATATGTGACGATTTACCGACTCATCCGATTTACCCGACTGATCAAATTTTAAAGGTTCAGTCATTTTATAAACATCCCAAATTTTAACAAAACTTGCAAAACCAAGTGCCGCCAATTTAATTTTTCTGTTGTGCCGCCGAATTCGATAACTTGGTCTCGGCACGGAGTTATTCTAAATTGGTCTACGCACAAAGTTGCCACCTCAAATGTTAATATAATCTCAAATTGGGTGGTGTAACTGACAGAGATTAGAGGACAAGGTTATCGCTGGCTTGGCCGCGATAAACTGCTGTCTAAATGCGTCATTAGACGGCATTTACACCGAACAAGATTAACGCATTTCGAGGGTTAACTCCGTTAACCCGCACAAACCCAGAAGATTTTTCATACAATTTTAATCTGTAGAATAGTTAAATTTTTAACCTCATTTTAGACTGGTATACATTTTGAAACAACACTGTTACTTACTAAAAAAAATGCAACCATAATAAAAACATACACAAAAAATCAACTGTTTAACAAACAGCAAAGACGATTTAGAATTAGACGACCAGAAGATGTGCGCAACTTGGCAACCCTGGTAAAAGAGAACCAAAAAGTGCTAGGAGTTCACTCAAACGTATTTCTCTCTCGCGTCATATCTTGCTTATTTCATACTTTTTGCATAGTTTATGTAATTTACTTCAACATGGTTGGAATTTCTATAGTTATATACAATAACACTATCAAAAAGCTGCTCGTGTTTTGAAATATTCAATGAAGAGGGTAAGAGAGAGAGTAGAGAAGTACTAGGGTTTCACTCGTTTGTTTGTTGGCATTTGAGTGAAGAGAAATTTTGACTGTCTACTTGTACATCGTTTTTGAAACAGACAAAAAGGATGTACAAGTAGAGAAAAAAACCACCGCAATTTGGCAACCCTAGTAAAAGAGAACCAAAAAAGTCGACGCGATTCACTCAAACGCATTTCTTTCCCGCGTCATAACTTGATTATTTCATACTTGTTACATACTTTAAGTAATTTTATATAAATATGGTTAGATACATTAACATCATCAGAAAACTGCAGGTGTATTGAAATATTTAACGAAGAGAGTAAGAGAGAGCAGATAAACGACGAGCTTCACTCGTTTTCTTTGTTGGCATTCCACTCCATGAGTAAATTTTGTTCTCTATACCATAGTTGCTTTATGAAACAGAAAATATTGTGCCGTTTGCAAAAAAATGTGCTAAAAAACTGCACTAAAATTAAAGAGATTGGGAAAATGTTGAAAAAATTGTGCTAAACGGCATTTGGCATAATATTTCAAAAAACAAGTGCCGAAACCAAAAAAATTGTGCCAAAACGGCACAAATTATGCCAACATGGTAACACTGATGACAAACTGCTTGAATAATAGGTATGTTACTACTCTGTAGTTAGTTAGATAGTTTGAAAAGAGGTGTGCTATGCAGGGTGCTAAAAACACTCTGAGCTTCTCCATGTCCCAAGACATACACTTAAGCCACTGATTCGACCTCAATTAATACTAAGTCACTATACCTCTCACAGGAATTCGGTGCTATTAACGAAATTCCTTATAATATTTCACTCCATTCCCACAAGAGTGGTCATATCTCGTATTATACTATCCGAGAGATACCTGGATCTAGCTTGTGTGAAGGCCGGGCATTGGCACAGAAAATGTTCCATTGTCTCATGGTCCTGCATGCATGCTCTGCACTCACTACTCGCCATATTTCAGGCTTTCCCAGTTTCCGCAAACGTTTTGTCCTCTATCCATCTGCGTCTCCCCAAGGATCTTTGTCATGCTTCCTGGTTCCACAGGGCTCTGTGTGCCGGTTCCGCCCATTTATCCAACTCATTCTTCGTCACCTCAAAAGGTTTCGTGCTCTCTAGGCGCACCGTTTGAAGTTTCCTGGTTTTCGTTGCCAGGAGGTTCGCACGTTCGTTGCCGACTATTCCACTATGTCCCGGAACCCATACACGCAAAGAAAAAAAACGTTTATTGCTCGGTTGCCACAACAATACTTTGATTGATTAATCGCAACCGTTTATGTAGTTCTCCAAAATTAACTCATATAGAGATCTCGTTTACATTAAACGCGTACAAAATTATGTACATTTGTCGCAAGTTAAAAACCGTTTGCGATAACTGAAATTAGCCATTTTTCTAATGAGAGCACAGATTACGAAGAACGTAAATTTCTCTCATTCTGTCGAATGTATACACAGTTCACTCGTTTGACATACACACTCACGCATACAGATAAAAGGTTTTTGCCTTGTCAATATATCTTGGATGGACAACTGACGCGTTGTAGTTTGCTGCGCTTTTAGTTGTTATTTGAATCCGAGGAGAGACAGACGTAGGTATACGGTGAAAAAAGTAGACAAAAATTCCAACTTTTTTTAAAACAAACTTTATGGGTAAAACCAAAATCATAAAAGTTGGAAATTTACACAAAAAAGAGCTTATGGAAACCATAAATATAAATTTTAATGTACAAATAATGTTGTATTGAGTAGAGTAACTAAAACTCGGTTGCTGTAACTACAACTCGGTTGCTGTAACCGAAAGAACAGTTGGTGGAACCGTTTTTCGTTTATCACAAACGTTTTTTCAGCTTTAATTTTTCAAAACTCGTTTACTGCAAACGTTTTTCAGTTCTCACAAACGTTTTTTTTAGTTGGGATCAACTACAACTCGGTTGATGTAACCGAGGAAACAGTTGGCGGAACCTTTTTTTGTTTCTCGCAAACGCTTTTTTCAGCTTATGTTTTTCATAACTCGTTTTCCGCAAACATTTTTCGGTTCTCCCAAACGAAATGACATGTATGGCTTAACAGAAGTTCGTTTCTCCCAACTACAGCCTGCAAACGAACTTCAGTTATCTGAGATTTCGTTTGGGAGGAACGAGTTTTTTCTTTGCGTGTATGATGTTGAGTGTGTTGCGTGGAATAATCGTTAATTACCATTCTACATTCGTTCTAGATTTGACAAATTCCGATAATTGTCATTCGGCTATCCGTGAAAATATTCGCTTCAGATGGGTTTGTATTATTACTTGATACACTCCGTAATCGCCCGAACTTCAGCTTAAATGTTCGTATTGTGATCCGGGAGACGTACATAGGTGGGTTTCGGTTGCCGGATTTTCAATAAAATTATCACAAAAAGTACACAGACGACATCCAATAACAACTTGCAAGAAGTAAGAACTTTTGTATGTATAAGTAAACAGCTGATTTGCAATGTAATCTTGGAAGAAATGACAACCGCAGTTCGAATAAAACCGTACAAATCAACAAAAAAGTCTTCATTTTAAAACAAAGTGTTAAAGTTTAACTACAGAGGGATCTTAAGTCGAAACTCCTAAGGATAATGGGGGCTTTGGTCGTTATACGCAAGATGCGAGTGAATTGAGTGACTATAACGCCATTTAGAGACGCCTGGCAGTATGGGACTCTGGCACAAACACCAAATGGTTACACGGATAGCTCGAAGCTAGGGAAAAGAACGGGTCTAGGATTTTTTCTACTGGGAGAGTAAAATGTAGATTACTCTCTCAAAAATAGATACTGGAAAAGTACGTAGACAGATCTAATACCATACATAGGATTTTTTAATTTGCATTCCCTTAGTTAATGCAAGTGCAAAAGAATTACCAATTCGCCATAACAATTAAGAAATTTTGAATTCCCATTTGCTCAAGCAACGCAAATGGAGTCTGTGGAATCTGATGCCCATTAGTAATAAAATAGGGGAATGCTTTTAATCACAATGACGTATAGAGTAGCCAACTCTATCAGTAAATTGATGACATTTGGTGTGTTGCAGATGGGTGGTTGTTGGATAGTAATTCTTTAATAACACCAGATAGAGGCAATGGCTCAAACCAACCAACAACAACTACATATATACTAACAATACAAAATAACAAATAATTCCAAAATATATGACATTACTCTATGGCATGTATAGTTATTTTTGACACACAAATGTAAGTTGCAAATTCAGTTGTCTTAGATCCTCGTTATGTTTAAAGTTGTAATTTCCTTTGAGGCTATAGGAATCAGTTTTCTCCGGTTATTGAGAAAAATGTAAATGCCGCGGGTGGGATTCGAACTCACATTCGCTGGACGATCGTTTCGATGTTTGTTAATCCCACCGGCGCCATTTACATTTTTTTCACTAACCGGAGAAAACTGATCTCCTAAGCCTTAAAGGAAATTACAACTTTAAACATAACGAGGATCTAAGATAACTGAATTTGAAACATATGGTAGGGCCAAACCAAAACAGAACGAGACAACTACAATTAGAATAGTTCGTTCTATAAATATAACTTTCAAAACTTCTGCATCAGTGCGTGTAAGTAGGAAAGAAATGTGTAAGTACCCTGCAGTTTTAAAAGTAGAAATTAACTCAAAATCGTTAGGTATTTGGCTAATGAAAAATTGACTAGTGAATCCAAATGCCACAAGTTATGCAAGGGTTCGCCTTTTGACTCTCAAACTATTGATTTACTTCTTAACTTTGTTCTTACTTCTTTGTGTCGATACACATTTGTTTGCTCTTGATGAAAGAGATTAATATTCTTGCTCTCAAATTCCCGTAAAGCATTTCAATGTTTTGTGCTCATTAACGATTTCATTAGATAAAAGTATTGCAACGATGGATATGTATGGAATGCAAAAAAAAGCTGTACCGTTATTCCAAAGGAGATAAACAAGAAAAAAATATTGGCTTGACTATTAGTTTCTTGTGTTGGCGTCAGTTGCAATTGGAAGTTCGTGGTCAGAAAATGTGTAATTTGAAGCAAATAAATAAATATATAATAATATAATAAAGTCTCAAATAACTGGAAAATGTTTACTGCGTACTGGTAGGTAATATAAATTTAAAATATTGATAACAGATTAAAATATTGTTTTCAGATTATTTTATCACTTTTGCAGAATCCATACCAATAAACACGAAATTCCCTGGGTCGGCGGAAGACCAACTAAGAAGACCTACTCAACTTAAAAAAAGGGAGATAAGGGCAACCTCTGTTTCAAGGAAACAACATAAAGAAGCAAACAACTGATAGCTGTAGAGTCGTCTTTAGTTTTACCTTTCAGTTTTTTATCTTTTTATTAAACATATTTTTCATCTTTTTAATTTATATTCTTATGAAAAGCGAAGAAACAAAAAACTCATAGATGTGACGTTCTTTTTAATTTTATCTTTAAGTTTTTTATCTTTTACGAAGCGTGGAATTTCATTATATTTTATTGGAATTTATTTAAAGTTTAAATTATAGTTTTTAAATGAATTATTATAATTTTAAGTTTTCATTGTTAAATAAATAAATATCAAAAAATGTTCTCGTCTTTTCATTATGGAAATAACTGGTACATTAGGAGTAGAGGAATCGTTTTTTTTTGCTGACCGGTGATTTCATCGGATAATCTTCATTAATCTTTTTGTTATGGCAGCAGTATTAGTGAATTCGTACATCACATGTTGTTAGTGAAATCATTAGTGAAAGGTTATGCACAAGATGGCAATTGGCTACCGCCAATCTCATCCCCATGTTAAATTCGTTAGTCGAAAGCATTGCTGGTAGTCTGGCAGGTAGTTAGTGGTAATTCTTGGTAGTTAGGGAAATCACTAAAGATTCGTTAGCTACGTCGACTGCAGGGTAGCGACAACCAATCACTTGTGTAAATACACGCCGCAGTGGCTTAACGGAGATGACGTTTCACAAACATCGAAACGATCGTCCAGCGAATGTGAGTTCGAATCCCACCTGCGGCATTTACATTTTTTTCACTTACCGGAGAAAACTGATCTCTTATAGCCTTAAAGGAAATTACAACTGTAAGTTGCATCAGTTTTGCCTGCTAGTGTGCATGTCTACATCTACAAACGTTGTATTGTGGTTGGTTCACAATGCATTTTTTAGTTATACCCTCCCATTGTTTATCTTGAAAAGGAACAAAACAAAAACACAATTTGCAACAGCAAGGCGGGTTCACGCGGTCTCCTTGCAATTTTTTGCGCACTATTAATGTCGTTTCCTCTAAATGGTTACTGTATATTTCCAACTGGATCATATCTCCAATTTTACACACATTTACGCTAATACACTTACCACCACCGTCCCACACAGAATACGGGGAGGAGAGCCTTTGGGATTGCATCCTCCTCAGATTCGTATAGTTTGTTTTTTTTTTGTATCTTATTGTTATTTTTAGAACACCAAAGCACTGTCTTCGATGCAATCCTCGAGCGGAGACATTTCGTGTTTCCTTCGACGCTTAAGCCACATTCCGACCGAAACAACCGTACCAACAAGATGACAGAATGGTACTGCCGCAATTAAATTCAAACTTGTTACACAAAGCCAGTAGTCATAGTCAAATGAATGGCATCGACCCAGGAAACAGACAGCAGCAACAGCGGCAGCGCCAGCACAACGCATAACGAGATGCTGGGTGAGCACTATTGGCCCCACTGGCAGTCGGCAAAATACTAGCTGGATGTGCAATGGGGAAGATGTCAGTAATAGTTCAACTTCGGAATCGGTACGAATGCATTGCGAACACAAATGAACCTGTTACAACAACCGTTAGCACGTTCCCTTCTAAGCAGCTGCCTCCGTCGTCATCCCTTTTACTGTGTCGGCATTGTGTTGGTATTGTTCCGTTGTGCGCATACCCTTTGTACGGGTTTCTGTTTTGTTGTTGGCCAACATCGCACAATACGCTTTGTCAGGTATTGTATGTGATGTTGCATTGTACGTACATACAATAGCAACAATACCAAACCAAACCTGAAATCCTCAGACAAAAAGACGACGCTCTGTGTGTGTTAATGTTAACGTAGCGATTTTTGGAACACAGTAACTCAGAGTGGACCAAGAGCACCTGTCATGAGTATGGCCAGTGATTGTATAAACGTTTTTGAAATGATAATTTTGATAGACGTAACCTAGTGTGTGTTACATCCGGACTGTTAGTGTCCAAACCTGGCTTTAGTTAGGGTTGTGATCATTCGAAGATAGTAAGCAGGCTCTAAAGCAATGCGGTTGTCGTGCGAGTATCATGTCGCATCCAACTCGCAATATCTTTTGTTGCGGGTTACAAAAACAACTAGCATTGCGATTTGGGTGTGAAACGGTCCATACACGACAACCGCATTGGTCTAGGGCGTGCTTTAAATAAATATTCACCACGTTCAACCCATGAAGCGACAGGCAAGAACTTCCCATAATCAGTGAACTGTGCACTTTCTAGTTCTACACGGAATGATAGGGACCTACAGTTTTACGCCGGCTCCGAACGGGGATTAGAGAAGTTTTTGGATGATTACTAGATAGTGTCGCTGTTACTAAGCAAGATGACCGTCGTCGAAAGAAATGTTAGGTGTTCAGAGCAGGCATATCCATGTTTTATACGTACATACATATGTAGATATTTTTTACACAATTATTTGAATATCAAAAATCACTTAACTCAAATGGAAAATCGCTGCATTTGCAATGATGAAGTGGATGCTGGCGCCACACAAAAACATACGGGGTTGCCATGAAACCAACAAGTGCAATCATAAACGCCAACTTTGTGTGCAATTACGGATGCCGGGAATATGCATGAGTGTATGTTACATAAATATAACGTCAAGCGATTATTTCATTCATACATATGTAAGTATGTATGTATGTACATCCATACATTTGTAAGGATGAGTAAATGCACACAAATTTGTACATGTGTAACATGAGGATTAGTAAATGAAATAAATTCGTGGTGGGTTTTGTATTAAAAATGATTTATAATAAATGAATATGTAAAATCATAAGTAAAACAATGTCTTTGTGTTTATAGGAATGCAATTAATATCCTTAACTGTCATATCACAATTGAAATGGTTTCAATCCGTAGGAATTTGTAGTGGGTGGTTGCATTCTCTTTCCATAACATCCCAGCCGCGTACTTCAGAGAAGGCCTTCATTTGGGCTTCAATTATTCTTATTCATCGATTTTATTTTAATCAAAGTACATACACTGAATCTTCCCCGCAGGGATGAAAATGTTCATCACTTCAACAACTTTTGTCACCGAAAGTGATCTAATATACAGTTTCATTCCCACTACGAAATTGTGTTCATCAACTGCAAATTGTTCGTCACTGTGATAAAAGTATGGTTGTTGCTGCAATGAATTTGATTCATTATTGCAACGAAATTGTTTCGTTGTTGCAATGAGTTTGTTTCATTGTTGCAATGAATAAGTATCGTTCTTGCAATGAATTTATTTCATTGATGCAATGAGTTTGTTTCATTACAGCAATGAAGTTGATTCTGTTTGAACTTGAATCAACTTGTTTCATTGCTGCTATGATTTTGTTTCATTACTGCAATGAAAGTCTTGAAGTGTGTTTGAAATTATTTATTTCCAATTGTTCATAAATACACTATTAGTATTACATTGCAGGTGTTTTGATCAAAAAAATTTGAATTTTTGTTTCGAAAATGATCTTATTTTGCTAAATATATTATACATATATCCCTAATCCCTACATGGGATGTACCGGGAAACCATTTATTTTGTATATTATATCCATTCATCGGTGGTGCAATGGTTAGTGTGTGCGTTCGATCCCTGCCCTAACCACCGGCTCAACATTGAGTATTTATGCATGAAAAAGCTTCACAAAAATACCGTTCGGAATCGGTGTAAAATTTTAGGTTGTAATCAGTGAGTATAAAACTAGTATATTAACAGCTCACTGGTTGTGCAAAGCTCTTCCCAATTCCATCATGGGATGTAATGGGAACCCATTTTTGTATTATATCCATTCCACTGGTCTGGAGAAAGATTATGGTAGTCGTGGGGTTGAGTGTTATTGTGGGCGTTGTATTCAGGTCCTGCAATTAAAAACAAATATGAGGAATTTATTATTAAGATTTCTATTTAAGATATGTACATACATCTGTACTTGCCATGAACATAAACTCTAGTCCCCTACGGGTTTCATCACAGCAATTGACTTCATGCCCAGTAGTTGTATAAAATAGTACTACTTTATTTGATAACACTTGTTTACATTAATTTTTTCCCAAAACCGCAACCAATTTTCCTAATTGCATTTGGCCTTTCTACTAATCTCGAAAAATAAAAATAAACTTTTTGAACATTTTTTTTTAAAAAATTTGAATTTTTGTCGGTGAGCAATGTATGTAGTAGTAAAATATTAAGTGTGTTTTTTTTCCCCGCTAAAGTTAATTATAGCCTAATTTGTACGGGACAGCTAAGCGATATTAAGTGGCATTTCGATTTCCCACTTAAATTCCGACCTGAGCAATGACAATGTTGCCACATGTTCAATTTCAAGAAATGGCAACAAAAAGTTATCTTAAACTCCTGTTACACCTACCAAGATTATCGCTTTTTCGGAATTAAGGTTCAATTAGACGTGATTTAACATAAACTTTTACGCCTAACATAGCAAAAACCGTAACTTAGCTTTTTGTCATCGATTAGTGGTGCCATAACAATAAACAGCTGGTATGTATGTTGTCGTTGTTTATTTACTTCAAAGTGCTTAACAAACAAATACAAAATAAAGAAATATGAGCAGTGGTGAAGAAATTGAGAATTTATTTCTTGGTATAATGAGTTTATACGCTAAAAGAAACAAAAAAGAAAGAAGAAACAAAAGAAAACACCAAAGAAATGAAAACACCAATCAGCTGTCTCGCTATGCTATGTCAAAATACCAAAAACCAATTGGTTTCTACGTTTTACCCTGTGTCGCTGGCATTATGTTAAGTCACCACTAATCAATTACATTGTTGCCCATACGTTTGGTTCGATCAGCTGTTTCGTTTATGTTAAGTTTTCTTATGTTAAGTCACGTCTAATTGAACCTTTATAAATGTCAAAGTCCATAAGAAAAAAACCTCGATAATCCTGAAAATGCGATAATCTTGGTCGGTGTAAATGCCGTATTAGATAAATATTATTGTCATTTCTTGCGAATGAAAATGATATCAAGGAGAGACTCAAAAGCAGAAACTTGCAAAATGGCCTACACATTTTAAGTTCATTAAAATTACTTTATTTAATGGTAGACTACGTATACTTTTATATCTCTAAATTTGAAGGATAGATTTTTATTTCAGATTGAAAACAAAATTGGAACTAAATTATTCACCACAACGCGCGGTAAATGATATACATACATATTAGGGATGCTAAACGGGACTGATTTTAAAAAATCCCGTGATTCGGGATTTTCCAAATACCGATCCCAAATCCCGGGATTTTCGGGTTTTCGGGATTCTATTTTTAATTTTTTTTGGGAACTGGTCTATTTTACGGCTTACACTCCAATAAACAGCCACAAGGGGGTATAATACGTTAGTCTAAGCAAAAAAAGTAAAATAATAAAACCGGGTCAAATGCATAGTTTCGGAGTTATGGACCCTGAAATTTCGGTTATGTGAGAGGGTTATGGCGTTAAGGTACCGTGTAAAGCCATTGATATCAGTTTTTTGCATAAAACAATTCAAAACAAACTCATAAAATAATATAGCCTTTTTCGATAAGTCGCTTAGTTATCGAGTTATCGGATGTTTACGTCTCTCAAACAAAACCAAAAATTATTTTAAAAACATCGCGCGACTTCGAATATTTCTTTTTTTCAAAAACAAAACTTATTTAAAAAAAATTTTAAATTTTTGTTTGAGAAACGTAAACATCCGATAATTCGATAACTAAGCGACTTAGCGAAAAATGCTACATTATTTTTTGAGTTAGTTATGACTTGTTTTATACAAAAAAGTGATATCAAATGCTTTACACGGTACGTTAGTGCAAAAATTATCCGAAATGTTGTGATCCATAACTCCGAAACTATGCATTTAATATGGGTCGGACCCCAAATATAAAAAAAAAGTTCACCCGATCACCCCCTAGTTTTAGAGATTGTCGCATTACAATTTCAGAACACAAAATTTTTTTTGATCTGTGCTACCTTCGGCCCCCCGAAATGTTTTTTTTTGCGCTATGTTGGCATTTGACTTCTGATCAAAACAAGATGCATATCGTTGTTCATGTTTAATCAAGGGCCACATATGAACACTTTTTACTCCGACGTCAATGTTGACAATTGACTTCTTGTAGCTCGTTTTCATTACCCTATTGTTGCCTATTTTTTTAAACGTCCGTAAAGAACTAACAAATATATGAAAGTGTGTGAAATGTGTAGAATGGTGAATTTAAATTTGAAAAGTAGGCTGTGATCAAACGGTGTGAGCCTTGTAGTGATCGGGCTGAGAATACCAACGCAGAACAAACAAACTTTAGTGTGCGGTAAATAGGGTGGCCTATTGGATTTTAAAAGCTCTATAACTTTTTTGTTTATGGATAAATCTAATTAATTTAAAGGCAAAACTTTCTTAAGAAAACTTAAGTTAAGAAAACTTAAGTTAAGTTAAGTTAAACCTTTTGTAGAGCCGCCATTGGTTGTTAAACCCTTTTTGCACAATCTACATTTTGATTGAGGTGCACCTTTCGACTCTTCCCAAAAATAACACCACACTGAACTTTTGTCATTGTGATTAGTTTTGTTTTTTAAAATAAATAATAATCCCGAAAAATCCGGGGATTTTAAAAGTATCATCAATCCCGAAAAATCTCGGGATTCGGGATTTCCCGATTGGCATCCCTAATACATATTGATCATGTAGAATTAAGGTATAGTTGTTTAAACAGGTGATTAAATGTTTTCCATGTAATTTTTCATATCACTTATCAAAGTCATATGTGTTTTGTTTTTATACTTTTTTGTATTCTTGAATTGTTGGTATATAATTGTGTAGAGTTGGACAACTGAAACGAATGAACGAAAATAAAAATTCTGTTGTTGCTGCTTATAAGTACAACAACATCTGCTGCTACCATGTATTTGCTGACGTGCTGCTGTATAGCTCTTTTTTTCACCCATTACAGTAAATGTTGCCACATTTCGTAGCATAGATAAAGGAATTAACTAGATATCGCAAATGCTTTGGGAAATTTCTTGTTCAATGGGATATTTTCTAGATGGTGCTGGATGCAATAATTACAACGTTTGATCCCAAACAAAATATACCTTGCAAGATGTGTTTAGAACAGGTGCTAACAATAGGTGTGGTCGGCAACATAAACAGTGATTTTGTTTTTGTTTTGTGGTCCGTTGCTCTCAAATTCAACACAAACGAACACCACCAATAACAGCAAATAAAAACATACAATCAAAATAACAACATTTTAACTTGAAAGTGGGGAACACAACGACATGAAAAAACTAAGTTAGTTGTTTGAGTACCACAACCTGGAAAATGATTCTATTTTTGTATTGAAAAAATGTCCCACACTGTTGAATAGATGTTAGTGAATGTTATGAGAAACGTCAATGAAAGTTACAAAACTACAACACAGCACCTAGTGGCAGTACTTGACAACGCCTGTGGGATATCTACTTATTTCCTTTATCTATGTTTCGTAGTATTAAGTGAGGATCGTTTTATTTGGAAAGTCGAAGTGGTAATAGCTTAATGGAATAAAAAAACAGCCTAATTGTTTACTTTTCTCCAAATTAAAGTTTTACAATAAATATAATATACAAGTAGAATCGTAAAAAATAGTATGAAGTAACAAACGACTTTGACCTACATACATATGTCGTCAATCGATGAACATTTGTGAAATATTTTCCTTACATGCGTTCTACATTCAGTAAATAAATTCATTGATTAATATTTCTCTTTAGCTAATACAATATTTTATACACTTATAACGAACTAAAGTTTTCCAATCTGCTTCGTTTCCATTTAACAAATTTATAATATCTGTGTTTCCTAGAATTGATTTTCCAAGACATGATTATCTTGCATCTCTAGAAAGCGGACATCGGCTTAGAAAATGCTTAAATGTTTATATTTCTTTCATATTGCACACTGAACACAAACGTGGGCTATTATTATCGAATCTCGTCCCATTCAACGCAATGAGATCTGTTTTAAAATTTTTTAAAAATCCACATAATCTCTTCTTGGCTGCATTCATCGTTTATGTAAGATTACCCTGTATTTGTCTCTAAATGTTTGTATATACGGCTTTCCTGATGTTTCTCTGATAAATTTTCATCATAGATATTTATTTTCATTCGTTGTAAAAGTTTCGTTTTCGGTTTGGTTTAACCATATTGACTAAATGTGAACATGAACATTTTACTGATGACTGATACGGATCAGCGTTTTTCCCCCTGAATCTTTAATTTTTCTTGACCAGTAAATGTTGTTCAGATGTATTATTTTCGTTAGTTTATGTGGTAGCCTTTTCTCTGAATACTCAAATACTTTCTAATATATGTCATATGATGATATGGCATGAAAATATGTCCACTGTCAATTCCAATTTCTATTATTACGGCATATGCTGGTGTAAACATTGGGAGCCTTAGGATTTTCTTCATAAAAAATAATTGAAGTTTGTTGTCTCCATTAAATAAAGTAAAACCCCATACGTCTGTATCGATCTGCAAACTAACAAAAATACACTTTTTCTTCCCAAAAAATGTTTCCATGTAGCATTAATACAGTTTTTGCCATTTTGTTGCGTTTCTGAACATGTTTGCTGAGTGACATTGAAGGCGTAAAGATAACACCAAGATCAGTATTCGGATGTTATTCTTTTTTTGTTTTCTCGATAATACCATTCTTCAGTCTTTCCCCGCCTACCTCCTTATTTAAACAAAATCTTTTCAGGTTATCCAACTTTACTTCCTCACTCCATTGTTCACAATATTTTCCCAAATTTACAATCATTCGGTTTAGCAAATACACATTAATGGCCAGTTTGTAAGTGGGTAGTTAACTATAAGATTACTTAATCGTAATTGAACGTTAATTTGTAAGTCGCCACCCAGCGAGCAATTACTTCCGACTTCTGTCCGAATTCTGACAGAACGTCTGCACAAGTTGCCGAGTCTGATGCCGAATTCGGTCAGAATTCTTACCGAAAGTTGCATGAACGGTTGCGCGGAATTCGGACCGACATTTCTGTTGAAATTCGGATACTTGTGCAGACTTTTCTTACAGAATTCTGTCCGAATTCTGATGGGAAATTCGGAGGGAAATCTGATAGTTCGTCCGAGAATGTGCAGGCAATTCTGACCTTTGTCTGACATTTTGTCCGAGAATGCGCAGACATTTCTGACTTTTCGCGGGCATTTGGCACAATGTGAGTAAGCTGTGGTGGATTCTGTGACGTAAAAGAGATAACAAAGTGCATAAATTATAATTGCTAATGTAATCTAAGCCAATGCAACAAAATATGAATGGTTATCCAGGGTTAAAAAAATATTATTCACTTTATTTATTTTTTTATTTTCTCACAAATCACTTGTTAACTTGCTTACTCACCGCTTGCTTTATGAATGACGATCGATTGACACAATCCCATCGCTCAAAAAACTGACAATGGAATGCAAAATAACGGAATTAAAAACAACAAAATAAAACCAAATCACATTAGAAACTTACAACGGAATACAAAAAGAAACAACAAAATCAAACAAAAAAATTCCCTTCAGAGAATACGCCGAGAACGGAATGCAAAACCAACAAAAAATTAAAACAAAAAATTCCCTGCAGAGCATAAGCCGAGAATGGAATGCAAATATAACAACAACATCGAACACAAAAAAATTCCCATCTAAATTTCCTTTCGATGTTGCAAATTTCCTTCAGAGATTGTGCAGATTTGTCGGGTAGTTTTCGGACAAAATAACAGAGATTAAACAGACTTTTCGGACGTCAGACATGTCGGAAAGAATTGCTCGCTGGGCATTGGCGCGGCGTAGCGAAATAACTCCCACATGAAATAACTCCCACCAGAAAAATGAAATAAGTCCCAAAAAATTTCAATACAAAAGTGGGAGTTATTCATATGAAATAACTCCCACTTTAGTAGGACTTATTTCGTGTTTTTTTGGAGTTATTTAATTTTTCCTGGTGGGAGTTATGACAATGAAATAACTCCCAAAAAAAATTACCGTTTGTACAAGGCCCATATAACAAGTGCTGTAGGAGAAGTCTTGGGACTTTTTCATTTTTTGTGGGACTTATTTCATTTTTTCGTTATTGGAAGTTATTTCACTTTTGGTGGGAATTATTTCGTTGGGAGTTATTTCATGGGAGTTATTTCATGGGGAGTTATTTCGCTACGCCCCATATAACAAGTGCTGTAGGAGAAGTCTTGGGACTTATTTCACTTTGCTATTGGGAGTTTTTCATTTTTTGTGGGACTTATTTCATTTTTTAGTTATTGGAAGTTATTTCATTTTTGGTGGGAATTATTTCGTTGGGAGTTATTTCATGGGGAGTTATTTCGCTACGCCCATTTCCAAGTTTTTACGACGTAAAGTGTCTCGAGTGAACACATGAGCCGAGCGAGCAAACAAAACCGGTCGTCGGTTGAGCGAAGATCAAGCCAAAGAAGAACGAAGTATGTATGAGGGTTTTTTGGCGATAGTTTAGCATCGTGTCAGTGGACGATTGGTTTTTTTCTGACAACAAGCACGGAAGGGACCAATTATTGCGAGCTCTGATTTTATACAATCTTCATTTCTCACTTTGACAGTCAGTAATTTGATTGTCAAAATAATATGGTTCTGACTATAAGTTAACCAACCAATATTGGGTGGTTAAATCGTAGTTAAACAATGACTAAAAAATACAATTCGATTTTTAACCACAATTTAACTAAGAAACGAAGATCACCACTGACTGAAAAACTGGCCATAAGTGTGTTTAGGTTACACTGCTTGCTTATATAGGATTTTCCAATAGGTCCTTTGAATTTAATTTGTGAACGCACTATTTCACTGATCATCTAACTGTTACTTTCCTTTTTATACCCTCGCCCATAGCGATGGGGGTATATGTATATCATTTAAAACGTAAAAAATTTAACACATAGAAGGAGCCATATTAGACTCTTAGTATCTTTGGACGAAATTCGTTTTAGGACTTTTTAAGACGTTTGAGCCATGTCCGTCTGTCTGTCTGTCTGGCTGGGTGGTCAACACGATAACTGCCGTAAATCTTTACAGATCACAATGAAATTTTGTCAGGGACTATTATTTGCCAATATTGAGTTTGGGATTGAAAATGGGCGTTTTGACCACGCCCCTTCTGGTACCTCCCATACAAATCGACACATTTAGCACAAAACCATATTTCTTTCAAATCTTTCTTCTGGTAGATGTGATTAGCATCAACTCTCACACCAGTTAATAATCTGTAAATGCCTACGTAACTGGAGGAAATGGGCGAGATTGTCACGCCCATTCTGGTACCTCCCATACAAAAAAGGGTGTTCGTCCGGGTTGTCAATCCGATAAATCGCGTGAAACACTTCCGATATTAATGAAATTAGGTAAAAGGTTTCACGTTATCAAACGCCAATCACCGATTAAACAAGGGTGATTTTGCCACGCCAATTGTGGTGCCTCCCATACAAAAGTTGTTTGGCCGTCTGGGTGTTCGGCACGAGAAGTCCCGCAAAACCGAACCAATCTTTATGAAAGCTTGTGCTAGTCAATATTTAGACAAATGAAACTCTTCTATAGAAAATGAGCTGTTTTGCCACACCCAGTTTTGTACCTCCCATATAAAAGTTGGGCGGATGACCGGTTGATCGACACGATAACTCTGGTAAACTGCAACCGATCGTAATAAAATTCGGTACTACGCAATATTTTGCTAGAAGCTACTGTGTAAGTAATAACTGACTATTTTGCCACGCCCAGTTTCGTACCTCCCATACAAAAGTTGGGCGTATTTGGGGTTTGCCGACTCGATATCTCCAATAAAACATAACCGATCTTAATAAAAAATTGGTACTCATCAAAATTTTGGCTACAACTTGCCAGGCCAATTTTTGTACCTCGCATATAAATATTGGGAGGGAAACTAACCAATTTGGGTATTCAATAATATTTAGCGCAATCTCAATCTGCTATTGTACATATGTATATGGTCATTTTTGAGTATGGGCGTTTTTTTTTAACAGAACTCCCACGAAATGGATGACTTAGAGTGAGGGTGTGATTAAGTCGGTTCACCCGACTGAAACTTATGTACTGGTTTAAACTAAACTAAATATTTTCATCATGGCAAAGTACACGAACGAAAAACGTATGCAAATTATAAAAATGTACTACCGAAATTCGGAGTCGGTGACAGCAACTTTAAGAGCGTTAACTCAAATTTTCGGTCGTTATTCTCGCCCTAGTAGACAAGCAATAACAAGTTTAGTCCAAAAACTTGAGTCTACATATTCATTGTGTGAAGCTGCCGTGCCAGTGAGACAACGGGTTGGTCGAAGTGAGGAAAATATCGCTGCCGTTCAGGCGTCCGTAGCAAACGATCCAAATCAGTCGATTCCGCGGCGTTCTCAAGAACTGGGCAACGCCAAGTCCACTTTATGGCGAATTTTGCGTAAAGATCTTGGTTTACACCAGTGATGGCCACACTAACACTAAGAAAGTACATTTGTGTGCGTGCAATAATAGGCAACTGCGCTGCACAGCAACTGAGTTCATTTGAGTAAACACGTTGTTTTGTTGTTGATACAATCAAATGAGCATGAACGTGTGGGAGCAGAGCATCAGCAGCATTTTTCGTTTCCTACCACATGTGGTATGTTTTTCAATTTTTGGCCATCACTGGTTTACACCCATACAAGATCAAGCTGACTCAAGAATTGAAGCCGATGGACTTTTGACGAGACGTACATTCTCCGATTGGGCTCTGGAGAAGATGCGCCAAGATGATGAATTTCATCGCAAAATTACCTTCAGTGCCGAAGCTCAGTTTTGGCTCAATGGGTTCGTCAATAAGCAAAATATGCGTTATTGGTTTGGTGAACATCCACATGTGCTTCATGAATCACCACTTTATCCACAAAAAATAACTGTTTGGTTCGGTTTGCATGCCGGCGGCGTCATTGGGCCATATTTTTTCGTCGACAATAACGATCGTCACGTTACTGTGAATGGCGATCGTTATTGCGCCATGATTACCGATAATTTTTGGCCAGAATTGGAAAACATGGACTTGGACGACATGTGGTTTCAACAGGACGGTGCCACAAGCCACACAGCACACGTTACAATCGATTTATTGAAGAGTAAGTTTGGGGAGCGTGTTATCTCAAGAAATGGACCAGTCAATTGGCAGCCTCGTACGTCAAATCATTGATCTATGCCAACAAGCCGACGACGCTGGAAGAACTCAGAGCTAAAATTGACCGCGAAATAGCGACCGTTACGGCCGAAATGTGTGACCGAGTCATCGAAAATTAGGTCCAACGAATTGACCGCTGCGGACGTGCCCGCGGTGGCCATATGAACGTAGTCGAATTCCATTCAAAAATGTTTTGATTGTGTTTCAAGTCGATCATAAAGTTTTGGAAATATCTCAAATGGTTTGCGTTTTATTTTAAAACAAGTTGTCAAGACCTTATTGGAAAACCCGTTATGTATGATGCACTTAGCGAAGACATAGCGAGAATCGACGGGAATCATTTTCGCTAAGTTAAAATTTTTGTTTTACATCTTTTGCCGTTTTCTACCGTTTTTCAAATTTTTGAATAAAATTACTTATCGCTAAATAGCCGTTTTCTTTGCAACTTAGCAAGCGATAATTTCTTTGCTTGTAACCAAAACACGACTATTATCTGCCAAGATGGCAATGTCGTCTGCATCCATAAGCAGTCTGATATTCAAATTACTAATATAAAGTATACTCCTCCTTCAAGGGTGGAGATCATTGACGTACTATGTAAAAAGCAAAGGTTATAAGAGGCAGCCTTGTGTTATTCCGCTCTCTGTAGTAAATTCGTCTGACAATTCGCTTCCTGCATGCAGTTTATAAATTAAGGCGTTCTGCGATATTTTGTCAAATGCTGCCTTAAAATCAACAAAAAATGCGTAAGGTTTTTGTTCTCGTTCAAAATTAACATGAACTATACAAGAAACAAGTCTGTACATATTGTCGGCTGTAGAATAAATAGTTTCTGCGGAATTCAGCTCGAAATTAATTCAATATCTTTTTTTCCTCTCACCACTTAGAAGGCGGATGAGCCAAAAATATGGGCCAACCGCGGATAGAAACCAAAAGAAGAAAATCCTCCTCCATAACGGGAGGCTGATCCTGGTAGTAGGTAAAAACCCGGTGGAATGGGTGTGCCTCTCGTCACCGTTCATAATGGCAGTGACTATACAAAATAGAAAAAGAACACATAAACAACCCCTATTTGTTGACGACCCCTGCAAACGTTATACTAAAATAGGCAGGGAGAATATGTTTCATCCAACTATTGGCAATTTCTGTCAACATGCTGACTGCTCCGACAACGGTATGAGACTGATTGACTTTGCCGCGGCAAAAGACTACTTGGATATTTCCTGATCAAGGAACGAATAACTAAATTGATCACATGGTAATTGATGGAAGGCACTCATCCAGTGTAATGGACATACGAGTGATCAGAGGAGATAACATCGATTCTGATCACTACCTGGTAGCAGCAAAGGTTCGCACAAGATTAAGTAGTGCGAAAATCGTACGAAACCAGAGGCAGAGAAAGCTAGACATCGGAAAGCTGCAATTACCATAGGTAGCCAAAGCCTACTCAAGGAAGCTCTCCCAACTTTTGGCACAGCACTAGAGTGTCCAAAAAAACCGGAATTTATTGGAAACCCGTTTTCGGGTTTGTTCGAAAAATGGATTTTTCAAGAAACCGTTTTTTGGTTTTTAATTTTGGTAAAAATCGGTGGAACCGGTTTTTTTCGTTTTTTTTTTGTTTTTGCTTTAAATTAAATTACACATGTAGAACTTACAATACATTTGTTTGACGTCCATTTCATATTCTTATTCGTGTTGAAAACACAACTGCATTTAAATAATTACGTTTCAATTTTAAATAACAACAATATGCTCTACGTTCGTCAGGGATGATTTTTTTATATATTTATTCGGCCTTTTTATTGGTACTTTTCTATTTTATTGTCAAGCTCAAGACCATTTTCTTTACCTCTATAAATAAAGATATAGTTGTTTAAAAAGAAGATGTTTTGCGAATTCATCCTCATGATTCCTGGCACACCGTATAGCTATTTCAGATCTCGCCACAGATCTTCATGCTGCTTTTGAAAAATTCATCAAACTAAATGCAATCGAAAACTCATCTGAATTGAGAATTTTCCAATATGCAAATGTTCGAAAAATATCGCAAGCAAAACACACAAGAAAAACATTTGCAAACAACTTCTTCCCATCTCCAGGAAACATTTCTAATGGAGGCCGTATGGAAATGCTCAGTCAATTGCAACGCGAGCTGCGACTGAGCGGTATAGGGAGAAAAGAAAGGAGGTAAACCGTCTCTTTATGCGTAAGAAACGGCAGTGGAGAACGCGCGAGAAGGAAGAACGAAGCCCGAAAATTCTACCAAAAAAGTCAAAAACGGAACTAATATCAATAGTTCAGGGCCCCCTTCTGTAAAGACAAGGACGGAAATCTCATCGCAGATGTGCAGAGTATGTTGGGAATATGGAGAGATCATTTCTCTGCGCTATTGGTACCTGAGATATCCAATGACGAGACAATCGATCAAAATTTGGACGACGACGTCGATTGCTCCCCTCCTACCTAGACGAGGTCAGAACAGCTATTGCCCGGCTTTAGAACAACAAAGCCGCATGAACCGATGGATTACCTGCGAAGCTGTTTAAGGCTGGCGGCGATGAGCTGATAAGCATGCATCAGCTCATTAGCAAAATTTGGTTAGATGAATGCATGCCCGGCGATTGGAGTCTCAGTGTACTATGTCCCATATTTAAAAAAGGTGACCCGAGTATCTGTGCCAATCCATAGCAAATTAGCTATTATCCATAGCAAATAAGGTTCTATCAAGCATAATGTGCGAAAGACTAAAACCAATTATCGATGACCTGATTGGACCATACCAGTGTGGCTTTAGGCCTGGAAAATTTTCAACCGACCAGATTTTCACTCTACGCCAAATCCGGAAAACAAATCGACAGCTACCGTCTAGTGGTCGATTATAAGGCGGCCTCCGATAGCCCGATACGGGGGAAACTCTAGGAAACAAAGTCTGAGCTTGGTATTCCTGCAAAACCCTGAATACCTGACCCTGACGAACACCAAATCCGCAGTGAAAGTTGGTAAGGATCTTACTGAACCTTTCGAAACTTAGCGAGGCCTCAGAGAGGTTGACACCCGGAAAAAAGCTGTAGTCAACATGAATAAAACCATCAGCAGCAAAAGTCACATGCTGCTCGCGTATGCTGATGATATAGATTGGACGCATAATTAGAGTAGTTACTGCGGTGATTTCGCGAATTGAGAATGAGCCAGCAAAAGTGGCTCTGACAGTAAATGAGGACATAGCGTGAACATTGATATCCGTTATATCAGTTACTGCGGTGATTTCGCGAATTGAGAATGAGCCAGCAAAAGTGGCTCTGACAGTAAATGAGGACATAGCGTGAACATTGATATCCGTTATAATTTCGAGGTGGTGATGAATTTATACTTATATACGTCGGATCTGCCGTAAATAAAAACAACGTCAGCCTTAAGATTAAGCGGAGAATTGTGCTTGCGAATAGATGTTATTTTGGGCTCAGCAAGCACTTTAGAGATAAAGCCCTCTCTCGAGTAACAAAAGTCCAACTATACCGGACTCTAATACAACCTGTCTTGCTTTTTGGCGCATAATCCTGGGTCTTATCGCAAGCAGACGAAACATCTGTAGGAATCTTCGAGAGAAAAATACTCCGAAAAATTTATGACCTTATAGTATAGTGCACAACGGCGAGTATCGGCGACGCATGAACCATGAGGTGTATAAGCTATATCCCGACATTGACACAGTTAAGCGGATCAGAATAACGCGATTGCACTGGCTAGGCCATGTCAGTAGAATGGATAAAGACGAACCAGCACGTGGGGTTTTCGAAAATGAAGTCGAAAGAAGACGAAAAATAGTAAGACCAAAACTTCGCTGGAGGGATCAGGTTGACGAATCCTTGCGTACACTTGGTATTGCCAACTGGAGAGATAAGGCAAAAGATCGAACTGGTTGGCGAAATATGCTATCTTCATCCTTCGGTCCCTGATCCCCCGGGGTTGTTCGAGACTGGATAAGTAAGTAAGTTCAATTATAATTTTTTATATTTAGTGAAAAAAGTTAATAATTTGGAGGACCAAAAAAACCCAACGTAATGAATCAATAGTAGAAGTAAGTAAGTTTAGCAATTAATTTAATTTAAAACTTGAACATTGTTGAATTTATAATATAAACAGCTGATGGCAGATCAGCTATTATTGAAGCTGTAGAAGATGGTAAATCCATGAGTGAAATTTGGCTCCTATTTAATTTAACAAATTCACGGTGTACCGAATTGCATCTCGATTTAAAATAATAAAAAAAAACACGCGGAAAGCACATCAGGAAGTGGTCGCTCACCAAAAACAGCTGCTCACCAAGACAGACAAATGCTAAACATGGTAAAAATTGATCCACGAAAGACTAGTAGATGTTTCTAGTTATTCAAATGAACACATACATAGGAGTTCATATTGGTGTTCACACTGTGAGACGCATTGATAAGTAGAGTCAATAAACAAACGCCTTGACCACATTCAATTCTAAAATCCATACATCACCTCTTAAGTATAATAGTCCAGTAACTTTATACATAACAGCATGCGTCAAATCCGGTAGTTCTGATTTTTTGGAGACTTGTTTATGATGTTGGCCTAATGAATTTTCCAAGTTTTTTGACCTCAAGCACCGAACGCAACATTAAGCGTGTTTTCGTTACACCGCTTGCTTATATAATCGCTAATTTTGTGTGAAGCACTTAGCGAAGACTTAGCGAGAACTTAGCGACGCGAATTATTAGATCTGTCTGCGTACTGATAATTTGTAACAATTTGTACAAATTGTTACTGGATGTTGTCTGTGTACACCAAAAAGCCAGTAACGAGAGAGTAAGAGAGAGTTTATTTTGACAGTTCGATGATAGAGAACTTACAAGTTTTTACTGGAAAAATTTTTGCCAGTAAGAATTTGCAAGTTCGAACAGCTGTTTTGAATCATATGTTTTATGTAAACAAACAAAATAAAGTTGAAATTGAACAATGGCAGAAGTAAGTATTTTGAGAATTGTGTTGTTTTTTAACGTTTATATGCAATTATTATAAATAAAATGTTGTTGCATTTTCGTTTGGGGAAAAGACAATTGCGTCGTAGCTTTCTGTCCCTGCCATTTGAAGTGCTACAGCTTGCCTGTATTGTTTATCTGCAACGGAAAAATATATTTCCAAATATTTAATTTGTAACATCATTATACATACTTACCATCTTGAACCCTCTTAAATGTTCCTACTCTATCGCTACTCATTTTCAATTCGGTACTTTTGTTGTCTTTTAAGTTGTTTATATTGCAATCAGCTGTTTACGAACCAGCTGATTTTAATTTCTTGCAAGTTTTTACTGGATGTCGTCTGTGTACTTTTTGTGATATTAGGTCTGTCTGTTTACTGCAATATTGTACAAAATGTTACAAAATGTTGTCTGTTTACTGCAAAACTTTTGCAACGAGAGAGCCAAAGAGAGAATTTTTTGACAGTTGGATGATAGAGAACATGTCGTCATACCTTCAGAAACCATTCGTAGCACAATTTATCAATGCTTATGCCTTTGGGCCTCTACATACTCCTTTTTCTCTCCCGATTGATCTCAGTGTCCTACAATCTTAAAATTTGGTCTTTGTTTTTGATGATGCATGCAGATTGCCTTTTACATTTCATTGCTAACTCGCGTACACTAAGATTTTAATTTTTATGAATTGCAATGACATTATCTATATCTGTTTAAGTTTATATTATTCGATCTTTCAGTTGTTATGTTCTTTGGTCGGTTCAAGATTAATTGAACTATGAAAAAGTACATTTTAATAGAAATATTAAAAATGTGAAATTGATTATTATGGTGGATGGTTGGGAATATAGCTATTTCAATGCCCACCAAGGCATATCACCAGCTCCCTTCTCCACAAGTATTTAGGATAAACAAAACTCAGCCTAGTGAGAATTGCCTCAACACTAATATGTCTAGTCTAGTAGTGTATTCAAAAAACCGGTGTTTGAGATATGTCGGTTTTCGGTTTCTTCGAATATTCCGATTTTGGCGAACCCGGTTTTCGGTTAAACCGAGATGTAGAAACCGGTTAATAACCGGTTTCGGTTTTTATGACAAAGTGGACAACTACGCGTTTTATAAACGTAGTTTATTTTTAATTCGTCTCTTTGCATTTTCAGATCGACTATCGAGTACATAGGCATGCAAATTCTTGTCAAAATGTCGTACAGAATCGGTGTAAAACAATCAGAGTGTGTGAGCGTACGCCTTCATGGAATGTAAAGGGAAACTAAAGAGTAGGACATGTAAAATTTGGAATTTAATTTCGCTTTAACAAAATACTAATAGTCATTTTTGCAAAATTATGATATTATTGGTAAGGCCCATTATTGATATTTATGAATGAACACAACATCGTTTGAATGGCTTCCATGACTTGCTTTACGTACCCCATTCCATCAGTACATTTTCGAGTGTTTGGACCTCGATTACGTGTTTTAAGATCTCAAAGGACTAGGGGTGGTTTGCGTAACACTTACATTTTATCACGCTCCAGAGATAATAGTCTAACGGTTTCAAATCGGTTTCAAATCGACTTCCGAGTTTCGGCTGAGTAGCGGATTTCGAATACAGTGCGTAACAAATCGATTGTTTAAATGTGGCTGTGTGTGTCGTAGCGAAGTCCTGTCTTCAACTTTTAAAAACAACAAATCGTTGAGCATGGCACGATAATGCTCGGCATTGACGGTTACGGCGGCTCCTTATTCATTTTCGAAGAAGAATTGGCCTATGATTCCGCTATGCCAAAAACCGCACCCAACAGCCACTCGTTGTAGATTCATCGGCTTCTCCTCAACGGCGTATGGATTTTCCGAGTCCCAAATGTGGCCACTTTGTTTGATAACGTAACAGACGAGGTGAAAATGAGCTTCATCGGGAAATATTAGTTTTCCGTAAAAAGCCTCAAAATTCTACGAAAAGTGCGAGAAATTTTGAACGCACCGAACGAAAACGCACCGAACGAGTAGTTTTATCCACTGAGGATACGGATTGACAAATTTGCTTCACAAACTAATCCACAAACTGCGTTGATGGCATTCCATTTCAATCGAATTTATTTCCTAGATTTCTGACAATTTGAGCTTAAGGCTCACAAATTTGGAAGAAAGCTATTAATATTTCGCAATATTTTTTCCAGCGTAAAGCGACCCATTTTGACCCATTGGTCAATAGTTCCAAATTTTACATCTGTTTACTATCTGTTCTCATTAGAGTGCCCATGAAATACATAGAAAAATGGAAAAGTGTTATTTTTTCCACTCCCCGCGCATTTTCTAATAGATTGGGCATAACAAATAATATACGAGCAAAAATTTGTTCCACCGGATGCAAACCGGCCAGTCACCCACGACCTTTAGCCCTACAAATGGAGTAAAATTACTTCAAAGCCTTTATGAGCTATAACTCGTAAACCAGAAGAGTGTCACAAAAATGCAAGATAAACATTTTTATTACAAATATATTGGCTAAAATTTTACTCACAGAAAATTTTGACCTTTCAATGTGTTTTCAGAGGTCAAAGTTCAAATTTGTGGCGACAAATTTGTTCATACGATTTTTTTCAAATTTATCGATAAATCTATTTAGGTTTGATTATCGCCAAAATGTAAAGTATTATATTTAGTTTAAAAAAATACATTTGGAAAACATATACATACATAGTTTATTCCATGATAGAATTGCCACAATTCAAACTTTAAATTCCAGGCTATTTTACTTGCCACACATATGCTGTCAATAGAAAAGTATTTTTTTTTTGTCATTATTTTAATCAATTAAATGGTAATACGTATTTTTCACTACACAAATTACTAGAGTCACTAATTTTTTTTTGAATTATTCTTTGTATGTAGTTTTAAACAGAACAGAATTCCGATGATCATTTAAAAAGTCTTGGGGTTGCTGCTTTTTCTTTTTTTTATAATTTTATGACATCGGTGTGCTATGTATCAAACAGTGTATTTAATAATTTAATAAACGTTCTTTCTCGGACGCAATTTTTCTTTTTTCTTAAACTATTGAAGTTATTAGCTCTGTCTGCGTACACATATTTTGCATAATTTTGTGCAAAATGTTGCAAAATCTTGCAAAATGTTGTCTGCGTACTCCAAATCTCTTGCCGCGAGAGAGCCAAAAAGAGAATTTTTTGACAGTTGGAAGTTAGAGAACTTGGAAAATGTTGCTGGAGAAATTTCTACTTGCAAGATTTTGCAACTAGTTTGAACAGCTGTTTTTTATTTACTGTTTGAATGAAATAATTTTTGTGAAATGAAAATAAAAATTGAAATTAACAATGGCAGCGGTAAGAAGTTAGAATTGTGTTGATTTTTAACGTTTATAATAAATTATAATAAACAAAACATTTTACTTCATACTAGAAACGTGCAAATATACAGTGCGACCGTGCGACACATATGCTAAAATTCGTTTGCTTTGATATTTCAACTGTTTACACACCGATCAGCTGTTTTCTTGCAAGATTTCACTGGATGCTGTCTGCGTACTTTTTGAGATATTTTCAACCGAGAGAGTAAAATTGTTCTTACTCTCCCAAAAAAAGTTACTGAGTATTTGCTACTGGAAAAGTACGCAGACAGACAGACCTATTGTAATGTCTAACAATTGTTTTTTAACACCATTCTTTCGTTTCGTCGAAATTACAAATTTCTATCAATTCATTTGTTACAACAGAAGCGCTGTCTTCAACATTCCTCTTTTCTTCTTGTATTAAACGAAAAAGTCTTCCAAAAACATCTTTGTTATTTGGAAGCATCCTTCCATGAAAACTTCTTTTATTTCCTACAATAACACATTAACTACAAAACATTAAAATATTTGGTTTTAAATACTTACCAATCAAATAAATACAATTGGATGTAACACTATTTTCCATTTTCAAAATTTAAATATACAAAAAATATGAAATTTATTTCCCAAAACACCCACTTTCTTTCAAAGGTTTCGAACAATTAAATAAAAAGAAAGTCAAAGCAAATTATTGTTTATAACATGGTACAAATATACGGTAAACCCAAATCCGCAACAAGGCAACAACAACAGGGCTTCAGGTGATTAAAAAAATAATGAAAACATCAAAAGTCAATAGTTTTCAAATTATTGCATGTGTTTTTTTCTGTATAAGTATATTGGTGTTTGGGATCCAAAATGAGAATTTCCCAGCGGGCAAAAAACCGAGCCTTTGCGAGTGTTACGCTAAATGCTCGCATACGGGCTCAGAAGCGAGTATTTACCGGACCAAAACCGGGGGAGAAATTAAACTCGCCCAAATATTCCCAAACTGGTTTAAAAACGGGTGCTAAACGGACGAAAAGAGAGAAACATTGTTGTCGTTGTGTTGTGCGCCAAACACGTGCAGGCACACGACACAACAACAAAGTTTTGGCTATTGCATTTTGTTTTATTTTTCGTGTTGTTCTCGCAAAAGATATTGCAAAAGTCTCGCAAACGAATCTCTTGCAAGACATCGTAAACGAAACTTTTACTGCCACAAACTGAGCGACTGATGATTCATTTTCCGATCGTTTTCGGATCTGTTTTCGAGAGTTTTACCCGCAAAAGTTTCGCGTAACTCTCGTATGCGATATCGTATACGAAGTTTTGGTCCGCTGGGTTGATATAAGAGAAACACACACACAAGAATAAAATTTAAATCAGCTGTGCAACTCATTCTACCGTATATTTCCCAGCGGACCAAAACTTCGTATACGATATCGCATACGAGAGTTACGTGAAATTTTTGCGGGTAAAACTCTCGAAAACAGATCCGAAAACGATCGGAAAATGAATCATCAGTCGCTCAGTTTGTGGCAGTAAAAGTTTCGTTTACGATGTCTTGCAAGAGATTCGTTTGCGAGACTTTTGGAATATCTTTTGCGAGAGTAACACGAAAAATAAAACAAAATGCAATAGCCAAAACTTTGTTGTTGTGTCGTGTGCCTGCACGTGTGTGCCTCTGTTTGGCGCACGACACAACGACAACAATGTTTCTCTCTTTTCGTCCGTTTAGCACACGTTTTTAAACCAGTTTGCGAATATTTGGGCGAGTTTAATTTCTCCCCCGGTTTTGGTTCGGTAAATACTCGCTTCTGAGCCCGTTTGCGAGCATTTAGCGTAACACTCGCTAAGGCTCGGTTTTTTGCCCGCTGGATTGTACCATGGTTTATAACTATGTTAGTTTATTTTTTTTTTAATATGTAAGTTTTATTTTTGTAGGGTCGTTTTAAAATGTACCAAAAAGTTAAAAAAGACTGAAATCAGAGATTCTTTAATCCCGAGAACTGCTCAATGGATTACCTAATGAAGTTAATAGAGGTAATTTGAATATAATATTTCATAATGTACAGTTGTTCTGAAGATATAATAAAGCTAATTTTTTAAATTTATATTTCGGTAACTCTGTCATGAAATAAACGATATGTTTTCCAAACAAATTTTTTTTAAACTACATATAATACTTTACATTTTGGCAATAATCAAACCTAAATAGATTTATAGATAAAATTACGACGGTCGTTTGAAAAAAATTTTCGCCACAAATTTGAACTTCGACCTCTGGAAACACCATGAAAGATCATAGAAAAGCCAAAAATTTCTAGAGAAAAATGTTTGCCGGTATATTTGTAATAAAAATGTTTATCTTGTTTTTTGTGACTGTCTTCTGGTTTACGATTTATAGCTCAAAAAAGCTTTGAGGTAATTTGCATCCGAAGGAACATATTTTTGCACGTATATTATTTTTTATGCCCAATCTATTAGAAAATGCGCGAGAAGCGTACAAAATAACACTTTTTATTATATGGACACTAGGGCTACAAGTTTTTGCAAATATCAAAAATGGCATACTATAGTTAGATAGGCCTTGGAAAAATTTGAAGAAAAATGATATTGCATTTGTCAAAAATGTCAAAAAAGAATACGCACCAACCCCGATCAAGTTTCCAATTCATAACTTTTTAAATTTAAAAAAAAAATATAATAAAATGTTACTATTTTCGCATTTAGAAACATTTACAATGTGTTTTTTTATAAAAAAGGGTCAACATTTTAGTTATTCTCAATGCAGATCAAAAAGCAACAATGGGGGGGGGGGGGATGTCGCCAAAATTTAAAATTAAAAAATAATAAAAAAAATTATAGTAAAATGTAGGTAAATTTAAACTTTTCTATTTTTTTTATTATTTTATTAAAATTAGTAGTATTTGGAATTCATTTCATTTCAACTGACATTTTGTTTATATTATTTTTTAATCTTCTGACTGTGTTCATTGTTGTGTATAATTACAAATAATGTCTTTTAAGAAAAGTCAATTGAAAAAAATTCTAAAATTTGGAAAAAACATCTGACCACATTCCACAAAAGTCTAATAATTCCACGAAGCATTCCAATTATAGAGTGTCAATTACAGAAATTGAAAAAAATTACAACTGAAAAGATAATTATTGGAAGATTAATATGCTCTCGCAGAATCAAAAAGATCTGGAAATCAGAGAATTAAAATTATCTCAAGTGAATTACATACTTTGTGGAATAAAATGGGCACACCGAAACTTTCTATAAGATCAGTGGAACGAAAAGTAAAAAACTTAATTGAAGTTTATAAAAAAAAATCCAATGAGTGTTCGAACTCACGGGCGATGTGTTAACACCTTTTTGCTACACGGTACCTGTTCGATTTCTATGAACACATTCGTAAATGTTACATTGGAAAATAAAAAACAGCGTTCAATCATATGATGACGTTACAGTTAAATAATATTAATACTTACAATTATTTAAAGACCCAGTGCAAGCACATGTGTCATTATTTTCTTGCTCAATACTTTTTGTTTTATTCCCACAAAAGTCAAAGAATGCAAAGTAACAGACAGACACTTGTACATACATACATACATTGTTATATTCGTACGATATAACCGAAGATCAACATAAAATACTTTTTTAATATTACTCCCAATTAATACTCCAAATTAAAACACTTCAATCTCGGCTCGCCGATATCGGATCGCCTTAATTTTTGGCCTAAACTCTTCGTCGAAACCCGCACTAGCTTTTTCATCCAAAAATTAATAAAATCGGCTATGAATTTCCGGAGAAAATCGCGTGGGAAATTATATGAAAATCGCCCAATAATCACTTTCAATACCGACTGCCAAGCAACGAACAAACAAACGATGATTTACTCCTACAAACCTAACACTTGCGTATGTATTAAATTTATAGTTTACTGCCCTAGAGGCGCGCGTATAGATGTTAACACATCAAAAATATTTTAAAAAAATCAAGTTATGGTACAGACTTTAAAAACATTTTTAGTACAACCAATAAAAAAATCCAATGAGTGTTCGAACTCACGGGCGATGTGTTAACACCTTTTTGCTACACGGTACCTGTTCGATTTCTATGAACACATTCGTAAATGTTACATTGGAAAATAAAAAACAGCGTTCAATCATATGATGACGTTACAGTTAAATAATATTAATACTTACAATTATTTAAAGACCCAGTGCAAGCACATGTGTCATTATTTTCTTGCTCAATACTTTTTGTTTTATTCCCACAAAAGTCAAAGAATGCAAAGCAACAGACACTTGTAC
Organism: Phaonia tiefii; assembly: GCA_963931995.1. Taxonomy (NCBI): domain Eukaryota; kingdom Metazoa; phylum Arthropoda; class Insecta; order Diptera; family Muscidae; genus Phaonia; species Phaonia tiefii. The sequence continues at coordinate 164,816,619 of OZ008368.1, forward strand.
ATACATACATACATTGTTATATTCGTACGATATAACCGAAGATCAACATAAAATACTTTTTTAATATTACTCCAAATTAATACTCCAAATTAAAACACTTCAATCTCGGCTCGCCGAAATCGGATCGCCTTAATTTTGGGCCTAAACTCTTCTTCGAAACCCGCACTAGCTTTTTAATCCAAAAATTAATAAAATCGGCTATGAATTTCCGGAGAAAATCACGTGGGAAAATTATATGAAAATCGTCCAATAATCACTTTCAATACCGACTGCCAAGCAACGAACAGACAAACGATGATAAGACAAAACCGAAGATCAGCATGAAACACTTTTTTAATATTACTCCAAATTAATACTCCAAATTAAAACACTTAAATCTCGGCTCGCCGATATCGGATCGCCTTAATTTTTGGCCTAAACTCTTCGTCGAAACCCGCACTAGCTTTTTAATCCAAAAATTAATAAAATCGGCTATGAATTTCCGGAGAAAATCGCGTGGGAAAATTATATGAAAATCGCCCAATAATCACTTTCAATACCGACTGCCAAGCAACGAACAAACAAACGATGATTTACTCTCACAAACCTAACACTTGCGTATGTATTAAATTTATAGTTTACTGCCCTAGAGGCGCGCGTATAGATGTTAACACATCAAAAAAATGATACTAAATTAAAATCCAGTAGTTTGGATGAAATGATATCTGATACAGATTCCGTATCAAGTTTTGAGCTTGATGACCAATACTCATCCGAAGAATCCGACGATTATAAACCTCCTCGACAAGTAAAAGAAACGCATTAATCTGTTAGTGCAGCGGCTACACTAGTAACAAATGCCAATGTCAGTACACGAAAAGCAGCAAAAATTTGTAAGCAATTAGCAGAATCAGGAGTTAGAATTTCCCCACCTTCACAACAAGCCATATACAAAGCAGTAATAAATTCGGCCGAGCAAAAAGAAGAGGGAATGAAAAAAATGTTAAAAAAAGAAAACTGGTGTCTTCATTTCGACGGGAAAAAAATTGCTCGTAAGGAAATACAGGTGGTAGTTTTAAAAATTAATGTAGGGAAATCTACTTAGCAGCGCTTGTTTTAGATGATGGCAAAGTCGTAACAATATATAACGCAATTAAAGAAACATTGAATAAATTCAATCTATGGGAATCCATTAAAATGATAATATGTGATACAACAGCAGTTAATACTGGCAACCACAATGGAGTGGTAAGCCAATTACAAAACTACTTTAAATTAATTAATCTTCCTGCGCCCCAATATATTGGCTGCCAACATCATATTTTGGATCTAATATTAAGAAACGTTATGGATGAGATACTTGAAGGAAAAACGACCTCTCCCGATATATCATATAATTTTGTTGCAGAATTGATTAATAATTACAATCATCTAAGACAAACCGAATAAAGTGGCGTGATGACATGCAATATTTGTATGAACTTGGAAATGCTTTTAGATACTTTCACAAGAACAAAAAGTTTCCTTTCATAAATTTCAAAGCAATTCCGCCGATAAGCAACGCACGTTGGAATTCAAGAGCCATTCTTGCCCCTTTGGCATTTATACTTATACCAAAATATCAATCAGATTTGTATCTAATATGTGAGTTCATTTGCGGAAAATGGTTCGATATTTGGTTCTCAGATCACCGATTTTGCGAAGATAATTTCGAATCTCTGAACGGATCAGTATGTAGATTCAAAAATGCTTTATACGACATTGGAAAAAAGAACCTTCATCGACATTAAACCAGCAAAGAAGTAATATTTGTGCAGAACGTGCTATTAAGGTAGTTCAGGATATTTATCCTTTATGCAAATCTGTAAGAACTTTAAATCTAAAGTTTATCTCGTTAAATAATATATAAATTGTTTTTATAATTATAACTAACTTGTTTGTGGCCGTCGGTGGTGCAATGGGTAGTGTGCGCGCCTCTTGTACTTCAGATCCTGGGTTCGATTCCTGCTCTGACCACCTTCAAATTTCTTTCGGCTGCGGTCACCTCGCATAGTGACGGCGACACTATCGAGTATATAGCCATGAAAAAGCTTCTCAAAATACCGTTCGGAATCGGTGTAAAACTGTAGGTCCCAATCAGTGAGTGAAAACTGGAAAGCGTACAGCTCAGTGATTGTGAGAAGTTCTCCCCGGTCCCTTCATGGGATGTAATGGGAAACCATTTATTTATTTTTTAACTAACTTGTTTATTATTAGAAAGGTACATACAAATGTATTCATATAAAAAAAAAATTAATAAAAAAAATCCTGGAGGGTTTTAGAAAATTCATTTGGTGCGTATCGTTTTTTTTTACCAATTGGCAGGAGATAACCATTTTCATTAATAAAACAAAATTGCGCATCACGTGGTGCTATGCCAAAAATTTGGTTGTAGCCCTAATGGGCACTCTAGTTCTCAGACATATTTGACTTACCCAATTAGTCAAAGTTATGGTTGAGTAAATATTAATTGTATGCATTTCTGCTAACATACCACCTATGTTGTCATTAGTTCCGGAATTTAAACCTACTTTAAATCCGAGATAGCAGATACGACTTCTATTGCCATTGGACAAATAATTTCAGCAAATTATCGGCAAAATAATTTGTTGGCAAAGTTCTTTGTGTCTGTCTGGTGAGCTATGAAAAAGGCTTTAGAGTGAAATTCTGTAGGGTTATACTCGTATGAGTTGTGTAAAAACCGAAAATCTTGAAATAGCCGGTTGTTCCGTGCTACCAGGGATTTAATGAAGTCCTTTACAATCCCCAGTTTAATGTGCAATGGAAGCAGGATAATTCTTTCCATCTGGACAAGTTATCTGTGGATAACATTCGCTTGGCCGATTGTGTGGGTTTTCCGTGGTAACTAGTCCCGTTTTTTGATACTGTGTCTTATATCTGAAATTCCATTCGCATAAATAGCAAATATTTTATGTCGAGCCGGTTTGAAGACCACAAAGTAATGCTATTACTTTGGGCGATGTTGGTATGTATTCTGAAGTGGGACTCGTCTCAATGTGGTAGTGGAGTTTGCGGAGATGGAGTACTTATCAGATTCATGGTTGATTGGCTCTGACCAAATCATTGGTATTCCATATGGCATTTTATTATTACGGTTCTTCTTCCAATTATTCAGCGAGAATACAAGTGATCTACATGCGAACTTAGGCACCCAGTCTACAATATGAATCACTGGAAGGTTGAAGTAGTGTTCATAGTTTTCCGCTTTTTCTAAAATAATTTCTCTTCCAATCCGCGATGTGATGAATCTGCCACACATGTAAAAGAATTTATTAAAGTGTTGTGTGCACTCAGTCATCACAATTTAATAGAAATAACACTCTTTACATTTCGTAAACATTTGTTGAATGGACAAAAGGATGAATGAACAACTTTATATCCTACACGCTGAAAAATAACGGCCTCTCTAAAATATTTCCCCAAACATATTCTGCAGGAACAATGTATATGTTTGAAACACACTTCAAACATTCATATGTTTGCAAGTCCCAAACTTATTTGTATTTAATTGCTAACAGTACAGTATGTTCACTGACAAATATGTATGATTTTACGTGGAAACATATGCGTTCTTCATCCCAAACATCCATATGCTTACGTGGTAGCATTCGCGCGTTTCCCCTAAACCTACATATACTTACGTGGAAACATATATGAATTTCCTCTCAAATATAATAATATTTAGAAACGAAATATTCTTCGATTTCAATATATATATGTATTATTGTATGTATTATTATATTATTATAATTAATTTTAACAATATAAATCCACATTTATAAATAATTAATACCAAAAATTATTAGATTTAAAACGGCTCTTTTTACATTTATTTGCATTGAATGCATTATATGTTTTTGATGTGTTAACATCTATACGCGCGCCTCTAGGGCAGTAAACTATCAGTTTAATACATACGCAAGTGTTAGGTTTTTAAGAGTAAATCATCGTTTGTTTGTCATTTGCTTGGCAGTCGGTATTGAAAATGATTTTCTCCGGAAATTCATAGCCGATTTTATTAATTTTTGGATTAAAAAGCTAGTGCGGGTCTCGACGAAGAGTTTAGGCCAAAAGTTAAGGCGATCCGATATCGGCGAGCCGAGATTGAAGTGTTTTAATTTGGAGTATTAATTTGGAGTAATATTAAAAAAGTATTTTATGTTGATCTTCGGTTATATCGTACGAATATAACAATGTATGTATGTATGTACAAGTGTCTGTTGCTTTGCATTCTTTGACTTTTGTGGGAATAAAACAAAAAGTATTGAGCAAGAAAATAATGACACATGTGCTTGCACTGGGTCTTTAAATAATTTTAAGTATTAATATTATTTAACTGTAACGTCATCATATGATTGAACGCTGTTTTTTATTTTCCAATGTAACATTTACGAATGTGTTCATAGAAATCGAACAGGTACCGTGTAGCAAAAAGGTGTTAACACATCGCCCGTGAGTTCGAACACTCATTGGATTTTTTTTTATGAAATGAGAATCTGCTGCTCTTTTGCTTCTCCTTTCTTTGTTGTCTCTCCCGTGTTTGTTTTCAGAAGGTTTCAGCTATGCGTTGGTTATCACTGTGCGTTGGTACACACACAAGATATTTATATACAAATCAAGTTCATGTAAGCCAAGCGTGGATTAGTTACTTGTGTTTTTTTATAAAGTGAAACTAAAACGCAACACATCACGCAAAATAAGGAACACTTCATCTGCAATTTACACGCACATTCAGGAATATTTATGAATCACTCACTGAGAGAATAATGCAAAAATACAGATACACACCAGCGATGATATTTGATAATTTTCGAGGAATATGTTTGCATTCTTCCGAAAGTACTTTTTAGATGACTTTTTGTAAAATAATTAAATAAATCTGTATTTACGCCGCGCACGGTTTGTTAATCTTTCGATGTAAATGCAGTAAAAGCTTTAGTGAGCCTCAGGCACACATATATTTCAGTCCTATTGTACAAAAAATAACAATAAATAAATCTTGACAATTTCGATCAGCTGAGTTTTACAAGGTCGGCCCTTGATATAAAAACAAAATTCCTCCAATTCTTACTGCTTCTACCTTGTTTATTTTGCTATGTGTTGTATTTAAAAATCTCTCACATAAAATTTGGTGACTCAAATCCGAAAGTGATCTTATTGGAACAAAAGGATTTAGGGACTTTTTTAAATCGAAAGGAGTTAAAAAGTCATTATCCACTACAAATATCATCCCTGATACACATTTGCAAGATAGACTCTCTCGTTGTCCCTCTTTTATTCTCTTGCTCTCGAGAATGCATAGACAGTGCAACAAACATAAATATATGTATGTGGGTCGCAAACACATATAATATATTAATCATTGTGTCTCAAACATCTAATATTGAATAGCAAACACAATGTGTTTGGACACAAGTATACTACATTTGCGCCAAACTCCAAACACACTTTATATTTGCATCCAAACAACAACAAAATCCTGATTTTTCAGCGTGTTTTCGAGGACAAATTTTCATTTTCTGTCAAAAATTTCCTTAAAAGTAGTTAGGAATGGGCGGTACTGTCAAGTGTGCATCTGTTAAGTACATGTAAAAAATTGCGTCCCTTATTTTACTTAAAGGTACATGAGGCACACACCGCATATCTAACGTCAGGATCGTTAATGCCCCGAAAAAATGCCTCTATCTTAAATTGCTCTAAGAAAGTTTGGGGTTCTCTAGGATATGCCATCAACACCAAGCGTTCCACATCGGTTGCGAAGTCCTGAAGTGTTTCATTATGCTTGTGCACTCGGCCTCTTAGTTCCATGAGATATAAATCCTTCTTGTGATCGCCACCATAATTGCGTTGTAACGCAGCCAGTATATCCTGCTGCGCTGCCTTTCGGTGCTAAAATTAGCTCTACTGCTTTGTCGTTGCTGTTCCACAAGTTCTTAATTGCGACCATTTCGAATTGGAATTTAAAAACGTCGAATGGTGTAGAGCCATCGAAACTGGGGGCTTTCAATCTACTAGAGCCTTCAGAAATTACTCGCACTGGCCCTTCTTGCAACTGGAGATCACTCATCTTTCTTTCCAGTTCGGCGAATCTTTCCTCCACATCCTGTTCGACCTTTTCGATCTTCTGCTAAAATTCCTTGAATTTCTGTTCGACCTTTCCGAATTGATCATTAACCTGTATCTCCATGTTATTCATAGCTTCTGAAATTTCATGTAGCTTGTCATTTGTGGCGTTTGATGTTTCCTGCATAATTCTAGAATTTTCACCAAATTTCTCGTTCATAATTCTAGAATTTTCTCCAAATTTCTCGTTCATAATTCTAGAATTTGCACTAGATTTCTCGTTCATAATTCTAGAATTTTCACCAAATTTCTCGTCCAATTTGGCCATCATGACAGTGCAATGTCAATGTCGATGTTTCGGCGTTTTAATTCTTCTATTAATCGCCTCTGCAGCTCTACCTTATTACCAGCTGTCGGTTGATCCAATTTACTCAACTCCTTTTTTAGTTGTTCAACTTTGAGTTCTTCAAACTTCATCGTTGTCCTTAATTCGTAATTTCACTTCTGACACCAATGTTACGAATTTCCTTATTCGTCCTTTTTGCGTTGTTTTATTCCCAATAATAAAACAAGGTTCATTTTAAATTACGATAATTACAACGATGTAACTTCCTTTTATTTTACTTATATAGTACAACAGTTTACTTTATTTATAACACTTTAACAAGTCATATATTTTACTATCAATTTGCGTTTCTTACTTTACGGGGTTTAATCACAAACTGAACTCTCCATTCCAAAGACCTCCGCTATTTATACCAACTCACCATACTCAAATGAAGGTAGATCTAGCGAATTTAAGAACCTTCTAGAATCTGGATGTTGTTGTTGTTGCTTATCTTTGTAGAACAATCTCGAATGGTGGAGAGAAACACTTCAGGACTTCGCAACCGAGGTAGAACGTTTGGTGTTGATGACTTATTCTGGTGAGTCCCACCCATTCTTGGACCAATTTAAGATTGAAGCATTCGTCAACGGCATCCGTGATCCTGACATAAAATACGTGACTTGTGCCACACAAAAAGCTACATTCGCCGAAACCGTTTCGTTCGCATTGGCACAGGAGACAGCGAAATTTGTGTCCAAGCCTCAAATACAAAGAGTTAGACAAATTGAAATGGAGGCGGAGGCAGGAGATTTGAAGGGTGCCATAAACGATCTTAAAGAAATCACCCAAACCCTCAGCAAGGCGTTACCAGGCGGAAGTAAGCCCAGACCAAAGTGCTACAATTGCGACAAACCTGGTCATATTTCACGAAACTGCAGAGAACCACGAAAGCGATCAAGATCGAGCCCACCCCAACTTGGAAATAAACGGGCAAATTATACTACACAAAATGAATCTCCGTTAAACTAAAACGAGCTAGCCCAGAGGGGCATGGACTAGCTCCCACAACCGAGGGCCCCACGATCTCCATCTCAATAATACAACAGAAAAACAACAACCTCACTGTCTACGGAGCTATCGGCGGTCGGAAGCGCATATTGACTATGGACACAGGCGCGTCACAATCTATCATCAGATCAGATTTGATAAATGGACCAATGGAATCGTTACATGGTGTAAGACTCCGCACAGCAACGGGTGACCCAGCAACTGTACATGGTAAAGTTAAATTGAAGTTATCCATTGCCAACATGAGCATCGAACACGTGTTTATTGTCGCCGACATTGTAGATGAAGTGATAATTGGTGCAGATTTTATGATTGCCCAAGGCCTCAAGTTCGATATGGGGCAGCAAGTTTTGACGTGGGCTAATGTGGAAATTCCTCTCAATGTGGGATACGACAATACAACACAGATTAAAAGGCTGATCGCTCACAAAGATGTAAAATTGCCACCAAACTCAGAAACCATAGTATGGGCCCGAATGGAGGGAGATTGTGAGATCGGCGGTTTGTGGGTAGTTGAACCGGCTAGTATAAACAACTATAACATCATCACTGCCAAAGCTCTAGTAAAAACTAATAATGAAGGATACTTGCCTGTACGAGTTCTAAATTTGTCCAACAACGAGGAGGTGAACGGCGACCGCACAGAAATTGCAGAATGTACACCAGCCGAGGCGGTCATCAACTGTGAAGTTAATTCTGACTGCAGAAAACTATCAGAAAAGGAGCAGAAAGTACTGGAGTCGCATCTCAGTGAGAGGGTGCGAGAACTAAAGCCTTCTGATAGGAACAAAGCAAAGCAATTACTGTGGAAGCATGCGTCTGCCTTCGCCCTGAGAAAAGAATGCCAAGGTAGAACATCAATGGTAAAGCATGACATCAATACAGGGGAAGCGAAACCAATAAAACAGGCGCCCAGAAGTATTCCATTTGCAAAAAGAGATGAGGTGAAGAAACTGGTAGCTGAAATGCAGAAGGACGGTGTAATCGAACCTTCTCCAAGTCCGTGGAGCTCGCCGGTGGTACTAGTTAAGAAGAAAGATGGAAGTACCCGATTTTGTGTGGATTATAGAAAGCTCAACGACGTCACCAAAAAGGACAGTTATCCACTACCAAGAATTGATGACACATTGGATACGTTGTCAGGAACAAAATGGTTCTCCACGCTGGACTTGCAAAGTGGTTATTGGAAAGTAGAAATCAGCGAGAAAGACAAGGAGAAAACTGCATTCAGCGTAGGGGATGGTCTGTGGCAGTTTAAAGTAATGCCATTTGGACTATGTAACGCTCCAGCCACCTTCGAGCGATTAATGGAGTGCGTGTTGAAAGGACTTCATTGGAGAACATGCTTGGTGTATCTAGACGACATCATTGTCATGGGGAAAACATTCGATGAACACCTGAAGAATCTTAAAGAAGTCCTTCAACGTATAACCGCGGCTGGGTTGAAACTCAGCCCGAAGAAGTGTTCTCTGTTCCAGAAAGAAGTAAAATACTTGGGACATCGAGTGACAGCAGATGACATTTCCACCGATGAAGATAAAGTCCTGACAGTGAAGGATTGGCCACGACCGCAGAATCTCCATGAATTACGCAGTTTTCTAGGACTCTGTACGTACTACAGACGGTTTGTGCCGGGTTTCGCCACAGTGGCTGCAAGTCTTCACGAGTTGACAATGAAAAATCGGCCGTACTGTTGGAGCGAAAAACAAGAAGACTCATTCCACCAACTGAAGCAATATTTACACGGCTCCTTTGCTTGCATATCCTGTTGCTGGAGAGAAATTCGTGTTGGATACTGGCGCGAGTGGTTACGGAATAGGTGGCGTGCTCTCGCAGGAAATCAATGGCCAAGAAAGAGTTATTGGGTACTACAGCCGAATACTCTCAAAGCCAGAGAAAAATTACTGTGTTACGAGACGAGAGCTACTGGCAGTCATAGAGTGTGTCAAACACTACCACAAGTATCTGTACGGCCAGCCTTTTCAGTTAAGAACCGATCATGCGGCGCTAAGGTGGCTACTGCAATTTAAGAACCCCGAAGGCCAACTTGGTTGTTGGATTGAAAGACTGCAGAGCTATGACTTCAGCATTAAGCATAGAAAAGGAGGAAAACACGGTAATGCTGATGCCCTGTCACGTCGTCCATGCAAGCTGGAATGCAAACACTGCTCAAAAGCAGAGGTGAAAGAAAACATCATTGACGTACGTCTGCTTCGACTAGAATCCAACGAAGACTGGTCAACAGCACAAAGAAGCGACCCTATACTGGCAAAAATCATTTCTGCAAAAGAAAAAGGTGAAAGACAAAACACGCAATGACATCGCCTCAGAGAGCCCCTTGATGAAAGCATACTGGGCCCAGTGGAACAGCCTAAAATTATTGGATGGTTGCCTATGCCGGTTATGGGAAAGTGAGGATGGTAAAATAGTCAAAAAGTTAATAGTGGTACCTTCCTCCAAGGAAAAAGAGATAATGACAGAATTCCATAATGGCCCGAGTGGAGGACATCTAGGAATAACCAAGACCATTGAAAAGCTAAAGCAACGGTTCTACTGGGTTGGCTGTCAACAAGCGGTAGCCAATTGGATAGCAAATTACACCCAATGCATGACAGCTAAGGGACCAACGCGAAGAAGTCATGGCCATATGCAGCAATACAACTCAGGTGCACCCTTTGAGCGTATAGCTTTGGATGTGGCTGGTCCATTTCCAATCAGTAGCTCTGGAAACCAGTACGTCTTAGTAGTTATGGATTATTTCAGTAAATGGCCCGAAGTATACCCTGTTCCAACTCAGGAAGCGGAGACTATAATTAAAGTGTTTGTGGATAACTGGATATGCCGTTTGGGTGTCCCCTCGGAGCTCCATTCGGACCAGGGTAGGAATTTTGAATCGACCATCTTCAAAGAAATGTGTGAGTCATACGGTATTCGGAAAACAAGAACAACACCATTGCATCCTCAGTCTGACGGAATGGTTGAAAGATTCAACCGAACTCTTGAAGAATACCTAAGAAAAGTAGTCAGCGCAGATCAAAGAGATTGGGATGAACACATACCGAAGTTCCTTTTGGCATATAGGACGGCCACCCATGACTCCACTTGGCGAACACCCGCTAAAGTAATTTTCGGAAATGAGCTGAAGCTGCCTGGAGATTTGGAGCTTGGTACCATACCAGCGTCTGACCCTGCGAACAGTGATGTCAATTACCATGATACGGGGGATCTTAATGATCTCCATGAATTTGTGCGCAACAAATTAAAGATGGTCAGTAACAAAATGAAAGCCAGATACGACCGAGCGGCAAATTCAGAAGGATTTCATGAAGGCCAGCTAGTTTTACTATTCAGATTCTAGAAGGTTCTTGAATTCGCTAGATATACCTTTATTTGAGTATGGTGAGTTGGTATAAATAGCGGAGGTCTTTGGAATGGAGAGTTCAGTTTGTGATTAAACCCCGTAAAGTAAGCAACGCGAATTGAAAGTAAAATATAAGACTTGTTAAAGTTTCATAAATAAAGTAAACTGTTGTACTGTATAAGTAAAATAAAAGGAAGTTAAACCGTTGTAATTATCGTAATTTAAAACGAACCTTGTTTTATTATTGGGAATAAAACAACGCAAAAAGGACGAATAAGGAAATTCGTAACAATATGTATGAATAGACGCATCTGTTAAGTGTGCGATATCTACCTGTTTCTGTGTCCTGAATTCAACCATAAAAAATAAATAACCTTTTATTATATTTTTTTTTAATTCTGAGTAATAAAAAATTCATCAACGTTTGTTTCGAAGAATTTTGTACTTAACAGCGAGGGAAAATTTGTACAATTCATTCAGAATAACTGAAATCACTTATTACTCAACATTATGCAACCCAAACCTTCACTAAGTTCAGAATAAGATCGAAACACTTCAATCCATTTTCATGATCCCGGTTCATAATAAAACTTAACACGTTTGTTATGTTTAATGATTTTTAAAAATAAAATATTTTAATTATTTAACAAAAAAAAAGTTTCACCATATTTTTTTTTAAACTCGTACAGAAGTAGTATAAAAATAATAATAAATAAAGGTATTGTAATTCTTGACTTTTCTAGATTTGTTTGGACAAAATCGAACACGTCGTTCTTGAGTAATGATGACCTATACAAAAAAATAACCGTTTTTAAGTTACAAAGTGGCTTTTATGAGCTATTTAGGGTGCCTACACACGTTCAGATTGTATTAACATGTTCACAAAAGTTGTTCACCTTTACCGTGGCTACAATTCTGCTAAATGTTGTCAGTGAAAAAATTCGAGCCCTTCAAGTTATGCTGAAAAAGTGAAAAAAAACATCAATGAGTGAGTTCGAACTCACGGGCCTTGTTGTTACACGGTACCTGTTTGATTTCTATGAACACATTAGTAAATGTTAGATTGTGCTAAAGGCTCTTTTGCTATTGCACTTTCGATTTTCTTCCTTCTGATTTAACATTAGATGTAATATAAATAAAGCATCATTTAGCTCACTGAAATAATTGTTTTCGTTTTGTCATAAACAGAGTGACGAAAACAAATATTGAATAGTATAGAGAACTTTGCATTCTTTTCCGCTCTCATGTTGAGAGTTTGAGTAAAAGAGCATAAACGAGTAATATTCTCTTTATAGAATATTTCAATATAAATGCACCATTTCGACAATGTTATTACAACAATACAATAAATAATTATGAATGGACCAAGTTATGACAAAAATAGAGTAATACGTTTTGAATCATTCGCCAGTGCTTTTGAGTCATACAATTCGGTCCTTGCAGTGTTGCCAGAAACTGTCAAAAGAGGGCTAAATGTTAAAAAAAGAGCAAAAAGCAAAACTAAAATTGCTGGCAAATACTGGTAAAAAAAGACAAACGAGGACCAAAAAAAGTTAAAATTTTCGTAACCTATATGTTTTGTGCCAAATACTATAATACATAAGTAGCAAATTTTAGGACTCTTTTTTTTCTTTCATTGTAGTCAATTTCAAACGCATCAATTTTTTTCATTCATTTCAAACGCATAAATGCGTTGTACATATGTATATCTTGTAAAACTTGTGTTTTTACGAAATATCAAACATTTTCATACAAATTTGAAGTTTGAATTTGAATTTACGAGGTGTACGAAGTATTTGAGAGTTTGAATGAAAACGCATAGTCTCATATTTCGAATATTTTCTAGTATTTCGCAGAGATAATTATATTTCACACAGTTAACAATTAAATAGCAAAAGCATTCAATGATTTCAAACGAAAATATGGGGAAGGTGCAAAAACAGAAATGGGGTTTCAATCGATATACATATCTTGGAGGTAATAAATTTAGGGCTTCAACCACACTAACAAATTATGAAAGTACATAGACGTGGTCAAATTTTTCACAATATTTTTTTATAGGCCAAAGAAGATGTTGCTTTTTGATTTTGATCTTACTTCAATAAAGCTTAAGCATTCCGAAATTTTGCATTGCAACTTTCCGCAATATCGTAGCTCTTTCCTCATTTCGAAATTCTTTCTGATATGTCTTTCAGAAAAAGTTTACCAATACTCCATAAAATGTCGAAACATCAAGCAAATTTTAAATATTTTATATTTTACAAATAAAAAATTGTAAATCGTTGAATTTTGGAAACCTAGACGTAACAGTTTTTGTATACTATATTTGACAATGTTCTCCAGAGTCTTAAGTACTACAACTTTTCAGGACTTAGTCATATCCAATGATTCAATTTGTACACTTAAGTATAAGCGAAAAAATAAAAATGGTAAAATTAATGTCTCTACAGCCATTAAGTGGATCTAAATACGATATAATTTCTGTTCATTACTGTATTTTGCAAAGTTGTCAATTCCTTCAAAGAGAGTTAGTTTCTCTACAGTAAGCCGGAAAACGGCAAAAAAAAGTTAACATATGTGACAGCGCATAGAGAAAGGGACCTAAGGGTATACAAATTAATTATCACTTTTTTTTTGATGTGGACAACATCTGGGCATCGAATGAGACCGATCCCATGCCCCAAAAGTGTGAAAAAATTTTCGTACTAACAGAGTGATATTCACGATTTAAAAGAAGTATAAATGAGTATTTATTATAATTCACAATTAATAATTTCAGAAAATAAAGCTGGATTCGAAAAAACGCGAGCAAAATTGATATCAAACTCATGAAAACAGCGCGCTAGGTAGTAAACAGTAAAAACCAACTACACAAAACAAGAGGTAGGGACGACCTACGCGCGTTTTCAAGGTTGACCAACACGTTCCTGACGTCATGAGATGTGTCGCTTTCAAATGAGGCCAATACCAACACGCTCAGTGATGGTACACCAAAGATACACGTATTTAAATCTTTAAAATGGCTCTGCTGAACAAAACCGGTTTTTACCTTAGGTCCCTTTCTATTTTCCGCGTCACATATGTGACCTGCTCCACGAAAAGGGACCTCTGCGCCGAAAAATTTTTTTTTTGCTTTTTAAGTGATTCTTATAGGAAAAAAACGCTCTTTCAAATGCCGCAAACCGCAAGTTTCTATGTCTTTTAGTTTTATTACAAATCGTCATGCCCTTTACCAGACTGAATTTGGCTTAGAATAACTAAATCTTGTTCATCTTTCTGTAATTCCAAAAAGTTATTTCTTGCAAAAACCTTTCGTTCTTCCGGAATTACAGTAGTGCAGCCATTCGTACAGCAAGGTTTTTCTAAAAACTGCGATAAAGTTTGCTCTTCCTCAATATCTTGAAGAGATAATTACAGCGTTTCTGAAACTTCTGGCGATGAAAATGCATCCGACTCATCACTGACTATAGGTAAACATTCTTTCAAACAATCGCTGAAGTATTGCTCTTCAACACTCTTAAATTCGTCTTCCAGACACATTTTCTTACGTTAATTAAGATTTATTTTAACCTGAAATTAATTAAATAATAGATAAATTAATAATAGATTCAATTCTATCGGCTTAAATCCAAAACGTTGATAATTTGATAAGGAATAAAACAGCTCTAGTAATTTTGAAAACAAAATTAGCAAAAACAGGTTTTTAACTGTTAGAAATATTTTTCATAGAGGCAACACTGCATAGTGAACATCGTACAAAGTACCAGAGAGTCGAAATACATCGCCAGATGATCAGGTTGAAGGAAGAGTTGCATAACCAAGCGCAAAACACGGAAAAACGAAGCGCTTTTTTTAAACGCGTTTTTCTCAATAACTTCTTTTCGGCGCAGAGGTCCATTTTCGTGGAACAAGTCACATATAACATAACGCGTTATGAAATAAGGAAAGAGCTATCTATAATATAGTCGAAGATTGCAAATCAAAAAGTCAAACTGCTTAGGATTTATTGTATACAGCGATCCACAAAGGAATAACAACCGAATTTCGTGTTTTTGTGACAAACTAGTTGTGTTAAATACAATACAAATAAAAGTGTGTTAAATACAATACGATAAAAGTCAACAAAAAAGTGCAAAATATATTTAAATTTTTCAGTTCTACACCAAAACGACAGGAAAAAGTTAAGTGAACATATTTTGTAACTCCACCTGGTGTTAGATAATTTTAAATTTAATTGCTCTCATTTCCACAAACCTACGATGAAGAGTGTGAAATGAAACGTCAGATGAGAGAATAAGTTTATCTACGTATGTATTATTCTATGATTATGGTACTAAAATTTTTATAATTACTTGAATTCAATTTTAATCATTACTAAACTTAAAATCAATAATATAATCATTAGTATATAATTATTATAATAAAACTCATAACGATTACGGTCCCTGACTTCTGTGGATGAAGGAATAACAGACGACGACTGTTTCGGAGATAAGAAAAGACTGTCCAAATTATCCAAGTTAGGAGTTACTGGTACAATTAAATTAGAATCTTTTATTCCGTCTTGGGGAGGACGAGATGTCATCAGGCCATTTAAAGTATCAAACATATCCCCCAACGATTTAAGTTTGAACTAATAAAAAAAAATTTTTAAATTTTTTCTTGGCCGCCTTAAATAGCTAATAAAAGTCAACATCGAATTCCCTACACTTGCAACATGTTTAGCGAAGCCCGCTTTCCTTAGCCGTAATTATGTCATAAAGCCTTAACGTGGGCAGGAATATCACAAGGCCAACATGAAAGAAAATAACCCTCATATACGTCCCTGACTGTACAAATCTAGTAATAATTATCAATTAAGTCTAAAGGTATGCAATAAAATAAAATAACAAAACGAATTGGCACAACTTTCAAACACTAAACAACGAAATCCTAAAAGTATGCAGAATAATAATGGATTATAGCATAATACGGTTAAAAGAAGTTGATTAACATTTTTTCATTTAGCCCCCATCCCGCAACGTGCGATAAGGAACTTCGTTCCAAAAGTGCTGAAAATTCATATCTTGATTATTTCATACTTTTTGCATAGTTTATGTAATGTTACTTCAACTTGGTTGAAATTTGTATAGTTATAGACAATAACTCCATCAAAAAGCTGCTCGTGTATTGATATATTCAATGAAGAGAGTAAGAGAGAGAGTAAAGAATGACTAGGGTTTCCATAGACTAATACTTATAGTAGACATAATAGTTCTCTCACCAAATTTATGACATTTGGCCTGGTGTGATATTTACGTTCGATGTTGAAAAGAATTGCTTTACTAATACCATGTTAAATTCGCCTCTTCAAAGCATTGGAAGTGGAACTAATGGTGGTTGGTTTGGAACTAGCGCTATTCTAGTTTATAACTAGTTACCCGTTCAAGCTGGCACTATTCCAAAAATGCGATAATCTTGGTCGGTGTAAATGCCGCTTTAGGTTGTTTTTTTTATTCCATTAAGCTATTGCCACTTACGACTTTACAAATAAAACAATCTACACTTAAAGCCCAGTTTTAATTGTTTATGAAATTTTCGTTCTCGTAAGAAGTACATACGTGTATAAAAAATAACGAAAATTTCGTGAACCGAAATTTTCGCTCACTTTTCATATCCTTGGTACTCGCCTTTTGCTCGTCTCCAAAATCAAGTACAGGGTTGTTACGCCAAAGTTATTTCGTACGAAAACTATTGGTGACGCGTCATAACGCCCATGGGCGTTATGTCACACCCAAAGTGGACATAAAGCCCATGGGCGTTATGTCCATGGGCGTTATTGACGCGTCACCAAACTATTGTTTGATAATTGTAAAAAATAAATAAATGGTTTCCCGTTACATCCCATGAAGGGATTAGGGAGAGCTTCTCACAACCAGTGAGCTGTGCGCTCACTCTCACTGATTGGAGACCTACAGTTTTACACCGGTTCCGAAGGTATTTTTGAGAAGCTTTTTCATGGCTAAATACTCGATAGTGTCGCCGTCACTAAGCGAGGTGACCGCCGTCGAAAGAAATGTAAGGTGGTCAGAGTAGGGATTGAACCCACGTCCTCATGCACAAGATCCGCGCACATTACCGACGGCCATTGATAATTGTATGGGCCGGAATTTTGACATATCGATAATTTTAACAACCAAAAGCAACACCATATGCGTTAAAAATAAAATGAAGTGCGTAGAGGAATTATAAATGAAATATTTACAAGGTAAATCAAAGATAGGTGGTAACTCTCCGCAAATGGGAAAATTTCTTACGAAAAATTCGCAAGAACTTTACTTCAATAAATCCTAAGCAGTTTGAATTTTTGATTTGCAATCTTCGACTATATTATAGATAGCTCTTTCCTTATTTCATAACGCGTTATGTTATATGTGACTTGTTCCACGAAAATGGACCTCTGCGCCGAAAAGAAGTTATTGAGAAAAACGCGTTTAAAAAAAGCGCTTCGTTTTTCCGTGTTTTGCGCTTGGTTATGCAACTCTTCCTTCAACCTGATCATCTGGCGATGTATTTCGACTCTCTGGTACTTTGTACGATGTTCACTATGCAGTGTTGCCTCTATGAAAAATATTTCTAACAGTTAAAAACCTGTTTTTGCTAATTTTGTTTTCAAAATTACTAGAGCTGTTTTATTCCTTATCAAATTATCAACGTTTTGGATTTAAGCCGATAGAATTGAATCTATTATTAATTTATCTATTATTTAATTAATTTCAGGTTAAAATAAATCTTAATTAACGTAAGAAAATGTGTCTGGAAGACGAATTTAAGAGTGTTGAAGAGCAATACTTCAGCGATTGTTTGAAAGAATGTTTACCTATAGTCAGTGATGAGTCGGATGCATTTTCATCGCCAGAAGTTTCAGAAACGCTGTAATTATCTCTTCAAGATATTGAGGAAGAGCAAACTTTATCGCAGTTTTTAGAAAAACCTTGCTGTACGAATGGCTGCACTACTGTAATTCCGGAAGAACGAAAGGTTTTTGCAAGAAATAACTTTTTGGAATTACAGAAAGATGAACAAGATTTAGTTATTCTAAGCCAAATTCAGTCTGGTAAAGGGCATGACGATTTGTAATAAAACTAAAAGACATAGAAACTTGCGGTTTGCGGCATTTGAAAGAGCTTTTTTTTTTCCTATAAGAATCACTTAA